>OX291541.1:27109655-32109655 GCA_946406115.1 Apoda limacodes | reverse complement strand
TCAGAAAATTGCATCAGTTATGGTATTGGAAGTAGAGTTCACCAAACTTTTCTGACCATCTGACCTTTGGAGTTAAGTCGCTAGTGTCGTTGTAAGTTTACACCATTTCTTCAAAGCTTATCCAATTAAAGACCACCTTGATGATAAAAATGCATGGGATTAAATAACTTGTACTTGATATACTTTACTTGATAACTGTAATAACAATTAAAATTTAAAAGAGTGAACTATAAGGAGTTTAATTTCGCGAGAACGCCATTTTGATTCGGAAACGGTAATAACTAGTAACTTTTGTACAGTCAACTTAAAAAAAGTGATATAATGTCCTATTTTTAAGTCCCTGAAATGGAACGTAGTATGTTGTATGATTGAGTAATTATGTTTTTATTATTTTTATATTGTCAAAATCAGAAAATATCACCATAAAATGTTTCTTTACATGCATAATTGTAGTAATAATAAGTACTTTTTTTGTAATACATTAAAGATATGCTCGAATTTATGAAAAATCAAACAGCTATGCAACTTCCGAGGTTTGAACTTCAAACTAAGTTTTCTCAAAACCACATTTTATTGATCCGATATCAAAATTACTTTTAATAATTATCTATTGAAGCCTGCGGTGAAGGCGGGAATGATACATATTTCTTTAGAAAATTTATGTAGATTTTGTATCTATTAATAACTCCCTATTAATAATAAAGTTTTTTATTTAAAAATGCATGCAAACAAGCTCACCTGTCAAGTAATGTTTCTAGGCTTCTGTAAAGTGTCCTTCTTTGCAAATGATGATACGGGTAAAAATTTTCTGGAGGATCGTCGTAATTCACGCGGAACCCTACCGCCTGTGCGAACAATTGGTTCCATGGCACCATATTTGCTTTGAAGTTCAAACGTACCTATAATTAAAATAAGTATGACTTCCTTTTATCCTTAAAATTACATTATCATATCAGTTTCAGTCATCATCATCAGTTTACTACCAACTGTCAAACACAAGCCTACTCCATGGCCTATTACTTTTTGCAGTTCTTTCTGGCCTGTCTGGTGTTATAAAAACTACATATTTGCGTAAAAAAAAAATTTTAGAAATAGGCTGATTTCGAGTTAAACTCATTCATCTACTCATCTACTTAGCAATAAATTAATAATCGTTATCTTTAGTAAGATAAGGCCCTTTCAAATCAAATCATGGTGTCTTAAAAAGCAAAAAAAAAACTATACTTACAAAAAACCGGGATACATTTCTGAAACCCAAATATCTGCGTTGTCTCTGATGTTTCTTATGAAATTTATCCTGATTAGCTTCTCCGAAATCAAATAAAAGAAACACAACCAAAGATATATAACAAAGGAAAACAACTTTGAAAATACGTAACATTATATACAACAAAATATTCTCAAAAACATCAAACAAAAAAAATTAACAGAGTCCTGATATTTCTCGCAACGGAAAAATGTTTAACATTCCACTGGATAAATTTCTTAAAAGTTTCAAACAAGTTTTATAATACGTACTTTGCCATTGCAAATTAATTTTCACAAGAATTATAAAAAGGTAGACTCGCAATTATCTGTAACTCGCGTATCTTGTTTTGAAAGAAATGTTCCAAATATTAAAAATATATTACTGTTATTTTAAAGAAAGTAGGTTGTATTTAGATATGATTAACGAAAGCTTAGAGGGGCATAGAATGAATACTGTACGACATCTACAGGATGATACTTATTCATAATAAATTTGTATACGTGATACCGTGGTTTTATTCAACTTGATGATTTTTTCTTACAAAATATGATAGACTATGATATCCCATCATGTAAATAATTACTATCACAGTTTATGTGTAATGAATACTTACGCGTGATTTGCTGCAAACTAAAATAAGAGCCTGCGGTGTACTAAATATATGTACTTACATAAAGAATATCATTCTCCTGTAAGCAATTCATGCTCATAAATAATTTGTAAGTATTTTTCATGCATCACATTATGGTAGTCACTAAAATATATTGTACATATTAAGCCTACAACTGTCCACTGTTAGACATAAAGGCTTTCTCCCAATGAACACCACTAAACTAAGTTTTCTGCCTTTTCCATCTAGTCATTTCCTGTTTCCTTTTTCGGGTCATCAGTCTATCTCACTGGTAGGCAATTAACATAGTACTCACCAGTTTGTTTTTTTCACCCTAAAACACTTTTGCCACCCTGGTATTTGGTTCGGAGATGTCCACGTAAACTTTGTTATATGTTTCTAAAATAAACTTTTTATATTCGACCAACCTTGAAGAAATGGGAAGAAAGTTGTTATAAAACTACCAAGACAATTCTACTAATATCAAAGACAATATATATCGTTTTAATATCGAACCTTTCAAATGGGTAAATTTAAAGTGCAAGTAGGTACATGCTATAGAAATAAAAAAATTCAAATCATTTGGTGTTAGTTGTAAGACTAATAATTTCTCCACCTATTTGTCGTATTTAGTCAGATACTTAAAGTATGTATAGTACGAATATTTGTTACTAGTATTAAAAAAATAAAATCGTAAAGAAAATACCAAACTACTTCTTTACGATTATAATCACGCATGTTTTCAATGTCAATTAATCTTTTGTCCTATCTCATATACCTAGTGCTCGTTAAAATAAAAAAAAAAAAACAAAAAAAAAAAAGGTTAAAAAAATTGATTATAAAACAAGCAGCTGTATTTAAATCTACACACTAACTATACTTATATAACGGATAAATAAGTATAGTTAGTGACATACTATTCGTAAATCGTGATCCGTGACTTAGGATTACCCCAAAAAGATTCTTTCACGGAACGAGTTCAAATCTCACGCTATCTCTACTCAGTTCTTGCCAGTTTAAAGAGTTAAACTATTTCTATGCAATGATCTAGTAGAATTTATATTGAACTCCTCGATACATATGCGTTTTGGGTATTTTTAGAGTCTTAATATGATTGCGGTAAAGTTTTGTGTTTATTTAGTTTGGTTTATTATATTTTTATCGTCAACATACGCATTAAGCAAAAATGATACTAATGATTTTGAAGAAGATGACAAAAGTGTGATCTTATCAAGAAGAAAAAGGTTTATTGTTTTTCCTGAAGGAAGCTCCCTTCAATTAGGTAAGATTTAAAATGATGTCTTTCTAATAATTTTTGCATGGTGATGCTTAACAGGATACAATTCGCGGCGCCTTGCAGCGGGCTTCATACAAACGAATTTTCCATTCGTTTTTGACATTTACTTACCAATTACTGTGAAATTTCTTAGTCATAATCCCAAGCTAAATATCTATGTCTGCAGCTTTTCCAAAATCTTGTAAAACATATTATTAGCTAGAAAGCTTTTTTGAAAACATTTGTATTAAAAACTAGAATCCTGTATTACTTTTGAACTATAAAATTTGGTAGAAAACTGGCACACTATTTATAACTAGAACATATCTTCAAAATTTCGCGGCGTTTGATCAGCAAGTGTCAAAAATAAGTGGGAAATTCGTTTGTATGAAGCACGTGGAGAGGCGCTCCGAATCGTATTCTTTGAAGCAAATTCCTTCAAGATACTTCTATGTGTAATAAATAGAACACACAGAAATTTCTGCGCCCCTGGCCGCTCATAAATGTTTGAATTTAGAATGTTATGTTTTTTTTAAACATAAGAAACTCAATTATAGATTCCTCATGAACGGTGAGTTTTGGCGCGAATCTTAAGAAGGAGTGGTGTTTTTTTCTGTTTATTTTTTCTAAATTCATTTCGTGACTTTCGATGTATTTATTTTAGCAATGTTTTACGAAAGCGTGTTAAGAATTGTGCAGCGAAGGCTCATGAATAGTGAATTATGAAGAAATAAGCAGGACATGACGCGCAATGTCTGAGGATCCACACCAAATCTCCCGCCCAATCTTGGGACTTGAAAACGAGGACGCGCGGTAACGCCTGCGCCACGATACGATATAATATAATTGACTTTGACTCTGGCAAATGCATAAATGGTCTGCTAAGACCGTGCGAGCCCATTATAATATTAAAAAAAAAAAAACTCACCCCAGAACAAAAACAGAGTCGTGTCGATTGGTGTCAAAAAATATTGTCAAAAAATATATTACTTTACATGTAAATTGTTTTATGAGTTACGCAAAACTTTCAGTGTGCCCCACGTATGTATGTATTTCCAAATAAACCAGTATAACTAGTATTTGGATTTGTTTTCTAGTATCTGTAGCACAAGCTTTGTACCGGTGTGAAGTTAGCGGCCAAAAGTTAGTGGCCGTATTACGCGACCAAATTAGGAAGGTCTAAAGGTTGATTAATTAAAATACCGGCAAATCATTTGTAGAACTTGCTGTTCTTTTCATTTTAGGTGTTTTAAGTAAAATTCATTTAATTTTTACGAAAATCAAAAAAAGTTTTTTTTTTTAATTAGGATATGCCAAACATAATTCCAATAGTGACAATGGACCACGTGCAATAGCAGGGTTTCATAAGTAAAGAAAATCCAAATTACAAACAGCATATCCTATAAAAAGTATATAATAAAGTTTTAAAATTTAATTTTAGAGCAAACAAATGCCAAATAATATCAAAACAAATGACAATTCAGCTTAGACTAGGTGTAAAATAAATGAAACAAGATTGTACAGTAACTACAAAAATCGAAAGACATGTCACAAGAATCCGTCAATATTTGACGGATGACCTGACATAGAGTAGAAAATTGACGTAATAAGATACAATCAAGAACACAAAAGCTTAAAAATCAGCTAAGTGTAAAGGAAACTAGATTCCCTGTTGCCAATTTAACATAGACTGTATATTCTTATACCATTTACAATAACAATACTGAAAATTACTGACGGACCGTCTCTCAGTGAAAAAAAATGAAGTGTGAGGATAGGAACAGATAAAATCCTATTTAATTCAAAAATTCAGCAAAGTGTCAAGAAAACTAGATTCCCAGTTGCCGATTTTACATAGACTGTATATTTTTATACCATTTACGAAAATAATAGTGAAAATCACTGACGGACCGTCTTTCACAGTGGAAAAAAATTAAGAGTGGGGATAGCAACAGAAAAAAATTCTATTAAATTAGAAAACTCAGCAAAGTGTCAAGGAAACTAGATTCCCTGTTGCCAATTTAACATAGACTGTATATTCTTATACTATTTACGAAAACAATACTGAAAATTACTGACGGACCGTCTCTCACAGTGAAAAAAAATGAAGTGTGAGGATAGGAACAGATAAAATCCTATTTAATTCAAAAATTCAGCAAAGTGTCAAGGAAACTAGATTCCCAGTTGCCGATTTTACATAGGCTGTATATTTTTATACCATTTACGAAAATAATAGTAAAAATCACTGACTGACCATCTCTCACAGTGAAAAAAAATGAAGAGTGGGGATAGCAACAGAAAAAAATCCTATTAAATTCAAAAAATCAGCAAAGTGTCAAGGAAACTAGATTCCCTGTTGCTGATTTTACATGGACTGTATATTCTTATACCATTTACGAAAACAATACTGAAAATTACTGACGGACCGTCTCTCACAGTGAAAAAAAATGAAGTGTGAGGATAGGAACAGATAAAATCCTATTTAATTCAAAAATTCAGCAAAGTGTCAAGGAAACTAGATTCCCAGTTGCCGATTTGAAATAGGCTGTATATTTTTATACCATTTACGAAAATAATAGTAAAAATCACTGACTGACCGTCTCTCACAGTGAAAAAAAATGAAGAGTGGGGATAGCAACAGAAAAAAATCCTATTAAATTCAAAAAATCAGCAAAGTGTCAAGGAAACTAGATTCCCTGTTGCTGATTTTACATGGACTGTATATTCTTATACCATTTACGAAAACAATACTGAAAATTACTGACGGACCGTCTCTCACAGTGAAAAAAAATGAAGTGTGAGGATAGGAACAGATAAAATCCTATTTAATTCAAAAATTCAGCAAAGTGTCAAGGAAACTAGATTCCCAGTAGCCGATTTTACATAGGCTGTATATTTTTATACCATTTACGAAAATAATAGTAAAAATCACTGACGGACCGTCTCTCACACTGAAAAAAAATAAAGAGTGGGGATAGCAACAGAAAAAAAATCCTATTAAATTCAAAAAAATCAGCTAAGTGTCAAGGAAACTAGATTCCCTGTTGCCAATTTTACATAGACTGTATATTCTTATACCATTTACGAAAACAATAGTGAAAAAATTGGCAACTGGGAATCTAGTTTCCTTTACACTTTGCTGAATTTTTGAATTTAATAGGAATAAAAAATTTAAATATTGTATGGTGATTCAACATTTTAAAACAGACATTTGATATTGTTTAAGAAATTGATTATCTACAAAAAAAAGTTCCAAACTTCGTCACATATTTAATAATGAATTACTTCTTAAATTAGCTTAGGTCAGTATATAAAGACACACCAAGAACGGAAAAAGGACAGGTATTGAGAGATTCTTCACACTCCTCCGCAGTTGTGTTATGCCAAATATTAGTTGCTAAAGATTGTCGCCTGAAAAAGAAATAAGGCGATTATAAAAAAAAATTTACTTCTCGTAAACAAAAGAAATACCTTTTTGTATAGTGTATTAGTAGAAAGTGAAGTAGGTTTACAATCCTTAGACAAGTTATCCATACAAATAATAATGAATACCTCCACGACACTTATAGCTAAAGAGTTGATCTGAGATTTTACAAACGTATGCTCAAAACATGCCCATATCTGATGATATGCCTATCGCCGTAACGGACACAACCAGAATCAAGACACCTTAATTTTTTATGGTACTATTATGCACTTATTCAACATATTACACATATACAATTTTACTAAAACAGAATTTTATTGTGATTATATATCACAATACAGAATATTTTAATCCTCAAACTTCATCCGGAGAAAAACCTATTCCCGCGTGAACTTTCGATCGGGACAAAAGTGTTCTTTGTCGTGTAGTCCTTTTGTGTCAAAAATTAAGCCGATTGTGTGCAATGTTACGATGTGCGAAAAAATTGCCCTAATAAATTATTTCTGTGGGAGCTATCGATTGAAATAAAAATTCATATTCTTTTAAGTCCCTTCAGCGCCAAAATTCATTGCTTCGTTGGAACTTTAAGGAATAGTGTCTTCATTCTTACGACTTCATTTATAAATATTGATATTTCGAATTAAAAGCTTATTCTAAACTTAACAATTTGTAGGCAGTGTTAGTCAAAAATACTTCGCTTTCGCTTAAGCTTTCTATTTGTTAAATAATTTTTAGAATTGGTTAAGTACATTGTTGCAGAAATAATCTACAAATCAATTAATTGCATACAAATAACCAACAAAGTAACAAAGATTATTATTCCTACAAACATATATATATATATTAAAATATCATAAATGCGAAAGTAACACTGTCTGTCTATGACCTCTGCACGATAACACCGCTCTTCCGATTAAGATGAGATTTGGCATGAAGATAGTTTGAGTCTCGGGAAAGAACGTAGGCTATATATATATAGTACAGTATTCTATAATTGAGGAGTAGCCGTTGGAATCCTTCACCGATAACCTAATTTAGGGCGGGTGGAACCGCAGCTAGTAAACAATATATTTAATATTAGTAAAGTCAATACAATACAATACAAGTAACAAATCTTTATTTATTTCTAGATAATATTAGTACAGATGATGTAAATTATTATCTGACTGCCTAGTTGTTTAGTTGATGCTGACTAAACCTAGGGGCTCGAGTTTGATTCCCACACTGGATACGGATTTAATAAATGGATAGATTTCTTGTTTTATTTTTATTGTTTTTTGTTTTTTTTTTTTTGTATAAAATAGCGGGTTTCCCGTGGCGTAAATATGTTAAATAAAAAAATAATTTCATACGAACCGAAATATAATTTTCAAAATTTTTTGGTATATTCCTTGTGGGAAAGTGATGCTTCTCACTTCGCAAATGGCTCGTCGAACGCAGTGAAGACCATTCATACCATTTCTGAAATGTATAGTTTTTGCTTTGTTATGCTATGGTATATGAAATTTTTGGGTAAATGGGTATTTGACAAAGTATAGGCAGATTTTTTTTCACTAATTACACATAAAAACATGATCAGAAAAAAAAAATGCTAAGTACCTACATAAAGTTTTAAAAATCTAAAATTTATAAAAAAATATATTATATTTATGTTAGGCTAGGTAGGTACAGTATGTTGCAAAAGTCTATATATAATAAGAAACCGAGATCACATGGCATACGTTCAAGCTGATCTAGTTGCTCTACACTTATAGAAATAACGAATATCATTCGCAATGAGTGGTTCACTATCGTTTATCGGTTCAATGTTGTTCATCTTCTAGGCATTTAGCTAAATAGTGTTCATTATGTTACAAAATTATCTATTTAAAATTGGTGATAAATAGTATGAGCTCCAGTAACAAAAGTAACAAAGCGAAGGCTAAAATCCAAATTTCCCCAAGCCATTTTGTTACTGTAATAAAATTTCATTGAACTATTCAAAATAAACAATAGTATTATACTTAATTGAGTTATGACCAATCGCGAATAGCAATGAAGTTAGTTACGATAACGAAGAAGGCAGACATTTTCCTTTTTTATTTTTGATTTATTAGCTGATTCCACCAACTTACATTATTGTCCTTATTGTTAATAAAATTCCGTAAATTTAAAATAAAATATCTTTTATGTAATAAACATTGTAAAGTTAATTATTTAGTTCTAAATACTTTATTATTTTAATCTTACTTTTTCATTTTAAGAGTAATAAGAGGATGAAACCTCAGTAGGACTATATTCGGAGATCCTGTGACCACCTTCAGTTTCCTCATCATCATCAGACTAGTTAAATCGTAACATGATATGTCAGCGTTATTGAGTCCACAATTTTTACCAAATTTCAGCTCGATTTAACAATCGAAAGTTAGTTACAACTCGATTTTAAAATTCGAAGCTAACAAAAAAAAATATAGAGAAGCTAACTAAAAAAAATGCATTTTTTAACTTCTTGATGTGTGATTTGTATAAAAGAAGCTCTTATATTATTTCAAACTCACCTATCAAGTAATATCTGTAGGCTGTTGTATACTGTTCTTCTGTATAAGTGATGGTATGGATGAAAAGTATCTGGTGGATCATCCCAATTTATCCGGAAACCTAACGCCTGGGCAAAGATTTGGTTCCAAGGCACCATATTGGCCTTAAAATTTAAACGGAGCTGAAATAGAAACCGAAGGGATTACGTAGGATATGATTATTCTAATTTATGTAAGATCACGCAAAATTACCTACTGGATTCGATTCCCAGTAGTGGAAACCAATTTGTAAATTATAAAGTTACTTTGACTCTGGTTTCTGCCAGGTCCAATCTCGTTTGCAGGACAGAATACCATCAGTAAAACATGAATTTTACGAACATACGTTGGTAATATCTCTAAGCAGCCGTTTAGGGATAAGTGTCTAGATGATATATTATTTATATTTATTATAACTATATATATATATATATATATATATAAAATAATGCCGGTAATGTTTGTAACACTAAATAGTAAAATATTAAAAAACTGCAACCTAATATGAGTTGAATGAATAATGCGGTCATTAAAGTCCATTAAGAGAACAAGGTACGCCGGAAAGCTAAATTTGGTAATACTAACGATGTGCATGTTACTATTATAAAATTTATAATATCAATAAATATTACGATAATAGTGCATTCTGTATTTAGGGTGGTAAGGAGAAAATTACTAAAGAGAGGCAATTTAGAAGTCTAAGGCCGAAGGACAAATGTTTTAATTACTCGAATTTGAAATTTCCGTACCGCCCATGTGACATTTGTAAGTAAACAAATAGAAAAATATGGTAAATAAATAAATAAATTCACAAATTCACTAAAACACAATTGAAATGGCGGGAATAGAAGAAGAGGAAACAACGCCACCGCCAGGTGACAAAGTTTTGGCTGAAGTTAAGACTTGTAATTGCTCGCTTGCAAGGGCGGATCCAGAACAAAAGTTTAGGGGGCCCCTAAGGTCCAAAGACCATAAGATCTAAAGGTATTTTTTGAACTTTAAATCTCGTGCAGTTTTTTAATAATTAAATATACAAACCCAAGTAACCTTAAGTATTTTTTATATGTAATAAAAGTTACATATTTAAAAAAATGTTACAATTCATTTCTTCCTCGGCCGTCCTTTGAAGGGGGATCGCCCCGATCGCCCCCCGCTCACTGGATCCGCCCTTGCTCGCTTGTAGTGTGTTATATTTTGAATTTCAGTACAGCTTTTATACATACTAAATAGATTAGAAGCGACATTACTGCCTGTGGGTTATATAAACTCGCGCTTTGCTTTGAGACAATAAAATTTACAAAGTAAAGCCCGTGGGAGTAATTAGGGCCTTAGAAACCTGTTTTATCTGTATATAATGACACTTTTTACAGAAAAGTATAATTGTGTCAATAAGCATACTTCATAAACAGTTAATACAACAATTACCTACGGCATTAAATTTCCTGTATATTTTATTATTTTTTGGATATGATATCTAATGCTGCTATTTCGACATGTTCGTTCATCGGAACTTATTATGTGTACCCCCTATACGAACTACTACTTGTTTTGCTCTTAAAATCTTAAAAATATCATGATAATAGAGCTTTGCATACAAACTATAATGACTCGCATTTGGTTAACACAATTGCAAATTGAGAGAAAAATTAGTACCCGAGTACGACTCGCATTTGACCAGTATTTTCCTTCTCAGTAACTACCCCAGCGTGTGCACAATTTAATAAAATTTCAATCCAATCGGTATACCCTTAGTACCTGAGTACGACTCGCACTTGACCAGTATTTTCTTTCTCAGAAACCTTCCCCGGCGTGTACACAACAATTTACAAAATTTCATTACAATCGGTGTACCCTTAGTGCGCTAGTCCATCTCGCAAATGACCCTTTTTTTAACCGACTTCAAAAAAGGAGGAGGTTCTCAATTCGTAGGAGACTTTTTTTTGTGTATTTTACCCGATTTCTCGAAGACGCGTGGACCGATTTGAGGAATTCTTTTTTTATAAAGGTTATACTTTCCAGGTGGTCCCATATTATTATAGTGAATTCAAAACTAAAACTTTTGGAGAAAAAAAAAGTTTTATGTTAAGTTGGAACTGGTGAAACGCCTCTTATGTTGATGATTGTATAAAACTTTGTTACGAGTATGGATGGTTTTTAGTTTACAATAAAAAAAAACAAATCGTCACTGAAAAAAAAAAAACTTTTTAATTAAAAAACAATCGGCTTCAAAAAGATGCACTAAAAAGGTAAAAATAATTACTAATTTCCAAAAATCTGATCTGAATGCAAACAAGCCTACGGTCCGCCTGATGGTAAGCGGTCACCGTAGCCTATGGACGCTTGCAACACCAAGGGCATCACTCGCGCGTTGCCGACTCTTCAGACCATCTTTGGCATAATACATTCGTGTCTGTGAAACCACGGAAATACAATATAAATACGGTCAAGCCGTTTAATAGTTGACATACCAATAGCAGCGCCACCTACCGAGTCCAATTGTATTAAATCATCCAGAAAACCATCGAAATACACATATAAATTTTCAACCCGTTTATAAGTTAAGTGAAAACGGAAGTAATTACGTAATTAAGTAATTAGGAATGTACGGAAGGATAATTCTTACTACCCGTTGTCCTATATCCCGTTTTCCCGTAGAAATGAAGCATTTTCCCGTGGTAAAAAGTTGTCTATGTTCATCAGGGATAATGTCGGCTTCTAATGGTAAAAGAATTTTTCAAATCGGTCTAGTAGTTTCGGAGCCTATTCAATACAAACAAACAAACAAACAATCGAATCTTTCCTCTTTATAATATTAGTATAGATAAACATTGATCTAACAATAAGGAACACAACAATAAAAATTATCCAAATCCAGCCGTTCTCGTGTTTTTGTAAGACTAACAAATGTCAATTGATATATATTATGTATTTAATATATATATATATATATATATATATATATATATATATTAGGTAGATAAAATACACTTACTTATATCATATCTTTATTTTGTTCGAGGTCACTAGAAACCCCATGCTCATTGTGTGATTTCCTTAACTCAATTTGTCTGTATGGTTACAGTACATATGTTTTAAAACAATTAAAAAAAAAGCCGTTAAAAAACAAAAAACAGAGAATTTATAGAATATTTTCAAGCGATTTCTTAACTAAACAGCTAACTTTGACAAAAGCAAAGTAAACGCAAAACATACATTAACCAAGCCTAAACCTTGAAGTTCTTCTATTAAAATTAACTTTAAACAGTACTTTTAAATCTTCAATATACCTATTTATTTAACAATATCTTACTACCGCAGATATTTTTCCTGCCGAGGTTAGTCTTGCCTGTATTAATTCTGTTTTACGTTGTTTATTAGAAACATATTAGTATGTAAATAAATACTTACAAAAAATCGAGAAACGTTCAGAAAACTCAGATATCTCCGTTGTCTGTGATGGGTTGTTAAAGATACATTTTGTTTAGCTTCCCCAAAATCAAACAACAAAAACACAACAAAACAAATGTAACAAAACAAAATTAAACGAATCAAATGCGTCATAACTTTTAAACAAATGATTGCTAAAAATTTACTTCCATATCAAGAAAAGTTAATTGTTTTTTTTTTTAATTTTTAAATTAAGAATTCGTTTTGTTTATTTATAACAATGGACGTGACAAATATTCTACAAGAATGAAAAACCGGAATATATTTTCACTTCAACTTTGCACTTCGGTTTGTTTCACAGAAATGTTTTAAGTAAAATACTTCATATTACGGTTATTCTTCAAAACTGGGTTATATTTGTTATTCTAATTAACGTAACAGCTTTCTTGTTTATTCGACCTTAAAAAGTCGAGAAAGCTCTGAAATTACAGTACACGTGATGTGCGTAGACTGTATAATGATATACTTATGCAGGAGGGTAATTTTTAAGGTCACGTATAATTAAACTGCTAAATCACATAGCAGACAGTTATGTAGCAGCTAAATTATGATTGAAATCAAACTGCACTCTTTCGGGTAGGTCTATAGATAACTTTATTTAATTCATTTTTTATTTTAATTAATTTTTAATTTAGGAGACAAAGTCACTCAGTAATGACCTGCCTGCTGAACTGAAGGGTGTGGGTTCGAATCCCGCACAAAACAAATATTTAGGTGATGAACATTAGTGTTTGTCTTGAATCTGGGTGTTTTCTATGTTCAATTTGTATGTATTTGCAATAAGAAGTATATCAATTGTATGGTATCCATAGTACAAGCTTTGTTTTGTTTGGGACCAAATGGTGTTGTGTGTAATGTAAAAAAATATTTTTAACAAAATAAGTGTTTTATAATTTTGTTTAATTTATTTAACGTATAACTGCAACCGTGTAATTTGTTTTGTAAATCCCTTGTTTTAATTATTTTTATTTTTACCGACATCAAAGGTAAAAAAATATCATACTGTACTTCACCCATGATAAGATAATGTGATACCTGACACGACAACCTAATGTAATTTGTTCTAGTACATACACTTAATTTTATTTTGAAGTGCTAATGACAGGCATCTTGAGAATTTTAAATGAAAATGGGTTATTAAAATATGATAGCAATATTACATACTATTTACTCCATTTTGCATAGCATGGTGCGCGTGATACGAGAGTTCTTACTAGATTGCAGCTCCTGGTGAAGAATGGCAGAATGAAGTTAATGAGCATGAAGTTTTGAAGATTTTTGTTAAATCTTAAAACTATTAGAGGTATGGGAGATACTATTAAGGTCGCTTTTGCACTGGCTGGGTTCTCAAAGAGAGTTTTCAAAAAAAAAAAAAAAACAAGAGTTAGTTTCAGTTATAATATACTCATTAAAGGACAAGTTTCAGTTATAATATACTCATTAAAGCTTACTCAACAAGTAATGTATTGATTAAGATTACCTAATCATTTAAAGTGATTGCTAGCCCTTAATGTAAAGAATAATAAGCCTACGTAAGAAAATGCGATGGGAGGTTTTACAAAGGTTTAATATCTTCAGGAACAGAAATACAGAGGTACGGTTCTTCAGCCTAAGACCGGAGTTATGGTTGAGTCTTGCACGACGTCCTCACATAAGTAGGCTGCTAGATCCAGACATCAGAGGATAGTAGTAAGCAAATTATCGCAACTCCCGGCGAGCTTCTTAGACCAGTTAGTTACAAGAGCCTACGGGCGGCTATGTGGTGTATAGTGATAGGTGATGATAAACAACGGAGACCTGTCGAGCCTATGTGCTCAAGCGCGGTTGCTCTAAGGCTCAGTGTTGCAGCTATAGCTACCTCGGGGTGACGGTATCGACGAGCTGTGCAAGCTGGGCCGAAGATCTGAAGTGGTGTGGCTAGACCCAGAACAGGATCTTTATCCTGTTACAATCTTATACAATTACATTAACTTTTCAGTCATAAAATCACACTATGCTGCGCATTATGCTATGTAAAATGATTAAAGATGTGTCCCACTGTTTGTCCTATAGAAAAAAGATCCCAAACTCGCAAGCCGTATAGAACCCTGAAGTCTGAGGAGAGACTGACTGTGTGTGTTGTACCGCTTGTATTATGGGCTGTGTTCTGAGGAATTGTTAGAAGTCATTCCCACGACTACTGCCTACTATCGCACCGCTCCCCATCAGCAGAGAATTCATCCTAACACCTTAGAACCCAAACGGTAACGTACAGTGCGGTTTCAGAGAAACTTCCTCCCACGAACGCTTGGGTTGTGGGATGAGCTCCCTGCCATGATTTTTTCTAAGGACTATAGTATGGAGTTTCTTCAAGAAAGAAATTATCAGATTTTAAAAGGTCGGTAACGCGCGAGTTATACCGCTGGTGTTGCAAGTGTCCATAGGCTGCGGTAAAAGCTTTCCATCAGGCGGACTGCAAGCTTGTTTGCCACCTTAATGGTATAAAAATCTTCCATTGGCATTCCCAATCTGGATAAAAAGTATTTATTTCTTTTACCGAGCGCCAAAAATTAGGAAGCCCGGGGTTTTGTTGCAACTTAAAGCAATAGTGTCTGTTTTCCTCCGTCTTGATTTATAAATATTGATTTATATCAAACTAAACACTAAAACTAACTTTAATCAATATAAAACATGGAAAAACTTCTGGATGCAAGCGACTTAGTCCTGTTCATTTTAGAAAATATTGAGGCCTACGACCAGCAGTATACTCCATTTTATAAGCCACTGACATAATGACAATTAAAATATATATACTTGCTACCAATATCTGTAATTGCTCCATTTTATTTTAGAGATATTTATAAAATATCTTTTAAAAAAGCCCTTTAAAAATATATTAATGTTATTTTACAAAAAAAATCCTACAATTTTATCTTAAAATATTGTATTACAGAAAAGCCCTACAATTGATCGAGAAACACTATTTTGATTTCGTCGTTTCTTTTTATCAAAGTCTAACAAAACATATCTTTTTAAGTGAATCATATCTTAGCAAAGAGATGCCGTTTTTTAGCGATACAACCAAACAATCTAACAATAAAAAAATCTTTATTCATTGAATCGTTTAGAGCTTAAATTGTCTACAGTCAACGACATAAATATATTTAAGCCTTAAAAAATAAACTCTATATGTTGTTGACTGCGAATTTATTTTATGCCTGGCTTATAGTCGTAGTAAGTGTGAAAAAAATGTAAATTACGTTGATACGCTTTCCTACAAAAGTACAATGTTTTAGTAAACAAAACTAATATTTTTTGACAAATTGTGACGAATATTTTAGAAATGATTCGCGGCGTCTCACGCCTATTTTTTATACTTACTAATCAAACAACACGTAATTTCAAAAACGTGTTCTAGGAATAATTATTAAGGTCTGCAGTGTGCCACTTTTATAGTTAATAGAATAACCCAAACGTTGTAGAGAATTCTTGTTTTTCTCAACACTCTTAACTAACATTCCAAGTTAATAATTATTTTTTAAGAATTTTGAAAATCACTGGCATAGATATTTGGCTAAAGATCATGTCTAGTAAATTGTACAGTGTTTGATTGTTAGATGTCAAAAATAATTGACATATTAGTTTGTATAAGGCACTGCTAGGCACCACGAGCAAAGCAGAAATTACGGCTGGAACTGACGTATCCATTCAAAATTCATACAAAATATAGAAATAGTGCACAATTTAGGACACGCTGAACTCTGTAGGAATGGAACGGCAAAACATCCACAACACGTCTGGACCAAACTCTATTTCTGTCCGGTTTTCAACTTAGTCTTATTACACATTTTAATTTCAGTTTTCTGCGTCACTTACCCTATGATATTCAAGATCAGTGATATATTCCTGTACGGCTACACGGCTGCCCTAGCCTTCGAGCTTCCTCAGGATCCTTACTCCCCATTTGATCACAAAGCTGATCCATTGCATCGGAGATCAGACTCAAAGACCATTTACTTCACCGATTATAAAGGCAAAGTCTTGTTCAAGAAGCCCTATAAAAGGTACGTTCATTAAATATTTAACGGTAAATAGATAAATAGAAACATAAACAAAAAAACTCAGAAATTAAAGTTTTTGTGTCATCAATACTAAACTCATTAATTGGTATGGACATTTGACACATATTTGGTAACTAACTTTTACCCGCGGTTCCACCCGCCCTAAATTCGGTTATCGGTGTAGGATTTTAACGGAAATTCCTCCAATTATAGAAAAAAACTGGACTCTCTCTTGACGTTGTCAAGTGGCTTATACCCTTCCTCGGGACTCAAACTATCTCCATGCTAAAATTCATCTTAATCGGTACAGCGTGAAGAGGTAATAGACGGACAGACAGAGATACTTTCGCATTTATGATTTTTATATGGATTGTAGTAATAATTAAATGTAAAAAGAAACTGCGAATTCGAGAAATAATGAAGATTTATGAAAAAGCACAGCTGAGTCGAACGTGAACGAAACCCTGGTTTCACAAAGTTCATACATACAGACCGAAATTAATGTACGCCCATGTTTCTATGATCTGAGTTTTGGTTTCATTTCATCATTGATGTATTGAAAACGTTACCGTATGGAATGATCGAGGTCCAAATACTGCATGTGTTTTTGCTTGGCTGCTGATATAATTCACTTCTAAACTGCAGTGTGTATTATGATTTACCAATATGAATAAAATAATTTCAACAATCTTGTTTTAATTCATGACGATTTCTGTCAGCCAATCATTTTAGCTAAAAATGCAAACTTTTTAGTCCCCTTTTTGGATATCAACACATTTTTCCTATTTTTGTCTTATAATTACTATAATATTGTATGTATTTATATTATCACGGTACCATTCCCCCAAAGGCTGTAACTAGCAGGTTGACACACAAACACGTGTATGGATAGCCTTTTTTTACAAATGGAACATTCTTCTAGTGCAGTGTATTAGGTTAAAGGTGGCATTATGTATGTCAAAATGAAAGAAAAAAATCCCTGGTTATTTATTTTACCTCTTAATTCTTTAAAGATGGTAAACTAATGCCATATGAGACATATATTCTTTTTTACACCACAAAGGTGGCAAACAATCTTACGGTCCGCCTGTCGGTAAGCGGTCTCCGAAGCCTATGGACGCTTGCAACACCTGCGGCATCACTCACGCATGCCACCTTAGTCCAGAAACAGTGTTGCAGCTGAAACCAGACTGTCCCCCACATTATGGTGTGGGTGTGTGTACAGCCACTGGTTACCCCCTTTCTGAGGAAAAAAACGTGAAGATATACTTGAATACGAATTATAAGACTAAAAATTTATTTACAATTACAAAGCCTTCGAAACTAAAACATTTACTCTTTCAGGAAGCCTATCGTGAATCCAGCGTTTGCGAAACGAAGCGTAGATGGGGCTAGTTCCGTAAGCGCAGACCAACTCAAAAAAGAGACGGTAGAGGAATTCAAAATAGACAGGAAGCAGATGCACGCTTCGAAACACAAACGAGACTTTCTGAAAAGCGAGCACATGGAAGGACGAAGCGTCGAATTTCACAGAAGCAGTCGCGCTTCACTTTACGAGAAAATAGAGACGCTGTTTCAAGCGTATGTATCTGTCTGATTTTTTATTCAGTGGCTAACAGTTTTAAAATCGAATGAGTGAATGTATTCACTATTTTTAATCTTAATGTTTAAATATTTTTACAAGCAAACTTTTTTCTCAGTCAATGATTTGTAATGAGAAATACGAAACGATTTTTTTATTATTTCTATTTTATAAACAAATATTTTATTTTCATAGCAAACATACCCAAAAGATTTGGACTCGAGCCATGAATTAAACCCCTTAGATTTCGTTAAAGTGTTGAGTTTACAATGAGCTATCAAAATACACTATGGCAGTTATTTTAAATATCTCTTTGCTCTGGCTTTTCAAATGACAGCAGGCTTTTAGGGTTAATGAAGTAAATATCAGCTATCCTTTTAAGCTACCTTTATATGGTGAACAATAAGACCTGGCATGAGTTTGGTAGAAACTTATTTGAAACGCAGGCCTATCCCAATCATAAAATTAAAAACAACAGTGGCACTCGGGACCCGCCGCGGTTAAGCTATTGCATAGCATTTATTATCACTTTTTGAGCGAGGTGATCGATAAGAAAACAATTGTTTTTATTGAATAAATGAGAAGTTAATATCGTTTAAAACATTTTCGTCCGCGGCAGCGGGGTGGGCACAACAAAGTTGTACGCAGGTGCTCTCGGTGGGGCGCTGCGGCCGACTGATGGAAGGCGAGAGCCGCGTTATGGCCGGCCCACGCGACGTTATTTATGAAAAGTATTTTTTGCACAAAATAGCACTCTTTCGCAATAAAATAAAATCATAATCTCTCCAAAAATGAAGATTTAGAGGAAACTTTGCGATTTTATTCTATCGAGTCAAATTTATTCAATCGTGTTTCGACCCTCATATCCTACTAATAAAACTCCTTAACTTATGATTGTCATCAAAAAAATACATAAAATTCATTTTTTTTTTCGCCTTTAAAGTGATTTTCTGTTCAGTCAAGTTTGCCATTGTTAGGTTTTTTTCGTTACGGAATTTCTTGATTCGGTCGCCGCGCTCAGAGTCCGCGATAACAGCTATGCAATAGTTTAAAAGATCTAGAATTTGGTTAATTGAATCGTCAAATTTATTTTCATATGTTTCTAGTCATGGAGTCAATGGAAAGCAATGCTTATTGAAGACCTTGTGCCTTATTGGGCAGAGCCACGATAATGTTCAAGAATCATTCTTGCAAGAAATTTTAAGAGCTGTGTTCACGTAAGTATGAAAAATAAATATTAACAATAGTATGTTTAATTATTATAGAAATTATTGAGAAAACTATGTTATGCGACTATATTCAGTTTACAACAGTTCTTTTTACATTTATCTTCTATTATTTCACACTTCAACGTTTTCTTAATACATTATCAGACATTTATAACTGAGAACTTTTAAATATTTTACAATGAAAACTATGCAACCAATGTTATCTTTAAACAATAGTATTGTTTATTAAGGGTGTTAAGGATAAATTACTAAAGATGGGCTAATTAGAAGCCCAAGGACGAAGATCGAAGACTAATGACTCGAGTTTGTAATTTCCGTACCACCCGCGTTACGCACAACGTTTTTAATCACATTTGCGAGTAAATAAATAGTAATAAAAGGAGAATAAATAAATAAACTCATCAAAACACAATTCAAATGGCGGAATTAGAAGTAAAGAGAACAAAGCCGCCGCTATCTAGAGAATATATAAAATACAAAGTTTTTGATGAAGCTAAAACATACTTAAACATAGAAAACATATTTTAAACAACAGTACAGGTTTTATTCATATTTGGTAAAATAGACGCGTCATTACCGCCTACGGGTTCTATGACATTGGAGTAATTAAGGTCTTAAATAGGGATTGCAATCCCGCGGGATCTTTGAAATTATGTTATAGAATTAAATTGAAACCACAGATTTTTGTGTAAAAATCAACTTTTATTAATCATTTCTTACATTAAACAACAGATATTATTTCTTTTCTATCAATTAAGTATAAGTAATTAGTAATCTGTTTTCTTAGATTTATCTTTAAATGTTTGGTATAGTTAATTAGTTTTGTTTAATTTTACCCTTACTACCCTACCCTTAATACAACAGTTTTATATTTTTAATTCAGTCTTATTCATATAATAACTAATAATCAAATCATAACTTTCTCATAGATGCTATTACTATGATATCAACCTATGGTGATCACTTTTAAAACTACACTTTTAAGTGAATACGATTCGGAGCGCCTCTCAACGTGCTTCATACAAACGATTTTTTCACTTATTTTTGACACTTGCTGATAAAACACCACGAAATTTTGAAGACATGTTTTAGTAATAAATATCTAGGTCTGCAGTGTGTCAGTTTTCTGTTAAATTTTATAGTTTAAAAGTTATACAGGATTCTAGTTTTTTATATAAATGTTTAAAAAAAAGATTTTCAGTTAATAAAAACATTTTACAAAATTTTGAAAAACTACAGATATATTTGGCTTGGGAATATGACTAAGAAATTTCACAGTGATTGATCAGTAAATATCAAAAACAAATGAGAAATTCGTTTGTATGAAGCCCGCTGCGAGGCGCCGCGAATAGTATCCTGTTAAGAATCAAATGGCATTTATTGTATCGCTATATTAAACGCCGGACGGTGAATACGAAAACAAAACACTCTTCACCTACATAAAAACGTGTGCAGGCGCAGCGCAGTGCTATTTATGAACAACTGTAACGTCGCACTCGTGCTACTCGCGATTAACGCGAATGTTTAAGTGCTAAATTTTCCATTTAGCGGATCCGCGGATCCGCGTTTTGAAGGTCCCGCACCAGCAGATTAACAAAAGCAGCGGGATCCCGTTTTGCGGGATGGCAATCCCTAGTCTTAGCATCGGCTTTACCTGCACGTAATGATACTGTTTACGAGTAGTGTGATAAAAATGTATATCTACGTACCAATTGATTGTGTACGATGACCAACAATCGATTAATTAATCGGTGTTTAAAATGTTTTGCTCAAGAGTTGTTCTTATTCTACTGTAAAATTTAATAATAGTTATTTTATTGTTTGTGACTTTATATAATCTGGTGTTTGTTTAGACTACCCATACCTACGAGTCCTACGGAAGAAAAGTACAAAGTGTATGACGAGGCGTATCAAGCTACTGGCTCTTGTAACAAACTGTATCCAGATTGTGAAGAACCTAATGCAGGACCAGAATTAATGAATATTATTGAATAAAACTGTAAAATTGATATTAAGTCTAATTAGCATAATAAATACCAAAGGAAACTTGAGATAAACTTTATAAAAAGCAGATTTTTAAAGTTCTGTTAAATCTAGATATGTATGTTTTATAAGTAGGAACTCAAAAGATAGTATAACAGCCATAAATTGCCTATCGATAATTCAAATAAATTATGACGATACGGTACCAGGGTTTAATATTAGCTACAAAATATTCAGATAAAAATTTACTCGATAGAAAAAAAAAACAAAAATTCTCCTCTAGTTTTGTGTTAAAGTGTTTGATTTAATTTTATTATAATATCTTATCAATTAAAAAACCAAGAGCTGATATTAGTAATTTTGTTGTGAAAATATAACTACATTTTTTATTCCGCGCTACATGCTTAACTTCACTTTTGGGTCTTGACCTACCCTCACTAAGTGCGATTTGTGCCATAGTCCATATGCAGACCAAGTGCGTATTGTGGACTTTACATACCTCTTTTTTAATGACGTACGAGTATGTAGGTTTTCTCGCTGATCTGAAAAGTCAGTAGAGTGAATAATCAATTTACTAAAGAAATGAAGAAAAAAAATCTCATTGGTTGTGGATTCGAAGGTAAAATCAAGACTCAAAGGCCGCCAGTTTTACGGCTACTTAACTTGATCTTATGTTATGTGAATTCAATAAAAAGTAATATAAAATGGAAATGAATATTTCCATTTGCTGGGTGTATCGTAGAAATTAATGTTGTATGGCTTTATTAAAAATAATATAAAACGAAATGAATATTTTTATTTGCAACATGTATCGTAGAAATGAATGTTATATGAATTTATTAAAAATAATATAAAATGGAAATGAATATTCTTATCTACAACATGTATCGTAGAAATGAATGTTTTATGAATAAATAATATAAAATGGAAATGAATTTTTTCATCTGCAACATTTATCGTAGAAATGAATGTTATATGAATGAATAATATTAAATGGAAATGAATTTTTCATCTGCAATATGTATCGTAGATATATAAAAATAGTATAGTTATATAATTAAATATATTAGTAAGGTTTGATTTGTTTGTAGCTTACTTAGGATATTTGCAAGATAAACTGATTGTAGAAACCCTCTAAATTAAAAAGAAGTTTACTAGTTTGAGACATATTCATTACTAGAACACGTCTTAAGTTTGAAAAGTAAACATCAAAAACAAGTAGGTAACTACTTTGTAATTTTGCGAATAGATGAGACTTTCCTTATTTGAATTGCAGTATGGTTAAAAAAATTAGATTGCTGTTCATGAAAAATTAATGGATTTCAAAAAAAAAATATTTTCTTACTGAGTATGAAATTATTCTTTTCTTACCCGAGAAATGGAGTTAGTTTCGAAAGTTTTCATTTCGTGGCGGGGGTATAAAAAGCCATTGTGTACTCGGTACGAACGATAATTTTTCTACTACCTAAAAACCCGATCCTAATTAATCATCACGATTACCTTCAGAAAAAATTACCTCCATTTTGCTGCAAAAATGAAATAGCAACCAATTTTTCGTAACGATTTGTCAGTTATTCCGCACTGTGGTCCCGAATGTCCGATTTTATTCGATAAAATTGAACTTTTTATTGAAGGTAGTAGAAAATCTACAAAATAGATTATATCCGATTGGTGTTCATCTATGGCTATGACCGTGCCGTAGCGACAAGAGAGTTCGGCCATAATCGAGACACCTGCGTGAAATATTGTCAGTGGAGGTGGTACGGACAGGTAGGCTGCTTCGAATGGACTTTTAATAGGTGGCAAGCTTTTAGAGCGCTATAACGTTTCCACGGGCATATTATGGCACCATGTTGTGGGCAAAATTTGCCTTAGGCACGTGGCAAACACCAAAAATTTTTTGGTGCTTAAGGCTCTATTGAAGTGGCTTATTTTTTTTGTTGTGTTTTGTAATGACAAATTTGTATGAAAGAGTATTTTCTTTATAACATTCGGATGGTATTTTTGTATGAAATTCTCAATAACTGGGCGATGCAAATATTTTATGCGTTGTTCGGTTCCGGATCAGAAAACAAACGTTATATGGGCAGCAAAAAATAAAATATAACTCCTCTTTAACGCCGGATTACAGCTAAAATACTAGAGATACAATAATAATATGTTAGAGCTTTTTTAAGGATATTTAATAAGCTATAGTTTTTATAAGACGGCGCAAGCGCAATAGCTATCGTTAGGGACTTTTAGTATGTTCAACAGGAGGTTTTAATGAAGATCTAAGGGCTCGCAAAATCGGAGCTTCGAGCAGTGCGTTATAATGTGCATGTGTGTCCGCGAAAAGTCTGTGGCTTCGCGCTCTAACATAGTTTTCAGGCATATATCTATAAATTTACCTGGTTTAATAAACTGGGATCTACAATTTTCCCTGTTAACGACCTAACTTTATAAATAACTAAAACCAAATAACGTCTTTAATTTAGCGTGTTACGTCCTTTCATGCAATTAATGAAAAGGGAAGGATATTAATTCGGATAATATCCATATTGTTTCATTTTAAACATACCCTGAACTCTTTCCACCATGAGGATATAAGTACTTTTATGTAGAATCCAGACGACAGCGTTAAATTCTAAATAGCTCCCAACATAATATGCGTATTACATATCTTGAGATGCGGTCATTAAACTTAAAAATTTCGTAAAAAAATAAGCAATAAGTTATATTAATCCTCGATTTTTTCTATCCGTCACCAGAAGCATATCACCGCGCACTTGTCCAATCTTTTATATGATTGATGTTCTGAAAACGTATGTAAATAATCACTATCTGTCCCTATTCTCATGACCCGCTTTACGTCGTCCGCAAACATGAGAACAAGGCTATCATATATCACAGGAAAATTAAAAAGAATCTGAAGATCAAATTGTTTTAAAAGTGCATTCAGGGAGTCTCAAACAAAAAAAAACTATAAAGTAAGAAAAGGTATAACTTAGGTGATAATTAGTAGCCATTGGAACTGATACGATCCTAGGCATATCATTTATTTATTTAATTTATTAGATTTTCTCTATACGTCACGAGAATCTTTCTCACCGCTCACATACTTTCAACTCCAATCATTTATAAGATTGATGTTCTCCTGAAGACGTATGTAAATAATCACTATCTGGCTCTATTCTCATGACCAGATTTACGTCGTCCGCAAACATGAGAACGAGGCTATCCGTCATCTCAGTAGGAAGATCATTGACGAAAACCAAAAACAGAAGTGGACCCAAACTACTGCCCTGACTTATTCCTGATCTTTTATAATATTCCTCAGATTTACTTTCGCCAAACTGCATGTTCAAAATGCAGAAGATATAAATTTTTTAGATTATTTCAAAAATAAAACCACACACAATCGTAAAATCCACTGCAATGAGTCCTTTTATGCCAGTTAAATGCCTTTTTGGATGTAGGTTATTTAATGAAGTATCTCGAGGTTTGTAATCTTGGGTAAAATGGAAAATTGCGAGATCTCGGTTCGGAGTGTACCAAAAGTAGTTGTGTATTTAAGAAAAATAGTAACACATAGTATGTAGACGAAACACGAAACTTTGTAGTTTATTGCAGCAAATCATATATTCTTCCAGAATATCGCTTCCTGTAATATAATTTCTGTTTTCTTGAGTCCATAAATGAAGATGAACTACTTTATTGGAGATTGGAATCTCGATATAAAAGTAACATCATCGCGTTGCTCCTCAGACTAGCAAAGTAAAGGCAACATTGTAACTATTTGAAAGTGACTTTGCATGTATGTAAATTTTGAGCATAATAAATATCGAAATTGATGTGAATACGTCATTTTCACGTAGAAAAGTGATGGACTTACTGAATGATAGTGATTATTAGAGTGCCATTTATTAAGTGTATGTTATTAATAACGTCACGGTTTCAATCCTTCTAAAGTTCATCGACAACAATATTCATACATGACAGCTGAAGAAATGAGATAAGACACTACGTTGTTGGGAGATGTGTCCTGAGGATTGAGCTGAGGTTCTTTTCCTTCCTTCAATGGGCTGGATGTAGTGCTGGAAATTAGCGGTGGTGTGTGCTGATTTCAGGACGTATCTACTTTTGTCACTTAGTTAACTGGGGCCCCCCGATAAACTATTAATATTAAATTTATATTAAAACTTTTAGCTAAGGAAATCTTTTGAATTAACTAACACTTCAACGTACCAAAGATAATGAGGAATATTATAAAAGATTAGGAAAAATTCAGGGCAGTAATTTGGGTCCACTGCTGTTTTTGATTTTCATCAAGGATCTGCTTACTGTGGTGTCTGATAGCCTTGTTCTCATGTTTGCGGACGACGTAAAGCTGGTCATGAGAAAAGAGACAATAGTGATTATTTACATACGTTTTCAGGAGAACATCACTGTTATAAATGTGCGGTGAGAAAGATTCTAGTGACGGATAGAGAAAATCTAATGAATTAAATAAATAAATGATATGCCTAGGATCAGATCAGTTCTATAGCTACTAATTATACCTTTTCTTACTTTAAAGTTTTTTCGTTTAAGACTCCCTGAATGCACTTGTAAAAACATTTCATCTTTAAATTCTTTTTAGTTTTTATATACTTATTATTTCTTAATCAATATTACTGTATTTACACTGCCACTCTAAAAGAGTTAGTTTCACCTTATTTATAAGTTCTAAAAAGGGTAATCTTTTCGGTTGTATACGTGCCGTAGATAATATATCAGGTAGGACTTTATAATAAAACCTTAGAAATTTAAACCATTTTATGAGGACAGCATAATTTTAGTCATTAAAATTCATAATATTTGTCAGGCTTTCAGAATGAAAGTTGACTGTAATAGGTGACGAAAAAAAGCAAAGACCCACAAAAAGACCAACTTACAATCCAAAGTTCAATTTTACTTTACAACCCAAAGTTCAATTTTACACTAGCTGAGCTAAGGGAGCAGCATAATTAAAGTCATCAAAATATTCAGTCAGGCTTCCAGCATGAAAATTGTCTGTATTAGATGATAAAATAAGCAAAGATCCCACAAAAAGACCAAGCTGAACCCTTTGGCATCATCCACATAAAAAAATGTTGGCGTGGATATTTGCGATTGGAATAAGAATATTCTATGTCCCTTTCAGTTGCTTCAGCTATCCCTGTGCCAAAAATCGCACTACTACATTCTAACACCTTCATTAAAGAGTTCCATTACATACTCAAAGTTAGTTTCGCAAACCGAATTTTCTGGTCCCCGGTGCGAAATGACTTACAGGTCGGTAATATTGCCTAAAATTTCATTTTTTCCTTGGTCGAAAATATGTCGGGGTCCAGATAGTTGGGTGAATGATACTGGCCAGGTAGCATCGCCAGCTGATATACCAGCGCACACTGTCAGATTGACACTGGCCAGACCGAGTACGAAATGGAATGCAAAGACAACGCCCTGTGCAATGGCTTCTTACTCCCAACCCGAGTCCCAACAATTTTTAGCTTGAACTTCAAAATAACTTCCAGTGACTAGCAGATTTCAAATATAAGGGCAATTGAAATGGCAGGCTGGTGGAAACTGTCAAAACCAATAACTTAACTCCAACGAGTTAAGCTCGCAGCAAATCTGAAGTAAGGAACGCAAGCATTATTTTTGTCCAAACCTGAAATAGATTGGGAGTTTCTATTGATAATTTTAAACTTCAACTCGTGATCCTGACAATATAAAAGATGCTGGGGCCGAATTTACTCGACATTATACCGAGACTTTTAATTTCGTCATCTTCAAGTCAAACAGGATATCTTGGCTTGTTGAAAAACTGTAACCCATCTCGTTTCTGAACATCTATATTAATGGTCTCGTCGCAGGTTTGACGAATGCCAGCTTCCCGAACAATCCAGTTTCCAAAAAGGCTCTAGTACCATGGTCCATTTACATACGCTGCAGCAAGTTTAAAACGCAGGCCACATCACTCACGAAACAGATAACCCATGGGGAAAAAAGGTTTCTAAATGGCGGCCATTGTTCAGAAGACGCAGTGTGGCCGTCCCACTTCTACCAGGTGGACAGACGACCTAGTAGTAAAAAGCTAGTGGAATCAAGCGGCTCAAAACCGACCGTTGTGGATATGTGTATATGGGAAGGCTTACGTCCAACGATGTCTGTCGTGGTCTCAACCGAAAAGATTTTCGGCTGAGACCACGACAGACTATAGTCTACGTCTACTACGTCTTCATTTTATTTGGGAAGGAAACTTAGGTACCCCTTGTTGGTTAGGGTGCACATGTAAGGTGCGTCTACGAGACCTAGCCGTGATTAAAAAAATAACTTACATTAGCTAGAGTGGAAATCGGGTCATATCGGCCGAAGTTTTAACGGTGTGCCTGATGTTAAGCGACAACCCTAGCCTATGAACGCTTGCAACACATAACTCGCATGTTGTCGACCTTTAGAAATCTATACCATACTTTAGTCCCTAAAAACCTATATAATACTCATCTCACAACTAAAATGTTCGCGGAAGTAAGTTCCTCTGAAACTGAACTGCGCGTGACCATTATATGGCTTAAAGGTGTGAGGATAAATTTCCTGTCTGTGGAGGTGCGGTGTTGCTATAACTTAACCCTTAGGTCTCACAATAAAATATATATTTTAATTTGGACTGGATGCAATGAGTGCACCCCCTACACGAATAACTAATATCAAGAACAAATTAACGCAAGGTTAGTCCTATTTCAAGTTTGGTCTCATACAACGGCTAGGTACGGTAAAGTAAGGTAGGTAACATCACAGAAAGTATGGTTAGAATCTTCAAAAGTATATTCCAGTTATAAGGTGCCTCGACTGCTAAATGTTTTTCTATTTAAAATGCCCAAATCAAATGTTGTGAAGTGGAAATAAAAGCTATCAAAGACTTCTCTTTATTTTAACATTTTCTTCACGAAAATAACTGTTAAATCGTTGACACAAAAACGTTAATTGATGCCTCATTGGGATGCCCACTTAAGTTGACAAGAACGGGACAGTTGATTTCATGTTTTCTAACTGACAGCTCTGTCTGGGAACGCTGGAAAATTTGATTTTCGAATAAGAACATTTAGTCTTATTTTCGGCCAGCATTATTTTTATTTTGGTCTTATGAGTTCAACAATTTTTTTATTTTTCTTTAAAAAATGAAAATTCTTAAATACCTTCTTTTTATTTTTACAATTAAATCTTTACAAACTGTAGTATGTAATAATTATAGTGTAAATAAAACAAACAATGTGGCAACAGAAGAAAAGGACGAGTCTTCGAAAATTTTGTCGAGAAGAAAAAGATTTTTAATTTTTCCGGATGGCAGTTCTTTTCAGTTGGGTTAGTAGATAGATAATATTATTTTTTAAACTATAATATTCTAAAAGATAAATGTAAAGGAGAAACAAAATGAGATGTTTTTATTATTTTAATAATAAGACTTAGTCAGCCTAGGTGCAATTTAATTAGTAATATACCTATATAATATATTTTTGTATAATGTATCTGCTCGATAAAAATCATAATTTACTACTACACTGTTTCGTTAACGGGCCTGAACATAAATGTATAGACTGACGATATAAAGCAGCAATGTAAGTTTTTTCCTAAATTCCTAAGCGTAAGTAGTCCTATGGCAAGAGTATATTACAAATAATTTTATAGTGTAAGAAAAGTAATATTCTGATTCCGAGATCATTATGCCCTACATTGCGGCTTTAGAACGTCGGTCTTAACTGATATGCTGAAAAATACCAAAGAAACGAGAAATGTAAATAATAAATATTTAATCAACTTCCAAATATATTTTTTTGCATCACACAGTTTAAAAACATTTTGTTCTGTTTTCGTACAGGCTCTGGTTTTTAAGAACTCTTCACCTATAATCAGAATTTATTTGTAGATTTGTAAATGTCGTAGGTATGGTATTTGTTAGACATGTTAATCTTCATATAATTGTCGAACATTAGTGCTAATACATTGCTGTGCTAATACGAAAAAATATAAAATAGTGAGCAGATAACATATTATTCAACTGCACGTGTTAAAATATTTTATTTTGCTATGTTGCTTATTACAATTGTAAATATTAGCGGTCAATGATCTTGAGATCAATATACCTTATTTATTACACTTATTTAAAGAAAAACGGTTTTAAAAAGATCAAGAATCCATTATATATTTGATATTAAGATTTGGAATTTGGAATCTTAATATAACGATATTAAGATTTGTATTCAAATATTCAACGGTAATTCAATGAAATATGCCATTCACCATCACGACTCTTATGCCCTAAGGCTTTAAAGGGTTGGTTAGAGATAGAAATAATGTAACTTGTCTAACGTCCACTCTTTACCGGTGGTTTCTTTTGATGCAATCTGACATGACATGGGCCAGTCCACCATCCTTTAGGTATTGCTTACAAGACCAACTCGAAACAACTATTGTATTGTTAATAATAATAAAATTGCGTCTTAAAAATTAAACCTGGTACCTCCGATATGCCAGGAAGTCACAATAACTACTGCGCCACTTCACAATTACAAATGATAAAAAACAAAACCTCAAATTAATTAAAACTGAGTTAATGTAAATGGAATAACTCACAGTCATACTTCTTTCCAATAATATTAGTAGACTAATTATTTCAATGAATATTTTACTGACGAATATGTACATGAACAAACTGATTTGTAATGAATTTGCTTTCGTGTCAAATAACATCAAAGCAAATAATGTAACTGTATAAATTACTAATTTAACACTTACTTGTAACAAGTAGTATTTGCGAGCTAATTGCAATTTACATGTTAACTTGTTTACAGTAATACTAATTTTGTTTACAGTGTTTTGTGTGCAAACAGCAGCATTGATACCTATAGGGGACATATTTCTGTACAGCAGTACCGCAGCGCTAGCCTGGAATCTACCAACGGATCCAATGTTTTTGTATATGTTCAAAGGCCAATTGAAAGATGCTCAGAGAAGAGGCGATGTACAACATCATATTTATTACGTTGATGATGAAAGCAGAGTTATTGCTAAAGTTCCGTATAAACGGTAATAATAAAAATATTGGTATAATTAAAATTGCTGAAACAAAATTATAGTTCATTCTTTATTAATTGCCTATTTACCACTATCTAATACTTCTGATTTAATTATTTTAAGAAACAGTTATGTTTAAAGATAAAATCACCTATTAACATAACTTAAAAATTATTTTGATATTATTACTGTAACTCTCCAGTACACTTTTAGTCTAATATCCGTAGATAAATGAGATTTTAAATATTTAGGTTCGTTATTAAAAAAATATTTTATTTAGTCCTTTTTAGAAATTTTTGACAAAATTCGAAAAAAAATATGCTAGAGCTAAATAACCAACTGTATTTACAAATTTTAATAACAAAATAAAAAAAAAACATTAAAAAAAACAAAAAGTGTTAAGTAATCTGTAACAGAAATTGCAATTTTATTTTTAGGAAGCCAATAGTAAATCCTGCATTTGCTAAAAGAAGTGTCGACGATAAGAAAAAAATCAAGCAGAAGTTAAAATTGAAAATAGACCGAATGAAAATGCATGAGAAACAACTGAACAGAGACTATTTGAAAAGAGAACACATGGATGCAAATGCAATTGAGTTCCACAGGAGCAGTCGAGTTGGCCTGTTTGAAAAATTAGAGACGTTATTCACAACGTTGGTTATAATTGTTCTTTATGCTTGCTTTTATGTGTTTTTCATTAAGTAGGTACTGTTGATTTCAAAACCACTAAGCCCTCAAAATTAAAAAAAAATTATGTGTGATATCTTGAAGTTTCTAAGATTAATATTTTATTTATTTACTTACATAAAGATGTTTGAATTAATGTTTGAAATGAGAGTCCATACTTTGAATAGATATTAATTTTACACCAGTAAGTTTTACAAGTTTACTTGTGTTTCAAATTTTGTGGACGCTTCAGACGATATTTATTGAAAATTTTGAATAAATTAAGAGGATACACTTCGCGGCGTCTCGCAGCGGGTTTCATACAGACGAATTTCTCATTTGTTTTTGACATTTACTGAGCAATTACTGTCATAATCCCAAGCCGAATACTGTGGTTTTTCCAAAATCTTGTAAAACGTTCTATTAACTAGAAATCTTTTTTAAAACCATTTGTATGAATACTGTATAGAATACTGTATAACTTTTAAACTATAAAATTTAATAGAAAACTGGCACACCTCGTGGTGTTTGATCAGCCAAAAATAAGTGAGAAATTCGTTTGTATGAAGCCCGCTGCAAGGCGCCGCGAAGTGTATCCTGTTAAGAACAAAGTTAAATTATAATCACCGTAACACAACAATCTTATAACTCTTCCAGTTAATATTACTACACCCAAATATTTCCTGGTAGAGATCGCTTTTTAGAGTTTTTTTTGTGTATTTTCATGAATTGTGCAATAAAAATATTGTGTTGTATTTCAAATGATCAAAAATACAATAAGGCTCAGATATCGGCTAGCACACGTAAATAGGTCGTTTTTGTGCAAATTTCGTAACGAAACTATAGAATCTAAAGGATTGAAAAAAATATATATTATAAAACTTACTTCTGTCTAGTGCATTACCTGACTGAATAAACTTTTATTTATTGTATTTAATGATAAAAAAAATCTGAAACTGATAATTGTTTTATCACTTGTGCAAATTGTGAATTACATTTGCTTATAATAAAAGTCTGTTAAATAGTCAGAATTGTTGGTTGTCTAGTGCCTTGACTATAAGTTGTAGCCAAATGACAAAAATAGTGACTACAAAATTGTAAAAATGTTAAATCAGTCATTACGGTAAAGAATTATATTACAAATACATCTCATAGTAATGTACACGACATTATGTTGTGATTTTCACTACATTATCATGCAAATAGATAGTAATACAGAAATAACTTTTCTACGCCCTCTTAAAAAAAGTAATAAAAGTACAATAAGCTTACAACAGATAAGCGATTTCTTTCTGTAATTTTTTTAGAACCAAAAATCTTCGATAAGAAAGTTTAAATAAATACAAACTATACCTGAAATAAATTGAAAACATAATATATTTATACAAAGTTTATTTTTTATCATGTACATACTAGATGGTGTGTCATGGTGCTAAGAGCATGACAAAATCTCTTTTTGACTTACACAAATATAGGGACGTACTTTCAGTTTGCAGCCTGTGACATATTTCATATTCAATTAGTAAAAAACCAAAAAAAAAGTAAAATAATGTAGTTTCGAAGTGATTAAAGAAATTTTTTTTAATAAATTTTGTTGTCCATATTTATTTACATTTACAGGCTTGGACAAGATGGCCGACAATGTGTGTTGTATAAACTATGTGAAGCCGCTCAGGTCTCTACCCAACAAGGGACATTCTTTAAAGAACTTCTTACAGTTGTTTTTACGTAAGTGTACAGAATTTTAATTTCTTTAATTTGCCTATTCCTAGTCCAGGTCGAAAGGGATAAGCACATCTAATCTAGATCGCCCAATATTCTAATATAGTACCTTATTTAAAAATGTATTTAACGTAGGTATTGAAATTCCATCACCAAAAGTTAAGACATTAAAATGGCATAGAAAGCTCTTTAGGTTGATCGTTAAACCTGATGGTTTATTATTAAGTTGAAAGTTGAATTATTATTAAAATTTACATATGTTTTTAAAATGTAAAACATGATATATTTTGTCATCCTGCTGTGTGGTGGTTAGGTAGTTTCCAATTTGACACGGGCTTGTTTTGATTTCTATTGTAGCTTGGATGCATTCTAGAATGATTTTCAAAAAATCAAGTGAATTTGAGGAAAAAAGAGTAACAGTTACACATTTATTTGTTGACAACGACAACGATATTCAAAGTTAAGCAATGTCTGACTTGGTCAGTGATTGGATGGGTAACCGCTTAGCGGCCCGCTTTTTATTTACACTCGCACTTGACCGTTTTTTAAGTATTATTTGCTTATAAATAGATGGTTATTAAATAAAATATGAAAAGTTTACATTGTTTTTTTTAGATTACCTAAAGGGGCCGAATTCGAAAACGAAGAACACAAAAAATATGACATGGCGCATACGTTATCTGAAAGCTGCGCAAAACGATACCCTGGATGTGAAGATTTTAGCGCGCCTTTATAATATTATTTTCGTTAATATGTAAAAAATAAATATAATAAAATTTTGTTATATCTTAATCTATTATGAGCAACATTAAAATTTATATTCTTATTTTAAGAATATTACACAACCGGCTATTTTCCCAGTCTCTTTCTACAACAAAGGTAGCAAATAATGTAGTAACAATATCCATACAGCCCGCCTAATATTGGATGTTTACTGCCGCCTATAGATTTGCGTGTTGCCAACCCTATAAAAATTTTATGACTAGGCTTCTTTATTTAAAAAACCCAAATTAAAGTCCATAGAGAAAACCTCGACGTAGTAATTGACTCTGTACGAGAAAATGGTCTAGAGAATGGTTTCATTTGACGCATCTACTCAAACTAAATATCCATCTGGACCTGTGTTCAACGAAAAGTTCCGTAAGGAGCTCATAGGTTCTTGATATAGTCTTTTTGCTAATCACTAACTCTGTGGTGAGACATTAGACAACGACTTTGTAAGTCCACTATTGCTGTTATAAATATCTTCTTTGCTACTCTTATTCAAATTCTTTGGCAAAAATAAATAAGGAGCCTTACTTTTTTGACTATCAAAAATTTTATTATATCCGTGCCAGGAAAAAATATACAAAGAACTAGCAACCAAATAAAGTAAGTTTTCTGTATCGACTTTTTTTATCGACTAAAACGTAAACAAAATGGTGGCCTATGTGAATTCCCGATCCTATAATAAATAATTGAATTATTGGCACTTTATTTCCGTAACTTAGTAAAATGTATTATCGTTTATTTCCGAATTCATTACAATTTTGCTAAATCTTTGTTAGTGATTACTGCGTCAATGAGCTCTCTAGACTTCATTCCTTTACTAACAGCACTGGGATCTTCTCCCTCCGAATTTTTACATTTGTTCTGTATTAAGAACTCCTGAACATCGATAGAGGTGAATATATTGCGAACATAAAAGACGCAAAGCTATGTAATTAATTGATGTCAGAAAATATTTTAGGTTTGCGGATGATTCTCTCTCTTTGATTCAATATGACTACTTTAATTGAATAAGCTTTGGTCGAATAAGCCAAATTGATTTCCCGAATCTACTGATGTTGTGGTAGACTCGGCCCTCTGCCTGACTTAGAAAGTATACCAAGTTCTTAGTCATTTTGTCATGGAAATCATCAAAATAAATGCGGTTATTAGACATAATGTTAAGTATTAAATGTATTAATAATTTATGTAGAAAGATCCTCTATTTAGTATATTTATTAATCTTTATAGTGTATATTGAAAAAACAGATCTTTTTTATTGAATTAATTTATTAGCAGGAAGAAATTAATTCGAATTTATCATGCGACTATACTTAGCTTTGAATAAGGGTCTCCTTTCTATCAGTTACGTATGCCCTGGGTTATCTTTAATCTTCAACCGTGCCACGTTCGCCTCTTCCGGCTATTCATGTCCGCTTCCCAGTTCGCCTCGCGACTTGTTTCGTACAAATCTTGATTTAATCACCGACGCCTCATATTACTCAAAATAGACTGCGTCATGCCGCCATTAATAACGCTCGACCTTATTTTAAGTTAAACTCAATTCACGTAGTACTATTTATTCAAATAAAGTTTTTAAAAACACTTTTGAACCTTTAAAATGATTATAAGCTATTATAGTTAGTAAAATCCATATAAACTTCTTGCCAAATTTGCAAAACTATGTAAAGTAAAATTCTTGCAGATATCAATATTTATTAGCATCACACTGCGGGATCTTAAAATGGGAATAGTAATATAAAAAAAAAAACGGGCTAAGTGCGTGTCGGATTTTGTACGTTAAGGGTTCCGTACAAAATAAAGAATATAAGCCGACCAAATGGCAGAATTATTCATAAGCAGTAATTCATAGGTGAGTAAATCGCTTCTGTGCTACACATTTGACCGCAAGATCAAGTTGATTATGATGGGAAAAATGAGGGGATACCAAGGAAAAAAAATTGATTTATCAATATATTACTAATTGTTAGTAATAATACTTAATCATGAACAGTATCACAAAATTTCAAGTTCATATGTTAGTGGGAAGTTAAAAAACTTTTCGGAAACAATTTTGTTAAAAATGCTGACTTTGGTGGCTTCTCATTCCCTTGTTTTACAAAGAAAAAATTCAGTATTTATCTACTCAACTAGCTCTAATCAACGATTCCCCACTCATAGGGTAGATTAATATTTTTTTTTTGTGACCGCCTTTAGCTTTGTGGGAGCCCTCTTTTTCTCATATGTCCCCACTGTTGGGGCACGGCCTACCCTCACCGAGGTCGATTTGGATCTTGCGGATTATAGTCTTCACATACGTCTTCTTCTTTTTTTTTCCTGTCTGTCTGTCTTTCGTCTTTACGCTAGTCTCGAACATCTGCCAAGTGAAATACAAAAATAAATAAAAAGTACCTATTCTAAGTTATTATTTAAGGTAACCTTGTGCCAAACCTTAGGCTATTCCGCGTTTTTTTAGTTGCACCAAATTGACATATAGTGCTCGCCTCCAAAAAGAGGAATAGATAAAAATAGGGGTTATATCAAAACAACGGTCTTTAAATTTGCCAGTTGCATTGATATGACTTCCATTTCTAATCTACTATTTTATACTTTAGACAAGCTAGTTTCCCGAGGTGTTACTACCCGCACGATTAATCTCTGCTCGCCCCGTGCAAACTATCGTCTCTTAGAATAATCCCCTCGTGATTTTTCAAAAATGCCATTCTTCTCTATTTTATCACTGAGAGCCTTACTTGTGGTTCAAACAAATAAAAAAAATTTAATAAATTATAATAATCGCCTTTGGGTTTTTACTCCGCTAGATAATATCAATAAAAATCTTTTTGAAGTATTTTGCCTTGAGTGGCGTAAAGTCATTAAAAACGTACTAATATTTACATTGAAATGAATGTGCAACATGACGTATTGCTTAACTTGCAACCAAATACTAATTTTCGTGAATATAATTTCAAAGATGGCAGATATTCATATAAAATTCCAACTCCTATTTCACCTTCTTAGGGAATAAATAAATAAAATCAAAATTAGGTAATATTGTATTTGAAAATACCCTCTTAGGGAATTAATTTTTCAAATAATTCTTTAGTGGAGCTGTACGTCATGGTTTTATAAGTCAGTCAGAACATGTTTTTTTATTACATATAATAATTTCTTACTATATAGTACCTACTATGATGTTAACAACTGTTATGTAAATGTTTTCTCGTGGTCGTTGCATAATCCTACTCATATTGTAAATGCGAATATATGTGAGTGATAAGTTTTTTATGCTCTCCATTGTCGGGAAGTTTGTTACTTGCAGTATAGCTAGTTTCTTCAGAAGTTACAGTGACAAAATAATGCTAAACAATCAAAGTTATGCAAATTAGACACTTAAGATATTGGGCTAAAAACCTAGCCCAGGGGCGCTGAAACTTGAACTGCTGGCAATCTAGGTCAAAATTGTTAAACTATGATCCGCAAAATCAGTGTGTTCAGCTGACTCACTATCTTCCAACTACAATTTAAAGAACGTGCATGAATGGAATTTACAATTTTTATTGCAATTCCCGTGGGAAACGCGAATGTTTTCTGGCCGAATGCATAGGTACGGATCGTCGGCCCAAACATTATAAAAGATCTCTTAACCGATCTTATAACTGAATGCTTTGTGCAAATTTTTGATAATTACTATCTTTTTTCAACATATGAAAACGAAAAAGTGCTTCTAGGGGACGCATTTTATTTTATTTTTTCTTTCTAAAAAAAGTGGACTAGCCTGTAACCAGATGCATTCAGTCAGGTAACGTTTAAACAAACAAGACAACAGGGAATAATAACAATTGGGAGTTTTTTAAAAAATAATCACATCGCCTTCAAAACCCCACTAAAAAGTAAAAAAAAAACCATACGCACGCACACTGAACATTAAGCTAATATTTTCTTCTCCTTGAAGTCAAATGCCAAAATTTTGCAGCAAAGACAGAAGAAAATAACTTGTAAGCATTCGTCTTTAAGGGAAAGAAATCACATAGCTCAATGTTCCATGTGCGTGCGTAAGTTTTTTTTTTTACATTTTGGTGGGGGTTGAAGGCGGTGTAATTTTTTTTTTAACTTTTAGTTGGTGCTTGTACATATCTTGATATATCAAGCAAAGATAATCTTTAATAACTAAAAAGTATTAGGGTACTTTAATATGGGAGTGATAAGAGTTTAAAAAGGTTGCCAATGCGCGTGTACCTAATGTTACATAGGCTACGGTGACAGCTTAACATCAGGCATGGTGTCTACTTGTTTGTCACCTTGGTAGTAGAAAATCGGCTGGAAGCCGGTAGTCATTAAGAAACTTACACACAATAGGTTGCGCTTCAGAATAGAATAGAATGGAACAGAACGGAATAGAACGGATTTGAATGGAATAGAACGGATTAGAATAGAATAAAATGGAATAGAATAAAATAGAATGGAATAGAATGGAATAGAATGGGATAGAATGGAATAGAATGGAATAGAATGGAATAGAAGGACATAGAATAGATAAGAATAGAATAGAATAGAGTGGAATAGAATTTATTTGACTAAAAAGATAAGTACCAAAAAGAAATGAGGCCACACAATGTATAAAACTAACATACGTGTTGGAGTGTGATGTCAAATTTTGTTAAATTTGCGGTGCTTAACTAACACACTTAGGGCGCGTTCGTTTTGGAATGTAGAATCATTTTTTTTTTCATACTTTTGTCACCTGTCATCCGTTCGTTTAGCATTGGTATCAAAAATATCAAAATTTAAGTATCATCTGTGACAAACTATCATGCGTTCGTTTACGATATTTTTGTTATTTTTGTCACTTTTGCCACCAAAAAATGAAACTTTAGACCCATGTCCAGAGGTGGGGTTTTTGTGTTAATCTGTCAAACTGCCTATACATATTCATTGTTTATGGTAGTGTGTATGTGTTTTATCGTAGTGTGTGTACGTCAACCGTTCGTTTTGCAAGTTTTGTATAGTTCATATGTTAGTGGGAAGTTAAAAAACTTTTCGGAAACAATTTTGTTAAAAATGCTGACTTTGGTGGCTTCTCATTCCCTTGTTTTACAAAGAAAAAATTCAGTATTTATCTACTCAACTAGCTCGAATCAACGATTCCCCACTCATAGGGTAGATTAATATTTTTTTTTTGTGACCGCCTTTAGCTTTGTGGGAGCCCTCTTTTTCTCATATGTCCCCACTGTTGGGGCACGGCCTACCCTCACCGAGGTCGATTTGGATCTTGCGGATTGTAGTCTTCACATACGTCTTCTTCTTTTTTTTTCCTGTCTGTCTGTCTTTCGTCTTTACGCTAGTCTCGAACATCTGCCAAGTGAAATACAAAAATAAATAAAAAGTACCTATTCTAAGTTATTATTTAAGGTAACCTTGTGCCAAACCTTAGGCTATTCCGCGTTTTTTTAGTTGCACCAAATTGACATATAGTGCTCGCCTCCAAAAAGAGGAATAGATAAAAATAGGGGTTATATCAAAACAACGGTCTTTAAATTTGCCAGTTGCATTGATATGACTTCCATTTCTAATCTACTATTTTATACTTTAGACAAGCTAGTTTCCCGAGGTGTTACTACCCGCACGATTAATCTCTGCTCGCCCCGTGCAAACTATCGTCTCTTAGAATAATCCCCTCGTGATTTTTCAAAAATGCCATTCTTCTCTATTTTATCACTGAGAGCCTTACTTGTGGTTCAAACAAATAAAAAAAATTTAATAAATTATAATAATCGCCTTTGGGTTTTTACTCCGCTAGATAATATCAATAAAAATCTTTTTGAAGTATTTTGCCTTGAGTGGCGTAAGGTCATTAAAAACGTACTAATATTTACATTGAAATGAATGTGCAACATGACGTATTGCTTAACTTGCAACCAAATACTAATTTTCGTGAATATAATTTCAAAGATGGCAGATATTCATATAAAATTCCAACTCCTATTTCACCTTCTTAGGGAATAAATAAATAAAATCAAAATTAGGTAATATTGTATTTGAAAATACCCTCTTAGGGAATTAATTTTTCAAATAATTCTTTAGTGGAGCTGTACGTCATGGTTTTATAAGTCAGTCAGAACATGTTTTTTTATTACATATAATAATTTCTTACTATATAGTACCTACTATGATGTTAACAACTGTTATGTAAATGTTTTCTCGTGGTCGTTGCATAATCCTACTCATATTGTAAATGCGAATATATGTGAGTGATAAGTTTTTTATGCTCTCCATTGTCGGGAAGTTTGTTACTTGCAGTATAGCTAGTTTCTTCAGAAGTTACAGTGACAAAATAATGCTAAACAATCAAAGTTATGCAAATTAGACACTTAAGATATTGGTCTAAAAACCTAGCCCAGGGGCGCTGAAACTTGAACTGCTGGCAATCTAGGTCAAAATTGTTAAACTATGATCCGCAAAATCAGTGTGTTCAGCTGACTCACTATCTTCCAACTACAATTTAAAGAACGTGCATGAATGGAATTTACAATTTTTATTGCAATTCCCAAAATCTCCTCCATGTTTAGAACTTTTGAACAAAAAACATGTTAATGTATAATGCAATGGAAGGAGAAAATGAAGGGAAATCGTCATAAGCTATGCCACAAAACCGTTTATGTTTCAAGTCATTGCTGGTGCTCCTTCGGTTGGAATGCAAACTAATTTATATATTGGTATTGTAGATTGCTACAAAATTGAAGCTAACTTCATATATATCTTCGCCACGGGTCTTTCCTTTTAGAGGGATCATTGTCAAATTCCTCCTTAGTCGAAATGTCATTGAATACCATACGAATAAAATACACAGCTGAGAAGTATCTGTCATATAGGTGGATTCGTCGAACTGTCAGGAAAAGTATGCACTTTCCATATTATCATGTTTAAGTTTATCTGCCATGTCCTGACACATGACTTCAACACGCCCTGCGACAGTTTGACAATATAGCTGAAGTTATCAAATGACATACTTTTCGTTTTCTTAATTCACTCTGTGAGGGAAAATCCTTTTACATAGTTTTTATGAACCGTTTTATGATGCCTCTCTAAGTTCCCACTCTTAGGTATTGCAAAAGACAAAATCTTTCTCCCAATCATTATTAAAACTAAAACATTTTACTTTTCTTCGCCGCACTAATTTTGTAATATTTATTAATAAACTTTGTATCGACGTATTACCTTCAAGTTACAGCTCAGACTGACTCAAATTCGCGAACGAAGTCTCGATTGTTCCCGTCAAACATGCCGCCCAAAGTTTCTAGAAAAAGTAGCGGAAATAAAAAAAGGGGACTTTTCTTTGACCAGTACCACGCGTTCCTTTGATAATGTGGCCAAATATATAGCGCGTGGTTTTATCAAAGGAATGTATGATAAAAGAAAGTTATGAGGTCGCCATTTTGGCTCAATTGTGGATCAAATTAATTTTAGTAGTTTATTCATTAAATTTGTTTTAGTTACCTACCTACTAAAACATATTCTGTGTAAATAGTTTCATATCGGATTTTTTTCTCCAGATTGACTCAAAAAGCACTTTCGATGCACTCGCAATCGACAGTTTGAGCACCTCTGACCTAGCCCGTTACTATACTTACATACAAAAACTAAAAATGTAAAACGGAAAAATGTATCAGACTTGGTAGAGGATACTAAATGAACTAACTTAGCCAAGATGTGAGTTTATAAAATGAGGAAATAGTCAAATTATATTTTATAAATATTTTAGTTATGTTTGGCAAAGAAATACTACCTTTTGGCGAAGAAATACTCTTATAGTACTAAATAGTCCCAGGTAACAGAATGTTTGACGACAATATTGTTAATTTACGTAACCAGCCTTTGCCGTAGGATAACTGGATAAATCCCTTTAATTTCTTCTCATACGCTAAATTATTAATAAAGTTTAAGTTGTAATATACATATAGAACTAATTTATCATGATGATATACATGATACATTTATTTATTTTGTTTGAAAAATACATACCAATCCGTCATGGTCTCTACATTGGTATCTTTTTTCCAGCGTTTATACATTCTATATTTTAGTAACTGTACCACGGGTTGGTATCTCAACTTATGTTCTGTTCTTACAGTTATCCTAATGATTTATTGATTTGTAACTTTACCACGGGTTGGTATCTCAACTTAGGTTCTGTTCTTACAGTTATCCTAATGATTAATTGATTTATGGCCTCACAAAGTGAAATCGCGCATAGGTCTCGTTATTGTTCGTTGCCTAATTCTAAACTGTTGAGTTAATATTTCTGTAAGAGATAGTACCTGCTCTGAGGGTTGGCGTTAGTATTAAACTTTGTATACACTTTAAGTTAAGGAATTTTATTTTGAAGTAACTCAATAGAGAAGGAACGCATAAGTAAAGCTCAAAAGCGGTGTGTACGTGCCATTTGTAATTTATCCCAAGAGATAGCTGTAAGGATCACTTCAAAAGACTTAAACAACTCACTTTATATTTCTAAAGCGGCAGTATTTGCTAGAACTAACAAAGACTTATTTAGTAACTTAAAAAGGAACAGTAATAAGTTATGTTGTCTACCGGCAAAAACTACACTTCTTAATAACAGTATTTTCTGTATGATAATTCATATTTATAATAAAATCCCTAAAACTATCCGTGATATAGATAATATTTTACTATTCAAAAGCAAACTGAATAAGATATTAGTGGACAAAGTATATTATACTGTAAATGATTTTCTTAATGATACAAATACTTACCTTTACTTTTGTACTCGTGAGGACATCAAACTAAATTCTAATGACTAAATTTTATTGTTTTGATTATGATGGTATGAATGTGATTTTTTTATATTTGTGATTAAATTTTATGGTGAATTGTTTAAATATTAGCTCTATTTGTAATCCTAAAACATCTAAATATTTGTACGCCTTTGTAGGCAGGAAGTAATTATCTGTACCTACCTATTAGAAATCTAAGAACTTCAATGTACCTACTTCTACAAATAAATGATTTGATTGATTGACACATTAGTGCTACGAATTATATAGGCAGTTTTTATAGTCAAAATTAACTAGCAGTTTTCTACATCTGGTAAGCTATTCATATTCTTTGTATTAACTTCGGTTTATATAATTTTCATAAAAATGTTCATACAAAAAATTAATTCTTGGATAACTGATTCTAGTCCATCTTCATTTTTTTTCTGTGCTTTTATTACTTTAAAGTAGGTAATTTATGACGACATATATAAATCTACACTCAGGAGCAGTGTAATGGCAACAGGCTCACCACCGGTCACGCAAACTAAAGCAGTTGGTAAAAGGAGGCTGGCCTCTACATTATCATATGGGTGTGTCCCCTTCTGGGGAAAAGAACCGTAAATATACACAGTAAATTCAATCAATACTAAAAAATATTAGTTTCGATATTCTACAAATTAAGGTTCCGCACTATCACACAATATACATTTGCCGTTATAACATAGTCTGTGGCAAATTCAGCAGTTAATCTATTACATTTAAACAGCTTCTAACTGTAATAAACAGTAAATTTCCCATATTTAGCTTCGGATGTCACCAGTTAGTACTCGTATTGACTAGTTAAAACGCGAAGTTTATAATGTATGTGGATACTTCGCTTTTTCGCTTCGCACTAAAAAAAAAAACTCAAACACTTAATAATATTCTGTATTGACATTAATAATATGCCTACCTTATTTTAAAACAAAGCGTGGTCTTTGTTACCCGGATATATTAGTGGTAACATTCCATATTGGCGAGTAAGTGTTAACAATATAGGTGTGGTGGAAGTCTCGGCGCGAGTATTGTCTTGGTCCGAGATGACATTTCTTGTATCCGCACCAGTTTCTATCTACAGCAGTTCAATTTCGAACGGAAATACATAAATATAAGTGATTAAAGTTATTATTACAAAAAAAAAAAGATTAGTAACTTTTAACTTAGTTTAATTGTCTAATTAATAAAGTAAAAAAAAGTTGAATAGTTTCAGGCGCGTTTTGATAATATGGGTGGAAAATTTGGTTATAGAATTCTCTGGATGGCTTGGTTTTTTACAATTGTTATAGCTGAAATTAACTATAACAACACATTGGATATATCGGTATCCAATGATGCTAAGATTTTGTCAAGAAGAAAGAGATTTATTGTTTTCCCGGATGGAAGCTCCTTTCAATTGGGTTAGTATTAATAATTATATTTTTTGTAATTTCTGACATCACATTATTGTGTATAACATTCTTGCCGTACTGCATTATCGTCAATATGTTTTGTATACATTTTTTTCTGTTTTAATAAATAAAGTGCGAGTCGTTATCGCAGTATAATCGTTTTAAGTTTCAAGCTTGTACCCTTTTTCCCTTGTTTTCGATAAAGCAAAAACAACAACAAACAAGTACCTTGTATCAAAGCTCCCCCTAAATTTTAAATTTTTTATTATTGTTAAAAAACTGACCACAATAACAGATATTATGTAAAATATTCAGACTCTATCAACTTTGGACTTAAAAATAGAGTACATTATGTATCGGACGGACATACAGCCAGAAAGCATTTAAACTTATTAATAAGGCTCTGTTGCACTCTTTTGGATACTCATATTCAAGAATATTTGTATCTTATTTTAGATAACAATTTTTTGGAATTTCTTTAAAGTATTTGTTTAATTGTGTATGTTAATTTTTAACCAATAACGGCTTTTGCTAATGACATGGTAAACATCAAAAAAATATGAACTCTCCCTTTAAAAAACCCAAAGTACTTAGAGTAAACCTTGGCTAGATATCATTCTATAATCTAAGCATTCATGGGAAGCATTGCATCTGAAACCGCACAGTGCGTGACCATTTAGATTATAAGGTGTAAAGATGAATTCCGCATCGGTGGTGTATAGGCGATAGCAAAATGTAGCCGTGGGAATCATTTCAAACAATTTCTTAGCCCACATCCCATTATACACATATGAAGGCTAGTCTCTCCTTCGCTTCTATATTGTTTGTAATTTAAGGATCAGTAGCTATTCTCATAACTCGTCTTTGAATAAAAGTTCAATAAATGTTGCTGTGGTTGTATGTAATTTATTTAATGTTTTGTTATTTTTCAGTATTCTGCGCCCAAAATCAGGGATACCTTCAAGTAGGAGATATAGTATGGTTTGGGAATACAGCTGCCTTAGCCTGGGAGCTGCCAGCAGATCCAATTCTTTTTCAACACTTCAAACAGTATAAAAAAGACTATACAGCGCAAAGAAGACAAGATATTTCAAGAAATATATATTATTTGGATGAAAATGGCAAACTGATAGCCAAGGTTCCATACCACAAGTAAATTTTTTTTTTAATACTTAAATCAATTATTTTATTAATATTAATTTTAGGTGCGTTATACAGTCATGACAAAGGTCCCGGGCTTAATTCCCAGTAGAGGAAGCACATACATATTATTAAAATATATTAATTGTGGAGTTGTTTTCGCTGTAGTTTGGGCCTGATACGGTAATAGGTTCATCGACTACCACGTCTGTTTGACATAATACCATCAAAGAAATGTGGGTGTTACGAGTTTTTAGCTAATTGTTAATAATAAAAGTGTCGGGATGCAATATTGTTAATTTTTACTATATACTAAATGTAAGTTAGGGCGCTGCCTTGTTCAACAATGGCATCGGAGCAACGTTTTCATTTGTAGAATTAAATTTTTACTATATTTTGTAATTATTTTATAGCTTTTTAGTTTAATATAACAATAATATCAACGAAAAACTGCAAATAATATTGTATAGACTACTATATAAAAAATAAATTTGTTATGAATTAATAATACATTACTATCTCCTTTAAGCTGGAGTCCGACTGTCTTTACAATACAATGTATTGTTCACTTAAAAATTATTTGTGTCAAAATAACCCACTCTCCCTGTCAGACGTTTCTATAACCAAATATTTTTTGCTATACGATGTATATTATGTCGGTTAGTACCTTACAAATTACAGACCTACCATACATATTCCATACCTACTTTGTAATTTTCCAAGAAAGCTAATTTTTAACATTTTCGACGATCCCAAACTCACTTGCAGTATCGAACCCTTAAGTCTGAGGAGAGACTTTGCCTCCCTATGTGGGTTCTACCGCTTGTGCAATGGGATGTGTTCTGAGGAATTGTTCGAAATGATGCCCACGGCTACTTTCTACCATCGCACCGCTCGCCATCGGCAGGTTATTCTTACAATTTAGAACCGAAATGGTCGCGTACAGTGCGGTTTCTCCCGCGAACGCTTGGGTTGTGGAATGAGCTCCCTGCCAAGGTTTTCTCTAAGGACTACAGTATGGGGTTCTTCAAGAAAGAAGTTATTGAATTAGTGACACCCCTGGTGTTACAAGCGTCCATAGGTCATGGTGACCGCTTACCACCAGGCAGACCAAATGCTTGTTTGCCACCTTAGTGGTGTAAAAATAAAAATAAAAATAAATTAGTGTCAAACAAACATTAAGGTAATAATTACCCACATACGTTCACAGGTAGGTGTCTGTTAACTAATAATTAGGAGGACCACCATGTAATGTGATATTTGGTGGTCCTTTTACGGGTATTAGCTTAGAGGTCGAAATCTATGATTAATAACAAAAAAATTTCTTTTAATTTCAGGAAGCCCATAATCAACCCAGCATTTGCAAAAAGAAGTATTGATAATGATGTAAACAAGGCAAAATCTACTGACAAAATTACTGCAAAGGAGTTGCACAAAATTCAAAGTGACATGAACTTTTTTGAAGATATGGATGAAAATAGTGTAAATTTTCATAGAGATTGCAGAAAAAGCTTCTACAGTAGGCTTGAAAAGCTCTTTCAAGGGTCTGTAGATATTAATTAACAGATAAAGGTCAAAATTCAATACAGGCCTAAATTGAATGTTTTATATTATATTATTATACTACTACGTCTATGTTCTTTTCACCAGTGCATTGCTAGTCATCAACTATCATAGGGAATGAATTTATCACCATCTTTCACGCAAAAATCGTAACTGAGAGATGTTTTAATATTCTCAAATTGTTTCTTTGCTCTCGAACCCACAATCATTTGGTACACATCCGGAAATCGAACCTAAATAAATCAACCTAAATAAAAATAAACCTAAATAAATAAATCGTTATGAATTTCCGGTACTTGCATTTGAGACACTTGGCCCATGGTCATCGGATACGAAGTCTTTTGTTAAGGACTTATCTAAAAGACATGTTCTTGCGTCGGGTGATGAATGGGCTGGATGCTACCTCTCTCAAAGGCTAGGTGTAGCTGTGCAGAGAGGTAATGCCGCCAGTGTCAATGGTACTGTACCACAGGGGTTTACTTTAGATGAAATATTTATTATATGAGTCTGGGGTTTTTAAGTTTAAATTATGTTTTATATATTTATTTTTAGGTTTTTAGTTAATATAATTTTAGTTTTGTTACTTTATTATGGTAATGATATTTTATATACAAATAAATTAATTATTTGAAAAAAAAAATAAAAATATTATACAAAAGTTAGATCCTAATTCTTCGGTCTTCATTTTATTTCTCCAAGAAGAAGGCTGTGCCCCAGCAGTGGGTGCGTAAACCGTTTGAAGCAACAATATAAAAATACAGAAACTTAATACTTAAATAAAGCTTTTCTTTGACTTTGCCATAAATATGCAGTTATTATTTTTTTTTTGTACGCTTAGTAAACATTTCTGCTAACTACCTGATTGTTTACAGTTTAGGTTTGCCAGGAAAGCAGTGTATTCTGCAGATGCTGTGTGAATCAGGCCGGAAGAAAAATGAACAAGGCACGTTTCTGGAGGAAATCGTGAGGGCAGTGTTTACGTGAGTCGATCATAAATATTTATGTTCTTACATTTTGCAGCTCCGTTGTTTCCCCTTGTCGTGCGAACTTATATGGCTACTTAAGTTTATTACTGAACCTTTTATGTCAAAATGGTGCGTGTCTCAATTTGGTAATTTGTAGACCTTACATTTGGATGTTTTACTATTTTATAAATTATTAGACAATAAATCAAAAAATAGTATATAACAACTTTGACGCTCCAAATGTTTTGTCCGTCCATAGCCTTCCTAGGTTGGTAGATTTCCTGCGGCGATAAATATTATCGCACAATATAAAAAAAAACAAAAATGAAAAGTTTTCAAACCTTGAATCTTTTTACATTTTTGTCCCGCTAGCCTTTGAAACTTCAGGCACCTGGTGTACAGAAGCAAAAAACTTTGTTAAGAAATTATGTCATCTCATAAGACAGAGAGGACATGATCCTTGCACCGGATCATATCTGGTTCAAAGAATTTCGCTAGACATCCAACGTGGTAATGCGGCTAGCGTCATAAATACTTTTGAGCCAGATATGTTTTGTGGTGGACTTTTTGACCAAACATAATTTATTTATTTATATAAGTTATTTATTTTAGTTTAGGCTTTTTATTTTTAGATTAGGTTATTTATTTTAGATAAGTTAGTTTTAATAAACGTTTGATGTATTTGATAATTAATATAATAAATTATCGCACAATATCATTTAATCAATGTCGGCTCCGTGGCTCAGTGGGTATTGACCCGAGTGCTGAATGTAAGGGCGTGGTTTCGATTTCCGCACAAGACAAACATTTATGTGAGTGTTTATCTCGAGACAGGATGCTTCCTATGCATTATATGGATCTATTTACAAAAAAAGGATGTATATGTATTTGTATCCGTTTTCTGGTACAGATAGTATAAGCTTTGTTTAGACCAGATGGCGCTGAGTGTGTAATGTCGAAAAATATTTATTATTATTATTATGACTATGACGAAGCAAACTCTTTCAGATTACCGCGTGGTCGTGGGTTCGATGCTGATGAAGACAAGTTGTACGATGTCGCCCACAGCTCTGTAGATGATTGTGCTACATTGTATCCCCAGTGCAAAGAGCTTCGCCAGTCATTTTCTTTTGTCCAACAAAGTAAAGAATAAAAACTCATGTTTTTTATTTCATACTCATTATAAACTTATATCTTTATTTACGATTCCATTGTAAAATTTATTTATGTTAAGTATGCGATAAATAAAGAAAAATCAGTTAGGTAGTTTTAAGATTCAGGTAATTTGATTTTTGTATGGGGGTTTAATGTAATAATTAAATAAGAAATTAAAATTTCTTAAATTAACTTGGGAGTGTTTTATTTCATCAAAATTTTAAAATTGGTAATACAAATTTTCGCTAATGAGTCGTTATTCTTTTCAGTAGTGTACTTCCCTGATTGATCCCCGAAATAACTGATTTTTTTTCTACCATTGTGAGCTAAAATTATCGGCAAGTTACGTGGCAGCTATATTTTTGGTCCAGGTATAGAAATAAGAACTTATGGTACTATGGTAAGTCACTGGTGGAGTGACTTATGTTTTTAATTATTAACTTAAAGTTGTGTGTGAAATGATGTACCTACGACGTAATTTCAAATAAATGTTTCTTTTTTTTGCTCTTTTGGGGTGCGTTTCGAATTTGCATCATACCAATTTTAAAATTCTTGGAACAAAAATTATACTTAAAACTTATTTATTTTTGTTGTATTTAATGATTAAACAAACTACAATAAATTATCTATTTAATGACATTAATCAAAACATTATCTTTAATGCAATAGTATCAAAAATTAAACTTAACCGAACCGCATTTTGGACGGTTTTATTATATTTGTTTTTGTAGCTTTAAAAAAGCAAGCAAGCGATAAAGTAAGTAGGCTTTTCCACGCAGGTTTAATCAGATTTGGTTACGAAAAAGTGAGCCTTTCCGAGCCAGTGAGTTAAAAATAAAATTTGTTGGAGTTGTTTTTAGTTTTTTATACTTACAAAAATATTTTTTTTTAGTTTATATAGTATATTCATAGAAAGTGTCTGCTTTGAGCATTTTTTTTTTAAATTACAGATAGTCATGTTCTGGAAACAATAAAGTATTCAAATAATAATTATCTCTTTCAATTCTACCTGAAACCAATTTTTATTTTTTGCTGGTTTTTGATAATTTACATATAAAAACTGAGAGCGTATACGAAAAGTTTACTTATAAGGCGGCGCTACTTGGTAACATGTAGCCTTTAAGAGCTGTCGTTATAAAGGTTTTTCGGAAAAATTAGGTTAATTTATAAAAATAACAAATTCAAATGTTTTATTTCTTAAAATCAGGATATCATATCACATTACTCAATGAAATACAAATTACTACAATGGTGTAAAGATGGCGTTCTGGTGAGAAGAAACAGCGAAAGAAACTTCCCAGCAGTCGCTCTTTTAAATTATAATTAATCAAGAAAAAATAATCAAGATCATTATGTTAAATTTTTTAAATATTTTTATCATTAAGGCTGCTGCTTCAAAAATTTTATAACTTCTTTCTTTAAGAACCCCATATTGTAGTTCATACCACAACCCAAGCATTCTCGGTACGAAGCTTCTCTGAAACCGCGCTGTACGTGACCATTTAGGTTCTTAGGTGTGAGGATGAATTCTTTACCGATGGCGAGCAGTACGATGGTAGAAAGTAGTCATAAGTATAATTTCAAACAATTCTTTAGAAAACATCCCATTATACAAGTAGTAGAAGACATACAGGGAGGCGATTCTCCCTGGTAACTGGTATCTGGGTGCACCCGTCCAGAAAAAAGAAAGGGCCGGATTTGCGACTTGTCCTGCAAATAAGCTAAACATCGCTGGAGATATCAATACCAAGGATATCAATGTTCTTGGAGATGGTGAGGGGAGTGTTCTGGAATTGTGGAAACTTGTATCTTCGTAAGATTGAATCGGACCAAGTTTCCCCGTCCCCCTTGGACAGAGTGGTCTGTCTCGATTTGAGACACAAGGTCTCCGCACTTTTCCTCGACAACGGAACTAGGGATATTTGCACGACCAGTGTAATAAGCGTCTCCAGTACTGCATAGGAATGTATGTTGTTGGTGTCTAACATGTCATTGATATGCAATGGAAACAGCGTAAGAGACATTACAGAGCCTTGCAGAATACCAGCATTGATGTCCATGCTACGAGAGCAACTACCGTTAACTACAGCTTGTATGCGTCTGCCGGAAAAAGGTAGCCATCTATTTGCACAAACTCTCGGGTAATGGTAAAAGATGTATGTGAAGTCCACAATCCTGTGCCCTCGTGTGGACTATGGCCCAAATCACGTCTCTGATAAGGAATACTGATACGATAAGGTTAAAACCTTGATTTTCTTAATCTCAAACGCAACTGTATTAAAATTCAAATAATATTTTGTACCTTTTCTTTCCCGTATGGACTTACAATATCTATATATATACAATATCGGGATACATACGCTGTTTGCCCAGTCCTTACAAATTATTATATAAATCTATGAATAATTTTCTCGCGGAAATAATTATAACCGAGATAAAACGAATTTTAGCTACAGCTATAGCTTGCTACAGCTAAATTAATTGGTATAATTAAGAAGTTCCACGCCGATAACCGAAATTAGGGCGGGCGGAGCCGCTGGCAAAATCTAGTACGCAATAAAACCATAAACCACAAGAAAGTAAACAACGCCATTTCAAGTGATACCTACTAGAAAAACGATGGTCAATTGAAAAACATATTTATATCTGTAACTTTAAAGTTCACTTTTTAATGATCGTGTTTTTAAGAAATTTCAAGGAATTGTTAGAGGTGGTCGGCTAATAAGATGACGGCGGCGACCACGCGCTAACACCTCGTCCAAATATTGTGGGTCACTGAACAAGCTCAAGAATATTGTTTCCTTAAGTTGAAATAGTATGGATAGTCTTCGGGTATACTGTGAATATACGTTAATAAAAAACTAATTATGATGTATAACAAGTAATTTAACCCGATAGCTAATTTAATTTTAAAGTGATAAACGTTATAAATTTAGAGATATTAGAAGTTCTTTCAACAACAATACTCTAATTTTTAATTTATGATAAACGATTAAAAATTAAAAGAATATATTTGAATAAAAGTTTTCAGTGCGGTGATGATTGATTTTTATAGATTTGATACGGGTTGAGGTTTATCTTGACCTCTCACTTAAATTCGAAATCGATTCAAATTTAGATTCAAAACTCAATCCAACGATTAAAAGCTATTTAAAGTAAATGGAAAAACAGTAAGTCAAATGGTAATTACGAGGCATTTTTTGTATTTAATACTGAGAACCACTTACAATAATTAGAAATAGCTTCTATTTTATTATTAGTGATATTTTCTATTGTAATAATCTCATCACGCAAAAGCAGAAAAGTCAAGTTAAAAAAAAATGTATCTAAAAGTCATTCCACACTATTGCTTTCTAAAGTAAAATGTCTAAAATGTACAAGATCAAAAGACAGACAAACCTAAATTGACGTTTTCGTTTGTTTTATGACTAATATACTTTGTGCAAGAAATATGCATGCAGAGTCTTGTACAGGCTCTCACTGTTACCGCAATGCGTACAGACATTTTAAAGAATTCCTTAATTATATTAATGACTGCATCTTAAACCTCAAAATGTTACGAATACTATTTTTTTCTCTTGTAATATTAGTGACAGTAGAAAGTTTATTAAATATTAATTCTACAGCTGGTGATGTTTGCGCAAATGTAAAAGCTCCTTTAAGTTTTATAAGGAAGAGAAGATATTTGACGTTTCCTGATAAAAGTAATATTGTGGTAAGTAAAAACCTAACTTCCGTTCCGTTCCGTTCCAGCGTCTTACCAGCCAGCGTTCCACTGCAAGGACTCAAGGAACGGGTCACATAGGAAAAGAACTGTCGATGAGAGGGTTCTGTAGAGTGCTCAAAACTGCGGGCTGGAACAGCGCAAACTTTCAAAAAGGTGGTAATTGAAGAAACGGAGGGTCCTCAACCACTGGAAGGTATGCGGCGCTTCCAGTCCGCATTTGTGAGTGATTCTAGAAGTGTCCCGTCCATCTCATGGCATTCCTATGTGTGCCTATTACCTCTGCCCAAGACACCAGTAAGACGGAGTAGATAGGGCAGGTAGTGTAGGACTTCGCAGTCTGGAATGTGGAGTGGGAAGGATAGAGCCGACCGGTACCAGCACCCTTTAGCCAGCAGTGGTAAGTAAAAACCTAACTTACAGTTTAATTGCTTATTCTTATTGTCTTTTATATAAACTGTTCTTTTGTCGTATCTATGAATAAAGTACAAATGCTTTTAAGAAAATATTTTTTTGTGGATACTATTTTTTTTCAATTTTTATTTATTTCTTGCATTCAAGAAATATACCGTGAAAAGATATTCACCTTAGGACAGGCCTATGTCTTGCAGTGGGCTGATGATTATACAAATGAAGCTGGTGTTTTTTTTGGTAACAGTGACGTATGAGCAGAAACTCTACCTAATGATAATATACAGATGTGTGACATGTGTTATATATATATATATATTAACTTAAATGTATTAACTAGATAATGTGGGCAGCATTATCAACTGTGACACACTGTAATCACCAATTAATGTTTTAACCGCATTAATTACATTAAAAGAAAAAAAAAAACTGCGTGTCAGCATTAACGCGCGCACTCTTGAGGTTTTTTAATTTTAAAAATTTAATTTAAGTTTCTTAAATTTAAAAAGTAATCATTAAAAAATTATTGAAGCTTAATTTATGAAAAAAATATGCTTCAACAAGGCCTTTATAAATTAATTAAGCTTTAGTCAAATATTAAGTATTTAATTAAACTTCAGTTAATTAATTATTTTTTTTTACTTTGAATTAATTAGTTATTAAATTTTAATCAATTAATTCGAAATCAATCGATTATTATACTATTAACTAAGCAATTGATTGAGCCCGCTATTTTAAGTTAAGGTAGCTGTCATAAGCCTGGCTGGAGGAGAGTGTTTAAGAATTTTTGAGAGAGGAAAAACGTGATTTTTTTGCCGTTTTTATAGACAATGGTACGGACCCTTGGTGTGCGAGTCCGACTCGCACTTGGCCGGTTATTCATTGAATTTAATACAATAAACGAATACCATGCAGCAATGTAATGCACTAGAAAAAAGCAAGTTTTATAACAAATATTTTTTTCAATCGCTTGGAGCTACAGTTCAGTCACAAAAAATAATTACGCGATCTAGTCTTAAGTAGCTTAATAACAATAAAGCATTGTCAGGTCAGAACTTCTGAAAATTGACATTGCAAATCATTCACAGACTTACGTTTCAAGCACTTAAAAAGGATTACGGCTAAAGCAAGAAAAAGCAGATCTAACCTAACCTTATAGTAAAGCTATTTCGTCGCCTCAGTTCTTATTTGTCCTATCGACAAAATGTACCAATGGTTGACCAATTGTGATTAAGATTAATTGCCTGAGATGACTTATGGTATAAAATTGCAGTATGGAATTATTTTAGTCTTCTATAAGCTAAAAGTTGCTTAGCATGTTAGATATTTTTTACGCTACAAAATCCATAATCAAAGCCAAAGCTCGAATAGTCAGAAAATAAAATCCCTCATTGAACCGATAACTGATGGGGAAGAAAGCACATCGAGTAGTGACCTCTCACTGAAAGGTGATCTGACGACCTGGTTAGAGCCCCATGAAGCCCTAGAATGTATGTTGGCAGTGGACGACTTTCGGCTAAGGTGATAAAAGGATGTATAAAACACTAACCTAGAATTACATATAGATAGTAGGTAAAAATTGTTAATGTTTATCTCTCGTTCTGAGGGATGGGCGCTTGAGCCCCACTGTGTACCATTAAATCTTGTACTAAATTCCCTAAGTTCATTGCTAAGTACACATCACTGGCTTAACTCGTTGGAAGAAAGCGTTGTGAGAAAACTTGTATACGTTATAAATATGTATAGGAAGTCCTGGCAGTGGGAACTTTGGTATTCTATTATTACCAGCCTGACATTAAAATCAATTACATTTTTGCGATTATCTAGGCATATAATATAATATGTAAGCTTCTTCTTGAATATTTTAGGGGTTCTGTATGTGTTGGTGACTGTTGATATTGTCAAATTATTTTTTTTCAATTTCGGGATAATGTAAAAGAACCATGCTAAGGTTCTTTTCTTACTGTGATCATTACTTGTAACCGTCTTATAGTGTTTAATTCAAGTATTTTTTACTCTTAGTTCAATCGTATATTACCAAAGATTTTTTCACACAAGTTAAATTTTATACTATTTCTGTACAATTTCAGATGACAATATCTCTGGTAAAAGCGTTTATGGTACACGCCCCGTCTGGATGGAACATAGCTATCGAAATCGATGTTATGCACCCTCTGCCTGATGCAGAGTTTACTCTTAGTCACCTGAGAAAAAAACTTCGTCATCGTCAAAGGCGGGAGTTTTTAAATAATTTACAGAACGCCATTGAATTGTAAGTACAATAAGCATGCATATTTGAAATTGTTAATCAGCAGGTATATTGGAGTGCGTAGTTTGCACATTTTGTTTTAGTTAGTTATGAGACAAGTGCGGTAAATAGGTTATTACGAACAAGTACCGAATTAAAAGGCACGCATTCTCAATAGCCCTTTACGCTTACGTATCTATAATGTATCTAAATGCATTTTGCGTGGAAGTGAAGTGAAATTTAGACATAAATATAAACTGTTTTTATTTATACTCAACTCAAGTAAATGTTGGTATTCTTCTAGCTAATTAATTCTTCATTTGCTATTTGAGCTTCTTTTACGATATTTGTAGGAGTTAAATCTGTAATTATTTCATCAAAACTCATTTTTAAAAAGTAGTAATATTTACTAAAGGTAAAGCAGTTTTGCAATGAAATAGAGCACTTGTTTGCAATGGCGCGCATACAGCAAAGTTCTGCCTTACGTACAGCCAAATAAAGTCCAATATATATTTTTGTTGCCCTCATTTTTCGTATTTTTGTTAGAGCGTTAAGTTATATTATTTCTTCGCAGCTCTGCACGAGGTTCAAGCCCTTAGGAATTGATTTACAAAACACCTTTTTTTAACGATGCCTACAATACAAAATAAAGCTGTGCTCCAAACTTAATTTTTTTATCTTTAGCGACATGATGATGATGGATCAGCCAGTACTTTACTTTTTTTGCCAAAAACTTTGCCATTTCCTTTCACCGATTTGGATCATAATTGTGTAGAATAACATGTTTGTATGCTTACAAAGTTTTAGGTATAGTTGATCATAAAATCATTATTATCGTAGTAAATTACCCACTACCCTTCTTCCCCTGTAGGATTGATTTGACAAACCCTAAAAGACATGTGTGATTGAAATTGAAATTCATAACGTTTCATCATTTGTGTGGAAGAACATGTGCACTTAGCTTGACAATTAAATATCATTTTCCGTACAAAATTTGACATATAGTCTGAATTTCTAGAAACCCCAGAACACAAATTTTTTTCCCCGTAGGAGTTGAATTTTAAGAAACAACAAAATACCTACGTGTTTTACTATTTTTGACGAAGAGCATTTATATTGAGTTTCATTTAAATTTGACCATTTAAATATGGTTTACATTACCTACAAACTGTGTCATCCACTTTCTCCCGTTGAGGGTTCAATTGTGAAAACACCAAAATATTTATTAATTGTGCTACAGTACATTGAAATATAGGTTAAAGTAATTATCTAGAAGTTATTATATTTTATACAAATTTTATCACCACTGTTCATCTTCTTAAGGGTTACATTTTGAAAACTCGCCACTAAAAGTTTTAAAAATTCTGAAGAAAGAGAGCATCATACAAAGACCTAAGCTAATTTTACAAGATTTATGAATTGTGTTAGCAAGCATTAATACCAACTGTTACGTAAATTCGACTATACTTGTATTATTTAACACACAGTAAACACATATTATATTTAACAAACCACACACTCTTCGAAACACGCTTTCTGGCTTAAAGGTTAAATTTTGAAACATCCTGAAACGCGTTTTTCCAATATTTTTATTAAAATCTCAATATCTCAAGTTTCAAATAAAGTCCCAATCATCCTAACCATTTTTTTTCTCTTTTTATCGATTGAATAAAAAGAAAATATTTGATTTATTATTTGAAATAGCAATAATAATAATTTTCATGGAAATTTGACCGTAACAATATTATTTCCCATATTTATCTAGCTATCCCCTTTTAACCGCTTTCGGAAACACAAAAACGCTTGTTATATTAAATGTGTTACAGAAAATCAATACTAAAGTTTGACTACACACCTACACACACTGAATTTTCTTTTTCTTTTGTCCTGTGGTGTTTATTATCTACTAATTACCTATAGAGCGCGCATTGTTATAAATAGTTGATTTATTCAAACGTCAAAACATCTTTGCATCGTCCTTCATGGTGTAAGGTGCAAGTCTTAAAAATTAAAAAAATCTACTATCACGCGTGAAATAATCGATTTCAATAGTGCTTTATTTAACGCGTTTTCTATAAGTATCTTTTCGCATAATTTTTACTCATAATAAAGAAGACTTTACGAGAAACTACATTGAAAAATTATTTTACATCACAATTACTCGTAAACAGTGTCATTACGTGCAGGCAAAGCGGGTGCTAAGAGCTTAGTTACTCCCACGGGCTTTTCTTTTGTAAAATTTACTTTCTAAAAGCAAAACTCGCGTTCATAATTACTTGACACATAGATAGGGAGCTGATGACAGAAGTTCAAAGGCGATTTTCTCCCTTATGCCTCTCTGAGTACAGAAAGTTACATCAGAGACAACTAAATCATCGCAAAATTGAGTGATCCTTCCGGGGATAAAGTTGTTTAAATAAATATTTATTTTGCAAAAAAAATAAGCCTTGTTCAACAATTTTCTCACTTCTGTCATTAATATAAAACGATAATTAGGTATCGATTTTACTATTAAAGAACTAGGCATAAGTGCCGCAAGGGTTCTAAGGGTCGATGTTGAAGGGTGTAATTGTCTAAAAATGTAAGTGATAGTAAATGATTTTCTCATCGCTTCCAATGTAAAGTTTGAAGTTAATCAACTGACACAGTCTATTAAAAATATTGGCATAAGGGTAGATAAGTGCTGAATGAATTCCGGTTCTGGAAAAGTTGATGAAAATTTTCAGCTTGGTTCTGCGATTTTCTCACATATCAAACAAAGTTCATTATAATGTTAATAATAAAACCATAAATTAGTTTGGATGGCATAGGTGCTTGTGGTGGAAATAACGTCAATTTTCTCACCTATGACATTTTGTATATTGGTAGAAAAAGTTGTTATAAACAAATATTGAAAGCTGCATGAAAGGAGCTTTCATGATGAAAAATCATAAATACAGTATCAGCAAATGTAATAACGGTTTCTGAAAATTTGCGAATCATTTAACAATTTTCTCACTTATGCCATTTTGTATATTGGTAGAAAAAGATTTTATAAACAAATATTGAAAGCGGCATAAGTGCCAAAAAGAGCTTTCATGATAAAAATCATTAATCAAGCATCAGCAAATGTAATAATGGTTTCTGAAAATTTGCGAAACATTTAACAATTTTCTCACTTATGCCATTTTGTATATGGATAGAAATGTTGTTATAAACGAATATTGAAAGCGGCATGAGTGCCAAAAAGACCTTTCATGATAAAAATCATTGATCAAGCATCAGCAAATGTAATATCGGTTTCTGAAAATTTACGAATCATTTAACAATTTTCTCACTTATGCCATTTTGTATATGGGTAGAAAAAGTTGTAATAAACAAATATTGAAAGCGGTATAAGTGCCAAAAAAGAGCTTCATTTATTTATTTATTTCAATATTATACGAGCTATTCAGCTGAATTACAAGGTTTGTTTATTCACTATTCAAATAAACACTAGCACGAAAGTGAACTAAAAACGTTTAGTCAAATGGCACGTGGGAAGAGTATTACACTCACACATATTCACTGGTCCACATGAATCTTGAATAGCCACAAACATGCGAAGAAGTAGCGTTGCGCCGTTGCCAGAAACTTCTTTCATGAAACTTGGGGATTCAAACTTTGTTTGTTTCAGAGGGGAATTTAAATACATCGTAGAAAAAGTGTGTACATATATGCATTATCAATAATTAGGAAAATATAACATTTTTTTTTAAATTTTTCAATTAAAAATTTTTGAATAAACATTATTTATATTTAATATAAATATGTTTTTCGACACTTATGCTCTTCATTATAGATGTTATAGTTAATATATCTTTTTCTCTGTATTATCAAAATAGAATAAATTAGAAGATAGTCATAATGTTTACAAATTTACTAACGACTGCCTACAATAATGAAATTCTGTACAAACATAGTATACAGTTTTATAACTTCTGAAATATTTTTTAATAATAAAGCTCATTTTGGCACTTAGCCGCTTTTACTATTCGTTTATAACAACTTTTTCTATCCATATACAAAATGGCATAAGTGAGAAAATTGTTTAATGATTCGCAAATTTTCAGAAACCGTCATTACATTTGCCGATAGTTGATTAATGATTTTTACCATGAAAGCTCTTTTTGGCACTTATGCCGCTTTCAATATTTGTTTATAAAATCTTTTTCTACCAATATACAAAATGGCATTAGTGAGAAAATTGACGTAATTTCGACAAATTTTCGAGAACTTTATGACTTATGCCTTAAATACAGACACGCTCGATGGCTATGCCGATTTAACAAATTCAGCCCTTATGCCAATATTTTTAATAGACTGTGTCAGTTGATTAATTTCAAACTTTACAATGGCAGCGATGAGGAAATCATTAACTATCACTTACATTTTAGACAATTCCACCCTTCAACATCGACCCTTAGAACCCTTGCTGCACTTATGCCTAGTTCATTAATAGTAAAGTCGATACCTAATTATCGTTTTATATTAATGGCAGAAGTGAGAAAATTGTTGAACAAGGCTTATTTTTTTTGCAAAATAAATATTTATTTAAACAACTTTATCCCCGGGAGGATCGCTCAATTTTGCGATGATTTTACTTGTCTCTGATGTAACTTTCAGAACTCAGAGAGGAATAAGGGAGAAAATCGCCCTTGAACTTCTGTCATAAGCTCCCGGTCTAACATACAAGACTCCAAACACCTTTTTACCGTATGTTGCCCGTACCAAAAATAGAATCCAGGACTTTTGGCACAGCAGCCAACCTACTGTCACATCACGACTTTGCTGTCTCAAAGGTTATTTAATTAAAAAAAATATTTTTTTACTATTCCAGGCACAATTTGAATGGACGCGCTTGCATTTTGAGAAGCATTTGTGAGGCAAATACATTCCTTGCAGTACCCGGGAAGTCTCTTGTTCATGACGTACTACGAACTGTTTTTAGGTAAGACGGAATAGGTTTTCTTATTATTATGAATGCTTTATACTTTTTGACTATCTGTTGTTGGTGTTATTTTATAAAAGAAACTTATAAAAAAAATTACGATTGCTTGTAGAACAATCGCTATTCTCCATATATAATTGGATTAGGTTTACGCCTTTAAGAGGCACATAACACATTTTGTTTTACTGTAGGAACAGAACAAAACTAGCCCATAACTTCTGTTAAAAAAGGGGGGGGGGAAAGAATTGTACAAGTTATGTAAGGCAAGGTTTCTATGAAAGAAAAAACTAGTCAAGTGCGAGTCGGACTCGCGTACTAAGGGTAAACCAATTGTAATGCAATTTTGGTAAATTGTTGTGCACACGACGGGGAAGGTTTCTGAATAAGAACAAATCTTTCACAGTAGGTGAGATTATGGCGGTTCAGCTATGTTAACAGTGACATTACGTGCTGGTGAAGCAGTTGCTAAGACCTTAACTACTCCCAGGGAATTTTCTTTATGAATTTTACTTTCCTTAAGGCAAAGTTCATAGAAACCACGGGCGATAATGACATATGAATCCACCGCGTGTACCTTACGTTTTGTATGTTTAATCATGCATGTAGGTATAAAAGTTCCATCTGTGGTTTAAGTTTAAGATATAAACTACGCACTAAGTGAGCAATTACAAGTTTTAAATTCAGCTAAAACTTCTAATTATTAAATTCTATAGGGGCGCGTTTGTTTTGGGATAAAGAATCATTATTTTGGTTTCATTTCTTATCAGTCATCCGTTCGTTTTGCATTTGTGTCAAATATATCAATATTTCAGCATCAACTTTACTGTAATTAACTAGAAAAAATATTAGAAAACAAAGGATTGAAAAGCCACCAAAAGCAGCTTTTTTTACAAAATTTAGTTCCGATTTGGTAACAATGTTTATTATAACGTATAATATATATACATATAAATATATATATATATATATACAAATTATATATTGATAGTTTTCAGGATTCGGTACCTCAAAAGGAAAAAAAAGACCCTTATAGCATCACTGTGTTGTCTGTCTGTCTGTCAAGACCATTTTTCCTAAATACCTACTCAATCTCGTATTAAAGGTTAATGTTTTAGTTATACGTTTCGGGGACTAATTTAACATACTAGGCATAATAAAACTGTGACACTTGGTCTTAAGATGCAAGAACTATCTACCTATAATAAGGTTGTACGAAACCCTTGGTGCGCGAGCCAGACTCGCACTTGGCTGATTTTTATTTGAAATTCCCTCATTTTTCCTATTACAACCAACTTAATATTGCGGTGTATTGCTTAGCACAGAAGGGATTCACTCACCTACTGGTTATGAATGATTCTACCATTCAGATGACTTTATTTTTTTACATTTGGTATAGAACCCTAAATGAGCGAAGTCGGACACGCACTAATGTACGCCTCAAAAAATTACTTTATGACAAAAGTGTCTATAAGAAGTATAAAGAAGACCAAATTTCTATCAATTTTTGGTTTTTACGTTAATTCTGTATATGTTATAAGTAAAAAGTTACAAGCCGCAGAAAAATAACTAATTACAAAAATAAACAAAAACACTGTATTTCCACAATTTAAAAACTAGTTAGCATATTTTCAATTCAGAGAATACTCGGGATTCAGGAGCCGTTATTTAATGTTTGTATCAATCTCTAAAAAACCGAAGCTTACGGCTAATAAATCCCGGAATTAGGAAACATGGAATTATAATTCCAGACGCACCTATTTCTATCTCCAAGAGTATTGAGATCCTAGATGTCGAAGTTTCCAGCGACGCCCGATTCGGAGAGATTTCACCTTTTGTATTTATAGTGCAAAATTTTTGTCCCCACAGACTGGACTATCAACTAATTGGAATGTAAATTTAAAAATAATGTAATAGTGCTCACTAATCACTATCACTTTACACTATATCGTTATTTCCTAGTCCAACATGGCCATTTTTCTTTATTAAAGCTATATTCTCCCTGTGGCCCTTTATTTTATTGTAATAACTTTCTGCTAAATATCAACACAGTATATGCAATATAACCCTATGAGCATCTTCTTGAGTACCATGACCACATATATACACTTTGCTAGATCATTAAAAAAAAAACAGGAGTATAATTGGCCTCTTTGCCTAGCGATCCTGGACTATAAAAAAAAACTTTCGAAATCCGGACAGTGTTGCAGTCTCTCCAACGTTGCCTCATCATAATATTATGTAGATTGAAGTTTAAAAGTGTTTGTTAAACATAGCCACCGTGTCTTTTTTATTAACAAACCAGAGCACGAAACTGCAGTCAAGTGTGTAACAGAGAGAAGTTATTTTTTCGAAACTATTTGCAGACTCTTTAGAAGATATTTAAGTTTCTGGAGTGGAAAGAATATAGGGATAACATAAACGGCGAGTACCTTGTTTGAACGAAAGTAATGTTGTTAATCTTCAATGACCATGTCGCACTTGAAGTTGAAGACAAATATACATATATATTAACCGCAAGTAGTGTAGTCAGGTCAGGTCAGTCCAACTTCGGAAAATAAGGCCAAGCAGGGTTAACAGTAGCAGCCCAATCGTTTTTCTTTATTTGGTTGGATTGATTGTGATTGATATCTTAACTTGGTCATCTTACAAACTTATGACTACTCTATAACCCTTAAGCGTAACGGGTAAGTCAGGACAGAATATATAAATAAATTGGTTGTCTTTGGAGTCCAGGTAGATAGAGCCGTGAATATTTATATAAGGATTTTATTTGCTGATCTGCTATCAAAGTGCAAATTGTTAATAGTTTTACTTTGACTTCGAATACAAAATTTATTCAAATCAAAATTACTGATAAAAATCTCATATCAAAATTGAAGCCGCTGTTATTCTATTACAATCAAAGGAAAGAAACTATGAAGCGCCATAAAAATGGCGCAATGAAATGAAATTAATGTTATCACATTGATGAGGTGCAAGTGATAGCCTATTGATTGATGTTTTTTAAGAAATAAATATTCTAACGGTACCGTGTCAATCTATCTATGAAAATATTAAGTTTGTCCGTAAAAATATATTCCAATTTCCGAGGAACAGTGATAAGCACAACTTAAATACAAGAAATAAAAATAAACTTGCCATGCCAAAGTTTAGGCTTACTAAAGCCAACAAATCGTTTATACGAAGCGGTGTAAAATTCTATTTTAATTTTTATTATATTATAAGTTATCTGTAAAAATTCTTAACTTAGGTGACAAACAGTTTAAATTTGATATTAAACATCTGCTATGTAAAAAATCATATTAGAATAAAATTGTATGGCCTAGTATCTCACAAAATTTATGTTAGATTTTCTATTCAAACTTAAATAATTTACCACTGATAAGTTAAAGGAGCACTCTAAAGACCAAGCTAAGTAGTAATGTTATGCCAGCTACCAGGGGACCATGTGCAATCCGCTTTTGGTTGCCTGGTTCTGGTGGGGGTTTGGATGTGTGGGGGTGTGGCGCACGAGTACGTGCGTGTTTGTGTGTATATGCATATTTGGATAAATATTGTGTACTTCGTGGCTTGGTTCCTGCATGGCTTATTGGTAATAGGTGTACATCCTAGAGTTTCTTGTCACTTCTTCTCCCCTTAGGCTAGTTTCCGAAGTGATGGTAGTTTAAATGATGTACATTCGTTGCCGGGCTGTTGTGTAGGAGCTGGGCCTTTTCGGGTGTGCTATGTCTGTTTGAATGTGTTTGTGTATATATATATGTACGTGTTTGTGTGTAGCACCCGCTCGCGTTTGGATAATTAAATACACATACATGCACATATTTATATATACACACAGAGACATATATTAATGCATATATCATGTAGGATTTTAACGGCAACTCTTCAATTATGGAGGAAATTAAATAAAAACGGACAATACTTTACGTTTTCAAGTAGTTTATGTCCTTTTTTTTTATACCACTAAAGAGGCAAACAAGCACTCGGTCCGCCTGATGGTAAGCGGTCACCGTGGCCTATGGACGCTTGCAACACCAGGAGTATCACTCACGCGTTGCCGACCCTTCAAAAATCCAATAACTTCTTTCTTGAAGAACCCCATACTGTAGTCCTTAGAGAAAACCTTGGCAGAGAGCTCATTCCACAACCCAAGCGTTCGCGGGAGAAAGTTTTTTCTGAAACCGCACTGTACTGTTCCGGAACTTAAACTATCTGCATGCCAAATTTCATCTCGATCGGTACAGCGGTTTCAGCGTGAAGAGGTAACAGACAGATTTACTTTCGCATTTATAATATTTATTATTATATTACATTTATGGATAGTATTCATAGTTTAAAGTGTATGTAAGTATATGTATGTACATATGATTGTGTAAAAATATAATAATGATAGCGCTAATGCCACGGATCGGAATACTCTTAAATATTTGAATTCCTGACATAGTGACGATATTTGACGCTTCACATGGTGCGTCTCTTCATATGCTACATAAAAATAAAAATGCACAGTCGCACTCGGGGCCTGCCGCGGTAAAGTTATTGCATAGCATTTTTTAACAGCTTATGTAATTATAATTACTTATTATTATTTATATTTTATTTATGCAGTTTTTTTTTCTTCTTCGATATTAATTCAAGTTTTCTTTGATATTAATTCAAGTTACACTTTTTGAGCGTGTTGATCCTTAAGCAAACATTTTTTTTTCTTTTATTGAATAAATGAGAAGTTAGTATTGTTTAAAAAAATTTCGTTGGCGGCAGCGGGGTGGGCGCAACAAAGTTGTACGCAGGTGCTCTCAACGAGGCGCTGCGGCTGACTGATGGAAGGCGAGAGCCGCGTAATGGCCGGCCCACGCGACGTTATTTATGAAATGTATTTATTTTTTGCTAAAAAATAACACTCTTCGCAATAAAATAAAGCCATTATCGTCTAAAGTATTTATTATGGAACACGTAGACGAAATTTAATTGAAAAAAGTTAAATGACTAGCAAGTAAAACTGTTTTACCCGTAGAAGTATCTCTCTAAAAATGAAGATTTAGAGGAAACTTTGCGATTTTATTGTATCGAGTCAAGTTTATTCAAACGTATTTCGACTCTCATAACCTACTAATAAAACTTCTAAACTTATAATTGTCATCAAAAAAAAATATAAAATTCAATTTGTTTTCGCCTTAAAATTGATTTTCCGTACAGTCAAGTTTGCCGTTGTTAGGTTTTTTTCGTTACGGAATTTCTTGATTCGGTCGCCGCGCTCAAAGCCCGCGATAAAAGCTATGCAACAGCTTAAAAATAATAATGGACATGTTTGATTTTATTTTTATTACTTCAAACTACATAGGCGACATTTTTACTAAGTTCATCTAGTTTTCCAAAGAAATAAAGTTCCTCTTAAATTTTGTGTTTTCATAGCATCGAAACAAACAATGATTTTGGTAAAAACTTCTGCCACTTGCTACGATCCTGGCATACCCCTCTTGCCTCATCTATACGCATATTAAAATATTCAAGCAAAAAACTGGTACAACAAATATTTTTAAGAGTTTCGTAGCAAACAAAACACAATTTTCTAAATTTCAAAATAAATGTCACTGTTAAAAGACTAAAGAAGAAATTATGGTATTTACGTACATATATAACATCTCGCCTGTTCCTCAGAAGGGTAGGCAGAGACCAAATCAAAAAACCACTTGCTGCTTCTTTTGCTGTATCTATACGCATCAATGTTTTCATACACTTTTTACGATTTAAAGTATTTACAGGCTATACCTACTGGCTGTGTAATTTATAAACTGTGATATTTAACTTATGATTTTTTACTGTCTATTACCCGACTGACCCAGGAGGAGGGTAATGTTTTTCGCGCGTATGTGTACATGTATACGTACACATATGTATGTGGGTATGATAGTTCCATGTTACCTCCTGTAGCCAAAACCGCTAGACCGATTTCAATGAATTTGGTCTCAAGTAAAAGGTATTCATCTCCCGAGTGTTGTAGGGTACATAAAATAGTTAAGTGCGGGGCAAAAACTAAAAATAAATAAAAAAAGTGTTAAAAAAACCCGACTGCAAAAACAATAAGAATTAAAAAGCAATAAATAAGTGCACCTAAAACATACCAAATATTGAACTATAAGCAGGCGGGACTCATTTCAATGCAAGTTCAAATACCTAGTGTTACAGATTGCTCAAACTACACGTATAGTAGTGTTCTTAAAATGAGTCCCGTCTCCTTATTATAGTTAAAAATATGGTATGTTATATGTGCACTTGTTTATTGCTTTTTAGTTCTTATTGTTTTTGCAGGAGGGTTTTTTATTTACTTTTATTTACAGTCTAATAATCTAATTTCATTAATGCTCTCAATATGTCCAAACCTCCTAAATGTATTTTAAATCCCGTCAAAGGGTTAAAGTAGATTGCAGTTTATCAAAAACTAATTGTTAAATAAATAATGATTCCTTGATTTTTTCTAGTTTGGACACAAAAAAAAATTTTAACAAAAATGTGTGGTTGCCGTCTTTTTAATTCTTTTTGGCACTGGCCACAGTAAATTCAAAATTCGAGTGAAATAGAATGAATTTGATTTCAAAAACTTGTTGATCAGTAAAAGACATGGGACAAAATAATATACTCTATTTGCCAGTTACTGACTAACTATACGAATTAAGTCAGTATATACGAAATATAACTCTATAAATTTTTTAATTTTTTTACAGAGTCTCATCACAAGAAGATTTGATTAATAACGAGGAAGGAACTTACTCGGAATTCTTAGACCCTCAGTTTTGCGAGAAGCACAATGATTGTCCCTTTTCTATTCTGAGTTTTGTTTTGGCCTTGAATAAAAATCAATGATCATAATCACAGGTATGTGTTTTATTCTGCATTAAACATATTTTCAAAACATTGTAGGATTTTTTCCTAAGCAATTTGTATCTGAATCGTTATTTATGCAACTGTTGTATAATGAAAGGTATTAAAACATGAGTGTGGCTTTATTGAACGAGCCACAGGCGAAGTAATTAGAGCGCGCCTTACAAGACTAGTATGAAAGAACATACATATAAAAAAATCAAAGTACTTAGAGCGCTCCCTGACCGGTAAGTTTATTTTTGAATACTGGGAACTGTTACATAACAAAATTTAAACTCAAAATACAGTAAGCGTTGTCGAATGCAGATTTGTTGTTAAAACGAAACAAAGTAAATGCCAAAAACGTGTACAATTATGTACATGGACTATACATCACGTCAACCAGAGACATAATCTATACGTCAACCATGATTAGCTTCACTATCATATATGCAGCATCAGAGGAAGCGTCCCCTTCCCCATCGTACAACCACACCACACTTTTGTCACCTGATTTGTATTATTTGTTGTGTAGATGTTTTATTTGAAGTGTCTAAGTACTATTTTGTCACAGGTAAACTTTATAATTGTATCATCTAAGTGTTCTAGTACCTAATTATGTACAGTTGCATACAAAACTTTATCTACACCCACATATCTATATATACAAGAATGATACGAAATAATTTATTTTAATAAATACAACGAATGAAAACGATTACCAAAGACTTGCAGCATAGTTAAAAACTTTAGGCTGTTCTTAGGGATGAATAAAAAAAAAGCAAATGAAACATCATTGAAACAACCGTTTGAATTGCATAATTTAATTCAATACAATATTAAACCACTGGTGCACATGCGAACGTAGTAAGTAGTACGCAGGGTGTCTTAATGTAGATCATAAAGCTGCAGTATGTCAAACCATACACAGGATTTACGAGTGTAGATAAACGAGAGCTTTGTGTTGGGTTTCGTAATTAAACAAGGACTCGTTATAGGTTTGGTATGTCCGTTCGATTGTTGATCTGTGCTATACGGGTATGTATGCGACAGTTATTTTGCTCTGAGACGAGGACTGCCAAGCTGCATCATTCTTCATTACTAAAATACAAATATTTTCAACCGTTTATAATATTTCTATCACATAAAATTCATAAACCTACTTACAAAGCGGATTACCACATTTCACATTTTTTGCGAAAATTTGCAGCTTGACAGTTTTGACGTGAATTTGATAGAACGGCTTTAAACTGCAGACCGGGAGTATTTTACAAACAGTTACGACACGTAGATGTTGGCGCCTTAGATCTCGAAAACTGAAAGAACTACAGCAGGGGAGACACATCACCTCAAAGTTAGTTCTTTCGACTTACCGAAACTAGGATACCCAATAGTCGTACATTGTGATCTTCAAAGGGGGGAGGCCTTGCAAGAAATATCTAAAATAATTTATTTTGTTAAAATGGCTTATAACTCTAGAAGTAAGGGTCAGATCGACTATGTAAACAGAGCATAATATCAATATAAATGCTAAAAGAAAAGTTATATTTCAACTGTTCACCACTGCGTAGGAAAGCAAGGTGTTTAGTACGTGATAAAATGCGGACTGAAGAATTTCGTTCAAGAATCAAAGTTACCCATATATGTAGCTCAAATAGTTAGCAAGCTTCGACGATCTCAAAATTACTTGCTGTATTTAGCCCTTATGTCTGAGGAGAGACTTTGCTTCCCTGTGTGTTTTCTACCGCTTGTACAATGGGATATGTTCTGAGGAATTGTTCGAAATGATGTCCACGGCTACTTTCTACTATATTACTGTTATACAAACACTTCAGCACTTCGATGTACCGATAGTCAATGTGGCACCGCTGGAGAGACTGTAACACCGCACAGGTCTCGATAGAATCGAAGGCTTTTTCATAGTCCACGAATGCTACGCAAAAAGGCCGATTATACTTCTCTGTCTTCTGTATAATCTGGCGCAGCGTATGTATGTGGTCCATGGTACTTAAGTCTTTTCGGCTTGTTCGCGAGGCTGGAATTCGTCAAACTTGCGTTGGAGATGATTCGTAATGACCCTTTAAAACAGGTTATAAACATGGCTCAGGAGCGAAATGAATCTATAGTTCTTGAAAGAGGTTAGGTCTCCTTTTTTGAAGGAGAGTATGACCGCGCTTCAGCTTCAAGCTTTTGGCGTAGTGCCTTAGAGGATAACAGAATTAAAGAGATCCTGAAGGACTATAAGTATCGGTGTCCAATCTGCTTTCAGAAGCTGTGACGTAATTCCGTCATCACCCGCCGCCTTATTGCTCTTAAGCTGTTTCAAGGCCATTCTAATCTCATGCAAGCTGATGTCCGGGATTTATTCGGTATAGTGTCGCATTAATTTGGCTCTGGGTTCTTGACCGTTCTTGGGCCGTGATTTTGACAGTGTGGGTGCCGACTGCTAACTTTGTCAGACTAATTGTGAAAAATAAAACTGCTTTTGAATTATTATCGTCGTGTGAGTCGTAGGTAATAGCCACCCCTTTGTCGTACCTCGTCACTAGATGGAACTACATCGCGTTTAACTTTTAAGGCAGAACAACGTTTGCCGGACAAGTTGGTATTCATAAATGGAATTTGTGTATTCATAAACAATGAGTGAGGTACTAAAGGTGTTTGCGTGTGTGTAAAAAGATAGGTAGATTTAAGTTATTATATTTGATTCGGGAAGCTATTTTGATATTTTAATAAAGCTTGCTTATTCTAGGAAAGAAAATAATTCATATAAGCGAAATACATCAATCCTTTTTTTTTTGAAGTGTTTTTTTTATTAAATTAATCAAACTTAAAGTGTCAAAAGTCGTTGCCAACAATTTAATATTGGCAAATAATTCCATCTCAACACAAGAAGACTGGAAATAAGTGTTTAGAGTTTGGTTTCCAAAAGATGCCAACGGGACCCTATTATTAAGCCTTCGCTGTCCGTCTGTCTGTCCGTTCATCAGCCCAGCCATTGAAAAGCTATATCTTTTGAATCGTAACAGTTGGATGGCTGAAATTTTCACAGAATATATGCAGGAATACCTAAAAGATAATAGAAAAATCAAACCTTTAAGGAAGGTTTACACATTTTCATTGTTTTTGATCTTTTGTAACAGAAATAATACATACATAATTAAAACTTGCGGTGAGTATAGTGTGAGCTCTAAAGTATAACAACAAATAATAAAACTGGCCAAGTGTGAGACGGGCTCGAGCCATTAGCATCTTAAATTACCATATAAGCGCCATCTAGAAACGGGCATTTTCGTACATCATGACCTTTTTTGAGTCAAACTACCCAGCAACATTTGTCTATTGGGCTTCGTACCAATTCACTGTTATTCTCTGCCGAGTGATTATTGCCCGGTAATGTTAATGTTCCACCCGTTTCGGAACGGTAGTTTGGCAGTTAATTTACACACTGACATGAGTGATCACCAACCGTGTATAGTGTAAATAATTATAAATTTAATTCGTTTTGAAAGGTTAAAATTACCCTGAGCCGGGCGTCCCAAAACCACTTTTTTAACTTCCACGTTGCAATTTGGAACACAGCCTTGGAAACGATATGCAAAGTTAAGCAACGTCGGGCTTGGCCAGTCATTGGATGGGTGAACGACTAATTGCATCCGGTAATGTGTTGGTTGTTGCAGATTTTGACGTCACAATCAAAGTGCCCGATTGGCTATTTTGAATTACGTTTATATATTTAGTACTTTTCATTAAAGCAAATTCTTAATTATAAACCGTATTAAATAAAAAATATTGTTGTAGGTATAGTTTTATAGCAATAAAGACTGTAAAAAAATATCTGATCTATATCTGAATTACGTGCATATAATCACGTCTCGATAATGTTATAGTTAAGTATGTATGTGGAGTGTGAGTAGAGAGTTTGCCTCCCTGTGCGTGTTCTAGCGCTTGTATAATAAGATGTGTTCTGAGAAATCGTTCAAAATGATGGCTACGGCACATGCAGAACAGTTGCAGAGGAAGTTCCTCCCGCGAATGCGATGATAGGTTGTAAACTAAGCTCCCTGCTAAGGTTTTCTCTAAGGACTAAACATATGGGGTTCTCAAAAAAATACATAAATAAATAACTGTTTTTGGACATTACACAGAGTACCGTCTGGTCCCAAAGAAAGCAAAGCTTGTGTTTTAGATACCAAGAAAACGGATACAAATACATATATATTACTTTTTTTGTTTGAAATTTGCTTTGATTAGAATTGAAATAATTAATATTTGTCTTGTGCGGAAATCGAACCCACACCCCTTGATTCAGCAGTCGGGTCATTACCTACTGAGCCAAGGAGCTGACAACCGCAAGTAATGCTCCTGGTGATGCAAGCGTATATAGGCTGCGGTGACCACTTAACATCAGGCGGACCGTTAGCTTGTTTGCTACCTCAGTGGTGTAAAAAAACTAGGATTATCTTCTCTAGGGTACCAAAATCCTGAAAATCTCCAGTTGTACTAGAATATTGTAAAATCAATAAACATAGATTTGGCTAGTAGGAAGTTACTACACACTGGGTCAACGGTCAAGCATAACAAGTACAAGATACATTGCTATACGGATGACATTACTGGAGACGCTTAGTACACGGGTCGAGCAAGCAGCCCTCGTTCCGTTGTAGAGGAAAAACGTGAAGAACTTGTGTCTCAAATCGAGATCATTCTGTCCAAGGTCTCTGACTGGGGACGGGAAAACTTGATCCGATTAAACCCTACAAAGACACAAGTCTGCGCGTTCACCGCTAAGGAAACCCCATTTACTGTGGTCCCACAATTCCAGAACACTTCCCTCTCCATCTCAAAGGGCATTGGGAATCTTGGTGTTGACATCATGTTCAGTTCCGAGATCATCTGCAGGACAAGGTGAAGCTGGCGTCCAAAAAACTTGGTGTACTCAACAGAGCGGAGCAGTACTTCACACTGCCATCAGAGCAATCTAGAGTCAGATCATTGTGGACAGTTAGTGGTTTTAGAAAGAAAGAATAGTATTACTAAAAAGGAAATTAAATTTATACCAATAACAACTAAACGGGTTGAATCATTTAAATCTAACTTAATGCATAAACTTCCAGATTTGCTTTATAATGGCAACCCAAATGATATGTACAATACTGTTCTTGACACTATTACTACAGAGTATAATAAAATATTTACTGCAAAAAAGAAACTTATTTTCAGTCGCTTTAGTTTTAGTGAATGGGCTACCCCAGGTATTCATAAAAGTAGACGTAAACTGTATGAATTATATAAAGAAAAAACATATAATAATAGCCAAATATTTAGGGAATATTTAAAAAAATACTCAAAAACCTTTAAAAAATTAAAAAATTCAACAAACAAAATAAAAACTACATGGAACATAATAAATAATGAAACTGGTAAAGCTAGGAATTCTTGTCAGGACTTTGAGTTGATTGTAGATGATGCTAGTTTTAAAACAAATTCTGAGGTAGCAGTTGCCTTTGAACAGTTTTTTAGGAATATCCCATTCAAAACAACTGAACATCTAAACTCAAGTCCAATCTTAGCAGAAAAATTATTAAAAGCTAGTGTTCCTGAATGTAACGTTCCCTTTGTATTTAAAAACATTAGTCCTACAGATATCATTAATACATTCAAAACATTAGAAATTAAAAACACCACAGACCTTTGGGGACTTTCTGTAAAAACTATAAATTCAATTATTCATGTTATAGCACAACCCTTAGCCATTATATTTAATAGTTGTGTTGATAGTGGTGTGTTTCCTGATGAGATGAAACTTAGCAAAGTTATACCTCTTTTTAAATCAGGTAGTTCAACAGATCCTAATAATTTTCGGCCTATTTCAATACTACCTATACTCAGTAAAGTTTTTGAAAAAATCATTCTTTGTCAAATGTTAAGCCATTTCTGTATTAATGAGCTACTTAGTAGTAAGCAGTTTGGCTTTATGAAAGGCCGTTCCACAACCGATGCAGGAGTGGCACTATTAAAAAATATATATAACGCCTGGGAGGATTCGCATGACGCGCTTGGAGTGTTTTGTGATTTATCTAAGGCATTTGACTATGTTCAACATGAAAATCTCATCAGGAAGCTACATCACTATGGTATTAGAGGCAAAGCTCTCGACCTTTTGACATCCTATATGAGTAGGAGAGTACAGAAAATAGATGTCAACGGTGAAAGATCTCCGGGATCAGCAGTCACTATAGGAGTCCCTCAGGGCTCAATTTTAGGTCCTTTTCTATTTCTTATTTACATTAACGATCTCCCATATAATGTAAAAAACCATGACATTGTCTTATTTGCTGATGACACCTCTTTGCTTTTTAAAGTTAAGAGACGACAGACATGTTATAATGAATTAAATGATGCCCTTTCTAAAATTGTAAATTGGTTTAACGCTAATAATTTGTTACTTAATGAAAAAAAAACCAAATGTGTTAAATTTACATTACCAAATGTTAGTCAGAGACAGACATGTATTAATATTAATGGCGAGCAATTAGAACTTGTTAATTCAACAGTCTTTCTTGGCATAACGCTGGACTCCAAACTTCAATGGGGTCCTCATATTCATAACCTAGCCAAAAAACTTAGCTCTGCTGTGTATGCGATCAAGAAAATAAGACAATTGACCGATGTCGACACTGCAAAAATAGTATATTTTAGCTATTTCCATAGTTTAATGACATATGGTATCCTATTGTGGGGTAGCGCTGCTGATGTAAATACAATATTTTTGTTACAAAAAAGGGCAATTCGTGCTATTTATAAATTAGGATCTAGGATATCTCTGAGGGATAGGTTTAGGGAAGTAAAAATTTTAACTTTAGTGTCGCAGTACATATATGAAAATCTTTTATATGTACATAAAAATATCAATAGCTTCAGCAAGAAAAGTGACGTTCACAAAGTAAATACTAGAAGTAAAAATAAGCTGTTGGTGCATGATACACGTCTACACAAAATAAGTAACTCTTTTATGGGGCAATGTATACACTTTTACAACAAAGTTCCCAATAAAATTCAAAATCTATCAATAAGTAAATTTAAATCTTTTATCAAGCAGGTACTTTGTAAAAAGGCATACTACAATATTTCAGACTATGTAAATGATAAAAATCCTTGGGACTGATGATGCTCAATTACAGGATGCATAGGTAAACCAAATTAAAATGGAAATAACATAAAATTGTACGACTAAAAATCTTTTATTTAAAACATTAATTGTATTTTAGTTTATTTAAGTGTTTTTAAAAGAGTAACTATCGAGTTTCTTGCCGGATTCTTCTCGGTAGAAATCAACAACATTGTGAACCGGCGGGAAGGTGGGAGGGTTCAAAAAATAATATTTTATAACTTTGACGATTCAAAAGTGATTGTAAATTCCTTATTTGAATAAACCATTTTGACTTTGACTTTGACTTTGACATCTTTGGGCGGGTGCATCCGAATACCAGTTTGGCCCTTTTGACTCGTTTTAATGACGGGTTGTGAGAATTGTCGACGATTCCAAACTCACTTGCGGATACCGCGAGCCCTTAAGTATGAGGAGAGACTTTGCCTCCCTGTGTGTGTTCTACCGCTTGTTCAATGGGTTGTGTTCTGAGGAATTGTTGGAAATGAAGCCCACGGCTACTTTCTACCATCGCATCGCTCGCCATCGGCAGGGAATGCATTCTAACACTTTAGAACCGAAATTGTCGCGTACAGTGCGGTTTCAGAGAAACTTCCTCCCGCAAACGCTTGAGTTGTGGAATAAGCTCCCTGCCAATGTTTTCTCCAAGGACTACAGTATAGGGTTCTTAGGGCTACGGTGACCACTTACCATCAGGTGGACCGTAAACCGGTTTGCCACCTTAGAGGTAAAAAAAAAAAACAGCAAAAGTAGTAATATTCCAAATATTTTTATTGAAAACTTACATCGTTCACTTCAATTACGTCTTCTGGTTAAGTACTGCTGCTATACTAGCAACACCTCTCTAACTCTCACGATCACTGCAAGTATTTTTATCTTTTTAGAGGTATTTCATTAAATATTTTAATAAAATAGAAAAAAAAGAATCAAACTTAATAAAATGGAAGTAAAACATAACCCAAAAAAACCATTTGACTGTATATATTTATATTTATAATCTTACTGATTTGAAATAGAAAAACTCATGCTATACGATAAAATTACTTTTAATTTCGGAATCTACGTACATGTTGGTAAACAGAGATAAAGTTAATTCAAGGCAAGAAATAATTAAATTACATTAATAAGTAAATTACAAAAACTTCAAAGTTTTGATTTTATTTATTCTTGCACTTAATCTAGAGCCCCCACTATGTATTTAGTACCTTGATATAACAAATAATCATTGCATTGTCTTGTGTATTATCATATCCATATTCCGAAGTTAAAAATAAAATTCCATTTGCATACAAGTTTATTTATCAGTGTTATCATTCCCCATCAAAATTGGTATTCAAACAAAATCTTTTGGTATCAGAAACTGGTTGTCAACATGATGACCCTCTCGGGCCGGCAATATTCAGCCTTGTCATAGGGTTATCGAGCAAAAATTAAAATCGAAATATAACGTCTGGTATTTAGATGACGGTACGTTAAGTTGTGACGCAAATACAGTTTTAGAAGATTCAAATTATATTATACAAGAGTTTCGGAATATTGGTTTAGAACTTAATCTATTAAAATGTGAAATATTTCTATGTCAAAATGATAACAATTCCCATATTATTAAAAGTTTTCAGTCTGTTGCTCAGAATTTTAAAATTGTTGATAAGTCCAAACTTCGCATTTTATGTTCCCCTATATTTGATGAATCTTTTTCATCCTTTGTTCAAGAAAAAATTCATTATTTTCAGTCTATTCTAGACAAACTCTAGCTATAAATTCTCATGCAGCATTTTTTATTATTCACCATTTTATATTTGTACCAAAATTTACATTTTATTTACGTTCATGTTATTTTTGGAAATTTTCGGACCTTTTGTGCAGTTTTGACAACGTTATTAAAGATACCATTTCAAAGATTCTAAATATTAATTTCAATGAACGTACGTGGCTACAGGCACCCTTACCTGTAAAATTTGGTGACTTGGGTATTCGTTTAACTTCCGCAGTAGCCCTACCAGCTTTTTTATCTTCAGTTCATAGTACTCAACCCCTTATAAACAAAATCCTTTTTCTCTTAGTAATTTCGAGATCTCATTTTTAAATGAAGCTAAAAACACATGTAGTCTTACCTGTCCAAGTACTGACTTTCCTATTGTTTCAACATCACAAAGATTGTGGGACGGGCCGCTTTGCGAATTGAACTGGAAAATACTTTTGGAAACGGTTGTCAATTCTGTAGATCGTGCTCATCTTCTTGCAGCTTCAACATGGGAGTCAGGGCTTTGGTTACAGGCGCTTCCATCTGCAAAAACAGGCACCCTAATGGATAATTTCACATTTCGACTTGCATCTTGCTTACGTGTAGGAGCGGTCACTAATCTACCCCATCGTTGTCAATGCGGCGACATGATCGATCCCCTCGGTCACCATGGCTTATCATGTGTTCGAAGCGCAGGCAGAACGTTTCGCCACAGCAGCCTCAATGACATTATACGTCGAGCTTTAGTGAGCATCAACTCTCTTGCCATTTTAGAGCCTGTTGGTATATTTAGAGATGATGGTAAGAAGCCTGATGGCTTGTGCCTTGGAAGATGGGTCGACCATTAGTTTGGGATACCACGTGCGTTGATACCCTTGCCCCGACTTATCTTCCTGGTACAGCTACTGTGGCAGGAGCTGCTGCCGCTTCTGCTGAAAACGTACAAAATACACTAATATAAGTAATAGTTATATTTTTGAGCCGTTAGCGGTTGAAACCTTGGGGCCGTGGTCGCCGGGGACCCATATTTTGTTTAAGCGATTTCAAAGCGTTTGGTCGATGTGTCTCACGACGGAAGGGCGGGCAGTTATTTCGCTCAAAGAATTTCAATTGCAGTTCAACGAGGAAATACTGCCAGCCTTTTAGGTACACTGCCCCATCAGGTCAACTTGGAACAGGTTTTTTATTTGTAGTTTTTATTTTAGTTAATTATAAGTTTTTAATTTAATTTTAATTTATAATAATAATAAACATCTCTATATACTAAAAACAAATAATCATAATCTTTTTAAATAAAAAATAATTAAATGACTTGCAAAATCGTTAAAATCAATATAAGGCTAACTATCAATATTCTTGTTTTGGTTATTTTATAGATAAGCAAAATATTAGTAAAATGAATCATTCACAACTAGAAGCAAAGTTATGTGTTGTGAAAATTCGTCATCGGCTAAATTTTGAGCACTGTCATGATGATGAAGTATTTAACATTAGAATAAAAAAATGAGAATCATCACGGTAGTATATTTTGGTTCTTGAACCCGGATGAAGTGTGAAGAAAAATTACGAAAGTGATAATTTTCCATTTTTTCAATTTAAACCAATTTTAACAGGTCAGCGTAGAGAAGGCAAACAAGCTTACGGCCCCCTGATGTTGTGTAGCCAACGTAGTCTGGAAATTTTGCTAGAAATAGATAGTGTTTCGTAGTAAGTCAAAGGGGCTAGTAAAAAATACTTTAGTAGAATAATTAGCTTAATGCACTGTAATATGTTCTCACTATCACACTTTAAATAGACCTGATTTGTGGGTGGGGTTGGTTTTGATTTCGAAAATTATTGTTCTTAGTCAAGCAAATATAAGTAACAAATTTAAAAAGAAATGAAGACAAATTAAAAATTAGCAAAACTATAGAGAAAGCAGAAAATCGGTATAAGTACTCTTATAGAAGTCGGATATGATACATTTTCCACAACAGATAGAACTAATATGTGCGCCTTGTACCTCTACAGCTCATTATATTATTGGCATGCTATCGCGAGCACAATATATATGTTACGCTCAAAGATCGAAAACGCTCAGTGAGCGGAAAAATAGCCCACAACGCGTTATGGTCACAGTAAAACATCCACATAGCGAAATTCGTGTTATGGCTGTAATGAAATCGCGCACGACGCGTTGTGGCAATCACAGAAAGACCAAATAGCGAAATTCGTGTCGTAGCTCACATGCTCTTCGATCTCAACGCGTTGTGGCAACGAAGAAAAGCCATGACGCGTTCTGAGCATTCATTATTTTAACTATATCACGACGGACGGGTTGTAACTTATTAGATACTTTTTTATGTTGTGCTTGTGCTTTATATTTCATGTTTTTATGTTTGTAATGGAAAGTGTCCTTTTATGAGAGGGAGGGTATTTTCCAATATTTTATTTGGACGCTGTAAGAGAAAGGGAGAAAAGAAATGCCCTTGCTGAGTTTATTGCCGGTTCTTCTCAGTACAAGGTCTCCCGCCCTATAGACTTACGAACCGATGGCGTAGTGACATTCATAAGTGCTCAATTATTGTAGCCTAAACTGAATAAATTATATTGAATTTGAACTTGTCGGTGTCGGCTCGGGTGCAAAGACGCAATAAAACATCAGTTTTATTCTGTTGGTGTCGGCTCGGGTGCAAAGACGCATTAAAACATCAATTTTATTCTGTCAGTTATTTTTGTTCGAAATTATATTTTTGTTAGAGTTATAGAGTGATAGAGTTAGAGGTATACACAGAGAAAAGGTAACCGGTATCAATATCCAGAACCAAGATATCCAGTACCGTAATATTCAGTAAAAATATTCAGTTTTAAAAATATCAATTTCAATAATCATTAATATTAGATATTAATCGTTAAGTCTCAATATCCATTTCAATTATTTAATAAATTTTTTTCAAATAATAAATATTACTGAAAGTTGTTATTTCCGATGCTGGATATTTTTAATGTTGGATATTATTCACACCGGATATTTTATTATTGGCCTTTTTTTGGATCATTTCGAACTGGATATTTTGGCACTGGATATTGATACTGGTCACCAGAGAAAAAGAGTTCGTTACAGTTATAAAAGCTGAATTGAAAAAACAATACTGTAATGTTACACGAACAATTATAAACTTATTTTTAAGTTTATGTGAACAATGACAATTAAAAAAAAAGACACCAAAACGCGGTTCAGTAGTGAAACCTATTCTATCCGACTGCATTAATTCTAGATTTCAAGTTGGTTTAATCGAAATGCAGTCTGAACCAGATAAGGAATATAAATTTATTATGGATTATCAAGATCACTTCACTAAATTTACTATTCTAAGACCAATCAAAATGAAGACTGCTGAAGAAGTAGCATATCAACTTTTAGATATATTTTGTTTGTTCGGCGCTCCATGTATATTGCAAAGCGACAACGGTCGTGAATTTTCAAATAAAGTCATCAAAAATTTAGCTGAAATGTGGCCAGGGCTAAAACTTGTTCATGGAAAACCTCGATATTCTCAAAGTCAAGGTTCGGTAGAGAAGTCAAATCAAGACGTTCGTGACATGTTAATAACTTGGATGGCTGATAATAATTCACAAAATTGGTCAGAAGGATTGCGATTTATTCAGAGTAAAAAAAATCGTGCTCTTCATCATGCGCTTAAGAGAAGTCCTTACGAAGCTATGTTTGGATCAGCACAAAAAATAGGTCTTGCTGATTCATCTATTCCTGGTGCTGCTTCGATAGAATCTTCCATTAAAAATTATGTTCAAAGCAACGAGAAGAATATAGAAAATAACGAACAGTTAAACAAATTACAGAATTTATACGTGAAAGTTATTACTGACGGTATGGATATTGATTTAGGAAAAGCTGAAAGTTTGAAGTTATGTGCTGTTTGTAAAAATGAGACGTCAGGAGCTCACAAGTGCTGAGACTGTCATGAAAATATACACGTTATCTGCGGAGAGAGCAATGAGAATGAAGGATTTGGAGCAAATGTAACTGGTAAGCTCTGTTTCAGAAAGAACAGCATAAATGTTGCAAGAGAATGTGCTAAATCAGGTCTACAGGAACAGGCAAACAAAATGGTTTCACTGTCTAATTCAAAATTTCCCTGTGTTGAAATTGGTTCTAACGTTTTAGTTAGAGTGCCTGAAGTTGATAGAGGACGTGTAGCATCCAGGAATGTTATCTGTGTTGTTATGAGCATTGTTATGAGCATTAATCCATCAGGTCTCTTACCAGTTAGGAAAGTACATTCGATAGACTTTATGCACGTAATGAGTTTACACTTTCTGAAACCAACTTTATTAACATTTGTGATGTGCCCTCAATTTCGTCGTTAACACTTCGCTCAGCATCTATGTTATCATCTGGAACTAAGCAGGGGTTTATAATGTGCCACTGCAAAAAATACTATATTAAAAAAAAAGTGCAAGTGTCGCTCCAAGCTTATAAAATGCAACTCAAAATGCCACAGTAATAGTTCCTGTAAAAATAAATAGCAATCAAATACTTATTTTTACAATTATAGTAATTTCTAATATAAGTAATTAGTTTAAGTACATTGTTGTTGTTTATTGCTGATCAATAAACATTTATGTTTGTGTTAAATATTTTTGTTACTTGAAAGAATTTTAAATTGTCATAAAAAAATTAAAATCCCTTATTATTTTAAGTGAATTATATGTAATTCACAAATGATTAATATTTTGTGTTCAGTAATTTATTACTTAATACGTTGATTTTTAAATATAAAGTAATCCACACTTACATTACAACTTACATCACTTACAACATTTTGCCTCAGCTCGGAGACAAGCTGTGAAATTAGTTGACGATCTGAAATTCACGAGTGCGGTAATGGAAAGACTTTGCTTCCCTATTTGTAAAGATACCACTGGCTTGTGATTAAAATGATGCAGCCAAGAAGTTCATTCCTACACTTTAGAATAGTAATGGTCACTATGTAGATTTAACAAGTTTACTACAATGTATTATGCAGGAGCAATCGATCTTTTCCGCAATAATATTCAAAATATTCAGGTTTTTTCAAATGCTTATTACTGATAAATTAAAGTCTCCCAAATTTTTTCTAGTTTTTTTTTTCGTTTTACTTATAAAAAGAAGATAGTAAAACTGTAAATAAAAGAGATGTTTTCTATTTGTATGGAGCCATGACATTGTACATAACGCTAAAAAATGAGGAATAATGTGTATAACTCATTGGAACCATTAATTTTCCATATTTATGCCATAATTTCATGTACATATAAATTTTCTGTATTGAAGTTAGCAATTTTGAACAATGGAAACACAGTCGTAACAATCTTAATCCATAGAGTAAAAAAATAATACTATCTTATGTGTCAATTAGCGGGCGCGCCCCGCTAAAATGAGGCAATGTATGTTATTAAGGCTTATATCCTTGAAAAACTGAGTTTTCTGCTGCTTAATGATGTAACAGATCGAGCCTAAGATATAGAATATAAGTAGTTTTTGTACCGATCGAGAATTTTCACAGAAATAGTTATTTTTGTGTAGAATTTTTACTTCTAGACACAACGGAGCTACACGTGACTCAATTTAGGACCAAACCAAAGACAATGTGTGTTTAATCTTAAGTATTTTTCTAAAGTTGGTAGGTACAAACACAAAACACTCTCTTATAGTACAATATCCACACTAAACTAAATAATCCACAACAACACTAAAGGTAACAACTTACACGTTTATTACACGTTTATAACCGGCATTAGGTTGCAAATCAGTTGGTTTGTAACGGTCAGTCAGTAATGATTTGAGTAGAAACTCTATCCAAGCTGATCATAGATAAGATGCAGTGCGCATTATGGTGTCAGTGATTTCATTATTTATACTTTTCTATGGTGATGTCAGCATTGAAAATATAATCATTTAAAATTAATTTTGTACACGAAAACTAGACACAAAACTTAAAAATTAATAATTAGGATGTGAAGTACTATTTGTAAACTTTTTTTCTATTAGGTGTACAATGTTTTGGCCCCAGGTCAAACAACTCCTTTGCCGATTTTAAATTTCCATTTTTTTATTAGTTGAAACTATGACAAATGCAACGAACGAACGAAGAATGCAAGTGACATAATTTTAGTTATTTCCAAACGAAATGCAACATCAAAGGTGTTAAACGTGGCCGGTCAATCAGTTAAACCATATTTGTGGTCTAAAATTTGTTCAAACACGTTGTAAGTAAACGATAGCTTAACATGGACTTTCAAATATCCCAAAAATATTTAATAACTAAATAAAGATCTGAAATATTTCGAAGTTGTTAAGTAATTCAAAAACTTGTTTTTTTTAATTTTGACTGTGGTTATCCTTCTCTTACTAAAGGCGCCTACATTATATAAATCATCAGTGAGTGCCAAAAAATGTACATTAAGTTCGGCATGTATAGATTCTTTAGTGTCGACAACTCCAGCGATGTTCAGTTTCGAGACCATTTAGAAGACAAGGTCATTTTATCGTCCAAAAAACTTGGTGTAATCATCAGTGCCAGTGGCATAAGTCCGGCCTCACATGGAGTTCTGCTACCATCTCTGTTATATCATATTACAATCGGAATGCTTGGAAACGGGCTGTCGATCGCAGGATCTTCTCAAAATTACAAAAATTATACAACTTCCTACTATTTGGTTTATGTCCCGTCGTCATTTCTTACGACACTACGATTGGCGTCCCAAGCTCAAAGTAGCTAAACAAAATACCCTTTTGGTGATGGAGAGGTGAAAAAAGCATTTATCTATTTATACTTAACTAGCTGTCCCGGCGAACGTTGTTCCGCTGCCGTTCCTCTGTACCCGGCGAAAGTTGGTTTTTACCTATAGTGCCCGAGTCCGGCTCGCACTTGACATATCGAGATAAAAACTATCCTATCTTTTAAGTTGGATCAAATAACAGATATTTACGAAGTTTGATCAAAATCGGTTCAGTAGTTTAGGAGTCCATTGAGGACAAACATTGTGATACGAGATTTATATATATACTTAATATAATAAAACTGAAGAATGTGTTTTTTTTTGTTTGAAGCTGCTAATCTCTGGAACAACCAGTCAGATTTGAAAAGATCTATTGCATTTAATAGCACAATTGTTGAGGAAGATTATAAACTATTTAACATTACGTTACGGCTCTAGGAGCCGAGCAAAAGGAAAAAAGTCAGACAGAACCCTAAGCGAAAATGAAGTAATAGCGCCATGCGTCGCGTTGGGTCGGGGATGGCGCTACAGCGTAAAAGCAACGGGAGGGATATATCAACGTCTGCCAGGTCATTTTATACATCTATATAAAATAATTTATTTTCCACATTTAACTTAACTTAATTCTTTAATAAACTCTATCTTTTTTATATAGTATGGATATTTAAATGTGTCAAATAATTAACTAACTAACTGACTGGAATACAGTGTGGAAATGCTTAGGGATCTCAATCGATAATTTCTAAATCATACATTCTTTTGTTCCGATTTACAAGAAAAAAAAATAGAAAATACCTACTATTTTTTTTGTAGAAAAAAGTTTGGCGTTTTGAATTCAGTGTTGATGGTAAATTTTAATGTTGAATAACAGACATGGTGAAACTGAATTAGCAAAATAATTTAGGTTTCATGCGATGAGTGCGATGTCGACATACTAAATGTATGGATCTTGCAAACTACAAAATTTCGGATAGATCCTGTTTATTTTATAAATCATTATTGATATCATTGAATAGAGTTCGTGAAGGGATTTCAGGATCAATAATCAGTATTTCGATATCGTGTATAATTTAGAAATTATCAAGTGAGATCACTTAGCGTTTCTACCCTGTATATCAACGCACAGCACAAACTAATCGGTCTAGAGACATGCAATTTTGCAAAAAGGTTTCTGTTATAAATCACTAAAGGGAGTAAAATGGAGTTGAAAGCTTCTATGAAAATTCTTCATTTTCGAAGCTACATGCATGAAAATTGCTGTATTGTAAGCAGCACTACCAGCAGCACTACTGGTAGTGCTGTCTACAAATGATAGCACTACCATGGCACCGTTCAAATGTTTTATAGTACAATCGAGAGCCTTTAGGTAAAAAATCAAGATTGACATGTGAAGCATGTAGGGGATGAAAATATGTGTGGAGATTCCCATATTTTTGTATTTTAACTGAATATTAATGGAAAAAACTAAAACGGATGAATGCGCGCTTAGTAACATATCTACTAGGTACTATATATAGACCTAGGACCCAACAAAATAGGCAAAACCTGCGCTATTTCAGTTGTATTCAGGATTTTTTTTTAATATTTGTCTATTCAAATGTCATTTTCTTATCTACTGGAGAGGCATATGGTTATCATATGCACAATGAATAGTTTTTTTGGACATTAGATACATCGCCGTCTGGTCGCAAACTAAGCAAAGCTTGTGCTGTGGATACCAGATAACAGATATAAACACATACATATATAATTAAATACATTTATATGATACATAGAAAACACCCAGTCTCAATATAAACACAAACAATTAAATGTTTGTCTTGTGTGGGAATCGAACCCACACCCCTTGATTCAATAGTCGGATCATTATCCAATAAACCACGGGGCCGACATATACTTAACTATTATATCCATCACAAATACTACTTAAACTGTTATACTATGCCAACAACTTTTAAAAACATGTTTTTTTTAAACACTTGTCTAATTTTGACATTTATATGGACACATCCACATTAAACTGTGATTTCTTTATTCCATAACTGTTACATCCACGTTAAAATGTCGAGCTTATCATGCACATACATACATTTGAACTCGTGATAGTTTACATACAGAACTACGTCACAACTACAGCGATATTGTCATTTTTTTTCAGTACCTATGGCGATAAGCCGCCATCTTATTATTCATTTTAGACAAGTTTATAAAATTAATAAAATCTTTAATTTTTTTCTAATATGCGAATTTTAAATATCCTAGTTCTATTATTATTAAAATTTACATTAATTAACGGTGTAACTTTTGAGAATTCTACCAAAAGTGATCAGTGTCCAAATATAAATAATTCGTTAACGTCTACGAGAAAAAGACGACATTTGGTATTTCCTGATAAAAGTACTGCTTCTGTAAGTATTCCTTTAATTAATTTGTATCAAGGTTTCAATGAGTTTGTGCAAAGTATTGTTTAATTTATTTTATTTCACTTTATTTACTTTAGTTACATAAATACGATAAAAAGAACAAGAAAAACTTAAATGTTAATGGATTTATAAAATAAAGTTTTTTATTAGTAGTTATATTAAGTTGTAAAATAATAATTACCTTTGATAGTTCGAAAGATCTCCTAAAGATATTTCGACTTGGAATCCAAAACCATAAATTTTTTAATTATTTTCGTTTTAAACGAGTTCAATATTTGACTTGGTTAATCTTTATTTTTAAAAAAATGAAATAATCATTGATTTATTTATGCGGTCTTTTTTAGATTTCCGTAATTCAATGGCAAAAACACAATTCTTATAGATTCGTCATGTTCTTTATTCTCCATTCGTCGATCCGTTCGTATGTCGCACACATATAATTTCACCGTCTTTGAAAAGATTTTAATAAAATGAAACAAAAGGGTGTCTTTTGTTAACTGCCATAAATGTCACGAAATTCAAAAATGCATTTAAGGTTACAGCGAGTTATTGACATCTTACGTTAAAAATAATTGTCCCTATTAACTTTTAAACCCTATCGCATAAATATTTCCATCAAAAATTATTTTGAACAGAATCGGCTTACATTTTTTATTCTAGGGAACCCTAACATTAACATAGGTGAACGATATCTACTTGGCGGTTTTTTCGATATATATATGTCAAAAAGCTATAAAATGAGAAATATTTCTGTTATTTTAATTCCAACTTCGTACCATTAACCTATTTGGAAAATTCCCGCTTACATTCATATATTTTTACACTATACAAAGAGAAATCTTTAAAAAAAATATGTTTCAATAACAACAGTCCTGAAAAAAAGAAACCAAATATAACAAGTTTGGAAATATCAAACAGGTCGTAGTATCCGCAACCAAATCATTCATGGTTCGTGAACCATCTAGTTGGTATAGTGTGGTGGAGCTAGAACTGGTCTACATGCTTCCTGATGCCAAGTTCATGGAATCTCACTTAAGAAGGAAGCTCCATCATCGTCAGAAGAGGGAAATATGGGAGAGACTCCAGAGCTTGATTGACTTGTAAGTTTAAATTGTTTTAATTAACTTAACTTAATTTTATTATTACCGTACAGAAATCAAGGGTTTATCACTTCCCTTTAGCAGTAAATGGATAGCTATATTGAGTTTAAAATTAAGTCGGAAGCATTTAATTTCATCCAAACATATTATCCTTCCACCGGTCCAAAAAACATTCACAAATACATGTATTATTTAATTGATGAGAGGGTGTCGTAATAATTCAGGAGAAGCTAACATTGGCTTTCGTTCTAAATTATTTATTACTTAACTATTACTATGACATTCTCTAAGCACTACAGTATGGGGTTCTTAAAGAAAGAAGTATTTAGATTTTTAAAGGGTTGGCAACGCGCCATAGATACCCCTGGTGTTACAAGCGTCAATAGGCTACGGTGACCACTTGTCATCACGCGGACCGTAAGCTTATTTGCCACCTTAGTTGTATAAAAAAAAACCTTGAGGTATAGAATCAGGAGTGGTTCAGTGGTAGGATGTTGGACTGCCATGTCGCTAGTCCCACGTTCGATTCCCGGTAGGTGCAACCAATATTGCTACAATTTGTAAATTGAAAAGTTTTCTCGACTCCGGTTTATACCGAAGACAAATGTTGGTCCATGGCGGGAATCGAACCCAAACCCTCTGCACATTTCTAATTAATTAAAAACCATTTATTAAGGAAAATTTTGTTTAGTTGGTCCAGAAGAATATTAGTGTGTTATCTGTACCTACTTTAATACACAAATATTTCGATTTATTATTAAAAGATGGACCTGAAGAATGCTACCTGAAGAAATATTCCAGACAACAATACATTTTTGGATTATTCTACTAAAGGGATGTTAAAAAAAAAATTACCCTTTGACAAATTCTGGTTTCTGCTTAAGTACTTTAAACAAGTTGAAAGACTCTTAAGGATTCAGGGGTGAAACATCTATATTATTTTTTGCTTTTAATATTCAAAAATATATTTTTTTTACTTTACAGTCACAATTTCGACGGACGGACCTGTATACTACGTAGCATATGTGAAGCAAAAACATATCTAGCACCTCCAGGAAAATCACTTATTCATGACCTCCTACGAGCAATTCTCACGTAAGTATTAAACTTTGATTCATAGGTATAAGAAAAAAAAAAAACCGAAGAACACCGACATAGTTCAATAGACCACAAATTGAAGATGCAGCATCGGGCGGCCCCCTAACAAGTAGACAGACGACCGCTGAGACCCGCTGAAAGCCAGTGAAAGAAGATGGTTAAAAACCGGCCATTGCATCCCCAGCAACAGTCCCGGTAGAAAACTGCAGTAGTAGTAGCATTACTAAACCAAATAATGCTGTTGTTAAACTCTTTTGATGTCTGAGGATGTTACAAGGTCAACTTAAATAGTAGGGATAAAATAACGCAAAACCTGATAAAATATATAGAATGAGTATATGCGCGTGAGTACCTGAGAATGTTATAAAGATTTCTAAAATATTAATTAGATTAGATTAAAAGCTAAATAATAAATAAGTGTTCTGAAAGATACAAAATACGCACTATAAAGGCCGGTACAGACCATATGCGTGGCGTGAAGTGACTTTTGCACGCATCATTTGTAATGTATGAAAATGTAACAAAAGGAACCAGATCGAATGCGTGAAGTACACACGCGCGTGACCCGTGTACACATGACACGCATTTACTGACAAACCGAGTCCGTGCGCGTGTGTAGCGAAACGGCCACTTCGCACACGCACGTGTAGTAATGACGTTGTATAATATTGCGATCACTGTTAGATGCCAGACCAGGCATGCATGAACACGCATCAGTCAGTGCTGCAGGTTCGCATGCACGACAGGTTGTATTTATTTACAAAAGTAATACAGTTTACGAATGTTTTTTTTTTTTAATAAACTCATAGAAATAGACGGCAAATATGTGAGTGTCTCTACAATACCAAACATTAAGAGTAAAAAAATAAGTTATTTTAGTTTGTTGGTCAAATGCTTTCAACTTCAATATGGCTGCACGCATACAGAATCTACCTGACGTGACGTGTGCTGTACCGCTTTTTCCGGTGAGACAGGATAGGCACGCGCGTGCGCACGTCACGCCACGCATCTGGTCTGCTCCGGCCTTAATAAAGGAACGGTGGATAATAAATATCAAAAACTTTACCACAGAGATAATGTGTCATAAAGATATCATGGATTTTACCATACATACATTGTGTATAAACCTAATATTTGAACTTAAAGACAAATAAGTCTGTTAGATTTTACTTGGACTCCCATTTGAGTAATAGTAGAAAATTAATTCTTTGTGTATTTATTTATTTATATATTTAAATATATTGCAACATTACAGTTCAGAAAACCAATTCGTTACAATATAATTTTCTTACATTTTATAAAAACGAAACACACAAGACAAAAATGAAAGAAAAAAAAAACTTACATACGTCGTTCTAGCATGCTCTTACACTCAAACATCAATCACGGCACTGCTGTCACAAACAGATCACAGTGTGGTGCTGCCTCGAGTAGAGCTCGCAGTGCTGCGTGCGCGCGCGGAATCGGCGACAATCAGTACAAGTTAGTGCGGTACAAGTTATCCTCAAATATGAATCTGGTGCAAATAACTTTAATGTTCTTCCTAGCAATTCAATGTCGTCGATTTTGTTTCTTAAAATATACACAAAGAATTTGACTAAAGCCATAGATCTTCTTAATTCTAATGAGTCGAAACCTAAATGCCCCTGCAAAAATTGGGTAGGATACAAAAACGGATAATAATAGTATTTTTTTTTTTATAAACATAGGGAAGAAATTTTTTTTGAACGCGTTCCATCATGAGTATATATTTATTCTCATGAGGACTCCACACCACTGTTTTCGATTCTAATACACTCCGGACAAGGGAAGTGTAAAGCGCGCATGTAACTTCGGTTGACAAAGGAGCGGCATGGCGCAGAACAAAGCCTAACCGCTGAAATACAATGTTAGTCACTTTGAGCACAGGTTGACGGAAATTGAGCTGAGGGTCAAAGTGGACACCTAAATCACGGACCACTTCCACTCTACGTAGCAGTTGCCCGCCTATCATGTACTGGCATAACATAGGAGATTTGTTACGCGTATAAGACATCATTTCGCACTTACTCGTGTTGAATAATAACTTATTGTTTATGCTCCATTGATGGACCGCGTCAATATCCTTCTGCAACAATTTGCAGTCACTTGCGCTTCTCACCACTTTTATCAGCTTAACGTCATCAGTAAACATCAAAACGAAAGAACTTTCTACAACTTCAGGTAAATCATTGATCAAAAGAACGAATAAGCAGGGTCCTAAATTTGATCCTTGACTTATTCCCGATCGCGTGTTATATGGTTCAAATAGGTACGGTCCGTATTTCACAAACTGTTTTCTTTCACTGAGGTAACTGGAAAACAGCTTGAGCAATCCCGGAACAAAACTCATAGCACCCAGCTTCGATAGAAGAACGTCGTTATCAACTCGATCGAACGCCATTTGGAAGTCAAGATATATGACGTTTACCTGGTTACCGGCATCTATTTTAGCCGACAGGATATCCACCATGGTCAATAAATTCGTTGCAACTGACCGTTTGGGAAGATTTATTAACTTATTTAAAAGTTTTGACTTAAATAATCTGTTTCTGGAACCAACTAGAATTACATCGACTTCAGCTACATGTTTAGATAATATTTTCTGTAACGTTGAAGTAAAAGATAAATCTATTATTAACAATTTGCCGTCCGATCACTGTGGTCAAATAATAAAAATTCTACACAACTATAAAAAAAAATCTCAACTAGTAACTTGTAGACCACCGCTCGATTAAACAATTTTATAGTTAATATTGAAAAAAAAAATTCCATTTTTACATTTCATGCATGATAATGCTTATAATCTTTATAATATTTTTTTTGATTTCTTAAGTAATGAGTTCGAGCAAGTGTTTAAAGTAAAAACTTTTAGGCCAAATAATAAAATGAAATTCAAGGACTGGGCTACTGTAGGAATACACCGAAGTCGAACTAGGTTGTATGAGTTGTATGAAATGAAACAATATAACCACAGTCCCACATTCACCAACTATGTCAAAATGTATTCAAAAATATTTAAAAAAGTATGCAGGGTTGCAAAATCAATACATTTAAGTAATAAAATTAAAAATTCTGATAATAAAATAAAGGCCACATGGAATGTAATAAATAGTGAAACAGGAAAAATTAAACCGCGTGACCATCATTATTCACTTACTGTAAATTCAAAAATAATTGATTCAGATCTTGATGTCGCTAACTCTTTTGAGAAATATTTTACTGAAATGCCTACAATTAAAACTAATGCATTAAATTCCTCTCCATTAGAATCAGAGTTACTTTTAAAATGTAATGTAAATAAATGCAAGGCATTTAAATTTGAGCATGTTACCTCTGAAGACATCATAAAGACATTCAAATTACTAAATCAGAAAAAAACTTGTGACCTATGGGGTATATCAGTCAAAGTCCTTAGCGGAATTATTGATATTATAGCACCAATCTTAGCCATAATATTTAATAAGTGTGTTGACGAAGGGATATTCCCAGACTTAATGAAATATAGTAAAATCATACCACTTTTTAAAAGTGGAAGTAAAGATGATCCTAATAATTTTAGACCTATCTCTATACTGCCTGCCTTATGCAAAATTTTTGAAAAAATTATGTTCAATCAGATGCTTAAACATTTTAACTTAAATGGATTACTTCATCCTCAACAGTTTGGTTTTACCAAAGGGCGTTACACAACTGACGCAGGTGTTGCCCTTATACAGCATATATTTGCTGCTTGAGAACAGTCACAAAATGCTATTGGTATCTTCTGTGATCTATCAAAGGCATTCGACTGCGTGCAACATGAAACTCTTATACGGAAACTGAGTCATTATGGTATTGCAGATTTGGCTCTTGAGCTTATCCGCTCATATTTGAGTAGTAGAATGCAGAAGGTTCAAATCAATGAAGTAAAATCCAATGGCTCTGAAGTAAAATTAGGAGTTCCTCAAGGTTCTATTTTAGGTCCTTTTCTATTTTTAATTTACATAAATGACTTGCCTTTCTTTGTGGAGAAGCTATGCAAGATTGTACTATTTGCTGATGACACATCTCTTTTATTTAAAGTTGACAGAAATAAAACTAATTTTGACGACGTAAGTAGTGCGCTTTCTCAGGTTCTTCATTGGTTTACGGCAAATAATTTACTTCTTAATGCGAAAAAGACTAAGTGTTTAAAATTTATGATGCCAAATGTCAGAAACATAAGTACAAAATTATCCCTAAATGGAAAGGAAATAGAACTATTAGACTCAACAGTGTTTCTAGGTATTACATTAGACAATAGGCTGCAGTGGAACCCTCACATTTCAGTTCTTGCCGGAAAACTCAGTTCAGCTGCCTATGCAGTTAGGAAAGTTAGGCAGCTTACGGATGTTGACACTGCTCGCTTGGTCAACTTTAGCTATTTCCATTCCGTCATGTCTTATGGCATTTTGCTTTGGGGTAAGGCAGCTGATATTGATACAGTCTTTATTTTGCAAAACAGAACAGTACGGTCAATTTATAAATTAGGACCTCGAATTTCTCTTAGGGAAATTGATATTTTAACTGTTCCTTGCCAATATATCTTTGCTAGTATAATGTATGTACGCCAAAATTGTCACTTATTTGCTAAAAATAGTGACCTCCACAGTGTTAATACAAGGAATAAGGATAAATTGGTAGTTCCAAAATGTCGTCTTCAGAAGGTACATAGCTCTTTCGCAATACAAAGTATATTTTTCTACAATAAAATTGCACATGTGGTTAATTTACCCTCAAATAAATTTAAAATATATGTCAAAGATAGTTTAATGAAAAAAAGCTATTACAAAGTAGATGAATACATAAATGATAAAAATGCTTGGAAAAATTAGAACTTAATTGATTTGTATTGGGGCATTTGAAATATTTTTTTTTTTAAATTAAAACATTGTATATTATGTTATTACCTAGTGTAAGGCTATATTGTATTTTTATATGATGTATAAAAGATTAACTAGTGAGTTTATTGCCGTTGCTTCTCGGTAGTAAAGCATTACGAACCTTCCAATCTTCTCCTCTTATATTTTGTTCCTTTACTACACACATTGTAACTAGTACAATCGAAGTTTTATTGGAGTTGCTTGAGTGTGTCATGCTCTCTTAAAGTGTCTCTGCGGTGGTGGCGTGTGTGTTGGGTCGTAACGTTCCCTAAAACATGGTTGAGCGAAGCGATGGCTGATTCATGTGTCATACTCGTGAACGGGTGCCGCCTGTGGAGGCTGGTCTGCTCTTGCAAACTTCTTTGTATTCTTAGTATTTAGTCTTACTTTTTTGTTTTGTTTATTAATACTGTAAGACATTGATTATTTCTTAGTGATGAATACATAAACTGTCTTTTGTTTATATTAGATACTTTTTTATGTTGTGCTTGTGCTTTATATTTCATGTTTTTTTATGTTTGTAATGGAAAGTGTCCTTTTATGATAGGGAGGGCATTTTCCAATATTTTAATTGGACGCTGTAAGAGAAAGGGAGAAAAGAAATGCCCTTGCTGAGTTTCTTGCCGGTTCTTCTCAGTACAAGGTCTCCCGCCCTGTAGACTTACGAACCGATGGCGTAGTGACATTCATAAGTGCTCAATTATTGTAGCCTAAACTGAATAAATTAAATTGAATTTGAATTTGAATTTGAAAAGCATGCTGTGTGCTGGTGACTTAAGGTTGACATTGGGGCAATAATTCTGCATGAAGAGCCATTTCGAACACTTTGGCGATGTCGCACAGATTAGCAACTGGACGATAGTTTACTACCATAACTTTTGATCCGATTTTAGGAATAGGAGTTACTAGAGATAACTTCCAATAGGCGGGATATTGCCCCGTGCTGATAATTATGTTAAATATGAACGTTATTGGATTTATCAATTCGTCAATACAACCTTTTATCACAAATGCCGGTATCACATCAGGTCTGGGAGAAGTATTGGGTTTTAATTCCTGAACGGCTCGCCTGACGTCGTCTTTTTTCAATAGGCTAACGCTAACTCGTCTGTTATCAGCAGAAGAAGTCGATATTGAGTCACCTGAATGCTATGAAAGTAGATTATAGAGCCTGATAATAGTAAATATTATGGCCTGTAAAAATATGTTATTTGTTAAAGAAAAGATTTTTAATAACTACTCATCAACTTTCTGTCATATAAAACCTATTTACCAAATGTGCCGTACAAATTGGACATATCACACACCGCCCTCTAGTCCCAAACCAAGCAAAGCTTGTATTATGAGAACCAGACAATGGATATAAATTCATTTATACTTTTTCTTGTTACATACATTTCATACATAAATACACCCAGACTCCAGACAAACAAACACAAATGTTTATCTCATATAGTTTGTCAAGTGCGGGAATCGAACCCACACCCTCACACACACACACGCACAGTAGCCAGCCACGCTACCAACTAGGCTACGAGGGAGTTATTTAAATGTATTTTAAATTTCGGATTTCCAGGGCTCCACTACATGAAGAAGACTTTAAAGAAGAAGTCAGAGGGATGTACGATGAGTTGCTGGACCAAAACTTCTGTGACAGAGTCGACGAGTGTCCTATCTCCGTATTGCATTTTCTATTAGCATGGAATAAGCAAAAGAATTACTAATTTTATTAAATGCTTTTCTATTATGATAGTTTTAAGAAACATTAATGATCGCATATGATCATATTCTAAAGTTATGACATATTTTAAACCCTTTTTTAAAACCATGACACTTTTCTTCGATTCATCGTTTTTCTACTTCGAATATGTATATGCTGAGTAATAATGTGAAAGTCTGCAATGATGTTTTGATGTTTGTGATATTCAACAAGAACATATACCAAATTACAACTGCTCCAACCTAAAGATATTTTTTCGAGGGGCTTTATTTAATCAGGTAGTTTAAGTAAGTTTCATATTCTACATATATGTATATGCTGAGTGATAATGTGAAAGTTTGCAATGATGTTCTGATGTTTGCGATATACGACAAGAACATACACCGAATTACTACTAAAGATATTCTTTCGAGAAGCTTTATTTAATCAGCTTGTTTAAAAGGTTTCATATTCTACATATATGTATATGCTGAGTAATAATGTGAAAGTTTGCAATTATGTTTTGACGTTTGTGATATACGACAAGAACATACACCGAATTACTACTAAATTTATTTTTTAGAGGGAATTTATTTAATCAGCTAGTTTAAATAAGTTTCATATTCTACATATATGTATATGCTATTCTATCTTTCTAAGTATCTGAGTCTCCAGGACTAAAACAAAAGATATTTTTCTGATCTAGAATATCTTTATATTCAATCAGCTAGTAACTTCTTCTTTTACCCTGTACAAAGAATTAAGTCCCTTTATAAATTAAGTAATTTGTTTGCCAAAAATCAACTCTGTTGGTTGGTCCGTTACGACATGAATAGATAACAAACTTCACTGTATTTAGATTTAAAAAAAATGTTATTTATGCATACAAATGCATATTGTTGTAGCACAGCACAATTAACTATATTCGTTTTTGAATTTTTTTGGGGTTTGTGTTAACAGGTCGGCAAATGCCAAATTAATACTTCCGACATTCACGGCCGAAATTAGCATGTGTTACACCGGTTCATCTGAAAACTATATACATAGCCTAGAAAAAGCATGCCGTTACGACTAGCGCACAATGTATATGTATGTATACTATTGGAGCGGACAAAGAGACACAACCCCATATACAACCCCATGTGCGGCACTAGTTCGTTATATCTCTATTTTCTCGGGTTATTTTAGTATAAAACTCAAATATAAAATAAAAACTATAAAATTAGCAAATCTGTTTTTTCATATTGAATTACATAAATACATAATTTTATGAAAAAGGAATGAATACAATATCGCTCTTAGTTTCTAAGAGTAATTAAATTAAAAACCAAAATGGAGGTTATGATTTTTTTTTTAAGTTTTAATAGCTTAATTATAACAATATTTGCAAATAAGCTTCACTGAGGTTTGTACTATAAAATATATTTTTTCCTCGACGAAAAGTGCACTTGGTTAGTAATTATTCTGAATCTTCTTAAGTCCCTTCAGCTATTCTTGCGCCAAAAATCTGGTCACCTAATTGCTTCGTTGCAACGTGGGGAATTAGTGCCTTTTTTATGACTTGATTTTCATAAAATTATATTTCAATCTAAAAATATAAAAAATTTGGAGCCTATGTTACTCGGAGACAGTGTAGCTTTCTATTAGTAAAAGATTTTTTAGAATTTCTTGTGTAGTTGCAGAGATTATCCAGTACATACAAACAAACCAATTTTACCTCTTTATAATATTAATTTAGATTGACATCTGTTGTTTGATAGAGAGTGTGAATTTACCTTAAGATTTAATGAGATTGAATGAAGCGTTTTTAATTATTTGTGTGAACAAGAAGTGTGAAAAAAAATACTTTTAAGGAAATCAAATTTTTTTAGGAAGAGTCAACACACACAAAATTTTCAAAATCTTTTTAGATATTTCGAAAAAACCTTACAACATATTTATGTTCGTTTTAGGGTTATCGTTATAAGGCCGTTATTTCACGAGTGATACAATAATTGCAACATTCTAATTCTAAAATTAAAAAAAAAAGTATAAATATTGCCAAAAACTTTTAAGGATTTCAACGTTAAAATGCCATATGATATTTGTTACTGCAATAAAACTGCCATAAACTGTCCAGGGTGCGGGAATATTGAAATAGTGGTGCCATAGATATTAATGGCTCTCCCGCTAGGGATATGTTTTATGGTCACACCATTGAAATCTAAACTAATAGTACATACTTTTTACCTACACTTAAGTTTTTTTTATATAAATAAACTAGCTTATTTGTGCGACTTCGTCCGCGATAGGTTCGTTTTAGCTGGAAGACGAACACTGCTGTACGCAGGCCTCACTCATATGTCTCCAAAACGCTGGTCCTGAGTCACACGCGTCTATCGGCTTCCAGCGACTTTAACCAGGTCGTCCGTCTACCTAGTAGGAGGCCGTCCCACACTGTATCTTCCGAACCGTGGTCGCCAATCGAGAACTTTTCTTCCCCGTCAGTTATCGCTGAGCAACTCTTAGCTTATTTAAGAGGCCAACAGTTACAGGGTGCGCCTGCGTAGACATTCGAAAAATAAAGTAAGCCTTTAACTGTTTATAGTTCTACCTACAAATATAACGGGATTCACTTATAAATTTTCAACTCCTATTTTGTATTGTCGGTGATGAAAACGGCGAAACACTGCAATCTCAATTTTCAACTTTAAGATCAAATACTATGTATCTAATACTATTTTTATGCATTTACTTAGCTTTTAAAAATTCGCATAAAAACTTCAACCCCCACTGTACCACCTTATGGGATAAATTTTACAAAATCTTTTCTTGGTCTACGTTATAACAGAAAACTATTTTCAATTTCGAGTGTCTAGTATCGAGTCTCAGAGGTTTGATTAGCACCGTTAGATGTTTACGAAATTAAATCTTTAGTGAATTTTATGAAATTTTTTAAATGTTTATATAACAGCCCGACAATGTCTAAAAATATTAAAGAATTGATGAAAATTATTAAATGGAGATTGTCCTCTTAATTAAAAACTTACTTTATTTTATAACGTGATTTTTAATTTACGTAAATTAAGCTTTATCGTAGGTGACATAAAATCCTTTTCCCGCTGTATATACAGTTTATGTTACCTTCACCATTTTTATTATTTTGTCACTCGGAAAAGATGTTAAACCAATTAGATTATTTAAAATAAATACGTGAGAATAGTACTGACAGTGATTATCTATGTGGTTGTTCTATATACTTCTTTTCTGCTACTACATTATTTTTGTCTAATATGGCATTTTCATTTGGTTAATCATAATTCTTTATTATGTGGCTTAGATACCTAAAAAGAAAAACGGTAACTACAATGTCGCCCGATAGCCTTCGTATCCGCAAATGAAATGGAATATTGTTTATTTTTATTAAATATTGACTTTTGAAAACTAAAACACATTATTTTTGCAAATTATACGCAAACAAAGCCTTCAGTTTTATTTACTCCAATCTTCGTCAGAATTTAGTTTTTAATGTCAGTTTAAATTGTATGATATAAATTATTACTAATTTTGATTAGAAAGCTGTTTTTGTAGAAATATCTTAAGTAAGTACTTACCCAAAAGCGTTAACGCTCCTAATGCCAATAAAAGCTTATAACGAGGACTTAATCTCAGCACTTCCCAACCCATTACACTCAGACATGTGTAAGTGATTTTTTCCTTTGCACATAGGAAAATAGTTTGAGTAAATTATTTATTATTTCCAAGTGGCTTTGCATGAATTGCCAGTAAAAATTAAAATTATAGAATAGTTTACTGTCGTATGAAAATTTCAATAGAATGAATTAAATATTTTCTGTATATCAGATCCTTGTAGCCACTTATATTAAAGTGAAATTTACAAAAAAATTGCGTAGCTTATAAATAGTAATCACACAAAAATAACCTATTGTAATATTTGCTAGTATTTATAAGGTTCTGCGCTTAGATTTATTGCACTGACTCCGAAAAAAAGTATCGATATTTCTTTATAATAAATACATAATTATTCCTGGACGTTATACACAGCGCCAGCTGGCCTAGAACAAAACAAAACCCAACTCTACACTCAAGACAAACCCAAAATTTTCACCATATAAATGTTTGTCCGGTGTAAGGACGGAATACACGCACTTTGGATCGGAAGGCAGACTACTACTACCAACAGAGCCAGATATTGGTTATGATAAGCTTTAAATTAGAACTTCGTAAGAAACTAAACAAAAGCTTTCAGTGGGCTTTTCTTACTCACTGCATATCACTGCTTTATTACTGTTACCTACTACTTACCACTGCTTACTTACTGCATATAATTAAACTCAAACTCAAATCATATTATCATATCCATATCATTGCTTACTTACCCCATATCACTGCTTGATTACTGCCTATTTATTGTATAGCATTGCTTACTTACTCTTTATAACTGCTTAATAACTGCATATCATTGCGTACTTCAACATATCATTGCTAACTTCTGCATATCACTGTTTAGTTACTGCATATCATTGCTTACTTCTTCGGTTCGGAAGACGCAGCGTGGGTCAGCCTCCTACCAGGTGGACAGACGATCTGGTCAGAGCTGCAGGAAGCGAATGGGCGCGGGCGGCTAAGGACCGGCCGTTGTGGAGACATATGGGGGAGGCCTACGATCAGCAGTGGACGTTTTTTGGCTGAAACGAACGAACGAACGAACGAATTGCTTTCTTCTGCATATCACTGTTGTATAACTGCACATTATTGCGTACTTCAGCATATCATTGCTAACTTCTGCATATCACTGTTTAATTACTGCATATCATCGCATACTTACTGCATATAAAAGAGCGAATCAGTCGTGGTTGATAACAGTTAAATATATATACTCTAATCCATGACTTACAAAATACTTAATTAAGGCCATCGCACATAAAAATGGCGATACCATTCCGTAGTACGGTGCGGCACCGTGTTGTGGTATGTCACGGTACCGTGCCGTGGCGAGGTGCAGCGATTCTTGCTACTCTTAAGAAAAAAAACAGAAGAAAAAAGTAGTGGACCTTTATAAAAAACATATTTGCCACGCCACAAGCACCTTGACGTGTTACGGCACGACCTCTTAAGTTATCACTATATGATGCCGCATCGTGTCACGGGGCGTCACGCGGTGTTGTAACGTGACACGCAAGGCATAGTAACATACCAATACAATTTGAATTTGAAGCATAGTGTCATGGTCGTTTGTCAAAGCCGTGGTTCGATTGCTGCGCTGCACTTTGTATGAAAATGAAAGCGGGATCGTCTTTTCGATAGATGCGATTCACCAGCACGCAACTCACTGATGTGTGACTCGATAACGTTACCAAAACAAATAGACCCCACAGCTTACGTGCGTAGGCTCTGCTTTAACATCTAAGGCCCGTCGTTCACACAAGCAAGAGTTGAAGCGGCGTCTGGATCTGGATTTTCTAGAAAGATATGGCAGGACGCTCATATACTGAAGTCGCGGCACATGTGAGGCAAAAGCGCTGACCATAGAGCCATAGCGCTGATATATATCATATATACCATAGACTAACCAGTGGGCGAGGTGCTTAAACAGCAGTGCATTTTAACCTGATAAGTTACTGTACAGAAGTTCATTTAACTAATGAAACAGTTAACATTTTTAATCTTTTTATCCTTATATTATATTTTTAATCGATCTGTATGAATTTATCAACATTAATCAAACTCATTCAAAATTTGATAACAAAACTAGATAAATATAACACGTAAAAAAAGTAAAATGAAAAAGCCGCTTACTAAGTCACCAACAATCTAAAGAACGTGAAAGAGAGAAAAGCTCAGAAATATGTTAATGTAAGGTAAAAAATTGCCGAAGAAACCCGTCAGGGAATTACCCTAAGGGCACACTTCCGCGGATATTTACGACTTAGGACAGACAAAACCCAAATCTAGGTTAGATGCATAAACTACAGGTTCAACCCACGCAGAACCGGTACTAAAATAAATCTTGCTTTGCTGACTTAATTTTTTTTGGTGTAGAAAAATCGTGGTTTGTTTAGTTTTTTGTCATTTTTTACTACATTGCGCGAAAGCCTATTTTTATCAAATATTTTTGGCACAGTTGCAAGCGCTAAGTAAAATAATTATTACAATATTATTTAAATATAAAAAAAACTTGTGGAGATTTATCCAAATGTTATAAATAAAAAAAAACAATGATCTCAAACTTTATATAAATTTATAGATTTGAAAAGTAAAAAAAATATATTTATCAGTTTTTGAGAACTTGCAGTTTTAAGATTCTATAGACCTACTCATGAAAACGTTATTCATCCTTTCGCCTGACCCTGGTTTTGAGCCAGCTAGCTATATGCATAGCTATGGGTATATGTGATAGGTTTACATGTAAAGTTAAACTATACAGGTGAAATGGAAGGTTATATTAAACAACTGTGCAGGTTTTCAGAACATAAATGTTTCAGTTTACCTGCACAGTTTAGTTGTACTCGGTTAAACAACAGACATACTGGTAGCGTGTGATGGACTATGGCCCAAAACGGTTAATGGTGAAGGCTGGGAAATTCTTCTCGCTAAGAAACCCTACGTTAATAATCAGTAAGTCGTAATAAGTAGGATACTATGATACATCACTAATTTAGTTCATATGTTACATTTATCCTTCAAATAAAATTCATTACGATAAATCGGATTTTTATTTAACGATAAGAATATTAATTAAAATCAAAATATGTAGAAAAATAGATCAATTTAATTTCTAATAAACTTAACGTTTCTAAGCTTTCACAAATTCACCGAACGAGATAAATGACACCATTTTTGTTGCCGAACTAGTTTATGTTTAAGTAAACTTGTGTCGTTTAGCGAGAACATCTGAAGCTGCTAAGTGTCGCTGTTAACTTTAAGTTTCAATATTTTAACCGTTACGTTCTTTAACATAGTTTCGTTGTCAGACCCTTTTTGACACCGATCAGTCAGCACCTGAAATTATTTAATATATGTATAACATTTAAACTGTAACTTTGGGATCATATATTCTGTTTAATAATGTTTCGAAAAATCCATTTTGCTATAGTTATAATTGCGTTAATCTATTTTGTTGACTTAAGTTATTCAAAATCGAAGATTCTGTCCCGGAGAAGAAGATATGTGACATTTCCTGATGGCTCTAGTTTCTCGGTAAGTAATTAAATGCATTTTTGGTTCAACTATTTTTGGTTTTTGAATCACTGACTAATTTTAGGATAAATTAAAATATTGACCTCGAACCTTTGCTTTATGTTTGATTTTTTTGTACGCGTTGTGGGCTTTTGCAGGTTTTTATTTACAGTTTGTGTATAAATCAGTTTACTTTACCTTTACTATGCGTGCAGATGCATCACCGATCAGCATAATTTGTGTAATTTTTTTTAGGGATCCGTACCTCGAAAAGAAAAGACGGAACCCTTATAGGATAACTTTGTTCTCCATCCGTCTGTCCGTCTGTCAAGGCCGTTTTTCTCAGGAACGCGTGAAGGAATCAAGCTAAAATTTATATCAAATACTCAGGTCTACTGTCCCTTGGAGCTGTTGAAAAATCAAACTTCTAAGCCAACGCAATCAAAAGATACAGCCGTTTATGCCGAAACTCGCAAGGGAATCAAAACCTACTTCCCGTGGACTCAGAATTTTGAAATTTGGTACGGAGCTACGTTTTATAGCACAGATAAAGGAAAAAATTACGAAAACCGTACATTTTTAGTTACATCTTATAATAAAAAATATTTTAATAATATACAACAACAAATAATAAGTCTGCACGGAACCCTCAGTGCGCGAGCCAGACTTGCACTTGGCCGGTTTTATTTAAACTTCAAAGATAAGGGAAGAGGGGGAATTACCCTTATGTGTGTTTTTTTTTAATCATCTTTAAGCAACAACCTACTGTACTGTAGTCACTAATAAGTAATGAATTGTAATGTCGATTTATACTAGCAGTCGCCTGCGACTTCGTTCGCGTTTTCTAAAGCTGTATAGAATACAATCCCGACTTGAGACATCGTTTACTATATTTGTATGTATTTTTTGTCCTTTACCGGGAATCAAACCCAATGCCTTTGACGCGGCAACCCAATGTTCTATTTCTGTACAAGGTAATTCATTACCAACAAAATTTATCAGTACCTACCTACTTTATTTTTATTTCTAGTGCGCTGGTTGTGTGACAGTAGGTTTGATCGGCCAGCCAGCACCAAGCACCTCACCAGGAACTTTCACCTTTGGACTAAATTGGGGCATTGCATATGAGTTACCTAATGAGACCGAGACCTTAAGTTTTTACCATAAAAAGCTCCGATACAAAAAGCCGGTGGCACAGAGGAGAAACAGACGGGATTTGTATGGAAAGATAGAGACCATTTTGGACAGGTATGTATTATAGAGACTATTTTGGACAAGTGTGTATGATAATGACCATTTGGAACAGGTATACATAATAGAGACAGGCATGTATGATAGAGACCATTTTGGACAAGTATGTGAGATAGAGACTTTTTTGGACAATTATATATGATAAAGACCATTTCGCATAAGTAGGTATGATAGAGACCATTTTAGACAAGTTTGTATGAAAGAGACTATTTCGAACAGCATATGTTTGATAGAGACCATTTCGGATGAATAGGTATGATAGAGACCATTTTAAACAAGCATGTTGATAGAGATCATTTCGGATAAGTAGGTACTATAGAGACCATTTCGGATAAGTAGGTGTGAAAGAGAACACTTTAAATAAGTATGTAAGATAGTGACCATTTTGGACAATTATGGAGATAGAGACCATTTTGAACAAGCATGTTTGATAGAGACCATTTCAGATAAGTAGGTGTGATAGAGACCATTTTAAACGAGTATGTAAGATAGTGACCATTTTGGACAATTAGGGATGTAAAGACCTGTTTTTCTGGCAACACTCTGTGGTTGTCATTAGACTGCAGAATTAAAATAACCTTATTTTCTTAGAAAAGTGTTTTGTTTTTATATTTAAAAGTGTTTTGTGATTAATTTGTAGACGACGTTACACCAGCGAAGTTATTTAGGACGGTCAGACGTGGTCTATTTAGGTACACCAATATCACCTACGGAGGTAAGTTAAGTGGCCTCATAGTTTTATTTCGGTCAGCTTTTACCTATCATCATTGACGAAACAGTGACCATGTCGAATAAGTAGGTATGATTAGGACCATTTTGGATAATTAGGTATGAAAGAGAATATTTTGAACAAGTATGTGAGATATAAAAATCTTGCAATATTAAGGTTTAAAAAAAATGTGTTCTTTTGATTTCGTAGCCAAATGGGACCCTTTTATTTTCATTTCGTCCGTCCGTAGATCATTTGATTCTGTTGATATTCTACACGAAGATAACTTATGTGAAATGCATTGAAGGGGCAAAAGTAATTTTACCCTAAAGTGTATTGTCCAAGTTAGCTTTCAAAGAATATATTAATGATAAAAATGCTTGAAACGGATGACAAAGTAAAAGAAAATAATGACTTTGCATCCTAAATCGAACGCAACCTTAGAATAAAACATTGTATATAATGTTATTACCTAATGTAAGACTATATTGTGTTATTTATATTGAAGATAAAATATACAAAAATCATTTCGAAAGTGTAAAGTCTAAGAAGTCTGATTGAAATTGAAATATTTTACATTTATGTTTTAAATGTTTAAAAATGGACCTAAATTTTAGGATTCCGGATACTTAACAAAATAGTATAAATAACTTTTAATTCAGAATTTACTTTTTTATTAGTTATTTTTACAAAACTTTCATGTAAGAATACTTCAATAGAATTAATATATGTTAACACATATTTACATTATATTTTTTTCTATAATCTAAAAATCTTAACGACGATACTAGCTGGTTTTTTAAGTAGTGTATCTGACCATACTAATATTTTAAATGAGAAAGTAACTCTGTCTGTCTGTCTGTCTGTTACCTCTTTACGCTTAAGCCACTGTACAGGTTAAGATGAAATTTGGCAAGGAGATAGTTTAAATCTCGAAAAAGGACTTGGGCCACTTGAAAACTTCAAGTGTGAGTCGGTTTTTTTTCTATAATTTAGGAATTGGCATTGAAATATAACACCGATAACCGAATTTAGGACCGGTGGAACCGCGGGAAAATTTAGCATGGAGATAGTTCGATTCCCGAGGAAGGACATAGGCTACTTGAAAACGTCAAGTGTGAATCGGTTTTATTAATTTTAAATAATTGTAACCTGATTACCGTACTTTAGGGTAATATATATTATAGGTACTTTAGGGTGGGTGAAACGACGGGCAATAGCTAGTTGTCTTTAATTTTATAGCCCAAAGCTCTTCTGATTGTGTACTGTATAAATTTCAGTATGGGCTACAACGGCCGGCAATGTATACTTAAGACGCTGTGTGAGACTACTCAGAGACTGGTTCCGCATGGTGAGAACATGATAGAAGAAATGTTCCGGATCTTATTCACGTTAGTATAATAGTAAATCCTAATTTATATTTATAAATAAAATTAATTTTGGTAATACCTTTCGAGTAACACTCTGCCTTTGCAAGGGTCTCGATATAATCAATTTGTATGTAAACTTCTGTTATTATATCCGTAATAATAGCACAACCATCCAGCACAAAATTATATTTTTGTTTAAATTATGTAAACAAAAATCTATTTATTTACCATGCATTTTTATCATCAATTTTCTGTTTAACAAAATTATTAAAAGTTTTTAAATTTAATTAATATACCTACTTCTGCAAGGGTTTAATTTTAAAATGAAATATCTATTTTCCTAAGCCTTGTGCGGATTAGAGCAACTTTTTGTCTATTTTGAGTTTGACGATTATAAATATCGCTTAAAACAATAAAATTTTAATAAACATAAATTAAATTATCTGGTATATACTGAGAGGGTAAGGTTAAAATATTGAAATCCTTAAATTTACTTTTAATAATTTGTCAATTCAGTGATATCCTGTAGAAACGTATCGAAATTCACTAAAGATTTCAGAATAAGAATATTCTTTTCCTTTTTCAAAAGTGATAGAGTATTTGAAGCATTCGCGGTTAAAAATATTTGCCAACTTACGGACGAAGTTACTGTCCGGATAGTATACTTCAGATGTTTTCACAGCGTGATGTCCTACAGATTAGGACTGTAGAATATGTCACTTAAAAAGGACAACAAAAAGAATGCACCATTAAATTAGGTAAGAAAAGAAATCGACATTTGAACGCGGCGAATTGGCGGCAAAATTAACTTACCTATTTTTATTATTCTCAGTCAGTCGTTAATATAATAAGTTTTACCCGCATACCCGTCACTATAACCGCGAACGCCTAAAATACTCTATCACTTTTGAAAAAGGAAATAAATATTCAGCTTATTCTGAAATCTACTGTGTTTTTCGACATGCTTCTACTAGATGGCGCTGATTGACAAAAGTTCCTTTTGTTGGAAAATATACATAATAAACCGCAGTGGAGACAACTTTAATATCAATAAATTGTAACAAAATTAAAACGGTTTTTTTTTTTTAGGTTACCTGTAACCAAAGTCTTACCAACCGAACCATTGGAGCACTCGATTTACGACGCCGCTCATCGCCTCGGCAAGCTCCTTGAAAACTGTGACGTCTACAAATGTCCGATATCTTTGGTAGATTGGGCGCAGGGTTATTACAATGCTCCTGCACCTACCGTCGATGTGCAGCAAAATCCTTGGGCTTTATTCAGTAGTAGGTTTGGATAATTATATAAGATCTTCTGGTGTGAAATAAAAAGTAATATCAATACAAAGACTTGATGTGTCGTTGTCTTTGTTATTTTAGCTGTATCTGCACGTAAACCGCGCTTAACAAGCAATGTTGATCGTTTAGGAAATGTTTAAAGTGCGCTTGACAAAGCGTCTACGTGCCTGTCGATGTTTGATGAAAATTTATATTTTAATACAATGAATACTTAACAAGCATGTTTGAGGCCTTTCTAGACGAAAAAATCACGTAACTGCTTGACAAGCGTTATTGGTCGTCTTTGAAGGCTTTAAGGTGTCCACTGCTAAACGTAGGCCTACCAAAAGTCCCCATCGATACCTGTTGCGCTCGCGCCGCCATCTTGGAAAAAAGGTACCCTTTTTCAGTTTTTTGCTTATATCTCGGCAATAATTATTAATACGATGAAATCGTGAAAACATAAACTTTAACTTATTATATTTCCTATAAAAAAGCTAAGATAGATTATTTATGTATCTCTAATACTTTAGCTGTAATCCGACATCAAAAAGTTTTTTTTTATTTTTGCTATCGATAGGTATACAGTTTTGTTTCTGTTTACTCCTAAAATGTTCATATATAAGATATATATTCCATTAACTTATTCTATGACACTACCTAGAGATATAAAAACCGACAGAGATGATGAGAAATAGAGAGAGAGAGAGAGAGAGAGAGAGAGAGAGAAGGGGAGAGATAATTCAGGGGCAGATGCATTATGCGACATGATGTGTATAGCAGGGCGGAGTCCGCTTGGTGAATAAGAATAGCCACTAGGCTAGACTAACCATCAGCTGATCATCATCGCGTTAGATTCTGATAAAAACCACCTATCCTGAGTAGAACGTAGGCAAGGTTCTCGACAGACTGATAAACAAACTCAATTTTAACATTATGACTGCTAATGACAACCATAGGCTGGAACATACTCAACATAGCGTTTCTACAAAACATTAGCCTAAGTTTGCGCCCCATAGAAGTACTGAATGAACTTTGCTATAACAATCTCTTGATATTATGTCCCTTGGGCCCCGGCCTACGAAGCTACTGCGACAGACTAAAAAACGGGGGGAAATTCAAGAAATCTCTTAAAATAATCAGCAGCTAGATCTCATTCGTGCTCTCATTAGATCTCTAATATTGATGTGGTCATCGAATCTGTCACCCAACAGTCACTCGCAAGCTACTATTTGCAAGTGCATAAAATAAAAACCAGTAAAAAGCGATCACAGTGTATGTGGAACAGCTTATAAATGTAACAGCTTAAAAACCGTTTTCTAAAAAATTTATTGAAAGCTGTCGCCACGTCGAAAAATGGCGCTGCTATAGGTATAAATATGCTCCATGAAATCTGTGATGCAGTGCCACTGTTCTGTTGTCCAAAATCCGAAATGTCTTTGGTAAAGAGGTCTATACTTAGTGTCTATGAAATTGCCTAACCGTGGTAATAGTAACCATTAATAAAGTTTACTCAAACCGTTTAGTAAACTAAATTATCTATATGACGAGGGTTTAGGACATTTTTACCCTGACTACATCGCGAAAAAATTTAGCTCGACATCCCCCGTTACAAATACTTATTAATATAAAACTTAATTTTGATAGTCTGCAGAGCTTCGACTGCAATGACAGGAGGTAGAGAGGTAAGCGGGGCGGGAGAGCGCATCTACATTTGACCTAACTGTCTTCCTCGCGGTCAAGATTGGTGTCTACTGGTTTAGTGCTAAGCAAGCATTACGACTCTAATTTTTTTTTTAAGCAGTCCGCCTTTTAGTGGTCGTCACAGGGATTAATTTAGTCTTTGGAAGGAAGGCATGGCGCTCAGGGTGTCGACTTCAATAGCTTTATAGCTACAGTTAACCTGGAGGCCAGTCTACATCTCTTCTGTCGCGTTATCGTGACTGCTCTTTCTTTAAAACGCCTTTGTCGGATAGGAGTCAGAGGGACATATAATAACGTGAAGAAAGTCAAAGCAAAATGCGTCTAGCTAACAGAAACCTAGGCTTACGTTATGTGAACGTGCTACGTGAAGTATTTCCAGCCTATGACTATTGGTAGTATTGCAGTACTATAAATCGGAATAAGTTGCCTAAGTCTTTATGGGAAGTGAGGCACACCTAAAAGACGATAATCAGCTGATGGCTGGTCATGGCTTTACGGCACATAATGCATTTGCCTCTTCTCTCCCCTCCTTTTTTTTTTCTTTCTCACCCTCTCCTCTTTCTCTCTTGGTAGTTTCGCGGGATAAACCTAAAAAACATAAAACAAACGGTATGTTGGCAGCAAAAAAATAAATAATTTTCTTCTTTAACGCCGGATTACAGCTAAAATACTAGAGATACAATAGCAATATGTATGAGCTTTTTTATAGGATATTTAATAATCTATAGTTTTTAATAACACATTTTTTCTGTATCAGCAAAAAATGCCGAGATATAACCAAAAAACTAAAAGAGGGTACCTTTATTCCAAGATGGCGGCGCGAGCGCAACCGCTATCGATGGGGACTTTTAGTATGTTCAACGCAAGGTCTTACTGAACAAGTACACCAAAATTCAGAACTCTACCAATTCATGTTTTTTTAGCCCAAAAATGTATCTAATTTGACTGGCCTAATTGTATATGTATGTATATTTATGATCCTAAGCCACCTGTAACCACCGGCTTCCTGCAGCTCTAACCAGATCGTCTGTGTAATTGGTAGTAGGCATAGTCCCATGCTACGTTTTCCGATTTGTGAGTTTGATTTGTGGCCTGTTTATTGCCAATCTTCAGTTTGCTAACCATTTGGGCTATTACATTTGAGCCTTGGTTCTGCGGCAAAGTTTGGGTAAAAAATTTAAGATGCCGCTGAGGCAAAAGGAAGTTGTGAAAATCTCGATATCTAATCGACAAATCCAATTATTAAAATAAAACCAACATTTATTATTAACGCATAACATTTAATATTTATAGTTCATGTTTATAATACATTTCAATATTTAGCTTTAAGAAGTCATGAGTGTATTCATAATAGTACGTGTTAGTGCTTGTAGTTATTAATAACATTACAAAATGGGACTTAACAAAATCTTACATTATTATTTCGCATTCTTACAAATGTTTAACGTAAATTTGCAGTTCTTAACATAATTACACACTACATTACAACCTTACAACTATTAACTATACAATCCCATAGAGTTTCGTAAGTTAATTATTGAGCTATATATCCTTACTTATTTTACAAAGACATTTTATTATTTAATAATACATTTCTTATTAATAATGAGTATAATGCATAGGTAAATCATTGGCAAGAGATGATATAATACTGTTTTATGTGAACCTAGTAGTCTATTTTTCTATATCTATATAAACATCTAGGTATTGAAAATTTCCATAAGAATTGTATTATTGTGTGTTGTATTTTACATTACATTACCTTACTTATATATATAAAGTGAAATTAATTAGGAATTTCTTTGCTTTACATCTATTAATATCTATATTTCGTATAATATTATTAGTGTGGTGTTCTTTTGCATACGTCGTTTTCACTGGTCAATATCTTTATGTATAAATTGTAGAACTTGAAGTTCAACGTGATGAGCTCACGAGTTATAACTTAAAGTTAAAACCAAAATTTAGCTTTAAATGTAAGCAGTAAAAATAGTAAGTAAAATCAAAAACATCTTTACTAAGTCTTTTTTTATTCAGAGTATTAACGTCTCTTTTCGTATTTACTATATTAACTTCGCTAATGCTGTGTGTTTACAATTATTGCTTACAGTGTATTAAACCCCATTAATGTTTAGCTAGTAAGGTGTTAGTGTTTTAACCTTTAAGCGGGCGCGCGGTCATTTGTAACGGCAGCGGTCGCACGTAACATTAATGAACCCGTCAAAGTTTATGAGAATTAAAAAGACAAATTATTAAATTATTAGAATAATTGTTATTACATTGCATTACTTAAGCACATTACCTTTAGATAGAATAAAAAAAAATATTTGGCAGAAAACCTACAAAAACCTGCGTCGCGTGAATCTTCAATGACGTCAGGTGCGCGTTTACTTTGCAAAACCTACGCAGCATGCACAACGAACGATATAATTCCGACTAAGCAATGCGCACAGAAAGAAAGAATCTATTGTTTTGAGCTCGCAATGAACCTATGAGAGGCTACTAATATTGACAACCATGAGTGATAAGGATATATGAATTTATAACCGAAAATAGGGTTACCGCGGACCACTTGAAGGTTAAGGTATGTATAAGGATATAATAATAGGGGGTAACTTGTGATTAGATACACACCCACATCATATTGTAGAAAAGAGCCTCTTTCCTTTTTCCTCTTAGTCCTGGCTGACAGGTGGTGAGCCTGTCACCTAATCAATGCTTCTGATAGCAGTGTATCTGGGTACCTGGACTAAAGTGAGCGGCAAAAAAAGACCTGGGACATAATATTACTAGTATATCCGTAGTGTCAATTGCTAACGGACTATATATAACGGACTAATATATAATAATAATTACTACTAATATATAAAAAATAATATATAATACACTAATATACAAATATTATAAATGCTAAAGTAACTCTGTCTTTCTATATGTCTGTCTGCCTGTCTGTTACCTGTATACGATTAAATTGCTGAACCCATTTAGATGAAATTTGGTATGGAGGTAGTTTGAGTCCCGAGGAAGGACATAGGATAGGTTTTCCTATTTTTTTAATTATTTACCTTCCCGTGGGAATAACTGTCATCGAATTTTAACAATCTATAGCTGCAGATATAGCTTGCTATAGCAAATTCATAAGTATCATTAAGGAGTTGACGTAAGAATTCCACGCCGATAAAAAAATTAGGGTGGGTGGAGCCGCTGGCAAAAGCTAGTTTTTGATTAAACAAAAAACATCTGTTTTTATTTCTACTCAATTAAAAACAAGTAGTTTTCATTTCAGCGAAGGATATCATTTCTACAATTTATACACAATTATTGCCGTTACTTTGACTAGAAAAGTGAAAAATAATATATTAACTAACAAAAAATTTTTAATATTACTAGCATAAAGTTATTAATATTAACAATAAGACAAAAATATGACATGTACATACATACATAGAACTTTTACAATGCCAAATTGGCAACACTAAATCATATAAGTAATTATAGTTTTATAAACATTTAGATTTATTTAAAATTACGTATTAATCACTTAAACACAATGGTTTTAATAACAGCTAAGAATTGCTTTTGTAACTTATAAAAATCTTATATTTAGTTTTTAATACGCATACTTATAAACTCGGGACCATAGTTTAATAAATGAGTACGTTAAATTTAACTCAAAATAAACAATTTAATTTAATTAAAAAATTAGAATACACGTGGATTATAAATTGATTTCAAAGTACCTATCTACAAGATTAATATGTTTAACGGTAACGTACGTTAATAGAATCTGATAATTAGCCTCAGTACATTTATTCAAACCCAAATATACCGCGTTCAATTTATTGACCCATCATAAAAATATCCGTAAGATTAATATAAATGTAGATAGGTTTCTTTTTTATAATAAAATAAACAGATTGATATTGAGAGATAAAAAAGCTACTTTGTCCCCTTTTAACTCTTTTTAAATTTCTTTTGGCAAAGACATCTTCAAAGTACTACGTGATTTTACAACTTATTTTAAGTAAAAAACAAATTGGTAACTTAACTGTAAAGAAAACAGTGTATTGACAAATTGACACTACTGTCAGAGATTCATCATTTATACTTACGGCGATGAGCACCTACACCCTACACTCTACAGTAACGTGCACTGCCAGCTGTCCCGTCGCGAGTCGGTTATCGCACGTGCGCGTGCGGCGCCAGCGCCGTGGTAATTCCTAACGAGTTATGTATTAATGTTTGCATCCAGGAAAGGTTTATCAAGTTATTAATAATTCTTCTAAAAATTCAGTCATTTAGTTAGCCCGTTTTTTCTTCTTTAATATATACATATGTTTTGTAGAAGGCCCAGGGCTCCGAAGGGTACATTGGCGCGGTGGTGTCGGCTGTTGTTATGACAGGCTTAAAAATTCTGACACTCGAGTGGTGGTTGACTAGCTCCACAACGTCTGCCTATCCGCACTGAACCAGCGTGGTAGGCTGTAGGCGTAGTATTTCATAACTTTGAAAATTCAAAAGTGTTTGTAAAAACCTAATTTGAATAAAAAAAAATTTACTTTGACTTGGCTTTGGCTATGGCCTAAGCCGTCTTTCTGTATGTGAGGTCTGTGCCTCCTGTGAGTAAATAAAGTCTGTGAAAACAATCAATTACTTATATGGAAGTGTCAAACTCGTTTTTTCTGTTAATAGTGCCGTTTTCGTTTTATACCGTAGAGATGGATCGGTTACTTAGTAACTTATACGTACATAAGCTGTGGTACTGGTGTGATACTAACAGTATTTTATATTGTCCTATAAGTAATTGCCTTTAAAACTTTGAGTTTTAAAAGAAGTAACGAACTGATTCTTTGCAGTGTAAGCAAGGTGATTTAACTTTCCCTAACGCATACAAACTTTTACTGCCCCTTTTTAAATCCCGTTGTATTGAATGTTAAAAAAATTCTTATGATGCTATAAATACGTCAATACATTTTTTTTTTTATTGTAAGTTTGAAACCAATTTTTATGATTTAACTTACGGAAATAACGCCATTTCCATTTAACTTTCTCTATTTTTATGTCAAGGAATGTTTTACTAAAAATGCTGGAATATATTTCTCGTATATATTTTTAAATTTCGTTGTTGTTTGGTAAAATACCTTTTTCCCGACGTTGTGGCTGTGTTACACCAGCCTTGGTCACGGGTAGATTGGCGGTGTGCGGTGTGTTCTGCTTTGAATTCAACAGGACGTCTCCACTCGTATTAAAAAAGGTACTCCAAAGATATTTTATCAAATAACGACGCGTTTACTCCCCTTTTATTTTTGTATTCTTCACAATTTCTGATCGAAAACAACCAATCCGTTTATGGAATTTCTCGAAATATTTTTGTGGTGGTGTCCTACGTTACATACAAAAACCAGTTATAACCATCAGCGTTAATTATTTAGTAAGTTAAGACAAGGAGGTATGGATAACATTGCTTGGCAATTTTACAAACACATTTTTTCTATACTTTTTTTTACGGTTCCCAAAATTTTATTTCAGTGTCAGTAATAATGCAAAAAGTTACCTTTTATTATTGTAACTGGCATAATGGTGTCGGTAATAACCAAAAAAAGTTATTGTAATTATTGTTCTTGGTATAATAGTGTCAGTAACAACAAAGAAATGTTCCTCTTATTATTGTTACTGACTTTGTGGTGTCAGTAATAATAAAAAGTTACTATAATTAGTGTTACTGACATTATGATGTCAGCAACAATGAAGGAAGTAATAGGAAACTAACAACTGTTTGTTATAAAATTAAATTCAATTAACGCACTTGAACATTTTTACAAATATTTAATTCTAAAGAAAAGAAAACGTGAAAGATTAATTTAATTTTTTATTTACATCTAATCGTGTTGGAAGCTCAACGCAAATTTCTTGTGATTTTAAGTACTTATTTAATAAACACTAATTATTCTAACAAATTTTATTAATTAATTCATAGGCTATTATATTAAAAATTAAACTTCAACTCATCTGCATGTAAATCAAAAGTTAGTAGTAGATAAGCTTCAATTATTATAATTATTAATATTATAAATAAATAAATTCCAGAAGTTTCGACAGAAATTGAAAATAAAAAAATTTAAGTATCTTACGTCACTTTGGAAGACGTTTGATTAAACATGCAAATATTCCTAAACTTACGCAATTATTTATATAATTACTATAATGGTGTGAAAATGCAAAGTAAGATTAAAAATCTTAAAATAAAAATAGAGGATAAAGTGCTTATATAAATTTAAAAAATAAACTACTGAATTCCCAATAAACCTAATTATAAAGCGTTTTGGATTACTCATGGAGATCATTTCCTTAAATATACTTAAGAGAAAATTGAAAAACAATACGAATTTAGTTTTAATTGCATTTTACATAAAAAACTGCTATTTTTTTATTAAATTGAAAATAAATTAAGCATTCCTTATTAAGTTTATTTTCTAAGACCCTCATTTACTACCAATCTAGATATTAACTAAGGGTACGGTCAAAGCAATGTAGAAAAATAAATTGTCAATAATAATACTATTTTAATTTCTATGTTGAACAGCTATATATACATGTCAACATTTCGGTTAAGTTGATTTCTTAAAATTATTGACAGCCATGTGATAGCTGACTATGAGTTTTCAGCCCTGTAACGCCATGTAGACAAACCTGTTCGTACAACTCAGATGTATCTAAGGATTTTGTTAAATAAAAAAATGAAACAAAAGGTACGGTGGACCAGTAATTATTATAAACTATAACATACTATTAGACCTGTGTACAGAACTACAAATGAAGATTTATTTGTTTTTGTCAAGATATTTTATATTTATATATATATATATATATCTTTTTTGCATTGTGTGTTTGTATATTTTAAAATAAAGGTAAGTAAAACTTTATCTAGATAAAGTAAACTAAAACCAGAACAAAATTTTCAATAAGTTAAATGGTTTCTTTTTGTTTTGCACGTGATAATAATTTGGCATGTTTATTTTCAATTCCAAAAAAAAAAATACTTTTATGTGCAGTTTTAAATTTAGCTAAGTAAGTTGTTATGTTAAATGTACATTTCAGGTCGATGATAACGTACATATAAAGTTACTAATTTTTTTTTTATCAAATAATGATATAAAAACAAATTTGTCTGACACTGCGCTACTGGACTGACCCATTCGTCGACTAACTCTAAAAAACACTGAAAAGCTAATCTTTATACCACTTACATTACATGTACCCATTTAAACTAACTTATTAACGAGTTGATTCTAGCTTTGTTAAGTTTATCATTTTGCTTTACCTATCTATCCAGACACAGACCAAACTACTTCATACCCGTTTATCACCCGAAATATGTAAAGACGACACAATTTTATATAAAAGTATCATTAAATTTACAATATGAACGAATACATCAAATAAATTATCACTCCTAAACAAGAGCATATATTTTTTAGTGTCAATGTAAAAAAATATTTACAATATGGTGTTATTTAACACTTTAGAAGCAAAAAAATGCGTTTCGACCAGATTTTATCAGCCGTGGCTATTGGATTGTCTACTGTTGTAGTAAGGCGTGCTTATATATTTTCTATTTTTAATATATTGGCAAACCACGCCTCACAGTTACAGCTTTTTTTACCTACTCTCATAAAATAATGTTTTTTTACACAAGAAGGGTACTTAGACCGACTCTCACAGTATCTGGGGAAATGGTGTAAGTGAACCCGACACTAAGCGTTACCTGTATAATGTAATATGAATTATGGTTACCATGTTGTATTTAATTTCCAAGTAAAATAAAACAGGAAAAAAAAATGATTTCGAATAAGATATTGTGGTGTTATTAATGGCCAACGTCAGATCATGATTTTGCCCACTTTTTTGTTTGACAAATTCTTGGCAGAACAGGTAACCAATGTTTGCGTTTAGAATAAACTATTTGGTGTAATAATAGCCAACGTCAGAATGGGCTACCGAAATTACAAAATAATATTTTAAAAGCCTAAATATTTCAGTTAACAAGACAACAATATGCTTAAAAACTCTATCAGAACATAGATATTTTAAGTATTCTTAAAATAAAGTAATAATCAATTTAAATTAGATTTGTAAAACTCAACATAACTATAACAGATTTTAACAATAGTTACACTGAGTGTAAGGTATAATACAATGCTATTTAACGCAACAACTAAGTAATAAATCATTTTTTCAGTTTTAAAGTTTAGTTGTGAAGTTCACAGTGTAAAGTTTAAAACATTTACAGCATTTAATTAACAAAATGAGTTTCAAACATTAAAATATTTTACAGAAATTTTAAAGAGCACTTACAAATAAAAATCATTTGTTATAAAGCTAATTACCATTCAAAGAACCTGTGAACAAGAATCAAGTTCAAGTACGAAATTTAATTTAATAAAGTCAAAATAGCCTCATTAAATTTCGTAAAGCAATTTCTTCGGTAAAATAACATTAGATTCTACGCTTCCGGCTATATCCAAAACATTTAGAATATCATATTTATTTATAACTTATGACTAGAATGACAATTCACGTCTTTTTAAATATACATTTACATCTAACCAGTAATTAGCCTATTAAGCCTATTTAGTAGTTATTTTAAAAATCTAGGGACCTACCCATATAGCAATCATCGGGCAAACAAAAATAGGAAACTGGAGCGTTGTTGTGGCAATTGAAAGCAAAGCGAATTTACACAGATTTGCTTTACTCAAACGACATTTATACACTTGTTACAAATGTTAGACTTCCTAGAGTAAAGGCATGATCTTGCCTTGAGGTAATATCACTTCAAATCCAACACTCTGTATTCCTTTTTTGTCAGTCTGATTTGCAGTCATATAAAAGTAACAAGATATTTCTTTAATTTTCTAGCAAAAATCTACAACGAAAAATTGAATGATTACGGAATAGTGTGGGAAGCCTGTGGACTTAACTAAACCTTATTTATTACTTTCATTGATAATAGTTATAATTATTCTAAATTGGTGTGTTTCGGTGTGTGCAATAGCACATTTCTACTTCCAAGTAAATAAGTCGACGAAGAATATCGATAATCATTTTATTCATACAAAAAAATTAACAATTCCATTTAAGAATTCCATTGAACAACACTCGATACTTATTCCAATTAAATTGGATTCAAGTAAGCGAAACTATACTTTTTCAACCATTCGCGAGCATCTTACGACCTTTGAATATTACAATTTAACTAAAATGGCCGTCAATCAATTATATTTTACTTACGCCTCTTAGAAACTACTATAGGTAAACTGGTTTGACTTAAACACGCAAAACAATACTTAAAAATCGTAAAAATATCATTTACGACTCACACAAACTATAAGTTTTTTACCTTACTCATCCCTGTTTTCCTAAAATGCTCGCTGATCATTATAAATATCAATTACTTTGAGTTAACTACGTTACTTTAATTTAACATTATGAGTTACTTTGACATATTAAATACGCGGCTCGAAATATTTTTATTCCATAGACTGCTACAAATTTCCTACAAAATGGATTAAATTAAGATATAAAGGCTACATACGAAAGATTATTTTTGAAATTAATTAGTGTGAACCAATTGACTACAAAAGAAAACCATACCAAATTCGGTAATTCCTACTAAACGGAGAAAATTGAAAATTTATTACTGAATCTTACCTAACTACAAATTAAGTGTATCTACAAGGGGTCACAAACCTCAACAATTTTTACTTTATCTTAATTTTAAAATTAAAGTGCCAGGGTTAAACGATTACAAAATATAGTGATTTGTTGAAGTATAAATAATAAAAAATGCCTAAATTTACCCTGTCATCTAGCATTATTTTAAAAATATCAAACGGTTTCGAAAAAACAAATAAAAATGTAATAATTATGGTACATTAAAAAATAAAAAATTTGTAAGATGCAAAATATAACGACAAATTGAAAAATATATAATTCGATAATTTCAATAAAAAAACTAAAATGTACTCATGTTCAGCTTTAAAAGTTGCAATCAATGGACTATAAAAGTAGAAGCAGCACATACTATACATATATAATATACATATTTTTTAAACACAATAGCTAATTCGGTTCCAAAACAAATATCATGCTACTGCATGGTATGTACCACCAAGACCATGATTGCCCATGATATCAAACTTAAAATCATCTGGCATTATAGGCAAACGAGCTTTGCAGAAACTAGTAGTCATAAATAATTTATTTTCGTTGGAGCTACATAAACAACGTCAGCCGAAGTTGATGCAATCATAAGACAGATTATAACATTGGCACTTGATTTACAAAAATTAATAAAAAAGTTATCAATCTATCTAAGAATATCATCACTTAGAAAAATTGAAATTTACAATTGGCAGTCAATTGTTTTTCATAAATTTATCTATTTACTAAATACCACATTGCGTGATCATAAACTATTACTTAACGATAAGTTTTTATGTCGAGTTTATTTTACTGATGACTAGGTATTCAGTCCTAAGATTAACTACAGTTTCTTATTACTTCGATATAACTACTGAGAAATTATTACCATTCGTCAAATAACTAATCGATATTGTCCTTATTATTTTTACGCGAGTACGTAGTTAATCAAATATTAACGAAAAATTTAGATTTATTACAATATTTTTATACTCTACAGTGTCCATTTCTCGTTGAGGACGTTTGTAAGATGATAATAATATAAGCTTAGGTTTGATTGCTAATCGACGTTTTGATTTTAATAATACTTATATGTTACGAAATTGAGCTTTTGAGCTTTTATTAAAAGTGAATCTTACAACAACTTTCATAATATATTGTTCGATAACATACCAAATAAACATAATATAACAAATTCCTAAACAAAACTATTAAAATGTTTGTGCGTTGATATTAAATTATTTCTAAAAAAACAGTCCGTTGAAATTATAAGCAAAATACAAACGACAAACGGTGAATAATACAGTAATAATTGTAATATAAAAATAGTTGCGTTTTCAACAGAAAGCTGTCGTATTCGTTTTTCGAGTATTATGCACCGACAGACACAATTTTCAGTTAGTCTTGTGAGTACAAAAAGACGACTTAGACACACTTATGGCGTAAACACGTCCTGTAACGCACCGGGCGCTTGGCACCACACTGAGCACAAAAATTCTCGCCTCACTTTTTTCACACACAGGAGCTTTAAATGAATCATCCATGCCACCACATAACAATAAGCTCCCAAAACGTCTTCGGCGGCGAGTGGCCGAAGACGTAAGACGAATTTCAGAGTCCTGGATCAACATCCGAGCCCATTTTTAATAACTCTAATTTCTTTTTGGCTATCTTTGAGTACAAAATGTCTATTGGCTTCGAGTTGTCGTAAAAAGTAGGCGCTCTGAATATAATAAGTGCTGTTCCAACGACGCAAGCTATCGTAAACGCAAACAGAAATATTCTATCAAGGACCATAGCTACATACTTCCAATCATCCGCCACCTGAAACAGAAATAGTTGACATTAAAATTTATCCTACTATCACCTGCCACTCCTGACTTTCTTCTTATAGGTAGTCAAGAGATGGCAAAAGAGGTATTTTACAAATTTTACTACCTTAGTCCTGATACACTGTCACATAAGTGGTGTTGCGGCGATGGGGCTTACCACCAGTCACGAAGGGCTTAAGGTGTTTGGTAAAAAGAGGTTTTCTATCCCATTTTGACATGATGATTTGTACCCAATTCTAGAGATTAAAGCCGTGAAGATAAAAATATTTTTTGTAGTGGAACTTTTTGCTTTATCTATGATTTGTGTAGAAAAAAAACCTTTTTGGAATTGAATATTAAATTTTTATGCTTATTGCAAACAAATTCAGATGTGAAAACTGCACAAAGTAAATAAAAATGATATCGTTCATCAAAATAAAATTACGCACTTACATTTTCAAATTTATCCTTATTTTTGACATGTTGCGCTATAAACCTTGAGCCTTCTATAGTCTTTTCCATCTCTCTTACATAGGGTTTCTCTAGTGATGGACTGCCTTCATCTAAATCTAAGCCACAAACCACTGGGGAGCCGCAAGGAGGTGAAAATAATTCATCATCACCTCCCGGTGGAGGTGGCGGTGAAGGAGGCATTCCTGGAAGTTCATACTCCTCGCATCCCCAATCCTTGTATTTACCATCTATGTCGTCTCCTTCAAACACATCAGTAATTACCTAGAATGAAATCGTATATCAATTGCGTAAGAATTGTGTTGTAAACGAAAAAGAAATCGTTTCTTTAGATTTTATTTAAAATATTTATATTAAAATTGGCCAGGAATAGTTGATTTCTGTAGAGTGTCAGCAAGGATTAGATTAAACGTATTTGCATTTTGTTACATTAAATTAAAAATGTGTATCATTGTGTATTAGTCGTTAGACGAAAATATTGTTACATGTTACTGACATAGGAAAGTAAAGTTGTTACAACTTAGAGTTCCGTGCCTCGTCTGGCTCATATATTGAGCTATCCGTCTACAGCCACTAGGGTAACATAAATAACTAACGGAAACCGTGCACACTCGTTAAGCTCGCCAGCGACGTTGAGTAATAAAAGAAAATCGAAACAAAGTGAAATTTGGTCTAAAAGCAAAATTCCTATAGATTAATCCTTTTTGCTGATACTTTAAGTATAAAAGTAAATTCATCAAAGGTATTATTGATAGTAGTGCTAACAAAAACACTTGCCTAAAGACAGTTAAGAATATTTATTGTTGAGAACGATATCGAGTTAAGTGTAATAGGGCTTTGTTTGTATTGAAACCATTTCAAATGAAAACGTCTGAATTAAAGGAAATTCGAGAAGAAAAGACGGTGTTGTTTTTTCTCGTTTTCAAAAGGTTTCTCTTTTTAGAATTTCATTTTGTAAAAGCTTTTATGTTACAAATTAATTACAGCGTAAGGCAGTCTGGGCGATTTTATTCTCAATACTTTTTAATACATGAAGGGTAATTAAATTAAACTTCTAATGTTTTCTTAAAAATATAAAACAAGCATTCGTTACTTTAAAACTTTCATTGAAATGTTTATAAAAAGTTAAAAACTAACCTCTGTTGGTTTGTCGTTTTCATCATCATCAAGAGGCTTTTCTGGCCTTTGAATACACAGAATTTTGGGCAAAAACTCAATAAAAACTTTCCTCACCCACGGAGCCATATGATGTGTTACAGGTGACCTAAAATTTACGTTTAGCACCACAATAGTGACTACTACCGATAAAGTTACTAGCATCATTGTAAACAACAAATATTTTCCTAAAAGAGGGACTGTTAATGACGTTGGAGGAATAATTTCTGCTAATAATAAGAAGAATACTGTCAATGATAGCAGGATGGATATACAAAGTGATATCTTCTCTCCAGAATCTGAAGGCAAATAGAAAACCAGTACAGACAAGAATGAGATTCCAACACATGGAATTATGAGGTTCACGGTATAGAAGAGAGTTTTTCTTCTTAATGTAAGATTGAAAATAATGTCAGGAAAAGGTTCCTCGCAGCAAGAGTAGAACTTTTCATTTCTAGTTGCAGGAACGCGCATTATATCCCATTCGACTGAAATGTAGTATTCAGATAAATCGATTCCCATCCCAATGTGATCCGAATCTGGTGTTTGCTTCAAATGTTTTAAATCCACCTGAAAAGAAAAAAATAGTCAGTAAATTTAGCAAAGCCAATGAAAATATTTCGGGTCCCTTTCAATAGTAAACAGTTTAACAAAGGGGTTTAAGGGAAAAAGTATCGTTAAGATGGAAAACATTACAAAGCGACCCAAGTGGGCTATACGTTATTGAGGAATTAAGCCTGAGAGCTTTATAAATGCTATTTGTTCCTATCAACAACAATTTAAGGTAAATCTAAGATGGATACGATTGGGACAATCCCTTGTGAACTTTATCACGTGGAACATAAAGCGTAGACATAAAAGCTTAGCTTTATTTATGTTAAACTGGGAGCCTCTAAGATTTATTGGCTTCCTTACATCGATGGATGGTTGTGTCTGCTTCAAGCCTATCATTCTTAACTCCATTCCAAAGTTTTATTACTTCCACTCTTTCATTGAGGAGAATATCTCATTGTTCGTATTATTTATAGCGATCCGATAAATATTTTTCGACAGCGTATTGGAAATGCTTTTGTCATGTAGAATTAGATTACATTCTAAGGTTTCGCAATTTATTTTGGTAAGAATATTTTTGCTTTCTATGTTTTTACTTTTGTTGTTTTTGAGATGTGTTTGTATTGAAAGCACAATTATCTAAGGCAAATAAAAATCTAAGGTAATTGATTTAAATAATTAGTTAAAAAAATTACAAATAAGCCAACTCTTTCTCTTCATAACGTTAGTATAATTATCTTTTTAAATACTTTTCTATTACATTGAATAAGTGATTCAATAATTTCAAGCAAATCCAGTTAGCTTGTAAGGGTAAAAAAGATAACAAAGTTTCGTTGGAAAAGTAACTTGGCCAAAGCGGTAGATCTAAAAACTATTTATTTCATTGATATAGATGTACTGTCACGGGCAATAATGTTTGCATAGGTTAGGGGTCAAAACAGCACGCAACGCAATGTGTCAAACACTCACTCACACATTTACGTTACCATCTGTCAATTTCCAGAATAATAACTGCCTAATTAGCTTCAAAAAAGCCTTAGGTGAATGTTTATTACGTTAAGTAAAATTAATCAGTCGTAGCTCAGCGGTTCAAAGATTACCTGGTTAATTCAAGTTCTATCCTCAAGATTTACCTTTCTTTTTGTTTTTTTTAGGATCTGAGTAACTTGAACACATTCACATCAATCACAATTTACATTATATGCTGCCTTATTTGACCATTAAGCTACATACTACCGTCATATAGACATTAACCTCAAAATAAATAACCTAGTTTTGGTTTTTGGCACAAGTGGTCCTTAGGACCTTAGAAGTATCCCCTCAAAAGTCACCACCCCTAGGCTGCCGGCTTCCCTCCCTCCCCCTACAAATGTCTACTCGGTCGTGGATTTTTGGGAAATTCACAAAAACTATAAGAGCATTTAAAATATTGTCAAAGACGTAAAAAAACTCTATTAAATTATCTACAAGTTAGTAAGTAAGTTAGTCTTTAGGACCATAACTGTATCCCCTCAAAAGTTTCTACCCCTAGGGTGCCTGTTTCCCCCCCTCCCCGCCACAAATGTCTCCCCAGTCGTGTTTTTTTGGAATTTTCACAAATACTATAAGAATTATAAAAATATTGCCACAGACGTAAATAAACTATATTTAATTATCTTCAAAAAGGTGTTTAGTTCATCCTGATAGGATAAACAGTTTCGAAAATATCTGTACCTATTCTATTGGGCATTAATAAATCTCTTTTTATGGTACACATATTTTCGAAACTGTTTATCCTATCAAGATGAACTAAACACCTTTTTGAAGATAATTAAATATAGTTTATTTACGTCTGTGGCAATATTTTTATAATTCTTATAGTCTTTGTGAAAATTCCAAAAACCCACGACTGGGGAGACATTTGTAGCGGGGAGGGGGGAAGCAGGCACCCTAGGGGTAGAAACTTTTGAGGGGATACAGTTATGGTCCTAAAGACCATTTGTGCCAAAAATCAAAACTAGGTTATTTATTTTGAGGTTTGCCTACATTTTTGCTTAAATTGCTTGGACTAACAATAAAGAGTCGTTTATTACGGCTTTTGCTATTTCTGTGTGAGTATATAGATCGACGCGTTGGATGCCAAGAGATCTGGTTTTCTTATTGTATTTGCATTTATACAGCTGACTACATAAATATTAAGATATGGATATCGGCTCGAGTTAGGTTAATCAATATGACCAGGCACAAACTAGTAACATATCCACTTAACCTGATAAATTACTATGGCAAACAAGTTTTTTTATAAAAATAACTTACAATATTAATATTGGCCACTTAAGGGAATAAAATAAGGAGCCAAAACAAGTAAAAGAAAATGATGAACTAAGTACCTAAAATAATGTTAAATCCTCAGGGATTTGTTAGAATTCTTACTTTATTTACTTTGGAAGAGTAATGCGTGTCTCAGTAAAACCTGAATTCTTTACAAAAATACTTGATATTCCAATTTAAAATTGGACAACTTATGAACATTGCAAGATAATAACAAAGATTTCAAAAAAATATATAAAAGACTATTCGAGCTACTCAGAATCAATGATAACTTTTACTGTTGTTTGTCTGTTTGATTGAATTCTGATTAAAATGTTCTGATTTAAAAAATGATACAACTATTGCCCAACAAAACTTTTCGTTCATCACTTCACGCGACTAAAGTCAAAGGTCAAAGACAAATTTAAATTTTAAAGTCAAAGGCAAACTAAACACCATAGAATAAATTCTTACCGTATAGCCATCATAACTCCAAGAACCAAATTTCATAAAACACGTCTGCTCGTCGAAAGGAAAATACTCGACGTCAATCTCGCAAAACGATTTGTAGATCGCTGGAGGTTTCCATATCACCTTTCCGTCGTGGTGAAGAATGGCTTTTGTCATTATGGTGACTTCGTAGTTTCCATCAGCACTGATAACAAAAAATATATAATTAAATAGCTAGTTTGCCACACATAAACACTTTACGCAATAACATTTGTCCAGCGGGAAAGATATGCCTAGTTCAGCAACGTGGGGAATGGTCAGTCATTAGACATAGGATATGATTTCCGAGCACCTCAATGCCTCGCAGGATACATGAAAGCGTGGATCCTGGCTGTTGTCATACGACAGCAGTTAGTAAGCCAAATCAGAGTCGTTGTGGGCGGCTATAAAATTCTGGGAGTTGTTTGGCCACTAGGTTGACAACGTGTGTCAATTATCACTAAGCCTCCTTTCCCTAAGGACAGGCCTACTTCCTTTATTGAAGAGACACAATGGCTGAGGCAACAACATGTAAGCTAAGAATAGTATAATCATCAAACAAAATCTAAACATTGGTTATTAAAAAAACTGATATTATTTTAATAAAAAAATCTAGCCAAATGGTGTTAGCAGTTGCACATTTCTAGGCGTAGCTTCGTCAATTTTTTTTTTAGTATATTTTTTTTAACCTGCTTTTGAATTAGTTCTTATACTAACCAGTATTATAAGCTCAAATACATCCACTAAACATTATATATATATATATATACAGTAAGCTGTTATGGGGTTAAATTTTCTACCGGCTGCAAGGTTACTGCAGAGTGCAAATATGATGTTATCAAGTTTAGATATGTCTTTTAGTTCGACTTTATGATAGCGTGTTGAAATTTCAGCTCCTTACAGCAACACAGCCCCATATAGAGGAGCAGCACGGCTCCCATATAGGGGGGCGTTGATAACTCTTGGCTGCGTCAGAATGGCGTGTTGCTTAAGGTTTAGATCGATAAAATGTTAAAATTTTAAGAACTAATTTTGAACAGCATGGGTAACAAACATTACATGCAAACGTTATACATAAAATAAAATTTTACAAACTGATTACGCTTTTGCAGATATAGTTCATGGTATCAGTAACATAGCATGTTTTAGAAACCTTGCTTTTACTTGATGCCTTACAGTTCAAAAATTGATTTCCTTCCCATATTTAAATTTTGAGCAAATGTCCTAAAAATCATTATAACAGATTTTTGTTTTAAACATATCAGTTTTCGATTTTTCAAATATTTGCAATAATTTTCTTATCTAATAATAATCTTAAAGCATGACGACAGGTACTTAACTACATTTCTTTTTATTATTTTGACACAGCAAATCGTTATCGATTATAAATTTTGTAAGATAAAATACATACAGCGAGCGTTAATAAGTGACAAACGTTGCAAAATCATGAAAAAGTTAGTGCTATTCTTGTATCTTAAACAATTATTTAATACTAGCTTTTATCCGCGATTTCATCCGGATTAATATCGGTTATCGGTGTAGGATTTTAACGGTAACTCCCCATATATAGAAAAAAACCGACTCACACTTTCAAGTTTCAAGTAGTCTATGTCCTTTCTCCAAAATCAAAGTATCTCCATGACAATTTTTGTCTTAATCTGTGCAGTGGTTTAAGCGTGAAGATGTTAAAGACAGACAGAAACAGTTAATTTCGCATTTATAATATTAGTAAGTATATTGATTACGAACAGTGGGGTTTCAGAGAACTCCATCCCGCAAACGCTGAGGTTATGAAATGAGCTCCCTGCTAAGGTTTTGTGTAAAGACTACGGCATAAGGTTCTTAAAGAAAGTAGTTATTAGATGTTGAAGATCTCGGCAACGCGCGGTTAATTCCCTTGGTGTTGCCAGCTTAAGTCCAGTTTCGTTCCATAGATTACGATGAGCGAAGAACGTGAGGCGGACCGTAGGCTTGTTTGCCACCTATGTTGTATAGAAAAAAAAAAAAACAATCGATCGACAGCAGCTTAGGCCACTAATTCCAGAAATGATGTCGCTTGTAATTACCAAAGTGTTAAGAATTTGAATAAGAAATTGTAACTTCCATGCAAAATAAACAAGTCCAAAATACCAATCTGTCTTAAGAACGCTTTTCTGAACAAAGCCTTGAATTTGGAGCCTTTAAAAGCGATGTCACGACCAACTTTCTTACATAATTTAAACACGAAAATTGTCTCTTGAAATTTAGGTCACGCTATTTTCCATTAAGCACTATTAAAAATAAAGTTAACACAGAATATTCGCGGCGAAAACGGTAAGAGCTTTTAGAGGGGTCACAGGTGCATTAAAGAGTAAACTCGAGTGAATTTTAAAAATATTATTACCACTGAAACGTTCTCCTGTTACCGCTTTTAGCTAATTTCGATCTTTTTGTTCAGAAATTAGAGTAGCGTATTGTGTTTCATCACATCGGATTTGTACCACAGCGATGACAGAACGTGTACATGGGAGATCGAGCGCCGATGAACTTCTGTGGGCACATATCCCCCAAAAGTTAACCGTGCGGCGCGGCCGATCATAGCTGGTGGGCCCCACCGCGGTGGGAACCTTCTACACGTCACGCCCTTCGGCCAACCTCCGCCCTCTTCCAGACACGCACACATAAATGCGAGCGAATTTACGAGCACACATGTGCCAGTGTCGCTCTTTTTTTGTTAGTACTACAGCTGTTCGTGAGATTTAGATTTTTTTTTTTCATATACAAAGCTTCTATTCTTAATTGTGTCATGAATTTATGCAGAAATTCAAATATTTTTTTCAACTATTACGACTTCATTTTTAATATTGATTTTCATAAAGTGACTTTAAAATAAATACTTACTTTACCAACAACAATAATAGAAAAATTCTTTTTAACGAAAATTTTTAACAAAAATCGAAACTAAAACTAAACTTACTTGCCAGCCTTCATACTTCCCCACTGCTGGAGCACGGCCTACCCTCTTAAGCGAGGGTGATTAGGCCACAGTCCACACGCGGGCCCAGTGCGGATTCTGGACTTCACATACGTCATTTTTTTTTCTTGACGTATGCGGGTTTCCTCGCGATGTTTTCCTTCACCGAAAAGCCAGTGGTGTAAATAAATTAATCAGTGTACTTGAGAAATTAAGAAAAGACTCATTGGTACACGCCGCGCCGACCCCGGGGTTCGAACCTCCGCCACTTGGGACGTGAAGTGAAATTTAAGCCCCTCGGCCACCTCCGACCGACGAAAACTAAACTAAAACTTTACAAACAAAACAAAAAACTATTATCAATAATAATTCATACATATCTATTTAATTTTTTTTTACTTAAAATGCTAAAATAATATATACAGAACTCTAAGTTAATGAGTGGACGATTTGGTTCTGGAATGAGATCTATGTATGGGTTGTTCAAAACTTAAGCGATTAGATTTTAAAGGTTTGGCCCCTGGTTTAACAAGCGTCCATAGGCTGCAGTGATCGATAAACATCCAGTGGGCCATTGGCTTATTTGCCACATTAGTAGTATAGAAAAAGAAAAACACGTAGCCCGTAACTTTTTAATTGCCGTTATAATAAAGTAAAAACAATCATATATTTACATAAATAAAATAAAGTTACTTAGAAGAAAAATAAAACATACACCAGTTGACAAGAAATTTGTAATCCGATTATGTTTTCAAAGCAAAAGCTGAAGAAACGCTACTTGACATTTAATACTTTTATAAGAAAAAGTAGGACTACATTCAATACATAAAAATAAGCCATAAGTCAATACAATACATTTGAGCCAATAGCTTCAGCAAATAAATTAGGGGATTCCCAGTAAACTCAATCGAATTTTCTACGCAGACGCTCGTACAATTTATCAGGAACGATATTTGGAAGGAAAATGCGTTGTTGACTGGAATAGAGGAACTATCTAAGCATCGAACCAATTTAAGGCTAAAAGGATTTTAGCGATTAGGAAAGACCTAATGTACCTTAGGCGCATGTAATCAAAACCTCGGCCGAAGGTGGAATTAAGGTGAGCTTAGATTCGACCTCAATATCTTAAGTCTTCCTCAATTTGATGGAAGTGCTTGATAAAGTTAGGGGTACAAGTTGCAAGGAATTGATTGTTTAGGAAGATTAGCTAGGATATTTTATTAGGAACTATCGTAGGCTTTTATAAAAGTCAGACAGTTACTTAAAAAAAAAACATGTAATTGAATTCAAATCTGTTTTTTTTTATATTTTAAATAAAGCTTCTTAATTAAAACAAAAGATTAAAGTTCCAAGATATGTGCGTTAGTTGGAACACACCAGATTTATTAGAATTCGTGTCTTGTAAGGTAGCTAAAAAGTATGGGAAAAAAATAAAAAACATTATGTAAAATAATGATTCTAAGTAGTTATTTTATAAAAATATACAAAGTCAACGCCATTTACTTACAATTAAATGAAAATACAATTAAAATACTTATAAACAAAAATTAAAAACCACATAAAACAAATCATTGAATTTTTAATATAAAAAATTGGAGATGAAAACAAAACTTTGCTCCTAATAAAACTCCAAAAAGCTAGTTCAAACGGTAAAGGTTATTTGTCTATTATATATGTTATACATCTTTAACATAGAGGCTAATTCATTAATAATATAATTTCCTACAAAAATGTGTTTACCGAGATTAAAAGCCTTGTTAATATTTTGATAGCATTTAGATGAAGCCTTTACTTATCGCTCTTTCCGCCTCGCCAAGTTCAGGCACATTATCTACTTAAATAAAATAAAACTTAGCTACTAGAATATCAACCTTATATCAAAGAAAATAAGTTTTTAAGCTCTTTGGGGTTGCTTAGTGCCCCTGTCGAGCTAATGCATAGAGATGTGTTGAATTGCTTCTGATAGGTAAATGGATGACGCGGCTAATACATGGAGCTATAAAAGGATTATGTCAAAATCTAAAATGAGCTAAATTTGAAAGGTAAATTGACCTTTGCTAGAAGTATTTTGTGCACCTCTGGCTTTAGATACATAATATGTGTTAAAAACGAGTTTAATTTTCCTATTTTAGTCTTTAGTTTATGATTACTTCATGTGCATTGCATCTCTTCTTTTTAAATATTTGTCTTTGTTTTTAATAGTTAAGAACGGATTAAAACAATTAAGATGGATTTTATTTTTATTTCATTTATTTATTTGACACTTTTTGTACACAATTATGTACATAAAAAGTACTGAAATTTAGCCTAATTAACTTACACTTTTGTATACAAAGTAGCATTTACTCTTACTTCTGGTTGTGAGTGTGTATATATAAAAAAAATATAATACACATATTAAATATATTTTAAAGTTTAGTCTCCCTAATTACAACATTACGGATACCCTTTCATGATCATTTTAATTTCATACACTTAGTGTCAATAACAGTAATATACAGATTTTTATGATACCTCATGCAAATAAATCGGTCAAGGCATTCCAACGATAATGGTGGATGAAAAAAACATATATACCCACATATAACCTGTAAACTCTTTTTTGGGGATGGTCATGTAAAAAAGTAGGATGTTTATAGAACCAGAAGAAACTGAAAATTAAATGACAAGAGATAAACAATAATCAAACTTAATATTTTAAAGAGTTCATTAAGTCTTCTTATGTTGATACGCGTCAACATTAGAATACTATATTTATAATACTCAAATTCAGATAACATAGTGCGGGGGAAGTGAGAGTTTTTACCAAATAACAGTCCTTGATGACCACAATAAAGTTAATTAGTATATATTTTTAATGACAAAATTTAAGCTTTATTATATACAAGCGATCCGTCCCTACTTCGCAAGGATGAACATTTATTTTTAAACATTTTTGGGATAAACATAGAGTAAATGTATTTTTAAAGTCGTGATATTTTTTAAATGGAATGTCCGAATGAAATAATTCATAATTGAAACAGGCTTGAATACGAAATTATTTATTCGAATAAGGAAGGAATACAAAGGTATGGATAACATGGTCTGATTTTGGTTGGTATTTCTCTCAACTTTTAAAATTTAAAAAAGCAGTTATAGTGACATAACTACAGTAGTTGGAGATGTGGTATCGCAAAGATTTTTGTAGATATTGATATGTTCTTTAATATTGTAGAAAACTTTTTTGTTCTATCATCAATAGTTTTCGCAGCGTATGTGATGAAACACATTCTATGGCGAATATTATGCACCTTGGGTTACATTATTGAAGTTTTAGTAAGGCCCCTATTTTAAAGTATAAAATATGGCCTATGTTACTCAGGGATAATATAACATTCTAATGGTGAAATTTAGTAGTTTTTGAGTTTATTCGTTACAAACATACAAAATACAAATCTTTCCTTAAACCTTTAATTTCATAATATATTACAAATATATATACTACTAGCTTTTTATTTATCGGCGCGGGATTCCTACTTCCTACTTCCTAATTCCTTTATTGTACTAAAGAAGTTTGCAATATAAAGCTATTGTTGGATCAAATAGAATATTTGGTTATAGTTATTCCCACGAGAACTTTTGAATGAGCTATTCTAGACTAATATTTATCTGTGTGCCAAATTTTATACAAATCCGTACGGACGTTCTAGCGTGATTTCGTTACAAACGTTTATCCATAATTTTGCATAATATTAGTTTAGATTTTGCATAATTTTCGTATAGATTTTGCATAATATTAGTACACATCAATCTTGTTTGCCACCTTAGTGGTACAAAAAAAAACTATCAAATTTATTTAGTACCTTAATATGTTACTTGTATTATTTTAAACCATGCCACATAAATAAGTATTATTTCGTGAACGAGAAGCTCCCATAATAAGCTTTGGAACTATAAAAGCATTTTGCTCAAATAAGAAACTTTTCGGTGGTCAAAGTTTACTAAGATAAGCTTCTTGGCTTGTCGCGATAACATAGAATAATGGGGATTGTCTGTAAGGCGGAAATAAGAAGATAAGAGAAGGACCGTCTAATGAAAGCAGATTTTATTGGTCTCCTAAAGAAAGCTTTACTTTTTCATTGAAAAAAATGGGTTTAGTATAAAACTTAAGTTAGAAAAGGCTTTTAGTGATTTTTTCAGTTGATAATAAAAATGTTACGCTGAAAGAGTTATAAATTGTGTTGATTAAAGCCGCAGATCATCCGAGATTGCAAAATAACCACTAACTAGAGTGTCCGCAGGAGCTTTTCATACTGTGTCATGTTTACAGAGCTTTCATATTTCTAGCATGAAAGGAAAACAGTTTTATGATTGAAATAATTAATGATTTTGAATTTTATGAAAAGAGTTCAAAAAAGTGGACTCGTTTTATGAGTTTATTATTTTTTTAATTTTACATATCAATTTAATTTGACTTTGGCTTTCATAGATTTTTAGGGTTCCGTGGCTAAAAAGAGAATTCGGAACCCTTATAGTAATAACTTTGCCCGTCCGCCCGTGGGTGACAGCGTTATAATTCTGCCTTCTTTTTATCGATTCTAAAAAAAAAAAATACAGGCTTCCATGCGAACCGCCATACTTATTTGTTATGAAATAACAAAAAAAAATCCAGATGTTTTAAAATCTTTTAAATATGGGTTAAAAAATACAGCTTTGTTATTACCTTCACGAAATATGTTTACAAGTTAACAAACATCTGTAGTATTTTAATAATACGGAACCGTAAACAACACACTGATTTGATTTTGATTTCCTAATATATGCACACTATTTTTCTTCATTACAGAATTTTAGTTTCGGCGAAAAATATCTTGCAAAATTCAACCATAGTTTCAACTAAACCAACCAAATCACATTTTTGTAGTGATATCTTAGATAATCATGAGCCCAATATCCATTTTCTGTAATCCATACTTAATATGAGGAAGAAAAAGTGAGTTTGTTTAGGGTTCCGTACCCAAAGGGTACAAAACGGGACCCTATTACTAAGACTTAGCTGTCCGTCCGTCTATCACCAGGCTGTATCTCATAAACCGTCATAGTTAGACAGTTGAAATTTTCACAGATGATGTATTTCTGTTGCCGCTACAACATGAATACTACATAACACAATAAAAAAGAATATTTAAGGGGGTTCCCATACACCAAATGTGATTTCTTTTGCTTGTGTTTGCTTGATATTGATAACGGGAACAGGTAGACGCTAGAAATATTCACAAACTATTAGGTTATATATTCGCTTTAAAAATAAATAATGAAATTAAAATAAAACTAATCTAAATAATATAATAAATCTTAGGGGAGCTCCCATACAACAAAGGCGAGTCCGAGTCGCACTTGGTCGGTTTTTCTAAAATATTTTGCTCTTCTTGCAGAAAATACTATAACCAAATTCCATGTTTTAGCAAACTTTCTTAGTATTATCAAAAAGTTGCCATAGAAGAGCCGCTGACAGAGGCAAGTTAAGAATATGTCACTAAGTGACCAGTAATAAATTAAAACTTACTTGTTATAAAGTACTATGTCAGGCAGCCATATGTGTTCTGAAGGCACGTGCAAGGTGTCGACGCCGCCATAGTCGTCGGGGTTCCACTTAAGTTTATAGTCATTCCATTCCTGAAACAAACATATAATACATGAAAAACCTAGATTTTGCAAAAAGTACAGAAAAAAAAAGAATTCAGCAGGTTATATGTTTTTTCTTCAGTTCATTCTGCCACTAAACGCTACTCTTAAGGCAGCAATTAAATATTACTAGATCAATCACAATGAAAAATATGAACAAATAAGCAATTTATTTCAATTAATGTATTGTGTGCCTAGTACAAATAGCCAAATTAAATTAAGTGATTAATATAATTACGTAAATAAACAAATCTACGGATTGAGGAGAACATAAATTAAGACGATTTTGTGTAAATCCTTATTTATCTTTATATACTTTTAAACGAAATTTTGGTTACCCATTTTCTGGCATCATTAATATTTTTTCTTACAAAGAAGTAAAGTCTATAAAGATTTTTTTGCCAAAGGCTAAGTAAAATAGGATTTGTTGGCTCCGACCTACGCGCTACGGTCAGGCGTCGGAAATTGCGGTGCTTTATGAGGATCCGGTCCTGAGTCAATTGAAATACTGGAACTTCGTCGAAATGGACGGCCAATCTACTTTGATTTACTCTCTTGCTTGGTAAACATTGTAGATGAGAGTTTTATTATGGCTCTCCTTACTGGAATAATTTTAAGGTGATTTTTAGGGTTCCGTACCCGAAGGGTTCGAACAGAGCCCTATTGCTAACGCTCACGTGTCCGTTCCGTTTTTAAATCTCACACAAGTAAAGGGGGATTGAAAAAAATTTTGGACCTTCCCCATTGAATGGGATATCGTTATATAGAAGTCATTGAGTAGATATTGAATATTGTAATACAAAGGAATGGTAAGCCACTAAAGTCACCTTTTTTTACAAATTTCGTTCCAAAAGATTGTTTAACTTTCCATTAACCTATGAACTTGAAATTTGGTGATAATGTTTATTTTTTCATATATTTTACTAACAAATACTAATATATTGATAAATCAGTTTTTTCTTTGAAATTCTCTATTACAACCAACTTGATTTTGCAGTCAATTACACAGCGCAGAAGGGATTCACTCACCTACTGCTTATGAATGCTTCTGTCATTATTCTACATTTGATACGGAAACCTAAATGTGCGAAGTCCGAAACGTCTCCTCCTCCTTTCTGTGCGTATTACTTAATCTAAATTATATCTTTCGTTGTGCATGCTGCGTAGGTTTTGCAAAGTAAACGCGCGGCTGACGTCGTTGAAGATTCGCGCGACGCACTTTGTAAAAGTGCTATAATATAAATTTTTGTATGTTTTATGCCAAATTTTTTTTTTATATGTAAAGGTCATGTGTTTAAGTACATTATTATTAAAATAATTTAATAAATTTGTCTTTTCAATTCTAATAAAATTTGACGGGGTCATTAAGACTACGCGCGACCGCTGCCGTTACATGACCGCGCGCCCGCTTAAAGGTTAATAAAAATGACTCATTGCCGTAGTTGTCCTCTAAGAATAAGCCCCGAAAAAGAAAGTGACGTATGGGGAAAATGTTAAATGCCTCATAAAAATCTGACTTTTCCCAAAGTCCAAATTTTTGCTCCTGTCCGTTTTTTTTTATTTGTTTTTTACACCTTTTTTCCGTTCCGTCCCCTTCTGCTCTTTTTTGATTCCTTTGGGTGACTTCAATATTGCTAAAAAAACTTCTAGATTTTAGGATTATTTGTTTGGTTTTTGATTTTTCATCAAAATAGTATTGCCCATAAAAACACAGATCTGTCTGGAACAATATCCATTTTCCCTGTAATAATATTGCTTATCATAAAAATATAAAAGAAAATCTCTACGTATACAAAAAAAACCAAACACAAAACCCACCGCAGACCACTTGCGGGCCGCGGCTGCACCCAAATTACTAGTCTATGTATAAGTTTCAAAGTAATTTCATATTTATTTGATGTTCGAGCTAAAAACTAATTACCGAATCCAGTTTCGACGCCCATTTGCCGTCGAGTTTGAATAACTTTTCATAATATACGCAAATGCCAGGTCGTGTTGATTACATTATTATTAATTAAACACAAGCCCCTTCTGAATTTTCTAAATAAAAGATTATAACAGAGTTTTTAGATGTTAAAACTTTTGAAACAAAGAAATTAATTAACTTCGCTTGGTACAGAACACGAGAATAATTTAAAATACAATAACCTACATTTGAATTATAAATTTAGTCGTTTGACTGCTTTGAAAATATTTCTTTTTGGTTATAAAAAGATTTTAATATTAAATAGTCAAATCCTTACTAGCCTTATACGTTCCCACTATTAGGGCACTGCCTCTCCTCAACGAGGGTGATTTGGGCCTTAGTCCACACGCGGGTCCAGTGTGGATTGTGGATTTTACTGATGCCTTTTTTTGACTTATGCAGGTTTCCTCATAATGATTTTCTTCACTGAAAAGTCAGTGGTGTTAATAATTGTAATGTACCCAAGAAATTAAGAAAAAGACTTATTGGGCTCGAACCTCCGCCACTCGGGACGTAAGGCAAAATCAAAACTCCTCGGCCACCACCGACCATGAATATAACAAATAATAAAAAAAAAAAATGATTAAATACTTTATACTAAAATATGATGACTATGAGTACAGTCAAAGTCAAAATCAAGTTTTCAATGTTTTAGATAAAGCCCAGATTTTATTTTGCTTCATGAATACTGTCACATGAAAACAGTAAAAAACTTAAACTTACTTGTGTAAAAGTTCCCAGTAAAATTTGTTCGAAATCATTCTTAAATTTCCAGGGATTTATGACATAATTCCGAACCATACCTACTAATACTCTATAGTAATGTCAAGGCGTGAAATCGAATTACAACTAAGTAATGGTATCTCAGAATAATAAGGTAATCAAATAGACTTGCCTATTAGTTTCAAAGTCATCTCATATTTATTTGATGTGCGAGCTGAAAACTAATTACCGAATCCAGTTTCGACGCCCATAATCAACTTTTCATAATATACGTAAATGCCAGCTCGTGTTGATTACATTATTATTAATTAAATACGAGTCCCTTCTGAATTTTCTAAATTAAAGATTCTAGCACAGTTTTTAGATTTTAACACTTTTAAAAGAAATTAATTAATTAACTTGGTAAATGGTTGCATGAGAATTTTTTATTAAAAATACTAATAAATTTGAATAATAAATTTCATCAATTTTCGGTTCTTAACAAACTTTACTTTATGGTTACTACAAGATTTTATTATTTAATATTTGAATATTTAGTAATTTGACAATAAAATACCTATAAATTTTTAAATATTTACACTTTGAGTACAGTCAAAGTCAAAATAAATTTTGTATACAAATGCGTTTTATAAAAAGTGTTTCGAATCCTGAAATCTTTTATATCATAATTATATCAAATAATTTCTTTATAATATTTACTTTTTGAATACAGTCAAAGTCAAAATCATTTTTGTATCAATAAATAAATATTTTTGGACATTACACACAGCGCCGTCTAGCCCCAAAGTAAGCAAAGCTTGTGTTATGGGTACCAGATAACGGATATAAATACATATATATTACTTTTTTTTGTAAATACATATACATCATACATAAGTACACCCAGACTCAAAACAAACACAAATGTTTAACACATAAATGTTTGTCCAGTGCGGGAATCGAACCCACACCCTCTGCACGGCAGTCCATCACACTACCAACTAGGCTGCGAGGGAGTCTACCTACACTATACCTACATTTTGTTCTTAAAACACCTTTCACTTATGATTTATCAACGCCGAGAAGACATCTCAAAACTTTTTCTATTACAGAATACATGTTACGAAATCCAATTAAAATCATCATATTTAATATAGGAATTGTATTATTTTTGTAGTTACAATAATATAAATTGCGATTAGTTGTTTGGAGATTAAAAAGACGTGTCTAAAGTAATTTCTTAAGAGGAACAATCTCGCTCCCCATACAAACGTTTCCTCCTTGGATTTTGACATTAGAGCTATAATTTTTTCATGTTTGTAAGATATACACAAAATCATTATGCCTTTAATTTTTCCTTGTTTTGACATGCCATCGCTATAAATAACTGAGGCTCTGCACTAGTCTAATAAATTGCCTCTTTTTACGACATCTTTAGACGTGCATACTATTCGAATATGTAAACTAATTTTTGAGAAAACCGATCATACAGACAAAAAAAAAATCCTTACAAGTGAAATAATATCAATTAAATTTGGTTCCCCAGAAACTGGGGAATACGATACCTCGAATTTGATAGTTGTGACTGGTTAAAGGTGCAGTTGTCCCTATCGCACATTAGTATCTTGGCCCGTGTATAAATCGCGCCACGTAAGTTGCATTGTCAGTTCAGAAAAAAAGAACCTGCGCAGTAACACATTTTTAGTTCATTAGTACATCCGTCCGTACTGTACCTGCGCAGACGGCCGCCATTTTAGTTTAACTTACGTGGCGCGAATTATACTAGCGTAACAACAAATATTTTCAAATCCCTATTTCTGCATTTACGAGGTTATTATAGTGTTAGTATACTTAGTGTTATTATAAACTCACTAAATCGACAATTGAAAATTGTGACGTAAAGCGAGGACAAACAAACAGACTCACTATCGCATTTGTATTAGTACCTGGAGGACCGAGCTTCGCTCGTTTTTTTTTTTAACAACGCCATCTATTGCCAAGTAGCTTTAGTTTTCCTGTGTCGGAAAAAATTATAGTATTACTACTCGCCAATAGATGTCATGAAGCCATATTTTTCGGTTTCGGTTAAAAAATAAAAAGACATTATCTAAGAATGAAACCTAGCTAGATCGATTTATCGCCCCCCAAACCCCCGGGATACCAAATTTCATGAAAATCGTTTGAGCCGTTTCCGTTTTTGCTTGTTTAAAGGTATTAGATACTAGGTTTTGCCGGCGGTTCCACTTGCCCTAAATTCGGTTACCTACCTTATTTTACTTAGTTCGGTTATATTACTTAGTGTTTCTATACTGATAGTTTAATTGTTAGTTGATTAACAAAGTGTTGTATTATTACTTTAAATAGTTGAGTTTCTTGCCGGCTCTTTTCGGGAGAAACTAACATTGTTTAGATTGTACTGACGATTCAAAAGTGTTCTCAGAACTTTAATAAATATTGTTTGATTTAATGATTTGAGTTGGCAAACACTGTCTTGTCAAATGTTTGCGCTAAGCTCACACTAAAGAGCAAAATTACTAATTAGCCGAAAATAAACTCCTGAATGAAGTTTTCGCCACTTAGGTGGCAAACAAGCACACGGTCCGCCTGATGGTAAGCGGTCACCGTGGCCTTTGGACGCTTGCAACACCAGGGGTATCATTCGCGCGTTGCCGACCCTTCAAAAATCCAATAACTTCTTTCTTGAAGAACCCCATACTGTAGTCCTTAGAGAAAACCTTGGCAGGGAGCTCATTCCACAACCCAAGCGTTCGCGGGAGAAAGTTTCTCTGAAACCGCACTGTACACGACCATTTCGGTTTTAAAGTATGAAAATGAATTCCCTGCCCATGGCGAGCGGTGTGATGGTAGAAAGAAGCCGTGGGCATCATTTCGAACAATTCCTCAGAACACATCCCATTGTACAAACGGTATATATTCGGTTATATAAACATTGTATATAAAACCGAATTATATTCACACCTCATTTGCGTATGCAACTAAAAACAAACAACTGAATATTTTTTAGTTACTACCCATTGATATTTGATAGCTAAATTAGTCCAGCCGTTTACAAGTAAAATACTTAAAGGGCTTTGTTAAGGATGAAATATGGAAACACTGCATATGAAATGCAAAAAAAGCTTTGTATTGTAAGCTCGGCAATACTCAACTGCAACAAAACTGTTGCTTTTGTCTTTACTTTTACAACGAATGTGAATATACAAGCTTTATTGACGTTTTGGTCTAAGAATCCGCCAAGTGCGAGTCGGACTAACTAAGGGCACCACCAAACAATAATAATGCTCTTGCGACAAAATTCTCATAATCAATTATTTAATTAGTGTATAATTTTAGGCGCACTACATAATATTTTTAACTAAACTTATACGGTTCATTACGGTTTGTAAATATTTCTTGTTTTACTATAGTAACTAGTAGTAGTAGTAGTACATTACACTAAAATTACTCAAAGTTTAAATTTTGAGTTTAAAACTTTTTTTACATTCCACAGAAATAACACACCCAATCTGCGAACATTATAGATTGAATGCCATTACGGTTAAAAATAATTTATAGGGTTGACACTACAATTACTTAAAGTTTAAATCATGAGCTTAATACTCTTTCTTAAAAACGTCAGAATAACAATCTGAACACCTTTGCTTGATAGCTATTAAGGTTTAAAGATACTATAGGGTTTACATTAAAATCACTCAAAGCTTAAAGTTGAGTCTTTAAACTCTTTTTACAATCCGCCATAATACCATATACCTAATCTCTAAATATTTTAGCTTGATAGCTATAACTCCTCCCATGGGGCTCCCATGCAACAAACGTGATTTTTTTGGTGTTTTTATAGGAACCCTTCGTGCGCGAGTCCGACTCGCACTTGGCCGATTTTTTCTGTATTTGTGTAAGTCACTAAACTTTTAATCGGCTACACCGATTTTGATGTAACTTTTTGTGTGTGAGTTGATCACTGACATGCTTACACTAACAATAAAACCCGGTAGGTGGCGATGAATTTTTTTTTGAGGAAATTTGTTTTTTTTTATTTTTTTAAGATTAATCGCCGACGCAGTATCGAAAAAACGTTTGCTGAAACTGCTAATAGCAAACAAGTCATCATTCTGACAGGACATGCTATCTCAAGCCCGCTAGTCACCTATTTATTACATTTATATTTTAGTTCCAGTTAGTAAAAGATTTTTTATCCCTAAGTAAAAGATTATTAGACTTACCATAAGGTTTACCTTTAGTCATTTTATTTTTCTCTTTTTTGTGAAAGAAACGTTCTTATATAGTGTAAGAGAATAGTTCTCAAACTTAAACAATAAAGGCTCGTTTATGTTCCAATTTAAATAAAATACTTTTGCTGTCTGACTTGCCGTCTGGCTTTGCAAATAGAACATGCTTTATATAATAATAAGGTATTTACCCATGAAAATTTTAGGCATTTATGTTCAGAAAATGACTCAATAAATGTATTCAATATTTAATTACTTATAGCAAAGATATGATAAATGTAATAGTCTTAAAAATATCAGGCCACGACTCAAACATGTCTTTTAATTACTGCCCAAATGTTCCACCGACTCAACTACCGAGGTTTGGTGACTTAGGACCCCAACCACTTTGTTCGTTCACTTTCACCAAAGAATATTTTATGATTTTAGTGAGAATTTGTTTCATATCTATATAAGGTCGCAGAAACGAGCGTGCCGTGAGCAGGGTCTGCGCAACACACTAAAAACGGAACGGCTAAGAAAATCAGTATATTTTGAGGTTCCAGAATTCCAGAACACACCTCTAATAAGATCATTTGTATCTTTGGCGCTGGAATTTATAAATTTAATTTAATTAAGCAATTCCACTGTTGAATAATAGCACAAATGAGTTCTTCAAGAAAGAAGTGACTAGATTTATGAAATTTCGGCAACTCGCGATTCGTGCCCCCGGTGCTGCAAGCGTCCATAGGCTGCAGTGACGGCTCCACAAAAAAAAAACCTTAATGATAACTGTTAGCCATCATAGCTCCAAACCAAGTATTTCAAAGACCGTGATATAGATTAATGTAAGTCTCGGTCTCTAACGCTTTGCTGGAAATAAACCTCGCTAGCGTTGATAATGCAAAATATTCCTTTGACATTGTTGAGAGAGCGCGCTTAGTATTTTGTAGGGAAAATGTTCCTACATAGTTTCTGAATACCGTAAACGTGAAAGTTGGCTTTTCTGTGACAGTAATATAAATTAATATTCGAGACGTTCCTTTAATAGGTACCCATCTATACCTACATTATCATAAATAATAAAACATATTTCATGTCTCCTTTCGAATTAAGTATAAAAGAACATTTTAACATAAAGAATATCAATCATCATATCAGCTTATATTGGTCCACTGCTAGACATAAGCCTCTTCTATGGCGCGCCATTTCTCCCGGTCCTCTGCTTTCCGCATGCAGCCACTAGCAGCCACCTTTTTAAGGTTGTTCGTTCATCGGGCTGGAGGGCGTCCCACGCTTCGCCTTCCCATGCGTGGTCTCTACTCTAAGACATGTCTGCTCGTCCTCCGACAGACGTTGCCGGCCAGCCCACTGCCACTTCAGCTTGCTAATTCTGCGGGCTATGTCGGTAACTTTATCTTCCGGATGTCCTCATTTCCCTTAGAGACACTCTGAGCATAGCTCGCTCCATTGCGCGCTGTTCAACCTTGAACTTGTGGACCAGCCATGCTGTAAGTATCCACATTTGGCGGCGTAAGTCATGACTGGTAGGACGCAATGATCAAAGACTTTCGTCTTCATACTTTGCGGTACAGGCGACGTGAAGACTTGACGAAGTTTACCAAAGAATATTAATACCTACTTGTATTTAAAACCATTACCATACAACTTAACTACTTATTATAAAAATTATAAATTAGGAAACTTAAGTTGCTCTGTTGAAAACTTTTATGTAATAAAAGCATTTTAACAAAAAAGAAACATCCGGCTTTAAAAAGATGCCCTAAAAAGGTTAAAATAATTACTCCAAACTGTAATTCTTAGTGTAATTTTTAGTGCATCTTTTTGGTGGTTTTTTTTTTGTTTAAAAGTTTTTATTTTCTAGTTTTGAGTGACGAATTCCTTTTTTTGCTCATACACTAAAAACGTAACAAAATTTTATACAATCATCAACATAAAAAGCGTGTTTCACCAGTTCCAAATAAACATCAATTATTTTTTTTCTCCAAAAGTTTAAGTTTTAAATCCACTGCATTAATATAGGACCACCTCAGCAGCATACGATCATCGGTGGACATACATTAAAAAATATTCCCGTCGAACATAGAACCTCCTTCTTTTTTGAAGTCGGTTAATAGTCGAGATATTCGTCGTTTGACGTATATGAAATATGATCGTACAATTATACTTCAAAAACATAAAACTGAAACTTAAAAACTACAATATAAAGAAACATAAAAATAGAATGTCATGGACGGACAGGATAAAACTAAAAGCGTTTCATATTTCTATAACATGGGTCATGAACCATAAAAAAATAACTGCGTTGAAAATTAATACATAATTTATGTTGTTTTCAAATCAGCAGTATGGTATAATTCAAGAGTATATAATATAATCAAAGGCCGATAATTGCCATTAAATCAATTAATGAGTTATCTTTAGTACCACTTATTCATTATTTCCTTGTCCTTCATTTTAACATCACAGTAGCCCATTAAATCATTTTTACTATTTTTTTTTTAGTTTGATAACATGGTGATAACAAGGTTTATTTTGTATGCATTAATAATGTGTTAATTGTTTTATAGTACTCTACCATTGAAGTAGAAAATAAAAAGCGATCCTAGATGTTTATCCTTTACTTTATCTTTGGTTTATCCTTCACTAGTTTAAAAGGGAAAACGTTTACCTTGTGTATTTCTCAGAACTACTTACTATTCCGTTCTTACTGGCATTTTCCAACAACAAGCAGGCGCCAGGTAAGTGTGCAATAAATGGGATGTAGGCCCCCCACAAGCCTCGGGTAAGCCAATAACAGTAAGGGCAGGTGATTTACACTAAATAAATGTATCCGTTTCGCTTGCTAATGGGCTGTTACATGTGACGTAGGTTTTTCTATGTGATGGTTTAGTTCGAATGCAAAAAAACTTTATCGATCTTACCCTTGTATTCATACAAAGAGAGTGACATAGTTAAAATACTAGTCGCTTATTTATGACAAAATCGCTACAAATATGAAGAGTACAAATATTGGCACGTATACTACGAAAGCTTTTGGTGAATTTTAGGACATAAAGGAAACCGTGAAATTAATGTAAAAACTTTTTACACTATAAGATATTAATGCCTTCGTTTATCACTTTGGTAGTCTATAATATTTAAAATAGTCGATAGTCGATTTAAGTGGTACACACTAGTGTACTAGTGATACAATTTTAAATTTCTTCGTCTTTAATTGCAAGTGAAGGATAATGAAATGAAAACCTCAACAAACAAATACTACTAACTACTAAGCTTACGGTCCGCCTGATGGTAAGTGGTCACAATGTTTGTTAATACTTCATGTCGCAACGAAGCCTCTAATTCTGTACCCTCGGTGAAAACTGATATAGGTCTGAAATGACAGTTTTTGAAAAAATGGTTTTTAATATTTTGTACCTTCACATGCGTATTACTTTTTTGTTATTGATTTTATTCCTTTTGTAAAAAATAATAAAGATAGGTATTTTTAGCCTCTATACTATGATATATGAAGAATAGCAATATATTAAATTTATGTAGAGCAATAAGGAAAATAAACAACTTGTATTATTCGTCACATTTGAATAAATATGTGTAAAATAATTTAACTAAAATTATATTATTTTACACTAAAACTAGTGGTACGATTGATATTGGTGAAATATGATACACCTGCGAATTGAAATAGCATTAAAATTAAACTAATACATAAAAAAATTCCAAAACAAAACTTTCACGAAACAGAAGCATCTTTAGTTTGCGGTTGTTAAAAAACAATAAATTTATATATTGACACTAATAAATTATTTAACACAAAAAAATAGGGAAAAAATTCATGTGTTTAATAATATATCTCAACTTGTTTTTTTCATTTTCGAGTACTAGATTGTGTCAAATGATACGATTTGTTAGGGTAGTATAATTATATTATTATTTTATTATGTTTTTCGACCGCCATCTCGCACTAAGCCAGCGTGATTGACTATGGCCTAAGCCTTCTTATCTAAGGAGAGGCCTGTACCCCTGCAGTGGGGCGTATAACGGCTGAGGTGTATGTTTTTAGCGTTATATATGAAAATTGTTAGTTTATGGTTCTAACTATGCAAATAAACAAATATTTGAATTTGTAGTCTTTATTTTATACAAGACATCAAAAAGTAGTTAATAAATGATAAGATAATGTTAAAAAAATTGAGAAAATGTAAATCATCCGTCTTTTATTTTCATCTTAAGTGGGCAAGAATGATATCTTTACTAAAACTTAACATCCCCTTGTGTCATACACGTGTTTTCATGTACTTAATTTTCTAGTTAAGGACTTTTAAATTTAAAACACTTACGTTCCTACAATAGTTTCATACAAATATCTTTGGGCTTCTATAATAACTAAACTTCCAAAAAAAAACTATTAATATGGCACTAGGACATTAAATTATAGCGCTTTTTATCTTACGAATTGTACAAACTCTAGTTCTTTGTTAGAGCTAGACAATAGCTAGGTGACATGCTAGGAAACATGATAAGTAAGGACTACAATAATTATAATAAACATATAATAAGCTTCCGCTTTCAATAACCTTTGTAAAGTGTTAAACTAAAAGATAAAAAATTATAATTAACCAAAGCGCTTACTGGAATTTGAAAGCAAGCACAGTAAACAGTAAATAAAAATATACTATAAACATTACATTTAATTTAAAATACATGCAAGAGGTACTAAAAAGGAATGTGTATAAAGTGTGCAAACAACAGCCGCGACGTCCACAAAGAAATAGAAAACCTGAAGTGAATAGACAGGCAGCCTTTATGCCATACCTAAAGGGAGTGACAGGCAAAATAGGAACTTTACTAAGTAAAGACTCTATCAAGACAGTGTACACACCGCGCTCTGAAATCGCCAAACACCTGCGTACACTGAAGGATTCTATTCCCTACCAAAGACCAGGTGTTTACGGGATATACTGCAGCTGTGGAAGCTCGTACGTATGCCAAACGAAACGCACTTTAGCCGAAAGGGTTAAAGAAGACATAACTGCTGTCAAAAAACGACAAACAAATAAATCAGCCATAGATGACCATCTACTCAATGCGTCGCAAAATCACTGGATTGACCTTAACGAACCGAAAGTCCTCTCCACTGAGCGCCACTATTATCTAAGAGTTATACGCGAAGCTATTGAAATAAAGAAATGCGACAAAAAATTTAATAGAGAAGATGGATATAATCTTTCAAAGGCGTGGAATCCTGTGATTCATAGGTTTAAACCGCGCGACAGTAATATCGGTGGTAAACGCAATATGAACATCGTCAGTGAAGTGTGTAGAGAACATTTAAACAATGTGAGGGTAGGAGGGAAGAAACTGCACGAGCGGCCAGAAGTCGACGCCGCGCTCTTCAGCCAGTAATGCCGTGACCACGATAAGGTGCTATCCTTGTCGAAACGTCGGCACCCAGTCAGTACAGGTACGTTTCCGTATACGTACTTGCGTGCATCGCGTTAGGACCCGAGTTCTATAATAATAATGAGTGAAAAACGCGAAAGTTTAAAACTAACTTACATTTAAATAGTAAGTAACATGGCAATAAAAAAATTCTAAAATCGAATAGCATAAAATTTTTGTTCCTCTGTTAAATCTGGATGTCATCTGAATGTAATTTGTCATCGGTCGAGGTCAAATTAATATAGAACTCATGAGCACTTGTTCAATATAATCCAAAAGAGAGATCAGATCTGCTTTTTTTTCTGCTGCTATAGGTACTGGTTCAACGTAACACTTCTTAATTCTCTTTAAATTAATACGTTGTTCATATCTTTTGTTTCTTTTTGCATATGACTTCTAATCGATGGCTCCGTAGCTCTCTTTGTAACTAAATATAGGAAACTGATTTTGTGGTATACTTCATAATTTGAATATTCAAACTTCTCGCCTATGGAATTTACTTTCTTTATTTGAAGTTGGTTTTTGGAAAAATCAGCTAAATCATAAAAATATTTATTTACACATTTCTATTACAGAAAGTTAATTAGTACGATTAGAAGAACTTCGTACCAACTAACACCAATCGCTTGGTCTCTCATAGAAGTGCGCTTTGTAGTGCGTTCTATTAAGGCATTATTAGAATCTACTTCCAAATGTGTGTGACAAGGTACTAGAAATTTGTGTTCTATAGTAGTTAATTGTTCTGAGTTCTGCACAAGTATGAGTGACATTGTTGCTACCACTCTTACTTTTCTCGGCGCATGAATCTGAGTACATAATCAATTTTGACGCGTTTGGATGCAATAGTGGTAAACGATTAATAACAAAGTCGTACAAGTAGGAAGAAATTTGATTTGCTCCTCCGCCTCCACTTGATTCTGGCCACATGTATCAATAAGCATAATTAATTTTTGCGAATGAACGTACTCTATCTCTTTCGCGCCAGCAAGAAGCTCATGCATAAGAAGATAGAATTACCGAATTGTATCAATTGACACCAACGGATGTTTTGAAATGCTTGCAAGGAATTGATGAGATGTTTGATGTAACTAAATTGTATTAATAGACACGAATGTAATTATTCATAAGCAGTCTCGTGAAAAATAATGTAGATCGAAATATATTAGAAGAAACCAAATTTTGACATTGTTTATTAAGTTTTAAATGTATTATATCGAATAACATCATTATTCACGTTATTGATATTTAAAGATACAATCGTGTACAATAATACATTTTCAATTGTATCATAACACACAATCTTATATCAATATGCTGTCTGTGGGTAAGATGATTAAACTAAATTTGTATTATTTTACACTTATAATTTAAACAAGGTCTATTCAATTTGATGAGTGGATGTCAAGTTGTATTATCACACACAAGGCATTAAAGACTCTTCGCTGATATAAATTAACTTATATTATTGTGCACGAAAAATATCTCCGTATCCAGTAGAGCTAAGGCTACGTGGATAAGATAGATAAAAAGAGCATTTGACACTGATTAGATATGTCTAATAATCTAATAAGTGCTATAAGTCGACTTATATCAGTTTTCACCGAGGGTACAGAATTGAGCTGGCACTTGGCGCAGATATAGTTAAAGAAACAGAGAAGGACATCGGCTACATTTCATACCGAAAAAATCCCACAGGAACTCTTACTATAATTACAGTATAGATAATAGCATTACATAATCAATAAGTTTATGTAGAAAATCCCCCAACAAATAATTTAGCGTTGGTTACAGGTAATTTTGAAGTTTAGAGAACTTCTATTGATTTATAACGAATTCGGTTGTCACTTAAAGTCATACAGTTCACTTATGAAATAAGTTTAGATATATAGGTTGTATTAGAACTGTTAAAAAGAAGTAAAATATTCTTTCCAGTTCCGTTCCAGTAGTAGCAGCGGCCGCTTGTATACTTATGACGTTAAAGCTTGTTTCGGCCTGCAGCGTCAAAAGCTGTTTGGAGATCTTCATTAACTTCCTATAATTCTTATTGCTATAAATCTGCAATCTGCTATCATAAAGCTGTTGTTCAACTGCATTAACGTCATTAGTTCTGCAACGGAGTTAATTAAGTGTGTAGTGACACCATACACTACATGCGTTGTATAACACTTACATACAGCTTACGCCTGTTATACGAAAGACAATGATAGGTTGAATAGTTATAGCAGTTTTGTACGATCCTGATATAAGGGTTATGGTGTAAGATAAACAAATGTTAATTCTTTAATGACACCATTTAATGTTTCTAACGCTTAAAGTTTTTGTCTATAATCTACCCTTAACGTTATGAAAACATTTATGGAACTGAGCTAAAATTTGGGATTTCACTACTTCGTAAAGAATCCTAATCTTAAGGTATATAGGTCAAGCTAAAAGCCGGTATTTTACTCTTCGCAGGTAGATGTCTTCGCAAACGTTATTCGTAAGCGTAGTTCCCTCTCTTATGTCCAACCAAAGATCGCATAATACTCTTGACTTCCGGCGTTGTAGTTCTTCGAGTGTCATAATAGATTCAAGAAAAGTCTGCATCTTTATGATAAATATCGCCATTTTTCCATCACTTCTGTCACGAAAAAACTAAATATTTATTTTTACAAAAATCACTTTTGAATAACGTGGGACCTAAATTTTCCGAATAATTTTACATAGTTTCTGTAAACAATCATTAAAACTGACCAACATTTGAAATTGAATGTCTAAAAACTATTTTAGGTTATTAGTACTTTTAGTTGTTTTACTTTTTTTCCTTAAAATCATATTTTTTCTAAGGCGCGTCAAAATTGAGATGAGATGAGAACATGATACACAATCTCATTAAACTTGCAAGCGCATTAATAATTTATATTACACTTCAAGAACACTGTTAATCAACAATACTTACAATTCGTAATAAAAATGTTACTTTGTCCGTAGATAAACAGTACCTAGCACTTGTTTCATATTCATAAAATAACTTATTTCATTTTCATATAATAATTTAACTATCTACTTTTGAACCCGAAAACGCTACAAATGAGTAATAAGGTATCGAAATACGGATCCAAGTTCTACTTGACACCGTTATAGATATTTTAAATAACTAAAAGTTTCAATAAAGTCCATTATTTTGGTGCAATAAAGGTTCGAGCGGAAAACTGACGACCTTATAACACCTCTTATACACTTCTACTAAAGGTTATATAGAACCACTATAAAGGGGTCTATACAGGCTTTACCTGCTAAATTTTGCGCCAAAATCGAAGATATAAAAGTGTTATTACACTTTATAACTCTCTTATAAATTATACGCTAACTCTTTAATATTTAACCAGAACCGAAAAAAAGGTCCACTACAGCTTTTCTTAACGCTAAAATGTTACTTGGGGCGCGCCCATTAAAAGAATTAGAACGGGTGGAGCCGCGGGCCAAAGAAGTCTCTTCACGGTAGAAATCAAAATCTGTGAATTCGATTTCAAAGAATATTATTTCATAACTTTGAAGATTAAAAAGTGTTTGAAAAAACCTAATTTGAATTAAAAAAATGACTATGACTGACTTGAAAGTGTAGTTGTACATGGTGAAAAAAAATATTGTAATTGAAATAAGTGCACTTCAAAAACCTTTTGCGATTCATAAAAAATACACATTTGCCAATTAAATGGTTCGACCGAAGCGAAAATCAATGAACAAAATAAAATGCAGTCATTCAATGTTGCCGATAACAGAATGTAACGGGTTACAGAAGCGACAGTAATTTTAAATGCAAACAATGCATTCTATTTTGAATATAGCAATCATAAAATTAATGGCATAAGCCAATGCTATAAACTTTAATATCCTTTTCAGTTTCTTTGTTTACTAGCCTTATAACGGTTCGGGTACCTATGCGATCATGTTACCCAGTTGGATATTTACATATGGGCTGATTGGAATAAGCGCGAGGCGGCAGAAACTTAGCAGTAGCAAAGTTTATATCAAAATAAAAGAATGTTTTATAGCTCTTTTTCTAAACGCTTTCTTTTCTTTGTAAGAATGGTTTGTGTTTATGATTATTATTATATTAATAAATGTATATGTATCATTATAATATATTTAATGCTACTGTACGTGCGTATGTCGCTGTACTCCTCCTCAACGGCTAGACCGATTTGAATGTTTTTTTTATATGCGTTTGGGGTAGCGCCCTGGATGGTTTAGATTCACAAATCAGCCCAGCAGATGGCGCTGCAGTAGGTATTATGCAGGACAACGTCAAGACAATGATTTGTCACAGTCACGCAAGTATAATATAAGTGACAGTCATGCGTGTAGTGCAGTGTGGATTTTGACGTGAATACGTCTTTGAATTTGCTTCCATAGTGGAAGGCAATCAGTTGACGAACTATAAAGGGCTATATCTATATAACTATTAAGAAAACGCACAATATAAAACATCAAAATCAGTGCAGCCGTTAAGGTGCAGTATAGTGACGTTCACACGTACAGAAGAATTATATATATAAAGAAGATTATTATATATAGAAGTATTAATTGTATAGAGTACTATAATGGTAGCAAAAGTAAAATTCCAATTTATCTATTCATCGACGTATACTCTTCGATCATCTTCTATTTTCATCTTCACTTTCTCATATATTTATTCGTTTACTGCCCTTGCAATTTAGCTTTGGAATTCTTTACCTAAATAGTTACATTGGTCAGAAATACTTATATTGTAGTTTTTTTTTCACTCTGGTTGGTGTTCGATATAATGTGATTTTTGTAGATACCTATATATTTTCTATTTTTTGTATTTATTGTATTCATGTATATATTTATGTATGTATATTATCTGTATTGTTTTCATGTATTTATATATACATAATTAAATATTATACCTTATATATAACATTTATAATTTTACACCACAGACTCTCTTTCAACTATTTTTAGTATTTCCTCTACCCAAAGATTGCTTGATAAGGTTTAGCAATAAGGCCTATTATACTTTTTTCACATTATTTATTGATTTTTGGTGAACAATAAAGTAAATGCATTCGTTCATTCATTCAAAAACATATACATGAAAATAAAACCATTTTTACTATATAAGGCTGTTGCAGCGTACGTAACCTAATAACAAAACGTGTAAAAAACCGGCCAAGTGCGAGTGTGGCTCGCGCATCAAGGGTTCCATAAAAACTTATTTTTTGGATTTTTTCTTATATTTAACATCTTGTTTCTTGTCAAAATTTTTGGTCCACGGGAAGTACCCCGTAGGTATGGTTTATTTGTGTCACAGTATGCGCCAAAAATGACCGTATGTTAGGCATATTTTTTTAGTGACCGTAGACTTTAGTATTTGATATTAATTTCAACTTAATACCTTCTCGCATTACTGAGTTTTCAGGGTCTTGATCACTTGAGACGGACACACTTTTTGAATTTCGGATTTTTTCCTATATTTGTGATGTAAGACCTTGCTTTATGTCAAATTTCATGATTCTAGAACAACGGGAAGTACCTCATATGTTATTTGTGAAAGCCAAAATATGCAAAAGAAATGGCCATATTTTTGTAATGTCTCACAAACTTTTTTACAATTTTTAACAGCTTCAAGGAACCGTAGACCTTAGTATTTGATAATTATTTCAACTTGATACCTTCAAGCATTCTTGAAAAAAGAGTCTTGACAGACAGACAGACAGACAACAAAGTGATCCTATAAGGGTTCCTTTCTTCCGTTTGAGGTACGGAACCCTAAAAATAACAAAGTTTTTATTCACATTAAAAATGAAGAACTAAATATTAAAATATAATATAAACGCCAACCATTTCAACACCCATTAAATATGTAAAATGGCGAGACACTGTGTCAGTTGGCTTGAAATTTGAGTCGCACGTTTGTCGTGAACGCATGGACGGAGAGGAAAAGAATCGAATTAAATGCTCACCATGTTTTTCGCATAACTGGATTCCATTTAGGCGTAAAAAGTTTTTCGTTGATCAAAAATAAAAATATGCATAAGATATTTCTATTAGGTATAATCTTTTTCTTAGAAGAAATTTGGGTTGCGTTAATTCTTTTGTGTCAAATTAAATATAAACAAAAAAAACAAAAACGGGTCATGTATGCTGTTTTTGTTTTAGGTAAAAATAATAAGCATCTTATATTTTCAATTTTGATTATGTTCTAAAGCAAAAATTATTTTAATTTTAAGTACAAGTGAATTATTTTATTAAAAACTTTTTAAAAGAACGAAAGTTAGTCAGCATATTTACACTTAGTTATTACACAAAGGAATTTAATACAATAATTTCGTATGTTACACATAACTTCCACCTATTGATACTAGATGTATTTTAAAAGTTGTCTAAATAGCTATGTTACATTAGAGTTATATTTATATTGAAATATTTCATTTAATTCTTTAATGGCCGACCGAATGAAATGATTGCTTGGGTTGTACCTATCACTATTAATCAATATATTGCATAATGGAACTAAATAATTTTGCTTTATTAGTTATATTATATTTACCTTTCGTAATAGTTGACGACAAGTCTGGGTCAGTAAATAGTAAACTCAATCACATTTTTAATTTGTCTATCTTAAAGACAGACTAAAAGATATACTAGATCCGATGTGGGACTAACGCAGCAGAAACTGCTCGGAATTTCAATGCTGTGTTTGGACAGGATACGGTTAACGACCGCACTGTGCGTTACTGGTTAATCCACTGTAGTAGTGGAAACTAGGTACTGAAGAATAAACAACGAGAAAGATCAGCCACTTATTAGGTAACTAACGATGAATTGAAAGTAATGCTGGAAGCCAATACATGTCAAACTACTAAAGAATTAGCGACATAGTTTGATATTAGCATACCCAGAATATTGACTCATTTGCAGCAAATCCCATTATTGCTTCATGATAACGCCAAACTAGAGAAACAGTGTTTTATAGGAAAGATTTTAATTATATTCCTATGAGATGGCAGAAATATATAGACAACTAGAATCTTTACTTTGATTAGATGAATATATTTCATCCTACAAAACAAAAACATAAAGACACGGCAATTTCATACCTTTACCCCTAAAAATGAAATAGTAATAGTAAGTTACAAATTGACAGCTATTGCAGCAAATGTAGACGTTGTACTGTCCTTAAAGTTGTTGATCGATATAAGAGATAACTGGGCTTTTAGGCGGCGTATCAAAATGAAAAATGCTCCAGATTATAGTGTAACTCATTAGTGCAGTTGTTTTTGTGTGATGCACCTACAAACATACAGACAGACAAATAAAATTGAAAAAAAATATTGTTTTGGCTTCTGTTGCTCTTATAAAGACTCCTCATAGTATTTTCTTCTTCTCTTTTCGTATTTCAAAATATCTCCTATCTCCAAAGACACAGGCCAGTTACGATTTTATTATATGTCTAAGTAACTTTAATAATAGTTTCCAGGCTGGAGACATTGGAATTCAATTAATACGTCAAATTTAAGATGACTGGAGGTCACCACAGACTACCTAAGATAAGTATTGAATTGCTATTAATTATGAAAACATGAATTTCCATTTAGCCTCTCTTTAGGAAGTAATCATGTAGCTAAATTCTAGAACTCAATTACTACTAACACAAACATTGTATACGTTGGATGAAATTTTCTCAAGCAATTTAAATTTGTCGGGGCGGCGGGCGTCTTAGCTTTTACTGCTTTTTCGGGTATAAAATTCAATGTTTATTTTAATTATAAGATGGAATGTGAAGCTGGAACTCCCAAGATTCCTTAATGGCGTTTGGAATGGTAATAACATCAGTTCTCTGGGGAAGGAAACAAGTTACAATGATAGAATTTAAATACTGTACAAATTCCTAAACGTATATTTCTAAAACTTTTAAAGTTTCTATTCTTTTTTTGACCAAATATTAAAACAAAGGAGGTTCTATGTTCGACAGGTATATTTGAAAATAATATTTTTTTTAATAATAATTAAAAAAATATAGGACTTCATTTAAAAATCCTTTTTTACTTACAAACTTTTTAACCTAAAACTGTGGACGGGAGGCCCCCTATTCCAAAAAAAAACACCTTGATACGCCTGTGAGTGTGAGATATATATATTTATATCATAAAGGGGGGTTTAAGAAGCGGAAAAGAAAATCTTCCAAAGAAACTATAATATGAAGCAATAAAACTGAAGCAAAAATTAAAGTATTTCCATTTAGTGGACACTAAAACTCTATCATTTTGCTAGTTTACCTACACAACTAAATTATTATCTCATTTCCCAATCAACAGTTATAAAACAACAAAAAACATAGCCTCCAATAAGAAAAATCTAACAGCTCTTACATATTTATTTATCGTAAACAAAACCACATCAACAAATAAAACCACAATTATCTTTCGTAACAACTAACATAACAGGCAACTATCCAAACACGAATAAATAAATCGTAAATTTCGCTTCGTCGATCATAATTTTAGTATCAGAAGAAAAGTTTTATGGGCAGTGAAATAGATGAGCTTGCGTTACAGTTGACGAAGTAGTGAAAATAAACTTCTTCTAAGAGGAAATGAGATAGTTGTCAGATAAAGTTTGGGGAAAGTCAATCGATGTGTCATCGAGCAGTCGTTATTGAAAGTTTAGCTTAATGATCTTTGGTTAATTACATGTTGCTAACAGTGACTATGTCTAGTAGCAAGCTTTAACTCTCTACTAGATTGAACTCTTATTTAAAGTAATTAAATTTTAAAACAGTTTGTTGTGAGACAACATACACTCTTCTTCTCTTTAAACTATAACTTAAGAGAACTCTGTTCCAGTCTGAAGCACTCTGAAGACCTATCATGGTCCAAAGTCACACAGCACGCGATGGAGCGAGCTTTGCTTGGCATGTATCTAAGGGATCGTATTCAAAATAATAATATATGCAAGAAAACTAAAGTCATCGACTTATCGTGTCCTAGAGTGAAGACCAGAAACCACGCGAAACGTCCACCAGGCCAACGGGACAATTGACTGGATGCGGAAAGCACAGGACTGCGGTGATGACGTGCCATGGAGTAGGCTTATATTAAGCAGAGGCCCAAATTGGATGTTACAATGATATTGATAAAACGCTACACAATTAGCAACTTTTGCTTAAAGCGACGGAGGCCAAATTTTTCTGATTTTTAACAGGCAGAGCAAAATCTCTCTATTATTAATTAGGCAGATCATATGAGTAAAAATAAAACGGATCATTAAATTAATAAATGTTAAAAACATCAAAGAATATGACGAGAAAGAAGACCCTCAAACTCTGATTGCTTTTTCAAATTTCTATACCCTCTGATTAAAAATTCGATACTCTCAGAAATATGAGTTTTCACTTTCCTTCTTTTTCTTTTACGCTTCGTATCTATATAAAATGATTATTAAAATTAAATTTAGATTGGGTCGGCAACGCGTGAGCGATACCCCTGGTGTTGCAAGCGCCCATAGGCTACGGTGACCGCTTATCATTAGGCGGGCCGTAAGCTTGTTTGCCACCTTGGTGGTATAAAAAAAAAAAAAAAACCAATTGCTTCATGTATAAGTATAGAGTATAATTTGAGAACAGCTCTGCCGATTTGGATATTTTTTTGTTGTTTTCGTAATTGTCAGGAAAAGGTTTATATAAAAGAGAAAATAATAGGTCAAGTGCGAGTCGGACTCGCGCATTAAGGGTAAACCGATCATTCATCATTAGTAAGTTTGTCGTATACACGTCGGGGAAGGGTTCTGAATAAGTACAACCCTTCGACAATAGGTGGCGCATGAGTTGTTTTAATACAGGAGAAACAACATTTCCCGGGCTAAAATAAGGGACTGAAGCAAAACAACCCTCGCCATGACAGCCGGCGAGGGTTGTTTTAAATAAATATGAAAAAAAATAAGTAGTATTTTGGTGCATCTTGCATTTCATAACCAAAATTATTTATCTAAAGGATAAATATTACATTTTCTGGGTTCTGGATAGCAACAATAGGACTTTAAATGTTTTTAATTTGTGAGTTTTTACTACAAATTGGAAATACAGAAACTGAGCGCCAAGCAGACGTGAAATTAATAAATAATTCCTTTACAGATACGAGTCAGCTGACAATTGGAAGAATTTCTGTTAATCCACACTGTGCTAGAGTGTTGCTCTTTGGCTTAAGCCTCCTTCCTCCAAGAAAATACAAGTGCCCCTATAGTTAAAAGGTATAACAACTGAAGCAAGCATAACAATAACAATAACTTAAGGGTCGGCAACGCGTGATTGATACCCCTGGTGTTACAAGCGTCTATAGGTCCAAGCGCTTACCATCAGGCGGACCGTAAATTTACTTTGATATAAATAAAATTAAAAATAAAGGATAGACAATGTTCCAAACCTCCTTTGGTTGGATTCGTTTATCCACAACCGAATATCGAAGTTAAGCAACCCCGGATGTCAATACCCGGATGGGTGGCCACCTATTGGCACAATTTTATGAGCTTCTCCATGCTCCGGCCCCGGGGCAAGTTAAATCATCGTTCGTTTCTGTGTTGTAATACGACAGCTAACTTGAGTGGCTACTAGCTTCATTCAGCTTCATAAGAACCTAAATGGTCATGCACCATATGGCCACGTACAGTGCGGTTTCGTTTAGGTCGTGTTATGAGCTGCCAATTTGAACTAGACTGCCCTTAAGCTAGCGCCAACTATGGCCTAAGCCTCCTTCTTCAAAAAAGAGGCCTGGCGTAAAACAGCTGGGACAGAGTTTTGAATGTTTTGCTAACTTCAGATCTTTCACTTGAAAATTACTAGACCCTTGTAGCACAGCTAGACGTATATTATACGTCGGGTCGCTAAGCTTTAATATTGGATGACGTTCAGAAACAAGTTATCTGAGACGTGGGCTGATATTCTCAGATGATTTATGAGTCACGGGCCCTTGGGAAAGGTCAGAGGGAAAAACAATTTAAGTTTAATATAGTTTGTACCGATAATAGTTTCCAGACACAAAGACTACCAAGTTAATTATTGTGAGAAAATGATTCGATTTATTCATTTGTAATTAAGCCTTAAAGCTAAGTAAAACATTATAACTACAAAAAGATATTTATGATTTTGCTTTAACTTTCAAAAATAGGTAAGACAGAGAATGGCATTAGATATCCTGATCGTGAGTTCCCACGGGATGACCCTGTTCCGCAGGTAAAACCACGATTCCGTCATACTTCACGTCTTAACAGAACAGCCAATTCATCCAAAAAAAGGATTGATTTTTGGCACTAAAATGGCTGAAACTGAAAAATAAAGGAGTATATATACATTTATTTTTATATAATACATTTATTCTAATAGATAGTTCCCATGGAAATAATGAGAATCCTATTGATTTGTGTTTTGTTACAAATAAAGCTCGAGGTTCGGAAAAAGACATAAATAACTTACTTAACATAATAACTTAAATCAACATACATAATAACTTACATAAACTTAAGAGTTTCTTTGGGATAAAAATAATATCCAAATTTACTTCACACAACGTTACAGATAAGTGACCTAACATTTATGACAGAGCTGATAGAATAGACATTAACATACAAAGCTTGTGTCGCGGACAATCTAGAACATCCCGAAGCAATCCTATGGTGATGATCACTTTAGAGTGAACGAAGCCTCAGGAAAAAGCTATTAGAAATTCAATTGCAAAATTTAATAGTTAAAAAAAACAGCTGTGTTCCTTAGTAAAAACGCAAAAAATAAAATTAATAACGTACATAATAAACACAGAAAAAAAAAACATGGCACTGAAATCAAAGTATTATGAAAACAAGCAGAAATGTTTGGAAAAGTTCACAGCTGTAATGTATAAAAGTTTGTAATTCCTGGCCGACAACAAAAAAAGAATTTTACGGCGTTTTTTTTAAAGCAAAGCTAATCGTTTTTATTATGAAGGTATTTGTGTTGGGTTGCAGGTTTTTGACTTTTTTTATAATTAAAAGCTTAATTTAATCATACAATAAAGACAAAAAAACAATGTATCTGTTGAAATTATTTAGACGTTTGTTTTAAAATACTTGAATTTAGAACTACAACAGTACATTGTGTATTAAGGGTGGTAAGGAAAAAAATAATAACGAGAGGCTATTTAGAAGTCAAAGGCCGAAGCCTTAGTGACTCGAATTTTTAATTTTCTTAATTCCCGTGTTACACATAATGTTTTTCATCACATTTGCGCGCAAATAAATAAAAATATAAGGTGAATAAATTAATTAAACTCACTAAAACACAATTTAAATGGCAGAAATAGAATTAGAGAAACGTTGTTTCCGCACCGCTAGATGGATAGATATCCAAAGTTTTATGAATTAAAAAGTTTTGACTGAAGTGAGTTCAAAGAACGCCGCTTTGCTTTGAGAGAAATAAAATTTACAAATAAAATGTCTTAGCACTCACTTTCCTGCACGTAATTGCACTGTTTACGAGTATATATGATGATAAAATATTAACACAAAACTGATATTATCAGAAACGGCTCACAAAAAACATATTGTTCAATTTATAATCCATTTCACAACATCGTCCACAATCTGTGTGACAAAAATTTGAGCTATTTGTCTGCATGATGTTTGTTGGATGAATTCCAATAGCAGTTGCAGTGATAATGAGGCTATTCCGGCTTTTGTTCTGTAATACCTAAAAGCAAATTTATGTAAATGTAATTATCCTATTACTATGAAAGGCTTACATTAATTAGAATTGTGTTACTCCATTAGCGCGTAAATAGCTCTAAAATCGTTAAACCGAATATACCGCTATATTTAATAAACACTAGCTTTTGCCAGCGGCTCCGCCTACCCTAAATTTGGTTATTGACGTGGGATACTTACGGCAACTCCTTGATTATAATAAAGAAGTTTGTCAAGCTATGGTTGCAGCTATGGTTCATTCGTAGAATTTTGTTATAAATGCTCCCACGGGAACTTTTACATTTTCTGGGGTCTTCGACTGTCTCTGTTCAACATTTCAGTTCAATTGGATGCTCCGTTGTGACAGGATTGAGTAACAAACGTTATAGTTATTCCCGCGAGAACTTTTAAATTTTCCGGGATGAAAAATGGACTATGTCATTCCACGGGACTTAAACTATCTCCATACCATTTTTTATCTAAATCTGATCCATCCAGTGGGTGAAGCGTGATTGAGTAACAAACAATAGATCATCAAAGCTTTCGCATTTATAATATTAATGGGATAGCTGGTAATTAATAAATTTTGCTTGTGACTCTACCCGCCCTAAATTTGGTTATCGGCGTGGAACTCCTCAAGTATTTTAATGAAGTTTGTTATAGTAAGCTCAATTATGGTTGTTCCCGCCAGAAATTTTGAATTTAACGAGAATAAAACTATCCTATGGCCTTTCCCTGGACTCAAATTATCTCCATGCCAAAATTCATCTAAATCGGTTCAGCGGTTTAAGCGTGAAGAGGTAACAGACAAATAGATAGAGAGTCAGACAGACAGAAAGAGTTAATTTCGCATTTATTATATCAGTATGGAACTAGTATGGATTATAATAGTTCTATAAATAAACCTAAAATAAAGGAAATACTTCACCTAAAAAAAAGCATACTTATCTTTTTCAAGTACAAGCAGTCATAAAAATTCGGAAATCTAATACAAATTATTATTGCTACCATTTACCTAGTTACAATAACAATTTCCGGAATTAATATGCGAAATACTTTAATTTGATGATACATGGCAACTCAAGAAGAAAACACATGAACTAAAAAAACGGGTTGCACTCCGGGAGTGCCGGCAGAAGTGAAAACATACTCGCTATTTACTTCCCATCACTTCTTATCCATATTTATTTATTAAAAATAATAACTTTTGTTTATTTACTTTTTAGACGTTGTATATTTGACAGCTCAATCTGTCATAGAATTAAAATCCCATATCCAACCTCCCTGTACTACTCATAATCGCCATATACTAAAATAAAAACTAACCTAACAAACAAACAAACGAACAAACAAACAAACAAACAAACAAACAAACAAACAAACAAACAAACAAACAAACAAACAAACAAATAAACAAACAAACAAACAAACAGACATCGCAATCTGTCATAGAATTAAAATTCCATATCCAACCTCCCTGTACTACTCATAATCGCGTATACTAAAAATAAAAATTATAATAGGCGTGGCATTACGGTTTCCGTCTTACGCATTCCACGATTAGGACACGTGACCTGACGCGAGTTTATCATTTTTTACCCATACCAAAAAAAGTGCACAACGCCGCTAAAGAAGTTTTCACTTCAAAAAAATTTAATATAACGGTACTCAAAAGTACAAAGTTGTTTTTTCAACAACTTTTGAGTGACGAATTGGTTTTTTTTTTTGCGCGTACTGAAAAACGTCCATACTCGTTACATCATTTTCTACAATCATCAACTTAAAGGCGATTAGCCAGTTCCAAATAAACACCAATTTTGTTTTTGTTTAAGTTTTAAATTATAATAATATAAGACCACCTCTGAAGTATACTTTCTTAAATAAAAATAGAATTTTGCAAATGCGTCTGTATATGACTACCACCAAAAAACATACTGGTGGATACCCGAAAAATACGGATGAGGCTCACTTCAGTCTGTTTTCAGCCCCCACCAGCACTGTGTGCAATATCAGCCGCTTTCTCGTAAGTGACCCCAAGGTAAGAGACCTTTCTTTTTTTTTTTTTTTTTTTTATACCACTAAGGTGGCAAACAAGCACACGGTCCGCCTGATGGTAAGCGGTCAAAATCTTTATAACCGACTTCAAAAAATTAGGTTATCATTTCGACCCGTATGATGCATGTAATATTGTCAGAATTGCCTAGTTTTTTAAGTCTATGTGAGCCTTTAATATCCTGCCGTCCATCCGTCCGTCCGCGCATATATCAAAAACTATAAGTTTGATTGCAAAATTTCTTTTTAGTTGGACTACGTATAGTCCAACTTAGGGAGCAGTCCAAGTTTCATCAAAATCGGTTCAGTAGTTTTTGAAACACAGAATTAAGTGTGTACAAGTCACTAGGAAAACGTGTCTTTGGCGTAACAGGTAATTCTTAAACTTGTAATAATGTATGTTGTTTCGAAGTTTGCATGCAGTTAGGTTCTAGCTAAACAATCAAGATAAAAATTTCAAAAATTGACTTGGTAATGAATAAGTAAAAAATGATTAAGTAATTAATGCTTTTCCAAATTTAGTTTTAGTTTCAAACCTACTGTGTAAATTTACAATAGTAACTCATGTAAAGGCTGGTACCGACTACAAATAAATAGTTGGCATATTTACTTTAGATCTTTTAAATTACTTTTTTTAGTAGTTAATTTCAGTTTCTTCATTGCAATCTGAATAAAATCCTCAAGTATCAAGTAAGTAAACAAATATCGACAAGCTACTTATCGCTAACATTTTACTAATGAAAGTAGAATTTCAAAAGTGAAGGACATTGGCTACTATATATTTCAGAAAACTCTAAGGCTTTCTATTGCAAACTTTTCTACTATAATCAAGGAGTTGCCGTAGAATCCCATGCCGTTGATAACAAAACTCATCGCGGGCGGAGCCGCGGGCAAAAGCTACTAATAAATAAATAAACAAAATCCAAAAACTAACTAATGAAAAATACTAAGGTTGTTTAAAAGTCATGCACTCCTTGGATTCATTATTCAAAGACAAAAATAGAAGTTGGTTATTGTATCTTTTAAAATAAGGAGAACGTAACTTTTGGCGATATTGTTGAGATTTATTTCATAAGAGTCCGTTCATGCATAACTTTAATCTTATGTATTTATAACTATAATCATTTATCCACTCAAAATGCTTTATTATGATATATCGCTATTTACCATACTCGCAAAAAGCATAATAATCCATCAAATGCCACTGAATTATTAAAATAACGAGATTTATAATTTTTTTTTATACCACTAAGGTGGCAAACAAGCTTGCGGTCTGCCTGTGATTACCACAGCCTATGGACGCTTGCAACACCTGGTACATCATTCGCGCGTTGTCGACCCTTCAAAAATCTAATAACTTCTTTCTTAAAGAACCCCATACTGTATAATTAATTTTCGCTTGTTCTTAAAGCAAGGTTTGAGCCATGCATATTATTTAATACTTTTTCACTGGTGTTTCGATTTATATCGAAACTATCAATCTATTGTGACATTCTAAACATGCAATTCATTCCGACAACATGTCGGCGCTAGTTATGGCGCCGCCACAAAATGTATGACTGGCTAGCATATGTGACGGCTGTTGTGAGGTTAGTCTGGTGCGCCTGCTCCTCGTCTACCCTTACCTCACGATTGCTACGTCTAGACGCATTCGATGGCCGACTATATGAAATGAAATTATTGTATAGGCTAGAGGTTCCCAAACTTTTTTTCTCATAGACCACTTTAAAATTTAGCCGGTTCCGGTTGACCAGCTACATTTCTTCCATATTTCCAAAACTCGACAAAAAATGTGAAGATTAGATCTAACTAGGAAATTTGATCTATATCTAAATATAGAATATGCAATTAAAAGTAACAGCAATCTTCTTAAAATATTATCTGCCTACATTGATAGGTGAAGTCAAGCTAACATTTTAGTTCTTCACTAACGAAAGCAGATAAATTTTCGTAGACCCCCGCTTACGAATTGTGAACCCCATTTTTTTGTCACGCCAACGTAGACCCTAGTCCAGTCTCCCTTGGACCCCTGGGGGTCCACCTGGACCACTTTGGGAAATACTGTTTTAGGCTCTACTTTTGTGTTTCCAAAGCACTAACAAACTGAAAACCCATTCTGTTAGTATAATTTTCAAATAGTTTCGAAAAAAAAACACTTTTAAAAAAACTAACTAAACAGTACATTGTATTTTAAGTGGAAATTAAAAGAAAGAAAATTATTAACGAGAGGCTGTCCTAGAAGCCTAAGGCCGAAGGCGAAATGTTTTATTACTCAAATTTTTAATTTCCGTACGACCAGTGTTGAAGACAATGTTTTTCATCACATTTGCGAGTCAATAAATAAAAATCTAAAGTAAATAAACTCACCAAAACACGATTGAAATGGCGGAATAGAAGTAGAGAAAACAATGCTACCGCCAGATGGCGCTAGATATCTAGGGAATTTATGAATTAAAAAGTTTTGGCGTAAAGGACTTGTATCCTGTCAGACCCAAAGCACAAAATCTTGCAGCAAAATATTAAGGCTGCGTTGTGTCCAAATATGCAGTTTTCTGCTCGTTTTTAAAATCGATATCACTATCCTATTACAAGTTTAAAAATTTAAAAACAACATATATTTACAGAACCTCTTACTTAAACTTACTCTATTTACTAAAAATTACTGTATTTTTTTAGGTTTAAAGTAAAAACATCACTTTAAAAAACCAACTTCCGACCCTCTCGTTTTTCGTGAATACATAATTAGTTTACATAGAATGTAAAGTAACGATATAGCTAAAAAATTGTTATAATAAATTTTCCATAACATATGTTATACAATTTTACACGTTTATTTCTTTCAATTCAAGAGATAATTTTTCATAGAAAACCTAACGCTTAGCGCGTATAAGACAATGGTATATGCGCATAGAGGGACCTCTTAAGTTAAAAAGATTGCAGTTATATTATTTGCCAGTTATATAAATATAGCGCTACAGTGCGGCAGAATGCGAAACTTCAAATCGCGTACCAATAAACTTCGTATGATAAAATATGAAAATGAAAATTTATTGTAAAAGCTTGCAAAAATTTAAAAAAAAAGATGTGTATTTTATAGATGTGAAGGACGGACTAGACCATTTTTACCAAAGTATATCTGATATTTTTTTTATTTAAAATTCCTCGCAAAGAATGAATATATTCTCCCTATTCCTTTAAATGAATCCGTTTTCATAAACCTGAGTTTCGTGATTAGACATTTGCCGCAAAACAGCGCTGTTTTTATTATCATTTGCTCTTAACCTTTAAAAAGATAGATATAGAGACTTATACGTATAATATACTTTATTGAACACCAAAAAAAAAAAAAATTAGAAATAAACTTATAGTATTCAATCAGGCTTTCTTATTGCTTATAAGAGATCTCTACCAGACCACCTTTGGGCAGATAAAAAACGAAAAATATACGGGAAAGGTAGGTGATGCAAAATTAATACCTAGGTATTAACATTAACATAATATATTATATATAATATTTTAAACTCTAGATAGTAGTCAAGTATAATAAATACATATACATCTACAAATTATATATATACATACACATTTTAACATATATTTGCTATGATACATACAGTTAATTTATTGAACAAGATTGCTGTAATATGATTTAATTTGATTCCTGGAAATATCAATAGATTGAGCTTAGATATAGATTTTTTTTTTTGTTTTTAAATAAAGATAATAATACATACAGTGTATTAAGACTTTTTAGGATTTTTCTACTGGTACAAAGGCACTTTATTTATAGATTCTGTTCTACGAAAATTACCTCAAAATTTCAAAAACCAAATAAGGTATTTATAAATATATATTTTAGTACATTAACAAAAATAACTGACAAAATAGTTTTGTTACATATAGCAAAATCTACTGAAACTCTACAGTTTTTTGCTTGTAAGACAAAATATGTATTACCTTACTTTTTAATAAAATTGTCATTTACTATTCTGTTCAATGTATCCAAATACGAAACATTTAACTTGCAATGTGTAACTAGTTCTATGTTTAATTAGTCAAGAATTGAAAGAAATAGGTATGTTATATAACTTTCTAGTTTTTGTTAAGTGTATTTCCTTATTCAATGGTATTCATTTATAGTACATAGGGCTAAACGAAATAATAATCTGAAAGTGGTTATTGGTTCTTATGAAAATTTTAGGTACAGCGTAGGTATAGTGTCCTTGGTTCTTGGAAGTAAGTAAAAAAATTAGAATCATATCGATAAAAAGATTAGAATGTGCCCACGGAACGGTAAAAGCGCTAAATTCTATACAGAAAATGGAAAGTTTCATGATGACATTACGATATAAGTTACTTAAGTAAGTAGGTATGTAGCAATTCATCTCATAGTTTGTAGGAAACGTATATTATAGTTTAAAATGAAATTTAACGTGTACATGCAAATTACCTTTCAGGCCAGGATAGCATAAGCAATCATTGATATTAATGTCATATTTTGAGTATTTCTCTGTAAGTGAATTGTGTAATTCTATTTGAGAAATGAAGAATCTTTAACCCAAAAAAAAGACGTCAATATATATCGTCTATATAGATATTAGCTCCACATTTGTAGTGATAGAGCACCAGCAAAAAGGTTTCTCGTCTAAAAACAGTCACATCTCTTTGTATCGAAAAGCTTTTTTCAAAACAATGGAAACAAAAACCACGTACGACCGTTCCTGAATTTGTCACGTATAAGCTTGACACACTGGAAGAGGGTGTTGTTGACGGAAAAGGACGTTCTATTCCTCCTCGTCCGTTCCCGCACGTCACTTCCATTTCCAGATCAGAACCATTTGTCAGATACCGGTCAGGATATAACACGTTTTATTTTAGCTAAGTTACCGATTCACGTTGTACGTTGTCCATTTACTATTACCTACGAAAATCTGTTCATAAAAGAATTCCTGAAAGAAACCTAGAAGGTCTATGAACTGTTTAAACATCACGCTAAAAATACAAAACTATTTGTTGGGTTGGTTTACATGTTTTATTTAATGTTTTGACGTGAGTTTCTTGCCGACTTTTTAGGTTTAAATCAGCATTGTTAACAGATTTTTATCGATTTGAATGTGTTCTTGAAAACCTACCTAAATTAAATTATATTAATAATTTTAAATTTATAGATGTATTAAAATTTGGTATATTGGTACACGGCAGGTTTAGGTCCGGGATTAGTAAAGACGATATATTCAATATATACATACATACATGTATTTTTCAGTTAGAGTTCCGTAGATACAGAATTATTGCGGGTATTTGAAACACTTGTAAAGCGATTTTATTCAAAGTCCGTACCACCAAACTCCACCCACTGCATTATATATTTACACACTCGCAATATTTTTGTAAGAAATATCCAACAACTCTCCACCAAGGGAAAGACAAGAAAATAAATCATCCCCACTTTACGTTGATAGGGAGGAACCTTAAAAAAATATAAAATTTGTATTTATAAACATATACATACTTATTTGTATTCATTCCAAATTACAGCTATCTAATAATAAAAGTCTCTGATCTAAGCTGCAGACAGAAAGACGGACAGACATGGCGAAACTATAAGGGTTCTTTTTGACAATAAGAACCATGGAATGGAATTACTAAGTCCCTAATATTTTTTTTATCTAAGAAATGTTCAAAAAAATTGACAATTATACTTCATTATGAAAAGAAGTAATGGAATGGAAACTTCCAGACAGCGCAGATTGTTCGTAGCTCTTTTCAGTCATTAATGATGATAATTTTTATTTCAACACATTTGCTCACAAATTGCATTTACGAATCTTGTGTACATTGTTCGAAAGTTCAAAATTACGCACCATAAAACGGAACGAAATAGGTACTCTAATATAATACATATATAGAGTGTATACATACAAAAAACACTCTAATAGGTAAATTAAAAAACCGGCCAAGTGCGTGTCGGGCCACGCGCAATATAGGGTTCCGTAGTAGCATAATCATCATAAACCAACATTTGAGAGGTTGTTGAAATATTGCCAAATACAGCGGTTTTGCTGAGAGATGTTTACGTACGTAGTATAAATAGATTTGATTGTTCCGCTGCTGATATAAGACCCACTCTTTGAACCTACTTATAGTAAACGAATCGCTTGGGAGTTGAGTTAGGTATCCATGTACCATTACGAGTACGTACGTTTAAAATGTTTAATTAAATAAATTCGACTTTTAAATTGCAAAATAAAAGTTCAACCTTTCAAGAATTCAAGAATAATTAACTGAAATTTATTAAAGAGAGCCAAGTAGTGGTAGTGAAACTAAAGTTTTTAACTAAAGTTTTTCAATGATAATTAAATCAAATCATTAAAAACTGAACTTTTAAAGCGAAAATTGAAAACTTATCGAAGAGTTCTTCATCTTCGAGACATCCAAACAACATGTGCGTTTATGAGCGCAGCTGCCTGTCACACGCTCGATTCGATGTTGCGCCAAGCGCACCGGCTAGTCCAATGCGTCATTTGAACGTAACTATTGTTACCAATTTAACAAGAATAGTCTTTAGAATGTCATTATTTCATTTTTCTATAATTATACATCGTTCATTCTATATATTTTATACCTGTTTAACAGATGGATTTAATACCTGTTTTACTTCATATAAGTAACTTTAAATGGAATTTGTACGAAAATTTTACTTTTCCATGTACATTTTATAACTTGGTCGACTATTACTCATTAGACTGTAAAGTGTACTTACCCGTGATAGTTTTCTTTTTTAATTCATTATATGAACTGCCAACGTAATTTTTTTACATTTCCAAATAATATACTTTCGCTGGTAGAGGGGAAACTTGACTCTAACCAAAATTAGTACTCTAAAGCTAAACGTTTCGCAAACGGAGCCCTATATCAATAAAAAATGATCTTTGCATACCGCCAATGTTTCTGGAATTTCTATCCAACGATACTTGCTCCTATCTGAGGAAAATGTAAACTGTCCAACGAGACAGGCTGTCACGGCGTCATCTTGAAAGATTATTTCATAGTCTAAAAGTCGAAACCGCCAAGAAAATCATTTGTACACAAAACGTATTGCACAATCTAGTGAAATAAAATTGCCCGTTCAGAAAGAAAATAAAAATAATCAATACGAATTCTTCAATAATGCTTTTAATTTCGATGTTCATTATGCACTGTCAGAAAATATCTTTTGAAGTTCAATCATAAAAGTTCAATAAATTCCTTTCATGATTTATGAATTAAATGAAACGGAAATTTTCTTAGTGGACCCGAACCTTTTCAGAAAGGCATCAATGAGAAAAAAGCAGCCTTTACAGGGGTCCAATGATGACGTTCTAACGAGACAGGCTGTCGTGACGACGCGTCGCCTTGGAAGATAATTTCGAAGACCAAATTTATTCATATCCGTCAAGGAGAGCTTTACGTTAAACATAGTTGCACCATCAAATAAAATCAAATTATCCGTAGAGAAAATAAATAAAGTTTTTTTTTATGTAATATGTCTTATTACACTTTTAGAAATTGAATTGCTAACTACTGCAAAATTTCTTTATTTATATTTAACATATCTTATATATTTTTTTTTATTTAATTATAATTTATTATGAATACAGAATCTTTTTTTTTCAATCGAAAAATGATAATTTTGTAGCAGTGCAAGTTACTAATAAAAATATGATGTCTCGGATGAATACAAATATAAATTAAATATAAAACCTAACATCACAACTATTCTTATGTAGTAGGTTGGTGACTTAAACTAACTAAGTAAGTATATAGAAAATAGGTATAGTTTAATGTTTATATGCCTTGTTTTTTTTATTTGCAAATAGAAATAAAACATCACGAAAAGAAGAGATTTGTCATCTAATGGCTACTGTTTTTCTTATCGAAAGGACCGTTCGCAAAATAATAGGAACAAACGAAAACCACGTCTTGAACGTTTGTGAATTTGTCGTGTACACATACGGTTGACCTAAAGAGGGTGTTGCTGACGGTAAAGGACGTTCCATTTTCTATACATGTTTCGTGACGACACGTGTCTTTCACTTCCGGATGGCAACTATTTGTCAGCGGTGTATCGGAGCTGACAGAAACGTTACACGTTTTTTCAATAAAGTTACTTAAGCTTTCGATTTTTTTTTTACATTTGACTATCTCTACAAAACTACCTGTTTTATTCTATTAGTTTTTTTGTTTCTGATTAACAAAATTTTCACATTGATTTTATATTTAGCTTTCAATTTAATCACGCAATCAGATTCCCAAACTGCACGCTGATGTTTTCTGAATCAATCGTGGCGTGTCAAGTTTGACCTTGTCAAGACTCTAAATATTACCTCTTTATTTATGATATAGCAGACACCTGCATCACTTACAGTTTATTAACAGGTGAGACTTTTTTACTAAATTTTACTACTTGTAAAGTTTTTATCCTCCTGCCGTTTATTGGTGCACCAACGGCTGTTGCTTGACTTTAAACATGTTTGTGTATTCGAGTTTTGTGCGCTATGTCCTTAATTTTTGTTTGAACTGTGTTGATTTTGACATATTGATCCAGTTCAGACATTTTTGTGAACCAAGGTGTGTTTGTGATGGTTTGGTGAACTTTATTCTGAAATCACTAAAGTATCTCGATGTTTGAATTTTTAACTCAGCTCCAGAGTTCGATGCCTCACTGGTTTTAGTGCCGTTTTGTTGATAAGTAACTTGTTGGTAAGGGAGACATGACAATTACCTCCTAGAAGCCAGCTTAGTTATCTCAGATGTTGGTTCAGTTTATGGATCAGCTATACGATAAACCCTCCATGTCCACGTTCTAGATGCATGCCAAGGCAGTTTACAGTTTCCTTATACGGTAAGGTTTAAAGGTATTAAACTTAAAAGTGTACCAGGTGTATAACATATATAGCTATTCCGTTAACAGGGACAATGAGCAAGCCACTTTGTAAAATTGTTCAAAATTCCCCTTTAAATTGGTGTACGGATGTTAGAGACCAGGCTCGTCTTATTGTTACTAAGTAAGAGCTGTTCAAGCAATTAACAATCTATCCCAAAGATACTGTTTAAGAAATAAATTTAAGGTAACCAAGGTTTTTACCTTACCGTCTCAGTATATATTAGATAATCTTATTTATGGTCATAAAAATATTGATTGTTTAAAAAAGAATAGCGATATTCATTATTGTAATTTTCGAAATAGACTCAAACTTGCTCTTATCCACAAAAGGCTTAAGAAAATAGGTGTATCATTTCGGAATATCCCGAACTGAGTCCTTTGTTATAGTGGGATCTTCGTTCATCGTTTTATTATCTAGGCCTATCTTACCGCTGAAGTGCAGGACTTTTCAAGCTATGACATCTTTGGTGATGGTGGAGGTTTTCGTATCGCACGTAACGATGGCAGGAGTCCTGATGAGATGGCTTTCATTCCAAAGAGTCTTGGGAGGCCGCTAGTGTGAAGTATTGACAACTAGAGTTTGGGAAGTATTGACTTTTTTAAAGTCCCGGAACTTTGAGAACTTTGAGACTTTTCTTAATTAATATTATGGAGATTGTTTTTATAACATGTTTCAATTAAATTACCGTTTCAATTATAATCGTCTGTTACTAGTATCTACAAATGTAAAACCGTCGTGTCGCTGAGTGACTGACAACTTGCGCCAAGCCTTAATCGGAGATCATAGCGTTGTGTAATTTTTAGAGTAGCCCTTTGCTAGGGTAGGGAAGATAAATGTAATTTAAAACATTCGGACTTTGAGGGGTTTAAAATTGGGCTAAAAGTTCTCGAAACAATATTAAATATGTCAAAAATTATAAATTTTAGGCGCTCAAAAATTACTACGTAGAATACGCTAGTAACACGTGTTTTGGGAAGTTTTGTTAATATTTTATGACGTGGCAACGGTGCAACGAAAAGACTTGATTGTTCGCACAGGGCATATGGAGCGCCAAAAATAACATATTGTACAACAAACTTTTCTGACCCGGTGGTCTAATATCACAACTACAGGCGCCATATTGAAATAGTGTAAACTTACAACGATGCTAGCGACCAAACGCCCAAGGTTAGAAAAAGTTTGTTGCATTGTACAACACTTATTGTCCCGGTTAACCCAACATGTTTCTGTAGGAACCCTGCGGCGATAACCTAGGTTTGGAATAGAATTTGATTTAACATTAATTAAAGTCAAAGCAATTCGTAAGAGTTGGTTTAGTTCTAATAATTGCATTTTTAATTGTTTTGGCAATAAAATATGAAACAGAGTTACTAAAGTTAATATGAGGAATCATCATCTTGTTTTAAGAAGTTGTTAAAATAGATTCTTAAAAAACTTTGTCCGAAAATATGTTTCTGATTTTGGTAATAGTGCCAACAAGGAGAGCACTTACGTTTTATTGTATTCAGGTAATCTTTCATTATTATGAACTTTTGTACAAATTCTATTATGATATATTTCAGGTCTCGGGTTGATCCGAAAGTCCAAGCACAAGAGACAGATAAATTTGGAAAAAGTTCTTTCATTTTTGAATTTCTTCCGTTTGAGGTGGGTACATTGTGTCCTAAAGCAAAGATTTTTGAGATTTCCAGACGTCTGATTCAGTTTTCAGAGGCCCATAGAGTTGGCGCTTACCCTGTGTCAACTGAATAATCTAGCTAAATTAATTCAGTTAAATTAATTAATTAATTAATCTAACGTGGTAATGTTGCCAGATTTTTGGGTAACTTTGCCGCAGATGACGATCTCAGTGCAGCTTTTTTATTTATGATTTAATTATTTTATAATTTAATAACCTACTTTGATTTTGATTTTGAATTTTGAAATTTGATTTGTAAATAATTAAATGTTTTTAAATACCAATTTTTTGTATAAAATAATAATTTATAAAACATAAAATAACTCAAAAACATCTAAAGCCCTTGCAGTTCAATCACAAAAATATCTTAATTCTCTTTCATATAATTTATGAAATAAATGAAACGGAAACGGCCTGGACCTTTTCAGAAAGCCATCAATGAGTGCCAAAGAAATCTTTTCAAGCGACCAATGATGACGTCTTAACGAGATTTCAACTTGAAAGATTATTTAAATGTATAAAGTTCAAAGCTTTACTTATTTGAAGGGTTTAACTTAAAAGAGTTACGTGAACTTAAATTGGTAATTATTGTTACAAAGTAATTTGTGTAAATTAACTTTTAAGACGTTTTATATAATTTTAGAATATTAACTGAATAATATGTCAACACATTCATATTAAAGAATTTAAAAGAAAATCAAGCGTTAGGATAAAGTCGAAATATTCAATATTAAAATCAGTGACGTGTGGAAAAAATAATTTCAATAATTTACAATGAAAATGAGTTTATATGACTGAAAGTTTTGCGTAACTCATTAATAAAACATTTTACATATAAAGTAATATATTTACTGCTTTCCCAAGTATTCGGTTTATTATTTCATTCGGTCAATATATTTTTGAAAACATTAGGAACATTGATTAGACCAATGTGCATGTTTTCTTACGTGCTGGTTAAATGTTATCACAGCCTCTTTTGACCCCGTATTTGTCATACCTTTCATCAAATCTTTGTTTTTTGGTAGAACAAAGAAATTGCATGGTGCCAGGTCTGGGCTTTGTGCGCTGAACATTGTCATGGTGCATTAGGATGCAACTTCTTGGTCGTTTTTCCCTTTTTTTTTCAAAGGCACTGGGCAATAAAATAGTGGTGTATTACTCAGCATTAACTGTCTTTTGCTCTTCAAGTGGGATCGTGGAGACAGGACCCGTTCGAGAGATAAAAACGCAATGCCTCAATTTTGTTGGTTTGTTGTCACCTTTTAACACCCATACAGAAGACTGTTGCCTTTTATCCGGCATGATACAACATATTTATGTTTCATCTCCTGTCACAATATCATACACAGCATTTGAACGTCCGTAATCGTACTTTAACAACTTTTTTTTACACCAATCAAGTCCGTTTTTTTCTGGGGTGAGTTGATGAGGAATCCAGCGGCAACAAAGTTTTATAACTTTTTGATGTTGATTTACATTTTTGAATTTTGATCATACCAATCCCCAAATGTCCTCGAATCTCCTTATAGTTGATACGCCAGTTTTCTTCAATTTCTTGTCTGACAGTAGCCACATTTTCCTTAGTGATCGCAGTTGAGGGCTGACCTTCTCGAACTTAATCATGGAATAAAACTAATTTAAAAATGAAACACGGCCTCTGAGAAATGAGGTGCTTCCCGCCCAAAAGCATATTAAAGACGAGCAGTGCAGTCTTGCTGAGTCAGTGAATTTCAAAATCATAAAAAATCATTGCCCTAAAATCTTTTCGCGTTAGTTCCATTTTTGCTACGGACAACTAACTTCAACTTGTGATAAAAAACTATTTTTTTCCCCGCAAATTTTTGAAATAAATGTGTGAGTTTCTTAATATTTTTTTTTAAACATAACATTCGAAATTGAAACATTTATGAGCGGTTAGGAGCCCAGAACTTTCAGTGTGCCTTATGTATTAACAAATATTAGAGAGTAGAATTAGACAAAGCTGCAGCTAAAAGCTGTGTTTTTTTGCGAGTTTTATTGAATGAAACAAAAAATTATATAAAGAATAATAATATTGACTAGATATTTACTATCCTTTTTATGACATTTTGTTTTATTCAAAAAAACTCGCAAAAACAATTCAGCTTTCAGCTGCAGCTGTCAACTATTAAATTAATTGTACACAGAAATAGTAAAATAAACTGCAAATAAGATAAACGGTATTCAAGTTGTAGTGCGTGTACAAAATTTTGGCACATCCTAAAAACACTACAATGTGATACAAGTGTGTGTATAAGTAACAACAGGGTAAAACTGTTATTAGGAATGTGTTAGTAAACAAAAAAACTGTGCAAAGATATACAAAACAGTACGTAAACTTAGACTAGACGGTCTCCAAAAGAACATAATAGACAGCCTATATGTATTAAGGTTTTCAGATTAGTATTCAAATTTATGACATTAAAAATAATATTACCTTTGTATAAATAAGAAGTACCTGTTATTTAGTTTAAAAAAAATTGGAAATTAATTTTGATACTATATTTATGAAAGAACTTAATCAAAAAAAACAAAGGTCTTAATGCTGCAAAGTAATTGGTTCCATGAAAGTTTAGCTTATTGTTATATATATTAATATTACTTTTTTAATAAATGAAAAATTAAATATTTTTGTTTCGACATTGGTGCGTACTACGTGCTTATTATGATGTATGTATAAATATTTTTTCTGGCTTCAGTCCGCAGTTTTTACAAAAGTATTTCATTATCTCCCAAAATACACCTAAGAGTATGAGGCTAAAGCACGTACAAATTTTATTTATGATAAAATAATAAAGTTCCGAAAAAGACGACATCTCAACGGAAAGCTACCTTTTTATTCCATGAAAGAATCTTTTGGCATAGAAACTACATCACGAATGTTACCGAATTACTCAAGTAGGTGCGAGAAGATACACACAAGCTGGACGCACCTTAAAAGGGTGTTGGTGACAGAAAGGACGTTCATTATCTGAGAGTTTGAATACGTCACGCCACTTTACTCGGACTTCCTGAGTGCAATAGGGTAGTTTCCAGTAAGAAGATATCTTTAAAATCATTACTTCTTAACCCTAAAATTGACAAATTGAAGGACGGATACATGACGAAATCCGATTTTGCCATGTGACTACGGAAACCTCATATTTTTAGATAGATTAACTACATAACATTCAGTTTTAAAATCTAAAAATACAAAATGTCAAAATCAGTTTTTTCTTGCAATGTCAAATGCATAAAATGTCTGATTTTTATTATTTATTTGGACTTGATTAACTCACTGAAAATTCAATTCTATCATAGGCAATTTAATTTACAATGTGAAAATGGGCATCGTATGTGTTAGGCTTACCGTACACTTCAGTAAAATGCTGTGCGTTTTTTTTTAGATTTGTAAAGTGTAAATGATACAACAAAATTGCGCGCACTGTGAGATAGAATCGCATGCAGATATCTGTGGTTTGCTATAAAGTTGTTGCGGTTTGTTTCCGCACGGAATTTTCGACCACTATGCATGCAATAATTTATTTGTGATTATTTGAGTAATATTTTCTTTATCTATAAACATTTGTTTAAATTCTGTTCGATTGTTCTTAAAAAATTTGCAGTATACCACTTTTTAAATCTCGAATAAGCGAGATTAACTGTTTAAGGATATTAAGTCGTTTCCTCATTTTAAGTAAAAACTCGGCAGATTGCCGCAATAGTGCTTGAAACGAGATGAAAAAATATTGTCACTAAGCGTTTTACAGATAAAGGGATTTTTTTTACCATCTGTAGCCTTTAAATCGTATGGTTTTAGTTTATTTAAAGGCCAATAATCTCTATCAAAATCTATACAATTCAAATTGAAAGCGCACACGAAATCTGGTGGGTTACGATTCTGAATACGTACCGCAACACGCCGCGCTGCAGTGCACCCAGCTTTAGAAAGTCGAGTTGACAACTAGAATGCGCGTCACATAAGTTTGCACGTATTAAAATACGGAGCGATAATTCTATCGTATATTGTTAAGTTAATCTTATTCACAGTGGTGCATCCGCCACGCAGAAACTTACATGGCTAGTTTTGACGTAGATACCGGAAGAAGCTCGTCTTAATAATCAAAATGATACAACTTAAAACATTTTCTCACATAACTCTGGTTTTCTTGTACCAATCCCAAATAAATTAAAATGGCACCAATCTCTGGGTTATTCCTTCCCTATACGTGCAAATTTTCCAAATCGGTTTATAAATGACGGAGTTCTGAGGTAACCAACCACCAACCATTAAAAAAAACCTATAATCGAATTGACAACCTCCTTTTTTTTAAGTCGGTTAAAAAATAACGAAAATACATTTGTTTTCCAAGTTTTTTCCAAGATTACTATAATTTTAATGGAATTAATACAATTGAAATAAGCTTATGCTCGCAAGACGTCAATCACAGATCAGATTGTGCGATGTTACTTCTTTTGCTCTTCTCTTTTATTTAAGTATGTAGCCAAAACAAGAAATTAAATGACATCAGAGCGATTGATTACAAATATAAATACATGAACACTAGCGACGAAGTGCCATCCTTAAAAATAAGTCTGGCTGGAAAAAGTAATATAAAAAAAAAAGAAATTCACAGGCGCGCGGCGGGGCGTTTGCATAATTAATTTACAAGACATGACGGTGACGAAGCTCTGACACTAACCTATCCGGAACTAACCCTGGTAAGGAAAGCTTTTCTTGTGTAAAAGGACAGACGCAACACCAGTTATCACTGAGATAGTGTCGAAACTAATCCTAACTAACTAACGTAGCTTGTGCGTTGTGTAGGAGTGACGTCACAGATAAGTTTGACCGTTTTCGTAGCTATTAAATATATAGCTTATCAATTTAAATTTGTGTTTTGCAAAAATAAATGTTTTATTAGTTAGAATATATGCCAAAGTCAATAAATATACTGTTTTCAAAAATTTGGAAACTCCTCGGTATATTGGTCCGATAAAAATGTTATGGGTTTTGGTTTATAAAGTTTTCAATGTGTTTAAATAAGTTCTTTAATTCCTACATACTATATTGTGCAAATCTTCCATTTGCCTTTTCTTGAAGATGGCTAGATCGATTCCCATTAAGTTTTGTACATTGTACATGAATGACGTAACAAAATCTTACCAAATAAAAAAAAACTCATTCTAACAGAGCTTGGATTTAGAATTTTCGCCCACAATTCAAGAAAGACAACAGTTCGAAGGTCCAGTAAATAATATAAAATAGTTAAATATAAAATAGGTAATTGTAATCAGAAAAGATCACGTGAACCGTATAAGTTTGCTTCCGTCGAATATGAAATGCAACGGGCCAAGTACGTGTTATACACGCACTAAGTTAAGGTTTCGTAGAATGAGACTTATTGAAATATTAAATATTTTAATAAATGAAAAAGTTGTACCTACACTGAATTAGGTCTAAACAATTTGTATTGAAAGTATTAATTAAGTTGTCATCGACATTTTTTTTTCAGATTTTTAAATTACGCTGTTTAAAAGTGTTCATCAACCCCTATCGCAGTGTAAACGACGTTTCCTTTTTACAAACTTTAGAAGCATTTGAGGTTTACCATAGACAAAGAGAACTGGACAACGCATTTCACCGAACTATGTAAATCTTCAATTACGCTATTCGCGGGGATGACTTGGCCAATTTGAAAAAGAAGTCAAACATTACAATAAACAACAAATAGACTAAAATAATTATTTTAATATACTCATTAAACGTACTTATAAATGCTGCGAACATACAGCGTACATTAGATCCACGATTACCGCTTTGCATTTGGACTTGTGATCAAATTGTGCACATCCTTTGGCCAATGTACGAGTAATAGGTAATGATAGTGTATTATTAAAAAAAGTTAGATATCGTACTAGCATGCAAAAACTGAGGCAACGAAATTAGGATTATTGTCGTAATTTGATTCAGTCACATGTCACTTTCTAAACACAACAAATCAAAATTATATTTCGAACAATTAAAGATACCTACCGTATCTTTACTTAAATCACTGGTAATGTGGATTTGTTGTGATGTGGCATTGGATATGTTTTTGTTAATTTGGCAGCTACATTGGATCTTTCTAAATAACGTAGACCCAATTACACTAGTTACCATTATTTAAATAAAAAAATCGGTCAGCTATTTATGTACAAGAAAACAGTTATCGTAATGATTGGCTTACCAAAAGGTCCTACCGAGCTATCACTTGGTATACGGGTAAGTTATGTTAGTTCGTAAAGTATAAAAATTCCGTATAAAAACGGCAAAAAAACTCGTTTGTTGTATGTGAGCCCAAATATTTGATTCATTTTAATTGTATTAAATATTTTTAAAGTATATATTTTAAGCGTCTACCTGTTGCCGTTATCAATCTCGAGCAAGACCAAGCAAAAAAATCATGTTTTTTGTATAAGAGCCTTTTTGTAGCTGTTTTATAGTATTTGTTGTTATAGCCGCAACAGGAATACATCTTCTGTGAAAATTTTAACTGTCGAACTCACGAATCACGGTTCATGAGATACAGCCTGGTGACAGACGGACGGACTGACAGTGAAGTTTTAGTAATAAGGTTCCGCTAATTACCCTTTGGGTACGGAACCCTAAAAACAAACTGTGGTTTACTTTGCGGTCATGAATTTAATAGCGATCGAACTTATAAAATTAAAAACTTTTATTGACTACTTTAAATTGTCAACAAGGTTATTATTAATGATGCTTAAAAGAAAATCCTTTGAAAAATTGGTATCTACTTGTATTTGCAAATCAAGTTGCAAAATAATAATATTTTACTGCAATCCGACATTCGACTGTAACGGAACGTCAAGCAAAATATGAAGACTTAAAAATGTTTTGCTGTTGATTAAAAGAATATAAAAAGCACTAGTGTGGTTAAGTAATCACAACAGCACGCGAGCTTTATAAGCTGTATTATAAAGCTTAAAGCAGAGCAATATTGGCTTTAGAAGCATGTGTGTTTCAAAATATAATTCTATTATATTAGCCAGTGGTAGTTAAAGGTCACAAAAAACTGGCCAAGTGCAAGTGTGCCTCGCACACCAAGGGTTCCCTACAAACTTATTATATGCAGATAGTTCTTCCATCATGAGATCAAGTCTTACAGGTTTATCATCAGTTTCTGGATTTTGATTAATTTTAACAAATTAAGTTTTCATAAATGCTTTGACATACAAAGACACTTAAAGCTCATTTTTTATTTTGTATTCAATGAAATGGAAACTTCCTTCCTGGACCCATAGCCTTTTGAGAAAGCCATCAATAAGTGCGAATTAATCTTTTCAAACATCTAATGACGACGTTTACTCTCAATCAGACTGTTTGTCGTTGCTTTGACTTAAAATATTTTATTTTCAAAGTCTAAACTTCAAAGTTATTCTTATTATATTATATTAATTATAAAAGAGTACGTAAGTACGTAAATGAGAAGCCAGTGAGTGAATTTAAGTTAGCTAACATTACAAGTATCAATCTAACTTTTCTGAATTAAACTTGATCCGTTTTTATAATAATTTCATGATAATTATATATGAAAAAATATTTATAATTGTATTAAGCAATATAAAAAAATGAGAATTGTAGTAATTCTAAGAAAATCAGTGCCTCCTCTGGTACTAAAATTAAAAAAAAAATTAGTTGTGATTACAGTAGATAGTTTGTCATGCATTTAATCCACAACAAAAGATATATTTGATATTACGGAATCTATTGGTTTGAGTTCACATCGAAACTATGTGAGGCTTTTAGAAATAGCAAATACGTGTAATGAGAATTTATGAATTATAACCGAAAATATGTTAACCGCAGTCGATAAGACTCCACCGACTGCTTGCCGTTTAAAAAATTCTAAATTATTTTTCATCCATCTGTCAATTTCATAAATAAATATTTTTTGGACATTACACACAGCGCCATCTGGCGCCAAAGTAAGCAGAGCTTGTGTTTTGGGTACCGGACAACGGATACAAATACATATATAATACTTTTTTTTTTGTGAATGCATACATATCATACATAAATACATCCAGACTCAAGACAAACACTAAATGATTATCACATAAATATTTGTCCAGTGCGGGAATCGAACCCACACCCTCTGCACAGCAGTCGGCCACACTACCAACTAGGCTGTGAGGCAATCAAATAGTATGATATCTGACGTTATCAATGTTGTTGGTATGCTAACATCAAAACATTCCGCTAATTCTTTAGTAGTTTGACATGAATCGGCTTCCACCATCACATTCAATTCATCGTTATTTACCTTAGTTACCGGTCTTACTCGTGGCTCAATCTTCAGGTCAAAGTTTCCACTACGAAAGCGGTTAAATCGATAACGCACGGTGCGTTCTTTAGCCGCATCCTTAGTAGCGTTGAAATTACGAGCATTTTCTGCTGCTTTAGTCCCACGTCGGAACTAGACACATTTACAATTAATAAATTGTTACAATATTGGTTGCCTCTTCCCGGAAATCGAGTCCAGGACCTTTTAAATGGCAGCCGCACGCTCTACCGCACTGCACCACTCAGTTCTCAGTTTTTGTAATTAATTATATAATAGAGGGGCACCTAGCGATAGAAATAAATCTTATTTTTATCAAGTACATATTTTTCACACGCATTGTTTTACATGCTCGGGATCGAATCATTGAATATTCTATCATATGTAATCCGAAAAAGCTTTCGCTACGAAAATTTCCAGTATGCAATAGGGTTGAGAAAAATCTGTGACACGCCTGACATATATTAAATGTTAGACGAAATTTAATTAAACGTTGCTATGTTACCTTCAAATACTTTCGCCTCAACTTATCGGGAAAATCCATAACACGAAGTTTTTTTGCCCTTGACTGTCCCTCACAGGCTTTCATAAATCATCCCTCGGATGCCAGTAAGCTCCCGTTAACACGATTTTGAACAGCACCCCTGCATTCATATTGTTCACGAGTATATAATAGGTTTATCGGATATTGAAAGCCGAAAATATTTGAGCTCCAACGGACTTATCCAGCTGTTGCCCTTAAATATTTTCCTATTTCCTTGTTGCTATAGCAAAAATGCCCAATATTTAACAAAATTCTTGGAGTTTTCCGGATTAAAAATTTAATAAATAATTGTTAGTTGTGTATGTTTATATTAAGATATATATATTTATTTATTGCTTTATTTAAAAGTTAATTTCCTATTGAAATCAGTATCATAAGTTGTAAAAAATGTATCAAACAGTAATATGGGAGATTTTATCGTATATTTTTTTATTATTAACAACAATTAATTACCAAATCATCGATAGATTTCGTTTCACTAACTAGTGAATTGAATGATTATTTAACTAAAATATGAATATTTTTTTTGGAAGAAAGATAGGTCTCGGTCTTTTTGATTTGTTTCAATACATAATTTTGAACAGGAATCAGAAAAGCCAGTATCATATTTCAATTCTGCATAACTGATTAAAAACTGACAATACTAAAAAACAGTAATAATAATTGTTGTATCTTTTAAAGTAACTGATTTTAACAGTTTGCTCTCATTTTATTGTATTATTTTAGTAAGTATATGGGCTGTAAGTTGAGCTAATTCAATCACAGTTAGTATTCGATATAACTACACACTGAACCGCAGACAAAAATGCAAAAGTAGTTTTAGTTGTTTTTACTGGCTCTTTTTTTCTCTCTATTCAGCGAGAAAATGCAGTTAGCATTCTTGCTACCGTACCACTAGGCAAAAACATTTTCAATATAAGGTTTTTTCATTTCTAAGCATAGTATATAATAGTAATGATTAACACTATGCTACATAAAAACAAAAAAATAATAATTGACATGTTTGACTTTGTTTTTAATAGCTTACTAACTATTAAAAACAAATTATTTTTATTACCTAATAAGTGTTTCGGTACATATAATATACTCATTAGCTAATTATCAAAGTATTGTATTATTACTTGAAATACAACTTCTTGCCAGCTCTTTTTGGCAGAAATTAACATTGTATACATTGTATTGACGATTCAAAAGTGTTATTAGCAACCTATTTGAATAAATATTGTTTGATTTTGATTTTGATTTGATTAGTTGGATTACATTATAATATTCTTTTTAAGTAGATTATACTTAAAAACATCACTAAAAAAATTTAAAACACATAAAAGTTAGTTTTAGTATGCTAAAGGTGTAAAGCTAGCTATTATAATATAAAGTTGTTCTAAGGTTATTAGGTGTGTACAATGGTTAAAAACTTAGTTTATGTTAGAGTTAGGTTTCTAAAATTGTTGCCTTATAATCGTAAATATATTTTATTGTAGTCAGTCCAAAATATGCCGAAAAACAGTACTTAACTACAAACAAATATTTTGGTACACAAGTATGTAGTTTTCTAAGAGCTATCTTTTGTTTTCTAAGAGCTTCTAACTTAAGTGAGCGCACAAAAATCACGTAGCATTTCCGAATTTGTCATATAAAGCTTGACACACTAAAAGAGGGTGTTACTGACAGAAAAGGACGTCCCATTTTCTTTACGTTCCGTGACGACATGTCTCTTTCACTTCCGGATGGTAACCATTTGTCAGAAATAAATCGGTCCAACAGGGACAAAACACGTCCTGCCTGTCAAGCCTCTTGCCTCTACGAAATTTTCTACACCAAATAACTAAGATTAACCTCAGTTATATTAGCAATTATATAATAATGCTTGAACAATAATTGGATTTGCTATAGAAAATAAAGTCATCTCATAAAATAAAAAGTTAGGTTTAGGTTGTTTTTTAAACAAAAAAATATTTACATTATAATTTTATAGAGTTTAACAAGTACATAAATTGTAATACGAACATATAATATAACAAGAAAAAATAATAAAAAAATAAATGGCTCAGTGGGTAATGACTCGACAGCTGAATCGACGGGCGTGAGTTCGATTCTCGTACAAAACAAAAATTTATATTACTTGTATCCGTTGTCTGGTATCCATAGCACAAACTTTGCTTAGTTTGGAACCAAACGGCAAAAATAGTTATTATTATTATTGTGTGACAGCAAGTACGAATATCATAGAAAACTAAATCACTGACCATCCCTGAGGAAGATGATAAATATAGTGGGTTATCAAAATTTTAACAAACTTGCCAATAAATTATTAGCTTATTCAATTACTTAATATTATTATGAATAAGGTACTAATTCTCTTGAGATGAGAAATTACGGAACAGGTCCGGAAATTGAAATATCCAAATATTATTTCTTTACGTTTTAATACCTTGGGAAATTATTTGCAACAAATTTTCAGTGATGTGTGTGAGCTTCTTTGTGATCGCAACTTGAAAACTAATAGACCGAATATACTGTACCAACTCAAATACTTTACCAATCGTCCCGACTTCACAAAAGCTGTGGGACGAGCCGTTCAGTGAAGTGAAATGGAATAATCTTATTGAAACTCATCCAGTTCTGCAGAGCGTGCTCGACTTTTAGCTGTATCTGAGTGGGAGTCAGGATTTTGGGTAAGAGCACTACCACCATCTAGAATTGGGACACTCTTAGATTCGAATAGCTGTTTGTTACAGAATTGGAGCTTTGTGTACTAATCCTCATAGCCGCCAGTGTGGTAACGTGGTTGATAGTCTCGGTCACCCTGCACTGTTATGCAGCAAAAGTGCAGGTCGAATACCCAGCCATGCAGTCATTAATGAGATAATACGCCGGGCCCTTGTCAGTGCAGGGGTTTCAGCCATTGTGGAACCTTTGGGGCTGGCTGAGGATGACGGTAAGAGACCTGATGGTTTGATTTGGTGCCCTGGAAGATGGGACGACCGCGGATTTGGGATGCAACATGCATTGATACTTTGGTACCGTCACATCTTCAGGCTACGAGTCAAAAAGCCGGGTCTGGGGCTGACATGGCGGAGCATAAATGAATTCGGCGTGTCAGTGAATTATCATTGCCATTTAGCGTGGCATTGCTGCTAGCCTCCTAGCCACGTTGTCCACTGCTGGTAAATTAGACGATATTTTTTATTTATAGATTTCGAAGTAGGTGTTTTTCGTAGGATTTGTGTATTTTAAAAATTTTATAGTTTTTAAATTAATAATAATGTATTTATTTTAATTTGTAAAATAACTAAATGTATAAATAACAAATAACTACGTAAATAAATATTTTCGAAAAGCAGACCTAATCGCTGTATTATATTATTATATTAATCTCGTCATCGAAATTCTCATAAGAAATTTTTCTCCTATTTTCCCCCTAGAAGATGACTTTTCAAAAACGCTGAAATACGTTTATCTTAATTTTTAACCTGAAAGCCAAATCTCAAAATTATTTAAATTTACTCGTAACTTTAAAAATTAAGGAATTCCATTCAAACTTTCTACCCTCATTTTGCCCCCTCAGGGGATGAATTTTGCAAAATTGTTTCTTTATATAGCTTTACTTCAGATATTGATTTTCTAAATTTGAAGTTTGGGCTGTGCCTCGATATGTGATTAAATTAGTTTTTTATTCAATCAGTCAGCAAGTCAGTCAGTTTATTCTTTCATATATATGGATTATTTTACCTACTGTTACTCGATTCACCTTTTGCCGCAATTGAACTTAAAAGCTTTTTAGAAATATTCAACCCAACCGTTAGCAAATAAGATGAAAAAACTTACCTGCTCTACCCACACATTCGTTGTCATGATTTGGTTCTTAAGATTCTGCAAAGAAAGAAAAAAACACGTATTAGATCAAAACAGATTCCAATTCTGAATGTTTGTGGATCAAAACATACATAATTTAACAAAAAAACTAACATTTAATATTAGATTATTTGTTTACGTATAGTACGAAAAGAAAAGTTAAACACATTTATATCTAGGAATCCCAAAAGGATTTCAATGAAAATTCCAATCGGTAAAAGCACTAAATGGAATATTCCCAGATACCTAACACGCTTACTCAAGAATCCTTGTTAACATAGAGCAGATGTACAAGTACGTAGGGACTAACTTCTCGACTCTGCTGAGAAGTTTGTGGAATGTAATTTTATTTGAACGTAGCTTTAGGTAATTAAAGCAAAAGGAATCCAAAAGTTTCTTTTGACGAACGCTCCGATCCGGAAGTTTGATTCTATGAACTATTGTTTTCTGTTGTCTTACGTATGTTGCTGACGTGTTAGTTTGTTGTTAGCAGTTTCCTTTAATTTTCATTAGTTTCTTAGTACCTACGTGTAGGTATACCGTGAGTTGTGAACTATGATACATACAGCATTAAATCATACTCAAGATTATAGATTAAATCGTTTTTTCAAAAGAGGAGTAGGGAAGATTAGGGATTAGAGATTAGCTTTGTTTCACAGCCTAAGCAATCATATTAAATTATTGTTAAGGCCGTGTCTCTATCGAAATTAGAAGTTTCTAGTGTAAACAACTAAAAATAGCAGATGGCGGAATACAATAAAAATACTTTGGCTATACTTATAATAACTAACTATACTTATACGATAGTAGGTAAAGAGATCCACCTAATAGTGAAGCACTTAGTTAATTAATTATTTTTATTTTGGCATAATTATATATATCCATACATATATACTATTTTTTGTAAGTACATATTTATACATAGGAAACACCCAGTCTTAAGACAATAATTAATAAAATAAAATAATTATGATATTTATGTTTGTCGTGTGCAGGAATAGAATCCACGCCCCTCTATAACCAAGAAGCCGACAAAATTACATTATGCTACGCACCATGCTATGTGAAATGGAATATAGTGTTACTACAGTAATTATATTTGTACACGACATATTTAATAGGTATTTTCGGCATATCAATTAAGTTCATTAACAGAAATTAAATGCTTACAAGTTAAAGTTTGCCCATTGTCAACTTGAGTAGAATAAGATTATTTATAGGAATAGCAGTTTTATAGCACGGACGCTAAGCAGGAAGAATTTCGTACATTGACCTTTCAGTTTTTAGCCTGTGTCAGTTGTCAAAATAGAAGTAATTTGTAATGATAGCGGTCGGTCATTGCATCTGTGCAAGCGTGACGGCAAATAATTATGCGCGTGCAACAGAGACAATTAGTGTCCGGTCATTGAACGAAATTCTTCCTGCTTAGCGTCCGTGCTATAACATTAATTACTTCGTCTACAGTATAGCCCAAGTATACGTACTCGACACGAAACTGTGCACTGTTTGTGTTACGGTACGTAAAGTCTTGTTGCACGTCGCGGCAGCTACAACTTTGTTTCAGAGTTTTGATTGTTAATGTTTTGTTTCAGTTTACTGACTGACGGAATTAAGCTCTCTTTAACTTTAAAAATTAGGATACGTGAACCAAAAGCAAGTTGATTCAAATTAACTTGGCTTGTGCTTTATCATTACGTGAGTTACAATTATTTTAAAGGGTGGACTTCAGTGAGTTGACACATTATGTCCTCTTGGCAAAATCCTAGGAGTAGCTCAGTTTTTGCAGGTATAGTTATCACTAAATATTTGGTAAGAGCTGTTTAAGTGTGAAATAAATTTATGCATCTATCTCTTATTCCAAGTTTACTTTGTCTAGTTTTTACTATTCGTTATATTATATTATTTAAAATATGAACGTAAAGTATTACTTTTAAGTTACAAACTATAATAAATTGAAAGAGTATAAATACAGAACTGACCAAGTGCGAGTCGGACTCGCGCACGAAGTGTTCCGTACCGTTTTCTATAAAGAGAAAAAAAATTACGTTTGTTGCATGGCAGCCCCACATTAATATTTTTTTTATTTTAATTTAATTATTATTTTTAAAGTGAATACATACGTAAATAATTCAAGCGTCTACCTGTTACCGTTATCAATATTAAGCCAAAACGAGCAAAAAAAAAACACCTTTGCTCTTTCAAAAATTTATTTTATTAAATTTTTTGGTATTTGTTGTTATAGCGGCAACAGAATATATCTTTTGTGAAAGTTTCAACTGTCTTACTATCACGGTTCATGTGATACAGCCTGGTGACAGACGGACGGACAGCGAAGTCTTAGTAATAGGGTCCCAGGACACAGTCTGTGTAAGTGCTGTACCAATTGAGCTATTATGATAAATTCCAACTACATCTTTGCTATATACGTTTTGCGGCCTCTATTTACGGGCTCAGGAAAAATCACATTCCGTAATAAAAGTTAAAACTATATTTAATTTTAATTAAAACTTATATAATTTAGAATTTAAACTAATAAATAAGGCGAAGTAGAAATCATATTATATTATCGATGGGTTAGATTCCGGCACAACACAAACATTAATTATTATTGGTGTTTGTTTTAAGATTGGGGGTTTTCTTCGTATAACAAGTATGTATATATTATATATTACCATCAGACGGACCGTGTGCTTGTTTGCCACCTTAGTGGTATAAAAAATGTATTTAAAAAGAAAAAAAAGTATGTTATGTATTTTGTATCCGTTGTCTGGTATCCATTACAGAAGTTTTGCTGAGTTTGAGACCCGACGGCGCTGTGTGTAATCTCCAAAATATTTATTTATTTATATTTATTATTTTTAATTAACCTTTACAACAACAAAAAATATAAGTTCCATAATTTTCATTACAGCTGTGTTTTCTTTGTGACTTTAATTCAGGTGATGACAATTTCCAGCTTAAATGCATATTCATCCTACACGGAGCAAAATCCGGTCACAAAAAGTCACATTAAGATTAGCAATAATACTATAGCACAATATATACAACTTTGCCTTTGCGTAACATTTTAAATTAATATTAACAGAGAATCGAGTAATAAAAGTTAACCAAAAGTAACTAAAAAATTCATAAGAAACAGTAGAAGTTTTGGTAACTACAGAACTATTGTTTATGTTAAGTTAGTTTCACAGTTGGCGCAACTTAAGTTTAAAGTCTTAATTGCTAATCTTTTGTTTTACTTTACTTTGGCTTCCGGTTCAGACATTTTTGTTTACGCTTTGCTTTGATGTCATTAAAATACAAAGGTGTTATATAATCGTGACAGCGAATTGATAAGCAAGTTTTTAATTAATTTCTTATGTACTAATCAATTAGTTAAGGAAAATTCCTTCGAACCAATATTAATATTTTCAATTATTTCATGCATATAAAATTGTAACCTTAATTTTGTATAAAATCAAGTCTGTTTTTTGTCTGTTTGTTTTTGGTTAGCGTCATTTTTAGGAATATCAAAATGCGCACATTAATCGGATATTTTCTGGCCTATAATTTTTAACTTCCGTATTTTTCTCTTAAATACATAGCTTACATTACTACATATACAATATACACACTCTTCTCCTAAGTAACAAGTGAAAATATATTGTCGGCAACTCAGAACCTACAATTAGAAATATGTTTTGGAATTGGATTTTTAAAGAGAATTTATTTTGTAAATACATTTGTTTAGAAATATTAATATAAAACACTAGTGATATTTGTATGTTACGTGCTTCAAATTCGCTACAATAAAATCTTCACAATACTTTGACAAAATTTTCTCTTGGAAAACATTCTTAAACTTAACACGAACATTTTGAAGTTCATATTCTTGTTTTGCATAAAATGGGCACAAATTTCTCTTCCTTTTTTTGGTTTCTTAATAAACGTTGCGTTTAAAATGTTCAACTAAAATGGGTTGCCCTAAAAATTTGCATATTCTATCTCAAAACTTTCCTAGTCTCCTAACGCAGTGACCTTTCTGTCATGTTTATACATAAACTAAATCAGCTTTATGTATCAACTAGAAGGCGAGTGCTCGTAGTGACAGTGGCGACATCTGTTGTAACAGGAACACTACTCTCCCTGATGAGTAATTAAACTTTATAATTGGATGAAGCTAGGTCAACGCTGACGACTTTGCACGGGTACGGTGGCGAGTAGGCAATCTTGTTTAACATATTTTCAATAGTTTGTAAATTCTGTTTTTTTTAGACTTTATTGAATTTAAGTAGGAGGGTAAAATATTGGTAAGTACTTATAAGTTTGGAAATAACTACCCCTAAACTAAGGTAACAGCTAAACTTAATACAAGATTTAATAATTAACTTAAAATGTAAAGTGGCAATGTAAGTCACAATTTTAGAAATTACAACAACTTTTGCCGCAATTAGTATTATCAACTCACTCGTTAAAATTATAAAGCTTTATGTCTCTCTGTCTAAACAGACTTTATGTTCGTTTATAATGAAGGAGTCAGCTCCTATATTTTTTTAGTTTACTTACAATTTTTAAAATCTATTAGCTGACAATAATAACTATTACTGATGACTAACTATTACCTACTAAAAGATCCGTATACGCTCAAATATGAAAATAACTAATAAGACCTCGGCTTTAGAATTTTTTGTCCTAGTAAGTCTGGCTTCTACATTTTGTTCACTTATTTGGAAATTATTTCAATTAAAATAGGCGCTTGACCGCTTTTTGAAAGTTAGTGCTAGTGCTTGGTAACTTTATTCTGTGTGCTAGTGCTTGGTTACTTTATACTGCATGCAAGTGCTTGGTCACTTTATACTGCATGCCAGTGCTTGGTAACTTTATTCTGTGTGCTAGTGCTTGGTAACTTCATACTGCATGCCAATGCTTGGTAACTTTGTACTGCATGCCAATGCTTGGTAACTTTATACTGCATGCTAGTGCTTGGTAACTTTATACTGTGTGCTAGAGCTTGGTAACTTTATTCATTGTTGAGAAAAAGTTTTTGTCAAACCAGCGATGGGATCCTATAGATATTTAATATGCCCATTTTGGGGATCAGAACTTTAAAATTACTAAATAACATAAAAACCTAGCAACCCACGTACGATTAGGTGTTTTACGACGATTTAGCGCCATCAGTTATGACTATTAACTGAACTTACGAGGACCAATCCACTGAATTACGCTGGAAGTCCTTGCAAAGTAATTAACAAGCCTGCGGTTATAGACGAGTTACATCATAAAGTAATAAATAAGTCTTCGGTTATAGACAAGTTAAATTATAAAGTAATAAATAAATCTACGGTTATAGACGACTTAAATTATGAAGTAGAAAGTAATGAAACATCATACCTCTTCAGCCACTTGATTCGCAAGCAAAAACTTTTCTATTTAATCGTTATTTATCATTAGCGGAGCTTAATGAGCTTCGGAGCGTTACACAACACAATTCCATTAATGCTAACCACAAAGCGGGTCATAAATCAACAGCATAAGTTGACATCTTTTATAATAACAAAAGAACCTTCGTCATGAAACTCTTTGTGATCCAAGCTTATCGTAAATAAGCCACAGAAATAAACATCCTGTTAACGAAAACCATCTTCCTTTTTGTCCCTAAGATTTTCGCTTTAGATACAGGTGTTTTGGCAATTAAAAAATTTAGATTTCAACCTTCACAAGATTAAAAGGCTTCTTTGAAGTGTTGTCTGCGAAATAAAGTCCTTTTTGGCGTTGTAATTTAGTCGCCAAGGATTTAAATTGCTTTGTGTACATCAAAGAGATTATATTAGAAATTATGGTTTTGATATTTAAATGGTATGAAAATGCTTTGTATATTAAACTAAATGATATGAAAATAAATGAAGGCATCACAATTCCTGATTTGGCATCAAAATATCGGGTATCTTCAATTGTTTTCCGAATGCTTATTATTTAATTTAAAAGAATGTATGGACAAAACTTTGAAAAACAATTTGCAATGGGCTCAAAATTTAACCAATAAAATATTGACACAATTGAATGAAGATGCAAATAGGGTTTTACTTTAAATATTGTTTGTACTTTCAAGATTGATTTAATGAAGGTCAATATGACCAGACAAATGTCCCTAGCAAAGGTCAGGTTAGTGCTAGGATGCAAGCAAGCATGAAGAGATTTATTTTATTTCGAAAAAGAAAGTTTACAAAAAAACTTTAAGTCACGACCAAGTTTCTAAATTTTTATGCCCTCCTAGTAGGTCACATACACTATAAAGTTTAATTGACTGAATATAACAATTTTCATGTCCATAAACCGATTTTACTACGATTTTTATGCAAGTTTTGGTTTATGTTCAGTATTAATGATTTTATGCAAAAACTTCAATTGTGAAATGAAATAAAGAGAAATTCTTTGAATGAAGATATAGGATATCAAAAATGTGTAATCATCTGTTTAAATCTTTTATAATTGTATTGAATGCGAGTGGCTTTAAATTTTTTGCTTGGGTGCCACATATTAGATACAGATATCTATTAAGATACTGGTCTTCTACATAAAAATATGGACCCATTACAATATAAAAGCATGAAAAAACTTATTAACGAATTTATTTGTACTGGTTATCTCTTATTATTATATTATTAAAGACAGTGCTGTTATTTTTACATAGCTTTCTATTTTTTTTATACCACTAAGGTGGCAAACAAGCTTGCGGTCCTTCCTTGCAGCACGTAGGGCATCACTTGAGCGTAACGGATCCTTCAAAAATCTAATAACTTCTTTCTTGAATAACCCCATAATGTAGTCCTTACACAAAACCTTAGCAGTTTTCTCTAAAACCACACTGTACGTGATCATTTAGGTTCTAAGGTGTGAGGTTTGAAATACAGTGTTGTTATTTTTACATAAAGTTTTTTTTAAATTATTTTGGTCTTTTAGGTAGTAAATTGAATTATTGTAATCCTTGTACTATACACCATTCTATTTTGAATAATCTAGATAGTAGACAGTAGACGATTAAAACCAATTTTGTAAAGTGGATCATTTGAGATGACTAGTCCGTAACAAAACTTAACGATTATTACCTCTGAAAGCTTACGGAAGCTTATTGCCAATAGACTAACAGCCCGTTAAGCTTCTATGTCACTAATACATTACCTAAGTACCTATTGTATGGAGATAATAGGTATGTTCTTAAATGTAATTGATCCATTTGAATTTTTATATTGAACTTCCACATTATGGGTTCCGTACTAATATTAACACAGGGTCTTAAGAGGATACGATTCGCGGCGTCTCGCAGCGGGCTTCACACAAACGAATTTATCATTTGCTTTTGACATTTACTGATCAATAACTGTCAAATTTCTTAGTCATAATCCCAAGCCGAATACCTATGTCTGTGGTTTTCCAAAATCTTGCAAAATGTTTATATTAACTAGAAATCTTTTTGAAACCATTTGTATGAAAAACTAGAATCTTAAATAACTTTTGACCTATAAAATTTAATAGAAAACTAGCACACTGCAGACCTAGATATTTATTACTAGAACATGCCTTTAAAATTTCGTGGTGTTTGATCAGCAAGTGTCAAAAATAAGAGAGAAATTCGTTTGTATGAAGCACGCTGAGAGGAGCTCCGAATCGTATTATCTAAAGCACCAAGGAATTAAAATGGCAATACCTGATAAATATACAATGGGAAAAAAAGCTATAATATTGCGGACTTGTTGGAAATCACTTAGCTAACTAGGTATTCTTTTTTATAAACCTGCACTTGACCATTATTTTTTTACTAAAGACCATTTATTAGACTAAAACCTAGTTTGGCGCAACGTCTTGTTACGGTTTTTAAGAGCAGTTGTAAAACATGGTAGACAAATGTAATTTTTGAAGGTTGCTTTTTTTCCAATATTCGCTATTGTAGAAGCTAAAGTAACACATAGTTTCATTTTAAACTGTTTATCTAGTAATCGGTTAAGAAAATGTTAGCCCTGTGACCGAGATAGGGACTAAAATACTGACAGACAGACAGACAAAATAAAGGCAGATAGATAAAGAATATCAATACCGTATAATATATCTATTTATACCCTTAGATACGGCATCTGAACATCGTGTGCATCTTAGATTTTTCTCTATTTTAACACAAATGCCAATAAAGTTATAGTAGTATACTAACTGATACCACATACTAGCACGTGATGGATTTTTGCCGTCATATTAGATAATGTAGTACCTACTATTGTTTCCATAAATATTTATGCAGTACCTACTTTTGTTTCCTTAAATATTTATGTTGTGCTTACTATTGATTCCTTAAATATTTATGAAGTACCTTCTATTGTTTCCTCAATTATTTCCTTACATATTTATGCAGTACCTACTATTATTTCCTTAAATATTTATGCAGTACCTACTATTATTTCCTTCAATATTTATGCAGTACCTACTATTATTTCCTTAAATATTTATGCAGTACCTACTATTATTTCCTTAAATATTTATGTAGTACCTACTATGTTTTCCACAATAGTCGTTAAAAGCATAAACATTGATGACATGTCAGTAAATTATTAAATACGAGAGTTTTGTTGAACTCATACATTTAACTAATTATTTAAAAGAGCTTAAAGTTATGCAAAAAAAGTTTGTATGGGGAAAATTCAAACTGGTTTCACACAGAGTTAGAAACACATTATTTTGAAATATACAAACATTTTTTAGCACCTACCATATTTAGTATTTTTAGTATTTAGTAATTTATACAATTCAACGGCAGTGTAGATCCCTCACGTGCTTGTATCCACCTTAAGCAGAATTAAGGCTACCCTAAAACTAAAACCGTGTTCGAAACCCATTCCGCTCTACAAAGATCGCTATCCCAAGAAATAAAGAAAAATAAAGCTGACTTTAGGAGGAACGCATCTTTTGTTTTAGCTGCCTACACTAACCAGAAACTATGGACACCTGACACCTACAGCTGTTAACAAGCCAACGTATCTTGTTAAGTTGGGCACAGCAAACTATCGTGATCACGTAGGGAGGAAAAGGATGTATGACAGGGGTCCGGTTGTTATTAAAAATGTCCGTAACAACAGCCTTTTTTATTTATGTCTGCCCTTAGGCTGTTACGTGCTTCATAATAACAATAGAAGGGTTCTGTATCAGTGAATAAAGCGGTCCCTAGTATATATTTAGTTTTCCCTCAAGTTGTATATTTCAATTGTTTTGGGTTCCAGTAAAGGATATTTAAAAACAGGCCAAGTGCATGTCGTAGTAGCATTAAGTTAGGGTTCCGTAGGTTAAGAATATTTTTGGATATCTAAAAACCTAGTAATTTTTTTTTAAATTTAAAATAATTTAACTGAGAAGTATGTATAAAATAAAAGCTTATTTTTTTTCTGATTTTTGGAACTTTGTGTTAAAAAAAATCTCCACTCAACATTTTCAACTTTTAAAGCTAATATCTCGCAAAGAGCTAGTGAGAAACCTTTAATGCATTTTTAAAACCCATTCGACAAAACTCTACAAAAACGTGTCCGCAAAGAAATTACATCAAATTGTTATTGCATGGCAGTTCACATTAGACACCCTTCTGTATAAAATCCTATGCGCAGTTAAGGATTTAAGGGCCAAGACGATAATCATGTTGCAGCAATGTGAAACACACAACTACAATATGGAACACTAAGATCGTAAAATTGCAGTAGTGGGTAAAATGAAAATTAGCTTTTTGAACTACGAACAACTTTTCCACACTAGCAAGTAAAGTCTATCTACTTTGTACTACTACTGTAAAAACGCGCAAATTTCAACAACAAACTTTTCTGACCCGATGGTCAAAAAAAAAAAATTACAATCACCGTATTGAAATAACTTACAAAGACACTAGTGACCAAAAACCCAATATCAGAAAAATTTGTTGCACTGTAGTAAGATGAATTGTTATTTGTTTAACAAGTGAGCAACATTGTTTTTTTGATATGAATGCCTACTTTAAATTCCTAGCTAGCGGAGTAGTGTAGTTCTAATATATATACTACTGAGCATAGAAAGGTATTTAAAAAAAATCAGGTTTTCGGTAAAAATATCAATAAGGTAAGAATATAAACAAATCTATAAGTAATAAATAAGAATCCTATCCCGATAACCAAATTAAGGGCGAGTAGAGCCGCTGGCAAAAGCTAGTAACAAAAATTTAATTAAATAGTAAGGAAGTAGCCAAATAAGAAAAATACAATATGTGTCTTTTATGAAAATAAGTAAGATTACATTATTTTTAAGCGTAATATAATTTTTGAAAAATTGATTTTGCTAAAAGTTTTTGAGCACCAAAACCAAAATTTTTGTGCTGGCGAGCAAAAAAATTACCATTCTGTCTATCGGCTGTTGGTGTGAACAGAAAAACAAGAAAACATAATGCTTCGTGAAAACTAGGCTAAGTTATAGCCATCGCGTAAGTGAATTTAAATCTTTGTACATGAGCGAGCCATAAAGGAGATTTTTCATTGTGCTCCAAATTGCATTGGCGTCAGGCCAACTTCATTCGTCATAGGCAGAAATTGGCAACAACTTTAGTTCACATTTCCGAACGCCTTAAAAGTTTTTAGCAAAGTTTTAATTGAACAGATGTAAGGCGGTACACGATAATTCAATGTTTTTTGTTTTTGCAATATTTAATTTCTATTTCCCTAGATTTTTAAAGGATTAGTGTTGGTGAAAGATTGTGTTAAGTAAATCTTGGTTAGTGTATATTTTACTTTTAATAGGTGTACATTTTGCAGCAAGAAAACTAGAAGTTAAATAAAATAAAACCAGTTTCTCCCTGTAACTGTATTATATTTAAATAAATAATTCAATAACTGCAACCTAAGGGCATGCAATGAAAAGGCGGATTATCTTATAGAGAGGTATAGATAAAGACCTTTGATAAAATTGAACTTCCTATTTACGTTACTTTCCATCAGGTTTATTTCATTGAAACGTTTTGACACACTGGATGCAATCTAGATTGCAATTTGTTTCTAAAATAATACAGGAGAACACTGCTGCACTGTGAATCTTTTACCACATTGCAGAAAAAAAGATTAGTTTAGATTAGTTTCCAAAGTAACCCGTCATAAAATAGGTTGCAAAAGACGACTATATAAAGCGATAAATCAGGCGGTCAGGTGACGTAACTTGGTACAAGCGGGTTAGGCTCATAAGATGTGGAAAGAATTAGGGGATGCCTATGTTAACCAGCGGGTATTAATAGGCTGATGAAAAAGTAGGTACAATGATATATGATTAAGTATTATGACTTATAAGCCATAAGCTTTTAAAAAGTAAAAACCCGCCAAGTGCGAGTTGGACTCGCGCACCGAGGGTTCCGTACCTATCACCATTAAATTAATTTACACACACAAACAAAAACAAAAAATGTGCCGCTAAGCGGTCACCCATCCAATTACTGACCAAGCTCAACAAATATATAAATAACAAACAAATATGCTTCTGTTTCGCTTAAAAAATTCAAATTGTTTATTTCTCAAAAATAGGATACAATATCACTATTTTGACGTCAGCATAATATGCAAGGAATTCATAAACTACTACCGTTTCAAGATGGCGTTCTGGGGAGAAGAAATGGCGAAAGAAACTCTCCAGCTGTTGCTCTTTTCAATTTTAATTATAACGATTTGTACATTTCCAAATATAAGTACTATGATAGCAACATTTTAGTTTCTCCCATGCGTTTTTATCTATAAGATAGTCTTTAATTGAATAGTAAGCTTTTTTGACAAGTATCTGTTTAACAAAATTTTTAAACTTTTATAAATTCAGTTTACATACGTCTGCAAGGATTTTGTTGTAGAAACGGACACATTGTCCTTTAAATGATTTATCAATTTTTTCAAGCCTTGTGTGGATAATAACTAGATGGCGCTGTAACGGTGACTTAAAAACTCTTATACTGTGCCCAAGACACAGATCTGCAGCTTTTCAAGGTAGCAAGTCGGTGCTGGAACGAAAATTTGACACAATATGCACAAATATTTTTTTCCTTATGTGGTATATGGCATAAATTATACAAGTAAGAATAACTTTTAATAATAAGTTGAATAGTATAATTCAAATACCGACACTTTATACAATTTAAACTCTTTGTTTATATTTTTGCATCTATAACAACCATAGATCACCAAGCAAAGTATTTGTCGGTCGAAGATAATTAGTGGATTAATAATATGTAAGTTGTTGGTTTTTTTATTTGCCAATTTGGCAGGGAAAGGACTTAGTCCATGCAGCCTAGATGCGTCTATTTTTCCTCTTTATTTTTTATTGAATTTTTTATTACATATTATATATTTTAACGTGTTGTGTTGTGATGGACCATCAAATAACGATTTTTTTCCTTTTTTTTCAGTGAAAACTTCTTTAGCGGCGTTGTGCACTTTTTTTGTGATGGGTAAAAAGGGCAAGCGTATACTGATTTACAAAAGATTTCGTTTTAGGTAATCCGTCACAAAATGCTTTTTATATTTATTTAATTTATTATTGTAGTACAGCCAACAGCATATTATAGCAACAGTACTTTTTATAAGAAAACCGTAACACTAACATAATTATAATTTCTAAACTAAATGTACTAACCATATTATAGTTTTGGCTTGGCGCAATAAATGCATGTCTATTTTGCGCTTATTCCTGACTAAATTATATTTTTTTTTTTCTAAAATGGTAAATGGCTCGGGCTCGTCTCACTACGCCAGTTTTTATTATTTGTATTTCTACTTTAGAGTTCAAACAAAATGATCACTGCAAGATTATATGTGTTACTATTTTTACTAAAAAGCAACTAGATTATAAATTTGTAACCTGTACGAGCGTAAATATTGTTATTAATTTAGTAAGTATTCATCTTAGTACCCTTTGATGGAAATTGTACGAATTTTTTACTTATATGACCACATTTTTAAGTTGGTTGACTATAACACATTAAGTGTAATGTCTACTTAGCTATGATAGATTTGCTTTTAATTTCGTTAAATATGCTATTCCTATGATTTTCTTCACACACCCAAGAACAGCCATTTAGCTGACAGGGGGGACACTGGGCTTTAACAAAAATTAGCGCTTAAAAGCTTAATATTTTTATCATCCAGTTATCTGGTTATTTAGTTAAGTCAACCGATAAAGTATGGTTTTAGGACATTTTCCAAGAGCAAATTGGGCAAAGTATTGTAGAGATTTAAACGTACATGTTACACTTTAATCTTAGTAGTGGCTTTGAAGCTCGTAATATAAAAATACCATTAGTGTTTTATTATTATTTATAAAGTCTAAACATATAATCACCAATACACTTAACAGGGCTCAAGGTGTGGTTAGATATTTATTTCGTGAACGTTAACTGCAGCTACAAATAATAAATAATGTTCGCAATATCTACCATTTATATAATTTTGTTTAATATTTTAAGCTTCTAAACTGCAAGAACTTCTTGGCAAGACATATTCAAGAGATATTTGAATATTTTGGATATAAATATTCTTGTACATGGTTATAAATCAACTGTGAGTTGACTCGGCTGAGGGGAGGGGAGTCGTACCGACGACGCGCCAGGATTGCACCATTGTACCGCAGCAGCGCCATTATACGGTACAGAAATTGAGAAACGATTTGTTAAAAGGAAATGTTTATTTCCTTTTTTACTTTGTCCATTTTAATACTTCTTTTAAGTTGTGATTGCAAGATGTTTAAATTGAAATCACTTACACCAGTAACATTGTGAATTTCTTGCTGAATTTCGAGTAACTAATTATATGTCATCAAGCACTGGCAAATTAGTCCAAAAGGAGGGTTATATGTTTGACCTGTATGTATGTTCGTCTCTATGTTACCTCGTAACTACTAAACGGCTCAACCGATTTTAATAAAAGTGGTTAGATTCGTCTTAACCACTAGAATGTCATAAGCTATATTTAAATTATTGGAAAACAAAATGGCGGATTTTTTGCGCCAAATTGCGTGGCACGTAAAATCTTTTCTTTTCAAAACCATCGAATGGCTTATCAAAATAAAGAATTAAACAGGTTTAAAAAAACAATAATAAATAAATAATAAAAAAACCTGACTATAGAAACATTAATAATTATATAGAAATTAAAACATACTTAATATCTTATTATAAGCAGATGGGATTCATTTCAATGAAGTTCAAATAGTATACCTACTGATTGCCCACACTACAATAGTTACATTAAAATGAGTCCCGTCTGCTTATAGTTAAATATTTAGTAAGTTTTAATTTCTGTTTAGTTCTTAATGTTTCTGCAGGTTTTTTTATTATTTAATTTGTTATTTTATATTTCTTACTACTTTTTGCGCTGAAGTTGGTTTTTCATGAATTACATGTGGTATTTTCGACATATACCTACCTACGTTTTACATTACATTTACGAGTATAATAATAATAATAAAGCTCAGCAAGAACTTTGACTTGGTTCATATGAAGTGACCGCCATGTGGGATGTTGATTATCGATCGACGATCATTATCTCTATAGTCAGCGAATGGTCTGGTAGCGAAGAGCATATACCAACACCTCAAGATGCTCTCGTTAGAGGTAGGTTAGAGGGTCGAATACAGTAGGCAGTGATCCTAGAGATGACACGCAATGTCCGGAGGTTTCTCAGTATGCAGCCCTGACCGCCGGTAGCTTGGGCCTTGCCCTTGACGGCACTCTAGTTTTTAAGTTTTTTATAATATATATTTTTTAATAAATAGTCTTCATTGTACACCAAAAAAAAATGTAATCTAAGGAACACTAATATTAGATGCAATGTATGCAGGCGGGTGTTATCGCCAAGAAGCGATTTTTGTCACACAACCTATACGAGTACTTTCGTTAATCGTGATTACCCCTTAAGGAATATGTGTCATTATGGTGGATATACACAGAGCCACCTTATTAAAGATACAGTTTATCAGAAGCTGTGTTGCGCCGATGGGAACTTCCCTATGACGCAGGATTAAGGTGCTTGGCTAAAATAGGCTGTACGTATACACCAAATAATATGGAGACATTATATCATGTGTATACAAGCTACTGGGAACCTTCTTTTGGGGAATAAAACCATGACTTTGTACATCAATACAGTTGTGTTGATAAACTAAAATAACTTATTGAAAATAACTGTAAAGAGTATTCTACGACTTATATGTTAGGTACTTTCTAAGGACCAAATTAACGTTGCAATACAGTCGGTTTCGTGGTCAAAAATCAAAAAAAAATAAAAAAAATAAAACTAATTATTTTTCATTTTTAATGCTCTCAGCGTATTTATAATGCGACACGAAAGATTTTGCGGCTATTATAATTATCCAATATTTTTATCATAAGTTACATACAGTTTTTGAAGACAGTGAAGTATTTTTTTGAGTGTCCTTTTTTGTGACTATGAAAAAAACTTCGTTTCTATCGAGACCTGGGCGGTGCTACAGCCTCTTCAGAGGTGCCACATTGACTATTGGTACATGGAAGTGCTGAAGTGTTTGTATAACAGACCCACGATTTCTTTCCGACTACAAAACCAGAACACGAAACCAATCCATCAACAGAAAGGTATGAGACAGGGAGACGTTATTTCTCCGAAACTATTCACTACTGAGTTGGAAGATGTGTTTACACACTTCTGGAGCGAAAAAATTATGGCGTCAACATAAATGGCGAGTACATCACTCACCATCGATTTGCTGACGACATAGTGGTCATAACAGAATTGCTGGAAGACCTTGGCACGATGCTCAGAGAGCTCAGCAGTTTTTCCCAACAGGTTGGCTTTAAAATGAATATGGATAAAACGAAGATAATTTTCAATGTCCATGTCATGATGATACCGGTTGTTGTTGGGAACGCTACTCTCGAAGTTGTCAACGAATACACATAAGTAGTCCAGTTAAGTTAGGTACAACTTTGAGAAAGAGGTTAGCCGAAGAATCCAGCTCGGTTGGGCAGCGTTTAGGAAACTGAGCAGCATCTTTTCATCCAACATACATCAGTGCCTACGTGCTACGAAAGTCTATCATCAATATCCAGTGATGACTTATGGTACAGAAACGTGGTCTCTTACTGTTAGCCTCTTAAATAAGCTCAGAGTCGCACAGCAAGCTATGGAAAGAGCTATGTTTAGTGTTTCTTTGTGCAACAAAATCCGCAATAAGGAAATTTGCCAAAGAACCTGAAGCAAGCTGAAGTTGCAATGTCGCTCCACCACATCGCTCGTCGAACCGATAACCGATGGGGGAGAAAGATTCTCGAGTGGCGACTACGGATCGAAAGACTCAGCGTGGGACGGCCTCCTACCAGATGGACAGACGACCTGGTTAGAGCTGCAAGAAGACGATGGATGCGGGCGGCTCAGAACCAGCCGTTCTGGAGACAAATGGGGGAGGCCTATGTTCAGCAATGGACTTCTTCTGGCTGAAACGACGAACGACGACGAATAGTTACATAGCTAAATATTAAAGATTTCAGCATTTGTGAATGGCGTTAATACTAAAATACAGCAGGCGCTGGCAAGCTTCCGCAAAACTTTCAACCGCTGAGCTGGACAGGTGCGAGGCACGAAATCCACTAAAGTACGCCAACTATTTCCTACTAAATTTAATAAGGGATAAGCCGCTTAGACCCCAATCACCGAATACGACATGTGTAACTCAGACTTAAGGCTTAGAACTTAAACACATTACGTTAAAAATAAGCTTCCTGTCATTCGGAATTAACTATTTTATTGAGACTAAGTTAGGATGGCTGGAGGATTAAAAATAATTTTATGTAGCATGGTCATTAAATTTTAGATTTGTGCAGGCAAAGCGGGTGCTAAGACCTTAATTACTCCCACGGGCTTTTTTTGTAAATTTTACTATTCTCATAACAAAGCGCTCGTTCATAGAATAATAATAATGCGGCGGTAATGACGCACATATTCTATCAAGTATTTATAAAAGCTGTCAGTTCGAAATATGTTTTATATGTTGAAGTAGGTATGTTTTAACTTCAGTAAAAACTTTTCGATTCATAAACTAGATATAGACATTCTAGATATCTAGATATCTATGTGGCGGTGGCTTTGTTTTCTGTACTTCTATTCCCACCATTTTGATTCTGTTTTGGTGAGTTTATTTCTTCATTTACCTTATATTTTATTTATCTAATGGCATATATAATGAAAAACATTGTGTGTTGGACGGTATGAAAATTACAAACTCAAGTCATTAAAGCCTTAGGCTTATAAAAGCTTAGGTTTTCTCCTTACCACCCTTAATACACAATGCACTATAATCAACTGCACTTTTAGTGGCTAGTGTTTGCAATATTTTTTATAAAAAATAAAAAAATATTATTATGATTTTTTTATATAAAAGGTGGCTAACAAACTTACGGTCCTTCTGATTGTTAGCCATCACCGCAACCTACGGACGCATGTAAAACCTGGGGCATCACTCGCGCGTTTTCGACCTTTCAAAAATCGAATAACTTCTATCTTACAGAGCCCCATACTGTAGTTCTTAGAAAAAACCTTATCAAGGAGCTCCACAATCTAAGCGTTCGCGGGAGGAAGTTTCTTCTAAGGTGTAAGGATGAATTCCCTGCCGATGGCGAGCGGATATTGTAACAATACAATGAGCTTACCCATCGGCCCAACTACCCGCGGAATTTACTCGGCTGTCAACCCACCTAGTAAAGGCCGTTTCTGATACATAAAGCAGCTTGAATAAGTAAGGATTTGGAAGGATATCTTACTATAATGATTAATTTCCGCAAAGTAACGCCTGTTTATATTAATCATCATGCTATAATGTCAATTATTATATCTGTCTTTTATTCAATTCTAACTTCCTTTGGATTCTGTGTCTAGTATTGGCATAAATGGTAATTATTTTTCTCAAACATGTTACGATGTGTCACCATATCTTCCACAAGCTTTTTTGGGATAAATCGTACTTGCAGTACAGTATCAGAGAGCGACCTGCAATGTTTTATATTTGACCGCTTGAATATGTAATCTGAAAATGGAACGAACTACTTTAAACCCGAATATTGATAAATAAAGATATAACTCATCAAGTTTTCTTTAAATTTCGGACTGGGAAACGAACAAAACGAATGCGCCATTTAATTAATTTAAAAAAGTAAAAAAAGAAATCGACATTCGAACGAGACAAATTGGCGTCAAAATTACCACAACTATTTTTATTATTGTCAACGCAGTTGTCAATAGCACTCTACTAGCCTTGGCAACAATTGAACATAACCGGACTCTATAATGCGTACCTCGGCGATACCTCGTCCCGCATACTCACGATCGCCCGGTTATGCTGCGTTTGCGGGCCGCAGCAGTAATGTACTATTGTTCCCGAACTTATATTTTACGACTTGTTCCTTTTAAGGTGGTCATGGCAGCTAATGACACACATAATAAAGCCGCCTACGTCCATATATAGAGATGTATCAGAAACACTGTTGCGGCGATGAGCACATCACATAACACATGAGACTTTAGATACAATGTTATTAATCTATTCAGCTAATAATGTTGCTTTATTCTAATGGATGAGCAATGAGCGAGAACACGCCCCTGGTTTGTAAACGCCCATAGGCTGCGGTAATCGATAAACATCAGGCTGACCGTAAGCTTCTTTGCCATCTTAGGGGTAAACATTTTTTTTAAATTTCATCACATAGGCACACAACTAAATTTGTAAAAAAGAAACTCGAGAAAGCGGAAAGAAAATAAATTTTCATAAACTATGTCCTCAAAATTTAACATAATGTGTTCATTAAAAACCATTAAACAAAGCTGATAAAAGCAAAGTTAGCTGGAGTTGCACATTTTCTCATTAGCTTCGCAAACTACGACTAAGTGCGACTAACTGCAGCGCGGTGTGTGAACATACACTTAGCTAAAGTAAACAGACGTGAAAAATTCACTAAAATAAAGACATCTTCTGAATAATTATAATTATAAATATAATATAATTATTCTTTGCAAAAGGTTTAACAACCACACAAATACTAAAACATTTTTAAATGAAGTTTTGGCGATTTCTGATATTATTTAGCAGTTTAAATAGTATCAAGGATTTTTTATGTTAGTTATTACTTTTTTATACATATTCCTACGTGGAAATAAAGTAGTGTCCCCAACAACGTTTGTGAGGACAGGTTAAGTTAGTAAATGTGCCTGGGGACATTTATATTTTGACGTGAAACGTCATTCAAATCACGTCAAACCTTACTGGCACTAGGACAGAAATATGAACCGCAAAAAAGGTTTATAAAGTTTAAAAGGGTGAGGTGAGGTTACTCGTAATTTTTTAAAATGCATGGATCCAATATAGCGACAGTTTTTTTTGAAAAATCTTCGATACCACGACAGATAAAGCGATATTGCTCGTGAGGTAAGTGCTGCCGGACAGTTAATTTAGCTTACATAGTCTATTCAGTATATAATTTGATTTGATAGAATTGTAGAAAACTTCATATTAAATTAAATACTATGTACTATTTAGTTTTTATTTTATCCAGAAGCCAAAAGGGCGATAATTTTTTTTGGGTATACGCATGTAATTAAGTTTTAAATATGAACACGTGTCGTATTATTTAATTTGTTTTTGGTATATTGTTAGATTAGTATAATACATGATAGAAATGGTGGCCATCATTGCGGTATTAAATGAAAGGTACATTGGTAATAAATATGGCCGCCATAAACTGTCAGAAATTGGTGAAAATTATCAACATAGTCGGTCTTGCATTATAATGGGTCCCGACCCAACTAATGGTCGCTGTGTTTCGTATTAGTATTTTTTATTAGTTTATGTGGCAATAAAGAAACCATTTCACATTTTGTCTGCAAAATGGCTTCATAAAAAAGGGCCTTCTTACAGCCCACTAGCGCCGCCATTAGATATCCTCAATTTTCTCTTCGTAGAAAACGAATTTCTTAAATCCAAATGTTGCAAATATAAAACCAGTCATAAGCTATTTTAAGAAAGTTTTATATAGTTTCTTAATAATATCTGTGAGTTGTTGTTGGCATTTCTGCTAAAAACGGCCACGAGAAAGTTGAGGATACCTAATGGCGGCGCTAGTTAGCTGCTATATGCCCCTTAAAGACTTCTTTTTTACATTTCAGTTTTAAAAGGTGGGTTTTTGATTTTTAAATAACTAATTTCTTTATTAAAATTAAATTTAAAAAACATTTTTAACACTTTAAGCCACTATCCTACATAGACGTTTTACGGTAAACCAATAGCCATGTGCCCAACACAAATCCACTCGGTTTTTTTTAAATTATTCATATTCAATACTAAGTAAGTTTAATTAATTGAAGTTACGTAAAGAAAGTCTTTTATAGTAAAAAAACTAATTATACAATTGCGATAAGAAAAATATAAGTTTCTGTGTGAGAAATTTTAGGTGTTTTATACAAAAAAAAAGAAAATAACAGTGGCACTCGGGGCCTGCCGCGGCATTTTTTATCAATTTACTCAATTATAATTTTTTTTTTTATGCATTTTTTTTTATTTGATATTAATTCAAGTTTTCTTTGATATCAATTCAAGTCACACTTTTTGATCGTGGTGATCGATAAGAAAACAAATTTGGTTCTTTTATTGAATAAATGAGAAGTTAATATCGTTGAAAAAATTTTAGCTGGCGGCAGCGGGGTGCGCGCAACAAAGTTGTACTTAGGCGCTCTCGACGAGGCGCTGCGGCCGGCTGATGGAAGGCGAGGGCCGCGTAATGGCCGGCCCACGCGACGTTATTTATGAAATGTATTTTTTGCTACAAAATAACACTCTTTCGCAATTAAATAAAACCATAATCGTCTAAAGTATTTATTATGGAACACTTAGACAAAATTTCATTGAAAAAAGTTAAAGAACTAGCAAATAAAACTGTTTTTCCCCGTAGAAGTATCTCTCTAAAAATGAAGATTTAGAGAACGATTTTATTGTATCGAGTCAAGTTTATTCAATCGTGTTTCGACTCTCATAACCTCCTAATAAAACTCCTAAACTTATGATTGTCATCAAAAAAATATATAAAATTATTTTTTTTCGCCTTAAAATTGATTTTCCGTACAGTCAAGTTTGCAGTTGTTAGGTTTTTTTCGTTACGGAATTCCTTGATTCGGTCGCCGTGCTCAGAGCCCGCGATAAAAGCTGTGCAATAAAAAAAACTATACCTTACGAATTCAATTATAAATTACAATATGTCAATGATCTATTAACTAAAAAAAATGACTAATCTCTACAACACTATATTTTAAACATACAATTTACTCACAAATATCAGTAATTGAAATCCCTATAGTCTTATTCAAAAAAGCTTTCCATGAAAAAAAACAAGCCGAATTCTTACAAAGTATTACAATTTTGTAAGATATGCTAATAAGAGCAGATATTTCATTACGAATATTCGACGTCGGCCATTACTTATTTCTCATACTTAGTAAGATATTTCACAGCATTTCATTTTCTTGAAACTCAGAGCGGAGGAAAATGCTATGGTACATTACGTTTTTCAAGAGTTTCTCTTTCTAAAAAATTAATAATAATTGTTATAAAGTAAAATTAAAATTCTCTGTGCGGGGTCTATCTATCTATCTATTTTTTGTTATACTGTTTTGATTACAACAGTAGAGACCCAATTATTACTAATGGAGTATTCGATTCTGCTTTTATTTTTAAGTACTACCTATTAAAACGGAATCTAAAGCCTCGTACTGGAATTATACTAGGCATGACTTTTAAGTTTTGTCCTTTGAAGAAAAAAACACAACTAGAACCTTATAGTACTTTTTATTGTTTTTCAAAGTATTCACCACGTAGCTTAATACACTTTTCCATTCGCTCAAACCAGTTATTATAACATTTATCCCACTCTAAAGTGGGGGTTGACTTGAAAGCGATGACTGCTTCTTCACCGGACTGAAACCTTTGACCACCATTGAGTTAGATTTTCGAAGTTCGGCGATGACTTGTGGTAAACTAACTAATACCACTCTGCGTAAACAGTTTTACGATCTTCAAGTGCAATAGTCACAACATGGCCGGTTTTTCCAACGAAGGTGGCCACCATCTTCTTTGAAGTGCTTCGAGAACGAACAACTTTAGTCGGCTTTGGCTCGTCTTGAAAGACCCAGATTGTAGATTGTTGTTTGGAATCAGGATCGTAGGCATAGATCCAAGATTCGTCACCACTGATGATGTTGTAGACGTGATTTGAGTCTCCTCGGTTGAACCTTTGCAGAGTTTTCTTACACCATCTGAAGCGGGCCGCCTTGTGATCGTCGGAAAGCAGTTGCGGTATCCAACGGAAAACTAGCTTTCTCACACCAAGCGCTTCATGCAAGATCTTCTGAATGGTTATCCCTGAGATGCCTATAAAACCTCTATCTCGATACGTCACATGACGATCTTCGAGAATTAGTTGTCTCACAGCAATGATGTTATCTTCAGTGAAGGCGGATTTTGGGCGTCCTTAGCGAGATTTTTACTAACACTAGTATGTCCACGCTGGAATTCTAAAAACCACCGTTCGACAGTCCGCAGACATGGGACAAACCATTTGTTTCACCATTGTATATGTTTTGTCATATAATTTCTTGTATAAGACAAAATTTTCTATAATACAGTTTTTATTTCATAAATCCAGCTTCAATATTTTGGAAGTTATTAAGGTTTTTGCTACTGACCTGTCTTTGAGGCCCAGTGTAAGCAATATTACATATTAAAGTATTCCATTGCTAAGCATGGTCCTAATGGCATACACAACATAACTTAAGCAATACTTAGAGCATGCCTTTTTCTAAGTATTTTCACATAATTTTCATCCTCCAGTTATCCAAAATATCCTCCAAAAATAGGAACTTAGTTTATAGGCTCTCTTTTTGCTAAAAATAAAAAAAAAGCTGTAAAGTAAAAGGCGATAATTGTTATTACCACGCAAGTGCGTAATGTCCGCTATTAAGATGCTGAAAAAGGTACAGGAAAGGCTGCTTTATAAGCGGCCGTGTTCAAAATACTTTTATACAATAACAGTGTGAAAATATGTATTTATCGTAAGACAAAGGAAGCATAAACAACAAGTTGTATAATTTTAGTTATGTGCATTAGTTATCATGTCTACTGTTTGACCCGGAGTTGGGGTAAATCTGATAATCCATACATGTAATGTCTTCGCTATCCCAAGGGACATGTTTCAGACGGTGTAGTTTGACCTACATTGTCATGTCATTTATACATACATAACGCGTTCTCAAGTCAGCGTTACTGACATAATCAATACAATGTATATATTCTGCTCTCGTCTCTACATCGATAATATTTTCAATAACGTTATGTCTGGATAAAGTAGAATGGTTTTTTTTTAGTAAGAATGTATTTATAGTACATTATGATACAAGTAACCTAGGCTGTTCATTACAGACGAGGTTGTGTGTTGCAGCCTGAGCCAAAGGTGAGTTCGTAATTCAGCCAAGTCTGTATTGAACAGAGCTCATGAGTGTCGTACGACTGTTTTCATCACACTAATGTTAGTGTTCGAATGTTGTAAAAAGTTTATAATTAATGGAATCAAATATTTATGACATATTTTTGACAGAGACGTTGGATTTATTTTACCAATCGTCATTACCTCACAAGTGTGTAAAGAACGCCATTAACAAGCTGAAAACGTTGCAGTAAAGGCTGTTTTATGAGTTAGTGTGTTAAAAAGACATTTATCCACACCCATGCCGTAAATCCTCAGTATTTGTGTGAGAAACCTTAGCTTTATGACCTACACTATGTTACCCAGTGTCATAATAACTAATATCACATCTGCAACCGTGTTATAATTACGTCCCAAAAGTTAGTACTTGTGTAGTTTTGCGACTACTGTGGAAGGCTAGAAAAAACTTTGGTGGCCCCTATCCACTCACCTCTTCACAATATATTCTTAATAAAGCAGTAGATTGCGCTACAAATGAAAAAAAGGCGAATTTTAGTTGAATCCCTAGAGTAGCAAAAACCCTATAGCTGAACCCCGATCGTAGCGAGTGGTTCAAGTACATATAGAATCCTACGAGGAGCGAGGGATTGAAAGGTACGATATAATTAAAATTTAATTTTTTAACGATTTATGCACTCTGCCAAAGTACTTGTTTTTTGCCATTGTGAAGAAGACAATAACTTACCGTATTGACATGGGCCGTAAGACGCGTTAGGCGGTTATTATTTTATTATAAACGCAATACAATTTGCTTTCACTACACAATATAACGCTACTATTATGCAATATGACAAACCAATGACAAAAACATTAAATAGGTTTTTTTTTATTTTTAAGGAACTCTTATAGGATTACTTTGTTGTTTGTCTGTTTATCATGGCCCTTTTTCTCAGGAACTCGTGAAGTTATCAAGTTGAGAATGTTATCAAAAACTCGGCTTCTAAATCAACTCATTAAAAAAATACGGCCGTTTTTGTCGCATATTTTGGCATTCACAAATAAATCAAAACCAATAGGATATTCTCCTAGAATCAGAAAATTTAACACAAACCAAGGTCTTATATAAAAAATATAGGAAAAAACCGAAATCTATTAATTTGTTGTTATTACGCGTTAAAAAAATGTTTATATGTCAATAACCTTTTAATCGAGAACCTCTACGGTGTCAAATTGAAATTAATATCAAATAATAAAGTCTACGGTCACTTTAAGTTGTAAAAAAATCAACCTTCTAAGTCAATAAAATTAAAATAATATGCCCACAATGCGATAATTTGTGACACAAATTAATCAAAACCTACAAGGTACTTCCCGTTGACCTAGAATCATGAAATTTGGCAAGCAAGATGTTACATCACAAATAGGTATAGAAAAAAAATCCAAAACGTTGTAAAAATGCTTTTTGTTAAGATTTACCACAATCAAGAACGACCTTTTCTTTTTCAATCTTCTGAGTCGTGAAATTTAAAAGATGGGACAAGCAGTTAATTAACTCTCTAGTACTGTAATATCTATAGTAGCTATTGGTGATAAATTAATCCCTAAACGACTGAAATTAAGTATTTCAGACATTCACACAAAAATCAGAAGCGCTTACAGTATAGATAAAAGAACAGCTGAAAATACCTATGCACTATTTAAGCTACCGACGAGAGCCAATAAAAAGAGATGAAAAAACTTCACCAAGGGGTTATAAATTCTAGGTAAAAACCGCTGTAGGGTAAATAAATATATTTTTTAATAAAAAACACAGTAAATAAGTAATCACCAAAAAACTAAGTTTTTTTTATCTGGCATTCTATTATTTTTCCAAGTTAAATCAAAATCTATTTTTAAAAGTTGTCTACCTCTGAGTGTAATGAATTGCATAAATGCATGAGTGCAACGAGATTTAAAGCTTTAGATCTTCAAAGTGAGAAATACAATGGAACATTAAATCTTCATTTATATTTAAAATGTAAAAATGTAGGCAAGAAACAGAAATTTTGTTAAAAGGAAAAGTTTTACAATCCTTATTAATATATTAAAGTGTGTTTGTATGTTTGAATATGTATATAGGTATGAATTTATGTATGTGAAATTAACAAAATGCCTGTTTTAAAAATGGTTGCTTTATTTTTACACTAAACTAGCTTTTGCCCGCGGTTCCACACACCGTTGCTGGTATTATCTTCAACATTAAACGTGAGGACCGACTGTAGGAATGAAAAGAATTAAGCTTTGCGCTACAATCATAAGTTATATAATTATTTGGCATACACATCAAAGTCTATAAAATTTTAAGAAGAGACCAAACATATGATAGTTTGTTTAATCTTTTACCTTATCTTAGTTAGTACTGGTTGTGGTAAGCACTCTGTCTTCCTTCTACCCTCTACTACTGCTACACACACACGAACACATATACTACGGAGAACCAATATTCGCCCTACCGAAGTCAAATTCAAAGTCAAATTTATAACCTTCTTTTATAAAGTGGCTCATCCTAAAATGTTATCCACATATTACTTTCCAAAACGCTGGCGTTGATTAAAACAGAGGCTGACAGGTGCGGGCAGAAGCTTCAGGAGACTTAGCATGAATACATCTTGGACACTTTATACAAAAATCACGTTATTCGTGACAACAATGAAGTTTTGTAAAAATAAACCATATCTTTATTTATTACCTATAATTTATATAATTCATTATATAATTATATTTTATTTTCAGAAACAAAAAATGACTATGCAACGCAAAATGCCAAATAAGGAATGACGTTTGTGTATGTAAACGTGTGCGTGTTACGTACTAGCGGTAACAGGATTATAACAGAGGTAAGGTGAGGGCAACACTTTAAGAGTGGCGGACAGTCGGCATGAAGATCTGTTATCTATATGATAGTTCAAGTTTACTATTGTTAACGTATCGTAAGGTGATCAACGCAGAACAAACAATTTTGTATGGAAACATTGAAAGTGCCATCTGAAGTATTTTTTTTCATACAAAATCACTTTACGTAACGATGCGTTATCGATAGTTAGCTCATGCTAAACCCTTAGCAGAGGCCCAGTTTTTTCCGTTACCGTATCTTTTTACGTTTAACTGACCGTGATAAATACTTGGTCAAAGTTAACCATTTTATGACTTTGTTTATTTTAGAAGTCCGCATATCACGCACGTCACTTATCCTCGAATGGGTTGGTCAGAGTTTATAATAAACGTCAACCGTCATGGCGAACAACAGTGTCATGGATTTTCTATCTATCCCTAGGAATTTGCGAATATTTGAAAAAAGTTTCTGAACTTTACGGTGATGGCGTACGCAAAAGAGTTAATACGTAAAATATATATTGCTATTATATTGAGGATAGTTTTCGACGTGAAAAAAATATATGTTGTAGTTCAAATCTTAATTAAGTGGATTTGCTAATAGCATTATAATTTTGCTAATAAAACATTTAGAAAAAAATATACTGACACTCTATTTTTGCGCTTTTATTATTCAAATTGTTTGGAAATTTCAGAGTGATATTGTCTTGATTATTTATTTACTAGCTGCTGCCCGCGAAGTCGTCTGCGTGAACGCTATACTATAACATCACTTTTTGTAAACGAAACCATAGCGCGATCTAATTCGACGCCAACGCCATCTAGTTAGCAAATAGGAAACATTTTTATATGGTGAAAAATTATAACACATCTAAGTTATGTTTTTACACGATTTTTTAACATAAAATAAATAGCTATGTGTGAGTTGAATAATTAATAATCAAGAAGCATGTCAAATATGCGTCGTTAGATTACACGTTGTTACAGAATGCGTTGAAGAAATAAAGTTCACTGCTCGTTCCCCGTAGGTGATAGCGTGATAATATTTAGTCTATATGTTGCCCCAGTTCTTAGTAATATTCGTGACAAATTTGAAGTAAATCCATTTAGTACTTTTTGAGTTTATCCCGAACATACATACAGATAAATTCTAAAAACTATATTTTTGGTTTCGGTATCGATTGTAGATCACACTACAAGTATTCTTTTAAAAAATATTCAATGTACAGTTTTGACTTTCCTACCATTTTATTATATGTATTGATAAAATATCTTTATATTAATATGACCAAACAAATTTGCTAGTTTTTCAAGTTCTAAATAAATATTTTTATTTTATACCGACGAAAAACCGAGGAAATCTAGATTTGCAACGCGCGGTCACTTACTTAGAATCGTGCGTTGAACTTAAGTCTCTTTGTATGCTTCAACTGTTTAATATGTCTTTGTACACTGGTCGAAATGGCACGCTTTTTCCAGGGTATGCCATAGCCTTAAAACTGCTAAATTTAAGGTTTTTCTTAAAAAAAATACTTTTTGCCTTCTGATATTTTGCTTCAGTTGTTTAATTTATATGAAAAAATCAAAAGGAACCCTAGTGCCGACTAAGCTGGCGGCGCCGGCGACCCGTGTCGCTGCTACGCAAACGAAGGACGGTGCAGACCAGATGCGTGGTGTGATGTGACGTGAAACTATATAAGCAAAATTTATCACACGTTTTAAAAGACTTGCCTGTTGTGATGGACCCTAGACGAACCTAGAAGGTATTTGTTCCTAGTTGAATGACTAACTAAATTTGTTTACCTACACATTGCATTTTTAATGGATGAAATTCTCGTCGAAGTTCGTCGCTCGTACTCTGAGTTTAGCTCTGAAGACCTAAATAATTTTCGTGATCGTCTTTTTTGGAAATGAGTGGGTATTTGATCCTGGGTCTAAATATTTTCAGTTACGCAGTCAGTTCTCATAGGTATTTTTGCCAAAGATTGTTACTTGCTGTTAAAACAAACTTGGATAGTGAGTAATCTTCTATTATTGAAAGTTGCGTCATATTTACAGTTACCTTTACAGTTAATATTCACTGTAATTGTTTTGTGATTTATCAACTCAGATAATTGTAATAGAAAATCACTTTAAATAGGACATAGGTATTGACTAAGATTGTAACCTGAAAACCAGAGATTTAGGCAGTATCGCATCTGAATATGACTCTGAGGAGAGATAGATCAATTTTCTTCTTGTTTGGAGCATTGTGCTAGGCCCAATACTTGTAACCCGTGGGGATTCATTTATGTAATTTATATATATATATATGCGTGTGTGACGACGCCATCAGTTGTAAGCTGAAAACGTACGTCCGTCTTGGTTGGCCAATCAGTTTTTAAAATGATCATTTCTTTTAAGGTAACTTTTATTTATTGTAAGAAGAAAATTCGATTGTCAAACCCTCAGTCCTGCTCTGATTTTATAATATAACAGGAACACTCTTAGCCAACAAAATATCGTTAAAGCAGAAATTAACTGATAGTCAGAAACTCTTTGTAGTAATGAAATAATAATATATAAATATCTATCCAACCATTTACTTTCTGTAATATATAGGTTACCCCTTTTGTGAGTCTTTGATATAAAAGCCTGACTTCTTGAGAGAAACTGACTGAATAGTTGAATCTGATACGTAGATGCACCTTGTGTCAAATCAATTGCGTGGAAAAGGTAGGTGAAAAGAAAACCAGTTATTAAACGAAAAGCTACTTTACTTTCATATTATTCAATGCAAGTGAGAAAAATTTACCATCGAAACTTTGACTATTTTCTTAACTAACCGTTTTGGGCAATTAGTTAAGGTTGGACTTTACTGGCCCAAAACCTAAAAAGGGGAAGAAACTCCAACTCCAAAAAAAACCCTTTTTGCCGGCTAAAACTTGTGACATATAAATAAGTTAGCACACAGTACAATAAAACATGACACACAAATTAAAGGCTTCAGTGACTACGGCTGGAATCTCTTCAGCTTAAGGAAATTACTTGATTATTATCGTACCTATTATTAGGTAACACAGTGAATTGTTAACCGTTGAAAAATCTGTCAAGTTAATCTAATAGTTACAAATAACTTTAAAGCAACAACATATTTGATATAAGTCTAGAATACTTAGCTCGTTTTATCTGCTTTTGTAAAACACTACACTGTATTAACATAGTGACTAATTTTACGCTTTAATTTACAGTTTAGTTATTTTTTTTTTTTAAAGTAATACTAAATTTAAAATAATTCTAAATAAATTGATCCCAAGGGACGAGTGTGTCCCATTAACTGATAATATTGAATGTCCGATGTTGGACGTTGTCCTCAAAACAAGGGTCTCTTGCATCCCACCATCCTCTGTCCCGTTTAGGTTCCAGGTCCCTTATTGGCTAGGCGACGTATAGGGTTTTTCCATAGAGATCTGTTCATCATTAATATGTTTAAGTAACTCCCATTACTTAAACATATTTATGCTAATATATGTTGTGATACTATAATACAAAGATTAATGTTAAGTGTGGTAATATAAATAGCTAGTAGCGTTTAAAAATTGTATACCCTAATTTCCGGAGAGATAGGTTGGAGATAGCGCGTCCGTTAATGGAAGATCATAGGTCGTTTTAATTTATTAAATTTTTTTTTTAATTGTTAACGCGATGGGTCAAGTAGCTAAAGTTCCGAGACTTTTGGTTTGCATTCATAAAACTTACGAGCCAAGCTTTGTAATTTTAAGAGTATTTATTACTCTTTTCGCTTTTAAGTTACTAAAAGCTTTTGTTTAGTTAATGTGTCTTAGTACATGAAATTACTGTGAACGCTCGTTTGTTTAATTTTTTATAACTTTGTGAGACGTGTCTCACTGGGATGTTGCACGTGTTATTTCGAGAATGGTTATTTGTATTTTTATTTAATTTATTTGAGTAGATGCGAATTCCAAGCATCACCAGGAGGCTATTACAATGTCATATGAGGTTGAGGAGTTTTTTTTTCATTATGTTCAAAATTAAAGTTTGGTGTCAGCCTTTTTTTTGTATTTCTCTCTGAAAAGCGTTTGATTTAACAAAAATGTCAAATATTGCCATTTTGTGAATTCGCACTTATATGGTATATTTAACATCAAAATGAACAGACAGAAATAAACAAATCTAGATACCTATCGGCCAAGGAAAGTTTAATAATTTTTACAGTAAGATATGTCCTTATTTATAAAAATCCACGTTTTACTAACACATTATCGATCTCTATTATCAGAATACGTATTTTCAAAAAGAACATATAGTTTTTCTTAATTCTTCTTAACAATAAACATACCTAAACAGCCTCTTCTATCAAAGGACAAACTAGTCGAGTTTAACAACTTTGTAAATATCTGCCATCATATTTGCAACATATCTCTTGCTTGGTACCTAGTGTAGAGAGCACTTAACAAGTTGAGAAGAGCGTGTATCTAATATTCGTGCTGCACTCCGCACTCGCTACTGCAGTATTGGATCTTACCGAGTCATGGTTCATTTTAAGTTGGGTACAAGTCAAAAGCAATTTACCATTTCAAATTTGTCTTCTAAGGAAGATTTTTTTTATACTTTCAATTATTTAAATTCTTTTCAGTTGCTAAGAATGACACTTTTTTGTTTCATGTCTAATACCTTATAATTTCTTAATTTATTTATATATATAAAAAATATATGTGTGTATATATTTTTAGATTTGTTTTAATTCTTAATTAAATATTGCATCACTTACCTCATACGATATTTTTGCCTCTGTTTCCTCTGCCCAAAAGTCGCCTGGCAGAGAACGCTATTAAGCGTAAGGCCCCATTATTTTATGTTTTGAAATAAAATTTGTAAATAAGTTTCAAGTTAATCTTTGGTATGCAATAAAGAATTCACCTATCTGCTTATCTACTTTCGTATAACAGCATTAAAAAATAAAGTGACGTGTAAAAGCCGATAAATTAAAAAATGATGACACTAAACAGCTAGTTTTAGCCTTGAGATGCGAATCCCTAAGTGTGCGAGACCGACTCGCACTTAGCCTTTTTTATGTAATTGGTAGAGAAAATTGTTTTAAAAGAGACAATTGTCATGAACGCGTCACGGTCATTGAAATTGTGATTCAAAGTAACAGACGAATCCGAAAATACATTACAGAAATGCAATAATTGCAAACTAATATGAAATTACAAATAATAATATTATTATAGTGCGTGACACAATTTTGACGTGTGTACTGCACAAAGCAAATATTGTGTGACGTAAAAGCGAGAAATTTATATCTATATTATTTATTTATTTACACAATATATTTGTTTATCTTTAAAGGATTCAAAGTTCAACTGGGTTATTTTAGCGTGTGGAGGGTGTACATTAATCTTAAAAATAGGTACACACATCTTCATAGAATAAAAAAATACATTATAAATATACAGAAATAGTAATCATCTTTCTTCGCTCGAGATTCCCTAAGAGTATTTGAAGTAAATATATCATAAATGCCACATCTATGGCTAAATCATTAATATAACTTAATATTTTCGTAGCAAAGTTACAGTCAAATTAACCTTTCTTTATTTAGTCATATAGTCGAAAATAATCTTACAAAATGATAGATGGTTACCAGCGCAGAAAAAGACTAATATATACTTGTATAGTATAACCTCTAGGGGACAATAATAACAAGTGCTATGTAGTAATTCTGACATCTTTGTTATTAATAGTCTCTTGTGACTTGTGCCGCAAAATGATAAAAGGTCTCCAGATCGTGTCAAGTTCCCGAGCGCTCGCCGGCGATTCTAAGTGCAGTTTCTTTTAAAATGTAAAGCGATTTTATATTCAGTGGCAAATAGTAAGAACGTAAATGGTTTTAGTTTTAAATATTTGTTATATTTATAAAAAATATTTGCTGTCACATATGGTTAGAATTAGTGCTATTTGTTTATCCTGTAGTTTAGGGTATCTACGGCAGATTTAAGTTGGTCACCACACCGAACTGAATGAATTTTCGCACACTCACAATGAATTTCCGCATTGTACTATATACGGCCGGTAATATATACAAAGTGAAATAGTATACGTAAAGTCTTACTTTACATTATTTCAATATGATTTCAAAATAGGACATTGAGATACAAGAAAGAAAAAATAATAATAATAAATTACACCGCTTACAAAAACCCACTAAAAAGTAAAAAATAAACCTTGATGGGACATAAACGCTTCTTCTTGAATTCGAATGTCAAACGTTTTACAATGCAGTTAAAAGAAAACATAAAAGTAAAAAAAAAAAAAAAAAAAATTATTGTCATTCGCACTAGTGTAAATATCTAGTGCAAAAGAGTAATGAAAGTAATTGAATGTACTATTACTCAAAAACGCTATGAAAAGTTCAAAATCCATTCGAAAATTTATACGGGAAGAACGTAGATGCTGGATTACTGATAAAAAAAAAACACTTTTCAGGACAGATAAGGTGACAGTAATTTCGTATACGATTTTCTTTGCATGGCCTGTGCCATATAGATAAAAGATTTTTTTTTTGAAATATCTAAGTAGCTAGTGCTGATCGAACCCGCTACCACAGACGCCGCGGGCGACGGATTAAAAATAAGTTTTCATCTTATTTTTATGTTTAATTTAATTCTGTAATTTGATTTTGCTTTTTATAATTCTTTAATAACATAATACACAAGTATGAATAACATAACATTTAACACAAAATAAACTTCGACATTTTTACTTTTATTAAGCCACTGTTCTATTATGATGTGTTTGGTTACTTTTCCCTGCGTTTTTGAGTAAAGCTCTATTCAAGTCTCTGCCATGAAGCCATTGCTGGAAGCGTATTATTGACTCTACTTATCCCGCAACGGCTTTACGGCCTTCCTTCGCGGTCTCGTCAGTAATGTACAGGTAATGCTTATAATTATTAAGATTCGAAATATTAAACAAATAAAAAAACCATTTACGTTAAAGGTATACGGAATCCTATACCCACTTTATCGCGGGAAAAATATTTAAAAGCGAAAAATAATTTCATAGCATGGAAAAATACAAAAAGATCAAATTGATTTTGGAAATTGTTATGCTGGCCAAATATAAAAATAAATTGTTATTAATTTTCTTTGTTTTAAAAAGTAATATACCATTTTATAGAAAAAAATATTAGCTCCAACTGGCGTTATTAACGCACACTCTCATGTTTACGTTAAGTAGGTACAACATTACTAAGAAATAAATTTTCATGTACGTAATTACTAAAATTTTTTTCACAGTTTAGTCAAAAACAGTTATACATTACAACTGCGGGACACTCTCATTGCAACTCGTTCCAACTTTTGACCGTGACTCGACGTAATAACAGATTTCCCGCCCTTGTCATGAAAGGTACTATAAATACTTAGATAATGTTTAAACTATTAAACAAAAAAAAAACATTTACTGTAAAGGTATAAAAAAACCCTATCTTTTCCTTTTGAATAATTATTCATGATATACTTTAACGTAAAGTAAGTATATCTCCTTGTAAATGACTGTATCCGAGAACCGAAAACGCCCAAAAGCGTGTTCCCAGCTGTTTCATTTAAATTAACGAGGCAGCCTTCTTTTTTACAAAGTGATTAATGTTAAATTCCATTAATTTAGCCACACAAATCCCTGTTTGGGACTTGGGGAGTGTGTGTTTATACGTAAACAAGTGTGTTAGTCATATTTTATTTTGTAAAATTTACCAAGATAAAGTAAATATTGTATTCTTGATGAATTTCATTGAAATATATAAAGATTTTCTTATCATATCTATTAAAAACCGGCCTCGATTCTGACTCGCGCACGAAGTGTTCAGTTCCATTACCTATAAAAACGGCAAAAAAATCACGGTTGATGTATGGCCCCCCTTAAATATTTGTTTTATTTTAATTTAAATATTTATATTTGGAATGAATATAAAACACAATATTCTGTGAATATTTGAAGCGTCTACCTGTTGCCGTTGTTAATATCGAGCAAAAACCAGCAAAAAAGCCCCCTTAAATATTTATTCTGTTTTTTTAGTATTTGTTATTAAAGCGGCAATCTGTGAAAATTTTAACTGTCTAATTATCATGGTTCATAAGATACAGCCTGGTGACAGACGGACAGTGAAGTGTTAGTAATAGGCTCCCGTTTCTACCCTTTGGGTACGGAACCCTAAAAAGAGCTGGTTTGTTCTTCGTAAACACAGGCTGAAGTGGCTCTTTAGGGATTATTAAAAGTATTTTCAATTTAGAAATTTATCCCTTGGTATTTAAAGTGTTTTCAATTTCGAATGTGGATATTGTTAGTTAATGTTCCAATCACCAAAGCGATCGATCACGAATATTGTATGAACAAGTTACTGGCTGTATGATAAAATATGATAAAAAACAGTTAGTTAAAAGTAAAATATAATATATACTACTTATATAATTATGTACTTACTTAATACTTTTATAATTATGTAATCTACAAACACAAACAAAAATATTTTTATATTTGAGTTGATTAAATGAAAGGTAAATTGCGGTTTACGATTTATGACGTATTAAAATAACTACTTACTAGACCTCGTTCAAACCAATTTTCGGTGGAAGTTTATATGGTAATGTACATCGTATATATTTTTTTAGTTTTATCATTCTCTTATTTTAGAAGTTACAGGGGGGGGGGGACACATTTTACCACTTTGGAAGTGTCTCTCGCGCAAACTATTCAGTTTAGAAAAAAAAAGGTATTAGAAACCTCAATATCATTTTTGAAGACCTATCCATAGATATCACACGTATGGGTTTGATGAAAACAAAATTTTTGAGTTTCAGTTCTAAGTATGGGGAACCCCAAAAATTTTTGTTTTTTGTACTATTTTTGTGTGAAAATCTTAATGCGGTTCAAAGAATACATCTACTTACCAAGTTTCAACAGTATAGTTCTTATAGTTTCGGAAAAAAGTGGCTATGACATACGGACGGACGGACAGACAGACATGACGAATCTATAAGGGTTCCGTTTGTTGCTATTTGGCTACGGAACCCTAAAAATAGTGGGTCTTCCTCAAGAAGTGATAATAAAAGTATTATATTAACTTCAGATAATATTATATCGGACGCTGGAAATTGATAAATTTACAAACTGTAAAGGATGGTTTTAATAAAACTATTACGGTGCACTTCAAAAATTGTTCAAATATAAATAGTAGCCGTTCTTTCTATGTTATGTGTTATTGTTCCTAATTGTATGAATATACGGTTGTACGAATATTTTTCCGACCCGGTGGTAAAAAACTATAACTACAGTTCCCATATTTAAATAGTTGTAACTTACACTACACTATCGACCATACACTGCTGCAATCTTTATTGTTAATATCTACAATTTAGAAAAAGTTAAATTTATATTTGAAATACGCCAAAATATATATTGTAATTGGTAATTTTTTATGTGTGTTAGAAGTATCAATCCAATTCACCTTTGCTATTTGAGACTAACCATTAGCAATGATTGTATGCATTAAACTAATAATTTTGTGATTGTGTAACATTATTATGATAGTATATCGGGACTAACCACGATATGTTTTATTTTGTTTTTGATATTATAGACGTCAGCCGACCACGGTGCATGTAACAAAAATAAATATTGAAAAATATCTTACTGAGCGCACACATAAGTAATATTTGAAACGTCAAATTAAAATAATTGTAATGATATATTCTGCCACTCTTTGACTAAGAAAGTAATTTGAACGTGAATGCAATTGACTTCACTATGGGTATACAGTAATAATAACTTTTTTATTAAATAAATAAAGACAATAATATACTTCACTATCAATTTAAATTTAAATATTAGATTTTATAATGTGTAATAATGTTTTATATCTTTTATTGAGTCTTATGTTTAAACATTTAATTAAGTTAATTGAATTGACGTTCAAATTACTTTTGTAGTCTAAGAGTTGCAAAATATTTCATTAGAGATATTATTTGTATCATGTCATTATGATATTTTTCAACATTTCTTTTTTCTTCAAAGAGCAAATGGAAGCAAATAAGCTATGAAATTACTAATCTCAAGAATTTTTTCCTTAAACCTCGTAACAAAATACTACCAAGTTAAATTAAAATTTCAGTACCTTTGATATAACGAACGTTTCCTGTTGCTTTATTTTTTTAATTTTCATTCAACTTCTGACAGAAAAGAAGTAAATAGGTATTGGAAAAAATATTACATCTGTATTGTTTATATTTTATACAAATATTGAAATTTAAGTAATACTAAATTTAAATGCTATTTCAATACTAAGCATTTTAATTCTATTTTAGGCTTTTATTAAGTTTTGTATTATGCATTAGGTTAGCTGTTTATTTTTACAATTCAGTAAGCACCTAGAACTATCTTTAACTGATTTATGTTCCCGTTCCAACTCTAACCTTGTTCAAGTTTCTAAAGCGAATATTGCGGTTGGTCCTACTATAAGTCAGTAAAATCAATAGAATGTGTATGGAATAAATATTCATCTGTCATTTTATAGTGTAAGATTTGTTATACATATTTGCATGAATACTAGTGGCGGCGTTTCCATACAAGCCAATTCACATCAGCCTATCTTTCAGAAATGCCACTAAAGAGCGAGGTGCGCTTCAAGTACTTTGCTACAGAGAAGTTATCTGCAATAAGACCAAAAGGCCAAAACGTCAAAGTTGCCATATACAAGTCAGTTCTTACGCATTTTGTTCAACGTAGTGTAAAGCCATTACTAACTCTTTCGCTCCCACGTCTTTTGCTCTTACGTGTTGGGTAAGATTAGGCTGAAAAATTGCGGCATACGTTTTTTTGCTCTTTCCAATGAATATGTTTTTACCGTTTGTTCTCTCTGACGTCTATAAGTGATTGATAGATAAGATTACAAAATTAAAAATCAAATAGTAGGTATTAAATTTCTATAACAAAGCACAAATGTTTTTATATAGAAGTTTAATTGCAATTTATTCAAAATAGCATTTGGTCTTTTTTGTTTAAGGGACAGGTACAGTGCAACCCAAATAATATAAAAACTGCCAGGCGAATACTTACCTCGAATTGGTACTGTTGTTGTACCTACATGGACCATGTCTGTCTGTCCTAATGTTCTCTAAGGGAACCTAAGGAGCCCTTAATTATATCAAGGAAATAAGAGGACATAAAAGTATGGAAAGGATTTTATTTTAAATTAAAGTATAAATGGTAGAAATTTACCAACTAGGTATGTACTTTCCTTGGTCCAATACTTTGTAGCACTTGCACTTTTTATATATTTCATTTAACACAAATACCAGATATTGGTACTTATTTTGGAACGCTATATTTTTAGGTTATTTTACAGACACTGACAACCACACAGTATTGCCACAAACCAAAAGGCTGCGTTCGTCTTGTAGCGCGTTGCAGATAGTTGTAACGGGACGAAACAGCATGAATTTAGTACATGTACGTCCGCCATTATCACTTTTTGTGTGTGCTTGGAAATTTTCTCGTGTTTTATTTTACTGTGTCATTGTATTTCTATCTCACGTGCGGTGAGTTTTATTTGGTGCAAGGGCTGTAATTCATAAAGTTTGTCTGTTTATCTTAATACTTGCTGGATCACAAAACTTAAGTTTGACACAGAACACAACAAATTAGGCCAAAATATTTTTGCTTTTTTAGTTTGCTTATATATAATCAATATATTTAAAGTTTTCAAAATAAAGGTCTTAGGAATAACTTTCTTTCTAAAAGTACTTGTTTAGTAAAGATTTATAAAGTAGGACCGCGGCGCGTGACAAGGTTAATAGGATTGTCGCCACTCTGAGTGGACCGGCATCTCATCCAGTCACATATAATCCTTTGACAGGTCGCGGCGTATGTACATTGTTTTGATTGTGATAATTTATAATTAAGTACGGTTTGCGTGAAAAAACCTACACATACACAACATATACAGACACCACACCACATATTCAGACAAAAACGTTATACAAATCTATCGCCAAAATTGGGTAAGTCCATGCAATTTTTCTTAAGGCCTACGTTGGCCCAGTTTTTACGATCTAGTACTAATGGTGCTGCTGATTAGTTGCTATATGCCCTTTTAACTTGACGTTACTTGGAAAAGCTTGTGAAAGATCAGAGGGCGGCAGAGAGGCAACGAGATAATGTTATTCAATGGAAAAACGTAGTATTGACCCAGGTGAAACACGCAATAATAATACTTGAAAAGCGTAACTTAGAGACTTTTTTGTTTGTAGATTGTAACTAAGACGCTTATACGGATCTGGAAAACTTTTGCAAATTACACCAATACTCAGGGTTTTCTTTATAAAAAGGTTTTATCAAACAACCACACAACTACTAGGGACTTATAAAATAAATACATGATAAATATTCATACAAAGATATATTTATTTATTTAAACACTTTATTGCAATAAAATACAATAGGTGGACTTAATGCCTTAGGCATTTCCTACCAGTCGGCCTTAGGGTCATGCAGAAAGCTTAAGGTAGTTGTTTATGTAGGCACGATTAATATCTATTAACATAGGGTTTGAATACATAAATTAAATAAAGACATAGATACATATATGTAAATATATATTAAAATAAATATACATACACATAAATAAATATATATATAAATACGTATTTAAATAGGTACATAAATAAATTATGTAAAACGTTGAACATTTGATTCATTGAAAGATATTCATTAAGGTGAGCTTAAATAGTTTTTGTATAGCGAATGCTTAAACTTATTTCGGGAAGTCGTTTTCTTTATATTATTAGAAAGCGCGTTCCAGAGTAGTGCTGCCTGAATGGTAAAAGAATTGGCCATAAAACCAGTACGATAAGAAGGTAAACGTAGCAGCATGTTAGAGGAGGAACGAAGCTCTCTGTCATGAGAACAGTGAAGATATTTAAACATTTGAATGAGAAATATTTAAAATAGAATTAAGAAAACATAGAATCCTAACATATCTGCGTTCACGGATAGGTAGCCAGTTAAGCTGAGTACGGTATTGGGAAATGTGGTCGAATTTTCTTAAGTTAAAAATAAATCTTATACAGGAATTGAGGAGACGATCAAGTTTATTGAGATGATTTTGGGTCAGACCCAAATAACAAACATCAGCTTAATCAATGATGGAAATGATTAGAGTTTGTACTAGCAAGATTTTAGTTTTAGATGGTAGAAAATGTTTAAATCGATAAAGCGATCGCAAAGCGTTGAACACTTTTCGACTAACATCTGCGATTTGATCATTTCAACTAAAAGTATTATCTATATATAGACCCAGATCTTTTACGCTAGAGGTTAAGGGTAATGTAGTGTTTTCATAGTATATCTGTGACAAAGTACTTAAGTCAATCCTACTGAGTAACCTTGAGCTTCCTACGATAAGAGCTTGACATTTGGACGGGTTCACAGTCACTCCAAATCTACGTGACCAATCGGAAATGTAACCAAGATTTATATAACCTTATCAATGGCTTCTGAAATATTATCGATGTCAGTGCTTGTGTAAAGTTGCAAGTCATCGGCAAATAGATGGTAGGTACAGCTGAGGTTAGTTATAAAATTGATAAAATAGAAAACAAAAGCGGGGAAAGGATTGCTCCTTGGGGAACTCTAGCAGAAAGATTGCGCCATTCAGAGCAATGTTGATCTATGCGAACAGACTGTTGGCGGCCATGAAGCTAGGATGAAAACCAGTTGAAAGCATTAGGACAAATATAAAGGTTAGAATAGACAGAAGTATATCATAATCTAGGGTGTTGAAAGCGTTTCTGAAGTCAACTAGTACTAATACAGTAACCTTTGTGTCTTCCATTGCCAGTCTAATATCTTCCGTGACCTGAGCTGAGCTAGTGCTATGGCCAGGGCGAAAACCCTGGTTGAAGATAAAACTGGAAAACTGTCGATTCACGTACACCTCCAACACTTTAGATAAAAATGGCAAAATAGAAATTTGCCGAAAGTGGCAAACAGAAGTAGGATTACGGATTTTAGGCAGGGAAATTACATAAGCTATTTGCCAAATAGAAGGAAATTTACCAGAAAAGCGTGAAAAATTAATAATGTGGGTAATAATAGGCGCAAGAAACTCCAGTATTGTAATAATCATAAAACGAGTTATTTCATCGCATCCTACAGCTTTAGATTTAATAGAATGAATTATTTTTACTACATCTTCTTGATTAACAGGTTTGAATTTGAATGATTCAACAGTGGGAGACATCAATGCTAAAATTTCTGCTACAGTTTTGGTTTTTGTGTCAGTATCTATATTTGGAACCGTCGAAAAATTATTATTATTATATTATTATTTAGCTCATCAAGCGAAAAAGCGGTTGACTTTCCTAAGCTGACATTAGGTTTTCCAGTTGGAGTTCCAATAGAATGTAGAAACTTCCATAAAGAATTGGGCGTGGAATCAGATATATAATTATGTATGCATAGACGTTTAGCTGTACGTATTATCAAGTTACACCGATTTCTTGCCACTTTGTAATTACTCCATCTAATATATAATATAATCTTTCCTCTCAAACGAATTGGCGGTTTGAGTTTATTAAAAAATACAAAATAAATTATATTAAAATATATACTTTAACATAAAAGTAGTATTTAACAGACAAAACGATTTTGAGCTAAAAAAAAATTGTGTAAATGAATTAAAATAAATGATGATTAAATTAAAGTAAATACGGATTATTTTAACCTCAGAGTGAGTATATCACTATATTTACACACACTTACCCTTTACCCGCTATTTACAGCAGACATTTAAAAAAACTATTTACCCTAATAATTGATTCATTCAAAACAATAAAATAAATACAATACATTACAACAAACAAACGTTCTCAATCTTAGACTCTAGATTTTGTCTTTAAATTATTTAGAGAGAAATTACCAACAATTCCTTTAAGATCCTGTATCTTGCTAATCATAAATATTTCTACTGTGAAGTCTTTATTATAACCAGCTCGTCTGAAATACTAATTTCTATAATGTTAACAGTGAAAGCGAAATGAGAAACGCTTAGAGCCTTCATACAATGTCTTAGGGATGTGACGCTCCTCAAAGTAGATACAGCTACGAAGAACCTAATTAAGATAATGGACCAGAATACTAACGAATTTGGAGCTACATATATTACTTAGGAAAATATAAGTGACATGTTTAATAAACCATAAAGAACTTACTTTGATAAAAAAAATTTAATTAAAAAATGCTTGTAATGTGATCATTATTTTGACAATCTTCTGTGAGCAAAGTCGACCATTCCGTGCTACTCAAAATTTTTATAAAATTTTATTGCTGGTGAGTTTCAGCGACCAGCAATTTCCTTTGAAAATCCATTATTAACCAGTTTCGTTTTATAGACGTCAACAAAATTGTGTGAAATTACATTGCTGGTGAGATCTAGCGACTAGCAATTTTCTTTGAAATTCCTTATTGTCTAGTTGTACGTTTTTAGTAATATGCACTATTTTCTTCTATTTGTTTCTTATTTAAGTAATTACTTTAATATAATCATAAAATCATATTATAATCAAGAAATTACCTTTCATTTTTAGTTACTACTCTTGTTTGGTTCGGATATTTGACTAGTTTTTATGGCTGTAAATTTGTTGTAAAACAACGTACACAGCAACCATATCTAGATTGTTGATATTAGATACCGAAAAGAGATATCTTCAACATCGTTGCCCCGCATTGTAATAAGAATATGTTACATAACGTAACCTTAAAGAAAATAAGTTTTTACCAAAACAAACATTGTGAAAATAGCGATTCCTTAAAAGATAAGTAAAAAGCTCTTTAAAGCAACCTAAAATTGAGAAAGTCTTTTCAAAGAGAGTAGACACCGGAAGAACGCGGTTTCCTTCATACATAACTCATACATAGTAAATCGTGGGGATATGGGAAGATATTGGGCACTTCGTAAGCTGTTTCGATTAAGCTTTTCGTCTTTGCTTTTACTTTGAATTGTTAGCTTTGTCGTCCGAAATACTTTTGTTTAAGTAATAATACATAAACGCTTGCGTTTTGAAAAGGTACGTTAAACTTTGTCAGAAAATATCAAGGAAGAGTTTTGCAAAAACTAATTAAGCTTAACTTAATTCAGTAAATATAAGTTTAAACAAGTTTTACATTCCGTTTATTTTATTCCGTATATTATTATTGTGTAGCAATAAAACAGTGAAATCAAGTGTTTATTGGTACGATGTTACATTATATATAATCTTACATATCTGCAAATTCCAAAATAGTGTTTACAAAAATTATAACTTGAAAGAATTGTCTTTGACACACTTATCCGGTTTTGCCACCAAAGGTGAATCACTGATTAGTAAAAAATTCATATAATCTAGTAATATTTTTTATGCCATTAACGTGGCAAGAAAGTTTACTGCACACCTAAGGTGGTCCCTAAAAAAATTGATTACGTTATTCTTGAAAAAACATACACTGGACTCCCTAAAGGAATTTTTAACAGGGAGTACATATCCTTTCAAGGGTTCCGTAGCCAAATGAAAGAATGAATGTCATCCATATGTCAGCCTAATAATTCCGCCGTCTTTGCAGCGATTCTATAATGAATTTTGACGGAAGGGTCTTCTATGAACCATACAGATTTGTTTTTCCAAGGATGGAAAATTTATGTCCCCCCTGTAGCTGTTCAATTTCGTCTTTAAAAGATCTGAAAAAATCAGGATAATAGAACTTTATGAATGATTTTAACGAAAATTGTTTTAAATAAATTCAGTTTACATTGGTTGAGTTTTTTTAAGAATTCGCAATAATTGTAATTCTACGGAACCCTTAGTTAATGCGTGTAAGACAGGTTCTGCGGTAATGGGTTTCTTTAAGGTAAAATAACCATAAGCATAGCATAACAAAGTATAACTATTGACATTATTTGCGGAAAGAATTTAGAATCCTATTTCAATAAAGGAAAAAATTCATTCGAATACAACATTTTTTTATTACATCACAAAAAATTTGATAATCAATTTATTAGAGCTATCTCAGGCAATTGCAACCAGAATAGAACTAGAAAAATTTAAGAGACTGAGCGATGTATCCGGAAAAAAAATACGATTTAATGTACTGCGCCTAAAATTGATAGTTAGTTACCTTTTATGTATTAAAAAACTGAAATTGAAAGTCTATTAATTCCGGAAACATGGCTTTTCGACAGAAGACTTGCATAACTATGATTTATCTACGTTGCCGAGTTTCTGCCCGCAATTTAAGTTCAAAAAAAATATAGAGATATGTAATATAACCACAAATATTATAGGTATATTAGTTTAACTTTAAATATCGCTTTACCCCTACATTACTAATAGCAACACTATTTTCCCTCATAGGTATACAAAAAGGATTAAGGTAAATTAAACATCCAGTCTTCTATTTAAGGCACCATTATACTTTGCGAAACAGTAAGGTTGATTAAGGCGAAGCGGTTGACAGCTGCGGGTTAGCGCGAGCATCAATCGCCAGCCACATTTTCGATTAAGGTACCTTTTCAGGTTAAATTTTGTACTTTGAAAGATTCATGTATCCAATTTTAAAGCTTAAATTACTATACGCGTGATAATTTATTTGTAGCGATACACTGCGGTTTTCGTCAATGTTCTTTTAAATTATATTCACAAACACATTAAAATCTACTTTCGGAATGCACTTATAAAAGTCTATAAATAAAATCTTGAATGATATGATCGGTATAATAATTAATTACTTACCATCTATCAAATTATATATAATATTAAGATATGAAGGGGTAGATCTTATTTGATTATTATTTCTAGCATTAAATAAAAATACATTTAAATGCTTAGAAAAAAGAAAGTTAAGGACGATAATGGTATAGTTCTTTTTCACCAATCTTCACAGGCTTTTTGTAATTTTTTTTTCCATTTCATGAAATAGACTTAATTAAGTTTAACACTGTAATCCTTTCATGATTATCTCAATGCTTTTCGGTATGTTATATCTACATAAATAACTATGTCAGCCGTTTGGTACGTCATGTATTGTTATCCATTATGTTAACAAATAACTTGGAAAGTTGTAACAAACCTGCTGGATACTAAATAATGGAGCGTGCTCTGAAGCGAGCTTCCAACGCTGCTAACGCTGAGTTACACGAAATGTCCCTAGGTAGTTCTAAACTGAGCAGTTATGCAGGACAACTACTGTGTTGCTGGAGTTCAGTGTGTAATAGAAACAAGCTTTGAAGATGACGTATGTGGGCGGCAAATGGACAAGCATATGTATTTCTAATGACAATACATTTCATAGACAAACATAAATGTCACTGTACTTCGAAAGATAATGAAATTAAATTATACATATTTATATACATATATATTTCATATATCCGTTGCGCAGTTTAAAAGATCAAAGCGTATATCGCTACAGACTGCGGGAAGCGACTTTGTTTTATCCTACATATATAAAGATATAGATATTTTACTTACTACGATATATTTACTTACTACTATATATTTTACTTACTACTATACATATATTTCTTAGATTTTGCGTTACATTTGGATTAATTAAGAATAAAACAATAAAAGATCATTATAATTTCATTTTTATAGATAAAAGTAAGATATGGAAATTTTATAAGGGATACTTAAATAAGTGGAGATATAAATAAGAGTATATAACTTATTATAGGAATTAACTACAGTTCTCTGAAATTAATAGAGCAGGGTTTTTTTTCCACTATTTCAAATAATCTAAAAGTAAATCCAATTATTTGGAATATGTAAAGAAGTATAAAGTAATATTGAACTACTTTTTCTTTTGATTTTACAACATGCTTATAAACTAAAAGAACATCCTACACGTTTATAACTTAATTTAACAAGCTAAGTAAATTAAGACCATTATTAAAGACTATTAATTTTCTGCAGAATGTCGCAGAAGATATCCAAATCTGCAAAGAGATCTTTTCGACCTCATTTTCTCTTGTTGAATATTACCCGTTTAGCTAGTATATCAATATAATGTCGCACTGCCCGCTCTTGCCAGCTGCTATCCTAATATTCCTTTTATTCCAAAATCTATAATATTACTAGTGTTATTATTATAGTTATTACAAAACGATATCCTTTCACATAAAGTAATATTATTCGAGTAATTGAGGTCACACGTGACCAGAGACGTAAAATTGGATAGATAGTTGAAGGAAATAATAAAGTTATGGCAAAGGAAACAATTAAAAGACGACATCAGCTGCGTAGTAATTTGATGACGGATAATAAGTCTGAAAGAAATACCCACGTATCCTTGCCTCGTAAGACAAGGGTCAGAATATAGACTTAAGAATGTTACTACGGTATTCCGTAAAATATTTTTCATCACACTTACTTGTAAATAGTGTCATTACGTCCAGGCGAAGCGGATGCAAGGCTTTAATTACTCCCACGGGCTTTTTCTTTTTTTTTCTTTTCTCAAAGCAAAACGCTTGTTCAGAGAACTCACGGGCGGTAATGACGCACCTGTTCTATCAACTATATAAATAAAAAAATTTTAACTCATAAATTCTCTAAATATCTAGATATGGCCATGGCGCGCGGTGGTGTTGTATTATCTACTTCTATTCCTGCCATTAAAATGTATTTTGGTGAGTTTATTTATTTACCTTATATATTCATTATCCGTAAATGTGCGTTATGAAAATCAACTTTAGGCTTCTAAATAGCCTCTTGTTTGTAATTTTCTCCTTACCACCCTTAATACATTTTTCTTTGATTTTTTTAAATCTTTTGTTGTATAAAAAAAATATTACAAGAAATTATAATTCTAGAAAAATAGTACATAGGGCGTACGTACCTCTGCCAGAGATTTATTCCCGAAAACCCAGAGAAAGAATAAATTTACAAAAAAAGGTGGCAAGGGCTTGTACAACAAAGTTTTATCTACAGAATACTAAATTAATAACATATGAAATTTACTAACAATATAATTTCATAAACACAAACATTCAAAAACAAATAAAATAATTACATATTAATAAAATAAGTAGGTATAAAATTACTAACATAGCGTTCGATGGGAATAAAATTAATTTTTATATTTTCAATGGTTTCTCAAAAAGTGCTCCTTTAAGCGTATTTTAAAAATTTTAGTCTTGTTAAGTCGCGTTGTATGCGGAAGAGAATTTCACAGACAAGTTGCGTGGTATTTTATAATATATTTACCTTCTATTCTTAAACATGCTTATTTAATTAAAATTAAAATCTTCTGTTACAGACGCGTGTTATACCCGGTAACTAGCAGCGGATAGCTGACGCCGCCCGACCTGGACGCAGGCTGCACTTTGTTTCGTTGCTGCCACCCGTTACCGATGTCATGAGGAAGACTACTTCGATACTTACATCGGTCTTAGTCACTTCTTACTTAATTATAATTGTACTTAATTTTTTATTTTGACTAAATTGAATTTTAGAACTTTTTTTTTTGCAGCCTACGTAATTCGCGAAAAGCGCCCGGCCAAGTTAGTATAAAAGTCCATACCTGTCGTGTAATTTAAAAAGATAACAAACTTTTTGTTATGTATCCTTCGCAGCATAGGTGGTAGCGTGGTCGACTGATGTGCAGAGGGTGTGGGTTCGATTCCTGCACTAGACAAACGTTTATGTGATAAACATTTATGTTTGTCTTAAGTCTGGGTGTATTTATGTATGATATATGATATATTTATGTATGTATATACAAAAAAAAGTAATTATATGTATTTGTATCCGTTGTCTGGTATCCATAACACAAGCTTTGCTTACATTGGTGCTAGACGGCACTGTGTGTAATGTCCAAAAATATTTATATATTTATATTTCCGAATTAATAATTAAATATATTATTTGATTTTCGTACAGGTATGTTAGTGTGCTGCTTGACCCTTAATTAGGAACTCTTTGGATCTAATTATCTACTACTGTTGTTTAACTTATCTTATTTTATTAAATCGTCATTTTTCGTGGCCCTCATCTAAGTAATGTCTACGACATCTTTATACAGAAAGCCGCAAGACAGTCGTGTGAAAAACTAGCGGCAGTTAGCTGAGTAATGTCACTTGATGAACTCCAGTGGGAAATTGTCTTAGTGTATTTTCTCGTTGTTAGTTGATTAAATCATCTGACACTGTTAATAGTATTTCCTTATACAATTATCATTTCATTTAGTAATTTAAAGTATTGGTTTTAATTGCTTTCAATTTATATTTTTTGAATAGATATTGCTGATTCCAGACAGAGCTTGAAATAGTAGGGAAAAATTCAAATAGGCAGTTACATTTAAACAGAAGAACAATTTTATGCAAAAAAATCTAGTAAATTATACTTTAGCAATCCCTACTATAATTCATTATGATACGCTTCTCTTATATTTTACACTAGAATCATATTCCTGTAGGGTCTTTAGTTTGGGCTTATGGTATTCTTTATCTCTTTTCTGTTCTTCTACAAATTAAGTTCATTTTATGCCCCATCACGAAGACATAGTGACACACAAATAAAAAAAAACTATTCGGAATCTAATATTTCTTTTTAGTCCTTAACTACTTCTGTGCCAAAATTCAGGCCAGCCCGTTGCTTCGTTGAATTGAAATTGATATATCAAAATATGAAATGGTCATAATCAAAATAAAATAAATATACAGTCTGTTTTACTCAGGTATAGTGAAGCATTTTTATTATCCTCAAATCTTCAGTGGCCAACCTGGTTGACTATGACCTGGGTCTCCTACCTTCGAGGTGAGTTAATTATGTGCCGTTATACATACACACATACAAAAACTTTTGATATTATAAGAGCACTATATGCTAAGAAAACATAATTATTATGCCCTCTTGAAAATGCTAGTTGGACATTTTAAGTCATTTTAAAGAAATCTGAAGTACAAAAAGCTCTGCGCCTAAAGAAAAAAGAGAAAATTATTTTTTCTTTCATATATACTATGACTTAACAAGTAGATAACCAACTAGATGTGCAAGGTCTCCAGTGACTATATTGTGCTACTATTTCTCTGAGTGATGGGCTTAGGGAAGTTAATATTTTAACTTAAGCGGTGCAGTACATTTATGAAAATCTTTCATATGTTCATAAAAATATTAATAGTTTCAGCAAGAAAAGTAACGGTCACAAAGTAAATACTAAAAGTAAAATTAAGCTGTTGGTGCATTGGTTGGTGATATACGTCTACACAAAATTAGTAACTCTTTAATTTTGCAACAAAGTTCCTAATAATATTCTAAAGCTATCAATCAGTACATTTAAATCTATTATCAAACAACAACAGTGTATCATAGCATTTTACAAAATTTCAGACTAAATAAATGATAAACATCCATGGGACTGAATAATGTAGGTAAACCAAATTAAAATTAAAATAGTAAAAATGGTATAGCCTAAAATAACAATATGTTATGTTTAAATTGTGTTATTATTATTATTTCTTTATGATATACAAGTTATCTTGTTAAGTATTTTTTTTAAAGAGTAACTGTCGAGTTTCTTGCCGAATTGTTCTCTGTAGTATGTAACTGTAGTCTATATTGTGAACCGGTTTTCAAAAATAATATTTAATAATATAAAAAAATAATAATAATTGACGATTCAAAATTATTTGTAAAACCTAATTTGAATTCAAAAATTGACTTTGTGCAATATATGCGGTATATTTTATACCAAAATACAATACTTTGTTCTGTTCTTGAGAATATTGTCTAGAGAGTATGATGAAAAGAATAATTGTAGACATTTACATATACATTGTACATTATACAAATAAAATATAAATGATAAGTTCTTAACAAAAAATTTTAATGTTAAATAAGAAATACGTGTGTGAGTCACAAGTCCTGCAATATCCATTATTAAATAAAAAATGTGCAAAAAATAAATGTGAAAAAAAAATAAAATCATCAATTTGCCATTATTTTCGTGGCCACAACACAAAGCGCTTGATAAAGCTATTTGCGAGAAGGCGCTCAGAGAGCTTTGGAAGAATATGAGCTATACTTGGATGAGACAAATGGAATAAGTAGACCAATAGAATTAGTCTATAGTGTCTGTTTTATTAGGTTATTTTTTAGGTTTTAGGTAGTTTTTTTATTATTGGCATAAAATAATACTTTTTGTTACGGAGTTAACAATTACGAGTCCTTATCCTTAAATAGTGATCTCTGCTATGCAAACTTTGGAAAGAGGAAATACATAATGTCAGTGTTTATCCTTGTTGAAACTAAGTGAAGTTTAATGCGAAAGGGATTGTGTTGATTAAATAAACTCCTGATTTTTTAATGTTTTGACAACGAAATCTTCCAAGTTCTAAGTGCTAAATCATAACCGTGATAGTACTTTACAAAAAGCATCTCTTGATAACAATGATTTATAATAAACTATTTATTTCTATTATTTAAATCTTAGTGAGTTAACATGTAGCTGAACTACCCACGCACGCTTAGTTACATATTGTGTCGTCCACAAGTTTTCTTTCATGTATTACTGCCTCTTATATATATTGTGAATATATACCGCAGAACTTACATCTAATCACTACTGTGGATAAATAAAAGTATATTTTTTTTTCTCAGATGTTCTAGAAATTAAAGTAAATATTACGAGTATCTTGTGTAAATATTTACTGAAATAAATCTAAACAGATTTTCTTTCTATGTTTTACTCTCATTACTTGTTATCTTGTAGATTTCATAAAATAAAATGTCATATCAAAGACGTCGGAAAAGAATCATTTTTTAATAAAAGATATTTTTCCAATTATTTTGTAGAAATAGGAAACACAGACGTGGTCGATGTATGTGCAACAACAATACCAATTTGAGGTGAGTAATCTTAATAACTCTTAAAGTTTTTAATCATAGTTGGGTTTCCCTTTTCCCAAAAATAGTGAGAAAATGTGAAGTGCATCACATTTTAAGCTGGTTCTAAAAACTAGGCTTTATATAGAAATTCTAGTCAATTCTTCATTCATTATGAAATAATACTTAATTAATATATTCTGAGACAACTAAACTTATTTGTAAGCATTTTTTGGTGATAATGTATGTTTTATTTTCTTAACTTATATTTTGTAATATTTTGCCTATATAGAAGTTATAACTAACTTAACTTTAACTTAAAAAAAATTTATATGGCGTGTAGTATGTGCCACTACTTCAGTCTAGAATAAGTAAGAAGACCATTTTGGGATATTAGGGTATATTGTCGTCTTAAGATGGCAGTGAGCAGATTTTTAAAGGTCGGCAACGCCTAGTAACGCTTCTAGTATTGCAAATGGCAGCGGTATGCTAATGCCACTTAACTTAAAGCAGGCCGTAAGCATGAATTGCTACTTGTCGCTTTTTGCTGTTGCCATAAAAAATTACATATGAACGTGCAATACAAAAATTACAAATGAACGTGCAATACAAAAATTACAAATGAACGTGCAATACAAAAATTACATTTGAACGTGCAATACAAAAACTACATATTAACGTGTAATACAAAAATTACCTACTAAATAAAAAAACCTAGAAATCCGACTAGCGTGTACAGTAAATAAAAAAAGTTGGGTCAAATGGCGGCACGGGCAGACCATGCTGCTTGACGAACTTTTATGACTATAAAGAAGAGAAATGATTTCAAAGCAGGAGATGTTTTACAAGATCAAAAGAACGCTTCAAATTAATTCAGAATTGAATGCGAGTCAGTATTTACATACTTAAATATATAATTAAAGCTTATCGTCAAAAGTATGGGTGAGATGCTTGTTTATTTTTAGCAGATAATTTAACATTCCGTAAAGGGGATTACTTTTAAATTAGGGACAAGTCGTGTTCAATAAATTTCGTAATTAATATCTGTCGTTTCGAAGATATAAAGCATATTAGCAGCAAAGCATTGTAAGATCAAAAGAATTCGAATATCAAATTAATTGACAATGAGATGTGAGACAGTGTTGACTCAGAATATATAATTAAAGCTTTAGAGGCTTTTTTTTTACCAAATTATTTGAGATTCCGTAAAGAAGATAACTTAGTTAAATAAAAAACAAGTTAATTTTTTTTTTGTTATAATATATATATATAAAGACTAACAGTTAGAACGTTATAAGCAAGTGTTATCCATAAAAATGTTCATGAAACTAATTATTTTATATAAATCACACTAATATTATAAAGGCGAAAGTTTGTGAGCATGTTTGTATGTTTGTTACTTTTTCAGGTTCATACGGCTGGACCAATTTTGATGAAATTTTGTATGGAGGTTGCTGACACCCTGAATTAACATATTTGCACTTTTTATTCTGAAAATTTAAAACTATCTGCGGAAATAAGTATAACCGAGATTAAACAAACTATAAATTTAGCTGACTTTATTATTAGCAAACTCTATTAGTATAATTAAGGGCGCGCGGAGCCGCTGGCAAAATCTAGTAAAACCATATGTATGACACATGCTTTTACAGAATTTTAAGAGTTTCGAAAAAAAACTTACGTTACTAATGGTGTTTGTATGTAGGCATGTCTGTATTTGTGGATTACCCTAATAAAAGGCTAAAGCTATCGATTTAAAAATATAGAATCCTACTAATATTATAAATGTTTGTTACTTAATCGCATGGAATCACAGAACTAAACAATTTTAATATATAAGCAATGTGTAACAAAGTTTTAAAACGGTTACAATTGCAAACAACAAAACTTTATTTATCAATAGACACAATACAGCTGCTGCGTTCAAATTCAATCTGTGCTGCACTCACGACGACTTAGTTTAATGACTTTTGTCCAGCGTTGCAGCGGCTTGTCGATTGTAAATTTTAACAGGAAAAGTTCATGTAATCTGTAAACTATTTATGTACAAATATCAAAATTTATTTTTCTAAGTTTGAGCTTTGACTAATGACACTAAGATATTGAAAGATGATATGATTTTTTCTTTACTTCCCTATATTGTGAACGCTTCAATCTTTCTTTTCACAGCTCGTCAGGTTTTACTTAAGGAAATCGATGAAGATATTTTTATTAATATATCTAAACAAAAATCTTAAATCTATATCTAACCAACCTATAATCAGTTTTATTAAAATAAATATAAAGAAAAGAATATGGATTAACGTGCAAACTTTAAAAAAAAGTATGCTGTATTCAACACGAAGCTTTAGATATGAACTAGAAATTAATATTTAACTACTAATTACTATAATAATTTTATTACTACAAATAAAGACAACTAGTCCTATAAGTAGTAGATAGTTAAGTAAATTTTTCTGAGCCGGTGGCGATCGCTAGTGGTCTGAAAGTTCATCGCATTTAATATGGCAACTGTAGTTTCGATTTTGAACCACCGGCTGATAACCAATGTACCTACAACATTGATTTGAGTAGATATAGTCGAAATTATGTTTATGATACAAGCTTTCTTGCTTAAAATTGAAATTAAAATTAAAAGCTATATTTCTTAGCACTATTGCTGTCTTAATAGTGAAATCTGGATGTGTTGTAAATTTGCTTGGACAGTTAGTTTTATTTTATTATGAACAATGTATAATATAATTATTCTTTAAATTTTTTTTAAAGAATTTTCGTATTTCTAACAACACGTTGTTGGTGTTAATTTAGGACCACTGAACCGACTCCAATATACCGCGCTATTGAGCTACAAACAACCTAAGTTGCGCTATGTTGTTAATTCTACTATGTTAAATTTGTGAATGATAACGTATTCTTATCTACAAAATTTTAATGAAACGGCAAACAATTATTATTTGCTGTTAATTAACTTAAAAAACATTAAGTACCATCACGACATTATTCACGGGTAGTTAAAGATATTAAAAACCGTCATCTGCTTGTAATGTCTACCTTTAACGAATGGTATAACGATTTTTTTTTTAATTTATTTTTTTATTTATTTATGGTCAACCAACAGTTGTTACATCAAAACAAACAAAGTATACTACAATATCCATACTAAAAGTATAACATCTTGTTAAATGCACAACTACTTATAGGTTAACACTGCATGCATTGAAACTTAAGTATCTAGGAGTAGCATTAGGATAAGTTTAAACTAATATGAGACAGTTGGTAGACAGTATTTAAGCATTAATTAACAATATCTATATATATACTATAATAATAATAATATTATAAAGAGGAAAGATTTGATTGTTTGTTTGTTTATTTGTTTGTATTGAATAGGCTCCGAAACTACTTTTTACCGCGGGAAAATGTTTCATTCCTACAGGAAAACAGGAAATAGGACAACGGGTAGTAAGAATTATCCTTCCGTACATTCCTAATTACTTAATTACGTAATAACGGCCTTGAATTAATTGAGTAATTGGGTTGAAATTTTGTATGTGTATTTCCATGGTTTCAGACACGAATGTATTATGCCATTAAAGAGGAAAGATTTGATTGTTTGTTTTTTTTTATATAATTGAAGAGTTGCTGTAATCTACGCCAATGACGAAATTTAGGGCGGGCGAAGCCGGTGGCAGAAGCTAGTAATTTATAAGTAGGTAATCCAAAGATTAAACAACAAACTATCTTGGGGTTAAATTTAGAAAAAAGGAACTTCTTATAGTAGAGTCTGTAATCTATACAAAGTCGTAAAAATTAAAAAATTATAATGTCAGCTATTCATGTACGCACACATGTACATGTGTACTCGTACACACATAGATAAGTGTATATATTAAATTAAAAAGCTAAAAACAGTACTCTCAATTTGGTAAGTTCACTGCCAACTGATGGCGGAACTTATTTAAGTTGTCGAAAAAATTATCTGTAAACTTACAGTCGTTTAATGCTCTGCAAAGTCTTGGGACAGGAGAGTTTTGTCCTAATACTGTTGAACGAAAATATCCACGCAAGCGGAGATATTGGTTGGCGAGGCGCGTGATACTTTTGAACGTGATATAGTCGGAGAACCTATCGCTGTCCTTGACACAAACATATATATTCTGTATCTGTCTTAACACTTTTACAATACACAAAATTGTAAAAAATTTGTTGCCCCCTACCCAATTCGTTGCCCCCTACCGCCGATACGAGCTCAAGTCAACCGACACGGCTACCTATCATCATCAAAATACAATTATAACAAATATTTTCCGAAAGCCATAAATATTTTGCTATATCAAGTTTTAGGTCAAACTTGCAAGCAAAAAATTTTTACTTTATATATCACTGAAATAAATCAATCCGCATATGACAAGCTCTCGGATTTTATACAATTTGTTATAGTAAGAAATTTTATCCTCATAAATTCTTCCCACATATTTCCGCAATTCTGTATGCTGGGCACACTGCACCAGGGTTACTACACGGAATATTAACACATGCACTTTCGTTGTACATTATATATTATTCAGAGAGGAGTCGGGATCGTTGCTTGTATATCGAACAGTCCTAACCTGCAGGAATATCAAGTAATCTTAGACTAGCGTGCTTTAACTAATACCAACTTCAAGTTTTGTGGATTTTTTTTAGCAAAATTTAAAAAATTAAAAAAATATGTACTTTTAAACAATATATAACAAAACGTACTTTTTCAAGTGTACTTTAGTGGCCGATTTTTATTCTTTTTGTAATTTAAAGCCTGGAAGTGACATTCAAACACTTGTATAAATTTTGACAGCAAATATTGCATTCGGTTGTAATGAAACTCCGAAAAATCATTAGGATCTATTTTTATTCAGTGCAGTTATTAATATATTTAAGAAATATAAAAAAAATGTGAGTATTTTAACTTAATGATAAAAATGTAAAAATCTAAGTAAAAACGGAAATTCAAAGAAAAAGTTAGACAGTGCCCCGACAGTGGGTACGTATGAGGCTAATAAGTTAACGGAAAGACGTGTTTGTGGTATCAATTACTAATGCAGTATAAGTACTTACTCGACTTGGTTGGGGGCACTTCCGTACCTCCAGATTCAATTGGTCCAGCAGCAACTACTGACGAGTAACTTATCTTACAATTGAGCAACTTTTAAAGTTCAACAACAACAACTTAGTTTCATCAAAATCAATGATTCAGGCTGGGTTGCACCAACTAACTTTAACGAAAACAAAAGGCTGCCGGCTTGTCAAATACTCGGTTAAGAAAAAATGCGGTGCACCGTCTGACAATTGGTGCGTCATAAATTTACCGTTAACAATTACCAGCTAAAAAATACTGGTTATAGTTAAAGTTACAATTATCAAGCCCCTAAATGATCATAAAATGAGGTTATTAATGAAAAATCCAACATATTTGAATTACCTGGTGTTTTCAATTAATGTAAATAGCATTGCTAATGACATATGTGCATAATAGTATTTTTTTAACCATGATGTATTCTCATAGAATTTGTAAAATATTTATAATAATAGACAATAGCGTTGGTGCAAGATCCACTTGCTATCATTACTTATAAATGCGGTAAAGCCTAGTCGTAATATTTATTTAAACCCTCCTAAAAACTGTTATTCATAGCACTGAAACAGAAAATGTCCATATTTATTTCCTGTTTTCCAATGAAAACAACAAAAGAATTACAATATAGCCGCACTACTCATGCACGCTTAATTACATATCGCGCCATAGTAGTCTATACTCACGGTTACTGCCAAGCTACATTGGCTAATAAACAACACAAATTAAGAACTGTTTTGTTCTGGCCATGCTCTAACAGCTTTGCACTATTTTTTTTATACATTGTGAAAGCCATGTATGGATTCAAGTCTTAAGGCCTAGCAAAACACGTAACAATAACATTCATAACTTGTAGGCAGGTGCAACTCAAATTGGTGAATTGTAACTGGTAAAGTAAAATAAAAGTTGTCAAAGTTATTTTTAACAATTACTAAACTTTAATAATGGTTTTGGTGCAATCCAACCTTAGTGTGTGTGTATGATATTTTATGTTAGTTATTAGTGCGTGTGAAGCCTATATTGTAATGTGTATGATGTTGTGTTATGCTTTTTAGTGTGTGTGTCCTTCCTGCTACAGACTGTTTTTCTACTTCCTATTAATATTATAAATGTAAACTTTTGATGTTTTGATGTTTGTTATTTAACCACTAGACGGATCGAAGCTAACCTTGCACACATACAGGTTAGGTCCTGGACATAGGAAATAACTACAGCCGAGCTTAACGAACTAAAGTTACAGCTATAGTAAGCTATAGCATACTTCATTAGTATAATTAAGGAGTTGATGTACAAATTCAACGCTGATACACAAATTTAGGGCGGGCGGAGTCGCTGCAAGAATCTAGTTCTTAATAATGGGAGAAATTACAAGGAGAAGCACGAGTACTATACAAGAATCTTATTAAATTTATTGAAATTGTGTATTTATTAGTTAATAGCGACAACTGTGAGTAAATATGAAAATAAAATAAATTCAGAAAACGTTAAAATATTAAGTCACATTTATTCTGTATACCCAACCATACGAATCTATATTTCACACAACGGCAAATACCTTTGCCATTTGTGACATCTGATTTGTAACTTAAAGACAAAAGCAATAAGGTCTACCTTCGATAACCTATTTTGAAATCATTTCATTTGGATGGTCCAGTCTGTCGTAGCTTAGGGATAGACCATTTGTTACAGGTTGAAATACATTTGTTAGGGTTAAAGCGACACTAAAGTAGAGACAAATTGAACATTGGTTTTCTCGTATCCAATTTTGTCTTTCATGTAATATTTTCTAATTTAAATAATTTTGATATATGTATATTATACAAAAATGTGTATGTTTTGTAAACTGACCATAGAACACAAACTCATTATTCTTTTTAAAATAAAAATATCTATAACACACAAAATAATAAATATGGGAGGTTTTTAAATCCATGGATGTATTCGATAATATATTGTATTCTTGTGCGTTATAAAGTTTCCGTTTTAAGGAAGAGAGCCTAAAAATTAAGAATTCTTAAGACAAATTTTCGATCTTCTGTAAGAATTTCTCCCGGGACGGAGGGCGAAGATAAAATTTTAAATTTGGTGTAGCGAGAACTATTTACTTTAGCGTCCAATATTCAAATTGCTGAGTTATAAATGAGATGATGCGACGTGAAAGATATTTTTAGGGTTCCAATTTGAAGTACGGTAGTGCAGGGAGTATCTCAAAGAAAGTAAGAAATAGAATTCCATAAGATAGGTTAACAAACAGAATCTATATTATTAATTATAAAAAAGTGGTATTTTCAGTGATAATGAAGTTACTGGCTTCAAAGGTCAATAGGGTAAAAAAATTCGGAGGTGTCAAGAAATAAAATCGTCCACAAAGTAAAGTAGGCATAGGATATGAGACCATATCTTGCACAAGCTTCTTTGGAATAAATTGCCCTTGCAGTACAGTATCAGAGAGCAGCTCCTAATGCCTTTAGCGGTCGAATATGTAATTTGAAAATGGAACGAACTTTTTTAAACGCTAAAATTGATAACTAAACAGATAACTCATCAAGTTTTATTTAAATTTCGGACTGGCGCAACAAAAAATATGCACCATTAAATTAATTTTAAAAAAGTAAAGTAAGAAATCGACATTTGAACGCGCCGAATTGGCGGCAAAATGCCTATACTATTTTTATTATTGTCAATACAGTTGTCAATATACTTAGTTTTTTTAAAAAACATGTGCGGTATTATGTTATTTATCAAGTTATTTCAGTTACTCCTCTGTGAGATTAGTACAGCAAGCGTCAGCATAGCCAAGGATAAGAAGGAGCAAAGATTGTGAAAGCAAAAGTGCATTGGGACTAACTGAGGTAATTTTTTTGCTATTTTTTTTTTTTGCTTGTAGAATTCAAGCAAATGATGTGGGGCGTTTTAGAAGTTAAGGGATAAGTTTTGCAAACGTTTTCAGGAATGTAAAGTAAAATTGACCCTTTTTAATATGAGTATATCCGCTACATAAGCATTCCGCGTCAAATCTGAGTCTAAGTAGTGTGTCCAAAGTTTTTGTTAAGTATATCATTATAGTAATAACTTTTTCACTATACACAATTGAAGGGTTCAGTAAAATAGCTAGATTTTTTGAGTTTAACAGTATTATTTATCAACGTTTAAGAAATTATTGTTATATTGTTATTGTTACAAGAATCGTACATATTTATAGAGAAGAATAATATTCGCATTGAAAATATTATTCACAAAATTTGAACAAGGCTCTGACTGTGATGTATAGACCATTATTTACATTTACAATTTATAGGTAGGTCTTATATCAAAAACTGTATTAGCAACTTTGTTCCCATTTTTTTTTTTTTTTTTTTTTTTATATTTAAACTACGGAACCACTGAGATTAGGTGTGCATAGAACTTACACTGGTTTAGTATTTAGTCTCATTAAGTATAATAGTTTATCTTTATTATACGTAAATTATCATTTTATACACACCGGCACAATTAGCGGAACACAAAAAAAGGATTTGAACGAATGGCAGCAGGTTCTCTTTACTGATGAGTGCAGAGTTCTTTTAAAACAGATCGATGGGAGACAGCGAATACGGAGACGCAAAGGAGAACGCCACATACAGTCTTATTTTGAACACACAGTGGCTTATGGTGGAGGCTCGATTATGGTTTGGGGAGAGATATGTTTGGGAGCTCGCACGGAGTTAGTGATAGTCACAGGAGGGACCATGACAGCAGATCGATACATCAGAGACATTTTAGAAGAACATGTTGTACCATTTGCCCTATTTATTGGTGACGACTTTATTCTAATGCAAGATTATGCTCGTGCTCATAGTGCACAATCGGTACAGGCATATCTGAGCCACGTAGGTATACCGGTGATGCAGTGGCCAGCAAATTCCCCCGATATGAATCCGATAGAGCATGTCTGGGACTTGCTAAAAAGAAGGGTTAAATCCAGAATGCCACCCCCCAACAATCTGAATGAACTTGGAAACGCATTACTTGAGGAGTGGGAGCGGTTGCCTCAAGAAATCATCGATAACATAATCTGTAGCATGCCCAGGCGAATGGAAACCGTAATCAGAGCAAGAGGGGGAACCACTCGTTATTAAATTTGCTTTAATTTTATTGTTAAATCATTTAATGCTTATTTTTTTTTTATTTTTTGTGATGGTTCATAATCATCTAAAAATTTCACTTATTTCAAATTTCTTTATTTTTCAATAAAAATAACGAAGACTTTTCAAAATCGTTGTTAAAAGATGTTAATCAATTTGTTATTTTGTGTCTAATTACATTTTCGTCAAATATATGCGTTATTATCTCATAGTCTCACTTTTTTTTCTGTTCCGCTAATTGTGCCGGTGTGTATATATTATTGCAAGGAATAAAAAAAAATAGTTATAAAGATGTAAAAGGATAATGCAGATAATTACCAAACAAAAAGCATGAATTATTAGCTATATAGCAATAAACATGAAAAGCTTAACAGCTTCTGCCATTGGTTTGTACAACGAAACCGCACAAACGTGTTTAACTTGTGAGTTAAAACAAGAAAGTTTTAATAAGAGCTAAACGAAGCACGATCGCTAACCAAATACCCTTTTAATTAAGGGATTTAAGGCTACACAGATAAGTGTGCATACGGATTATCTCAACCGTTTTGTTGCGAAAACTATTTCTGTAAAAGAGAAACAACAAATATTTTACTGAAATAATAAATATGATATACTAGATTTTGCCAGCGGCACCGCCTGCCTTAAATTCGGTTAACAGCATCGAACTCCTTAATCATACCAATGAAGTTTGCTATAACCCAGCTATAGCTGTAGCTATAATTTTTTTAAGCTCGGTTATAGTTATTTCCGTGAGAACATTTAAATTTTTCGGAATTTAATCGGGATTTGGGATATCCTATTTCAGGACCTAGCCTATATGTGTGCCAAGTTTCATTTCGAACCGTCTAGTGGTTGAAGCGTGATCGAGTAACAAACATCCAAACTTTCATATTTATAATATAAGTAGGATATATATTGTCCATTGGTTTGGGTAAAAAGAGATTTTGTATTATTATATTTATCCCTTTGCATGTCTAGTATAGTAGTATAGGATATCCCTCACTTGAAAAACAAGTACTATCGTTACCAGCTTTCATACTACCCTACTGTTGGAACTCCAACCTACTTTCGCCGTTAGCGAGGGCAATTCGGGACTCATCGCATTCTTTACATACGTCTTGTCTACGTTTGCAAGTGTCTTCAAAATTTTTTTCTTTGCATGTACTTAAAAACATAAAAAAAGACTCATTAGTACACGCTGGGCCTCAAAAGCCCATAATTCAGAGCCAATACCACTAGGCCAACACCGTAATATTTTCCACCAGAAGCTATACAAGCGTTCCTCACACCATATAAATAGAGATACACCTTTATACCTCTTCATAATGGTAAAGACGCAAAGTGTTAATTTGTTCCTTTTCTTATATTATATATGCGTCATTAACTTACTCGTTAAAGGTTCCTTTGTCTGAGAATTAGTAAGAAATAATGAGCAGAGAAAGAGGGAGCAAAACATTTTTAAACAACTTCAAAAACAGGAGCAGGTTCTAATTTTGGCTATTTTTGATGTGCGTTACATCAAACGCAACTGATTTTAGCTCGTTTGTAGCATCTTTTGTTGTATTCCCCGGAATGATACTTATTTTGATAAACTTGGAAGCTGAATACAAGATTTTCGATGTAAAAAATAGTTGATACTTATGTTATAGTTAAAAAAATACCTGTCGAACACTTATTTTTAAACGATTTAGCTACCGCAGTTTTGCCGGGTAATAATTAATCGACAGAGACTTAAAGTTGGTGTTAGCCTAGGGTTAAGATTTTTTTAGAAAAAATATATATTTATTACATATATTTTTTAAGTACATACTTATTACTTATCTAAATAACCACGCATTTGTTGCGCCAAGTATACTTACTCAGTATAAAGATGTAGCATTAAGCCACAGCACTAATTTGTAGTGAGAACCTAGTGTTTGGCGTCAGAACTACGAAACAGTTAACTCAAAAAAAATATTAAAAAAAAAACCATATAATATGGTTATAGTCTGACAAATTCGTACGTGATACTCTCATGGTCTGCGGGCGACGGGAGACAAAAGGTTGCGGGGGCGGGAACGAAGCGCCCGGGCGGCGGGCCAGGGGCATTTTGCACATTATAAAAATGCACAGAGTATTAAATTCAAAGATGAGTCCGCCGATAGTTATTTTTCGTCAGGACAAACAAATTGTTTATAGTGTATACGAATATTACAATCATAATTAGGTTATTTGTTATGTAAATAAATATAATACAATAATTAAAACATGTTTTACGATGCTAAGCTAAATGTATAATAATTATTATACATATTAATATAATATTTATATTGTATACAAATATTATATGCGTGATATGTTTTTACAGTATAACTTAAATTTCATAATAAAGTATCATTTAAAATAAAAGAATAAATTTTAAAAATTTAAAAATATATTTTCTGTATGTATTTACAAATAAAAATATTCTAAAATTAAACAGTATGTACTTACACGAAATATCAAATTATGGTATACGTATTATCTTTATATGGATATCTGCAGATATATCCGTGCAGTAATGTACACCGTGTGCCGCGGTCCGTCCCGTCTTCCGTCACCCGCAGACCATGGGAGTGTCACGTGCAAATTTGTCAGGCTATAGTACATATACTTTAGAGCTTATAATTATGTTAGTATTGCGGTTTTCTAATAAAAAAAACATGTAACATGCAATTGTCTATACTACAACAAATTAAATAAATTTAAAAAACATTTTGTGACGAAATAACTTAAATAAAATAAATCTGAAATCAATCTTTTGTAAATTGGCAGTATACTCTTGTCCCCTGCATTTTTATATACCAACAGCAAAAAATTAAACCGTGTACCTTATTACTAAAAGATATTCTTATCTGTATAGTTTATGCCTTATACGAAATCAGTTAAATATTGAAAATATTGCGTTCTGAGGGGCGAAGGATCGGGAAAGACGTGCAACAATGAGACTTTCTTTTTCTTAATTTTTTCAATTACATTTATTATTCACTCCACCAGGATTAAGTTGTAGGACAACATCCAGCGATTTTTACATACAGCAAAAAAAGACGTTTGTGATGTTTAGAATTCGCACTAGACCCGCGTGATGCATGGACTATGGCCCAAATCCCCCTTGAAGATTGTAGGCCTGACCCCAAAAAAGAGAACGTAAGAGGCTGGCAAGGAAAAAGAGAGTAAAAGTCAATTGGAAGTGCCCTTGTGACCTCTAAGCAGACACGATAAGCATTCGGAAATCAACTTGGTCGCCGCGACTGGAGTTTATATGTCTGCGGGTTACAGCGTTTGGATATAGTTTGAAAGCGGCATCGAGCTTCTGAAAAGGAAATTCCTCGGTGCCAAAAGTATCAGGTGGGTCAGTACCTACCTATATTATGTTTGGGATAAAAGGTTTTTAGCTATCATTATGGTGGTTAGTTAAGTGTGAACTACGAGCTTATTTTGAGCACGTAAAAGTTTAAAACGAAATAATGTTTACGTACTTCATTTAAATGCAGAGTAAACAGTAAATGTTGAATATATTTAATTTATTCGTAATGGAACCCAAATATAAGAACGTTTCTAGTGTAAACCAAATTATGCCCTACCAAAATTTCAATTACGGTTTATCCATCGAATATTAAGACTCGAAGTGGAATTAAATATATATTTTAAGTATAATTGGTATACTTGAATAGCCGTATTGATCTTTGTCCTAAATAAAATAGGCATGGAATAATTTCATTAATGTAATTATGTACTTAATTAATCAATAATAACAATTATTAATTGATTATATAAAAGTAACATTGGAATATTTAATTAAGTACGTAATATATTTTTTATACAATTATTTATTTATTTTTAATTATTAATAAATAAATACATAATTACTAATTTAAATACTATAAATTTTAAAAACAGCCGAATACGAATATGAAAGATACAATAAAAATACAATACTTAGAAACTAGTTAAATGCACCCACTTTTATCTATCAATAAATGTTTTAGTCTAAATTACTACCAGTGAGCAACGTCTGTTTCCGGACTATATTAAAATGGTCAGTGCTTCAGTAGAAATCTAATAAAAATAGCGATATCAGGGATAAGGCAATTATGAACATAAAAGTTCTTTAATTGGACTCTTTAAATGACTAATGTGTGATTTACATACATATAAACCAATATTTTACTTAGAACACCCAATTGGTTAAAATAAACTGTAGAAAAAATGTACTAGGAGAACAACAGTTATAAGAAGGATTTACTTACAACATCAATAAGTTGGCTTAGCCGTAGCCCCATTTTGACGGTGAGCCGGTCAGAGTTGTTGCCGACGGGTCGGATCAGGCGGTTATAGTTGGAGAGGAGATCGTCGTAGAGTCGTTTGGCTTCAGGGTTTGCGACGCTCATGCGGCCCCACACGCAGAGGACTCCGACCACCAGCGCCAACACCATCTTAGGCTAACACCACCCCTGAAACAAGTTTGAATAGTTAAAGGCGTTTGAGGGTCTACGTATTATTATTTACTCTCAAGGTTTTGGTTGGTAGGCCTTACGATGTGACTACACTTGTCTGGTAAATGCAAACCTTTTAATCTATTTTCAAGAAAGTGTAAAAATGTTTTCTTTTTTTCTCAACAAAAGCTATTGTTTTTTTTTTTATAAGTGTTCAGTAGCCAGTAAGCAAAAACGGAATCTCTCAATTTAAAACTACGTAGTTTAAAAATCAGAAAAAAATGGGGTACAGAATTTTGAAAATATTTTCAATGAAAATAATTTTAAACAAAATTAGTTCACGAGTTTCTCAGATATCGGCAATGATTCTTATTCTGCGGAATCATTGTTTATTGCGAGTACGATATAGGCCTTGGCCAGGTTTTGACGTGACAACGTCTTATAAATTGGTTTGCCGGGTGACACTTCAAGAAACTGCGTTACGCTCCGCTCACGTTATGCGCTCACAATGAGAGCGAGTGAGAGGCACGCGCCCGCCTAAGAGCGAGAGAGACAGACATAAAATCATTGTCACGTAAAACTTTCGCCCGTATACCGACTTTACAGGCAACCAGTTTTTTTCTTTTTGTTTATGTGACTAAGACCTCGTCGCTACTTTATATCCGTGTCCTACAGAACCTTTAATTTCAATTTTAAAAGAAAAAAAAGAAATTTCGTATTAGAGTTTTTTAGTATAGTTTAGTACCTATTTTAAGTTGATCTACTAAAAAAAGTGTTTTTATAAACTCACGTAAGAATATTTTTTATGTACCTACTAAATTTATTTGCGGAAACAGCACACTACTGACTTTTAATTGATCGATTTAGCAACTGTTTATTATTAGTATGCATTGTCCGTAAAAGAAAAACTGTATAATATCGAATTTAGACTTGACAAATATCTGAATGTTTTTTTTTTGTATCCGTAAAGACTAAATATTTTTTTTTTGTTTAGACAGATTCTGACAGATTTTATTACTTACAATGCATTTATCGTTATCAAGCTTCATACATCCCTACTACATCCTCTCACTTTAGGTAGAGGTATGTGCCAACCTCTACAAGGTTTACTTTTTTAATTTCCACTTACATTATGACCTAATTGTCAAATATAAATGATTTGGCGTCAGGAACAGCGATGCTTTTGTCCTGGCGTCAGTCAGTTCATGAATTTTGCATTGGAAACAGTAAGAAAGTCGCATCCGAACCTACCGCATTAATCTTAATTGAATGAACAAACACTTCATAACACGAATAATTTAATTAGTTGTCTAGAGCCAAAAGGTTGATAGAAAAGGTCTTAGGACCAAAAACTATATATATTCAATCAATTACTGTTTCCGATGCAAAATTCATGAACTGACTGACGCCAGGACAAAAGCATCGCTGTTCCTGACGCCAAATCATTTTAAATTTGACAATTAGGTCAAAATGTAAGTGGAAATTAAAAAAGTAAACCTTGTAGAGGTTGGCACATACCTCTACAAGGTTATATGCTACAGTACATCACGCGAGCCCACGGCGGATGTTTGACGTATCTGCAGGGTTATAAAAAGAAATATTCGTCAAATGGTTAGGCGCCACAGTGGCGGCTGAAATGTGTGAACGTACAAAATAGCGCCATTATATCGCCTGTTCATCAGCTAACTCATTTGAAACGTATTGTACCTATTAGAAAAATTAAGAAATGGACTCATCTAAATACACACCGAGATCAAATCCCTGTCTTCCAGTTTACAACACACTTCAGAACTACGTGCATAGTATGTATCTAAATAAGCATTCAAAACTTACCTATAAATATCAAAATTAATTACAATTGGGAGAAGTCAACCTCTCCAACGTTTCGACCTTATGCTTTGTGACCCATGAAGTCCAAAACGAATTTTAATAACGGATATCGTAGGCGTTTATTTCAGAACCACTTAAATTTCTGTTGGTATCGCTTAACTAAACTTTATCTATCAGGTCACTGTAAAAGGCTTATCGATAAGTACAATTGCTTTCCCTTCTCCGGGGAACTAAAACGCTTTCTGGAAAATTGGTACTCTATAAAATTTTAATCAATATATTGGATAACCACATTTTCCACAGTAACAAAGTCGTAAATATTTTTGCAGAGCTCATAATAATAATGGACAATGGCACGGAAAAGACTGGCAATTTGCTCATAGTGTCTGAACATTCAATGATACCAGTAATATAAATCAGTTATACTTAATTCACATAAAACGTGGAGCGGGTGATACGAGATATTTACTAAATTGCAGCCTTTGATGACCTCAATAAAATTAATATATAATTGTAGTACCTATGTGTAGTATAGAGTAATATATTTATTACTAGCTTTTGCCCGCGGTTTCACCTGCCCTAAATTTGGTTATCGGTGTAGGATTTCAAATGAACTCATTAATTATAGAAAAAAAACGGACTCATACTTGACGTTTTTAAGTAGCCTATGTCCTTTTATAGGATTTAAACTATATCCATGCCAATTTTCATCTAAATTAAATTTAAGCGTGAAAAGGTAACAGACAGCCAGAGTTACTTACGCATTTATTATATTAAGTATGGAGTATTGATTTATTGAGACATACATCAATGTGATATAAATGGAATAAATATATATTTAACGCCAAAGTACATAGATAGATGTATATTTTGTAATAAATACATCAAATTATTCACAAAATATTTTTTCTAAAAAGAAGAAGGCAGAAGTTTGCTTACTTTCAGAAAATAAGTTTTAAAATTCTTCTGGGGGTTTAATAAAAAGTTTCCTTACTTTATATATTTCTTTCCTTTCAAAGCCAATATCATCCTACAGAGTATCAAAAGATCTGTTATGTGTTTGTCTTTCTCAAAACTGAAGGCAATCAAGCATGTTGTCGTCCTACCGCCCAATATTGCAAATGTCTACTGTTTATATTGCCACAAGTTTTCACAACCACTTGTTCATCGAATCAACAAAGGCCGCAATATGTCTAAAATATGAGCCTTAGACTTTCTCCTGGGAAATCAGTATCTTTCTGGGAAATTGGTATCCAATATAAATTTAATCAAAATACTGGCTAGATATACTATTCGTAGGTAGTATTAAGTCACAACGCATTTGTAGAATAGTTGTAGTAACGAAGACGATGACAAAGGAGTAGACTTTTTTTATTTTATTTTTTTCGTATTATTTGACACTAATATTAAAATGAAAATTTGTTCTTAAACTAATCTAAATAAATATATTTTATCTTATATATTTATTATCCTACTAATGTTTTAAATGTGAAAGTTTAGGTGTTTGTTACCTAATCATGCTTCAACCTCTGGACGGATCGGGATGTAACTTGGCACACATCCCATATGTGTGCCAAGTTTCATCCCGATCCGTCTAGAGGTTCTAGAATAGGATATAGACTACTAGACTTTATATCCCGACAAATTCAAAAGCTTCCGTGGAAATCACTATAACTAAGCGGAAACGAACTATAGCTACAGCTAAAACTTGCTGTAGCAAACTTCAATATTATAATTAAGGGGTTGACGTAGAAATTCCACGCCGATAATGAAATTTAGGGCGGGTGGTGCCGCTGGCAAAACTAGTTTAGTCTAAAAAAAAACTTCATTGAGGAGGACGTTGATCTACTGCCCCCCTTAACCGCTTAACCTCTGAACTTATCTAGTTAGATGAAAGTGTACTTCCATTAAGGCAGCAAAGGTAGATCAGAGTGCGCCCAATATCCAGCAAATTCTTTTTCTGGAGAAATGCAGGTTACACGAATCCCTCGTTGTCGCTGTTTAGTTCCTGCATGCCATAAATGGGTGTGACACCACCCCGCTCTTTTCTGGCAAGGCAAGATGAAATGGTGCAACGTTTTTAAATCCTGACTGAATAGACCTCGCCAGCATTTTACTTTATCCAAACTCCAATCAAGAAGAAGTAGGAAAATGCTAGCGAGAAGACTTTGATGAAACTCTACGAAGAAGATGATGATCACCCTGTGATACCCAGCATTTGTAAAATTGGCAGCAACGACCAAGGTCATCCCTGTCTCCCCCCCTCTTTCACCGCCGAAGCGCCGTGTAACCGGGTTGGGCCACCAGCAATCAAATATCATGCCCATCACAATGTGCGCTGAGCCCGTTTCTCATACTCTCTTAGAATGTTGGCTCGCTAACCTGATAAAGGGTGCCTAGAGTCGTGCACTTTCAGAAATGAAGGCTCTATTTACGAAGGGCGAAATTGCAAAACATCCTGGACGCGGACGACGAGGATGTGGACGACCCAACACTATATGACAACCCACCTATACCTCCAGAAAACGCTTCCCCTCTTCCTCCTCTCCCCTGATTGATCCAGACTGGATGAGACTCAACACTTCCAAAAGGGTAAAATTCCAAACTGTGTTTGTGCTTGACTATGTTAATAGTATTTTATAGTTAACATTTATATTTAAGTTGTTTATTTTATGTTTACGTTTATTTGTTTAGTGTATATTTATTTGAAGCTAAGTTACATCAAAAATGTCAAAAACACAATCTTGCAAGATTTTTAAACAAAACATGCATTATGCTGTAGAATGTTTTTATAATTTATCCGACCATCAGATTTTTTTTTAGTTTTAAGGACACTATGAGGCCTAGAAACACCACTTTAGAATCAAATAAAAGCTAATTCAATTTCGTACAAATTCTTTTCGTATAACTTTTCTATCTGACCATTAGTTCAGCTGGTTCATTTCGTGGCAAATGACCATGCCAATATTTTTTTAACCAATATTTTTATTTTTTATTAGGCAAAGATACCTGAAATAAGGTATTTTTTCAAAAAAAACTAAAACAATTATCAGAATTTCGAGCCTCATAGGAATAGTACAGGGTTTTCAGGGTTGCAAACTTGGGTATAAACTACTCTCAGGGGACCTAACAACATATAAAAAATCGTAGTTACATGAGCGTTTGCGATGTTGGCCTTTTTGTGTCAATATTGACTGGCGTTTAATGTTATGAATAGGAAATAATATTGCATTATGTCAAGATTGCATTGAACTCGTCGCATATTACATTTTGAAGTATTGTTTATTTACCAAAATTAATATAATATAAATAATTAGTTGTTCAATCACATCATATTGGTTGAGTTCTAAATAAGAAAGGCACAAAATTTAAATTATTGGGCTGTATGTTTGAGGTATTATGAAATTTTATAATGATTTATACACTGTGGTCGACAAAATTGTTCGCAGAACAACAGCTGCCGGGCCAGCTAGTAGGTAGAGATAAATTACAATTTTATTCTCATCGCGTACTGCGTAACGCACGATTTCACGGAGATCCTCAATTTAATATCCTATAATGGAGAGAATTCTCTGAGGTACTGAATTTGGATTGAGGCAACATTTTCACTTATATTTTGTACAGAAGTCGTTTCTTTTGATGTTTGTTTTCAACCCTTTGATCTCATTTTCATGCTTTCCGGTTATACTTTAATAATATAGATATATTTATAATATCAATTTTGGCACATAAGTATGATTATTTGTGCTTGTTTTGAAAGTACTTTTCTAGCATTAATTTTATTTTAAGAATAGTAGTACTAATGAAATTATATATTAGTATATATAACCTACTTAATAGGGGTTAAGAAAAAAATTTGTGCGCAGCATTTTTGTAAATAAACTTAGTGCTTTAATTTATGCTTGCCAGCCTTCATACGTCCCCACTGTTGGGGCACGGCCTGCACACGGGCCCAGTGCGGATTGTGGGTTTCACATACGTCTTTTTTTTTCTTGACGTATGCAGGTTTTCTCACGATGTTTCTCTTCACCGAAAAGCCAGTGTGAATAAATAAATCAGTGTACTTGAGAAATTAAGAAAAGACTCATTACACGCCCACCCCGGGGTTCGAACTTCCACCACTTGGGACGTGAAGTGAAATTGAAATCCCTCAGCCACCACCGATTACTGAAATTTAAACCCCTCGACCACCACCGAATTTAATTTATATATAATTTAAATGAATTGAAACTGCATTCATCAATTCATTCTTTAATTCGTATTTACGGTGAGTAAAATGGCTTATTAATTTGACTCAAATAGACCCAAGATTAAAAAGGTCCATTAATTAAATACACACCTTTAATAAAAACTATTAAACCCGGCTCTGACTTAATTATTGTTAATTTATGTCCTTTGTTGTCTGCCTGCTTATAGAACAATTGCTGAAATTCGGGGATGACTGAAATAATATTGCTTTTAAATTAAATATGAATTGCTTTCTCCTCGGATTTTGAGTACTAAGGTACGGGTAGAAATATATTTATACACTGAAGTGTGTTTAGGCCGCTTGGATTTCCAAATTTTAGCCTTGCTTAACTTAGTATTATAATTTTTTTTGCAGAATGTCTATTGCTTTTCACAGGCCTCCTAGATCTCTAAAATGAATGGGTAACTTGGAATGGCTCTCTCGCAGCCTAGTTGGTAGTGTGGCCAGCTGCTGTGCCGAGGTTGTGGGTTCGATTCCTGCAGTGGACAAACATTCATGCCATAATAAATAACATTGTTGTTTGTCTTGAATCTGGGTGTAGTTATGTGTATTTATGTATGATATGTATGTATATACGCTGTGTGTAATGTCTAAAATATTATTATATTATTAATATTATTTATTCTTAGGGCTCTCAATCTTACTACTAGAGGAATTACGATAGTTTTTTTTTCATTGGAAAAATATTATATAGCAACATTCCGTGTCCAATCCTGACTTCTTACAGTTTTGTCAAGGATTGACAAAGGGTTATATAACTCTATCCTTAATCTCACGATTTACTGCTGATTACTATGAAGATAGTATTTATGACTTATGGGATATATATAAAATTACCTTAGGCACTGCATCAGAAGTTTTTTTGTGGCGATAGGCTCACTACCGGTCACGCAGGACGAAAGTGGTTGATAAAAAGTGGCTGTCCCCCAAATTATGATGTGGGTTTGTTTTCAGCCACTGGTTAACCCCTTCAAGGAATAAAAACCGTGACGTTATACAAACATATACACACTTTATTAATCAACTATGTTCCATTTTACATATCATGACGCAATGTTTTTTAATTTTTTTCTAAATCATTAAATATAATTGTATTATATTATTATATTAATCCATACTAATATTTTAAATTGAACAAAAGTAACCCTCTCCATCTGTCTGTGTGTCTGTCTGACTGTAACCTCCTTATGATTAGGCCATTGCACCGATTAAGATAGTACTATTGAGTCCTGAGAAATGGCATAGGCTTCTTGAAAACGTCAAGTGTGAGTCGGTTTTTTTTATAACTGAGGAGTTGCCGTTTAAACCCTACACTGATAGCCAAATTTAGGGTGGTGGTGGTTAGGATGGAACCGCAGACAAATTTGGCATGAAGATAGTTGAAATCACGAGAAAGGACATAGGCTACTTGAAAACGTCAAGTGTGAGTCGGTTCTTTCTATAATTGAGGAGTTTCCGTTGAAATCTTACACCGAAAACCGAATTAAGGGCGGGTGAAACCGCGGGCAAAAGTTAGTATACATATGAAGCCAACTTAAGTCAGATAAATTGGATTATAAGTTTCTTGTGGCAATAACCTCACCAACTGTGATTCAAGACTAAAGCGGTCGGTGAAAAGATGCTGGATGTAAGTGTATTTCCGGCAGCTAATTAACCCCTTCAGGAAATAAAAACCATGAAGTTATACATACACATACACATTTTATAAATTAACTATGTTCTATTTCACATATCATGGCGCATAGCATTTTATAATTTTGTTTCTAAATTATAGAATATAATTGTATTTTATTATTCTATAAATCATAAATAATAAATATCTATATATCTTCAAAACTACATACAGATTAGCTTCATTTTGGTCACAAGGGAATGTTATGTCAAATAAAGTATAGTAAAAGTATAATTTAAGTTCTGAAACTAGTACCTACATTAAAAAAGGTTTGTAATATCAATAAATATCTATGACCTTAAATAAAAAAAGAAATGTAAACCTGACATAGCAAATAGAGTTTCTCATTTAAAAGACACTTTTGATATTACACTTTTTTTTAAGACAGCTACCGAATAGCTTACCCAACTTTGATTTAGGTTTAAACTGACAGTCAATGAGTTTTAGTTTTATTTAAAGCTGCAGATGCTATTAAGGTAAAGAAAGCTACCTTAAAAAATCTTTAAGCAATTTTTCGGTTCAGTGACATCATTCTCGATTTGAATAAAAACGATTTATCTCGATGATATTATATCATCGGTTAATTTAAGATATTGAAGTATGTATCTTCACAGTGTTAATTCTTCAAAAGGGATCCCTATAATAGTTATTGTATTTTGAGTAAGGGATCTTTATACATGTGTTGTCTGGTGTTTGCTTTCTCCTTTTTTTTAAACATGTGCTACCTACCCATTTTCATAGGAGTAAGACAATCCAGAGGACAAAAAAGTTCATATCAAAAAACGTAAAAGTGATTTAAATATTCCTAGTAGTACGCCCAATACAAACGCTATTCATCGATTTTAATTAAATTTTGTTGACATGACCCGGTAATAATAAGTCTGCATATAGAAGTATATATTTTATGTTTTCTTATAAAGCTAACCCACAATTGAGTTTATAAATCTCAGACATTTTTACGGAAAAGTAATATTTTAAACTCAGCAAACCGTAAAGAACTATTCAATTTATCTCTATTATTGTATCACAATGAAAGCGCTAAAATACTGTAGTATTTGATCCCAGTTGAGGCTGACATCTAGCACAATTTGTCAACCACTCAGGGCAATTTCAATTTAAATTAAACCTTATTTCCCACTATGATACGAAAACTACGACATTTATAACTCACTGTGTGACGATTCTGTTTAAATATAACTTTACAAATAAGGTTCTTACATATGAAATTGATGTTTTATAGAACTGGCCACTTTGATCTCAAAAAGCCGGCGTTTGTTTAAGAATTCCAAATTCAAATTTATTTCAATTTTAAGCTTATCTATTTGGGTTTCGATTGTAATAGTTCATTCGTTTTCGGGTCATTCAATTTTGCTTTGACATCGTTCTGTGCTCAATATGGAAAACATAAAATATCACATTATTTTCGAATACGTTTTCCATCGTGGTACTAGCGCTGCAAAAACAGCTCGAAGGATTAATGATGTGTACGGAGAAGCCACTGTAAAAGAAAACACAGTACGTTTTTGGTTCCAACGCTTTCGTTCTGGAAATTCTGACGGATTTCTAGCCGGAGACGCTAGTTGTCAATGAGGAATTGTAAGTGAAACCACTAACCACGTCAGAGTTAGCTGCTGGCATCGGTGTGAGTGATAAAACCATTTTAAATCATTTGAAACAAATCGGAAAAGTGAAAAAGCTTCAAAAATGGGTACCGCATGAAATAAGTAAAGCAAACCAACAAACACGCGTCGACTGCTGCGTCACGTTCCTCAACCGTAACAATAATTGATCATTACTTGTGATGAAAAATGGTTCCTAAAAGATAATCGGAAAGGCTCATCACAGTGGTTAAATTCAGGAGTACCGGCTAAATCCTGCCCCAAGCGAAAGTTGACTCAAAAAAAGGTACTGGTTAGTGTCTGGTGGCACATGATAGGATCACATCTTGTTTTTTCATTGTGCACAGTTAGTTTATTTAAAAATAAAAGTATGATTTATAGTTATATGTTATCTAGAACCTTAGTTCAAGCTCAGTAAGCTGAAAATTAGGCTTTACTTGTACTGGCAGATATCAAAGCGATCAAAGTAAACACCTAAAACCACATCCGTGAAGATGAAGCCGCAAATAAAACATATTTAAAAAAACAAAACCGGCGCTAAATTAGTGCACCATTTTTGATAAAAATCTGAAATTTAGTTCTAAGCCATTTATCTATATTTTTTTCAGTGAATTTGCACTTTATTAAGCCATGACGATTTATCTTCAGTCAACCGGCCATAATAAAACACAGTCTCATCCAATGACACATAAATGTTTGTTATGTGTGAGATCTGATTCACGCCCCATGGTTTAGCAGGCAGATCGTGACCCACTGAGCCACGGCGTTGGCTCAAAAATATCATACAATCACCCCTAGCGTTCTTCAATATTCTTTTGGAAAATAAAGATACAAATGATTATATTTTGTATATATATTCATTTCATATTTTAAAATTCAAACAATAGTTTCCAATTATGACTTATTTTAGGTTTGATCACTAATAGTTAACCAAGTTTTAGCTAAAACATTAATAGGTATTGTGACGATATCACAGTCAGCTAAAGTTACAAAGTTGTTTATTACACCCATAGCTAAGTTCTCGAATTCGGAGATTGTCTATAAATAAGAAAACTAATATTATACATAAATTTCTTATTTTGATATTATAAATGTATAAATACTTTTTATACAATTTAATTTTTAATATATACGACAGAAAGGAAAACCTATATAAAATCTTAATGTGAACTTAGTTTCTAAAAACTTAAGTGTTCTAAAAATGTTACAGGCCACTTGTATTTTATTTTTTGTTTAGAATCAATTTTAATGTTAAAGCTACTGCAAAGCGTGCTTAATTTCTTTTAACAAATGTAATAATTTTAATATAAATTTTAACATTTTAATTTATTATCTTTTATTTTCCTCGTAGGTGTAGTATAAAGAACTATGTATTAAACTACACCCTCATTAGTAATCGGTCACTTTTACCCCTCGGTGAAAAAAACTTTCACGTTTTTCACTTAGATAGATAATAATCCCGTCTTCATCGTCGCATTTTAGACTCGATTATCATCTTAAATTAGCATAAACTATTTTCTTTTATTATTGACAAAATCAGTGGTGAACAGGTATTTCGAAAACAGTAAAATTTTGATTTTAGTACCAATTTCCTCACCACATTTAAAAAAACTTATAATAGGTTATAAAATTATATAAACATTTTTATGGAGAATTGTTCGGAACTAAATCGGTTTGCAAGTTGCTTTTAAAATAATTCTTAGTCTACGAAACTCTAGATGAACACGCATTTGACCGGTTTTTCTTTTTTTTTTTTCCATGTCCACCTAACATTTTTCATATAGAAACATACACTACCATGTCTTACATAATTGAGAAATCGGATTATTTCTTTAAAATTAAATTTCTTTAATTTTTTATCTTATGACAACTAATTAAAATACAGGATTTATTAGGTATCTATCGAATTGTTTTTTTTTTGAAATAAAAAAACCAAGTATTTTAAATATCCAATGGACATACGTCCAACTGTAATAATATAACGACCAAAGTGCTGCAGATGACTAAAATAGTTCAATGATAATTTGTCTTGTTACCATGACGAAGTATAGTGGGTTCTACTCCAGGTAGGAATGGAACAAGAACGGATTATATTTATTACTTCATTAATGTTCAACAAACACATATGACTAGTTAATTTTAATAAATTAATGAACCCTAAACATAAAAAAACTATCGTCAGATGGATAGTTTTTGTTTTGTACAGTATTGTGGCAATAGGCTTACTCCTTATGCAGGTCTAAAGACATTGATGACACCCCACTGTCCTCCACATTATGATGTGGTTATGTATCCAGCTACTGGTTATCCTTCTGGTACTCCTTCTGGAGATAAAAACCGTTAAGATGAACTTAAATACACACTAAAACTTCGTAGATTCAAGTGAAAGCTACCCAAAAACGAAGCGAGTATTATAAATTAAAACCCCCTTAAAGTCAGTAAAATTTATTCGCAAGGCGCAGATATTCGTCATCTAATTTTTCGGTTCAGTGATGTTATTTGCACTTTGAGTCATGACGATTTATCTCCACAATCAACCGACCATAGAAAAATACATCCTCGTCCAACGACGCCTCTTCAAAATTATAAAACCGTGGGAAGCGTCCAAGCTAATAAGGCTCATTTTTGAAGATTGTAAAGTTCAAATCCGCTTGGCAAGTTATATTTCAATTGCAGTTGTGGAAATGTAAAAGGTCTGTTTAAAATGTCGTGGTACGTTACACTTGTACGTAATTACTTAAGCTATCTAAAAGCAGCTCATTTTTTACTTTACACATAATATTAATTATAGCTACTTTGTATGTATTTATACTTTTTATGGGCACAATAGTATTTATTTGTAGGATTCCGTACACTTAACAGGAACCCTAATAGTTTAGCCATATCCACCTATATGTCTGTTTGCGTATCACAGTTCTTGTATATAAAAAACAGTTTCGACTATCTCATTATATAACTTTAAGATTGTTGTTAAAAGTAAAATGGTATGGATATACATGTTTTGGAAATATTTTAAAGTGGCCTTTTCGTTTAAGTTCGTGTCAGCCAAGAAACAAATACGTTTTTTAGAAAAATCACTAAAATCTAAAATACCAGAACTAAGACTAGAATTACTTTTAAAAATAACACGACTTACTAAAGTCAAATACTTTGTGACATATAATCAGTTGAATAGCGATGGTGGTAAAATGGATACTGAACCCTTGGTCCGTCATTAATAAAATAAATTAAAAGTGAAATAAAAGTGAATAAATTATAAGTAGATCTTGCGGTCGCCTACCTTTTTGGCAATGTTTATGTTATTATTACACAAAAGTATTTTTAACCTATAAATAATGCTATTTCTATTGTGTAACAAAAATGTATTTCGAATTTTATAAATGGTTATCCGCTTACGTATACTACTGTACCTAATAACCAACAACAATAATCTTCTTATTTCCAGGCAGCTGCTCTCAAATACACAAATAATACAATAAGGGACCGGACAGAACAAAACAATACGGTAGTATTGAGATTGCTGTGCTGAATTACATATAAATATCACGTAAAAAAATATATATAATATTTTTTTTTTTGTAGTTCTTAGTTTTTTGTGAGGTATATTGGTTGTATAACTGTATTATGTCATTATTTTGGTATTTTTATTGTAAAAGATAAATAAGGATGAAGATCTACATTTGGTTTGACTTACTGACTGACTTATAAATCAACGCACAGCCTAAACTACTCAAATTTTATGGGGACACGCAGCTGATATTGAAACAATATATATGTAGTTTAAAAATTCAGACAATAGACTCGACAATGAGAGACTGTGTTTATAGCATTATGACATTATAGCTGGACCATTTTATCCGAGAAGAGGACTCTACCCCTGCAGCAAGGTCGTACGACGGCAAGAATAACAAAATCAGAAACATTTTTGCAATATTTAAAAAAAAATAGTCAAACAGAAATAGTAGTTAGAGAGCCTGTGGCCGGACGACTGACTGTATTTTATAACACTATATTTTCTTAATTTGCTGTCTTGTACCTACCGTACACAAATTGGGAATTCGTTAGTCCGAAGTTAGGTTCGACAGTGTGTCACACAGGTGTGAGAGGTGTTAAAATTTTATGTTAACTTATGTCATAGTATAAAGGTTGAAATCTTAATGTTTTGAAAGAATTTATTATTTTTATTAAAAAAATACAATGGCCAAGGCCAAATTCCAAGGTCCCGGCGGACATTTTTGAAAATGACAAAAATAATTCAATTATTGATAAAATCTATAGTTATTTGAAATGAGTAAAACATAATAGTTAATAAATATTTTTTACACTCTCTTATCATGCTATCATTCTCTAGCAAGCTCAAAGGCAAAAGCAAAGGAATACTGAATTGTAGAACCGGAAATCAAATGAAGCTCCTTGATCCTCGTCTAACCCGGAAGTCTGGAGATGATGTCATTCACTGATTTCCTTTTAACTCTGCAAGTAAAGGCTTTGAATATGAATAGATATATTTAAGTGTGAGTATTATATATTGTGATTTGTTTTGTTAAACTTGCAGTTAAACATACTTACATATTTTAAATAATTCGTTAGTCAAATATCACTTCAGATAATTTCCATTATCATAAAAAGAAGTCCAAGCGTTGTAATTTTAACATAAGGTAAATAATATAATTGTATATGTTTCATTTTACGCTGGATACTATGTCGATGCAAATAAATGTTTTTTTTTTTAATTTGATTTCTTTTTATTTTTAATTATTTGGGTTTTACACGCGGAAAGACCAGAGCTGTATATCACATACTGCATTACATTTATAAGCTCAAAGTTGCTAAGTTGGCTGTACACAAACTATGCTTAAAAATCATTTCGTCTCCTCAGCCGTTACCCATTACCACTGGAAGGGCACTGGGGGGTAATACACAAATCGATAAAATTTAACTGTCGGATTCTACAAACATGTATAAAATTATCTAGAATTCTTGACTTCTTGAATACCATTTCAAAAATTCATATAGTATACCTACGTTTTTTTTCGAGATAGTTATAACGAGTTAAATAAGGGGGCAGACCTATTCCTTAATGCGTTTTGGCGGACGTTATCGAGCTATGACCCCTTAGAGTTTTCGATCCACCCATGTGGCTTCAACTCGGCTTGACGACTGCTGTTATATGACAAGCAGTCAGGACCGACGGTTTTACGTGCTCTCAGAAACTCGTAGTAGCTCAGAAAAACATGCCACTAGGCGGTCACCTATCTAAGTAGTGACAACGCCCGACGTCGCTTAACTTTACATATTTTTTTTTCGATGGAAGTGTTACTGGGTCACCATTTAAATCTAACAATACTAGGAAAATTTACTATCACGACACCTACTTATCCCCGAATAGGTGGTCAGAGATTGTTGCAGAAAACAGTGAACAATACCATAAAAATAATTGATATTATTCTACTACGCCTTAACATCGTGCTAGTTGTTATGCCTATCACCGCTTTCACCATATCGGGTACAAACCAGAACATAAATAATAAAATATATAAATCTAATGTTGTGAAATATTCAATCAAAGTGTTTCTGTATTACTATGCCAGCGTATATTATATATGGTACTAGTAGTTCGAGAATATAATAGCAGAAACACTATGATTGAAGAATTAATATTTTTTAGAACAGAACAGTGGCAAAAACATTTTTCAGGTAGCAAAAGCCAATATCTACCAACCAACATGACTTGACTATATACGATCTACCTAGTGTTATGCGGTCTGTGAACACTTGTAACATTACTAATAGCACACATTAGCCAAATGATACACAGAAACAAGCTTAGATTTATTTATAAAGTAAGGTAGCTCAGCGATTTCCGGACACAAAACTGAATACCTAGCATACAATATTAAAAGACTTCGTAAACGCAACGTCAGGCGACATGAGTAAGCATAAATCTCTCTAAAATAACGCTGTACAGACAGAGTTTATGCAACTGGCTGGCAGTTATCTTGCTTTAGTTTCAGCTTCAAGCAGCGGATGTTTCAGACTGTTTCACTGTGGAATAATAATTTTATGAAGCTAAGAGTATTTGTAGCGAAGCGAAGAGATCTAGGAGATGCAAATGCGAAGAAGTTTCGTATAGGTGTGGATTTAATGTTTACAGTGTGCATGCATTTGGAAAGCACATTGTCACTTAAAGCGAGACAATTTTGCTATAAGGTTTTATTTGGCCACGTTTATTGTCTGTATAATGTATGTAAGTATGTAACAGAACGTAAAAACGTTTTGTAAAAGATGTCGAAAGGACTGTCGAAAAATTATATATCTGAAATTTTGAGAACAAAGGTTACAGAATTATAATCTCGATTAATTATACCATTTAACCTGTAAATAATTATATCATTTAATATAAGATTGTGCCCATTTTGAAATCATTTGACTTCAAACGCTGCAGGACTTTTTGATACAAATTTGGTAACGAATTAAAACTCACGGATCTGCTCATGTACGTTCACTCTACGAACATGTAACTTAGCTTAGTATCCAATGCGAGCCACAGCCACGCTACACACGGATGCATGGCTTGATGACGTTTTCAATAAAAATAGACCCAGGTACAGTGCAACAAACTAAGGGCTTCAGTATGGGATTCTTCAAGAAATAATATTGAAGAGTCAGCAACGTGCGAATGATGCCCCAGGTGTTGCAAGTCTATAGGCTGCGGTGACCGCTTACCGGCAGGCGGACCACAAGCTTGTTTTCCACTTTAGTGGTATTTAAAAAAATGAAAAAAAAAACTTTTCTGATTATAGGGTGTTTTGTCGCTAGTGTCGTTGTAAGTTCACACCATTTCAACATGGCAACTGTGATTTTCGTCTACATCCTGCTTAGCAGTGTATTTGCGTCTATACCTGTCACATATGACCCCAAAAAGGAGAATTTTTTTATGAAAAATAATGATTGTTTGATGGGTCACTACTATAAATTCGTCATTGTATGACGGTTTTTTTAACGAAGTATTTAAAGACTGCGTAAGTTTCTACTTACTACACACATATTTGTCACCACGCTGTGCCAAAAGATGTATAAAATAGGAAGCGTCCTATAATTTTTAGTCGCTTGCGGCCTGAAAAAATTCCAGTTAATCTATGCTTCCAGTACCTAAATAAAAATAGTATTAAGAAAAAACTATCAATTAAATTAATAAAGTAATGCCATTACAGCCAACATGCAGGATGTTAAAAATTACATACGAATAGTGTTTGAATTCAGCTGGGTCTGACATCGGGAGCAATTTATCAACCACTCGAAGCAATTGTGATTTTAATTAAACCTCATTTCAGGCTACGTTTGGAGTAATTTACCATCCGAGATATATAATCTACATTGTAGGAACGAAATATTAATATTTCGTTGAAAAATGAATATTTATGGTGTCTAGTTTCATCTCTTTTTTCTTCTTACAATATTGAATTGAGATGTTTTTGGCAAAATTATGTATCAACATCTTATACTAGGTACATTTACTTTACTTTTCCTTATCACATAGAAGCAATACTTTAGTATTTTTTTTTCTCTGACTGACTACTACTTTTTTTTTTCTCTGACTGACAACTGCAGTTGGCTGATGTAGCTCTGAAGGAGTCTCAGCTCTGAAGGCCTGTGTGTTCGCCGACGAACCCGGGGACGTCAGCGTTGTGTGCGGGATGGGGGGGGGGTTCGACTAGGGGAGGTCGTCGTCGGCGCATAAACTAGCTATTCATTACATATTAGGTATTTATTTACTCTTTGTAAGTTTTTTTGAAATGTGTTTTGTATTAAGAAGAAATAAATCACACCTAATGGCGGTTCCCCTTGTCACCCATTTACAAGTATAGATAGGTGAGAAAATTATAGCAACGGCGCATTAAGAATGTATACATTTTAATTGAATAAAAAAAATATTTCTAACTTTTTAGTACATCTTTTTGAAGCCAGTTGTTTTTTTTTTGTTCAAAAGTTTAATTATTTAGTTCTAAGTGAGATAATTGCTTTTTTCTAGTACTCTAAAAACCTATACTCGTAACAAAATTTATACAATTATCAACATAAAAGGCGTTTCAACTTTTCCTTAAAATATTTTTTTTTTAAATTACTAAATTTGAGTTTTAAATTACTTTAACATTAATATGGAATCGCCATATGGAACACACACAAAGATGGCGACGAATTGAAACTCACTTTTTTTTAAAAAAAAATTTTATCTCTTTAATATAATATGTTTATTTTATCTATTGCAAGTTATTGACTAAAGTTTCATTCGTTTTCTACTAGAACTCGAAGGTTGGGCCGAAAGCGATTGGAGGGTTAAGAGGCTATTTCCAGCTTGAGCCCGTGACTTTTAACCCTATTAACCCTATCGTATCGAACAAGGACTGTGGGATCCACATCTGCGTAACATATTGTATTACGTAAGTAAGACCACGGCCTGAATACCAAATAGTATCAACCACAAAACTATCATAAAAGTTTAGGAGTAATACTTGCATGTTTAAAAGCGTTAAGAAAACCTGATTCAAATATCCTGTTAATTTCTGAATATAATGTTAGTACTTTTAGATATCTGAAACTTAAAAGATGACTTAAGAGGTTTAATGACAATTAAGCTAACCAATCCGCCCCTTGTAGCGATATGTTTTGTTTTCTAAGGGTTTTATATACCCAAAATAAGAAAGAAAAACATTATAAATACAAAATTTCATCAAAAGTTTCAGCCGTTTCTAAAAGACCAATTTTATTTATAAATGTTTTATATATATATACTTATATGACATTTTTAAAAGAATATCTTGTTTAAAGTACAGAAGGATAGATGCAGCTATCCGAATATAAGACAACGGATGACTGACGTCAACGCCCGCTCGCGCCGGAAAGGGACTTATAAAACTTTTCAGTCGGTATTATAAACGACTTCGCAACTTTAAGCTCTTGTTCGTGGTAACTGAAGTCACAATGCGAACTGACTAACTTTTAGGCATTGAACAAAGTGGATATTTGACACATTTTTTGTTTGATTTTGAATTTAAATTTGTAATTTTTTTCCTTACTGACTTGCTGGTTCTTTCCCATCCGATACAATTTCACAATTATATCCTTTCGATGTATTTAGAGGTTGAAACGAGACCGGGGTCCTAACCATAGTTATTTTTATGTCCTGAAATTGTATTTTAGATTGTACTATCTATCAGAAGCAAAGTTGCAGCGATGCGATGGACCCACCTCATATCACGCAGAACTAAAATGGTTGGCAAAACCAGGTTGACCCTTATATACCTAATGATATGGGTGAATATCCAGCCACTGGGCAATTAAGGCATTCAAACTGTATTAAACATACATATAAATGCTAATACAAGTTGGTAAGGAAAAGTTCATAGAGTTATATAATATCTTTGTAATAATATGAAACGCTATCTTGTTTTTTTATACCAATAAGGTGGCAAACAATCTTACGGTCCGCCTTACGGTAAGCGGTTATTTATTTATTTATTTATTTACTAAACACTTTTTGTACACAGTTAAATACAAAGAAATAAAACTTAAACTAATAAAAATTACACGTTTGTGTACAAACGTGAACAAAAAAAGTTACAAAAAAGTTAAATACAAAGAAATAAAACTTAAACTAATAACAATTACACGTTTGTGTACAAAGGCGCACTTATCACATTATGCGATTTATTCCAGTGAACCTTTGGGTGTGTTAGATACATTTGGCGAGTAAACATTACCCGGTAGTGTCGAATATATAATAATTTGATTTGAAAACATTAAATATACATTATACTATAAACCTACATAAAATACTTATATTGTAGATAGATAATAGTGAAATATTTAAACATACATAAATATACATGGATAATTTTATATATATATATATATATATACCATTTTTGATTTCGTTGTTTAAAAATTAAAGTAAGAGATTATAAAAAACATTATTTATTCCAGGTTCCAGTTTTTATTGGAATAAGTTTTTTTTGCGGCTGAAACCGCGAGACAGAGCTTATACTTAATAATTTAGAAACCCTACCAATTAATAGTTTCCTTTTTATTCATTGAGTATTAAGTAGGATAACACAAATTTAAGTATATTTTTTAATTTAGTTTAAGGAGTCACTTAATGAAAATAAAAATGGCAAAGGCAGATCAGAATCAAGAGAGCAAGTAAGTTACGCCTCGTTGCAAATTATTGAACAGAAAGATACATAGCTACATATAGAAAATATTCACTTAACTTACGTTTAAGGAAAACCAAACTGTATCCAGGGCGAGGAAGTTCTGAGACTTCTTATAGTTTGTATGATAAATGACTTCACGACTTTATGCGCTCGGTTGGGCGCATTCATAATGCAAAACCACATGACGTCATAGGGTAAGAATCGTGAAACATGCGATACACTTTCTTTTTAATTTATTTGTATATTATGTACGTATTTTTCCAAATAAAAGTTAATATCGAGAAGAACTCTGATTTATTGAGAAACTTTAATGTATTTGCATGTGAAGAAAAAATATGTTATTTAATAACAATTATAATTCATTATTTCTATTTTATGATTTTGCAAGATGAGAAATAGACGCATTGTATGTTAAATTATCTTAAAGAACGAGCTCATTCTAAGCTGTCCTTAGACTAAGAGTTAGCTCAGACAGAGACGCGGCACGACGCGGCATTTTTGAGATAACAACATTTATGGACCTTGTTTACTAAACAAAAAGATACACATTCCAACATCGCGCGACGCATCTTAGTGTACTTCGAAACGTAACCCTTCACTCTTATGCTCTCACTATAATTTGTATTTTTATGTCTAGTAAACAAAGTCCATAATGTGTTGCTATAAAAATTCCGCGTCGCGTCGCGTCTTGGTCTGAGTTTGACCTTATTAAGGCAGTAGTTAGTCAGCCTATGACCTTTTCCAGAACTCAAACTATCTCCATGCCAAATTTTATCTTCATCGGTACAGCGGCTTAAGCGTGAAAAGGTAACAGACAGACAGACAGAGTTACTTTCGCATATATATTATTAGTATGGATTAGCTGTTTTTAACGACTATTTTCGCGTATGGTATCACCAATATACATTTTTTAAATTTTCGACTTAAAGGCCAAAAACAAATTTCAGTTCCACTTGAGTTTCAGTCAATCAATGAATTAATCAGCTTCTAATAGTCTACTGTCGGTAATAGACCTTTTTCAATGAACGCCACCATACCCTGTCCTCTGTCTTTCTCATCCAGCTACCTTTATCAGGTCATCAGTCTACCGATCTGGAGCTGCGCTTACCGATCCGTTTTCTCCACTCTTAGACAAGTCTGGCTCAACGGTCATTGGCTAAGCCAACAAACATGACTTGCCCATTGGCATTTCAGCTTGCTTATTTATATTACGTTTACTATAAAGAATAAAAAAAAATTAAAAAAAATTATTATAATTTTTACTAGAATTTACTTCTATTGTTATAGTTTTATTTGAAGCAGAAAAACGGTACAGAATTCTCAAGGAGCGAGTTTTTACACTTGTTTGTCTTTTTTATTTTGATTGGTAAAAAATTACTTTCTTTTGGAAAATCGCAGTGTCAAATGAAAGTCAAAAGTTTTTTGTAGTTATTTACTGTGTAAAGTAATATCATATGTTATGATTAAACAGCCAATATTAATTATTAATATATATATATCAGAGTGATTCTTTCATAATTCATTTACTAAGTTAAATCATGTATCAAATATAAATCCTTGGCACGACGACACGCTTGGGATACGAGGAATATTCCGCGCTAAATTGGATGAAATCTACTGGGATTTTCATACTTAATGGCTGATTCTGTGAAATTCTAACGTGTAACTTCTAGAAATTCCGTTTGGAAGATTTTGTGTTGAAGAAAATTAGTTTGAAGGTTTCTATAGTCGATGTATCAAAGTTTGAAATAGGAACATGAAATCGATTCTTTGAAAAAAGGAAATAACTGATATAACACTAAAGCTGGGTTTGTGATTTAGTTGATAACGTAACTGCCTGCTGAACCAAAGGGCGTGGATTCGATCCCTGCACAAGACAACCATATGTAATGAAAATTTGTGTTTGTTTTGAATCTGGGTGGTTTCCAAACAACATGTATTTTTTTTAAAAAAAAAAACTTAGTATGTACAAAAACTTGCAATTCCATGAAGTTTCGTCATATGGCAGCAATTTTTAAGCAAAGTCAGAGACCTTTGACAATAGAGTAGCCTCTAGTTTGATGATTTAATTATTTAATTTAAGGAGAGGCCTTTGCCCCAGTAGATTTATTTTTATATTCATAACTACACAACTTTGTCATTAATGACCATTACGTAAAGTAAAGCTTAGATTGTAGTTAACAAGGCAGAGTTGAGCAACGCGACGGACGTGTGACGACATGAATTATGATCCGCTGTTAATTAAAGTTTGTTCAACTTATCAAGCTGATGTTAAATAATGTACATAGAGACTATGGTCGACTTCAATATAAATTGTTGTATTATTTCATAAGTGAAGTTTTATATTACATTCTAAATCAAATCATTATTTGTGTATTAATTTATAGTATAGAAGTTAATAGAACATTGTGTATTAAGGGTGGTATGGAGAAAATTAAAAACGAGAGGCAGTAGCCTTAGGCCGGAGACCGAGGCTTTAATGACTCGAGTTTGTAATTTACGTACCACCCATGTTACACACAATGTTTTTCATCACATTTGCAAGTAAATAAATTTAAGTGTATGGATAAATAACTAAACTCACTAAAACCCAAAATAGCGGCAACAAAAGAAAAGAAAACGCTTGATATCTTCGAATTTCGAAGTAAAAAAGTTTTAACTCTTGTAATTGCTCGCTTGTAGTATGGGCGTTGTTCAAAATTTGTTCATGTTTTGAACAGACGTTTTATACATACTTGATAGAATAGGCGCGCCATTAACGCCCGTGAGTTCCATTAACGCGGGCTTTGCTTTAAAAAAGTAAATTGACAAAGAGAAAGTCCGTGGGAGTAATGGGAGCCTGCACCTCATTGTTTACAAGTAAGTGTGTAAATGCATGTATTTGTTAAAAAAAATTATTTACTTCAATTATTAAATTATGTAACTATAAAAAAAAAGAATAAAATATAAAGAACCTTCTTAATTGTTTTTATAAATAATATTGTGTTTACTTATCGATATAAAATAAGATAAAAAACAAAAAAAAACGGTAAAGAGCAAGTCGGAGTTTCGTACTACCATTTTCTTTACTTATGTAATGGCTGACCAAGACCGATGTTGCTCAAATTTAAATATTGTTTACAATAAACAAATGTGTAACTGTTTCTCCTAATAACCTACACTATTTTCGAAAGATATACTTCAGATACATACTTGATAGACCGTATTAGCTCCATACGGTAATTTATGATGGTTTTGGTTCGAGCCCGTCTCACACTTGGCTAGTTTTTTTTAAATTATTTTTATACTTTAGAGGTCACACTATAATCACAGTAAGTTTGAAGCATATATGTATTATATATTGGCTGCAAATATATAATTTTAGTTGAGCATGACAATTCAAAAGATGTAAAAAATATAAAAATTATAGGTAGTATGTATTTAAAATGACGAATAGAGACTTCTATACCTACCTTGTAATACTTTCTAGTAGAAGAACCGGATTCGAATTCGTTTACTGGTAAGGGTAGGCAATGTTGTTACAATTTATTATTTGTAAAGTTGTCTAGACTTTGGTTTCTGCTCAGCTATGCTATTACCAACTATCACGTGTGTGGGACGGAATACTTTTGGTGAATAGTGGCTATTACGGGCATAAATTCGTAACATCCCTGATTACACCTTCGGGAAAACCGATGTGATAGTATTTTTATTGTCTGCATAACAATTAAAAAAACATGCATTAACATTTTAAATTAAAATAAATCTCATAAAAGCTTCTGACAGCTCAGAAGATATAACGTAAAACTTCAGATTTATTATTTCTAAAGATGACAGTTAATTTGATAACAAATATTTAAGCAACAAAACCCTACCAGGCAACACAGTAATAATAAATTCAGGAAGTACTTAATTTAACTTAAGCTAATTAATCAAAGTGCAAATTTGTCAGGACTTGAAACTTTATTCATTAACACAAAATAAATATGATATCTTGTCTAAGCAATTACTAACTTGTAAAAGATTTTCAAATTTATTTCATATTTGTTTTTGTGCGACCAGTAATTTAAAAAATGTTCAAACAAGGTGTGAATTCTATTGAACGGAGTTGACATTGAGTAAATCAATTATGATTATTGGTGCAACATTTACATTATAGGTGCAGTATTTCCATTTTTGGTACAAGGCATAAACTTCATTTCACGATACGGGCTTAAATTTTTAAACGTTTTAACTTCATTAAATTTTTAAAAATTAACGTCAATTTTTTTAAGGCAGAATGTTATAATGTTGTTAAGAAAACCTAAAATTAATGTATTGTTAGGGTTTCGTTCGATGTTAAAATGACTTTAGCCGAAAATAAATCTTAAAGAGTATTAAATATTCGTCGCCTCATACCAAATTAAGATTTAAAGGTCACATAAGATGACGTTCAGCTAATATAACAACGTTAAATAAAGCAAAGAGACACAGTTTAAAAAAGTAATTTAACAAAAATTAAACCGACTTCAAAAGCAACTTATTTAATTAATAACTAAAAAGGGGGCAATAAAAGTTTTGTCTTTTAAAAAATCTAAATTAAATACGCCAACTATTGTATTGTGGTCGGTGCCAGCGTTAATATTTGGAATAGACGTTGTTACTTGGTGCTTGGTAAGTCGATTTTAGAGAGTGTGTCACATATGAGTTGACGTGAGGGCACATGTGCGTCGTTGCGTACGGCCTCTTCGGAGTGGCACCGACCGAAAAAAATAGTTAGCAGACTTAATTTAGATTTTTTAAAGAATAAAACTTTTATTTCTCTATCTTAGTTATTAATTAAATAAGCAACACTTTTGAAGTTAGTTTAATTTTTTTTAACTCCTTTTTTATGTTCACATTTTTTAATTTCAGTTGTGATTAAAACTTTTTAATATATAATTTTTTTTGTTCGAGTATTTTAACTCAATTATTTCTTTGTCTTTTACGTGTATTTTTATATGATTTCAGACTCTGTCACAGCCTAGTTGGTAGTGTGGCCAGCTGCTATGCAGAGGGTGTGGGTTCGATTCCCGCACTAGACAAACATTTATGTCATAATATAAACATTTGTGTTTGTCTTAAGTCTGGGTGTATTTATGTATGATATGTATGTATTTACGAAAAAAAAAGTATTATATATGTATTTGTATCCGTTGTCTCGGTACCCATAACACAAGCTTTGCTTACTTTGGGGCCATACGGCGCTGCGTGTAATGTCCAAAAATATTTATTTATATTTATATCATAGTATCTACTATGATACATGAAGTGTTGCTGTCCAATGACTAAATGATTCCTTTTTAAATTGCTAACCCACTTTTTGAAATTTTCATCTTTAGTAGTTAAGTTAGTTTAGCTAGAGCCTACCTGCATGCAAACATTGAAACAACATGCATTATGACAAGTTTAATAATAACGAAGCTAAGCCAACAACACGTTTTCCTAGTGAGTAGTGACTTAAACACACTTAACTCTCTATCACAAAAACTAGTAAACCGACTTTGATGAGATATGCACTGCTCCCTAAGTTGAACTTGAAAGATTTTTGCAATCCGACCTATAGTTTTTGAGATATGCGCGGACAAACGTACAAACATGCATACATACATACACTTTTGAAATTTGGCACACATATTTAAAAGCTGGTTAAGACTAACATACACAAAACTGTGCAATTCTGACAGTATTATATATTTACGGGTCAAACTGATGACCTCCTTTTTTGAAGTCGGAAAAAAATGGACCAAGTGCGAGTCGGACTCGCGGACGAAGGGTTCCGTACCATTATCTATAAAAACGGCAAAAAAAATAACGTTTGTTTTATAGGAGCCCCCCTAAATATTTGTTTTATTTTAATTTAATTATTTATTTTTAAAGTGACTGTATAATTTAATATTCTGAAAATATTTTAAGCGTCTTCCTGTTGCCGTGTCCATATCGAGCAAAATCGAGCAGAAAAATCGCGTTTGTTGTATGAGAGCCCACTTAAATATTTATTTTATTTTGTTTCTTAGTATCTGTTGTTGTAGCAGCAACAGAAATACATCTTCTGTGAAAATTTTAACTGTCTAACTGTAACGGTTTATGAGATACAGCCTGGTGACAGACGGACGGACGGCTGGACGGACAGCGGAGTCTTAGTAATAGGGTTCCGCTAATTACCCTTTGGGTACGGAACCCTAAAAACAACGTTGAATATTGCAAAGAGTCGCGGTTAAAAATGACAACTTTAAATAATTCATAGAGCCCAGTTAAGAAGAACAACGTTAAATAATGCACAAAACCACCGTTAGAAAAACGTAACAGTTAAAATTGGACAAAGCTTTTTCGTTTTAAATTAAAATTAATGACAACTTCTAAAATATTTGTGCTTCACGTCACCAACTCCATTTGTGCTTCACGTCACCAACTCCATTTGTGCTTCACGTCACCAACTCCATTTGTGCTTCACGTCACCAACTCCATTTGTGCTTCACGTCACCAACTCCATTTGTGCTTCACGTCACCAACTCCATTTGTGCTTCACGTCACCAACTCCATTTGTGCTTCACGTCACCAACTCCATTTGTGCTTCACGTCACCAACTCCATTTGTGCTTCACGTCACCAACTCCATTTGTGCTTCACGTCACCAACTCCATCGGAATGCCTAAAAGAACCTTTATAAATTCATAACATTGCTTTGATGCATTTTTCGAGTGATGTTAAAAACTTTTTCAATAATAACCAACGATCCAAAAATTGATATACAATTTTTAAGAGAAAAATTTAAACGAAAATACGCGTTGTTTCCGGCAAGTACTTACTTCAGGTTAATTATCGACTTATATCTACATAATCATTTAATACCTGGACGACCGAGCTTTGCTCGGTTTTTTTAACAACGCCACTACTACTGTTCACTGTCAAGTAGCTTTAGTGTTGCTTAATAACGCCATCTATTGTCATGTAGCTTTAGTGTTGCTGTGTCGGTAAAAATAATAGTAATACTACTCGCCAATAGATGTCAGGATAAATCATAATTTCAGTTTATAATTACGTTTAAAACACCGATAATACGACGTTTTCTAAAATGAAACCTAGCTAGATCTATTTATCGCCCCTGAAACCTCAAATATATACCTATATATTCAAGAATTGCTCGTTTAAAGATTATAGATTTGTTGAGATTGGCGCAATAGGAATCCAAATGCTTGGTAAACACTAGTATATCTTTATATACCTATATATATATATATATATATATATATATATATATATATATATATATATATTTATAATAATATATGGCTTTTCTTCTTTTATATATATATATATATATATGTCTCACAATGTCATATTGAAAAGCATTTGCTAAAAAAAGTACATCCTAGTACTCAAAGGGGTGTCCAAGATTTATTTTCAGGATGATTTATTTAGGATTTGCTGTTTCAATGCAGGTTTAGTCCACAGTTTTAGAAAAGAAAACGAAAAAGGTATTCAATATATTTGTTTTATTATATATCCCTTAATTTTGAGATAAAGTATGAAAGCTGCCCTATATTTGAAGAACTATACTAACACTACTAAAACAAATGAAGTGCAAATACGCCAAAATTCGAGCCATGTTGATCAGAGACGGTTACGAAGATAACTAGAAAAAAAATGAGGCAGCGGTTAATCCAGCAACCGAAAATTTATTTAAAAATTCGCGCTGCTCCTCCAGTATCTGAGTTTCAACTTGACGACTACTTTGACGCTTTATTAAAGAATCAAAAAACTTATACAACTTTTTAAGCTTTCGCTGTTACTATATTATAATATTGATTAGCCTTTCGACGATTTAATTACGGCTTCACCCGAGAATTTGGCGCATAAAAATTTGCTGAAATATCGGGATCTCAATAAATCTAATCGTGATAAGCTTGTTCCACAAACTTATAACTTGAAGAACAGGGATCGATAAAGAGCTACAGACCTATAATCATTTACATCCAGCCCAAAACTATTCTTTGGACTGGAACGACTCTCGATAGCTTTCAGAGAGAAAGAATATACTAAACATAAATTAAAAATATGTATTATGGAGCTGATATCGTGTCTCTATCGTATTTTTTGATTAAATAACCAGATGCACCATCAGGACCAACAGATTGTTTAGATTTTAACTTTTTGAATGGACGTCCTTCTGTAGAATGCTGTTGATGTGTTAGGTATTATACAATATAAATTTTCTTGGATATAATATAAATATTCTTCAATGTTTTATACAAACTTCGATATTAACAAGTATTAATAATAAAAACCTTCTTGGATTACTTTTTCCCAACCCAATATAATCGTTGTCGTTTCAGATGGAAGTTGTTCACTGCACCCCCAAATGTCTCCGCAATGGCTGATCTTAAGCTGCCCGCGCCCACCAGCTTCCTGCTGCTCTAACCTGGTCATCTGTCCACCTGAAAGGTCCTAATTCGGCGGTCAACGCGAGTAAGTACATTTCGCAATGCTACATCCATTCTTAATTAAAAAATTTTAATTTGAATAATGTTTGGGATAGAAATTGGTTTCTAGTCAGTCTTAGCTTGATTTTTGGATAGAAGTACCTCCAATGTATAGTTAATAAAAAATAAAAAATAACAAGGATATAGAAAATACAAATACAAAATATTAGGGATATAAGTCCATATTAGCTTGTATTACTCATAATCTATTGAACAAAATTCAAAACTAAATTAATTTTGAAAAGCAACTTTTATTTTCTTAGTCCCTGCAATCCGAACTCCCTGGAGATGTTAAATTCTAGAACCCTTAAAATCATCGAAACTGTTGTGTTGGGCAAACGAAGAAGTACGAATCCAAGACTCTTTATTGCTTACTTCATCTAACTAACTAACAACGAAGGAGCTACCCATCAATATTATTTGCAAGTACCTACAACATCGCAGAAAACAAGATGGCCTACCGTCCCAACATATCTTTTGCTCTCTTCTCTTTCAATAGCTCGCTGTGTGACTCTGAGCTTATTTAAGAGGCCATCAATAAGATACCACGTTTTTGTAACGTTAGTTATCATAGGCAATACACATTACTTTTAAACTTTTGTCTTTCGGAACTGAGGTATTGTGGATGAAATTCTTCATAAAATAGTTTAAAATAATAAAAGGAAACATCACAATGCGGAGATAGGTATTTAAGAAACATTTGCTGTCACTCTAGGACCGGGTCCAAGATACGGATGTGCGATAGGGACAACTACGCCTCAGGCTGTTTTACGTAGTCGTAATCATCAAGATCGGGATATCGTATTCCCCACTTTCTCTTCCAAATCTTAACCAAATTTATTTAAAAATACATTTCTTTAAAGTTAATGAATTATTCCGTGTCTGTAAGTTTTTTTTGCTTAAAAATTAGTTTTCCTATTTGTATAACTCTATTTCGTATTTGTCTAAAAATGTCATGAATAAAAACTATTTCACGAAAATGGCATATCAAAAAAGCAAAACATATAGACATATTGATTGTGTATATCTATCATACATTACAGCTATAATGCCAAAATCCAGGGAGGAATAAGGGGTATATGTTTGTATGCGAAAAAACAGCGAGATATTTCCTCCTAATGTGGTTCACATAAGTCATTGATCAATTAACTCATCCCACTTTTTTGTACCGAGTTATAATGTTCTAGTATCTTCGTCAATATTGTTACAAAACGGAACCGCTTCCGTCGTAAGATACCTACTCACAATTTTACTTTTTTGTTGTGTTTAGTTCAAATTGCTATAATAAACATAAACGTGCAACGTTATGTTGAATTGTTATAAATTAATACAGAGTATTATTTGTATGTAGTGTTATAATAAACGTTATAACTACACAGTAATATACGTCGCTGCAGTGGAGGAAGCAGCTCTAACACAGGGAAGAACTAGCACGGTTGTTAATATCCCTAATATTTACCTACTTGTTTGTTGTATAAGTATACGAATAATAATTATAATTATAATAGGCTAAGTATAAAATTGATATATTCGCTTCATAATGAATTGAATTGAATATCTAGGGATTATGTGGATTATGCGAACAATCTGCCTCAGCAAGAGATCAATTTGACAAAAACTTTAAACCTCTGTGATGCTGAACAATACAAAGAGGGGAATTGTTCTTTGGAAGTAAGATATGAAATTCAGAAATGAAACGAGCGTCTTACCAAAACTCATGTCACACGTCAATTATTCAATAGAAATGTCAGACATGACTCTTTAGAAATTTAAGGCCCCTTCTCGGCACGTCGAGGGGGAACAAAAGTTTTTCAATTAACAAAACCGCCTCGCCTCTATTGCGAGAAATCGTTTAAAATTCTCGTGTGATTTTCTCACCGTAACTTCGATGTACGTAGTTAGTATTATTGGTTTCAAGACTCGCTTATTATCAATTTGTAATTTTAAAAATTTAAAAATACCTTACTTCATACAGTCCTTACAACGGTTCTGACCTTGGGTGTTTGGTCGCTATTGTCATTGTAAGTTCACACCATTTCAATATGGCGACTGTAGTTTGTTGCACTATTAATGCGCATGTACAGTCGCGGTCTTAAAATGTTAACCACCTTAAGGTTCATAATTTCATGCACACATCTGTGTCACCAGGTCCATAAGCGACTTGTTGTATTATTGCTTCCATTGGAAAAGAAAAAAAATTAAAGTATCATATTTGTAATATGATTACTTCCATCCCTACATCGATTGATTCTATTCTATGGTACTTGTTGTTTTAAAATGACTAAAAAAAAATATACAAAATTGTATTTTAATTTGGTTTGAGTAGTTTAATAAGGTAGGCCAAAATCCTGGTGTGCAAATCAAGCTTGAGACCTACCTGATGTTAAGCGGTTACCGCCTATAGACGCTTGCGATACCACGGCCATTACTTGCGCGTTATCTAGCATAGACACGAGAAAAAAACGAAAACCGAAGAAATAAAATATAGTGTTTTAATATCTAGTATAGCCTCCATCAGCTATGACGGTACGTAGTCTATCTCGCGTAGAAGAGGCAAGGCGTACGCACAGATCAGTCCCCCTAATGTCGTCCCATACCTGAGTACAATGTGATCTAAGAGCTTGAGGGTTTCTTTCATTGTGACAGTCCCATCAGGGTTGAACCATCAAGCCCCACAAATTTTCGATCGGGTTCAAATCGGCAGACCATGCAGGCCATCGAATGAGACGAATATCACGATGCAGGTTGAACCCTACCATAGTAGCTCAGGCTGTGTGTATTGGCAAAATGTTATTGGCTTAAAATGCGAAATACAATATTAAACAAAAAAGAGAGATTTAACCATATTTTACCTATTGGCCTTTCTTATTTGAGGCTAATTCATAGTTTTCTTGATTTTGACGTTTTGTTGTGACGAATTTTTATTCGTTCAGAAGCTATATTATCCGTAAAAAATTGTAAATTGCATATTCTAACAATAAGTGACACAATTTCAAACTGTACTCAGGCACGTCGTTATGCATTTTTCTCATATTAATAAAAACATGATGAGATACAGCGGATTTAACAAATACAAAATGTGTTTATGAACTGAACTACTAGCGATATAGTTAAGTGGTATCTGTAATTACCTCTGTGACAGTTCGACTCTGTGTTACAGAGCAAAGTAATTAAGTTGAGCTTTGGCGTCTGGTTTTGTCGGCTGTAATTAAATGCTCCAGCATCTTGGTATTGAGGATGTCGCAGATGTTGATTTTACCACCGAATTGTGTTCAAGTTTATGTACCAATACTAAGTACTAAGCTGACTTCCTATATAGTAATTTATAGTAAATTTCCTTTACCTACTAAATAATAATGTAATTTATTTTGTATTATTATAACATTTTATAAACGTAAAGCCAAATATGAAGAAAAGTTAATGTAACTTTATAACAGAATTATTTAGTATTTAAAAATGTATCAATAAAAATTAAAAAAATTATTAAAATTGTATTGTGTGGATGGATCTTTTTTTTAGTTGTCTCAGCCGTCGTTGGCCCCCACTGCAGGGGAAAAAGGAGGTTTTGGGCCAGAGTTCACCTTGCAAGTGGACAATCGGTTGTCAGAGTTAAGGTGCACGGACTACTACTTTAGAAAAATTATACATTTATTAAGTTTCGTTTCTACTCTAAAAAAGTGAGTTTTAACCCTTTCCCAGAATGTATTAAAAAATATTTTAACCACAACTCTTTGATATCTGCCGCCAACGTCTGCCACTCAGAGAAAGTTATTTTATCTAAACTTAGGATGAGGGTTCGAACTGCCGGAAGATACTACGAACTTCTGTAACGACTATGTGACTAGAGTATACATATTGAACATTATATGCAAATCAAGGATACGATGACTTTGATGTTGAACTTGAAGTAACAGAGTCTGCGGCAACATAACCGTCGCTTAGTCCTTTACTTTGCCCGAGGGCTCCCTTCATCCCCTTCCATTTACTAGCAAATTAGTAAAATAAGAAAAAAAACCGGCCAAGTACGGGTCGTAAGCGCAATAAGTCAGTGTTCCGTAGAATGAGAATTATTGCAGATATTTTAATCTTAAGAATTTGGAACATTTTTTACTTTGGAATCCAATAACTCGCGAAATATAAAATTTCAGGAAAAGGTTTTTCAAAATCTTAAATTAATTTTTAAAGCCCTATTCATTGATACCCAACGAGAAAAAAAAAATTCAACCCTCGGTGTAATGTATGGAGAGCTACCATTGAAAAAAGGGCTAAAAACCCTCTGTTTTCTGAATTTCCATAACATATCTGTATGGCGGTTTACAAAGTACACATATTTGTGATAAAAAACATTAGAATCTACCCAAATACGGTGGAATTATAAGGCTGTGACAATCGGACAGACGGACGGACGCAAGAACATGACTAATTTATAAGGCCACCCCCGGCTCCTAAAACAACATAAAATATCAAAATTATTTATTCAGGTTTCGTATGAAAATTGTGCTGTCGTTTCTAAAACTTAGTTAACATCGGGTTTTTAAGCTCTTCGGACAATTTTAGTTTAGATCACAAGTTCATGGCAAATAAATGTAGGCATTGATATAAAATTCGATCAATGCGAGTTGGGCTTGCGCCCCGTGGGTTTCGTACCGCCATTTAATTTACGAACAAAAACTGTGCCGCTTAGCAGTAACCCATTCAATAACTGACCAAGCCTCTTTAAATATCGTTTTCAACAAATAAATGTGGTTTGTTACTCTTAATAATCGCTAGGTGGCGCTGATACAGAAATTTAAAATGGTAACGGCTCAGACCCGTCTTACACTCTGCAGGCTTTTATTACGTGTTTGTTGTTATACTTTAGAGCTCAAACTATAATAATGGCAAGTTTGAAGCTTGAATGAATTACTGTTTTAACGGTAGAGCAAAAACAGCGACAAACGTGTTATTTATAAGGGATCCCTCTAAAATTGTTACTTTTTTAACTTTTTATTATTTATTTCATAATCCGCCATTATAACGCATATTCTACAAAAAGTTCTGTTTTCTATATCATATAAGCTGAGTTTTGAGTGGGACAAACATTTTATGTCTTGTCTTTGTCTGAAGATCGAAATTTTTGCAAATCTGAATTGGAAAGAGTCCAGAATTAAATTAGTGGATTTAATATAAATTTTATTATATAATGACTTCTAAAATATTCGTGCTTCTCGTCATCTCATTCTATTGGAATGCTTAACAAGGACTCTTACAAATTCATGACATCGCTTCGAAGCATTCTTCAGAGACGACCTTAAAGTTTTTTAATTATTACTAACAAGGAGAATAGAAAAATTATCCGCAGTTTGCCAAGTTTTTAAAAATAAAAAAAATGCTTCTAAAACTAATTATATAATAAGCACTTACATAATGTGTAAAAACAAAAATGTATATAAATTTGTTATTTTAATAAACCTGTGCACAAAAAAAAAACGTTCCGACGACCCTTGAAACCCACTGGGTTGACACGTGATGATGGCAAGAGACCTGATGGTTTGACAAAAGTCTCTTGGGAGCGTGGGAGAGCTATGGATGCTCTCTCAAAGTGTCTGTGCGGTGGTGGCGTGTGTGTCGGTTCGTTACGTTCCCTAAAACATGGTTGAGCGAAGCGATGGCTGATTCATGTGTCTTACTCGTGAACGGGTGCCGCCTGTGGAGACTGGTCTGCTCTTGCAAACTTCTTTGTATCCTTGTATTTAGTCTTACTTTCTTGTTTTGTTTATCGATACTGTAAGACATTGATTATTTCCAAGTGATGAATAGGTACATAAACTGTCTTTTTGTTTTTTTTTTTTAATTTTGCAATTAGATACTTTTTTATGCTGTGCTTGTGCATTTTATGTTTTTTATGTTTGTAATGGAAAGTGTCCTTCTATGATAGGAAGGGGATTTTCCAATATTTTTAAGTGAACGCTGTAAGAGAAAGGGAGAAAAGAAATACCCTTGCTGAGTTTCTTGCCGGTTCTTCTCAGTACAAGGTCTCCCGCCCTATAGACTTACGAACCGATGGCGTAGTGACATTCATAAGTGCTCAATTATTGTAGCCTAAACTGAATAAATAATTTTGATTTTGATTTTTGATTTTATGGTGTGGGATGCTACTTGTGTCGACACTTTAGCCCAATCTCATTTTCATGGGACATCTAGAAGGCCCGGGATGGCAACTCTTGGTGCAGAAAACAGCAAACGGCTCAGATACAGGTCAGTAATAAGTGACGATGTTTTTGTGCCGTTTACTGTTAAGGCGCTTGGTCCATGGAGCCCATCGGCCAAATTTAAACCAAACACATGATTTAAAAGTTAAAGTAAAAGGGCCAAAAACTGAACTACACGTTTTTTGGAAGCTTTTTGGCTATCAATTATTGATCAAAGAAATATGTAACGACATAACGACGATGAGCGCTAAAAAATAAATTGTCTCTCTGCGAAAATGTATGAAAAGACCCTTAAAAATTTCTTTATCTTAATGCCATTACAAAATTGTATGGAGGTTTAAGAAGACACATACTTGTGAAAAATTTCACCATTCGATTAAAGTATAACAGAATTTGGACGGTTCGACAACGGGCGGAAATGACACTATAAAAAGAGAGAAAGAATGTTTATGCTATTTGCACATCTAGAAAATTGATGTACTTGATTTGTGATTAATTATCTTCATTCTTATATCTATAAGAATGAAGATATATAAATATCTTATCTTCTAGGTCAGACGTCGGCTCTTTGTATACTTGTATCATGTATTTGTAGAACAAACGATGAAACCATAAACAACTTACTATGTAAACACTTCAAAATTGATAAAACTTTACTGAATCTGAACAATACGCGTGGGAGCATTGTATATACAGGCAAGATACGAATTTCAGAAATGAAACAAGCGTTTTACCACAACTCACATCACATGTCAATTGCTCAATAGAAACTGTCAAGACTTTAGAAATTCTCGGCATCTTCTTGTCTCGTTGAAAACGGGAGGAGTGGAAGTTTTTCAATAAATACGCAACAATTACGATGATTCGTCTTCGAATCTTTAAATAGTATTTATTTTTCGATGCCGTTATTGATATTTACGGACTTAGTTTTAAGTATATTTTCTTAATAAACAAACACAATTGTTAACAGTGTTCTACCATTAGCATATACTGTGAGGTTATAGTAGGACACTGTTAACAATTGTATCTCATTTAAAATTTCGTTATTCGTGGAATGAGTATACACTGTACGTTCTTGCTATTTTCCTATAAATAATTTCTTTTTTTTTGGTGTTTTTCGAAAACAAAATACAAATTTTGACAGGTTGTGAATTTATTTTTGTGTGCAGAAATACCTGAAACAAAAAAAGGTTGGTTCTCCTATTATTTGCTTTGTTAAATGCCTGTTTTTCAGACACTTAATTTCTGTATACTTAACAAAAAGGCTAACTTCCTTAGCAACAAGCGCAAAAACACTAATTTTCAATTATATCGATGAAGGTCAGATATGTTACTATGGTTATAAGCTTCCAGGTAACATAATATTACTTGATTTATTTAGTTTAACCTCAAATATTTGTGACTTTAATATAACAAACATTTCTTCTTTGCTAATACCACCGCCTAAGTATTCATTTCATTTTTAACATTCATTTATACAGCCGGTCATCGAGGTTGATGTTAAATAAAAAATAAATAAAAATGTCTAGACATCCGGCGCCGCCGAAAAACACGTATAACGTAGCTGAACCGTTCCCGAGTGGTCATGTGGAAACATAGGCTATAGTCGTGACGGTTAGTCCCCCGTCTCTCTGTGAACCGCATCTCAGCGTGCTTCATACAAACGAATTTCTCACTTATATTTGACAGTTGCTGATGAAACACCACGAAGTTTCGAAGACATGTTCTAGTAATAAATATCTAGGTCTGCAGCAGTTTTCTATTAAATTTTATAATTCAAAAGTTAAACAGAATTCTAGTTTTTCATACAAATGGTTTTAAAAAAGATTTCTAGCTAATAAAAACATTTTACAAAATTTTGAATAATCACAGACATAGATATTCGGCTTCGGATTATGACTAAAAAAATCTACATTGATTGATCAGTAAATGTCAAACACAAATGAGAAATTCGTTTGCATGAAGCCCGCTGCGAGGCGCCGCGAATCGTATCCTCTTAATTTCTCTGACTGGAAACCTTTGATGATCGACAGTATGGTTGAAAATTATATCTAGTCTGTGCTAGATAGTGTAAGTATTAGTACGGTACGTGAGTTGTAGGTAAGATCTGGTATTTTCTTACACTTCGTGTCATCATGACGTAATTTATCCCTTATTATTAATACGTAGGCATTTAAAAACAATAATCATAAATGTATTTATTTATAAAGTAAATCATTTCAGAATTTTCCAGATTCCCGCAGACAGTGAGACCCTACCTTACAAGAAAATTTACGTCGCCCCGAAACGCATTCCAACACATTTCCAGAATTAATGCAGTAATATCGTAACGGCTCAACTCTGAAGTCTGCCTCTGACGTCTGCCACCGAGAGATAGTTGTTTTATCTAAACTTAGGATAGGGATTAGAACCATTGAGAGCTTAATTCAAAGTTCAGTTACGACTGTATACGAAATAACTATCGTATTAGGAGTTGATACGGTTTCCATACTTTGGTGATACGGATTACATAAAATTTAGAGTTTATTTAATTTTTATCACAAGCCCTTAATATTTTTATTTGTTTTTTATCTGCTTCTGATCTGTATTATAGAAAAAAAAATGTTAGGCATATACGTTCAGAAACCACTATTCGTCAAAATCAAATATAATGAATATACTTACTACTAAACATTCTATGTTATTCAACGAGTAATGTTTGTATGTTTTGTTTTATGTATGTAGTTATGTAACGATATGGTGTATTTATTTTTGTCATAATTTTTCAAAACTGTTATGATGTGTCTTTTGTAATTTTGTTACTTTATTTGCATTTTATGACATTTGTGTGAAATTAGATGGCAAAAAATGTTTGCTCTTTAGAGTATTCCCAATATTTAAGGCGATAGAATTCTAATTTCAAATTCCTCTTTAACTCTTACCAGTACGTGGCTTGAGCTGAGTAAAGGCGAAACATCCTGAATTTAAATTCAGAACGTACGTGCCTAACAACCGTTCGTGAACGCGAATTTAAAATATGTGTTGCCGCTTTTTAATATATGGTGTTTCTAGAAAGCAAACAGAAAGACTATATGTTACTGGATACGAAAGTTCAATACCAAATTGGATTTCCTCAACCTTTTAAAATATAAAATAATGACATATTTAGTGTGTTTTCTTTTTATTCATACAGAATTGTAATATTTATTGAAAGAAAAATACACAAAATCCAAAGTATGAAAGATCAGCACCGATTTAAATAGTCAACTGACTATCCTATTGCTAAGTTCAAAGACGCCAGTTACAGTTTTACTGCCAACGCTATGAAATATTTTTAATTCCCTTTCAAAAATGTGCACTTATGATATAAAAACCTAGTCAAAACCTAATATTTTATTAATTTTTAAAATATATTATTGTTATACTATTGTATTTGTAGAATATGTCGGTGAGTTTTGATTGTCATTTCTGCTAAAAGTGGTCCCTATAAGAATATATATAGGTGAAGCTAGTTAGCAGTAGTCAGCGCCTTATGGCTGTGATAAACGCTAAATCGCAAAAATACGCAATTTTTGTGCAAATTTCGAAGCAAAACTATATAACATTTGGTAAACTGAAATTTTGAGAAATTATGTTATAAAAATTTCATTTGTCTAGTGCATTAACTTAAATTAATGACTGATTTTCATTTATTGTATTTAATACCAAAAAATCTTGAAGAAACTATTGTTCGAAACCAAACAAGACGACTTCGTGGCTCATTGATTCTCTTCTATTGGACACGATATTCGAAATTAAGCAACGTCGGTCGTGGTCGCTACTTGGGTGGGTGACCGCCTTGTGGCACATCTTTTTGAGCTTCTCCATGTTTCGCAGGGCACGTCAAACTGTCAGTCCAGGTTGTTTGTCATATGACAGCAGTCGTCAAGTCAAGTCAGAGGCCTTATGAAAAAGGCTTGAAAGACCGACAGTCGATTGGTCACTAGCTCAACTACGTCCATCAACCCACACTAGGCTAGCGTAGTGGACTATGGCCTAATCTTCCTTCTTTAGTGAGAGGCATGTGCCCTGCAGTGGGACGCATAACGTTGTTTTATTAAAGTGCATTTGGTAGTTATTAGTCAGTTAAGTCATTAAAATATTATGTTAGAGCATCCAACATATAAGTTTTTGCAGAATACGGCCACTTTTAGCAAAAATGCCAACTACAACTCTCAGATATTATTTAGAAACTATATAAAACCTTCTAAAAATAGCTTAGGACTAACCTTATATTTGCGACATTTGGATTTTAGCAATTCGTTTTCTACGAAGAGAAAATTGAGGATATCTAATGGCGGCGCTAGTTAGCGGCTATATGCGCCTTAACACGCCGAACGCCACGCGGCCAGCCGGTGGGCCATGCAGGCAAGGCCGTTCGGGCCGGGTAGAAATCATCATTCCCATCATTTATTTAACTAAGTTAAAATCAACGCGAAACAATAGGAAATGCCTAAATTTGTACATTTAATTTAATTTAAACAGTTTTTCATGATTTTTTAAGGATATTTAACATCGGTCACCGGTAATACGACAATAGTCAATTATTGCTGGCAATTTCCCTCCAAGCCTTCACGTTACTTTGACGAAATTTAAAGCAATAGCATATTTTTTTATTTTTGTACTTGGTACTCATTGATATTTTTTTACTAGTTATTTCTAAGGATTTATTTGTTTCTTATGAATACCTGATTATAATTGTTTTCCATTTGTTAATAAATAAACCCATAAATATGTATTTTTTTCTACTGGTCTAGGGTTTCTTTTCATTGCCTAAGGAAATAATATATATATTATCCTTTTCGAAATACTTTAAAACTAAGCTGTTATGATCGTTTTATAGGACCACGAGGGTCACTTCTTTACCAGTTTAAGTCAATAGTAGCGCCCTGTGGCTTGTAATGGAGGATTAGAGTAAACTCCACTCATGGGTCACGGATGTCCCCAATGACCTGAACGGTTCATTATAGGGCGGCCCACCGGTGTCCCCCATGGCGCAAATGACTAACTGCCATTTTTTCCTCGGCGTTCAACGTGTTAAGAAATATAATGTAACCAATACTAGATGTATGTATAAAGACGTATATGACAAAGTGTAATGATTTTTAGTACATTTACACTCACATCGTTAGTATTATAGAAATTAGCGATTTGGTATAAATAGATCAAACTTTCAATTTACTAATCGGTTAGAAGGCTATTTGAAGTTTAATAACATTTATTTCAAGTTAACATCTGCTATTCCTTTGAAACTGTCAGTTATTATAGTCAAAATAGAAAAAAATCGGCCAAGTGCGAGTCGGACTCGCGCACGAAGGGTTCCCTACCATTATCTACAAAAACGATAAAAAAATCACGTATGTTGTATGGGAGCCCCCTTAAATATTTTTGTTTTTTAGTAATTTTTGTTATAGCGGCAACAGAAATACATCTTCTGAGAAAATTTTAACTGTCTAACTATAGCGGTTCATGAGATACAGCCTGGTGACAGACGGACGGACAGCGAAGCCTTAGTAATAGGGTTCCTAATTACCTTTCAGGTACGGAACCCTAAAAACAAAAGCCTAATTATCAAACTATAGTTTTTATGATTTAAATTACGTTTTGAGAATTTTGTTTTGTTGAAAGTGGCATTATCAACACATGTCAATAAATAATTATCAATAAATTACGTATAGTGCAACAAACTTTTCTGGCACAGTGGTCAAAAATAAAAACTACAATTGCCAAATTGAAATGGTGTGAACTAATAACGACACTAGCGACCTAAGATCAGAAGGTCAGAAAAGTTTGTTACACTGTACATTTATATGGACGCTAAAAGAAAAAATTCAACAGTTTTAAAAAAATATGTATTTATTTTTTAGTGCCTAGAATTATAATATAAAGTTTAAGATGAATAAAGTTAAATGAAAGAAGACTCATTGCTTGATGTACAAAAAATAAGAGTTAAAAGATGACAACTTTTTTCTTGAAAAGGATAGTATTCGGAAATTAGCTGCCATTTGTATAACATGTTTTTTGCAACTAATACTGAGAAAACAAGATAAATGTAGACTTATCAGGTAATTTTACAGCTTCGACCACTCAAGCCTGACAATATGCTAACACTTTTTATTTTTTACAACTTCAATCGCTTAAGCCTAACAATACGCTGACCCTCTTTATTTTTTTACAGCTTTAACCGCTTAAGCCTGACAATACGCTGACAATTTTTATTTCTACAGCTTCAACCGCTTAAGCCGGACAATACGCTGACACTTTTTAATTTTTACAGCTTCTACTGCTTAAGCCTGACATTATGCGTACACTTTTTAATTTCTACAGCTTCAACTGCATAAACCTGACAATACGTTAACACTTTTAATATCTACAGCTTCAACCGCTTAAGCCGGACAATACGCTGACATTTTTTATTTTTTACAGCTTCTACTGCTTAAGCCTGACATTATGCGTACACTAATTAATTTCTACAGCTTCAACTGCATAAGCCTGACAATATGCTAACACTTTTTATTTTTTACAACTTAAATCGCTTAAGCCTAACAATACGCTGACCCTCTTTATTTTTTTACAGCTTTAACCGCTTAAGCCTGACAATACGCTGACACTTTTTATTTCTACAGCTTCAACCGCTTAAGCCGGACAATACGCTGACACTTTTTAATTTTTACAGCTTCTAATGCTTAAGCCTGACATTATGCGTACACTTTTTAATTTCTACAGCTTCAACTGCATAAGCCTGACAATACATTAACACTTTTAATATCTACAGCTTTAACCGCTTAAGCCGGACAATACGCTGACATTTTTTAATTTTTACAGCTTCTAATGCTTAAGCCTAACATTATGCGTACACTTTTTAATTTCTACAGCTTTAACTACATAAGCCTGATAATACGTTAACACTTTTAATATCAACAGCTTCAACCGCTTAAGCCTGACAATATGCTGACACTTTTTAATTTTTACAGCTTTAACCGCTTGAGCCTTACAAAACACTGACATTTATTACAAAATATACAGAAAAAAGAAGTTTATCTACTATTAAAATAACCCTGGAAACGGCTAATCTGAAAATAAGTTTGAAAATGAATAACTTTACTTTAAATTTAAAAAAAGCAATAATAGTTTCTAATATAGTTACGTGATCGTAGAACTGGGATATTTTGTAATATTATATGCTTACCTGAAACAAATGATACAAAATTTAAAAAATAAGCAAATATCTGCCTTCTTCTCCAAGAAGAGGTCTGTGCCCTGCAGTGGGAAATATGTATAACGGCTTAAAAAAACAAGTTATTAACAACAGCATGAAGAAACATACACTGTAGAAGTTTACGCCTAGACTAAAGTCAGGGAAGTTTATATTTATGTAAAATTTGGTCGTATTGTAAAATCATCGATCTCTTCAGAACTTCAGTTTTATCATAACTATGTTTTTCTTTATTTAGTAATTGAACATATGTACTCATTAAACTTTCTTTCCAAAACATTTAAAAAGAGTACCTACCCCAAATCTATCAGAAATAATGTAGATTTATAACATAGAAAGAACTTTCGGAAATCAGTTAAGTATTTTTTTGCGTAAACTTACAACTTATCACAATATATCTTATTACAAAGACCTCGTGTGGTTGGTTGTTTGAGTCAGACTAGCTATTGAGGGTATATAAATATAAACCCAACGTAAAAGGATCCCATGAAAACTAATGTATTTTTGTATGGATTATGGGGTAATGGTATTCAATAAAAAATTGCTTTTTATAATTTATTAAATTCCAGAAATTCTACAATTTTCTTAACGAAAGATGTAAAGGCAATAATATTGGCATTTCATATCACTATCGCTGCCCAATCCTGACTGACTTCTTATTGTTCTTCAGGAAATGGCAATTATTAATATATATATATATATATATATATATATATATAAATATCACTAATATTATTCCGTCCCAGGTCTTTTATTTTACCGTTTATTACTTTAGAGCTGGTAATTTACAACGTATAGGACATACATAAATCCAATTTAATCGATCAGAAACAGTATACCGGAGATGAGGTCACCCTCTGTCACGCAGGCTTATTGTAGACTAGACTCTGCCAGCGGCTCCCCCGCCCTGAATTCGGTTATCGGCGTGGAACTCCTTAATTAACTCAAATTAATTAATTAATTAGTTATACTAATGAATTTCTATAGCATGCTATAGGTGCAGCAATAGTTCGTTTAAGTCTGTTATAGTTAGTCCCGCAGAAACTTTTGAATTTAGGATAAAAAGTAGCCTATATGCTATTCCAGGACCTAACCTATATGTATGCCAAGTTTTGTTCCGATCCGTCCAGTGGTTGAAGCGTGATTGAGTAACAAACATCCATCCAGACATATAAACTTTCACATTTATAATATTAGTAAGGTGGCAAAAAGAGATTGTCCCCCAAAGTTTTGTGTGTGTGTGTATCCAGTCGCTGGTTACCCCCTTACCGGGGATAAAACGTAAAGATATACACACGTAGCCTGTGTATATTTTACCGCTTGTATAATGGGATGTGTTTTGAGGAATTGTTCGAAATGATGTCCACGGCTTCTTTGTTATATAGCACCGCTCGCCATCGGCAGGGAATTCATTCTCACACCTTAGAACCTAAATGGTCACGTACAGTGCGGTGTTTTCAGTCAAGGATTTCTCTAAGGACTAAAGTATAAGGTTCTTCAAGAAGGAAGTTATTTTGAAGGGTCGTCGGCCAGACCGTAAGCTTGTTTGCCACCTTAGTGGTATAAAAAAAAATACATACACTATATTCAAAATAAAAAGTATATTTTAAAACATTTGTACCGGTACTTCATTTTTTTCATTGATTTATAACTAAAACATTTTAATCTCAAAAAATACGCGTACACGAGAAATTTATAGCTCTGACCAGCAATTTAAATATTTTACTGCTTTTCAATGGTAGCCTAGTTAGTATTGGACTGCAGCCGTCTTTGTCCCTGCTTTCATTCCACTTGCTTTGCAAAATCTATATTGTATCCTATAGCATTAAAATAAGGTTCATGTTAGATTGGATATAAATTTCATTGTTTTCAAATACTTTTTCTTATAAAGGTATTATAAATTTCTACATATTTCATTATTCCTAATGTATGTTCTGTTCTTTTTTGACTGCACGGTAGTAACTAATGTCTGCCTGGTGTTTTATTATTAAGAATGCTTTCCATTACGATGCAGAGCATCGAAATGAAGATCGTTTCTAAACAGTTTTCAGTTTTATATTTGGAGGATTTTGTAACAGGAGTTAAAAAAAATATTAAGTATTGAACAAAATGCGGTCTTATCGCTAGTAAGCGATCTCTTCAACACATTTTCTGTAAAACATGTTATGTAAAGCTAGAAATTAGGGTACAAAAATTAAATTTCATCTAATGAAATCAAATAATATTTATTTAAATAGATTTCTGAGTACACTCTTAAATCGTCAATATAATCTTTTTAACATCGATTAAAGCAGTATGTAGCGGTGCAGTCGTCGTCGCTATCAGTCGCAGACTAACATACGGTAATACGGACGACCTTGCTGATGAGACACGACTGAAGTTCGTGCCGGACGTCCGTCGAAGACAAAAAACAGCCTATCATAATGATTCTACTGTCAATTGCAGACGTCCGAAGGTCATTCGTATCGCGTTGCACTTTAAAAGGCCCTTATACCTTTTTTTAAATAAACAAATTTGTAAGCATGTCATGTGTTACTATATCCATTCACTTAAAAGATTCTTAAAGTTCCCACATAAAATTTGTCCTAAAACAGTGCCCAAAGTACTTAAGTTTAATTTGGTAGGCTTATATCCAGAGAGGTTTTTATGTCACTAGCGATAAAGTTGAGAGCCGTTTCAATTTCATAGTCTGTTAAACGACGCTGTAAAATGGCGATATCTGATTTAGCTACTTTTTATCGTAGTCGGATCGCGCTGTCTTACATTGCTGAAGCTTTTTGGGAAAACTTGCTCTTATGCTGCCAAGAGCCAAAAATAGCCTAAATAAATGTGTCTAGAATAAACAAGATTTAAATAAATAATAAAGTGTGTAGCATGTATATATATGAAAATAAATAAACATTGTTATATATATTTATAGATAAATTATATAAATATTAAATTGTGATTATTGACTCTTCCAACACAAATTTAAAATTGATTAGCTTTCGAAAACTTCCTAAGGGTGGCTGGAAGGAATCGCATTACGTGATAAGTCCGCCTTAGTGCATAAAATTTTATAGTTTTGATTAATGTGCTATAAGTGTTGAATATATTAATAAATGCTCGTCATTGATCATATTCCAAATACACAAATTTTCAGTTTTTATGTAGACTGAAGTTTTTTTATTAACTATAAATATAAGTATGTATCTATAATAGGTTTAATATTTTGTACAGAGGTGGTTGCATTATTTTTGACTGTATAAACGTACTAAATTATATCCAGTTTATTTTTCATTCAACCTTTGACTTACCGTTTTACCGATTAAACGGAAGCCACTGTGATTGGCTTAGCACAATCACGACGACATTATAGCGTACATTGTACGGTCACCGTACTTGACGTGTTCGTGTTTCGCCGCGCTAGCCATCATATTATCACCCGCGCGTTTAATGTGTCCGAGGCCTTATAAAAAAAGGATTTTAATAATTATAGTTTTGACAGTAAAGCCCTATCTACCAATATATGTGTATAACTCATACAAGTGCTGTTTTTCAGTTCATGATCGCAATAACAAGTGTTTATATTCAATTTGATCTTTTTTGTGAGGCTAGAGTAACTTTTCTAGTCATAAATTGTGAAAAACAATAAAAACATTGTTTTTCTATTTCTTAGCCAAAAAAAATCATCGATTTCGTTTTGTTGGGTTTTTGATGGTACTAACATAGATCTTTTATCACTTTTTGAAATACAAAATGGCGGGTCTAATAATACATTCCAAAATTGAAAATGGCTAAATGCGTCTTAACTAGACAGTACACGTAGTAACGGTTATAGAGTTTTAAAGGTAACATATATGGAGTAGTAATTCTGTACAAAGCCACCATTTTCAATTTACGTCGTGGTTTCATATTTAGTACGCCCTGTGGCGGCTTGTACTGGATGGCCGTAAAATTGTGTTGGCTCTGCTTTTTCGATTACGTTTTTTCTATTTTTCAGTTAGGTCTTGTTTCGGAGTATTAAAGTTGGTTAAAAGCTAGTTTATATAAAACCTGCATTAAAAAAAAAGGGTTTTTTTTTCCTATCTTACATTTATTAGAATATTATTAGTTTTTTACATAAGCAAGTAAGATTTAAAATTGATCTAATTATTTTTAATTTTATATATACAGCTGTTTTACAGCTTAGCTTATCCTTCAAAAATTGCATAAAACTAAACACTTGTAACCGTATTTAATTGGAAAATACGATATTTATGAAAAGAATATACATAGTTATCTACAAGCTGTAGATTAACATGCTTTTAATTAAGATTAAAAGCCTTTTTAATTTACAAAAACGAAGGGAATAATGTCTAAACTCACCGCGTTTTTTCCAGTTTCAACCCTATTACTTCTACATTTTTTTATCAAATCACTATAAAAATATATTTGTCTACCTTTAAAAGCAATCAAGAATAATTGAGTTTTTGTGTTTTTTTTTTCAAACTATGTTTTTATTATTTATTATAAATAAACAAAGCATTTAACTCGGGGCGCAATGTGGGGGCAAAGTGCTCTGAAGATCGTTGGCGACTGGAGACGCCTTAAGTTGCCTTGATTAGCAATTACTCCGACCGAACCGAAAGTTTATGAGTTTATTCCAAATATTTTTATTAATAATAAAGTTTAAAATGCTAATCATAATGAAAATTAGCAATTTTTTTAATTTACTTTTAAACTTTCGGGGTATTTTTAGGGTTCCGTAGCCAAATGGCAAAAAACGGAACCCTTATAGACTGTACGAAACTTTAAGAACTATACTGTTGAAACTTGGTAAGAAGATGTATTCTGTGAACCGCATTAAGATTTTTACACAAAAATAGAAAAAAAAACAATAAATTTTTGGGTTACCCATACTTAGAACTGAAAATCAAAAATTTTTTTTTCATCAACCCATACGTGTGGGGTATCTATGGATAGGTCTTCAAAAATGATATTGAGGTTTCTAATGTATGTATGATGTAAAGATGTTGACATACATTTTTCGTAATTAAATGGATTGTTTTCAACTAGATTTTCTTTTTTTCTCATTTTATCAGTACACGATTAGGTAGGTACAAAAGAATACATTATAAAAAGGATACTCATATTTCCAAAACAGTTTTCTTTACAAAGTAGAGTAAGTGGAAATTTATTTACCAAAGTGACAGTGAAAAGAAATTTTCCGACCCAAAAGAAGATCAAAGCATTACTCTGAGTGAGAAATCTTGTTATCCCGTTCACGAAATGAAAGAGTGCACTTTCATCGTTTTATATCTGAACGTTCATAGGTCTACTTCAAACGGGCTTTCGTTTCCAACAACTCAAATGTCAGTCAATATTGGTTCAAATGTTTGTAAGGATTTAAATGTAGGAATGCTAGGAATACATAATATGTTTTTGTTAGTAGCTAGTTTTCTAAATTGATAAGTGTTAAACGACACGAGCTGGGTAACTGTGAGGTAACGAGCGGTAAAATAAGACATAGGAAAGAGCAATATAACCTCATTGCCAATTGTTGACGAACTACAGGAAAAGTTGAGGTTTCAGAGAAACTTCCTCCTACAAACGCTTGGTTTGTGGAATGAGCTCCCTGCTAAGGTTTTCTCTAAGGACTAAAGTATAGGGTTCTTTAAGAAAGGAGATATTAGACTTTTGAAGGGTCTGCAACGCCCCAGGTGTTGCAAGCGTCCATAGGCTGCGGTGACCGCTTACCATCAGGCGGACCATGTGCTTGTTTGCCACTTAGTGGTATAAAAAAAATACTATTTACTATGAATTTTATATCTTCTATGTATATTATTCTATGTAAATTGAAGAGCTCTTGGCCCAATAACATTTTGTACATTATAAACGATCTGCGAAATAAAGTAACGTTGGGAGTGATTAGTGTGGGATGAGTCACAATTTTTTCTCCTCCGTACTTTGGAGGGTTTGTTAAGCTGTTTATCCTGGTAAATCGTTAATCAATGGGGCATATGGGGCTTACAAATTCTGAGGATTCTCTTTCGGCCAGCGCGGTAGACTATGGCATTCACGTCTTCTCATTCTCCTTTCGCTAAGAAGGCTGTAACCTTGTATTAGGGACAACAATGACTGAGTCAACTATGTTTGATATAATATAGAGTTAAAAATGATTTAATAATATCAAATTAATATAATATTTATATAAAATTAATTTTGGTATTTAATTACAATGTGTTTTTACAACATAACAGCAACAAAATGAAGAAATAGTTGTAAGACATACACTTTACGCTATAAAGTTATGTTCTGTATTGTACGTCCATGATATGCACTATATAGCATGTTTGAACAGTATGTTTTTGGATAGATTGACTGTGAAATATCATTGTAAAAAATAAATAATTGAACAAATAAAAACCCCGACTTCAAAAACATTAAGAACTAAACAGAATTTAAAACATTCTAAATATTTAACTATAATTTTACAGTAACTATTACAGAGCGAACAATCAGTACATTATTTCAGCTTGCATTGAAATGAGTCCCGCCTGCTCATAGTTAAATATTAGGTAAGTTTCAATTTCTGTTCTTAATTCTGCAGTCGGGTTTTTTACAGCGTTTAAGTGTTTTATTTTTTAATTTTTTTACTCGCGCTTGACTTTTTTACTTTAAGTGTGATATATTTTCGTACTCGCCTTTTAAAGCCGTTCATTTGGATCCCCAACTCGAGTTGGGGAAATTCAACTGTACATTAAAGCGCATAAAATCCGCTTTTTTGTATTTTTTTAAGAATTTTATGTACCCAGTGTCACTCTGAAAATTGAGACGAATCTAACTACACCTCTTGAGTTAAAGGTGTAAAGACTACAGAGCGTGCCAAAGAAATATACATACATACATACACTCAAAAACATAACCCTCCTTCTGGCGCAATAAAAATAGTTATTTGTTATACAAGTTAGTAAAAGCGTTTTTTGTTAGAAGTGCCGACTTTAAATCCTGAGCTGGAGAAGGAGGCTAGAATTAAATCACGAGTGTAGCGAGTGATTTAAATAAAGACTACTGAGCATAGCGAGGGATTTAAAGGCACGAGACCGAAAAACTTTGCCCACGTCTCCAACATACAACTTTTCACCTCTACCAGCGAGAAAAATATTTCTTAGTAGCTTTTGTCATTGGCTCCTCCCGCCCTCAATTCAATCATCGCGCGCGTGGGATTGCGACTGCGATTCCTTGATTATAGTAAAACAACCGACTCACGCTTAAACGTTTTTAAGTAGGTACTCTGTGTCCCTTTCCAAGAAGGAAGCTATCATGTTGCCAAATTATATTAAAATCGGTTAACCCAAATGGCTGAGACACTTTCGCTAAAGAAACCAAACAATCTTATGTTCAAAACACTAGCTTTCCGCTATTTTACTTTGTTTTTTTTTTTAATTGAGGTTGCGTTCGGAATTGTATCTACTACAACCTTTGCCATTGCTATCAAAACAACGTATGATATTTTTTAAGTTAGCTGTATAAACTTTTAATAATTTATAAAAACTCACTTAAAAACGAAAAATGCTATGTAGTTATATTCTAAATTAAAATAGACAAGGTTAAGTATTTGTCCCGAAATTTGTTTCTGACCAGTCATTGTATTGTTTTTTTTTCATCATCGGGTTAATTTCAAAAGTCAATGTTCGAAGAGTGAATTACTTTGTCTCACTAGTGAGCAAAATTCGATTTTGCTCACTGAATTTGGACAGCAAAGCTATCCTTTTCGTGATGTTGAGGTGAAAACAAATATTTGTGTAAACATGTTAAGACTGCGACAGCATAACCTTAGTCTGGAATGGTAAAAAGTTTTGAAGACGTTTGAGTGAGTGTAATGAAGCAAACAGCTTTCGGCTAAGTGCATTTACCTGAGGGCGCCATGATAACGTAGGTACTGTCAATAAGTATTCCGAGGTTCTTAACTTTTTCGACAAAAGGAATAGGTACATCATTGTAAATAATTTGTGGCAGTTTATTTAAGTCCAGGTTAGCGATTTGACGACTGCTGCCTACTAATATAGCCTGAGATTTACTGGGATTAAGTGACTTTTTTAATGTGACCTAAAACCTGATGAGTCATTTGATCGACTTCAAATGGCTTTTATGGATGAAGGACCTTCAAAATCAACCATCTACCGTTCACATAACGAGTTCAAGCGCGGTCGCCTTACTTTGGGCGATGAACAAAGGAGTGGCCGTCGCCGGCTGTCACGGAAGAAAGTGTGCTGGCAGTAAAAAAAAAATTAATAAAACTGGCAAATTACATACCAAGAGGTTCAGCATACACTGCAGATCGGTTCGGGAAGCGTTCACAAGATTCTGTACGAGCACCTTCGCGTGCGGAGGATAGTTTCGCGACAACCTCACCGAAGTTCAGAAGCAAGCACGTGTATAGTGGTGTCGTGATCTGATTCAAATTTTTTTCGAAAATTGGTTCAGACGCTTGTTACTTTGTATACAGGCTGGTGGAGAGTTCTTTGAAAAGATTTAATTAAAATATTTTATCCATGGAAGTTACTTTTTTAATTTCTCAAAACTTTCAGAGTGTTCCACGTATATCAGAATTGGTTAAAAAAAAAACATTTACTCTGAGAACCTTGAAGCATCTGGTTTTTGAATCATTTTGCATAAAAAATAACTTAAAATAAAATGAATTATTTAGGTACCAAGTATAAACACAAAGGGTAGCGATGTACTGATCCACGTCTCTTTCCCCTTCACAAAGAATGTGGAGGGAGGATAGAGCCGACCTTTTGAGTACAAACTCTTACATGTCGTTTTGCTGGTGTCTTGCACAGTGGCAATTGGTGCACATGAGAATGCCGAGAGACAGACGTGTTTTGTAAAGCCACCCAAAGTGGGTAGTGGAACAACACATGCAATTCTCTGGTTAGTAAAGGCTCTTCGCACCTTTAACAACCACGTAATAGATTTTTAGTAAAATAATAGTTGTAACTAAGCCAAACAATATATAAGGTACCTTTACCTAACCTTTGAGTAAACAAAGTGAACCACTTACTTCAAAAATCATTTATTAAAATGAAATGATATTCTCGGAATAATTTAAACTCTATTATCATACGACTATTTCCTAAATTGAAACTGTCGACTACTTCTGTCCTTACTCAAGTCACTCGGGAAATAACTGGGTAGTCCCTGTTTAATTTGGCACAGATGGGGACTTCACACAACACTGACTTCCTGATAGCTTTCGATCCTACAAAGTTATTAAGTCTGATGTATCGAATCCTTGTTCAAACAGGAAATGGCTAAGTCATTATTTTGATTTAAATCCATATATCATAGTATATAGTCTACTTGAGGGTCTCGTGGCCAAGTTACAGTTGTCTATCGGAAACAATATTCCAAGTTAAGCAATGTCCCACGTGGCCAGTACCTAAATGGGCGTAGTAGTGTACATTTTTCTGGACTCCTCAATGATTTGGAGGGTACCTTAAACCTTCTCAGTTTGTCAAGACTCTATTCATTTTTAAGACAAAAGTAATAAAATTATAAAAATATTCTTACTCTCTCTTTGATAGCAGGCACATGAGAAATGACTTAATAATTTAAAAAAATAAAGTGGAATAATTATTTGTCTTACGCAGTCCTTAGGACAGACGACAGAAACTCGTAAAGTTCTATTTTTCAAAACTAATATCGATTATGTCATGCAACTTTTAATTGAAGACGAGTGAAACTGAAGAAAAATAGAAATATACACCAGCGGCTCGATTCCGTTAAATGACAGCTAACAATTCTCGTTTGAAATCCATAGAAATAAGATATACATTGCGCATTTGAAATGACGTATGAAATTCATCGATTGTCGCGAAACCGCAATGTATATTTTATTTCTTTCAAAAAAGGTTAGCAATCTTTTACGGAATCGACCCGCAGTTTCTAAATGTTTTTAAGATAAAACTGACAATTGCATTGAATCGATGTTCAATTCGATGCTGTGTGAGATAAATAAAAAATAGCCAAAGACATTTACCCGTACAGCCAAAATAATTACATGCATTGAGAAATACTGAGTACATAGAATGAAGGCGCGGTAAAAAAGATGTGGTTTTCAGTGCGCGGCAAAAATCGGCAAACAAATAAATATATATTATACAAATAAAATAAATAAATAAGCACAGTTCTTTTTGTTTATTTATTAAATAAGGTCTAAATCAGATAGTGACATATGTTATGTACACCTCTAAATATTACGGTGAGAGCTATCTGATTACCGTAAAGTTCCGGTATATATAAAACAATTTACAAACGATTGTGGCTTAAATTTTACAATAGCTCCGGCCTTGATTAAGACATAGATACCACAAACAACTTTAAAAAAAAGGATTATTTTAATTTATAAACTCTTTTTCTTTAAATATTCTATTTTGAACGAACAGTTTCAATTTACATCGCGGTTTCATAATTCCATCATAACTTACGCCAGGAACGTCTCAACTGGCAGTAAAGATAGGGCTGCTTTTTATATGTTTTTTGAAATACGCTTCTCTGTGGGAAAAATTGAGACACTTTATTTTAAAATTTAGGAAATTATTTGTTAAATTATTTTTATTTTGAATATTAACAAAATTAAGTGTTAGAATATGTCCAAGTTACTATTATAAATATTATATTTCCCAGATATGCGCCAAAAAAAAATCATATTTCCTGCTATACACGTATTAAAATCACTATAATAGTACTTAGTTTGATTTTGGAACTCTCTGTTTAGACGAAGTTCACCCTAAAATTATTTACGCATTTCAATACGACACAGTGTTTCAGAACAAAGATTTGGGTATACAATTTATATTCATTTTTGTTAGAAGTTTGTCGGATCAGTTAAAAGAAGTAAAAAAAACTGTGTTAAGAGAAGAGAATGTCAACATATTTACCGTTTTAAAATTTTAATAAAATATAACATCTTAGTCAATCACAAAAAATATTCCGTCTCATAGAATAGTAACTGTTCATACTCATAGATCAGTATATATTAATACTGATAGAACAGTAACTGTTCATACCCATAGATCTGTATATATTCATACTGATGGAACAGTAACTGTTCATACTCATAAACCAGTATATATTCATACCCACAGAATAGTAATTTTCATACTCATAGTAAGTACAGTAGACAAAAAAAAATACTTATAGAACAGTAAATACTTTTAAAATAAGTATAGGTAATTCAGTCGATTCTAAATATAACTATTAGAAATGTTTTATACAAAACTTTATCTTGGTTTGGGTTTCGTATAAAATCATTTATGACTAGCAGTCCCGGCGAAAGATGTTTCGCTATAGTCCTTCTCTGATCTGAATTTTGTTTCTCTTTTGTTGAAACGACTCATGCGCCAACTTTTGTCAATGGTTTGTACTAATAAAGAAACCTTCCCTGGCGTGTGCATAACTTACCGAAATTTCATTACAATCGAATAAATAATTTACCCTCAGTGCGCGAGTCCGACTCGCACTTGACCCGTTTTTTTTCAATCATTCAAAACTTGTCCTGACAATTTAGAACATAACAAAAAAGAAATTATCCAAATCGTGACTTGTCAATTACTCCGTCACACATTGGGAATTCATTTTTATTTACATACATAGGTTACGTTTTAGTAGAAAAGTTGGTAATCCGAATATTGGTCCATTGGTCCATAAGGACATGTTTAAGTTAAAATTTATTTTTATTTTTATGCAGTGTATTTATTTTGAGCAACTTCCTTTGCAGTCCGTTATGCCTGTTAAACCAAGGGTGTGGCGTCAGTCACAACACAGGATAAACATTTTCGTGAAGAACGTTTGCGTGTTTTTTCTATGTATAATATGCACGTTATTTCAATAACACGTACGGTAGTATATGTATGAGTATGGCTGGTACGTATAGTACAAGCTTTGCTCGGTTTTGGATTTCATGGCGTTGCTTGAAACGTCCAAGAATTATTATTTTTTTTCATAAATATATTAAAAAATGCTAATATCGGTCATTCAGACGAATATTCTATATCTCTCTCATATAAGTCTCATGTAAAAATTTCAACTAAATCTATCACTGAATAAACCCGAAAGATTTATTTACCCTTTATCACTTCTATACGCTGTGCGTTATTTTTAATACTTAAGGTCTAAAAAACTAGATCCAGTTTCATTTAAAAGTTATTTTCGTCCGGCGCACTCGATACAAGAGGTATAAAGTCGGAATGCAAAGTGAAACTCCAATATCAGTTTTAAACCACTATTGACTGAAGTTTCTGTTATTAGAAATGAAATATAGATCGTTTGAAGTAAACCTATGAATTTTTAAATGAAAAAAAATGTTTAACTTCTTTGGTGACGTCAGCGAGGCTTGCACTGAAAATCAAAGCAGTGTCTTCGATACTGTTTTATGCTGAGAGGAAGACCTATTTTGGCCTCCCTTAATTTTTTTTTATTTTTCTGAATCTTTTTTTGTTGGTTTAGTAAATTATATTTCTTTTTTTATTTCCTGAACAGAATTAATAAACAAGATATTTCTATTCGAAACTATTTTTAAAAAATTCTTCTTAGTGACTACGAGTATGTAGGTACGACGCAAAAAGTGTTTGTATAAAAATTGCAAGAAAGACTAACAATTACTTCCAGCTAGCTAATTTCGGTTATATCCTTACTTAAAAAATAACTGAATAGACCAGCCTTCTTATTCAAGTCAGTAAAAACCATTCGGTTACAAGATGACTGTGACGTGCATTGTCCATTTACTTTGTTCTACACATGTCATTTTTTTCATAAAAACGTAAGAAAACGAAAAATGTATGTCACAGTCATCTCGGAACCAAATGGTTTTTACTGACTTCAATAAGGGGGCTGATTTGATGATTCTAATTTTTGTGCATTTAGTTTCAAAAATTACAAATTTCCTTTTAGTCCCCATTTAATGTAGGTCTACATCAGAAACCACTGTGCAAAATTGAAATATTTAGACCCAGTAGTTTTGGCTGTGCCTTAATATATCAGTCCGTCAGTTTAGTCTTTTATGTAATACGAGCATTTTCCTGCGACTTTGTCCACGTGGACTCTTGTGAAAAGAAAGCTTTTAACTAAAAATACCTGGAATTCTCATAAAAAAATCATCTTCCATTTGCCCCCGTGACATGATTTTTAAAAACAGTATAACACGTCAATTTTTATTATCAACCTAAAGGCCAAATACCAATTTTTAGCTGTCGAATTGGCAGATTTTCATAAAACTCTCATTTTATCTCTTTGGGGGATGAATATAGCGAATTCCTTTTTTATTGAAGCCCTACGTCAAGTGATGAACTGACTTGGCAAATTTTATGTTTATAGACCCAATGATTTATGTTGTGCGTTGAAATCAGTTCGTCAGTTAGTTTCTGCTTTATAAATATCGATATAAAGTAGTAATACATTTTAATTAATAATTAAAACTTCCTGTGTTTATATTTCCTCTATGGAATACAGTATGGGTTCCGTGAAGAAGAAGTTATTAGGTTTTTGAAGGGTCGGCAACGCGCGAGTGATGCCCCAGGTGTTGCAAGTGTTCATAGGTTGCGTTAACCGCTTACCATCAGGTGGATTGCAAGTTTGTCTGCCACCATAGTGGCAGAATATCAATAAATATTAGTGGTCAGTGTACAACGCCAATTTTGCTTGAAAAATCAAAATATAGAGGATCGCTGTTTGGTACACAGGTACTTAAGGTTAAAACAATAATTTTGAGCCGCAGTTCTTACTATACTTCTTAGTATCTAAGAATTCCTCTTACGGGGGGGGAGTTATGACGTCATCTTTTTTCTTGTATGGGATTTGATTTTTTTTAGAGACCTATCGTATGGTGTATTAATTAAAGGGTTTCATGAGCCGAATCTAAAAATATACTTATACAATTACCTTTCAGCCATTTGTTTCCTGAAAATCCAAAAAGTATTCTTAAAGCATACCAAGTTTGGGTACCTTCAGGTAGAAGACGGATGAGTGATTTTTTACAAAACCTTATTATACCTTTTAGGATAGGTAATATCATCATATATCTAACCTCAAGCAAGTTATAATTTTTTTTTTAATTTTTACAATGTGAGATAGTTCCTTAAACGTATTTTTCATTAATTTAATTCAAAATTTTATTAAGGTATAATGACTTTCTATAAAGCAGTGACTGAAATTCTAGCGCGAAGATAAGATAAGAACATAAAAGTAATGAACAATTTGTTTAAATTTTCATAGAGCTATTTATATAGATACAGTCAATGTTAGTCACGTACCGACACCTAAGATAAGTCTACTGTCTGTCTTAAACAGTTTGGAATTATTGTACAACACTTCATTTAGAAATTAAAGAAAACACTTAAAGATTTTATTTTAATATATTTCAATAAAGTTGATACAGGGTCTCGTACCCTTAAATAAAGGAGACTTAGGCCATAGCCCACCATGCCGACCTAGTGTAGATTATTCTGTTGTTATTGAGCAAGAGATTTCCGAGCCAACTATAAGCTATTGTTACTTGGCTTAACGAACGTGGTCTAACGAATCTTATGACAAAAGCCAGGGCCGACAGCTTGACGTGCCCTTCTAAGTATTTTGAATTTTTAATTAAGACAAAGGTGAAAATAAAGTAGCAAATTTTTTAAAATTTAAAAACTATAATTCGTAACACAAAAGCTGTTCAAAATAGGTAAATATTCTGATACAAATAATACCAAGCGAGAATAATGCCGGCGATTCAGAGACAAGCAAAACAAAATGATCAATACAATAGAGATTGGCTACAAATTGAATGAACCTTACATTCGAGAACGCTCGAAATGAATGTAATGAATGTAGCACGACAAAACGCGGGCTCCATACGGGTTTCGTTTCAAATTCATTGTATTACATTTTGGTAGAATAGTAGGTAATGCTATGAATATTGGCAGATTGTATTGTTTGTATACAAGAATAACATGTCGAGGAAAGTCTAAAGTCGCTTTTTTTCTTAAGGAGAGTTTTTCTGCGAATGAATGAAGAAGATATAATTTTATAATAATATCGGTTAGAAAACAAACTTTTGTCTTCTATGCAGTTTGATTATTTAAGGCAATAGGCAAGGATTATAAAGTACTTATTGAACAAGGCTTGATAAAAGGTATGGATACACAACAAGGCTTCTTTGTACATTCTTTTATTTCCTTTTCCTAACAAAATTGTCCTTCCTTACAATTTTATTGGACAACGTTAGTAGACAATTTTCTTTTTAAAATGATTAAAAGTTTTTATCTTAATCTACTAATAGTCACTTTACTTATATAGTATATTTTATAATAACAGATTATATAGAGTAAAATAAAATATAATGTGTGTCGCAGTATAGGTATGTAGAAAATGCTTACATATTAAAAATGTATTCCACTAGGTCAGGGATAAGCCAAGGCAGTAACCTTAGGCCCCTTTAGCTTATAATAATGACTAACTATTTGCCCAAGGTAATGAAAGTTGCAACCGTTTATTATTTCTCAAAGACGTTTAGTTGTGTTTTGCTATACAAGTCTCTGAAGACCTTGACAAACAGAAAAATAATATAAATAGTGTGGTATCTTAAACCAAAGATTTAGCTTTAACTTTAAACTTTAAAACTTCAAAATGTGTAACAATTTTCTTTTCTAGTGCAGGGACTGCCACAAACGTATAGTAATTAGTTAGAAAACACGTCTACCTATAGTAAAAAATTTGGGATCAAGGACTTAGGAGTCTTTTTAAATACTAAGCTAGCATTTGGTGCCCATAATTATGACTTATTAACGGCTCGGGATTCCTACAGCAACTCCTTAATTATACTTTAAAAGTTTTTCTATAGCAATATATGTAGCTGCAGCTATAGTTCGTTTAAGTGTGATTCAGCTATAGTTATTCCCGTGGTAACTTTTAGGTTTTCTGAGATAAACACCTGTGTCCTTTTCAGTCCCTTCAACTACCTCTGTGCCAAATTTAAGGTTAATTTAATGCTGCGTTGCGGGGTAAATGAGTTATAAAAAAATAACCGAATAAGCTAACAAACTTTTACATTTATAATGTTAGTAGGATTATGGAGTATTGGAAGTTAAATTACTTTAGAGCTCTATAGTGTAATTATAAATTTAATTTACAGATACTCGAACCAAACAGTTTCTCCTCAAAGCTCATTACCAGTTGAAGTGTTGCTTATAAAATTTCAATGAAGCCTCTAAGTCAATTCAATAAAAAAATACGTCCGAAATACGGTATTTTTTGTCGAATATTTTGGATTTCACAAACAAATCATAACCTATGAGGTAATTTCCGTTGCCCTAGAATATTAAAATTTGACACTTAGCAAGGTCTTCATCACGAATATAGGAAAAATACCAAATTTTGTTAATTTGTAGTTACGACAAATAAAAAAAAAATGTCTGTCTGTCAAGACCCTTTTACCCAGGAACGCGTGAAGGTATTAAGTTAAAATTAATATCTAATACTAAGGTCTACCGTCACTTAAAGTTATAAAAATCAAGCTTCTAAGTCAATGCAATAAAGAAAAAAAGCGGCAGAAGTGAAAACCTTTACACACGATTCGCGATTAACACTCAAATATGTTACAAGACATGTCTTTGACATTGTCAAGAAATAATAATGTTTGTTTATTTCCTTTTTTGACGTAATATATTTGTCATCGCAATCTGTCATAGAATTAAAATTCCATATCCAACCTACCTGTACTACTCATAATCGCGAATACTAAAAAAAAAAATTATAATAGGCGTGGCATTACGGTTTCCGTATTTTACAAAGACAAAGATGCACTTTGTTCAATTTTCATATTTTAAACACTTTATATACACGAATTTTACGAATACACAGCAGTATGGCCACTACACAGACGGTCGAGCCATCAGCTGTCACCATCCATGGATGCGCGTAGCACGCTGTAACATAAACCCACACGACCATTCGCGCAAGCGCCCTGCGCCGCCTAAACGAAACAGCAGGCGCAGGCATACATTTTCGCCGCGCCAGCTATCTCTCCATCCGTCTTACGAATTTTCACGATTAGGACACGTGACCTGACGCGAGTTTATCATTTTTTACCCATATCAAAAAAAGTGCACAACGCCGCTAAAGAAGTTTTCACTTCAAAAATATGCCCAAAATACTTTTTTTTGTCGCATATTGTGACACAAATAAATTCCCGTTGACTTGGATCACAAATATAGGAAAAACTACAAAAACTGATAATTGAGGCATAAACTTGTGAGACTTGGTCCCATGATTGAAGAACTTTGTTAAGACCCCCTTTTAGTAACAAAAGTTGCCGTTAGATTGAGTTATACGTCTAATTATATCGCTATATGGTTTTGTTGCCGGCCACCTATAAATCAATATTTAGTGTGAGTTTATGTACACCAGCGACAGGCAAGTGAGTTGAATTATTAAGGGACTCCAACAGAGTTGCCAACTTAGTGTTTTCACCACTAGATCTGGTGGTTTAGGACTTCCTACTGGTGGGCAAAATTTGTATCTAGTGGCTAGTGGATTTTTTAGTGGGCAATTTTTAGGTTGATAGTTTTCAAAAACAAAGAAAAATTTTGCTTAATAAAGACAATATTGCACTCGGTAATTATAGTTACCTACTCATCACATATCCCTATAATACTTAAAAATGATATGTTGGTACCATTGATTATTACCTTCGTGAACCATAGATGAAGAAATGCCGTGAACTAACTCCCGTAGTTCGCTAGATAAAGACAAGGTCCACTAATGATTAGATTATAGGTACTATATAGGACAGACTTCTAGGTAAGGAAGAGACGAAACAAAACTTTGTTCTGTTTTGGGTTACTAATCAAGTGTCATTATCTGGTTGTAAAACTATGTTTACTTGCTATGTCACAAATATTTTATATTATGAAAATATGCCGAAACCACAGTACACGCAATAGTTTCGGAAATCGTGACTTCAAGATGCTTCTTTCTGGCTTCAAAAGCTGGCTTCAAGTCTTTTTTCTTGTTTTTATAAAATTTACGATCATTGAATATTGACTCAAAATTCCTTTATTTTTCATTAAAAATTAGTTTTTTATACAAATTCATAATATAGTGGTTTTTTTAGGGGCTTCATATCATTTTCATATTAAACGCTAAAAAATCTGGTGGATTTCTGGTGGTTTTAGGACCTGCGTCTAGAGGGCTTGCAAAAAGTTTTCTGGCAACACTGGACTCCAATCCGCAATAACCGCCCTAGGCGAATGGTTTCGTAAATGGAGAATCGATGTAAATCCCGACAAAAGCTCTGCCGTTCTCTTCACCGTAGGCCGCCCTCCGCAACCATCTCCCCTCTCACTATTCGGCCGTACCATTCCTTGGCAACACAAGGCCAAATATCTCGGTGTGACCCTGGATAGGCGTCTAAACTTCCGCAATAACACCAAAATAGTTAGAGACCGAGCTGCTTTTGTCCTCGGTCGTCTATATCTCATGATAGGCAACTCCAGTAAGATGTCGCTTAGAAATCAGCTGTCTCATCTGCCCCACACTAGCATACGCTAGTGTCGTCTATGCGTTGTCTAAGCGCAACCTCCGCATAGACTCCAGATTTTCCAAAACCGCTTCCTCAGAACGGCCTACATAGCCTCCTGGACCTAAACAAGCCTCTTTCAGAGTCTCGCCCCAAAAGTTCGTGGAAGCAGTAATGGCTGCAGTAGACAGCTTAGAAAAAATCAAACAAAAGTCTGTGTAGAAGCTTGTAAAGTTTTATACAATCATATAAACGGCATCGGTGGTGATTCCGGTCAGAAATTAAATTGAATAAAAGTCCCCTTCTAATAATCTGAATTATCGCTAATATGAGTAGACGGACGGGAATGACGTGAATTAAGGCACGTTTCCACTGGCGCCAAGGTAGTTAATAACTCTTCATAATACTACACTACAACATATAATAAGTTTGAACGGAACCCTCGGTGCGCAATCCAGACTCTTGACCGTTTTTCTTAATTCAGCTTAGCGTTGGCTGCGCTAGCGCGGTTAATCGTTATCTACTGGTGCAATTTCTATGCTTCAATTGTACGAATGATGATTATGCTGTGTATTTATTACAATTATATAGATTTTTTAAAAAGTATGACAGGCCATGCAAAGATTGTAGTACAGTGTAGTAAAAGGATTGAGGAGTTGGATTTTTTCTGTCGAATAAGGTTTTTTTTTTAATTTATTAGCAATACAGAATGGATACTTTGCCATGCCACCAAAGTTTTATTAGGTACCTCAAATCAAAACTAAAAAAAAATGTAGACTCTAATCACTAAATTATTTTTATTGTTATTATTTTTCATATATTATAATTTATAATGTATTTTGTTTCTTGTCGTATTAAAATCATAATCTACAATGGCACCAAATTTTAACAATCTATCACTTGTGTTAAACAGTCCACATTCACAACAATTGCATAAATAGCTATTTTTAACCGACTTCAAAAAAGGGCGATGTTCTATGTTCGACTTGTATACTTTTTTTTATGTATGTCCACCGATTTCTCCGTCAATTGTGAACCGATTTCAAAAATTTCGAAAGAATGCGTTTCTGAGGTGGTCCCATATTAATGAAGTAGATTTGAAACATTAAGGAGAAAAAAAAAATTGGTGTTAATTTTGAATTGGTGAAACGCGCTTTTTATGTTGATTATTGTATTTACAAGTATGGATATTTTTAGTGTACGAGAAATAAAAGCAGTTCGTCACTCAAAAGCAAAAAAAAAACTTGTTAACAAAAAAAACAGCCGGCTTCAAAAACATGCACCTAAAGGGTAAAAATATTAACTTATTGCCAAAAATCTGATCTGAATTAGCTGAAGTTTTATTGCTCTATATTTTGACAGACCTGCACCAATGGGAAGACTCGACATCTAAGTAGCAATTTTTTACAATGTCGCAAACGTTTACAAACAGTTAACTCATTTTGTTCTTTTTTCTCTGCCTCTGTAGTCGCTCATCAACAAAGGGCTGCAAACTGCAACCAAAGGACCGTTCAATTGGCAATTTGCTATGTCTTGGTAATTTCAATAGAAATTCTGCATCCATTATTCAAGTTGAAGTCATGCGGTCTGTTTGTGTTACACCACAATATATGCATTCACCTAGGAGCTCTCTCTAACAAGGCGCATATCATTTAAATACATAGATTATTAAATATGTGTATAAAAAAGTGTTTACGTATTACAAAACAAAATGCGATTGCAATGAATTAGGTTAGCTTTTAATAAAATGCTAGGTTAATCTTCCAAACGGCTCCGACTCTACAAACGTAAATAGTATGAACCATATAATGTTATAATCATAATAACTGCTATAAATGAGACAAAGTGTCCGCTCTCTAATTCTATGTTAATATAAATAAAAATAAATATTAATAAAATAAAAATCAATAATAATAAATAAATGTAAATATTAATATAAATTTTGTTGGAAATATGTTTCTGCTTACAAATTTTTATTTCACGAAACCTTTACTTAATGTATGTACGACATTAAATAAGGGTTTACGACACTCGACCGTTTTAGGGTTCCGTAGCCAAATGGCAGAAAAACGGAACCCTTATGGATTCCTCATGTTTGTCTGTCTGTCCGTCCGCATGTCACAGCCACTTTTTTCAGAAACTATACGAACTATACTGTTGCAACTTGGTAAATAGATGTGTTCTGTGAACTGCATTAAGATTTTGAAACAAAAAAAGAAAAAAAAAAACAATGAATTTTGGTGGTTCCCCATATTTAGAACTGATGAAATGAACTCAAAAATTCTCTTTTCATCAAACCTATGTGTGGGGTATCTATGGATAGGTCTTTAAAAATGATATTGAGTAACCCCCCCGTAACTTCTTAAATAAGAGAATGATAAAACTGAAAAAAATATATGATTTTCATTACCATGCAAACTTCAAATATAAAAATAAAAAAACATTTAATTTTTATAGATAATGGTACGGAACCCTTCGTGCGCGAGTCCGACTCGCACTTTGCCGATTTTTTTATTTTTAATCGATTGTTGTCAATCCCTTATTACAATAAAAATAATACCCTTAGGAACAGCAATATTTGATACAAGTTACACTTAAAACATTCAACTATTAAACCACAAAAAGCCATTTTGTACATCAAAAACAATATAAATATACGGATAAAGTACCAATAGAATAAAGTTTCAACCTCAAAATATCTCTTCTCTTTCAACCCTCTCTATTGAACGAAGTTTCAATTTACATCGCGGTTTCATATTTCTATTCCGGCTCGGTCGCGTTCGAACCGACACTACTACACTGAACGTTGAATAAAGTAGCTTTTTTATTATTTGTTTTGTAACTCTTCTTTGCCGTTGATCTAAAATTCACTGTATCCTAATTGTGCTATACAAGGTGTTACCCGCACCTTTGTTTGATTTGATAATGTTTCATACGCTTCAAAAGATTTTTGAGTTGTTTTATGAGTTGAATGGTATCTAAGTTAGGGCTGCCAACTGTTTTGATTTTCCAAGACATGTTCTTGTTTTTAGAGTGTCCTGGAATGTCCTGGATAGTTTTTAAGCAGCGTACTGAGTTTTTTCGACAGTTGAAAAACATTTGAAATACTTCAACGAGCAATAAAATGAATATTTTTTTGTTGAGATAAACAATAACGTTTTACCTGTTGCTCGTCCATACGTCGTGTGTGTGTGTGTGTGTGTGTGTGATTAGGTGCGAGAGTCTGCTTAGTAATATTACTTATTCTTATAATCTTATTAGACAACAAGTGAAAAAAAAAGGGAATTATATTCGAGGGACTAAGTAGGATCCCAAGAGCAAGGGTTACAAAGGACCGAGATATTTTTTATTTCACGTGTTGTTTACTCTTATTTATACCATTGACTGCTTTTAACTTTTCAGTTTCTATATTCATATTTATCAGATTTTGGTATATATTCGGCAATTATTACCGGGTGAAAAGAGAATAATGACAAAAAATAACCACAATTACAATTTAAACAATTTAACAATTAGGTTCAATAGCAAAGAGAATATAATACTACGTATTCAATAGATAAAAACCAAATTTTTTATAGCTTTATCTATGAAATAGCTCCATTTAGCCAGCCAGTAGGTACATTCAACATGTTTTGTTTATTTTTAGTTCATAATTGTTACAATTCGGGCTTGTTCGTAATTCAAAATGTTTTTATTCACTCAGTGAGTAAAACTGAGTTATCGCTGAATAAGATGCCTTTTTCGAGTGGCAATGGTAAAAATAATTGTCTTATTATTTGTTTCCGCTTTAGTACATTAATAGATAATCCGCACCCGTGTAGTGAGTATAGAATACATGTTCATTCTGCCAAGCTCATTAATAATGTAAGAGATACGTACGAGTACCAGGGTATCAGAAGCTTGAGACAATACGCCTTGGTGGATTCAATTTTGAATTCAGTACCATATTATTTGTGTTACGGAGTTTATTTGCTGAAGTGCTTTCTCCAGGAATACACTTTATGACATCTTAGCTATTCTTGAAATCTAAAGTTAAATTTACATTTTTTTTCTTATTGGAAGAAAAAAAGGTACATTGACTTTTTAATTAATTATTTATATTCTTTGTAATAATAATAATAATAAAAAAAAAAATTATAGGAGTGTGTGACGAAAAAAAAGTCTAAAACCTAAGGAACTATGAGTCTATGAAAATCGCTCCGACGGGTAGAATTCCTCGATGGTCGGAGAGTCAGAGAGACAGCCAGCCAGATAACCAGACACAAAGGCAGTGAAGCAGACCGACTGATAGTGTACGCTTACTAGTGCTCCATTAGTGTGTGAGAGTGAACTCTGAAATTCTGGATAGCCTATATTTTGGACTTTAGCTGCCAGCAGATAGTTTTATGACTTTACATACATCCCCCGGGTCTGATTTCAGAATTTACTTTGCCAATCGATAGACTTCGCTGTAGAGATGTGAGCACGGGTGTATCAAATGAGTCGCAAATGAGCCGTGTGTATTTCGTAGCTTTTTTGTTCCTGTAATTAATGATAATTATAAAAAGCTAGTCGAACCCCGCGGCAAAACCTATTACCATGGGAACTTTTGATCAGGATAAAAGTAACATATTCGTCTTTCTCTGTCCCTAAACATATCTCGGTGCCACAAATAAACCCAAATGCACTGTTACGACATGAAAAAAGTATACCACTAAAAATATTACGGTGGAATCATTCGATTGGGATAAAAACTATTTTGTATCCTTTGAAATCCCTTCAGCTATCCATATCCAAAATCAATTAACCTCATCACTTCTTGTCAACTTAAAGGAATTGTATCTTTTTTTTACGACTGGATTTACAAACATTGATATTCAGAACTAAAGATTTATTCTTATCAAAATATTTTATAGCCGATGTTATGGATAGCGTAGCTTTTTATAATTGAAAGATATTTAATAATCGGTTCATTTGTTGTAGAGGTTAAACACACAAATACATATAAACAAATTTTACTTTTTTTATAATATAACTATATATTTAGTATTTCGTTATACGCCATTTCGGGTAGGGACAAGCCTTTATCGTTTAAAGTTAATCCGACCCATACTTCCAGGATTATAAGCCGTTTTAGCGAAATAAGATATCTTGCAATGTTTGTTCTCTTTGAGGGTATCAAAATACGAGTCTCGGGTAGCTTGTTTTAGCAAGTCGAAATAAATAATTTGAGGATGATTCGCCACACTTTGCTGTATGAGTTTTTCTTTCTGTTCCTGGGATCTAAGGCGTAAAAAGTACTTAACAGGGGGTATAAGTGTATGTTGCCCTTAGGAGAATTGAATCAGGGGTGAGTTAATCAAGTCCAAATAAATAATAAAAAAACACATAAATACTACATTATAATTTCGGGGTCTGATATTAGCAAAAACATAATGAAAAAAAAAATTCTCGTTAAAAAAAATCATAAAATTACCTCTAGTTTTTGCCAATTTTTTTTTTTTTTTTATAACGGTATTTAAACTTAAGCTGAAATTTCATAATTATATTCATGATATTCGTAACAAAACCTAGGGCTGTTATTCTCGAATTTTTTTAATTTTAATACTAATTTTTTAATGCTTTTTGCCCAGTCTACGCTCATATTCCGCGTTGTATGCAGAATTTAGCTTAATTTTTGCCCACTCTTAATTTGCTTGCCGCAACTTTTTGAAAACTCCCCCGTCTGCACTTTCCATAAAATTCACGCCAGTAGAAAATAATAAGAACATATTTTAATTTGAAACGCATCGTCTGTCACAGCGATTTCCGTCCCGATCCTTAATTGTAAAACTTTTCGGGACTAAGCGAGTCTTCGCTTAGCATGTTTCAAGACACAGCAAATTGTTTTTCATTTGCTTCCCTATTGACCTTGTGGCTCTCAAACTTTACTCTGACTTTTGTGATACATCAAGAGTATCATCGCATAAATAATGTTTCTTAAAAAATACAAGTATCTATGTTTAGAATTTTGAAAACATTGAAGTACCTAAAGGTTAATGTTTCAAATTACAAGACTGGCTTAATATTTTTGTATGATATTCTAAATACAGAATTATATTTTTAAGACAATATACTCGTTAAAAATTAAAAATAATGCTTTTATCTCACTTACTCATAAACAATATCATTACGCGCAGGTAAAGCGGGTGCTAAGACCGTAATTACTTCCATGGGCTTTTACTTTGTAAATTTTAGTTTTCTCAAAGCAAAGCGTACGTTCATAGAACACCCGGGCGGTAATTACGCGCCTATTCTATCAAGTATGTATAAAAGCTGTCAGCTCAAAATATGAACTACGCGCACACTACAAGCGAGCAATTACAAGTTTTAAGTTCAGCCAAAACTTTTATTTATAAATTCTCTAGATGTCTAACGCCATTTGGCGGTTGCATTGTTTTCTCTACTTCTAATTCCACCAATTCAATTATGTTTTAGTGAGTTTATTTATTTATCCACCATAAAGTATCAGTCCATTGACGTCCACTGCTGGACATAGGCCTCACCTAACTTTTTCCACGGTGTGCACACTCTGAGCCGCCTGTAACCAATGGCGCCCCGCTACCTTTACAAGGTAATCTCCCACGCTGCGCTTTTCGGTTCGTGATCGCCGTGGTCGCACGAGAACCTTCTTCCCCCATCGGCCATCGGTTCTTCGAGCTATGTGGCCTGCCCATTGACACTTCAGCTTTGCGATTCGGTGAGCTATGGCGGCGACTTTAGTTCTCCTATGGATTTCCTCATTCCTGATTCGATCACGTAGGGAAACTCTGAGCATAGCTCTTTCCATCGCCCGCTGAGCGACCTTGAGGTTTCGTATAAGGCCCACAGTTAGCGGCCACGTCTCAGTGCCGTAAGTCATCACTAGCAACACACACTGGTTGAAGACTTTTGATTTCAAGCACTGGGGTATTTAGGACGGGAAAATAGTACGCAGTTTTCCGAACGCTGCCCAATCGAGTTGGATTCGGCGATTAACCTCTTTCTCGAAATTGGACCTACCTAATCGAACAGTTTGTCCCAGGAATACGTATTCGTCAACAACTTCGAGTGTTGAGTTCCCAACAGTTATTGGAGTGGGTGCTACATGGCCATTCGACATGATTTTCGTCTTGTCCATGTTCATCTTGAGGCCCACTCGTTGGGAAGCTCTACTAAGGCTTTCGAGCATTGTGCTAAGGTCCTCCATCGATTCTTTCATGACCACAATATCGTCGGCAAACCGAAGGTGGGTAAAGGTACTCGCCATTAACATTGATGCCAAAACCGTCCCAGTCCAGAAGCTTAAAGACATCTTCGGACATCATCATTCGGAGATATGACATCTCCCTGTCTCACTCCTCTCTGCAGTTGGATTGGTTTCGAGTTCTGATCCTGGAGACTGACTGACATGTTGGCGTTATCGTATAAGCATTTCAACACCTCGATATACCGATAATCAATACGGCATCTCTGTTTAGCTTGTAGCACTGCCCATGCCATCCATCCACCATATGCTATCATTTATTTGTGATAAAATACATTGTAAACAACTTCAGTCTTAGGCTTCTAAATTTCCTCTCGAGCGTAATTTTCTCCTAACCACTCTTAATACACAATGTACTATTAATACATACTTAAGTACTAAATGCCATCACGTATTTAAAATTGATCTACAGCTTACGATTACAATCAAAGCAAAACTTAACCATTTCTAATATCAATGGCAGTTATACACCTAGGTTATTGACATGGATGTTGAATTCCAAGTTACTTTTGCCTCTCTATTAAAACCAAGGTTTTAATATTTAACTTTAAATCCATCCGCAAACAGTGTTCGATTCAATGCCAATTTAAACTTCCAATTTCAAAATTCCAAACTCAGAGAAGAAGATGTGGGTGTTTATTCTCTGATTACATCCAAAATTCCGGAACCTATCATACTTAAAATCTATATTAAAAGTATAATGAAAAAGAAAGTGCGATAATGACAAATGACTGTGGTTTTATTGTGTGGCTCCCATCATTTTGAAGTGCATTTTTGGTCCTTTTGCGAAATGCTCCAAATGCGAAGTGGTACAAAAGCGAATGTGTTCAAAAGCGAATTAGTCCATATGCGTATATTTGTACTTTTGCGTTTTGCTCCTAATGCATTGGAAGGTCAATATTATCAATATTATTTGAAGAACTGGGTAATTTATTTTACTAAATGTCGACCTAATAACATAATATTTATTAAGTCGACATTTAGTAAAATAAATTAATTAATTTTGAAAACCCCCATCTTACTCTCTTACAGTGTGAAATTTGCAAAATCCTGTCTTAGTACTTGCCGTGACCTCTGCGTTAAGTTTTAAAATTAATATTTCAATTAATATATCAATCAGTCAGGTATTTTACTACATTATGTAATATATAGATAATTTGTTTTCTCTCTTTATTATTTTTAACTTGCGAACTGACGTTACCATTTCGAAAAGGATATTATTAGTAAGTTAAGTTTGCTGCGGAATATTTTGTGTTTGCTATTAGTAGCCTCAACCGAAGATCTAACAAAAAAAATGTTTAACTTGGGTAAAATCGAAGAATAAGAAGATTTAGACTAATACTACCTATAAATAATATGATTTTCTTTAAACATTTAAATTTTTTGTTTATTCTTTTTTCGGTCTGTTGTTTGCATGCTTGTCTTTGGCATCCCCTTTGAATTAGCTTCCTGTCAAGGTTTTCTCTAGGGACTACTATATGGGGTTGTTCAAGAAAGCAGTTATTAGAGTTTTGAAGTGTCGGCAACGCGCGATAGATACCCTTGGTGTTGCCAGCGTCCATAGGCTACGGTGACCACTTACCATCAGGCGGTCCGTAAGCTTTTTTGCCACCTTAGTGGTATATAAAAAAAACCCTACGTGTCTTATTGAATTCGTCAAGATTGCAAGGTAGGTGATGCATAATTTTTTTTATGATTTACCATGCCCAGCATTTGATTTTATAGATCTTTAAAAGAAAATATGATCCACTACGTCTTGTAGCGTACTCAGCTCATTCCATACAAACGAATTCATCACTTATTTTTTGATCAATAACTGTAAAATGTTAAAGTCATAATCTTAAGCCTATACATACAGCATATCTTTATCTGTTGCTTCCAAAATTCTCAAATTGTTTTAAGTAACTTGAAATCTTATTTTGTATGGAACCATTTGTATGAAAAACTTAAGTCTCGTATAATTTCTAACTTTCACAATTTTAATAAAAAAAAATCAAACTGCAGTCCTAGATATTTATTTCCACAGCATGTCATCAATATTTTTGGTGTTTGATTAAAAAGTGTAGAAAGGAGTGAGGAATTGGCTTGTATGAAGCACGCTGCGAGTCAGGGGATTAAACAATTGAAGCTTTAACCATTATAGGCTTTGGAGAAGGAGGCTTAGGTCATAGTCTACCTCGCTGGCCTTGTGCGTGTTACAGGACGTTGTCTATTCAAATGTTAGAGTTTCTAAATTTGAATAAGCCTAAAGACTACTGTTATTTAACAACAGCCAGGACCAAATGTGCCCTCCCAAAAACGAACAAGCTCAGAAACAGAAAAATGTTCCCATCCTTTTAATGACTACACCCTAAACCCTAAGAGATATAAGCCCTAAAATAATAAAAACAATAAATATTGATAATACCAAATTTTGGAATTTTTATTATACCTCTAAGGTGGCAAAAAAGCTTGCAGTCTGCCTGATGGTAAGCGGTCACCGAAGCCTATGGACGCTTGTAAAACCTGGGGCGTCACTCACACGTTGCCGACCCTTCAAAAATCTGATAACTTCTTTATTAAAGAACCCCATGGTGTAGTCTTTAGAAAAACTTTGGCAGAGAGCTCATTCCACAAACCAAGCGTTGGCGGGAGGTAGTTTCTCTAAAACCACACTATACGTGACCATTTAATTTCTAAAGTGTGAGGATGAATTCTTGCCGATGACGAGCGGTGCGATGGTAATATGATGGCTGAGAGCATCATTTCGAATAATTCATCAGTCCACATTCCATTATAAAAGTAGATATTTTTTTTCCTTTATCGCACCACTTTTATCTTGACTTTAGTATTTAGGTACAAATGTTAATACGGACTTAAAGTAGAAAAAGACGCTTAACCCGGATTTGCAATACAACTTATTTGCACAGCTTTATTGGTTCAGGCGGCTGGAAAGGGTTCGCAAAATTTAATTAAGTTGGATTGTCATCATAACTTATGATCTTTTTAGCTAATTAACATAGTCACGTTTTATTGTAGTCTGCGGGAGGTTCTCATGGTAATATTTTTGTTTGAACTAATATTTAAAATCATGCATATTACGGATTCATGAACAAATTATTAACAAACAGTCTTTTTGGTCTCCCATATGATACATCTGTGCGAAAGGATAGCGTTAAGGGTAAACTCGGTAGATTGTTTTTCATACAAAATTGATTTGCCATAATCTTTGAAGTTCTGTGAAAACTTTGTATTTAGATTTAAAAAAACAATAAGTGGCCGTGGGTTTTGGTAAGCCATTTTTTTCTATATTTTTTGGAAGCTAATCCACACAAGAAATTTGCAAAAATATTAAAAAATAAGGGCTTATCAGAATCTCATGAAACCAAATCGGCGTGCTGTTTTTCATTCTTTTTTTTTCTAAATAAAAATGTAAAGTAAAATTTAGGAAACTTCGCAAATTATGACAAAATTAATTTTGTATGAAAACAATCTGCGGCATTTACCCTTAGTCCATTGCTACGCATGCAAGTGTAGTTAGCTATACTTTATATGAAAATGTAAGCGGAATCATCCACTCGCTACGCCATGTACAGATGCCAGGCCAGGTGAAGTAACTTAAACAAATGGACCCGCACAGCTTACTTAGCTACTGCGTGTATCTCCTCTCTACTACACAGCAGTGTATCTCCTTTCTACTATACACTAATGGATTTCCTGTCTACTACACAGCAGCAGATGTCCTACCTACTACATAGCAGTGTATCTCCTTTCTACTATACGGTAGTGGATTTCCTGTCTACTACACAGCACTGGATCTCCTATTCACTACACAGATGTGAATCGCCTATCTACTACACAGCAGTGGATCTACTATCTATTCACGGCTTAATTTGGGAATTGAGAAATCCACACAAGTGGAACCCGAACAAAAGCTAGTTTATAATAAACACAGTTTTATTTTATTTTAATTTAATGCACTACCAAATATTTGTTTTGTATAAATACAGATCTGTATTAGGATCTTAGTTTTTTCTGTTATAAGTATTAGTTAAAATAAAACAATAATTTAGATGTATAAAGTTTTCTTTTTCATCATACTAAGTGGTCTCTGCCATTGAAATGAAATTGAATGAATTTTATGCCTAGGCACTAGGTTGAAATTGAATTTGGATAAAAGATTGCAAAGGTAATAGAACCAGGCGCCATTTTAATGTTCTCTTCTTCGTAATTTTTTACCTTAAATGTAAATATGATAAGAAAATAAAAAAAATTTACGTGATTACACAAAGCTCGTAGAATAAGGTAAGTTAAATAATAAACTATATATTGTTACATAACAATATGTAATATAATATAGTATTATATAATATATTTTCTTTTAAGACTACCTTCAGGGAGTCATAAACGAAGAAGGATTATTTCTATATATTGTATTTGTTTACTTCTATGAAGATTTTGTGTGTGTTTGTAAGTAGTGTTTACTTAAAAGGATGTCACAATATGTTGTCTCTATCTAATTTTATCTTAAGTGGCTTACGAAACAAACATTTTCATTTTCACGTTGCTGAAATGAATACAAACTCTTTTGCTGTATTAATCTAGATTTGTACCCTCTATTACTACCGGTTAACTGTTGTTTAAAGACAACATCATATGAAAACCCAAAATAAAGTCAAATTAAACAAAAATACGGCATAAAGTCTACGATATGTTGCTATGAAATGTGGCTGTGCGTCCATAAAACTGTAAATATATACATACAAACATTATAATAGATAAATGTATCTGGAATAAGGTAGTTTTCTATATGTCATGCACATACGTCATAAACGACCCGAGATAAAGTAATACATTGTTCACCAAGGGGAGAAAGTGACTGATTACCAACGAGGGTGTAGTTTGAGCCTTAAAACACACGAGGTGGGAATCATCTTTCATCCCGAGTGTTACATAGCGCTTTACACTACAAATGCGAAGATAATAAAATATAATTAATTAAAGTTTTAATTTAACAAATATTAATTCACTTTTATACACATAGATGGCGCCGTACCGAATAATTACAAGCTATGGTTATGTATTCTGTTGTTTTTAATAGTGAGTTATTTTTTTTTCCTTATTGAAACTGGTTCGCTTTTATTGTCACAGCTATTTAATTGTTTCGTCAGCTTTTAAATAGAAAGTGCTCTTTATAACTTCACTTTCTGGCCTCTAATCAGGCAAGAAAATAATCATCATTGCAAACACGTACTTCCAACCCTATTTTTGACTATGCATGAAGGTTCTTTCAGAGCATGTGTAGTAGTCTTGTGTAGTACATGAATGATGAATGAAAAGGAATTAATTCCCGGTACTGTACTTAGGGAACTGCGAAAATTATGGCAAATTAATTTTGTATTGTTAACTAATTTACCCTTAACAAGGTTTTCAAACTAAAGGCTCCTATACTATACTATATAAGGCACACGTATATCGAATTGAATCCACATTTTTATACACTTTTACTTTTTAACGAGATTAATATTAAATAATCCTGGGACACACAGACAAACACCGAAGGCATCCCAAGGCTCATTTTTATCATTTTGGTTGAAAACCAAAAAAAAAAGAAGGAAAATACCTACGTACGATGCTGTCGTATATTTGTAATAGGATTATGCAGACTGATTTCAAAATTGAAATGTTTTAACTCATCCGTACTACATAGTGTACTACTGAACTAATAGTACTAGAATACTGTACTAGTACATCTGATAGAATGTACTAGTACGGAGCGATCAGTTTAGTGACTGAATAAGAAAAAGACTAATGTGTAGTGTAAATAATACACCGCCACTGCTAGTTCCCGACTACAAGAAGGTCAGGATTAAGCAGGGATTATTTTTATCATAATAATTTCAAATTACTGTTAATAAAATATGACGAACAAAAAAATAGGTTATTTTACGAAATTGAGTTTCATAAATTAACCTTTTTTTTATATCAACACCAGATTAGCTATTTCGAGACTCAATTTGATGTTTAAACTAATAATTGTAATGGAGATTGAGTCCTAATTCGATTTTGTGGCTATTTGTATTAAAGTTTTAATATTTAACCCTTTATCCGTTCACAATCAGTGCTCGAATCAATGCAAATTGAATTTCCTATTCAGAAATTCCAAATGCAAAGAGACATGCGGGTGGGAGTTTCGAATTCGTTCAGCAGCTGATTATGTACGGAACCTAAGTAAATAGATTATACCTTCAAGTAAACCTTTTTAATTAACTCTTATATAAAACAGCTTTGATTGTAAATTTGTTCTAAGCATTTAATATATTTAGAGGTTTGTAAAATAAATAAGAGGTATACATACATACATATATATGAAACGCAAATGCTTAATTGATGACTTCTTGAAGGTATTTACAATATTAGTTATAGATATTGGATAACTATATCTATGTGGTTTACGGGAGTAAAACTTTTTTAATGAAATGATTGTGGAACTCAAAACTTAATATTCAAATAGACTTATAAACAGCACTTTTGAATCGTCAGCTTAATTATTAATTAAAAAAATTACCGCTGATTCGGAATAATTTACTACCGAGAAGACCGGTAAGAAACTCAGCAGTTAATCTTTTATATTTTTTTAACTTCATATTACACTAGGTAATAACATAAAATATCTACAATGTTTTAATTTGACAAATATAACAAATGCACCTACACCAATACCAATCTATTAAGTTTTTATTCTTCCAAGCATTTGTATCATTTATGTATTCATCAACTTGTAAAAGCTTTTTCATTAAACTGTCTTTGACATATATTTTAAATTTATTTGGAGGTTAATTAGTTAACTACATGTTATGGAATTTAATTGTAGAAATATGTACTTTGTATTGCGAAAGAGCTATCTATGTACCTTCTGAAGACAACATTTTGGAACTATAAATTTATCCTTATTCCTTGTATTAACACTGTGGTGGTTATTATTTTTAGCAAATAAGTGTAAATTTTAGTTTACATACATTATACAAGCGAAGATATATTGGCAATTTCCCTAAATAGTTCCCTAAGAGAATTTCGAGGTCCTAATTTATAGACTGACCGTACTGCTCTCTTTTGCAAAATAAAGACTGTATCGATATAAATACCTTAAGTAGACTAAGCGAGCAGTGTCAAAATCTGTAACTTTTCGAACTGCATAAGAAGCTGAACTAAGTATCCCTGCAAGAACTGGGATGTAAGGGTTCCACTGCAGTCTATTGTATGATGTAATACCTAGAAATACTGTTGAGTCATAGTTCTATTTCTTCTTCGTTGAAAGATAATTTTATACTTATGTTTCTGACATTGAGCATCATAAATTTAATACACTTAGTCTTTTTCGCATTAAGAAGTAAGTTATTTGCCGTAAACAGAACCTGAAGAACCTGAGGAAGTGCACTACACTTACGTCGTTAGAATTTATTTTATTTATGTCAACTTTAAATAAATGAGAAGTGTCATCTGAAAATAGTTAAATCTAGCACAGTTTCTTCACAAAGAAAGGCAAGTCATTTATGTAAATTAAAAATAGAAAAGGACGTAAAATAGAACCTTGAGGAACTCCTAACTTTACTTTTGAGCCATTGGATTTTACTTCATTAATATGAACCTTCATTGAACTAACACCAAAGGAAATATATGATTTATATGAGTCAATACATAAATAAGGAAAAATGGTTGTCATGGATAAGACGATAATTTCTTATTGATACATATTTTCTTGTAATACCTTTTAACTTTTCCTTTTATCTTAAGAGACTTATACAATTACAGCGCCGCGGCCTGAACTTCCAGCCTCGTACCAACTCCGTTATGTAAAACAATGAAAATGAAATTTTCGGTTTTATTTAGTTATTAGTTTGGCTAACCTGTATTTCTTTTCTAGGTTTATATTAATCACGTGCGAGATTTAAAAGAGCGTCTCTTTCAAAATTCGTTCTTCATTTTCTTATCCTAATAAAACTTTAAAATCAAACACTTTTTCCTGTGTACCACCTAAATAATATAAATTGTCGGTTAAAATGATGATAAGTATTGCTTAGTTAACCTAAAAATTTAATTTTCTTTTTTATACCTAATATTCCATACGAGGTTTATACATTTATTCAAAGTTTTAACCTCACCTGAATTTGTGACATTTCGAAAGGTTTACAACTCACGCATTCCTACACTACAACCATAAACTATTTAGGTACGTAAAAAAATCAATATTTTTTATACCGTATAAACCTTTATCCTACCTGTGTTATATACACATACTCTGACTATAAAATATTTAGGTATACATATTTAAAGTAATTCTTCTAGCCAGAAACCCTTTTACCCTTGCTGATACTGCATACATTTAAACTAAGTCAAGTCTCATTTACCTTAAATCCAATTACAACTAAAGGCGTAACGCCCAATTCAATCTAATTGGCGTCCACTAGAATTTCTGTGCTGATTCAATCCTGCCAATTGAGCGATAATGGAAAAGTCCATTGTCCAAAAGCGCTTTCGCTACAGTTTGAGCATCTTTTACTATTTATTAATATATAGGTAAGATTATAAAAATTAGTATTTAGATATTGACAAGTTTTTAAGAGTGATTTGAAATATAAAAAACAGATATATATATATATATACCAGGAAACTGACTCAAGATAAACAGAAATATAAATGTTTGTAATGTACGGGAATCAAACCCCGTGCTTCCGGTTTAGCAGACAGGTCTTTACCCACTGGGCCACAAAGGCTGTCTAAAAAAATAGTGCCGTATTTAAACACCATTTAAATGTTAAGTGACAAAGTTAAAGCAGATATAGGGCTAGGAGGAGTTTTAAATACAATTAGTTAAAAAAATATTCTAAGAATTTCAAAATTATAATTAGTAGGGTCAGGACCTATTCACGTCAAATACAAAGTTATAACCAAAATTTTACTGATCTGTAATGCTTAGAAAATTTTGTTTAAATATGAAACCCATAAAGTGTACAAAAATAGACCAAATAACCAAAACATGTAATTCAGCACCCATCGGCTGTCACAGAAGCTTCCGCCTCCGTTCTTAATTGGAAAACTTTTCAGGACAAAATGGGAAATGGAGTCCCCACTTCGCGTGTATTCGAGGAATTGTGAATTGTTTTTCATTTGTTTGTTTATTGAGCTTGTGGCTTCCAAACTTCACATTTACTTCTGGGAATGTTTGACGATTTCCATATTAAGGATGTCATCTGCGATTCTTAGAGGTAGGTACTTAAAAACTTCGTATTAAAACAGACAGATATATGTCAAATTTCAAAATGAATATTTTTGTATATAACATTATTACTGAATACCTATTTAGGAAAAATAAAATCAAAAATCTAATTTATCATAAACAATTGAAAAAAAAAATAGATATTAAATTTTAATCTTTAATCAACATGTGTTCTAATTTTTGTCCTTTCAATAAATCTTTTATATTTTAAAAATTACATAGGTTTTTAAATATAACAAACATCTAGATAGATTTTTAAATATTGGAATCTAGATAGATTATTAACTATATATCTTAAATTATAATAAAACAAAAAATTAAATAAATAAATAGGTATTCAAATATTGGTTTTCAAAAACATCATAGATAGAGTTTTTTTATGTTGGTTTCTAGATATATTCACGGATAATTCAGTGAAAGTAACAACTAAATGATATCAATAAATGCAGTTTTATATAAAAAATCATCATTACAGTAAATGTTTTGTGGGACGTATTCGATAATCACAAATTTTCCAGGAATACGAGATATCAACTACATAAACTTTACACATAAGATAAATATAATTACGTGATACACATCCACTGTTTATATTTTACGTACCTTTGTAAACCAAGTTTAAATCTATCAATTTAACATATTGCATAACATATTATTTTTTATCAGGTCTGTCGCACCCAGGGTAGCAAAGTCCCGTTCAAATACAAATATAGACTAGAAAACGTTGCTGAACCAGAAATTCCATTAGGGCTTATTTGCACAGCGCTCGGCGGTACGTGCGCTATCAAAGCGCGACCGGATAATTTTACTAACGATATAGTTCTTTTATTGGATTTTGAACACTTGAAAGAAGTGTTTTGTAAAATACGAAATGATTTATTTTAAATTTGCGATAAAAAATTAGACCTTCGCCTTCATTTACCTACTTTTATTTTAAACGCTATAACACTGACTAGGTAAAATAAAAAAACTATTTACCAAAAAAAAACATTTTAGCTCTGTCCATGAATCTAGAAGGTGTCTGATGCTCCTCAACGTCTCACTCAAGGTTTCCGGACTGTCCAAAAGTTTTACCCGTTGATTGTTTACACTTCTACAGTGCAAAATCATGTGTGCTGGTGTCTCCTCAGCATCTAAACAGCCTCTACATAAGGGACTGTCAGTGATTCCGATATTACCTATTGGCAGTGATCTGTTATTATGCCACTTATGTGGCGGAGATTTTTCCTACTGAGTTGCAGTAGTTTGTGTGACAAGTGATCATCCAGGGCTGTGAGAGCAGCCTTAGCTTGTTTGCAGTCCGTTATTTTTTACCGTTCAAATCAAACAATTAAATTACTACTCCGAAACTTTTTGCGGTTCCGTACAACCAGGATCACCCGTGTGTTTGTCTGCCCGTCTTTCACAGCCAATTTTCTCCGAATCTAAGGGACTGGTTTACTTGAAGTTTGGTACACATATAAATTTCTATGATCCAAACACAGACGCAAAATGTAAATTTTGAATATGGTGGTCGTTTTTGGACTAAAAATATATAAAAAAAGCATGCAAACTGTACCGTGTGACATACTCAAGAAGAAAAGTACTTTTTTTATTATTATGAAATAAATAGTTTTAAAGTGGGTTTAATTGAAATTTAGGATAAGAGTTCTCAAAGCTTTACCCCTATCTGTGATCCACAAAATCTGAATCTTGATACTTATTGACAAATATTGTTTTAAAGAATCATGGTTAATATCACAATTGAACATAGTTTTTTACAGAGTTCTTGCCGTGATTAACCGAGGAAATGAGCTCATTTCCTCAACTTATTGACAAACTTGGCAACTTTGACAAAGTTGACCGGAAATGAAATTGCGGAAACAATAAGAGAGTTTGCAAATGTAAAAGCCAGAAACCTAAAATTCTTAATAAAAGCTAGTTTATTGATTCTTTCCCTTGTTAGAAATTTATCCTAGGGCGCTGGTAGTCCTAAAACCGGCACTGCTGGTTTATAACTAAGTTATCGTAGTATAGGTCCTTCGAGGAAAGAACACTTAGACACAGATTTTTTAACATGATATCGTATATTTTTAATTGGATAGAAATTTATTTCATGACATTTTTTTTTTCTTAAATTGAATTATATAATACAGCGAGATAGGAATATTTGTCTATTTTACCCCAACTACCCAAAACAACGGTCCCTATTTACGTTGCATTGATGCATAAATTAAGATTAAATGGTAAACTTAGACAAGTCTCATTTAGCGTCAATCCAATTACGAATAAAGGCGCAAAGCCTAATTAAATTTAATTGGTGGTATCACGAACTTCACTACAAATTTGCTCTAGGAATGAGTCACAGAAACTTGCAAAAAAACAAATTATAGTTACATAATTGTATTGCCGTTAAAATTAATAAATTCTATAAATATATTTACTTAAATAATTCAGTATAAAATAAATAATAGTTTAAAAAAACTAAAAAACACGCTTTTTATAGAAAACCGAACTAAAAAATAGAAAATAAATTTTAATGAATTTAAATTAAGAAAATAGTGTTAAAAATTTCAATGAATATAAATTAATAATAGTGTGAATAAAAAAATATATTTTATTTTAAAAAAAGCGTGGGGTGCATGGTGTCAATAGTTATAAATATTTTATTGAGTAGAGTGATTATCATTTCGATAATATCTTAAAAAGCACCCCACGCTTTTTTTAAAATAAAATATTTTTTTTTATTCACACTATTATTAATTTATATTCATTGAAATTTTTAACACTATTTTCTTTATTTAAATTCATTAAAATTTATTTTCTATTTTTAGTTCGGTTTTCTATAAAAAGCGTGTTTTTTAGTTTTTTTAAACTATTATTTATTTTCTACTTTTAAGTTTGGATTATTTATAATAGCTTGTTTTTTTAATTTTAAACTATTGCACGACTCATGATGCGAAGCATCAGAGAGTGCTTTACGATTGAAACATTTTTTTCGCCTTATTTTGGCAACTATTTTTAGTATTATAGCCTTGTTAGTTAAAGGAATCAAGATATTTTGCATACTGTTAGATGAAAATTATATAAATTAACAAAAATCATATTTTGCAAAATGAAAAATGGAATAATTTTATCAAATTAGTGTATTGTCATCGGTCCTCAATAAATCTACAAAGTTTGAACGAAATCTGGCCGTTTAAAGTGGGTCAAAATCGCGCCCATAGTCGGTTACAAACAAACATACAAACATACAAACATACAGGTGAAGCTAATAAAAAGCGTGTAAAAACTGTGTTACACGTGTTTACCTACTAACATATAATAAGGATTGTATGATTGTAGTTATTTTAAGTAAGCATTTAGTATTAGTTGTTAGGTATATACATAGGTACGTATCAGTAATGATAATGCAATTTTTTTATATGTGTCTAATAGTACTGTTACTATTGAAAATTGAAAATCTTGATCCTTATGTGTATAAAAACTGAACTGAACGTGTGGTAAAATAGGTACTCTCACATAACTACCTCTTTTATCGCACTCTCCGTTCTATGGCGCCGTGCATACCAATTAGGGTATTTTTTTAATTACGATCGACCATCCTTGGAAGCGCTTTTGATATATACGTTTCACTCACTTTAATACTAAAAGAAAAAGAGACGAAAGATGTAGTTCTTTACGTCAAAGAAGCTTATATATAGGTATTATATAGGTATAATATAATATAAGCTTCTTGTGTACGCCTCATTCTCACGTTCGACATTATACGTGTGAAATTAAAAATTTAAGTCAGTCAGTTATTCTTCCGAAGCAGCAAGCTTCACTGAATTTTAATAATTGTTCAAATTTTACTATTAATTTCCAAAAAGTAATGACTAATCTGTATATTTTTTTATTTGCTGTTAACAAAAGGGGAATGAAAAAGTTTATTTAATTACCAGCTTGTCCCTTTTGACTCGGTTCAACGACGGGCTGCGAGAATTGTCGACGATCCCAAAATCACTTGCCGTATCGAACCCTTAAGTCTGAGGAAAGACTTTGCCTTCCTGTATGTATTCTACCGCTTGTACAATGAGATGTGTTCTGTGAAATTGTTCGAAATGATGCCCACGGCTACTTTCTACCATCGCACTGCTCGCCATCGGCAGGGAATTCATTCTTAAACTTTAGAACCGAAATGGTCGCGTACAGTACGGTTTTAGAGAAACTTTCTCTCGCGAATGATTGAGTTGTGGAATGAGCTCCCTGCCTAGGTTTTCTCTAAGGAATACAATTTGGGGTTCTACAAGAAAGAAGTTTTTGGATTTTTGAAGGGTCGGCAACGCACGAGTGATGCCCCTGGTGTTACAAGCGTCCATAGGCCACGGTGACCGCTTACCATAAGGCGGACCGTGTGCTTGTTTGCCACCTTAGTGGTATATATATATATATATATATATATTACAAACTCGTGACTATGGTAAGCTCTCGACTTCGTCTCGGGCTTATATTCGTTTACTCGTTTGTAATAACCATCTTACCGCACTAATATTATAAATAACTATATCTTTATACAATATTATACATACCTACAACGACACCTATTTTGTACATTGACATAGAGGACTATATATTCGCTATAGATATGCATCATCCACCTGTTTGTGTAGAATATAGTTTCTATAAGCATGCAACATTATTAGAACCTTCAAACACAGATAGATCTAAAGATTGGAACTATCGTATCGCAGACTTTTATACACTATATTGCTGTATACGAGATACTGATTGGAAATGTATTTATGAGTGCAGGAACGTTAATGACGCTGTTAATCGTTTTAATAGTTTTCTTTATACAATATTTGACCATTGTATTCCAAAAAAAATACGGAAGCAATCGTGTAATCGAACTTACCCTGTCTTTTACACAAGAAGCATAATCCGTGACATTCAAACGAAAGCAAACTGTCATCGTCGGTGGAAGCAAACCGGGGATGCCAATTGGTTGGCTGAATTTAGGCAATTTAGACGGATTGAACTGTTTTCTTATCCGACAAGCCTTCTCTCGACCCTACAGTAGCCAGCTCAAGTACTTCCGTTGACTGTCGTCGCGTTGATATAAGTGTCATCACCGTTAATGATCTACGTCGCGCAGTCAAAAAGTTAATGGCAAATGCCTCCCCAGGTCCTGATGGTATACCTGCGTATGTTATCAGGGGATGTATAGACGAGTTGATTGACCCTATTGTCTTCATTTTCAACCTGATTCTAAGTACCGGAGTCAATCCAACTATATGGAAAATATCACGTGTCACTCTATTTCAAAATCTGGACCTAGAGTCATGGGTGAAAACTATCGACCTGTAGCTAACTTATCTGATTTAGCAAAATTATTTGAGGTGGTCCTTCATACTGACTTACTACATCAATGTCAGCCTTACGTCACCGGTGCACAACATGCTTTTTTACCTAAACGATCTGTTGCCACTAATTTGATTACGCTGGTCGACTTATTGTCGGTCGAAGTCGATGCAGGAATTCACGTAGACGTTATTTATTTGGACTTCAAAAAGGCTTTTGATAGAGTAGACAATGACCTGCTATTATTAAAACTAGGTAAGATAGGTTTTGTACCTAGGCTTCTTAAACTTTTGTCAAGCTACCTCAGCTTTGTGAAGTATGGGCCTTACGAATCTTATAAATATTCTACGCTGTCAGGAATAAGTCAAGGTTCTAATTTAGGACTCTTCTTGTTTATTGTCCTGATCAACGATCTCCCGGAAGTTGCCAAATATTCATAAGTATTGTTGTTTGCCGACGACGTAAAACTGGCTAAAGTTATAAAATCCTCTAGTGATTGCAAGTTGCTGCAAAACGATCTGGACGCGATGTATAAGTGGAGCTTAGAAAACAGGTTTGAGTTTAATATCAGCAAAAGCGAAAATATGACATACGGGCGATCAAAAACTTTATTATTATCCATCCAGGAAAGCTGTATCCCGCACAAGCCTGTACGCACGATCTCCGGTACCACGCGCGCACGCTCTGCTCCGCTCCATGCTCACAGCAGCACCACAGAGTGACCTGTTCGTGTCTGACATAGCAAATTTGTTGACTGAGTGCAAGAGTATGCTAGAAAGATGAATGTGAGATTTAGAAGTATATGTTTTTTGTTTTTAAAATGTATGTGTTTTAAATGTATTGTAGTGATATGGTTTACAAACTGTTATACTGCAATTAATAATAAATAAATAAATAAATAAATAAATGTCATATCACGCCAGAAAAATATCTGGTTATTCCGTGATATTATAAACTTTACAGTTACAGTTGGAAGTCTACAAAAAATCATTTACAGTATTCTTCGCAAAAAAAACCATAAGCAGAAGCAAGTCAAGTTTCCACTTAATAGCTAATGTCTATTAACAGACTCTTGGTTATATAAACATTGTGTATATTTCACAAACTAGTAACATAGGCTTTAATTCATGATTATCGCACATAAGGTCTTTTGTACTTTACTTTACTTACTGTCTTCTTATTCTTTGCTTATTTTCGCAATAACAACTACGTTTGTTCAACAAAGACAGAAATTGTTATAGATTGAACTTAGTCATAACTTAACTTTATAACATGAAATTCAAAGACCACAAGCGTGAAACATCACTTGCTCCAATCCAATCGACATTTCACCGGAACCGGTGGAACGTGGAATGAAACAAACAGCCTTAATTCACATTCACAGTCCGCTTGACAAGATTCTGTGCTTCGTGTAACAGGCTTGTGGTGGTACGGTTCGGTTGGTAGAATAGGAGATGGAACAGGCGACCATTTACAGTTGATTGTAAGTCGAGTTAAACTGTACATTACAATGTATTACTATTACAATGACATACATAGTTAAAGTCAAATTTGACATAATAATGACCTACATTACTGTTTTGCAGCACTACTCTTTACATGGCTTTATAAAAATTATGATGAAGTTGTTCCTGGTTACAAAATAATCTTAAATGATTTCCATGTAAATGTCCTAAAAATCATGTCACAATGTCATATACATTACTATGAGATGTATGTATTACATACTTTTTAAGTGATTTTGACGCCTTGAAACTTAATCTTAATATATATAAATCTCGTGTCACAATGTTTGTCCTCAATGGACTCCTAAACTACTGAACCGATTTTGATCAAACTTCGTAAATATCTGTTATTTGATCCAACTTAAAAGATAGGATAGTTTTTATCTCGATATGTCAAGTGCGAGCCGGACTCGGGCACTATAGGTAAAAACCAACTTTCGCCGGGTACAGAGGGACGGCAGCGGAACAACGTTCGCCGGGACAGCTAGTAAAATATATGGAATATAACATTTTTACCGTTTTATAGTCACATATTTTGACTGTTTGCTACAATTTATAATCAATGCACCAGATTATAAAAAATCTAATTATTTAACCAACTTTCATTATAAGCAAATGCAATACACGCTTTGAATATTTGCACAAGTGTTGAAACAATGGTCATTTCCAGTTTTTTTTCCAGCTTTAAATACAATAAATAAAAAATCTGCACTTGGCCGAGTCGGACTCGGGCACGAAGGGTTCCTTACCGTTATCTATAAAAACGACAAAAAAATCACGTTTTTGTATAGGAGCACCCTTAAATATTTGTTTTGTTTGAATTTAATTATTTATTTTTTAACTGACTATATAATTTAATATTCTTGGAATATTTTAAGTTTCTACCTGCTGCCGTTATCAATATCGAGCAAAATCGAGCAAAAAAATCACTTTTTTTGTATAGGGCCCCCGTTAAATATTTGTTTTGTTTTAATTTAATTATTTATTTTTTAACTGACTATATAATTTTATATTCTTGGAATATTTTAAGTTTCTACCTGTTGCCTTTATCAATATCGAGCATAATCGAGCAAAAAAATCACGTTTGTTGTATGGGTGCCCCCTTAAATATTTATTTTATTCCGTCTTTTAGTATTTGTTGTTATAGGGGCAACAGAAAATCTGTGTGTGTGTGTGTGTTTCAACTGTCTAACTTTCACAGTTCACGAGACACAGCCTTGTGACAGACAGACAGCGGAGTCTTAGTAATAGGGTTCCGCTAATTACTCTTTGGGTACGGAATCCTAAAACTGACTCAGTAAGGAAATTGAATAGACAAAGGCAAGTTTTATAAGGCATAAATTTTGCAGAAAACGCCGTATTTACGTGATCTCGCCTTTTTACAGCCGTAATACAAAGTTAAAAGTAATTTTTAATACTTATAAGTTCGACTTACATTTAGTAGTTTCTCAGTATAACTTCTATCTACGATGTTTTCCAAGCTTCTAATATATATTTTTTGTTGGTTGTTGATTATACGGTATATTTATACGTAATTAACTTTTCATACTCTATACATCTACATAACATGTCAGTTGTGAACACAGACTTCGAGTTATGTAATCTGTCCTATGCAATAGGCTCACGAAATTGCTCACATTTTAGAAAGAGACAAAGTTAACCTGTGGTATCTTTTCTCATAGACAAGACACATTCGCTTCTTATCTCACACTCTTGCGACCATTTTTTTACAGCTGGTTAAGAAATGCGGTGTTCAGTTCTCTATGTCTATATACTTTAAACTAACAATTTACTATCTGTGACTTATAAAGTCCTAGTACATCAATATTACAAATACCAGAGCAAAGATGTGCCTCGATAGCTCAATTGGTAGCTCCTACACATTCGAGAAGTATTGTTGCAGGTTCAAGTCCTGACTCGAGGTTAATATTTTCACTGCATCTTTGCAATGATTTTGTTTGTTTACATTGATAAATTTCTATCTGGTCAGACCATTTCTATATTGTTATATTTTATATTAAATGCTATCAATTATTTTTTATTTGATTTCTGGCTTGATTTACAAAGCCAACAATATTTATTATGAACTCGGTTTATATAACAAATTACGTGTGTACGTCCCAAGAACAACATTTTTCAAAAAAGAAGGATTAGATGTCTGAATCGTCATTATTTATTACCCTTTTGACCGAAAATTGTTTCTTCCTTAACAAAAATATTTATAAGGCATTGTCTCTACGAAAGTTTTATCACTAAGTCATCCAAATCTATGAAAATTGCTAAGCTAATTTCCAGACGACAATATCTTTGATTTGTTTATATATTTTATGTTGATGGCTGAGCGACGAAATTGAAAAAAAATTTTTAATAAAAAAAAATAACCGGCTTCAAAAAAATGCACTAAAAAGGTAAAAATAATTACTTACAGTTTGAAGATGGTTTCTATTTAATTTACCTAACAGTTATTAGCACGCTTCACTTGCATGAAACCAACTTCAAACTGTAATTCAGATAAGATTTTTTAAAAGTAAGTAATTATTTTTACCTTTTTAGTGCATCTTTTTGGCAGAAATTAACATTGTTTTTAGGTATTCAAGTGTTCTCAGAAATCTATTTTAATAAATATTGTTATGAGTTATTTGTATATATATTATGGATTGACAAAAATATATGATTCCAAGAATTAAATACAAAGGTAATTGTTCAAAGACTAGTTTACCATTCACTATGTTAAACCGCTGAATAGTAAGCAGAATACTGGTCAGCCGTCACTTGAGGCATGTCTCAGACAAGGATGTCTCCGGCCAGCTTGCGGTTAAACGGGCCATCAAGTAAGTCAATTCAAGCAATGTTCTTTGGTTCTAGAGTTTGTGACTTTGGTTAGCAATTAATTTCGGACCATGCTTTAATTTTATTTATATAATAAAAACACGATGTATGCCTGTCTATCAGCCTCACATCCTTAAATTCATTTTAATATACACTTTGGATCCACGCTATACAAATACAACGTGAAAGTTTATGTGTTAGCGTCAATTCTTTCTTATTAACAATGCTTTATTGAACACCAAAATAGGAGGTGACAAAAAGTGAATTTAATGCTAGTAGCATTTTCTCCCAATCAACCTAACAGTGTGCAGGAAAAACTATCGGCAGGTGCTAATATTATAAAATGTAACATAGATGAATATTCATAATAAGTATCTAAATTGGTACATAAATATATACACACACACAAACAGTTAAAAATATACATACATACACATACATAAATGTTTATATCCATTTATACACATATATATAAATATGCTTATCTCTTTCTTAATATACATGCATAATATGTATTAAAAAAGTTTTCAAGTTTCTAACTAAAAATTTCTTCAAACTATACCTATTTTTGTGTTAAAGATTAGGTAATGTATTGAATTGTGATATGTGTGATGTGAATGAGGAAATAATATATGTTTTGTACAATTTGATGTCAACTTACAACGTAAACAAACGTTTAAGTATCCTCTTAGTTACCTTATAATATCATTTTAACTTAAATATAAACAAATAAGCTAATATCTACAGACTACAGTTTGCGGTTTATACTGCGACGCAGTAAATTCTAAACTGGTATGCTCACCATAAACTTGGCAGGCGTCTCGGTAGAAGGTCATAAAATATGTACGCCACAGTACGCTGTTGACATGATACTCCTACATAACGCTGTTTACCTAGTACTAATAAAGTGAACTTGGTTGAAAATGGGTCTACCTTTTATATCTAGAAAATCCGGGTTAGGCCCGGATGAATAAATGGCAAATAAAAACACCACACGGAAGATTAAGGAACGCTACGTATAGAAGGTAACTCGTTAAATATACCTACTTTAATACTTACATAATATGTTATATGACTATACTTAGGCTCAGATTTGTTGAACTTACCTGAAACAAAAAAAAAATACAGATATTATTATGCTATTTATGTAAGTAGGTACGTTTGTTTATATTTTGTTTAATTAGATACTTTTTTTTATTTTACAACATAGGTAAGTAGGTATAAGTAAGTTTAAATAATATATATTGTAGATGTTAATAGAGATTTTAAATGTTAAGTCAGTTGGGGGTGAACGTACCTTTATCATATAAACATTAAAAGAAATGATTCTTTCAAATTAGTAAAAAACATCTAACTGAATATCAGAGGATGTCTGTCACACAATAAAATTCAATTTAATTTTCACTTGATGTTTAACCTTCTAAACTAAAAAAAAAACTTTATAGAATATCATCTCTATAACAAGGCGAGTTCTTTTGATTTTACTATTATTTTTTACATCAAACAGGAAATTTTTGCGAATAATATCTGTGACAAATAACCAAGCCATAATTTATTAGTAACTAGCTTTTGCCCGCGATTCCACCGCCCTGAATTCGATTATCAGTGTAGGATTTGATCGGCAACTCCTCAGTTATAGAAAAAAAACCGACTTACACTTGACTTTTTCTAGCTGCCTATGTCCTTTCTCAGGACTTTAAATATCTCCATCCCAAATTCCATCACAAACGGTAGAGTGGTTTGACTGTAAAGACGTAACAGACAGACAGTTACTTTCGCATTAATGTATGGATACGTACGCAATATCTTTATCTTACTTTTCATAAATATTTCGTTTTTACCATATTGACTTAAACCACTGAAACCAAACAATTTAATTAAAGTATTTTATGTAAAAAATGTATATATGTGTATTAAAATATCTACAAGCACTATGGCAAATAAAAAAATCTAGTTGGTGATCAAAATTCCGCATCTAGACAGCCAGCCAGAACATTTCTATTTAAAAAATAGACAGAACACAAAATTATAGCACAAGAAATTAAATAAATGTATAGTGGGCACAATGTGCCATCACATGAATGAGTAAGCGAGATGAATTAATATAGTAATGAATGGACAAGCAATAGACCATTATATTGCCTTTTCTCAAGATTATGTAACGTATAAACTATGTTTGTCAATCATTTGTAGCCTATATAGTTAGGTACATACTTTACATAACTAGTTTTAAATATTACTTGCTTTAATTTATTAATATTACTATCGAGAAAAGTATATGCAGTCAAAAATTAACAACATAATTATTTATTATTTAGAATTACTCTTTTATTAATAAATGTGGTAAAATAAAAAAACCAGGGTCAGAATAATATTTTCTTTTATTTTAACTCCTTATGGAACAAATTAGAAAATAAAAAAGTATAATTGTCGGTCTTAATGCTGTATACATTTTCTACTAGTCAACCAAAAACATGGTGTAGAAAAAAATTAAAAATTATGCGAGTAGGTGGTTTTTAGGGTTCCGTAGTCAACAAGGAACCCTTATTGTTTCGCCATGTCCGTCCGTCTGTCTGTCCGCAGCTTGGTTCAAAAACTACTTATACGAGATAGCTGAAATTTGGCAGGGATATACACATTGATCAAGCCGACAAAGTGGTAGAATTAAATCTTTGAAAAAAGTGAAGTGGGGACGTATTTTTTTTTGTCGTCTATCCCATCGTGTGGACTATCGTTGGATAGGAATGACAAAAACATTTGCGGTATGCAAAGATCATTTTTTCGATTTAGGGCTCCGTTTGCGAAAAAGTCAAGTCAAGTGGGGGGGCCTCTACCAACGAAAGTATAGTCTTTGGAAACATTAAAAATTACGGTGGTAGTGCATATAATGAATTTCAAAGGAAAACTATACGGATTAGTACACTTTGCAGGCTAACGAGTGATAGTCGACCAAGTTATAAAATGTAATTGGAAAAGTGAAATTTTCGTACAAATTCGATTAAAAGTTACTTATATGGAGTAGGTACGGTATACCTTTAAAACAGATATAAAATATAAGAAAATGAACGATATATAATTATAGAAAAATAAAATAATTACATTCTACAGACTATTCTTCTTATATTGATAACAATAGTAACGTTCAAATGACGCATTGGACTAGCCGGCGCGCATGGTGCAACATCGAATCGAGTGTGTAACAGGCAGCTGCGCTCATAAACGCGCATGTTGTTTTGATGTCTCGAAGATGAAGAACGCCTAGATAAGTTTGCAATTTTCGCTTTGAAAGTTCAGGATTTAATGATTTGATTTGATTATCATTCAAAAACCTTTAATTTCAATACTACTACAACTTGGCCCTTATTAATAAATTTCAGTTAATTATATAGATAATGGTACGGAATCTTTCGCACTTGACTGATTCTTAATATTTATTTTACATTTACAAATTTAAGCAGTATTTTCTAATAAATCGACCGGAATTTATCAAAAATATATGTAGTTAAATATAATGCAGAGGTATATAAACATGGAATAATTGCATAATAATATTTCATTATATACTTATAAAACCGAATTAAAATATCATGAAACAGAAATATATTTGATACCTAGTTTACCAGTTCTTGACGAACAATTATGTAAGTCAGGATTGGGAATGACAAAAAATAAAATTGTCATAATCAAATCTAAAACAAATCCCAAAATTCACTTCAACAATCATATGCAAAGTTGTTATAAAAATTCCAACTCCGTGTGTGTTGTTCAGAGTAATTCACTCGCGGTGGCAGAAGTAATTATTACTTTTACAGGCAAAACACTCGACTTGTAGAGGTGGAAGCAAAATTAACATTGCAGTCACTGGCGTATTCATTACGAGCGCCTGCAAATGAAATAGTCCTTGACACGGCGTAGAAAAAACAATTTGGAACTCTGTGTAATTAAAGTAAAATCAGGTTGACTCTTTTATTAATGTATATAGGGTTCTTACGCACTTATTTCTACTGATTTCTATTACGGTATTGTCGTGAAACTTCGTAAGGTTTCGGTCATGTTCGACAAGTGTCGTACTGACAGCTATAAATGCTGTATTAATGCAATTCACGGAAAATAGTTTTAGATACTCGTCGGAAATATCGACAGTTTTGTATAACTGTGCATGAAAAAGCTGACTTCTGATTTGGGGCATTATACTATGACTGTGGTAAACATGCAAATGTAGAACACGTTTCTATAGAGAGTAGCAATATTTTTTTTTTTTCTTTTGCGTAAGCAGTGGGGACACTGCCACTGCAAAGATATACGTCATTGTCAGCTTGTGTCTTTCGTGTGGGTGTGTTCGATAAACTGTTTAAGAACACATTATTTAGTGTCTTTCCCACAATAAAAGTATCTAAGCAGAAGCAATGTCTCCACTGTCTACGCGAAAAAGCGTAAAAAGTTTAATTCAGAATTGTTATTCTGTAGTTACGTAAAGTATAAATGAAAACACAAAATGGCGATAATTAGCTTGACATTTGATTAAACAAATAAAACGATTTGTGTTCACGATGTGCTGCTCACATGCTTCCTGAATTGAGAGGTCCTAAGCCTAAAATTTTTAAAACATATCGGATCTTATCATACATTATCACAGGTTTCAGGTAAAGGCATAACTAACCGGGGCCGGGGCACGGGTTCGATCCGCACAGGACAACCATTTCTGCGATGAATAATTATGTTTGTCTTAAATTTTTAAATTTGGGTGTTTTCTAGGTATAATATATGTGTTTTTTTATGTTTATTTGCAAAAAAAATATAAATAAAGTTTGTATCCATAACACAAGGATTCTTAGGTTGGGATGGTGCTGTGATAGATAGATATTAAACTCCAGTCGACGAGCTTTTCTCTGGCATGAGGTGGCAGTAGGGATCTTTTTTCCACGTAATAATATACACCCACCCCCTTAGGCCGCTTAGTTTTTTACGGAATACGTCCTAATTCTCCCTGCGGAATTCTAACTACATTCTTGTAGTTGGTCAAGAACTAGCAAAGTGGATACATTAGTCTATCCCTGGAATTCATTAGAGTCCTCTTATTACACCGACGTGAGGGTTTTCTGTCCACTAAACGTAATAGGGGGTGAGCCTTTCGTCGTAGCGGGCACAAATCAGAATTCAGACAAATTCAGAATCAGACGCTGTGCTGCCCTTTCCATTCAGAAGGTTCAAATCAATGAAGTAAAATCCAATGGCTCTGAAGTAAAATTAGGAGTTCCTCAAGGTTCTATTTTAGGTCCTTTTCTATTTTTAATTTACATAAATGACTTGCCTTTCTTTGTGGAGAAGCTGTGCAAGATTGTACTATTTGCTGATGACACATCTCTTTTATTTAAAGTTGACAGAAATAAAACTAATTTTGACAACGTAAGTAGTGCGCTTTCTCAGGTTCTTCAGTGGTTTACGGCAAATAATTTACTTCTTAATGCGAAAAAGACTAAGTGTTTAAAATTTATGATGCCAAATGTCAGAAACATAAGTACAAAATTATCCCTAAACGGAGAAGGAATAGAACTATTAGACTCAACAGTTTTTCTAGGTATTACATTAGACAATAGGCTGCAGTGGAACCCTCACATTTCAGTTCTTGCAGGAAAACTCAGTTCAGTTGCCTATGCAGTTAGGAAAGTTAGGCAGCTTACAGATATTGACACTGCTCGCTTGGTCTACTTTAGCTTTTTCTATTCCGTCATGTCTTATGGCATTTTGCTTTGGGGTAAGGCAGCTGATATTGATACAGTCTTTTTTTTGCAAAAGAGAGCAGTACGGTCAATTTATAAATTAGGACCTCGAATTTCTCTTAGGGAACTATTTAGGGAAATTGATATTTTAACTGTTCCTTGCCAATATATCTTCGCTTGTATAATGTATGTACGCCAAAATTGTCACTTATTTGCTAAAAATAGTGACCTCCACAGTGTTAATACAAGGAATAAGGATAAATTGGTAGTTCCAAAATGTCGTCTTCAGAAGGTACATAGCTCTTTCGCAATACAAAGTATATTTTTCTACAATAAAATTCCAGAACATGTGGTTAATTTACCCTCAAATAAATTAAAAATTTATTTCAAAGATAGTTTCATGAAAAAAAGCTATTACAAAGTTGATGAATACATAAATGATAAAAATGCTTGGAAAAATTAGAACTTAATTGATTTGTATTGGGGCATTTGAAATATTTTTTTTAAATTAAAACATTGTTTATTATGTTATTACCTAGTGTAAGGCTATATTGTATTTTTATATGATGTATAAAAGATTAACTAGTGAGTTTATTTGCTTCTCGGTAGTAAAGCATTACGAACCTTCCAATCTTCTCCTCTTATATTTTGTTCCTTTACTACACACATTGTAACTAGTACAATCGAAGTTTTATTGGAGTTGCTTGAGTGTGTTATGCTCTCTCAAAGTGTCTCTGCGGTGGTGGCGTGTGTGTCGGGTCGTTACGTTCCCTAAAACATGGTTGAGCGAAGCGATGGCTGATTCATGTGTCATACTCGTGAACGGGTGCCGCCTGTGGAGGCTGGTCTGCTCTTGCAAACTTCTTTGTATTCTTAGTATTTAGTCTTACTTTTTTGTTTTGTTTATTAATACTGTAAGACATTGATCATTTCTTAGTGATGAATACATAAACTGTCTTTTGTTTTTATTAGATACTTTTTTATGTTGTGCTTGTGCTTTATATTTCATGTTTTTTTATGTTTGTAATGGAAAGTGTCCTTTTATGATAGGGAGGGCATTTTCCAATATTTGAATTGGACGCTGTAAGAGAAAGGGAGAAAAGAAATGCCCTTGCTGAGTTTCTTGCCGGTTCTTCTCAGTACAAGGTCTGTAGACTTACGAACCGATGGCGTAGTGACATTCATGAGTGCTCAATTATTGTAGCCTAAGCTGAATAAATTATATTGAATTTGAATTTGAATTGTTTTAAATAAGTTGATCGAGCGCCATCAGTAAGCTAAAACTAAAAGGGACGACATAAAAACCGTCTCCATTGTTAGCACACGTAAGTGTTATTAAATTAACATGTACTAACTTTGATACTGATATCAATATCCTTTTTTTATAGTTATATAGATAATGTGATGATTGAGCAGTGCAGCCAAAAAACGAAAATTTTGTTTAATGTAAAAAAAAACAATAACAAAAATTTAAAAATTCAATCGGAATGTATACAGATATTTTGTCAGATGTATATATGACACACAGTATATGTAAAAAATGCTGTAAAACTAGAATATATGTCATAAAGTCAGCAAGCCTCGACATAACGTCATAAAATATAATATGACACACAAAATTATTGACTTGTTACTCCCACGTAATGTTGTTTACCTTAGAACTCATAAAATATAACTTTACAGTGATCAATCTAGAAAGACGTTTTTTTCAGCACACTGTAAGATGTATTCATGATACTGGCCAGAGGTGGACCTATTGTCAGCGATGATAAGTGGCTGCAATAACTAAAAGCTAAAAATAAAAGCTAAACAATCTAAGCGGAGAAATCTCCAATCGCTTTGATAAAAGGATAAATGTAAACAAGGAGTTGTAAAGAAGAAAGTTTAACTATTAAAATTCATGAATCACTTTAAAAAAGAAACGGCCTGAAGAGTTCAGATAGGCAGGGCAATATTTGAAAAGTCACAGTCAGTCAGATAATTATATCACTATTTCCTCAGGGTTTATAGGGTAGTCCCAAACTAGTGGAACCAATCACCATATCGTAGACACATGGTACAGAAATATGCAAAATAGTGTCGCCCTAATTAAAAAATACCTATATAGTCGCACAGTGGGTAATTAAATATAAATAAAGGACAAGTTTGAATAAAAAGAATGTTACAGTTCACAGAGTTAACTCAAAAAGTGAAGATGAAATTTGGCATGAAGATAGTTTGAGTCCCGATAAAAGACAAAGGCTAAATGAAAACGTCAAGTGTGAGTCGGTTTTTTTCTATAGTTCAAAAGTTGCCGTTGAAATCCTACACCGAAAACCGAATTACGGTTAAACCGCGGGCAAATTTGGTATGGAGATAGTTTGAGTTCCGAGAAAAGACATGGACTACATGAAAACGTCAAGTGTTAGTCGGTTTTTTCTATAATTGAGGAGTTGCCGTTAAAATTGTATGCCCTTAACAGAATTTAGGGCGGGCGGAACCGCGGGCAAAAGCTAGTAATTAATAATTTTATACACATTAGAAAATAAAACAAAAAAAAATAGCACATAATGCAGATATGCTAACTTCGGAGATGGGCACATATCAAATAATGTAATTGACATATCTCATGAACAGAGGGCGGCATGGCAGCTATTTAGCTCAAACAATTAGTTTATCTATTCAACGAGAAAAGTTTTTATTTATTGTTTTTTGTAATAAGTTAAGTTAATTTTATTGATATTTGTTAGGTTATAAATAAAACTTGCTTTTGAAATTATTTTCTTATATACTTAATTTATCATCTAAGACTCAAGAGAGAAGAAGACAAATGAGAAGACAATCATAAAAAATGTATGTATATCGTAATAACATGATGGATTACCTTTTTTTTTGATACGAATAACAAATGTGTAATAATTGTGAAAAATAATAAGCTTAAAGCTGAGGACATTTAAATAATCAGGAAAAAAGAAACAGTTTGTAACTTACAATTCGGTTATAAAAATATTTTTTGTGACGAAAAAAATCTTTTCTATCTCACAAAAAGACGCAATAGCTTATGAGGCGTTTGCCCAAATTCACCGGTGATTTAAAATGGCGTATTCACTGACAAACAGCCGCCATTGTACCATTCGTAGTAATTCCACAGAGAAAAATGTGAATCAATTCTTCTGGCAAAACGAAAAGATTACATTTAGATACGATTCTTTTTCCATTTATAAATGAATATTTGTTGTTAACAAAAAAAATGTTTAACTAACTATAAAAAATGATAAGTGACAGACAGACAGAGTATAGGTCTCAGCTATAGACTCAAATCGAAAGTATATTGTATCTACAATTCTTCTTATTTGCAGAGCAACAAACTTTTCTGATCGTTTGAGCTTGGTCGTTTGGGCGCCAGTATCGTTGTAAGTTCATTATACTTTATTTCATTATATTATACCATTTCAACACGGCGACTGTAGTTTTGATTATTGACCACCGGATCAGAAATATTGGTTACACTATACCTGTTAAATGACATTTGACACAAACTTATTTAAAAATGTCATTGTTTTACAGTTCTTTCGTTTTGTCTTTTATATTGCTACTTCAAGCTAATGAGGTTAAACATATGAAGCGGTATGCTACGTTAAGGTTCCTCAGATCTACTAAAGAATTTTGGGGTGATTCAGTAAGTAATATTTAGACGCAGCCACGTTGGTAGTGTGGTCGGCTGCTGTGCTGTGGGTATGGGTTCGATTCCCGCACTGGACAAACATTCATGTTATAAACATTTTTGTTCGTTTTGAGTATGGGTGTATTAATGGATGATATGTATGTATTTACAAAAAACTGATATAGGTTATAACTATTACTTAATTATATCCGTTGTCTTGTATCCAACTTACAAGCTTTGCTGACTTTGGGGCCAGACGGCGTTGTGTGTAATGACATTATTTGATAATTATGCTGCACGAACCCGAAATTAAATTTGTGTAAATCAATAATAGATACAAGACAGCAACCAATAGAACTCAAACAATGTTTACATCTGTCGTCATTTCTATTTCACACTAAAATGGACGTTCAACCATATTGGCTGACAAAATGAAAGTTCTCTTTGTATATCTATCTGGGTATTTTATCTATGTGTCACATGTGTCACTCGTAGATTTACCATATATGTCTGGGTTTTATAATACCTTTTCTTTTTTATCTTTTCTAACTACTATTTTATTTTATATAATTAACAAACAATCAACACTGTATAACATTATCACTTACCTATAACAACAGATCTTTCATAATCCTACTAATATTATAAATCTGTAAGTTTGTATGTCTGGATGGATGTGTGTTACTCAATCACGCTTCAAACACTGGACGGGTCGGGATGAAACATGGCATACATATAGGTTAGGTCCTGGAATACCATAGGCTACTTTTTATCCCTAAAAATTCAAAAGTTCCTGCGGGAATAACTATAACAGAGTTAAAAGAACTATTGCTGCACCTATAGCATGCTAAAGCAATTCAATAGTATAACTAATTAATGAATTAATCCGAGTTAATTAAGGAGTTCCACGCCGATAACCGAATTAAGGGCGGGCGAAGCCGCTGGCAAAGTCCAGCTATAAATAGAGCTATCACGTATAATTTTTTTGGGGCCAAAATTTACGGAATTTTTAGATTTTCAAATGTTGAACCCGAACAGTTTGCAGTAGCTGTCAAAAATGTCAAAGCTTAGTGGGGGACGGTTCTGCTAAACTTCCTGGAGTTTTGAAGTTATAGGTGTCATTGAAAATTTCAGGAAACAGTTTTTTGGCCATCCACAAAAAAAATTACAAAAAATACTGGGTTGCTATAATACGTCGATTCAAGTAATACTGCGTGTGTTCTACCGCTTGTATAACGAGATGTGTTCTAAGGATTGTTCGAATGATGTCCACGGTTACTTTCTACCATCGCACCTCCTCCGAATTTATCCTCACACCTTAGAACCTTAATTGTCACGTACAGTGCGGTCTTAGAGAAATTTCTTCCAGCCAACGCTTAGTTGTGGAATGAACTCCCTGCGAAGAAAGAAGTTATAAGATTTTTAAAAATTTGGCAACGCGTAAGTGACCACCCACCATCAGCGGTCAATTAACTAGTTTCCAACCTTAGTGGTATAAAAATTGTTATTTTTGCCAGGTGCACCTAGTCAGGTTCAGTATGAGCTTATTTAAGAATGTAATAAGTTATGGCCGTAAAACGATATGATGACATAATTTTGGCCGTCATCCCTTTTACTATAAGAGACGCTGGAAACAAACGCCACGTTACAGTTTTAGCAGATTTTTTTTTAACTATGCGAATAAATAAATTGTAACGCCATAAGTTATAACGTAATGCTCATACGTCGTACATGTTTAAGGAAAAGATAAGGGTAGGGTAAGACGGTGGCATACCTATAACTTATCTTTTACACTTACTCGAAAACAGTGTCATTATGTGGAGAAAAAGAGGGTGCTAAGACCTTCATTACTCCCACGGGCTTTTTCTTTGTAAATTTTTCTTTTCTCAAGGTAAAGCGCGCGTTCATAGTACCCACGGGCGGTTTTGTCGCGCACTACATACTGTCGTTTCCTAAAGCTGTTCTGTTGTTCTAAACTACAAGCGAGCAATCACAAGGGTTAACTTCAGCCGAAACTGTTTATTCATAAACTCTCTAGCCATCTGGCGGTGGCGATGTTTTCTCTATTCCCGTCATTTCAATTGTGTTTTGGTGAGTTTAATAATTTATTCACCTTATATTTTTATTTATTTACTCGTTAATGTGACGAGAAAGATTGTGCATAACACGAGCGGTACGAAAGTAAGCCTTCTAAATAGCCTCTCGTTAGTATTTTCTTCTTACCACCCTTAATACACAATGTACTGTTGTAATGGGGTTACTCTCACGTAAATACACCGTACTTTGCCCATTTGTAACTAACAGTTTGCAATTTTTTCAAGCCATGGTTATTCATTATTTTCAAATATTTTATTGAAGAATGCTAATGTTAAATTTATAGCTTCTAAATTTAACAGTTTTAACTCTTTGATTGCTCTTAATTATTAATCATGTTTAGTCAGGTTTTATGTACTTAATCGAAAATATTAAAATAATATTGCTCTTAAAATATTATACCTAAAACTTATGTGTATTTCTAAAGGTAAAATGTTTTAGATGATACTTTTATCTGTCCCGTGGATATAAATTATGAAATAATGAGTGCAAGGATATCCTTAATCATTGTAAGGGATTTGGGCAGAGCTTTTATAGGGTGTTGGGGTCAGTTACACAATGACCCGTTGAAACAATGGGCAGGATCATTTTCAGGTAAGATTATACATGCATATATCGAGTCGTATATATATTATATACTTTTATATTTGTCATTTTTACGGTTCCGCGGTCGAAAAAAAAACCCTTATAATTTCGCCATATCCGTCCGTCTGTCGGTCCGCGGCTTCGCTTAAAGACTATGAGTACTAGAAAACTGTAATTTGGTGGTGGTAGGGATAAACATGCCGACAAAGTAATAAAAATACCTTTTAATCTTTTGTTAGCGTACCTCCCGTACATGTCAAGTGCGAATGATTTTTATGTTACATAGGAATAAGAACGGTAACAATAAATTGTTGTTTTTGGATAGGTAGAAATTAACGGCAGTAGTATAGATACATATAACGGTGTTAAAAAGAAAACTGTCACAGTTTACTAGTAACAGTAGCCGACCAACTCTTAAAATGCACTTGAAGAAGTAAAATTTTCGTACCAATCCTATTAAAAATTACTAAAATGAAGTTGTTGTGTAAAATAAAATCATAACATCCTTATTACTCGTAATAACAATCCGAAAATAATAGTTATAATTTTTAAATGTATAATATTCAGTATGAATAGCGTTTAGCTAGCGTTTGACGTTGCTGGCGTGGCGGTTGCGGTACGTGGTTGGAACAAAATCGGTTTACAAGTTTTTCGAATATCTTATTTTTTGTTTATTTTTTCAAGGCTTAAAAATATAATTAAAAAGTTAATAGTAGATAATTTAATAATTTAATTATTATTTTCTCAGAGGGATACACTTTTATATTCGTAATGATTTTCATACATATTATTACAGTGAATAAAGTGATGAATGATGATTTTTTTCACGGTACCTCAATAAATAGTAAATTGTGCCCATGTTAAAGTTAGAAAGACAAAATCCTTAAGAATTAAATTAATATTTATCATATTTTACGAAGTGTACACTAAAGAAATAAATAAATAACGAAAATATCATAAAATATGCTGCTCCGCACTCAGTGATATTAAAACACTGCACTTCAGTCGATTGTCAGATACGGCTACTGCGTCAGGTTTGTGCCTCGTCGTTTTTCAATAATTGAGATACAGCTCAGCGAATTATGAGCCATTTGAAATATGAAAAACGGTAAATATTGGAAAGTTGAAATAATGAGAAGTGACTGACGTCAGTAAATAAATATGGCTTATTTCCTTACATATCGTTAATGAAGTCAATATTAAATGATAATATTCATAGCTACTTACGAATTAAGAAGTGTTGTGAGGAATGCAATCCTAAAAGTTGTTGACAAAGAAATATACCTAGGGCAAGAAGTCCATTTATATAGGTAGGTCTAACTTTGAGGAGAAAGTTAACCGAAGGACCCGCCTCGGCTAAGTAGCATTTGGGAAACTACGCAACATCTTTGCGTCCAAAAGACGTCAGTGCTTAAAGACGAAATTCTACAATCTGTGTGTGATGACTTACGGTATAGAAACATTGTCTTTAATTTTTTTTTTTTTTTTTAAGCTGGCAAGCAAGCCTACGGTCCGCCTGATGGTAAGCGGTCACCGTAGCCTATGGACACTTGCAACACCAGGGGCATCACTCGCGCGTTGCCGACGCTTCAGAAATCTAATAACTTCTTTTTTGAAGAACCCCATACTGTAGTCCTTAGAAAAATTAATCCTTAGAAAATTAATTGTTAGAGTCTTGAGTAAGCCTAAAGCCGCCAAGATATAAAAGCAGCTATTCTTCGTATTTCTTTGTGCGATAAAATTCACCGCAAGGAATGAATAATTTCACCGAAAAACCAAAGTTACCGACATGGTTCAAATAGTCAGCAAGCTGAAGAGGCAATGGGCAGGCCAAATCGCTATTCTTCTCGTTGCTCGAAGAAAGGTACTCGAGTGGTATCCACGGATCGAAAGACGAAGCGTGGGACGTCCTGCTACCAGGTAGACATAACGACGAAAATGGTTAGAGCCGCAGAAAGTAGGGGGAAGAAGGTGGTTCAAAACCGGCTATTTTGAAGTCTATATCAGGGAGACCTACGTTAGACAGTGGAAGGCTTCTGGCTGAGAGGATGACGACAATATAATTAAAATAGGAAGTTCTTCAGAACGCAGCCCAATATACAAGCGGTAAAACTAACAGGGAAGCAATCTCTCTGCTCAGATTTAAGGGCTTGTGAGTCTGGGATCGTCAACAATTTTCTCAGCTCTTAGTTAAACCGAGTCAAACTCCATCACTGACGTGCTTTTTCAAACAAGCATTGGAACTTTTGCACACCAACTGTTTTTTTTTTTTTTTAATACTACTAAAACTTAATTACTTTTTTAATACTTTAAATATAAATATAATTTTGATGTTTAGTCCATGCACATTCGTCCGTAGGTATGTCTAAGCCATTTTATTTAGAAATTAAAAAAGCTGTACAAAGCTGAAACTTCGCAGACGTATAGTTCAAACGTGACGACAATAAAATACCTATTTGTAACATTTAAAAAAATAATTAAGGTGCTTCATATGCAAAACGGAGAGGATATTTTTATTATACTTCGTAAGGTTCCTATGACTAACTTAAATGAAGGTATTTTGTGGTCTTAAACTTGGTCCGTTATGCTTTTTACAATACATTAGGCATAATGAAAAAGTTCATATTTCTTATTGCCCCCTAGTGTTGGGGTGTGTAGTAGTTGCTAGTTTCCAATAAAAGTACAGGAACCTCTCTCATAAATATGCTGATTAAAAAAGTTCACGTACAAGATATTTCGAATTTCGGTTGTATACGTGAATACTACCGAGGCAGAATAATCCATATCATTGATCCCGAAGCATAAAGTTTGCACAAGGAAGCACTTTGTTGTGAACATGAAGTCTGCCTGCAGGATGTAAACAGTTACAATAACTATATTTTTCATATATGTATTTTACATTAAACATATATATGAATTTACATTATACTATATAATTCTTAAAAATGTATACGTTGCTTATTCGAAGTTAATGGGAGATTTGGTAGTTTTAACAATAATGTATAAAAGTGACTTTTGGAAAGATTAATGAAATCATTTAGAAGTATGTGTGGCGTGAGTGTAATGATATATGACAGGAAAAGAAATAGCATAATATGGGAGTGTTTTTTGTATTTTAAATGTATAGGGAGTGTTAGTTTTATAACACTGTTGTATGGACCTTTTAAAATCACACAAATCAAACAATCATTTCTTTAAATTGAAAAAACGAATACAACTTTTAAAACTTGTATTATAATGTTATAAAATTCTATACTGTTTTTTGCGTCCCAATATATTGTGTTTAAAGTAACATAAATATCGGTTTACTTAAAACCTAATTATTGCCTATTTTCATATTAGACTAGCTAACCAGGCAGACGTTTTTCTGTTATTGTCAGCCCTCTGAAAATGTCTCATCGATTGCCCGCGTATTACTTCGTTTTCGCTTACGTTCTTTCTGACCTTTTTATTTTCGTTCGACTCCTCAGATTCAAAGCGTGATGTTGAATAGCCTATAACTGTCTGCAAGAGTTGAGCTATCAAATTGAAAAGATTTTTTCAAATCCAACGGGTAGTTCTAGAGATTTGCGCGTTCAACCAAAAAAAACATACCCTTAAGCCTCGTAGTAGTACAGATTGTATAATACCTAATTTATATAATTTCTTTTAATGGAAACAGATGCCTGCGCAATCAATTGTAAGCTTGTTACTAGAAAAGTGGAAATTTCATTAGTCGATGGAACTCGAACGTAAAAAAGCAGAGAAAATTCTCGAAGCGCATCTCGAAATGCTTTCATTTAAATTCCTTGCTCAGGAAAATCAATGGTAGCTGTTTTAAAGTAAGCCGTATATTTTTTGCAATACCTTTAAGACGAAACAATCAATTTTCCTCTCTGTCCATCTTGTCTTGTCAAGCAATGACTGACTTGTGTACTAGTTGATGGCCGTGGCGTTGCCCGCATGGAATTTGAACTACGCAGATTTTAAAGATCTAAGTTGTTGTTTAATCTATATTCTAATATAGATAAGTATAAACCTACATATCCCTTTTAAGCGCTCGGGTTCCCTTTCCAACTCTTTTCAGATTTGGGCTGCACTACTCTGAAATGATTTTCCTGATGACTTTAGAAAATCCTCAAACCGCTTCATATTTAAAAAGAAACTTTATCAATATTATTTAAGCAAAACTTAATGTAGATAAAATTATTATCAACTATGGTAATAATTTCATGATCTTGAATAAATCATTTTTTTTTTCTTATTTGTTAATGTGTCTATGTTTGTATGTATATTTTTATATGTATGTATATATATTCATATTTACATATGTATATGTTGTTGTGTATAAGTATAATTTTAGTTTATATGCTTTTCTTAACGTAATCTTTATGATGCATCGACTTTGCTTCTTTGTATTACCGAAAGGTTGGCTGGGAGATAATGCCTGAGGCATTAAGCTCGCCTTTTTTTTTGTGCAAAACTTTACAATTAAGCAATAAATAAATAAATGTTTGCTAATCAAGAGCTCAAATAATAAAGAAATTTAGACGTTGTGATACAAGTGAAATACATCGTTAGTTAGTATTTTTTAAGGCGCATATAGCAGCTAACTAGCGCCGCCATTAGATCAGCTAAAAGTGGCCGTTTTTAGCAGAAATACTAACTACAACTACAGATATTATGTAGAAACTACATTAAACTTTCTAAAAATAGCTGATGACCAGCTTTATATTTGCGACATTTGGATTTTAGAAATTACGATTTATCTACGAAGAGTAAATTAAGGATATCACATGGCGGCGCTAGTGGGCTGTAAGAGGGGCCTGAATGCCTATCTAAAACTAGCTTCTGCCAGCGGCTCTAAATTCGGTAACTGACGTGAGTCTGTGGCAATTATATGATTATAATAAAGAAGTTATTTGTTATATTAGTTACTTTTTCCGAGCTAATTCAAATCACACGTGACGTTTTTCTTAGATGATATATACTTCCCCTCAACTCACAAAATTTTTAATTAATTTAACCCCCTGTGCGCTAATACTACTCTCCCATTTGACTTTTTCTTAGTAGCCTTTGTCCTTTCTCGAGGTGCCAGCTTTTATACACTGTCAAATTTCATCGAGTTCGGTTTTCCCCGAGCTCCCTGCCAAGGTTTTATCCAAGGACTACACTATGGGGCTGTTTGAGAAAGAAGTTATTCGATTTTGAAGGGTTGGCAACTCGCAAGTGATACCCCTGGTGTTACAAGCGTCCATAGGCTACGGCGACCGCTTACCATTTGCCGGACCGTAATATTGTTTGCCACCTTAGTGGTATATAAAAAAGTGAGAAAGATATTAAATTTTACAATATGCATAAATGAGATATAACTGACTGAAATTTTTCATTGTGCCATTAGGGACATACTTAATAAAATACACATTTGTACCCGAATTGTCGGGGGCGCTTTAAGTACTTTGCCCGAACTGAGAGAAAAGTTTACTAAATTTATGGTCTTCTCCATATGTACCATCCACGCAAGTTGTTTCAATAAATTCATTTTCATGAATGCTGCTCGACTTCTGGCTAAAACTTGCTTTTAATTAAACTCAAAAATATGGTAATAAAGAGATAATTAACAAAAGGCCTGCTTTATTACTTCGTTTAGGTGTGCTAATGGAACTTTTAGGTTTTCGACTTGTATTTGTTTGTCATATGCAGATTTATGTTTATAAAAGATATATGTGGAATTCAAATACTAATAAATAATAAATATTCACGAAGACGTGTCAGGGTTGTTACGAACATATACCCATAACATTCACGTTTCACCGATGGTATCCCGTCCCACAGACGCCAAAGGTGGTGAACCTATCGCCGTGCCGGGCACAAACCAGCGTTAAAGTAACTTTTAAAATTAATGAATTGTTAACATCAGGCGGACCGTAAGCTTACTTGCCACCATCGTGGTATAACAAAAATATAAGTTGCTGCTTATCGGAACTTAAAAGCCGTGCGCTCTACCACTGCGCCACTCGGTCAAGTAATAATAAATAAAAAAAAAATCAGATTTCTTACGACAAGAAGACATGTATAACTAAATATACACTAAAGTTCTTTACAGATTGATATAACTCACTAGAGAAAATATATATAACAATATTTTCTCTAACAAAGCAAATCAGTCAAGCTTGTTACCAACAAACTGTAATTATTGTGCAAATAGCTTTAAATTCAAATGCAATTATTAACCGTATAGCGCAATTTGCCAAATTTCCCCATTAATTTATAGATCGGATGCGCGTTAGTTCTGACTTTACATTTCATATGGGCGGATAAATTTTCAATTCCCACACATTTTCCGCACTCCTATAATCTGATCGCCGACCGTTTTCAATTTATTTAAATTCTTAAAACTCTTTCAATTTACTTGATGCAAAAAGTTTCTGGATTCTAAAAGAAATGTAGAAGCGGTTTAAAATGATAATATTTTACCGTTATTTTAAGTTAGCAATATATTTAAAAAGTTTTTGAATTTGTTTTAGTTTTTTTAAAATTATAAAATGCAAACAATGTATTTATTCGCAAGTTGACATCAGTAGTACCTAAGTTTATAATTTCAAGCGGGATAATCTGACATGCGTACTTTATTGTGACAAAATACAGTTGTCATAAATATAAACTTAAACGATACTATAATATAGGCAAAAGCACTTTCTGCTTTAGCTTATAACTGGAGCTGAAAGAACGCTGAAAAGCTCCCACTTCTGCTGTTTCATCGGAAAATTAATGCTTTCTTATACAAAATACACAAGGAATAAGCGCGTCTTTAAAACTTCGGCAACACATCAGCAATATATCTGCTATTGCAAGCATCCATTGACTACGGTAAACTTCTCAACATCATGTGAACTATATGCTTGTTTACCACCTAAGTTGTATAAAAAAGTTCTGTAATATTATAATAGAAATATAGACTGCTAGGTGCTTTTTAATGCAATAAAAAAGTAAAATCTTGACTGTGTGTGTGAGTAATGTTTTATACAACAAAATTCAGACTAATAAAAGTAAAATGCCGATGATTATAGCCCCACAGTCCTATATTGGAGATCTACACATGTCGTCAGACTAAAGCTGTTGCTCAAAAAAGTACATTTTAGTAACAATTGGCGTGTAAAAAGACTAGTTCATCAAGGGTTATAAAATTTAAATTAAGAAACAACAGAAAACAAATAAATACGTCGAATTCCCAAACTCATTCGGCAGAAAATAACAATCAATCTAGGTCGTTCCATAACGGTATGTGAACGTTAACTAAAAAGTCAATGCGCCAGGCGATTATTACTCTACTTGACAGAAACATAAACATTTATAAATACTAACATAAAAATATTTCACCATTAAAGGTTATTTTAACGCCTCAAAATACACTCGTGTACCTAAGTAAAGACCGTAAAAGAGTGTAATATTTCTTTAAAGCAATTTTAACCGCAATATTTTTAAAATAAGCACTTTATAATATGACGGAAGACATTAACGGTGCTTTGAATTTGCTGTCAAGTTGGTTTCACACTGAAAATGTTTGCGAAACTTTAAGACGGTGTTTTAAAGTCTCAAGTATTAAAATCTAAGAAAGTTTACGAAAGTCTTTAATGGTAAATCGATTTAAGCCTTTATCAGCATACAAGCAAGCATCATTTTACAATGTTTTATCCGTATTAATATTAAAATTCCGAAAGTATGTTTACCTTCACCACCGCGTGACGCGTGTGTACCACAATTTTAACTGAAGTATGGAACCCCGATTGCTTAGGTCCCGAAGAGGAGATGCATGGTATGCTGATACGGGGTGATGGAGTTGATCAAAAGGTACACCATAAATACAGTACTGTTTTATGTATAAAATAAATTGTGCATTCTATAGTTTATTAATGTATGTAAGGGTTAGTATCATTGTTACTCCTTCAAGCCACAACCGAACCGATTTGGTTAAAATTTAAAATAGCTTATACTACGAAAGATCTCCACTTAATGCTAATTTAGTTCCGTAAAATTCAAAAGTTTCTGCATAAAATTATATCCTAATTCCTATAGCTAAAGCTTATTATACATTAGCAAGCTTCCTTGCGGTCATGAAAGCGTTGCCGAATTAACACGCTTATTACTGAATTAAGCGCAAGCGAAGTCACGGATCAAAGCTAATAAAATAATGGTTTGCATAAAATTGTATAGTTATTTGTGAAAGTTTGTTTGTTTGTTATTTCTTAACGTCGCTACAGATAAATTAAACTGTTATGGCACAGAGATTGTTAAAGAAACAAAGAACGAAGAAGCTTTCAATTTAAAAGTTTCTGCAGGAATAACTATACCCGAATTCCACGTAAACGAACTATACAGCCGTAGCTAACTTGCTTATTATAAAATCTAAGAGTTTTCGTAGAAATTCCAAGTCAACCACAAAATTGTGCGCAGACGGAGCGGCAAGAAAAAGCTAGTAATTATAAATTCATTAGTAACACAATAAATACACTAAAATCGAGTGCCTATAGGAGGGCTTTTGTTAGGAACAAAGGCTTTGCTGAAAATCAGCACTGTGGAATTTTGTTTCAGCACACGCTGATGTCCGTTCCAGAACTTGATGTCCGCTTTTGCGTCACAGTACAGTAAATTGCAATAAACTTTGCTGACCTTCTAACCTTGGGTGTTTGGTTGCTAGTGTCGTTAGAAGTTCACAAAATTTCAATTTGGCGACTATAGTTTTGTTTTTCGACCACCAGGTCAGAAAAGTTTGTTGCACTGTATATTCCTTTAAGAAATCAATTCTTGTGTGTGTTCGCTGTAGCCGTTATGAGCCCCACTGCAGGAGAAAAGGCTTCTCCTTAGAGAAGGAGGCTTAGGCTGTAATCCACCACGCTGGCCAAGTGCGGGTTGGTGGACGTTGTCAAGCTCGTGGCAACTCGACTATCAGCGTTTTCAACTGCTGTCATAGTATGACAAACAGTCAGGACCAACGGTTTCGCTTCTTCGCATTTAGTGTTTTGCAATACCTATTATAAATTAATTAAATGAATGACTGTCGGTAGTACTAAAAACGTTTAAGACGTTTATGGCCTACTGGGCAAATATTAAAAACCCAGCATGTAATAATAAGTATTTTATCTAGGTACTTCTGTTTCAAAATGTTCCAAATATAAAACAACCACATTCAATTAATGTTCATTAAAAGATAAATATAAAACTATGCAAAGACCTGTACAGCCAAAATATTTTATGAATTAAGAAATCTAGGTATCTATCTAAAATAAATAAATATAAAAATTAATCCTTGTTTGAGAAAGACATGAAAAAAACATCGTGATATTTTGAGAAAGACGTAAGTATGTGAAGTTAGCAACATATGTAATAATACATTACCAATCATTATTCTCTCCCAAATCTCACCCAAAAAAAAAAATTTTTTTTTTCTATTCAACATTTTGTTTTAGTAAAATGAATAAAAACCATACCTACCTATTATATCGCTGAGAGTTGGTGATATCATATGTAACAATATTCCAATAAATCACTTTTTCACCTAACAAGATTAAATCTTTTTTTTTGCAAGCCAACAGTTTTTTAGTAAAATGTACAAAAACAGGCATTTGAGCTTAAAAATACTAAAGGAATAGTTTAAGAGTTTTGCTGTCATAGTGAAAAATTATCGCGCTGATGTAACGAATACAGCTAATGTATTTTTTATCTGATATTTTCATATTCGGGCCTAATATGAATTATCTCCTTTGTAGATTGTTACAGAGATTGTATTATCACTTTGTAAGCAGGTACAGAAAGTAGTCAAAAATCTAAATAAAACAGTCAATCAATTTTTCGTACAGGTCAGTGAAACTTTTGGCGTTATACATATTTAATTGTGTTATCCTTATCATTCTGTAATATTTTAACGGTCGACTTTATTATTATTTTTTTCTTGAAATTATTAGCTCCATTTCCATATTTATCGGTATACATAGTTATGAACTACTCACCACAAAACCTAGACGTTAATGTATTTACAACACAATAGTTGTTTAATTCCATATCGATACTTCTGCATAAATAAGCCTTATAAAACAGTTTTAAACAAATAGAACGAACGATGCACAGTGTACACAATTAATTTAACCTACAATAACGTTGCATATTTAAACGGAATTAGCATATTTCCTTCATATTTACCGTCTGTGGTGGTCAGTAAACTAATTAACATAAATAATTATAAAATATTTACACAGACCGTTTCCCGTAAAATAAAAAATCACTTATCTGTTTCAACTCGTTTTTTCACGTGAGTTTAATGAAATTATGTATTTATCTCAGATAATATGAAAATTGTTATTTGGAGTTAGTAAGTTATTAGATTTTTGAAGTGTCGGCAACGCGCGAGTAAGATTTGTTTTTTAATTAATTAATTATTTTACGGAAGTAATGATAACGTTTTATATTACTATAGACAATATGCAATCAGAAATAAAATAAAATAAATTAGTATTTTAAATTCCATTTGAACTGCACAATCATTTTAACTATTACAACTTTAGGAATATATTTTATAAGAGTCTAGGAATATACAGTCTAAGCACATTGTATAATCAAGTCACATGGACTTGATATTTCTATTCCTAAGATTTTCATCAGAAAATTCACTACGGTGCACTTTTGGATAAAATGCCAGTAGCAGAGCAGCAATGTACTTTATGGAGCCAACAGATGGCAGCGGCGACGACGTCGCCAGTGTGCCGGCGTGAGGTGAATAGACTTTGAAATAGCGTTCAAATTTGAATATTCGACGTTCAAATGTTTTATGCAAATTTTAGAGCTTTCTTGTGTCTCGTATGTGCTATTTTATGAGAACTATATGTTAAAATGAATGAAATAACTGCTGTTTTTTTTAAGGTAGCATACGTTCACATAATAAGTATTTAATATAAAGTAAGTACATAAAAAAATATTTTTTTTAATACAGCGCCGTCTAGCCCCTAAGTAAGCAAAGCTTCTGTTATGGGTACCGGACGACAAATACAAATACATATTTCTTTTTTTATTGTATGTACATACATATCATACATAAATACTGTTACGCCCCCCCTTTCCTAATTATAAATAAATATTTAATAAAAATATGATAAAATGGATTAATATTAACGGTATAGATAAAACGGCCTTAGTATCCTAAATTAAAAGAATCCCAATAGAATATTAATATTATGTTCTAAATGTTCATAAAGTTCCAACTAACCCCGGGTAATTTCAAATAAACTAACACGTCATACCATTATACGAAATACGTGAAAATCAAGTCAACTACCTTTTATAATTGTTAGAATTTTTATTGTACGAGACTACCCAAATGGTTGTTAAACGACTTAGACTTAGGTAAGTCTCGCGGGCGTTTTCAATATTATAAAAGTTCTAAGTAACTTAAACTTTCGCGGTTATATTCAACATTATAAAACTCCCAATCAGCGCTCTCAAAACTAACACCAATCACAGTACGTTCGAACAAACAAATCAACGCTTGCTTTAAAACATTCTCTCTGATCACTTTAGTTCCAAACAAACACCCAATCATAATTAGCTTTAAATCATTTATTCTCGCGCCACAGGTTCAAAATTTTACGCAACTTTATTTTGTCTAGAGTTCGAATTCATAATTCGGAAGTTAGATTACTACCTACACTTAACAATTAATTCCGTTTCGATGTCTACGATTCGTAAGTTCATAACTTAATATTTTACATTTTAGACATTTGTAACTAGATCCATTATGGATCTGGACAATGGATCTAGTGAGAATGATCCCTTATATTTTGTTAGCTTTAAACCTTTCATAAAATAAATAATAACTTCATGTATAAAATTACTGAACTTGAATATTTGAACGCGCCATTGTAATTTAAAGATGCATTTTTCTATTGGTAGTACGTCCATTGAGAATTGTTTACTAATGAAAATCTTCGCGCTAAAACTTGAATAAACACATTGTATTACGAAAATGTTAAGGCATAAATATCGTCACAATACACCCAGACACAAAAGAAACACAAGTGTGTATATTATGACATAAATGTTTGTCCAGTGCGTAAATCGAACTCACACGCTCTGCACAGTAGCTGGCCACACTACCAACTAGGCTGCGTGGGAGTCAATCAATCAATCAAATAAAACTTTATTCAAATAGGTTTCTAAGAACACTTTTGAATCGTTAATACAATGTATACAATGTTAATTTCTGCCAAAAAGAGCTGGCAAGAAGTTCTATTGAAAGTATTAATACAATACTTTGTAGCTTAAGAGTATACAATATGTACCGAAAAACTTATTAGGTAATAAAAATAAGTAATTAAGCTACTAAAAACAAATTCAAACATGTCCCTATGCGCACCATGTGAAGCGTCAAATATCATCAATCGAGTGGAGAAATACAGATATTTAAGAGTACTAGTGGCATTAGCGCCATAATAATTATATTTTTGCACAATCATATGTACATACATACTTACATATACTTAAAACAATCCATACTATCCATGAATATAATATAATAATAAATATTATAAATGCGAAAGTAAATCCGTCTGTTACCTCTTCATGCTGAGAGTAGAGTCATTTGACTGTCTTCAGTTGTAGCTTAGTTTTTTACATAAAATATAATCAATATAACGGACCATATATATTATTATATTCTTGTGGGTCTACAGAATTAAATCTTAGTTTATTATATGTTACCAATAAAATAAAAGTAACTTTTAGTAACTTGGTAATTTTATTGGTAACTTGTACTGATATTATGTAGTAATGTATATAAATACATACAAATCAGCCTACAATTTCAACTCAATTAAATAAAATTATTTTTCAAAATTTTGCGTAAACTCCTTTATTTTGTTTAAAGAGGTCTGAAATATGCGAGGGCTTAAAACAGACTGCAAAACAATCAATATTGAATTTTACCTAATTCGAAATCAATTTTGCCCAGAACGAAAGTGCAACGAATAGATAAGCGAAGATAAGCCCGGCGCTGGCTTCGATTGGGGATTGAATGTGGATTACTTTGCTTTTAGGAGTAATCCACTCGCACTCAGAACTAAATCAAGCCTAATACCGACACTTACCATCATTTAAAATATAATGGCATAAAATTAGTTTTTTTTTTGGCCTTCTTTACATAAAAATCTTAGGACTTTATTTCAGAATTCCGTATCTTTGAATAAAAATAAAATATCCTCACAAAACACATTTTATTCGCCTGTCGTTTGTATTAAATCATTCATTGTAGATAATGTCAGTAACAGACATTTTACCCCTGTGATGTTGAAAATAACTGCCGTAGGTACAATAACTGTACGAATGCAACCTAAACTTTACCCCATAACTAGTTTGGGAAAGAAATTATCGCTTTGTACAGGCACTATGTTGAAACATACATGCAAAACGAATTTAAGAGCTAGATTTTGCAAAAAAAACCATTAAGAGATGAAGAACAGTAGTGAAGTCGTCGCGAGCAGCTTTGGTTTTGATATTCGATTGCAGCGCGAAGGGGCTGAAGGAGGCTCAAGTACCAAGCGGTGCCGCTTGATTAATGTCATGATGCACTCCTAGCACAAATATTTATTAAGTGCCGTAAGATTTATGGGCATATTAGTAATTTTAATAATAATAACTGTAAGGGTGTTGCATTTTTCACTTATGTGCTTACTTCGGATAGAATTAAAGGATTGAATAAAAATAAATAAAATAGTGGTATATTTTGGTAAGGTTGGAATGTTCTGGAGCTCAGCGTATGCCTGAGGACAGCTGTGGTCCCCTTGTCATTCGGATTAACCTGCAGTTCATCATTGGACCGACTCTAAAGAGCTAAGCTGGTATCCAGGTGTATTCGCCTATAGACTGCAGCAGTAATCAATCATAATTATGATGCATTAATATTTGCCCCGAGGTTAAACACGTCTTCTTTCTGACACCACGAGTCTTGGACTGATTTTATCGTTACTAGAGTTGTCTACTACTGCTATTAGACCAAAGCACGTGACAAATGACATATGTTTCTTTACAAGCATGAGGTCTTCCTAAGCTAAAAAGAAACCAATAAATTTTACATTATAACTTTTTTAACTTCTTTATAAATAAATTCTTCAAAAAAAATATTTAAACATCAGTTGAATTATATGAACTAAGGCTTAAGTTTTGTAGCCAAAGATTATGGTCTTTAGTCTCTTCTAAATCTTTTTTAATTTTATTTTACAGCTAAGCTTACATTAATGTAACTGAACAAAAATAAAATCAAAAAGTTAGAATGATAACGATGTAGGTCAGTGCTTAAAATAAATATTAACATTCTTTTATAGACCTGACCCAATTCAAAAACAATTTAATCCAGAACGAAACTTTAACAGTAATTAATTCGAAGCTGGGATTGAATTGGGATTATTTTGCCTTTAAGAGTAAATTTCTTGCCACTTAGCATAATTCTGTTTTTACACCCGTAACGAGTTTTTATTTTTACAATATTTTCAACAATTAAATGAGAAACGGTTTTTAAAAAAAAAAATTACAAAGAAAAGTTTTGCAAATTTTTATTATTCACTTTGATTAATTAACAAATTTTTCACTGTTTTTATGTGTATTTTGGATTTTCCTAAACTCACCATCTAAAGGGGTCAATAGGGGGCTCAAAGTTTGTACGGAGCACTAAGATCGCAAGGTTAATTCAATAGTTAATTAGTTTTTAGTAGTATATTTACTACTAAAAACTAATTAACTATTGAATTAACCTTGCGATCTTAGTGCTCCGTAGTTAATTGTTTATTATTTTTGAGAGAGGGAGAGAGAGAGATTTGCCTAAATGAATACGAGGCTTAACAGACGGAACAGTTTACTTTTTGAATGCTTTTGAAATTCTGCTCTGTCAGTATGCCAATAAAACCGAATTATAAGCCACCGCTTTCATTCTGTCTGCCTATCTGTTCATTAGTCTGTCACGGACTTTATTTTGCAAACTGTATTACAATTAATAATGGTAATGAGAGTAATAAGTGCAAATAACGTTACAAATTAATAAAAACAGTTGTTGCGCAGTTTATATCATTAATTTTAACTACAGCAACACAGCGTTTTAAAACGAAATTTCCATATTTCCGTCATATTTGCCGTCTACGGTCAGTAACCGAGTTAACATTAATGATTTTATTATGTTTACAAGGGACGTTTGACGTCGAGTGTAACCTAATTATGATTTTTGATATTTTTAAGGTAGTAATTACTTTTTGGAGTAAACGAAATTGATTTTTTAATAATGTTTTGTAGTACTTTTTCTTTGTAGTTTTTTTCTTGGTTACGATTTTTTACTGCACAAAGTTTAAAATTACATTGGCTTGATCCAAACCACTTAGTATATATTATTTGTAAAAGACTGTTTATTACCACTTATTGTCGCTGCGGAGGATTTTCAGTCACTAAGACAGTGGGAGGCAATGTGACGTACAAAATATACTTTTAAGGGTCCGTATATGTCAAATTGGTCATGTATGTTGATCCAGATCTTAGTGTGTATGTTATTTATAAGTTAAATATTTTTACACAGGAAACTTTAACTCTTCTTTAATCGCTAGAACATCGAAACCCGTTTTTTGTTATTTTAATCGGTAATTTTTTTTTTCGAAATAACCTTGTCACGCACACATTTTTTGTTAAATCTTTAAAATGAAAGGCTATTTCACAATTATTTTAAAAATAACTGATAGGCAATAACAATATCTTAATAGCCCAAACCAGTTTTTTGATAAATAACGTAGTTTTTTTTTATAAAAGACGTTTTATTGATTTTTCGCAAGATTAACGCGTTGGTTGTCGCCGTCACACTAGGCAGTAATCTACCGCTATCTCTTTGCTTATGTCTCTGCATAGCCGCATTCTTGACACAGTCAAAAGAGAAGAGAACAAAGTACAGTGATTACGAAAACTCTAAAAACTAGCTCTCCTGCCACGGAGGCCAGTGAGTTTAAACCCTCGACCGTACTTAACGTGTGTTTGGTGCAATTCTTCTGTTTAGATGGTTTCCTCCATCGAGTGTTCACACAAGAAAAGATTTTTCTGTGCGTGATACACGAAAAATTGTTTGTTCATGTTACAAAATCGCTGGGGTGAACTAATTTTTATCACAGTGTCAGCTGGGTGGGTACAGGGGGACAAAGGATACATTTATCCTAGTAAAGAATTTCCATGGAAACCCGCGGTTAAAACTTGCAACGGGGTGACTTGATTCTCAGCGCAAAGTCATGGAATAATTTAGAATACTAATTAATTAAGGGGAATTATAATCGCGCAGTGATGACCAAATTCTTAGCAAGCGAAGCCAAGGGTAAATTCCAGTATAGATATAAAATCTAAACCTGAATACTAAATTCAAATTGTAGTTTTTAAAAATATGTGTAAATGTTCCAATTGTTTTAATAAACCTTTAGTGAATAGGTATATAACCCTTTAAATAGGTAAATTAAATAGATAAAGATTATTGAAACGAATTTTTAAGAGGAAAAATCCCTTGCACTATTGAAAATACCAAACTGGCAGTGGTGTTGGTGCCGCAACGATAAATTTTATGGCGGCGACAGATGGCGCCAGCGGTCAGGCGTCGCTACTGTAATCGCAAGTTTTCGCCGCATAGCTTAGATGAATAAATTTTTTAGGATTTTAAAATATTTTATATCTTATTTCTTAGTAAGAATATATGAGAAAAGGAAAATTTGTATCAATAAATAGAAACTTATTTCGTGTACAAATTTTTTTGGGATGAGAATGGTTATAAAATTAAGAACACGGTCAGATATCATACTTTGTGCAGCATGGAATAAAGTAACTAATTGGAAAATATAAGTTACTGTAAAATGGATGAAAAATCGCAACTTTTTATCGCAAGGCTTACAGGAATGGTTTTTCTTAGGTATTAACTAGTGAATAAAGATATGTAGTTTCAAGGCGTCATTACGGTATAAATTACTTAAGAAGTATATAACATAAATATCTCATAGTATTGTATATATCATTATCTAATGATTAATAGTACATTTACATACACAACGTTAGAATTACAGAAATTAGCTTTCTGGCCTATATCGCCCTCTTAAATTGCAAAACAGCTTTTAAATTGGAAGTTTAGGTTTTTGTCCTTACTCGCCTTAACAATAAAAATTACATCGCGGTTGAAATGAGATTTTTATTTAATTCTACGAATAAGTACTGTGATGCAAACAAGGAGATTCAAGATAAAGTTCCCCTCACTATTCTAACTAGTCGCCATCATTTGTCAGAATGAAACTACTGGGGCGGAAAGAAACACATTGATTTTGACTTTTACTTCGTACAATTTTGCTGTTATGTTTTTTCCTCTCTTCACACATCCGGCGGTTGTTTTTAGGCTCTTAATATTTTTTGTCGCTAACATATCTATGTTTGTGCGTTGACCATTGTTTCAACACTTGTGCAAATTTTAAAGCGTGTATTGCATTTTATTGTAATGAAAGTTGATCAAATAATTAGAATAGCTTGTTATCTAGTGCATTGACTCTAAGTTGTAGCAAAAACTAAAAAAATGTGACTACAAAACAGTAAAAATATTAAATCCCATACAAAAAAAAAAAAAGTTTCAACTCGTCATTATGGAATAATTTACTAAGGAGGTATATTACAAATATATCTAATAATAATGTATACAACATTTTGTAATGATTTTTAGTACATTAACATACACAACGTTAGTATTACAGAAATTAGTTTTCTGGCCTATATCGCCCTCTTAAGACTTTTCTGTGAGAAATACATCTTTGACCTAAAACGAAAACAGATTTATATATTATGTTTTCCTTTTTGGTAGTTATAAGATTTATGTACTAGGACCATAGATGTTACCTTGTATTTTTATCCTGTAAGGAAATGACAAACCTAGACATTGTACTTCGTCTATAACATTTGGTATATATGACAATGTTATTGTGCAAATACTAAAACAAATTCTTATATATGTATAGTATATATATAATAAAACATATTTGTATCTACCAGGGGCACATAAGTTACCTAGAATTTGTATCTTAATACAAAACATGGATTTCCTTTGTCGGTAACATTTGTAATAGTGCTTATGAAAATGTAGAATTGTACAAATAGTATCTTTATACCACTTTATACACATTTTACGTTTATACGTATACATTGTTAGCTTTAACAGAATGACATTTGCCGTCACATGTTGAACCGGACGTTAGGGTAGAGACAAAATTAATTACACAAATATTGGGACAGATGCGACGTAGCCCGTACGGCTTACAACGGGCTGACTAAATTCTGCTCGGCTTGGCTTCTGTTAGTACATGTACTACGTGCCTTAATTTAGATATTGACGTTCGCAGTTAATAGGTTTTGAAATCGTTGCTTCCCCTTAATACAAATTTATAATAAACTAGATACCCGGCGAACTTTATTTACACAGTCAGTAAATTTGGTAAGGGTATAAAAATATATATTTAAATATTAAAAGTCTGCGTCTGTCTGAGAATTGTTTCTTATACTTATGGTACGGCTAAGATATAAACGAATCGCTGAATAAAGCTGCTTGAAAAACCCAACATGTAGCCAAATTTCTGGCACGTGGTTTGTACGGAACAAGCTCGGAATGCTTAAAAGATGGTTGTCGCATTGCGAACACTTCACAGACTGCAATTTTACTCTAGGTTTTATTGAACTGCATTTAAGTTGCGACATGGTTGTTTAAAAGTTTTGTCGCATACATTGTTATTCAGTGCTTATTGCAAAAAAAATAGAGCATGGATATTTGACACTGTGCAAATATTGGTATAGGTTCTATATAATATTTTTAGGGTTCCCTAACCAAATGTCAAACTCGGAACACCTAAAGTTTTCATGTCTGTTCGTTTGTATTTTAATTCTGCAACGTTTACATAGATTCTGACAAAATTTTAGATGCCATAAGGCTGTGAACAGTCATTCAGTTTTATATTGAAATCAATAAAAAAAGTAAGCATATAGCTTTCCATATAAGTATTAACACGTAGAATAGGGATAAAAAAATTGAATATTCAATTATGTGCATTCTATTTGATTTAGCTTTATAAATGCATCAAAGGTACGATTTTGTGCATTTCTTACCTTCCAAAACTCTTTATGACTCCCTGTAATTTTTACTCATCAGTTAAATTCACATCGATAAATTTTGATAAGTAGAATGTTACATTTTTGAACTTTTCACGAAAAATCTTTAACACAAAATGCGTGTACAATACACAATTGCCTGTTGATTTACTAGAAAAGAGCCCAACATGCATTTGAATAAATGCTTTTATGATTTTCACACATCTGAAAATCCTTGATATCTTTTATATGCATAAAATAAAATTTGTCACTGAAAAAAAAGCCAAAAAAATCAACTTTATGGTTTCTGTTTGTCCGTCGATCTGTATGTTTGTACGTCCATAGAACAAAAACTACTGCATTGCTGCAGATCTTTCTTAAAATCTGATGCATATATCATATTGATCGCCTAAAAGCTGAGTTATATCTTATTACCTTCCTTACAATAACCAACGAGTTGCGATAGCTTTACGTTAACCAATTTTACTGCTGACGGAGCTGTAGATTTTTAAAAGCTAATCTGAAATAGATTTACAATAAAATTTATCAAATTAATTCCTAATATTTGTAGACATGTAAAGTTCCTTAAGTGACGTCATCTTAGAAGGAAGGTATCGTAGTGGCTTAGAAAGTCCTAATCAGCTTTCACATTCATCGACATATATAAAATAATGTAATATTAACGTTATATTAAAAAGTTATATTATAAAATTGTTGTATTTAATAAAAATAATTACATATGGCAAACAAAACATTGAGTGAATAGATCTCCTTGCAGACAAATACAAACATGCTTTTGAGAATCCCCCTTTTAGTCACTCAACAGTCTTTTTAGCTATAAAAATTTTTAACTACCTATATGCCCAAAATTTACAGCAATGAAACCGAAGTCTGGGATATTTTGTAACGTAGAGACTGGTAAAATCATTGACTATAAAATGTAGATTTTTTAACCATAAAATAAAAAGAACTTGTTCTATAATAGGGCATTTAAGCACTAAGTTTTCATATATAAGTTTTTAAATTTACGTCTACTACCCGTGACCGAGGCTGGTGTAACCCAGCCGAAACGTCGGGAAAAAGGAATTTTGCCAAATAACAACGCCTTTAATCTCGTTTTACTATTTTAACATATATCCTTCAGTGTTGCTTTTTACCCCTGAAATAATTATATTTTCCAATTAATATTATTCACTTCTTTAGAAATCTTTAAAAAAAAAAAACTACTGAAGTGCTCCTATTTAGCCTCCTTATTTACATATCTATATTTGAAAATAAAATAGATCTAGAGAACATTTCCTAGACACGCCTAGCTTACATTAAGATGAATTCAGAATTCTCGCTGAGTCAGAGCGCCTACTGAATTATGCTTCTGAACCTTCCGAACGTTCATGATCAGCATATTTATGAAAGTTCAAATATCTATAGACTTCAACGAACTAGGTTAACTGAAAGTTTACCGTAGGCGTATACATGGTACAACTAACATGGAACATTTTCTTTTTAGACAAGATTGATGATTTTGCAACTTTGTAGTTTGAATTTTGCAGGATTTCTTTCAACTCCACTTTATTAGTCAAAGGGACTTAAGGTGGACTCAATGCAATTCTGTTTATTACGGAAATGTGCAAAATAATAATAAGCAAAAACGGTAATGTAGATATACAAATAGACAAAACAAGTATTCTATTAGGTAAATTGTATATTTGTGTAGGTCCCCCACCACACTACATCTTTTGTGATGAAAGCCTTATTTCGTTAATAACTATATAATCGTTAAACCTTATAAAAACATTCTGATAATAAAAAGAAGGCTTTAAAAGCTTTATCTTATATTTTTTTTTCGTATTTAATTATATATAATAATAATATATAAAAGTATACCATAATTAAAAAGAAAACTTTTTCCAAGAAGTTGCAAAATTTTTTGATTTGATTATAGCGAAACATGCAAATGTTAAAATACTTGAAATTTGTTAACGCTCAGGCTATTAAAAAAATCAATTTCAAATACTTTTATAACTATTACTACTTACATGACTACTAACTATTTGTTACTTAGAATTTTTGTTCAATGTTCGTTGGGCATTTTAAAATCATTTTTCGAAATATCGCCAAATTGCATACAATTTGAACAGTTACAGAAGGTTGATTTCAGTATTTTTTTTTTATGTACTTCGATTAAAAATATGTAAAATAAAAGTTTATATAATCTTCTTTATAATCTTTAAATTTCTTCATGGCTTGCTTAGTCATTTTAGCCAAAGAAGTAGTTTTGGGGGAGAGAGGGGGAAAATGACTGACACCGCCCCAAGACTGATTATTGTGGTTTCATAATCTATGATTTCCACTAATACTTTATAAACAAAAATTGCTGTAGAAGGTTTTTTGGAGCATTCGACATTGTTTGCCCTTTACCGACTAGAAATTATAATATTTCTAAATCAGATAAAGAAATGTAGATAAATGTCTTACGAAAATTCTAAAAAAACTAATCTTAAAGTCTGTTTGCGCTGACGCCTCAGTGTGTATTGCATTTCTGATTAATTTTTTTAAACCACTAAGGTGGCAAACAAGCTTACAGGCCGCCTGATGGTAAGTGGTCACCGTAGCCAATAAATAATAATAAAGCGCTTGCAACACCAGGGGTATTACTTGCGTGTTGCCGACCATGCAAAAATCTAATGACTTCTTTCTTGAAGAATCTGGCAGGGAGCTCTGATCCCTAACCACTGACAATATAGCATTGCACTTACTAAAACCAAACTGTGACGGTATTGTAGCGACTCGCATTGAAGACGCAAGTATTTGCGCGTATACATACCTGATGTAGGTATATATAGGTTAGGTATGTATAGTTGTACGCATTACAGTGTTAGAAGCTACAAAACTTGCCGATTTTATATGTAAGGTACGTAATTATTTTTAAATTGAAACAGAAGGCTGTATAACTGTATACAAATTACAGCCAATTTTAATAAACGCCTTTAATACTACGGTAATTCTAAAAATTGTGAATACAGCTAAAGAAACTCTTTCTATTGTCGAAATGTGAATGAAAAAATTTCGAAGATTGTCGAAATGAAAAGGAAAATGTCTGTGTTTGGACTTGAAAAATTTACTGGCGATCAAAACTTTACAAAACTCGTGAAAGCAACCAGACAATTTAAGGAAATCGCTACAACGTTAAGGCTTTATATTCATATAATGATCCCCTTAAGTGGCTATGATGTTGAAAAAAGACATTTTCATTTTATATTTTTACTTGAGAACGGGGATCAGAGATAGCTTCACGTTGAGTTTGAATTAAGTAGAAAATACATTACATATTCTCACAAAACCTGATCAGCTACTATGATTGATAAATAGACCGGCCAAGTACGAGTCGGAATCACACCGAGGATCACACCACTACAGAATGTACGAGCTCAAATAGTACTTGGTCGATTTTAATTATTTTTGGTTTTACTGTGCGGCTTACACTTAACTTTTAGGTTTGAAGAATGTATGTATTACCATTTTTACGATAAAACAAAAAATATTATTTGTATGGTGGTAATTTTTTTACTTTCTAAAGTTCCTCAAAAGGAAAAAAGGAACTCTTATAGAATCACTTTGTTGTCCGTCTATCTGTCTGTCAAGACCCTTTTTCTCTGGAACGCATGAAGGTATTAAGTTGAAATTAATATCAAATACTAAGATCTATGGTCCCTTGAAGCTGTAAAAAAATCTAGCTTTTAAGTCAATGCATTAAAAATATGCCTTAAATACGGTTATTTTTGTCGCATATTGTAACACAAATATATCAAAACCTATGGGGTACTTCCCGTTGACCTAGAATCATGAAATTTGGCAAGAAGTAATGGTATGTAGCACACATTTATAAAGGAAAAATTCTGAAAAACTTGACCGGTTTTTTATTATGTGTAAGAAAAACCGCTAAAGTTATACTTTCTCTAAAAATTTTAGGCTTTTGTCTACTTCGGTCTAAAAGATAAAAAAAAACCCTTTGAAGGTCGGACAAAAAGACTGACAGACCCTAAAGGCTCAGTAATCGATAATATTTTAAGTCAATGCATTAAAAATATGCCTTAAATACGGTTATTTTTGTCGCATATTGTAACACAAATATATCAAAACCTATGGGGTACTTCCCGTTGACCTAGAATCATGAAATTTGGCAAGAAGTAATGGTATGTAGCACACATTTATAAAGAAAAAATCTGAAAAACTTGACCGGTTTTTTATTATGTGTAAGAAAAACCGCTAAAGTTATACTTTCTCTAAAAATTTTAGGCTTTTGTCTACTTCGGTCTAAAAGATAAAACCTTTTGAAGGTCGGACAAAAAGACTGACAGACCCTAAAGGCTCAGTAATCGATAATATTTTAAGTCAATGCATTAAAAATATGCCTTAAATACGGTTATTTTTGTCGCATATTGTAACACAAATATATCAAAACCTATGGGGTACTTCCCGTTGACCTAGAATCATGAAATTTGGCAAGAAGTAATGGTATGTAGCACACATTTATAAAGGAAAAATCTGAAAAACTTGACCGGTTTTTTATTATGTGTAAGAAAAACCGCTAAAGTTATACTTTCTCTAAAAATTTTAGGCTTTTGTCTACTTCGGTCTAAAAGATAAAACCCTAAAGGCTCAGTAATCGAGCTCTTTTTGCAATAGCAGCCTTTGGGTACGGCACCCTAAAACCAGTTTGCTTGGCTTGCAGAAATTGTTGAAGACAAACATCTACAATAGGATATCAAAGTAGCTGACATCACGTTATGGAATATATATATAAATATATATATATATATTTGTACTCATAGTAAATTCTCGAGAGTATAATACCGAGGATTATTTTCTCGACATACATATAGCTTAAAGTATATTGTATACGTACATTTTCTCTTTCATATCGGGATTCGGGATGAATATAGATTTATCACTCAGGACATCCAGTAAATTATTCGTCAAAGCGTTCATGATCTACATATTTAAGAAGGTTATATTTCACACTAGTGATGAATCCAAAAAAAATATCTGTCTTAGTACAACTTGCGTAATTTCTGTTTTGCCTACTTGCAACTATCTTAAGTATTATTATTCTGAATAGAAACGAAGTTATCGAAGCTAAATTACTGTTATATTTTTTAATTGACACTTTATACACTTATCATTCATAACTTAATTTTTTTTTAATTTCACTTTAAATCTAGTGTCACGATGATTTTTAAAAAACGCTAGTGAAAATATAACAATATTATATTTTTAAACTAAACCTAGTCAATACTACAAAATAGGGCATATCATTATATGCCATTAGCACATAATAGATAGTTATGGTATCAAAACTATTGTTGGGAGTTCCATAACTTTCGTAGCTTTCAGTCCGTCCTTCTATATGTTACACCTCCTAGTTTTTATGTCACATAATTTTACACTGATTGCATATAATTAACAAAAAAGACCGTTTGTAGTCAGAGGTAGCCCTTAAGTTCGAAGTATAGTAGTATAAAAATCTGATTTAAACTGTAGATAATTATGTTTATTTTACATGTAAATAAAATTAACTTTCGAAAATTGAAAAACAATCGATGCGCAAGTATAATTTGCACTTAACCAGTTTTTCTCTTCACGACAACGGTAAAAACTTATTTCTAAATTGACTCAACCCATAATTCATGTCCTTTGTCATAAGTGTAGCATTTTCTGGGATCCATTTATCAAATGGTTTCTCAGAATCTTCCGTTCCCTCCGACGCAGCAAGCAGTTGCTAAACTGCTTTCGTGCATTTCCATCTAAGTATATTGCCTTAAATTTTTCACGTTCATGATGCGTTACAAATTGTGAAATATTTCTCTTTCTCATATAGGCCGTTATTTTAACATGGTGTGTTGTAGTTGTAACGTAAATAACGATATCTCGCATACTGTGTGAGCAGAGTATTATGGCATTTTTATTTGCTCTTTTTTATTTATTTTATTTTTTACTAAATGTTTCTTGTTGTTTCATTTGCTTTATTCACTAGCTCTATGTAGAGCTTGTATGATATAAGGGACACACCTCACAAACTATCAATTTATAAATTCTTAGATAGTCCTTTTATTAAGAACGGCTGTAGGTCTCATAACTTTACGCGACAACCCTATAGAGTAGATCAGTAACTTAACGCAGGTAAAACAGCAGCGAATAGCTATTAAAAACGCGCCAAGTCTCTATTAAGATGATTTGTCTAAAAAGGTGGTAAACTCTCATAAGCAGTCAAGTCTGTGAGGTGAATATAAGAAAACCGAGTAATTTTATCGAAAATCTATCTTATCCCTTACTTGTTAATTATATGAGCCTAAAACATTTTAATTAATAACAAAGCACGTATGTTACTATACAGTTATTTTTTATGTTGTGGAATTTTATGTGATTTGACCATTGTTGCTGTATGATGTTCTATAGATAGGACATGAGAATAAACATAGGTTTTTATATTGTTCTTTTAGAAATTAGTAGCAAACTTGTTAAGCTCACCTACAATCAAAACTTTTTCCGGCAGAAGAGTGCAGGAATGTTTGACAATTAAAGAAAAATCATTCCAGTTTTATGTTCATTATGTGGCTTTGTAAGGAGCTCGTGGTTTATGAAAAAAAAAAAGGATTTGTTTATTATTTTTTTCTTAAAATCGGTAAAATAAGATTTATTTATATATATTATATATATATATAGTTTCAGCTTTTTTGTCGGATTTTTTTTTATACCACTAAGGTGGCAAACAAGCCTACGGTCCGCCTGATGGTAAGCGGTCACCGCAGCCTATGGACTCTTGCAACACCGACTCGCGCATTGCTGATCCTTCAGAAATCTAATCACTTCTTTTTTAAAGAACCCTATACTGTAGTCCTTGGAGAAAACCTTGGCAGGGATCTCATTTCACAACCCAAGCGTTCGCGGGAGGAAGTTTCTCTGAAACCGTACTGTACGCGACCATTTCGGTTCTAAAGTGTGAGAATTAATTCCCTGCCGATGGCGAGCGGTGCGATGGTAGAAAGTAGCCGTGGGCATCTAGTTTTTTGGATGCCAGCATTACCTTGTTTAGCAAATGATCTCGGAACTGAACATCGCTGGAGATGTCAACACCAAGGATCCCAATGCTCTTGGAGATGGAGAGGGGCGTGTTCTGGAATTGTGGGACCACAGTGAATGGGGTTTTCTTAGCGGTGAACGCGCAGACTTGTGTCTTTGTAGGGTTGAATCGGGCCAAGTTTTCCCGTCCCCAGTTAGAGACCTTGGACAGACTGATCTCGATTTGAGGCACAAGTTCTTCACGTTTTTCCTCCACAACGGAACGAGGGATGCTTGCACGGCCCGTATAATAAGCGTCTCCGGTACTATCATCTGCATAGCAATGTATGTTGTTGATGTCCAACATATCATTGATGTGCAGTAGAAACAGCGTAGGAGACAGCACAGAGCCTTGCGGGACGCCAGCATTAATGTCCATGCTATCAGAGCAACTACCGTCAACTACCGTTCATATGCGTCTGCCGGACAAAAAGCTAGCCACCCATTTGCACAAACCCTGGGGCACTCCGTAAGATGACAACTTCGATAGAAGACACCGGTGCCAGACCCGATCGAACGCCTTCGCTATGTCCAGGCTACATGCCAATGCCTCTCCCTTATCGAAAGCAATCTGTGATAGAGTCTTTTGCAACATTTTAGTTTAAATTACGACGTCAATATTTAACTTTGTATTCAATTAAGATTTGCATTTATTTATCATTACGTTGCGCAGGTTGTGAAGTTATCCTCAAAATAAGTTTAGATTGGCTAATCCAATCGTTTCAAATTCAAATCAGGCTATAAATCAGATGGTTTGATATATGCTTATATGTATAATGTAAAATTAATTAAAACATATACATACACATATCTATATATATATATTAAAAGTAAATACCTAAATAGGTATTAAAGGGCGGTTATGACGGAAAACGAATATAAAAAACTTTCTATACATTGTCTTCTTTCAGTTTAACATTAATGCCATACAAATGATGCACGTTTGGGAGATACACTTGTTTTTGACAACATGTGTTCATGTGTGGCAAAGTCTTTCACAACTGTTTTAATATTTAAAACAATGTGTGTTCCTGGCCTTAGTTGTTTTCCTGCATCGACTCTGTGACAAAATCCTTACAGTTTAAGCTATTAACTCACCCATAAGAGCCATACATTAAAGTTACTAGACTGTAAGGAATTAAGTATGTTTAAATATTTAGTGGAATAATAAACTAAATAATAAATTATCTACTAATCTCTAAACAGAGAATTCTTTTAACAAACCTCATCTGATTATCAAAATTTCAAAGTTATATAACAAAACTTTTAACAAAGCCAAGTATCATAAAACACATATAACACGCAGTAATGTATAAGACACAATACTTCATAGTCACTTAAATCCATTGTTATTGTAATTAATTGTTGCGTTGTTCGGTTACACACAAGAGTGATTAGTCGTTAGGTATTTACTTTTATTTATTCTTGTTCGGAAACTACATGCTTTTTGTTATGATGAGGTTTCTTCAGCAGCATAATATCTGAATTGTTTTTGATGAATAGTATTAAATTATTCGTTTTACGCACACTGTGAGAACTCGAATTGCGATGATCCTCTGTAGTGACAGCTGTATAATTTAACACCGTCATATTTTAATATCAATAAGGCTCACTTTAGTAAGTCACGATTTGAAGACGAGACTAAAAATTTACGTTTCAACGTATTCACATATTTTAACTTTTAAAATCATTTAAAAAAAAATGTAAGCCTTAAATCGGAAATTTGTCCGGCCATTAGTTTAGTACACTGTTTATTTTTTAAGATTTTAAATGTCATTTTTGTTACGCCATATGCCTCTGAGTTGTTATCGTTGGTTGAAAAAGTCGAGTTTTTGGAGCTACTGAAAGAGGATCACCTTGGGGCTTATTGGGAACAGTATCGAGTAAGCCAGACTCTGGAATCAGAAAGAAAAATGTATGCAAGTACCTTTCGAGACCCGTTAAAGTACTTGCATACATTTTTCTTTCGAATAACAGAGTCTGGCGTACTCAAGATTGTTTGCAATAAATTCCCTTGACTGACTCAGACGTCACTCGCTGTGATATTCTTACAAACAACTTTCGTACAACGAACCTAATGAACTTGAAATCTATAGGTGACGATATCAATAAATTAAAGAATAATTCTAAGTTGGTAATTAACGTTTTTACATTCTGTGTGCAAAAAGAAAACAAGAAACCCAAGAGTTAGTCGAACTTGCGCACCTACGTTCTTTAATAGCGTGAAAATTATATATATATAATTATAATTATAAGTATATTATAATTATAATTATATATATATATATATATGATTTATAGTCATCATTCACAGCACCAATATCACACATAACAAATTGGAAATCATAGTAAAAATTTTATTAAATTTATTCATACATTCTCATTTATTTCATGACTCGTATGCGTGCACACACACTCATACAGTTGTATGTATGAGTTTGAGTCAAAGCTGAGGTAGTTCTATAATTATCTACATTGTTATTGACAGTCGTTGATAATATGTATCTCTGGTCTGTATTTACGTCTATCAAGATCAACAAAATTACTTTATATTTATTTTCATTTAATTTTAATTTTACTTGTGACAATGTCGAAATGAAAAGCGAAATTTTTAGAGAACTTTTTTTTTTCATTTATTTCTAATTTTTATAGGAAAATAGAATATTTTCAATACATTTGCTGTTTGAAGTCAAACAGTCTTTGATTTCTAATCCCCACTCAAAGGAGAACGTAGTAACATATAAATGTAAATATTCATGTTAAACACTGTTATTAATAAACCATATAAATAGGTTTTTTGATTTATACACATATTTTTACAACGAAATCCCCGAAAAACACTCTATTTTGTTTCTTAAAGTTCTGTAAATGAGAAAACAAAACTCAATAAATCGGCGGATTTACTATATAAATCACTTTTATGTAAGAACTAATCTTCACAAAGCAATCTATCTTACAAAAGTTGCTTTATAGTTAAATCTTTCTATCCATCGTTATTATGAATAAGTAATGGATTTCATGAATGCTTACACAAAAAAAATATCGGCGATTTATTTCTCTTGTAATTCTTAAATTAGGAGACAATTAATTTGGTTCTGTTTTTAAGAATATTTATATTTATTTTTGTAGCAGTTGCAGTATTTTTCTAAAAAAACAATACGCATTGACCATCCTAGCTAATACTTTGAGATACATATATATTGTATTTGAGTGAAATGCAATCCAAATGCACTAATTTATGTAAGAGGCATTGAATGCGCTCAATGCTGTCTATTGCTCAATGCGCACATTCGATCGTTCTGTTGGCCAAAAATTAATGCACTATGACGTCACTTCCGGACAGCATTCAACGCATTGGCTGCACATTCTCAGGAGGTAGACTAGTAGAAGCGCTGTAGAACAGAACGATTTCCAATCCAATGTCCAATTCCAAAATTAATGCCGTCAATAGAACGCACATATAGTTTACTTAGACATGTCTGATGTTTAGTTAGATAAGAAAGAAGATTACTTTCTAATCGGTTTACGGGTGTCCATGTGTGAATTGACCAGTTGAGTAAACGCACATATCCAGTCATTTTATCATAGACTTATCTTCATATGTGTTTATCTATTTATTTTGAGTATAAAATATTTTTATTAATCAAATTAGTTATGTATTGGTGTGCATGTAGAGTCTTGGGACACCTTAGACACTTCATAGAAAAATTGCGTTATTCGTGACTACTAACACTACAAAACAAATTACGTATGTATACGCGCAAATGTGTGCGTGTTCTATATGAACGTTAACAGGATAGTAATAGAGAGGAGATGAAGTCGACACTAGAGAGCGGCAGACAGTGAGCATACTGCATGATACTGTTAAAACTGGAAACTTGAAAGATAACAAAAAGATAAAAGACAGACCCATGAATCACACCGTTTTCTATTTGTGATATGGCGTAACGATGACTTCCAATTACCTTACGCTTCATTAAATTTTCTTTACGTACAATGAACCCAATGAACTTGAAAATCGGTGACAGTATCGATAAATTAACAAAAGTATTTAAAATTTTTACTCAGCATTTACTCAGTGGTTTAAAACTAAAATTGTTTTTTATTTTCAGAATTAATTTAAAAATTCAATTCATTAAAGTATAAACATATTGGGTAATTTTTAGTTATTAAATGGCCTTCATGCAGGGAAAACGTTTTGTGAGAGTTCCAAATTTAAATTTTACTATAACCCGTGTTAAAAATAGGTGTTTTTTGTCATACGCTTATTGGTGAAGAACATGTACTTTTTCGAGTCGCAGTGTCAGAAAAACAATTTTTCTTTAGTATTTTAAAGGAAGAGGCTAAATATGGTAACACTGTTGAAGGCAATATTATTCAAAAGATACAGCTGATCACAATTTGTTTTTTTGTTTGTAACTAATAAAAATATAACATATTTATAACAAGTTGAAAAGTTCGCCTTAGTCGAAATCGATAACAATTATAATTTTATGTATTTTACTAGCAATGTAAATTAAGTATCGCAAAAAATTTAAGACGTTTAACGTTTTTTTATTCCATTACAATACATACATAGTCTGACGGTTTACATGTAGAAAACATTAAATTACATATCTATGCTTATTTGTGTAACCTCTGATACCCAAATTAGGATTTATGTTGTTTGTATGCCTGGGCCCTCGGACGAAGAGAAAATTGTAACTTAATATAATTTGTCATTACATTATTATAAATAATTTTCTGTATTATTGTACATATGTTTGTGTGCGCGCGCGTGTTTTATATATTCTATCTGTCTGTGTCTATTTTTATATAGGTTATAAATCTAGATATGATATTATAGAAATATGTATGGATATAAGCCCATCAATAAGGCGCTATTATTTTTATCATCCTTTCAGTATCCCCAAAGGATATAAGAATTAGCCAGTCAGACACTTTCTTTTTGCAATTAAACCTAGAAAGTGGGTAGATATTTCGTTGGCCAAGTTGTACAGATGTAAATCATTAAGTTTATAAGACTTGAGAACTCAGGCCCGGATTTATAGTCGTGGCTTAGCCAAAGTAACATTCTAAGACAGAGGCTTAGTAAGCGTAATGTAATTAAATGCAACAATGAACATAACTGAAGCCCGTTATAATAGTCGTTGCTTAGACAAAGTATTACTTATTGCTAAGACATAGGGTTAGCTTAAATAATGTAATAATAAACACTGCTTAGACACACACACGTTGCTAAGCATGCTCTTGTTCTTAGCTAAGCCTGAGTAACTCATTTCCTTTACTCAGGACAGTCTAAGCACGTAATGTGTTAAAAATAATAAAACTTTAATTCAGATGCTCAAATATCCATAAATTATTTTTTCCTAGCTTCTGACGTCGACTTCTGGAAGGGTACTTTAGGCAAATGAGAGAGGTGCGAGGGGGTAGGGAAATAATTCTGGTACATAATTACCTACGGTATCGTTTTTTGCTCTCAGCCGGTTTTTTGCTCTAAAAATAACATCGGATGCGCGCAGGTAAAGATTACAAGCCATACAGCGTTGTCGATGAACAAAACCACTGTTTACAATAAATTTACATGAAAAAAAACATAGAATTTTAGGTAGGCGGTGTTTTTGAAAATCTGGTAAAATGACTAATAGCAGTAGTATGTATTGTATAGAATTCTCCAAGTAAGACTTTCAGAAGTATTACTTAGGACATTGCTTAGCAACGTCTATTAATCCGGACCTTAAAGACTTGAGTTTAGCTCACTTTATGTGACCGGTGTTTTTGTATAATATTAGAGTCGTATTCTAAGGTACAGTGCATTCGCGTTATTGTATATTGAGCACAAAGAGTTGTCTCACTGTAAGAGTCTGTCAATTTTTGTAAAGCTGAGCTGTTGGATATCTACAGTGTCTTAAGTTCATAACTTTAAGAACTGTACTGTACGGCCAGTAGCTACGTTTTGACTGCTCCTCCTACGACGGACGGATATGTAATACCTTAGAATAGACTGACATAAGGCACAGTAACATTTTGAGGGTACGAGTGTCTGTAGAATGACGTAGTCTTTTAAATACAAAGACCATCTTCGGGCGGTAAGATTGATTATGTGTGTTCTCCAGTTAAGGTGGTTGTCGATATATACAGCTAGGTATTTTATTTGGTTGGACCTAATTAACCAGCTAATATTGTGTAAATATATCGAGTTGTTTTTGCATTGCAATAAGTTCCAAATGCACAAATCTATATAATTTTTTTGCTAGGCGCAAACTCGTGGTGTGACAGTATAGGGATTTAGAAAAAAAAGTGATTGGATATTTAAAAGTGGTGTTGCAAGCGTCCAAAGACAACGTTGGCCGCTTAGAAAAACGCGAACCGTAAGCTTACTTGCCACCTTGGTGGCATACAATGATATGTTAGTTTTTAAAGATTCATTACATTGACAAAACACAAAAAAGCCTGGATGTGTTTAAAGTCATATACACACACTTAAAAAAAAATTTCGCGCGACGAAAGAAACTTATTCCTTATCCAAATAAGAACGATAAAACAAATTATCCAAGCATTAATGTAGCAAGTACTACAGAAAAGTTACCAACAGCTCCGCACCTCTGTTATCATATTTCATTAATTGTTTGACGAACGGTTAAACACAACAGTGATTGGTCGTTATTCTTTTACTTTCGCTTGCTCAGAAATATATAAGCTTTGTTACGTAAAATTTATTATTTTTGTTGTACATAGTTTTTTTTTGTACATAGTTTATTAGAGTAAGTAAGAGTTAATACTCTAATAAACTATGTATAAAAAAAATCTATATAGACATACATAATAATATAAAGTCACTTTAATCTGGATTCAGTGAATCAGAACCGCAGTGTCGTGGTGATGAACTAACCAATTGTCACAAAGGACTGACGATAGTGGATAAGTTTGGAGGATTGTTCAAAATGATGCCCATGACTACTTTCTACCATCACAACGCTCGCCATCAGTAGGGAATTCATTCTCGCACTTTACAACCTAAATGTTCGCGTACAGTGCGGTTTCAAAGAAACTTCCTCCCGCGAACGCTTGGGTTGTGGAATGAGCAGGAAGGGAAGATTTTCTCTAAGGACTACAGTATGGGGTTCTTCAAGAATGAAGTTATCAGTTTTTTTAAGGGGTTCAATACGCGAGTGATACCCTTGGTGTTGCAAACGTCCATAGGCCACGGTGACCGCTTACCATTAGGCGGACCGCAAGCATAAAAAGAAGCTGTCCCCCAGAGTATAATGTGGATGCGTATCCTGGCACTGGTTACTTCCTTATGGGCAATAAAACCCTAAAGATCAGCACATACAATATCAAATAGCACCATTCCCATTCGTTTTATCAGAATGAAACACTACATTAATTTCGTGTATAACTAAAATCACTATATAATCAAATAATCAACTAAAATCACATTTTTAATAATGCCTTGAATTTACAGACACGCGTTCTTCAGATCTTTGTTATACATATATAATAAAAAAAATTACATTTAAAAGATACAAATAAATATCGGTAACAAAACCTAAAAAAAAGAATATAAAATTGTTGCTGATTCAGGGTACATTCTGAATTTATTCGTCTGGACTTTTATGACCCGCATATTTATAAAAGTCTAGCCAGTACGTTCTTAGAAATGAATAGACTGCTTTGTTTGAAAATACAATTCGATTTTGTAAGCAAAAAAAAAAGCACAACTAACAGCTTTAAATCGGTAAGAGGCGATACTATTACATTTCGTCGTAGGTGTCAAATTACTATATTTTTTTCGAATACATACAAAAAAATGCGGAGTTTCAAATAACACACTAAAACAAATGAGTAGTAGGCAAGTAATAATAAAATCAAAATAAATTATATCTAGCTAAATATATACATACATAAAAACATGACTAAGTTCTAAAAAATATGCAATCTATTTTACAAAAATCAGCCAACAAGTTAAAACTGTACAGTTCACAAGTGTGGCCCGCACTGGAATAAAGAACGACAAACATTAAAAAAAATTACATACTTGAATCTTACGAATAAACTTATTAATTTTAATAAAAATATGTTCTGATTTTTTAAAACAGTTTTAAAATAAACATTACACGGAGCCAGAATAAAATAAGACAAACATTTGTTATTTTAAAAGTCAGAATTGTTAAAATAGTAACAGATTTTTCGTATTTGTAAGACTCTCAAGAAAAGAAATGTTAAAGCACCCAGACAATTTACGGAAATTGCTACCTCATTTAGGGTACATGTATATAATTTGGTTCACTTAGGAGCTTGTAATTGTGAATAGAGACATTTTTCTATTTCTATTGTAGCTTACTTTAAGTAAAAAAAAATCAGAGATTTTTTGAAATCCATTTTCAACGCCAATGTTGCTGTGTAAGACGAAGTCAGCAAAGTCAGCAAAATTTGGGATGAAGGAGGTAAGATACAATATTGTTGAGACTAACTTCAGGTAATTTAAGTCAGGATCGTGTCTGGAATATGTTATTACCTAGTTGTTAGTACTTACCTAACAAAGTAAAGCCATACATTGTTAGCGTTTTTTAAATTTAGTAAGTAGTTAGTTTTATAACATTTTCATAACAGTCTAGTAAGTTAGGAGTAGCAGAGGAAGGTGCTTAACAAAGCAAATCTCACATGTTAAAAAACAATTATCTTTATAAATCAAACATAACATATACATATAAATGTATGGAAAAAAGGGTGAGATCTGTCAAACCTGAGAATTGACTGACTAAAGCCCGGTTTATCAATGCCTTAAATCGATATACGAGGTGGAAAGAAAGGCGGTCATTGGAGGGAAAGTACCTTAAATTCGAAACAAAAAATAGAAACACTTCTTTTTTTATGCTAAGAATTACTGTATCCAAAGATTTTGGTAAATCAGCTGTTTTAGCCGGTTATCAAAATTTCAATAATATAATTTTATGTAATTACTTATTGACAAAAGTAAAACAATTAACGATTATTTTTGAATATGTACGTACACCACCTAGTGCATATTAGAACCATTATAATAAATCGATAAGGATTCCTAATACACGGGTAAGTCTCAAATCACTCCTCGGAATTCCCCGGAGATTGGAAAAGGAATTCCGTGGAAGGAATGTTACCCATTAGCGCTAACTGCTTCCGAAAGTCTACGTCGGGGAGTCATTTAAGTTTCACGCGAGAGCTTTGATATAACAATGTTATAAAGTGTTTTCTTACAAATTCCGCACCAGACTTGATTCTTTCGAAAATCTGCTGGCAAAGTTCAATTAGTTTTAAACTTTAAAAACGTGGGTATAGTTAAAATATGAATTCAGGATATTGAAATTTTATTTTAGTTTATCTTCAATATATTGTTAGTAATCTTAAATGAAATTGATTAGTTAATGGGTATATCAGTGTGGAATTCAGAATTATCTGAATTTCTTATTTCATGTTCTTCTTCTCTCACATCTTATGACAAAACTTTAAGGCAGATATCCAGTTGGAACTACCTAAAGACTCAGTTATTTTTTGCAAAGAATACGGGCATATACATTTGCTTAATGAGTGTTCATCTGTAATCGACCGTGTTAATCTCGAATAGAGGTCATTTATCTGCGACATAAATATCTTTCAAATTGAAGCACACCTGAGCATCAAATCGGAAATGAAATTATTAAAATTAGGTTATATTACATACACTATTGAAAATCGATTACAGTAAATTTTTAGTAATACATTTTAATTCGCTTTAAGTTAATAAGGAATGATGGATTGAAAATAGAGAAGCAAGAAGATCAAGAGTTATTGTACGCTTATTTTCTTATTTTAGAAGGCTTTAATAATACTTCTATATGTTTGTCACATATGGTAGCCGCAGTCGGTCTTTCTCCAGCCAGTCATACACTTTGTCGCGGCGCCATAACTATCTAGACGTTGTCGGATGTATCAAGGGCGATGACTGATTATATAAATAAAATTAATGTCTCAGCCGTTTAGAAAAAGCTGATAAATGGTTTTGCCTCACACAGGGTAGATTAATTAGCCATTAAGAACGATAATTGCACTTATCAAATAATATATACACTTATCATTGCACTATCTACTTTACGTAAAACGTGATGGGGCAGAAAAGTTCTTGAGTGGCGATCATGGACCGGAAGACCCAGTGTCTACTACCAAGTATACATTAGAGCTACAGGAAGCCAATGGAAGCAGGTGGCTCAGAACCGACCGCTGTGGAGACATGGGAGAGGCACACGTCCAACAGTGTACTTGTACAACGAAATGTAAATATAAGACAAAAACTATATATCTTTATTCGAACTAATAGTTAAAGTCGTGTTTTGTTTGACCTCAAAGTGTTGTGTAACTGTGGTCATATAGATTAAGTAATTTTAAACTTTTGAATTTATGACATTACACGCATTACGCGGCGAATATAGAAACCTAACCGACGGCATTACGCATTAGTACAATTAAAACATAATATCTTTACTATATTTACACCATTTGTTTACGACTTCAGTCCACAGATATCGTATTCTATTGTTTTAATACAATTACTAATCATGTACAGTGCAACAAACATTTCTGACTCGGTGTATGTCGTTAGTGTCGCGTAAGTTTACAGCATTTTAATATGGTGATTTAGTTATGATGTTTGACCTATGAATCAAAAAATTTTGCTATGCAAAACCAAATCACAGACATCCTGCTTGATATTAACATGCTTTTCTTTTTTTACCTACTAGATATATCAACTACCAATAAAATCACTAATGAATTACGTTTCCTTAATGTATTACTATGTTATATGCTGTACAAACTATCTTTTAATCCTTGTCATGGGCATGGGTATGGATGGTCAAGAAGCTATCGTGGTTTACCATTTTTGCAGCTATTTCTTAATTTTACCAAAAAACTAACATGAATAAATAAATACACACGTAAAAACCTCATCAGACTGAGCCACATATTATTGGCTTTAAGTATATTGTCCGCTCCGCCTCTCATTCGTGATATATTTTGGTGGAGCGGCTCTGACAGGCAATAGCTATCATGAGTTATACCAGGAAATATATTTATCCGTATCTTATATGCCGTCATTTTTATGGATATTACTCTTTACCACCAGTAAGTTTGAGCTTTTCGAATAGGCTTGTTTACCGTCAAGTAGGCCGGTTTGGATGGTGAGATAGAGATCTTTTTATGATGGAATGTATTTTGTTGGCACTTATATGCGTAGACTTTTGGATAATCGTAATATCCTACTATGTTTATAGGGACGTTAAAGTTAGGGATGGAATTTTTGAATTACATTTAAGTGTCTCCATTTATGTTACAAATATAGGTAGATATGTACGTAAATAAAACTATGTAGACAGTGGTAATAAAATAAAGTGTAATCGTATTAACTTGCGTTTTGTGTCTGGTTGCCATAATCGGAGGGTGCTGATGTAAAAGATTTATTTTTAAACAATATTTACAAATGTTAACTGTTTAGCTGTTTATATAAATATTTAAAGACATAAATGTAGGTATCAAATCCAAGAATTTACAGAATTTAATCATTTAGATGTACCTATAGTTTAGACAGTCAAAATAGCCTGATTCAAATATGATAGTGATTTATTGTTTAGTATTACTTAGTGTTTTAGATCATGATTTTTTAGGCTTCCGTAGCCAAAGGGTAATTAGCGGAACCCTATTGCTAAGACTCCGCTGTCCGTCCGTACGTCCGTCCGTCTGTCACCAGGCTGTATCTCATGAACCGTGACAGTGAGACAGTTGAAATTTTCACAGATGATGTATTTCTGTTGCCGCTTTAACAACAAATATTAAAAAAACAGGATAAAATAAATATTTAAGAGGGCTGCCATACAATAAGCGTGATTTTTTTATGCAGTGTTTTATAGATAATTGTACGGAACCCTTCGTGCGCGAGTACGACTCGCACTTGGCCGATTATTTTAATTCACTATGTAAAGCAACAAATTATAATGATCATTCATAATCATCTTTGGACCGGATATTTTTATTGACCTTAAAATTTTCGAATGTAGAGATTTTTTTTTATATTAGCTGTATACTATAAACATAAAAATCAACCCAAATTTCTAAACATGATTGTAAATAATAGGTTACTATTTTATTAATACTCATTCCTACTCGAGGTTATCAAGATTAGACATAATAAATTTTATTTTATTTATACATATATATATATTAATATATATAGAAACAAATGCATAAAGCATAACTTAAGCGAAAATAAAAAACCAAACATAGACTATTACATTTATATATCCTGAATAATATGGAATAATTTTATGTCGAAGAAAACGATTTGAGAGCTTTTGGTGTTTCATTCGCGTCTGTGTCAACATTCGTAGATATATATGTGAAGGCCTTTCAGTGCAATAAAATTTATGTAGATGAAAGTATTCGTAATACATCGAATATTGATCAGATTTTTTATTCGTAAACATGTTATTCGAAACCTGTACAGATAGACATAGAATTATCAGTTCGTATGTGATAAATAAAGTTCTTTGTATATATTAAAATCAAATCAAATCACACAATATTTATTCAAGTAGGTGTCTGAGAATACTTTTGAATCTTTAAACAATGTTAATTTATGCCAAAAAGAGCCGGCAAGAAGTTCTATTTAAAGAAGTAAGTATTCATTCTTACATGTACTCCAATAGGTTTTATATAGGTACATCTATTTGATTTTTCAATAAAAAAAAAGTAAAACTGTAAAAGTCAACTAAGTAGCGTAAGGTTAAAAGTAAACTAAAAAGTACGACGCGGTGGGAGCAACTGATACTGTAACAGTTTGTAAATTCTGAACCCTGGCACATTATAGGCATGGGCACTGTCCGCGTCTACTGTCGATGCCTGATCTGTTACGATACTTTTACCGCTTTTGTTAAACACTCACACATTGGCGCATATCACTAAGTCATTTCTTTTTAAAGTAAGTATACGAATAACTTTTTTGTATGAAGTGTCCTAGGTGTGACTCTGGGTTTTGCCCGGTACCGGTAAGGCTTACTACCTACCACGAAATAATATCGGTGAAACGTAGACGTTAAAATACTGCTAACTGTTCGTCGCAGCTATTGCAGAATAATTAATAAGCTCAAGGTATTGTTAGAACAAAATAATTAGAATAAAATGCTAGTAATTGGCGTATGAGTGTGTGTGTTTGTGTTGTGTGTGTGCGTGTGTGTGTGTGTGTATGTGCATATCTAAGGGTGCGTTTATATTTTGCCTGTGTAATGATAGTAATGAATATAAAACAAATGACTATCGTAATAATATGATAGCATTAGCTAAGCAGTCTACTTTTATCACAAGCCTATACAATGGGAAGCTAAATACAGCACTATTTAAATATTGTGTTTTATTTCTCTCCATTACTTCCTTACTTTACTGCATGTAAGGCTGGGTGAATGCGATTGTGAAATGGGGAACTTAACAGCGGCCAACTGACTTTATAAATCCTACATGGTTTTGCGTACCTACAAATACGTACATTGAAAACTTAGCTCTTGAGTCTTTGTGATAAGCTTCATTTTTCGTTGTACACAGAATAACTTATAGTAGATTTGGTGTGGTACAATTCAACAGTTACCAAGTTTTGAACCTACATAAAGATTACAACTATAATATACTTTTTAGAATATGTTGAAAATAAAGATAACCTCGGAACTCATGTCTTCATTTTCTGATATATATATTACAGATTATTTAATACATGGTAGATTCTCCGTCTAATTAGCTATAACTAAACATTTTATAATTACTATGGACAACTGTGTCGTTAAGAGTATTTAAATCATATTATCGACCCAAAAGTGTAATTTAGGGATTTGTGTCCATTCAAATGTATTTTGATGAGCACTGTTATAAGGGACGTAAAAGCCAAAATTGTGCTTTTTAGAATAATCGACTAGCTTTTTTCTTTTTTTTTTCTAATTTTTTATGTCTGCAGACTTCTTCAAAATAAACTAACTGATTTTTGGACTATTTTATAGCAAACAAGAATACATTCATAAAATGATTTAGACTTTCGTTATAGTGATCCGCGATTTAATATAATTCCAATCCTAAAAAAAGGAATAACATATTAAGATTAATATATTTTTATATCCTTCCTAACCAAAGCTAAGCAAAGTGCATATTTTAAATTTTAAAAACGATCAACTTTTATCAAATACGAATTGTTATACCAAACCTACTCGCAAGTTCAGTAATAAGCAACATTTAAAGATAAGTAAGTCAATAAAATAAATATAGAATTTAAAAATATATTAATCGCTAATCGCTTATGAATTGCCTTGTAGATTAACTGCTGGCAGTTGCGGTCGCATAAAATATGAAGGCCGTAGTCGTAGTAGCCAACGTAAAATTAGGTGGATTGCCAACTAAGCTAGACGAAAATTATTAAGCATGTCAACTGAAACGACTCTGACATATTTAATGAATAGTAAAACCCAATTTGAATAGATGTCGCAGTAAAAACTAATCTGTAGTATTTATCCATCTTCTATTTTTTTCTAGAAATCACATTTCGAAAGTATTGTAAATTCATCACTTATTTAGGCAGAAGCTCAGTGCGGAAGGCAGAAGGCTGCTCAAAATCATATTAGGGATAACATAAAGTTATTTAACAAATTTTTTAAATAAATAAAAAAAAAATAGAGGCAATTTTGATTCTAAATTATATGAGGATAAAGCTGATCATTATGTGTATAATAAAAATATATTCTGTGTATCTGAAATATTATATTATTTTTTTATCAAAGATACAGACAAAAGATTTGACCTCCAGGCAGGACTTGAACCTGCGACCTTACATAGACGCCATTGTGCTTTGGCAATCAAGCTATTGAGGTACAATACAGTTGGTACCAGTATGTGTTTATGTGGTTTCTTAATTCCATTAAGATCTTTGTGTTTATAAGTAAGTATTATGTAATAGGAACGTATAAGTTGCCTAGAATTGGTGTTTGTCTTACTTTTTCATTTTATTCAAATTTAAACTGTTCATATTGTTTATTTTCTTAGTGTGCATAAGAACCTTGTATTTCAAATCTTATTGCATATGCACGCAGTATATGCAGCGTTTCATGTTTAAAGCTGGCATAAATTACTTTTATTATGGCAATTTTACCTTTCCATATTAACTGCAATGTTGTAATAAAACTTACCTGAAACAAAATAAGACATTTTTATAGCTTTAAGCACGATAAAAATACTGTAACTCAAATGTACACTCATAAAAAGAGACACGCTGGAAAAACATATGGGCTTTCTACAAATGTATGTAAGACTGAATGTAAGTTCTATACGAGCCGGTATTAAAAACATATAAAAGGTACTATTATGACACTGTCACTTTAAATTAAAGTTGTTATTGAAAAAAATATCTACTATTTAGAAGTCTTTGAATTTCAAGCAAATTGCTTTTAGAGTTTTTTTCTGTTTGCATGTTTGTTGTGGATTTGTATGCTGTTTCCGCTGTTATAAAAATATATTTTTTTTACAAGAAAAATAATGATTATACAGATGCACATAATATAACATAAAAGAATATTATTAAAAAAAAAAAAATACAAATTGCGATCTTATTAAATTAAGATAATATGACTCACATTGCTTTTTTCTAATGTTTTACACAACGAATGTATACAATCACAACACAAAGCAGCAATGTAGGTCGTAACCGGAACCTGACATTGCGATACTCATATAATACATACATCTACTTAACTCCCAGTACGAAGCTGCATATTTTGGTCAATCAAACATCTCATGAATTCTCCACTGCCATGAGGCTATTATTAAACTATTATTTCCCTGTCCAATGCTTCTTCAGTTCAATAAGTTTGCAAACTATTTCAGTTAACTTCTACTCATAACGCAGTTATTCATTACAAGAAGTGTTTGTATGTTTGTCTTCACGGTTTTTATACCAGCAGCTGAATACACACCCACATCAAAATGTGGCGGACAGCTTTCTTACCAGCCGCTTTAGTTTTGCGTGACAGGAGGTGAACCTGTCGCCGCAACACCACCTTTCTAAAAGCCTGTGGCTCTGAACTTTAAGCTTTTTTGTTTGACCAGAAATAAACAGCCATATCTCTCTCAGCTCTGTTTTTCAAAATGGTTTGAATATTCGCCTGTTACCTCAGCCGTTAATTGATCCTATTATAGGGGCACAGGGCTTTTCTTAGAGAAAGAAGGCTTCAGCCATAGACCACCGCGCTGGTTCAGTGTTGGCAAGCTTATATAGTCCACAGAGCCTGCACAAGGCCTTTGACTTGGGTTAACGCCTGCTAAATAATGTAAATTGTATATATTACGGCTTTTATTCCCCGAAGGCGTAAACAAGAGCCTGAAAACACACCCACATCATTTTGTGGGGGACAACCTCTTTTAACCAACCACTTTAGTTCTGCGTGACAGATTGTGATCCCAGCGTCGCAACTCCACTTCTGACAGCAATTTTTCTGTTCTAAGGTGTCTTAATGACAGATTATTGATTAAGTACAAGTTACCATGCGTTTGATATCATACTAATGATTTGTTTTGATCACAGAGAAATAGCCAATTTGGTAGTTTCATGTCCTTGCCTAAACAATAAATTCTGATGTCTATTCAGTAATAACATTAACAAGAATATAATCGATTTAAAAATGTAAAATTACCTACACTGTGGTATATAAATATTCAAAGCTAACACGTATTATAAAAAACGCTAAAACTACTTATAAGTCGCTTGCAACAAAATATCCTCGATAACTTATTATATAAGTTCATAAACCTACTCTAAAACGATAATAAGTAAGTTTTTTTTTCCAATAACATAATACCTGCAAAGTTAATGTGAGTTCAAAAACAGAAATTACGGCGTCATAACACAAACCAAGAGCACTTCAGAGAAATTCTTTTGGCTAGCTTAAAAGTTTCGTATAAATGGGCTTTCATATATACGATGTACTTACTTACTTCAAAGCACAAGCTTACTTGAAGGGATCCGACACGAACTCTTTTAAGAACCTTGACTTACACCGACAAACTAAAATAGCTGCAGTGAAACGTGAGATGCATTGTTGAACTTACATTTTAGACGAAACATTGCTTGTGTATAACAACTCTAAAAAGTTGCAGCAGGTTTATAAGCCGACCAATTTAAAATAGTAAAAGAAAATTATGTCACTGGATATAACTCACGCGACGGTTTGATTTGATCTGCTTATTTTTTAACCAAAAATGGATGAGATTTTTATTTGTCTTTGTTCACACAGGTATCGTTTACCGATTTGAATGATTATTTCTTATTGAAAGGCACGTCGTCGGATAATACGGAAACAAAAGTTAAGTAAGAAAATAAGGCTGTAAGATTTGTTTAATTACTTAGATGACATACTGAAATATATTTTAGAGTAAATTTTAGTTACAGTCAAACTTTAAATACCAACTAAAAAAAAGAGATAACCTTTGTGGAAAATTGTCTCCAAATTACTTCAAGGTCAACATCGGCACATGAGTACTGGTCATATAATTGACTACACTGTGCCAGCGGCTTTGGCCTTAATTATGGCTACTTTTTATCCCGAAAAATTTAAAAGTTTCCGCGGGAATAACTATAACAGAGGTTAACGAACTATAGCTACATCTATAGCTTGCTATAGCATACTTCATTAGTCCAGTTATAGAGTTAATTAAGGAGGTCCACGCCGATAACCGAAATTAGGGCGGGCGGAGCCGCTGGCTGTCTAGTATCTCATATTTCTTTTTTATCCTTTGTCAACCAAAACAAATATTAGCAGCTGATTACATGTATGTTTCCTATTCCGGTTTCTGTACTTATTGTCTTAAAACATAACGTGGAAGAGTATTGTATTGTAACTTATATAAATTATATAATATTTAAAAACTTATACATCTAAAAGATTGGCAATCCGATCCGATTAACATTAAACTATGTTTTCACTCAGTTTGTAATAATTATGCCCATTACTTAATAAGCACTGCATAGAACATATGTTAAGATGATATTCTATTATCACCAACTAACACAGAGCAACGGTCATAGATAATATATAATATTTTTGTTTTATTTATTTATAGTAATATAACCTCTTTTAAAGAGGCATAAGTCTCAGAGCATACAGCCTCTTCTGCCTTTATTGTTTTTTGCTCTTCTTTTTCCCATTATTCATTTGTAAATATTTATTTTTTTATATTTTTTTTCTTTGGTACGCAATTCAGATATTTATAGTATTATACTATAATATATAAAGTAATTGTAGTAAAGTAAAGTAGTAAAGTAATTAATACAAAGTAATGTATTCATTTTATATAGTAATTGAAACATGCATAGGTCCTTGTTTTTCCCACGGGTGCAAATCGTGCTGAGGGGGAGGCCCTTTTTGGTCACGCACTATTTTTTTTTTTTTTTTGTTATTTCTTTTTAGAATTCCGTACCCAAAGGGTAAAAAACGGGACCCTATTACTAAGTCTCCGCTGGCCGTCCGTCCATCTGGCTGTCACCAGATTGTATCTCATGAACTGTGATAGTCACACAGTTGAAATTTTCACAAAAAATGTATTTCTGTTGCCGCTATAACAGCAAATACTAAAAAACAGAATGAAATAAATATTTAAGGGGGCTCCCATACAACAAACATGATTTTTTTGCTCGATATTGATAACGGCAACAGGTAGACTTGAAAGGCTTGAAATATTTGCAGAATATTAAATTATATATCCACTTTAAACATAAATAATGAAATTGAAATAAAAAAAAATATTTGAGGTGGGTTCCCATTCAACAAACGTGTTTTTTTGCCGTTTTTATAGATAATGGTACGGAACCTTTTGCGGGCGAGTCCGACTCGTACTTAGCCGATTTTTGTTATACTGTTTGTGTTTGCTAAAGAAAAAATTAAATCTTTCTTTCTTCTTTCATAAGTTATTAGTTATCTAATAAGTTATTTCTGAAATGCTCATTTCCATGTATGTATGTTTCGAATCAGAGACGTAGTATTACCTACTACCTTAAAGACCTTTTCAAATTGTAAAATAAAATTATATCACTAAAAACAATTTGCAATGCAGTTTTTTTTTGTGTTAGTGGACTTAATGGCTACTTTTTTACAAAAAAATACATATAATATAATATCAATATATAATAATTAAAGAACAAATGCTTAATATTTTTTGCTACCTACTTTTGACATACACTTAAGTTATTTTCATTTTTTCAAGTTTAATTAATGAAGAAAGAAGAAAGAAATAAAACCAATTTTCCTCCAGGGTACGAAAAAATGAGCGTATTATCCTCCCACCTAGACCTTTTATCTTTACAAATGAATATTTTTACAATATAACTTTTGACAGAATTTAATAAAATTGCCAAAGGTCTTAAATATTCAGTTTTCTGCGTATTAAAAAAAAACCTTTGAAAGTTGTAAACCGTTTTTAAATCAAGTGGCCTGTTTCTTTTAACTTTTAACAAGGCCTTAAATATTTACCTTGTCTTCAAAATATTAAGCACAAATGAGTTTCAAAAGAAAGGTATACCTATTTAATGATCTACCTGTCTAATTATGGCAATTAGCTTAAATATTTTTTGACTAAATAAATAAACATTTCAAGACATTACACACAGTGCCATCTGGTACCAAACGCAGCAAAGCTTGTAGGTACTATGGATACTAGACAACGGATACAAATACTCAAACACTTTTTTTTGTAAATAAATACATATTTTACAGTCAGACTCAAAACAAACCGAAACGTTCATCATATAATTGGGGTAAACACCCTGTGCGGGAATCGAATCCAGGCCCCACACCCTTCAGTTCTGCAGGCTGAACCACGCAGTATAAATTCATATATTCATAAAAGTAAGTTTTTTGTAACTATTGTTAATTTATTGTACTTAATAAATAGAAATTACTAATTAATAGTGTACCAATGCATTACCAATAAAACTATAGGTAATAAGAGTAAGTAATGAGTCCAGAAAATTTCTCTTAAACTGTAAGTCCTACGTGCAGTAAAATAGAATATATACATACTTCGTATATAAGTCGTGAAGTAGAACAATAATATGACTATTATTATATTATATTAATACTATTGTAAAATTACATTTATATATTAAAATATATTTTAATAAAAAAAAATCCTACTAATATTATAAATGTAAAAGTTTGGAAGTTTGTTTGTTACTCAATCACGCTTCAACCTCTGGAAGGATCGGAATGAAACTTGGCACATATTTAGGTTAGGTCCTGGAATAGACTCCTTTTATCCTGAAAAATGCACTATAGCTACAGCTTGCTATAGCAAACTCCATTAGTATAATTGAGGAGTTGATTAAGGAGTTTCACGCCGATAACATAATTTAGGGCGGGTAGGGCCATGCTGGCAAAATCTAGTATTATAAATAAATAAATAAAATTTGCGCTACAAAGTTATTTTCGCAATATTGCCTGTCTCAAAAATAACTTAAGAATGATGAGATTGTACAAGTTTAAAAGAGTAGGTACTAAGTGAAGAAGGTAGGCAAACAAAGATTCTTAACAACTCACTAGCGAATCGAGTGGTTCAAAAATTGCATCCTTAGCAAAGCGAGAGATTCTGAGGCACGAAACCCAAAAAAAAATTCCAGCCGTGGCAAACATACAATTTATCATCTCACTACAGCGAGGAAAATATGTACAAGATACCAGACAAATAATGAATGGAACAAGTATACTTATATTAAAAAGTTAAATTAAGTATTGATAACATGATAATAATATTATAAGTCTCTGAAATAGGTTGAGCGCCTTCTGTATGTCTGCATTTAGTCAACAAACCACACGCTTAGAAGTAAACTTAGGTATTTTACGTCACAGGTGGAGTGACACATGTTTTTTAATTATTAACTTATGGTCTATGGTCACCTGTCAAAGTTGCTTACATTTTTTTCATTCTTATATTTTTATTGTATTTTAAATATTTTACATGTCAATCTAATCTTTTTTAATTCATAAACCGTTAATATCTCTAATGATATTCCCAGATGAACGTTTTCGTAAAAAATTAAAGAAAATAAATACTAAAAAAAAGGCAATTACAAAAGTGACAAACAAACTGTTTTCAAAATTGTAAAACATTGTAATCACTGCGAATAAGTGAAAAATGTGTACAGTTTTTGGACATCCCCTACTTACAGAGTGATAATGCAGGGTATATAAGACCGGTGATCGTTGTCTTAGGAAGTGCTTGGATGTTTGGTGGAAAACAGACAAACAACAAACAGACAACAAACAAACCAGACTACGAGCTGTGACGCAACCTGAGTCCGGGGCTTGGTTACAAGCGGTTCCTTCGCCTCACCTGGGCACTCTTCTCGATGATGACTCTTTGCGTATTGTGGTAGCTCTCCGTCTGGGCTGTAAGGTGTGTGAACCTCAAATATGCACCTGCGGTTCCATGGTGGAGGCCAATGGTTATCACGCCCTGAGTTGTCGGCGGTGCACTCGGAGATTTCTGCGTCACCATGCCCTGAATGACATAGTTCGTAGAGCCCTTATATCGGCTAATGTCCCCTGCTTGCTTGAGCCTCCAGGTCTCAGCAGGTCTGATGGAAAGAGACCAGACAGGCTGTCTCTGGTGCCATGGAAAAATGGGAAGTGCCTGATCTGGGACGCAACTTGCGTCAGCACTGTTGCCGCCAGTCACCTGAGTTGCACCATGCTCTTTGCATCTACCGCTGCCGAAGACGCTTGCTCAAAAAAAGGCTTAAATACGCTTGATTGGAGTCGCTTTATCATTTTGTACCTGTAGCAGTGGAGACCTTGGGCAGTTGGAGTGTGGACGCGAAGTGTTTAGTGGGAGAAATAGGCCGTAAATCAAATAAAGTGACAGGAGACTCACGCTCTGGGTCGTTCTTGGTGCAAAGGATTGCCATCACTATACAGCGAGGTAATGTTGCAAGCATTATGGGCACCTTTGCACCAGGAATGATCAGGGGTGTGTTATTTAATGACTAATTTTTTTTTTTTTTTTTTATTAAATTAATTGTTATTATTAGCTTTAGGTTTATTTAGTAAAAGTAATATATATATATAGTAAAAACAACTAAAATGATTCTACTATGTAATTCCAAATAAATGTTTCTTTTCTTTTTCTTTTTTTAAGATGCGTTGCGAATTTGCACCATGCCAATTTTAAAATTCGTAGAACAAAAATTATACTTTAAACTTAATTATTATTGCTGAATTTCACAATTTAAAAACTACAATAAATCATCTATGTTATAACATTAAACAAAACATTATCTTTAATGCAATAGTATCAAACATTAAACTAAAGTGTTATTAACGGATCACTAATGTATAAAGTAGTAAGAATTAACCGTATTTCGGACAGTTACATAATGTTTGTTTTTGGAGAATTTAAAAAAAACCTTTTGCGCGCAAGCGGATAAAGTAGACTTTTCCAAGTGAGCCTTTACAAACCAGTGAGATGAAATAAATATTGTTAAATATTTAGATCAACCTTTGTAATAATACAGACTTTTAAACAACATTGTGTATTGAAGTTAATGAAAATACTAGTTTTATAAGTACTTTTATTATAAAGATTATTTAAATAATTAACAGTTTTATTAGCAAGGTGAACGACCTGACACATCGCGCGACCACAGAGTAGAGAGAGAAAAAACAAAGGAAAAATTAGGTTGCGTTACTTGTGCGCGACAATGTCCATTTCATCGCATCATGTATTTTTTAGTATAAGTTACAAAAGGTATTTTATGTCATCTGGTTGTAGACAAAATGTTCAGTAGTTTAGTTATATAACACGAGTCTACTTCCAGCATACTATATGGTTACTTTCATAACCTATTGTAACGATATTTGTCGTATAAGTTTTCAGTGTCTAAATAGGTTAAACGCTGTCAGTAGGGAAAACATTTCAAACAAAAACTGCACATTCAAATTTTAAAGCAAAATGATACAAACGCCAAATCTTCTTGTTTGAATTTATTCGCTTTTGATTCGGTTTGTCATGATAAGAGGTGGGTAGCCTTCGAGGTTAACCATCGACCTTAAAGTTTTGAACTAAAAGGGTCTTTCACGTCATTACTTTGCTGGCATCTGAAGATGACGGGTTCGTGTAGCGTAGCTGGTACTAACAAAGGAATTCTGGAAGTTAAAGATCATAATAATTTTGAACTTTGGCAACATTTTTATGTATATGGTGCTGGAGATTCTGTATTTCACAACCCTTTATTTTAGGGTTTCATACGAAAAGGGTGCTAAATAAACCTGTTTAAAGCCTGTGTATCTGTACTTCTGTCTAACATCTAAAGGGCTCTATCCATTGAACCGTCATAGTTATAATACTGTTTGTCCATAACATGTTATGTTATATTTGATGTTTTTGAAGTTTAGCTAGTTAATAAAGTTAAAACTAGATGGCACTAAATAAACGTAAATGTTTCCGACTATAGGCTTTAAGGTACAGAACCCTCGGTGTGCAGGTCTGTCCAACTCCCACTTGGTTGGTTTCGTTTTGTAATGCAAATATTCAGGAGCGCCTGTGTGCAAAATCTATAAGGCGCCCTTTTGTGATCGTTTATATAGAAAGCTCGCTAGGGCTAGAATTAGACTGATGCTTCGATTCCAATTTTGCAACCGTTTAATATATTATACGAGCTTATCCCTTTGCTACCTCCTGTAATTTACAATTGGAATTTCGGATACTTTTAGTTATAATAAAACCTGTGATCATTTTGGTTTAAGTTTTTTTAGCTTAAATTTAGATTTCTTCAGGCACTGCGAGAAAAATATCTAACTTGCTAGTTTGTATATGCTATATAATCCATCCATTTTTAGGGTTCCGTACCCAAAGGGTAAATAGCAGAACCCTATTACTAAGACTCCGCTGTCCATCCGTATGTCCGTCTTTCACCAGGTTGTATCTCATGAACCGTGATAAATAGAAAGATGAAATTTGCATAGAAGATGTATTTCTGTTGCCGGTATAACAGCAAATCGCAGGCTCCCATAAAACAAACGTGATTTTTTTACTTGTTTTTGCTTGATAATGATAACGGCAACAGGTAGGCGCTTGAAATATTCACAGAATATTAAGTTATATATTCACTTTAAAATTAAATAATTAAATTAAAATGATAAATCAAAATTAAGGGGGCTCCCATACAAGAACCGTGATTTTTTTGCCGTTTTTATGGATAATGGTACGGAGTCCTTCGTGCGCGATTCCGACTTGCCCTTTGCTGATTCTTTGCATTTATGAATTTTGAAGCTCATTGGATTTGAATAATATACTGAGCAACAAAATATATACAGCTGTATCTAACACTAAGGTGGCAAACAAGCTAATGGTTTGCCTGATGTTAAGCTGTCACTGCAGCCTATGGATGCTTATAACATAAAGAAAATAACTCGCGCGTTGTCGCCCCTTCGAAAATCTAAAAACTTCTGTCTTGCAGAAACTCTACAATATGAGTTAGAGAAAACCTTGGCAGGAAGCGTATTCCTTGAGTTATATTTACCGATACTTGGCTATAACGAATGTTATTGTATACATACATACATACATAACATCACGCCTGTTTCCCAGAGGGGTAGGCAGAGACCAAAGTCTGCCACTTGCTACGATCCTGACATACCTCTCTTGCCTCATCTATACGCATCAATGCTTTCATACATTTTCTACGGTTCCGAATACTCCTGAACTGTAATTGTAAAGGTTAATATATTACATTTTATTAGCAGAAATACTAACTACATAAAACAGGTTCATCACAGAACATTCTAAAAACTAAGCGTTAATTTTAAAATACATTATGTACTTGAAATTAATAATGTCTGATGTGGACGATAGTTAGCAGCGTGCCCGTCCAGTCGAAATTGTTTTGTGTAATTAAATATCTAATGATTATGCTTGTGCAACAAATAATTCATTGATTATGTTAACATTTTATCGAAACTCTGACGCTCAATACCTCTCTTTCAAAATTCACTAAATCGCAAATCAGTAAAAATTAGAACAGCAATTTAAAGAGAATTACATCTTAATACGGCAAGTAAACGGGTCGTACGGTACAAGGCCGCACTAAGCAGCGGTCAATAAAAGTAATAAATTATCGTCGGGTTCCGTGACCAAGCGCTCTTGCAGCTATCGCGAAAGAAAACGTGGGCTTCGGGAAATTTACGATCACGACATGTGCTTCCGACGGCAATTCAGCGAGAAGGGTGACTGCTGTTTCTGTTACCAACGGCTGTTTTAGTTAAAAATGTAATATCTTCGGACAAAACTTGTGTGTTCAATAGATAAAAATTGTATTGCTTTATATTTCCAATGAGCTGTTTAATTGTCTAACTTCAATTTTTCATGTAAACATTTGTGTTAAATCAGTAAATCCAAACCTACATTAATTCTACATGAGTGTGAGTATTTCATCGTTCATAATTTATCTATTTCATTTATTTATTTACCATATAACAGTAGCGTAGAAATGCGTTTGGATTAATCGCTCTAAGATTAGATTATCTAAAAATGTATATAAAAATGTATAGAATTAAAGTTATTTTTCCCCCTACTCGCTCTAAAAAAGCTATTAACGTCTCTGTCATACAAATAAACATACAAAAACAAATCTAGTCATTGCAACAGGATTAGAAAGTAAGAAAAATATAGTTAATTACAGTACACTGTAAAAATGCATTTCATTCAAATGCAAAAAAGTTAAAAGCTGGGTGCTGTCAAATGCATAGACCAAATGCCATTTCCTATGCTCCTTCAATAACGACTTCCAATTTCCGTGACTGGTAGGTAAATTATGTACAGGATGTAACAAATGATTGTCATTCAAATACTTGGTTAAAATGAGAAGAGCACTAAATACTATACTATTTTTATTAACACATTGTAATCTTTTTTTATAATATAATTAGAATATTATAATAAAACTCCATTCACCGTAGTCCCACTATTCCAGAACTCCCCTCTCCATCTCCAAGAGCATTGGGATCCTTAGTGTCGACATCTCCAGCGATGTTCGGTTCTGAGATCAACATTGACTCGGTTCAACGACGGGCTGTGAGAATTGTCGACGATTCCAAACTCACTTGCGGTATCGAGCCCTTAAGTCTGAGGAGAAACTTGTGCCGCTTGTGCAATGGGTTGTGTTCTGAGGAATTATTCGAAATTATGCCCACGGCTACTTTCTACTATCGCACCGCTCGCCATCGGCAGGGAATTCATTCTCACAGTTTAGAATCTAAATGGTCGCGTACACTGCGGTTTCAGAGAAACTTCCTTCCGCGAACGCTTAAGTAGTGGTATGAGCTCCTTGCCAAGGTTTTCTGCAAGGACTACAGTATGGAGTTCTTCAAGAAAGAAGTTATTAGATTTCTGAAGGGTCGGCAACGCGCAAGTGATACCCCTGGTGTTGCAAGCGCCCATAGGCAACGGTGACCGCTTATCATCAGGCGGACCGTAAGCTTGTTTGCCACATTAGTGGTATTAAAAAAAAAAAAAAATTAATGAGGTAATTTTTTTATCAGATGTGGTAAATTAATATCTAATTCATATTGCTCAAAAAGACCATGATCGCAAAATAGTGCCAATGCAAATAGATACTTTGGAAAACGTCTTCGTAATAGGCGTTTATATAAATTTAAATGGAAATCAATGTAGTGAAATAGAAACCATACCAGTTCCGTTATTATGTACATTATAAACCGTCGTTTTCAATCAATTTTCCTAAATCAACAAGTGTAACCGCAACAGCCGAGGACATGGAAATTGTATCAATAGCTGACCGCTGCGACGGGAACACTCTGTGGTGATAGCATGTAATTGGTTTTGACCGACATTCAATTTTAATGTATTTAGCTAAGCATTTGAAACTGACCTTCGTAAGGTATTCTTCAGATTGCTTTTTAATTAAATATGTAAGTAAAGTCGTGTTTTTTTATAAGTATAAAATATTGTTTTTATTATTATATGCGTAATAAAATGTGATAACCGAGATTGATAACAAAAATTGATATGATTATTTGAGTTGTTAAACGGTGAGTTTTTGATAATTTACAAAATTTATTTTTGTCTACAATATCAAAATTCAAGATTTTTTAACAATTGGTATTTTATTTCTAAATATCATTTATGTTTCGGCTCTGTGGCTCAGTGGGCAATGACCCGAACACTGAACCGAGGGGCGTGGCTTCGATTCTTGCACAAGACAAACATTTATTATTTGTGTTGTCTTGATACTGGGTGGTTTCTATGTATAATATGTATGTATTTACCAAAAAGAATTGGGCGGGACAAGACGGCGCTGTGTGTAATGTCTAAAAATATTTATTTTTGACTGACTATACAAATATGATAAATATTCGGTTCTCATGAATGAAAAACTTTTTACTGCATTTTTTTGTAAGAAATTCTTGATATTAATTAAACTAACTTTTATTGGATTATCGTGGCTTTCTAATATTATAATGTTTCTAATTTCTAATAATGTATTTATTTTGAATATATTACACAAGAAGAAAATTTGTTAGTGCTTTGATGCAATAAGCTAACAACGCTTCTGTTTTAACGGTATTTTTTTAAACCTTTTTTCATTGAATCATGTGTTAAACTAAAAGGAAATTTAGGCCATTGGTCATGTGCCAAAAGCGAGTTCATCAGTTTTGCTACTTAGGAATAACGTAATGAATTAATGAAATAAAAGTAGCATTTGTGGCCCGTGGCTACACTTGAGTGGGACATAGTGTCAGTAATTTAGTAGTATGTACATAAAAATCGTCGACATTATTTAGATACAAAGGATAATGGGCATGTTGGTTCCCGCTCCAATAGTAATAATCAATACAATGTTAGAGAAAAAGTGTTACCAAGATTAACAGTATCTATTATGGTGTCTTGTCCCAAATCCCTCCCTGTTTCGAAATTTGATTTTATGAAATCGGTCATGACCGTATAAGTAAATCTGGGAACGGGCAGATTTTTAGGTCAATTTTCCGTAACAAATAGTTATTGTAAATTTTTTGTGACCTCGTCAATGACACTTGCTATTGGAGCGGTAGCCTATTTTCCTTTCTATTACTAAGGTAAAAAACTTACGCGGACTATCCATTATAGTGACTACGTGATCTAAGTTTCAACACAGTACAGAGTGAAAGTTCTTGTTTTATATCTTCGAAGCCTAGTCACGTGTGAGGGACTAAACAAGTAAATTACGATAAAAGCAGACGGCTCTAAAGCTGTCAAGAAGCACAATAAATATCGGATGGAAGCGAGAGCAACTGGCAAAGCTCCTAAAAGCTTTCGACGTAGCCTTAATACGGCCCTGTACTTTTTATATTACCATTCGGATATTTTTGTAGACTCACAGTCACTTAAGCTTCCTTTTAATTAAGTATTTGGCATATAATTATTTTTAACTTCCATCTAGATTTAAACTTATTTTTACAGCAAATAAAAAAAATAACAAAACAGTTCATATTATCAATCGTCTTAGCATCGTTAATACATGAGTATTTTACAACAACTATAAGAAGAAATAAATATGTATTTTATTTAAATGTGATTTTTTTATATAAATAAGCTAAATATCATAAATTAAAATAACCATTACGCAGGAGATCCCAATATTAATAAGTCCCTGTGGTTTCCGTGCAGTCAAGCACCAGAGCATCGAGTGACGGGTGTTCGAAGGGGATTCATTTTTGCATCGCATTTCATGTTCAGGGTTCCGAATATTGAATTACCGTAAACTCGGACGAACGGTCATAGCTTTAGAACTTTGTAACTTTGTTAACAAACAACATATCTATGTAATACAAAATTTACAGCAACATGGTACAAACTGTCTTAAATATAGTTAAGTTTTTTTCCCCTTTTTTCGTTTCGTTTTAGGCCCTGTGCATACTACGACATTTTTTTTCTATAGAACTCCAGACAAAAAAAATGTTATTCATTTAGGTTTTACTACTAGGAATATAAAGTAATAAACAAAAAATAGGTAATAATCAAATCAATTAGAAATTAAACAATGCGGTTGTCCATACTTTTTACCCGATTGCCGAAGGAAGGTAAAGTATTACTTATTTATATATTTATACACACCGGCACAATTAGCGGAACATAAAAAAAAGTAAGACTATAAGATAATAACGCATATATTTCCAAGTTTATTCAGATTGTTGGGGGGTGGCATTCTGGATTTAACCCTTCTTTTTAGCAAGTCCCAGACATGCTCTATCGGATTCATATCGGGGGAAATTGCTGGCCACTGCATCACCGGTATACCTACGTGGCTCAGATATGCCTGTACCGATTGTGCACTATGAGCACGAGCATTATCTTGCATTAGAATAAAGTCGTCACCAATAAATGGGGCAAATGGTACAACATGTTCTTCTAAAATGTCTCTGATGTATCGATCTGCTGTCATGGTCCCTCCTGTGACTATCACTAACTCCGTGCGAGCTCCCAAACATATCCCTCCCCAAACCATAATCGAGCCGCCACCATAAGCCACTGTGTGTTCAAAATTAGTCTGTTTGTGGCGTTCTCCTTTGCGTCTCCATATTCACTGTCTCCCATCGATCTGTTTTAAAAGAACTCTGCACTCATCAGTAAAGAGAACCTGCTGCAATTCGTTCAAATCCTTTTTTTGTGTTCCGCTAATTGTGCCGGTGTGTATAGTATGTTTATTTTCTAAGCACGTTCTGTATTCTTAACGGATTGACAAATTTCAATTTTATGATATTTCATTATATTTGCTTTTATAGTGGGAGTCACCTATATATCAATTGTTAAGGCATATATCAATTATATGCCCTAACAATTGATATATGGCATGTGGGAAAAAAAACTAATACAATACAATATTCTTTAATGCAAAATTAACAAAAATACAAAAAAATAACAATAAAGGAAATAGCATAATAATAAGGCGGCTCTATCGTTAGAAAGCCATATCTGTTAGGCTGGATGATTGATAATTTTAAACGGTATCGGGTTTTTTGTTGTTTTCTTATTATTATAATGATCCTGGTTTGCTGGGTTTTTTGTTTACTCGATTTTTTCTAAAGTCAGTTTAAAATATAAACTGCAAATGGCTAGTTTTCATTAGAGATATGTCGTTTTTCATTACATTTGGATGAAGAGTGACAGGTTGCGAAATAAAAACCATTGTCTTTATTTGTTGATCATATAATTATACTATTTTTTTTAATTTATAATTTTCTAATTTGAGTTTTTGATGATAGAGTTATAATCTAATAAAAAAACTAAATTTAATTTAAAAGTTAAACATTTGCTCTTTCAATATTCCTCAGTTGATTACTCCAATTTATTGATGCATATTTGATCATTAAAATAACATATTATTTTCAACAGAAAATCAAAACTACTTATAAATATCAGTACCAAATAATATATAAATGAGTGCCTGTTAGAGTCCGTAGGAAGATCTTTACGACTCTCTTCAGGATGTGAGAAGGTAATAAAGGCAACTTAATTGAAATAACTTACCTTATAACGTTTCCATTAACAAAAGTGTTTTATTTTTACAATTAAGACGAGAAAGTTTTTTTTAAGACTGTTATTATGAATCATGATCATAAAGATGTTTCTGAAACAATTATATAACACAAATTATTATGATTAAGTCGTCATATACGTGTCTTAATTGCCCGCAAAAGAGCATAATAAATATTAATCATTAATTTTACAAAAAACAGTTTTTTACAAAATATTTTATGAGACATATACACGTATACGATAAACACGTCGTTTTTACGGTTGCATTAATTGGAATTAAGTACAAAATAAATGTAAAAAAAATAATTCAAACATTTTCAGAAAATTAGGACACAAAAACAATTCGAACAACAATCGAAATAAATCCGTTGCGTTTTGATAACTGTTTAAGGATTTATTTTCTATAGCTTCTTTTTTCGGTTTCAACAATTTAATTGATTTCCGTTGGAATCGATTCTTACCGCAAAATTAGACGATGCTCAAGTAATACGTAGAAGTATATTGGTAGTATTTTGATTAGCGTAGAGCTTTGCAGTTGAAATTAGTTTCAAGAGTAAGCGTGCAAAACATCGACTATAATTTGTTTCAAGAGTGGGAATACAAAACATCGGCTATAATTAGTTTTAAGAGTACGCGTGCACAACATGGACTAAGATAAATTTTAAGAGTAAGCGTGCAAAACATCGACTCAAATTAGTTTCAAGAGTAAGTGTGCAAAACATCGACTATAATTAGTTTCAAGAGTAAACGTGCACAACCTGGACTAAGATAAATTTTAAGAGTAAGCGTGAAAAACCTCGACTTAAATTAGTTTCAAGAGTAAGCGCGCACAACCTCGACTACAATTATTTTCAAAAGAAATGTGCAAAACATCGACTAAAATTAGTGTCTAGAATAAGCGTGCACAACATCGACTAAAATTAGTTTCAAGAGTAAGCGTGCACAACATCGACTAAAATTAGTTTCAAGAGTACATAAGCGTGCAAAACATCGACTAAAATTAGTTTCAAGAATAAGCATGCACGACATCGACTAAAATTAGTCTCGAGAATAAACTTGCACACTATTGACTAAAACAAGTTTCAAGACTACATAAGCGTGTTCAACATAGACTAAAATTAGTTTCAAGAGTAAGCGTGCTCAACTTCAACTAAAATAAGTCTCAAGAGTAAGCGTGCACAACATGGACTAAAATTTGTTTGAAGGGTAAGCATGCACAACATCGACTAAAATTGCCCACTGAATGTTTCAAAACTGTCAATAGCCTAGACCAAATTAATTCCAGTTTCTGTAGTACATTTTTTTTATTACAAAATGGCAATTTCGTAGGTAATTTTAATTTTAAAATGAGTTTCATGAATAACATCTGTGAAGTCTTTGAACCAATATTTCGTTGAATTTTACTTTAACTTTATTATGATAACAACTTACAATCAGTTTAAGTTGGTAGGTATATGCCATAAACAAATTCTTTGACTTGTTTGAAAACCACTTAACTAAGAAGATAGTCATTTTTAATTTAATTTTTATTAACCTGAGAATTGATTTTAGGATCCGCCCGTCCTAAATTCGGTTATCGGCGTGGAACTCCTTAATTAACTGCAATTAATTAATTAATTTGATATACTAATGAATTGCTATAGGATGCCATAGGTGCAGCAATAGTTCGTTTAACTTTTATAGTTATTCCCGCAGGAACTTTTTATTTTTTAGGGATAAAAAGTAGCTTATATGCTTTTCCAGGACCTAACCTATATGTATGCTAAGTTTTATACCGATCCATCCAACCACTGGAGCGTGATTGAGTAACAGACATCCATACAAACATACAAACTTTCACATTTATAATATAAGTAAGATATATTATTATACATACACAAGGATAGCCTTACATCCACAATCTAGGCCAAACGCAACAAAGAAGTTTTTGTCGAACGTGACCCACGGACAAAAATATTCCAGTGTGAACTCTCGCTCAAAACAAAAAGTACCTTGTGTTCTTTTATCTTCTTGGTATCCCTGTCCAAAAAAAAAAGCAACATGGTATTTCGTGATAAGGTGAAGAAATGGTACCCTGAGGTTTTAAACGGAACACAACACCATCCCCACAGGAAAATTTTCGGTAAAAAAAAAATGAGTTATTATTTTCGGTTTTATAAATCCTTTTGCCGATTAAATTTTATTGTTAATAGGTTATACCCACGAGAGAGTTTCTAGCCTAGTATAACTGTTATAACAATACTCTTTTTTTGCGCAAATTTAAGTGACAGTTTGTGTATTTTCTGTGTGAAAATCAATACCTTAAATTACTTTAGTTTATTGTATTTATTCTTATAAAATATTAATTGAGTTTATTTGATAAAATCACAAATGATTGCTTAAAAGCTCTGAACATCAAAAGCCTTAAAAGCCTTGTAAAAGGTAAACGCATTTTTCAGAAAATTTCTCGTAAAAGACGGCACCTGTCGAAAGGAATTCTTACTTAGCACTTTACGATTTTCGACCACATGTCGCAGAGAAAGCTCGCTCGTAACGACTCACTGAGCTTTCAATCTAGTTAAAGTAAAGAACCAAGACATAAAATATTGTGACAAATTGTTGAATAGAATATTAAAATGTATAATGTGAAGCTTAAAGTGGATATTTTTAAGAGTATATGTTGTACAGTAGGCTCTGGGTTTTAGAAATATTTACATTTCGGAAAAATATTTCCACAGTTTTAAAGTTCAGATGTTTGATTTATATATTTTTAATGAATAAAGTGAAAATGCGGCTCTAGAATTCACATAAAGTTAGAAGAACTTACAAAAGTCGCACCATCGAATCAGTTACCCACTTGTTGACAGACACATATTTTTTTCCATTTAAAATACTATAAAATAGAATAAAATAAATATTTAAGGGGGCTCCCATACAAAAAACTTGAATTTTTTGCTCGATTTTGCTTGATATTGATAAAGGCAACAGGTAGATGCTAAAACTATTCACAGAGTATTTAGTTATATAATCACTTTAAAAAAAATAATTAAATTCAAATAAAACAAATATTTAAGGGTGCTCGCATACAACAAACGTGATTTTCTTGCATGACCTTATCGCAACGTATAAACTATAAAAATCGGCCAAGTGCAAGTGGGACTCGCGAACGAAGGGTTCCGTACCATTATTATATATGTTTATATCAGAAGAAAGCTAAATATCGTTCTTTTTTAAATAAAATCCTAGAAGTTGGAGCCATTAACTAGGCTAGTCCTGTAATAAAACACATTCTTAGGCAGGCACGTATTTAAGACAGATAAGAGATCTTTACGACTACTAAGAGGAAATGAGTAGCCAATAAAAAGTTTAATTGAAATAAATTATTTTTACCATTTTCACTCAAAAAAGGGCATCTTATTTATCAATAGCAGTGATTACAACTCACTATATACTAAATGTATAACAGAGCCAAGATAAAAAGGTTAACTAAAGAATCTAGCTCAGCTTGGCAGCGTTCGGGAAACTAAAGACGGAAGTCTATAATCAATGTGTGTTGCTAGTGATGGCTTGCTGTTGGCCTCTTAAGTAAGCTCAGAGTTGCTCAGCGAGCTATTTAAAGAGCTATGCTTGATATATTTTTGCGCGATAAAATCCGAAACGAGGAAATTCGCTGAAGAACTAATGTTACCGACATAGCTCAAACATTTAGCAAGCTGAAGTGGCATTCGGCAGGCTACATCGTTCATCGAACCGATAACCAATGGGGAAGCAAGGTTCTCGAGTGGTGACCACGGATTGGAAGACGCAGCGTGGGTCCGCCCCCTACCAGGTCGACAAACGACCTGGTCAAAGCCGCAGGAAGCGGATGGGCTTAGGCGGCTCAGTTCCGGCCCTTGTGGAGACATATGCGGGAGGTCTACGTTCAGCAGTGGACGTCTTCCGGCTGAAACGAACGAACGAAGACCACTAGGTAAAAAGTTATGCAAAATAAAAATAAATAAATGAAAAACACGACTGCAAGGACATTTAGAACTTAAAATAAAGCCAAAAAAATTGGCGCAGCAGACTTGAGAACCGCCTCCCTTTGTTTTTCGTCGGTTGACGGAACAATAGCTATAAATACAGATTCCAGGCTATGTGCTATAAATTGCCAAAAAAACATCAGAGCGACGTACACACAGCATTAATTTTCAGTGACGCCTTGTGATTGCAGTGCAACAAACTTTTCTGACCCGGTGGTCAAAAATCAAAACTAAAATCGCCTTACTTTAATGGTGTGAACTTATATGACAGTGGCTACTATATATCGGGTCAGAAAAGTTTGTTGGACTGTACCGACAAATGATCTTAACTTTAAACTATGTTAAACATTGCATTAATTTAGTAAGATTATAATATCTATGTTTAATAATTCGCTTGCATTCGTAAATTGTAAGGAAGTAATTGCTTTCCAGTAATAGTAGCACCTTTTGTTCATATTTTTTAGTTAGTAAGTTTTTTCGTTTTTTCAGATGGAATGAAGACTATAAAGGTTTTACGTGCTTGTAACTATATTATAAAATAAAAAATTAAACACATTATAAGTTTTAAAAAAGGGTGTTAATTTTAATTAACGAAGAATCATTTTATTTGTGTTACTTTCCGGTCATTCAATTTCCAAGTTAAACATATCACACAACAAATTCATCTAACTTATCAAGCCACAGGTGCAGCACAAAACTTAGTTTACCCTACTTCGTTCTCTATCACAAAAGTTTGTGACCCTAAAACTTTCTGAATTAACTTTTGTTATTCATATTATTATAGCCTTTTGTTGACCTGCTGTAAAACAATGTATTTATATTTTTCGGATTATAACAGAATATAAAAAGTTTTATTATTTAATATTTTAATTTTAAAGAATGCATTTAATAAAAAAACTCGATCTTTTGCAATTTTTGGTTTGTAAACAGGAACTTTGACATCCTACAATTGCTACTTTTTCATATGTACTATTTTACATACCATAAGTGGCAAACAAGCTGACTGCCCGCCTGATGTTAAGGGGTCATCGTATTCTATGGATGCTTGCAACACTAAGGCCATCACTCACGCGTTGCTGTCCCATCAAAAGTTTAATAACTCCCTTCTTAAAGGACTGTTTCATGATACATAATAGTCAGGGGAAAAGTTGTTCTGCATATAAGAATAGTATGTATAAACTTGTCAAAAAATCCCTTTGGCTGTACAATTTATATCTGGCTGGTTTTGATGACATTTAAAAGGTTACTTTTCAAAAAAGAAACAAATTAGTAAAATGTTATTTCCCACTATTTTTCATTTGTTTTTCTTTCCTTTAAAATTAGTAAATCTATTGAAGAACTTCGATATATTTTAAAATTTTATAATAAAAAAGGCAAAAAAATGCAACGCAAGCCGCGACATGTGTTGTGACGTTTATGTACCTAATGCAGTGTCAGTAAGAGTAGCACAAAGTCGGTTTAAGCGTTTTCAATCCGGGAATTTTGATGGCAAAGATGCACCTCGCTCTTAAGTTTTCATATAAAATGCGAAGAAACTTTTTCCCCTACCTATTAAAAACCTTGATCCTTCAAGTTGTTTACTCTCACTTAGGTATCTGTAATATACAAGCTGGAAAATAAAAACCGTGATTGAAGGGCAAATACTCTAAATATTGATTATGACTAATTTTGCTGAGAGGAAACATTTATGTATTTTCTTGATTAATTAAAACTGCATTTATAGATTTTTGGATGTATAGCCACTTCAAGCAGGAAATACTGTGAATTGCGAAAAAAAACCTTTTCTATTATATGACTCAGGGGAAATAAATAAATAACAAATAAATATTTTTGGACATTACACACAGCGCCGTCGGGTCCCAAAGTAAGCAAAGCTTACTACATACATACATACATATATTATTTTTAATGTTTGTAAATACATGCATATCATACATAAATACACCCAGACTCAACATAAACAAGACGAGCCAAGCGATGCACAAGAGCTACTACTACCTTTTTTCGAAACGCTTCGTCGTTTTTTTGAACCCTAAAATTAATAAAAATTAATAAACATATAAAGTTTAAATTGCATAGCTCTTCTACTTTAGATTTTATTCATATTTAAAAAACCTGGTTTTTGTCATTGACTCAGCACTGAAGATCATCAAAAATCTTAGGATACTTCTTGAAATTCTAGAAAGCTGAATTTGGTATGTAAGCTAGTATTAATACACAAACCATAAAAAGTTCTAAAACTATGGGATGGAAGTAGGTATGTATGAGACTTCTGCAAATTTTGATGCTAGAGGTCTAAAAATTGATATAGGGACACTTTGCTATAAATATTAAAATACGTATTTTAAGATTTTTAGTAAATCACCTCCCACCCTTTAAATTAGGGAATGGAAGTTTGTATGAGTTTTTCCATACAAACTTAATTTTAATGCTAGAGATCTAAAAATTATACAAGTACACAGACTTCTTAATACAAATAAAAAAATACGTGTTTCAGGTTTCTAAAAAAAAATTATTCCTCAACCCCTTAAACTAGGAGATAAAAGTGTATATGGGGCTTTCGTCAGGTTTGAGAAAATTACTTCATTATTATACTTATATTACACGAATAATATTACTATACTCATGTGCTTCGCCAAAAATTACACAAACTCTACACCATCGTCAAAATATGTGGCTTGTACGTTCCGCGACCGCCACACGGGAGTAAGGTGAAACATTTATTCACTGTTCATTACTTTTCTGTTATAAAATAGTTCTTGTAGTAACGGAACGGCCAGCCAAAATATTTACACCCGGCGAGCGTAAGGTTAGAATATGAAACACAACGTGCTAAAGGGTGTGGTACCCAGATAGTTATGTATATATATATATATATATATATACATATATTGGAGTGCCTGTTTGTAATATTGAAATAACCGTTTTTTACTACATGTATATGAATATATATTCGGTACATACACCAAAATAACATTTTTTACAATTTTTGTCTGTCTGTCTGTCTGTCTGTTTCGGCTAATCTCTGCAATAGCTGGACCGATTTTGACGGGACTTTTATTGGCAGGTAGCTGATATAATAAGGAGTAACTTAGGCTACGTTAATTTTAGAAAAATTCTTTTATTTTAGAAAGATAAAGTAATATTGCAATGTACAAGTACTGTCCAGTACCGCGCGCAGCTGACGCGCATGTCACTGGGCCGTCACGTATCACAAAGGGCTGACGGTTGTGTCTCAACGACTTCATTTAGACAATGATTTTCAGTGCATTAGAAATTTTAAACAGTATAATTGTGCCTGGTCTACCTCCCCACAAAATAGAAATTAAGTTTGGCGTGCCCATCATGCTATTGCGTAATTTAAACCAGCCGAAACTTTGCAATGGTACTAGGTTGCGAGTAGTGTCGTTGCAAAGAAACGTTATAAAAGGTCGTGTAATATCCGGATGCGGAAAAGGTGAAATAGTATTTATACCACGGATTCCTATAATACCATCAAATTTTCCATTTGAATTCAAAAGATTGCAATTCCCGATCAATGTCAGTTTTGCAATGACAAGTCCCAAGGACAAACTTTAAGTAAAGCTGGTATAGTATTAACTAAAGGTTGCTTTACCCATGGGCAACTATACGTGGCATGTTCACGTGCGAGGAATACCAGTAGTGTTGTTGTTTTAGCCCAAGAAAATCGTACATCAAATATTGAATACAAAGAAATTTTTCAGTAAAGCTAATACAAAAAACTGAAAATAAATGATAATTAAAATAAAAATGCAAAAACCCTAAAAAAAAAACTAAATAAACTAATTAACTTTTTTGTTAAATTCCACGCGGACGAAGTCGCGGGTACAGCTATTGTCAATAAAAATATTTAAATACTAATTTAAATACTATTTGGAATAAGTAAAAATGAAATGAAATTAAGTAGGTATCATCATAAAAAAAAAACTAAAAAATTTTAAGGAATCGACTGTTAGGCGGAACGAAGTTCGCCGGGTCAGCTAGTATATATATATATTATAGTTATTTATTGCGAAATCAACTAAATTATCAATTCCAACTTAAATTTATTACTTAAGGCACTTGTTTACCATTTTTTGTCAAAAATATGAAAATAAAAAACATTAAGTATTTTTTCTTCTAATAGACTAAGCATAAAAACAAAAAAATACTTTTTCAGCATCAAAGAACTAATAAAAAAAACACAGCTAACTTATCAACACTTTGTGTGTTCGTTCAAAATCGTAACAAGTAGCGTAAGGTGGGTTTCACGCACCCGCTGCCAGCTTCAACCACCGGTTGGCGGTTGACCAAAACAATGGCAGTCGACGCTTCCGTACCTCCCGTGGCAGCTACTTATATAGGCGCGCGAAGTGTAATAACAATTCGCAATTAAAATATCGATCGATATTTCTAGGTCTGGGTGTACCGCACCCAACCTTACGCTTGCCGGGTTTATCAAGGTGTAGAGTTTTTGAAGTTTGGGCTTGTAGAGTTAGAGCGTGTAGAGTTAAAAGCTTGACTCTTCATGAGATATAACTTTTTACCGGTGCGAACCATACGGTTCGTCTTGGCAACATTTTCTATGAAAATGTTTTTGATGGGTGATTATGACATAAATGTTTTTCCAGTGCGGGCATCGAACCTACACCATCTGCACAGCAGTCGGCTACACTACCAACTAGAGTGCGATTTTCTTCTAAATAAAATAGTAATATTATAAAAATAACCAATAGGTATTTATTAAATTTATTACTTGTACAGTTCCTTACCTTATTTAATATCTATATTATGTGTCTTTTTTTAATTAAAGGCCGAAGCAGACCAGATGCGTGGCGTAACGTGACGCGTGATCTGACGAGCAAACCCTGTCACACCGGCAAAAGCGGTACAGCACACGTCACGCAGGTAACTTCTGCATGCGTGCAGCCATATTGAAGTTTGACCGCAATAATAACAAATAGTTTTTGACGTGACAACGTCTTATAAATTGGTTTGCCGGGTGACACTTCAAGAAACTGCGTTACGCTCCGCTCACGTTATGCGCTCACAATGAGAGCGAGTGAGAGGCACGCGGCATGGTTAGCCCGCCTAAGAGCGAGAGAGACAGACATAAAAAGTGAAAGGCACAAGTTGTCACGATTGTATTTTTAATATTTCGTGTTGTAGCGACACTCATATTTGCAATCTATTTCTATTTCTATTATTGAAAAAAATACTCGTAAACTGTATGACTTTTGCAAATAATTACAACCTGTCGTGAAGCACTGATCGATGCGTGTGCGTGCATGCCTGGTCTGTCATCTAACAGGGAGCGCATATTATACAACGTCGTCACTGCACGCGCGTGTGCGACGTTGCCGTTCCGCTACACACGCGCACGGACTCGGTTTGTCAGTAGATGCGTATCGTCGGGTCACGCGCGTTTGTACGTCACGCACCGTTGATCTGGCACCTTTCTTACAGTCATAAATTTATTTAATTATTAAATTTTTCCCTAATCAATATTTAGGGTACTTTAGCTACAACCACAGCCTTTTAATTTGACTATTTATAAGCAAATACACCAAAATTTTATAAAGAAAATACACAATATACTCGTTATGCGTAACACAAATTAAATCGTAAAAAATTACCCTTTTTAAAAGTCCAGCCTAAACAAGTTACTATAAATTAAAAGCAATGAACTTTAGAATGGCAATCGATTTCCCAAAGTGACCCTTTTAATATTACGAGACATTTAATTAAAGTAAATACTTTACAAAAAAGTCTTGCTTTTTGCGTCGAATTCACTTCGAATCTACCTAATTAAGGCAAGTTGGTTAATTACTAAAATACCCGCGTTAAAAGGTTAAATTCCCGAATACAGTTTCGAGGAGAGGTTCTAAATTATGCTTTTAAGTTAACGTGTTTTGTTGGATTATTTCTCTTGATTTAGTACTGAGGCTAGAGGGTTTATAAGTCACAATTCTAATTCTCTTCACCTGTTTATTATCCATTAATAACACGGTAAACATATTTAATGACTTTAGCCATAGATTTTGGTGTCTGAAGTTTTGTTAATACAATCTTAGCGGTGAAAATGGAAATAGGAAACATTATGCATGGAATGAGTTAATTGTGCCTTAGTAATTTTTTGAGTTACTAGTTATTAAATGGTAAAAACTAAACTTTATCTGTCCATATGTCAAAGCTATATTTCTTTATTTGGTATAGTTGTTGAATTTACTTGATTGCATCTGTCTGCAGTTAAAAATAGTGAGACAATTTTATACCTAATTATTATTAGAAATAGAGTTTGAATTGGGGGTGCAATTATTAAAGTGTGGTCACTGGCGTATATATGAAAGGTCTTTGTTTGCGTATTAAAATCATATTTTTCGCGGTCGTTTTAAGTTTCTTTTTATAATTATGGTAAAAAATTACGAATAATAACTATTATCCCTGCACTTCATTCTCTACAACGCGTTAGCCGAAAAATCTATAATAATTAACACGGATATATAGAATATTATAATGTTACGGAAATGAAATAAAATAGAATAGCTTTTATTTTAAAAAAAGTATTTTTTTAAGTTTATTATTTTTTGTAGTACTTTTTTACTATTTCGTAAAACTGACCCTTAAAAAAATATTGACACAAAGTGTAGAAGCAAAAACAACTAAAGTGACAATGTTTATGAAAAAACAAAAAAACGTCAAAAGTAATTGCCAGGCATCGTTTTGGTGATTAGCCTCCTCGTTTATTTCATGAGGATTGAATAACAGCAAAGCTCCTCAGACAATGAGGAAAAAGTGCGTTTGATGAATCTCCCGGATCTGACGTCTAAAGAAATATAATTATTAATTGTGCGTAAATAATGAATAAGATGTTTTTTTTTCAAATGTATTCCTACATACAAGTATAATTTATATTGCGACCGAAGTGACGCAGTATTAGTATAATTATGTTTATATACATCTCCTAGTGACTTATGAAGTCCTAGTACATCAATTTTATAAACACACAAAATCTTCATAGAAGTAAGAAATACAATATAAATATATATACATACATAGAAATAATCTCTTTTCGTTTATGACTCCCTGAAGGTTAGAGTCTTAGAAGAAAATATAATACATGCCATATCCATGTCTTATCATCAATATAAATAAATACTTTCATAGCGAAGATGCAGTCAAAAGATTAACCTCGAGCCAGGACTTGAACCTGTGACCCTTAAATTCCATGTAAGTGCTCTACCACTGAGCTACCGAGGCACAAGTCTGACTGATGAAAATCCTAACTACATCTTTGTAGCTCAGTGGTAGAGCACTTACACGGAATATAATTATGTTTATGGATATCTACTTTTTGACGCATGGAATACTCGCAAGTTCATATTATAAATGCTTTGCGTGCGTTGCTCGTGAAGAGATGGCGAGATAACTGAACGCGCTAAGGAATACGGTTTGGTATACGTCATCGTCACCCACGATGTCTGCATCGTTGGAAAAGTTTTACAATATAACTACAAAACTGATTTTATAAAAACAGACAGGAAAAATTTTAGTATTTAAAATTTTAAATTATGCCCACGGCCTTTTACTACCATCGTACAGCTCGCCATCGGCAGGGAATTCACCATCACCATTTAAATAATGGTTGGAAAGATTTTTAAACGATATTGCTACCATCCATAAGCTGCAGTGACCGCTTTACATCAGACGGACCGCAAGCTTGTTTGCACCTTAGGGGTATTAAAAAAGGTCTTGATGACGCGTTTCAATAGAAAACTAAAAAAATACGAATATTCTGGATTTTAATGATATGGAGAAATAAAAATAAATCGATGTAAATACACAGCATGATGTCCATAAGTAGATATATTGTTACCGCAAAAATGGTTTTAATCCATCTCAATAAATTCGTTTGACGGACGAGTTCTCAAGAGCAAAGAAGCCACTCACATTAAGGAAAATGTAGCGCGACTGATCGTTTCTCGGGATCTGACGTCCTAAATTAATTATTCGTGTATAAGCTCACAGCTCTGTACAAGATGGCGGATGTTGTTCATGTGGAATTTACGGAAAAACATTTCTTTATTCTTTGTTGCCTTGTAGGTAATTGAAAGACGGCTTTACACGTTGTATTACATATTTGTTTTGATAAAATCTTCACTCTGTTATTACAAAATAATTAACTGCAAGTATAGTTGTATATAGCAGTATGATAATACTATTCAGACTAAACCTAAGTACTTAAAGGTAGAGCATAGATATGCGTTAAAAAATACGTGCTTGTGAATACGATATATCAAAATAAAAATTTGTTTATTTATGTAGCACGCCAAAAGTAGTAAAATAAGAGAAAGTAGAAAAATAGAGTCGTTTCCAATAGAATTTAGGTCAAAAAATAATTATTGTAAACATAATTTGCAAATTGTAGCCAAGATTACAATAACTTTATGAACTTAATTAATTAAAATTGCTTATGGTCATGTTACATCAAACATTTATTAGAGCGCGTTATGTCAACCTTCTCCTTTACTACCAATTTATCTAGTACCAGCGGCTTCGCCAGCCCTAAATTTGGCTATCGGCGTAGGATTCTTACGGCAACTCTTCAATTACAGCAAAAAAAATACACAATCAACTCTTTCCTCTTTATAATATTAGTGTAGATAGAAAGATAGATTAGCTAGGCATAATAAATTCATGTCTGTGAAACCATGGTTATACACATAGAAAATTTCAACCCAGTCGGTCAAACCGTTTAGTAGTTGACAAACCGACAGCAGCACCACTTACCGGTTTCAGCTGTATTTTTAAATCATGCAGGAAACCATCGATATACCCATATGAAATTTTAACCCAATCGGTTCAGCTGTTTAGAAGTTATGTGAAAAAAAAAGTACGGAAGGATAATTCTTACTACCCGTTGTTCTATTACCCGTTTTCCCGTAGGAATGAAGCATTTTCCTGCATAGCCTATGTTCATCAGGGATAATGTCGGCTTCTAATGGTAAAAAAATTTTTCAAATCGGTCTAGTTTCGGAGCCTATTCAATACAAACAAAAAAACAATCAAATCTTTCCTCTTTATAATATTATTTCCTACGCTGTTTTTACTCCATTAACAACATACACTGCTATGCAAAGGACAGTACTGGAGATGCTTATTACACAGGCCGTGCAAACATCCATTGTTCCGTTGTAAATGAAAAGCACGGAGAACTTGTGACTCAAATCGAGACCATTCTGTCCAAGGTCTCTGACTGAGGAAGGAAAAAATTAGTCCGATTCAACTTACGAAGTCACAAGTCTGCGCGTTAACCTATTCAATACAAACAAACAATCAAATCTTTCCTCTTTTTAATATTAGTGTAGATGTAGACGTGGACATAATCAGAAGTATCATATTTTGTATCTGATCAACTCATTTAAAAATATAAACACATGAACACTAATGTCCCACCAACTCTACAAATAATAAGGTAGTAAGTAACAAATAGTAGATTGTGTTACATCGGAGCAAATTAGTATTATTATGACGTTGCGCAGTTCTGAATTTTAAGTGTAGGTGTTTCAATATACGTCACTGGTACAAAAATATTTTGTGACCGAGTGATACACTTTACTTTTCGTCCCCCCTCTATGAAAAAAGAAATAAATGGCGCTTTTAGACTCAACTCGTAAAAAAAAATTATATTAATAAAAAAGTATAATTAATGTTTAATGTAAAAGAATTTACTGATTTTTTTTATATTTTATTTTATTTTTAAATCATTTTAACAGTGTCGAAATGTTATATTTATATATATATTTGCATATACATATGGTGGTTTTTTATAGAAGTAAACGTTTTGAAAATTTACAATTTTTGAAAATTCGTGGACTACCATATTTTAATGTAATTTTAGTTTTTTAAAAGCACACTTTAAATTTTATTCTAATCCAAAGTATATATTTAAGTTAATACAATTTAATATAATAATATCTAAGACGGGCAAAGCCACGGGCAAGAGCTAGTCAAAATAAATCGATTTCTTAATTTAAGATTTTCAAGAAGGTATGTGCGGTGTTACGTGGTATACAATTTACAAGACAAACAGGCTTCGAAGGATTTTATATCAGAAACGTGTTTAGAATGTGTTTCTTTAGGCTTTGTTTTAGCTACATCATATAAAAAACAAAATTTAAGACTGAGTTGAGGTTTCCTTATCAGGTCTTGTATTACATATATACCCGACATAACAGTTACTTAAAAGTATATGAATTATAATTATATTTTCTATTTAACAAAGTAAAAGTCTGTTTGTTATTTATTCCTAACGTAACCAACAAAACAATCCACCCTTTTTTAGGCATAAATATAAATATAGAAACAAAAACTAACTAGGACACTTTTTATTCATATAGAAAGTTCTCGAGGAAATAAATGGTTTGGCTTAGCAACAACTAAAAACTATGTTTTAACGTGCAGTTTGTTTGCAATAGGTTGCACGGGGTAGCTCATACAAACGTGCCACTAGGCGGTCACCTATCAAATGCCTGAACACACCAGACGTAGTTTAACGTCACATATCGTTTCCTATCGACAAATGTTACTGGCTAGCAAGCACATATCTCTCAAATATTTTACAAGTGTAAAAAGAAAAAAAATTAAAATATAGTTAACGCTACTTAATTAAGAAGTTTTAAACTTTCTTACAGAACAGCTTAAAGGATAACCGATCGAAAATGATCATTACCCTGATCCCGTTTTGTAGGCGAGCCTAATCATGAAGTATGCCCCAATAACAAAGTTCCGTATCCTTCTCTCCAAGTTTAGGCACTTTGATTAGCTAAGGATTTACACATAAAACCGGTTAAGTGGGACGTTGTACGACTTTGTCTTACACTGTTTTGGAATATTACTCTGGGAAACTAATTTCAGTTCGAGGAATTGCTTCCAGTCAATTTATGTAGTAATATTTCAATATAAACTTTGTCATTTTAAGGATCCTATTACCCACTAATCCTACGCTGTTTTTAAGGGTTCCGTACCGAAAGGATAAAAAACGGGACCCTATTACTAAGACTCTGCTGTCCGTCCATCCATCCGTCCGTCTGTCACCAGACTGAATCTCATGAACCATGATACTAAAACAGTTGAAATTTTACACAAGATGTATTTCTGTTGACGCTTTAACATCAAATACTAAAAAGCAGAATAAAATAAATATTTAGGCAGCTCCCATACAATAAAATAGATTTTTTTGCTCGATATTGATAACGGCAGCAGGTAGACGCTTAAAATATTCATTGAATATTTAGTTATTTATTCAATTTCAAAATGAATAATTAAATTAAAATAAAAACAAATATTTAAGGGCTCCCATACAACAAACGTGATTTTTTTGCCGTTTTTATAGATAATGGTACGGAACCCTTAGTGCTTGAGTCAGACTCGCACCTGGTCGATTTTTGTCTGTACGACCTTTAAATTCTGACACCTCAAAGTCTGTTTAAAGCGTATAGCTATAACGTTAACAAATATAAGTAACGGGTAAAAGTGCTTTGTTTCGAGGAAATAACAAAAAAAATTTTCAAAAATATCTTAATGTCCTCTTTATAAATGAAGTTAAGGTAAGTGACTATAAAAATACAAAAATAAAATCAAAATCCCTGACTACATATTTTTTGAGAGATCAGCAAATATTTTTTTATATATTTTAAAATATTTTTAAGTTGTTGGGTGAAGTATTAATAAAACGTATACCTACATTCTGGTATGCAACTGACCGGATTTTTACCATGAAACTATTTATTTCCAACGATTGCTGCAAAACTTTGCATTGTTACAATAAACAAAGGCTGTTCCATCCAGTTTTAACTAGTTCACAAACTTGGCAAAGTCACAAAAATTTAATCGTCCGTTCCAAATTTTATCGAGGCTCAAATAAAAGATAAAAATCATTCTATTTAAATTTTACAAACAAATGTCGTAAATTTTTGTTTATATGTGATAAAAAATTCAATTTTGAAATATATTTCTTTACCGATATACATATATTGTAATAATCATAACCTGGTATAAATGAATACACGAATGAATGAATAAATTTTATTGTATAACAATAAAAGTAATAAAGAACATAAAATCCTACTAATATTATAAATGCGAAAGTTTGTCTGTATGGCTGGATGTTTGTTACTCAATAACGCTTCAGCCACTAGACGGATCGGGATGAAACTTGGCACACCTATAGATTATGTCATGGAATTTTTAGAACCGAGCTTAAACGAACTATAGCTGTAGCTTGATATAGCAAACTTCGTTAGTGTAATTTAGAAGTAAATCACAGTATTGATACTGTTATTAATTAAAGGAGTCCCACGCCGATAACCGTATTTAAGGCGGGCGCAGCCGCTGGCAAATATAATATATGCGAAAGTAGTTCTCTCTGTCTGTTACCTCTTTATGCTTAAACCGCTAAACCGATTATGATGAAATTTGGTATGGAGATATTTTATGTCCCGGGGAAGAACAAAGTATAGTTTTCAACCTGAACTATGCAAAAGTTCCCGTGTGAATAACTATTATCGAGCTTAACGAACTATAGCTTAAGCTTCCTATAGTAAAATTCATTAGTATAATGAAGAAGTTGCCGTAAGAATCTCACGCCGATAACCAAATTTAGGGCGGGTGGGGCCGCTTGCAAAAGCTAGTAATACATAAAAAAGTACAAAAGGTAGCGTTATTGCTTAAAAACAATCTCTACCAGGCAGTAACCTTTGGGTAGAAGGAAATAGTTTCAATTTTCTTTAAAAATATAATGTTTGGTAGTTTCTTGTTTTATCTCCTTTTATTCTTGTCTATGACATGTTCTCAATAGCCATATTAATGAGTGAATCTTTTAATGTAGTTCTTAAAAAAAGTTTTGTAATGGACGAGAAATTAACAAAACGAAAACTAAAATAAAAAAGGATTAAAATTAAAAAAGAAGCGGTAATGTAACATAACAATTCAATTAAGGTAACGGCGAAAAATGTGGCCACGCTTTATCTCGCAAACTTTTAAATGGACCAGGGTAAGTAGCGTTAAAGTACAGTTCCATGTTTATTTTGGATTCATTGCACTAACTTATCCAGGGGTTTGTATCTAAACTTAGGTTTTTTGCAGTAAGCTCATTATCTTGACGTATTAAATTCAAAATTCACATTAGATAGAAATTGTAATTAAATTGAATTTCAATCACTAATATACATCTGAAACTGTACCAAAAAAATTAAATAGAATTCTGTAATATGCTTCAAAATTTATGTTTTTTTAATTAAGTAATTTTCACCGTATTTAGTTATAACAAAAAGAATGAAACTGTTACGCGATTTCTTGGGATAATGCTTTATTTGCCACCAACGTTATGTGTCAAACTTTTTACGTGTTATCCATATAAATATTATAAAAGCGAAAGTAACTCTGTCTGTCTACCTCCGAATTTAAAGCTGGTGAAACCCCAGGAACACTTGGCATGGAGATAGTTTGAGTCCCGGGAAAAGCCAAAGGCTACTTGAAAACGTCAAATGTGAGTCGGTTTTTTATAATTGAAGAGTTGCCTTTGATATCCTACACTCATAACCGAAATAGAACCGCATGCAGAAATGTGGCATGCAGATAGTTTGAATCCCAGAAAAGGACATAGGCTACTTGAAAACTTCAAGTCAGTTTTTTTTCTATAATTGAGGAGTTGCCGTTGATATCCTACACTCATAACCGAATTCAGGGTGGGTGGAACCGCAGGCAAAAGCTATTCAAATAGTGTTTCCGAATGAGATTTCAAAGCTGCATTACGGTGATAAAAAAATTGAATTATATAACTAATGATAAAAAATAGACGGATAACTAACCGTTAGTCTCTTGCAGCAAGGAACCCTAAACATTAATGGCAGCTATCTGCAATATCATTTAATCAGTCCATTTCGCTCTAATGTAGTCAAAACACAAACTTAAAAATAAACTTAAGACATCAGATTTCAATTAAGGTACTTACTGCTAGAAAAATTATGGCTCTTTTTGCAAAAGATTTACATTGCGAACTTTTAAATGAGCCTCGGAAAATAGAATAAAAGTACGATTCCGCATTTATGTTGTACATATTTTCCCTTCATTATTTATAGTTTTACGTTACTCTGTTACATTTTATATGTGAACTTTAAGCACAGTAAACAAAATAATGTGACTATGGTATATTATATAGGGTACCTACGTAGATATATACGGGAGAAAACAGTCAATTTTGTTTCAGATGCATTCGAAAATAAGGCTGTTTTGTAGTTAGTTTACTTCGAGCAATATTCTGCTGATCAAAAAAACTGTGTAAAGAAAAAGATTTCAGTCTGGTACCCATAACACAAGCTTTGCTTACTTTGGGGCTAGACGGCGCTGTGTGTTATGTCCAAAAATATTTATTATTACTTAATGTTATTTTTATTCTAATTTTCTACTTGACAAATCAGCCGTCAGCAGTCATACCAGATGACAAAAGTAATTGTAATCAAACTTACTAACAAGTACAGTAAGTAATGAATATAAGTTTCTTATAAATATATATAACAACAGATTTAAAAATTATGGGAAGACATTAAAAAAGGCACGTGTTTTATGCTAGTTAGCTACATTACTCTGCTTAAGAGGATACACTTCGCGGCGCCTCGCAGCGGGCTTCATACAAACGAATTTCTTATTTGTTTTAGACGTTAACTGATAAATCACTGTGAAATTTCTTAGTCATAATCCCAAGCCGAATACCTAGTAGGTCTGTGGTTTTCTCAAAATCTTGTAAAACGTTCTATTGACTAGAAATTTGTATGAAAAACTATAATCCTGTATAACTCTTGAACTATAAAATTTTATAGAAAACTGGCACACCGCAGACGATATTTATTACTTGAGCATGTTTCAAAATTTCGTGGTGTTTGATCAACAATCGTCAAAAATAAGTGAACAATTCGTTTGTATGAAGACCGCTGCGAGGCGCCGCGAAGTGTATCCTCTTAAGGGTTTCAGTCAATTATTTGAAAGTATAAAACATTCAATTTGTTAAATATTTAATAACGATAATGATCAGGTTGTGTAAGCAAATCGCTGAAGTAGACAAAGAGGCCACTTCTAACAATGGCTCTCGACTCAGGTGTTTTCAAACTGTAGATGGCTACGTGTAAAGCGCTAAAAGCGCTTGAAGACAAGAAGAAACTTAAACAGAGAACATGTATATACTAGTTATCGGTTTTAAGTAATCATAGCTTCTTTTTACGAAGTCGTACGTAGACTTTTAAATTTGAGATTGATTAAAAGTGATTTTATTGTACCTATTGTATTGTCCCACCAGTTGCTATATGAAATGCGCTGCAAGAAAATAGCGTTTTCTCAAGTATAAAATATGTTTTAATAATGTGAAATGCATTATACAGAAATTCTAGATAATGAGCATTATTAGAAATAACCACTTAAAAATTACACAGTGGTTTCAATTTTTTTGACTCCCTCGCAGCCTTGTCGGTAGTGTGTCCGGCCACTGTGTAGATGGTATGGGTTTGATTCCTGCACTGGACAAACAGTTATGCAATAAACATTTGTGTTTGGTTTGAGTCTGGGTGTATCTTTGCTTAGTTTGGGACCAAATAACGCTGTGTGATATGTCCAAAATTATTATTAATAGTGGAATTTTAAAGATAAATTTAAAGTACATCGCATAATCAGTTCAATATATCCAAACTGTTGGGGCACGGCCTACCCTCAACGATGGCGATTTGGGCCGTAGACCACACGCGGGCCTAGTGGATTGTGGATTTCACATACGTCTTTTTTTTTGACATATGCAGGTTTCCTCACGATTTTTTTCTGTACCAAAAAGCTAGTGGTGTGAATAATCAATGTACATGAGAAATTAGGAAAAAGAGTCTTTGGTACACGCCAGGCTTAAACCTCCGCCACTTAGGACACAAGGTGAAACCGAAACCCCTGGGCTACCATTCGAAGACAACATCTTTTACTTACTAATTAAATATTCAGTAATATCATTTTTTTTTATTTTGATTTGCGCCCACTTTTGATACCGTATTTTTGATAATAGATAATGTATCGTTGATTGTTGAAAGTCTTTGTAAATACAATGTTCATTACCAACCTTCAAACGTCCCAACTGTTGGGAAATCGGCCTATCGGGAAAGTGATTTGTGCAATAATCTACTAAGCGGGCCCAGTGCAAATTGTGGACCTTACATTTTATTAGTTGTTTACGTAGATATGCAGGTCCCCAGACCCTGTATTTCTTTATCAATTAAGTCCGTAGAATGAATGAACTAATCAAAGTACTTGGATTCTTTTAAAATATTCTACTTTTTTATGTACAGTCTGGGGCTCTAACTCTCGCCTCTAAGAAAGTGAAGCAAAAGCCAACAGATACTAAAAAGCCACAAGCGATCAACATAGTGTATTTTCAAAGCAAAATGCCTTACATAACTTATTACGCCGTTTGTAAAGCCAAAAATGAATAATGAAACTACAAGACCTATTTACAAATTGCTGTATACATTTTCAATATTTTAACAAAGTAAGATAGCTTACCGAATATAAGACGGGAATCTTATATATGTACAAGTTCATTTAGTGTCTCATATATTATCCAACTCCGTATGGTTAATATTACCTATACTTACCAGGTTGTGGTCGTGTTGGGAGTGTTTAAAGAAGCAAGCGGAGCGATAGTATCAAAATGTTTGTGTTTTCTTTAATAAAGAATCTAAAAAAATACCAGACATTGTTTTTTTTTTGTTAACTTAAAATAAAGTTAATCTCTTGTCCAATTATGACTTACTTCTTATCGTTCGACAAGTACTGGAAAACAGGATCCTGGTCATATATTTCATCACTTACTTTTCTGAGGATAGTATGAAAATCCATCTTAGCCCAAATACACATTATCAAAAGCAACCTTGTCGTAGGACTAAGGAGGTAGGTAAAAACGAGTCTGTCCCCCACATGATGATGTGGGTGTATTCAACCGCTGGCTATCCTTTTTAGGCGATTAAAGCCGTGACGATACATACATACAAAAAAGTAAAAAAAAAACTTTTTTTAAAAACTTGCCTTTCTTAAAACATTAGAATCATATAAAAATTCAATCTAACAGAAAATTGTACTAAAAAGTAAAGAATATTTTTTTCAAAATTTCAAAAGTAATAAATATAGTCACCTATACAAATCTAAAACTAACTTAGTTTATGGTATTGTTTTTTATAACGAACAGCTGAATAAAATTAAAATCGCTCGGCTTATGACTGAAGTCACAACTTGAAGGTTGCCGATGACGTCATAGCTGTAGTCACTTCCCACGCTCATTGGAAACACGATGCAAAGTGGATTTTTAAATAACTAATTTAGAATTTGTTTCGTCTTCTTCTTATTACGAATAATTTCGCATACATATTTGATCATAATTGCATATTTCTGAAGACAAAGTTGTCTTCGGGTAACCTTGAGCTTCTTAATTCATTTATAACTAGTCACTTTAGTTTTTCAATTACATAATTTATAGGAATACAAGAAATTTTAAGGACCTTTAAGTAAAAAGTGCCAGAATAGAAATATAAGCATAAATATTGTTACATATAGGACCGTATAAAAGACTATTATAAAACCTAATGGTGTAGCAAATAGATAAACGGCTGATTATTTACGTAGCAATGCTACACGTTCGTAGACCTGCTACATATTCTGGAATGTTTATGTTTGTGTTGAAACACTTTGTGAGATATAAAGAACAGGCGCACACTAGAATATGACATCTTAACTCGTATGTTCCAGTTTTTTTATTAAAAATAACAACTAAAAATAATTTTATTTAGATAATTAAAACATATATATTTATTTCTATATATGTATTAATTTTAAAACATTTTAAATCTAAAATAATCTAAACTGAATCCTTAACAAGGTGTAAGGTATGTGGCACAGTATCAAAGTCACTGGCAGCGTTATCTCTCTAACTGCCAAAGTTAGCCTTTGGGAAACATCCCTCAGGTCAATGTAACGAAAAAAATCATTTACTATGCTATTGTTTGATACTTTGATATAAAGACTTTTTAGCTACTATAATAAGAAAAGATGTTAATTAAAAGTTAAACATTTTTTTTATTTGCAATAAAAATTTAGTTTTTTATCCTTTTCTCATAAATACAATATAGTTTTAATGCTACTTTAAAAAAACAATACTACTAAAAAGTTCCTAATTCAGTGTTAGTTATTGTAAAAACAATGGTTACATATACGGATAACATAATCTTTGTTTACATAATTACATGGCTTTTTGTATCAAAGCCAGCTTATCTCCACTGCCTCTTGTACGCAAAACAGTTACGCTTGAAATATTGTCGCTATCTCTATTACTACTACAACATTGTACAGTTCATTTCGGCGCTAGTATCTACGCGCATTATTCTACTGATTTCATTTCGTGCTACTGTTTTAGTTGTTTAATTTTATAACCAGTTCATTATATTTGTATTATAATTGAAGATTTATGGTGCTTGTGACTATAAAGTAGATCTTAATTTTGAATTTGTTTAATTAGTTTCATTGTTAGGTTAATGGCGTGTAATATTTATGTTAATATTAAATATGGCGAGAAGAGGAGAGGCGTCCTAATTAACGCATATTATTTTGCGTGAGAGCAAAAGGCGTGCGTTGATTAATATTTTATTTTATATTTTAATGAACACAAAAGAAATAGTAAAATATTCCACATAAATATAATGAATGCGAAAGTAACTCTGTCTGTCCGTCTGTCTGTTACCTCTTCTAACTAAAACTGATGTACCGATTAGGATGAAATTTGGTATGAAGAAAGCTTGAGTCCCGGGAAAGGAAAAATTCAAGTCTGAGTAAGGTTTTTTTTCTATAATTGAGGAGTTGTCGTTGAAATCCTACACCGATAACCAAAATTAGGGCGGGGAAACAGCGACAAGAGCTGGCAATATTATTTCTGGACATTACACACATCATCACCTAGTCCCCGATTCAGCCGATATAAATATCTATATAAACTTTTAATATGTATATTTGTTCATATAAATATATATGTATATATATTTATTATTTACTAGCTGCTGGCCGCGACTTCGTCCGTCTGCGTGAACGCTATACTATAAGATCACTTTTTGTGAACGAAACCATAGCGCGATCTAATTCGACGCCAACGCCATCTAGTTAGCAACTATGTTAAAACATTTTTATATGGTAAAAAACTATAACACATCTTAGTTATGACTTTACACGATTTTTTAACATAAAATAAATGAATATGTGTGAGAAAAATAATTAATAATTAAGAAGCAAGTCAAATATGCGTCCTTAGATTACACGTTGTTACAGAATGCGTTGAAAAAATAAAGGTTCACTGCTTGTTCCCCGTAGGTGATAGCGTGATAATATGTAGCCTATATTTTGACCCGACTTCTTAATAATATTCGTGCCAAATTTGAAGTAAATCCATGCAGTACTTTTTGAGTTTATCCCGAACATACATACAGACAAACAGACAAAAATTCTAAAAACTATATTTTTGGCTTCGGTATCGATTGTAGATCACACCCCAAGTATTCTTTAAAAAAAATATTCAATGTACAGTTTTGACTTTCCTACCATTTTATTATATGTATAGATGAATTTTTATGGAAAACGTTTAGACTCAAGACAAACAAAATGTTTATCACATAAATATCTTGTCCTGTAATTTTTTTTTTGTTTTGATCGTTTATTCTTCGTAATATAACCGGTTTATGTTTAATGAGTAAAATTGATAGTAATGCCAAACGATTATTCTTACTTTCAGGCTAAGCCAAACTGGAAAGCTATTATTCTTACTTACAGGCTAAGCCAAACAGGGAAGGTATTTTGCATACCTATAAGCAAAATACTATTCCTTTACTTTTTTGTGTGTCTTTTTCTTAGGTTAACATTTGCTTAGTTAGTGGACGGTAAAAATAATAACACGGCTGCCAAATTTTTAAGCCGGCTAAAAACTTGACAGAGGTTAACGACGGTTTTTGTACAACAAAAGCTAGTGACCCTCACCCATCTGATGTGTGATCACGCATGACGTTGCTTAACTTCGTTGATCTCCTCGGACGACGTCATTAGGTCAACCATAAACTATCCGGTTCATATGAATAGTAATGCATGACATAACCTACCCAAATAAAGTTTGTTCTGAAAGTTGACGATTTTTATAAATTTGCTCCATAGATTTACTATAGAAACATGTTTATTTTGGTTTTTCTTGGATAATATTAAAAGCATTTTAAGAATCCTTATATACTTAACTAAATTTGACTAAAAATGTGAGTTAATTCTTATTTGCATAACTATGTCCGATCACTCACAAATGTTTTCAAAAAAGAAATTAGAACCAAAATATGATTATCTTTTTATAACCTGTAAGAATTGTAAAGCTATCGATTTCTCATTACGAAGACTCCGTTGTTTTTTTTTCCTATAGTCCACAAATTGCCTAAACACAACTTGAACGAACTTTTACATAAAAAAGGAAAAACAATAGAGTTCCCGAATTTATTTATCAGCTCAGTCACGATCGTCCGTAACGAGAAAGGAGCTGAAAGAAAACATAACTTGATCCAACTTAAGTTGGCAAAAACTTGGATAAAGAGAGAGAAGAGAGGAACTTTGTTAAACGATACAGATGCTTGATGAATGTCTCTTTGTACAGCTAACGATCAAGTGAGCATTAAGTTTGGTGACTTTAGTAATATCAATTTTTGCATTTTTTTATTTATACAAATAAAAAAAATTGGGATTACATATTTACAAGTATATACAACCTACCTAACCTATAACTAAGTTAGAAAAAACTGAAGTCGCAGTAGGCTGGTCACGTCTGTCGGACGACCTATAGCTGATGGAGCAGACTGAAGAGTTAAAAGTGTTGCCAGTTGCCAGCTGGAAGGGGAAGGCAGAGAATCAGGAAAAATGGTGAGCCATGGAGAAATCTTAGGTCCAACAGTGAAGATGATGTGAAAAATTCAACCCCTACAAACATCTAACTCAACTGTAAAACATTAGGTGAATATCATACTATAAGTAATCATACACAGACCCATAGGATGCGATTACATTAAATTAAGAGGGGGTATAAAGGTAAATTTCATTTAATAGAATTTAAAGTTACCCAATCAATAAATAATAAAAATACACTTAGATACTATATTATAATTCAAATGTTTTATTATTAGCGTAAACATAATACAATTAAATTTTCTCTTTCGAAAAAAATCACAAAACCCTGTCTAGTTTTGCCGAATTATTTAACTATTTTTGTAACATTACACACAATTTAGCTAAAATTTCATTATAACATTGCTTTACACAAAACCTAGGACTGTTTTTAGTGATTTTTTATTACAAATACTAGTATTTATACTTCTCACCTATGCTACGTTTATGTTTATGCTTCACGTGGTATGTAGGTTTTATCTGGCTTTATGCCACTTTTAAGTATTCAACTTTTTCATTCAATTGTATGCCGACTAACTTATTTATTTAACTTATTTTTTAGATATCTAACTTCAAATACAAAATATAGTTTAGCATGCTTTCTGCTTTAAACATTGCTCAGCATACTTTCTTCTATTAAGGCATTTCTTTCATTATTTAATTCATAGTTGTTACAAAATATATACAAAATATATCATTACAAAATAGCGCCATCTGTTAGTACCTTTTAAAAATTCGTGAAACATAGTTAACTCGCGTACATACTTAATTACATCACATAGGGCATGTCACGCGGTGTATTTTTAACACATTCATAACAAAAAGCTACGCCCGGTCCTTAGGACGTAATATGTATGTCCATGTATGAATGTGTGTGTAAATAAAGCAAATCCAAAGTGCTTACTAAGCTTTGGATGGGAATCCCTCATAAAACCTGTCAAGTAACATCAACATAAGTTGGTATTACTTTTATAGTGTAGTGTAGTGTTTAAGTTACTGCAGCACTGATAATTTTAATTTCTAAATTTTGTGATAATGTTTCGATTTTTGTGACTCCATTTAAAAAGGTTGAAGAGAATTGTATGAAATTAGGCACAAAATGGATAGTTTTTCATTAATATATAAAACAATCTTAATCCCTTCCGAGAACTCGCAACGAACAGCGATATCTATATAAAAATAGATTGCAATGAGTATTTTTTTAACAATAAAATGTAAGAATGAATTAAGTTTTGAATAAATGTTTCAAATAATTAAATAAATAACTTTTGACAAAAATGTAATGTATTTTATTATCAAAACTCCAATTTTGAAAACAATTCGTGGTTGTATTTTGTGTCGTCGATATAGGTGAAAATTAAATGATTAGGAAGTTTTTACAGTGTCAGATATTTAAACCCTGTCTAAAATATGGTCATAAAACCTAAATAAAATGAACACTTAATTAATTATAGATACGAGCGAAATTCATAACCAATAATAAACGTTTCCAACTCCTATAAAGCAAACAAAACTTTGTTGTGAGAAAATTTCAATAAAGCGCATAGTATCAAAAGTTTCATCATACATTAAGGTTTCCGAAAGATTGTTGTAACTTAAATAGTTTTATTATTTAGTTTTCAATAAGTGACTTTATATTCCTATGCTTTACGATCAAATCAACAATTAAGTGTTTTTATTAATATTGTTTATTTAGGTAACATTTCTGAAAAATTTGGCAAAAGTCTTCAGAAAGGTTTTTTTATTGAAAGCTTTTATTTAACTGCCCACGTTATCTGGGCTACGTCAAATAATATTTAAATTTATTAAATATATTATATATTTCAGTGTCATTGTTGACCAACTTACTGTTATCAGACAATGCTGCAATTTCAAATGCACTTTCGGTTCTGAGCTTATCTTTTCTGTACAGATATACAGGCAGTTGAATTTTTATTTTATATTATCTTAAAGTACTTTTTATTAAAATGTCTTTTTTTGTTTACTGGTTTTATTTAACAAAACAATAATTTGATAATGTAAACACGTAAAACTCTTAAATGTATTTCCAGTACAGTGTCAACTCTAACTTACTGTATTAACTAAAAGTTTTAAAATATAAACACGTTTGGTCCTTAAATATAGTTTTAGAAAAACGTCAACTCCAACTCACTGTATAAATCAAAAGTTAAAAAAAATAAACGCGTGAAATCCATAAATAAATTTCCAGTATAGTGTCTAACCCACTGCATAAACTAATAATTTAAAAATATAAACACCTTGAATTCATAAATATATTCCCGGGACAGCGTCAAATCACTATTTAAAGTGAAAAATAATGTTAAGTCCTCAGTCGGACAGTGTCAACTCACTCGCTGTTCAAAGCAAAAATGTAATAAGCTAAACACGTCAAGTCTCTAAGTATGTGTATCATAAACAGAAGCCTACCAGTGAGACATGGGTCCTCCTTGGGTGGCTCATCGATACGCGAAGACTTACCTGAAATAAAATATCAATGTATTAAAAGAATTGCAAATATAACATTTTGTTTTTGTTCAATATTTGTGCAACTTTGTAACGTCTTGTTTTGGACTACGCATCAATACATTTTCCTAAGGACCAAAACCCTCACTACTTTACACAATCGTCCATATAGAATTGTATAAAAAATTACTTTGACATTTATGGTCATCAAAACAAAGACAAGATCCAAACTTGTAACTTGATTAGTACTTCTAGACCATATCTTGCATCAGATCCCGAGCTAAGCAAAGATTGTCCCTCGCACTATGGCTAACAGACAATGGATTAAAATACTTATATCTATATTTTTTATACATACATACATTTTTGCAGATAAACAATCATGTTATATATATATTATTATTTATTATACCTAAACTTATATTATACAAACGCCTACATAATTGCAGTTGTGAAAGTTTTCTTCCGTTCTTTCATGGCATTGTCTTGTTTATATCAATTTTCGTAGTTCGTTGACCTTTATTATTGATCTACAATAAAAATTGGCTGCAGCCCCAGTAGTTAATTATCTTTCTGACAGACTGCTACCATTGGAAGACGTGACATAAACCCACCCACAACAAACAATAAATGAATAGATACATCGCTCTCAATGTATGAGATCACAAATCGTTTACTCCTTGTGAAGCAAGTAATGTTTACTGTGGTCAGCAAATATTGTGAGAGTGGCTGTCAGCTCACGAAATGAGGTTAATATTTTGCTCTCTACCGAGGGATATCCTTGATGACAAGAGATGTGGATAAGACTAATAAATCTGTCGAGATAAATTGTTTTTCTTTTGTATTTCTATTTCACAAGTCATAGCGTGTTTGTTTACTAAATATTATGTGCTTTTCTTTAACAAATATCTTCTCAATCACGTCAACTAACATGATTTGAAATTATTCTACAACTAATTTAAATAGATAATTTTCCATTTTAAATCTTATTCAATGTCGTTGCATAAGCAAAATATTGTCAAGTTTTGTTTACGTTCTGTATGCAAGTGTGTCTAAAATTAAGTATTTAAAAATCTAGGAAAGGTATCTTATGTAAGTTAAAGTATTTAAAAATCTAGAAAAGCTATCTTATGTAAGTTGAAGTATTTAAAAATCTAGGAAAGATATCGTATGTAAGTTGAAGGTTTGTCATTAAAATTAATTTCACTGTACACGAATTGTAAGTAAAGTTTGCATTTGCATGAGAATGAATTCAAGAACTTTTTTGAATTGCTTTTTTTTTAAAAATCTTTAGATGTGATGTGATGATCCCGTATAAATTTTAGGAGTTGTGATCAATAATATGCGATAAGTTGTTTAAACTGTCCTCTCTGGATGCCAAGTAACTTAACACTAGGTAACAAAAAAAGAAAGATACCGAAACAGGTTGAAATCTAAGCGTGTAAAGTCATACATTAACACATACATTAACACTTCCCAGCCAAGCTCTCTCTAGTAATATAGTCGCTAGTAGCCATGGGTTTAGTTACTCCGGGCAAAGATTGGATATCCGAGGACATATGCAATTTTCAAGCACACCGCGGTGAACGAATCCTCGGATCGATTTCGTACCTTTCAATCACGAGTGCACAAATCGTTAGTGTATCCCTCGTTTGTTATAGATAGATACTATTTGATATCCCTTCATACTTGCTAGGCTTAGTATCAAATAGTTATGAATAAACATATCTGTGAAGACTGTATGTCTCTATTAAAAACTCTATGCTTGAAGCATAATAGACGAAAACTTCAAATATTTAATGATAAAAAGCGCCGAGGTCGATTATTTATAAGCAAGACACGACAACGTTACTATTTCGCTTTTAACGCTAGCTCTCTTTCTCACTTTCAGTGATATGCGTGCATCGCTATTCAGCCGCGCCGCTCCGCGCCACCGACACGGGCGACACCCTCCGCTGTTTATTTGGATTAGTTCGTTCACTCCCTGGATATAGGACATGTTTATTTCACGCAAAGTGAAGGAGTTGTAACATATCTGGCCTCGGATATATATCCAAAGATATAGTTATGTCCGGAGTTACCCAAGGCTAGTCGCTAGTAATATATGTGATCTAGGGTTATCATGATGAAAGACCACACTATTTCAGTTGACAATTCCACCCGTTCTTTCTCAATTTCTTGCTTGAATCTCATTAGGTGGTTGGCAGTAGAGATCCGAATCGGAGGGTTTTTCGAGGCGTTACGAGCTCATATTGAATAAAGCTCTTCCAATCCCACGCTACACACAGCATGGGAGCATCATTATTGCTTGTTTATCTAGATTTTACCACAGACTGTAAATAACCTTTCCCAGATTTTTAAATAGGTGATCTACTTTTCATCATCAGTTATCTATTTATTCAAAAAAAAATGTTTTTTTACGTTTTAATAGGGAATCTTAAAAGAGGACACGGCTCATCAGGTTTCTTTCGGTTAGCTCGTATGGCACCCAAATTTCGAGCTATTTGCATAAATTTCAAATGTCATGTAATATGTCAAAACTTTTCGTGATCAATTCTCAGTTAGCTATTTAGTATTAAGCTTTGTCGTATCAAATCATGCCGATATTGCAAATGAATGAAACTTTAACAAATGTTTGCCACCCCTGCTTCTTAAAAATACATTTTAACGCATTTTAGATGATACAAAATCATTATTGTTAGAAAAGTACTGTGCAGCCATAAAAATATGCACCTTAGGCAGATTATCGGATAACCTTTCTCAAAACTAGTTTTCATTTTCTTGTTTCAAATCATCACTTAATACTTAATATTTTATTAAGTAACTATTCGTAAATGAGTTTACGATCTTGTTGGGGAACGACCCTATACTTTATACTACAACTACACAGCGCGCTCACACTGGCGCATGATGACGTCAGATTTGGAACGGTCCGGACGTGAAAATGTTAAATATGAGCAAAACTTCATGACGTTATAACTTCGGTAATTCAGCATCAATTTCGATGAAACAAAGACTAAAAATTTATTGTTAAATTCTTACATGATGCTGTGACTCATTGTCGTTATAACAGAAATCTCTGTGCAAAAATTGGAAGTGTCTAAACCCAGTAGTTTGATCTGTGCGTTGATATATCAATCAGTCAGACTGTTATATAGATAAAAACATAACCCTTGTTATTCCACAGTTGGATAAATATGAAAATATTTTTAATACAAAGGTTGTTGTTATTATACTTGCCTTTTTTAAAATGAAAGCGATTTGTATATGTCGTCGACAATATATTTTTTTATAACCTTTTGAGTCTCCAACAAAGAATGAAACTGGGTGAACAACAATTTCCATATTCCATCACGGCCGCCGGCGCGCGTAATCGCTACATTCAGGGCCCAAGTGGAAATTCGCAAATAAGGCAATATTAAAAATAATGAGGCGTTTTTATTTGTTGTGAAAAGAATTTAGGTTAATACTAGCTTTTATACACAGATCTCGTCGTGTAGCCTTTGGAGTTCTTTAATCTTGTCGTGATGGTAAATTATCTGGTTGTTTTTGCGCTGATATATGTACAGAATTGTTTAGGTTTATAATATTGTCTATTGATTCTGAACTATAGTTTGATATACCTATATCTAATTTGGCCTTTGTACTTTAAAATATCGACATCAGATGCAATAAAAGTAGATAATAAAAACCTATACAAGTCTTAAGAGAATACTATCAGCGGCGCCTCACAGTTTGTTTCATACAAACAATTTCCGTCTTATTTTTAAAATTGATTCAATAATAAACATTTAGGCCTGTAGTGTGTCAGTTTTCTATTGTATTGTTTATTTTAAAAGTTTCATAGGGCTCTGTTTTTTATACAAATGGTCGCAAATAAGATTGAAAGTTAAGGCTGCGGTATAGGCTAGACCGCGAAAATACGCCATTTTTGTGCAAATTTTGTGGCTTAACTATAGAATCTAAAGGATTGAAAAAAATATATGTTATAAAACTTGTTTTTGTTTAGTGCATTACCTATCTGAATGATTTTCATTTATTGTATTTAATGCAATAAAAAATCTGGAAGTGAACATTGTTTCAACACTTGTGCAAATTTTTAAAGCGTGTTTTGCATTTTTTTTTGTTATGAAAGTTGGTTAAATAATTAGAATAGCTTGTTATCTAGTGCATCGACTCTAAGTTGTAGCAAATAGTCAAACAAATGTGACTAAAAAAAAGGTAATAAAGTTAAATTTCATACAAAAAATTAAAAGTTTCAAGGCGTTATTACGGTATTAATTACTTAAGTAATATATGTAATTGTAATGTATAGGACATTATCTAATGATTTATAGTGCATTTACATACACAACTTTTGAATTATAGGAATAAATTTTCTGGCCTATATCGCCCTCTTAATAAAACATTTGTAGGATTTAGGAAACCACAGACATAGATATTTGGCTTAACATCATGTCTACAAAATTTTCTAGAGTTCTATCAGTAAATTCCAAAAACATGAAGGAAATTCGTTTATATGAATGTTGTGTTAAAAGATTTATTGACATTCATTAATGAAATTACGATTGACGCAATACGCCCCTAACCAGTGGTTCAGGATATGCATACGATATGGTATCCAGCCATTAAATAATTTCAACCTTATTATGTCTTATAGAAGAAAATACTATGTTTATTTTCATGTGCTTTTAACTTTTTCGTAAATTCTATGTCCTTAATTATTACTACCATAATTTAAACCACTTCTTCTAAAAAAAATGTCTAAATATAGCAAGAGAAGATACAAATAAAGTATATCATCAATGATCCGCACAATGACAAATTTTTAAAAAAAAACTCAGGACATTAAGAGAATAATATTTTTTTAAAAAGCCCAGTACATCAAACAATATTATTTTTATATGTGAATATTTTTTCTATTTACAATGAGAACTGAAAACCGTTAGCTCGGTGAACGTTTACAGTAACTCGCCTACATTATATTTTTTATGTACCTACGTGAGTCATTTCAAAACATTTTATTTCATGTTTACTGTGAGAATACCGAAAACGATCCTGTCCTTGCTTTTATTGTGTTTTAACTTAAGCTAAAAACGTCTAGAAATTTTATGTTCGAAATTTATTGCGCAGTTTCGAGTGGTGGTAGAACGTTTGTGGGTAAGAAATGAAAAAACGGAGAAAATTACAGGGTTTCTACTTTACTGTTTTGTTGTTTATTTATAACTTACGATACTAATATTCAAACGTTCTTAGCAATAAGAAACTGAATTTGTCTCTAGAGTTTCTAAGTTTGACTTGTTGCAAGTTACGTAGGTTTTAACAGCAGAGAATGCATGTATCTCTGTCTGGTCGATATTCGAGCCTTTTATGATTTTTATATACCAATATTATACCACCACATAAAATACCACAATTTTACCCACGGAAAATAATCCTATCCTGAAGGACGTTTCGTGCAGTATAAAAGTATTATTTGTCTTTCTATGTCCCCTAACCTATGTTGATGCCTGAACCTAAACCTAATTTGCACAGTTACGACGTAAGAAAAGAACACAGTAAAAAGAAATCCCGTGGGAACTTATGATCGGAGTAAAAAGTATTTTATACATGTATTTTAAACATTTATCACAAAGTGTTCTTTTATAATATTTTACCTTAACCTACATTAATAAAATATTAAATCATCATCTGAAACACAATTATAAGAAAATAAGTTAAATGTTAATACTATGAACCAATACCCTTTTAAATTAAATTCACGGAAGTAAGCTAAGCGAATTTTGTGTGAACAAAAACGTCCGCCCTTGGCCTGAATACAAAGTTATTGAAGTACAAAACGGGAGTCGTTTGGCTTTAGCGACGACTCGAGCAATACTTGCGGTCGGGTCGAGAGGGCGCCACCGTTGCACTGAACAACCTTAAGTTGCTGTTTAAATAATTTCATTTGACTAGTTTCATACCGCAGTCTCACTGCCGTAAATAACTAGTAAAGAGTAAATATACTAATTTTTTTACCACTTATTACTGTGAAGTTGGTAAATAAATACATGACTTTGACTTACTTTATATAAGTAAAGCTAAGTCCAATTCAGAAAGTTGGTGGTAGCCAATTGATTTCAGTGCCTACCTCACGTTCCAAGGGACGGAGGTTCCAGCCCAATATTTACTAATGTGTCTTTTTCTTAATTTCTTAGGTAGTTTAACTGTTGCTTCATACCAATGTATTTTCGATGAAGAAAAACATCGTAAGGAAATCTACATGAGTTAAAAAGACTTATGTGCAATCCACAACCTACACTGGGTCCACTTGATGACTATGGCCCAAATCACCCTGAGAGAGTAGGCCGTGGTCCAACAGTGGAAGCGAAAGAGGCTGGTAAGGAAGTTAAGATATTCAGTATCAGATGCGTTACGAATCCTGTGTTATTACTTAAAAGAACCTCTCCCGTGACATACATACATACACACATACATACATACACACATACATACATTGTTCTGACGACCTAAGAGTGTTGCAAATAGTAACAATCATGGGAATTAAAATGATCGTCCAAATAAAATGACTATAGCGATATATAAAAAATTGGTGAACTCCACGTAAAATGTTTTGTCTGTGGAAGCATCACCCTTAAGGTTTTGATAAAGTTTACGTGGTTTACTTAATAAGTAACCTAATTGTCAAGATTTAAACCGCTATATAAAGACCTAAGTTAGTTTAAACTTGTGGCTTATAATTTTTTATTCAAAAGGAAGAAATACTTATCTAATAAATATTTTTACTGAAAATTTAGGCTATCAGTCATACAATGCGTGCTTTTTGACACACGAAGCAATAACGTTATGTAAAAATTTAAATATAAAGCGCAGTGTTATAAAATATTATTGTGGAGGTAATAATACCTTTTTACGTGTTTTTTACCGTTCTTGCGTTGTGTATATTAAGTCGCTCCGCAATCATCGTGCTTGTAATATCGTTGAAATATCCAAACAACCAAGGTAAGAAACTCGTAAAAACGTTGTATTACAATGATAAGAAGCGTAAATTTTTAAACCAGCCAATATTATTACTAGGATTCTGTATGTAGTCGAACAGCAAAAATGAACACCTTATAGATTCGTCGTGTCGGACATCCACATACGTCGCACACAAACACACACAAATTTAAGTAATTTTTTTTATTGTCGGTAAAATTTTAAAACATAATAATATAATTTTTAAAAATAATTTTTGAAGTGAAAACTTCTTTAGCGGCGTTGTGCACTTTTTTGGTATGGGTAAAAAATGATAAACTCGCGTCAGGTCACGTGTCCTAATCGTGGAAATTCGTAAGACGGAAACCGTAATGCCACGCCTATTATAATTTTTATTTTTAGTATTCGCGATTATGAGTAGTACAGGGAGGTTGGATATGTAATTTTAATTCTATGACAGATTGCGATGTCAAATATACTACGTCAAAAAAGCAAATAAACAAACATTATTATTTCTTGACAATGTCAAAGACATGTCTTGTGACATATTTGAGTGTTAAGCGCGAATCGGGTGTAAAGGTTTTCACTTCTGCCGGCACTCCCGGAGTGCAACTCGTTTTTTTGCATACCTTATTGTGTTGACATTGAATTAGTCTTCAAAAATGGATTCGGGGTTCTTTATGACCGTAATGATAACTTTGTGCCGTATGTTTAAAAAAATCTAAAAAAAATATTAATATATCTACGACAGTTACCATTATAAGTTAAGTGGTTAAACTACCTAAATTATTTGTATTTAGCAAGATCTGAGTAAAATTCAATGACTGTATTCTTCGAGATATGGTTCAAGCTCTTACAAACGTGAGATTTGATTGATTAATGAACTTTTATTAGTTAGAGAAAAATTTAAACTTTTTACTGTTTTCAGAATGTTTTAAAAAAGAAATTCATACTTCTAAGTACTATTAGTTTACAATTTTGGTACAACCAAGCCTTGATAGTACTTTAAGCTCTTACATAAATCATATTTTGAAATCACTGATATAAATTAAAAAAAAATGTGTTTTTAAATGAAAATCTCAGTGATATAAGATGTAGTGCACTACTCACGCACAGTTACATATCGCGCCATTCTTGTTTTTACTCAAGTTAACTGCCTCCTAATGCATGTAGGACACGTACTTAGTCGGTTTTAAATGATAATGTTACAACGGAGGTCTGCACTCAGCAGATCAGATCTGCAATGCAGTCGCAGCTTTAGCTGACAAAGTCAAAGAAAGACACCTTCAGTAGCATAAGCACGTGGAGAGATGCCCGTAAGCTGAGAATAATATGATCGAACTTTCTCTTATCTAGCTGGCGACAAAACGGAAACAAAACAGTAACAAATAACCCTACACTTGGTTAACAGTCGAAAAAGACCTACATGAAATTAAGTTCGACATAGAAACTGCATGATATAGTGAGAAATAGTGAAGACGAACAAAGAAGGCTGGCCCCAAGTATATATGCGATTAGGAATAACATTTGAGAGATATATAAGATATAAATATTACAGATATATTACTATGTTTATTAATATCAAAAACGCACAAATTGTGATTATAGGTATATACAGGTACAGTGACGAGCAAAAATAAGTTTCCACTTACATAAACGACGATATTTCATAAACTATTAAAAATTGCTTCATGGAATTTATATTAACTGCTTACCATCAGGCAGACTGTAAGCTCGTTAGCCACCTTAGTAGTATAATAAAAAAAAATTACACATAAATAATTGAATAAGTGATTAAATACGCTTCAATGTTCCTACGACTTCTATTCACAGAGCTGTCATAAGTTGTTTAGGAAATATTGTCGTCTATGTAAGTGACTAGTTATTTTTGCTCGTTAGTGTAATTATTCACAGTATAAGTATGTCTTAAAAAATGTTACTTATGTTTGAATATTTATAAATTCTCCTTGATACCTTTATTTTGATAATACAAAGAATGCTCATATATTTCAGCATTTCTTTTGATAAAAATATTTTCCTTCAAGTTGAGCTCTGAAATACTTTTTGAATAAACATAATTTATACTAAAATAGTAACATATCTGCTACGAGAAAGCTCTTGCACTGGTTAAGAGTGAGGTTGAAAAGCTCGTAAAAGCTCAGTTTAGCTTTTGTCAGCGAGTGAACGTGCTCTAGGAGACACGGCTCGTCGATTCAACGTTATTATAAGAGCTACTGTGTTAAGTACGAATTAGCTCTTTTGTGTTTCAGTTATCTTATTGAATTCTTCTCACAGTATTTACTTATCACTTAACAGTCTGAGATTCTAGTCTAAGAGTCTGTCTATTTAAGGAAATAGACAATTTTTTTTTAATATGCTCATATGTTTCTAGAATGTTTTTTTATAAAATGCTAAGATAAAGGATGTGTGCTGGTTATGTTAGTCAGTTGCAGTTAATAAAATAAACTTTATGGTAAAACTCCTTCACCAAAGTTCCAAAGTGATAGTGCCATGAACATGAAGTTAAAGAAACAGTGTTTATTAATATTTTTACAGAGATTTTTTGTGTTTTTCTATATTACTTTTAATGTATGTACCTTCTTTTTAATTTGAAGAAGATCAGCATTATTGCAGCATAATATTAATAATTCGAGATTATATTATCAGTAACATATTATTCAGAGTTACAGCTTTTTCTTGATCTAGCGGGATGCACTGACGCACTAATAGAGAAAGGTTGTGACCGGAACTGTCAAGATTTGTTGAGAATGTTATAAAACCATTACAGTAACCACTTTTGTTTTCGATCCGTAAATGAACGAAAGTCATCGACATGGCCCAGCGTATTAGCAAGTTGAAGTGGCAGTGGGCAGGTGGGCAGGGCACATAGTACGTACAACTAATGGTCGATGGGGCCAAAAGGTTCTCGAATGGAGGCCACGGACTGGCAAACGCAGCGTCGAAGACCGCCTGCAAAGTGGGCAGACGACAAAGCGAAGGCCGCAGGAAGACGCTGAAAGCAGGCCGCTTCTCACCGGTTTCTTTGGAAATCTATAGGGGAGGCCTACGTTCGGCAGTGGACTTCTTGCGGCTGAGATGGCGATGATGATTATGACTTTTATTTTAGCAACTCTTAGTTTACTCCATACTCAGGGGATCTATACTAACCCGTTACCAGTTAATGTAACTAGGTATTTAATGTTGTTTGACTCGATTAGTATTTGCTTCTGAGTGTCATTTTTACAAACTATACAGTATCGGTATAAAACAAAAAGTTGGTCTTCAAAAATCTTATTGGTTATGATAAACTCATGACTCATAATAACTGTTTCACAAACATAAAAATCAGTATAAATCATTTATTATTTATTTATTTATTGCCAGCCTACTATCCACACCTGACAGCTATTTCGAAAAGAACTTATACATACGAGTATATAGTTTTTATTAAAATTAATTAATTTTTATATTTTTTAACCATAATTCAATCACTCTTATCCTATATGATGATACTTCGTACTCCCGATATGGAAATGAAATGTTAAGTACCTACGGGCAAAGTATTATTACTCCTGTAAAAGAAATACACACCTATTTCACGAAAACTTTACATGTTTTTCGAAATATGAATTAGTTCTATTTCAAAAGTTCCCACATCATATGGGACTCCATTATGATGAATCATAATTTTTGAGGTTATCATTATAGTCATAATTTACCACAAAAAAAAAAAGAGTTGAACTCCGGGAGTGCCGGCAGAAGTGAAAACCTTTACACACGATTCGCGCTTAACACTCAAATATGTCACAAGACATGTCTTTGACATTGTCAAGAAATAATAATGTTTGTTTATTTACTTTTTTGACGTAGTATATTTGACATCGCAATCTGTCATAGAATTAAAACTCCATATCCAACCTCCCTGTACTACTCATAATCGCGAATACTAAAAATAAAAATTATAATAGGCGTGGCATTACGGTTTCCGTCTTACGAATTTCCACGATTAGGACACGTGACCTGACGCGAGTTTATCATTTTTTACCCACACCAAAAAAAGTGCACAACGCCGCTAAAGAAGTTTTCACTTCAAAAAAATTCTTTTCTAATAGAAATAGAAAAAAATTAAATCGATGTCAAGTAAAAATTATGACAAAAATCTAAAAAAAATATTCTTAGAACACACATAAGATATTTAAATTGTATCTTTGTACAACACTTCACTGGCCACCTGTAGGTTGTATCTATAGTGATACTATATTTTAAAGGTAATTGGTAATAAATAAAACACATTTTCTTTTTATTATGTATTTAAAAATTAGTAATTGTTTGAGTTTGAAAGAAGAGTTTAAGGCAAATGCCATAATATTTAAAACAAATAACCACCATGCATTTTCTTGACAAAACAAAGACAAAAGTTTTCTCTTTTTTTATTGAAATGGCTTTCATACGGCCAAAGAAAAGTACGTTTCATGTATGGCTCTTACAATTTATTATAGCCCTCGTATAGATCCAACCAGTTTGTTAAAAACATATCAAAACTATTAGATTCCACTAAATATCAACTTTTTACAACATTTTAACACTAATATAAGTATTTACTGTCCTTCAAGTGTGTTGAAAACAAACGTAACATTCGTGATCTTTGCTCACTTGTACCTATCATAATTTTCGATTTTCGAGTAGGAGTGGTAAAATGTCTATTATAACACAGCTATAGACTATAGTATCTTTCAGCGCAGGTTTGATTCAGAAAAAGTTATAAACATTTCTATGCAGCTATCCGATATTAAGCTAAATTTAATGAAAATAAATATATCGTCAAATGAAAATTTATGGCGGCATATTTATAGTCTGACGTCACAGCGACTCATAATGACGCATTTCATTTCGAAGGTAGTTCCTTATATAATTTCCCGAAAGGGTAACTGGAACGTTCAATGTCTGTCTCTTTTCGTTACATTTTGCGAGTAATAAAAATATAGCTTTTGTGTAGCTTTATCTGCCCTTACAAGAAAAATATGTGTTATGGATGTAACACAATAAGACAACCTTTCAAAATGCAATATTTTATCATCATAAAAAAATCCAAAACTCAATATAAATCACTGTTCTTTCTAAACAAATCGTTTTCCACGTCACCTAATGTTGATACTACAGGGAAGTAGCTTCACGTTTATTACATTTTAAATATTTTACGCAATATATAGATATATTTGAACCTGAACTTCCTATCGAGGTTTCCCCTAGTACGAACTGGTTCCTAAAGGGTTGATAACGCGTGATTAATATGCTTAGTGCTGCAAACGACTTTTGGCTACGGTGACCATTCAACAATAAGAGGTCACATATACTGATTTAAGTTTCAAGGGCTCTCTAGATCTCAGCACAAAGGAACCCTAAGGATAATTAATAGGCAATAAAAATCAAAATTTGCTTTAGGAAAATCCTAAAGTGACCCCTTTTCACGGTTTTTAAAATCTCTAAAGTGGTAACAGCTTACCACCTTGCAACAACATAGCTGTAATAGGGCTTTAGACCGTTAAAAAAACATTTTTTTTAAAACAATGATGTATAATAAACTATTAATTTATTTTTGTTATTATTTTATTGTTTTTACGGTTACGTAGCAGTGCCCGCGACTTTATTACGTATCATTACTAAAGCTTAAAATAACTCCTTGTTAAAATTTATCAAATTGTCGCACGCATGCGTGAAAATTATAACAGAAAATATTGCCATATATAATTTTAGTATAGTTTCATACTAACATATTATGAAGCAACACTTTGAACATTGAACACGTGAACCTGGTGCTATAGAAATAAGGCATTTCTTGCAATCACATTTCGTAATCACATACACAATATTCTCACTAGATTTATTACCTAGGGGGCGCTTCATGCCTACTGCTTCCAATTACAATGGCATTTCTTGTTCCCTTTGGTTGTATTTATCAAAGCGTTGCCAATGTTTACATCACTTGATACCTCTAATTTGTACCTATTACCTTAATGTTGACCATTATTACTTAGAGACTATATATATAGCTTATCTATACCTATAAAATTCAAATCACACAAACACAAAGTATAAATCAAAGAATAGATATTTAAAAATAAAAATATTTTTGTAAACTCTGTTTTACATCACTAGAAGAGTTTGTAATTACATACACACTCACATATACAATCACAATATGTTATCTAGATCCATTACATAGAGGCACTACAAGCCTCTTGCTTCCAATTACAATGGCCTTTCGTGTTCCTTTTGATGATACCTATTAATCAGAGTGTCACCCATGTTACATTACTCGAGACCTGTAATGTGTCACCGAGGTTACATTACTCAGCGCTAATCGATGCCAGAGGTAAGTTAGTTACTTGAAAATTAGAAGACGTTATACAATCTACGAATCACACAAACACGAGAAATAATACTTGTCTATTATTTCAAGGTGGCAAACAAGTATACGGCCTTTCTGATGAGCCCGTTTGAGATACCAGGCATGGGAATTACTTGCGTGTTGCTGACCCGTTTGAAATATGATCACTGCCTTCTAAAATAACCTAATATTGCATGCCTTAGGTTAAACGAATTATTGTTTAATCCTATGCTAGGACCTTCAACCATTACGAATGGTTGCCGCTGTATTTGACGTCTAATTTTAGTCGTAACAAATGATGATGGCAGATAGTATATTAAAAAAAAACCTTCAGTCTCTTTAAAAACTGAACACTATTAAGGAAAAGTTAATTAAGTTATTGACTTTAAATTTATTCTTATCTTCCTTATAGAACTATCGCAAAAAAATGTTTAATTAAATACTAGCTTTTTTTTTTAGGAAATTATTGGTTGTTCTTGCATATTCTTTTATGATACAGGTCATCGCTCAAATATACATTAATGCCTGAAAAAATAATACAAAAGAAAATTTTACCTATTTCAACGTAAACATTAAAAAACTTAAGAATTAAGTCACGACCTAATAAGATAAAAACTTAAAATAAAGCTAGCACAAAACTCAATGCAGAAACATTGTAAAAGTAGTTACTTGCTTTTTCGAATGCAGAAAAGGTGTGTAAATGTAATTTGCAAGGCGCTCAGAAGTTAGCGAACTACGTGTAGAAGTTCTTTGTTACCGAGCTCTTACCATTTATCTAATAGATATAAGACAGAATAAAGATCTTAAGATTTCCAGTCCTTAGATATTAAAAAAAAAACTCGATTAGTTAACATATTTCTCTTTATTTTGACTTACATTACTAATTCTTTATATTGTCTATATGTTTAAATGTGTGAAATTATCTTTTATGTATATAGGTATAATACGACGTAATACTTGATCGTTCTAAATATATCACTTAAAGGCTGTCCATAGGACTAATTACAATGGCTCGAACAGCACTATTTTGCAGCACAAAAATTGTTTTATATTAGCTGCGTCTCCCCATAATATTATAGGTGAACACTCTATATAAAAATACCTGAGTTATAATATTCGTAAGTTGACGAAAATGTTGGAATAAAAATTTCCCATTCTTGCCAATGACAGTTTCTAGTAAACATGCTTTAAAATATCTCTACATAAAGGGATCTACCTCTATATCTTTTATACCACTAAAGTTGCTAACCAAGCTTACGTCATCAGCTTGCTGCTAAGCGGTCACCGCAGTCTAATAGACGCTTGCAACACCAGGGCCATTACTCGCACATTGTCAACCCTTTAAAATCATGTTTTTGCAGAACCCCATATTGTAGTTCTTAGAGAACACCTATTTGTGAACAAGCTTTCACCTTAGATTTCCATATAAGGAAATAGAATCCTAATTTGAAAAGATACGTTTTACACAAACACATTGTAAACGTATGTAAAGTTAGCGCCCAGCAATCCTTTCCTGTTCGTGGCCAGCTCTATCCTCGAAATAGCCTCACTTATTTCCGGAAGGTTCGAATTATATTTAAATGTTCCTCACGTCTCTACGAAAATTTAGGTGAGCAGAATTTAAAACGCGTAAGCGCCTAACTGAGTTACATGTTAGCTCTTTTTAGTTTGCTACTTAATTCGGCCCTTGCTGCTTTCATAATGCGGGTTTATTATGGGGTAAAAGATGTTGCTAAATCTGAAGTTGACATTTTTGTCACGAAATTAAGTTTGTTAGGTTTGTTACATTCCAAGTTTTCAGGGACTTGTGTGTTAGTTTTTAGGGTTCCGAACCTGACAGGTAACCCTATTACTTCGCAGCTTCGCTGTCCATCCGTCCGTCTGTCACCAGGCTGTATCTTATGAACCGTTATAGTTAGACTGTTGAAATTTTCACAGAAGATGTATTTCTGTTGCCGCTATAACAACAAATACTAAAAAACAGAAAAAAAAAAAATTTAAGGGGGCTCCCATACAACATACGTGATTTTTTTGCTCGTTTTTGTAGATAATGGTACGGACACAAGCTATTATGAGGAATTGCTTACCGTGATATAACCTCCATGACCTTTAGCAAAATGAACAGAGCGTCACAAATTTTTGTTAGGGGTTTGAGTTTTTTTTAATTCTTATGAACAATTTTGCAATAAAACTTAATTTATATTTCTTCGAATTACTCCATAATTTGGCTCCATTATATAACATTATTTTTTTTATTTCTCTGCGAAAAAATCAGGTTCATTCTACTCGAAAGTAGCCATATTTCGAATGCATTCCATCCATGAATGGTCCATCCTTCACGTTTACGTATTGAAAAATCGATAGCACACAACATTTCACCATTTGTCATCTTACCTTTAACTTTAGTCTTTGTTCGTATATAGTTTTTTTTATTTTTATAAAAGTAGTTTGGCTATTTTAATTCTTATACGTATTTATTTATCTTGATCTAATATTTTTGTTAAGTAACCCAAATATTTGAGAAGATTATCTTTTTTCACTGGGTTACTTAAGGTTTAGTTTGGTACAGTCATAATTATGTTTATTATTATGTACTTGGTCCAGGCAATGTTCATTACTAGGTTCTGTTCATCTCTCTCATTTAGAAGTTTGGGCGCTCTAATAATAACTGCAGATCATCCATTGTATGAACAATAATAATAGTGTCAAAAGCTAAATGCTAAAATTGTTAATAAATGTTCCGTTTACCTTGATACCAGTTTCCACATCGTCGAAAGATTCTTAAAATACGGCTTCAGAATCAAAGTTTAACAGCAATGGTGACAAGGTACAATTTTTGTAGTCTTACAAGCCTTTCAGGATATTTCAGGATATATTCATTACATCATATCACTTGTACTTGATGTTTTTACTTTATAGCTGTCTGATAAAAGTAAAAAATAGTGATGACTCGCTGATCCTTACTGTCTACGTCTGTTCTGATAAGTATTTGTATTAATCTCTCAAGTTTGACATTATCTGTTGCCTTTTCAAATCAAAATAATTGAAGCATGTGTTATCGTCTTTGTTGAATTCTAAACTGTTCTGTTACAGAGCCTGTAGCGCTGTCAAGGCTTCTCTTATTCCTAATCCTTTAAAACCAAATTGATTTTTCTGAATTTTTTTTTTGAATTTACTGTAAAATATGTTGAATACTTCAAAAATAACACTTAAGACGGGAATAAGTCTGTGTTCTTCGCATGTTTTGGCATCTGCTTTCTAAGGCAGTGGACGAAATGTGGATTAGAGCTAATCGTCTGAAGTCCCTTCTCGAATGTCATTATAGAATTTAAATATTTTTACATATCTGCATTTGATATACTGGACCAACTGATTTTCTGTTTCTTATACATTTAATTGCCTTTTCGACTACAAAGATGGAAGATGACAGCTCCTTCTAGCTGATCCTGTCCGTTTATCTCCTTTGTGACTATATCATTAAACGATTTGCCTATTAAAATGTAGAAAATACAACGACAAAACAGAGAATATAAAATATAAAAATGACCTTGAAGTAATTTTTAGTGAAATAAGGTATGCACGATAGTTATTATTCCAACCCTTTATTCAAAGCTGTGAATAATTTGTAACAATAAAAAAAGTTTTGACATTCAATATAATCACATTCACTAAAAGTTTTTGGAGAAATCTTTACTTTGCCGCTACTTTTCAAAGGAAAATGATTGTAATCGTATAAGTGACAAGGTTTAGAATTGTTTGGTTAGAATAATAATTTTGTTTTTGGAGGCCTCAAAGGACTGAAAATTTCTGTCCACACTTATGTAGAGTGATATAATCCCAAGAAAGATTTTGAATTTAAAAAGTAAGTTTGAAAACTGGGTACTTTTGGAAAAAAATAATTATGAATTTGGAGTGTTTTTTACATATACTCAAACAAAATCTAAAACAAAGTTATGATTTAAATAGTAAATTTTTTACATGAGACTATTTTGATATGGCCCTTATAAATTAGTGGTTTAAATTTTTTTTTTTTATCAGTACCAATTGTTTTATTTAATGACCTAGTGAGTTCAATATCTATATGATGAATTCAATACCTACAAAATTGAGGTGTGTTATATTATAAAGGTCTATATTCCCGTATTTTCTAAAACTGCACACATAAATCCAGGAATAGGTATTAGGAGAAGAGAAAGACAGAGAAAGATAGAGAAACGTGGCAATTACCAATTTGACCACTCCCTTCTCCATCTGCAAGAGCATTAGGTGTTAACAGCTCCAATGATGTTCAGTTCCGAGATCTTTTGCAAGACAAGGTGAAGCTGGCGTCCAAAAAACTTGGTGTAGTCAACAGAGCGAAGCAGTACTTCACGTCGGGGCAAAGGTTGCTACTTTACAAGTCGCAAGTCCGGCCCCATATGCAGTACTGCTTCCGTTACTGCGCGGATGCACCCGGATACCAGCTTGGCCCTTTTGACTCGGTTCAACGACGGGCTGTGAGAATTGTCAACACTTGCCATATCGAGACTCTCACACCTTAAAACCTAATTGATCACGTACAGTGCGGTTCCAGAGATTTTTTCTAAGAAAGAAAGAGCTTCCTGCCAAGGTTTTCTCTAAAGACTACAGATTGGGTTCTTCAAGAAAGAAGTTATTAGATTTTGGAAAGGTCGGCAGCGGGCGAGTGATGCCCCAGGTATTGCAATCGTCAATAGGCTGCGGTGATCGCTTACCATCAGCGGACCGCAAGCCTGTTTATCACCTGAGTGGTATAAAAAAAAGCTATATAAATCCGTTGGCTGTTGTCATATGGCAGCAGTTATTAAGCAAAATTACAGCCCTTATGGGCGACTTAATAAATCTGATAAATCGAATAGCCACTAGCTCGACAAACGTCTGTCGATATTTACTGGGCCAGCGCGGTTTAAGCCTACTTCCCCGAAGAGAGGTCTTGCGTCTGTAGTGGGGCGTACAACGGCTGAGGCGATTAGGCCAGCATAAGTGAATTTGTGATCAGAACAAGATTTCTATCGAATTCGTATAGATGACAATGTTGTAATTAATATTCTTTTTAGATGATTTTTATGAAACAAACTTAAAATGATTGAAGTATAATTTCAAGTATTCAAATTATATTAAACTGATTGTCGGATTTCTATGGATCGTTAGCAAATCCCGACCCTTCGTTAACATCGAGAAGATTTTGTAACAATAAAAGAAACTTTAACTTTCAACAAAATCAGATTTGCTAAAAGTTCTTGTAAAACTTTGAAGTTTTTTTATATCCATTTAAACATAGATCTTACAAGATACAGCTTCAAATCAAATATGAGACAAAAAAGTTAGCCGTGGATTATTTACAAAATTACATATTTATATGTATCAATAATGATACATTTTTAGGTAAATGATTGAAAAAGTGTTAAATGAGACTTTTAGTTATTGTTCTTAAAGGTAAAAAAAATATTTTTAGTCCCTTATTGTAACTGTAATTGAAAAACTGATCGCAACGAATGTTTGATCTAGTTTTTTATTATATAAGGTGGCCCGGAAAACGTTGTCCTGCCCAGTTGGTGCCTTTCAATGCCGTCGAGTGGTGTACCCTCAATCTACGTGCCAAATTTCATAATGATCAGTAAAACGGTAACGCAGTCCATCGATATTCTACATATACCAGCATCCATTTTTTGCAACTAGTACTAGGAACTTATAAAGTCTTAGTACATCTATGATTGATGTACTAGGACTTTGTTTGTAATGAGCGTATTTACAGAGCAAAGTAGTAGTTAAAATTTTCATTGGCCAGAGTTATGCTTTATCTATTCAGCTACCAATAGGTAGAGTACTTATACGGAATGTAATTGTTTCAGGTTCAAGTACTGGCTCAAGGTTAAGTTTTCGACTGCATTTTTGTTACGAATATATTTATTTACATTGATAGCACACATCTTTAAAATATATAGAAGATGAATGTACATAGTATATTATCTATATATAAAATTCGTTGTCAAAAACGTAACTTTTAATGATTGTGAATATGTTCAACGCACAAACATAGATATGTTAGCGACAAAAAATATTAAGAGCCTAAAAACAACCGCCGGATGTGTGAAAAGAGGAAAAAACATAACAGCAAAATTGTCCGAAGTAAAAGTCAAAATCAATGTGTTTCTTTCCGCCCCAGTAGTTTCATTCTGACAAATGATGGCGACTAGTTAGAATAGTGAGGGGAACTTTATCTTGAATCTCCTTGTTTGCATCACTGTACTTATTCGTAGAATCAAATAAAAATCTCATTTCAACCGCGATGTAATTTTTATATATAAGGCGAGTAAAGACAAAAACCTAAACTTTCAATTTAAAAGATGTTTTGCAATTTAAGAGGGCGATATAGGCCAGAAAGCTAATTTCTGTAATTCTAACGTTGTGTATGTAAATGTACTATTAATCATTAGATAATGTCATATACATTACTATGAGATATATATGTTATATACTTCTTAAGTAATTTATACCGTAATGACGCCTTGAAACTTTAATTTTTTTGTATGAAATTTAACGTTATAACCGTTTTGTAGTTACATTTTTTGACTTTTCGCTACAACTTAGAGTCTATGCACTAGATAGCTATTCTAATTATTTAACCAACTTTCATTACAAGCAAATGCAAAACACGCTTTAAAATTTGCACAAGTGTTGAAACAATGGTCACTTCCAGATTTTTTATTGCATTAAATACAATAAATGAAAATCTTTCAGTAAGGTATTGCACTAGACAAAAGCAAGTTTTATAACATATGTTTTTTTCAATGCTTTAGATGCAATAGTTTAGCCACAAAATTTGCACAAAAACGGCGTATTTTCGGGGTCTAGCCTATAACCCTAGCCTTAATAAAGTTTTTGACATTTTTTTTATTACACTGTCAACATTAACGGTCATAATGAATTATAGGTATATAGGTTTTAATTTTAGAAAGAAAGTTTCGTAAACTTTAAAAAAAATCTTATATTGGACGCATCCACTAAAAAGAGGTTTGCAAAATTCATCACCTTCGATATTGGGGTATTGTTATAAAATACAATACAACAACCCTTACAGTTTGCAACCCTTGTGGATGATGCTCTACAATGGCTCGACCAACAAGTAATTTCAGTTATACCCACGTCCACTCTCGGCCTAAGCATCTCGTGTGACTGACGCTGTTCCTCGAGACAATGTTATTTACTGTAGCATCATAGTTCACATACACTACATCATATCATTTTTAAAGACAAAATTAAGAATTACATGTTTTATCGAAATATGGAATGAAACTGTAAATGGAAATCTGGTTATTTTCGTTATTAAAATGGGCATATGAAGAGATATGGGAGTTTAAAAGCGCCTTTACATTTTTTACCAAAACACGTTTAGGTATTTTTGGCAATCAAGCCACGTCAACGGCCAGTGTAAGCTAAATTGGTCTGAGCACTGAGAAGTAAGTGTAAGACTTTTCAATATTGTGGGTGCACATAGATCACGGCGGCGACACTAGTACCTTACACGCCTTTACAGGTCTCATAGCGACGACACGGACTTTCTTTAGAGGTCCATAAAACGAGTGGGCGAGACAGTATAACAGCAGTGGTACTAAAACAGTGTGCTTTTGAGTTATGTCCTATACTCAAGCGCCTCTGCACTTTTCTGCCCCACTAGGCAATTTCCGTCTTTATGGAAGACTGCGAATGTGCAGCCAGTTCTCAAAAAAGGAAGATACCTAGAAAAACACGACCTGATCAGCTGCCGTCAATATGGCTTTCGCCACGGTCGCTCGACTGGTGACCTTCTAGTGTATCTCACACTCCGATGGGCAGTAGCCATTGAGAGTCAGGGGAAGGCATTGGCATTTAACCTGGACATGGCAAAGACGGTTGATTGGTTCCGCTACCGGGGTCTTCTATCGAAATACCCGAAGGTTTGTGCAAATGGGTGGTTGGCGGTAGTTGTCCTGTACATTAATGCTGATGACCCGCAAAGCTCTGTGCTGTCTCCTACGCTGTTTCTACTCCATGAACAACATACACTGCTTTGCAAATGATAGTACTGGTGATGCTTATTACACGGGCCGTGCAAACATCCATTGTTCCGTTGTTAATGAAAAGCACAAAGAAATTGGGACTGAAATCGAGACCACTCTGTTCCTCTGACTGAGGAAGGGAAAAATTGGTCCGATTCAACCTACGAAGTCACAAGTCTGAGTGTAAACCGCTAAGCAAACTCCATTCACTGTCTGTCCACTACTTCCAAAATTTTTACCATCTCCAAGAGCATTGGGATCCTCGGTTGTTTGTTTCATTTTTCATTGTTAGAAATGATGCCCACGGCTACTTTCTTACTACCATCGCACCGCCCGCCATCCGTAGGGATTTCATTCTTACACTTACGAACCTAAATTGTCGTGTACAGTGCGGTTTCAAAGAAACTTCCTGCATGCATGGAGTTCTTTACGAAATTTTAACAAGAGCTTAGTAATCAAGGGTTAAATATCATTTTTTTATTTAAATTGTGTAGTGGGGTGATAAAGAAAACGTGTTTTTTTTAGTATTTATCCACAAATTTCAAAAATATGTTCCGTCAAAAACAAATACTGACCAAATGTCCGTACCGGAATAAAAGCAAAGCTAAAAAACTTGCAGTTTCTTAGGTAATGTAGGTATTACATTACCGCCAATAAATTTGGAAATGTCTTCAATACGCCTCATACAGGTTGAATCAAAGAGCTGCAGTTTTTAGTCCCAGATAGTATTTGTGTTTTGTTGCTAAATTTATCAAAAAGTATGTTTGCCTCAATAATAAAGCATTATTTTACAATTTAGGCATCGGTAAATGGTTTCATATGCTTACCAAGAATATAACTAATTGCATACCTTTATTTACCTATCAATAATAATATTTACTTACCATGCTCTCAATTTTTAAAATGGTTGAAAATAAAATAACACCAAATGGGCCAACCACAAAATCCCGCAGGTTAAATATATCTGGGCTAGAAGTTTTAAAAGTATGTAAATATAGTCTATTAAAGTTAGGTATTGTAATTTAGTTAAATATTAATTAAAAATCAAAAACCAATAAAAGCACAAAAAGTAAACCGATTTTGTATAAGCCATCTTAAAATGCAAATAAGAAATGACTTGAATTGGATTTCCGTAGGCTTGGGTGGGAATTCCGCCGCTTCGGTGAGAAATGTATAACCACGTGGATACAATCTGTATAGCGATTTACGTAAGACTACACTTTTGTGTAAAAATTCATTAGAATCCGTGAAAATGCATGTCTATGGCTTCATCGTCAATATAAATTAATATTTCCATAGCAAAAATGCAGTCAAAAGATAAACCTCGAGCCAGGACTTGAACCTGAAACCCTAAGATTTCATTTTAGTGCTCTATCTTCTATTCAGTACTTTGAGATATGGCCTTTATGATTTATTTTCTTTAAATAATTCAAGAATTCTAAAACGAAAGAAAGTTTATGGCTTTATCACTAATATAAATAAATATTTTCATAAGTAACAATTGTACCTCGATAGCTCAATGGTAGAGCACTAAAACGTTATCTTAGGGTTTCAAGTTCAACTCCTGGCTTGATGATAATCTTTTGACTGCATCTTCGCTGTGAAAAGATTCATTTAGATTAATATTAGCGTTTCAATACACAGTAAATGTATATTTATTAGTTGATTAAAATTACTATAAGGTAATGTTTTATTTGTTATTTTATAAAAAAGATTAACTATTGGTTTGGTAGCCGGAAACTTTTGGCTTTAGAAACTAGCATACTAAACAGGTTGTAACAGAAATAATAGTACTTTAGTTTGAACGATTTTAAATGTTTTTAGAAGCCTATTCAAATATAAATAAAGCTATTTGAATTTGAATATTCATCAAGACGAATACGTTTGAATGATCCCTAATAGACAGAATTTGAAATGAAATTTAAGGTTTGTATCTTATTTACTGTCCTCCTTCCTATTGATCACTACAATTTTAATGGAAAATAATAATCATATTTCTTTTATAAATTTCGATAAATGAATGTCACCTCCTCGAATACTAATGAAGTTTTTATTCGCTACTTAAGTGTAGAATAATGAACTAGGTAACAATCAACTTAAAACACTGAGACAAAAATATTAGGCGGCATTTATAAACAGGACACTTATTCTTTTTTAAAACAAACAAGTTTTAATCAGACCCTGGTTACAGCTTAAGAGAACTTGTCAAGACAAGTCTCACAAGCCCAAACTCGATGAGGTAATCTTTTCGTTACAGAGGTCCTATGGCCACCTTGCAGGTTCATCGTCAGACCAGCATTATTTCATTATTGCATTGCATTGGCATCGGATTTACGTATATATGCAAAATTTCAACTGTATTGAACACCGGGAAGTAGGTCAAATTTAACTTACAATATTTTATCACAGACCCGAGACAGTCGAGGAAAATTAAATAAAATCTTGTAATATAGCAGATTTTATTTTCATTTTACTAGAAAACAGTTATTCTTGAGTAGAATAAAGGAAGATACGAAAACATTAGTCAATTGATCTACATAAATAAAAATCAGAGATTAACAAAACTCCTACTACAGCAAAACTTAGATTAATAGATTCGGTGACAGATGGCAGATTCGGCGATTTAGGCCACCACGACAATAAATTAAGGACCGATCGTATTACCCGGCTTGTTGGGCGTAGCTTGGTTACACTACGAAATATTAATACTTATACATTTATTACATTTCTAAGTATCGATTGTCTAGTATTCTTTATTAATTTATTTATTTAACACTTATAGCACATATAAAAACTACTACAATATTGTATTAACCCATAAATGCACAGTAATGCTGCTTTAACAGCAAACGATTTTCCATAAAAAGTGGTGGAGTGAGACAGTATTGTTATTGTTCGTTCTACCTTTGACCTTAGTGACATACTTTGTGACGAATTATATAAAAAATTAAACAGCTTTTTTAGGTAATGGGGTGTAGATGGATTGTTAAGGACGTTATACAAAAGGGTGAGAATATGAGTATTCCTGCGAAGTCGTATTGGGAGCCACTTAAGATGAGCACGAAACTCGGAAATGTGATCATATTTTCGTAATCCGAAAATAAATCGGATACATAAATTTTGGAGACGATCAAGTTTGTCGAGTAGCTCCTCTGTAACGTCAATTTAGCTTACGTCCGCGTAATCGAGAAAAGGAAGCAGCAAAGACTGCGCCAGCATAACTTTAGTTTGGAATGGTAAAAAAATTTGCAGACGTTTGAATGAGTGTAATGAAGCAAACATTTTTTTTCTAAGTGCATTTACCTGTGGGCGCCACGATAACGTGCTTTCTATTAGTATACCGAGGTTTTTTACTTTTCAACATAAGGAATTAGTACACTATTGTATGCAATCTGTGCTACTTTTTCTATGTCCAGGTTGGCCATCTGACGTTTGCTGCCTACTATTATAGCCTGGGATTTGCTGGGGTTAAGAATCAGTTCAAAGGACTTTGCCCAATCTGATATAATTTCAAGGTTATGATTAATGATATTGATAGCATTGTCAATTTGGTCTAATGTTGAACCTAAATATAATTGGAGATCATCAGCATATAAGTGAAATTGTGTAGTTAGTCGAATCGTCAAAGAATACAGCAAAGGCGGCAAAAGCTTTAGTATAAAATAAAACAAAATTATAATATTATTGAAATGAAATTGCAAAATTAGAAAGACAATGTTAAAAGTGCGGTTATGAGTAGGTATCTCCTAAAAAGTTGTCGTACCGGATACAATGAAATCATAAAAAGAATTCAATTTTTTGTTATGCAGAGTGTAACGAAAGTCCTCCATAAAACGAAAGGGAATTATAGTACTACTGTTTACCTACAGCCGTAGCTTCATAATGAAAAATAGTATTTATATTTTTCATAGAAATTTAAAAACTTTGGTTGGGGTTCTAACTTGACCGAAAAAGTAATCAAACTTAACATCATTTTATCAACAGCCATGCTGTCCTGGTCCTTATTTTACCTCATATACCGAGACTTCGTAAGAAAACGAATTTACGAAAATAAATTGAAAACTCAAAGAGGAACTGCAATTTTAAGCATACACATAGGTAGTTTATGAAAAGTTTAAAAAAAGTTTAAAATCTGTGTTCATAGTCTATTTATACGCACAAACGCACAAAGGTTCATTAAGCATGGTATATACAGAACAATGCAAGTTATCATTTATTTTTTCACTAAAAACACACACCGCAAAAAATAAAATTAATTTAAGTTTTACGTACATATTTGAATCACGAACCTATTAATAAAAAAATAGTTTTAAGAAGGCGAAAATTTTCCGAAGAATTGATGTCGATAATTAAAAGTTATATGTGCGGAACCCTTAAAACGTGAGCCTAACTCGCAATTGACGTGTTTTTTTAATAAAAATAACACTTGGCTATTTGTTAAATCTAAAAAGCCGAAGCTTTACTGTTATTTAGGTAAATAATTTAAGTATCGAGTTAATCACCTTACAGTTTGTTTAACATACTGGTAACTGTTTCTAACATTTAAAATAGAGCTTCTTAAAAATTAGGATTAACTCTTCAAAAGCTTCAAAATTCAAAACGGCGTTATTTTATTTATCTTAAGCTAAATTTAATTCGACTTAAGTAACTTAAATATATAATTATAAAATTTATAAGAGGGTTTCAACCCTTCCGTTACCGTCAAGCTTTGCATCAGCTTCGATCTAATTTTGCAAACCTCAATATTACCAAATTAAATAAATTACGAAGATACTTACTCATGTTCTCTTTCAATATTAAGAGAAAGATAAAAACAGTGTAAAAGAAACCTTTTCGACGATGACTACAATATTTGCTATAACGTCATCACATGTCCTATGTCCCAGTCCGAGCTTCTGTTGGTCTCGGAGTTATTGTAAGAGGCGCGGACCTGGGATTGAATCCAGGAAGCTATGTATTTGCATAACAAGGACTGCGTTATTATCGTAATACGATTGTATCAGTTTGATCAAAAAAATGTTTGCATTAGGGCGATGTTCATGGCTAACCTCATCTTAATGGTTCCCTAGACCACCAAACAGACTTGTCTTTTACGTACTTGCCAAGCATTTTTGAGCGTCTAAGGAGGTTGTTAGCATACTTGTCAAGCATTGACACTTTATATTATCATAGTCCAGTCCAGTAAGATATTTACATTCTTCCTCTTTTTTTTAATCGAATCTGCCTTATTCTCTCAGGTGTCTAAATCTTAGTGTTATTGACAAATGTCGCTAGTAGTAATATTTGTATCCACTGTGACTGTACTAATGATAACCAGATTTGGAGATTTCGAAGAAACTTTTTATGCTTAGGATTAAAAAGTTACCTAAATGTTAACCAAGCTCTGCCGAGTTTTAATAAAAATTGTTTTCGAGACACGTGTAAAGACAGAAATTTAGTACAGTTTTATTAATCCATTAAATACCAGGCCACGCAGAAAGTTTTGCGAAAAAAATTTTTTATGTAAAAGGCACTGGCTACTTGTAACTTTGCACTTCTGCTGCTAAAAAGAAAATTAAAAAATACCAGTGGCGTTACTAATGGGGTAGCGCTATTAAAAATCGATTTTAAAACCGTCAAAAGAAAACAATAATTTTAATTTTATTGCGCAAAACCAGAGCGGACTAACCTAACCAAGCTCTGCAGAGTTTTAATAAAAATTGTTTTCGAGACACATGCAAAGACAGAAATTTAGTACAGTTTTATTAATGCATTAAATACCAGGCCACGCAGAAAGTTTTGCGAAAAAAAGTTTTTATGTAAAAGGCACTGCCACTTGTAACTATGCACTTCTGCTGCTAAAAAGAAAATTAAAAAATACCAGTGGCGTTACTAGTGGGGTAGCGCTATTAAAAATCGATTTTAAAACCGTCAAAAGAAAACAATAATTTTAATTTTATTGCGCAAAACCAGAGCGGACTAACCTAACCAAGCTCTGCAGAGTTTTAATAAAAATTGTTTTCGAGACACATGCAAAGACAGAAATTTAGTACAGTTTTATTAATGCATTAAATACCAGGCCACGCAGAAAGTTTTGCGAAAAAAAGTTTTTATGTAAAAGGCACTGACACTTGTAACTATGCACTTCTGCTGCTAAAAAGAAAATTAAAAAATACCAGTGGCGTTACTAGTGGGGTAGCGCTATTAAAAATCGATTTTAAAACCGTCAAAAGAAAACAATAACTTTAATTTCACTGTGCAAAGCCAGAGCGGACTGCTGTACTTAATATTTGTGTTTTTAGATTTGTATTATATCATTAGACGGTAAGCAATACAATTATATTTTACTTTCGCCATTTTCGCTTGCGTTAGCATTCAAATGGCGAGCTTTTGTTCCCGCCCACACTCTTGTATTATTGCGTTTTAAGATTTCAAAGAATATTTGATTAACATAACGATCCAGTTTTTGTGTTCATTTTATAATAAAGTTAGGTTGTGCAGCTTTCGTGTCATTTGGTAACGTAAAAAGTTAACACAATGTAGTTGAGTTTTGTAATACAAATGAAATAATAAATGAATTTTTTAATAAAACTTACGGTTGTTTATTTTAATATATGAGGTTAAATCGCTATGTTAAACGTATCTGTTAGTTATTTCTATTAAAATTAGTTATTATTATCTCAGTGACCGGTGCAGGATCTGTGCGACTTTAGGTAGAAAACCAGACTCCCTAAGTTTCAATATAAAATGTAAAAACAAGTTATATAATAATAGTATTAAATACCCACGACGAAAATATATTTTGAATCATGAATTATAAATGGTGGTCCTTTTTCTCTGGTTGCCTTAATCGTAATTTTGTGCTTTAACTGTAATGAGTTACTAAGAACTAGCTCTGAACTTAAAGCTATGTAATACAGTCACATCAAAATAAGCCCAAAAGTTTTGAAGATACACATATAGTGCAGTGCTCTTTGGTGACTTGGTGACTACAATCATGAGAAACAACTGGCTCTAAGGTGATACCTATGTAATACAATTTGCACTGAACTTGGTCCAATAGTTTCGCCAAAATGTTAAGTGACATACATACACACAAACAAACTTCCACCCTTCATGCATACGCTTTCTTCGTTCCGTCGTCGTAGGTAATAAAGATCATCCATATTCTCTAGCTGGTCTGTAAATCCTAGATTAACTTTTTGACCGTGGAAATATAAATCAAAGTCGCCATTCTGACGCCGAGTCTAGAATCGGGATCTGTAAGAATTTCATCTTAGTTCCATAAAACTAAAAAGGAGTTGGTAAAGAAAATAGTGATCGTTCAAAAAATAAAAGCTGTGACACTAAAAACTATTTATTTTATGTTTGATATCTTTCAGTTATAGAAAAGTAGATGCTCGTTAAATGTAGATAAGGATATAAAACGCTATGAGCTAAAACACTTTTTATTCATTTGGTATAACAGCTTGCGTGAATCACTAAGATCAAGGGTTAAAATTGGTGTAGCAGCTATCGTGAATCACTACGATCAAAAATTAACATTGGTATAACAGCTAGCGTGAATCACTAAGATCAAAAGTCAACATTGGTATAGCAGCTAGCGTGAATCACTAAGCTCAAAAGTTAACATTGGTATAACAGCTAGCGTGAATCACTAAGATCAAAAGTCAACATTGGTATATAGCAGCTACCGTGAATCAGCTGGTATATCGGGAAAAATATGTTCTACTAAATCAAAACGCGATTAAACCTGTGTACCAACTTATAATCTATCTTTTAATAATTATGCTAAGTAGACGAAGCTTAAGTTTAAAATTAAGGTCTGATCCTGAAAATAAACACAATTATAGTATATACAGCATGTTGGTTAAATATACTTGTATGATTTAACCAACATGCTGTATATGTGTAAAGCCTCTATTTTAAATGACCAAACTTAACACTTTTAAGTACGGTCAGTGCTTACTTACACAAGCGTGAAATTTATCCAACTGACCTCCGACCGACCCATAAACCATCCGCAGGCACTTCATGCAAAATCCTTTGTGTACTGACATCATCAATTTCTGGTTTCCCATCCCAATCGATTCCCACTTTCAAGTCTGACTTTTTATTCTGTCCATAAAAGCCAAATGCTGTGTGGTCTTATAATGACTCTTTTAGGATTGTGAATGTTTACAAAAGTTACGTTGTATGTTAATTTTGTTAATGTTTTGTCTGTCTGTAAACGATTTTCTCCATTAATACCTATTAAAGGGATTTGATTAGAAATATTTTAAATCACGATAGTCATTACTGTGGGTCTAAAGTTATTTTAATGTTCACAGCACAATTAATAGTTTTCTAACTTATAAAAAAACTACAGGAGTAAAAAAAAAATTTTCAATGGTTGTAATACTTTGTTTCTTTTTTCCCTTAAACCATAATAATTGTTAAATGGGACGTACTTAATGAAATTATCAGCAACGATTTATTATAAGTATATACTTATTATATGGAAATGTTTGTTGACGTTGATTTGAGTGAGTCCAGCATAGCAGTGTGCTTGCTATGATAACCCTTATCATTGATAAGGGCTCAGTATTGGTTTTGAAATAGCGGTTATAATAGTTACTAAAAAACGTAAAGGTTTCGTTCAACAAACCAAAATCAATTAGGTAACCGGTTCGATTTAAAAGCAAGAAAAAAAAATGCTGGTACCTATAAATTGAATCATATTATTTAATTAGCAGGAGTCACTCTTTTTTTCCTCGCTTTATAATATAAAATACGATGTTATCTTTAGTGGCAAACAAGCTTAATTCTTAAACAGAAGACTCTTCCACTACACTCGGATCAATGGCATGTCATAGAAAATATAATAATAGAAATAATAACTGGTTATTTCGTTCAAAAGAACGATAACCAACTAAAAAAAGGGTAACTACAACCGAAACCGAAATCTATTTCAGTTTGAGGTCCATTAAATCAAGTGAAGATCGATAGTTTTTGCCTGCCTCTACCAAAAACGGGCGTGATGTAATAAGCGGTTAGGTTAAAATGAATAAAGTTAACCGAAATGTAACTAATAAGAATGATTACCTCATGGTTATTATTTCAATGACAGAGTTAGGGTTTAACGACATTTTATAGACTTTTGCATATGGCTGATCATATATATCACATCTGTCTTATTCTAATGAATCCTGCAATACTCAGGGTCGGATTTATTCCTGGCTACCTGACAAACAGGCTCATAATCGCCATTTTTCGAAACAATATTCTCTAGGAATACTAGTTAATATTTACTATAGTCCATGAAAGTAGAAATATCTGAACTGGGCAGAATTTAACGTTTTTAGGGTTCCGTACCTGAAAGGTAATTAGGAACCCGTTTACTAAGGCTTCGCTGTCCATCCGTCCGTCTGTCACCAGGCTGTATCTCATGAATCGTTATAGTTAGACTGTTGAAATTTTCACAGAAGATGTATTTCTGTTGCCGCTATAACAACAAATACTAAAAAACAGAAAAAATATATTTAAGGGGGCTCCCATACAACATACGTGATTTTTTTGCACGTTTTTGTAGATCTGTGTGGGTTTGGAAAAAAAAACAAATAAGTTTTATGTACACGATTGGAGTTTTTGGATCGAAATATCTTATTGTTTTGCATGTGGTTGCAATAGATCAATAAGAGTAACGCGCATGTGCTTTAGATTTCCTGATGACAAAAAAACATTGATAAAATGCGTTGGTTTTTACCCAAATGTCAATTCTCGCCTTTTCGTAATATCACAATTTCAAAATTGAGGTTGTGTAACGACGTATTAACGAATTATTGGTAATACTAACAGCAGCATTTGAGAAGAAACTTGTTTTGTAAAAACTCACCTGAAACAAAAAAAAAACTCATATAAATATCGGTGCATTACAAATTTTTATAAAAACCGTATATTTTAAAATAATTTATTCGAAAAAACCGTTTTGAGTTGATTAATATGAAATAAGCACCTACGTGGCAGTATTTATAATTATTGGTTAACAAAGCATTGATTCAGGCTTTTCCTTTTCAATATATTATTCAAAGCTGCAATTCAATAAGCTTAACTTAAAATTAAAATAAATTATCGTCCGCCAATACGTCGTAATATACATTGACGACTATTCGGTATTTTATTACAATATATATTTATTTAGAATTAGGGGGTTTTTCTTGGTTAGTTTTAACTTCGTTACCTACATAGCATAACCTGCATCATTCTTACCTAAATTTTACTAACTACCTACATATGTTGAAAAGAATCTCATTAGTTTTTAGCTTTTTACTTGTCTATACTAATAGCTGTTGTTTCGAGCAAAAACCTTTTTACTTAGGGACGTCTTAATCAAAACAAAAAGAGCAGATAATAAATTATAACAATTGATTTTATTACCATGCAGATTACAGGATAAACGTTCGATAGGTACCTATAAGTCTGTAGGAATAGACTTCAGCAACAAAACGGGCAACATTTTAACAGCAATGACTTTCAGATAAGGATCATAGGATATCAGATATATTAAATATGTGGATTTCATATGCAACGCTAAAAATTGTTAATAGAAATACGTAGTTAGCCTAAAAATTAATACCTACTTTAAAGTTAAAACGCATCTGTGAAAATCTATCAACACTTAACCACTTTCTTAAAATTTTAAGTACGAAAAAGGTTAAAAAAAACTGATAAAAATAAAAATGAGATCTGTCCAACCTCACAAAAGTAGAGAAAATAAAAGGTACCAAGAACCCGCATTTATTATAAAGGGATGAGCGAAATCCCCGCACTTTGAGTCACGCCTTTGAAATAATGACGTCACGCTTTCAGGCCGTTATGGCGCGCACACGAGAATTGTAAAGCCTATTACATGAAAGGGTAGAAAAATTTCAGGGTCTGTTTTCCCTTTGAGGTGAAAATTCTAGATTTAAAAGTTTTTTGTTATTTCTTTCGATTTTAGGTAAACAAGGTTTGACAGTCACTTAGTCAAAGTACATTTTACTTTAGACAGACTAAATTACACACAGTAATTTAGTCTGTCTTATTCAGGATCGATTCATCATAGTTAGTCATTTAAGGAAACATAAATCTATCATATTTTAATAGTGTTCTGGAATAAACAAGGCGCAATACTTGTGCAGTACGCACTTGCACTAAACATCCTACTTGTTATGTGTTTGTTGATGGGAATTGGCCAGAAGAAGAGTTGGAGTATCCTGAATAACCTAAACAATTTTATAGCAAACTTTTTAACAAAAAAAACAACTGGCTACAAAAAGATGCACTAAAAAGTAAATGACTAATTATTTTTACTTTTTAGTGCATACTTTTAGAGCCAGTTGTTTTTTTTTTTTGTTAAAATGCTTTTATTTTTTACTTTTGAGCGACGAATTGATTTTTTCGTACACTAAGAAAATCTATATTCGTATCAAAATTTTATACTATAATCAACATAAAAGGCGTTTTACCAATTCCAAATTGACACCAATTTTTTTTAACCAAAAGTTTAAGTTTTAATTCACTACATTAATATACATTATTAATACCCTTTTAAATAAAAAAAAGCATTTTGCAAATCAATCTATATATGAAAAAATTAAGCCCGAACATACATGAAAAAAAATTATATAAACATCTGAATTGAGAACCTCCTCCTAGTTTTGAAGTCAGTTAAAAACGGGCACATTGCAGACTGCAATTTATACCTAAAACATGGTTTCAAAATTGTTTCAAAAGGTGTTTGATCAGCAAGTGTAAAAAATAAGTACGGAATTCGTGTGTATGAAGGATGCTGCTGATCGGATTTTCGCTTAAAACTCCACTATTTCAACGAAAAGCTTATGTTAATAACAAATAATACAGTTTACTGGACTAAAAAGACTAGGTTAAATATAATAATACAGCTAACTAGACTCAAAACACTAGGCTAAATATAATAAAACCGTTTAGTAGACTAAAAACACCGGACTAAATATAATAATACAGATCACTTGACTAAAAACACATGGCTAAATATAATAATATTGCTAACTAGACTAAAAAGACTTTGCTAAATATATTTTAAATGTATAAACAGCTTACTTGACTCCAAACACTAGGCTAAATATCAAAATATATATAACTAATAACAAGACTAAAAGCACTGGACTAAATATAATAATACCTCTTACTTGACTAAAAACATTAGGCGAAATATAATCAATGTTCTTAACTACTTTTATTTTATGAATAAAAATACCAAAAAAAGGAGGTTTGAAGGCAAACTTTGGTCATTTGCTTTTTTTTATTTTTGACTTTTATTATTTTACTATGGCTTCTTGGCTGAGAATTTATTTTATTTAAAAGAAAAGAAATAGAAATCTGCCATGCGGGTGTCGCACACGCATTAACTTAGTGTTCAGTGGAATTAGAATTATTAAGGTATATCTTAAAAACTTGGTAACCGATCTTTTAAGGTTTTAAAGATAAGCTTAAATTTTTTCTGAAAGTATTCTTTTGTAGTTTTTCCCTAATTTTAAAAATAAGTTTAAAGGTGGTGGCATTTATTTAACTTTAAAAGGTTTAACTCGCAAAATATACATTTTAAAGTTTTTTTTTGGTTAGTAACTGAAATACTTTTTTTAAGACCTGTCTAATGATAACCGAGATATACAGACAGACAGATCGACAGACAAACAGACGAACGGACGAACATGACGAAGCTATAAGGGTTTCATTTTTGCCTTTGGTTTTGGAACCCTAAAAAAGACTATACAGAACGTAGGTACCAAAATGTACCTAAATGTACGTTCCAATACAAAGGAGCTCAATAGTTCCTTCACTTGTTAAAGTGCAGACATCCTGACGTTTCTATTCTTCTATTGTTGCTGAAGAATTAGGGCTTTTTAATAGTTTCTTTTTGCTTTTCGGAAAAACTTTCATGATTTATACTTTTATATAACACTTAATCAGGGTAAATAAAAAAAATTATAAATAATCTTTATTGGTGTACTTTTATGGTCCACTGCGATGGTACTTTGCCTCTTAAACCACATGCTATATAAAACTATGCTAGCATAACAATCTTTTCTGACCCTGATTCGCTAGTGTCGTTGTAAGTTCACACCATTTCAATATGGCGACTGTAGTTTTGATTTTTGACCACCGGGTCAGAAAAGTTTGTCGCACTATACTTAAACTAAACATAACTATACGCAAACCCCTATGATCTCTGAATCATCACAATTTTCCATTTCTACCGATAAATGCAACAAACTTAAAGTACGAAGTACCATGTACCGAGTGGCGAAGTGGTAGAGCGGGCGGCTGCCATGTCAACGGTCGCAGGGTTCGATTCCCGATAAAGGGCAACTAATATTGTTATAATTTGTTAATTGCAAAGTTGTCTTACGTACCCGGCATGCGATAGGTTCACCACGCTCACATTTGTGGGACGGAATACCGTCGTTGAAACGTGAATGTTACGGTCATACGTTCGTTACATCTGTGACCACTCTTTCGAGGAAAAGTCTCGGAATGGTATATGATAATATTATTATAATTATAAAGTAACAAAAAGGCATCTAACTGTGACAGAAACAGTTCCAATACCCAATCATTGTCACCAAAGTTACGTCCTTTCATTTGATCGTTGAAGTCCATCGTTGAACCGAGTCAAAAGGGCCAAGCTGTTATCCGAGTGCACCCGCCCAGAGATGGCAGCATGTAGTTACTACGCTATGGTAGTTCTCCATATGGGGCCGAACTCGCGACTTATAAAGCAGCAACCTTTGCCCAGACGTGAAGTACTGCTTCCTTCTGTTGATTACACCAAATTTTTTGGACGCCAGCTTCACCTTGTCTTGCGACTAATCTCAGAACTGAGCATCGCTTGAGATGTCAGACACCCCAGATCCCAATGCTGTAGGAGATGCAGAGGGGAATTTCTGGAATTGTGGGACCACAGTGAATGGGGTTTCCTTAGCGTTCAACTTGCAGACTTGTGTCTTTGTAGGGTTGAACCCAACCAAGTTTTCCCGTCCCCGATCAGAGACTGTAAGAATCAGTTATTCATGAAGAAAAAGAAATTTTCTTAAATATTTGTTACAGTTTGAGCCACAGATCATACAAACAAAATCTCTGTTGTTCAAGCTAAGCTGGTCGAGTTTCGAATATGAGTGGATAAGAATTTCTCGCGCTTAGCTGAAATGACGATAAAACTATAATTTCTTAACTTTATTATAATGAATCTCATTGTACTTGTATTAGGTGCAAATTCGAATTTTAAGCTTTGAAATAATCTTTCGTACGAACGGTTCTGTTAGGGTTGACACAAAATAGAACTGTTTATTGATTTATTTTGTTAGACATTTTCAACATTTTCTATCGAATTAGAATCAACATCCTGATTGATATTTCTGAAAGGAAATTAGATACTTAAAGTTTGCATACTTTGAAATTATTAGTTAATTTAATTTATAACTGATGCATATTGTAATAAAATAAATACATCAGTTATGCAAAATTATATAAATTTTATTTATAACATAATGGAACAAAACACATAAAGTGTTACTCTTTAAATAACATAGTTTTATAAATTGTTTTCCATACAGAAGTTCAAAAATTTGTTTGGAAAATTTGAGAAGATCACACAAAACTATTTTTAACGCTAATATTTGTTCACAAAACGCATAACACTTGACTGTGTTTCAAGTACGAAATTCTGGCCAAGTTAATTAGAAGGCTCCCACAGCTATAGCGTGAGATGAAATTTCGGTTAGATATCAGGACGAGAAGTCATGGTATTCAATCGCGAACTTTCGACCGGGAATGATGTTTCCAATAATAATAAATTTCAAGTGATAGTGTTAGTTTGTTAATCTTACAAACAATACAAACACTTACTTATATCTAACTTTATGTTTAGATGCAGATCCAGTATGCAGGATGAAAAGACTTTCTTTAGTTTTCCTGCGTTTTATCTCCATCGTTTCTTTATTCTTAATGGGTCATACGATCGAGGAGCTTAGCATCAATTTAAATAACTTTCATGATAAGTTAACATAATTTATTCAAGCCTAATTTAACTAAAGAACCTATAAATAATTGGGTCCTAATCTTTGGAAGTATTTTAATATCTCAACTTTCTTTATCAAAAGTATTTTTTTTAAGACCACATACACTTAGGAACTCAAACTACTCCTAGTATTCGGTAAAATTCTCGAGAAATTTATCGAACGGGAGTGGAACGATAATCCCAAAACACTGGGAAGTATTTGAGAGCACTTTACCACAAAGGTCCATACATCTAGCTATGTTTAACGTTATTTTTGAGTTTGTAGCTTCGGGAAATGATACATGATATCTATGGAAAACTCGTGGAGGAACCCGTTGATCACGTGTGTTAGTTTTTGGGAATCCAGCTTTTACTAGACTTAGTGTAATCGTTTCCTACTTGGTTATAGAATTGAAAATGTTCGTCACGAACAGATGCTAGACTAGGAAAATACAAGTAACAATTGAAATTTGATTTCAACATTGATATTTTATATTAAGATATTCTGTCTTAGAAATTTAAGGTGTCTGCAGACTTTCAGGAAAGAAGTATTTCTGTGTAATAGGTATTAGTTTAGGAGGAGAATGAACCTTCTATGTCTGTGTCCCGGTGTGATACTTATGAGATGATCTGGATGATCGATGGTTTTAAAACCCATAGCTTAGAAAATAGGGGGCGTAGTATAGATAGGACGGATAGCTAGTGATACATTTTACATCATCATGTAGGGTCGTAGGGGATAATAGGTTTTCTTTTTCAGGAACTTACTTTAAGAAGGTTGTGTTAGGTATTTATACTACATTGAAAGTCATGTCTATTACTTAATCTTGTTCTATTCTTTGTTGTATATTATAAATATAAATATATAATTTATAAAATTAAAAACAATCACACATAATAACGCATAACACATATCACATCACACATATATATTATATTGAAAGTGGTAGTGATTATTAAGTAGAAAATGTTAAGAAATAAATCAAATATAAGTTAAGTGAAAACGGACTGTTAATTTGGATTGCAACCTTACTTAAGTTCTCTTAGAACTCAGGTATCTCCTGGAGCACAACTACAATAAATCTAAATACTTAGAAATAGTTTCTTTTCTGGTCTTCTTGTAAATATTTTTTGTTTTCTCATTATGATTTTGTAAATTTGCTATTTTTATTAGAATTAGGATTTTATTAATCATTTAAATTATATCACGGGGGGAAACCTTACAAGACTTTGGACAGAGTGGTCTCGATGACGCAATTTCTCCACGCCTTTCCTCCACAACGGAACGAGGAATGATTTCACGACCCGTGTAATAACTGTCCCTAGTAGCGTTATCTGCATAGCAATGTATGTTGTTAATGTCTAACATGGTATTGATGTGCAGTAGAAACAGCTTAGGAAACAGCACAGAGCCTTGCGGCACACCAACATTAATGTCCATGCTATCAGAACAACTACCGTCAACTACGACTCGCATGCGTCTGCCGGACAAAAAGCTCGAGAGTCAACCCTGTACAGTGGCGATCGTGAGATCCTGCTACACCTCGTAACACACATTTTCGAGTTTACACACGTGTCATTTGTTTCAATAGTGTTATTGGTCATTAAAATGCGGTTTCATTAAAATGGAGCCAAGTTGTGCCTGTACTATGGTCAAAGAAAAATAATTACATAGTAATTCGTATGTTGTTGATTAAAAACAACAACTGCACATACAGAAAAGATCCACGTCTAAGCTGGGATACGAACCCTGATATGTTTAAATCTGTTCCTATCCTTTATTAGACATCAAATGAATTGTGAAAACCAATCGAGTATCTTCATAAAAGCTTTTCCGAAAGCGCTAAGCAAATATTTTTAAACCTCTAGTTCCCCGTTTTGAATCATGTGAATTTCGAAATGAATATCAAAACTTGTTTACTATATGAAGTGATTGTTGGTTGAAAGTATGCTAGTTAGATGAGTTTGCGTGACTCATTCCGTTTCTACTTCATAATTATGTCTTAGGTGATATTAAAGGTTTATCTCTATACGCTTTATCGTATGTTGACAGAATATAGAATTGTACTATTTATTAGTGAATGTTTACACTCACTTAATTGTATTATTGTGTCAATTCTGTTCATATATGTGACATCCATTCATTGATGGCAAGTCTAAGATCTTCTTGTAAATAATATGGAGTATGAAGACTCGTAAATTCCGAAGCAAAGAGAATATAATATATTTGGCATTAAAATGTTGACATGTAGGTCTTACCCTTAGAGATTTGTGAAATTCGGTTATTCTCGAGTTCATGAGTTTGGTGTAAGCGAGACTGTTCGCAATAAGCTAACTGATTTTATCAAACTCCATCTACATTTAAAGTTTCTCGCTTTAATTTACATCTTCGGTTGGTGGCTATCCTTTTCTTTCTTTATTATTGGATATTACACACAGCACCATCTGGTACTAAACTAATCAAAGCTTGTATTATGGATACTAGACAACGGCTACAAATACTTAAACATACTTTTTTTGTAAATACATACAGATTCTCAAATTTATTTCATACATGTATATCAAATTTGCACATTGTATCGTTTTCTTACTAAGTTTCTAAAAATCGGCCAAGTGTGAGTCGGACTCGCGCACAAAGGGTTCCGTACCATTGTCTATTAAAACGGCAAAAAATCACGTTTGTTGTATGGGAGCCCCTTAAATATTTGTTTTATTTTAATTTAATTTTTTTTTTTTTAAGTGACTATATAACTAAATATTCTGTGAATATTTTAAGCGTCTACCTGTTGCCGTTATCAATATCTAGCAAAATTAAGCAAAAAAATCACGTTTATTGTATGGGAGCCCTCTTAAATATTTTTTTTTCATTCTGTTTTTTTAGTATTTGTTATTATAGTGGCAACAGAAATACATACATCTCGCGTGAAAATTGCAACTGCCTAACTATCACGGTTCATGAGATACAGCCCGGTGACAGACGGACGGACAGCGGATTCTTAGTAATAGTAATAGGTTTCCCTTTGGGTACGGAACCTTTAAAAAGATTTTGGTTATCTGGTATAAATCACCATCTGGCGAAAAGATCGCCTATTGTACCTACATTAATTTAACATTATCCTTAGTAATTCTGTACAAAAGTGCAATAAAGGATATTTAACTTGTCTTGTGCGGGAAACGAACTTCAGCAGCCGGGTCATAACACGCTGAGCCACGGACCCGACAATTAATTCTGATTCTGAATTCAAATTCTGTAATTTAACATTTTATAATTTAGAGTATTAATTTAAAGTTTCATACCCTGAAATGCAAAAAATACTTGTGCTCGGAGTAAACAGTTCAGTATAATTGGTAATCTACAAAGGTACTAGGTCTGATACGGAAAAGTGTCCCTCACACCTCCAGTAGGGGTGCCACGTGGGTTGACAAGAGGGACTGAAATAGCAATATGTTTTCCTTATTTTCCTCCGTCTCACACTAATGGTCCAGGTATACATGTTTGCCTACAGATAGTGATGGTGTCATGCGTATTGAGAAGAACGACACGAGATGAGAGCTACTTGAAGTTGCCGTAAATGTTATGTGTTTTATTTAGGTTTTCTTTACATTATCTACGAAACCGTATGTGTACACTTATCCTTGTAACTCACATATGTATGTAAATCTATAACAATTGTAGGTTCCATAAGAAGTAAGATAACCGGTCAAGTGTAAGTCAATATTGAGCATCGAGGGTTATGTACTGAATAGAAATTTTAGGTTTTTTTTTTTGAAGCTTACAATAACATAATAATTAGGCGTTTTTAGTATTAATTGATTAAATACATGGTATATGTTCTTAATTCTACTGACATTTCAAATTTTTTAATTATTTTTTAGATAGATCCCTTAACTAAAATTTTCATTGCTTGAATTATTAATATAAGAAAAGGATCAAATACATGTAGACCACCAATATCCCAACTTAAGAAAAAAACTTCTTTTTCATGTAAATGGGAGCGAAAGGACCGTTATATACTTCGACGAGTAGTAATAAGGATCTTTTTTGTCATTTGGGTACAGAAGGTTAAAATAAACGTTAGGAAAATCGGTTAAGACCATGTAAGGTTTTAGCATTGTTAGTTTGTTACTACGAAGAAGCTAAAAAAGTACTGTGGGCAAATTATGAAGCTAATTGCGAAAAACCTACGCCCTTCTAACTAAAGGCGGGTCCCCTGCTTGTGTTTCGCCGACACATTACACAAAAACATCTACACAAAAGCAGGTAACACGAACAGGAGACCCGGATTAACTGACTAAGTACTTGACTTAGTTGTGTATATTCTTAAAACAATTTAACTTTAGTAATGCGCGTTCCTATAATTTTTTAAAGTGATTTCTGTTTTTATAGTTAATTATTGTAATTACTCCTAATGCATCTTTTTAATAATTAAACAATTTATTTTAATATTTATCTGTCTAGTTTTATTAGCATCATGAGTCAAAATACTATTTTTGACTCAGAGCCCATTATAGTCTATCACGGCAAAAACATGATTTTTCCTGATCAGACATGTTGTGTCAAACAACAAATACGTTTTACTTTTGCTTTAGATAGCAGATTTATAATTTATCAATAGATATAGAAAATTGTACAGTACATGAAAAACTTAATAATCTTCGCTTAACATTATTATAAAGATAATATATGACTTTGTTTGTTTGATTGTATATACCCACCTACATATTTGCGTCGTCAGAGATCTACAGGATCTATTTTGAAACCCCCCTGTCTAATCACAGGTTGAGAACGAGTCAAGAAGTTCGTATTTTTCATTAGAAATTGTTTAAAAATTCATTACTACCTGCTTTATGATCAGGAGCAAACGCGCACTTTGCTCCCGCATTAAGGCAAACCAATCGACATTTTCGAATAGATGAGATAAAAAAATACTACTCTGTCCCTGGTACTTGATTTTACCACTTATTACCCTAAAGCTGGTAAGTAACGACTTACAGGACAAGCTCGTATATAGAGCCGCCATAAATGTTTCTACTTACATCAATCAAGAATTTTACAATAACGGCGTAGAATTTACTTTGTAAAGTGCTTAACAAATCTTAAAGGGCGCTTTTGAGTAGAACAACAATGTATTTTTCCTTGTTCCTCCGATTAGTTGAGCTCAGAACAGCTTGTGAAGAGTGGTGTCCCACAGAGTCACCGTCGTGAGACCACTATCACCGCCATGAGGACGTGATGGTGATTCTTAGTACTTGGGCATTTATATAGAGCCTTGGAGAAGATGTCTTAAATCATGATTACTAACACGTTTGCCAAGTGCAGATTGGCAGACGTTGTCGGGTAGTAGCTACTCGATTTTCAATGTTCTCAAACCGCCCTTAAGGCCTATATGACAATATTTTTTCCTATAGAGATATCCTTGAAAAGCACTTAGGCAATATTATTATGACCATAGAATTAATAAAGGCACATTTTCTGAAAAAAGAGAATTAGACATCTTACAGTTTCGATGCATCCATGGTAAATGTCAGTGCCGTCAAATTTATTGCCTATTTTTAAATTCTCTTTAGTCATTTTCGCAATACTCCAGTACGAAGTCAAAAATAAACATTAAATTTAAAATATCAATAATTATGTAAAATGTTCGAAACCTATGTGTTATTATCTATAAACACAGTACAAATGGTATCTATATTATTTTTAATTTCGCTGGACTGTGACTATTCGCTATTTTCTAAAATTATAACATATTTAAAAGACGCACGTATAAAGCCATCATTAATTGTTTTAGCTTCGGTATATTTAACATTTATACTGATTTATGGAATAGCTATACCCACGAAAACCCTAAATTATTATAAATACACAAAAAAGAATCAAGAAAACAAAACTCCAGAAGAAAAACTAGTAGGTATAATTCAATCCACTAACGCTTTAAAAAACTACTTACTAGCTGCATTTTCATTATTTTTCGTATTAGTAACCATAAGATTGTTTGACTATGTCAAGTTTTGTGCTAAGCTAACAGAATTTTCGAAGTTGATGGCAGGATATGACTTGGTAGACATTACATTTAAAGATATTGAGCCAGAAGCTGACAATAGTGGTACAATTTTATCTGATATCAATGAAGAAGAAATCGATATTACACCGCTAAGAGAAAGTACAAGTAATCTTGTATGGCCATCTTTAATAGATCTTGGAACAACTGAACTGAAAAATATTAAGAAATACTTCAAAAAAGCAAACAAAAAAGACAAAGAAGAATCTGAACAGATAAGAATCGAAGAAGAATTTGAACTAGAAAATAACGATTTTTATGAATCTGATGAAAATCAACCATCCAGTAGCAATTCAGAGGAAAGTAGGAGTAGCCACGCTAATAAAAAAGGAAATCGCGTTAAGTACGCAAAGTCAACTAAATAAATCAATATTAAAATGATTAATTTTTTTACATCAATTATAGCAGTTTTCCTTTTTCTGGAAGTTTTGTTTGTTATTGCTCTCTTAAAGCCCATAAAAGAGCCGTTTTATATAAGGAATTTTTGGTATGGCTTGCAACTGTTCACATCCCATTCCTACAGTGTGGCCGCCTCTTTTATATTCTTTATCTTAGCAAACACGTTTACAGAAATTATTTGGGAAAACATATGCAATAGAGACATATTGAAGGAGGTGGACGATAATATGTTAAAAAAAGATTATTACTACAGCAAAATATCGATCGGTTGTTTAGCCTTTATCATAGCTGTATATTTATTGCTTTTGATAGATAAATTAATTGAATACTTGGTTGTTCTGACAAGACTCTTAGAATTCGAACTGATGTGCAGACACGCCATTTTGTCTCAAGAAGATACTGAACGTATTGTAAACACACGCGAAGTTTCATGGACTTGTTCAAACTAGTGCAGGGTTATATGTACATCATTTATTATTTTTGTTATTTAATGTCGATATGTCCCATTATTTAACATTAAACATCTTTACATAAAATTTCGTTGTTTATTTCAATTAATATAATGCAGTAGCCCTGTAGCTAGAAAGTGAAAGTTTTTTAACCGACTTCAAAAAATAAGGTTATCAATTCAATATCAATGTATGCAGTATTGTAAGAATTGCACAGTTTTTCTTTATGTTAGTCTATACCAGCTTCTAAACATGTGTGCCAAATCTAATAAGTGTATGTATGTATGTACTTTTAAGTTAAATCTTTGCTGAATCAATATTTGCATATACTTATAGCTACCATTCCTTTGTAGTAATTTTTTTAGGAAGAAAAATTATCCCACATGATGAAAATCTTATCACATATTGGACCAAAGAGAATATCACCACTACGTTCTATATTGGACCATTTTGACAATTACAAAAAACTCATATACATACAATGAGACACAATATTCAATTTAGTATCTCAAGGTTCCATATCCAAAGAGGCCAACGGAACTTTATTTTAGCCTACACTCAAGAACTCAATCTTTTAGCCCGAAGTTGGAAGACGCCAATTCCATTAGATTATTATTTGTTATAGCGAATTACCTAACAAATAATAAAAATTTATCAAGTACAAGTCTGACTCGCTTACGATGGGTTTCGTACTATCAAATAATTAACGCATAAAAACAACAAAAAAAGGCGGTCACCCATCCAATGCCTGGCCACGTAACTTCGCACATATCATTACTAGCTTTTCACCCGCAGCTTCGCCCGCATATATATACTGTTAGATTTGTAGATTTTTTTTAAATTAACAAACTGAAAAGTGTACTTCATATTGCCACCTCACCTCAAATTAAAAAAATCCTTACATAAACAAATATATCACATAATTCTTACAACATTTACGTATTTTCGTTTGAGCGTAAAGTTATATTATTGTCTTGTATTTATATGCCACGCAGTTTACGATCTTAGGTGTTGATTTACAAAACATCTTTTTTTAACAATACCTACAATACAAAATAAAGCTGTACTCCAAATCCCAAATTTCCATCCTAAGCGATTTGGTGATGACAGTTCAGTCAGTACTTGTTTTGTACCATGCTTGTGTACAAACTTTGCCCACCTTCTTTCTCCGCTTTGGACATTTTTCATTAATTGTGTAGAAGAACATATCTGTATGTTTACCAAGTTTAAGGTAAATTTGATCATAAAAACATGATTATCCTAGCAAATTGCCTACTGCTCTTACATTTGAGAAACCCCGAAAGACATGTTTGATTAATTGTGTACCGGATCTGAATAGCCATGAAATACATAACATTTCATCAATTGTGTTGAAGAACATGTAGCTTTAAGTAGACTTGACTATTAAATATACCATATAAATATTATTTACATTACCTACAGATACTTTATATAGAAGTTATTATTTTCTTAAGAGTTGAGTTTTTCAAAAAACTCTAAAAGTTTTAAAATTGTGTAAGAAAGAGAGCATTGACACAAAATGTTGCTACCCTTTTTACGCTTTTAAGGGTTTTTTAACCCGAAATACGTGTTTTATGAATGGTTCACAATCATTAATACCTTTTTTTTTTTGTTAATTTGACTATATTATTATTATTTCACACATATATTTAAAAAAACCACACAATCTTTAAAACACGTTATGTGTTGAATTTTAAACACCGGTTACGCGTTTTTTAATATTACTATTGAAATATTAATATATCAAGTTTCAAATCAAGTGTTTTGTTCCATTCAAAGTTTATTGCCCCTTTCTCCCTTTGTCAATTGAACAAAAAAAATACATATTTAATTGATTGTTTGAAGAGCAATTACCTTTTAACCGCTTTAGGTTGAATTTAGAAAACACAAAAAGGCTTGTTATATTAATTATGTTCGTCACTCTCTCTTTTCCTTCGAAACTCCAAAAGACGTCGCTTATTAACCGTGAACAAAATAATATATATTAAGTTTCAAGTAAATTAAACCAAAAAAAAAAAAAATTTAATTCAGCCATTTTTCCCCTTAGGGGATTTTGAAAAATCCTAAAACAAATATTACATTAATTGTGTTACTGAGCAATAACACCAAGTTTCACGTAAATTTGACCATAGAATTATTTCTTCCTAACCTAAACTACCGTTTCACACCTTTAATGATTAAATTAAAAAAAAACCGTTCTTAAGAGTCGCCTTCAATTATAAAGTCATCACTCTCTCCAAATTGGCCATCCTCAGCTATTTGAACTTGGCGATTTTAAGTAATTTCTTTTTTTATGTATAGATAGGTATAATAGGGGATGATTACCAAAAACGTGAAACCCGTTATTTTAAATTTTCAACTTAAAGGTTAAATTCCGATTTTTTATGTATTTAACTAAATTTTCATACAAATCTCCAACTCATATATAACCCACTCCCACTCCCTTAGGTCTTAAATTTTGTAAAAATCAGAAATATGTGTTCCGTTGACTACACTGAAAAACATTCATACCTAGTTTCAAGTTTATTTGCCAATATACACATTATTTCATACACAAACTTTGCCACGTATTTTCACCTACTTAGGGGTTGAATTTCGAAAATTGCTGAAACACGTTATTCTTTATTTGCCACACAATATGAATATTAATATCTTTATTAAGTTAAATAACCAGATTCTTATACAAAGTTTCATCCCCTATTTTACCCCTGTGCGATGATTTTCAAAAACAGCGAAATGTATCATCCTGATTTTTATTGAAAAGCTTAAATACCAATTTTCATAGATTTCACTCAAAAAATGACGGGTTTTTATACCAACTGCTAACCCCTATTTTACCCCTTAGGAGACAAATGTTGCAAAATCCATTCTTAAACGATGAATTCGCTATTTTACACACTCTCTCTCTAAATTTCAAATTGCTATTCTTAGCGGTTTGGGCTGGGTGGTGATGAGTCAGTCAGGACATTGCCTTTTATATATATAGATAACACACATTTGAGCCACCTTCCTCTTACGATTCAAAAGATAGAGCTTTTTAAATGTCGGACAAACGGACAGACAGACACATTGCGTTGGATTAGTAATAGGGTCCCGTTGGTACCTTTTGGTTACGAAACCCACTAAAAAAACAAAAAATAAAGTTTTCTTTTTATGAAAACATTAACTTCAAGTAAGTTTTTTTATTTAATTTTAGTTATATTCTCATTTTAGTTTTATATTAAATTTGTATTATTCTTGAGGTAATTCGAAAATAAAATTATAAATAGTATAATATTGTCATATCAAATATGAACCATCCTTTGTAAAATTACAATTAATAAAAACCAGTCAAGTGCGAGCTGGGCTCGTTCATTCTTTGGTAGTATGTACGGAGTGCGTGAGTTCGACTGACACTTGGCTGGTTTTTTTTTGTAATAATTGCCATGGAAATAAAACCCTTATTATTTATTATATATTATTTTATTATATAACTTCTGAAAATATTATAACACATCAATATTGTTAAAACTAGAGTTATCTTAGAAGATACATTATTTATCAAGAACTCAAGCTGTGGGAACTCCCTTGTGTCATAATATAGATACCTAAAAAATTACTGCCATAGCCATTGTAGCTTTTTTACTTACGAGGAAAAGATATAATAAAGATTTACTGCCCAAAACTTGAGCACACTAAAAGCAATCAAGCTTTCACAGAACAATATCTCTTTTTTGTTTTTATTTTACCGAAATGTTTTTGCCCATTCTATAGTTCCCTTGCGCTCTGTTTTTATTCCGCCCTACAAATCCTATTCAATACATTCATTCCTTTTACTTTTCTAAGAGTTTTAGTTTTATTGCTACCTATTTCAGTATCAACTTTTCTATTTCACTGTTCAAAGAATATTGTTAAAAGTATATAATTGTATTTATGAACTCGCTCAGTGTTGAATTATAAAAGAGTTAAAGGAAAAGCATAATAAACAGTCTGGTCGTATAAAAAGCACTGTACGCTTTTGCACGTACACTTGCACAAAATTTGTTATTTTAACACTATGGTATTGTGACACAAACTATCACTCGTGTTAAAAAGTACTGACATTTGCAATGATTGCAAAAAATACTATTTTTATAATTACTACCCAAACAGGGTAGTAAATCTGTCTTGCCTTAGAAGTGCTATACCTATAAACTGTTATATGTATCCGGCTAAAATTTTTATTTTATAAATGTATTATGGCAAAAAGGGTCCTCATACATATTTGAAGTTTTCTTAGTTTCAATACTACAGGAAAGTATATTTATCTACACTTATATTATATAGAGTGAAATTTGAATAAAGAATACTCTTACCCCGATCGTGAGCTCCTATGGGAATATTATTTTGGGGGGCACTATTTTCGGTGACTTTATTTGCGGATCATGCATAGATGAAGCTATACGATGAGGACAAAGGAAACCGAAGTGCCTGTTTTTGTACGCTTACATTATGTTTTGTCTGATTATTGCTTTTGCCGCTTATGACATCATAACTATTTTAGCATTTGGTGATTCACCATCTATACTAATATTGTAAATGCGAAAGTAACTCTGTCTATCTGTTACTCCTTCATGCTTTAACCGCTGAACTGATTTACATAACATTTGGTATGGATATAGTTGGGGAAAGACCTAGGATAGTTTTTATCCCGAAAAATCCAAAAAATCCTGCGGGTATAACTATCACCGAGCTTCAACGAACTATGTCTACAGCTATAGCTTGCTTTAGTCAGTTAATTAAGTATAATTAAGTAGTTGACGTAAGAATTCCACGCCGATAACCAAAAAACGCGGATGGGACCAGTGGCAAAATCTTGTTTACAATAAGTAATTGATTAGCTGGTAAAAAAAATCAAATTAATTCCGAAACGGTACATTGATTAACCCTTAAGTAAAATATATAACATGCAATGAACTTTGCCAATTTAGGCGATAATCAATTTGTAGAAATTGTGCTCATAATTAATAAAAAATAATAAATATTCCTGGAAATCACACACAGCACTACCTAGTTTCAAACTGATCAAAGCTTGTATATATTGTATAAGATACCTACCAGGCAAAGTATACAAATACTTGATTTTTTTCTAAATGCATAGGTATACTATTATACACAGAAATTTCTCATGAATAATACAAATTTTCATCGCATTTAATGTTTGTCTTGTGCAAGGATCAAACCCGCACCTATAATGACACAAATTCAAAGCTGTTGCACAACAACTGTTAGTAACAATAACCACGTGACACTAACAATATTTAAAATCGCAATTATGGGCGACATACGAACATGCATACCCAGATTGTTAATTACACTATCCTATGGTAATGTTAAAAATGTTGTTATAATTAGATAGACTAGACAAATATATAAAAACAATTTTAGGTTAGACTTTTATTATACGGACAGTAACTTTAAAGGAATTCACAATGCACTGCTATGTACGGAACCGTCAACAAAACTAGAAACTGTAAATCTTCTTCTCATTGGAAAATCTATATTTTTGGTAGGATGATTCATGTGCTCACGGACACCTTTACGGAGCATAATCGTCTGGTAAGAAATGGACCGGTTCATTTTCAGTAAATTAGGCAAAATCTCTTCGTTTGCTTTGATTTGTGGCTTCAGATTGAACTCTTTTGACTGGCTCTTAAGTTCTGCTAATTCGAGTAATCTTGCTGAATATTTAATCAGAGATTGGATTCCGTATATGACTACAATTAAAAAAATAGAAAATCCAGCAAGCGCGTAGCTTTTCTCAATTCGAGTTACCAGATATTTTCTTTCGCTATCTTCAATAATTTCAGTGAATATGAGTTTAAAAAACTTTTGATATGGTTGGAACATGCCAAAGTATACGATCGATACCAGGAATGCAGCAACTATAAAGACGTAACAATTCCTGTATTCATAGGATATGTAACTCAAGTAGTTGGTTATCTTTCGGGCGTCATGTATTGGGTTCAGTAGGACAAGTACTATAGCCATCTGAGTAAAGACAAGTATTCTAAGAATCACATAACCCCAGTCCATCTTCGTTGTGTTTATTTCCTAAAGCCACATCACCCTTTTTTCAATTAAATTTTTTTAAGTTGTAGCCGCTACATGGTAGTAATTTTACAAATATTTTTAGTAGATTTTATATATAAATTACGTCTGTTGTTTGGTTGTTTTGTTGATTGATAAACTATTTGATGTATGTCACATTAAAATATCCATAGATATACAATTGTTAACATAGAATGAATATGTATTATTTTTATTATTTATATAAATAACTAATGGAATTAGACATATTTGTATTTCAGGTCATGAATATCTAAGCTACAGAATAAATGGAAACACATAGTTCAACTTATCATACACGAGGCACAAAATTTGATATTTTATCTGCTGGTATCTGAAGATAAGAACCTATAGTATCAGCAGAAGCGACACACAAAATACACAACATGTACAATAATCCATACTAATATTGTAAATATGCGAAAGTTTATGTTGATTTCTTAGTTTGTCCTTCTTTAACTCAGCAACGGACCAACAGGGTGACCTGGTTTTTGGTACAGTTATGGCTTTCCTAGAGGGACTAAAAGGTACATTGAATATATCTAATTATGTTTGACAGTTCTCACGCGATTTTTTTTAAATTCTAACGATACAAACAATTGACTTGACTTTTAGCAATGTGAAAACTATAGGGACAGAAAGAGATAATATCCCGATCTAGATCCTTTTGTTTGTGAAACATATTTATACAGAAATCAAGGGAAAAAATTACGAAGTACTCTTGCAGTTTTTGTTCATGTAGCTTTTGGGCTATGTCGTGAAACACTACTTGTCAGCTTAGGGATAAACATGATCAAGCAGTTAGAGTGAGACCGTGTTTGTATTCTGTATACATGTACTATCGACACTTATGACAACGGGTCAATGGGTAAATTCAACATAAAAGATATTCCACGTCGGCACGGTGCCGAGAGTGACAAGTTGCGTGACTTTTTCTTTACACAAAAACTTAAAATAAATTTGGTTTTTCATTTTTATTTTAGCTAATTAAAATACTAACCCAAAATATCTATACAATTATGCCATTTTGATGGCAGTTTGTTTATCCCTTTACATTAGAAGTCTGCTTGACGAGAGGCAATAAAGTCAACGAAAGCGTTTTGTACTGCCTCTCGGTTGTTTAATTTTCCCACTTTAAAAAAAATCTAAATATCGAAACAACTAGAAAATTAAGAGATTACAACTGTAAGTCTTATAGCTTTGCGGTGGTTTGTCGTAAAGTGTGACCTCGCGCGGTGTCGTGGAGAAGCAATGGGGAGGAGCGATTGACCATTCTTGGTTATAGAATTACAAGCTTCTCCATCATTGTTTGCAATTCTTGGTAATAGACATCTGCCGTCACTGCCATTCGGTAAGAAGCAGTGATGTACGAGTCCGGCACTGGTCAACCACACAGTCACCATCATCTTCCTATGAGTATTTTTTCAGCGCACTGATTAGGTGCTATACCCGGGTCCACCCACTGCGACGGACGCCTACGGTTGTCATACAGGATCCACTTTTCAGCGCAGGTAACCATTTGATTTAGAATTCCCTCGTTTCTATGCCGATACAGTATTACTATGCATGCTTCAACGTGTAAGTCTTGCTAATGATCGCTTAGTTGTATGGAACCTGCTTATCTATATTTTTTATCTTTCCGGTTTAAACGCAAGGGCTTCAATGTTATTTCGACACTAACTCCAAAGACTTCCACTATCGCCTTGAATTCGTCTTACATACGGTTTTGTGTCATTACATCTGTCTTAACAATAACTTAACTATCATTTTTGTTATTTTAAAGCTTTCGGAGTGTGAAGCTTTCAAAAAAATACATGTTTTTGATTCGCAATTTTTCAGAAACGTCTTTATGCTTTATGCTCTTTAATATTCTGTCGCATAAGGTAGCAAACGAGTTGTTTTTAATAACAGGATTTCTGACTGTAAGAGGATGTTACATCTTTGATAACAAACTGTCCGAGACCTTTTTCATATTAAAGGTTGTAGACATCAAAAACTTGAAGTCGTATATCAACTTCTGTATTATTCAAACAAAATATATCACCTCAAAAAGCGGTATGTTTAAAAAAATATCAACTTAGATTTATTTCAACATCAAAGAAAAAATACCTATTTGCACTAAAATACACGTATTTTTGTGACTTCATTCCGAGAATTCTCTAAAGATTTATCCCTGAGTCGTACAACGCGTGGGGTAAATAATAAATACGACTTTCGTTGACTGGTATTTCGTGGAGACACTAATTTAGAGTTATGTTAGAACACAGGTTTACAACTTAAGTACATTTAGCTTTTCCTTTTTTTAAGAAGAAATAAATAATAAAAAAAACCTAAAGATTTTACTTTTCAACATTAGAAAATCGAATTTTTAGCTTACAAGTAGGTGTGTTTGACGCGTCGAAAAGAAAGACGACCCATACGTTTAGAAACTGATTTAAGTCTTGAATAATCCTTGTTATTTTTATCACCAATATCTACAATAATAAGTTCACATAAAATTTGGAATATGCAAAGAAAACTTTAAATATTGTCATTTAAATAGAATTTTATAAAGCATTTGCTAACCGTAAATTAACCCATACCTTTAAATCTAAACTTTACTTTTCTTTACCGCCCGTTTTAATAATTTTTCTTCTAAAAAGAGCCAGCAACAAACTCAGTCAATCTTTTCATGATTCCCATCTAAAAAAAATATTTTTTTTTTAGTTATTTTGGGATGATAATTTTCAGTAAATTTAATATTATTCATTAGTAAGTATGAAATGTTAAGCATTCAAGTCAGACTAATGCAAAACGAGTTTTTATATTATGGATTACTTTATTCGATTCCTTTTCGTTGTCTTTTTAAATTGATAAATCAATTTTACACAGGATCACTTTAGTAAATGTTAGCTGTGGTGCAGCTTGGTTAGATATTTATAAAGTGAATTTTAAGTAAGTTAGCTGTCAGACACTTTTTCTTAACGATTCACAAAAGGCTTAATATCACAGAAAAGCCTATTTGAAGCTATAATTACCTCTAGAGAAACTATCGAAGAGCATTAACTTAAGATTTATTTTATCCTTAAAATCGCTTGCAAAGACCCTTTCGGCCAACTAAAGTAACAAATACAAACCTCGAGGTACTTTGGCCTTTTCTACTTTTGACGGCAAGTGATAAGCGACCGCGAATTAACTATTTTTTAGTTTCTATTCTTCCCCTGCTTTATTTATTGAGATTTGTGGCAAAACAAAGCCTTATCATATATACACTTTAAAAAATGCTTTGCATAAGTTTAACAACAATCATTACTTTTTGTGCTAAAGACAGTAAATGAAAAAGGTATATGTAGAACGTAAAGGAAAAATAGAATTTTTTTTTTCAATTCATTCATTTTTTCGATTGCACTTTATAACTCCTATAATAAACAATAATTCCATATTTATGAGATTTTTGCCTATCTTTAACCCTTAACAATTAAAAAAATTGACAGCGCCTTAATTCATGTAAGCGATTTTAAATAAATTTATGTAAAAAAAATCAAAAACATTTTTTTTTTGTGTAAAGCGTAATATTCACAGTAGAGAATAATAATCCACAGAACATGGTAATAAAAGACTTAAATTCATTTCTGCTTTTCGCTCTTGATTTAGACCACATACTAGAGTGTTTTTGTCTCGATAAACTCATGAATTTATTCTTTTTGCCCAGATATTTATCTTATTAAAGCTCCGTAACAGACTCCTTCCCATAAGCACTACCCCAATATTATCAAAAAAAAATTAAGTTGTATTGGAAAGGCACATCCAGGATATTTTTGGGCCAGGCCTTATTCATAATTTTTTTTGAGAGGAGGTTCTGTCCACAGTTTTAGGAAAAAGAGTTTATTTTAATGAAGTTTAAACTATCTAATAACTAATATGCCTATGGAAAAGCACATTAATAATTTTAAACTTTCGTGTTTTTCAGTCATTTTAGGTTTTGATCGGGTCGGCACCCAAAAAAAAAATGTATGATTCCGTATTCTTTAATTTTTCCCTTTTTTTTCAGTCTTAAATTTTTTGAGGCGAGAAAAAAAACATAAACTTTTCACAAAATTAATCCAACATCAAAACTCTACTAAAAAGTAAAAAATAACTTCCTAAAGCATGGGTGGCCAACACGCAGCCTGTTAGGCGATATCTTGTGACCCGCGGGGTTGACTCAAATAGAACTTACTAAATGTTATTTTTGTTGTTACTATCACCAAAAATGCCTTATGATATAATGATCTGGTGACGCGGGAGTCGTATCTATGTAGGTATACGTCGTGTCATATCAATCGCAATCTCTCGCCAGCCTTCATACGTCCCCACTGTTGGGGGTGATTTGGGCCATAGTCCGTCCACATGCGGGCCCAGTGTGGATTGTGGACTTCACATACGTTTTTTTTTCTAGACGTATGCACGATGTTTTCCTCCACCGCAAAGCTAGTGGTGTTATTAAATAAATCAGTGTACTTGAGAAATTAGGAGAAGACTCATAGGTACACGCCGACCCCCGGGGTTCGAACCTTCGCCACTTGGGACGTGAAGTGAAATTTAAACCCCTCGGCCACCACCGACTACACTTTCAATCACGATACACTAATATAACTATATTAAGGCAAGCCGCATACTGCGAGAAATTACCCATAGAAAAATTCTCGTACGCGCCGGACAGGCATACATTTGTCACGAGAAATTTTCTTGCAGTGTGCGGGGGTCTAGTACAAATGTATGCACTGAGAATTTTTCTATTGGAAATTTCTCCTGATGTGCGCTCGGCCTGCAGTTGTAGAGTATGTAGAAATAGAGCGTAGCGACATTAGCCACACAACTTTATTCACTTTCCTACATCGTCGTTGACAGACATCAAACAGGAAAAAGGATTTTTATTAACAGGAAAATAACAAATAGAATATAAAAAAGTTTTATGTGTGATGCACAATTCAAGTATAAATTCTATCAGGTTGGTTTGCTAGTAATTTTTAAAACATGTTTAGACAACGATAAATATCCTGAATTTTACAACAATGCTCTGTTAAAGCACTCTAAAGCACTCTAAAAGAAACATGAGAACGCGAAAATTAGGTAGGTACCTACTGTTCATTTGGAAAACTGTTGTAAAGTTTGCGTGTAATTACAGACTTCAGTCGTATCAATTATGATGAACTTAGTGCTGCAAAACAAGGTTTTTTTGAAACTAATCCATTTTTTAACTTCTCTTGAGGGAAGTTATTATTATAGGTCAGAAAATAGAAATCGCTAAAATTGCCATTTCGTTACGTTTTGAGACTTGGAGAATCATTTGCTTTTTTGTGTGTGTGTGTGTGCGTGAATGCAGGTTAGTCTTTGTGTTTGCTTCTCGGTATCTTAAGAACCAATGAAGCAATTTGTCTCGTGACCATATCAATCGATACGCTACGTCATGACTTAGATCTAAAAAGGGTTTGAGCAAAATCGGTCCAGCGGTTGGTTTTGATCGCCAAAAACTGTTTTTTTTAAGATGCAAAAAATATTCTCAAGAGAAGTTGCTCGTCCGGTACTTGCTACCGAACTAATTTTTATAGTTTTACTCTACACTTAACCAGACAAGCGTTTGTCTACTATCTCATCTGATATACGTCACTGGCATGAATAGATGTCATGCACCTTTTCCGTTGACGAGACTGACAACAACGACGTATATTTCTTTTTAGGACATTGATATTATTAGCTATGCTATATATGCATAGCGCTGTCGCAGTTTCAACATCCATTGTGTGGAGTTGCGCGATTAATGGCGCAAGTAGAGTAAGGTGTGGACAGAGATGGCACCATCGCGGCAGCGCGAGGAGCATACTATGGCAGAGGGGTTAGTATTCGTAATTTTCACACTACGATCCCTTGATTTGTTAATTCATAGATGATTTTTTTCGCAAAGAAATACCTCCTACGTTTGAGCTGCTGTGAGTCACTCTTCAGGATCGATCAGTCAAGATCGATTTCCCAAATCCACCACAAGTTGGTGTAATGGTAATGCCAAGAGGACAGCTGGTAAAAATGTGACAAACGTTTTGCTATCCTACTTGTCAGGTCACTCGCACTAATATATAGACACAATTCACTCTCTTCTGTGATTTAATACATTCGCAAACAACTCCTTGTGACTTATAGTCCTAGTATATCAATTTTACAAATACACAAAATCTTAATAGAATTAATAAATACATTAAATAAATTACAGAATTTAATACTTTCGCAAAAATTCGCGTGTTTGTGGGGGGGAATGATTTTACGAGTGTTTTTTTTTTCGGACGGAAAAATAGTGATCATTCGTGATATTTTTCCAAACCCCCTTCCCTTATTCGAGCACCACAAGATTAATGGACGATCCCTGGATTAAGATTTAGAATCCTTCCTTTGCTAGTTGGATAACACAATTCATTAAAATTCCTTACAATCCTTTAGATTTATTTAAAAACACAAAAACAACTTTCAATTTATTACACATTTCTTAATTAATTATACAACGCTTAATTAACTAAACACATCAAATCCCTAATTTCCAACAATAAAAATAAATACAATAGCAGAATTGAGATATTCTCCACATGAGTGCAAAGTTTTAATGTTTGAACCCAAAGAATAATAAGGCTTAAAATTCTGACAGAGATAGCTCATAGTGAGATTGCATGGAAAAGGAAAAGGATAGAAAATAGTCCTGCTAATGGCTCCAGGCAGTCGACGTAAAGGAGGCACCCGTAAATAAATGAGCGAATGTGTTTTCTTTTTTTCTATTTCTATTTTTTCCTTGGCTACTATGGGTTAAACTCGGAGTATTGTTACCCGAGTAGTTATGTTATGACTACAGAACTAGGTTAGTTATGTTTACTCAGCTTTTATGGATATTTCTATTTCTCCCGGAGTTCAACAGTTTGTTTAGTACAAGTTATTAGAATTTAATTGGCCATTCTATAATTTATAGGGGATTGGTTAATCAATTTGTAGTTTAACAAATGTTTCAGGTAAAAAGAGCGACGTATTTACAAATTTATACCTGTTAACGCATTAACGATTCTATAGCTTGTGTTATCTTATTGGTGTTCATCAAATATTCACCAAAATTAACGAGACTATTATTTTAGATTACCTTCGTTACGTAGTTAATTTTGATTATCCAACATAATATATGAATTTTCGTAAAAAAAAGGTGATGAGTACTTCAGTTTGTGATCATTTTATTATATTGTTTAAAATTGAAACCATATTTTTAATTACTCTTGTAAATTATTGTGTAAAAACAGATAATTTGCTACATTGGTACTGAATCGTAGATTTCAATTGTATATTTTAACTCTTAGTTACAACGAATGTGTTAAAAAATATTTGAGTTGGAAATGGTTAACCTCTAAGAAAAATAAATTAAAATTTACATTTTTTTTAATCGTTGGTCGTTTTAGACAAAATTTAAGAACTACATCCTGTGAAATGGATTCGGTTTAATTTCGTTATTTTTGAATGACTTTAGTTTCTGGTTCTCTTTTCTTTAAAAACTAATTTAACTTTTTAGAATTTACCAAAATTTTCGAGTTAAATAAAAAATATATGATTTACATAGCCAAGCAATAAATCGAATCTAGTATCATTGGTTTAGGAAGTCGCCGCATAAATGACAAACAAAGATCTGTATATGAGGAAACACAGCTTCTAAGATACCTAGAAGTACACGATCTGGTCAGTGACCGTCAATATGGCTTTCGCCACGGTCGCTCGACTGGTGACCTTCTAGTGTATCTCACACACCGATGGGCACTAGCCATTGAGAGTCAGGGGGAGGCATTGGCATGTAGCCTGGACATAGCGAAGGCGTTCGATCGGGTCTGGCACCGCGGTCTTCTATCGAAGTTGCCATCTTACGGAGTGCCCGAGGGTTTGTGCAAATGGGTGGCTAGCTTTTTGTCCGGCAGACGCATACGAACTGTAGTTGACGGTAGTTGCTCTGATAGCATGGACATTAATGCTGGTGTCCCGCAAGGCTCTGTGCTGTCTCCTACGCTGTTTCTACTGCATATCAATGACATGTTGGACATCAACAACATACATTGCTATGCAGATGACAGTACTGGAGACACTTTTTACACGGGTCGTGCAAACATCCCTCGTTCCGTTGTGGAGGAAAACCGCGGAGAACTTGTGTCTCAAATCGAGACCACACTGTCCCAGGTCTCTGACTGGGGACGGGTAAACTTGGTCCGATTCAACCCTACAAAGACACAAGTGTGCGCGTTCACCGCTAAGAAAACTCCATTCACTGTGGTCCCACAATTCCAGAACACTCCCCTCTCCATCTCCAAGAGCATTGGGATCCTTGGTGTCGACATCTCCAGCGATGTTCAGTTCCGAGATCATTTACAAGATAAGGTAAAGCTGGCGTCCAAAAAACTTGGTGTACTCAACAGACCGAAGCAGTACTTCACGTCGGGGCAAAGGTTGTTACTTTACAAGTCGCAGGTTCGGCCCCATATGGAGTACTGCTGCCATCTCTGGGCAGGTGCACCCGAATACCAGCTTGACCCTTTTGACTCGGTTCAACGACGGGCTGTGAGAATTGTCGACGATCCCAAACTCACTTGCGGTATCGAGCCCTTAAGTCTGAGGAGAGACTTTGCCTCACTGTGTGTGTTCTACCGCTTGTACAATGGGTTGTGTTCTGAGGAATTGCCCACGGCTACTTTCTACCATCGCACCGCTCGCCATCGGCAGGGAATTCATTCTCACACTTTAGAACCTAAATGGTCGCGTACAGTGCGGTTTCAGAGAAACTTCCTCCCGCGAACGCTTAAGTTGTGGAATGAGCTCCCTGCCAAGGTTTTCTGCAAGGACTACAGTATGGAGTTCTTCAAGAAAGAAGTTATTAGATTTCTGAAGGGTCGGCAACGCGCAAGTGATACCCCTGGTGTTGCAAGCGTCCATAGGCTACGGTGACCGCTTACCATCAGGCGGGCCGTAAGCTTGTTTGCCACCTTAGTGGTATAAAAAAAAAAAAAAAAAAAAAAAAAATAATGGAATTCTCAGGCGTTTAGTCTAATTCGTCATTGTCTGATTTTTTATGAATTTATTTCTTGATACATTAAAATTCTTGAAGCTCTTCACTTATACCACAATGCCCTGATTAACAACAAACACTTGCAAAATCTGAGCTCTGATACATTCTGACGATACGGACACCGCACCGTTAAATATTAACATTTATTGTTAACCAGAAACAAGATACTTGATTAAAATAATTGTACAAGCATCTTTGGTGTTAATTTTCTTGGGCTGAGTTTAATTTCAAATATAAATTGTGTGTTTTGGGTTATAACTTATAATTAACAATTGTTTGGATAAGTCTTATAATAAAATTACGGTAGCTTTAATTTAATTATTATATTTTGCGTGGAATGTATGGGTTCTGTCAATATCATATATCACTGGAAGTGTAAAAGCAATTTTGGGGTAATTAGATAAGGGTTTGGGTTCTTTAGGGTTGTTGTGGACGTTTCTAGGTAATTACGTAGTCTGTTATTAATTATTTTACAGTGTTTTTTTTTTATTATTATAATAAGGTGGTAAACAAGCTTACGGTCTGCCTGATGGTAAGCGGTCACCGTAGCCTATGGACTCTTAAAACTGCATATATTTCATCAACTTATTCGCAAAATTAGATTTTTGGAAAAACAAAATTACTCATATACAAACATTTAAGTAATTTAATTTATGCGGCTACATTTTTTTTAACTTGAAAAGTATGCACAATTCTATTTGACTACAGAATCCTAAAAAGGATTTAATCGAATTAGCAACTATTAATATAATAATAGAAATAAGAGATATTTATCATAAAGTAACGAAACATTGTAAAACTTTTGCAGTCTAATAAACGTAAAGCTAAATTCGACGCTCAAGTTTGCACGATCGATCGAGCATGGCAAAAAACAAAAGCACTTCCAATGAGCGTCGAGATTGTTTACAAATAACAATTTTACAAAAACACGTCAATACTCATTTATTTACTATAGCCATTGGAATAAAAATAAAAAAGAATTGTCTCTAGCATTGATATTCAACACAGAACTTACTCAAGTTATTTGTTAAAAATATTACATTGGTACTACTATTAGTCCACTACTTTGTCTTCGATTGGGTAAATACGCCGTTTTTGTACAAATTTTGTAGCAATAATAGTAATATAAAAATATATGTTATAAAACTTGCTTTCGTCTAGTGCATTACCTTACTGACTGATTTTCATTGAAATTAATGCTGCAAAAATCAGGAAATGACCATTAATGTACTTGATGATATTGTATTATGGTTTTTAGTCCATTTACTGGCACATACAAAAATTAGCTCTCTGGTCTATATCGCCCTCTTGATGGAACTATTGATTATAAAATATAGCTAACTAGCTTTTGCCAGCGGCACCGCTATTTGGTTTATTTGGTGTGGTATTATTTTGGTTATCGGCGTAGGATTCTTACGGCAACTTCTTGATTATGTTGAAAAAGTTTGTTGTAGCAAGCTTTAGCTGCAACTATGGTTCGTTCGTAGAATTCAGTTATAGTTACTCCCGCGGGACCTTTTGAACTTTCCGGGATAAAATATTCTTTGTCCTTCTCCGTATCTTTAACTATCTCTGTACAAAATTTTAACTTAATTGGATGCTCCGTTGTGGCAGGATTGATTAACAAACATAATAGTTATTTCTGCGGATACATTTTTAATTTTCGGATAACTAACTATGTATGAAGAAACTATCTCCTTCCCCGGGACTCAAACTATCTCCATAAATCGGTTCAGCGGTTCCCGGTCCATCCAGTAGATGCTGAAACGTAATTGAGTAACAAGCAACCAAACATCCAAACTTTTACATGTATAATATTAATGGGATATAGTTATTAATGAATTTTGACTGCGGTTCCGTCCATCCTAAATTTGGTAATCGGCGTAGAACTTCTTAAATGACTCCCTAATTATACATATGAAGTTTTATAGTTCGTTTTACCTCGGTTATGGTTATTCCTACGGGAACTTTTGAGTTTATCGGAATAAAAAACTATCCTATGTCGTTCCCCGGGATTCAAACTATCTCCATACCAAATTTCATCTTAATCGGTTCAGCGGTTTAAGCATGAAGAGTTAACAGACAAACAGACAGACAGAGTTACTTTTGCATTAATTATATTAGTATGGATATTATTTGAATAAGGATAGCTTATAAATAATCAAAAGAGTAGTTTTAGATATACATCCAACACGTATATAATAATAATAAACATGTGCATTCCCGTGTCTAACGTGATATCGGGTGAGCCTATCGCCACTAATAAGGCACAGACTAGACTTGAAACACTTTTTAAGATACAAAACTGGCAATTTTTTCGATGCCATTACCTTAAACAGATCAAACACACTCCAACCATTGCACCTTCGGTGGTCTTCTTAAATTATAAACCACCATCAAATATATTACATCTGCCTTATTAATTTACCGATGAAATGTATGAATTACACAACAGTTTCATTTCTAAACACCCTCTAAATAATAAAACAAAAACCCAGGGCGATTACATGTGGATGTTTTGTCATAGTTGCCAACAATGTTATCCAGTTCTTGGATAAATGCGCATTAATGTGGCAATTTGTATTCGTAAAATCTCCTTCCCAGCAGATAACGTATATAAACAACCATATTGTGTAGATCTGAGAACTTGGATACAAAAGTAGTTTAGAAATTCGTCCCTAAATAAATTATACTGGTGGACATGTTTCGATGAAATATCTCACTTACCAAATTTGGTTTTCGTCTGACATGTATAGAACATTTAGCTACTTATTTCTTTTACTTCTTATTTTATAAAAACTATTTTCGGCTGTGTAGATGATGCTGAGTCTAATGTATAAGGTTATAAGGTTTTTCTGAAAGTAATGGTTTATAAGGTTCCGTAGTCAACAAGGAACCCTTATAGTTTCGCCATGTCCATCCATCTGACCGTCTGTCTGTCTGTCCGCGGCTTAGCTAAGAGACCATTAGTACTAGAAAGCTGTAATTTGGCATGGGTCTACATATTAATTAGGCCGATAAAGTGGTAAAATAAAATATAAAAAAAAACTCTTAGAGTAAAGTGGGGATGAATATTTTTTCGCGTCTACCCATAGTGTGGGGCGTCGTTAAATAGCTCGTTTGAAAATATTGTGAGTGTGTGAATAAAATCATGACAGTAGCATATCACGAAAGTATAAACATTCTGAATACTAATACTTACTACATTAATAACAATATTTACGTTAAAATTCGAGCGTGGTGGTTAGCGGTATAGGGTACAAATTATAGATTTAGTTCCTCTATCGTAAAAACACATAAACTAGCTTTAATCCCTCACTGATTATAGTGTGTGTGAGCTCTAAAGTATAACAACAAATAATAAAAACCGGCCAAGTGTGAAACGAGCCCGAGCCATTTACTATCTTAAAACACCGTTACAGCGCCATCTAGCTGTTATTAGGTGACACATTGTCAGGACAGTAACACATTTGTTTGTCGGAAATGATATTCAAAATTAAGCAACATCGGGATTGGTCAGTAATTGGATGGGTGACCATTAGCAGAACACTTTTTGTTTTTGTTTGTGTTTGTAGAACACATATAAAACATAAAAGAACGGAACATGGCAGGCACACTTTCATTAAAATTCGAAGAATGGTGATATAATATTTTATGTTGGTGCACGTACCCTACTAGAAGGTGGAGTATTTGCCTATTTGTATTTATTACTTCCATAGCAATAGTTGAATCTTCTAAGACAGGAATGTTGTCTACAATATAACTGTCAGATTTTTCTTTGGCGACTTGGCCATGGTCCTGGTCCTGGTCCATGTCCTGTCCCTGGATCTGATCTTCATGCTCGTTACGTCATGGTTGCGCGTAAGTTCCGGCTCACATATCAAAAAAATTTAATAGCTTCTTCATTGTCCGAGAGATCTGAAGCTAACAATTTATCCATTCTTCTTCAAAATATGGTGACCTGGTAGGAACATTTTTTTTGCACAATGCGCTTCCCTACTTTTTGCCATTTTGCTGTACAAAAAATACCTTAATCTAACGTAATCGATTTCATAAAATATTTTGTATGGTAACAATGAACGTGTAGCCTGCTCCGGTGAATATTTCGATGGATATTACTTGCCTATAAGGCATCGAAGGACGGAACCTCCTTTTAAGCTACTGAGCCGCTCAATGGTGAAAAGCGGGGGGAAGTGTGTCAAACAATTAGGAGACTGTGAGACTCTACGTCCATACTTAAAGGTTTACTGACGTTAGCAATAAATTCTAGGTTAGGTAATTTTTATGCGGAATTCGAACAAATGTTTCCAAAAGTGAAATCGCGGACCTTAAATTAGCTTTTGCTGTTATTTTATTAAATTATATTTTATTAAATTAAATAATATAACGCATTTAATTTACATAGCAATATATTTTCATGAAATAGTAATTCATTTCTGTAACAGTCCCAAAATACTTACCTAGATAACGTTCTTTACTCCAGACAGCCACTTGACGAAGGTTTACAGGTATCTCCTTTCCACGAATAATTAAAGCTATTATTTATCACTTAAACTTAGCTCTTTATTTTATAGATTACCTGCCTAACCTAATTGCGAGTATCACAAAATATATACCTACTAATACAATAAAGTCAGAGAATTCTAAAGTTTTTGTTGATCGTAATAATCTCTTTAAATACCAGTTGGATTTTAAATTTTTTTTTGCATTCGATAGCATTTTTGAAAAAGGTTACGAGAAGAAGAAAGGTATTTAACTGCACGCTTTCACGCCAACAAAATGAAAAATGGCGAGCGATGCTACAGGGTCTGTCACTACAGCGCAAGAGTATAAATGTTATTTAATTTTTAAACATAAAAAAAATTAAACTGGTTTTACATTTTGAAAAATAAACTTCTAACTTGAATTCTCTTGCATATTAAATATTCATTCGTCATATAAATCTGAAAAATGTCAACAAGATTGCTTGCACAATTATGTAGTAACTTTTGTTTTATTTAAATTTCCCACATGTGTGAATATAGTATAACATAATATATATATATATATATAAAATATAATAATACATATATAAATATAGCCTTACAGTCACTTTTGAGGACACAATGTGTCGTCGTATTGATGTTGACAAATAGTTGATGTAGGGCAATTTGTGTTATTGTTAGCTATTGAGGACATGTTAAAGGACGGACGGGAATTGGACAACGGCCTGTTTTTTTAAAGTTTTTGAATAGTATTCCGCAAGTTTTGTAAATTTGTTTTTTTGAATTCAAATGAAATACATGTAATATAAGAATAAAGACAAGCATGAATATCAAAATTGTATTTTGTTTTATTTATAATAAAAAAAGTTGCTAGAAAAAACTGATTACTGAAATAGTGTTATCAACCGCATGATTTAATAATTTAATCTTCAAATAACAGATATTGAGGTATTTGGGAAGCATCATTTATCTGGGCTCTATATGTGCGTATTTGATAAGGGCTTAAATTATTCTCATTAGGCAATTGTATTTACCAAATATTAAGAGCTTCGTAATTTTTTTACATTTTATGAATTTGCAAACAGCGCGACACAAACGAGCGCGGGCACATACGTCTACCTTATACGTTTATTCCACTTATGCAGATTTTCCATCAATGTTTTCCTACTCCGAAACAATATGCTTAATTGAGAAATTTAGAAAAAGACTCATTTGTACCTACACACTGGAGCTCGAAAACCTGCCCCTCAGAATGCGAAGGACACGCCACCTAGTTTTCGGTTAAAAATCTGTACAATTAAAATGAGTGTTTTACTTACAGAAATATATTTTATATAAAGTATCTTAATATGCAACAACAACCGAACCTTAAAAACGTACCTTGTTTTAATTAATCGCACACTGAAAGTTTGGACATTGTTCAACACTCCATCAGCCTGATACCCGTTCTGTTTGAGTTCGCCGGATTAAAAATAAACTTGTGAAAAGCGAAAACTGTAACGCGTTTGTACTTAGTTTTTATTTGTTTTTGTGAAGCACCAATATCGGCAATGAGCGCTGATATCACTACAAAGTATGTTGGTTTTCCAAAACATCCTTTTTGACTGCAAATCTGCTTTTTTTACCACTCCTAAATTAAAAAAAACAGTTTTTTTCGTTCGAGATTCGACTATCAATCTATTTCTACTATCGCACCGGTTAACATCGGCAGAGAATTAGGGTGCCTAAACGATCACGTACAGTGCGGTTTCAGAGGAATATCCTGCCGCGAACGCTTGGGTTGTAGAATGACTTCCATGCCAAGGTTTTTTCTAAGGACTACAGTATAGGATCTTCAAAAAAGAAGTTATTAGATTATTGAAGTGCGGCAACGCGCAAGTGATGACCCAGACTGCGTTGAATGCTTACCATCAGCTGGACCGTTAGCTTACTTTCCAGCTCAGTATGGTTTAAAAAAACTATAGAATCTTTCGCTACTCTCGGCATTCAACTTTGCAATTTTGTCACTTTTGTAATCTTATATTATTTGGGTCCTTATTTATAAACAGTTATTTTTATTTACATGTATACTTATGATTTACCCATTTAATTTAGGTACGAGATTTTTTCCAATAATATCATCTTAAAGGTTTCTATTAACGTGGTGTTGTTTTCATTTATTTACTAAGGAAAGCTGTTAAGACATTATCTTTCGTTGAATAATGTGATTGTATTACAAAAATGTATAATGTAATGTCAGATTAAAAGATAATTGCAATACATAGAATTTTAGACAAATAAATATAATATTGTATCAATTTTTATTGCAAAAAACTAATGTATATATATATCTATAATAAATAAAGGACAAAGAGAAATACTTTAAATTTAAACAAATATATTCTTTGGAAGCGAAGATTTTTAATGCAGTCTGCAGGATGGGGAAAAAATAAATAAATAAAAAACCGACTGCGAGAATTAAAAAGAAGTTAACTAGTGCCCCTAAAACATACCAAATATTTATAAGCAGTCGGAACGCATTTTAAGGTAGCTACTATATTTTGAGCAATCTGTACTACTATTTTTTCTTGCATTTAAACGAGTTCTGACTGCTTATAGTCAAATATATGGTATGATTTAGATTATTTACTTTTTTTTAGTTCTTGCAGTCGGTTTTTTTATATTTATTTTCATTTACTGCTTTTTAGGGTTCCGTACCTGAAAGGTAATTAGGAACCCTATTACTAAGGCTTCGCTATCCGTCCGCCCGTCCGTCCGTCCGTCCGTCTGTCACCAGGCTGTATCTCATGAACCGTTATAGTTAGACAGTTGAAATTTTCACAGAAGATGTATTTCTGTTGCCGCTATAACAATTTTTTTGCTCGTTTTTGTAGATAATGGTACGGAACCCTACGTGCGCAAGTCCGACTCGCACTTGGCCGATTTTTTTATTGTTATTTTTTCCAATTTTTTTTTTAACTCGTGCTTGACTATTTTACTAAAAGTATCATATGTTTTCGTACTCGCCTTTTAAAGCCCTTTATTTTGGTCGTAAAAAATTTTTTTTACCCCATATAAAATCCGCCATTTTGATTTTTTAGAAAAATTTTAATAGTTTCACACAAAATCACAACAAATCAAAAGACACCTTGCATGTCAAAATCTGTTAAGCCGTTTAGGCTGCAGGGAGTGCCAAAGAAATGGACATACATATATACATATGTAGAAACCCCTACCCCTACAAAAAGTAAAATTTTATTTTAATAAAACCAGATATTTAGTAATCTCCCTTGTGGAAGAGTAGTGGCGTGATCGTCTAGTGGCGATTTTGTCAATTTGGACCCCTCGTTGAGACCTATAATAACCCAAGATCTTAAGAGGTATGAATTCAATCAGATCCAGGTATGAAAGGATAAAATCAAAAAACTCAATCCTACTTTATGCCTACATTAAGACTACACTAACTAATCCTTAACCGCTGAGTCATTACGTCGTAATCAGTATTCGACCAGAATTTAAATTATTAAGATTGGGTCCCTGATCGAATATATGTGCGATTTACTATCCTAGCATGGTCTTGTAGTCGTAGTGTTCAGGCTAAGCTACCCCGTTTACCTGTTAAGCTACCTCATTACAATACCGAACATATCTCGTAATAACACGGCTACCCCCTTAACACGATAAGTCATGAAGTTATAACGCTATGATATTATATGAAATCTCACTATAAGGACGAACCTACAAAACCACGTATCCAATTAACCCATCGGTAAGGTCGCTAGTCTTCCTAAGAAGACGAACCGACGAACTCAATATCTAGACGGTCCGACCATAAGCTCACTAGTTACCCCTCAGGCAAAGTTATATACTTATGGTAGTAGGTGAGAAGTCCCCCTAAGGAAGGACTATTAGATACATGAGTAAACTGCTAATAAAGTCGCTGCCTCCCCTTAAGTAAAGTTGCAACCTTATAGTAATGTATGGAAATCACCTTAAAGAAGGACCCTTGAGGTATATAAAAGGTCTACCGATAAACTCACTGGCTTCTCCTTAAGTTAAGTTGTAACCTTATAGTAATGTATGGAAATCACCTTAAAGAAGGACCCTTGGACATGTAAAAATTTACTAATAAACTCACTGGCTTCCCTTTAAGTAAAAGTATAACCTTGTAATAGTATACAGAAAACCATTAGAAAGACAGAAGAGCCTATTGAGTACATAAATAATTTGCTAGCAGATTCGTTATCGCCCCTTAAGTGAAGTTGTAAGATTGTAGGTGATATGAGAAGTCACCGTACAGATGAACTAACAGATTAAATATATAAGGATAATCCACAAATATACTCGCAGGCTGGCCTTAAGTAAATATCAAGACTACATAAATAATCTATCAATAGATTTTACCACTTACCCTTAAGTGGAATGACGAGTGTAAAATAGTAAATAAGAACCCATTATGGAAACAGACGGATATACTAAGTACATGAAATAATCTATTGACATGCTCCTTAAGTGAGATTATAAGCTAAAATTTTATATGAGAAATCACCTCAAACCCAGTGAGATGGATTGGATGCACAAGGAACCCACTGCGATCTTTCTGACTACCCCTTAAGTAACCTTATAATAGTATATGGAGAATCTTCGTAAAGACGGACTAACGGATTAGATATAAATGTAACCTTGAAATGAAACTACAGCCTACGCCTTAAGTAAAGTTATAACATTGTTCTAGCTGTACCTGGAAATCCACATACATTCCTGACTATTATTTTACCACTGTGGTCAACGACATCTGTGTAACAATCGTATAACTACTCAACCAATCGATATCCTAGCTAGCTATCTGTCTTGGAGATATCGAAAAGGCCTTCTAGAGGGCGCGGTTGACAAAGTCAGTTTAGTATGGAATTCTATCCAAACCTACTAATCATAGGTTCAGGTCGTCTACGTGTAACCCTAACCGGGAATCGTCCAGGAAAATTCACAAATACAACCATACCTTAAGGGTTCGTAAGTCGTTCTATCCAGAATTGTTGGGCCCGCCACCGAATTATCCCTTCGGCCGATTAATGACTAAACGGTCAGACTTTTCATACATTTGCCTGTGCATCGAAGTGCCCAGCTGGCGTCTCGTGGTCACGCGGGTGCGCCAAGTTCTCATATTAGCCTTCTGCGCCGATACAGGGTCTAATCGTGTTACTCGACCATCCTTTGACTAATTTACGTTGGTTTGGTTTTGTTTTAGTATCTCGCAACCCGGTCGATGCGAATTTCGCTATTAGATCTAGAATAGGGTTAATGTTTGCAAACTATGGGGATTATACGTATGGTGTTAATTTGCATAACACATATGTTTATAAGATTTTTGTCAATTTACCCTGTCTTTTTCCCTTTTACTTTAAAAATTCAAAGCAAATGTCACGAAACTTCACCTATCTTTGCATTTTTATTGCCTACATACGCATTGTGCACTCCTTTATGATACGTTTTAACGACCAGTACAAGTCTACTTGCTGAATAAATGTTTTTGAATTTGTCTTATTTTATAATTCATCCATTTATATGTGTTTTTTATAAAAGAAACTCACTAAATGTGTATGTATGTTAATTAGCTGGCAAACAATCGTTGACGATTAAAGGGTCAAGTATTTACCGCAGGTCAACAAGTAAAGTTAAAAATAATAAATGTTTACCAATAGTTATAATTACTAATAACTATTGTCGTTGGGATCGATCTTGCCTATCTTTTCTCGTTTTATGTTTATGTAAAGATATAATTTACTGGCGACTGGTCAAAATTATATTATTATGTATATATATTTATTTTAGCATTCATTGGTGAGTTTCTTTTTGTGACTGCAGTTATAAAAAATCTACTTATTTTCCACACAAAATGAGCCAGTTTTTCTCTTAAACAGGACGTTGTGGAAGTGATAATAGCTTACGTGGTTATATTTTGTGAAAAACCGCGAAACTGAGATAAACCTGCCGGGGATTTTTGTCGACACGAATTTCACATGGCATTATATTTTATGCTTTTCGCTTATGCTACTTTTGAGTGTTTTCGGGGATAAGTATGTACTTTGTTGAAGAGTATTTTTGCGAAACATCAAAACGTAAACATATTGTAGTGTCGAGCATGTACATTGTAACAAAAATCGAAGTTTTTGTGTTTTAATTTCAGTGAATTTCATATTTTTTTGATCGTTGGAGTATCTTTTATACAATTAGTGAGTGACCTATCAGCCACATTCAATACGGAGATAAAACACAAAGAAATATAATAAGATTAAAGTGGTGTAGCGGAGGTTTGACCAGTTCACCTTCGGGAATTCCGTCTTTTAGTATTTGGCATCTGAAAGATATTTTTCTTAGGTCGGGCCCTAGCCATGCTGAGCTCCTTTGCTGACTAGATTATTTAAATTCTACACAAAAATATTCTTATTTATTGATTTGATACCGATGACATTTTAAATTTTATTTTATTGATATTCTTTTGTAATAAAACTCTTCGTTCATTTAATTTTGAGTTTGTTAGTGTCATAGGTTTAAGTTTTTGATATTTCAACAATATTTTTACCGAAAAATGTGGCATTTGGCCAATGCAATATGAAATTAATAAATTAAATTCTGAATTAATTTGTTTAGTCGTTTTTTCTAAATGTATCTTTTTAGGAGCTGTCAGATAGGGTTGTCGCGATGTTGAGGAGTTGAGGTTTAATTGTTTTAAATTTAAACGAACTTACTTAAACTTAGGAAAATTAATCATTATTTGACGATTATATTGTTCATTATTTTTTATAAAATTTATTTTTAATGTTGTAATTATAAATAAAAAAAGGAACTTTTAAAAATAATAAGTTAAAAATAAGTTTATAAATATACTCATAATAAGGTATGAAATTCAAATATTTTCTATGTAAGTAATTTGAAAAATAATATTATCGTCACTAGACCGCACGTCTAGCTAGACAATAAAGGCTTTTTAGGGTTCCGTACCCAAAGGATAATTAGCTAAACCCTATTACTAAGACTCCGCTGTCCGTCCGTCCGTCTGTCATCAGGCTATATCTCATTAACCGTGATAGTAAGACAGATGAAATTATCACATAAGATGCATTTCTGTTGCCGCTGTAACAACAAGTACTAAAAAATAAAATGAAATAAATATTTAAGGGGGCTCCCATACAACAAACGTGATTTTTTTGCTCGATTTTGCTCGATATTGATAAGGGCAACAGGTAGACGCTTAAATTACTCACAGAATATTTAGTTATATAGTCAATTTAAAAATAAAATAATCAAATTAAAATAAAAGAAATATTTAAGGTAAGCTCCCGTACGACAAACGTGGTTTTTTTTGCCGTTTGTACGGAAACCTTCGTGCGCCAGTCCGACTCGAACTTGGCCGATTTTTTTTAAACCCTTAAACGTGATTACCGACTGTGGAATTTTAAGTCTATGACCACGCGAATGCTTTCACTCAATATATACGCATGCGAAGTACTTGATTACGCATTAAAAACATCTAATGTATAAATTTAAAAAAAGGTTTTATGGCAGCAGGGTAAGTGCAACATATACATTTCTATTGTGAGCGTTAAAATAAAATGGACGATGTTGGTCTCTAAAGGAGTTAATTTTTCTGGGACAAAAATATCTTTCAAACTAATTGACAGCTTAGTGTAAAATCAGAAATAAATTTAATATCATTATATAACAGAAGTTATGGAATATCTTAAAACTTTAAACTTTTTAGCTTTATGGTTACTTTACACTTCATGTATAACCTACATAAAGAAAGAGTTATGAATCTAAAATATAAAAAAAAATAGTAACTTTCTAATAAAATAATGGTTAAAGACATTTTTTGTTCAGTTTAAGAATTGCATCCGGACAATGGGGCCGATTTTGAACACAAGCAGAAACTGCACATTTGGCTAGTGGAGTGGTTTATATTTGGTTTTGCAGTTTTACAATGTTTTTGTTGACATAATTTTATTAAAAACTTTATTTAACCAAATAAAAATGCTTACATCTCTTCGTTTGATTGATTCCATATTGCAATTCCAGTATCCACTCCGTTCGCTGTACGGTACCATTTTGTTTGTTTTTGTCAGATTAAAAACAAACGTTGAATGATTGAAAAGTTGATGGAATACAGATTCCTGATATCTTTATTTAAATATATATGTATTTACTTTAAAGGATTATCTGAATAGTTAATTAATTATTTATTCACTTACTTCGCAGCCACAAGTGTTTATCAGAAAATTATAACAATTTTATAAATGTACCAGGAAAACATAAATTATATAAAGCTCTTTATCAGAAAACACGCCAAAATAAAAGATAAAATGAACAGAAGACACGCGAGTTCTACTAATTTACTGCGGCGTAAAGTCTTTTCGATCATCTTGTTTTTCTTTTCCTTAAGGAAGTAGAGCTGTCAACGAGTAATCTCTTGTGGATTTATGTGTATTTGATACAATCATATAATATCTTTGAAAAAAGAAAATATAATTTATTTAGTTTTAGTACTTGAAGCGCGTCCCAGTTCTGTTTAGTACTGTGACTAAGTTTATAAAGTATCATCGGTAAAACAAAATATACAACTATGAATTTAAAACCATTTATGTAAGAGGTCTATGTCAATAGGTGAACAATTTAGAAATTTGGAATTCACGAGTATATATGTATATAACGTTTCATATACTATAGTATTTAAATAAAAAATACTGAAAACGCGGATTTATAATGTAAGTTGTGACTTATACAAACTTTTAAAATTCCAATTAAAATCGGAACCCCCGTTGCGGCAGTCTAACTCACACTCAACCAGTTTTTATTCAGAGCATAACTATTATTTTTTAGAAATTCATTCTCATGCAATCGAATTAATCGAAAATGAAGTTAAGTAATCCCGGTTATGTCGAAGCCGACAATTATCGAACGCAAACCGCACTCGAACTATTTCGAGTGGTCCGGACCGTGTGAGACTACATCTCGCATTCGAATCGTAACAAATTTCGTTCAAAACGATTGTGTTCTGAACATTAATTTCTCTAAATAAGGATGTATTTTACTAAATTAGTCATACTTCTTATTAATAATGATGAAACACACGTAAAATGTTGCGTTAAACATTTTGCAGTCACCAGAATCGTTTTTAATATTTTAAAAGAAGAATATAAGAGTAGACGTTTTTAAAAACGCTCTAAAACTGTGTAACGGAACGTATCTCGCAGCGTCATTGGTTTAAAATAGCAACATTTGACCGCTTCGAACGAAATTTTGTTCGAAGGTTGTTTCGATTTATAGTGATAATATAGCAAACGATGAATTGATTTCGACGTTAAAGTTTTAATTCGGAATTGTCTCGGATGAAATAAGAATAAGGTCCCTGACCATGGATAGTAACAAAACCAGGCTGAAATAAACTTAAGTGACAATATTTTTGACTTTATATACATATACTACATTTTGAAACAACATTTTCAACTGGAGCCACAATATGTAATATTATAACTCGTTTCTTGCTCATTTGTGTCCCTAGACGTTAAGGTCAGGTAAAGGCTGAATCAGTTTAACTCAGCTTTTGGTGACAGATATATTGTAAAACGACTCCTTCGCAGCCTAGTTGGTAGTGTGGTGGGCTGCCATAGGCTCGTGTAAGCGCGTGACCTACATAAATAAGGAATTGGCTGAAGATTTGGTTAAACCTCATAAAATCTTAAGAGTTAGCATAGCTACTTTACCCCGACTGTAGCAAAACCGCCTCAAATAGATTTGTAAAGTTAATGGTTCGTTTTTTGGAGCTGTACAACCGCTTCATACAAGAGGTGTAATGTTTATAAAAAAACCAAAGATAGACAAACAAACTAAGACTAAGTGCTCTAAAAGCCAAGGACATGTGTGCATTGAACACATTAATATTTTCAGCCAAAATTGTGTCTGGGAAAAAACTTTTTCTGTCTGACTGATACAAATAATATTATTTCTTTGTTTACTTTCAAAAAGAGTTTAAACGTTGATTATTATGTATGTTTAAAGATACTCATAAATAAAAGTTTGATTTTGCAAAAATAAATTGTTTTATTTTAAAAAACTAAAACATTTGGTTGGTTGGACACTCCACGCGACAACTTACGTGACTTTTTAAGCGCGAGTAACTAAGGGTTAAAAACAATAAAAATGTAAAATATAAATAACGTTTATTCTTAACAACTCAAAATATAATATTCTTGATAGCTTAGTACACATCAAAAACAACAATTGGCATTATCTTCCAACCACAAAGGTTAATTTCAAACAACTTACTTGCTTTGTTTAACTAAAAGGTTTGTTTTGTGAATAGGGTTGTCACGAAGGTCGTTAATTATTTCAAACGCACAAAATACAATTGAAAATTTCGAGCAACCCTAAGGACCTCTGTAGTTAATATAAGTGTTTGAAATTGAGAAACTGAATATTTATTACATTGGCAGCGTGTTTGTTTGTGTGAGAGATCCTTCTTATTTAATTGAATTATCTTAAGAATTTTCGAGATCCCATTAAAATTTGTAAGGGACTTATACATATTCAATCAGTTTAGAATCTGTAGCGAGAAGTAATTAAAGGGATTGGGGAATCAATGTTTGTATTCAAAGAAGCTTGTGTACTTAAGTTCATTCGTGCAGAAATTAGACTTGTATTGACTTAAACTAATATTTTTGTGGTTTTGTAACATTTTCAGAGCCCTTTTAGACGTCTGTTTTAATACGGAGTGACAGAACCAACACGTGTACACGCTTTTTTTGTTAATTATAAGACACTGCTCACGGCTCGTTGATTCATTGGTGCCGCATCCGGTAAAAAAACCGATGTCTAGAAAGGCTCTTAATTGGTTCTTACCACGATAGCTTTTAGTACGTCCGTGACCAGGGCGTGTTTGTAACCGTGCCGAAATATCGGAAACAAAGAAAAACTAGTAAAAAATAGTCTTATAGTACACATTATTTTATTCCTTATTATTTGTCGAAAAATATCTGGTGAAAAATAGAAGCGGAAACGTACCAATAAGTTTACCGCCATTAATCAATAAAATGCTTTGAATTTCTAATTTGTTTATAGATATGTTTACTTCGACAGAGAATTTCCGTCTAATAATATAATAAAAGAGGCCAAACCGACCATTCATTCAAAAATTAAAATCGTGATGATAACATAAAACTTATGTACCATTAAACAATACTAATAGATTATTGTTACAAGAAATCGAATACCTATTCTAATTAGAACATGTTAATTTAAAACAAACCAAGCCTAAGCGAAATAATCAGAGTTAATTTAATTATAACCAACAATTAATTCTGTCACTCTTACCATAAAGCTGAATTTACTACGGCAGCTTATTAGGTTTGTACAAACGGACTTGTTTGTTTAAAACAAAAGGTCGTCACAGGAGTTTCTAATTATTTATATCATGTGTAATGCGAACACGAAATAGGCAAAACAGAGTTAAATGTTGATTGAGTTTTTATTTAATGATCAAAGAAAAGGTTTTTGTGAAGCGATGACTCTACGGTCGCTGTCGGATTTACTAGAGGTGATGATTGACTATATTAATAAAATAATTTTTTAGGCTGTGGCTGAAGGCTGTAACCAGAAATCGTAATAAGGTAATGAGATTTATGTACATGCAATAAAAAAGTGATATCAAAATGGACAGTCCCGGATTTTTCTGTATACAAGGGAACCGTAATTTATTGGCAACAGTATTTTTATAGCAATAGTAACTTATGTTGTATCGATATCTCAGATGAATTAAATAAATATTTTTTTATATTATTTTTTATAATTTTTTTTTTTTATATTATTTTATAACAGCATTTATAATATCACCAAAAATTTCCCATGTAAACCATTGTGTGCACAATGAAATAAAAACTTAATACAGCGAAGTTTCAGCAAGATTATGAGTGCCATTACAAAATATGCACGTGAGCATTGAGGTGGCAAACAAGGTAACGGTCCACTTAATGTTAAGCGGTCATCGTAGCATATGGATGCTTGCAACACCGAGGACGCCACTCGCGCATTGCTTACCCTTTAAAAATCTGATAACTTCTTTTCTGTAGTACCCTATACTATAGTCCAATTAGTATAGGGCTATAAATACTATAGGGCAATTCAACAATTTCTCTGAACATATCCCATTATACCAGCGGTAGGACACACACAGGGAGGCAAACTCGATTCTCAGACTTTAAGGTTTCGATACGGCTTGTGAGTTTGGGATTGTCGACGATTCTCATAGTCCGTGGTTGAAAACCAAGTCAAAAGGGCCAAGATGGTATCCAGGTGCAACCGCCCAGAGATGGCAGCAGACTCCAGATTCACCTTGTCCTGCAAATGATTTCGCAAATGAATGTTGCTGGAGATGTCAACACTAAGGATTCTAATGCTCTTGGAGATGTTAAGGGGTGCGTTCTGGAATTGTGGACCCTCAGTTAAATCATGTTAATTGTATGTGTATTAACGCAATAAGTAACTAATATTATTAACCTTTAATGAAGCCCCACTGTAACAAGAAAATCTATAACATTTACACCAGCAGTAATTTACAGACAAGCACCATTAAGGACATGTTAACTTATGCAGGTAATGAATGTGAAACACCAGGGGAAACCTACAGTTCGGTTTTAAGCTTAATCAATACTTACACAGTACAAGTTCAAACAAGGTCAACACCTGTACCTGATATTATGAGTTTTTCCACTTGGTTTTTTTTTTATTTTACCTAACTAAACATGAACATAATGGCTGTTTCTACTGTAATTCTTTGCATAGGTCGCGTCTTTTTTAGGGTTCTGCATTCATAATATGAGGTGAAATTAAGATCGATTAGATGCCAATTGATTGCAGTTATTACTTTCATGTTTGGAACATTTTGAAACGAGTAGATAAATGTTATATAGTATAGAAATTAATACTAATTTATTTATATAGCTGTCGATTATAACTTGATAATTCTTTATGGATAAAATATTTTTCTGATACACAAAAACATACCATTTTGGGTACCCACGTAGATTGTACTCATCTTGGTCTCGACAAGACTGTTTGACTGTTTGAAATAAAGGTATAAAAAGATCTATGTATCGTCACATTAGCCTTAAAAAATATTTTATCCATCATGAGTCAAAAACACGAAAGTTTGAAATCAATGAATTACCTACTCTCTTTTTAAAAGTTGATATGAAAAAGTTGTTTATGCAACTGTCACGAACTGAGAGTTAATTAAAAAAAAAGCACCGTTTTAAGTTACTGCTTTTAAGTTGTAAGCGAGTAACGAAATAGCATGGCGCGAGTATTGAGATACCAATTTCGTGCAGTTGCATACAAAATTATCTACGACGGAGAAATTAAACATATATTAAGGAAAGTAAGTTTTTTAAGAAATTATGAATATTTTGGTCAGTTGGATGCGTAATATAAAACATGCTGCGTAAAATTGAGTATCGGGACCATAACGTAGACGGTGTACGAGTTGCTTCGTAAAGTTGATGATGCTGTGACAATAAAAATTTCAATTGATACTAAAAATAAAGTTTATTAACACAAGCAAAGTTTGATATAAGATGCTCTAAACTGCTATAATATATGTTTGCTAATATGTGAATACATGTCGAATGCTAAACATGAATTGAATATATTTAATTGTTATTTGGCTGGTGCCACAGAAATGGTCAAGCTAGACCGATGTACCTACGTCCTCTAAATGCTTCCGGGCGCCGATATAAAAGAAATAATATATGAATTTAAATAATTTACATAAAAAAAGTAATGGGTATCTATTTGTATCCGTTGTCTAGTACCCATAACACAAGCTTTGCTTACTTTGGGGCCAGACGGCGCTATGTGTAATGTCCAAAAATATTTATTTATTTAAAACCCTAAACTAGATACACCTATTTTAAAGACATATGTCTTTAAAAATAATCTTGTCAATAAGTCGGTTTGCGTTGTATCATAATACATGTATGTTCAAAGTTGTTCAAACCGACACCGCTGATAAATGCTCGACGTCACTCAGCGGGCGCCACTATGCTGAGTCAGGAACTAATGCTTGTGTAAAAGCTGCAGATAAGATACCTGTTTTTTTGTTTATTATGGAAGGTTGCATTTTCAATCTATATCTAGCCAAGTTGAGTTTGTTGTGTCATTGGTTCCGATAAATTATTCCCTCGTAGCATTCCTGGTAACACCATAGTTGGATACACTTTTGCTCCTAATAGCATGTCGATTGGACTACTGCAATAAAAATCCGGATCTGTTAATTTAATAGTATTTAAAAATGACCAATTCAGTATCGGCAAACTTTTTACCAATTTCTTAATTAAAATAGCTTTCACTTGTAATGAAAAATCGTTGACGACAAAAGAACGCATCATGCTTATTTCGGTGTTGATTTTGTTTTGCTTTTCTACAATACCAAATTTAGTTTGATGACATTTTATTCTCTTTAAACCCAATATTTTTTAAGTGAAAACTTCTTTAGCGGCGTTGTGCACTTTTTTTGGCATGGGTAAAAAATGTTAAACTCACGTCAGGTCACGTTTCCTGATCGAAAATTCATAGAAAATTCGTAAGACGGAACCCGCGTTAGATTTATTTACATTAGGTTAGTTTTTGTGATGGGTAAAAAATGACAAACTCGCGTCAGACTGATCGTCAGACGGAAACCATAATGCCACGCCATAAAAATTCGCAAGACGGAAACCCTAATGCCACGCCTATTATAATTTTGAAGTTAAAACGTCTTTAGCGGCGTTGTGCACTTTTTTGTGATGGGTAAAAAATGTAAAACTCGCGTCAGGTCACGTTTCCTGATCGTAAATTCATAGAAAATTCGTATGACGGAACTCGCGTCAGATTTTTCTAATTCTATCATAGATTGAGATGCCAAACATACTAGGTCAAAAAAGTAAATAAACAAACATAATTATTTTATAACAATGAAAATGCGGATTACACATGTTAAAATGTGATACGATACGATACGAGGTGAGATAAAAGTAATTGTAAAGCATAGCTTTCGTTACACTGGATAGAAGATATATCTATGTGTTGACGTGTCAATAGGTGATTGTATAGGAAAATAAATAAACAATCTTTATTTATTATGTTAGGTTGTGTCAAAGAAAATAGTCGGAAGTTAGAGGAGTTAGAGATGTGCTATAGGATAGAGAGCCAATTTCGTAGTAGTAGTGGCATAGTAATAATAAATTACGTTTAATATAGGTTATTTGAATTTTAAGCGCGAATCGTGTGTAAAGGACTTTGGTTCCCTACAATTTTATATGACGTATGAGTCGTAAATATGGGATAATAATTCCATAACAGATTGAGATGACAAATATACTACGTCAAAAAAGTAAATAAACCAACAATATTATTTATAATAAATAAATATGTATACGAAGTGATGGGAAGTTAATAGCTAGTATGTTTTCACTTTTGCCGGCATTCCCGGAGTGCAACCCGTTTTTTTTTCAACGTAGCAAACAAGCTTGCGGTCCGCCTGATGGTAAACGGTCACCGCAGCCTATGTTTGTGCTGCATTTCCAGTTATGACCGAAATTTGAGATCCATGGTCAATAATGACAAGTGATGTTTGCGCTTTAAGTTTTGCTATTGCTAACAATACTTGTGATTATTCTCTTAAATTGCTACATCTGAAATGCTGGTCACATGTTATCATTTGATTTATGTTGTTGCTGACGTCGAAATCGGTATGTGTGACTGACTAGGTATTTCATACTTTAATACGCTTGTGCAGGCATCATGTTACAACTTGTTATGAGTACCGTTGCAGTTTCGGCATCATTTTGTAGAATGACATAGATTTCTATTATGATTAAATAAGCTGTTAGTACGCAAACGCAGTTGTGCAATAATTTTCAATTTTATTTTGTTAGACAATTCTATGAAAGTTTAGCAGTTAAATATGCTACGATCACCATTACAAAGAAGACATTTAATCATCGATGCATGTAATCAAACTTATTTGGAAAATACAGTTTCTTGTTGCTTGATGAGTTATAAAAGAGAGGTTTTGTCTGGTTAGGGTTTTCACATTTTCTTCGCGAAGTTTCCAGAGATGTAAGTTTATTTTCCTAATAAACCAAGTTATCTCTTAATGTTGGAAGTTCTCGAAGATTCTTAAGTGATTGTTAGTATCCGAGTACAACTTTTGCTTTCCGCCACTTATGAAAATCTTAGTTCTATTTTCCACATATGATTTCACTATCTGACGTAAATATTTTTAAGAATACAAAAATTATAAGGTGGCAGAAAAAGAAAATATTGTGCCATTCATAAATCCTTAAATGTACCATTTAATATCAGAAACTGTACTAATTAGATAATTATTTAACTTCTCGTATAACGTAGGTGATGTACATATTGCGTGGGATAGTAGAGGGAAGCTTCTAGTATAGTGTTGTAGGTAAGTAGACAACTCCCACGTTGGTTCCTGACCTACATAACGGAGTGACAATTACATTAGGACCATAGATACTTTGCTAAAGATAGACCTATGTGTTTCCTGATCTATTACAGTAATTAGGTCTACTCTCATAGGATAACGTCCCAATTTAATTTAGTATGTCAAAATATGCTAGCAATTTAGGGTGTATTTTTTAAAAGAAGCTGAGAATCGTATTATTAATATTAGTTTTTTATATTTCTTTTAATCTCTTTGATATATAAACTATGTTTCTATTGATCCCTTGATATATCACAGGATATAATAAGGAAATTTAGAGAAATATAGGTATAACCTTACATAAGTATAATGGCTATTTTCTAGATTGATGTCTGATTATTTACAGACATGCACTTCATGAATATTACCCTCCTTTGGCAGTTGGGTAAAAATAATGCTGTTGTCAATTAAGGAACATATACAAACAAAGAGCTGCAGTGCAGTGAAAGTTGAAACATTAAATATTTGCAAATCAGCATTTGTATCAAAATGTTTCCAAATATTTTTAAAAACTTCTTCTTCTTCCTGTGCCATATCCTAACGGATATCGGCGACCATTTTATCCTAACGGATATCGGCGACCATTTTATTCTAACGGATATCGGTGACCATTTTTCTCAATATGACTCTTTCCTGAGCTGCTCTGCTTAGAACAGCGGCGTCAGCAGTACCGGTCCAAGATTTTAAATTATCACGCTAGGCTATTCTCGTTCTGCCTCAACCCCTCTTTCCCTCTATTTTCCCTTCAATAATAGTTTTAAATAAATTGTATTTTTTTTTGAAGTGAAAACTTCTTTAGCTCGTTGCGCACGTTATGGGTAAAAAATGATAAACTCGCGTCAGGTCACGTGTCCTGATCGTGAAAATTCGTAAGACGGATGGAGAGTAGACAGCTGGCGCGGCGTAGGAGAGGGAGTATCCCCCTCTCTTTCTACGGCGCGGCGAAAATGTATGCCTGCGCCTGCTGTTTCGTTTAGGCGGCGCAGGGCGCTTGCGCGAATGGTCGTGTGTGTTTATGTTACAGCGTGCTACGCGCATCCATGGATGGTGACAGCTGATGGTTCGACCGTCTGTGTAGTGGGCATACTGCTGTGTATTCGTAAAATTCGTGCATATAAAGTGTTTAAAATATGGAAATTGAACAAAGTGCATCTTTGTCTTTGTAAAATACGGAAACCGTAATGCCACGCCTATTATAATTTTTATTTTTAGTATTCGCGATTATGAGTAGTACAGGGAGGTTGGATATGGAATTTTAATTCTATGACAGATTGCGATGTCAAATATACTACGTCAAAAAAGTAAATAAACAAACATTATTATTTCTTGACAATGTCAAAGACATGTCTTGTGACATATTTGAGTGTTAAGCGCTAATCGTGTGTAAAGGTTTTCACTTCTGCCGGCACTCCCGGAGTGCAAATCGTTCTTTTTTTTACTGTGATGAGAGGATTTTTGTTAAACATTCTTTTGAAAACTTCTTCATTCCTGACTCAGTCCCTCCAGGAGAATCGGAGCATTAGTCTATATATCCACATCTCAAATGCGTTTCACTTACTTTCTGTTGCATTATTAAAGGTGCATCCCTCTACACCATACAGCAGTATCGATAGAATGTTACACTTGACCATGGGCCATCTCAGCTTTAAGTTAATGGTCTTGTTCAAAAATAGGGATTTCATTCTTATGAATGTGCTTCTGGATATTTTGCTTCTTGTACGGATTTCTGTGTCAGCATCCCAGATTTCATTTAAGAGACATCCCAGATATCTATATTGTTTGATTTGCTCGATCGAATTTCCTTCGACTAAAAGCCCGTGTTGAATGTTTTTAAAAACAATAAACAAAATTGCCTTTAGTCTTCGTACAAACTCGCTAGTACGCCAGTGATTTTGCGATCATGATGCTTGCAACAGCACCGAAATATCGGTAGCTCATTTCCTCGGCTAATGGCGGTAAGAACCCCGTAAAACATTATGTTTAATAGTGATATTAACCGTGAATCTTTTAAACAATACTTAATGTACAATTTTACTTTAAAATTACACCGTACAAACCTATTTGTCTATAATATCTACAATAATTTTGAAAAACTTTAAAATCGGTGTAAGCTTAAAAGGGGAAATTTTGTATGAAGTTGTGAAGCTTCAAAACTAAGCAATCTCTTCTTAACTAAGTAACTTCTTCCTGGCTTTCATGATTTATAGTCATTTTTAGGGTTCCATACCCAAAGGGCAAAAAAATGGGACCCTTTTACTTAGACTCCGCTGTCCGTCCGTCTGTCTGTCACTAGGCTGTATGTCATGAACCGTGATAGTCAGACAGTTGCAATTTTCAAAGAACATTTATTTCTATTGCCGCTATAAAAACAAATACAAAAACAGAATAAAATAAATATTTAAGGGGGCTCCCATACAACAAACGTGATTTTTCCGCCGTTTATATAGATAATGGTTCAGAACCCTTCGTGCGAGAGTCAGACTCCTACTTGGCCGATTTTTTATACTCACTACGTATAAGGTCAAATAGACAATAAACAATAAGGAGCAATTTTAATACGACTTAAATACAGTTTTTAAACCTATAATACGACTAACACACATATTTAATAGACAAATAGGAGTTTAGATAACAGAGACATTCTATGAAAATAAAATCTTAAGTTACTAAAAGCACTAGTGTACGCACGGTCTAGGTTTCAATTTATTATTGTGCATAATATATCTGCCTTGTTGGCATCAAATTGAGTTTGTGCATGAAAATTGGTAGCTTGTTGTATTTTAACTTTTGAAGTAGCCGTTCCGTTAACAACAGACTGCTACGAGCTACGAACTTCTACGAGCTACGAACGGCTACGAACTACGAGTCTGCTTTGATTGTTTGTATTTTGCTGCTTGAACACAAACAATTACAGCACCTTTAATATTGATACTTATTAACTTTAGCTTAAACTGTACTAATTTAAGCCTGGAAATTATAACCAGTGAATTAAATAAACTGTTTTTATGCATTATATAATTAGTTAAATAAGTGGTCTCAAAATGAATTATTAAGCTTTTATAAACTGTCAAACTTAGTACTTATTACAAGTATTTTGTTCTATATTTAAAAAGTGAAAAGGTTTTAAGAAAAGATTTACGAAAAATTAATGACCCTCTTCATCTTCATTTAGGTAAGAAACAGAATTAAAAAGAAGATTTTTAAAGAGATATTTTTAAAGCAATTAAAAAAGAAATGATTTTGCTACCCTTTAGGAAATCAAATAAAAATTGCTGGGAAATTACATATGTAAGCTGTGCTAGCTGTTTATTGAATGGTATATTTTTAGTACTTTGTCGCATTACTAAAACTACCCGGTAAATCTAAGTGAAGCTTGTATTCATTTATTGCAAACATTTATATTTATACTTAAATCTTATTGCTTTTTTTAAAACTTTTCAAAGTTATCTCACACGTCACTTAATAGCGACTTACTAACTAGGACGATTAAGTAGTTGCCTTATTTATGGGATTAGTTTAGCAGCTTAGTTTTTGTAAAAAAGCCAAGAAACCCAAATATTAATTAAATATTATAGAATATCAACGATAAGAATATTTTTATGACCTATACGCCTCGCTACTTTTAGCATTGGCGACTGGCAATTTTGCAACACTTTTACCGTGGTGTCAAAATAAAGCATTTTGCCTTACGTTTTTAGCAATTTTTCACGTACAAAATATAGTGTCAAAATCGCCCAGTTTCTGCATCAAGCTTCCGAAAAGCGTTTTGGTCGCCAAGCCTAGAGTTTGTTCATTTGTGCTGACCGGGCTTACTGGTAGCGAGGTCGTATTATTTTCGTAGTTGCTCTTTTATTTTACCACTTAAAACTTGTTGGCAATGAACAATGTATAAAGCTCAAAAAACATAAACAAACTTAGTCCAGCTACACTTCATCAGAATAAGTGCAGCAGCGTAAAGCTCACTACATACGCAGGACTTAAGTGGTAGGTGAAAAAAGGATGTCGCTTATATTATGATGTGGGTGTGCATCCAGCAACAGCCCTTTTGGAAATAAATTATTTAGGGTATACATATATACAATGCATGTATACTTCGTGCAAACAAGTAAACTCTCCGCACGTTAAGGGCTTTGTTTTTCTCCTTGACTAGCGAAGTATGTAACTGTGTGTTTGTACGAGTTGAAAAAACGTATATGTTGAGACTCATAATCCAAGCTTCATATTTAGAATAATTTATATCAGTACCTCAGATAGCTATAATGTAACTTAGGTTAAAAAAATCATAATACTTATATTGTTTTAGTCACAAACTATCTTATGTAAAATAAAAATACCATTAACCTTAAATTGTATTCTTTGATTTTAATTAAATAAACCGTAAAACAAAAATCGACTGATTGAGTTAAAGTAGTTACAATAAAAATTCAACCTTACATTTGATACCCACAGCTTAAATTACAACAACGACTTTTAGGTTCGTAGACAGCCGAGCCCTTTGCAACAAAGGGATGTCGCAAAGGTTTCTAATTATTTAGAGCCAGCCAAATACAATATTGAAATTTTGTCGACCCTGAGGCCTGGGCTACTTGATTTTGATGTTAAATTGTTTAACTGAATATTTATGAGAAAAGCTTGTTTATTTGTTGGTTACACTGTTTTTGGTTAACTTATGTTGGAATTCGGTTAAAGTGTTTCAGGGTTCTAGTTTAAATTGTTTTTTAATTTATGTACTTAACCCTGTTATATTTTTGAATACAAATCAAGTATTCTCACAAATCAATATGGTAAAAGTAAATTCATAAATAATTGTGTATGTATGTATAGTTATAATCTAAGTTTAGCCAAATTAAGCTACAATAAATTAAAATGGCTAATTAACCCGTCACACGTCCAAGGGACCACAGTGGCCTCTAAGCGCGTTGTACCGGTCGAGCCCTAGAGCCCACAGTGGTCTCTAAGCATTCGTGTTGCGGCGGGAAGTTTTGCACAATTTTTTTCTGACTTATTCTAACGACTTTCGTCAGGCAGGCTAATTGGAAGTGAAGCAAATAGCCTGTCCGACGTTCTGGTATTTTTTGGGTGGTCAAAATGTTCAATATAACCAACATAAAAATAAAAATTTTGTTTTCGGTCGAATCAAATTGGCCGGCAATTGTTTTGTTTTGGTTTCCAAGTGCTGTGTCGTGTTGTGCGTTGTTATTGTTTAAGTGAATTATGCCGAAATCTGTGAGACAGTAAGTTTTTAGATTATGTATTATACATGAGTATACTCACAATGAATTGTACAATGTGATTCATGCTTTTGTTTTAGCCGAAATGTAAAATATGATAATGAAAAAACAATAGAACTTTCATGACGCAATAATTTTGTAAATGTCTGTTAGCCATTTTTGAGTAAATTTATATATTTTGTTGTTCAAATCATTGTGAGAAATAGATTAGTTTATTACAAATTTATCAAGGAATTAATTTTTGAAGTGGTTTTGTCCAAAATATTTAATAATTTCAAAATTTGTTTATTTAGTCATAATTTTTGGCAAATGTTCTGTTAGCAAAAACAAATCTCAACAAAACTCAATAAAAATATGTCAGTACCAATAGATTAATGGCAATAAATATATGTATATTTTAGCATATTTATTTAACACCTACTTATTGTCAAATAAAAATAAACAATTAAAGTAACTCAAACGAAGAAAGATTATTTATATGCATGTATAATATATATATAATTAATTTAATATTAGGGGCGTTTTGTTGGCAAGCTTTATACGCATCGAATGCGCTTAATGTTGTCTATGTGCACATTCGATCGTTCTGATGACCAAAAATGAATGCACTATGACGTCACATCCGGACCGCACTTAACGCATTGGCTGCACATGCTCGGGAGGCTGGATGCGCTGTCAAAATAGTGAACGGCCATATGTTTCTTAACATTTGGTGAACATAACGATTTCAATGCCTATGCGATGCTATAGCTCTCAATACCGTCAATAGAACGCACCTATAATAAACTTCCACTTAATTATTATTTTTAATATTGTTTAAAGGCCAACGTTCAATAAAAAGTATAAGAATAAAAATAATCTTTATTTACAACAATTGGTACAAACATTGTATTAATTTTCTGAGCTAGACTTTTGTCTGTTTTATTTACAGAAGGCAGTGTCCTCTATAAGAGTTCATGTAGACGTCCGTTTTAAGGACGAGGTCAAGATTCAAAAGTATTCTAAACCCTCGAAAATATATGAAAGCATTGATACGTAGGGACATAGCAAAAGAAGTGTAACAAAATCTTAGCTCTAGAAATCTCTGTCTACCCCATTAACAAATAGACGTGAAGGTATGTATCTATATGTATGTATCTATGACTATACAATTTGAGCCAAATATTTTAATTTATCAATTTAGTATTTTTAAGATATAAATTGAATTCTTCATAAATTTAATAACACTTTACTATACATGACTTGTGATATAAATTATACTAGGAACATAACAATGCAAGTTACAGTAGCCTACGGGTTACTAAACGCTACCAATCATAAAAAAGCCCGAGCCTACAAATGGTTACAGAAGTGACCATAAAACATTTAACGGGCTACGGAATACTTAAACCATATGAGTATTAGGGTCTATAAAACACTGTCTGCTAAAGAATTAGTATATGTCTAGGGTTAACCATGTTAGAGTTCTGAGAACCACACAAGTGCTACGATCTACAAAAAACTACTTAACACAAAAGGAAGGTACATGGAGTTTATGAACTTTTATACAGACTACGAAATTATTAAGTTAATAAACTTATACGTTCTGCAAAACGCTACATGTAGCACATATGTGTATTATATAAATGCTACGGAACTAGAAAATATTTCAAGCCATCGAAATGCAATGAAGTGCTACGTGTATTAAAACGCTACTTAAGTCAAATACAATCAATGCTACGACACGTTTTACAAACCACGAAATATTTTGAGCAAAGAAAATGCTACATTCTACAAAAATATATATGCTTTAAGTGTATTATTTAGTAGCTATGAAACAATTTTAGGGCGACACAATATTCAAAGCCAATAACTGCTACGTTTTATAAAATGGTACATGCTACAAGTGTATTATATAGGTGCTACGAAATATTGTGATCCAATACAGTTCTTCGTTCTATAAAAATCTGAATGCTAAAAATGTATTATATAAGTGCAACGAAATGTTTCACACACTGAGAAATATTTGAAGCTAATAAAGTGCTGCGTTTTGTAAAACGCTACGTGCTGCAAGTATGTAACATCAGTTCTAAGAAACGTTTCACGCGCTACGAAATATTTTAAATTATAAAGTTGTACGTTGTGCAAAACGCTTCCTGCTACAAGTATATTGTATCAGAGCTACCAAACGTTTCACGCGTTACGAAATATATTAAAATTAATAAAGTGAAACGTTCTATAAAACGCTTCATGCTACAAGTTTTGGAGTTTACTCCTTAAGAATCGATTTGCATATATAAGGAGCCCGGTATGAGAAAAATGTGAGGAGTAAAATCTATCGATGAATGACCTCGTTACGTTTTTGGTGCGCATCCTATGTCGCGCAACTTTCTAATTTGGTTGTGAGTGTAGGGTATAGGGACATGTGCATAGGGTATACTGCAAAGCGACTATACCTATATGTTATTGGGTTTGTTTATTTCTATCAGTGTCGACATTTTTATATTGCTGTTTTTATTATAAATATCAATAATTAATATTGTTATTGTGAAGTTTTAATCGTTATCATTGTGTTCCGCTAAAGTGAACTGAAGGTATTTTCAAATAACTATGGCAGAAAGAGGTGTAGATGATATTGCCGGAACATCTAAAAAACACGTGGCTGCAAGGTACGTTGCAATTCATGTATTATATGTATGAGCATTTGCAATTTGTATTTATTAAATATTTTAATAATTATCGAGCGCATCCACATAAAATAGAAAATTTCTTACCTAACCAAAAATTAATTTTTTTGTCGATGTCTATAAATTCTTCCACGTTATTATGATTTATTTTATAAATAATTTTTGAATATTAACAATTGTAGTCAATAATTCGATAATATTATCAGAAAAATCGACAATATTTTTTCATTATAATAATGTTTTTATAAAATTTTCTTTTGAAAGGTTATTTTTTAGCTTATTTAAATAATTTTCATGTACTATTTATTATTGTACGTAAAAGATTTAGTGACATAACTCCAGCCGAGAGACAGCGAGCTTACCGATTAAAAAAAAAATTAATGAAGGAAGCCCAAAATATTCTGGCAATCAACCAACCCTCAGGGTCCGTCGCACCCGTGCACATCTGAAATTGACTATTGTAAAAAGTTTAATGTAAAATATTTCGTCGATTAGTTATAATAAATGTATACGAAATGAATAAATATATATTTATATATGTATAGTAAACTCCAGTCGTGCGTCGGAGCTGACACACACAATTTTTTTTATATCGATGCTACGAAACGTCTTAACACGTTTACGAAATATTTTAAGCCAACAAAGTGCTACGTTGTATTAAACGCTTCATGATATACGTGTATATTATATCGTGATACGAAACGTTTCCTGCGCTACGTTACATTTTAAGCCAACTAAGTGCAACAAACTGCTAAGTTTTTAAAATGCTGCATGTTAGAAGTGTATTATGTATTAACAGATGCTGCCGTCTACGAAATTTATGATGACACAGAAGCACTAAAGAAATGGCTAAGTGCACGAAATAATTTAAATCATAGAAGTATAGAAGCCTAAAAAATACATGGGGGTACTCCAAATGACAAGAAACAACTTACTTCAGTCGTCATTTTAAAACGCTTATAAATACATAAATGAAACAAAACGTTGTCGATATTCAGTGGTAAAAGAAAGTAAAAGAAGAAAATGAAATATATGCTAAAAAGTGATAGGGACACTATAGAATACATAACGCAAAAGATTGAATAAATTCTACTAGATACTAAACAGTACATACAGCATCAGTTATGCAGTATAATTTGGTAGGTTTTTAAATTACTTTACGATACAAAAAGATTATATAACTTCCGTAAATGATCTAAATTAATAAAAAAATTAAGAAAATTAGCAATAGATAATTAAAAGTTTCTTCAATATGTTCAAACTTTTTTTTCTAAAAAACCAATATTCGTGAGAGTTTTCCAGAGTCAAAGTTAATTATTTTCACGTAGGATAAATATGATTAAATATGTCTCGCATAAAAACTGATTCTACAGAAAATAATATTATCTACAGAAGTAATGCAATAATATTCAGCTACCTAAAAAAAAAGTAGATCGTCTCGAGAGGCCCGCTACATGTGAAACATTGTCGAGTAGACTTTGGTTGGATAGATATAGTAAACAGCTCATACAGAGAAGCAACGGAGTGTCTTGTGTGTATATGCACGCACATACGCAAGGAAGTAGAGATCGTCATGCCGTTTGCCGTCATGGCACACGGGTCGATCTTAAGCCAAAATTGTTTCCAATTTCCCAGTTTAAGCCAATTAGTCCCAAGGCACGCCAACGGTGTTTTACATCAAAATATCTCATACAGTAAAAAGCCTTGGAATATTAGTGAAACGAAAAGCTAAGTCTTTCTACTGTAAAAATAATACAAGCCTAACCAAGGAGATTTTATAACTTCTAAAGCATCTTTTGACAGTAAACAAAAGACATAAAGGTAAGTCCTTGTTTAGGTCTTAAATTTATCGTTTTATAGTGGGTTACGAGTTTATGGTCATTAAACTGGCTTCGTGTAGCAAACGTCGGTTTTGTTATGCTTTGACTCATAAAGAAGCCACTACGAGATATCAACTGCGCTACGACCTATGAAAGAGCTACAAACGTGCTACGGATGCTTAGAGTGCTACGAATATTTAAAGGATATACAAAGTCTGTAAGAAAGGATAAAGAAATATTAAAACACTGTTATCCGGGACTGAAGACGTAAATTTTTTTTTATATGACTCTGCTGGTGGTAATGACTGCCTGCAGATCCAAGGAGCATTGGTTCGATCCACGCATATGACCAACAGTTTTGAAGAACTTTTGTGTTTGCCTTGAGTATATGTGTTTTCTATTTATAAAATATGTATGTACAAAAAAAGGTATATAAGTAGATAATTTTATTCATTATTTTGCACTTACAGCACAAGTTTTGCTTAGTTTCTAATTAGGTGGCGCTATGGTTAATGTGCAAAAATACATATTTTTCAATCATTAATTTTTTAAACAAAAAAAATCTCTATAGGACAGCTCTATTTCTTGTATAATTTTAAAATTGAAAACTTTGTTTAAACCTTGAAAAAAGGAACCGGTTTTTGTTGAAAATTTAAAAAATAGTTATTATAAAACCGGTTTACGTACAAGTATTGGATGCAATTAGCAAGCAAATAGGCTACTAAAAAAACTAAAGGTAATTCAAAGTAATTAAATAAAGTAATCCAAAGGTATAGAATAAAAATAAGATCTTTCTTTAATCTTATAAAAATAATTGTATATTTACATACTTACGAGTCAAAACACTATTAAATAAAAATATTTCGCATTATTGCAGTATATATAAGTATAAATAAAATGTTAAATATATATTTATAACTGTCTGGATTCATACACAACATCACCCAAGTACACATACATACCCATTCATGCACAAAAGACATTTACGAAAACATACACATTTTATTATTATTTTAATGTTAGTATTTAGTATTGTAAGTGCTACTGGCAGCTGCTAACAATTAAAATAAAAACTAATAGCGGTCAATAGGTTTAAATTTATTTATATTTTGTTCGATGACTGATGACATGACCCTTTACTGGGATTAAGCGAAATATTTTTACAATACAATTTATATTGCGTTTACATCATATTTTTAATTATCATATTAAATAACCTTTTTGGATGGTTTAAGCCTAAAAAAAACATATATAAGTCAATAATACTTACGTCTAAGTATACTTAAAACAATCGTATACTTAGTTACGTACAAAAAATATATCTGAAAAAAGTAATTCGAAAGTATAAGTCAATAAAAATTTTTTTCAAACTCATAGAAATAATTGTACGATTACATACTTGAGTAAACAAAACACAAACGTATACTTAACTACGTATAAAATGTAACATATTTCGGTCACAATTTCCTCCAATATGCTGACACTGTACTTGATTTCCGTCCAATTACACATTGTGATCCGCGCCGCAAAACCGGCTTCCGCCTAATTACATTAGAAGCACGTGTTCGGGATGGTAATATATTGATACCGAAATACGAAGTCCAAATCATCCGTAACACAGAACAGGTATTAAATTTTTGTATATTAATAAAGTCTTTTAGTATTCTATGCAGAAATTGAAATAGAACAAGATGAATTTATTTATTAAACACAAGGTACACAAGTAGCTTACGTAACTAAATATCAGTAAATTAAAAAAAACTTAATTTTTGGATTATTGTGTCTGTTTTGGATTTGAATTTGGAACAACTGTAGTAAAAAAGGAGAAGCTCGTGACCCCGTGACACTCGACTATCGGAAACGATATGTGAAGTTAAGCAAACCTGACCTGGTCACTACTTAGATGGGTGACCACCTAGTGGCACATTTTTCTGAGCTCTTCCGTGTTTCGGAGGCCACAAAACCGTTGTTCCTGGCTGTTTGTCTTATAACAGCAGTTGTAAGGACGAGTCAGAGGTATTATGAGCAGAGGCGGCTCGTGACAATTTTTTTTTAATGGGTGTTTACTAAAAAACAAAAACAAAAGAGGAATTGCTTAAATGCTAACCTTTTATTATTCTTTTTGTAACTATATAATAAATTCGCCCATTTAGATTTTTGTGACCCTTTGTCTTTATTTTAAACTGAGTTACGAAAATTTTTTAGCACGGTTGCACAATACTGTACCTACGACGTGCCGTCAAAAAATCTGGGCTACTTAATAATAATGGAGAAAAATTAAACGAAAAAAAATTGCTGTTAACTTAAAGCTATTTAGATACTTGCAGCTCGAAATGTTTAGTATTTATATTCAAATTAAAAAAAATATTAGTGTGATTTCTGCCGTTGCAAATTAGGTGCTAAAAATCTCTGCAGCTATGACGGCACGTAGTCTATCTCGCATAGATGCAACAAGACGCGTGCATAGATCAGTACCTCTGATATCATCCCATACTTGAGCACAGTGTGATCTAAAAGCTTGAGGGTTTCTTTCATTTTGACAGTCCCAGCGTTGAGCCATAAGCCCCCATAAATTTTTAAAAGGGTTTAAATCAGCAGACCGAGCGGGCCATTGAATGGGACGAATGTCACGGTGCAGGTTGAACCACGCCATAGTAGCACGGGCTGTGTGTATCCGTCCATTATCTTGAACGTCAGTAATGTGTGGGAATTCCGTTACAGGATACATTACGCGCACAGTAGACAGCATCACTTCTTCCAAAAGCGACACATAATTAATGGCCGTAGCCCTATTCTCTAACGACGCCAGTTCTCCGACGCCGTCAAGGCTCATCCACCCCTATAAGTTTACTGTAATGCGACCTGACTCGTTTTGAGGCTCAATATGACCTTCATCATACCGAGTTCGATTGTACGCCATAAAGTTAATCTTCCGATTTGGCTTGATTTAAAAGTTTTTTCATCGGTAAATATAGTATTCAACCAATCAAAATCGAGATGTCGCGCAAAGTTAAGCCGGGCTGTTTTGTGGTGAGGTTTCAGCTCCACTTTAATAGCATGGTGTCTTTAGTGTAGTCCAACATTGTGCAAAGCTCGTCGGATCGTCCGAGCACTCACACCATATAAAGCAGCATAATAACTAGTTGGTGTGAAACCATTCTCTTCGTAACGACGAATGATTCCTGTTATTTGCGCGGCGGTTAGTATCGGTCGTCGTCCTGAATTATTTCTATGATCTGTTATTTGCCCTTCTTCGCCGTGACGCCTAATCCAAAACCTCACAGTGAATCGCGATATATTGAGTTCTCGTGATATAGCACTAATACTATGTCCATCTTCGAAGAGAAATATTATTTCAGCCCTTTGCTCCAGGGTTAAACTTGACATTTTATTTCGTTATGAAAAAATCTTTTGTAAAATTTTACTCTTGTCAAAACGACGTTCAAACAATATTTTTTGATAAATTCAACAAATAAAGATATTAGTTCCATTATCAAAGAGTGATCAATAATTATTGTTGTTTTTCTCGATGCGTCATTTTGCATAATAGCTTTTTAAAGGTAATAAGTAACTTGATATGGCATTTTAGACTTAGTGAAAAAAGTGTGATATAGAATCTAATTTCAAAACTGGTAAACATTTTCTGACCGCGACCGTACTTATTTAAATTGTGAATCAAAAACTCGCGCGCGTACGAAAACATTTGTTGTGGTAGGTAAGAGCGACAACAGCGCGCTCGCTGAAGGCGGGGGTCAAGCTGGCAACAGTATTTTTCTTTACATAGGGCTAGGAGCGGCGCTCCACATTTTGCTAATTTTTCATACAAAGACTTTGTCCTCTTTGTACTTTATATTTACTATAATCCCTACACACAACACATAAGATGTTCGACGTTAAAACAAGAACGTCGAATTTACTCGTGACCATAGCTGGTGTAACCGAGCCTTAACGTCGGGAAAAGGTTATTATAAAACGACGCGTTGAATTCCGTTATATTTTTTTGTAAATTATAATATGAAACGCAAAAATTTAAACATTTATAATGAAGATTATATTTATAATGTACGCACACAGAAAACAGCCAGACTTAAGGCAAATACAATTGTTCATCACATCAATGTTTGTCCTGCGCGGGAATCAAACCCACAGCCACAAATCGGCAGATATTCACTACTTTTAACAGAGCTACGGAGCCGCTTATTGAATATATAGCATTGTCATTGTATTTAATAACGAAGGTTTTAAACAGCCGCAATATACTCGTTCATCGATTGTATATTGTCCGAAATAAACGATATAGCGAATGAAATGTATGTATTTAATTTTATTATTATAGAAGTTATTAGTAATAGCAGTACAATACTGACTAGGCCGTGAAATTAAATTGCAATCCAATATTTATGTCTTTCCAGTGTTTTTTTTTTCGCATATAATTCAAACATTGTCTAGCATTTCTGAGTATATTATAGTAGAGTATTTCACTCAAACGTGCTCTGAAATGTTCAAATTACGTTTGAAAATAGAACACTGAAAGTACGTCGTTAAAAGATTATAAAGGAATTACTCCCCGACGCTTTTTAGCGCCAGGAAGTATGTATGTATTTTTGTTTTAGGTCAGTATTTTTTTTTATTTCAACAATATACACAAAATGAATAGTGGCAATGTGATTGTCTTATAGCTTTTTTATACTTCAAACGGTCCAGCTGTCGCGGCGCGGACGAACAAAAAGTAAAAACGCGGGAAAATTGACGTGTGCATTACGGCTTTGACATTGATCTTCTGTTTCACTTTATTAATATAAATAATAAAAACAATAAATTTGAGAAACTAAAATATGAACATTGAGTATACTGCACTTGACATACAAGTGGAAGCTCAGTTGGCAAACAACAATTTTAAAGTCCAAAGAACAGATATGTATTAAGGCAAATCATATAACTTCTGTACCTTTAATTTATTACAGGAAACGACCGTTTTAATCACCTTGCTTTATTTAAGTGAAATAGTATACAGTCCTCAGCCGGAATAGCATCCCTGGATTAATATTATAAAAGGCCTTATTTATCGTTAGGCCTTCTGACTATACTCAACCAGCGATTGCTTACCATCGATATTAAAAACAATTGCTTACTTCCGAACTGAATTCCGATAAACATAACCTCGCAGCCTACTTGGTAGTGCAGCCGGTTGCTATGGTGTTGGTTCGATTCCCGCACTAGACAAACATTTATGTAAAAACATTTGTGTTTGTCTTGATTCTGGGTGTATTTATGTATCACGTGTATGTATGCATGTTTAAAAAAAATTATATGTATTTGTATTCGTTGTCTGGTATGTTGTTTGCTTACTTAAGGGCCAGATGGCGCTGTATGTAATGTCCAAAAATATTTATATTTATTGATTTATAAGTTATTTGGTACCCATAGTAAAAGCTTCGTTTAGTTTGGTACCAGATAAATATCCACTGTGCGAAATATCTAGGAATATTGAATCATGTATTATGATCATATATGGTATTACAAATTCTACACAATCGAATTCAAATGAAGATAAGATGATTATTAATACAATTTCCGCTTTCAATAGGCACCAATTAGACTGATATATTCATATTCAATGACTCAAACGATAGTTTCAGTTGACATGATTGAATCGATACTTCCTTTCACAGGTTTAGAGTTTCCGATTGATCGCGGATCCGGTTCATTTCCTTACACCCGGTACACCCGGAACGCGATGGGGAGCGGTAACGACTTATCCGGGATTAATTTTCACAAGTCCGATTCGATCAATCGAATGCGAGTGAGTTCGGCGTTAGAAATTCTCGGAGTTATTCATTTGATGTCAGCTAAAAATAGAAAGAGAAAATGAATGATATTTGAATTTTAAGATCATATTTAAAAAGGTATAAAGTCTCATTTTAATGTTATGTATAGACTTTTAGACTTAGCGCCAAAGTTAAGTTATGTATTGTTTTAAAGATTTACGGTTTATATCAATATTAAACATAATGTTTTACGGGGTTCTTACCGTGATTAGCCGAGGAAATGTACTCCCGTTATTTCCCGATATCAAGCACCATGATCGCGGGATGACCGTACTTGCGAGTTTATACAAAATCTATGGGCAAACCTATCTATCTACCCTCTTTCTTTTTTCTACGGAACTACTAGAACTCACTCGAAAGTCACCGCGCCAGTATATGCTCACTGTATCACTGCGTGTTCGGAACATACTAATTTATGACGGTTTTTTATTAATCCTACCACTGGATTCCACGTATTCGACAATTGAAACCTATTGTCCCCATTGGAATTTCTATATTTATTATTAACTAGCTGACCCGGCGAACTTCGTTCCGCCTAAGAGTCGATTTTTTAAGTTTTTAGTTTCTTTTTTTTATTATGATACCTACTTAATTTTATTTTATTTTTACTTATCCCAAATTAAGTTATATTTTTATTGACAAAAGCTGTACCCGCGACTTCGTCCGCGTGGAATTTAACAAAAAAGTTAATTCGTTTATTTAGTATTTGCATTTTTATTTTAATTTTCATTTATTTTCAACTTTTTTTCGTTCTGAGCCCGCGCGACAGGCAGCATTTGTTATATTGATTCGTTGGTGGGAGGCGCCCGACGTGATGGCCCAGTGGCATGCGCGTGAGCTGCGCGCGGTACTGGACAGTACTTGAACATTACAACATTACTTTATTTTTCTAAAATAAAAGTTTTTTTCTAAAATAAACGTAGCCTAAGTTAATCCTTATTACATCAGCTACCTGCCAATAAAAGTCCCGTCAAAATCGGTCCAGCCATTTCAGAGATTAGCCGGAACAAACAGACAGACAGACAGACAGACAAAAATTGTAAAAAATGTTATTTTGGTGTATGTACCGTATATATATTCATATACATGTAGTAAAAAACTGTTGTTTCAATATTACAAACAGACACTTCAATTTTATTTATATGTATAGATGTATAGATTAATAAAGGTACATAGTGGCGTCCTGTCGACAGTATTTGTGGATTGTGAAATTCGATCCAATGGTTAGTGCCCGACTCCAGTAAATGTTCAGCAATGACCGACTTTTGTGTATCATCGTTCTTAACAGCCTTTATAAGTCCGTTCATGCGGCACGCGATGAATCTTTTTCTTGTTCAATGTATGCACTGCCGCAACTGCAGTCTATTTTGTATACACCCGGTTTTTTTTTGGAGGTAAGCTGTCCTTAGGGGAACGCAGGCTTTGTGCGATTCTCTTTTAGGGAGTAAATACGGTCTTTATTGACGATATTATAATTTATCTTGCCAATCTTATGTTACTCCTTTAATATAGGGCAAAAATGTTGGCTGACGTTTTACTCTATTAGCTAGGGACTGGCTTCTCTTGGATCTGTGGTGCACACCTTTCACGTGGTATCCGTTTTTTCTTTTCCTTTTCCTGTACCTTTACTTCCTTCGGGAGGTGCTCATCATCACACAGGTCGAATCTTCGATTGGTAAGGGAGGTTACTGCAATCAAGATGACGGGGGTGGTCATGTAAGGTCGCATGAAAGTACCGCTCAGTGTGAGTTGGCGTTATATTTGAATCGATGAACGCCAATGATCTTTCTTGTTCTCTTTCTACCTTAAATCACATATTACTGTGGATGCCATTGAGATAATCTAAACACTCCTTTATCTCTTGTTCTCTACCCTTCAATATGCAAAACACATCATCCAAGTACCTCTTCCAAATTTTAAGTGGGACTGGCGTTGTGGAGATGACTCGCTCTTCAAAGTACTCAATCCACAAATTCGCTACTACGGGCGATACAGTGCTACCCATGGCAATTCCGTCCATCGGTAGATAGAAATCACGGCTGTTTATGAAGTAACTTGAGGGTAGACAGTGTTGGAGGATTGGAAGCTGACCATGTTCTCGTTATCTTCACCTTCAATTTGATTTAACATACTAGTAAAATGGCAAGAAAAAAAACCTAAAAGTAAACAAATAACTAAATAAACACACTTATCAGGACTAAATTATACTAAATAACGGATTATAAGTATACTAAACGACTGAAAATCTTCCATTTCTTGTAGCACTGCGATAAAAATTCAAATATTCATATAGTTTCAGATAATCAGAGACCGTGTTTTTATTTTTATTCTTTTTTTAGACTTTAATCCACTTTTAGTACCAGTAGGTGAATTTTATTAAAAAAATGTGTTTACAGTGCAACAAAATTTTCCGACCCGTATGTCAAAAAGTAAAAGTAAAATTGATTTTCTTTTGAACTTACACGACCTTCACCGGGACAGAAAAGTTTGTTGCCCTGTGCTTTTTTTTTTCCCTTTAATGCTCAGTTACAACGCCTGATTAACTTAACTAAGGCTGAGTTGCACCAACTTAAATGGGAAATTTGCAGTCAGCTATTTTTAAACATAACAGCCCCGTTAAAGATCAGCAAACCACTAGCTGGTCGACTTTAAAATTAGCTGACGATAGAAATTTACAAAGAATCTCCCATTTGGTGACTGGTTAACGTAAAAGACAGTTGGTGCAACCCAACCTAAAAATAAAAATTAAACCAACAAAAAGTAAAGCTACAATCGTTGTTTTGCCTAAAATTAATAAACCATTGCTTATTAACACACGTTTTTCAGTTTCAAAATGAATTTTGTAGGACAACAATTTTTGTACTTATTAAACTAAATAAGGGCTTGACATATAACCTCAAAGTATAAAGGTATATCAGCAACAGCGGGTAGTTGAACCCATCATATTTTATTAATAAATTTAGAAACAGCTTTTGCCGAAAAGCACACGGTTTCATAATTCTAAATTACAATATCTTTGTCATAAATTATTAAAGCTGTAGGCTACATTATATAAGATACAGCGATTTAATTAATTTACAAAATAATAATGGTTCTGATCAACTTCAGTGTTTTTATGTGATCATTTAAATGTTATAAAAAATTAGAAAGGTTTAAACTTTTTAAATTATACGTAACAAACATTTTTGTACTTACTTATTTTTTTTTTTGTTTAAAAGTATAGAAATATTTTCGGAAATTACAATTATGTAAATATTTTACCTCGGAATTTTTAATGAACTGCACCTTTTTCAATATAATTTGATTCTTGCTTCTGTTACTTTGTAGTTTTTTATGTATAGCCCTATTAGCCGGAGAGCTAGTGCCCAACTATAGTTATCAGCCTCACTGTTGGGGCATGATCTGCCATTACCGAGGGCGATTCGGCACAAAGTTAGCCACGAGGCTTACTAGTTCTAAGTCTATGATACCAAATAGTGCATGAACAAACTCAACCTCATCGTTAAAAAATTTGATTTTTAAATATTTTTAAGCAACCACTAATGATTTTCATGTTCACTGTTAAACATATTAAAATACCGTGCACTTAAAATTATCATACAAATAGTGTAAAAAAACAAAATAAAATGGTCATTTATTCACTGTGTGTATGTGGTCAAATGGATGGCCGGCCACACATATTTTAAATGTAATCGAAACTTAATGTATTTCTCAATAGGAAAACAAGTTGTAACACCATAAGCTAGGAATCAGATCGTTTAAACTAAACGATTTAATAAATATTCAAATAAAAGCTGAATCCCAATTTCCCAACCTACTGACGTAAGCCGACTGCCCGACTAATTCCATTAGAGTGTGGGAGTAAGGAGTGCTTACAACACACGAGAAAACTTTAACCTGAGTAATTTGCAAGTAGGATTATGTATAAATAAAAATTAAAGTTAACTTAGAATATTTTTTTTATATTGTTATTAAGAATATGACACGGATATGTCTTATATGAGTCATAGCTTGATCCATAAACTAAGTTATGAAAGCTTTTAATTTCAAATGTTCTTTGTTGTTCTTCAAAAATCTTACGTGGAATGTTGTTTTTTTTGTTTGGATTAAATTTACAATGCATCAAACTCTTTTAACCCAGTGTATGGCCGCTAGTATCATTTAAGTTTACACCAATTTTGATCGCGATTGTAGTTTTAATTTTTGACGTGAGTACGTCTTAAAATTTGCTTACATAGTGAGTGGGAAAGTCAGAGGAACAAATAATAAAAAAATCAGTGTATACATTTTGGTGTTGCAGCTTCATATCTATCATCCACATCCTAAATTAAATTACAACATTAATTAAGTATCTTAAAGGATCAAATTTTGAGGTAATTTTGCTGCGTATCGCGATTTCCACTTAGTATAACTTTTGACTCGGAAAAGCTACGACGTTCGTTGAGTTTTAATCGTTAGCTCCCTTAAAAATCTATCGATTGTATAGAAACCATTAGTATAAATTAGTGACAGTGAATATAATAAGATGTCAAAATAATATCAAAATATAAAATGTCGGCTTGTACGCGTCAAAAAGCCAAACCCAAATACAGAGATTTTATTTTAAAGAGTTATTATTTAAAACATCTATGCATACAGTGTACCTAAGTGGTAAAAAATATTTAATATTATAAAATGGCGTCAGTGTGAACAATGCAGATTAAAATAATTAGGTATTTAATTTGTAAGTTTTTCCTACTGATAAAAACTAGAGCGTAATGAATACCTTTTTTGCCCCATCTGTTCGGAAAACGTTGATTGGTTTTTCATTGAAAGTGCCTTTTCTATAGCTTTCGCAGCGAGTAGTAATTGGATTTGATTAAGTTCTTATTAAATTAATGAATAAAAATATTTACTAGAAGCACATAAGTTCTTAGTAGTTGTGTGTTGATTTTTTATATAAAATAACCAGCCAAGTACGTGTCAGGCCACGCGCAATATAGGGTTGCGTTGTAGCCTCATAAAATTGCAAAATAAAAGTTCCACCTTTTAAAGAATAATTAACTGAAATTTATTAATAAGGGCCAAGTTGTAGTAGTATTAAAATTAAAGTTTTTTAAATGATTATCAAATCATTTAAAACTGAACTTTCAAAGCGAAAATTGCAAACGTATCTAGGCGTTCTTCATCTTCGAGACATCCAAACAACATGCGCGCTTATGAGCGCAGCTGCCTTTTACACGCTCGATTCGATGTTGCGCCAAGCGCGCCGGCTAGTCCAATGCGTCATTTGAACGTTACTATTGTTATCAATATAAGAAGAATAGTCTTTAGATTATTATTATTTTATTTTTCAATAATTATACATCGTTAATTTACATAAATATTTTATTCTACCATTTTGTCAGCTTGATCAATGTGTATATCCCTGCCAAATTGCAGCTTTCTCGTATTAATAGTTTTTGAACTAAGCCGCGGACAGACGGATGGACGGACAAGGAACCCTAAAAATGGTAAAGTGCAGGTTGGACACGCGCACAGTGGGTTCCGTACCACCATATAATATAATATCAGAAACAACAACAAAATAGTGCCTCTAGGTGGTCGCCATCGAATAACTGACCTCGCCCAATGTTAGAACCTTCGAATATCATTTCCAAAAACAAATTTTACATGGTCACTATTTTTTTACTCTCAATAAGTTCACACACATGGCCGGTTTTTTTTATTTCTTGTTTAACATACTTAAGAGCTCACAACAGAAGCTTTTCTTGGTATAACTGTTTTTGCAATAGAACATCAACAACAAAACTGTGAGTCTTTTTTCAAGACCCCTTAAATACTGACTATTTGTGTTTTTTTTTTATTATTTGTTAGGTAATTTGTTTAAAGCTATTTAAAGGTCGGTCAGACTGACAGACGTACCGACAACGTTGGCTTAGAAATCAGGTCCTGCTGGTACCCTATGTGGACGTAACCCTTGTAAGATACTAGTCGATTAACAGGGCGGCGCGCGGCTGTACTTCCTATGTATAATGAAAAACGCGCGAACTGCAACCTTGAATGTTTCTTTAAATATAAATTGTTACTAATTTACTTTTACTTTGTATAATAATATATATATACCATTTGAAATAAATACAAGTATTTTTAGAGTTTAATCTAACTGTGCTTTAATTAAACTATAGAATAAGATAATTAAAAGTAGTATGATTTACTTGGTTCCAAAATACTATTATCTCTAACGGCGTATTTTAAATCCATCACTGCGCCTAGCCGTAGATATATTATTTTGCTCTCTTTGAATACAAGCAACTATATCTTACTGGAAGTTTTCTTATGAAATGTTTTTGAAATACTTACCCATTTACGATATTGGAAATCGTTAAAGAGTTAAAATTTAAAAGAAATGCAGTTTTTAATATTTTTTAGTACCAATTTATTTATATATTTTTTAATATAAAGTCAATTTTGGTGCAGATTTTTAAAAATAAAACCTTATTAATAGATAATTCATTATCTTTTTTATAAACCTTATGAACAAACTTAAAATTAAAAAAATAATAAGATGAAAATAAGAATCCAAATATTACAGTTATCATTATTAATTTTTTAAAAATATATGTTTAAAAAATATTTATGTTTTAGTTATAGTATATTAGGTTTAATACTATAAAAAAAGATATAAATAAAAACAAAATTTGACTCACTAAAACAAATCATGAACCAGTCCAGCGTTTTTGATCAAAATGACAGAAATTTATCCCAATGTTTCTTAAGTACCAAAAAAAGATGAACCACCTATGAGTTATAATTTGCTGTCTTATAGACTACTTTTTTTAGCCTCTTAAATCAATTTAATATCATTTTATCAGCCTGGATTTGGGCATAATTAATAGTATGTTTAGTTTTATATTGTTTTTATATTAGTCTAGGTGAATGTCGTTTGTAATTATAGTAATCTTTTTCAACTAATGTAAGATTGAACAGGCTAATATTGAGGGCATACTCTAGTAGCTTGTTAGCCGTATAGTAGCTTGTTAGCCGTACAATAGCTTGTTAGCCGTATAAGCCGATAGTGGTCTACGTCCTTTATATTACTAGCCTGATCAAGCTCGTATTAATTTTACGTAAAATCAAATGCGCTCACAACTTGCTTCGTAGTAGCGCTGTGTTTGGCTAGTAAAAAACTTTCAATTTTTGATATTGTTCCCCGCAATTTCACATTAAAATTTATCCGATACTATCAGTGTATGGTTAAACACCAATATAGGGCTCTGAGTAATTAATTCAAAAGTAGCCATTACTTATTTCATAAATTCCTTACTTTATGAGAACTTTCCTTAATATTTTTTTTATAATAACGTAGAATATTATAAAATGGTAACATAGTCACACAAGTGAACTCCCAAAATTGATATTAAATCAAACAATATTTTAATTGTCTTTCACAGTGTATTAAAAGAATGTTTACCTAATATCACTCTTATATCGATCTATTCTATGCTGCTGGTAATACATAATTATTTTGTATAAGAGCAAGAAACCATTTTTTTAAAATTAATGTTAAACATAAGACTATTAATTTTACAATAGCATTTATAAAGCCTATTATTAGATCAAACTAGTTTAGAAAATGTGGATATAGAATCACAGTTTTTCTTAAGTACCACACTTATTTCTAATAAATGTTATTATAAGACTTGTGGCTTATAATAGTCTAACAAAAATATTTTATATACATATATAAGAGTAATACGTAATACGCCTAAACGTCTTTTAAAACCATTCTGGCTTATTTGTGATCAAAATGAGAGCGTTCTAATACTAGGTATTGTTAAAGCTATATAAGTCGCCCATACTTAAAACGTACATTACTAGTTGAGTAACCACAGATATATAAAATGGAAAACACTCTTGTGACAATTGATGTGGATTTGAGTTTTTAATATGTTACCAGACCGTTAACCGACTTTAGTAGCTCTTTTTTTATTTGTTGCTAAAAGTGACACGCATAAAAGTACGGAAAATCATTGACCGTTGAATAAGTATAATATAAGTTTCATAAAATGTATGCAATACCAATAATACATAGAAAACGATACGTATTGTAAAATCAAAAAGTGACAATTATAATGATAATAAAATTTAGTTGAGTTAACATTTTTAGGATTCCGTACCCAAAGAGTGCAAACGGAGCCCTAAACGCTGTCTGTCACTCTGTCTGAACATTAAAGGGCTCTATCTTTTTGAATAAAATAGTTTAAAGCCTGAAATTTTCACAGAATATGTGTTATAATGACGAACTATCTAACAAATAATAAAAAATTTAAAAAGTTAAAATTTTATAAGGACGAAATACAAGAAACAAGTTTTAATTGTTTTTTCTCTATCGTTAAAACAGTAATACATTCAAGCTTTGAACTTGCCGATATTGTAAAAGAGAAGATGGTTCCGAGCAATTAAGATCTTAAATTACCATATCGAGTAAAGTCAAGCAACGTCGGGCTTAGTCGGTCATTGGATGGGTGACCGCTTAGCGGTACACTAAGTATGAAACCAACGGTTTGGTAGACTAACTCACACTTGATCATTCTTTGATATGTTTTACGTGTGTAGAGGATAAAACTATTCGGTTAGGTAATATCAGTTGGAGTTTATTAATTTCCAAAGACAGCTTGTCTTCTCTATAACTAATCTGCTTGTCATTCTGTCCTACCCTACTCAACAGGGCGTCCAAACGAGATGAACATTTGAGGAATATAGCACAACAAATAAAATATCATTCGAAAGTCGCAGAAAATTGATTGCGACCTAACATTTATTGTTTTGAATACCTGTAATGTGGCAAATGTTTTTCTGCTTTTGCCTTAGCTGATGTTTGACTCCACTACAGGGACATACGCTATCCTTACAGAAATGAGGCATAGGCTTTATTCCAACACGCTAGCATAGTGCGAATCGACTGACGGTATAAAGCCAGTGGCCATTCGACTTTTAAAATTTTTAACTTGGCTGAGCGTCTGCTTCCATATGACAGCAAGTTAACATGCCCCCCGGAGCACCAAGGAGCTAAGAAAAATGTACTACCAGACCCAATGACTCACCACTCTCGACGTTGCGTGACTCCATATATCGTTTCTAATAGAAGTTACTCAAGGCCACGAGCTCCTCCCTTACCAAATAAGACCTAAAAAATATATACCACATAAGGAACGGTTCTTTTTTTTTTCATATCACTAAGGTAGCAAACAGGCTCTCGGTCCGCTTGACGGTAAGGGGTCGCCGCAGCCTATGGACGCAACACTTGGGGCAACGCTACCGAGTTGCCAACCCTTAAAAAATCTAAAAACTTCTTTCTTGAAGAACCCCATACTGTAGTCCCTAGATAAGACCTTGGCAAGGAGCTTGTTCCACAACCTAAACGTTTGCACAAGGAAGTTTCTTTTAGTATAGCTGGTATACCATCTGGCCCACTCGACTTATGAAAATCCCACGGTTAATTCCTAGATATATCCTTCAGTGGGTATTCTTATTTAACAAGAACGGATTTTAGTAAATTCATGCCCTCAAGGGGTAAAGCTATGTCTGAAAATCCGTTAATTTTAAAGCTAAATGCATAATAATTGGTATTTGACCCTAAGGTTTAAACATTAAAATTGACGTGTTTCGCGTTTTCAATCATCCCCTAGGTGGGAAAACAGGGGATGAAAACATGTGCAAGAATTCCAATATATTTGCAAGTAAAACCATAAAACCAAAAACTTTATTTTCACAAAAATTTTACAAATTCAAATTAGTAAAAATAATATCGACTACACATTATTATGGGTACATTTTTTTATTTTCACGTACGTAACGTATTTAATTTTTCGATTACATTAAAATGTTGTTCTTCAAATAAAAATCCAATTTCATACCAAACATATTTGAGAAGCGATTTTACTAAATTACTCTGTGGGCACTCGATTGTCCATCCAATTTGGCTTCCATACACATTGAAATCCGCGCAGCAATCCCGTATTCTAATTACATTAGACATATAGAGGGCAGACATAAGAATGATTATCAATTCTGTAACCCGATTAATAACGTTATGACAAAACAAATAACTTTATTGGTTTGAGGTAAAACAATTAGTTTGGATTTGTTTACGACCTTGACAAATCACCTGGTTAGAGCTGCAGGAATCCAGTGGAAGGGGCTCAAAGCCGGCTGTTTTGAACACATATGGGGCTCGACTCCCGGCTCAGACGACAAATTTTGAAATTCTGTTATTTAAAGCTAGTTAATAAAAGGAAGTTAAATATGTAGTGGTACAATTCTGAACATTTGGCACAATTTGCTTAAATTACAAAGATCAAAATGTTAGGTACTATGACAATAGTATTATTAGTTAAATAGTTAGTGCCAAGAGCTGAAAAGCAAAATAGTTTTTAATACCTTCATGTTTTTAAGTACTTTTAAATTAGGACTAAATTTTAGTCTAGTGCTTAAGTCTCGTGTAACAAAAACTTTGTATCCACCTAAACTAAATATGATTGCGTAAGCAAAAAGCAAACAGAATTGACGTCTAAAGTACGTTATTTTATTACATTACGAAAAGGTCTTCTCAAATTTTATATTCAGTTCTCTTTAATGCTTAAGTTATAATGAATTTGCTCAACACAGCACATAGAAAATATTTAATTTAAATTAACTTTTTAGCAGTTCTGCTCAGAATATAACTTTCTTAGTTTGTAATTTTTCTTCTCAATAAAAACAGTTTTCTGTTTGTCGATTATAATGTTCTAGTTCCAGATAAATATGCTTACATTTTATAAATATACTATCCTCTTCTAGTCGCTGCTCTCACTTTCTGTAGGACACCAGAATAAGGGTAATAGGAACAACATCTTACTCCATTGCAGGTCTTCGTTTCAGAAGCTACCAATGGATCAATAATTATTCTGTATCAGGAACTGCAATTTTATATCTAGTAGTTTTTGTTTTCCATTCATTCCACCATAAATAACCGTAATAATTAAGCTAAAATATTTTTTCATCATTGTATAGATAAAGATATAGGGAAGAGAGAAAAAATAAAAAATATAGGCGTTAACCTAATAATAGGTCCTAATGATTGTTGATATTCTGACTTACCCTACTCAATTAACTGTCTTAAGAGGACGTCCACTGAAAACAGATCTTATCGCAACTGAAATGAAATAAAATACTTTACTTGTCATTCATTATTTGTTTAAGCAACTGTTTATTATTTTTTTTAATAATTAAAAAAATGTCGCCATAACATATTCACTTAATTTTTTGAATGAATTAATACTGAAAGTTATTTTGTAGGCAAAACCAGAAAAAAGGATTCTGTCTTATCTGAAGCTTCGTCATGCTCGTCTCGCAAGGCTCTGTGCTGTCTTCTAAGCTGTGTGCGTTAAGAAAACTCCATTCACTGAGTTCCCACAATTTTAGAACACACTATTTCCAAGCGCATTGGGATCCTTGGTGTGGACATTTCCAGCGACCTATGTCACTACACCACGAGCTTGAAGGATAAATAAAAAGATGAAAACGAATGTAATTTACGTTTTATTAAGATTTGGTGTTTCACCTCGCACCAGAGCAATACGCAGGACCAAAGAGTGACATAATTAGCACAAGGACAGTAAGTGAGACGAAAAATACTAATAATATCTGTTATTCAAGTTATGTTCAAGGCATGCATCAGCATAGACCAAATTCCTAGTAAAGCTACAGGCAAAGACAGGTGAAGATATATATGTCGTTCAATTACGTATCATTAAAATGTGCACCAATATTCAGCTAAGTCATTTTAGTCAGCCCTGTGGGTGTCCACCTCACATTGCATTTCTCGTTTCACAAGCGGCTCTGTATCGTTTATTTTGGGAATCTTAAGAGGAAGCCTATATCTAACAGTCCATTTCTAACGGGTGATCGTCGTATCAGCCAAAAGAAACCTGTTAGAGGTAGGCACCTTGTATGTCTCCACAACGACTGGTTTCAGCCGGTTGCTTCTGCTGCAGCTGATATGATAATATAAAGTATATCATATCAAGATTGTATTCAAAATCACTTGAAATTGAAAACCATTGAATTCTGTAATAATAAAGTAAAAATTTTAAAAAGTTCAATTTGTTGAACGTTAGGAGTTTTAAAATCCGAATGCGAAAACTCAAAACTACAAAAACTATTGCGTTAATTACGTTCTTAACCTATTTTCAAAAATCGTATTTGTTGCTTAGCCATTGTTTATACAAGTGCTAGAATCAACTTTAATCCTTAAAAATATTAAAAATCTTTATTTACAGAAAAAATGAGCTATTTTCGATCCGTCTATTTCTATATTTGCTATTTCACGTGTCAACTGTTTAGGCTAAAATTTAATACACAAAATATTTTTTTAAATTTAACTATTTTTTGGTATTGTTTTAAGATAGAATCAGTTATCAAAAGCTCTTTAGGGATCCTAATGAAAGTTTATAATTATAGTTTGTTACTAAAAATATATTAACTGTAACAGACAGTACTATAGTAAAACTACTAGGTCCCATAATTATTAATTAAATTAACTGTGCCACAAAATGTGCTGATAAAAGCTGCAATAATAATTTTAACAGTTATTTAAGCAACTAAATTATCCGATTAGAACACTTTTAAGTGTATAAACACTAAAATATACGAAAATTAACTGCCGCGGAGCACAAAAGTAATATAAGTTGCTATAAAGAGACCAGTTCATACAATGCACGCTAAAAGTTTACGCAAACTTAACGCCACGGCATTTAATCAGCACCGTCTTGGCTCATAACGTAGCCAACCACCAGACTTCCACCGAACGCGGCTAACTCGCGGTCAACCCGAGGTCAATGCGTGATCATCGCTAGCCGTTCAGTAGCTAATCCCGAACAAGCATATGAAATGTATTGTACATATGAAGCCGAGGAGTTTCTCCGGAGTGTCCCTCCGATTGAGCTCCTACCACATAACCTACCATTCCCCCCAAATGTGTATATTCTCCAATTAGGATTAAATTCTATACCTGGTCTCGGCAGAGAGTGGCGATTGCGATTTTCGAAAACAAATTGGGTTCCACCATTTTACTAGATGGCTGCCATGTATTTGAGTGGAATTTATGTCTTTTGGATTTGAAAACTTCAAGATGTCTTTTGGATTTGAAAACTTGCACACGTATTAAAGACTGATGACAATATAAAAATTTTACGTACCCCCAACCCTGTGACCCTCTCTCCCAAGTGCGCTTTCGTATATACTGTACCAAGCACCCTACGCTTTTTTTACAATGATATTAATTTCTTTTTAATCATCAAGTGTATTGAGACTTTTTATAACTGATGAATAAAATATTAATAATTAATAATTATGTTCTATTTTTTATTTCGAATTACTATTAAGGCGTGTTTTTAAGTTTTTTTAAACTATAATTTTTATTTATTTAATATTTTATATCTTAAAGTAATTTAAAAACCTGTCAAATTAAATTTTTAAACTGATTAACGTTTCGTAGCAAGAAATAATACATGTGTATTATAAAGCGTTATAGAGAACGTAGCACTTTATTAGCTTAAAATAATTTGTAGCGCTTGAAATGTTTCGTAGCAACGATCCAATGTAGCGCGTGAACATTTCGTAGCACCGATATAATACACCTTGTATCTTGAAGCGTTTTATAGAACGTAGCACTTTATTGGCTTAAAATATTGTGTAACCCTTTAATTGTTTCGTAGCATCTATATAATATACTATACTTGTCTTCTTAGATTAAAAAAAATTTAACAAAAAAACTACCAATTTAAAAAAAAAAAAAATCTGTTAAAAGTTTTTATTTTTGAGGGGCAAATTGCTATTTTCTCGTACACCAAAAAACTCCATACTCGTTACAAAATTTTATACAATCATCAACATAAAAAGCGTTTAACCGATTCCAAATTAGCACCAATTATTTTTTTTGTCCAAAAGTTTTAAATTTACTACATTAATATGTGGTCCCATATCCTCACAAGTGTACCCTTTTAAAAAAAAAAAAATATTTGCAAATCCGTTTATATATGATGGATATGTGTATATTTGTAGTCTCGGGCTCTTTTATGATTTGTAACGTTTAGTAACCCGTAGACAGCGGCGTAGCACTGCTGTTACTTGCATTGTTATGTACCTAGTATAATTTATATCACCAGTCATGTATAGCTTTATACTTAATAATGTAATTTATGACCATAAATTCTTCACAAGAACTCAAAATTGGTAAATATAAATATTTTACTCAAAGTATTATATAGAGATATATATGTAAATACTAAAATACAGATACATAACTTCACGACAGTTTCTCAAAGAGGTAGACAGATATTTTTGGGGCTACGGTCTTCATACACTTCTTTAGATATATCCACCCACCCACACGCATCAGTGCTTTCATCTTGAATCTTGACCTCGTCTTTACTGAGCCTTTTATTTTTATATTCGGATGGCTCCGTGGCTCAGATTTGAAACTCAATGCATAAAAATTGTTATTTGTTAATTGTTATATTCTAGAGATTGATGTGTTTCACGGTTTATGAAAAATCATCCATCTAGGGACCAATGCAGGGGATGAAAATTTGTTAAAAAGCTTTTTAACCATTTAACGTGGACGTAGTCTGATATAGATAACAATAAATCGATTAAAAAAAGATTAAGAATGGACTTTCACCTCTAATATTTAAGGGTATTTTTATTTCTACGTACATAACGTATTTGATTTTTCGATTATATTAAATTGATGTTCTTCAATAAATATACAATTTCGTGTAAAACTTATTTAAGAAGCAATTTTACTGACTCTGTAGGCATTCGATTTTCCATCCAATTGATTTCCATACACATTGTAATCCGCGCATCAAAACCGTATTCTGATTATATAAGACATATGGAAGTGGCTGACATAACACTGATTGTCAAATCTGTAATCCGATTAATAACTTCATTCATTCATAAATTAGTTAATTGGATACAGGCTTTGTGTTTGTTTGTGTGGGCACAAAATTAAACAATATAAATATGGCTACATGATTAAACTAGGCAAGATGTAGTGACAAACAAATTAACCGCTAAAAGAAAACGATTCGGCAAAACGAAAACGGCAGCGCCTCGCAGCGTGCTTCATACAAAATAATTTTCACTTATTTTTGACACTTACTAATCAAAAATTACTAAATTTTGAAGACGTGTTCTAGTAATAAATATCTAGGTCTGCAGCATGCCAGTTTTCTATTAAATTGTATACGTTAATAGTTATAGAGGATTCTAGTTTTACATACAAATGGTTTCAATTAAAATTTTGAGTTATTGAAAACATTTTTCAGGTTTTAGGAAAACCATAGACATAGATATCCGCCTTAAAATCATGCCTACAAACTTTCACAGTGTTTGATCAGTAAATGTCAAAAATAAATGGAAAATTCGTTTGTATGAATCGTATTTAGGCGCCGCGAATCGGATTCTCTTAAGTAGTCAAACTGCCTCAATATAATTTATTTAAGTAAATTATGTATTACTTTATTAGTTAGTAAGCTACTATCGCATTGGGCAGACCACATTTATTATTAAACCGATAATTATAATCGATGCGGTAAAAAAGTTGCGACGAACACGGATCGGAAAACACAGTGTGGGTAGATAGACGACCGCGAGAGCTGCAGGAAGCCAATCTTTGGGGAAACGACGAAATTTTTAATGCCGTTGTTATCAAGGTTATTAATAGTAAGTGGTAAACTTTTAAACATTTGGTACAATTTTTTATAGTACAAAAATCAAAATATTAGGTACTACAACGAAACGAATCATTATTAGTCAAAAAGTTAGAGTCAAGTCTTAAAAAGCAAACAAAGATTTTTATCCATACTCATTTTATTAATGCGAAACTAACTATGTCCATCTGTAACCTATTCACGCTTAAACTACTGTACCGAAGAAGTAATAGAAGAGGTTATTGGATTTCTGAAGGGTCGGCAACGCGCGAGTGATACTTCCACCTTAGAGGTAAAAAAAAAACCGATTAAGATAAAATTTGGCATGAAGATAGTGTGGGTCCCGAGATAGGACATAGGCTATTTGAAATATTAAGTGACAGTTGGTTTTTATTTCTATAATTGATGAGTTGCCGTTAAAATCCTCCACCGATAACCGAATTTAGGGCGGGTGGAACCGCGGGAAAAAGCTACTACTTACATATTTATACTGGTTTTCAAATTAGGACTAAAAAGATTACATTTTATATTAGTGCTTAAGTCTCGTGTAATAAACGCTTTTAGCTACCTACCTGTACTAAGTAGAATGCGTAAGCAAAAAACACACAGCATTACCATCCCTATAAAAGTATAAAGGTCTGCTTAAATTTTAAAATCAATTTTCTTTAATGTTGAAGTAATATTGTATTTGATAACATAACAAAGCAAATAGAAAATATTCAATTGAAATTTACTTTTATTACTTTTCAGTTGCCAATAGCTGTGAATAAATCTGAGTTTGCAATATTTTTTTTTATCAATTTCCTGTTTGTCGATTATAATGTCTTCGTTCAATGATACTGTTTTTTAAGTATACTATGCCTGAAGTCACTGTGAAACACCAGAATTATCACCATCAGCATTATCAGAATCACCATTCATTTTAACATTGTCTCCACCGTAAATAACCGTAATAATTAAGGTAATCTATAAAAAAAACACTGAGATTAATACATCATCGTATATAAGAAGAAGAGATAAAATAAAAAATAAGTTCGTTAACCTAATAATAGGTCCTAATGAGTCTTAATTTTCTGTCGTACCCTACTCAATTAACAGTCTTAAGGGGATGTCCATTGAAAAAGATCGTATCACAACTGAAATTTAATAATCACTTTTCGTCTCATTTGCTCTTTTTTTTATGAAATTGATTTTAATTAATTGTTTAATTAATTGCACGCCTCATAAGCGGAGCGGTGAGGTAGTGCTCTACTCTCGACACGTCAAAAAACCCAGTCTTTCGAAACTTAAATGACGTTTTTTTTTTAATATAACACTTACAGGATAATATGAGTGCACTAATATGAAGTTAAATAATCTGTCTAGCACATATGGTACATTTTATAAACAATTAATTTGTTTAATATAATAAATAATAACATTAAAACTAATCATTCTTGGACGTCCGTGAGTCTGTGTTTATGTGACCATGTATGTGGCAGAGAAATTGGTCGAAAAATTCATCTTACCGGAATACTTTAGTTTTTAATATATAAAGTATTACACTGTGCTGATTCCTAGTTAATATTAGCGTTCTTAGTACTGTCGTTTAATTATAATTTATAAAAAACTAATATACCACTGTATACTGTATATCTATATATATATTTTTTATTTTTATTTTATAGTATATTTTTTCCTCAACTTATTTGTTATTTTATTTTAAAAAACTTGAGTTTTTGTTTTAGATTTTTTTTTTAAATGTGAATGTCCGCTATGAGGCGTGCACTTTTGGATTTTCCAAATTTTTTTAAAATGTTGCCATTGCATAAACGTTTACTTAATATTTTTAATTACTCAATATAGAAATTCATTTTGTAGTTGAAACCGGAAATAAGGATCCGTCTTTTCAGAAGATTAGTCCGTTCATTCGTAGGTTACATCTTAATGATTTCGCTATTTTTCTATCTATTCTGACTAAATTTTCGTACAATTTACTAATAATAATGTTAGTAACACTAATAATATTTTTGATATTACACACAGCGCTAATTACATACAGCAACAGAGTACGTTATTAGATCTCTTACTAAGCATAACTTGTACTATGGATACCAGACAATACATACAAATACATAAATATATTGTTTTTTGTGAATACATACATATTTTACATTTTACATAGAAAACACCCAGACTCAGATACAGACAGAAATTATGTTAGTTAAACCACTAATGTCAAATTATATTCGTTTTAGTGCGTACCAGTTATGAATATCTAATAAAAGATAGTTTCAGTTGACAGGTCAAATCAGTCAAATCAAAACTTTAAAAAGCTCAGATCTTCAGGATGAATGCGGATCCGGTTAACTCCTACACCCGGTCCGGCACCAGTTGGAGAATGGTATCGATTTACCCGGATTCGATTGCCAAAAGGTAATTTCAATAAATTTTTGGACAACTTACCTTTAAAATATCTATCACAAATAATGTCTTTATCCTAATCCTAACAAAATATCTAAAAGCAAACTACTATTAGTGATTACTTCATGTCGCAACGGAGCATCCAGTAAGCCTAATTCATGGCATAGGGATAAATCGCCTCAGCATTTATACCTGCACTGCAGGGGCACACTCGTCTTCTTGATAAAGGAGTCTTAGGCCGTAGTTCACTAAGCCGACCTAGTGCAAGTTGGCGGACTTTGTCGAGCTAGTGGCCACTCCGAAACACGGAGGACCTCAGCAAGATCACTAGGCGGTCACTTATCCAAGTAGTAACCACACCCATTTATTAACTTCGAGTATCATTTTCGATAGACTTATGACACTTATGTCACTAGGTCACAAGCTCGATGTATACATAAAGAGATGGATATTTCTTTCAAGGAATAACCAATACATAGAATCGGCATAGACTAAATTCTTAGCAAAGCTTCAAGCAGAGACAGGTGTAGGTATATGTGTCTTTTACATACGTATCATCAAAACTGCAAACACATATCCCAGCTAGTTCATTACCGTGAGTAGCCATCTCACACTGCATTTTTCGTTTCACAAGCGGCTCTGTAGCGTTCGTTTTGCAAATCTTAAGTGGCAGCCCACGTCTAGTAGTGCATTTCCGTTAAATTTTTTAACAATTAAGTAAAAATTTCAAAAAAAATATCGTATTTGTTGCAAAGCCGTTTTTATAAGTGCAGGGGGACAGACCTCCACTTAGAGCTAAGAAGCTTAAGACTTTGTTTAGCTAAAAGAAACTGTCAGAATTTTTAAGCCACCCATAAGACCTCTATCTTGGCTTAAAGACCAGAAAAGACATCACAACAGCCAGCACCGACAATTTAACTCTAAAGCACGGAGGAACTCAAAACATTCTGCCGCTATAGGCGGTCATTCTTCCAATGGCTGACCAAGACCGAAGTGCCTTAACTTCATTACTTAACTTCATTATGTTTTCGACAGACAAATATAACTGAGCCATGAGCTTCCATTTAATGTTAAGTAAAAATTGTATTTGAAAAATATCAACTTTAATCTTCAAAATATTAATAGTTTTTAATCATATAAAAAATTAGCTTTTCAATATTTGCTACTTCACTATCCTTCGCGTGTATTTTTCCATGTAACTATTTTCTGGTGTTGCTTTAGGATACGAACAGTTATCAAAACTCATAAGGATCCTAATGAAAGTATGTTATTTTAAATTGTTACTACAAGTTTATAACTGTTAGAGACTGTGTTGAAACTCTTGTCGAAAGGTCCCATAATTTTTAATCAAAATAACTGCGCCATAAAATGTCGGTTATAAAGGCTGAAATAATATTTTTAACTGTTATTTTAAAGCAACTTAATTATTTGATTAGAACACTATTAGGCCAGTCTAGTATTACTAAATTAACAGCCGCGGAGCCCAAAAATTACTTGCGGTCAATCCAAGGTCAATGCGTGGTCATCACGGGCCGTTCAGTAGCTTATCCTGAACTAACATATAAAATGTATTTTTAAATACAATATTAAGTATAAAAAAAAATAGAAAAATAGTTATACTGATTGACCGAACGCGCTAAAAGTGATCCTAAAATGCCCACAGGCGTTACATTTCAAGTGGTGGCGCTAGTTTAATACACAATTAATTGAATCAATTGTATAAAGCGTTAATTCCACGTAGTCTCTACCACCAGCTAAGCAAATGCTGAGAAAAAAGAGGTATTTATTTAGGTGCGCTTCAGTCACAAAGGAAATTATGTACCTATGCGAGTGTCTCTTCTAGCTCGTTTTGCGTGATTTATTCTTATGATAATGAAATAAATTATATTTTATATTTATCAAGAATAATGTAAAGCAACTTTACAGAAGTGACAAATACTAACAGTCCTTTTTTATATGGTAAATAAGTAGGTACCTTATTCAACCCGCTATCTTACCGTAGCATTTGACTGTTGATGTAATAGAAAACTGAGTTGTCACAACATCACTGCGGATTTGGGTCGTTTTGGCCGGATGATTTAATAAATATTCAAATAAAGGTCGTGGCCCAATGGGCCCAAACGACTGACGTAAGCCGACTGTCCCATGAACTCCATTATAGCGTAGGCGTAAGAAATGTTTACGACACACGTTGTATACAAATGTTAACCCTGTTCCATTAGGAATAAGAATGTGTTTCGAATAAAGTTGTGCTGTTTACGCTTTGCTTTGAATGTTTGTGTATTACAGTTAAGGAAATGACATAGTTACTTGTACAGTGGTATTTGTATAGATGAAAACTTTTAACATTTTAGCGATAACAATATATTTTTACTTGTTTTTTGTGTTGAAAATCCGCAAAACTAAAACAAAATTAATTCTGTTAAATTATATAGGCAATGATAATTCTACTGTTTTCTTTAACGGAAACGGGTTGAAGCGGCGAACAACTTTTAAGCATAGATCCCAAAAAGTTTTTTGGCGATAGTTACCGCGCCTAGAATTCATTACTATCTACTCTCAGGAGAAAATATGAAATCGAAATCCCTGGTCTACCACTGCCTTAAATATTGTTATATATGTATAACAAGCAAGTACGGAAACACTTATCTTTGTCAATTAATATTTTGTCCTAATTGCACTCTTGGACAAATCATCTTATATAAGTATATACCCAATATAAACCACCTGTGTCTCACTGATTGCCTCAAATGAAAACCCCTGCTTCAGTTCATCATTGGTAAAGTCAGAAAAATTGTTTCACAATGAACCTACGAGAGGCTACTAAAATTGGCAAACATGTGTGATGAGAATATACGAATTCATAACCGAAAATATGTTGACCGCAAAATATGTCGATTCGACGCCGCGCGACTGCTTAATATGAAAATTTAACTTAATTTTATAGTAATTTCACATTGTTAATTCGAAATAGAGCTTTTACATTCATTATTTATGAAACAAATTGATTTTACTCTTAAACAACTAATAGTTAAGGTTAATTTAATTTAGTTAAAATCGTAACTAGGTACCTACAAAATGTTGTTTTTTATACCTACCTATACCATGTAGTGCTGTTACCTATACCACGCTTGTACTAAGTGTATGCGGAGTCACGTATCGTTTTAGGCTTTATTAAAGTCTCGTGATATCGATCGCGTCGTTTACCAAACACTCGACTGAAGAGGCTTCCTTCCGGATACAATGAACCCAAGCGATGCTGACTAAGCAATTTATAACCGATATCGACAAGCACCCTCAAAAAATAATTTTAACCCAAATTCGATACTCGTCACTCACTCCACACCCTCTATATTCTATATTTGTAGAAGTATCAGCCAGGACAGTTTTAGTACAGTCACTTAGTTTTTACTTACAAATATTCATAACATCACGCCTATTTCCTGCACGGGTGAGCACAGAGTAAAGACTTCCACTTGTTACGATCTTGGCATACTTTTGCTTCATCCATACGCGTCAACTTGTTTATACCAGAGAACTAGAGATCTCGCTTTATCTTAAGAACAGAATCAATTTGAAAGAGATGTGCTGTGAGAGGTTTTACTCAACCGATTCCTGAAATTTGATCATGTACCTTTGAAAAGCTGTCATCCAAACTACTCATATTCACGTCGCAACGGTGCAACCATATTCGCCAAAATTTTTGCACAGGGATATTCAGAGAGACGAAGAAGTACGCAAGCTACCCTTTATCCTAAAAAAATCCTATATTTTTTTTTTACTATAACCAAATTCCACGTACGCGAACTATTTGCGTAGGAATTCCACGCTGAACACCTAATTTAGCGCAAGAAAAGCCGCTGGCAAAGGCTAGTAATGGATGAAGAAGATAAAAAGTAAATATTAGATATTTACCTATTCTTTTGTTTTTTATTTTATTAAACACAACGTCCGTCTTTATTAGCATAGGATTTAATGAAAATGTGTTTTTATATATATATTTGCAATATTGTACAATACGTTTAATAATACATAAGTAAACCTTATAATAATTAACCCAATTTCACAACAATCCCGTAAGTTTTATTTCCATTTAATCTAAGCCATTACATTCGTCTAGTAAAAGAAACCTTGGGTAAGTCCTTGGTTACGCATCATCGATGTTAACTCCCGACCGCTGGTACTCAGCCGGGCTCGAGGTCTGAACGGTATATTGCACATTAAATTTAACAACGCTTTCGTTTTCCGAGCAAAATATTAAAAAAAAATTCAAAACCCTTCCTTACATTTCTATAAATCCCAGTAAGATTTTTTTTTAATGAAACATAAACGATTTTATGATTGTCTGAAAATTTTGCATGGGGATTTATTAGTGGAGTAAAGCTTTTATTAACATTGAATAACATTATTGATCTATTTGTATATATACCTATATATTTACAAATAATTACTATAATTAATAATATAGTTTGACAACAGCTGCTCTTCTTATGTTTATTATTATTTATGTTTTGAATGAAGGCGCTTTCAAAAGCAAAGTATTTTATCAATAAAAACTGGTTCTACAAATATGTTTTTAATTATTATCTATATCTATATACATACATATATATATATAAAATAAATAACAAACTTCTAGTAGAGACATATAAAGTCCTAGTACATCAATCTTGCAAATACTCAAATCTTCATAGAATTATTAAATATACATACATACTCGCAGAAATTATATTGCTTTGTTTAAGACTCCCTGAAGATTAGAATCTTATGCCTGGGCCTCACACATCGCGAAAACATACGTGCGAAAAAACTACATAAAACCTACGGCGAAGGTGCTTGGCCACACTGCGCGTTGTGTGTGCTGTTGTGTTTATTGCGATAAACGCATGGCAGTAAATATTTTTTTTTATTGTGTCACTTAATAGTTATTTGTCATACAAGTGAGTAAAAGCGTTTTTTGGTAGAAGTGCCGACTTTAAAGCCTGAGCTAGCGGAGTACGCTAGAATTAAATCAAGAGCGTAGCGAGTGATTTAAATATATAGACTACTGAGCATAGCGAGGGATTTAAAGGCACGAGACCGAAAACATTTGCTCACGCGTCCAACATACAACTTTTCACCTCAGCGAGAAAAATATTTTCACGTGACTTTTCTGGTAAAAAGTTAAATTCAGCATTGGAGACTTGTTGTCTTAATTCTTCTGGTGTCAGAGAAATATCTTCGTAGCTTGTATCGCTCATTTTTCAAACAAAACAGAATTATTAATTAAATAAACAATCTTATGTTCAAAAAACTAGCTTGCCGCCACTTGACTTTGTTTTTTTTTTTAATTATGGTTGCGTTCAAAATTGTACTTACTACAACCTCTGCCATTGCTATAAAACAACGTATGATATTTTTTTAGTTAGCTGTATAAACTTTTAAAAACTCACTTAAAAACCAAAAAAATGCTATGTAGTTATATTCTTAATTGAAAGGTTAAGTATTTGTCCCGAAATTTGTTTCTTCTTTTTTTTTCATCATCGGGTTAATTCCAAAAGTCAATGTTCGAACAGTGAATTACTTTGCCTCACTAGTGAGTAAAATCACTAAATTTGGACAGAAAAACTATCCTTTTCGTGCTGGTGAGGTGAAAAGTCTTTTTCTTGTGGCCAGCATCCTTAGGGTTCCACAATATCGGCTCAGACTTGTAATTGCTAATAAAATTCAAAACCTTCTCGATACTCCAATCCAATCCAGGTCAAAAATACGAGACGACTGAAGTGCGGCCACACAAGCGAAGTACATCGCTTTGATGTGCGAGACTTTACCGACAGCGAAGCGATGTGCTTGTGACTTCGCACGAAGTGTCGAAGTATTCACGAAAGTGTGGCTACATATATTGCGCTAGCCCCAAAGATAAAGTCAAAAGACTTCACCTTAACCTTGAGCTAGGACATATTTATAAACGAAGTTACCAATAGACAATTTTTTAACTCTAAAGAATTTTGAAAACGTTTTTTTCACACACCATTATAACTAATATAAAAGAAAAATTAACATAGTATTGAATCTATCTTTGCAAACATACAGCTGGATAATCGAAAAGAACATAGAATACTTTTATACCAACAATGTGTTCCTACAGGAATACGTTTTCCTTGGGGCACTATTTCCGTTCACGTCGCAACAGTGGTACTTGATTTATGGTGCAAGAGTAGCTGAAGAAAAAGAAAATAATATAGGAGGGGTGTTTTGAAAAATCTTTTAGCGATTATTGAATTCCGCGAAAGCGAAACAGCGAGCGAACGCACTAGTAAACTTATAATACTTAGTACCAATTCAATTCAGAGCCAATTTTAAAAACGACGATGAAGTTGTTGACTATAAGCAGAAGTTACTGCGATTGTTACGGCGTTATCTGAAATATATACTTAGAATGTTTTTCGTTAATACTGGCAAGTATTATTAGATTGGAAGATGCTTCATAGTATAAGAAAAACTTATGCATGCAGAGACGTTCCATTTGCAGTAATTTTGTTGCAAAAGTCTGTAAAATTAATCTAATGGAAATTAGATTTCCGTTTTGTTGTTTTATTCTTTTAATGCTGCACAGGATCTAAGCTTTGGTAACCTTTCCTGAAGTTTGTTTGAGTTTCAGTCACCATAATAAAGTTAATTGACAGCAACTGTAATAATATTGTCAAACATCAATATAGTATTTTACATGTGGAGGAGTTTGTGGCTCGACATGTTAACTACCAGCGAAATAGGCAGAAACCATCGTAGTTTTTTCGTTTCGGCTCTGTTGACGACGATGTTGAAGAACTAGGTTCAAGAGGTGTAAAACGTTAACACCAATGCTAAGCGAATTTAACGCAATGACAGCTGACAAAGTAATCGCAAATAATGATTGCTTATCCAAAAATTATCACACCGTATCAAATTCTTTTTTAAATGCAAATGAAAAAAATAATAGTGTATGAAACTAGTACTCACAGTATTGCGCAATGGGGGCACATAGCCGAGAGCGTACGAGAGCCGTCCCGCCGCCCGGCCGCGCCGCCGCGCTACCGCATGGCGCCCGCCCGCCAGCGTCTGCACGTGCCCAGCTCGCGCGCGCGGAAACTGCACGTGCTATACCCGCGCGCACTGTAACTACACGTGCTAATCCCACGCGTGCGAACTTGGCACGCGGAAACTTCGCGAGCTTAACACGTGCTTCGACAGCCGTGCGTACAGTCCACGTATCGTCGCGTCGAACAGTCCGACTGAAAAAAAGTATCATCTCTTTAGAATGTTTTATTACATTTATCTAACAACACCTTACAACTAACTTTTTACTTAATTCTAATTGTTATATCAAGTTGAAACTTTCAACATTATGCAATTCTTTTAAGAGACTATAGTACCTAAATTTCATTTTTTTTTGGCAAAGGTTTCTCCGGATCCGCTTAGCAGATCCGACTAAAATTTAATGACTGTTCTTCGAGATATGGTTCAAACCCTGAAAAACGTAAAAACTTGTTTGGTAAAAGAAATCCTAAGCTGACAAGGGGTCAGTTCACTGTTTTTTATTAAAGTTTTGGCAAAGAAATATCCAAATTGCTATTAGTTTCCAACTTTGCTAAAGCGTAGCCGTAATTGTACTTTAAACCCTGAGAAAATCATTTTTGATGACAATGATAAATAATACACACGGGGTACTTGCCCCTTAACAACATAATAACATGCCTTAAAAATAATTTCATTCGATCGGCCATCGAAAGTGTTTAGATAGTGCATTTGACTACCCTCTATCGTCACATATAGCTAGGCGAGTGCTGTCCAGCCAGTTATACATTTTGTCGCGGGGCCACGACTGTCTCCACAAATTATTTTTACTTTATTTAAGGCAATGATAGATTTAAATATGTATGGATAAAATAAATGTTTTGGCTGAGATATTAATATATTATCATCCTTAGGGAGGGAGAAGGTATTCCGCTCTTTAATAACTATTCAAGTTTGGGCTCGTTTGACTTACACCTTTGAACTAAGATGGTTATAAGAACTAAACCACATCAGAGGTGTTTCTTCCTTCCTTTATCCCACAAATATACTTTTTGTCGAGGTTTTCCTAGATTTCAGTATGGGATTGAAGAAGGATGTAATTAGATTTTTCAAATATCGGCCGCTATAATATATAAAAAACTTATCTTAAATGAGTCTTTTGGTAAAATATATAAGAGGGTTAATTAAAAATACTAAGAGGGTTTAGTGCTAGAGGACGGAATCAGGAAGTAAGGAAGGCTAATATGGTTTTAAGACCGACTTGCAATTCATTAATAATTTAATTTTTATGGGACACCATTTGGGCTAGTCTTCAATTAAAAAAATCTTTTTGTTTTTACCTGTTATTCTGTTTTATTATTTATATAATTATAAATATATATTAAATATATTTTATATTTAGATAAAATATTTGTTATATTCATTTTCAGTATCAAGATTTTATTGACTCCCTCGCAACTTAGTTTGTAGTGTGGCCGACTGCAGAGTTTGATTCCCGCATTGGACAAACATTTATGTGATAAAAAACATTTTTGTTTGTCTTAAGTCTGGTTGTATTTATGTATAATATGTATGTATTTACAAAAAAGAAGTAATATATATGTATCTGTATCCGTTGTCTGGTATCCATAACACAAACTTTGCTTACTTTGGGGCCAGACGGCGCTGTATGTAATGTCCAAAAATATATATTATTTATATTTATTATTAAGAGAAGCCAATCTTTGAAATACGCTTATTTTCATTGTATCAAATGATGCCCCTCTTGACCGTTTATTTAATTTAGAATTATAAACAAAACAGAAATAATATCTTCACTAAGCAGTGATTAAAAATGAACAAATTTAGAAATTGGTAGGTAAATCTAGAAATGATTTCACAGTGTATAAAAGATTCAGTAAGACAAAAAGCAAATTCTTTATTTTTTTATTAAATCAAATATTGTGGTATGACGTAATCGGTTTGTGCTATGTGCCGTACAGAAAATAATAGAAATGCGTTTTTTAATTTAACGGTTTTTTCTTTGTTTTTAAGTCAACACCGCCTTTGTTTTTAAATAAAACCAAAAAAATAATTTAATTTTTTTTATCTCTCAATGGAACATGATATTTCCACTTAAGCACATACAACCAAATTTCTGTATTATTAAAAAAATGTTTTTCGCCGGCAAAATTAGTAAAATGTTAATTTTTCAGCAGAACCCGAGCACTCCACAGTACAAACTCGGATTTTATAAAAAAAAAAACAATGCTAAGTTTTCTTAACCCTAAACATTACAAATGTGCATTTTCTCATCTACTGGCAAAACTTAGGCATATCATAGCATGCCTTATATTGTTTTTCACAAGATAACAAAAGGCGGTACTAACGATTTTTGATTTTCATATATTTCATTCCTAAAATGTGTTTTATCTATCCAGGGTACATGGCAGCACAACCTGAGTACACCCTGCTGCCTGAGGAGAAACTTTTCTTCTGTATGTGTATTATACCGTGTAGTGAGTTGTCTTCTTAAGAGGAAACGATTCGCGGCGCCTCGCAGCGGGCTTCATACAAACGAATTTCTCATTTGTTTTTAACATTTACTGATCAAATACTGAGAAATTTCTTAGTCATTATCCCAAGCCGAATACCTAGGTCTGTGGTTTTCCAGAATCTTGTAAAATGTTTTTATTAAATAGATTTTTTTTTTTAAACCATTTGTATGAACTAGAATCCTTTATAACTTTTGAACTATAAAATTTAACAGAAAACTGGCACACTGCAGTGCTAGATATTAATTACTAGAACATGGCATCAAAATTTCGTGGTGTTTTATCTGAAAGTGTCAAAAATAAGTGAAAAATTCGTTTGTATGAAGCACGCTGAAAGGCGCTCCGAATTGTATTCTCTCAAGAATTGTTTAAAATAAGCCTCACTTATCACCACAACATCGCTCACCACTGGTAGCTTAGAGCCTAAATATTAACTTCCATAGAAAAACTTTTCGTTACTAAAATTTTTAATGCATTTTATACCATTCTTTCTGCGACACATGGTTGATAATTTTATTTTTTAGAAATCACCTTTATTGCAGATTTGTGTGAGTAGTAAAATAATATACATAGTGTACTCTATGGTGTGTTACTTTTGTCAATATTTAGCTTAATGTTACAGTACAGTTTTCAATAAATTAGTTTATATTTTTGTTGGTCTTTTTACGGCACTTAGTTACTTTGCTGAAATTGATCCTCATAAATGTCCCTTCGATTAAGACATAAAATCCAAATTGATTTTTTTTTCACGGGTTCGATTTCCGGACTGGACAAGGTTATGTTTTTTCGATTTTTGAAAAAATACTGTTTTACTTATTTTAGAGAATAAACTATGTTTCCTTTCATAAAAATATTACCACTGTTAATATAAAGGGTACTTTCCCTCCAACCGTAGAACCATTTTCCCACCTTATATGTTCATGAAATGTTTATGGTTAAAAATATTTAGTGCAACACAGTTTGTGTGAATATAATAACGTCGGATTCACCTTGATTCTAATTAAAGTAACGCCAGTCTATGACTGTCCAGGGTATACAAATATTAAGGGTTTTGAATAACTATGAGAAACCTTTTTTTTTTTAAATTTAGAAATTCTAGTATGCCAGTTAGCTCCTATGGTTTATCCTACATAAAACTTTAATAGTGAGCTTTATGACTTGTCCAGTCGCCAACCACCTTCAGAGCTATTTTACATAGAATTAACTCGCACCGCCCCCCAAATAAAATGCTTAGTTTCTTAATTACTAAAAAATAAAAAAAACATAAAAAAAAAATACGCAAACAAAATTATTTGTTTTTGTTATTAGGAGTAGGAAAAAATGTTTATATAGTGTTTAGACAAAAATTTGAAGCTAAATAGGGTAACGACCAGAATATAAATTTATAGAAAGAAATAACTTAAAAATATAAGGGAGCACGGAGAAAACAAGTGCTGAAGATTTCAAAAGGCAAAAAATATATATTTACACTTTTTATGTGAATAGTTTACTTTTTTTAAAAGTTTTTTATACAATTTTAGTGTAACTTAACGATATGGACACACATAAGCTACAGAGAACGACTTCAATGGTTTTATTAATTATGTATAAAAGGAAAATAATAATTATTATTCTCACATAATCTCTTACTATCTCTATATCAGTCCGCTGATGTTTACTGCTAAACGTAGGCGATGTTGTGTGTGTTTTTGTGAAAAAAATGGTTTCATATTTTCACTTTTCTCACTTTCCTTTTTTGGCGACTCAAATAACAACAATAAGTTAAAATTACAAAGATTTTTTACGTTATGTACCTATTAAAAGCACTTCTTGAGAAAAGAAATTCATCAGTAAGAAATTACCGTATTTTTCCATTGTTCCCATTTTTTTATTTTTGTTGCCCAAAAAGAAAAGGTTATCAATTAACCTCTTACATAAGTGTAAGTATCATTATATTTTAATAGCAAGTTCCAGATATATGAACATAAGAATTTTAAGCATATTTGAGGTAGCCTGAGTATTGTGAAAAAAAATGTTTTTTGGTAAATGAAAAGGATTTGTATATGATCGTTTTTATAACGTTTTGGTACATGACATATTTAAGGTGGACATTACATGGACACATTTTAGTACACTATCTTAATATTACGACTGCGTCCGATCTTGAACTCTTGCTTTCACAACAAAACATGCGGAAAATAAGTGGACAATAATAATTTCATTCCAAGCCCGCGCTGCGCTCTGAGCTGGTACATTAATATTGTATGAAAATTGAGCTGTATTGTATTTTCAGCCTGACGCAATGCAGAAAAACTAGTTGTACGGTGTTTCATTGTCAGATTTTCAGAACAGTTTTTTCATAATTAATAGTTTTTATGTCATGAAACGGCGCATCACAGCCACACGTAAGGTTAATGCGGAGCGGTTTCAGCCGGCTTAACGCATGACATAGTAACCGCGTCTTCACGCTTCAGCTTCAGCGGTTGGAAACTCACTGGTGTATTTAAACTTAATACTCACATTAACATCCCAGCGTCGGGTTTTCGGTTATCAACTAGCGGTAAGGTAAACAAATGAACACACAATCATTTTGGTATATACGTTGGCGCGGCGGCGGTCACATGCGGGCGACCGCGGGTCGACAGAGCGGGGGCCCTGCTGCGGCCCCGCACGAGGCAAGCTGCCTCCGCCACACCGCACTGTACGCGACGCTTACAATCTAAATGAGCGGATTAGGTGCGCGCGGGGCGGAAGTGTCCGAGGCGACACGCGCGTCGTTGCCTCTACAGGCCGCCACTGAGGCGGGGCGGCCCGGGACGTCCGCCCCCCGCGCCCTCTCGCACCCCTAGCACCCCTCACAACCTCTCACACCCCTTCGCGCCCCCGAGGCGCCTCTGCGCAGCGCCCCCGACCTGCCATGTGCCCAGAACGCGCTCTCGCCTCGCAAAGGGTTGTCGGCAAAGGGAAATTACAATCGTCTTTTTGTAGTGACGACAATTGGCCGGGCGAGTTTTCAATAAAAATTTTCGCTGGAAAACTCTCTGGCGTTGACTGAATTTTAATTTTGCGTTCCTTTTTAGGCAACTTAGGCTCTTAAGTGAGTTGTGCAATTTATGTCAAGTGTTGCGGCTTGTAGGTTACGTAACATGCGTATAAAGGTACCGTAGCCGTTCTGCATTCACAGTCTCGGCTGGAATATCCCTAACGCAGCCCTTAAATTTTCAGCGGTGTCACGAATGCGACCGAATTTTCTCGAGTATGGCCGAAACCAGCCGAACTTCACCGAACAAGCGCCCGGCGCCGCCCAGTCGATAAGGCTGTCTCCGCACGACGCACCGAACAAAGACACTAATGCATAGTAATTATATTTAATTAATAATAACTGCAACTACTTGGTTTAGTAACCATATCGTTGTATAAGTTTAAGAGAAATGAATTTATATATTCATACTGCATCAATATTTTCATTAATTCTTCGCTTTTCAGTTTTATATATTTTAACAAGTAAAACTTTTCTACAGCAAACTTTTTTAATTCTCCACAAAACCAAAAATAAAATTAGGATACATTCTTCATGTCACTTATCTGAAATAATGGACATTAATTAAAAATAAAATAAGCAAAACTAAATCATGGTTAAGTCTTTCATGTTTTTTTCTTGTATTTAAAGTATTTAAACCTTATCTAGATATTTGAGTTTCTTCTCTCATATGCATGCCGCAAATAATATTAATATAATAAATAAAAACTTTTTGAGATATTTCGCCTTGATATATTTATTTCAATGGATTTATGTTTTAAATGACTGCATTAATATTTCTCCTTCAGTGGCACAAGGAAAAATATTTAAAAAAAAATATTTCCTAATATTATCTACTGCAGGCAGAAAAACTTAAGTACTTTTAATAATTTTATTTTCTTCGTTCTTTGCGAGTTCTGAATCTCAAAAAAATGTATCGAGGTGGGTAGAAGTCCAGCTACTACGACTAGTTTTTTTCAAGGGGATGATCTGTCAAGGAGGTTTATTATGGTACTGCCAATTGGTTGGTTGCAATTTTCTAGCACACTTGGTCAAACGAATCCTCGGATCGCTTTCGTGCCTTTCAATCACGAGTGCACAAAATTAAATCGTTAGTGTATCCCTCGTTTGTTATAGATTTTAAGTTAAGTTATGTTTCAATTCAAGTTAGTGCTTTAGAAAAGGTATGTATGCAAGTCTTTTACAGGACTCATTATTCGACTTGCAATATTGGAAGTTCCAGGTTCGATTTAAGCAATAGTCTCGATTGTATCTTTTTTACATAAATAACAAATAATTTATCAAAGTAACTGTAAGGTATCTTAATTTTCTGTTGGTAATAAGTTGTTTACGCTACAATCGTACGCAGACTATAGAGGTCTATCAAAGAAATAAGCTAAGTCTGAGGCGGGCTAGCGCACCCGGGTTTTTTTTATACCATCAAAGTGGCAAACAAGCACACGGTCCGCCTGATGGTAAGTGGTCACCGTAGCCTATGGACCCTTGCAACACCAGAAGTATCACTCACGCGTTGCCGATCCTTCAAAACTCCAATAACTTTTTTCTTGACGAACCCTATACTGTAGTCCTTAGAGAAAAACTTGGCAGGGAGCTCATTCCACAACCCAAGCTTTCGCGAGAGGAAGTTTCTCTGAAACCGCACTATACGCGACCATTTCGGTTCTAAAGTGTGAGAATGAATTCCCTGCCGATGGCGAGCGGTGCGATATAGGAAGTAGCCGTGGGTATCATTTCAAGCAGTAGAACACACACAGGGAGGCAAAGTCTCTCCTCAGACTTGAGAATTCGATACGGCAAGTGAGTTTGGGATTGTCGACAATTCTCACAGCCCGTCGTTGAACCGAGTCAAAAGGGCTATGCTGGTATCCGGGTGCACCCATCCAGAAATGGCAACAGAACTTCATATGGGACCGGACTTGCGACTTGTAAAGCAGCAACCTTTGCCCCGAGGTGAAGTACTGCTACGCTCTGTTGCAATGTGTTGTCGTTATACCTACGTACGACTACCTAACACAAATTACAACTAATACAAAAATCATTTATTCCAACTAATCTTTTTCCGTTTTAATACAAGAAAAGAAATGTTTTTAATTCTTAAATATATAAAAAAAAATTACCAGGTAATTAATAAATAATATTTTAAGCGTCATATGTTGAAAAATCCATAATATATGAGTTACTACGTGGGAACGTATAACTTCTGAATAAGAATGACATACAAACGACATTTAAAATTCGTAAACCTGTCATGTTACTACTTACATAGTAACTTAGAAAACGCAACTTAACATCACTGGGTGCTCGTTAGTTATACAAGTTGTTTTAAAACATATATTTATACCTTTCCCTATGCTTTAAGCTAGATTTTACTTGGGTACCATTTAAAGTTTCTACATACTAAAACTTATTACTGTAAGTTACATAATGTTAGCTAGAGAAGATGTATCGATTGTAGTGATAAATAATTCATCAACTTAAATCTTATACTTTGGAAACTATGACAAGATGGCTCACTGGGATATCTGGACAGAAAAACAGATGAAAAGTCAAAGAAACGGACATGAAGAAACTACCCGTTTAAGCTATATGGCTACAGAACAGTAAAAACCGACCAAGTCGGACTCGCGCGCCTAGTTCCGTATCACCATAGAATGCACGATCCTGAAACCAACTTGTCCACTTTTTATCGCGGGCTCTGAGTATCGCGGGCTGTGAGCGCGGCGATCTAATCAAGAAATTCCTTAACGAAATCCGTAGTAACGAAGAAAACCTAACAATCGTCTAACGTCGTTTCAGTTCGGCAAACTTCGGCACGGTGTTTGTGTTTTTTTTAGTATATGGCAATTATGAGTAGTACATGGAGGTTAGATATGGGATTTTAATTCTATGACAGATTGAAATGTCAAATATGCCACGTCAAAAAAGTAAATAAACAAACATTATTATCTATCTATATCTATATATATATATATATAAATCAAATGCTGTTCGTTAGTCTGGATAAAACTCGAGAACGGCTGGACCGATTTGGATAATTCTTTTTTGTTGCGTTTGTTATTGTTAAGGCAAGGTTTAAAAGGTTAGAAAAAGGGTCAAGTGCGAGTCGGACTCTTGGTCACGCCATCACGCGTGAACGGAAATACCGATTTCGCTTATTCTTTTTCTGTTGTGTTTGTTAGTGTTAGGGCAAGGTTTTTATGAAAGAAAAAAACAGTCAAGTGCGAGTCGGACTCGCGCAATAAGCGTAAACCGATTTTAATGAAATATTGGTAAGTTGTTATGCAAACGCCGGGAAAGGTTTCTGAGAAAGAAAAAAGGGTCAAGTGCGAGTCGGACAGGGTCAAGTACGAGTCGGACAGGGTCTAAGTTGTTATGCATATACCGGACAAAGTTTCTGAATTAGTATAATCTCTTCACAATGGGCGGCGAGAAACAACGTTCGGGGGGTCAGCTAGTTTATAATCTTTATTTATCATGTTAGGTTGTGTCAAAGAAAATAGTCGAAAGTTAGAGGAGTTAGAGACGTGTGATAGGATAGAGAGCCAGTTCCATAGTAGTAGTGACATAGTAATATATTTCGTTTAATATAGCTTATTACATTATTGAGAAATATAGTTAGGATATTGCCCAAAAATATACAAAGCTGCTACCTGCTCATAACTGATTCTATCTCCTTTAGACACGATTACTATGCAATAGCTTTACCGCTGCAGTCCCCGAGTACCACTGTTCTTTTTTTTTATTATACTATGGACCTTACACTTAAGTCATTTTAAGTTTGAATCTTGTAAATGTTTCCGTTTTTGCGAAAGAGCAAAAACAACAAAAACCTGTGTCTTGTATGATCACTTTAAATGTCTACCTTCTTTTTATTATCTGTTAAAAAAATCGCCAAAATAACACATACTGTGTGATAATCTCATTATTCTACCAATTTCAGTCTAAAGGCTCAACGGACAGCCAGACAGACAGTGTAGGCTAAGCAATAGGGCTCTCTTATCACACTTAGGGTACTGAACTGCAAGATTACTCCTTCTTCAGCTGGAACTAGCTAAAAAGATTGCAAAAGCTTAAGATTCAGAATTATTTTTATAAAAAAAAAAACTAAATATTTTAAACTAAAACAATGATAATTCCAATTTAAATTTACAAATAAAATTCAATCTCGAATCGAGTACCCATTAGTCAAGGAGAACCAACCACTTGAGATAAATTCGTTGTTTTGTTTAAACAGGTTCAGTAAATAAGTTTTGTGAGTCTGGTCGAGTCTTTAATTAAATTATAGACAAATTTATTCATGAAAGGACTATTTCTTACTTACATTTTTATTTTGTTGCTAAAAGTCGATGGATAAAGTTTTCAGGTGTTCTGAAAATTAATAAAGTATTTTCTTCATGTAAATTAGATTATCTTTTGAAATATTTATGTAGTAGCAATGATTTTGTATGAATAATAAATTTATTTTTTAATATTACATAAAATACAATTTGACATTTCATTCTTAGGGTTCTGTACCCAGAGGGTGCCAACGGAGCCCTATTACTAAACCTACGCTATCTGTCTGTCTGTCCGACCATTAAAGATAAAAGGCTCTATCTTTTAGATCAAAATAGGCAGAAGCCTGAATTTTTTTAAGAATATGTGTTATTATGGGGGATTATCCAACAAATAATAAAAAGATGAAACTTAAGGGGGTCTTGTTACAAGAAACACATTTTCGTTGTTTTTGTTCTTTCATACAACAGTAATACAAACAAACTTTAAACTCGCAGTGAAGAATAGAGTAAACTCTAAAGTATAACAACAAATAATAAAAACTGGACTAGTGTGAGACGGGCCCAAGCCATTACTATTTTAAATTACCGGGTCAGCGCCATCTAGCTTATTATTAAGAGAAAACGTAAAGTAACACTTTTGTTTGTTGGAAACGATATTAAAAGTCAGGCAACGTCGGGATAGTCAGTACTTGGGTGGGTGACAGCTTTGCGGCAAACTTTTTGTTTTTGTAATTTTTCGTAAATTTTACAAGCGTTTTATTAACATCGGTCAAGTGCAAGTCGGACTAGCGCACCGTGGATTTCGTATTGCCAGCCGGTTTTTTTTTTATTAATATAAATCACACCTAGAATCGTTCAGTGCATATCCAAACCAAAATATTTTTATGAAACTTTGTTTTTTTTGCTTATTATTGCTTAGCGTCGAATTGGAGCATCCAATTGAGCTGAAATTTGGCATTAAGATTGTTAAAGGTATTAAAAACATAGGGTACTTTTATCCCGAAAAAAATCAAAAGTTCCCGCAAAACAAACGCGAGTTCACCTATATTAAGTTACTGCTCGACTCCTTGAGGCCATTGCGTAAAGTTAAATAACTCATAACCTTTTAAAATAAATTGGCTATCTAACCCAAGAATAATGTTCGAATAGTACTGTTAGTGTTTGAGATAAGCACGTTCGAACATAATATCATTGGTTTACCCACAAGGGCACTGCTCTGCTCCTAAGGGTGGCAGCGTGAAGTAATATAAACTATAAACGTTGTCTGCAAGGGGACGCTCTAACGCAAAATATTTTTTAATTAGGACATACAAACTCTACAAAGCTGGTGAGCGAAGCGGGTAAAACCGCTGATACCATTACATTTAATTTTGTTTTCTTTAACATAACATTATTAAAGAAAACAAAATAAAATGAAATTATTAAGGTAAAAAAAAAGTAAGTAGAGTGTCCCTCGTGCCTACTATTCTACAACAATTGCTTTAGCTTTAGGCGCAAGCAGTACTGCAAGCCTACGGTCCGTTGTTTTTATTTCATACTTACTGCGTAAGTACCTGGGTCGGTATTTTTTTTAAGCTTATATCATATAAAATTGCGTTTTTACAAAAAATACAACTATATAGGTAATTTAAAAAAGTAAGACCCTGAATAGAAAATTTCATCCAAATCGCAAATTCACAAATATATATAAATATAAACGTAAAAGAATTGCTTGTTTAAATATATTAGGCAAGACACCTATTTTGTATCGTATGTCTATTTTCCATTCGTGCCTTGTTTGTGTTACTTTCAGTAAGTCAACGTTCTCTTAGCTTGTCCTAAATATTATATTCAGATAAACACTTGTGTACATATCCACTTATTTGACACCTCATAAACCACTAAGTCACCACTATTGACTTACTTCGGGTTTATGGGGTATCAAATAAGTGAATATGTAACAAAATCTCACCACAATGTCAATACATATTTACAAGGTAGAGTATGATGACTATTTATCACTAGTTTGAATACATTTAATATTTGTAGAAATACAAATATTATATTATATTACCTTGTTATTATTACCAGTTATTATTGCAGTTGCTTTCCCTGTGAAAAATTATGTTTCGATGTATATAGCATTGGAACATAGGTAGTTAAGTGCAGGATTTTGGAAGGTAAGCCTAGAAAGGTAGACCATCACAAGACGAAAGTAGCGTCATCCCAGCATAGCATTGGCGCATTATTGCGCATGTTACACTACCGTAGGCTATGTGTATAAATGAGAAATAACAAAAAATAAAGAAAAAAAAAGGGTATTTTACAATTGTATTTGCATATAAAAACCGCACCACTACTGGACCCAAGTGGACCGTACTTGATGACCTGGACCTGGATTCTAATTTTTTAATTTTAGGAACGCATTCATCTCTTTGGATTCTTAATCTCTGTGTCTCGCTCGCTCTATTAATGGGCCAGCCTGAACCCACGACTTTGACCCGACAATCTCCCACGCGCTAGAATTATTCATCGTGCCTTAATTGGCATTGTGCCACACATCTTGTACAATTCAAAGAATCAGCACGTTAAAGTAGCAATGGGTAAGGCACATTTATATTAAGACCGATTATCAATGAGACCGGCGGATTCTGAAGTAAAAACCGTGCACAGTAGCGTCCAGTGGGACTTTCAGCTGATACAGACCAAAGGTTTAAAGAGATAACAAAGATAAGACAGTGCAGTGTATTCACCTTTAAAAGATCACAGCCTTATAACAATTACATATATGCAGTTAATAAGGTAAGCTTTGACTGTTGTACAAATGTAAATTAAAGTAGAAAAAAACAATAACAATGTTTGAAAAATGTTGTACTTCAATATCGTAATATTGCAAACACCCTAAGCCAATACTTTTCAAATCCAATTCTGAGACTGACACACATCTTAGAGTATCGGCTGTATCCCTTCACACAACTTCACGCAACTTAACGTTCCGTGACATATGAGAAAGGAACTGACAAAATCCTATTACAAACAGAAAATAGTATATGATGTGTAGTGTGCGCAAACCTTATTACCAACAGGGTATGAAGGGAAGGTGTTAAGGCTGAGCCCTTCCAAAACGTACAGTTTTAGGTCGTTTTTAAAATCGGCTCCACTGTCCTGTTGCAGGGTCCAAACTAGAAAAATATTACGTATTTTTCTACACATTTTTTAACGGTAGAATTACTGCATTGTTTTTAGATTATTTGTGATATAATACAATTTTAATATGACAAACTGAAATAAGGTACCTGTCTTTAATCACTGTTTCCTTTTCTGAAGCACTTCGCACTATTTTCAACTCGTATGTGTATAGTCAACACAAAACAAAATGGAGCCAATTAAGCAATTCATACTGGAAATGATGGACTGTAATAATAACATGGCAGATTCCCAAAAAGAGTTAAAAGAGGCCACATCTGTTCCAGGTCCTTCTGTAAATGTAACCAATCTAGTCGCAGAGTTCAGTTCCTTAAGTTTTTTGTGGACACCGCATTTAAAAATCTCCAGTATCAAATTGAAGTCCTAGCCCGTAAGGTGGATCAACATGAGTCGGTGGTTACTTTTACATGGTGTGCCAGAGTCAAAAATGAAAATGTCTGCAGTGGTATACTTAGAAAAGTGTAACCATTTAAAAACACCTAATCTCACAGAGTCTGAAATCAGCCGTTGTCGCCGCGTTGGGAGCAGTTCTGAAACCAAACACAGACCGATATTAGTAAAATTACAGAAGTTGCAATGACAAACAAAGTGAGGTGAGCCAAAACTGGGTTAAAAGGTACTGGTTTTACTCTGGCTGAATTCTCACTAAGTCGCGTTATAAGGAGTTTATATAATCATGGAAAATTTTTGGAATACAAAAATGTTGGACCAAGAATGGCAATGTTGTCTTGGTTTGATCGGACAATAACAATCGCGTCACAACACTGGCTGATCTTAAGAATATTACGCGAAACCGTGTTCAGGATACAGCCTAAGGCTGAAAGGCCTAGGAACGATAGATAGTTTTTTTTCACTGTCTGTATACCACGATACATAACAGTCTTAACACGGCCTGTATTTTAATACTAAGATTACGTTCCTAATTATTTGTTATTAGTACACATTCTAAAAAGTGGGTATCCAGCAAACATTTGTTCCAAAACTAATTAATTTTATTTATTCTCAGAACAATGTTACACATTATTCGACATGTTAAATACTATTATTATTGTGATTCCCACTTATAGAAACAAGTAAACAGCTAAGTAGCATGTACTTTTGAATTTGTAGTATCTAAAATTGGTATCTTTTTATTTTTTCGCAAAGTAAAAGTAAAGTGGGTGATAAACGTTCGAGTAAGTACACGTACTTACGGCTTGATGACACTATTTACAGTGTATTAGCCTAAGGGCCTAATATGACAACCCTTCCACTTTCTGCTACTCATTATTTTCCAAATTCGATTTCCTCACTTCTAGATCTCATTTTAGTTTTATCCTCTGATTATGCCATTGAACATAGACAAAAAACGGCTGATGATTTTTCCTACCATAATCTCTTATACTTAATGTACAAAGTCCACCCTCCAAAAGAAAAGTCTCAAATTCTTTCGCAATGTTATTTTAGAGGTATCAATACAAGTAGCCTGCTTGAAGATGCTCTAAAGATTGACTGGTCAGTTCTTAAAAAAGTTAAAAATTCGATGAAAAATATTAAAGATTTAACACTTTGATAACCCAATTATATTATATTCATGCTCCAATACGACCTGTTAGAGTAAAACACTTACCCGCTCCTTGGCTTAGAGATGAGATTCGGTGTACATTGTCTAAGAGAAACCATGCTATAACTAAATACAAACGGAACCCAACAGACATAAATAAAGTAAAGTATAAAATCTTACGGAGTCGCTATAATACAGTGTATAGAGACGCACAAAGTTGCCATTTCCATAAATCAATAGAAAATGGAGATCCAGCCAAAGTCTGGAAAATTATTCAGTCAATAGAAGTTGGTAAATTACGTTACTCCACACTTTCTAATGAAATTGATATTTGTTAATAGTCATTTCGCTTCTTGTACAAAATTCAACGGTAGCCTTAAATATTATGCGTTAAACTATCTTTCTGTACCACCAGCTCCTGATGTAGTATGTGCATGTAACGTCATATAGATATCACATTGCATGTGCATCGCTGCCATAAGTGTAATACATTATATTGCACCTAGATAGTAAGTGTAGTGTCTTTAGGTATCTTTGGAGCCGCATGGACGGCTAATATATTATTATATGACATTACCGCCTTTCATTTTGGGTCCCAATACATGGCGACCCTGCCAAAAGTTAGTATGTTGCGTCGGTATTAAATAATTTATTTATTATATATAAATATAAAAATTGGACTTTTTTTTGGAATTGGAGTTTTGCGTACTAAAACATAAGTAAATAAGGAAGATTGGAAAAATGGGAAAAAGTTACTCGAAGGACGAAGTAATCAGCATTCAGAACGCTGCCGGAGGTAAAAACGATGCTGGACTCAGAGACATCGGATTTCACATGAGCAATACCAATATTATCATGATGGTGTTCCTATCCATACTGGAGTTAGCTGTCTTCTACGCCATTTACAAGGGTTAAAACAGGTGCCATTCGAAATGGATCCAGAGGGAAGTTGCGCGTGAGGCCATCCAGCGTCTAAAATTATCGGTTCGAGGAAGACCCAAGACCGAGGACCTAGCCTGATCATAAATTAAAAGTGTAAAAGTGCGTAAACAAAGTGCTGATTTTAAAAACGGATCCTAAATGGTAATATAATTGCATTGTTTTATTTAAACATTACTAATTGTAATGACTTGTTTTTATAATAAATCTGCATAAATTAGTCACTAGGTAAATCGAACGCATTCCAATGCGCCAACAGCGACAAAGTTCTCAGAACTGTAATATGAGAGCAATATGTTAAGGCGACGCTCTCGCAGTTATATTTTAGGTATTTTTTTTACTTTCTTTCCTAATGTGTGTGTTCTATAATATTTTTTTCAAATAGGTTAAAGTTTTTTTTTCTTATATTGTTATGACGGTTGACCTTGAAACTTTATGTGATGAATTATTATCGATTAGGACATATTTAGTGAAAATCGGTCCAAGTAGAAGGCAAGGTAAAATTATTCATGAAACAAACTGAGGAGTGTTATATAAAATGTAATGAAAATTAGATATATTAAAATTAAAAGTTACTGCCAAAGAAATATCTACAGAGAAAACTTCAGTTATAACATATATAACAACAAAATTTGAAAAGTTATATGCAGAAATTATTGAGTTGTGTATTAAAAATTGTAGTGCAAGTAGTTGTGACATTGATATGGTAAACATGGATAAATTTGATTTATAATCTGCGTGTTCTCTTTTACCAGTTATGACGGGAAATGAGGAGGTCACAAAACAATTAATCGTTAACATAGAGTTATATGATTCTATGTTAGAAGATGAATCGAAAAAGCTTCTTATCAATTTTGTTTTAAAAAGCAGACTTTCACAAAGTGCTAAATTAAAATGCAACTAGAAATATGATTCTGTAAATAACTTAATTACGGACATGCGGAACCATTTAACAACGAAAAAATCAGCTTCTTCGATTCATACCCAATTGCAAAGTTTAAAACAAGGTGCAAATAAATTAAGGATTTGTTTGTTGACCTTACCATCTCACATTCAGACGGAAATACTCAAGCCTATAATATTTTAAACCCGTTAAATGAAAAATTAGCGATAAAACGATTTTCAGATGGTCTGAGAAACACACGACTCAGCACAATTATTGCAGCACGGAACTATGAGTCGTATTAAGGATGCGATTCGAGCTGCAAAAGACGAGGAGTTAGCCAACAACCCAGTTACTCCATTGGGTTCCACGTATATCATGCAACGTGGACAAGGAGGTAACGTAAAAACTCAATATTTTAATACAGGTAATCGCCGTGGACAGCACAACTCATTACAAAATCCAAATTTCCATAGGGAAAATAGACGTGGGTCATACAGTACAAATCGAGGTTTCCATAGAGGACATAATTCCCGTGGGAACACACATCGTGGTAAGTATCGGCAGTTTAATAATTCTTCTAAAGCTACTGTCATGACGGCAGAAAACGAAACTCAAAGCAAGCCCGATACTAACACGCTGAATCAGTTTTTTCGTTCCTAGCTTTATTTACACCTGTAATAACATAAATCAAGTTACGTTTTACGTGGGAAGCCATCGCTATAGCTGGATACTTGACACCGGAGTGCCAGCAAAATGCGCTTTGTCAAAGTAATATGCCGTTCTACAAAGAAACACTAAGCGTTGATGGTATAGGAGGTAAAATTGTTTCCAAAGGTTTTGTATACTTAGACTTAAATGTTCATAACACAATTTTTCGACATAAATTTTACGTATTCGATGAATTGCCGTGTAAAACTCAAGGTATTGTCGGATCAGATTTCTTAACTAAATTTAAAGCTGAATTAAATTTTAAATTAAATACTTTGAAACTTAGTACAAACTGTGGAGAAAATATTATTGTAAATTTTGAAATAAATGAAAAAGGTTCACATTCACATTTTGTTGTTCCTGCTAGAAGTGAATCTATACACTATATACAGTCTAGGTTAGAAGGTGACTATGTCATAAATTCACAGCAATTATGCGAAGGTATATTTTTAGCTAGCGCGATAGTGCGGCCCCTTAACGGTAAAATACCGATTATTAAATACCCGAGACGAAGACCTTACCGATTACGCAATATTCAGTTTCGAAAAACTGGAAATCTGTGCAGATCGTGTTAAAAAACTATTTTCTTATTTAAAGCTCGAAAGTCTTAACCTTGAGGAACAGAAATCTATTGAGAAAATTTGCGCCAAGTTCTTTGAAGTTTTTCAATTGCCGGGAGACAAGTTAACTAAAACAAGCGTTTATGAACAATCGTTACAGTTGAAATCTAATACTAAACCAGTTTACATAAAACCTTATCGGGTGCCTCATTCACAAAAATCAGAGATTGAAAGACAAATTAAAGATTTATTAGAAAACGATATTATCGAGGAGGCCCGTAGTGAGTGGTCTAGTCCTATTTTATTAGTACCAAAAAAGTAATTAACTGGAGAAAATGAATGGCGTATAGTAATAGACTATAGAAAACTCAATGAACACTTATTGGATGATAAATTCCCGCTACCTAATATCACAGATATTTTAGATTCTTTATCAGGTGCCGTATATTTTACGCATTTAGATCTTTTTCAAGGATTTTTTCAATTAGGTCTGAATCCAGACAGTAGGTCATGCACAGCCTTTACAACCAGTTCAAACCAGTATCAATTTAAAAGGGTTCCTGTGGGGCTCAAGTTCAGTCCAAATTCCTTCTCTAGAATGATGACAATAGCCATGTCAGGTCTTAATTATGAAAAATGCCTAGTATATCAAGACGACCTTGTAGTATTTGGTAGAAATTTAGATTTTCATAATAAAAACTTAATTGACGTTTTGAATAGACTAAGGTCTTTTGAGCTTAATTAAATCCAGCTAAATGTAGTTTTTTGCAGAGAGAAGTTTTATTTTTAGGCCATATTGTATCAAAAAATGGTGTACAACCAGACCCAGAAAAAACAAGAGTTTTTGAAAATTACCCAAAGCCCAAAAATTGTGATGAAGTTAAGCGTTTTGTTGCATTCGCTAATTATTATCGTAAATTTATACCTAAATTCGCTATAATAGCATACCCCATAAACAATTTAAGTCGCAAACGTGTTGAATTTAATTGGGATTCCGAGTGTGAAAAGTTTTTTCAATATTTGAAAAAATCTTTAAGTAGCCCACCAGTACTACAATACCCAGATTTTTCTCCTAATAGCAAATTTATTTTGCAAACTATAGTTAGGCTATAGTTTAGGTTCAGTTTTATGTAACGCAGACGGAAGGCCTGTTACTTACGCCAGCAGATCTTTAAATAAAGCAGAAAAATTACCCTCCATAGAAAAGGAGCTTTTAGCTATTGTGTGGAGTGTTAAATATTTTCGCCCATACTTATACGGTAAACATTTTAAGGTCCAAACTGACCACAGACCTTTAGTTTACTTGTTCAACATGCGTGATCCGTCTAGTAGGTTAATAAAGTTCAGATTGTGTTTAGAACAATACGATTACACTGTCGAGTATGTCCGTGGATGTTCTAATGTAGCTGATTCGTTATCACGTATTGTCATTACATCGTCACAGCTAAGCGAAATGAACGAGCGTGTAATTAATGTTATGACTAGAGCGCAGAAGCAGAGGATACAGGAGATAAGCGCGAGTGATAATACGTCAAATTCTTTGGCTGATAATAGTACTCCCATGAACTCAAGGCCTGATCACCCGAGCGTTATGGAGATTATTAATAAACCAAATAATTTCGTCGAATTATCAAATATTTCTCATAAAGAAGTAAGTAAATTACGTAAAAATAATTTTATTTCGATAGAAACAAATAACTTAATTTATGTTTCTTCTAAAAGTACGATTAACATAAATCCTTATTCTCAATCGTTATCTACGCGAGCCGTGTTAATGAGAGATTTGGATTCTCTTTGTAAACGTATAAATATTGATAAGATATGTATAGTCAAAAGTGAAAATACAAATAATATAATTAAAGAATTAACTCAATTTATAAAAATTACTCCCAGCTGGTCCGGACCACAATTATATTATATTCTTAGGTATGGAATACCGACAGAGATCGCCACCGATCGAGGAACAGAGTTTATCGATTCTACAATGTCTGAGGTTTGTAAACTCTTAAAAATATCCCAAATTACGTCAACAAGCTATAGGCACGAGAGTATAGGTGTTTTAGAAAATACACATAAAACGTTAGGTGCATATTTAAGAATAAATTGTGAAAACCGATATGATAATTGGAGTGTATGGTTATCGTATTGGTGTTTTGCTTACAATAATACAGTGCATTGTGTAACAAACTATACACCTCACGAATTAGTATTCGGCAGAGTGTGTAACATACCTAATAATTTAAGTATTAGAATAGAACCTGTAGAAACCCCCCCCCTCCTATAAAAATAATAAAATTATAAATTTGATCTCACGTGGAGTATACTGACGTAGTCGCCAATTTGAATACGTGAAGGCATGTGTAATTCTAACATATTATTGTTGTCTCTATTATTATAAAAATGTTAATAGTATTTTGTAACCGTTAATGTTATTATTAAAGAAAGCTAATATTTTATTTGGCTGTGATCGTCTAATGGCGTAATCGTCTATTTGGACCCCTCGTTGTGACCGATAATAACCCCAGATCCTAAGAGGTATGGATTCAATCAGTCCCAGGTGTGAAAGAACAAAATCAAAACCCTAATTTTACATTATACCTACATTAAAAGCAATGGCCTATAACTAATCCTTAACCGCAGAACCACTAAGTCCTGATTAGCATTAGACCAGAATTTACATTACTAAATGCGAGTTTCAGATTAAAATATATGCGATTTATTATCCTAACGTAGTCGAAGTACCCTAGCCTAAGTCACCCTATTCACCAGCCTAGCTACCTCCTTACAACTCCGAACATGTCTCGTAATAACACGGTTACCCCTCGAACACGATAGGCCTTGAAGTTATAACGACTATGACCGCATACCCCTTAAGTGAAGTCGTAATCCTATAGTAATGTATGAAATCGCCTTAAAGGAGAACTCTTAAACGGTAAGTAGTCCATCGATACACTAGTTATCTTGCCCTTAAGTAAACTTGTAACCTCATAGTAATGTAGGAAAATCACCTTAAAAGGAAGAACCCTTAGACATATGAAAGTACTAACCACTAATAACCTCACTGGCTTCCCCTTAACTAAAATTATACACTTATAATATAACGAAATCATTTAAGAGACAGACAGACCTATTTAATAACTAAATAAATTATTAGCAGGTACGCTATTGATCCCTTAATTAACCTATGACCTACACAACTAACCTGTCACCAGTTCTCTAGCTTGCGCTTAAGTGAAGGTCGGAACTAATAACAACATATATAAGGCATTAGGGAGACAAGCGGACCTATTAAGTACATAGATAAATTATTAGTAGACTAGCTATCGATCTCTTAAGCGAAGTTATAAAACTGTAATGTAATATGAAAGGTCACCATACGGATGAACTAACAGATTGAATATATATATAGATAAAAACGAATATACTCGCGGCCTGGCCCTTACGTAAATTACACAACCCTCTCAATAACACTTAAGAACGCACCACAGACTGACCGATAAGTTTAGTAATTGCATAAAGAGTCTGTTGACAACCCGCTAACAACCCCTAAGTGAAATTATAAAGTCGTAATGGTATTCGAGAAGCCACCCCAAAGGCAATCTAAGTATATAAAAAGACTACCACTATCCTTACTAGCTTCTCTTCTAATCTAATCTTATAATAATATATGTAGAATCGCCGTAAAGACAAACTAACAAATTAGAAGTAAATGTAACCCTGAAATACATCTACAGCCTACCCTTTAAATAAAGTTATAACATAGTCCTAACCGTAGGTATCCAGAAATCCCCATACATTCATGATTATTATTTTACCACTGAAACTCACGCCATCTGTGTAATAATCGTGGAATTACTCGGTCGATCGATATCTTAGCTAACTGTCTAATAATGGAGATATTGAGGAGGTCTTATAGAGGGCGCTAAGGGCGGACGATTTAGTATGGAAGTCTATCTAAATCTACCAATCCTAGTTTCCAGGTCGTTTACGGGTAACCCTAACTGGGAATCATCCAGGAAAATTCACATATACAACCATTCCTTAAGGGTTCGTAAGTTGTTCTATTCAGAATTATTGGGCCCGCCACCGAATTATCCCTCGGCCAATTAAAGACTAACCGGTCAGACTTTCCATACATTTGCCTGTGCGTCGAAGTGCCCAGCTGGCGTCTCGTGGTCACGTGGGTGCGCAGAGTTCACATTTTAGTCTTCTGCGCAGGTACAGAGTCTAATCGTGTTACTCGACCTTCCTTCGACTAATTTACGTTGGTTCGGTTTTGGTTTAGTATCTCGCGACCCGGTCAGTACGAATTTCGCTCTTAGATCTAAAATTGAGTTTATGGTTACAAGCTATGGCGATTATCTACACTAGAATATAAAGTTTATGAAAACAAAACTATAAAATTGAGACAAAACCTAACGCTCGCCTAACTCATACACTAGGTTGTTCCTACTTGATCGCTAAAATGAATATTGAAAATTAATTATGTATAACTTGAATTTGAATAGCCTTAAGGGCCTAGGGTACCGTCTGGCCTTAAGCGGTTGTCAATTATATCGTACCTATTATCTGACTAACGCCTTGGAACCTTTAACAAGGAAGGTATATAACGATCAACTCCTGACAGACTCGTAGATAGGTTTAATCAGACTAGCTTACCTTGTGGCTTCGCCTTCCTGTCATTTAGTAATTGAGTAGGTGTATAAACATTTGTCTTTCGTACGCTGTGCCTTAAACTGTTCTTTAGGATAGGTAAGTAGTGCTCCCCACCAACTCCTACATTTATAACGCTGCTGAGGTGGCAAACAACCAGGCGACCATGTAATTATCCTTATTACTATGACTAACTACGGAACTAAGGGGACCATTTCGTTATTATTTGAATACAACCTACGATCGGTCGGTTCGAACCCGAGGCTTCTTAAGTTTAAATAGCCGCTAGTCCGGAGAGGCTATACTCGCCCGAAACAAGTGTCGTGCAAGCTAAGTTCATATAAAATAATAAAATAGGTGTGCGATTACGCACATGGTTAAGTGGTAAATTGTTCATCAGAGTAATTAAGGCGACAGAACACCTAATTTGACACACACAATTAGTATGTTTAAGGTGGTTTGTAAGGAAGACATATCCGCACTCAGGACCTGGCGCATTAGCCAGATCAAGTAAGGGTTAGCCCTTTTCTGAGTGTTTAGAACTTTAACGTTTCGGCTTTCCATACAACAATTCAAAGCCTCATCAGTTAGTAGAGAATTGTGTATGGTTATACTAATACGTCTTCAACGGGGTGATTCATGGTGAAGAATAAAACAAATCCTGACCCACTAACGTCACCTCATAGCCTGTTAATAAAGTTTGGTCAATGTTGAAGTTCAGTCATCTTTATCTTAAATGGCTTAGTCAAAACATAGTTTAAACAGTATAAAGCAATAAAATAAAGCTTAGATAGTCTAATTAAAAATTAGACTCGCTAGATTAATGTCGCGGCCCTGAAAAACATATGAGGTTTACGTTTATTTATTTTTTACACAGAAAACAAATATTTAAATATGAGCACAATAATACTTAGCTTTCCAAATCTATCCGTCGCAGCAATGGGTGGAGTGGAGGTATTATTTATTTATGGATTCCTTAAGGAGATTGGGTTAAAAATCCCACGTTAAATTTTAGCCACCCATTACCTAAACGGAATCTAACAGTTCAGTTTCCTTACTCGACGCCGGTGAAGGGTGGAACTGGAGCCAACCCAGATCTAGGTTTTATCAGCCCCCTCACACCCTTAGATTCCTGAAGCCTGCAATTATCCTAGTATGTCTCTAACACCAAGCCCCAATCTTCCTCTAATCTTATAACAAGCCAGACCCCGCTTGAGGAACCCCTACTGTGACTGCCCCGTCCTCGCCTACCTCTATCTACCAAGGGTCTGCTCGCTTTGGGGCCACTATACCGCAAAGCAGCACGATATTGTAATTTAAGATTGTTATGATAATAAATAGTGAATATATGGATACCATTAACATAATAACGAATTACATGCAACAAAGTCGTACAACTTTGATGAGCACCTACTAAATCGTGTAGGGTTTCCTTTAATAGGAATTCAAGACAAGGTTCACACAAGGATCACCTACTCAACATATATATGCACAGCAAGGGCCACACAAGGATTACCCTAGCAAGTCCTTTGGGGGGTCCCTTCACATCGACTCAGATCAGTGCGAGTAACCACGGCCCAGGGGCCCGCGTAGGGTTTTATCCAGTGAGGATATCCAAACTCATACACATACACGCTCTAAAGGGAATACACAGGGGTTACTACTTATACATGTATATATGCACAGAAAGGGCCACACAAGGATTACCCTAGCAAGTCCTTTGGGGGGTCCCTTCACATCGACTCAGATCAGTGCGAGTAACCACGGCCCAGGGGCCCGCGTAGGGTTTTATCCAGTGAGGATATCCAAACTCATACACATACACGCTCTAAAGGGAATACACAGGGGTTACTACTTATACATGTATATATGCACAGCAAGGGCCACACAAGGATTACCCTAGCAAGTCCTTTGGGGGGTCCCTTCACATCGACTCAGATCAGTGCGAGTAACCACGGCCCAGGGGCCCGCGTAGGGTTTTATCCAGTGAGGATATCCAAACTCATACACATACACGCTCTAAAGGGAATACACAAGATTTACCCTAGCCTTAACCCTAGGCTTAGCCGATTTCCTATCTAATCAGATCAGGGCTTAATTACGGGGTTTTCCTCCCACAAGATATCACAAAATTTACAACATCATGTTAAAAGACACCGATCCCGGCAGGAACCTTTTACTCCACTAGATTTCCTACAGAAATCGGCAATCTCTTTTCCTTAGAGAGTACATAGCCAACAATGTCAACAAATTACCTCTGCATTCTCAATAAGTAAGGGTTTCTTTCTTCTCTATCCCAAATTTACAACTAAAATCCCGGACTAAATCCCAACCAAAAAGTCAAACACTTTCAATTTTCCCCAACCAACCCTTCACTTTATCCAAGGTGGCATCTTACACGGTCCCTTACACAGTCCTTACGCCATCGTATAAAGGAAGCCCCTCACAAGCCCCATAGTACAAACCCATCAATAATAAGTTGATATTGCTAGCCTCAGTTCTCACAAAAGACACTTACTGATATTTGATGTAGGCGAAACGTGCACGGCGTCGGTATTAAATTTCTTCAAATCTTTGTGCGTCCTGTCCTTCCCACTTCCTCAGGAACCTTGAACCCAGCCAGCCTCTCGTCACGTCGACAATGGAAAAGGGTGCCGCAACTGACGCCTATCGCTTATAACCGTTCTCCCCTCCCCCCCGATAGACGCGGCCTGAACGCGTGGCGTGTCTAGGGATTGTGGCGCCAGTTAATTTCTTCTTTATTTTACTTCCACGTGTACCCACGTGCTTCGCATTTTAGTGGCCAGTTACTTTATAGTAATAATCGGACATCATATCGAGATCGTAAACCGATTCTACTAAACTCTTTACCTGCCGAACTAGTTTCTCCGCTTCTTTGTGACTCGATTATACAGCTTCGATTAATTCTTCGCATTTTAGTGGCCAGTTACTTTATAGTAATAATCGGACATCATATCGAGATCGTAAACCGATTCTACTAAACTCTTTACCTGCCGAACTAGTTTCTCCGCTTCTTTGTGACTCGATTATACAGCTTCGATTAATTTACACATTGAAGGCTCGTCGTAAGCGGCGCGGAGCCTACTCTACTATCCCTCTCGCACCCTACGATATTTATAACAATTAACTGAAAATAATCGTTCGATATTCTCCATATATTTTAACCTCCTGGTTATCTGCTACTTTACGAATCGGTCGTATTTAACGAGTAATTATTTTTCTTTGTGTTGATGATTTTAGGATCCCACTGCGATTTACGCCTTATGACGTAGGTACAACCATATTAATCGAACCCCGGTGAGGACATCCGGGCCCCTCACTTACTTCATACTTCATTGATCTCCTTTCTATCCATTTATTAGGAGTATCCGATCGGTATGAATTACGAAGGTGATTAATCAAATTTATATTTATTATTGATAAATTCTATCTTTAATTCACCTGCTCTCTTAAAACTTAAATTAGCATGTCAACACCGTGTCGTGGGGTCCAGATTATTACAATTCTTTATAAAAGGCTTGGGACCACTACAATCCTCCCCAACAAGTCATAAATGTACACTTATCAGTTGTGACTTGTTTCTTAATTAACCACTGGATCTCTACACCTAAGTTTTAAGACCTCGACTTACAACTCGAACCTAGTTCAGTAATGACATATAAATTACTCGAGACTTAATCTAACCTTAATTCAGCAATAACGCTAACCTTAACCTAAAAATCCCTACATAAACCTAAATCCAACAACCCTTATGTTGACCTGGACTTCCCAAACATAGCCGTAACCTAAACCTTATAACCCTCATGTCCACCTAAAACTAATAAACCTTATGTTAACCTAAACACTATAAACCTCATGTTAAACTAGACCTCCTAAACATATCTGTAACCTAAGCCTAATAATCCTCATGTTTACCTAAACCTAATAAACCTTATATTAACCTAAGCCTAAATAACCCTAATGTTAACCTAAACCCTACAAACCTCATGTCTACCTAAACCTAATTAACCTAAACCTGATAAACCTAATATTAGCCTAAATCCAATCCTAGCCCCACCGTCAGTAAAATAGAAATCGCATCGAAATTTCCCGTAATCTCCTTCGGGAGCGGTATCGCGACTAATACACGAGGGCTCTATACAACAATGAAAACTTCTCCATCCACTTCACCCTCGCACTTGAGTTATCATTTCTACGCGCTTCCATCAAATTCCCTGACTGAAATAGTTCCTTTCAATGTGTCTTCTCATAAGGATCATCCTTCGTTTTACTGCACTTTACCCATTCAGTCCTAGGCTTATCCTTCATTTCCTCCAACTCACTCTCGCTTATGATCGATGGTTTTGCTTCCATTCCCCCGCCGTAACATCAACTTAGTTCACCCTAAAACATAACCATACATTCACCCTACTAAAACTGGTCTCAGCACCTAAGCTTATATCGGTCTCTCGACACCACTGGTTTCTAACAAATCATACTTAAAGGACAACTCCCATCCTATGATCACCCTCAACCCCAAGGTTATCTCATCTTTCAAAGTCTCCTTTCATTGAGATATTAGTGAATATCCCAATATAGCACCGTACCCAGACGATCACTAATCCAACTTGTTTTATTCATTAATCTAACTTAATTTATGGTTTAAAGCGCTGTACCCAAAAAGCTACGATCATCACCTAAGAGCCTCCTAATAATAATGAATGACACGTCATAATAATTACTCGAAATAGAACGTAAGAGATTAAAAGGAAATTATAGTGCTTAAGATCGTGCTTTACTCAAATGCAGCAAATAACTATGACGAACACAGCTTCAGTTAAGGACCACTGGCCTCACTCAACCTCAGCCAGCGACTACTCAGGAACCCACCCTGTCGAAACAAAGTCAGTCCCCTGCAACGCTACGATAGGAAACACCAGATATAATGGATAGTTATGAAGAATATAGTAGATCGAAGAAGGGAAATATGATTGGAAGCAAACAGTTGAGTTTGTCTATTATTAGTCGTAGATAATCAGGACGGGTACGACGGAAATGCTTCGGTTAAGGACCAAGGGCCTCACTTAATCTAGGCTTGTTATGATGAATATGCTTCGATTAAGGACCAAAGGCCTCTCTCAACCTCGGCTTGTCGGGATAGTTATAGTAGTTTAAATATGGCGATGATGTTTGGAAACAAACAGTTGAGTTTGTTCATTATTAGATGTAGGTAATTATGATAGATATAGTAGTTTGAATATGGCGACGACGTTTGAAAACAAACAGTTGAGTTTGTCCATTCTTAGATGTAGGTAATTATGATAGATATAGTAGTTTGAATATGTCGACGATGTTTGGAAACAAACAGTTGAGTTTGTCAATTATTAGATGTAGGTAATCATGATAGATATAGTAGTTTGAATATGGCGACGACGTTTGGAACCAAACAGTTCAGTTTGTCCATTATTAGATGTAGGTAATTATGATATATATTGCAGTCTGAATATGGCAACGACGTTTGGAAACAAACAGTTGAGTTCGTCCATTATTAGTCGTAGGTAATCATGATGGATATGCTTCGGTTAAGGACCAAGGGCCTCACTCAATCTAGGCTCGTTACAATGTATATGCTTCGATTAAGGACCAAGGGCCTCACTCAACCTCGGCTCGTCATGATAGATATAGTAGTTTCAATATGGCGATTATGTTTGGACGCAAACAGTTGAGTTTGTCCATTTGATGACGTTCGGAAACAAACAGTTGAGTTTGTCCATTTGATGACATTCGGAAGCAAACAGTTGAGTTTGTACATTTTTTTAGCCGTAGGTAATTGTGATAGATATAGTAGTTTGAATATGGTGATGACGTTAGGACGCAAACAGTTGAGTTTGTCCATTTGATGATATTCAGGAATAAACAGTTAAGTTTGTCCCTTAGACGATGTTCGAAAGCAACCAGATGAGTTTGTCCATTTTATGACATTCGGAAGCAAACAGTCTAGTTTGTCCATTTTTAGTCGTAGGTAATTGTGATAGATATAGTAGTTTGAATATAGCGATGATGCTTGGACGCAAACAGTTGAGTTTGCCCATTTGATGATGTTCGGAAGCAAACAGTTGAGTTTGTCCATCATTAGCTGTAGGTAATTATGACGGATATGCTTCGGTTAAGGACCAAGGGCCTCACTCAATCTAGGCTTGTTATGATGGCTATGCTTCGATTAAGGACCAAGGGCCTCACTCAACTTCCGCTCGTCGTGATAGTTATAGTAGATTAAATATGGCGTTAATGTTAGAGGGTTGTTCATTTAATGATATTAAGAAACAAATATTAAATTGTTATCAGCAACTATAAGAACCGGTCGTGAAATTTCGAACCTTGTGTAATAATGCTGATACTAGAGCGGCCTAACCCCATACCCCGAATATCTCCCTCCTCCCCTTAACTACTCACCCACCATTCAGGTTAAGTCTGACTTCCACTAACGACATATACTTATGTATGTATACCTACACACACTTATACAAACATACACCGGAAGCGATCCATCAAAACAGCATTTGCCGAAACATTAAAACCTCCCTGAATCCCACAAGGCGAATTTGTAAGGGCTGCCACTCCCACGTATCCAAAACCATCTCATTGTTGTATCTAACAGCTCACCATTTTTTTTTTATTTTTTTATTTTTTTTCCCGATGACTTAAACACATCTCCAGCATAACACCTTTTGCTTCTTCAGTTAAGGACCTGACTCTCCCACCATTAAGGCAGGGCCCGACCTCAACTTCGACACATATACACATGTATGCATACTGATATGTATACACACACATAGACACGCACCGCCCGCGGTCACTCAGGGATCGTACCTGCCGAAACATTACGACCCCCTGCAACTCACACGGCAAAAATCTCAGGGGTTACACTAGCCATGTATAAAAATCCAAAATCATTTCAATTCAGGCCCTAACAACTTACAATCTTTACTCGCGACGATTTAAACACATCCCCAGCATAACCCTTTTCGCTCTTTCAGTTAAGGACCTGACTCTCCCACCATTAAGGCAGGGCCCGACCTCAACTTCGACACATATACACATGTACGCATACTGATATGTATACGTACACATAGACATGCACCGCCCGCGGTCACTCAGGGATCGTACCTGCCGAAACATTACGACCCCCTGCAACTCACACGGCAAAAATCTCAGGGGTTACACTAACCATGTATAAAAATCCAAAATCATTTCAATTCACGACTCGTACCAAATTAAATAATAACCTTGTCCTACTCGGCTGGGTTTAATAATTTTGCCTTAGTTTCACATCTACATAGCAGGTAATAGTATCTATCCACGTTCTAGCTCACTTCTAATCCTACATTGAACCTAATTTATATATATATATATATTTATATTTCATGCGAATCCTAATTCTGAATAAACGTTAATACAGTTTAATAAACACTTATTATGTTGACCCCTCCCCTAACAACTCCACCATTTATCCTGTGGTACCCTCCCCTCATGTAATGTACATTTTATTTCTAACTGCCCTTAACATGACTACACTAACAAAACCCGGTCCCTGACCTTTGCCAATGGTTTTAATCCCCGACACATACCTCATTTCTCAGTTGCTACATATCACCTACTCAACAAACCCTTTGAACAGATAATACTTATTAACAATAACCTATTTAGTTCAAAAGGAACATGTTAATAGGCATAGCCGACCCGAACACCACCTAATACCCTCCCTCACCCTACCTTACCTTTAAATACGTTACATTCCCTAATCCGATTTGTGTATATATATATATATATATATACATACATAAGTGCACTTCCCGTCCACATTTCAGTATCACACTTCCAATTCATTACTTTCATAAATAATATCACAATAGGTTAAACCCTTTGACATTACCGGTCCGCCTAGTAATAAAATATTTATCGGCAAGCAAAACGTAATATAATTTGTCAAGCAAAAGCATGAGCTAAAAGTATCCTAAAATTTGATTCTAATAGCCCGTGACCGGTAGCAACGAATCTATAAAAGATGATCTAAACCTAACGTCTACATTCGATCGCACAGAATCACCTCAGACAGCTCCGTTGGCGAAACACCTCACGCTCGCGCCAAGACCCCGGGAAACTCCGAGTTCAAATCCCCGCTCGAGCGCACACCCTTTTCTCCTTTCGTTTATATTATTTGATATAATTTTCTTTCACCATATCATATCCCTAAACTAACAACTCACAAAGTACATTTAGTCGTTTTAACATCTACTGTTTACTTTGTTAAGGTTACCTTCTACCAGACATGAATCTTCCCGTTGGAGGAAGTTCACCTGGTCTAAGGGCTTAACAGACGTCACCGTCAAGTGAAACAGTAATTAGATGTTCGTACTTTGGAATACCCTTTTAACTAAACTTATAAACCGATAATTACACATATATACAGATATGTCTAAATGGCCTATGGGGATGATCCCAACTTACTAAGTCAGCGCTACTTAGTATAAAATTAAAGTACTGAGATGGATGAGGCCTACTTTAGCTAATATCTTAGTGACCTTATGACCTTACTTCTGCATTAACATTCCAAATGCTCGCTATCCCGCCTTTCAATGCATTCCCTAATCATAAATTAGCTCACTCTAACTCTTCAATAGTAAAATGATACATTTAGGCTGCACCCTACTTCAATGGGTTTCTGCTTGGTTTTAAAATCGATTTCGCTGTCCTATGGCAAGTTCCAAACCGAAAATAACATGGCCTTCTACATTCTTTGACTAGCAGATTACTGCATTTGGTTGCGCGGTTTCTGTCCAAACCATTTTTTTTTCTTTAAGAAAATTACAGCCGAATTTCCCGTTTTTCTATTTTTAATTCATAACTCGTTATCAACAAGTAGCGAGAGCATAATTTATTTCATGACATGTTAAATAACTACATAGCTAGAAAATTACTGTAATTTAATTTTTATATCGCATGTGACGTAACTGTAATCAAATATTTCCCCCCCTTTACGCTAAGTTGTGGGTCTATCTATAATATTTTTACGCCACTGGAAAACGAGCTCTATCTGAAACTAACATTGTCGACTCCCGCTACACACCCGTATAGCAAAGGTATATGTGCGTTGGGGCCCTCTTAAATGCTCGTTATTTTATTATGTCCTCTCCCTCCCCCAGCATATAAGACCTTTATTCCACAGTGCCCCCCCCCCCCTCTAAATAATAATTCTACGTATATAGACAGTTCTTTAAGACCACGCCAACTATACCGACCTTTGACCTGTGTCCATACGGTAGTCGCAACAAGCCCCTAAAATCAATAAGGGGGGTTTTTTTTTTTTTTTATAAATAATACGGCTAACTCCCCCACTCTATCAGTTGACCGTCACAAAGTTCAGGCATCATTCCATAGAACACCTGCGAACTTATGCACTTATTCATATCTACTTTCGCACTCGTATATGTACGTACCACCACTTACAATCTCATTCAAACCGTCCTCACAACTTATTTAGGACATACCCTCGTACCTCATTACAATTTGTCAAGTTCTGAACTATTGAATTATGCTAGAACGTAGTAGAACTGGGGTTTTTTTTTTTTTTTTTTTTGTTTCCCTCCCGCGAAAGAGGGAGAAAGAGACAGCCCACGCCTCGCCTCACCGATCCAGTTTTCAATCTACCCACCCCAAGAAGCTAGATATAGTTAAACTTACACCTTCTTTAGTAGTTGATTTTCCCTTGTAACCGATGGACTCGCCTTTCGTTACTTCTTTTCAAACATTGGAATAGGAAAAAAAAACCCAAGTTGGAACCGAAATGGCCCGCACCAGGACTATTGCCTTCAAGACCGCCCCCCCCCCCGAATAGTGGAAGGAAGGGCCTCAGAAATAATTATTTCGTCGGACGGGACTCTTCGCAGCCTCCGTGATGTCCCCCCTGATATTTCTACTCTTCCTCCCCCATCGGCTTCGAACCCGGTCCGCGTCAGTGGCTGCCCTGTAATCCGCGACGAAGCCCTCCACATCGACGTCGACATTGGACTACCGCCACCGGAACGCGCATCCTCCCCGCTCTCGGTACGGCGTAGGACAAAGAAGAGGAGGCGTCGAAGTCGACTCAAAAAGAATGGAGGGCATCACCGTGGGGTAGTGCGTTTACCCAATTACCCCCGACCCCGATCTAATAATTAGAAAAATTTTTTGTAAAAAAAAAATTTTTAATCTGACCATGTGGATTTTTTTTTTTATGTCTCTCTGTCATCAGCCCTTGAGAACCAATATAGCGTCAATTTCTGTCTACTCTTTTTAAAGTTATAGCTTTGGGTATGTGTCTTAAGTTTCTTCCTTCTCTACCCCGGTTTTTCTCAAATCCATTTTAATGACCTCCCATCCGTTGTACGACAACAAAATGTAGGCTTTTGCAAGCCTATTTTAGTTCTATCTCTTATCCTGGTAACGGCAACACATAATGTAGAAACCCCCCCCCTCCTATAAAAATAATAAAATTATAAATTTGATCTCACGTGGAGTATACTGACGTAGTCGCCAATTTGAATACGTGAAGGCATGTGTAATTCTAACATATTATTGTTGTCTCTATTATTATAAAAATGTTAATAGTATTTTGTAACCGTTAATGTTATTATTAAAGAAAGCTAATATTTTATTTGGCTGTGATCGTCTAATGGCGTAATCGTCTATTTGGACCCCTCGTTGTGACCGATAATAACCCCAGATCCTAAGAGGTATGGATTCAATCAGTCCCAGGTGTGAAAGAACAAAATCAAAACCCTAATTTTACATTATACCTACATTAAAAGCAATGGCCTATAACTAATCCTTAACCGCAGAACCACTAAGTCCTGATTAGCATTAGACCAGAATTTACATTACTAAATGCGAGTTTCAGATTAAAATATATGCGATTTATTATCCTAACGTAGTCGAAGTACCCTAGCCTAAGTCACCCTATTCACCAGCCTAGCTACCTCCTTACAACTCCGAACATGTCTCGTAATAACACGGTTACCCCTCGAACACGATAGGCCTTGAAGTTATAACGACTATGACCGCATACCCCTTAAGTGAAGTCGTAATCCTATAGTAATGTATGAAATCGCCTTAAAGGAGAACTCTTAAACGGTAAGTAGTCCATCGATACACTAGTTATCTTGCCCTTAAGTAAACTTGTAACCTCATAGTAATGTAGGAAAATCACCTTAAAAGGAAGAACCCTTAGACATATGAAAGTACTAACCACTAATAACCTCACTGGCTTCCCCTTAACTAAAATTATACACTTATAATATAACGAAATCATTTAAGAGACAGACAGACCTATTTAATAACTAAATAAATTATTAGCAGGTACGCTATTGATCCCTTAATTAACCTATGACCTACACAACTAACCTGTCACCAGTTCTCTAGCTTGCGCTTAAGTGAAGGTCGGAACTAATAACAACATATATAAGGCATTAGGGAGACAAGCGGACCTATTAAGTACATAGATAAATTATTAGTAGACTAGCTATCGATCTCTTAAGCGAAGTTATAAAACTGTAATGTAATATGAAAGGTCACCATACGGATGAACTAACAGATTGAATATATATATAGATAAAAACGAATATACTCGCGGCCTGGCCCTTACGTAAATTACACAACCCTCTCAATAACACTTAAGAACGCACCACAGACTGACCGATAAGTTTAGTAATTGCATAAAGAGTCTGTTGACAACCCGCTAACAACCCCTAAGTGAAATTATAAAGTCGTAATGGTATTCGAGAAGCCACCCCAAAGGCAATCTAAGTATATAAAAAGACTACCACTATCCTTACTAGCTTCTCTTCTAATCTAATCTTATAATAATATATGTAGAATCGCCGTAAAGACAAACTAACAAATTAGAAGTAAATGTAACCCTGAAATACATCTACAGCCTACCCTTTAAATAAAGTTATAACATAGTCCTAACCGTAGGTATCCAGAAATCCCCATACATTCATGATTATTATTTTACCACTGAAACTCACGCCATCTGTGTAATAATCGTGGAATTACTCGGTCGATCGATATCTTAGCTAACTGTCTAATAATGGAGATATTGAGGAGGTCTTATAGAGGGCGCTAAGGGCGGACGATTTAGTATGGAAGTCTATCTAAATCTACCAATCCTAGTTTCCAGGTCGTTTACGGGTAACCCTAACTGGGAATCATCCAGGAAAATTCACATATACAACCATTCCTTAAGGGTTCGTAAGTTGTTCTATTCAGAATTATTGGGCCCGCCACCGAATTATCCCTCGGCCAATTAAAGACTAACCGGTCAGACTTTCCATACATTTGCCTGTGCGTCGAAGTGCCCAGCTGGCGTCTCGTGGTCACGTGGGTGCGCAGAGTTCACATTTTAGTCTTCTGCGCAGGTACAGAGTCTAATCGTGTTACTCGACCTTCCTTCGACTAATTTACGTTGGTTCGGTTTTGGTTTAGTATCTCGCGACCCGGTCAGTACGAATTTCGCTCTTAGATCTAAAATTGAGTTTATGGTTACAAGCTATGGCGATTATCTACACTAGAATATAAAGTTTATGAAAACAAAACTATAAAATTGAGACAAAACCTAACGCTCGCCTAACTCATACACTAGGTTGTTCCTACTTGATCGCTAAAATGAATATTGAAAATTAATTATGTATAACTTGAATTTGAATAGCCTTAAGGGCCTAGGGTACCGTCTGGCCTTAAGCGGTTGTCAATTATATCGTACCTATTATCTGACTAACGCCTTGGAACCTTTAACAAGGAAGGTATATAACGATCAACTCCTGACAGACTCGTAGATAGGTTTAATCAGACTAGCTTACCTTGTGGCTTCGCCTTCCTGTCATTTAGTAATTGAGTAGGTGTATAAACATTTGTCTTTCGTACGCTGTGCCTTAAACTGTTCTTTAGGATAGGTAAGTAGTGCTCCCCACCAACTCCTACATTTATAACGCTGCTGAGGTGGCAAACAACCAGGCGACCATGTAATTATCCTTATTACTATGACTAACTACGGAACTAAGGGGACCATTTCGTTATTATTTGAATACAACCTACGATCGGTCGGTTCGAACCCGAGGCTTCTTAAGTTTAAATAGCCGCTAGTCCGGAGAGGCTATACTCGCCCGAAACAAGTGTCGTGCAAGCTAAGTTCATATAAAATAATAAAATAGGTGTGCGATTACGCACATGGTTAAGTGGTAAATTGTTCATCAGAGTAATTAAGGCGACAGAACACCTAATTTGACACACACAATTAGTATGTTTAAGGTGGTTTGTAAGGAAGACATATCCGCACTCAGGACCTGGCGCATTAGCCAGATCAAGTAAGGGTTAGCCCTTTTCTGAGTGTTTAGAACTTTAACGTTTCGGCTTTCCATACAACAATTCAAAGCCTCATCAGTTAGTAGAGAATTGTGTATGGTTATACTAATACGTCTTCAACGGGGTGATTCATGGTGAAGAATAAAACAAATCCTGACCCACTAACGTCACCTCATAGCCTGTTAATAAAGTTTGGTCAATGTTGAAGTTCAGTCATCTTTATCTTAAATGGCTTAGTCAAAACATAGTTTAAACAGTATAAAGCAATAAAATAAAGCTTAGATAGTCTAATTAAAAATTAGACTCGCTAGATTAATGTCGCGGCCCTGAAAAACATATGAGGTTTACGTTTATTTATTTTTTACACAGAAAACAAATATTTAAATATGAGCACACCCATTACCTAAACGGAATCTAACAGTTCAGTTTCCTTACTCGACGCCGGTGAAGGGTGGAACTGGAGCCAACCCAGATCTAGGTTTTATCAGCCCCCTCACACCCTTAGATTCCTGAAGCCTGCAATTATCCTAGTATGTCTCTAACACCAAGCCCCAATCTTCCTCTAATCTTATAACAAGCCAGACCCCGCTTGAGGAACCCCTACTGTGACTGCCCCGTCCTCGCCTACCTCTATCTACCAAGGGTCTGCTCGCTTTGGGGCCACTATACCGCAAAGCAGCACGATATTGTAATTTAAGATTGTTATGATAATAAATAGTGAATATATGGATACCATTAACATAATAACGAATTACATGCAACAAAGTCGTACAACTTTGATGAGCACCTACTAAATCGTGTAGGGTTTCCTTTAATAGGAATTCAAGACAAGGTTCACACAAGGATCACCTACTCAACATATATATGCACAGCAAGGGCCACACAAGGATTACCCTAGCAAGTCCTTTGGGGGGTCCCTTCACATCGACTCAGATCAGTGCGAGTAACCACGGCCCAGGGGCCCGCGTAGGGTTTTATCCAGTGAGGATATCCAAACTCATACACATACACGCTCTAAAGGGAATACACAGGGGTTACTACTTATACATGTATATATGCACAGAAAGGGCCACACAAGGATTACCCTAGCAAGTCCTTTGGGGGGTCCCTTCACATCGACTCAGATCAGTGCGAGTAACCACGGCCCAGGGGCCCGCGTAGGGTTTTATCCAGTGAGGATATCCAAACTCATACACATACACGCTCTAAAGGGAATACACAGGGGTTACTACTTATACATGTATATATGCACAGCAAGGGCCACACAAGGATTACCCTAGCAAGTCCTTTGGGGGGTCCCTTCACATCGACTCAGATCAGTGCGAGTAACCACGGCCCAGGGGCCCGCGTAGGGTTTTATCCAGTGAGGATATCCAAACTCATACACATACACGCTCTAAAGGGAATACACAAGATTTACCCTAGCCTTAACCCTAGGCTTAGCCGATTTCCTATCTAATCAGATCAGGGCTTAATTACGGGGTTTTCCTCCCACAAGATATCACAAAATTTACAACATCATGTTAAAAGACACCGATCCCGGCAGGAACCTTTTACTCCACTAGATTTCCTACAGAAATCGGCAATCTCTTTTCCTTAGAGAGTACATAGCCAACAATGTCAACAAATTACCTCTGCATTCTCAATAAGTAAGGGTTTCTTTCTTCTCTATCCCAAATTTACAACTAAAATCCCGGACTAAATCCCAACCAAAAAGTCAAACACTTTCAATTTTCCCCAACCAACCCTTCACTTTATCCAAGGTGGCATCTTACACGGTCCCTTACACAGTCCTTACGCCATCGTATAAAGGAAGCCCCTCACAAGCCCCATAGTACAAACCCATCAATAATAAGTTGATATTGCTAGCCTCAGTTCTCACAAAAGACACTTACTGATATTTGATGTAGGCGAAACGTGCACGGCGTCGGTATTAAATTTCTTCAAATCTTTGTGCGTCCTGTCCTTCCCACTTCCTCAGGAACCTTGAACCCAGCCAGCCTCTCGTCACGTCGACAATGGAAAAGGGTGCCGCAACTGACGCCTATCGCTTATAACCGTTCTCCCCTCCCCCCCGATAGACGCGGCCTGAACGCGTGGCGTGTCTAGGGATTGTGGCGCCAGTTAATTTCTTCTTTATTTTACTTCCACGTGTACCCACGTGCTTCGCATTTTAGTGGCCAGTTACTTTATAGTAATAATCGGACATCATATCGAGATCGTAAACCGATTCTACTAAACTCTTTACCTGCCGAACTAGTTTCTCCGCTTCTTTGTGACTCGATTATACAGCTTCGATTAATTCTTCGCATTTTAGTGGCCAGTTACTTTATAGTAATAATCGGACATCATATCGAGATCGTAAACCGATTCTACTAAACTCTTTACCTGCCGAACTAGTTTCTCCGCTTCTTTGTGACTCGATTATACAGCTTCGATTAATTTACACATTGAAGGCTCGTCGTAAGCGGCGCGGAGCCTACTCTACTATCCCTCTCGCACCCTACGATATTTATAACAATTAACTGAAAATAATCGTTCGATATTCTCCATATATTTTAACCTCCTGGTTATCTGCTACTTTACGAATCGGTCGTATTTAACGAGTAATTATTTTTCTTTGTGTTGATGATTTTAGGATCCCACTGCGATTTACGCCTTATGACGTAGGTACAACCATATTAATCGAACCCCGGTGAGGACATCCGGGCCCCTCACTTACTTCATACTTCATTGATCTCCTTTCTATCCATTTATTAGGAGTATCCGATCGGTATGAATTACGAAGGTGATTAATCAAATTTATATTTATTATTGATAAATTCTATCTTTAATTCACCTGCTCTCTTAAAACTTAAATTAGCATGTCAACACCGTGTCGTGGGGTCCAGATTATTACAATTCTTTATAAAAGGCTTGGGACCACTACAAACCCTTATATAATTATGATGACTATCCACTTGAGCTTAAGTATAGGTTACAAGTGTCACAAAGTGACTCAAGAGAAAACCTATGTAAAAATAAATTGTTAAGAAAGTATAATTATGATAAGAATCTTAATCCTGTTAGTTATAAGAAAGATGACTTAATATTAATAAGAAATCCGTCAGGTGATAAAAGTGAAAAATTGTATTTTGGTCCTTATTTAGTTTTAGAAGACTGTTCACCTTATGTGAAAATTATAAAAAATGGTAAAATAGATACTGTTCATAAAAACAGAACTAAATTGTATAACTCCTAAGATTTTTATTTTTTTGTTATATGTTTAAAATGTTTCTTTTAGTATTTAGTGTAAAAAAAGGCTAAAATTTATCTTTTTTTTTTTCAAATTTGCATGGGAGGTGTAGTATGTGCATGTAACGTCATATAGATATCACATTGCATGTGCATAGCTGCCATAAGTGTAATACATTATATTGTACCTAGATAGTAAGTGTAGTAATCTTAAGGTATCTTTGGAGCCGCATGGACGCCTTTCATTTTGGGTCCCAATACAATGACTTTCCTCAATTTGCTTTCTATCAATTGTCCGATTGTGATGTTCAGAAAAGCATCTTATCCATATCCATATATTATCCACAATCACTCACATTTTCATTTTATCCGTGTCCATTGGTTCCTTTTCTACTATTTCCCTATATCTATTCTGCCCTTTTTAGAACGATTAGAATATTTTTAGTAAAATGGTTTCCTTGCGATAAAAATAAGCGTATGGGTATGGAAAATAAACAGCTTACCTTATTAACATTAGTTAACTTCAGTAATGCTTCTAACATCGTTGATGTTGATGTCTTACTAATGCTGTTACGTTCTCTTAACATATCGCCAACGGTAATTGACTGGTTTCGAAGTTACTTGTTGGGGCATAGGCAAAGAGTCCACCTTGACAATAATTTATCGGATTGGTGTTGCACTGCTGCTGGCGTTCTACAAGGTGGCGTGTTGTCTCCACTTCTTTTTCTATTTTCATAAATTCTATAAAACCTAAAATTTCTTCTCTCTATCACCTGTATGCAGACGATCTTTAGGTCTACAAACAAACTCACATAGATCATATCACAGAGGCAATAAGCTGACAGGGATATTGATCATTTCCTTACATGGAGCAAATCCTTTGGGTTAAAATTAAATCCAGATAAAACTAAAGCTATTAGAATTGGTACTATATGGTTGCTTAGTAGAGTAAGCTATGCTAAACTTACCCCTAAAAAACTCGTCGATTTTATTCCATACAGTGGCACAATTTAAAACCTTGGAATAATGTTTGATCATTCATTATATTGGTTATCCTAAATAAAAGAAGTCAATAACAAAATATTTAGAGCTTTATCAGCATTAAAACGGTTTAAGAACTTCTTGGCAACTAGCCGTCAAATAACGCTTGCACAATCTGTGTTACTCCCTATTAAGACTATGACGATGACGCCTGCTATCTCAATCTTACTCCAAAATCTAAGCATTTGGTTTATTTTTAGGCTTCGCAAATAGGACCATATATCGAGTTTTCGTGCTAGGCTCAAGTGGCTACCGATTCGCTTTCACTGGAATATACACATTTCTCTGTTTAACCTATATATTTAAAGGAGCGCTTGGAATACCTGTGTTCAACATGCTCTTCTACAAATTTTACACTACAGTCTATACACCTATAAAACTCGATTCCTCTCCAGATCAGACAAGCACAGTCTTTGAGCGTTTTCAAAGAACAGCTTAAGTCCTACATTCTAAAGCTTTAGCTACCTACCAAGAACATGTTACTTATGTTCCACACAAAGCTTTGGTAAACTTTGCCTAATTAGAAATATGTATTTTTTTATGTTTATTGTGTATGTAAGATTATGTATTGGTAACTTATTTTTTTGTGTACCTTTATATATATACTCACATTTTATCTATATTGACTATATATATATATATATATATCTATTTCATTTTTACAATTTTTCACCACGTAGGATATAGTTAAATTGTTATTTCTCACTTTTTTATTACCTAGTTGTGTTAGCCTATGTTCTAAGTGCACACCGCCTCAGTTGCTTTCTACTGCTATTCAATTTATTAAAAATTGTTTGAAAGAAATCGCTTTTTGTGATAAGGCCGCCTATTTTGCTCTTTTTATTTTAAACCACGTTTAAAATTTCTGTATTTTGTTAAATGATTGGTGTACGATAAAAGAAAGAATATTTGATTGATGTGTGTAAAAAAAAAGCTCCCGGTGCACTGCATGTATTGTGCACCGTTTCACAACCCCCATCCCCCCTCTACCTTTTAAACGAAATAAAAAAATACAAATCACATTAAGAAATACATTGTTCGTGATAAATTTCATGTTACGTTTTTAAACTTACCAAAATAAAGGAATAAAGCAAATTATAAAATTACCAACCCGCTAACCACAATTAAAGAAATAAACCTATTCATAATACCTAAAAATAAAACGTTTTGGTAAAAATAACTTTTTATTCCAAGGAATCTGACTTTGGCCGAGTGCCAGTAGGGCGTGGTTTTCTACCAAGTGCAAATCCTATTGCGTATGACTAAACCTCTATGTAATTATGTTTCTATCTGTGTTTTTGTATGTCATATTCGGATGCACTGATTTAAAATAAGATTTTCCCAGGTTGACCTATGGCAGCAAAAATTGCAATCTGGCATTATTACCTTCCCTGGAATTTCACCGTGGACCTATAACCACAATAATTTTAGGAGCGATACTTTCTGCTTGTGTTCGAGGAACTTTTGACTGTGGAATAGAAATCATTTTCTTGTGTAATAGGCTTTTTCTAGTACCATTACATTTAAGCAGCTAGCTAGCATAAGGTAATGCTGCATTTATATGGAAGCTTAACTAAGTAACCACAACATCAAAACATCGATATCTGACCAGCCAATTGCAAATAATACCAACAAGGATTTATATTGTAGTTACAGAATATTATTCCAATATCAGTTCATCAGCTATTGAGCTATTATGTTTTAATTTGAGGAGACACTATGAACAAACTTCACGTCATAAGTACAATAGTTACGTCACGTGCCGCGTATGGCAGGCATGTTCCAGCCAGTGACTAAGTAAATTGCAGCCCACTGCAATATTCGGAACAGCGATGGCAAGTAGATTGTAGTATAAAACGTTGTTAATACATAAAAGCTCAGTGTCTAAAGTCGTAATAGCTTTTATAAAACTCTTATCTACTGAAGATATTATTTGATACCTCAGAGCTACTGTCAGCGAGCTGGTGCTACGTGATTCATGAGCAATTTTAGACCATTCCTAGTTAACGTTTATATGGTCAGTTTGAAGTAAGTACATTATATGGTCAGTTTGAAGTAAGTACATTATTTATTTGTTATGTAAATCATCTTTTGAGGTTTCGTTAAATAATACTGTTTATCCTTATATCTTTCTCAACGTTATCGGTTTAGCTAATTTCAGCTACTAAACTTAAATAACCTATTCTATGGAAAAGAAACCTATTCTATCCAGGAGTGCCGTTACTGTCAAAAATGCAATTTTTTTTTGTTTTGGAGTTATAGGTTACATTAAAAATGTCTGGAAGCGGTATTTTGGTGATCCTGTTAGCTACAAAAATGATTCAAACATGAATTCACCTGGTTTCATAAATATATATCGGTAAAATTTGGCTTGAGCGTGTTCTCCAAAATATCAATAAATTTAACCGACGTAAAACAGCAACCCGGATTATTTTGATGACTGACAGGTTATGTCACTTATATCTCCAAAACTATAAAAAGTTTAGTACATATATGGCCCTATTACAAAGCGTTGATATTTTTCCCAAGTTATCGATTCCACGAGTGGAGATGCGGACTACCCATTACCGCCTCAGCTCACCAGTTATTTCAGTTATCTCTTTTACTTTGGTTTTTCAGAGTATTACCTAATTTCCGAATGCAAATAAACACCTAGCACAACCCCCATACACCATTGTTTTCCATACACCTGAATACTTAATTATTTTATTCTAATTAAAGTCAATTAAAAATATAACAAGATGTTTCAGCAATATTTGCTTTCTAATATTAATGCATCAAAGTAGCTGTATAACGTAACCGTAAACCATAGATGTCGTCTTCGGCAAGGTACTGTGAGATACCTGAATTTTTAATTATCTAAGTCTCTGTAGAAAGTTAGTCATGCTACCCGCAGACTAGAGTGATCGGTTTGGCAAAGAATATAACTTGGCATTGGCTAACTGCCAAGCGAAGCTACTTGGGAAACTTTAATTCAAGTTAGTGCTTTAGAAAAGGTATGTATGCAAGTCTTTTACAGGACTCATTATTCGACTTGCAATATTGGAAGTTCCAGGTTCGATTTAAGCAATAGTCTCGATTGTATCTTTTTTACATAAATAACAAATAATTTATCAAAGTAACTGTAAGGTATCTTAATTTTCTGTTGGTAATAAGTTGTTTACGCTACAATCGTACGCAGACTATAGAGGTATATCAAAGAAATAAGCTAAGTCTGAGCCGGGCTAGCGCACCCGAGTTTTTCAAAGTGGCAAACAAGCACACGGTCCGCCTGATGGTAAGTGGTCACCGTGGCCTATGGACCCTTGCAACACCAGAAGTATCACTCACGCGTTGCTGACCCTTCAAAAATCCAATAACTTCTTTCTTGACGAACCCTATACTGTAGTCCTTAGAGAAAAACTTGGGAGGGAGCTCATTCCACAACCCAAGCTTTCGCGAGAGGAAGTTTCTCTGAAACCGCACTGTACGCGACCATTTCGGTTCTAAAGTGTGAGAATGAATTCCCTGCCGATGGCGAGCGGTGCGATATAGAAAGTAGCCGTGGGTATCATTTCAAGCGGTAGAACACACACAGGGAGGCAAAGTCTCTCCTCAGACTTGAGAATTCGATACGGCAAGTGAGTTTGGGATTGTCGACAATTCTCACAGCCCGTCGTTGAACCGACTCAAAGGTCCAAGCTGGTATCCGGGTGCACCTGCCCAGAGATGGCAGCATTACTCCATATGGGGCCAAACTTGCGCCTTGTAAAGCAGCAACATCTGCCCCGACGTGAAGTACTGGCTCGCTCTGGTGAGTACACCTAGTTTTTTGTACTACCACATAACTTATGATCACGAATCATAACTTGTCTATTTAAACTTCGAATAAAGCAATTGCAAGTTACTCCTTGTTAACTGGTTTCCAAAATAGCAGGGATCATTTTTTTTTACAATAACGAGACATTGATTTATTTTATTATTTACCCAAAACCGAAACGGTACCAACAGAGCCTACGCTGTCTGCATGTCTGTCCGACCAATAAAGGGGGATATTTTTTGTCTGAAATAGATAGAAGCCTTAAAACCTTCACAGAATATTTGTTAGAATGGCGGATTATCTAACATATAATTAAAGATAAATTTATGTGGGGTTCGTTCCCCATACAAGAAACATGTTTTGGTCGTTTTTGGTATATCGTAAGAACGGTAATACATTCATGATCGGCGTGTTTATAGTGTGAGAAAAGTGTAATAGTTTCTAACGATATGGTGTGAACTTTAAAGTATAACAACAAATAATAAAAACCGGCCAAGTATAATAATAATAATATTAGTAATTTAATAATAATAATAGTTTTAGAACGTATCATACAATGCCATCTGGTCCCAAACCAAGCAAAGCTTGTGTTATGAAAACCTGACGACGAACACAAATATTTAAATTAAACCCTTGTTTTTGTAAATAGTATTATACATAAAAACCCAGACTCAAGATAAACTGGGCTGCGAGGAAATATAAGTATGAGACAAGTCCCAGCCATTTCCATCGTAAATTACAGTGTCAGCGCCATCTAGCGATTATTAAATGAAACAGTAACACATTTTTTTGTTGGTAACTATATAAAGGTAAGCAACATCAGGCTTGGTCAGTCGGTAGATGACCAACCAAGGTGACGGCACACTTTTTGTTTATATTTGTATTCGTAAATTACGTAAATGGCAGTACGGAATCCACGGCGGTGCACGAATTAGTCTGGCACATAACCGATTTTTTATCATTCCTTTTGACTATATAATATCTTGTTAAGTTTATGTTCACAAGAAAACTGGTGACAGTAAACAAGTTCTCTCTTTTAGCTTGCTTGTTGGGCGTAATATGTAAAAAAATCGTACTGAAGGTCTGTTACAACTTATATATTTTTTCCTCATCAACGTTCACGATGTTTTCCTCCACTGGAAGTTGATGGAGTGAAATTAAATTAAGTGAATGACTCATTGGCACACATACGTTGGTTTTGAACCTCCGCCACTCAGGATACAAGGTGAAATTATAAGCCCTGGGCCACCACTGATCATATTTTGTAATGAGAAATAAAATTCTTACGTTACATAACTCAGAGGTGAGTGAAAAGTGTTTCAAAGCCGACCTAAGTGACAAACTTTCACAAGCTGTAGGTACGTTATTATGTTGACACAGAAGGAGTGTAGTCTAGGATACGCCTTTCACTTTCATCAGAACGCTTTGATGTTTCTTAGCAAAGAGATAGCAGTGCTTCTGAGAAATGAAAGCGTAACAATCACTTCTAAGAGAGAATATTGTTTTGCTGAGAATTAAATTTATTGCAAAAATCTTCCAAAATGAAAACGCAGCATTCTTGATATATAGTTACTATGTATATGTATATATATATGTTTAGATTAGATTGGCTTAGATTATTATAAAAAATGATTATTCTAAATATTTATTTAAAAAAAGTGACCTATTAAATGTATATTTATATGTATTTAAACTTTTATATCGAATGTTTTCATTATTTAATAATTTCTCAGTAGGTATCTCATCATTTATATATATATTATCTATATATACAAATAATAGTACATTAAAATACAAGTGAGCTAGGCTGCTCATTACAGACGAGTGTGTAATTATAAATAAAAAAAAATAAAAAAATCGTGCTGAAAATTAAAAACAAAATCTGTAAAGTTAAAAATGACGATTACCATACATGTGCGTAGTAGACGCTTTTAAGAAGCTGAAAATGGTGCTGGAAAGCCTGCTTATTGAGCAAGTGTGTTGTGTTGTGTTGAATTTAATAAAATGCCTGCGGTTCAACCCACTTTAATTGTTATCGGTGTAGGATTTCAACGTCAACTCAGTTTTTTAAAAAAGACTCACACTTGACGTTTTCAAGCAGCCAATGTCCTTCTTTGGGACTAAAACTATCTCCATGCCGAATTTTATCTTTATTGGTACATTGGAGTAAAAGTGAAGAGGTAACGGACAGACAGATAGCGTTACTTTTGCATTTATAATATTAGTATGGATATTAATAAAACAGTTTTCGGGGACGGTAGTGGCCTAGCGGTTTCGGTATCTGCTTTGCATTCTTAAATGCGGTGGTTCGACAAGTCCAGCGTATAATAATATTATATATACCTACATTGTTTGTTCACACTACTCTCTATTGCTGATTGCCCAAGGTGAACAGATTATACAAATGATTATGACCAAAATTTTTGTTTATATTTCATTCTTATCAACCTTTTATTTAACCTTATATAGACAGACAGTCGTCAAAGTCTCACCATATGGGTTCGTTTTTACCATTTTTGTACGCAACCTTAAAATAATACCCCAATAGAGGGGAATGGGGTATTAATAAGCAAAATCCACCCTATGCCAAGGTGTGCTTTTTTGCGGGGGGTGAATACCACCCCAACTAGAAGTTTTTCGAAAAATCAATACTTCTTGAGATATATGTGATCGAAAATGTTAATTTTTTTTCGAAAATAGCCACGTTTTTGACGTTTTTTCACATATAACTCATAAACTATCGATTTAATCAAAAAAATCTGTGATTATCAAAATGGTAGGTAATCAAAGAATTTCTTATTTTATTTTTTAATCTAGACCCAATGCAAACACATTTATAGCTCATTGAAGGTAAGCCTTATTTTTTTAACGACAAATTTACAGATTTTAATTTTACACGGTATGTTTTACGATGAATATTTTTTAAATTGCATTAAAGAACCTTAAAAATGCGTTTTTTTATAGTTCTCTTGCATAAAAACTAACGATGTTCTGACGAAAACAAAGTTTTTTTAGATATTTTTTGTATTCGAATGTAATAGGGGTGGTTTTTAGGGGATGAAAACTAATTATAACAATTCCCTTAAGATGTCTACGATTTAAATATTATAATTTATCAAAACAATAAATAAAATATATAGAAAAATGTTTTTTTGTTTTTAAATTTTATGTCAAAGAGGGTGTTTTAAAAGGGCGTAAGGAATAAAATAGGGGTTGAAAAATCACAAATAGTTTTTAAAACTATATAACTATCATTAATCACAAGCTTTATACATATTTTCATTCCTTAAATGCCTAAATTTGTGAATTTATCAATTTTTGTCAATTAGGGGTAGTATTCACCCCTAAAAGTCAAAAACACACATCGATATAGGGTAGATTTTGAAGTGGATGGTAGATAGAGCTCAATCCCAAATTTTGAAGAAAAACCATCTTTCTTGAAAGAATTGCTAGGTTGTACCATCTTTTTACCGTCATTTACTGTACTATAAGACAAAATTTTCAAATAACGAGTAAACATATGAATAAGACTTCGAAATATATTTTTGTCAAATAGGTAAAGTTTACTGTTAGAAGTAAAAAGATACCATCATTAGCAGTTTTCGAGTTAAATGTTTCTGCCAAGCCGATAGACTTCTTATACGGGCGCTGGTTGTGTTACTTTCTACCGTACCTTGAATGCTGACGAAAACTTTAAAATACATCTGGGTCTTAAACTAAATGAATGTCATGGGGGTCTTTTTTAATTTTTGAACTCTTTTGTCTACTAGTAACAATATGAGGTCAAAATAAAAATAGTGGTAAATGAAAAAAGTGGTAAATGAATCGTAAACAAAATTGTAATCGAATCAATAAGTAAGTAAAACTGAAAGTATCATTTCCTATTCTCATCTGTATCTAGGCAAAGTTTATTTAAAAATAATCACAATTGTTAATTATAACAAAAATATTGATTGGTTTATCTAGATTTTTTATACATTAAATTATAATCATCAATGAAAACATAAAAATAAATAGCAAATTAAATTGAAAAACAGTTTTTATATTATGCACGTTTGCAAAATTAAGTAGACATTTTGGCAAAATTTGGTTCTAAAATATTAAAGGAGTTCCTAAACTACAAACAAAAAATGTTTATGTGTGTCTGTCGTATGATTCAATGCCTCAGTGAATGGAATAACTGCGACCAAACTGTATTTGTAAGTTATTTTAGTATCAGATATGTTTTAACCAATTTATGCAACCTACCAAACAGGAAAAAGAATTTCAAAAGTGTGACAATTTTTATTTTTACCCGCGACGGCGCTGGTGGCGGCGCGGCGACGGCGGAGTGAACGGAGTCGGTATGTGCGTTTAGGGTGGCATTAAACTACGGCAAACCATACTCAAGATTTATAAACACAATGTAGTTTCACTTCTTAATAGTACTAGGCGTTGCACAAAATTTTTAGAGCTGTGGCAACAAAATCAAACTACAAAATATAAAGCGAATTCTGGAACGACACCTTCTAAGTCCCTGCCAGTAGGGAGGGCGCTCTTGGCCCGCCATACTTCACTCCTTCCCTATATGCAGGCTTTGTAACATATACTGTTAAAAGTATTGTTTTAAAGTTTAAAGTTAAAGAAAAAAATATTATTTATTTTTAGGACACCGTAATTTTTACTTGTTTAGTTTATTTTCGTCATTGTCAATTGGATTATAGTGTCAATTATTACAGTCGCCATGTTTAAATAGTGTGAATAAACACTAACACAGACGACCAACATCCAAGGTCATAGGGTCAAAAAACTTTGTTGCACTGTAAGTAGTACACTGTGTTGTATAATAAGAAGATAATAATCACCCAGTTCTTCTATACGATGTAAAACAAGATGCTTAGAATAAAAGTTAAACGACTCGTCAACACGATCGATAAAGGTTACATACCTCGAATTATCACTACACATTTACACACTTGTTTGAGCACCACGCGAAATAAGTTATCATCTAGCAGGATATTAATACATTTAATGAATCCTTATTTGGTACATTGTGGAAAGTATCCGTAGCAACTTAAGTTTACAAACTAAATGAAACTGTTTAAGTTGTTACAAGTTATTGCATTACTACGTCAAAATTCCCAACGCTTACAAGCTGTGGGTGGACTGCAAGTCGCCGGGGGTAACACAATTTACTGAAGACATTCTCAGACTGTGTTCTGTAAACAGTTTATTGAAACTTTGTTTACTACATGAGAGCTCATAGCTTGACTGAGTTTTCGTTTTTGACCTGAATTGGTTCATTAGATAGGCGATTAGGTTATAAAAGGAATTTAACATTTTAGTTTTTACATTAACAATAAATATTTATGTTTTAAAATTCCTTCTGTTGTTCATGTAAAGGCACTCGTGTTGCCGTAACATAGTTGATCTGGTTTATCTATCTGTGATTCAGGCAAGGTACGGTAAGGTTCTCCAGGGTTTGAAGTTTAACTATATTTGGCTAATAAAATTATGCTTGAAAACTATTTAAAGTAAAGAAAAATTTTCATAAAATATAAAAATGGTTTTTGCTGAATTTTAATACTAATACCGAGCAAAAACAAAAAAAATCCAAAAGGTCAGCTTACAATGTGGCTTTCATAAATAATATGTATGTAATTTATTTTCTTATATACCACTAAGGTAAATGCCGAGCATTTATTCTATAGACGATTGCAACGCTACTGATGTCCCTGATGGGTTGCCGATTCTAAAATTCTAAAGAACTCCTTTTCGAAGAACACGACATTGTCGTCACTAGTGACAACCTCGAAAGGGAGGTTATTTCACATGTTAACCATTCGCGGCATATGAAAATAAAACATTATGATGCATGTCCATTAAGGGTTCTAAAATTATAGAATACATAATACTTATGTACTTACGCCACAAGCGTGTGATCCTGCAACGGAAAATATTACCGATTTTAATCCAACACCTGCCAACTATACATTTTTCATGAGAGTATCTTTACATTGAATTTATCAAATTGTTAGTTTGTTGCAAATTCAACAGCAGTTTCAATATAAGATCATATATTTTGTAATAATCATGACTTTCCAAAGATAAATCCATAAACTTTAAACCTGAATAATTTTGAAAAAAAAAAAGCTTGTATTTTGCAAATCTTTTAAGTTTTATGGTAAGCGATTTGATAAATATAATAACTCTTAATAGGCTAATGACCTTAAAAGAGTTGCCGGTGGTAACACATGAAAGGCAGTGGACCGGAGAAATGGTGTGCCATGAAGAAGGCTTGTGTCCAGCAGCGGAAGTAGTGATTTATCACAAGTTTTGAACTAGTGTTATTCAACACAGTCTTAAAGTCTTAAATAACTAACAATTTTATTTTATAATTTATAAACAACTAGCGGGGTAAAAGGCCCGCGCCTCCTACCGCGCTAAATCACTCCTACTTGATTATATTAAGAAAGTTTGCTAAAGCACGCTATAGCTGCAGGTTGTCCACATTTTATTTAGTTATAATACCAAGTATTTGTGCAACAGCTTTTGAATTGCATTAGATAAAAATTGGCCAAATGCGAGTCGGATTCGCGCACGAAGGGTTCGGTACCATTATCTATAAAAACGGCAAAAAAATCACGTTTGTTGTATGAGAGCCCCCTTAAATATTTATTTTATTCCGTTTTTTAGTATTTATTGTTATAGCAGCGGCAATAGAAATACATCTCGTGTGTAAATTTTAACTGTCTAACTATCACGGTTCATGAGATACAGCCTAGTGACAGATGGACGGATGGACAACGGAGCCTTAGTAATAGGGTTCCGCTAATTAAATTACCCTTTGAGTTCGGAACCATAAAATGTAGATAAGACTTTTCCGTCTTTCAACTATCTCTGTGCCAATTTCAGCTTAATTAGGTGCTATGTTGCGACACTATGCAATAACAAACAATCAAACAAACAGACATTCACATATATAAATTTATAAATATTCCTGAATATTACGCCATCTGGTCCCAAATACAACAATACAAACAATAAAATATATACAAAGACTTATATACTTTTATTTTTATAAATACATACTTATTATACCAAGAAAACCAGCAGACTCAAGACAAACACAATTATTCACCACACAAATATTTGTCCTTTTTACTTAATTTAGCTTGAAGGTGATCCTTTTTCAGTATCTCCAAGAACTCTACTTTTTTATCCGACGAGTACAAGTCAATGACAAATAATACGGCGTAATCAAATCAAATCTAAGTAGACCAATATCTTAAATAAATTATGACTGCAATAGAATTTTCAAAAAGTTTGTATAAAATAAGAATGAAACACAAAAAGTAAGTGATAAAAAGTTTGACATTGCGAGCGCTACATCTGAAACGTTAATATGTACAAAGATTTACAACTGTTATTATGTAAACAATGCAGTGTACCAAATTAATACAGTTTCAATTTAAATCTTAGATTTTTAATAAATGGTTAAAAAGGTAAAACTATACTAGTTTTTAGTCCTGTCTTCAAATCGTATAACGTGCTAAGGTGAACATTATTGCTACTCGAATATGGTGTTGTTAAATTACAGATCTGCCTCTGCAAGGGGTAGTTCCAATTGTAAATAGTTGCAGACGGACTAGTGATGAGAAAAATAAAGTTTTTTTTTGCAATTTAGTTTCGATAAACCAAGTTATAGTTTGACATCTAAATAAAATTTTAATTCTTAGATCCTGAACCGGTTTAAGAAAATGAAGAAAGGGTCCCGGGCATACTAAATCTATTGGTTTGGGAGAGACACCTAATTGGTATTTGCAATCTACGAATAGGTATATTATTATCCTAAACTGCTGTATATTAGAAGTCATTTAATTAGTTAAATTATTTATCTACACTACTAAAACCGTATCACAAATATATTTTGAGATATTTAAGAGAAAAGGTTACAATATGCTATTTTTTTAATAACTTAATCAATGTCAACTATCGATATATACTTTCTAATATTATAAATGCTAAAGTTAATTTGTTTCCTTTTCACGTCATCCTCCCAGGAAATTCCAAATGGATGAACTATAGCTATATCTTGGTTTTTTACTGTAATCAAGGAATTGCCGTGAAAATCCCATGCCGCTAACTTAGTTCAGAGCCGCGGGGAATCGCTGGTACCGACTTATGTAAAATTAGATTTTCTCAATTAAAATAACGATCTTATAGAACAGTCAATTAGTACTGATCTTTTTCCGTTACTATTTATTCTTAAAGTCTTGTGTACTTGACTATCCATATAAATATATAAAAGCAAAAGTAACTCTGTCTGTCTGTTTGTTACCTTTATAAGCTTAAGCCGCTGTACCAATTAAAATGAAATGTGGCATGGAGATAGTTTGGGTCCCGGGAAAAGACATAGGCTACTTGAAAACGTCAAGTGTTAGTCGGTTTTTTTTGCCGTCGAAATTCTACTCCGATAACCGAATTTAGGGCGGGAGGAACCACGGGCAAAGGAAATATTTACCTACATACTATTGAAAGTTATTAACAAAATTTATTATGTTTTATTAATTGAGTACCTAATAAGATTTAAATTCGTCATAGAGCAACACGGCCCCCATATAGGCAGAAGAAGCCATACGCAGGCGTTTCGAGTAGAAATATATATAAAAATAAATATCTTAATCAAATGTATTTAAATTGTTATCAGAGCATCGGATTGAGGGAGAATACCTCACACCTCTAGATTCTCTATATAAAGAACCAGATCTGCTGACCCATCTGTATACCCTAAGACCCTAAGCAACTCACAAATACATGCTGCCAGACAGAAGTCCTTTTTTCCTCAAATGCCGCAATAATACTTAATGTACTGAACCGACACGCACTTGGCCAGTGTTTTTATTGCCTCGGCCTTGTACATAACCACTGCGAGGCACGCGTTGTAAACGCCGAAATACACATTGTAAAATACTACTATTTACAGTACAAGCTACGGTAAAACTTTCACCGTTACCAAGCTGTCGTCGTCCGCGACACTCTGACAAAATCAATTTATCGAGTACATTGCGGTGTGACACTTTAAACAGTTTATCGAAAGTTTGTCTATTAGACACGAATATACAGTAAATGGTTGTCCGTACTTAATGTAAAGTTTAAATGTATAAAAGTTAAAGTTTATGTATAATGGACCCATTTAAATTACGAAACTTTGTTGGTAATCTTTCAATGAAATTGAAAACCTAGTCATTTTCTTAATTATACATTTTAAAAGGATCACTTCTCCCACACATATACGTATCTATATATTTACGCCGTACCACCGTGCAATACACAATACGTACGTATGTTTCCAGTGTTGAATTTTTGGTACTGAAACGTGGTCTCTAACTGTTGGCCTCTTAAATAAAAACAGAGTCGCTCAGCAAGCTATGATAAAAACTTTACAAAAGAATATCTAAATTGAAGTAGTTCGCCAAAGGACCTCATTTGGTCAGGCCACATAGCTCATAAAACCAATTGGGAAGAAAGTTTCATGATTGGCCAGCCAGTGGGGAGTCAGGGTCAAAATCCATTGGTGAGACAACGAAGGCCACGTTTATCAGTGTACGTCTTCCAGCTATCTATAAGAGTCTTTAGTGTGTTTTAGAAATTAGTTTTTATTTTACCGAAAAAAAACTTTTTTTCATAATTAAACTAAAAAAGAGTAAACAAATAATTTACATATAAGTGTCTACAATTTTGACTATAAGCCAAAACTAGGTACATGTAATTTTTAATAATCAGGAAATAGCCTTTAAAGCCATTTTAACATAAAATAAATAAAAAGCCTTAAAACTTCGTATTAAATACTCAAATTTGACGCATGAGCTGCACACGAATTTACATTTAAATCTCGTTCCATTTTCTTATAAACATTTTGCTAAGCAACATGGTCGTAAAACTTGCCTCGTTATTAAAATGATTGCAAATGGAAGGTAGATTCAGTTAACAAGTGTGTGTAACAAGAAGCTAGTCGTACCGCGGTTGAGAGCCCGACAAGTTACCTGCAACAGCTTTTAAAACTTGCTACTTCAAAATTATTCAGTTATTGCACAGAAAATAGCCGTAATGTGAGTAAATTTTTAGTTTTCGTTGCAAATTTTACGATGTTCCATTATGAAGGATATTGGTATTCTTTGTATAAACTAAAGTAATATTACACATGAAAACTTACGACTACTAAGTTTGGTAACACAATATTTTAAGAAACTTGTGATACCTACCTATTCTTCTTGGTATTCTTTGACTAAACTCACATCAGATTCTGAATTTGAATAAAATACTCTCCACATGAAAACTTACTCCTTAGCTTGGTAACTTCTTTCTCTTCTTCTTCTTCTTAGTGCCTCTCCTAATTGGAGGTTGGCAGTAAGTTCGAAAAACTTTAGTATGTCCTTCGCAAGACGACACAGTTCAGCGGCGCTGTTGAATATTCCTCTTCCAGCCACTTTTAAGTTGCAGCAGTTGGTACCTATTATGTCGCATAATGTGATACAGAAACCCAACTTTTATAATTTTTACAACCTTTGTAAGTAGTAGAGCCATTTAAGCCATCAAGGTACAATTACAGTTAGAAAAAATCCCGACAACATCTTTGTTCTGAAAAATGCTCTTTGTGCACATCATAAACCCACAACCACTAAGAGAGTGACCAGGGCTGGCGTAACAAATAACAACGCCCGTTTTATTTTTAAATTAGACGCGAAAATTTAAAAACTTATTTTACTACGTAAAGACCTGCCCAAAGTCTTCCAGTGGACGTAGCTTTATGATGTGGTGGTGTTAACGTTAAAACCATGAGGCAGGCCAACGTGATTTCATTCAGTCATTCAGTGTTGAGCACATATTCAAAAAAAGAAGAATTTATTTACTTTTTACGTAATAGGTAATGCGTATGTGTTAAAGGGGTGTATAGCCTTAGGTAGGTTTTACTCACTTATAGTTAAATACTTAAATTTAGAAATTGTCACCGAAAAATGGCAATACCCGAGTTCAATTTGTTTCACGTGGTTTTAGAAAGTAATAAAATTTTAAAAAAAAACATTGCACTTAATAATTTGACGATTTAAAAGTGTTTGTAAAAAACCTAATTTGAACCTGATGTACGCTATCCGTTACTACACAATATCAGGGCCTCAAGCTTTTAAAATTTAATTTTAAAAAGATATATATATATACGTCCCTAGAACCTACCTTTCAACTTACGCCTATATTATGTGAGAAATTACTGAAATAGGGGTTATTCCAACATAGACATAAAATTTTTCAACTTTACATACAAAATTTGGTCAGTTGTTTGGTCAATTTGTATGGGAAGTCGAAAAATTTAATCTATATTGGAAAAGTCGTCTTAAAAACATTGTTCAGAATGATGAATAGAGCATATGGCCGAAGGAATGTAAACGTTCAACGATATACCCTGTGTGTGAAAAATGTTACTTAAATTTATTTTTTTCTTTTTAGATCGTGTTATTTTTTCTAGTATAAACCTTGATTAAAAAATGATTTTTTTATTTTATTTTTTTAGTAAGATTTTTTTTTTACTTTTACTTTTTTTATCTTACTAGTAATTTTGTGTTCTTATATAATAATGATAACAAAAGAGTGTACACAGAAAAAAATAACTAAATTACTGGAATTCAGTATACCTATAATACATATTATATCTCAATTCTTACCTAAATTTTCTGCGCACTTTTTTGTAAATCAAATGATGTTTTTGAATGTTTTATTGATCTCCTTGAAGGGCGAAGATGTAATTCGAATATCGTGTTACCAATTTATCTGCGACAGTTTTACAAGGTGAAATAAATCTTAAAGCTTTGTAATAAAGCTTGAGCTCGTCTTAAGAGTAAGAAACCAATATATGTTGTCATCGAAAACGGTACGTGATCGGTATACGTTAATATACAGCGCGACAAACTTTTCTGTCTCGGTGTTTGGTCGCTAGTGTCATTGTTAGTTTACACCGTTTCAGTATAGCGACTGTAGTTTTGATTTTTGACCACCGGGTCAGAAGAGTTGGTTGCTCAGTACTTTCGGTTGTAAGATATTTTTTTCTCTTCTTTAAGTACGTAAAACTTGAACTACTTGGTATTTTTCACCTTAGTGATGTTCTACATCTCATATTAGAAAATATTCTATTACTCGTCCTTCTAACGCCTTTTTTAATCCCATAAACAAAGTGAAATGAACAGCGCATACCTAGCCAGATATGAAAAAAAGGGCACAAACGTCTGAGAGAGACAAAACTAAAATGGGGTCTTTTGTCTCTTTCTAACTGGTGTTAATAAACAAAATGGCGGATGTTGATAAAAAGAGACCACAGGTTTGCTTTGTCTCTCTCTAAAGTATGGTCAATTTTGTGACGCTATTGCACTCAAAGTTTATGGCTGACCTGGGGTCTTTCAAAATTTATTTCCAAAGCAGTTTACGGTATGTTTTATCGAGATAAAAACAACCTAATCTAACAAAAAAGAGCTTAAGAGCTTAGTGGAATCACATTACGTGACTAAAACTTAACCCTTAATAGGGCGCATTAAGAAAATAACACAATAAGTATATATATCAAAATAGTGTATAACTATATATAACTAGAAAATAAATAAAAAAACTAAAAAAGAAAAAAATTCAAATATAGTCGCGATTATTTTGCAAATAATAAAAAAAAAACGAATAAAAAAAAATACTAGAAAAGAAAAAAAATTAAATCTGGTCGCGATCATTTTGCGAAGCCTGTTTGAAGTTAGGAAGCTAGAAGGACCGCTGGCGCACTTCAACCACTATAACACATATTCACGTCTATCAAAGCAGTGGATGTGCTGTGAGTCTTTCTGAAGCCAGATTAGAATGTGGAAGTATGTTATTTTTTTCTAGGAATGAAGTAAGCTGTATACATACCACTCTTTCAAGGATCTTAGAGAGGCACCAGGGGATGCTTATAGTTAAAGTTTAAATTTCGCGGGAAAAACTATAAACAAGCTTAAACAAACTATAGCTACAGCTATAGCTTGATATAGCAAACTTAATTAGTGTAATTTAAGGAGTTGACGTACAAAAGACGACATACTTTCTCAAAAAAATCGCGTTTACTAGGCATATAAGTGGCTAGAATTGTTTATATTGATATTTATATACTTTTTGTATTTTGTATAGACTAGCTCGTAGTATTACTTGTTTTCTAAATTTTGTATGCGATTAATGAACCAATTATCTTATCTTTGTTAATTTTGTGTTATAAATAGATCCTAACCAAAGTAATGTATTTTACACTTAATTATTAAAAATATTTTGTAAAAATAACAAATACATAAAAGACGATAATAACATTTGTAAATGATACTAAAAATAGTCCATAAATTTAGTTACACAGCGTCTCGCTGACCTCAGTTTGTAGCCAATGGAAATATTGATGTCACAAGCTATAACTTGCAGCTGGAAATAACGTTAAAGCTGTTACGTTCAGCTAATCTAGAACGTTAGCATGTTGATTTATGCTTAAGTCACAATGCAGCACCTCCTTCGATATTAAAGCTAGCTCTAAAGCTACATTTTAGAACTTGCGTTTGTATTGAAAGGTATTTGAACACAAATAATATAAGCATTTGAAATGCAGCATGTTTGGTTTTAACAGCGGTCGGTACAAAATTATGATTTTTTTTATTTCCTGCTACGATATCTTTGCTTTGTAAATTTATTCCACCATTATAATATCAACAAGGTGCTATTTAAAATTTCATATACTTAATATGGAACTAACAAAATAAAAAAAAAGTTGTAAAGAGTAAATTCTCAATTAGAAAAATAGCTAAAAATTTAGTTAACTAGATTGTGTACATTACAAAGGAGAAAATTATTAACGGAAGGCTATTTAGAAGCCTAAGTCTGAGGGACGAAGGCATCAGTGACTTGAGTATGGAATTTCCGTACCGACCGTGTTACACACAATGTTTTTCATCACATTTGCGAGTAAATAAATAAAAATATGACGTGAATAAATAAATTAACTCACCAAAACTCAATGAAATGACGGGTATAGTAATAATAGGGGAGACCGAGGGGAGTCAAAACAATTTTGACATTTTGTTTCATACACCAAATACTATAGACAACAATCGTATGATATTAGTACCAATCGATAGGTCATTTTTAACACTTGCGAATGAATAATATAAAGAAATTGTAAGCGTTAAATATTGTGGTGAAAAATCGACTGAACCGTAACAAGTCAACTTGTTTCAACTCCCATCATACCGAGGTATTCTAATAAAACATGTAGCTCGAGCAATATTTTTAGGTTGAGGTAGTGTCAGAGAAGGAACAAGATGATGTTTCATAAGAGATCAAAGCCAAACCTCTCCAGCCATTTCATGCTCAGTCCAATAAGAAGGATTTTTTTATTATATTCTAGAGTCATGGGCATAAGTACTCGCTTCCTTAGTTCTTAAGCTAAAGTTAGTGTAAAAACAGTCTGTTCGGGATATCCAACCATTGTAGCAGTCGCCGTTTCTTTAGCTTCATAATTCGTTTTTTTTAATATACCAGTAAAGGGGTATGGTTTAGATTGTAATTAGAAGCCGCGTCACGGAGACTTTTCTGTCGCAAAATTACTTCTACTGCTGCGAGATCCTATATTTCGCGAGTCGGATACCTCTGTCAGTCTTTTTTTATAATCAGTAAGCATGCTAAAACAAAATAAACAAATTAAATTAACAAAAAATCATTATCTTTTTTGTGCCCGTTATTATTGACTGCTGTCTGGCATAAAATTGAAAACGAGGAGAGTAGAAACAGCCTGTTTCAAATCTCCTGCGTAAGAAAAACCTCCTAATGTTTATTTAATCCACAATCAAGAAGGAAATACACAGAAATCAATTGTACCAAATACATATAATAAATCTTTAGTGAATGAGCTCTCGAAACATATATAACTTAAATCAAAATACAAAACCCGTATCAAAATATCGGCATCGTAAAAAAAACGTTAAAAACTTACTTTGCCCATTTCAACATCACGATATACTTACAGCACAGATCCTTTCTTTTTTTGTCTTTTTCTTTTGTTATTTTGTATAATTCAGTTATTTTTAAATATATGTTTTTGACTTTGTAAGCGAAATTATTTTGAATAAGAGATTGTCTATGTCTAATTTTTATGGCCCTATTCCAGGACCTAACCTATATGTGTATCAAGTTTCATCCCGATCCGTCCAGTGGCTAAAGCCTGATTGAGTTACAGACATCCAAATTTGTAATATTAGTAGGATACATTTTTTGCATCCTTTTAACATGTTTTTTGCTCATGGAGAGATTGAAGCAAAAGCCCGCGACGCAAGTTTGACAGACAGACTCGTTATAATATAAGAGTTCATAGAAATAATACGATTTGCTCTCTGAGTAACACACAATTGTGTTATGACACAGTACTGATCAAACTTGAAAAGTATTTTCGTGGCACTCCTTATCCCTAAATTAAGTGCGTACGAAAAAAACTGAAAACATACAGATCGGTTTTATGAACGTGAGCGGTGTCGTTTTCAATACAATCAAATAACTGAATTTTTTATACTTTTTTAGAAGGCCCCCAGACTCACTACTCACCAGGCATTGTACATTCACTGTCAGATGTAATTATCTAATTTTCTACAGCGCTTGCCTATTGTGGGTTACGAACATAACATGTTTAACTTATACAAATAACTCGTGGAAATAAAAAAAAATAATCTAAATTTGATAAGTCCTTTTGAGTACATATATTGAAATAGGGCAAAACATTTTTTAAAAACACAACAACGACTCCTCGTGTGTAGTAAGTATGTGACCTATATAGAAGAGAATAAAAAAAGGTGAAAAAACTACAAACATCTGCGAAAACAATGACTTGATTTGTAAAGAGAATGTAGATATGCAATCTCGTCATTCTTATATTGCAAAAAAAACTTTTAAAATTGATAGTTTTAAATAAAGAAACAAAATAATTATTGCATTGTGTTTGATGTTTTTTTGATTCTTTGTTAACCAATAAAACTCAAATTCGAAATTCTTGGGGTAAGCTACAAAAATCGTTCAATTCTGTTTTTGTTAAATTGTAATACTACTCAATTTTAAATTGTACAAAAACAACACTAAAAAAATAAAAAAGTTTAAGAAAACGTTTAAAAGTCAATTATTGTTTCTTGTATTTCTCATCCGAAAATCGGCCACGTTACTCAACGAAATTCAATTTAAAAACGATCAGAGTGCGGTCACTCTGGAATATTTCAAATAAACAAGCAATAGGACCGATCACGGAGGCCATTTCTTTTCAACTTGCAGAACGTAAATGCATTTCGTAAATCCCTTTATGCTTTTAAATTCAGTAACGTACAGTTTTGTTTTCGTTTTTGCATTTAATTATCCTTTTGTACGTACATATTTTGTTACTTCCTTAATTTTCATGCTTTCTAGTGTGAAGATTTTACCCTAAAAATATAAATTTAAGTATAAATAAATAAATATTTTTGGACATTACACACAGCGCCGTCTGGCGCCAAAGCAAGTAAAGCTTGTGTTATGGGTACCAGACAACTGATATAAATACATAAATATTACTTTTTTTTTTGTAAATACATTTACACATTTCATACATATATCATATACCTTTTACATTACATTATGACATAAATGTTTGTCCAGTGGTAGAATCGAACCCACACCCTCTGCACAGCAGCTGGCCACACTACCAACTAGGCTGCGAGAGACTTTTTCCGAATTGTCGGAAAAAATATTTTTGCTCTACGTTAGTTACCCATTTTATGGTAAAAAAATCTGCCAAGTGCGAGTCGGACTCGCGCACAAAGGGTTCCGTAACATTATCTATTAAAACGATAAAAAATCACGTTTGTTGTATAGGAGCCCCCCTTCAATATTTGTTTTATCTTTAAAGTGAATATATAACTAAATATTCTGTGAATATTTCAAGCGTCTACCTGTTGTCGATCAAAAACGAGCGAAAACGAGAAAAAATCACGTTTGTTTTATGGGAGCCTCCTTAAATATTTATTTTATTCTGTTTTCTAGTATTTGTTGTTATAGCGGCAACAGAAATACATCATCTGTAAAAAATTCAACAGTCTAACTATCACGGTTCATGAGATACAGCCTGGTACAGAGGGACGGATAGCGGAGTCCTGGTAATAGGGTCTCGTTTCTTACCCTTTGGGTGCGGAACCTTAAAAACTACCGAGCGCCTAGTGGCTAGTAGACGGCAAACAGCGTCGCCGCCCTGGAAACAATACATTTTAAACTACACCAAAACCTAAAATTGGTAATCAGATGGTCTGAGGGTTCTATCTCTGACAGGAAAATAGGTAGGTATTAAAGTGTTAAATATTCCAGTAACTTTATACTTCAGACCTTGCATCAAAGCCGATAGTTCTGATTTTTTGCAAACTTATTTATGATATTAGGTCAATGAATAATTCAAGTTTGTGATCTCGTACTTGCATGAAAATTCATTTTAAAATATTTTATTGAATTAAACCCAACAAAATGCGCTGCAAATGTCAAATAATTGAAATACGGCTAAACGAATTTCCTATACAATCGTATAATTGAATTTGAAGCCGAGATATCTAGAAATTCCAATGCGGATTTCCGCTTGTGATACTTGTGGCTTACAAAGTACGCTAATGTTTTTTATCAGTAAACTTTTTGTAATAAAGTTTACATATATCTATCAACGTATCGAATCGAATTTACTTTAGAATAATTAACAGAAATAGTAATAATAAATATTTTTGGACATTACACACAGCGCCGGCTGGCCCCAAAGTAAACAATGCTTGCGTTTGGATACCAGACAACGGATGCAAATACATATATATTACTATTCTTTTATAAATACATGCATATTATACATAAATACACCCACACTCAAGACAAACACAAATGTTGGTCCAGTGCGGGAATCGATCCCACACCCTCTGCACAGAATTTGGCCACACTACCGACTAGGCTACGAAGGAGTCAATCAGGTATTTTAACCTTGAGCCACGAAATCTTTCGAAATAACGATTCTTTATTTTGTGACTAAACTACGGTGTTATTAGAAACTTACATTTTAACTTAGCTAAACTAATCTTTAAAAATATGAATGATTTTTTTACAAGTTTTTATTTAACTTCACATCTGTATGTATGTAAAATTTAATCTACTTCCCAGTGTTCAATTAAGTTAAAATTTGGTATAACTTTGGTTCGGTGATAATGCAAAAATATGGTACCCTGGAGCTGATCTGATGATGGAGACAGAAAGTGGCAATAAAAAAAAACTCTGTCAAGTTTGGGTATATTTAGGGTCAGATGATTTAAATTTAAAATTATTTATTCATCATTGATAAGCCTGACTTAGTGGGACGAAACCCATTGATTTAAACAAAAAAAGGGTAGATACGGTACGTCTTAGTGTCGATGAAACAAATATTGAGCTAAATACAACTACAAGTACCTTTACCCCTACATCTACATTTTTGATTACGTACAGATGCATAGGACATAACAGAGACAGAGAGTAGTAGATAGTCTGTAGTCAGAACGAGATAACAGGATATTCGTCAACACACATACTCATTTTTGGATATTCCCCGAAATGATTGATCGCAAGGTACCATCAACAAAATAAATAAGTCGAAATAAAAAAAAACACAAAAATTATATTAAATATCTAACTTCACTTTTATGCAAAATGAAACAGGTATAGCTTAAAAGAATGTTTGTGGCATACCTATCCAAAGTGAAACTAAAATTTTTATTTTTAATTAATTTAATCATTGAATATTTCTCGACTTAATTAATAAGTGATTAGGCAAAAATAATAAAATCACATTGGATATCCATTTGGTCCATATCCAGTGATCCAGCACCATGGTTAAACAAACCTAAGGTTTTTTTTCCATTCCAAATAATTTATTAATGTGCATAATATTCTTTTGCCAAAAATGGTGTGTTTTTCTTTAAAACGTAGAAAGATTGAGCCGTAAATCCAGGTGAGGCATCTGTATTTTCGTACCATTTTCCTAAAGTACGGGCATGTTAGAGTCTCTAAATACTTTTCTAACATATTTGTAGTCCGCAGGAGGATAAAAATTTAATTTAAGAGCAAATTTACTTAAACTTGGAGTGAATATTATTCGACTGGTTTTTATATTTATATTCTTTGATATAAGTCTACTACTTCTGCCCTTGTATTGAGTTCTGTAAACTGGTCTTCTGTAATATTAAGTTTTTTCCTATGTTTTAACAAAGTTTTTTTAAGGATATGATTTTTTTTTTCAAGTCTCTTATATTTTAATTTCATATTCTTGTTATCTAAAGAAAGCTTCTTTTTTTTTAATTAATTTCCGTTTTGAGAATGCTTTCCTAACGTATCAAAAATTGAATCTAAGTCGGAAATATCTACATTATTTAATGAGTTAGGACTACTGCGTCTAGAATTTTCACCATTCGAAGAATTCGATATAATCTAAAATATTTAAAAATTGTAATTAATTTTTTTAATAGTATATAATTAGATAAATTATGCATAAGTTGGTTGCAGCCATATTTTTTGTAACTTAATATAAACAAACCTGAACAAATGGTACTGCACCCTTTTTAATTCTATTTAAACCCTTTTGGTAACATAAAAATCGTCAGGTTTAAAATGGAGTGAACATACTCGGCTATTATTTGTAGCTACCCAATCAAGTTCTCGACAAATGTACAATAATTTTGTGATTTTTTTGTTGTCGGTACAGAAGAATGGGAACAATGCGTTTTGTTGTCGGTACCGACGAATGGGAACAACGCGAACTTTTTTTTTTATACCACTAAAATGGCAAACAAGCCTTCGGTCCGCCTGATGGTAAGCGGTCGACGTAGCCTATGGACGCTTGCAACACCAGGGGCATCACTCGCGCGTTACCGACCCTTCAGAAATCTAATAACTTCTTTTTTGAAGAACCCCTACTGTAGTCCTTGGAGAAAACCTTGGCAGGGAGCTCATTCCACAACCCAAGCTTTCGCGGGAGGAAGTTTCTCTGACCCGCACTGTACGCGACCATTTCGGTTCTAAAGTGTGAGACTGAATTCCCTGTCGATGGCGAGCGGTGCGATGGTAGAAAGTAGCCGTCGGCATAATTTCGAACAATTCCTACACAACCCATTGTACCAGCGGTAGAACACACACAGGGAGGCAAAGTCTCGCCTCAGACTAAAGGGCTCGATACCGCAAGTGAGTTTGGGATCGACGACAATTTTCACAACGGGGTGCACCCGCCCAGAGATGGCAGCAGTACTCCATATGGGGCCGGACTTGCGACTTGTAAAGCAGCAACCTTTGCCCCGACGTGAAGTACTGCTTCGCTCTGTTGAGTACACCAAGTTTTTTGGACGCCAGCTTTACCTTGTCTAGCAAATGATCTCGGAACTGAACATCGCTGGAGACGTCAACACCAAGGATCCCAATGCTCTTGGAGATGGAGAGGGGAGTGTTCTGGAATTGTGGGACTACAGTGAATGGAGTTTTCTTAGCGGTGAACGCGCACACTTGTGTCTTTGAAGGATTGAATCGGACCAAGTTTTCCCGTCCCTAGTCAGAGACCTTGGACAGACCGACCTCGATTTGAGACACAAGTTCTTCACATTTTTCCTCCACAACGGAACGAGGGATGCTTGCACGGCCCGTGTAATAAGCGTCTCCAGTACTGTCATCTGCATAGCAATGTATATTTTTGATGTCCAACATATCATTGATGTGCAGAAGAAACAGCGTAGGAGACAGCACAGAGCCTTGCGGGACACCAACATTAATGTCCATGCTTTAAGAGCAACTACCGTCAACTACGGCTCGTATGCGTCTGCCGGAAAAAAAGCTAGCCACCCATTTGCACAAACCCTCGTGCACTCCGTAAGATGGCAACTTCGATAGAAGACCCCGGTGCCAGACCCGATCGAACGCCTTCGCTATGTCTAGGCTACATGCCAATGCCTGCCCCTGACTTTCAATTGCTAGTGCCCATCGGTGTGTGAGTTACACTAGAAGACCTTCTAGTCGAGCGACCGTGGCTAAAGCCATATTGACGGTCGCTGATCAGGTCGTGTTCTTCTCGGTATCTCAAAAGCTGTGTGTTGATCGCACGCTCCATCACCTTGGAGAGGAGAGAGGTAATAGCGATAGGTCTGTAATTTGATGGATCTGATCTATCGCCCTTTTTGGGCACCGGGTGCACATTCGCAGTCTTCCATGAAGACGGAAATTGCCTAGTATGGTAGGAAAGCGCGAAGAGGCACGTGAGTGCAGGACATAACTCAGGAGCACACTGCTTAAGCACCACTGCTGGTATACCGTCTGACCCACTCTACTTATGAACGTCTAGGGAAAGCAACGCCCGCCGGACCTCTCGCTGTGTTATAGAGATTTCCGGCATGGTCTTACCGTGCCACGGTAAAGTAGGTGGTACAGCGCCTTCGTCGTTCATCTTCGAGTTGGAGGCAAAGAGACTGCCCAATAATTCGGCTTTCTCTTTTGCACAATGAGCCAAGTCACCATCGGTGTTTCGCAGTGGTGGTAACGGCGACTGGCAGAAGTTTCCCTCGGCAGCTTTAGCAAGCGACCAGAAAGCACGACTCCCAGAAGGATAGCTCGCAAGTCGCCCACCTATTTTGCCGATGAATTGGAATTTTGTTCTGGCAGTTGTTTTCTTACTTAACCTCGATTTTCAATCGCATTTAATTTGCGTTTTAACTCAGAAATATTCGGATCCTTATTATTATGAGCCTCATATGCAGTTTGCTTAAGAATTTTAGCTTTTCTGCAAGACCTATTAAACCACGGTCGTTTTTTGACGCCGGCAGCTACTCGCGGGTTAGGAATATAGCATTCCCTACAGCGAGGATTGTCTCAGTGACTGCGGCTGCGCAGACGTCAGGATCTTCTGAGTTAAAGCAGATCTGCCTCCACGGGTACGATGCGTAAAATTCTAGCAATCCATCCCAGTCTGCCGACTTATAGCGCCACACACGACGCCAATTAGTTGGCCCCGATGGACCAGGTTGTGAGCATGACATTTGAGTCCGAACGAGACAGTGGTCCGAGGAGCCAAGAGGCGCATCCACTGAGACGGAGTATCCGTCCGGACGAGTAGTCAGCAGAAGGTCCAGTAAGGGGCTCGTATGTTCCTCTATATCTGGTATTCTCGTTGGAGAAAGTACCAGCTGAGAGAATCCATAGGTCAGAGCAAATTTATGAGCAGATATCCCAGCATAGTTATTGGTTCGAGAACTGAGCCACTAACGATGGTGGGCGTTAAAGTCTCCCAAAATAACTAGTTCTGCTGTGGGATATTGCTCTAGAACTTTGTCAGTCGTCAAACTCAGGTGCGTGAAGAGTCGAATTACGTCCGTGTCACCGCTATGAGACCTGTATAGGCACGCATAGATACCAGTGTGGCCGCCGTAATCTACGCGCACCCACAATATCGACAGGTCCCTGTCTTCAAGGCTATGAAGGCGGCGACAGCAGATATCCTCCCGGACGAACATACATACACCGGCACGTGCTCGAGTTTGTAGCCGGGATAATGAAGGTATGATGTGTCGGCCGGGCAGGATATCTGCGTTTTCGTTAGAAAAAGAATGGTCGGCTGCGCAGTCTCGATGTAGTGGTGGACTGCGTTAAGATTTGCGTGAATACCCCTGATATTGCAAAAATCCATATTATATGTGGATGGAGTAGCCGCTGTAAAAACTCTTTACCTATTTCTGGCCATTTTATATGAAGTTACTTAGACTAAGGATGAGGATTCACTGCACAGACAGCTTAGAAGACAAAAAGGTGCGGTACTTAGACTGCCGAAGCTCAACACAGATGATACGGGTGCTGGCACGGCGGGCGGAAGGGCTCCTGATCCCCCTCTGTTGTAGTCGCCGGGTCCACTCCGGTCTCCTTCTCCGGCACGACTACCACTTCAGATACTTTACACAGTCTGGCGGATCAGCCTCCCAGGGCGGAGATTAAGTGATCCCTGGGTTCGGGAACCCGTTCAACCTGCGGGCGGCCAGCGGCAAGCCGTTTCATCAGGTATCCCTGACCGCCGGACCAGCACGCCGCGTCCGCAAAGAGAGCTCTGGCAACCTTACTCACCGCCAGGAACACAACACTACTCAATGTTAGTGTTTTTGTGGCTGCGGTTTTCTGTAAGGTGGAGGTACTTCCCCAGTTCGGGCCGCGCATTCGAGCAAGTAATCACTATGCCCCGCTTTATTTGTTTGGGCAACCTCTCTTATAAAAGTGCTAAAAATAATTTTGCGTTGCACTCACACTTGATGAATTACATACATCTATCTCGCTTTCACAAACATGTGGCGGTAATATTTTAGAACAATGGCATTTATTTGGGAAAATATATATTTTATAAACTTACGTGTGAAAAGTGATTCCTGTGTACTTCATTTCTTTTCCGGAATGATTGGTACACTTAAGAGGGCGATATAGGCCAGAAAGCTAATTTCTGTAATTCTAACGTTGTGTTTGTAAATGTACTATAAATCATTAGATAATGTCATATACATTACTATGAGATATATATGTTATATACTTCTTAAGTAATTTATACCGTAATGACGCCTTGAAACTTTAAATTTTTTGTATGGAATTTAACGTTATTACCGTTTTGTAGTCACAGTTTTTGACTTTTCGCTACAACTTAGAGTCTATGCAGTAGATAACAAGCTATTCTAATTATTAAACCAACTTTCATTACAAACAAATGCAAAACACGCTTTAATAATTTGCACAAGTGTTGAAACAGTGGTCATTACCAGATTTTTTATTGCATTAAATACAATAAATGAAAATCATTTAGTGAGGTAATGCACTAGACAAAAGCAAGTTTTATAACATATATTTTTTTCAATGCTTCAGATGCTTTAGTTTAACCACAAAATTTGCACAAAAACGGCGTATTTTCGCGGTCTAGCCACATACCCTAGCCTTAATAAACGAACAACATGGCATTTTGGCGATAGCTTTCTGTCACTTTTTATTATTTTCTTTACGTGAAAAAGTGTTTTACAACACTTGTACACCAGAAGATAGATTGGCTTGCGACTAGTTGCGACTAACGAATACTGCGTCAAACTTACGTAGTTTGCACCGTTCAAAGTCTTGAAGACATGCCGAATTTTTCCCTTTTTTGTTTATATCAATGACGGAACCTCGCTTAGAGGGTGTAATCACAGGTCTGCAGCAAAAATGCTGTCTGGATGTTTGCAACTGATTTATATGTATTTAGGTGTTCTGAAAACTAAAAACATACAAAACTCAAAATTTTATTATAAAAACGGTGTTTTTTGGGCTAACTTAAAGTCATAAATAACAGGTACAATTTTATTTTGATTACTGTTTTTAAATGTATACAGTCCATAACTATCATTTCTTTCTCAATAAAGAACGACCTGTGTGAGCTATGTAAATTAACAAACATAAACATGTTGTAACCTGAACGTGCGCGCTCTGATAGTGTAGAAAGTAAAAAACAACGGTTGGCAAATGTGTGGTGATTTCTCAATCTTGTGCATGTTGCTTGGACAACAATCTTTGTTTACTAAATTGCCATTAGAACGAGCAAGTCACTGGACCAAAAAGTGTAGGCCTGTGTAGAGCTTAAAGTTGGCGAAAAGAACGTCCTGCATGGAACTTTGGTGCCTCCCAATAAAGTTCTTCTACCACCGCTTCACATAAAGCTGGGATTGATGAAGCAATATAAAGTCACTGCCAAGAAATGGAAATTGCTTTCAATACTTAATATCAAAGTTTTCAGGCCTCTCGGAGGCAAAGTTGAAGGAAGGTATTTTTGTTTGACCAGATATTAGACAACTTATGGCTGATCCGCAATTCATCACAACCATTACGGATCCTCAAAGAGAATGGTGGATTGCCTTTAAAGAGGTCATAAAGAAATTTTTAGGCAATAACAAAGACCCTAACTACAAACAAATCGTTAAAAAAATGTTAAAAGCATTTCAAGCATTAGGTTGCCTAATGAGTTTAAAAGTACATTTTCATTATTCCCACCTCGACTACTTTCTAAAAAATTTAGGAGATATGAGTGAAGAGCAAATTGAACGATTTCACCAAGATATCAATCATGGCATCATCTCAAGGATGGCAGACTACTGTTGGACGCTTGTTGGATTCCAGTTCTATGAAAGATATATAAAAGATATGTGTTTAGTGCTTACTAATGAATGTATTTTAGATAAAAAAATAAGTTTTGTTACGCAATCATAAATTTAAAAAAAAAATTTAGTCTTCTATCTTTTATTTTAAGATGATAAATTTAACATAGATATCCACATTGTCAGAAAACGTGACGTTCTATGACAAAATGAAAGCAGTTTTGGATGCAACACACCCAAAATCATAAGAATTACGCAAAAAAACCAAAACAGCTCTTAATTTTTATTTTTTTTGCACACTTGTATGAAACTGGAAGGTGCCTACGGGACCTCTGTGAGGAATCGATGGAACTCTTTCGAATTTAGGCTTGTTTTAATTGTCTTGGCACGTTCTCTGGTCTTAGGTTATATGTGTTTTGTTACACGCTGTATACGTCGAGACAAATTTCATCTTATACGGGAACCAATATCACCGATAGTAAATTAAAATTAAAAGTCTCCTATTTCAATTCGCGTGTCCTCAGTTAATGCTGTCACTGAAATTTTTGTTTCTTCAGGTTACAAATAAAATATACTGGTTTTGTTTCATTTTCCAATGTTTTCTTTTGCTTTTGCTTAACCACCGTGTCGTAACTTATTTTCAGTAATAAATAAATTTTAATTTAATTGAATTATTATAATTTAATAACTATCCTAATATAAATTTGTGAAAGTCTGTATCTTTTTGCTAAGCATCGCAAGTGAGCATCCAATAAAGCTGAAATTTGGGAATAGTGATAGTTGAAAAGACGGAAAAGGAATAAGGAAGTTAGGCTTTTTATCCAGTATGATTTTAATTTAAAATACCTTGTAAATCTTGGTTCACAAGCAACTTTTCGTCTTCCGTTCTTTGTTCGCATCTTCGCTTAAATTTTGTTTGGTATATCATCCAATTTCGTACTTACCTACATATCGAGTTAGAGTTCACATTTTGTTTGAAGCATCTTACCTCAAATGTATATATAAATATGTATATATAAATACATCATTGATGTACTAGGACTTTATAAGTTGCTAGTAGTTGTTTGTGACGTTCATAAGGAGCGGGTTCCTAGACCAAAGATGTAGTTTAGATTCATGGGCCATATTTGTGCATCGATTACTTAATTGGTAGAGAGATATATATATAGTCTGTTATAGAGCACTTATATGGACTGTAAGGATTGCTGCAGCTTTAAGTCCTGGCTCGAGATAATCTTTAAACTGCTACTTTGCTATCAAAAAAAAATACCAGTGGTTTTAGAACCACTTACATTATGATAATGTACTATGAGCATATAATGATATTAAATTATATATTACTAGACTTTGCCAGCAGCTCCGCCCGCCCTAAATTCGATTATCGGCGCCTGTGATTTACTCCTTAATTACGCTAATGAAGTTTGCTACATCAAGCTGTAGATATATCTATAGTTCGTTCAAGCTCAATTACAGTTATTCCCGCGGGAATTTCGGGATAAAAAGTAGCCTATATGCTATTCCAGGACCTAACCCATATGTATGCCAAGTTTCATTCCGATCCGTCGAGTGGTTGAAGCGCGAAAGAGTAACAAACATCTATCCAAACAAACTTTCACATTTATAAGTTTAGTAGGATTTAATATATAAATATACAAAGTGGCAATTTAAAAAATAGGTAAAATTATTTGTATTTATTCATCTACTCAGTATATTTTTAAGTGGTGATCGTATGCTTCCTCCAATAATCTTCACAAAGGGCGTTCGCATTACGACCAAATGAGTTATAGAAAGTACCGGGTAATATTGAAAACAGTCTTCAAAATAACAATGATGGGAGATTGAGTTGTAATTAAAAAATTTTAAGTTCTTTTTAATTTAGTAGTACACAACGATTATTAAATTAGTTTTTTCTCACTGCAAAATGTTTTGCTATTTTATTTTTTAACACTATTTTGTAAAGAAAATGTTCTTTTTTGAGTGCCAGTGGTAAAAAATATACATTTAATTTTTCGAGACAAAGTCAGCATTACTAAATAATTTACAGCCTGTTTAGTAGAATAAACCGGTTGACGATGAGATTGAGAAATGTGCAACATAACTCAAGATATAAGATTACATCTTGAGAAGGAAGTGGACTGCTGCAAGATGGCTCGTGAAAAGAAGGGCGGATTTTTGAAAGATAAATTGATATAATTTAGGAAATTTAAACCTTTGCTTTATATTTTGTCATATTATTTCTGAGGCTTGGCTTGCATTCTTACTTAAGGTGAATTCACAGTCATATTTTAGGGTTCTGTACCCAGAGGGTGCCAACGGAGCCCTATTACTAAGACTACGCTGTCTGTCCGTCTGTCCGACCATTAAAGGCTCTATCTTTTAGACCGAAATAGGTAGAAGCCTAAATTTTTCACAGAATATGTATTATAATGGGGGATTATCTAACTAATAATAAAAAGTTAAAATTTAAGGGAGGTATCAATACAAGAAAATCAAATTTGTTGTTTTTCTTCCAACGTAAAAACTATAAACCTGCCGTGGAAAATAGTGTGAACTGTAAAGTATAACAACTAATAATAAAAATCGGACAAGTGTGAGAAGGCTTGGGCCCAGTTTTACTATTTTAAATCTACAGTACAGCGCCATCTAGCTAGGGTAGGGAAGCGGGGCACGATCATTTATTCCTTCTCCTTGTTAATACCGAATCTACTAAATCTACTATCTTTAAAACTAATAAAAATACGTCTTCTACGTTTTTATAAACACCAAAAAACAATACCAAAGCAGGAGACAACACGTGCATTAAACAAAATATGTTTTGTGTAGATGTTTTTGTGTAATGTTTCGGAGCACGACCAGGAGACCCGGCTTCACACATACACTATTATTTTTATTTATATTTTTATAAAAACGTATAATATCGTAGCAATCATCGTCACGAACTTATGTGAATCATAACTTTTCTGATAAGCAACTTCCTCTTTAAGGTACTTTGTCAACTTCAAACGAATATTGACCTACACTGATCTTTTGTAGAAGGGAGTTTTATAGCATTACATTACGCCCAAGGGCTTCAGTAACGAAAAAATCACATACGTCACTGCGTCGTTTCCTGGATTCAGCTAAAATTTATAGCCATTATTTTTCACGAGATCCATTTGTTAATCTCAGGGTTGCGCATTCACTTTTTTCACAATATACTGCTGCTATATGTCACTGTTTTTATTCATATGTCTACTTATGGCAAAGCTACAGCAAATAATGTGGGCAATATGATACTTAGAGCTCTTAAAGCCCATTTCCTGTTATTTTTTATAAACGAGTAAAATTTGAAAACGTTCTAACAAAAAAAACAAATAATTGATGAAAATTGACATTAAAGATTTGATATAGACAGACAATAGTAGACACAATTAGTTAATTTGACACAATTTGTTTGTGTAGTACACAATCAGTGAAAAAAGGCAAAATTCATGTGAGGACCTAAGTTGAATTCCGAGAGTAGCGAAGGATTCTATAGTTAAATATTATGATTGGTTGTGATTGGTAGCGCGTTGTTTAAGAGTACTTACTTACTTATTCACACTGGCCCAGTTTATTTCGTAACTCTTGCAGACAAGGGATTTTAAGAAATCCGGATCCAAAGGTTGTCGATTAGAAGATGAAATTTTATAAGATGATTTTTATAAGATGATATAATATGATATTTTATACAGTCATTTTCGTCATGGATATCTATTATTTCGAAAACACCCTTCAATACAAATAGTGAAATATTTTTCAGTATTTTTTGTTATCATTTTACCAAGTAGGTGAAATAGGAGAAAAATATTTACAAGGGGTAAACATGAAAACTTTACGAGCTCGTGGCCTAGTTATATTTGTCTATCAGAAACGATATTTAAAATTAAGCGCTGTCGGGCATGGTCATTCATTGAATGACTGACAGCTTTAGTAGTACATTTCAGGAACCACTGCTAAGGAAGTTAAATCGTCAATGCACACTCTTGTCGTTTAAAAGCATTTGTTAAGCCAAAGCTTGACAACTGTCCACTGGCTGGACAACATCAGACGCCATATTCTAATAGGCAATTGTAAGTCAACTAAGGCCTAGTTTACTTTAAGGATAGGCCAGTTTTCCTGCAGTAGGTTAAAGAACAGCAGAGTTAATAAAATCTAAAGCTATGTATTAAACCATGCATACATCTACATTACTGCCAAATAGTTTGGGGTTCCGTAGGATTCGAGGGAGAAGTCGCAGCAGACTATTAGTAATTTGTAAACTAGAATGACAGCATTTACTTCTCCGAATTCACAGATCAAAGCTAGCATGTATTTAGATTTCATAAACCGATCTCAAATACGCCTGGCTAATATTTGATAACCCATCAAGATAGAAAAGCTGGCTAAAACAAAATTTAATATTTAAAAGCTTTGAAAGGGAAGTAAGTATCTCTGGCGGCGTTATTTCATGCTTAACATAACGTAAACTAAGTTTAAGATAATATTTTCATATTTTCTTTCGCACTAACAACGTAAAGTGAAGCCACAAGCACAAAGAAGGAAGTCTCCGGACTTGAAAACTGTTTACTTCGCTACAATTAAGAAACGGATTGCGGAAAACCAGCTTTTTATTCAAAATACTATAATATCACTTAATTACATCTTAGGTGATTTGCTATTTTACTATGAAGTACAGTAAATAATCAACTGTTGATTATCCCTTTGCAGTCTGGCGAACTTAACAAAAAGTTTTTTGCATGTGAGACTGTTGAAGTACAGTATGATGTTATTAACACTTGTATAAATATATATATATGCGGACCGTAAGCTTGTCAGTGGTATCTATATAAGAAAAATCATGTAATATAATATAACGTTTCCCTGTTTGGCAGACTGTTAGTTAGTGCGATTCTAGGTTGGAAACCACTCATAAGATCTTCACGGTTTTTATACCTAGAAGAGGATAACCAGTAGCCGGACACACAATCACATCATAATGATTTCTGAAACATTTTTGTCTCTAGTCTCTAGAAACATTAAAAATTAAGTGGGTCCCGCAAAAAGAGATGGAACTTAACTGAGTTTTTGTGCCCTAATTTACATCACTGTTCCCTTTGGATACAATATAACAATATCAATATCACAATTAATATTTCAGATCGCCAGATTACACAAAAGGGATATTTCAAACGTTGGGTTTCAAAGAATTCCACGATTACATGATGGTGCCAGAGGACCAGAAGATCACTGAGGAGGCGAAGAGACTCCTGCAGCAGAGTATCGAGGACATGAATATGGCCACAAGGCAGTACGCGCGATGCCAAAACAAGATGATAAAAGGCCGGTTCCTAGAACACCCTGACAGAGAGGTAAATCATACTTCTATTATAAGGAGGCATTAAGATACGATTTTACTAACGCGACCATTACAAGTATTTGGTTCGCACTCAGTACAAAACGAATTTTAAAAAAAAGTTAAAAATAAGCTATTTTTAGAACATTTTGTACGCAAGTTTTCATGAGTCAATGGTCAATTTACCATAAATGAAATTTTAACGAACTATTGCATAACTACTTGCACAGATAACGATATAAAAATAGCTGATCTGTAAAACTTTTAATCGATTTTTATTTATTTATTGTATGTAGTTACTAGAAATAAGAAACAGCTACAGCTTTTGACTTGGGCCATCAGATTTTAACCAACTTTCTTAGCGTATTCATCCAAGTTCACAAGCAACTTTTAACTGGCCAGATGTGGCTCGGCCTCCTCAGTATGAATTTGATTTGCCTTAACATTAATAACTTAACTTTTATTTGATGTTGGAAAAAAAAAACGTATGTTTACCTACTTTACGAGTAGGTAAAGGTACCTCCCTAAAAAAATATTCAAGATTTTATTTTACCACTAAGGACACGTTCGTTTTGGGATGCAGAATCATTATTTTCGTTTACTTTGTCAACTGACATCCGTTCGTTTTGCATTTGTGTCAAAAATGTCAAAATTTTAGTATCATGTGTAACAAACTGTCATGCGTTCGCTTACGATATTTTTGTTATTTTTTTCACTTTTGCCACCGAAAAATGAAACTCATGTCTGGAGGTTGGGTTTTTGTGTTAATCTGTCACACTACTTATACATATTCATTGTTTATGGTAGTGTGTGTGGGTTTTATCGTAGTGTGTGGACGTCAAACGTTCGTTTTGCAAGTTTTGTAATTGTTAGTAACGTTTCAAAACTACACGAACGATAGGTGGCAAAGCTGGCGTTATCAAAAGTGTGAAAAGTATCAATCGTGGGAACTCTTAATCCCAAAACAAACGCGCCCTAAGTGGGCCTGATCAATATGTTTATCTATGCCAAATTACAGTTTTTTAGTAATAAGAGTCTCTGATAAAGGCTGCAGGCGGATGGACAAAACGAGTTACCTTCCCTGTTGACCACAGAACCCTAAAAGTTTTTTAACAATTAATTTATTACTGTAAGGTTTTGATATTTATCTAACACCGGAATCAGAGCAACTTGGAGCTTTCTAAATACATTGCAGAATGCAAGTAAAGTTAGTTGCATTCCCTTAATTGTGAAATATGGCGTCCGCTGACACTTCGCGTCGTACAGTTCAGCTTGCGCGTTCCGCACTGCGGGCGGACTGCGTTTCAGTACTGGCCGCACCTGCTACCTCGCACTGATTTATTTCATGAACTTATGTTTTCATTCGTGGTTCTTTACTTTCACATCTGTTCAGACAAAATGTTTCAGCTTTATATAGTTTTTGCCTGATGTTCGAACAAAGAGATGAACAGATACAAAAGGATTTGTAAAGAGATGGGCCTGTACTTTTTAAATTTAGTTTGAATGAGCATAGTTTTTTTATAATTTTAATAGCTTTTGCCAGCGGCTTTACTTGCGCAGTTTCGGCGTGGAACTTCTCTGGCAAATCCATGGTAATTCAGCTCCAGCAATACAATCGTACAGCAGTACAATACAAGAAACCAAATCTAATTTCGTGCACTATTTTTTTGTGATGCACGTACAAATAGACAACACAGACAGTCAGGCTTACATTTTCTTTGTTTTTCTTAAACATCTTTTATGTACAAACATCGGCCAGTTTCAATTTTATAATATATACAGATATTAGCCTATCTATACCTAGATTAATACCTATGAAGTAATATCATATACCTAGATTTTTCTTTAAAATAAAAACATCATAATTATGAGTGACTAAAAGCTGTTTAGTGTTAAGCTAAAATCGACGATGTTGATCTCATATAACGTTCATTTTTTGGTAGCAAAAATAACTTATAAATTGGTGAACTGCTTAGCGCAAAAAAAAAGAAATTATTTAATTACAATCATATCGCATAACATATAGAAATTATATTATTAAATTCCCTAAATTTAGAGTTTCTTAACATGTTAAGAAGGTGTTAAAATTAAAAATAGAATAATGAGAGGGTCGAATGCTATTTTTTAAAGCAAGTTTCTAGTTTAACAGTGTATATTTTTTTTTCAGTCTGAAACTTGCAATAGGACAGTGGAATCGATTTTAAAAATGAGCAGAAAACTGCACATCGAAGTAGGGCGCAGCCTTAAGGTTAATTTTTCAACCAACTGATTTTCAATTGGTTATGTATGTATATGTGAAAGTAAAAGAATATCCAAAGCACGTGTGTTAAAAACTAGTTCTTTTTATAATCTAGTTGTGCGACGTAAGACGTAACGCATGTACTTCTATGTATACAAGATACCTATTGTCTAAAAAACAAAGAATTTATATACCAACAATACATTGTGTAAACGCACAAGCTGAAACATGTAGACGTCAGGCCCTTTATTACTAAACTAGTCCATGCATAAAACATAGGGTCGAAAATCTAATAAGTGTTGCCTGGTAACATCCTAACAGTCGCCCCAGCCGTGATATTATGATAAATAGTACACCCTTGTCAGTGAAGCGTGACGGGTTGTGCACGAAAAACTTGGGGTGTGGATAACCTCTTCAACTTATCAATTTCACAGGTATTCGTCATATTGAGCACTAAGTTTTGACGTTTTGACTTTTTTGGATATTTTTCCTGAATTCAATTACAATGGTAGATTTTTAACTAAGGGATGAAACGGCCTTTCACCATAATTAAACACTCAGCCTTTCATTACATAATAGCCTCTCTTATAAATAAATCACGCGTTAAATTCATTTCAGAATCGCTTCATGAACTTTTTTATTAGGTATAAAATTTAATTTGTTTCCTTAGAATTTGCACTTATCATGCTTTACCGCCTTTTTCCCATTTTTTACGTGCAATATTTTTCAAACGCTATAATACCAGCCAGTATATTTTAATTGTGTATGTAGTTATTGCTAGTTATTAAAAAGAAATTACTATTATAAATTATTTTTAATTTGTCATGATTTACCTAAATTATTTTAAACACGGTTTTCTGGTATTAGAATTAAATCACATATTAGAAGTTATCTGAAATAACAAGGTATCTTAACTAACATCACAAACGAAAAATCTACAACCTAGCTAAGACTAAATATACCAAGTATTTATCGAAGTATGTCTATATAGGTGACTGACTTTGCCCAATGTGACAATTTTTGTTCTTTGTTTACTTTCTGGCCCTAGGGCCGACATTTACTACTTCCCACCCACTTTTTAGATAATATTATGGTCTACTTTCAGAGAATGAGAGATAAAAATAATTTTAAGTGTTCCATAAACCACCATAACCATTTTACCACTAACAGGAGGCATACAAGAAAATTCTCAAAACATTGTTTTTGCTCTGTCTGAAGAATTATATTACATACATACCATTTATACCAGTGCTTATATATTTCTATTACAACAGAAAACGATAAAAAAAAATTATAGGGAGAAAAAATGTGGGTCCAAACTTCACGATGCAACTCTGCTAATCTGCACTCTTCATTCTTCACAATTAGAAAACTTTGTCGTATTTTTTGAATCTTCAAAAATGTCTTTGAACAGAAAGTGATGAAATAATGGGATTTGCGGACTAAAGAGATTGCACAGAGCTTTGTGAAAGAGGCCTATGGTCTTCCTTGAGAATAAAATCTGATGCGATCCCCTGCAAGGCCCGCTGTATACGATAAGAAATAATAGTCTAAGGCCATGCCCTCAAATGTGCAGTTTACTGCTCGTTTGTAAAATCGATTCTACTGTACTTTTGCAAGTTTCGAAGCGGAAAGAAAAAACGTAACTTTACATATTCTTTAACTAGAACATTGCTGTATTGATTAAGATAAGTATCTGTAACGAAAATGTTGCTTTTTAAAAAATCCCAACTTTTCTATAATTCTATTTTTAATCCATAGCTCCTTACTTACTTCCGATGGAAATGTAATTAGTTAACAAAAATGAAAAGAACCTAACCATAAAGCTAGCAAACTCATGAAATGGGATTTTTGTAACTTGATGACATAATTTTAAATAAATAATATCCTATTTGGCGCTTAGTTTTCTAAGCTAAAGAGATAGTTTTTTGGTTTTTTTTTTATACCACTAAGGTGGCAAACAAGCTTACGGTCCGCCTGATGGAAAGCGATTACCGTAGCCTATAGACGCTGGTATGTTTGAACATGATAATCTCTGGAACTGCCAGTCGGTTTAGAATTTGATAGCCTGATTCTTAAGAAAGTTTAAAGGCTATTTATCATTGCGCTACGACCGGAGCCGAGAAAAAAAGTCAGAAGGAATCCTATATGAATTGCCGCTGGCAAAATGAATTAACTTACAGCTATCCCACTATTATTAATATCCTACTAATATTATAAATGTGAAAGTTTGTTTGGATGGATGGATGTTTGTTACTCTTTCACGCTTCAACCACTGGACGGATCAGGATGAAACTTGGCATAAATATAGGTAAAGTCCCTGAATAGCATATAGGCTACCCGCTTTTTATCCCAAGCTCGTTTAGAACTATATATATAGCTACAGCTACAGCTTTATATAACAAACTTCATGCGTGTAATTACCCGAATTTTGGGCAGGCAGAGCCGCTGGCAAATTAGTATACCTAATTAAGGAGTTCCTCGCCGATAACCAAATTTAGGGCGGGCGGAGCTGCTGGCAAAGTCTAGTATTATTATAAATGCGAAAGTTTGGATGTTAGTTGTTACTCAATCAAGCTTTAATCACTGAACGGATCAGGATAAAACTTGATACACATATCAGATAGATACTGGAAAAGAACATTGGCTATTTTTCATCTCGGAAAATTCACAACTTCCCACGGGAATAACTATAACGTTTGTTACTCAATCCTGCCGCAACGGAGCATCCGATTGAGCAACACTTTTGCACAGAGATTGTTCAAGATACGGAGAAGTAAATTGGTTTCTTTCTATTTTGAAACATTTAAAAGTTCCCGCGGGAGTAACTACAACCAAATTACACAAACGAACCATAGCTGTAGCTATAGCTTGCTATAAAAAACTATTTTAGTATAATTTAGGAGTTACGTTAGAATCCCACACCGATAACCAAATTTAGGGTGGGTGGAGCCGCTGGCAAAATCTAGTAATCTTTATAAATAAAAATCAATCAATTGCCACATGTATCATGCACGCACATGCCGGAGCATCTCTTAAGAACGGCTCGACCGATTTAGATGATTTCTTTTTTGTAGTGTTCTAGAAAAAAACTAATCAAGTTCAAGTCAGATTCGCCCACCAAGGGAAACATCTTATTCGATCGTAAAACAAAAATTTGTAATTTGTTTTTTTTTTTTTTTTTTTTATTAGTCTTTTTATCAAAGAAGGAGAAACGTTCACCGGGTAGGGGTGATAAGACGTGAAAACTGAGATTACGTGGGTAGCGCCGCGGGGAACCAGCTAGTGTGTTATAAAAGTAATACTGTCCTAGCGCGTCTTGAAAGGTGACAGAGTTGTAAATAACCTCAACTTTATAAAACCTTTACATGACTTTCACCTCAGAAAAGTTCAAAACTCAATCACTCGGCCCAGAAAATAACTCTTGAGTTGCGGCAGAAAACTTTGCCGTCGTGTAATTACACTTAAGAATAAAAGTTAGATCTCCAAACTTATTGGATCAAGTTTTGCAGCCGTAGGAATCGACAAGCTATACAAGTACAGTGTTGAAATATGACTTACAGCTTTCTAACCACAAGAAAAATAGAAATAGAAAACCGGCTAAATCTTTAATTTATATTAAGTAGCTGCTCCGGGAAACGTTGTTTAGCGATGATTTAAAACATTGCTGTAAAATTGTGTTTAATCTTTACCGCCTCTTTCCTCTTTTCCCTTATTTATTTTAAATTCTCCCACCCCCTCTTCCTACCCCGTTTCTCCGCGCTTAATTCGCAACGACAGCACACGAACTGCAGCTAAACTATAAGAAAAACTTTAATTATGGGTTTCGGCACTAAGGCAACATATATTGTGAATATGAGTAATTTAGCTCAATAAGTACGAATTTATTAATAACTCGACATATATGAACGTAATAATAACTCGATAGCGCCACCAACTGGGTACAATTATCATAGAATAAACTAAAAAAAATTATGGATTTTCACACAAACTGCCATCCCCTTAGGAGTCGAAATTTTGAAAAATCCGTTCTTAAACGACGTATTCAATATATAACAAACTCTTTCTCCAAATTTCAAATTTCTATCCTTAGAGATTTGAGCTGGCCGTTGATAAGTCAGTCAGGACATTGCATTTTATATACAACCTGTGTATCACTCACTGCCTCAAATGGAAACCTCTGCTTCAGTTCATCATTGGTAATTGGTAAAATAGTTTCGTAAATTTTATAAACAAAAAAAAGTTCCATACAAAATAAATACTAAGGGTATTTATTAATAATAAATAATAAAGAAATAAGGGAAAAAACCGGCTCAACCGTCATTTCCATATGAAACGTATATTTTTTTGTATCTATGATTACAGCCGGAAGAAATGATAACAGCTACAACTGTATTACCTACACCACCAGAAAAATTTCGTTTATTTTGAATAATGCGAACATGCTCTCTATAACACACATATATTATATTTATTAGCTTATTCGTTAATATAAGGTGGACAATTTGCTAAGGCCTGTGGCGTCACCCGCCCAAAATTCTTTCATCCATGCAGGATTAAAGTATTCCCTGTCATGTAATCCTCTGTCCTTTTAGCTCACCCTTTGCCAAAAATTAGTTAGATATCCAAAGGGTGGTTTTAAAAATAAATCAGTTTTCTTTATACTAAGTTTTAACTTACCTGCTTACAATCAAGCAGACCGTTAGCTTGTTTGGCACCTCAGTGGTATAAAAAAAAACTGCAGCATATCCAAAACTGTGAAAGGCAAGCTTTTAACTAATAAATTGCACTGTAGTGCAAATTACATGTTCAAAACTTTAATTAAGTTGTTTAATTACAAAAAACGTCTGCATTGCGGTGCATTTTTCTACATTTTATCATCAATTTCGAGGAGTCATTTTGTGAAATAAAAAAGATAATTAGTATTTTTAAACGACTTTAGAAAAGAAGGAGGTTCTCAATTCGTCGGTTTTTTTAATGTATGTTCCCAGATTTCTGGACCTTACCTGGACCGATTCGAGACATTTTTTTTTTATTAAAAAAGGTGTACTTGCCAGGTGCTCCCATATTAATGCAGTAAATTTAAAACTTAAACTTTTAGAAAAAAAATAATGCTTATTCAAAACTGATAAAATCGCCTTTTATGTTGATGATTGTATAACATTTTGTTACGAGTTTGGATGTTTTTATGTATGTACGAGACAAAAAGGCAATCCTTCACTTCAAAAGTAAAAAATAAAAACTTTTTAATAAAAAAAAACAATCGGCTTCAAAAAGATGAGCGTATCATTTTGAAGCCGGTTGTTTTTTTGTTAAATAATAATAATATTAATTTAACTAAGTAAAATAATAATTTGAACATATATAACTATGTATTTTTCTTGTATAATGTCTGATTACTTTTATGTTTTACTCTTAATTTGTCAAAAGTTTTCTAAAAATAAATAAAAAGAAAATCAAAATGTTTTGGCTGTGAATATATACTGGAATGTTTCGTCTACTCATTTATACTTTGTTTAAGCTTTTTCATAATATCGAGTTTAGTTTAGACATTGCAAATAAAATATTATCATTTTTAATATTTATTTATTGAGCTATAATACCTTTTTATCCGTGTTACAAAGTAAAATTTTATAACAAAATTTCAAAGAGCATTGCAGTCACAGAACAGTAGAAATTGTTTCTACTTTTATACCTGCTAAGTTCTTAACTTAATATATTCCCAGGTTTCTCACCGAATACATATTATTTTTCCTTTCTTAAGAATTTTCTTTTCTGATTAGAGCTAAAGGTGGGTTTCCACTCTGTGTCGTTGCGTAACTCCAAGCTTTTTTGTCATTCCAAGATGCCAAGTGAACGAGAATATACATTGAAAAAATATTGAAAACAATTAACAAACATTTTAAAAAACAATTTCTACCATCACACCGCTCACCATCGCCAGGGAATTCATCCTTACATCTTAGAATCTATATGGGCACGTACAGTGCGATTTCAGAGAAACTTCCTCCCGCAAACGCTTAGGTTTTCTCTTAGGCGTATAGCGTTCTTTAAGCAGAATTTATTAGATTTTTTAAGGATAAAAACGCGCGGGTGATGCTCCACAAGCTTAGTGGTACATAAAAAATAATTACTTAACCCAACTTTCGATTACTGCTTACACAAAAATTGGGACTTGCATACTAGGTCATACTAATATATACGCTTCAGCGGCAGCCCTAACGATGATATTATCTAGTCAGTATAAGATGTAAAATTAAATGAAAAAATTAGGTCGGACTCGCACACGAAGGGTAATATATCTATAAAAACGGCATACTAATATCTAATACTAATATCTATAAAAACGGCAAAAAATACCGTTTGTTGTATAGGAGCCCCCCTTAAATATTTGTTTTATTTTAATTTAATTATTTGTTTGGTAAAGTGAATATTTAACTAAATATTCTGTGAATAATTCAAGCGTCTACCTGTTGCTATTATCAGTATCGAGCAAAAACGAGCAAAAAAATCACGTTTGTTGTATGGGAACACCCTTAAATATTTATTATTATTTATTTATTCTGTTTTTTAGTAGTTTTTGTTATGGCGGGAAGAGAAATACATCTTCTGGGAAAATTTGAACTGTTTAACTATCACGGTTCAACAGATAAAGCCTGGTGACAGACGGCGTCCGTCCGACGACAACGGAGTCTTAGTAATAGGGTTCCGCTAATTACCCTTTATGTACGGAACCCTAAAAAATCACTTGGCCACTCCATTATACCAACCCAAACAAGGTAACTTCATTTTATACCGTCAACGGAACAAACCGGTTTTTAGCGCTCGACTGCTCGTCTGTGCTTAGGTACACACATTATGTACGCGGACCCCTACGCACGAGCTTATCTCTGTTTGGATGCGAATGCTGAACCCATGGTATACTTTAAATATGCCTGTAGATGAGACTATGTAGTTTATAATGCTATGGGACGCCGGCTTAAGTTACATTTGCGTGAAATGTGAAACCATATAACATATTTCTTTATGACCTAAACAGTTTCCTAAGATCTATGCTAAAGCAGCACTCATACGACAAAATATTTAAAAAAAACCGTAATAAAATGGAAATATTTAATTTATTTATAAAAAACTTTAAAGAAAATATTTTTGACACATATGATATACAGTATTTTTTATCGTCAATATAATTATATATATATATATATATATATTATAGCAAAGATTGACCTGGAGCCAGAAGTGTTTTCGACTGAACCAATACTGAATCCTGGTTAGAGGTTAATATTTTGACTGTATGCAATGCCATAAAATAATTTATCTATATTAATAAGATTTTTTCTATATATGTCTATTTGCCACGTATTTCTAATTGTAAGAAGATTTGTGTATTTGTAAAATTAATGTACTAGGACTTCATAGGTTCATAGTAGTTATGTGGTTTTTTTTTTGGAAATACGCGATTAATCCCATCTGAGCTTGATGCAAGTACATTATACAGGCTGCCGCCTGGGTTTATTATCGTCACCAATAGTGTAATATTAATTGTAAAACGGCGATGTTTTCGTTCTTAAGTTGTTATTATAATTAAATTAAATCTTAAATTTGAAAACAGGGAAAGTTACCGCGTTGCGTCGCTTTATATATCAAAAAATTTTAAACTCCACAAACTTGCACTGACTTTTATTAAAATATAAACTTCAGTTATAAACTTAAGTTCATAAATCAATCCCAGAGGTGGAAGCTTACAGGTGAGGCAAGTCGTGTGACGCAGTGGTGACCGAAGTGGCCAGACAGTCAAAGCTGAGGGCCTAGCATGAGTCTGCTATAGTTTACGTATCGTTATGTGATCAACGCAAACAGTATCGTACAAAAACATAAAAAATGGCAATCTGTGGGTTTTCGTAGAATAAATCTGTGAATTTTGCCATACATAATCTTGACGTCACTTAATGTAACGATAGTTAACTCATGCTAAGCCCGCTACTCAGAGCAGCAACCGTTATATTTCACCGCCAAGGGAACGCGACTAACTTTAAAATGCTTTTTCATTGGTCGATAAAATCGTTGCCGATATCGACACATCGCTCGGGGCAGGTAATTAACTTAATGGGTTTTTGTAGAAAACTTTTGCACTATGTATCACCGTCAACACTTTAGTCAGTGCTTTGTTATTCGGTATCGGTGTTAGTATTACAATACTGTACTGACCGATGCTAGTACAAAAAGTGACAACCAAATTGGCAATGTGGTTATGCGTTGGACTGCAGACTCCAAGGTCCTAGGTTCAATTTCCAGTAAGCGCAATAAAATATTTTCAATTTGTATTGTAAAATTAAATTTGTAAAAATTTATATTTAATGATTTTCTGATCTGCATTGAGACATGCCTTAACGGTTGTGTCATTATTAGTAAAATAACTAGTGCAAACTGTAACGAAATGTATTTTCTGAGAAATTTAGTCACACACAATTTAAACGAAAGGCGACCCTGATCACAGAATAGTCTAATAAAGAATAATAGAAGGCAGTGACTGACTTCTTATGCAAAGAGTGTCAATTAAAGAAGGCAGTGACTGACTTTTAATACAAAGTGTGTCAGTTAAAGAAGGCCCTGACTGACCTAATGCAAAGAGTGACTGTTAAAGTGTTGATTACAAAATTAATGTCAGACCATGTCAGGCTTACCTCTTTGGATTTTCTGGATTTAATACTCTTGAGTATTAGTCTCATATTCTTGAGTAAAGTAGGATACACCAATATAAATAGGAAAAGGGCTAAGAAGGTAGAACTACCCTTATTGACTGATTTAAGGATTTGTAACTGATACAATAAAATTCTGCACCGAGAATACTGAATACTACAATCGAAAGAAAATCGCAGGATCGATAGTTATTTCAGGGAAAATAATGAAACCTGAAACCGAAACGGCGCACTTTACTGTAGAACCGGTTCACCTCACTTTTCTGTGAAACCGGTGCATCCCATATGACTTCATAACGGCCGACCCTGAGCCGCTCGCACCCATCAGCTTCCTACGGCTCTAACTAGGTCCACTTGGTAGGAGGCGATCCCACGCTGCATCTTACAATCCGTGGGCGCTACTCGAGAACCTTTCTTCCACATCGGTTATCGGTGCGACGGGCGATATGGCCCGTCCATTGCTACTTTAGCTTGCTAACTTTTTGAGCTATGTCGGTAACTTTGATTCTTTGGCGAATTTCCTCGTTTCAGATTTTATTTCACATAAAAACACCAAGCATAGCTCTTTCCATAGCTCGCTGAGCGACTCTGAGCTTATTTTGGAGACCAATCGTAGGAGACCACGTTTCCATACCATAATCACTGACAACACACACTGATTGTAGACTTTTGTCTTTAGGCAGTGCCTATTTTGGACAAAGATATATTAGTTTCCCGAACGCTGCCCAACCGAGCTGGTCTTCAGCTAACCTCTTTTTCACAGTTGAACCTGAGGAGCGCTGTCTAGGCGCTCTGATGGTGGAGACAAGTTGATGGTCGACTTAAGTAAAATACATGTTGTTCAGTTGACGATCGTATATTGTCGTAATTTATATTACAATTTATTTTAATTTATATTATTACAAAAGTTACTAATTCTATCTTACTGACTAAGCATAACGTGATTTACATTACTCGTGCGACTTAATTAGACGGTCCACGTGAGGCAGTGCATTTCGCAATCCCCCGAAAAGTACAGGGTTACACACCCCTTTTGCAAAAAAAAATGTTTTCTGTATATCTATAAATATATAAAAGTAAACATTTTATTTAATATTATTAATCTTAATAATAATATACAACTTAAAGTTAATTAATTATGAAAAAAAATTGTATTATTTTTATGTATTACATATTTCCTTATTATACATATTATTTTTTACATTATGAGATAAATCTTCTAAAACTACAAAAGGACCTTTATAAATACAATCTAATTTAGTAACTTCTTGATTTTTTATTAAAACTAGGTCACCTGGCTTGTATACAATATTACATTTCCTATCGTAATTAATTTTTCTTATTATTATTATTATTATTATTATACTTTATTGCATCAACATAAAAAAATTTACAAACCAAACTTACAAATAGAGAAAAACAAAAGGCAGACCGCCGCTTTAAAGCGATCTCTTCCAGACAACCTTTGGGTAGAGGAAATAATAAAGTTAAACAAAGTATAGTAGGTGTGTTTCGATACAGTTATTAAGAAGTATATATATAATACAATAATGCATATAAAATAAATAATTACACATAAATAACATATATGAATAATGTATGTATAAATATACATAAATAGAAGTACATATATAAATACACATGTATAATAAATATAATTATAATAGTACTACGTATAAGTAAATATATATAAACAAATATAGGTAGTGATGTTATTTTAGTTCTTCAAGTAATGAGCAATAATAAGATTTTTAAATATTGCCTTCGATTTTGCTCTTTTTATTTCTAACGGTAAAGCGTTCCATAATCTAACAGCCTTTACAGTAAAAGAATCATTATAAAATTGTGAGGAATGCAAAGGAATTTTTAGCATCCAGCGTGTAGTCTCTCGAAGAGAAGTATTTCCGATAAAATTAAAACGTTTCTTTAAGTATACTGGTGTGTTTGGATTGAACAGGACGTTATATAGAAGAAAGAGAACATGAGCATCCCGGCGAAGTCGAATTGGGAGCCACTTGAGCTTTGATCTGAATTCGGAAATATGGTCGTACTTACGTAGACCAAATATGAGTCTAATGCAGAAGTTTTGAAGTCGCTCAAGTTTATTAAGCTGCTCCTCGGTAAGGTCAATATAACGAGTATAGGCAGAAGAAGAGATTTCGCAAGAGCAATTTTAGTGGGAATTGGTAAAAAATTGCGCAATCTGCCTAAAGATTTAGCTGAAGCAAATATTTTCTTGCTTTATTTGCGAACCCCAAGATAGTGTTCGATCGATAAATATACCCAGGTTTTTAACTGTATCTTTGTAAGGGATAGAAACTCCGTTCACAGTTACTAATGGGAGTTCGTTCCAGTCAATATTGGATATAAGTCTCGAACTGCCTACGATGATTGCTTGTGTTTTCGTAGGATTAACAATGAGGCCATAGGATTCACTCCATTTAACAATTTGATCAAGGTCTCGATTAATTATTGAGATAGCGTTTGTCAATTCACTAATAGGAGTTTGTGTGTAAATCTGAAGATCGTCTGCATAGAGATGGAAGAGAGAAGATAATTGAGATGTTATAGAATTAATGAAAATAGCAAACAGGAGAGGAGACAAAACGCCACCTTGCGGAACACCAGCGGCTGTGTTGCACCAGTCAGATAGAGTATCATCGACTTTTATGCGCTGCCGGCGTCCACGCAAGTAACTATGAAACCAATCGATAACGATGGGAGAAATGTTAAGAGAACTAAGAATGAGTAGCAGAATGTCCAGATCCACGGTGTTAAAAGCGTTGCTAAAATCTAAGAGTGTCAGAACCGTGACCTCTTTATTTTCCATGCCAAAACGTATATCGTCAGTTATTTTGACAAGTGCAGTAGTCGAACTATGACCGGGACGGAAACCAGATTGTAAGGGATTTAAAAGGTTGTTTCTTGTAAGAAAATGGGACAACTGTTGATATACAAGCCGTTCCAAATCTTTTGACAAGAAAGGAAGAATGGATATAGGACGAAAATCAGAAAAGGAGGATGGATTATATTTCTTTAGTAAGGGAATAACATTAGCATCCTTCCAGGATTCAGGAAAAACACCTGTGGAAATGGAATGATTCAGGATATTGGTAATGACAGGAGTTATAATATCAAGGACGGGAACGATCATATTACGACTAATGCAATCTTCACCGACAGCATTGGATGAAATGGCGAGTATGTTCTTCTTAACATCGCAATCAGAAAATCGATTGAGTAATATTGATTGATTAAGTAAAACAGAGACTTGTCGAAAACGCTTATTACATAATCCAAAAATCAGGTAGTCACCTCGATGATAAAAATGCTTGGGATTAAATATTTTTTGTGAACGCAATTGACTTTATAATTTGTATTTATTAATCATAATTCAAAGAGCGACTGCATAAAAGTTTCTTTTGCCGTTTTTTCTCACCAGAACACCATTTTGACTTCAAAACGGTAGCAACTTGTTAGTTGTTGATATTATATCCTATTTTTGAGAAATAAAGCATTTGAATTTGATTTAAATGAAAGATTAAATTAACAACGGATTCCCCTTATATACAGATAGACTGGCCAACTTATTTGTAAACGAAACTAAAGAGGAACCTACCTATTTTGTTTCCGACATGGAGACTAAATGATGAAATTATTAGCACTCGGCACCACAAAACTCAGTCAACAGTGCACATTGTTGTTATTCTAAAAAAAACATCTACATATAAAAATATTTGATGAATATAAATAACTTTGTAAAAAATATATTTTGTTTTTTTTTATAATTTAATGTTTATGCAAATATTAATTATTAACTTTTTATACCAGATTTCACCTAGAAATAGACATGAAAAACAGCAATACCCACAACATGTTCTGCTTCATTACATTGTCAAAAACTGCAATCCGGAAAAGATGCCCCTCGAACGTTTTGAATAATACATACACTTGCTAGATACGATTAAGATATTCGTTTATATATAGACGAAGAACTGATAGCAAAAAAAAAATCAAAAAAGTAATCAACTGTAACCTGTTAATATTTTTGATATTGCATAAATACGTCAACACAACCTAGATACATATACATACATATAGGTCTTTTTATTTTGTTTAGCCTTTCGAAAAATATTATATTTTTACTTTCTCCCTTTTTAAAATTAGTTAATTTTTGCAAAATTTTATTCAAATTTTTCTTATTTATTCTTATCTCATTTTTAATATTAGATTTTTTTGTGATTTATTATAAAAAAATATTATTAATGTATTCATTGTTGCCGGTAAAATATATTTTGATGTTCGATTACCGTATACAATTTTAGTTGGAAGATAGCTTAGTTTTAAGGTAAAATAAATGTAATTAAATTTTTAATACAAATTATTGTTTAGTTCTTAATTTACATTTTTTCTAAATTTATAAACTGTAAAACTAAAAAAATAACATTCAATAAACTACCAAATCGTTTTAAAATGTATATATGTATTATAATCTATACTATTATTATAAATGCGAAAGTAACTGTTTGTCTGTCTGTCTGTTACCTCTTCGCGCTTAAGCCGCTGAAACTATTTAGATGAAATTAGGTATGGAGAAAGTTTGAGTCTCGGGAAAGGACATAGGATAGTTTTTATCCCGAAAAATTCAAAAGTTCGCACAGGAATAACTATAACCAAGTTTAAACGATCTATAACCGCAGCTATAGCTTGCTATAGCAAACTCCATTAGTATAATTAAGAGTTGAAGCAAAAATCCGACCTCGATTACCAAATTTATGGCGGGTGGTGCCACTGGCAAAAGCTAGTTATTATATAAATAAATATGTAGCAGCTATTTGACTTGTATCTCGCTAATGTTTGCATGTTGCAAAAGTTCATTTATTTTAATTGAGAGAAATGAGCGTAGTGAATGTATGTACTTACACGCTCAGTGAGTGCTTCGTGGCTGTACTGAAGAACATGCTTCAGCAAAATAAAGTACATTCCAAAAATATTTTGCTGCAGCAATACAACCGTATTAGAAGCAGGACCAACTGTCTAACAAATGTTTATTGCATAAAATGTTAATCCTGACCATAAAGTTCACATTTTCATTGCCTTCTTTGTACGAATTCCTTAAGTTTCTTTCAGCAAAGTCTGTTATTTACTAAAGTATATTTAGTTATTATGTAGGAGCTAGCTCAGCAGTGGTGTATTTACTTTGCTTTTCGCGCAGCAAGAACTTGTCTTTGTCTATGTAATGAACAGGGTTTGCCAAATGTTTTCCTTTGTGAATACTTCCGCACTCATTATAATAATTCAGTAAAGCCGAGTACGCTCTTGGGAAATAATAACTTTTCTGGCTGCGTTTACTTTAGTTTTATTTTTTGAATTAAGTTCATTCGCTTTTCCGCCCTGTACTGTAAAATTACACCTCATTGTGAAAAATAAAAAATGTAGGTAATAATGTTGTAATTGTTTTGTTTAAAACCCTAAACAAGCAATTAAAATATTATTTGTTTGTATTTATTTTATTAAACGTAAAAACGTAAAATTATTACGTAAAATATAAAGTTCTTGCCGAAATGGGTCATGGGAGCTTAAGACAATTTTACTGAAATATTACACAGGAAATAAACTTATAAAAGAATCAGTCATTAGCATGTTGGAGGCTAAGTGTTTCGTCACAACATTTTAAATCCCAAAAATTGCTTAGCTTGCTTGGCTATATCTTGGAATCTATTTGCTCCTAGTAACTATTTTTTTTTATCGTAGCAAACACGCCTACAGACCGCGTGGCTTATAGACGCTTGCAATATCAGAGGAATAAGCCGTGCGTTGCTGGTCCTTACAAAATTCCATAACTTCCTCTTGAAGAAACTATACTGTGATCCCTAGAGAGAACTTCGGCAACCTTGAGCTCGTCCAAAAACCTATTTCAATTGTATACAAATTAAAACTTGTAAAGAAATTTTTTTTTTGATACAAACACTAATTTGCATGCAGCTTTTTAAGAATTGAGAACGATAGGATTACATCAACTTGAAACGCTGAATTAAGATAAAACAAGGAGAATTTAGACCAAGTTATCTAATAAAGATACGAGTTCTGAAGACGAAACGACAATCCAGAATTTGAAAGATGTAAAAACTTTTTCGCTTAACTTTCGAAAACTCTCTTTATTTTATTTGGGCCGTAACATTAAACATTTCTTAATATTTGAAAAAAAAATTGGTATATCATGTTTCATTGGATTTTGTTGAAATATCTAATATTTCTATCGAGAATACATGTTTAATTTTAATTTTATTGAAAAATTTGGCTGCTTGATTGCGTATCTCGTTTGGAAACGATACAAAGTTATACACGCCAAGTGTGGTCACTGCGACCAATCATAAAATGGGTGACCACTGTGCTAGCTGTATATTCTCTTCTTCATTTATATGTCAAAGGGCTTAGTAGTTTGTTTTGTAATCCGCACGGTAATTCATACTGTCTAAAATATTTTTCTGAGTTTCGTAAGGGACAAACGATTTCCACTTCACCACTGGTGGAAACTGGGAATCGTATTCTTCCAATTGACCACCAATGGTGAAGTCGAAATCGTTTTGTCCCAATTGACCACTGGTGGTAAAATTTGGTGGTGAGTTCGTCATGAGGGTATTGTTCTCAAGAGTTGTGTCTCCAATACTACATTTATATATTCAAAAACAATTTCTTGACGAGGCGGTGAAAGTAAAATATCAGTCGAAAGAAAAAAGTAAAAAAAAATTAACCGATTTTAGAAATATACAAAAAATTAATAATAAACCCCTAATAGGCTTTAGCTTTTTTCCTATCTTTGTTAAAAAACAAGAATACACAAGTTAATACATAAACAACGCTCAAATTTTCGAACTGAGGTGTGGTTTTCTCACAAAATTTAATGGCATTTTGGTTCAAATTTTGTTTTCAAATCGTCAAAACTTTCAATCTATCAGGGCATGCCGGTCGTCACGATACGCTATAGAAGTTTTTACAGTTGAGGCTGTAAACGTGACGTGACAGAAAACTTGGGTAAAAAAATAGGATCACGCAATATGTAACTGAGCGTGCGTGAGTAGTGCAGCTACATCACAACTGACTGTGATGTTCATTGAAATACAAAAAAAAGTAACAGTTTATTATACATCAGTGTTATCAAAAAACGCTTTTTATTAGGGTTAAAGGCTCTATCACGGTAATGTTTTAGCAATGTTATAAACTTAGAACTTTAAAGTTCTCTTTGCCAATACATTTTAAAAAAGATCGATAATGAGTCAGTTTAGATTTGTACAGAAAAGTTAATTGATCGTGTTTTCACGTTTATTACGGGTTGAGCCATATCACGAAGAACACAGTTATTAAATTTGATCTACTGAGCGATCCTTGCAAAACCTTTTAATTTAATTAGTATACGTAGCCTCTTAATAATTCTTACGTCATCTGATCTTTGTTATTTAAAATATCATATGACAACAACTAGTCTACTAACTAGTTGGTGGTGACCAAGGCAGTCGGTGGTGGTTGAGGGAGTCGATGGTGGCCGAGGCAGTCGGTGGTGGCCGAGGGGTTTTGATTTCACTTTGCGTCCTACGTGGCGGAGGTTCAAGCCAATAAGTTTTTTTCTTAATTTCTCAAGTACATTGATTATTTACACAACTGAGTTTTCGGTGAAGGAAAACGTATAAAAAAAAGATGTATGTGAAGTCCACAATCCGCACTGAGCCCGCGTGTGGACTATGGCCTAAATTGCCTGAGGTGAGGGTAGGCCATGAGCTAACATTAGGGATGTATGAGGCTAATAAGAATGACAACAACTGGAGTCAACTAATTAACAAGCCCTTAGAAACGTGGAGAAGACAATGTATCACTAGCATATAGTCTTCACTTATTTAATGGCTGACAATGTCTAACGTAGTTGATCGGGAGATTGTTTCTGACTAAGAAAATTAAGGAAGCGATTTCTAAAATAGTATGGAAAATACTGTTTGAAAATAAATTAAAATGTGAATGGTTAAGAAAAAACTTAATCTACATCAGAAACTTCCGCCCGCGAACGCTTAGATTGTAGCATGAGCTCCCTACCAAGATTTTTCTAAGGATTACAGTATGGGGTTCTTCAAGAAAGAAGTTATTAGATTTTTGAAGAGTTGGCAGCACACGAGGGATACAGGATAAATTATTTTTTTGTCTGGCAAAGACTGATCTACTAACGGAATGGAAAAAAGCTATAATGTTATGAAAGTGTTTAAAGCGATGATCGCTATTAAAATTGTATAAGGCCACTAATTTATTCAAGTTTAAAGTTTATGATTTTGGATTTAATTTTTTTAAGGTTTAGGATTATTAAGATGGGGTTATTGGATTTACACAATTATACCTTCGTAAGGCTTATACACTGTTGTTTGAGTCACAGATTAAATAATAACTGCGGTATTGAAGTAATAAAAAACCACTTTCCGAGCAGGTGGAGTGAAATAACATAAAATTGTACATGGCTTGTACATTGTACATTGGCTCATTTTAAAATTATATTACTTTTTCGTATAACTTGCCTAAATAACATTATGCAAAATAAAAGGAACTATAAAATTTTTGATATACCATGAATCTAAGAGCTACCTACGTATGAATCAAAACCTTGTAATCAGTAATCAATTGTTATCCGTAACGTTCAATAAATTTGCATTAATGCCTCAAACTATACAAATAATCGTTTTCTGGATGTATGTTTGTATGTTTAGTATGTAGGTATCTAACTAAATGTAAAACAAAAGAAGCGAGTTTGTTCGAGGAAAGGACTTTTCTTTTTTATTTAACCAAGAAACTTACAACAATGTTATTTTCTCCCATAGAACAACTAGTGCCATCTACAATAACTTTTATCGTACCGTAAGTACGTTTACACAGTTCCCAGCATCAATGAATGTACTAAAACGCATGCGTATTACGCATCGATCCGGGCATTCCGGCCTAAATTATATGTTTTACAAAAAAACACCATCCTCTAAATATTTTCTAATAGTATTTTAAACGGAACCTCGGTTTATTTACTGTTTTTACATAATCATACAAACTCGAATATATTTTTATTTACTGTAGGTACATAATGTAAGTCAAATTATATAATAGCAGGTCTACATTTGACGGAAGATCTTGAGAAACTGAAAATTAAAAACCAAATGTTTCGTGGTTTGATTGGTTAATAATTGAATGCTCTGTGCTGCTTTGCCATTGGTTCCGCAAAACCGAGTCGGCGCACTGACGTCACGCAAACGCCATTTTATCGGTGGCGCCACGGTCGCTGGTACATATCGGGCGTAGCTTTCATAAATTTTTTTTGTCGTAATTCTTAATATGAAAATAATAATGTGCTAATTTCTATTCAAATTTTGAGAACCATAGCTTGTAAAAATTAAAACACTCATTAGTTATTTCTAAAACAGTGTTAAGTTACACCCTTAGGTGTTTTTATTTCAAAAGTAGCAAGAATGTCATGGATTTTTATTATATTTACGGTATTTTTCGGTGGTTGTTACGGCAACCCTGACGCAAAGAGACTGTATGATGATCTATTGAGTAATTACAATAGATTGATACGACCTGTTGATAAAAACAATAACACAGTTCTTGTCAAGCTGGGGTTAAGGCTCTCGCAACTCATCGATTTGGTAAGCTAAATAAATGTTTCTATTGTAAATTTATACACATAAATATTTTTAAATGCTTTTTACCAAAATTTTTAATTTTATTAAAGAATTTGTAGTTATCACAGATAATTTTAATAACAATAATAAACAGATGATCGAGATAAACTATAAACTATTCAGATAAACCAAATAATATTTTAACTTTAACAAAGAATTAACTCCATGATCGAACTGTCATTACATATTTGATATTTTACTTTTGTACATAATATTTTATTGTTTCCTAATATTTATCAAATGTTTTTTATTTATACATTTTGTACTTCTACTTTAGGGCTAAACAAAAATAATTTCATTACATTATTATGCATTTTTTAAGGTATTTAAAGACAAAGTCATTGTCTGTCTTTGTTTTTTCAATTAAGAAAAGGTATATGTGTGATGTCTGTTTACAAATTATATTTTTTCCTATTACATATGACTTACAAATAGAGACCCATACAAACATTATTATTTATTATTAAAAGTGATAAGTGAATAACAAAGGTTCAATATTCATTTGCAATAGAATTCTTTAAGAACAAACTGAAATATATTTGCACTTTGAGAGTCCCTTAGCCTGAATAGTGTAAAGACGCTTGTGCACTTCGCAAAATTTTACTCTCTTCAATCCGATTTAAATTTCCACCCATCAGTCAGTCAGTGATAAAGTGAATGATTTGCTTTTGTATTTGTCCAGAAAACCCGGACCTACGCTGTTTCAAGATATTAGATTTGTTTTGTTAGCATATAATTAGTAGACGTTTTGCAATGGTGCCATCTAATGCTGGAAAAAACGGTACGATATGGCAAAACATATAAAATGTCGGACGCTAAAACTACGGATAGTGCAAAAAAGGTCTCTTCGGACCTCGCGACGCCGCGCGGCGCCGTACTGTAAAACTGCATGTAGTGCACAAGCGCCCTAAGAGTTTAAGGAAAAAATCTGATATTACCGACCGAATAATGAACTTATAAGATATTATTGTTACAATGAACTTATAAGATTACTTAGCAAATCCGCATCGATAGCACATAACACAAGTTAACACGAATTTCTGTGTACCTACACGATTTTGATGTATTTTACCTAATTTATAATAGAAATAATATTTTTATCTCATAAAGTAAACTTATTAAGAATGGTAACCTCTTTAAGCATTTGGCAAAAATCGTGTATTTTTTTCATCATCGTAGGTATAAAGTACAAAAGCAATCTTTTTTTTTTACAAACGTTTTTGGTTATTTTTCAATGTAAAAAATCAGACAATAGTCATTAAATAACAAACACAAAAATATATATTAAAATAATTATAAAATATTTTTGATATTATAATGCATTTCTTACCATAAATTTGTATTTTATAAACGTCTTCAAACGAACAGAATGCGCTTGCAACAAAGTTTAATAAAATCAAGCGGATTTAATTTCTTTAAAGGAAAGTTAAAAGTAACATCCGCGGTTATTCAAACAGACGTAATATGATAAAAAGCCCGACGGGTTTCCACCATTACCATTTAAATTGCTTTGAAACTTGGAGACCGGTGAGGATTCTCTGCGTAACTCCTCGAGAGTTAGGATGTTGTAGGAATTTTAACTATGGGACACAAAGAAATTCTAGAAGGGGAATGTCGCAAAAGGAATATTTTAGACTGCTTCGTCCACTTTCATCTGAGTTTTCGCTAGATCTTCTGAGTTGTACAAATTGTAAAATACATTTATTTTACTGTAAACTTTATAGTGTTGCCACGCGCTTAGATATTGAATTGTAATATTTATTGTACCAATGGGAATAGTAGGTAATTAAAAATGATTACTACTGAAGTTACATAAGTCCTGTCGCTTTGACTTTTGGCTTTTGTCAGGCTATTTTTTATTTTTTTTAAAGTATTCGATTTGTTAGTTTTTAGTCTAAATGAATATGAATCCAAGTACCCACCTACTAGTGGTTATTTTTGTAACTACTTCAGCCAGCGGCTCCGTTTTCACTACTAAATATTTAATTGTAGTAAAAAAAATTAAGAAATTATGAGCATATTTCAATATTATAGTAAAACAATACTTATATCTAGATTAAGTATAGATTTATTAATATCCTCGTGTATTTAAGGATACCAGCGCCTTTCCTTTTGTAAAATGACAGAAGTTTTTTCTTATTAAGGAAGAACTATTTATATTGAATTAATACCCAAGAGAGAAACAAGATGAACTGGCAGAGTGTTATCGCCTTGCCTTACGACTAGGTTTACCTATAAGTCATATTTGACATCGTATAAGATAGTTTTTATACTTACGCGTACTTTAATTTTGGAATTGTAAAATCAAAACTCGTATCATATAAGTAGTCTTTTACCTAACTCGTAGCATAACTTATGTACTTGTAACATTAAAGCACGAGCAAAAATTATCCTGGAGTACGATAAAGAATACAAACCATAGGTACAGCACGCTTCCGCTAGATGGCGTTGTATTAAAAATAAATGGCACATTTTGCAGCGTAATTTGCTTGAGCAGATATTACGAGTTAATAAAAACATAAATGAAGTAAATATAAAATTATACCCCCGTCCTCCTCAACTAGTAGTACATACCCTCCCCCCTGTGATTAATTTTAATAACTATACTATCCACAATATAAGTTATAATTAATATTATAATTAAATACTTATTTTTATAAAATTCAATTCTTTACTATATTAAAATCTATCATTATATTTTTTTTCTGGTCGAATAAAAAGCAGTCTGTGCAATTGCACGAAATTTATCTTTTTAAAACTCGTGTTAAACTATTACAAATACCAATAACCAGCACTCGTTTTAAAAAGTACTTACTTTCGCAACAATTGCACAAACTATTATTATATATATTAAAATAATTATTCTAATTAGTAGACGTAGAATAAAGATGGTTCATTACATTTGATATTGAATCGTTTAAAATGTCCAGGCGTATTTTTACTAGAGCTGAAATAAATATATTATATATTATTTAATATATTATTCAAATTCAAATAGTTTATTTCTCTCTTAAAAAAAGGTTCACTAATAATGTACTGGCTGTACCGCAAGCTCCAAAGAGTAGTCCAATTACCTACTTGCCAGTTTTTTATGTAATATAGTTGCCTGGGGTGTAGTATACAGGGCTCATAACGGCTTTTCTTGTGTAAGTCGATCATTACACAAAAACACCAAAAATAAGCCGATGGGTTCTCGAATTATTGACGGTGAATATGTTAAGTAACAATGAAATTATAATAGATATGATTAATATCTAACGTTCTGTAAACCAGATCATTTTAATCTAGGTACTTACCTACTTTTTATTTTTAAGCGTATCAACAAAAAAATATGAAACACACTAAATAACACAGAATTAACTGAAGATATACCTAGATCGTATTACACTTGGGACAACTAATTGACTTTGCAATGTTAAATACAACTACTTTTGCGATAGAAAAATATTTCAAACACTTCGACAGACGAAAGAATTTTATGATCTTTACAGTTTCAAGTAACAAGTTAAATTTCTAATGGCAAAATTTCAAATTTAACACGCCATCACGAGAACGATAGCAATTTAAACTTCAATCATTTCCCGCTCTCAGAAGCGCCGTAGAGCCTTCTCCACTCTGATTAGTTTTCTCCAAATTGACACTTGTGTAGATTTAGTTTGACAACATTGTGTCTTGAAGTCAACTTATTTAACCTTAATATTGGTAATTTTACTACAGTGTAATAAAGTTTTTATTAGAAAATAGCTTTTGTATCACATTATTTATATATGCACTTAAATAACCTAATTGTTTGAACAAGTTCTAAGTGTAACTGTACTTGTTATTTACAATACGAAAAAGTTAAATTTATTTGTTTGAATTAATTTGTTTTAATTTCAGTCTACATATAATTTTCTTTTACATTTATTTATTGCAATTGTTATCATTATTTTTTAGCGTGTAATTAATAATCGTATGAGTGAACACTGAAATTTATCGCAAAAGAACAAAACAACAACAATAAAAAAAAAAAATATGTATCTACGCTTGATATAATAAATATCAAGCGTAGATACATAAGGTACTATATATATGATTTAAGTTTTTTTAAATTTATAAACATTCCAAAATCGATTGCGTGTTTATCTTTGTAAGAGTGTAATACAAAGTAAATAATATTAGAATTAACTTTTGCCTAATATAGTGTTTTTTATTGTATAGCAATTCAGAATAGGTGATGTTACTGTTTTCTTTTTTCGAATGTAATTTGAACTTTACCTAGCGTTTTTGAGTAAATCATAATTACTTAATTGCATCACTTTTGTATCGCAGAATAAAATAATTACCTGTTTCAAGAACATAAAGAAATAAAAAAAAGGACAAAAATTTTTTTTTTAAAACTTGCTTTTCTTTAAAATATAAGAATCATATAAAAAATCAATATAACCAAACATTGTACTAAAAAGTAAAAAATATTTTTTCAAAATGAATATATTTTTTTTTATATCCACGTACGACTGCAAGAAAAGCAAGGCTTCATACGAATATTTGACGTGCTAGCGTTTTAGTGGATATTAATTGCGAGTTTATCAAGTGATTGTATGTAAGTTCAATTACTTCAATATAAATTAGTAATTAAATTTTCACTTAATTTTTCACGTTCCACCCTAATGTCCACCTTCAGGTGCACTTCCTGCATCAAAATGAACATCAAATTCGTGATCTGCGACCCTCAAAACCCCCGGATACCCATTTTGAATATTTTAGTACCCCGATAGAACTCTGGGAGGGGGTTGTTGGTCAAAGTAACTGTGGAATATTGTATTGTCATCAGAGCTTAATGAGTATGCAAAAAAAAGGGTGATAAAAGGAAGTATGTTTAATTAAGCTTGCAATACTCCACCACAAGATGCAAGGAAAAATAAAGGAAAAAGGAAACATTGTGAGTTAAATAAAAGCAAGTAAAAAAATTGGTTTTTGCAGTTAATGTTGTTTCGGAAAGCTAATTGAAAATATCCTATTACAGAGATAGTATATAATAATAATAAATGAATTAGAAAACCAAAATAAAACTAGCAGCAACATTATATTATGTTTCATAAACCTATAGTTATAGTCTTAATTGTCGGGTACCAACAATAAAAGCTCTTTTATATTAACAAAAAGGTTTTGACACAAAACGCGCAACCCGATCAGGCGGCATGCCGATAAGGAATGTTGGGAATGTTTTCAGGATTGCGCATATTGGATTTTCAACGAGCCGTATAACCCCTGGCTGTTGACAGCTGATTTTTCTAGTTCCTTTTAATATAACAAATGAATATACATTTAATGTATGTAACTAGATATTGCTTACATAGTTTTGTATTTGGTACAATACCTACAATTTATATAACACTTAATTTAATACAAAAAAATAAAATAAAATTAGTCATTAAATAAACCACCCCTGATCATTCCTGGTGCAAAGGTGCCCATAATGCTTGCAACATTACCTCGCTGTATAGCGATAGCAATCCTTTGCACCAAGAACGACCCAGAGCGTGAGTCTCCTGTCACTTTATTTAGTTTGCGGCCTATTTCTCCCACTAAACACTTCGCATCCACACTCCAACTGCCCAAGGTCTACACTGCTACAGGTACAAAATGATAAAGCGACTCCAAGCAAGCGTATTTAAGCCTTTTTTTTGAGCAGGCGTCTTCGGCAGAGGCAGATGCAAAGAGCACTTCCCCCGTCACCATTAGAAGCAAGTAAAACAGTGACTAGGTTGGCAACCCCGTGCGCAGACGCCAGGAAAGCCGGCAGACCCACCTCCTTAGCGCACCGTATCCCGAGACCACCACATCCGACAGGCAGAGCTGCCTGAATTCACTGGGGACCATCTAGGGAGACATTACTCAACTCAAAAACCAATTTTAAGCTTTCATCAAAAGATGAAATTTCCTCAGGACAGAGCCAAGTTGGGACCTTCGGAAGAGCGAAGCTCATGCGCTACAAGATGATCGCCACGTGTGTGGAAAGAGCCTTAAAACGTTCGTGAGCGGAAAGGAGAAAATGTTTTCTTGCATTTATGGCCTTAGGGACTCCAGAAATAAATATTGGGGAACCTAATAAGTTTAAGTCAGGAGTAGAAATTTCCTTAAGGTCAGGTAAAAGAGAATGAAAAAGAGAAATGTGTGTTAGAGCCTCAGTACCACAGGCGAAGACTCCGAGGGATTAACCTCTAGACCCAGGTCTTTAAGGCGGGGAACTAAGGCCTCCAGATCCTGAAACACGTCTTCTGGTTTACTCCCGATTGTGCCATCGTCTAGGTACCATACGTTAAGAGCAGATTTAAATTCACAGATTGCTTTGTGAAAAGCCAGGCTAAACACAAGCGGACCGAGTGGGTCTCCCTGCTCGGCTCCCACTTTTGAAAGAATAAGATTTTTTTCGAAGAAAAAGTTGGAAGGAAGTCTATAGACTTTATGAAGGAAAGGGAAGAGAGACGGGATTTTATCCTTGACCTCATTCAATAGAACGTCTCTTTCCAAAGAGTTGAACGCGTTGCGAATATAAAGTTTCAGCAAAATATTGCCTTCATTCTGCGGAGCCATGAGAAACGTTCGCGTGGCGTGGATAGCAGCCTCACAACCCAGACGTGTGCCGAATCCCAGTTGGTGCGGCTGCAAGTAACTGGCTATTTCTTCTTTGACAGAGCAGCAAGCTAGTTTGGCAGCCAAGCGGCGAAAAACGCTGCCCACCGCTATTGGTCTGAAACCACCATCTTTTTTGTTCAAAGCAAAAAGGGAGGCCCCGTAAAGAAGTCCTTTATCGTAACTGTTACCGTAGTAAACGTTGAGCCCGGATCAGGAGGAAAACTGAGAGGAAGTGAAGGGCCCGGATGCTTTGATTCTAGCGCAGCCGGTGTGTCTGGACCCCGCCGTGCAAAGGAGTCGTCCGACATTAACAGGCGAACGGCACCTCTGAAATCCCCCTCAAAGACCTTTGATTCAATATTTTTCCGAATAGAGCGAAAACTGGTAGACACAGACGACGGCATAGTTATGTCAATTTCACTAAAAAGACCCGACGACAAAACATTGGTTTTAACTTTTGACGTCAAATTCCCAGGCGACTCTTTCGTAGGCATTTTCAGAGCTGTATATGCGAAAAAAAGAAGAGCCTCCCACTCATTCAAGCCATTGTTAGCGACACATGAGTCTATAACGTCACACAGCTTGCCGGCCGCCTGGTTCCGAGCACCCTTAGGAATGTGGTGGAGAACTACTAGTTCAAAAGAAATCGGCCCTCTGAAGTTCGAAGGAGGAACTTAGAGAAACCAGAGCCAAACTAAGTTCCACGACGACACGAAACGTAGTCCAGCGCCTGCAATGATCTCCCAGTTCTACTATCAAACGATAGCGAGTTCAAGTGTAACCTAGTACTGAACCTTCTGATTATAGTAGAATTTTCCACCAAACATCCAAGCACTTCCTAAGACAACGATCACCGGTCTTATATACCCTGTATTATCACTCTGTAAGTAGGGGATGTGCAAAAACTTTGCACATTATTTACTTATTCGCAGTGATTACAATGTTTTGCAATTTTGAAAACAGTTTGTTTGTCACTTTTGTAATTGCCTTTTTTTAGGATTTATTTTCTTTCATTTTTTACGAAAACGTTCATCTGGGAATATCATTAGAGATATTAACGATTTATGAATTAAAAAAGATTAGATTGAGATGTAAAATATTTAAAATACTTACAATAAAAATATAAGAATGAAAAAAATGTAAACAACTTTGACAGGTGACCATAGAAGTCTCGAAGAAGATTTAATGGTAAAAATACATTTAAGAAATAAATAACTGACTTATTGATTGTATTTAGCCAAACCGACTGAGCTATGTACTAGCTTGTGATAGGTAATAATCAACAAAAATAAAATTGCACATAGAATAGGTAAAAGATTCTTTATTTCTCAAAAAGAATTACATAATTCACTTACAGAGTAATACTAATATTATTAAGTCAGTGATTGCTTAGTTTCTACGGTATAAGTAGTCAACAATGCTAAGTTTATGGTACATTGTAACATTATTGGCTTTTTTCTGACAAGGATACATGTATTGTACTTATACAATTGTGAAATATTAGAAACGTAGACTATGATGATATGAAGCTAATGAATGCGACAAATGTTTACATTTATAAGATATAACCTTACTTTCATACATATATATTTCGTACATATAGATACTATAATACATAACAACCTGCTATGAATGACAATGACTAATTAACTCTTTGCACCCTGGCCCCTGGTTGCAAGGGATAACTGAGCATAAATACTAAACATAAGGTATGACTTATTTGTTTACGATTTTAATTCATTAATCATTAATGCATAACTGTTAAACATCCGCTTTATGAAAATTGGGAAATAGCAAGAAGAAAACGATAAAGATTGATCTTACGTATCTCCTTCGTTACAACATACGACCCATACATAGTATTTATGTGTAGGCTCTTCTAAATCTAAAGTATTCCTTCGACTCAAATAAAAGTACTTTCGTCTTTTCTGAGTATCAAGAATATTTGTTTTGATGGCAAAGGAGAAACTTGGCTCAGTGCCAAGGGAGGACAATCGATCGAGCCACATAAGGAAACGGTGGAAAGAAGGGACATGAATTTTTACTACCCTCTTTTATCAATATTTGCGACTTCAATTTTGGCAGTACATCTTAAATTAGATTTTTCAGTATTCTAACAAAATTTAATTCCATATTATTATTAAACTTGTAGGTATAATTACTTTGTTTTTATCTTTTAATATTGTTTGAAATGCGGTTTTTTTATTTGTTGTTTATATTTAGGGGATTGTGTTTGTAAAAAGTGTTTTTGAACTAAACTACAGTAACATTTATGCAGGTACACAAACGAGCCATTGATAAACTTACTCTTGGCCACAAAAGAATACCTATAAATACTCTACTCTATCATCATAGACACTCTATATGTTCCATATATCGTACGTGATCATTGTTAACATTATATATTGTATCGTCATCAAAATTTAATGTTTCCTTAGTTCCAAATCAGCGCTTATTTAACTTACTTAACTTTTGTTTTAACTTTCTATAACATGGTTTCAGGTCAAAAAAAATTTAAGCCTATGTAAGAAAGTTGATGAAGAGTGAGTTAGGTTTGCACAATTAGGTTTTTGTACTATAATAATAAAAAATAGTAAAATAATTACCGGCTTAATTGTAAGTTTATACCGCTTTTTGTAAAAGACCTACTTCTTACTTACCTACTTTTTTTGTATATCTGAAACACTTGCAGATTTCTTATAATCTTTGACTAATATAAAAATATACTTATAAAATCAAAATTTTAGCTTTATAAGACCAGGAAAACAGAAGGTACCTAAACGTTTATTTTTTGCTCATTTTAGTTATATATTATTATATATTATATATAATTTTGACAACTGAACTAATATTATTTAAATAATCACAGTTATATATAATAATCCGGGACTCGACCAATTTAAACTTTTTTTTATTGGTTCCAGAATAACCTTCCAATATGGAAGTCTCTAATACGGTTTTATCAATTCACCTATTCACGGCCAATATACGTTCGTGTGACTTATTTTGATGTGCTGTGCTATGTAATTTCACGAGTAGCCTTATGGGTACTCCATACTTGTCCATACTTATATTATAATTGCGAGAATAACTGTGTCCGTCTGTCTCTTACCTCCTTACGCTTAAACCGCTAAACCGATTTAGATGAAATTTGGAAAGGATATACTTTGAGAGGAGAAGGACTTAGGATAGTTGGATTGGCGTAGGATTACTACGACTACTTCCGAATTAAGTACGAAAGTTGCAATAGCAAGCTCTACCGGTGGCTATAGTTCATGCACGTGGAATTTGGTCATTCCTGCATAAACTTTTATTTTTAGGGAATAAAAGTCTAGCCCACGTCCTTCTCCGTCCCTTTAAATATCCCTGTGCGAAGTTTTTAGCTCAATTGGATGCTCCTTTGTGACGTGATGTAGGTACAAACGAACAGACATAATATCGCATTTATAATAAACGAGCTTTTGCCCGCGTTTCCATCCGCCCTAAATTAGGAAAATTATGGAAAGTAAATATCTGAATGCCTTCACACGATTGACGATATTTGACGCTTTACATGGTGCACCCCCTATGCTACAAGAACAATAAAAAAAAATTTACATGTTTTTGACTTTGTTTTTAGCAGACTACTAAGTGTTTCAATACATATTGTATACTTATAAGCTGATTATCAAAGTATTGTATTTTAACTTTAAATAGTAATAGATAGAATAGAACAGCTCTTTTTGGCAGAAATTAACATTGTTTACATTGTATTATAACAAGACAGGTTATAGTAGGAGTGTCCTGTTACCGAACGCAACGGCTAGGTGCTCAGGAGGTAGAAGTTTAGTTAGAGGGAGTTCAGAGGCAAGTAAAGAAAATACTTTTCAAGGGTAAGGCAGGTTGTAATGTATACTCTTTCACTTCTATCATTACAACATTTAATAGACAGTATTAAACTAATCTCATAAGGTGATTCTTAACCTTTAATATATCTATATAGAAAGTATCTAATTTACATCAGTAGAGGACTACCTAACGAAAAATAAAAAAAACGAAATAGATAGAAAGAAATAGAGCCCGATCAGCGATCTTGCACGTCGAGGACACCCCGCAAGTCTTCGCCGCCAAAGTAGGAAGACGCGGACGGGACTGATTTTAGGTGACCTACCGACGTGTAGTGAGTAGTGTAAGATATGCCGCACGTGGCAGGCACAATGTAATGCCGCACGTGACTGGCACAATGCAAAGCTGCACGTGGATGAAGTTCGCCCCGTAACTACGGCGTGAGGGGTGTTCAGGCTGAAGCACCGCTACCGCACAGGCCGAGGATTTGGAAAACAGAGTAGTCCAGGCAGGCCGAGGATTTGGAGTCTACAGAACTCCAGGCCTCCCTCAGTGCTGACGTCGCCAACCGGCTGACGTGCACCGGCCCTCGCATTAGATGCGAAGAGAAGTGGTTTTATAAGAAAAAAAAACCGTCTTGCTATATGTAAATGAAATGTATAGTACCTACATACCTAATACACACACGATCACAACACAGTAACAAGAACACAGCAAAAGTTATAATACCAAGATATACTCAGGTGTTTTCACTGTTAATTAGTAGTAGTAGTGGTAGTAGTAGTAGTAGTAGTAGTAGTAGTAATAGGCTTTAAGTTTTAGTATAAAGCTGAAAGTATTTAATTCCAATAATCTCAGATAGATTTCTCTATGTCCGCTCAGCGTACAAACGTTAAGAACAACATTTAACACAGACAACGAAAATGTCACAACCCATCGAGACTTTTTGATCTCGATATTCTCGATTAACGACAATTAAAAAGTTTTTTTAGAAAACTTGAATAAATATTGTTTGATTTGATTTGATTCATTACTCCTTTAAATTCAAAAGTTCTCGCGTGAATAACTATAACTGAGCTGAAACGAATATAGCACAGCTAAAATAATTATAATGGGGATGTATAATTACAAATTTAAAGTTTAAGGTTTAGGTAACGTTTAGGTTTTGAGAAAATCTTCTGTGACAGACGGACAAACAGACATGAGAGTAAGCTTTGAAAGGTTTTTTTTTCTTTTAAGGTACGAATTGTAAAAAAAACAAGCGATTGATTAATAACTTGATTAGTTTTGACAAAAATCCTCTATTTTTATTTTGCATTTTTGTTACAGAACCTGAAAGATCAGATTTTAACTACGAACGTGTGGCTTGAGCACGTAAGTAGATTATAGACATACACATATATTTTATTATTAGTTCATAAGGCCCGGGCCAACAGCGTCTTCATGTGGAAGTAGCTTTTTGATCTGGGTGTTAAAAATAACCTTTATGATCTGGGTGTTAAAAATTAGCCTTTTTGATCTGGGTGTTAAAAATTAGCCTTTTTGATCTGGGTGTTAAAAATTAACTGTTTTTTCCGGCTAAAAATCTTATTATAGCTGACAAATAGTCTCATAAAAATAAGCATTTTTTAACCGTGATATAAAACCTTTATTTTATTTCTTTTTCTCATCACCCTCATCTTATCACTCTTCTAATCACAAATTATTAGAAGTACCATCCATTGCACGAGGAATGTGATTAGTTGCTATCATAAAATGAAAATGCTATTGCTTAGTGATTAATTGTTTTAGGAATGGGAAGATCACAAATTCCGATGGGACCCTTCAGAGTATGGTGGACAGAAAGAGTTATACGTACCATCTGAGCACATTTGGTTGCCAGACATTGTTCTTTATAACAAGTAGGTATTATCTTAGTCGTAACCAGATTTGATTCTTTTTTTTTTGATTTGATTTTGAATGACCGAGAGTGTTCTTAGCTATGATTTGAATATCTAGTAGGTCGTTTAAAGAATATCAGCTCATTTCTAGTTCATTAAGTGATATTAGAAACTGTCACTGATACGATTTATTTGAAATTTGGTATCCAGTTATTTTAAGCATATTGCAAAAACATTGTAACCTTGACCTAATGCTGCAGCACCACTTTAAAATAGAATAATTTTGACAAAAGTGACTATGTATATGCCAGTGGCATTGTAGCGCTCAAACGTAAGTGACTGTGTATATGCCAGTGGCATTGTAGCGCTCAAACGTAAGTGACTGTGTATATGCCAGTGGCATTTTAGCGCTCAAACGTAAGTGACTGTGTATATGGCAGTGGCATTGAAGCGCTCAAACGTGTAACTGTGTATATGCCAGTGGCATTGAAGCGCTCAAACGTAAGTGACTGTGTATATGTATGTGGCATTGTAGCGCTCAAACGTAAGTGGCTGCGTTTATGTCTGTGACATTGTAGCGCTCAAAAAGTGGCTGTGTATATTTCTGTGGCATTGTAGCGCTCAAACGGATGAATCTATTTTGGTTAAGTTTTTTTTTTTGATTTAAAGGTAATTGATCCTGAGAGTTATTAGCTATTATTGCCTGACATATAAATTTAAGGTGATGGCATACCCAAAAGAGTTAAGTTTGCAAGATTTGATTAATTTTGTTGCAGTCCTGAGTACACTTTTGGACGTGAAAAAAATATATGTTATAGTTGAAACCTTAATAAGGTGGATTTGCCAATATTATAATAATTTGGCTATCTATATATATACTCTATACCTATTTCGTAAAATATATATTGATATGACCAAGTAAATTTGCTTTCATAGTTCTAACCGTAACCGAGTCTCTTTGTATGCTTCAATAGTGTTATATGTCTTTATACACTGGGCGAAAAGGCACCCTTTTGCTAGGGTATGCCATAGCCTTAAGTAAACGATCAAATCATTTAAACTGACTCAAATGCAAAGTAGGCCAGGGCCGCGGGGAGACGTTTGGTGCAAATAGCTAAGGTCCCATTACAAGTATTAAAAGCACTATAAGAGGCCTACGATCAGCAGTCGATATAAATAAAGCCTATTAGGATGTTATTATAAATTTGTTTGTAAAACAAGTATAGATTATTTCCGTGGAAAACACAAAAATAAACACTTTATTAAAAAATAAATTGGCAACAATGCTGACGCTAATTGATTGCTTCCACGTCGAAAAAAAATGTTTCATAATGATACATCATGTTGTGTCAAAACAGACCGACAAGTCATTAATCATTTGTGAATGAGCAGCGACGCACGTGCGACTAATCTTAGCTGAAATGTGAACGCTGTGTTATTGAAGCAACGAGGCTTTTGATGTGTTTATCTTAAGAAGTATAGCACAACCCGTTTACTGTGATGGTACATGGTTTTTTGGATATTCTTATAATTTCATTTTACAGTTTAATGAGTTCGTTTTTCAACATGATAACTAGCTAAACATGAAGAACCTGGAGGACCGAACTTTGCTCGCTTTTCTCTAACAACTCCATCTGTTGTCAAGTAGCTTAAGTGTTGCTTAACAAAGCCATCTAGTGTTAATTAACTTTAGTGTTGTTGTGTCGGTAAAAATAATAGTATTACTAATCGCCAATAGATGTCAGGAAGAGTCATATTTTTCAGTTTATCACTGCCTAAAAACACGGATAAAACGACGTTTTCTAAAAATGAAACCTAGCTAGATCAATTTATATTATATTAATAGCTAGAACCTCCAACATGTAAAATTTCATGAAAACGAAATTCAAGCTGCAGAAACTGTAATAAAAAAAGCATCGAAGCCTTTGGACATGTGTTTGGGGTTTCGTAGCTAAATGGCAAAAACAGAACCCTTATAATTTCGTCATGCCCGTCCATCCATTTATCACAGCCTTGTAATTCCGCTGTCTTTGCATCGTTGCTGATTGAAAATTTACAGAAAGGTCTGTTGTGTGAATCACCATACATTTTTGAAGTGTCATTAAGAAATATTTATAAGGGTTACTCTCCATACATTGAACTGAGCGATAAAAAAAAAATTTTTTTACGCAACCCCATTGTATAGAATGTCGTTGGATATTTCTTACCAAAATATATCTAACTTTTGAAGGTTGAAATTTTTTTTGTAATTTTTGAACAAAAAACTAAATAATAGACCTTCAAATATTTTTTCAGTTAATACACAACGGTTAAATAAATATTTGCAAATCAAGTCATAAGAAAAAAGTCAGCATTTCATGTTTTTTTAATTATAAAATTCCATCTCACCAGATGGAAAGTCTCGTAGTTGTACAAATCGGGAAACACTTACGGAGGACTTCCACAAATTGAACATGTTCACTACTTTTTATCAATACCGATCAAGAGTTCCCACGAGCTATTTTTTGCGTCATAACGGTAATATTTAGCTTGATTTTTGGCATAGAGATAGCTGTAGGGACAGAAAAAGGACAAATAATTATTTTTCACCTCACCAGCACGAAAAGGATAGTTTTGCCGTCCAAATTCAGTGAGCAAAATCGAATTTTGCTCACTAGTGAAGCAAAGTAATTCACCGTTCAAACATTGACTTTTGGAATTAACCCGATGATGAAAAAAAAAACAATACAATGACTGGTCAGAAACAAATTTCGGGACAAATACTTAACCTTGTTCATTTTAATTAAGAATATAACTACATAGCATTTTTTCGTTTTTAAGATATTTCTCTGACACCAGAAGAATTAAGATAACAAGTCTGCAATGCTGAATTTAACTTTTTAGCAGAAAAGACACGTAAGAATATTTTTCTCGCTGGTATAGGTGAAGAGTTGTATGTTGGACGCGTGAGCAAATTTTTTCGGTCTCGTGACTCAAAATCCTGAGCTAGCGAAGTAGGCTAGAATTAAATCACGAGCGAAAACGCTTTTACTCACTTGTATAACAAATAACTATTATTCCTATTAAAAGGATTTCACGGGGATAGGATTTCTGCGAGTAAAACAGCACGGTATTTCTAGTATAACATTAATTTATTTTTTCACTTTAACATGCAACTTTTCCTTTACAAGTGCGGATGGGGAATATGTAGTGACGACAATGACAAAAGCAGTTTTGCATCACACGGGGAAGGTGCTGTGGACGCCACCCGCAATATTCAAATCTTCGTGTGAAATTGACGTTCGCTACTTTCCTTTCGATCAGCAAACTTGCTTCCTGAAGTTCGGATCTTGGAGCTATGATGGAGATCAGGTAACATTAGTTGTGCAAACTATTATTTAATATTCCCTTTAATTATTGTCTGTTAAGTATCAGTGACTGACATTCAGTTGTCAACAGGCATATTATGAAAAATTTGATTCAGCAACAAAACTAGAATGTTATATACATATATGTTTTATATAATATAGGATTTTTTTTATTTGTACCTTTTTGGGTTCAATACCCAAAGAGCTACCTCATACCTCAATACCCAAATAACTTATAGGCACAACACTAAATCCTAATAAGTAGTTAATTGATATCACAGAATACGTATGTATTATTTTGGCATCTATAATTATCTTTAGGCAAAAGAAACAATTATTTCTTTATTTTAATAGCACAGTTATCTAAAAACATAATTTGTTTTAGATTGATTTAAAACATATAAATCAAAAGAAAGGGGATATGGTGGAGGTAGGTATTGATCTCCGGGAGTACTATCCTTCAGTTGAGTGGGACATTCTTGGGGTGCCTGCTGAAAGGCACGAGAGGTATTACCCTTGCTGCCAAGAGCCATACCCTGGTAAGAATTACGCCATACTTTATAAGTCACTAGGAGTTTTTTGTGATATAAGGAGATGGAGGTAAAAGTTCTGGCTCAAGGTTAATCTTTTGACTGCATCTTTGATATGAAAATATTAAATTGCATTGATGATGCAGCTATAGATATGGCACGGATTTTCTTTAAAGACTCTAACCTTCAGGGAGTCATAACTGAAGAAAGATTATTTCTGTGTATGTATTGTATTTCTTAACTATGTACTATGTATGTATGTACTATGTCTTCATAAGCTACTAAGAGTTGTTTATTTACAAATGTTTCTTATACTAAATATAAGTATTTTTACTATCGGGATTCCTCCAGCCAGAATTGTCAAGCCAATCAACCACCTATTTAATTACTAATACCAAAAAATTCTGCCTTAGATCAAGCAGTTATATTAAATTAACTAGTGTTCGATTGTATATTTTGATAATTGGGTCATATTCTGTACAAAACACAACCGAGATATATCCTCTTAATCAGCGTCCTTTATCAGCATTAGCTATATTAAGCTTTAAAGTGTTCAAGGTGGCAGTAAAATGGCGTAATTTAGCATAGATAAGCGTTGTCGTCGCTTCTCGTGTAATATACAGCTTTTGTGTGAGAATTAGTTAAAGCGTGAGACTTTTAAAGGCTTACGTGAAATCGGAGTTGTGAGAAATGTTTAAGTTGGGCTTAAAGGTATTTTGCGTGTTCTAGATGTTTCCTTCGTTTTTAAGCCAAGTTTAACCTTTCTTTTATTGTTATTTTATGTGGGTATTGTGTGTTTGTTATCACCTTCTGGCTCTAACACGCATTCAGATTTCAGCGTTTAGTACATGTATAGATTATAAAATTTAAAAACAAAATAAGTAACTTTCTAAACAGTGCAGGTAAATTTTCTGAAAAAGAACACATTAGTCGCAACAAACTAAATTAGATATTAAAGTACAAATGCTTTATTTTATTTCAGATATTTTCTTCAACATCACATTAAGAAGAAAAACCTTATTCTACACTGTGAACCTCATAGTACCTTGCGTTGGTATATCATACCTTTCTGTTCTCGTATTTTACTTGCCTGCTGATTCCGGAGAGAAAATTGCTCTTAGCATCTCAATATTGCTGTCTCAGACTATGTTTTTCCTTCTGATATCTGAAATTATACCTTCTACGTCACTGGCTCTGCCTTTACTTGGGAAATATTTACTCTTCACTATGTTATTAGTAGGACTTTCTGTTGTGATAACTATAATTATATTAAACGTACACTATCGCAAACCAAGTACTCATAAAATGGCACCGTGGGTGAGGAAGTTTTTTATAACGAAGCTGCCCAAATTGTTACTGATGAGGGTTCCAAAAGATCTTCTGAGAGATTTAGCAGCACAGAAATTGGCTGGTAGAAGTATGAAAAAGAATAAGTTTAAGAACGCTTTGGCTGCAGCAGAGCAAACCAACTCAAATGCTTCTAGCCCTGATTCCTTTAGACGTCATCTACCTGGAGGATGTAATGGTTTAAGCTCTACTACTGCTACTAACAGGTAATTACCTTATATTTTTGTCATAAAGAACTGCCTTGCAGGAACACTTAAGTTCTGGAATGAGCTCACTGTCGGGGTTTTCCTTAGGGATTGTAGTAAAGAATTCTTAAAAAGGAAAGTACATAATTTAATTTATTAAGGATCGACAATACGGTAGTAATGCGCAAGCGCTTAAAGGCTATTGATCCTTGTTTGCTGCCTTGCATAAAAAAGTTGTGGCTAAGTCTGTCTTAGGACCAATTATCGATGGAGCATACGTGTCCTAGAGTGAAAACAGCGTATTACAGGCGAAGCGTAGAACGCTACCTATCCCGGTGGACCGACGAACTTGAGTGGCCAGTGGAGGCTGGATGCGGAAGAAGGAGGACCGGGAGAAATATCGCGCCATAGAGGAGGCTAATGTCCAGAGGTGGACCAATATAAGCTGATATAATCCAAATCCAAACGAATATATAATTTTTGATAGTTTCTTTGTTTGTTATTGCCTAACGTCCCCACGGAGCAACCAATTGAGCTGAGTTCTGGTACAGAAGTTGACGTCGGCTAACTGCAGTGTGTTATAGCAAACTTTCTTACTATAATCAAAGACTTGCCGCAGGAATCCCATGCTGATAACCGAATTTAGCGCAGATGGAGCTGCAGTCAATAACCAGTGTTTTGTGATGTTACTTTAATAATGTCTTATATCATTAAGTCAAAGATTTTAATTTCATTTTTTTAAATATTAAATAATGTTTTTACAACAGATTTAGTGGCCTCGTAGGAGCACTTGGCAGCCTTGGTGGCGGGTACAATGGTCTTCCTTCAGTCATGTCCGGTCTTGATGACTCTATCAGCGACGTGGTTCCGAGGAAGAAGTATCCTTTCGAGCTAGAAAAGGCAATACACAATGTCATGTTCATCCAACATCATATGCAGAGACAAGATGAATTCAACGCGGTTGGTCCCTTTGTTTGTGTGTGGTAAAATTGTTAATTTAGTTTCCAATTAGATTTCACCAGCAAGGTACTGAGTAAAATAAAACGATAAGTAAGTATATCTGTATATATTGATACGTTCAACAATATGATAAGATAAAATTTATATTGAATTGAACAAGATTTGCAATAGATCCCTATGGATGAACTCTAGTGACTCCAGGTTGCAGTTAAATCGTAATGTTATCATTTCTATTCAAAACCAATAAATGCAGATAAGTTTAAGCGTCATTTTAAAATATTTCATACAATCAAATTCTCGACTCGCATAAGGACCAATAGATTAAAACGCAATATGACCAATACTCAAAATAACTAATACGCAAAATGACCAATCCTTAAAGGACTAATACTCAAAATGACCAATAATTAAAAGAACTTATACGCAAAATGGCTAATACTTAAAGTGAATTAATACTCAAAAACGCAATAGCTAAAATTTTCTGAACATACATATGTTTTGTGTAAGTTCTATTATTAATAACGTAGAATATTTGGTGTTGTTCATCAAATAATTTTTAATTTATGTTGAAGTAACTTTAAAAGTTTTTTTAGAATCAGATGATATATATATTTTTATGAAATATTGTTCAATTTCGTATTTCTGTCACCAGGAAGATCAAGATTGGGGCTTCGTGGCTATGGTGCTGGACCGGCTGTTCCTTTGGATCTTCACCATCGCATCCATCGTCGGCACGTTTGCGATCCTTTGTGAAGCGCCATCTCTGTATGATGACACCAAACCTATAGACATGATACTGTCTTCCATAGCACAGCAACAATTTTTACCTGTCGAAAGTGGGGATTCATAAGTATTAGTATACGTCTATGCTACAAAAGGATTCTGTAGTACAAAAACCTTTCTTTACTGTCAATATTCTGTCTTGGTTATTAAATTTATGTTAGTACTTTTGAATGGTCCTCTTTTCTGTAGTACTTACAACAATTTGTATCAGCCACTTTTATAGAATTTCGAATTATGCTTGTAAATGGAAATATTATATTATCTTTTGTTACAAACAGTAACAGTTTTTTTTCTGTCAAGTGGATAGATTAACAAATACTGTAACTCAAAATAGTATATTTAATAAAGTAGATAGGTTTATGTGATATATATACCAAAAAATGTGTGGAAAACAAAATAAAAAAAAGCTAAAGAAAAATATTTAAATTTAACCATACTATTATATTTCACAGGTCTTTAATTTTTCATATTTGATATGTAAACATAAACAATTACTGATTACAACTAAATCTACATAAGAATAAACCAAATAATATATATATAAAAGGTAATACTTAATAAATAACATCTAAACTGTCATGGTTATTATCAATATATTTAAATGTTTCGGGCTTAGATAGGACGGACGAAAAAACCATATCGTGTCAGGTTAGTAAGCACATTTGCGCAGTCAAAAATTGTAACGACGATTACATTAGTCACCAACCAAATAATACCCTTACGACAGAACGCCAATATGCACTGAATAGCGCGAGCTACGATAGAAATCGACAAAGGTAAAAATTTCAATCGCGAAGACGGTTTTAAATTGTCAAGTTCGTGGAATCCTGCGGTCAAATTGTGCACAAAAAGTTTACAGCCTAAAATAAGTGCAACTGGTGACACTGTCATTGTAGTGTATTCATTTCGACACGAGATACAGAGAGAACCCGCTAGAACAAGACTATGCAACGGCGCGTATTCTACTAGGCAAGACAAAGAGGTTTTAGAGGATTGAGAACTTACTGACCCCATGGTCCCGTTGTTACTTCCTTAGTTCTTCCGTTGAGACGGCGCATGCAACTGTGCCTAAATATCGGGAACTCAATTAGTCCAATAGTTTTAAGCCTGAAACATTTATAATATGTATATAACTTAATATTTAAAAAATTGCAGCATTAATATTAGTCTCAAAACACTTTTAAATTTTTCAATAGGATATTATTGCTATCTAAATTTCGAACAATTTAATATTTACTAACTTATAAGTTATGTGTTTTGATGTAGGTACCTATTAACTCTTTTTGGTATTTTGTCATTATGAATTTAGAGCCAAAACCGGCTGTGATTTTTAGAATAGTAAATTAAATTAAATTGTAATAATAAGTGTTTTCTTGTTGATTGTATTTACATATATCTAGTCAAGATAATTGTATTTAATGTTAGTGGTTTAACTTAAAACTACTATGTGTGTTTCTGTCTCTATAATGTTATACTGTGGCTAAAATCTATAATGGACTTTAACGTTTGCTTTATAGGGATATACCATACAAAAGTCTAATTTGCGGTTAAAGGATAAACTGAGGATCAAAAGGAAATAAAATGAGAATTGCCCACGGTGAGGTAAGGTCGTGCCCCAACAGTGGGGACAAATGAGGCTGGTATAGAAGGAAAGTAGGAAAATGAGAAACTTCACACAAAAGTCAAAACTTTTCTCTTTGTTGTAGTGGTTTAAATGGTGGTTGTTATTTTGGTAACATTGTTTTAAAAACTTATCCAACGATTACTTAACTTAACTTATCAATATCTTAAAACAATAAATTTTATTGTTAAAGTTGATCTACGTAATTTAAAGGGAAAAACTTTCCTTCCTACCTTTTTACTAGTATCTTTTCTCATATTGCTTTATCCATTCGTCTATATATACATTTTATCCTTTAAACTACGTCTATTTCTGTGCCTTTCGCTATTTAGGTTTCATCGAATATCATTGTTCATATTGTTCAATAAATCAATTTGTAGTTTTGTTTATTGATAATATTCTGAAACTGATACTTGTGTATTTTAATGTTAAGGTAATTTTTAGTGTTGACTTCCAAATAAAAAAAACAAAAAAGCCAACAAACCTGAATTTTATTATTACTCACAAATAAAAACAATTAATTTATAGACTAAAACTCTATATCTAAAGATTATTTTTTTTCAACTTTTTTACATTCTTAAGGCTTAAATCCTGATGTAACCTTTGTTTTTCGTAATGCCTGCTTTTTATAACACTTTATAAAATAACTACTTGGTGGTATTGAATGACCCGGTGTTTATGTAAAGCAACTACTTTTTTTTTTATATACCACTAAGGTGGCAAACAAGCCTACGGTCCGCCTGATGGTAAGCGGTCACCGTAGCCTATGGACGCTTGCAACACCAGGGGCATCACTCGCGCGTTGCTACCCTTCAGAAATCTAATAACTTCTTTTTTGAAGAACCCCATACTGTAGTCCTTAAAGAAAACCTTGGCAGGGAGCTCATTCCACAACCCAAGCGTTCGCGGGAGGAAGTTTCTCTGAAACCGCACTATACGCGACCATTTCGGTTCCAAAGTGTGAGAATGATTTCCCTGTCGATGGCGAGCGGTGCGTTGGTAGAAAGTAGCCGTGGGAATCATTTCGAACAATTCCTCAAAACACAATCAATTGTACAAGCGGTAAAACACACACAGGGAGGCAAAGTCTCTCCTCAGACTTAAGGGCTCGATACCGCAAGTGAGTTTGGGATCGTCGACAATTCTTACAGCCCGTCGTTGAACCGAGTCAAAAGGGCCAAGCTGGTATCCGGGTGCACCCGCCCAGAGATGGCAGCAGTACTCCATATGGGGCCGGACTTGCGACTTGTAAAGTAGCAACCCTTGCCCCGACGTGAAGTACTGCTTCGCTCTGTTGAGTACACCAAGTTTTTTGGACGCCAGCTTTACCTTGTCTAGCAAATGATCTCGGAACTGAACATCGCTGGAGATGTCAACGCCAAGGATCCCAATGCTCTTGGAGATGGAGAGGGGAGTGTTTTGGAATTGTGGGACTACAGTGAATGTTTTCTTAGCGGTGAACGCGCAGACTTGTGTCTTTGAAGGGTTGAATCCCACCAAGTTTTCCCGCCCCCAGTCAGAGACCTTGGACAGACCGATCTCGATTTGAGACACAAGTTCTTCACGCTTTTCCTCCACAACGGAACGTGGGATGCTTGCACGGCCCGTGTAATAAGCGTCTCCAGTACTGTCATCTGCATAGTAATGTATGTTGTTGATGTCCAACATATCATTGATGTGCAGTAGAAACAGCGTAGGAGACAGCACAGAGCCTTGCGGGACACCAGCATTAATGTCCATGCTATCAGAGCAACTACCGTCAACTACGGCTCGTATGCTTCTGCCGGGCAAAAAGCTAGCTACCCATTTGCACAAACCCTCGGGCACTCCGTAAGATAGCAACTTCGATAGAAAACCCCGGTGCCAGACCCGATCGAACGCCTTCGCTATGTCTAGGCTACATGCCAATGCCTCCCCCTGACTCTCAATGGCTAGTGCCCATCGGTGTGTGAGATACACTAGAAGGTCACCAGTTGAGCGACTGTGGCGAAAGCCATATTGTCGGTCACTGATCAGGTCGTGTTTTTCTAGGTATCTCAAAAGCTGTGTGTTGATCACACGCTCCATCACCTTGGAGAGGAGAGAGGCTATAGCGATAGGCCTGTAATTCGATGGATCTGATCTATCGCCCTTTTTGAGCACCGGGTGCACATTCGCAGTCTTTCATGAAGACGGAAATTGCCTAGTGTGGTAGGAAAGCGTGAAGAGGCACGTGAGTACAGGACATAACTCAGGAGCACACTGCTTAAGCACCACTGCTGGTATGCCGTCTGGCCCACTCGACTTATGAACGTCAAGGGAAAGCAACGCCCGCCGGACCTCGCGCTGTGTTATAGAGATTTCCGGCATGGTCTTACTGCACCACGGTAAAGTAGGTGGTACAGCGCCTTCGTCGTTCGCATTCGAGTTAGAGGCAAAGAGACTGCCCAATAGATCGGCTTTCTCTTTTGCACTGTGGGCCAAGTCACCATCGGTCTTTCGCAGTGGTGGTAACGACGACTGTCAGAAGTTCCCCTCGGCAGCTTTAGCAAGCGACCAGAAAGCACGACTCCCAGAAGGATACCTCGCAAGTCGCCCACCTATTTTGCCGATAAATTGGAATTTTGGCAATTATTTTTATTTCAATTATTTATTTTCTTCAATATATTTTCCTCCGATAAAGTTATAAAAACTTGTTTAGAGTTTGATGTCAAAGCACTTTATGCAAAAATACAAAAAAAAAATTCATAAGCTAAAAACAAAAATGTGATCAATTTAATTTTTGTTTTATCATATTAACTGATTAGTTAAGTAGTGCAGAGTATTTCTTATGCCCAAAGAAACAAGTGGCAATAGATCTCTTCAAGGGTCATTATTGTATGTTATAAATTGTAACAATCTGTTGTCCCATACTGGGGATCGAATTCAGGAGCTTTGACTCATCATTATATACCGCTGAAGTGTAAGATTGTTTGGAAGCCCCCTTGACTATTTGTTTTAATTCAATTTAATTATTAATTTTTAAAAATTAAATATTCTGCGAATATTTCAGGCGTCTGTCTACCTGTTGCCGTTATCAATATCGAGCAAAAAAATCACGTTTGTTGTATGGGAGCCCCTTAAATATTTATTTTATTCTGATTTATAGTATTTGTTGTTATGGAGAAAACACAAATACATCTTCTGTGAAAATTTCGACTGCCTATCACGCTCAAACAGACGGACAGCGGATTCTCAGTAATAGGGTCCCGTTTTTACCTGTTGGGTACGGAACCCTAAAAAACACTTTATCTAAAATTATATGCACAAATTGTACAGATGTAATTAATTGGTATCTACAATTTATTACATCTGTACAAACAAATTTGAATAATGATCGTAATTTTGGATTACTTAAGTTAAAAGAAGTCATCTACTTAACTTTGATTAATTTAATTCAGAATACAAAAAAAAACAAGAAAAGAAACCTAAAAATCACTTCATCACGATAAACTACTTGAGGAGATATTGCACAATCTTAGTATACATTAGAAGTACAAATAAGCTATTTGTTCCGAAGTGGCAATAAAACGCTGCAATGTAGAGAAGATAAGCTGTATTCTCGTTTTTGGTGTTATTTACAGACCCTGCGGAGGGATTCCAGAGATATGGGAATTTTGCTAAAGATGTTTCGGAACTGCACAATATCCGTTGTAAAGATACGGATTGAAATTCCTTGAAATGAGATACCTACTCTCAAGCATTTTTTGATGAAATTAGCTATAATAATAGATACGCAGTATTTAGTGGATTTTCTTTATAGACATAGGATGCGGTGGTCGCTGATTCCTTGGTGTAAAAAAAAACCGAATTTTTTGTTACTAAAAGACGATATGAGAGTTGGCACTGTTGTTACTTCGGTGCAATAGAGTGCAAAAAGCCCGGAAGACAGCGGGAGATACGCTGCTGGGGCAAAGTTTGCTCCTTTCGCGCGCCCTTTTGAACCTATATCTGTTTATTTATAGCTTCTAGGACAAGTGTGGTTACATTTTCGAATAAATGAAAGATGGTTGATCGTGCTTAGCGTATTCAATGCATACGCATGTTACATTATCTCCTTTTTTTAACTGCAACGCAAAGAACTTGCATGCTCTGCGCGGTTTTCTAACGAGGAGATAGTTTGCATTTGCACGGTTCTAATAAAATTCCACATCATTTAATAAATATATATAAACTTAACATTAACTAAATTGTTTTAGGCTCATCTTATTAGGCACAGTAGAGTCTAAAAAATGGAAATTAACAAATAAAAGAAAAAGAGACCAGATTTTAGCCAAAATCACTTGTTTCCTTATGTCAGTTTTTATTTCAGTTTACTTTGAATCCAATTTTTAAAAAAATGCAATAAAAAAACCATACCTTTATGCAAAGTGGACTACGGGCAAGAAACAGTGCTCGAGGTCCACCCAGGTGGTCAAAGGTGGACCACAGGCAAAAAAAAAAGCTCGTTTTCCACACAGATGAAAGGTGGACCACGACCAACACGGGGTCCAATCCACTTTATACAGCTGATCAAATATTATTATTATCTTTAATGTATGTAAAAAAGAATAATTTACAAATACAGACTATGTAGACTTAATATAATATTATAATAGACTGGGCTGTTTATGAGATTTCGCTACTTTTAATCCATATAAATATGAATGCGAAAGTAACTCTTCCTGTCTGTCAGTAACCTCTTCACGCTTAAGCCGCTTTACTGATTAAGATGATATTTGACATGGTTTAAGTCCCGAATAAGGACATAGGCTACTAGAAAACTTCAAGTGTGAGCCGTTTTTTTTCTTTAATTAAGGAGTTGAAATTGCCATTAACGGTATTAAGGGCGGGTGAAACCGTAGGCAAAAGCTAGTAGATAATAAATCATCTCAATCGAAACATGGCACGTTTTAAACGGCATTTTTTGTTAAGATTGAAATTTAAATTTATCTACAAATAACATTGTAAAAAAATATTAACTTCAACATGCAATTGTCGATTTATTAACAGTTCAATTCACTTTAATTGGAGTTTCACTGCTAGCCATATCGATCCAAAAATACGAAACAAATCTGTCGGTATCTATCATATGTTTTTCAAATTAAAATCGCTGAATGCTTTGGACATACGCTAAAAACGTGAAAGTAAACAATCCGCAGGCGATTTGGCTCGCCGCCAGCCGCATGTTCCGGTCGCTGCGGCAGTTCAATCATTAGGCTGTTGGTGACACCCTAAAGTGTTAAAAGTCACATGAGCAGCTCGGGAACGTAACATTTTTTCCTTTTTTTTTTCAAGATAAAACGAAATATTAAAAGGAAAAATAAGTTGCTGCCTGAATAGATAAATACTTACGAATATTAATTTTTTTAGCATAAATAAACTCTTATGGTGTTCTGGGTAAAACTAATGACCTTAGACTTAACCTGACTTAGTAAATAAAGCCTACCAAATAAGAGGTTTAATATTCAAAGCTCATTTTAGTAATATCATGATGCATAATAACTCTACTAACAGTTGATGAAAAAAAAACTGTTACATGTTTTTCAGAGCTTGTTACTTGTTTGTATTTTGATCTTTACCAACTGAACTAAAAGTATCTTACAAACAACCAAAAAGTCTATAAACAAACACATTCCAATTTCCAAAATTCTTGTAGATCTTTGTAGCGTTCCTCTTTACTAATTTTGCACTTAAATCTATTATTTTTATAATTATCTTTATGCAGATGTCGACATCTTTAGCGACAGCCAATTTCGAAATCATTTAGACGACTGGGTTCAGTTGGCGTCCAAGAATTTTGGTGCAATCGACAAAGCGGAGCAGTACTTTACCCTGAAAGCATACTCGTCAGTCGCTTCTTTGGGAGTCGCAGATACAGTCTCACACGCAGCACTAAATCTTTGGCCTTTTGACTCGCTCCAAAGACAAGCTGTGAGAATCGCTGGCACTTCTCTTACCTTCTTTAACAACTTTACTCACAAGCGAAATTGAGGTTTGAGTACTCTTGGTGTCTCCTTGTGTGTGTTCAACTGCTGTATAGAAAAGTGTGTTCTTAGATATTCTTCACAGTGATACCTATGGCTACTTTTTACCATCGCACTGCTTGCCACCGACCGGGCGACGAACGCTTAGGCTGTAGTAAAACCCCCATGTTTACGTTATCCCTGTTTAAAGGAAGTTATTAGATTTTTAAAGCGTCGGCAAGTGTTACAAAGTGTCCATAGGCTATGGTGAACAGTTAATAACAGTAGGCTGCATTTTTTTATGACACTAAGATAGCAAAGAAGCTTAAGGTCCGTCTAATGGTAAGCGGTTACCACAGCCTGCATTATGCCACCTTAGTGGTATGAAAATATGTATCAATAGCTGTAGCATGCTCTAGCTGTAGCTATAGTTTGTACACGTTGAATTTGATTGAACTATTCCTGCAGGAACTTTTGAGTTTTCCCGTATATTTATCGGTCTCTAACTTTCACTCTTCCCAATTTCAGCTCAATTGGATGCTCCATTGCGACGTAAAGGAAGTACAAACAAACAAACAAACTAACTTTCGTAGTTTAAATATAAGTATGAATAGTGCTTTAAAGTCAACGACAAATAATTTACTGTTTCCAAGATTTGATATTACATGATAACTTTGACTACTCATCTAATAATAACCATTCCTCCTCAAACCGCTGTTAAGTTCTCCGACCGTGTAAGAGGCAAATTAATACTGGTATCCTATTCAAGTTAAACTAAGTTGCTCGGTAAGCATTAGTTACGCTATGAATAAACGTCTACATATATCTGTATCTTATTCTATGATCTCAGTAAACTAACATTAGATATAGTATCTTTTATGCTCATTTTCTAGTGAGGGTTTTAGCAAAATGTGCATCAACATTCCTAATATTTACTTATCACTCTATCTGTCTTTCTGTCTATCTGTTACAGGGTTGTATTGTTTAAAACTGTAATAGGTAGACAGGTTTAGTTACCAAAGAATACTTGTCCCTATACAGAATCTTGCCTTTATTTAAATTTGTTTTCTGCTTTTTATTAATAAAATGCTATGAATATATACAAGCGTCAAACTCTTTTATAATTAACTAATGTATAGTGCCATAAACTTTTATGACACGGCGGTTAAAAATCAAAACGACAGTCTGTGCATTGAAATAGTGTGAATTTATAACGACACTAGCGACCAAACACCCAAAGACAAAGGTCACAAAAATTTGTTGCACTGTATATTTTACAGTAAAACAACAAAAAAAGATAATTTGACAAAACTTACCAACCTACAAAATACGTAAAAAGGCCATATACTTTAATAAGCAAAGGCTTGCTTGAGCATAATTAATTTTCAGGCACTATTATTATAGCGCTATATATATTGTGACGTAGTACGAAACCCTTAGTAGAGGAGTTCGACTCACACTTGGCTAATTTATTTATAATGGGCTGCAACCAATGCTGCAACTGTCAAAACCCATGGTACACCTTTATAATCTTAACAACCTTACAACACACCAGTACCTACCTATACACGCATTAGTGACAAATACTGCCTTAATAGTTCCAAGGATCTGTTGGTGGTGTGATTCTGAGGGGCGCGGTTATGATACTAGCACAGTACAAACATTTATGGGATGAAAATTTACACCTGAAGTCTGGGTGTTTTCTTTGTATATTTTTTTTATATGAATAAGGTGGCAAACTAGCTTACGGTTCAGATGCCACCATAGCCTATGAATTCTTGCAACACCGGGGGCATAACTCGCGAGTTGATGACCCTTTAAATCTTTAAATCACTTTTTTATTGAAGACTCCCATATTTTAGACCATAATGAAAATCTTGACAGGGAGCTCATTCTACAACTCTACGTGATCATTTAGGTTCCAAGGTGTGAGGATTACTTTCTAACCTAACCATAAACGTAACCTTGGGCATCTTTTCGAACTATTCCTCAGAACACAGATCATTAGATATACAAGCGGTAGAACAAACAGAGAGAGGGGATTTAAGGACGGCTCATGCTTCATACGGCTTTTGAGCTTGGAATAGTCGATAATTCTCTCACATCGTCGTTGAACCCAGTCAAAAGAGCTAAGCTAATATGTATGTATTTTAAGGAAATAGTATGAAAGTATAGGTATTTCTTATCTGGTTTCTTTAATACAAACTTTGCTAAGTTTGAGAGTAGATGTTTGACACAGTGTAATGTCCAGAAATATAAATAAAAATGCTATTCGGTTTTGGTTCGAAATGGTTTCGAATAACGTCTCTGACAAAACATTTTCCAATTTGCACAGTCATTGTTTTCGATCACCTTAATACAGAATAAAAATAATTCATGTAAGTATAGGTATCTTTGTATACCGTGAACTTGCAAGATTTTCGACGGAAGCTCATAAGAGCGCTTCGTGTAGATAAGTCAACTTTAAGCTTTTATGTTTGAACTGCTAACGAGGCACAGGCAGCAAAGCTAAATCGAAGTAGGTACAGCTTTATAAGATAAACAGCAATCGAGGTAGCTACAAAACTTTACAGGACTGGGTCCAAATTTTCAAGGTCTGTTAACACGTTTTTTGTAAAAGGCCCAAGCTGGTATCCGGGTGCACCCGCCCAGAGATGGCAGCAGTACTCCATATGGGGCCGAACTTGTGACTTGTAAAGTAACAACCTTTGCCCCAACGTGAAGTACTGCTTCACTCTGTTGAGTACACCAAGTTTTTTTGATTTTAGTTTAAAAATGCACGAATTTTCATATAAACGTCCAACCCCCATTTTACCCCTTTAGGAAATGAGTTGTTCAGGAATCTTTAGAAGAAATGTCTACAGTGTTAAAATGTCATAAATCAAACACAATCACAATAAGTTTACTCCCTTGGCTCATATTTTACCTATTGCATAACATTTAATTGCCCTGTATTTTACATTTTAGGTCTTTTGGCACTTACATTAATTTGAGAAAAATATTATATCTTTGCAAGAATTCGAAGTCGAAACAAAAACTGTAACGGACAAACGACCAGACTCTTAAGTTATTTTCTATTTCACATCAAAATATAAAATTAGCTAATGTTCCGGTTACTTTTCATTTCATTGTACACAAGCTCTTTACCCCGTTGCATACGTAATTTCAGCAGTTTGGTATAATTTTTTTATTTACTATTAATTAATTTGCTTTTGTACCATAAGTGATGTATAAAATATATGGTAACTATCTACCACCGTTTTGTTTAAAATAGAAAAAAAATATTCATTTGGTGCAATGGCATTCAAAACCTTTTCGATACCTAATTAAAAAATAACAACTAATACATTTTGTTTATCCTATAAATTATACCTTTTTTAATTAAATTTTAAACCGTTTTTGAAACTGTTTTAGTCTTTAAAAAATAAAATTATATTAAATTTGTGGAGCAATAAATCCTTGTTACATCCTAACCAGTAGTCTAGCAAAGTTAGGGCAATTTGATCACAATATAACGAATGCTTACTTGGCAACTACGAGTAAACCGAGCTCTGAGCACTGTAATGCTCAAATTAATTAAACTATCACAGAATTCAGCAAAAGTTGCATTTAAAGTAGTTTAGAAAACGAATAGACATGGCTGTATGCTGCAAAACTCGTAATAAATTTTGTTGCAAAAAAAGTATCTTTTTGTATTAGTAAATTTTGAAGATGTTTTAAGTTCAAAACATAGCATAATGAACTACGCCAATCAACCAATCAATCTGTAAGGCTTTTCCGGGCGACGCTGTGCATAACAATCCGTGGTGTCAACTTTAAGACTCGTTTGCTCCAGCGGCCATGAGTTTTAACGTAACTTCAGATTGCTTATTCTTTGGGCTATATCGATGGACAACTGACTAAGTTTCAGAGCAACTCCTTAGCCATTTTTATAGCCCGCTAAGCGACTTTTAACTTCCTAACCATAGGACAACATGCCTGGCAAGATGCATTGATTAAAGACCTTCGTCTTAAGGCATTGGGGTACGTGTGACGTAAAGACCTGATGCAACTTTTTGAATATTCTGTAGCTGAATTCTTCTGTCTACTTCTATCTCAAAGTTGTTTCTATCTAGTGTTGTTGTCAGACTTAAGTAGACATACTCTGCAACTGCTTCAATTGCGACTTCACCGACAGCCACTGGTCTTAAATTAATGTGTGTAGGTACTAGACATGATCTTCATCTTGTCTTTTTGAGACGTACTTGTCTTGCCTGTTTCCCACGTAATTATAGGGTATTATAACCTACCGTTTCCAATATGGACTATCTTGCGTATATATAAGGATACCCTACAAAATAGCCATACTGCTTCCAATATAGTTATCGATATTTTTTTTGGATTTTCAACCGTAAATAAATACTTACGCTCATATGGATTCCGTTCAATTGCATTTTTATTATATATTTGCAAATCAAGAGCGTCTTAAGGATATCCTCCAGTGCGCTGGTAATCAGTTTTGGGGATATTAGATTTCCCTGTCGTACTTCTCTGCATAACTAGATGGACTTTGTCTGCTGGTCCTGTACAAGTACGAGCATGGCGTCAGTGGCATATAACAGACATGTCAGCATCTACATGTATCGCCAATCGACTTGGCATTGCTGCAAGGATTCGAGAAAAGCCCAGATTTTGATGGATTAAAAGTTTTTACATAGTCCACAAAGGCAAGAAAAATTGGCGGATTTATACTCCTTTGTCTTTTGCACAATCTGCCGCAGTGTTCGCATGTGATTTACGACTCTGTAGCCTCTTCTGAATCCAACTTCTTCCGGAAGCTGAAAGTAGTCAGTCAGGTCTACAGGCAGGTCGATCCGAAATAACTTTGCAGAACAACTTATAGACATTGCTTAGGAGTTGAGTTCCGTTGCGCAAGACAGTATTGAAGAGCTCCTGCAATTTCGCCAATAATGGGATTCCACCAGCCGCTTAGTGGTTTTTTAGCTACTCAAGAGCTATCGTAATTTGGTCGTTGTCAATATCTGAATGTCCGCGATGTAGTGACAGGCCAAGAGTAGGCGACTAATACCTGTATGTTGGTCCGAGGGCTTTGGCGCTTGTGAAGATTACAAGTTTTCATTAAAATTTAAGACCTCAGCAAGTATCATAGGCTTAAAGGAAACGGTTATTTTTAGCAGATGTCTACATCTTCTTCAGTTGGCACATCTAAAGACTTTCTGCAATTACTTTCGATCCCTTATTTTTATCTATCACTTCCTCAATGGACCGAGTGTTGGAGGGATGGGCATCGTGGCGCATTTGCTTTTTGACTTGTTGTTTCAGAGCCATTCAAGCGACTTTTAGTGTTTTAATTTGATTAGGTTAGTGATATAGGTTAGTCGGTCAGAATATTGATTTTACCAGATGCTGCCTTTTGAGCTAGCAGTCTATATTTAAATGCCCGTCGATGATTGCCCTATCGATTTCATCGAATAATTTGACCTCATCATCAGAAATTACCCTTCAGAGAATATCTCTGGATTAGAGTACAACATACGAAACCCACGTAGACACACTACTGTTGCCACTACGTTGCCTATGAGAGCTTTGCTGATCGAAAATCCAGTCCCAACGAGGAGACACTAATCGACATCTCGTAGTGAAATAGGTGGCCTTACTCTAATTTTATGGTACCTTCTTCTTCTCTTCTGACCTTCGATAACCCAAGCTTGTGCCACCTGATATTTTGAACTTAAATATCTAGTTCTATAAGAGTCTGGTCTGTCCTTAGTATCCTGTTATTATACGCCGCTAAGAAAAGTTTTAGTTGTAGTAGCCTGCCGTAAACCAGTGATTTCTTACACCTCCTTCTTTACCGTTACCAAAACCACTACCTAATCTTGTATAGTAGAGCTACCGGGAAATTCAAGCCATATTGTCTTTGTGTTATTTACCGGAAGTTTTGCACATAATGGCCACTCTAGGCAGACGTATTAGCCATCGCAGTGGCAAGCCACATTCCGTTCAAGCTAAGCCAGCTGCTGGTCACTGGTGTGTGTTATTTGTAGGCTGGAAATAGAGTGTTGCCAAAATGTGGATCCGATAATCAGCGCTGCGGTGAAGTCATTAAAACTGGAAACGTTGTGTTGCTGATAACACCGCGGGAAAAAGTAACGTCTAATAAACGAGAATATCCATTCATTACTAAATCGAGATTTGAACCCGAAACATTTTACAGACGTCAAACAGCAAACGCTGTAACCACTAGACTAATAGTTTCTCAAAGCCAGTCGAAGTTAGCGCAATTTGATCACAACTAAGGCCAACTAAGTTACGAGTGCTAAGCACAGCAATGCACAAATTGATTGGGTTGTTTCACAATACAAGAGTAGTATATTTTGAGAAGATAGATTATGAAAGAGACCGCAGAATTTATACTTTAATAGTAATTATTATTGTACATATAATTTCTTTATGGTATGAATTTAATATTGTTTTAGTTTCACGTTACACAAACTTGTTTTTTTCTTTAAGATCAGCAATATAATTATTATAGCAATATAAATATTGCCGTCAATAAATAGCTTTTATTTTATATCTTTTTATTAATATAGACAAACATTATCCATGTTATTTACGAAATTACACATTATTATGCATCAGGCTAGCCCTTGTCCAGTTTTAATAACTTTCCCTCTATCTGAAAACCTTAATTGCCATACTTTCTAATATGTCACCTACTCACTAAAGCCCTAATTATATGAATAAAGCTTACTTAATTGGTGCCATTATAATGTTTCTTGTTCAATATTAAATCAAAACAGATGAAACTTTAAATTACAATCAATATAGAGCACTGTTAAGAACTTAAGTATAAATTGGTATCGCAAACGTTATTGGGTCATTTCATAAAAATTGGTTAAATTATAGAAACCTGAACATTGGTATTTAACGAAAGCAATTAAACTGATTTTATTGATTCGATTAACGAAAAAATATCATATAAGTTTATAATATTATTAAATTGGCGAAAGTATACTTAAAAAAGACGGCTAATTTGACCTATGTGTATTAGTATTGCAAAAGTCATTCAATTTTAAGGGTTCCGTACGCAACAAGGAACTCTTCTCGTTTCGCCAAGTCTCCATCCGTCTGTCCTATAAATCACCTGTGATAAAAATTAATTATAGTAATAAAAATTATTAAAAATATGATTAATTTTTTTCATACATCTCATAGTGTGGGGTGTCGTTAGATTAGTTGTTCAAAAATATTTTAGGTGTTTGTTTGAAAATCATTTTTTGATCCGTTTGCGAAATATTAAGTTTTAAATTTATGACTAGCCGACGAGATGAGCTCCCATTTTTTTTTTATTTCCCGTAAAACATTATGTTTAATAGTGATATTAACCGTGAATATATATTTGCATAAAATAAATATTTGTATTTGAGAAAACAAATCTTAAAAACTTATGAACTTATGAAGAATAAAAAACCTATAAACATTTATATTGCTTGAATTTGTAAAAGTTTTCTTTATGACAGTGTAGATTTTTTTATTTTAACAATTTCAATAACATTTTTATATTATAACAAAAATTATCAAATACATTAAAACGTTTACAATCTAAAATAAATAACCTAGAAATAACCTAATCTAAAAATAAAAAGCCAAAACTAATATAAATAACTTATAAAAATAAATAAATTATATTTGATCAAAAAGTCCACCTTTAAACATATCTGGCTCAAAAGTATTTATGACGCTGGCCGCATTCCCACGTTTGATTATTTTGTTTTCTTTATTCATACCTTTTACCTACAATTATTCATATTTATCTGGAACGCAACATCCCTTTTATCATTGAAGACACGAATCTAATGATTTAATTTGGAGTTTAATCTACTTAGCCAGCTCTCCAGCATTAGTGTCAAACAGCCTGAACGGTAATTCGCTTTCGGACTGACAAATCTAATAGTCGGTTGTCAAGCCAGAAACGCTGCTCTAATTTGGTATCGCTTACTGTTTTTTTTAAATAATAGATACTTATCTGTTAGATAAAGAGAAAGGTTTATTGATCTATCTGCATACAAATTTTATTTTCATTATCGTTTGCTAGTTTGAGTTTGTGTTGATTTTCATATGTTTTACCTTATTTTTCTCTACACTTACAGTTTATAATTACTTATTTCCAAAAATCTGATTTGAATTACAGTTTGAAATTGGTTTCATGCAATTTTGGAAATAAGTAATTATTATTACCTTTTAAGTGCATCTTTTTGAACCCGGTTGTTTTTTTCTTTGCTTTTTTCGTACACTAAAAACATCTAGACTCATAATAAAATTTAATACATTCATCAACATAAAAAGCGTTTCACCAGTTTCAAATTAACACCAATTATTTTACCAAAAACTTTAATTTTAAATTCACTACATTAATATGGGACCATCTCGGAAGTATACCCTTTTTAATAAAAAAGAATTTTGCAAATTCGTCTATATATGACGGAGTTATGCCCGAACATACATAAAAAAATATAAACAACCAAATCGAGTGAGAAATCCTCCTTTTTTTAAACTCGGTTAAAAAGGTATAGACGAACTGTAATGTTTCAACAGACTCCTGGCCCAGCTATGTTTATCTTTCGGAAACGATATCAGAAGTTAAGTAACATTGGGAGAGGTCAGTTATTGGATCTTTGCGGAGGCAGCAACAACCAGACGTTGTCTGTCAGCAACCTGAACCAATGACTTTTCCATAGTCATATCATGGGCCACAGAACATATCAGAATGCTCACTCAACACCAAGCACTTTAAACCCTTCCTTGGTATGCATACTCTACGTGAGTTTATAGCGCTTTGTGTGGTATATTCTGTGCGTGGGCAGTAAACCAGGGAATTTGGCTGGACATGCTCTAACTTTATTTCCCCACTTGAAGCAATTATGTTCTTGAATAGATACGATTCTTCTCAGTCAGAATACAGTCACCATAGAGCCCCTCTATGGGGTCTCCGCTGCTTTAACAGTCTTACGTAATCGCCTACCGCTAGGTCCACTGCCGACGGGCGAAAATCAAGCGATTACTATCGGGATAGTACATATCTGTTATTGCAGGCATGAGAGTTAATTTTTATACTTACGCTCTTGCAGTCGATCGTCTGCATCCATATCCATACTAATACAATACAATACAATATTCTTTATTGCACAATTTAAAATACACAAAAACAATTACAATAGAGGAAATAGCACAATAAGGTTACTAATATTAGGTTCTTTCGTATAAAATTGATTTTTTATATGGAAAAAGCAAAACTAATTTTTTTTTACATTTTTTTTATTTAATCTATCAAATTAGGTACGTAAATTGAACATGGGTAGTTACACATTTTCGGTTCGTTAGTACATTTGTCAGTATTATACCTGCGCAGACGACCGCCATTTGGACTGCCTTATCTGAATTGAATTTTTTCCAATTAAGAAATTAACCAAATTATGAAAAAAGTGCTAATCGGTTGGAGCAAAGTCTGGGGAGTATGGTGGGTGACGGATACATTCCAATCCTTGCTCCTCTAGTTTCGCTACCGTCTGTTGTGCAGTGTGTGGTCTAGCGTTGTCCTGAAGCAGCAGTGAGCTAGAACGGTTGACCAATCTCGGCTGTTTAACGGCTAGCTTTTCCATCATGGTTTCCAATTGTCGGAAATACAGATCTGCCGTAATCGTCTAACCAGATTTTAGGAAGCTGTAGTGGATGACACCAACGCTGGTCCACTTTCGCTTGGGGCAGGATTGAGCCGGTTCTCCTTTATTTAACCACTGTGATGAGCGTTTCCAATTATCGTAAAGGAGCCATTTTTCATCACAAGTAATGATACGATTCAAAATCCCCACGTTATTATGACGATTGAGTAACGTGACGCAGCAGTCGAAGCGTGTTTGTTGGTTTGCTTCAGTTAGTTCATGCGGTACCCATTTTCAAGCTTTTTCACTTTTCCAATTTGTTTCAAATGATTCAAAATGGTTTTATCACTCACACCGAAGCCTGTAGCCTAACTCTGACGTGGTTTGAGATGGATCCGATTCCACGATCACTTCAATTCCTCATTGACAAGTAGGGTCTCCGGCCGTCCACGAGGTTTGTTTAGGAGGTAAAAATTTCCAGAACAAAAGCCTAAGAATCAAAAACATACTGTGTTACATTCGAAACCCAAATAGACAAGCTTAAAATTGAAATAAATTTGAATTTGGATATTTTAACCAAGCGCCGGCTTTTTAAGATCAAAGTGGCTAGTTCTAGAAAACATCAATTTCATATTTAAGGACCTATTATTATAAATTGCGAAAGGCACTCTTTTACCACTTCACGGTTAAACCGCTGTACCAATTAAGATGAATTTTGGCTTGGAGATAGTTTGTCCCGGGAAAGGACATAGGCTACTAAAAAAACGGCAAGTAGGCTAGTTAAAAACGGACTCACGTTTTCTTCATTCTGTTATTGAGGAGTTGCCGTTGTAAATGTACACCGAATAATAACCGAATAACCGAATTTAGGGCGGGTGGAACCGCGGGCAAAAGCTAGTGTAAAGACAATGCGACCTCACTTATATTTACGATTACGAACGAATTAAACGAGTATTTTTTGATGATATCTATTTACATTTTCCTTGTAAATAAATTACTTAAAACGTGACAAGTAACATTTAAAATTAGGTTTCAGGAAGTTAGCAGCAAATTTAGAAGGGTTGCCTAATTGCTTTTATAATTAGCAGTTCCAAGTTAAAGCACTATAGCTTAGTCTAAACTTTTATCGATTGTTTGCTGAAAAGTTTGTTAATTAAGTTTGCTCTACTTCTTACTATGTTAGAGGTCCAATTTTACAAAACGAAGCCCGGTCTATATCTGTAGAATAGAATTAAAAGTACATAAGTACGCCTAAGACCTTCAAGTAAATCATTGTTTACCAACCATAAATTAAATTTGCATTCAATTTTGTGTTTTAAAAGTTTATTTGACTCACTGCAAAGTTTTAAACATTTCTTCCTTTTGTAAAGTCTTAAGAGAAATAACACTTAGTAGACCCACACCCTAAAGCGTATTATGAGCAAAATTGAATTAAATAACAAAACAAGAGGAAGGTAGTAGTACAACCGGTTAAAATTAAGTTTTTTCACTGTACAATATGTACTAGCGTTTAACCCCAGTTCTGTCCGTGTGGTATTAGGTATGAACTCGCACATGAATGAATTTTTCGAGTAAATCTTCTTTTTAAGGTCGGTTAAAACTGCGTTAAATTTCTATTCTGAAGATACCTTAGTGCACTAATCTGACTTAAACTTAACGATTTTAAATTGCTGTATAATTATCCAATAAGCTATCTGCATACATAATTTTGTCAAAACCCGCTGCCTATTTCCTATATTTTTGTTGTCAGTTAAAACTTAAAAGGGTTAAAAACCATGAAACAGTATGGCAGCTGGCAATATGATACCTTTAAACGACTAACACTAGACCTATTTAAAGTAGATGCTACAAGACATCAAAAGAATAATAAGACCTGCACTGCACTACATGTATGACTATGACTTATCTAACATACAGTATCGTGTCTCACCTTCTGGTCAGCCGGAAAGGGTCCCTAGACGATCAAAGTACTTGACAAGCACGTTTTTTAACGATTGGCAAGCAATTTTGACCGTTTAGAAAAAGCTTGACGTGCTTGACAAGCAGCTACGAGCTTTTCGATGTAGATGTTTTTTTTTATTTTGATACAAATTTGTGTCACTTGAAAAGCACACTTAAGGCCTGCCTAGAAAAACAAAAATTCTTAGCAAGCACATAACTGCCTTACAAGCATTTTTGATCGTCCAGGGAGCCTTAAACATACATTCGCCAAGCGTCTCAAGTGTAATGTAAGTCACCATTACCGACTTGAAGTAATCACTGCTGTTGTGTGACAACAGCAACCACGGTTGCATGGCTTCTCAGCAGCGCTAGAAATGTGTAAATTTTGGAACAGTATTGCAGTGATGGGCTCACCAGCTGTTATTTTAGACTATAATGGTTGCTGTGCGCAACGGTTGTGTCACACATTATAATGAGGGTGAATACATCTAGCCACTGTTTACCCCCTCGAGGGGATTAAAGCTGTGACATGACTGTCTTTATTCTGCCGTATTCATATCAAGTGAGCATGAAAAAAAAATAGCAAATAGATTTTTTTTTCTGCGCAAATTAGGTCTTTATCCTTAGAACCTATTCAAGAGAATGCAATATAATTTAATACTTGATATAAATGCTGGTGTATTAGGTATTTTTTTTTCAGTACGTACAGAAAGAGTAGCTCCAGTTGTATGTTGTGTCATACCCCAGAGCGTGCCGTGACTCCGCATATATTAATGCCTCTAGCGGTGGCCCGGAGCAACTCCGATTAAATTTTAACCCTCGTTTAACTTTAATAAGCTGACGGACAACATTGTCACAATCTGTGGAACGCCTGTTAACAATCCATATATAATATATGTAAATAAATATATTCCTAACCTATAAAACACCTAATATTTTTTAAATGAAAACTTGACTACAAAATGTTAAACTCACGTCAGTACGCACGTGACCTGATCTAAAATTCGTAAGCCGGAACTCGCGTCAGGACAAGTGACCTTTATTTACGTTAAGTTAGTTTTAATTTTAAGTATATGGTGATTAAAAATAGTACAGGGAGGTTGGATATGGGATTTCAATTCTTTGACAGATATCAAATATACTACGTCAAAAAAGTAAAAAAACAAACATTATTATTTATAATAAATAAAAATGTATAAGAAGTAATGGGAAGTAAATATCTAGTATGTTTTCACTTCTGCCGGCACTCCCGGAATGTAACTTGTTTTTTTTTTATTGTATATATAGGTCAATAACTTTATGGTGGCTGATCTGGTTTGTACTTGTGAACCCTTTTTTATTGAATTACCATTGGAAAAGTGACATTAGGTAACTAAAGTCTACAGCAACTTTGTTGCCTTGTAATGATGTTTACACATCAGTTAAATGCGTACTTTTGCAATTCTTAGCGTTTAAAAATCGAATGGGAAGTATGAAATAGTACATTGTTCACCAAGGGGTGAAAGTGACTGATTACCGACGAGAGTGTAGTAAAACACACGAGGTGGGAATCGTCTTTCATCCCGAGTGATACATAGTGCTTTACACTACAAATGCGAAGATAATAAAATATAATTAATTAAAGTTTTAATTTAATTATCAAATATTAATTCACTTTTATAAACATAGATGGCGCTGTACCGAATACTTACAAGCTATGGTTATGTCTTCTGTTGTTTATAAATAGTGAGTTATTTTTTCAGAGTGAAATTAGTTCACTTTTATAATCACAGATAGCACTGTACCAAATAACGAGGTATCAAAGAGTGCTGGGGAGCTTCTCGCCCCCACTCAATCGCAACCGTAACGGGGGACTCACCTTCGGGTTCGAGACTCACGCCGGTCGAAGGGACGCCCCCGAGAGCGACAACCCAAGCCGAGGCTTTCCCCGCGGGGAGCCCTTGAGCGTTGGGCTGAGGCTCCTTCAGAGTCTCGCCCCAAAAGCCCGATGAAGCAGTTATGGCTGCAACAGCCAACTGCATAGACAGTTCAGAAAAAAATACCAAACAAAAAGAAGCTATTTAATTGTTTCGTCAGCTTTTAAATAGAAAGTGCTATTTAATTTTAACTTTTTGCAAGTAATAATCTCTGCAAACACGTACTTTCAACCCTATTTTTTCAGAGCATGAGTAGTGTTAAGATATGTTTTGGATGTGTTGTTAGTATGTGGATGGATTTCTAGATATGTATATGATGCACAAGGGATGCTCCAGGTGGTGCTAGCGTCTATTGGTTGCGGTGACCGCTTACCATCAGGCGGACCCGACCGTAAGCTGTTGCAACCTTAGGGGTATAGAAAAAATTACAAATATATTATTAAAGGTCAGTCATATCCTAGTTTTCAAGATATAATAGCTAAATTTATTAATATATAACTACAAATTATGCAAAATATACAGATTGTACAAATCCGAGATACAATTTATGTTGTTGATTGTATGAAAAAAAAACAATAGTTGTGGAATATGACTGTAATAAAGGAATGGATTTGAGGTAAATTTTGACTAAAAAAAAAATACTTTTTATCACACTTACTCGTAAACGGTGTCATTAGTTTCAGGTAAAGCGGGTGGTAAGCAATTGATTACTCACAAGGGTTTAGTCTTTGTATATTTTACCGATCCCACGGGCGGTAATGACGCGTCTATTCTATCAAGTATACAGTATACATATCAAGTATGCCTACGTCATATATAAAAACTGTCTGTTCAAAATATGAGCTACACGCATACTACAAGTGAGCAATAACAAGTTTTAACTTCAGCGGAAACTTTTCAATCCTGTAGATATCTAGATGTCATCTAGTAGTGGTGGCGTTGTTTTTTCTACTTCTATTTGTTTTGGTGATTTTATTTGTTTATTAACCTTATATTTTTATTAATTTCTACGAAAATGTGATGAAAAACATTTTGTGTAACACGGATGATACGGAAATTACAAACTCAAGTTTCGTTAGCAATTACAAATTCAGGTTTCTTGAGTTTCACCAACGAAAGTATCCGAGGACGCCGCTAGTGTTGTATGTAGTGATTATGTCAAGTATAAAGACGAAGTGAGGGTAGTTTATCAGGACGCCTCCACTCGAAGCCGATGACGCCGCGCACCGCCAGTCTATCCATGACCAAGACTGGTTTAACCCAGCCGAAACGTCGGGAAAAAGGTATTTTGTCAAATAAAGACGCTTTTTATCCCGTTTTATTTTTAAATTAGTAATAGATCGCAAAAATTAAAAAACTTATAACAAAAGTCCCATTTTGTCCCGAATGCCAACCAATTGCATGGTTTTATTTTTCATTAATTTATCCAAAAACTCTAAAAAAAAAAGATAAAATCAATAACTTATCAATAAGTTTATTTTCAAATAGTTACATAAACACTGACGATGGGTCTTAGAGGCCCGCAAAAAATTTAAATTAATTTACTCACCGAAATTTAGTACGAGTGCACTGTTAGAACTACAACTCTCACGGCCGCCCTAGCGTTGCTAAATTCGAAGCTACTAAAACGCGAGCGCGAGGTTGTGGGGTTATTTGATATTATTATAGTCGCTCGGCTGAGGCGGCCCCCACGTCAGAAGTTAAAGGTTAAATAAAAAAAGCCAAATTATTAAAGTGTCAGTGCGATGTAAAAGACGGGTAAAAGGGCAGATGGACGGAAATTCTGAATTATTATGCATTTCTTGTTTTGCCTATGTATTTAGGTGGTGGGCCTATAACAGAACTGTATCATCTAGTTTTGAAACAACTCTACAGCTTACAATTTGAATACCTTACAGTTTACAAATTGAAATAATTAGTTGGTCCTACTGGGAATGAAACCCTTTGAAATGGAAGTCCAACGTTCTACCACTGCGCCACTCGGTCCTCTTGGGTTTTGTAACCGTAAAATATTATGAATAATGCATATGATATATCGATTTTTGTAAAAATTAATAGTTAGTCAGTAATACAAGATTCGAATGATTTAAGAAATTGCTTCAGAATCAGAAACACAAATATAGATTGCAGAAACACAAAAAAATATTACTTAAAGAATTTTCTAAGACGACAAAATACAAAAGTCAAAAGTATTTGCTTAAGTATAAATCAATTGCTTTAGCGTCAATCACAACTTTCATTAATAATTTTAATAATTTATAATCGATTCTGAAGCAATTACTTAAAATTATTTACACCTTTTGATTAAGAAAATCAATGGAAACCGTTTTATTGTTGAAGTCGTTAAGTTAATTTTATGCTTGTATATAAATCTTAGATTAGGAAAATAATAAACCCCATTTCAATAAAAATAAGACTAAAAAATAAAGTTATGATTTTGACGTCATCAATAAGTTTTCATTAAATATAAAAATTAATTGATGATTAAATACTGTAGACGTCAAGTCATCACTAATTCTGACTCCTTCTCATACCACTTTCCATGCTACATCCCATCTCTACTGTTACCGAAGACAGGCTCTAAGAATACGAAAAACTATTTGCAAACGATATTCGTCATGTTTTTTTAACTAAAATCGATCAATCGACTAAAATAGTTTACGCGATTATTTATTAAACATATCTCAAATCCGACATTATCTCTATCAGCACGAGAATCAGGCCCCAGGGGCTTTGACTATTGCCTGTTGCTTGTCAGGATGATAATGGTTCTTTTTTCAGTTGTTCTACAATCATTCAATTATAATTTTAAACATAAAATAATTTAATCAAAGTGAACGTGTGTAGCCTCCTTTATATAGTTTATTTATCAAAATCACCAATCTTTCTTTAACCTTTATCAAATTATTGATTCAATCCAATTCACAAATTTAGAGACTTTAGAGTAAAGTCCAGGTGTATTACGCCGAGCACATCCAAACCCAAACGAAGTAACTCCAATGATGTAATACATACACCCACTCCGTGATGTGGCATTTATCTGAAGGGGTCCTCCTGAATCACCCTGCAAAACCAGACAATAATGTTTTATTCTCAATAAATTCAACCAAAGCTTAATCCAAAAGATTTCCCAGTCAATGTTCACTTTCCATATTAGATTAAAACTTGCAATAATTATACTGTGAGCTCTAAAGTATAAGAACAAATAATAAAATCCGGCCAAAGGTGAAACGGACCCGAACTATTACCATTTTAAATTACTACCAGTACAGCGCCATCTAGAAATTCTTAAGAGAGACAGTTACAAATTTGTTTATTAGAAATGATATTCAAAGTTAAGCAACATCAGGCTAGGTCTGATTGGATGGATGACCGCTTAGCGGCACACTTTTGTTTTTGTTTGTGTTCGTAAATTACGTAATTTGTAGTACGGAACCCTCGGTAAGCGAGTCCGACTCGCACTTAGCCAATGTTTTTTGTCTGCTGTTTTTTCTTTCTGTAATTACTATTATTCTTACGAAGATTCTTTCAAAACTAGGAAAGTTTCGAAGTTTTAAAGGCAAAAATGCTTCTTCTAAAAATACGTGCGCTTCTTTATTATGACCAATTCCTACATTATTCTTGACATTTACTTCTTACTCCTACCTCCAACTATAACACACACAGAATGTTATATATAAATAATAAAAAATATGTATTATTGTTATATACACGAACGCACTTTTACATTTATTTAACAATAACAATTCTTGTATTTGCTAACCTGACAAGCATCGATGCCTCCAGCTTGCTTTCCTGCACATATTTGGTGATCTTCAACTCCACACCACAATCTGTTACATGAGGGTCTCAGTTGCTCGTCACAAATGTTCGAATCAATGAGATCTACCACTGCTACTTGGAGTATTGGAGAAGTCGTCTGTGAAGCTTTTATATTAATTTTAAGATGTTTAGAGGAAAAATGCCATTTTCAAAGAAACTATACAGGATTTGACGTAGGTAATTTTCAAATTCATGATAAATGTTAAAAAAAGTCTGCTTAGTATTACAATTATTTTGCACTATGGAGTACTGCTGCCATCTCTGGGCGGGTGCACCCGAATACTTTCCTACCAGCTTGGCCCTTTTGACTCGGTTCAACAACGGGCGGAGAAGATCCTCGACAACCCCAAATTCACAAGCCATAGGAGAGACTTGGCGTCCTTGTTCTACCGCCTACATGTTATAATAGGATGTGTTCTACCTAATTGTTCGAAATGATGCCCACGGCTACTTTACCACCGCTTGCCATCGGCAGGGAATTTATAGTCACACCTTGGAACCAAAATGGTCACGTACTGTGAGGTTTGAGAAAAACTTCCGGAAATTACAAAACTAAAGCTTCCGTTTTACCATTTGGCTACGAAATCCTATATATATATTTTTTGTAAATGGCAACACTAAGAAAATAGTGATTTGGGCGCATAACAAAAATTATTTATTTATAAATAAAATTAATAGGTAATAAGAATAAAGTAGGTACTTGCTTTATTTTGCTCAACAAATTTTTAAAATAGATAAATAGGAAATGGTACACCATAGAATTTTTCCTATTAATAAACTATTTTTATTTATATAACTTGTATTTATCAAGGTCAACCTTAGGTGTGCCTATGTTTTTATCAAGGTTAACCTTAGGTGTGTCTATGTATTTCTCAAGGTCAACCTTTGGTGTGCCTAACTACTTATTCGTTTTCAAAACAATATTCATAAGCTTACCTGTGTCTGTTCTTCCCCAGCCCGTAATGATTGCTTGATCCCCGGCGTTTTGTTTCTTCCAAAGGCAAGCTGGTTGGACAAACTTTGTAGGCGTTACTTGCTTTTGTAATTCTAGTAAGGCTATGTCATGGTACTTTTTAGGGGAAGCATATTTTGGGTGAACTATTATCTTAAAAATTTTCACATCTACATAAACTGCCTGTAAAAAGTAGAAAAGATACATAAAAATGTTACTTAATAAATTGCTTGATTTTGGGCCTGGGGGAGATGCCTATGCTCTGCAGTGGGGCTTATAATGTCTGAAGCAAAGCAGGTTGGACAATGTAGGTATGTCTGGAACCCTTACATCATCACGAATATCAATAGTGCCTAATCTCACTATCTTGGGCACAATATCAGCTACTGTGGAGTCGGTTTTGGCCGTCTGAGAGCAATGCGCTGCTGTTAACACGAACTTAAGACTGATCAGGGAGCCCCCACATTTGAAGATCCATTTCCCTCTTACTGCCTTCCATCCCACTGAACCCTGGAAATATATTAATTGCAATAAAAGTCAAAAAATAAAAATTATTATAAATATTTTTATTTTAGTTTCTTTACAGACCATATGTGGAAATTCTCCAGGAGTGGCGTTCCTGCCGCCTATAATCCCAAAAATGTTGTCGTCGTCTTTGTAACCATTTTCTTTAACTAAATTTATTTTAATTAATGTATCATACAAATAAAAAAAAACAATGGTAAAATACTTACATGTTACATCTATACTATAAGTGCGAAACGGTTTAACCGATCTGGATAAAATTGGGCACAGAGTTAGAATATAGTCTGAAATAGCACATTGGCTAATTTTTATCTCAGAAAATTTAAAATTTCCCCTGGGTATAACTACATATAACCGATTACCACTTAAACGAACTATAGGTATGTGGCAAAATCTAGTCTAGAAGTTAAAATCCATTATACACCGTTAAATTTTAATCGTTTTAATGCCGTGGATGGGTGGTTCACTTTACAAAGTACTATTCATCAACAACTTGATCTGGGTTATATCTCTTAAAATAAAAAAGATAAGTGATACTGTAATATCCGCAAAGTGCTAGTTAGTTACCTACGTATGCCTACGTCGTACAGGTCATTGACTCGCTCAGCTGGTGTCAATTTGTTCTTTAAAAGAAATTCAATGATTGCACATTTTCCTTCATACTTTTACGGGCTTAGGACCGTCGCAAATGCTTTGTACCTGGATTCCGCGATCTAATTGCATCATATCAAGGTACTCCATGTTAGAGTACGCGTAATTTCGAGACGCCATACTTTCGCGCGCCAATAATTGTAAACAGCGATGCAAGCACCGCACCGGTGACGTCTTAGAGAAAACGTATTTTTTTGATATGTTTTGACCGTAGCCCGTGGGGCGCGGGGGGCCACACGCCTAGCGAATTGCCAATCAAATAAGATGTAGGGGCGGTAATTAGTCTAGCATTAGTTAATTTATCGAAGTCCACGTGGACTGCGCTACGCGTCATTGGTTAAATGAGTCATGTGTCACTATAGGGTCGGACTTGACCTACCTACTAATGGTTCGCGTCATTTTGTCACTCATCCAAGAATTGATTCGAGTTTTAAAAAAAAAAAAAAAATATTTTTTATTTTTATCTTCACAAATCGATAGTGTTTCATGCACCTGATCACCTGTCCACGGCATTAAAACAATTAAAATGTAACGGTATATACAGAGGAAATGACGGTCATTGAAGGGACTTGAATATTGTTAATGTAAAATACCACTGAAAGGAAACATTCCTTTAGTTTCTCAAATGTGTGAAAATGCATTTAATGAGTTTTGGTAAGTCGCCTTTGAGCCGGGAATCGAATATATTGAAAGGTCATTCATAGGGATTGATTTATCAGGTCCGTGGCTCAGTGTGTAATGATCCAACTGCTGAATCAGGTAGCGTGGGATCGATTCCCGCACAAGAAAACCATTTATGTGATACATATTTATGTTTGTCTTCAGACTGAGTGGTTTCTATGTATACTATGTGTGTATTTACAACAATAACATTATATATGTATTTTTATCCATTGTCTGGTATCTATAGTACAAGCTTTGCTTGGTTTGGGACTAAATGATGCTGTGTATAATATCCAAAGATACATAAGAAAACTTATACATTTTAATCTAAATATTTTGACCAAAATCACACTAATCAAGTTTTTTTTTTATAAATCATATCTTCCAACATATGCCATTTACAACAGGCGACCTTTCGTCAGGCGCGTAGATCACGGCGGCCACATTCGTATCTTTGCGTGCTTATACAGGTCTCATAGCGGTGACACGGACGTAGCTCGACTCTTCACGCACCTGATTTTGACGACTGACACAGTTCTGGAGCAATATCCCTAGCAGAAATAATAGTTTTGGGAGACTTCAACGCCGTGAGTGGCTTAGTTCCCCAACTAGCAAAGTTAGTCCTTTAAAAAATGCATTTATCACTAAAATGTGTTAATAAAGCGTTATATACGTATCCCTTACGACCGTGTGTTCAATATGATAGAATATTTTAACTGTATAATATTAAACAGTATGTTGGTAACAATGATAAGTGTTGTAAACGTTTATATACCCCATATATCGCGCCTTTAACGCAGTACTGTAACTGCCTCTGCTACATCAACTACAGAGCGGTCTTGTAACATTAGAGATTTACGAGATACTTTTTTACACCATATGTATGTTGATGTAGCTTCCAAAGAAGTATTATATATTATATAGTATAAGTGCAAGTGTTTAAATCGTGTTAAAAACTCAACTATATAATAATTATTTTCTATTGTTGATTTCTACATCACCGCTATGTAATAAACTTGAGTAATAAGAGATTTCAAATAGCTGCTATAGTGCAAATTGTATAACTGCAACGAATACACTATTTTAACACTGAAAGGTCATCAAAACGGTTTAATTGTAACTGTTGCAACTCATAGTGAATTAACAGAGTTTTTATCACTTTTATTGGACCTTTATGACACATATAAATAGCATATTACTAATTTTAATGAACTTAAATATCATATGAAGGAAATTTAAAATCGTTTTTACAACATAAGTACCCTATTTTTGTAATGACTGTAGATGGGTGTACAAAGTGTGTTATATGTAAGCATATAGACACCATTTTATCATATTAATGAAATTCTCGAGACATTTTATGTTTAAATAGATTTTAATTTTATTAATTTTTGAAAATCAAGAGGTGGCATTGAAAAATTGTTGATAATATAACCTTACTTTAGCGATAAAATTTTAGACGCAAGTAAAATTTCACTGTGTAAGAAGATAACACTATAACAATTTCACAAGCCATGAGTGCCATCATGCTAAATAATAACACATCAGTTTACTGACCAAGAAATCGTTTGTGATTTCTCTTACAGTAGAAATGCATACATTATAATAAAAGATCCCCAAACTATAATATGGTACAAAAAAGTCTTATAATAGAGTTGTGGTCGCTTTTTTGTGACGAAAGCGACTCAATAATCACTGTAAAAACTTTGAAAAGTGTTACGTACAGCCACAACAACATGGCTATATTACGAGGTTGCGATGTAACTGAGCCAAATGCTGCCTGAGCAAAAGTTTATATCATCGTTATAGGACCGATATGAAAGACTAATTTGTGTTTCTGAAAACGTTCTCTCGATTGCTATAGTACACACTTATGCTAGTTGGATCTCGAACCAATAACTACGCAGGGATATCTGATCATGATTTTTTTCGGACACATGGATTGTCACCAGATATAGAGGACCATACGAGCTCCTTACTGAACTTTCTGCTGACTACACGTCCGGACGGATATTCCGTCTCAGTGGATTCGCCTCGCTCTCCGAACCACTGGATCGTTCGGACTCAAGTGTCACAAAACCCGATCCATCTGGGCTAACTAATTGGCGTCTTGTGTGGCATTATAAGCCGGCAGATTGGAATGGATTGCAAGAATTTTATGCATCGTACCCGTGGATTCAGCACTGCTTTAGCTCAGAAGACCCTGACATCTGCGCAGCCGCAAACACTGAGACAATCGTCGCTGGTATGAAATTCCTAACCCCCGAGTAGCTGCCGGTGTATACGGATCAGAATATTTCTGAGTTAACACGCAAATTAAATGCTGCCTCGAGGTTCAGTACGAAAGCAACTGCCAGATTTAAATAACAATTCATCGGCAAAATTGCAAAAGGTGACTTACGAGCTATCACTCTGGGAGTCGTGCTTTGTGGTCGCTTGCTAAAGCTGCTGAAGGGAACTATTGCCAGTCGCCGTTACCACCACTGCGAAAGACCCATGGTGCTTGGTCCATATTGCTACAGAGAAAGCCAATCTACTGGGCAGTCTCTTTACCACCTACTATACCGTGGTGCGGTAAGACCATGCCGGAAATCTCCATAACACAGCGGGAGGTCCAGCGGGCGTTGCTTTCTCTAGGCGTTTATAAGCCAAGTAGGCCAGACGGTATAAGCAGTGGTGCTTATCGGTGCTTACAGGCCTACCGCCTTTCATTCCACTACCCAAGCGTTCACGGGAGGAAGTGTTATCTAAAACTGCATTGTACTACTATTTCGGTTCTGAAATGTAAGAATGAATTTCCTGCCGATGGCGAGCGGTGCGATGGTAGAAAGTAGCCGTGGCCATCATTTTGAACAATTCTTTAGAATACATCCCATTGTATAAGCGGTAGAAAACACACAGGGAGGCAAAGTCACTTGTCAGACTTAAGAGCTCAATACGGCAAGTGAGTTTGGAATTGACGACAATTCTCACATTCTCGTCGTTGAACCGAGTCAAAAGGGCCAAGCTGGTATCCGGGTGCAACCGCGTAGAGATGGCGGCAGTACTCCATATGGGGCCGAACTTGCGACTTGTAAAGCAGCAACCTGTGCCCCGACGTGAAGTACTACTTCGCTCTGTTTAGTACCTACTCCAAGTTTTTTGGACGTCAGCTTCTTCTTGTTGTGTAAATGATCTCGGAACTCAAATTCGCTTAAGATGTCAACACCAAGGATCCCAATGCTCTTGGAGATGGAGAGTTGGTTGTTCTGGAATTGTGGGACTATATGTCAGTGGGGTTTACCTAACGGTGACCGCGCAGACTTGTGTCTTTGTAGGGTTCAATCGGACCAAGGCTTCCTGTACCCAATCAGAGACCTTGGACAGTGGTCTTGATGTAAGACACAAGTTCTCCACGCTTTTCCTTTACAACGGAACGACGAATGTTAGCACAGCCCGTGTAACATGTTTAATAAGCGTCTCCAGTACTATCATCTGCATATCAATGCATTTTGTTGATGTCCAACATATCATTGATATGTATCATTGAGTTGAGACAGCGTAGTAGACAGCACAGAGCCTTGCGGGACACCAGCATTAATGTCCATGCTATCAGAGCAAGAAGTGGCCTTCTAGTATATCTCTCAAACCCATGGGCACTAGCCATTGAGAATCAGGGGGGGCATAGTGAAGGCGTTCGATTGGGTCTGGCACCGGGGTCTTCTATCGAAGTTGCCATATTACGGAGTGCCCAAGGGTTTGTGCTAATCGGTGGATAGCATTTTGTCCGGGAGACGCATACGAGCCTTTGTAGATTCCTTATGAGTAGGATGTTACGACAGGGCCTGATAAAGGGAGGCAAAATGTGGTTGAAGTTGATATGGATTTCCTTTGTCTTTTTTATGTAACTACTACGATAAATTGAATCTCTGTGTCAGTTAATCTTTAAAAATGATTCCCACCTCCATAGGCAAAATTTTCGCGAGTGTAACTGCGGCAAAAAGCTAGTACTTTTTAAAACATAAGGGAGGCGCATAAAAATTGTTTTATTAATTACGCTAAAATTTCTTTCTTTTCTGGTGCAATTTTTAATATTTAAATGTTTAAGATTTTATTTTTTAGTGAATAACATGACATAAACTTACCTCCATCTATTCGTCGATTCGTCTTGCTATATTTTGATATATTATTACTATAAGATGATGGCTCATCTCTTTTAGATTTATAAGAATCTGCAGATATCTGTAAGAATTTTTAAAACCGTGAAATATTAATTTATTTTTGTAGACATCTTTACCATCGAGCAGAATTCCGTGCGCGCAATCTACGTACTTCTTATTTTCTATCAAGAATGTATAAAAGCGCCATCTGTGGTTCAAGATATGAACTACATGCCGAGGAAGCAATTAACTTAGATACTGCTTATTTGTCAATGATGACAGGTACAATCTAACCCTTATAAAAATATGAGGTGACTCTACTTACTTCCATAGGTGTTGTTCTGTACCTAAGTACCTCACCTGTCTGTCCTATGTCTTCTAAGGGGACCTAAGGGAGCCCTAAATTATAGCCTTAACTGAGAGAGGACATAAAAGGTAGGGACACGATCTAACTTAATACGTAAATTAAAGATATATGAATATAAATTTACTTCCCTGAGGCCATAAGTTTGTCCTTACTTCAATGTAACTGGCACACAGTACTATTAAATAAACAAAAAACATACTTTTCTGAGAAAATAGGTTTTTTTACAAAGGCTTAATTCTGCAGACTGATGACCACCATAGAGAAACACAAAAACAGGTTGCGTTCGGAACCTAGGCGGGGCCCCGATAGCAACAGAACAAAAAAATCTCCTACCCCAGGCAGATCGGATTTGACTCAGACACTGTATACTCTAAGAAATCGGCAATCGCGATAGAGTAGCAACAGCTCTCGTAAGAATTGAGTCGCCTACTAAAACTTCAGCTACGCGAGGAACGTCATACAGAGTGGAAGGATGCGACCACGCCCCCAGAGAAGAGGTGGCATATTCATTTCCTTGACCAGGACCTTCGGAGGTTTAGTCTTATCCAACCAACGCTCTTGCTCCCTCCGATCATTCGGGTCCAGAGAAATCGGACAGAGGGGCCTCAAGTTGAGCACCGCCTCAATTTTACAGAAGGACGTAGATAGCTCCTTAAAGGTGAGAGTCTCGCCGACAACGCGGTGAAGGAGTGTATCTTTTACCTTTACCACCGCTTTAAAAATTCCGCCCCAGAAAGGATATGCCGATACAAAGGTGATGAACTATGACCTGCTGATTTGCAACAAAGAATTGGTAGACTTCTCGTAGATAACAATCAGCACCCTTATATGTCGTAGGAGCCGCAATCTGAACGCATGATATTTGGCAATCTACGGCGGCTAACGAAGCAAGAAAGACAGGCAATAAAAGCCTCAGTGGAAAGAGAAAAGACTACCTCAAGGTGGACAGCCTTTGTAACAAGACATACTAGTACAAAGTATGCCTTGACCTCCTTGACGTTGCGCAAGGTAGAAATCTTATTGGTAAAGGGACCTGCAAAATCAGTTCCAAGATTAGAAAAGACTAGCAGGGTTCACTCGATCGGGTGGCAAATCGCCCATTTGTGGCTGAGTCAAAGTTGCCTTGAGCCTAAAACAAGGTATGCTATTATAGAGCACACTGCTAATAACCCTTAAAGTCGAGACAATCTGAAACTCTCGTTGGAATATGGCAAGAAGACTGCTGAGTACCGCATGAGAGTTTCTCAAATGGCGGTCCTAAATCTACAGCAAGGTCAAGTGGCTATCCTTAGGCAAAAGAAGCGGATGCCGAGCTCTGTAAGGCAAGTTTGCATGACTTAATCGGCCACCTACACGAATGAGTCCGCGATCGTCAAGAAATAGGTTAAGTCTAGCCAAAGCTCATTTGATCTTAGATCGACCAGCTTGAAGATCCCCTATTAAAGTCCCAAAGTGCTCTTGTTGTACATTTCTCACTAAGCCATTCAGGTCCCCACCCCCCACATGATCGACCAAATGCCATGCGGTAAGCAATGTCGGCTGCATTAAATTACCCTGAGAGGTGATTCCAATCAATGGCAGCGTGTAGAAAATAGCCCCCTTCTAAAAGAGACAATATGTGACCACCATAAATCCCCTTTACAAAAGAGAAATAGAGACCTTCATATTAAAGTTAATAAAAACATACATACAGAGCCTAAATATCTAATAATAGTATTTTAATTTGGCTATGATCGTCTGATGGCTTGATTGATTAACATAAATTAATAAAATAATAATATATAATAAAATAATAATAATAAAAAAAAAAAAAAAAAATTCCAATCCAAAGACTAAATTCTACACAATATAACTATGTTAATAACTTAATCATTGATTTAACTACAGTGGCTTGCAAAAGAAGGTATAACAGTTTTTAAATTGAATTTTCTCCTAAACTATTAAACTTAAAGACTTGAAATAAAAACAACATGTAGAACAGTTAAAAAAGATTTTTGAACATAAGTTAATATTACTTAACTTAATGTTTTTAAAATAAATGAAACAAAAAAACAAAAAGTAGCCATTTTTACTGAATGGCAAAAACTAAGAAAACCCTGAAAAAGGTGTTTGTCTTAAAATCACCTTTTTAATAACTGGTGTTGCCTCCTCTGGCTCTGAGCCTCAAACCTTTGAGTCTGTTTGGCATACTGAAGACGAGGTTTCGGAGACAATGTTGGGGGATATTTTCCCATTTTTCCATCAGGGGCTGTTTAAGATCATTGAAGGTGACAGGTGGTCGTCTGCGTCGTCTGACCAGCCTTCCGAGCTCATCCCAAGCGTGTTCGCTCCGGTTCAGGTCAGGCCATCAAGTCGATACCGACCTCCTGAATGTACTCTTGCACGACCTAAGCGGTGTGTGGCCGGGCGTTATCTTGCATTAGAATTGATCCATCACCCATATTTACCAGATATGGTCTTGCATACTCTTGAGTGTCGGAGTGCCATTTTCTATGGCCACTAACTGTGTGCGACCTTCCGAAGAGATGCCAGCCCATACGTTTACAGAGCCCCCGCCGTAAGCAGGCTTAAGCGTATTGTTTATTTATTTACTTTCTTATTTATTTCTCGATCCGAATTAGAACACTTTTACACAAGGCATCTTAACCTGGATCAAACAAAGCCTCCTGAAGTCTTTCAACCAGTCCTATGCTAAAACATATAAACATACATAGATACATTTTCTAATCTCTTCCCCAACCATAGGCTGAATGTCTTAAGTGTTCTTCAAATGATACTTTTATGTACCCTCGATCCGAAACATGTCCATGCTTTCGATGTACCACTGCTTCCATGGATATAGGATTTTGACCAGTTTTTCTTTCGTTTCGGGCGATATGTTGGTCACAAATCAGAATATTCAATTATTTGCAACCTACTACATCCTTGCCGTCAGGAACCGTACAGTAGGTTATAATCTTATAAAAGAAACATAAAGTGTATTAAATTACGTACCAGTACTAACCAGAACCATTAATTTTAAAAACGCAAAAGTAATTCACAAATATCACTGATATAAATCTCGACATGTTCTCAAAATGTCCATAAATAAGACACAAATCCTATTTGTACCAAAATATGCTCATTAAACCTATTTTTTTTCTATTTAGCTAGTTATCTATTAAAATTTTGATACTAAAAATACCCTAGATATCCTATGTACGGTTTCTCTCGACATTAATAACGGTCGTATATCGGACATATTCTGAAAAGGCACATAAAAAATCACAAATCAGTTATAAAATTTACCTAATCAACAACGATTCATATAGAAATTCTTTAAATGATTTTCCAAATAAATGGTTTTACTCAAAAAGAAAAACTCAATGACCCGCCAATTTGGGAATTTCTAATTCCTTCAATTTCCTGTTACAAGCACTTTAATACAAAATTATTATGTATCCATTAAAGATGAATATATTTAAAATTTAAAAGTTACGTGACATATGTATCACGTATTTAATTTTTTTACAAAAATAGTAAAAAAACCATTGTTTAAGGCAACACTTCATCACTTTGTTGTCCGTCTGTTTGTCTGTCTGTATATTAAGTTTGCCCCTCAATACAATTTACCTTTTACGGAACCCTCGGTGCGCGACTTCGTCTTGCACTTGACCAGTTTTTTTTAGTTTGTATTTTTAGAAATTATTGGATTGAAATAAATTAACAAAAAAATATAGTAATAATAACACTAACAAAACACTTACTTTTTCATTTCCAAAATTATATATTTTACCTTCAATCAACTCTAATAGAAACCCAAAAATAGATACAGCTGGAAATTATTCAAAATGTGGTTAAATTATTAAATAATCAACAATAAAACTGCAGTTTATTATGTACCAACCCAAATAAACGTTATTATTTTTAATTATTTTCATAGTTGATTTGATGTATAGGTTTTTAACTTGAAATGAGCAATACAACTAAGAAAATAAAACATGCACTATAGGTACTGATTCAAGGAACATAACTAATTTGCCTATAACAAAGACATGTTAGGGCATTTATCGCTTAACCTTGGTACTTGGAACAAATGAAATTATAATTACTTATAGCCTTAACTACCATACAGAGAAAAATGTATTTCTCCACCTTATTGTGATTTAGGCCTTATACGGTTAATTAAAATGATGTAGGGCTTAGCTAAGCTAAATTGTCAGTAAAAGTCGGTGGTGGCCGAGGGGTTTAAATTCACTTCACGTCCCAAGTGGCGGAGGTTCGATCCCCAGGGTTAGCGTGTACCAATGAGTAGTACCCTGATTCACACCACTAGCTTTTCGGTGAAGGAAAACATCGTGAGGAAACCTGCATACGTCAAGAAAAAAAAAGGCGTAAATACGCAATTTCAAATGAAGTCAACAATCCGCACTGGGCCCGCGTGTAGACAATGGCCCAAATCGCTCTCGCTTATGAGGGTAGGCCGTGCCCCAACAGTGGGCTCGCAAGAAGAAGCTAAATTGTTAAAACAGTACGTCAATTTATTTGGTCATAAGTCAGAAAAATCTTACAGTAAGGTAGTTTAGGGATTGAACCTTCTACCTTATTTATAGTCACCATTGGAAACGCTTTACGCTTACAACTTTGAACACCTACAGTAAACACCGCAAGATTTGTTTTATAAAAAGGTTGAAAGTTATTTAGTAGGACGAAATTTTACTTAAAATAGAAACTAAACAAACTTAAACCTACGTCTAAAAACGATATACATAAAAAGCCCATATGAACTGTTTAATGTGTTTTTTAAGTTAGATTCGTGGTAAGGTAATGCCGTACCATCGTCAAAGCTTACCGCCTTAACTTGACCAAGTTGCCTTAATTATCAACCCAATAATATTATAGTAGGTGAATCATTATCTCAACCGTTATAAGCCCCACTGCAGGGGCACAGGCTTCTACTTAAAGATGAAAGCTTAGTTCTTAGTCCACCACCCTGGCCTAGTGCGGTTTGCAGGACAACGTCCTACGACAACGAACTACTGGCCAGTCAACTTTCAGAATTTTTAAGTCATCCATAAGGCCTCATATGACAAACAGCCAGTACTCGGTTTACGTGCCCTCCCAATCATGCAGAACCTAAGAAAAAAATAGGCATTCAAGTAGTGACCATGCTCGACGTTGCTTAGCTTCGCATATCGTTTCCGATAGACGAATGTCAGGTAAATCATGCCTTTAGGAAACTGGTCAGTCGTCAGAAGGCTTTTTGTTTGTACTCCATAAATGTTATTGTTCGTATAGTAAGCTTGACATCACGTGTTCTAAAGTATACTACTGAAATTTTGAACTGTTTGAAGTTTTATAATAACCCTGTTTAGGCAATTTTATTGGCTTGATATTAAATAAATTTTCCAATAATAATATACAATACTTTTTTAGTTATAAATGTTTGACTAAAATGCGTCGAGTTTTCTAATTAGGTTTGGCTGAAATGCATCGAGTTAATATGGTTTTTAGGAAAAACTGTAGCCATTCAAAGCATTTCTATATTTTTACTGCTAACACAGTTACACTTGCTGACAACAAATCGCTGATGCATGAAATTTGAGACTATTTACATCGTAATTATTTTGCAGTTTGATTGTCTTGTCGGATGGTTCGGCCATATTAACTTACACGTTTTTGCGACTACTTAAAATGTAATAATATTTTGCAGTTTGACAGCCTAATGTAACAGTTGGGCCATTTTAACCTACATTTGACATTTTCTAACAAGATAAATATGTTGTCAATTCTAGAATTCAATGTCAAGTATATTCTTATCACCAAGCCTCACGATCTTCGGCACTGGATCAGCCACGGTCGTGTCTCTGTTAGAAGTCTGAGAGCAATATGCAGCAGTCAACACGAACTTAGCGCTGATTGAGGAGCTTCCTCAGTTAAAGATCCAAGTATCTACCGCAGTTTTCCATCAAATCGCAACCTTTAAATCATGAAAAGTAATCTGTCTTAATTTTTGTAATAATAAATTGAAGTGTTTTAGATTTAAAGTTGTAGGATATTTTACTTTTGGATAACATATTCTAAAATCATGTTATTAAAATAGAACGCCGATCCCTAATGGACCTTCTCTGAGCCTAAAGATCTCATCTTACAAAACATATTTACTAATCTGTAACGGAATTAAACTCCTAGTAGTTCACCCTGTGTGGCTCAGCTTCGTAGCATTGAGCCCTTTTCTTAATTTCTTAAGTACATGGAATACTTATAATAATTGAATTACCATCAGGCGGACCGTGGGCTTGTTTGCCACCTTAGAGGTATAAAAAAAAAAAAAAAACACCACTTACTGTTGGCTAAGGCAAACATTGAGAGGAAACCTACAATATTCAAAAAAAATAATTACGTATGTCCATAATCCCCACAGGGACCGCGTGTGAACTATGGCCCAAATCACCCTTGAGGGTAGGGTGTGCCCCAACAGTGGGAACGTATGAGGCTGATAAAGATACGGAACTTCTGAAAAAAGGATCACATACAGACATACACACACTGAAAGAGAGAGAGAGAAAGGATGAGAAATATAGATTAGGGAAGAGTTGGATATTACCGAGCCCCTAAGGACTTGGACCTATAATGAGGACAATGTTTGATATTATAGAATCAAAAATGCAGTAATTAGTAGGAAATTTATTTAGGTACGCATACCGTATAACAAAAAAATCCAAAGCTAAAACAGAAAGTAATTATTTTAAAATTACTAAAAATGGGAAAGGCATGGTATTGTCAAACTGGTCGGATAATATCGTGCCTAGGTTTGATAAAATTGTGCCCACATTAATTACGTACAAATCGATAAGTAACTACAATAATAATAAAAAAACGAATACAATTTTAAGTTTTCACAAACTAGTGCGTGAAAATAAGGAGATCCAAAATTTTTTTATCTCTAGACATATAATCACTACAAAAAGTATTACCGTGTTACTAAATAATAACAAAAATTGAAATTCTTTATGACAACTAAACGTGGATAACTTTCTGCATATATAATTTTAAACTAGAAGTCTCAGTAACTCTTTAAGTCTCTCTAAAATCAATTTTTCATCATACTTATAGTTGCATCAATCACAGCAAAAATCACATAAGACATTTTTCGCAGAGTTTTTTCTGCTACATTCCTTATGTATCCAATTCGAATTCGATCTACAACAACGGAGCCACTTTTCTCCGTTACGACCAAACTCTTGACATACAGCGCAAATATCACGATTCTCCATATCGTCATCTTCATCAATGCACAATTGAGTAAGGGGCACATCGTCCATACTATCTTCACTGCTGCTGACATTTCTTTGACCATACTTTACCTTTCTTTTTTCCTTGCTGGAGTTTTTTCTTGTTGCTTTTTATACAATTTTTATCCTCACTACATTCACTGCTGTTTGAAACTTTCCTCTTGACAGATTTTCCTTTAGTTTGTTTCTTATCTTTAGCTTTCTTTTCTGCAACGTTCTTGTCTTTTTCTATCTTCATTTGCTTTATTTGTCGCTTTCGTTCTTTTTCCTCTACCTGCTGCTTTAACGGAGTTGATGTTAGAATAATAGAGTGCTGTTTTTTAAGCCGTTTCTGTAATTTTTTTTTTGTGGGATAGGGCTCAAATCTCCTAATGATGTATTATCTCGAAGTACTCGATTCAATATCTTTTCTGATACTTTCGCTCAAAGCAGCGGAAGGCATGCTCTCATTTTTATTGCTGATATATGGCTTGTCTGTTGAAGGTTCTTCAGCAAACATCTCAATACAATCTTGGTTGATTTGGCTCTCGGGAGTATGAGGTATTATTTCTTTGGACCGGTCTAAAATTGATGGGGACGATGGTAGGTGAAAAGTTGATTCATCGTGGCCAATTACTGGTTCTATAAGTTCATTTTTGATACCTGATTGACTAACTTGCCTGAACGCTTCTTCAATAATGGGATCAGAAGTTAAATCTTCGTCGTCGAAAATTTGGGGATTCAACGGTTATATGTCACTTCAAATCTTTTAACGGCCTTTTTCATCGTAGCCACTCTAGTATAAGCTTTATTAAAAATTGAAGCTAAACGGTCATGAGTATTTTTTTCAAATGGGTGCATTTTCATGAATAAATCACATTCACGAGAATATGCTAATTTTAATGGGCTATAAAACGTTACATCAAGTGGTTGCATTTTATGGAACGTATGAGGAGGCAGAGATAGCAGATGAACGCCGTTTTCGCGACAAAACTCATATGCATAGAGCGATTGATGGCTGCAATGATTATCTAGAATAAGAAGCGCTGGATTTTGCTGCAGCCATTTTTCGAAAAGCTCTTCATTTATCCACCCAGATTTAGAGCATTCGTAGAGTGCTCCTAGTTGGCCAATCTTGAGAAAAGGTTTAATTCTCTGCCGTGGAAAAATAAACATGGGAGGAACATATACGAGTATGCCTGTCGCGCTAATTGCACATACAACTGTCACGTACTGGCCGCGTTTTGCACTTGTAGCCTTTCCGACTTGCTTAAGTCCTGTTGGAGCATAAATTTTACCAGGCTTTTGAACGTTGCTGATGCCAGTTTTGTCGACATTAAATATTCGATTTGCTGAAAAATTATGCTTTGTCATGAGTGTCTCTAGGTTAGCAAAAAAATGGCTATTTCTGATTTATTGAATCCTAAGACCCTGTTTAAGCTTGTTGGCTCGGGGAGCCTTAAAGAAATTCCGGGATTTTTTTTCAAAAAGGAATATACCCAACATTTTCCTGAAATTCTTTTTTCGGACGAAAAAGTATGTTTGATATTTTTTGTAACAGCAAAGTCATATGCCAATTTACGTAACTGTTGTTGTGTTATCCCTTGCTATTAAAGTTATAAATTTGACAATTTCTTTCTCTTCTTCTTTTGAAAATGTGGATTTTCTCCTCATAATTTTCTTTATTTTATAATTTTCTCCCAATTTAAGTCGATCTCTAATTGTTGATTCAGGAATATCAAAGTTTTTAGCAGCTGTTTTTATTTTACTTCCATTTCGTATAGCCTCAAGTGCAGCCTTCATATTTTCTGTATTCCACGACTTCTTCTTTTTTTTGGCACAGGTTGCATCCATCTAAAACGAAAATACAATTATCTCATTAAAATAGGTCCATGTTTTTAGGAGCTACAATGCCACGAACAAACACACAGATGCACAGACAAACACAACTTTTATGTGGAGTGTTAAAAACAAGTTAATGTTAGTAAAATATTATTTACATAGTTTACAATTTCGCGCTCTCGTCTGATAATACCACGCCCTTAGCGCGAAATTGTCAAACTTCATCATTTAATTTTATAACCTCAAAATAATATAGAAAAGTAAATTGTATGTTAAAAATTATTCTGGCATTACATTAACAGTATATTAGCATTCAAAATGTATGGGTTCAATATATTATAAAATAAACACAGTATAACTTACCTCCTTTCGACAGTTCACACAAAATTATAAGGAGTGACGAAAAAAACTTTTACTACGCGTGGTCTCTCCGTTGTCGCGTTAATCTGGCAACACAAACAGCCGGTCGACTTACATGGCCTCCTAATCACGAAGGAGCTCAGCAAAATGACACTAATTCAAGTAGTGACCATGATCGACGTTGCTTAGCTTTGCATATCGTTTCCGAAAGACAAATGTCAGGCTGATCATGTCTTTAGGTAACTGATCAGTCGTTAGAAGGATTTTTCTTTATGCTCCATAAACGTTATTGTTTGTATGAAAAGCATAAAAATAAATATATCGTCCAAGTAAGCCTTACACCGCCTTACCTTGTCTAGTACATCGGTTATAAAAGTTTTTAGTTAGATGAGTATATAGGATTACAAAACCGAAATATAAGTAGACAGCGGCGGCTCCAAGCATACCACCTCACCTGGCAGATCACACCTCAACCGTCGCTCAATGGATGCGAGTATAATGTTTACAATGAAACATTATGAAACAACTTTAAAAAAAGTTAAGAAACCTGAAATAACTAATAATGCCCAAACTACGAATGAGAGCTTCCCGAACAGTTTCTAAGCGTTTACTGGACAATTTGGTTAAGCCGCAGTTAAACAAAACATACAAATCGCCTGAAGAAAAGTGACTTAAGAAGGCGCACAAGTTAACAACAACGGCTGATTTAGTTGGTATGTTACCGCGAATACGGCTCCAATACGTCTTCTTCGATCGAGCTGTTGGCGTTAACAGTCTTAAGAAAGCAGCGGTAAACAAGGTAAGTCAGTCCAAAATTACAGGATTGACGATGATATTTACGGTAAGTAAAGCAATTTAAGAATTAAGGATATCATCGTTGGTCCTGCGATTTTGAACTGACATACTAAGTTTATCGCTTTTTCGTTAACTCTAATAACGCCTTACGTTGTTAGTCAAATAACGCTTTATTAGAAGGCGATTTTGTTCTTATAACGCTTTTTCGAGTTTTTGCCTTCATAACAATTAAAAAGCGGTAGCTTTATATTTAGCTCAGAGCCAATACCTTTCCAACAGGGTTTTTTAGACTTGTATGACGACAGCAGATTAGCCAATGTAGGAAGCTTAAAGTCCATAGGATAGTCCGGGGATAGCTGTTAATTTGCTATTAAACTACGAACTGATTTACTATAAATACAATCAAAAATTAAAATTCATTTTAAAAGATGTTAACATTAATTAAGCAAATTAATATCTTGTAAACTTTTTATTAGAGTTATTACTACTTCCATTCAGAGCTTATTTCTTATTTTGGGTCACTATTCTAAAAAAATCATCCCCAGACAATTCCTTCAATCCAATCAATGAAACTGGCGACTCTGGTATATATTCCAGGAGTATTTGCACGAGCACAACCAATGCCAAACGAGGTGACACCAATAATGTAGTGGATAGATCCTTGATTGGTAACTGGTAATGGAATTTTCATCTGAAGTGGTCCTCCAGAATCACCCTGAAATATTGATTGATGTAAAATAATATGATAATAATAAAAAAATTATACTAATTACACCTCAATTACCTAAAATTTAAATAGGATGTTTATTATTTTAGCAACTGAGGTTCCCAGATCAATCATACATATAGCATGACGTTTATCCTTACAACTTAGAATCTAAGTAGTTTTAGAGAAACTTCCTTAGGTTGTAGAATGATTCCCTCATTATACCAATTGATATGAGTCCACTGCTTGACATAACCCTCCCCTATGGCGCTTTATTTCTCTCGGTCCTTTTCCCTCTTTCCTTCCAGCTGTAGGGTGTCCCATTACCATCGCGTTATCTACTACGCGGTCCAAAAAACTCCTCTGCTCCATCGGCCATCGATCCTCCGACAGACTTGAGCCGACTGCCACTTCAGTTTGCTGATCCTGCGAGCTACAAGTATGTCGAAGTCTTTAGTTCTCTTCCAGATGTCCTCATTTCGGATTGGTCCCTCAAAGACAATCTCAACATAGCTCTCTCTTTTTCGTGATCTGCAACTTTAAACTTGTGGACCAGCCCCGCTGTAAGTGTTCACGTTCCAGCGTAAGTCATGACATTTGATTCCGTAGAATCGTCTTATCTAAAACTGTGCGCCCCTCCATTTTGTTTTTTATTTCATTGTGTGGCCGCAAATACTTATTACATCGATTCATGTGTTAGTGCAACGACAATTTGATGGATTAGTTGCGCGATAGATCCAAAAACTGTCATAGTACGAGAAGGAGCTCGCTCGTTGTATAAAACAAGACGTCCGCTCTTGCGCGTGGTTGTATCAATTCTAAACTAGTTAGACAACAAATTCGAATACAATGAGTTTTGTGTAAGGTAAGAAAAGCAAAACCAGAGCGACCAATGGCCATTACCATTATTTGAGTGTATTGAATTCATATTATTGAATTTTGAATGTATGTGTGAGTGCGGTGGATTGGCGTGCAGTTTTAGTTTAGACGATTACTTAATATTATACAGGTTGCGGTAAGGCATTAAGAGTCCGCAATACGTTTTTTATGCCTTATTTATTTTATCTTTTTTATGTTTTATCCTGTTTACTAAACTGGTAGAGTACCAATTTATAAACAAATCCTATTTTGTATAAATTAAAAAGATTATTTCGTCTTCTGACCTGGCAAGTATCTACCCCTCCAGACTCCTTTCCTGCACATATTTGATGATCTTGAACTCCGCACCATAGTCTGTTACACGAGGGAGCCAGTTGCTGGTTACAGGTCAGTGTATCGATAATATCGACAAAAGCAACTTGAAGAACTGGAGGAGTCAATAGTCCAGCTGAAAACCAGTTAATTGATCCAAATTTGTAAAAAAAAGTAAAACAGAAATCAATAGGAAAATGATAAATTACCAAGTTACCTACTACATTATTTTTGTTTGTTACTCTAACTAAAAAGCTAACTATGAAAACCATATTTCTGTACCATATTTTCCCTTAAATATCTAACTAATATTACGATGCGATATTAGTACGTGTTTTCGGAGAGGGTGAGGCAGCTAAACTGCAACTACTGAACTAATTCTAAAAAATCTTCAGCTAGAAAGTTATGCTATATATTTCTTTTCTAGACGTGTGTATTTTCTTTAATGTTTAAGTCACCTTCCGCCATCTGTTTGTAAATATAAAAGAAGAAACTAACTGACTGAAACAATGACATATCAACGCACAGTCCACACCTTCACCTATTCCTTAATAAACTTAAGGCTTCACTAAGAAGGATTTAAAAAAAATATCCCATAAAGAGACAAATTGGGGATTTGAAGTTTGAATGAATATCCGTCATTTTCAAAACATTAAAATTGTAATTTGGTCTTAAGAGGATAATACACTTCGCGGTGCCTCGCTGCGTGCATCATACAAACGAATTTCTCATTTGTTTTTGACATTTACTGATCAATCACTGTGAAATTTCTTAGTCATAATCCCAAGCCAAATACTTAGGTCTGTGGTTTTTTCAAAATCTTGTTAAACGTTCGTTTTACTAAAAATCTTTTTTAAAACCATTTGTATGAAAAACTAGAATCCTTTATAACTTTTGTAATATAAAATTTGATAGAAAACTGGCACACTGAGATATTTATTACTAGAACATGTCTTTCTTGGTGTTTGATCAGCAAATGTTAAAAATAAGTGAGAAATTAGTTTGTGTGAAGCCCGCTGCGAGGCGCCGCGAAGTGTATCCTCTTAAGGTTAAAAATTAAGATTGACGTGTTTCATAGGGGCCAAATAAGTAATGAAAATTTGTATGAGAATTCGGAAAGTTTTTTAGGTAAAACCATGAACAGTTGAAACCTTTTTTTTATAGTCCACAGGGACGAAGTCGCAGGAAAAAGATAATTTTATAATCACACTAATATTATAAAGGCGAGAGATTGCGATGGTTTTTATTTGTTACTTCTTTACGCTCAAATGGCTAGACCAATTTTGATGAAAATTGGTATGGAGGTAGTTGACACCCTGGATTAACACATCAGCTACTTTTTATCTCGAAAAAAATTGTAAACTTCAATAGTATAATTAAGGGGTTCCACGCCGATAACCAAATTTAGGGCAGGTCAAGCGGCTAGCAAATTTCATTAATTACCAGCTATAAGTAAATGCGAAAGTTTGGGTGTTTGTTTGTGACTTAATTATGCTTCAACCTAGCTAGACAAAAAATCTCTAGCAACTTTGCATTACGGTATTTTATTTTGGCATCGAGTGTAAGTATCACGCATAAGCACACACACACACACACACACAGAGAAATATATAGACCCACAAAATTGTAATTTTTATAATTATTGTTCTGATTTGCAAGTCTCACTTAACTTTATTTTTTTTATATAGATTAAAAAATACTATAATTAACAATTTTGGATTTGTATTAATTATTAACTCTATCTAAACGGCTGGATCGATTTGAATAGAATTGCTGGTCTCTAGATTGCAGCTATAATCGGTGCAGCTAAGAGCAGAACAACGTCTGCTGGGTCAGCCAGTCATTAATAAATGAGTAATTTGGCAACATTACCTGGCTCGGTAACTCCCCACCCTGTGACGGCTACTTGAATTTTTGAATTATTAATATTCAAATTGCCTTGAAGACACGCTGGTTGAATGAATTTCGTAAATTCTACTTCACTTTCTAGCTCCATCAAAGCTATGTCATTATATTTCTTTGGAGACGCGTATTTTGGATGAACTATTATTCTTAATATATTAACGTCAAAAGGTGCCACACCATTTACCGCCTGTAAAAATGTAAAAAATCTGGAAGTGACCATTGTTTCAACACTTGTGCAAATTTTTAAAGCGTGTTGCGTATTTGTTTGTAATGAAAATTCTAAGTTGTAGCAAAAAGTTAATACATGTGACTACAAAACGGTAATAACGTTAAATTCCATACAAAAAAATTAAAAGTTTCAAGGCGTCATTACGGTATAAATAACTTAAGAAGTATATAACATATATATCACATAGTAATGTATATGACTTTATCTAATGATTTATAGTGCATTTACATACACAACGTTAGAATTACAGAAATTAGCTTTCTGGCCTATATCGCCCTCTTAAGTAGTAAGTACTACAGAGGCTAAATATAGGCTGCTGAGAATTTAAACCGGTTTAAGTTTCATTATTTTCTCGTTATCCACTATTAAACATCCATTGGTAAAATTACCTTGTTCAGACAATTTTATTGATTTGATATTATATAACTCCACTGTAGTTTTTAAATAAAAAATGATTGGCTGAAATTCGTGGAGTTCGTATGGTATACTTTGTACCTACCGACGCAAATTACAATCAGTGCGGATATAAATCGCGCGATTTTTTTCAAAGGTTTTGATGTTTGTTATTCAATTACGCCACGAGCCGGATCGGGATGAAACTTGGCACACATATAGGTTAGATCCTGGAATAGGACATAGGTTACTTTTTATCCCGAAAAAGTTCTCACGGGAATAACTATAACCGAGTTTAAATGAATTATAGATACAGCTAACTTCATTTGTAGCAAACTTCATTAGTACCTATAATTTAGGAGTTGACTAAATTCCACTTCGATAACTAATAAACTAATAAAATCTAGTTTAGCATAAAGCAAAACTGTACTTAAGTAAATCATTTCTATATTTTTTACTGCAAGCAAATCACTGATTCTTGATATATTGAGACTATTGACATTGTTATTGTTTTGTAGTTTTTTTAGCTTTATCTAAAATAGTTGGGCCATATTATCGTACATGTTACGAAGACATGTTTTACCAAAACAAAATAAATATGTGGTTAATTCTAACTTACAATGTCAAGTATATTCTTATCACCAAGCCTCACGATCTTCGGCACTGGATCAGCCACGGTCGTGTCTCTGTTAGAAGTCTGAGAGCAATGTGCAGCAGTCAACACGAACTTAGAGCTGATGAGCGAGCTTCCACATTTAAAGATCCAAGTACCTACCGCAGCCTTCCATCCGATTGCACCCTTCAAAATCATTAAAATTAATGAACTGAAGCTGTAACGGACAAACGCCCTCAGAAGTCATACTGCAAAAGAAACTACCTTGCCCGAATATACAAAAATAATTTTGTTACGCATATATTGTTAGGTAGACGTTACACTCATTAGTGGCCTATGACTTTCTAAATATTCGCGTTAGTGGTATATGGAATAAAACACACGAAAAGTACGTAGTGACTGCTCCATTAATTATTAGTCTTAGAAATATCAGCTGTATCAATGGATTGAAATCAACTTCTTTTTTTTAATTATAAATAAGGGAAGAAGGTATTAAATATAAATTACAAGGCAAATATAAAGAATTCAGCAGTGATGTCGAATAATCCGGAAATTTAAGTTAAGCTGGTATTTAATCTAATATTTGTCTATCTTCCCGATTTGTTTGTCTGTAACTCAAAAACTACAACGCAAATTATAATGCAACATGTATTATAATGCATTATGTTAATTATGCAACGTGAATTTATCTCTGTTTTAACTGTCGTCTTATTTTAAACTCCACGTGAAATTCAATGTATATCAATAATATTCTCAATAACGTAACGTAATACACAGAAAAAGAGAGAGAAAGGATGACAAAGAGAGATCACAATATCAATATTCATAAAACGGAGTTACCTAAACATACAATACTTCAATGCTGCTTCACTGCTGCATATCATGTAAAATACTACACTTTTCCTTTGATTCCTCCTCTTTGAAATTGTATCATAAAACAGTTTCTATTAAAAATATAATCTTACTTAATTAATAATCTTATTTTAATATTGCAATAATTGTTACTATTGTTGTTGCACTTTACCACTGCATGGTCACAGGCCTCTCGCTCAATTTATATTTTATATAATTTATAAAGTTTTTATATATGGAAAACTATTTTTGTTACTTACCATATGTGGAAATTCTCCTGAAAGAGCGTTCCTACCACCGACGACAGTTGTATGAAAAACTTCTTCGCCGTCATTTTTAGTCTTTTCACCTATATAATAAATCAGTGCTAAAGAAGTTGCTAGAGTCAACAATAACATAGGTATTATACAACAGTCATTCTAATACAGATCTGTGATACATTTTCTTCAGAGGTGTTATCACGGTAAATTGCGCATAGTGAAATTGAATTTTCAATCAGTAAATCAAGTCCAATTTAAAAATAAAAAAACATACAGATACAATAGTATAATTTCAAGGTCTGACATCAACAAAACATGATGCAATAATTTTTTTCTTATAGAAAGAAAACCCCAAAGCGACCTTTAGTTTCTGCCAATGTTTGCGATTTATTTTTAAAACATTACAAGTATGATTTACATGGAATTTAATAATATAATAATAAGTAAATAAATAATAATAATATTACTTAATACAAAATCCAGGGCTGTTATTAGCAAATATCAAGAGGAGTTAATAAAAAACATAGAAAATCATAAAAAACTCAACTCACAAAAAAAGACATAATTTTAAAAATAAATTAATAGTTCTTTATACATCAAGGTTAGCCACATAGTGACTATTTATTACCAAAGTTGTAAATTTATAGCACTTAGAACTTGGATGTTTTTTTCCAAAACATTTAAAAAACTACTGAAAAGGCGTGTTTACGATTTTTTTATAGAACAAAATTTCATCGATCATGTTTTCTCGTTTGTTTTGTGGATTTGCAACATATCCCAAATAAAACTGTCATAAAATTTTAGTCATATCTACTCCAGCTAAGTAGATATCCGGAGAAATGATTGCAAAAAAATTAAATTTAGGTAGTATATAGTTAGTATATATATAATGAAGAGACTTAACGCAGTTTTTATAAGTCTACCTACCTAAATTAAATTGAACATTAAACACTTAATATTTTGATTCTGATGACAATGATGAATGAAAGTGACAACCAACAAAAATATTTATATCAATAAGTTTTTCTAATTATTAATTATTAGAATATGATTCAACTAATTTAGTATTGTAACGACATAATTTATGTGATTTTGTTATATGATTAATCAATTTTAACTTTCTTTCTATAACTAAGGTCATTTGTTTAACACAGCTTTAATAATTAAAATAAAATTGCTTTTATGCAATTAAGTTTTATTTCAATGTGTTATCTAATTAAGTAAATATTACTGTATTACATATTTAAATACTTTGTTAAACGACTAAGTCACGACACAGAATATATATACGGTTAAAACATACACACACATACGTCGAACTCAAGGTATTTCAGAGGGTTGTATGCTTATTATATGTATGCTTGAGAGGAAGGAACGCATTAACAATTCAAAATCACAATATTAGCAATTTAAACACACTATCAACTTCAAATTGGAAATATGTAACACGTTTTTAGATGTTCAGATTTTCCAATTATAAATAACAATAATCTACCTAAGTACTGTGTACTAAACGCACTTTATGTAATGGTTCGAATATAATGGTGACAAGTGACAGATGACCAGTTTAATTCAATTCAATAGTCTTTATTTTACAATATGTGCACAATTATTATAAGAACACAATAAAAATAATAGCCTTAACAAATTATCGCAACCTACTACACTACAAATGAAGTAATCTTAATAAATAATTTTAATTACCACACATCCACAGATATATAAAACTTTTATAGTTTATAATCTATCATATTAATTCACATTGAGGTATAAGGGGCAGAAGCCCAAACTAGCTTAGCTTTTATGGGTCTCCTGAACTCTCCTGGTTCAACCTCTTATATTAATAAAAAAACTTTAAATTGAAAATTTCTTAGTATTGCCAAATATCGTGTATGTGTTTGGTAGCAACGTAAAAACAGACGTGCTAATAAGTGCAGTAACACGCCTGCAATTTCTACTTAACAAACTGCGAATTAGTCATAACCAATCGGTGGGTCCGTTGACACCACGTTCATATCTTGATTTCACTTATCAAATAACACTTGCCATTCTCATATGATGTAATAACGAAGTGTCGTCGAGGCGAATGGTAAAGTAAAACTTAACGATATAAAATTAGGACAAAACCACTTGTATTCCACGCCTTTAATCTTACGCCATGTAACAAAGTCATACTGGGTGATAGAATTTGGAGGATCGTTGTTCAGATCAGGCGCATCTGCGTGATTTCGACGGCGTTATTCTTCTTTCATGTATTCTTTCACGGTTTTAAAAAGAATTTAATACAATTTGGTTTAAGAGTACAAAAACATGGCACAGAAATGACGTAGGTGCGCCTCACCTGAAGATCGACTGAAGCGTTTTAAGCACTTTAGACGCAAAGCAACACGTCAGACGTCATGAAGACGCACCCTGTATGGGCCAGCATTAGGGGTTATTATTTAGGGGTCTTATACAGAGTTTGATTTACCCTTAATATTCAAGATTATTCAATGATTAGTCAGAAATGACGTAGGTGCGCCTCATCTGAAGATCGACTGAAGCGTTTTAAACACTTTAGACGCAAAGCAACACGTCAGACGTCATGCGGACGCACCCTGTATGAGGCAGCATTAGGGGTTATTATTTAGGGGTCTTATACTAAGTTTGATTTACCCTTAATATTCAAGATTATTCAATGATTAGTCAGAAATGACGTAGGTGCGCCTCACCTGAAGATCGACTGAAGCATTTTAAGCACTTTAGACGCAAAGCAACACGTCAGACGTCATCCGGACGCATCCTGTATGGGGCAGCGTTAGGGGTTATTATTTAGGGGTCTTATACTAAGTTTGATTTACCCTTAATATTCAAGATTATTCAAATACTTACACGCAACTTCTCTTCTGTTCTTTTCAGCGCGATTATTGATTTGCCATATGTACTCGTAACATTCTGTAAAACATATAGCGTGGAGATGAACTCTCTGCCAAGAGCGAGAAGTGCGATGGTAGAAATTAGCTGTCAGCATAATCTAGAATAATTCAGCAGAACACAATATAAGCGGTAGAATACAGTTAGGGAGGCAAAGTCCCTCCTGAGACTTAAGGCTTAACTTCAATGCTGCATATGAAATTGAGCTCGTCAACTATTGTTACAGTACAGTACATATATGACTTTTATACAAATTCGTTCAACCATTTATGGGTAATCTTATTACTTAAATTCAAATGTTTTTACGAACGGTTAAAAAAAATTGGCAAACTAGAATACGACCCGTCTGATCAGTAGTCTATGGACGTCTTTAAGATCAGCGGCTATAATCGCGGGTTGGCGACCCTTTGAAAATATAATAATTTGCCCTGTGTAGAATCCCGTACTGTAGTTCCTAAGAAAAACCTCGAGAAAGTTCATTCCACAACCTAAGAGTTCGCGGGAGAAAGTTGCTCTGAAACCAAACTGTGTGAAACCATTTAGATTCCAAGGTGCGAGGCTAAAGGATAAATTTCCTATCGGTAGCGTGCGGTGAGGTAATATAAGTGAGGATGAGGATATTTATATAAACTTACTGGTTTCGCTAATTCGTCGACCTGGCTTGCTAAAATTCGGCATTGACGGTGTATAAGGTGCACAGGGATCAACGGCATCATTACTGTGAGGTGTAGCTTTTAATCTATCATTCCCACCTTTTATCTGGAAAATATTCCTACATATTAATTATACTATCATGACAAAGAATTGGATCTGGAATGTTGTGTGCAAAAATGATACGTCTCCTTTGATTTCCGTTTTTCACAAAAATCCGTTGATAAAAAAAATAAACTTTTAATTTACGAAGTTTTTCAGGGATAAAATTTTCAGATACATATATATAGTTGTAACTAAAGGTGTTCCAAGATTGTTTTTTCCTTTTTGTTGGGTTTTGAATTCAGTGTAGTTTTTTATTAACTTTTTTTTGAAGACAGTTTTTGAAAATATTCTATGGACATAACATATGGATATGTTTACGTGATGATCTAGAAATTTGTACAGTTATGATCATCATATGAGATTTAAATGTTACTGCGGGGCAATAGCCATTTCCTTAGATTTATAAAACGAGCGTTCATTGAATATTTAAATACACATAAATGGTTACTTACACTACTTTCTGCGTATCCCCAAGACCATTTATCATTTTGCTGAAACACAAAACATAATTTTATTTTACAAACCATTAGTCAATTAGTAAGAACCATCCACCACTAACAACTTTAAACTGCTACAATTTTATTTAATTATTAAAACTTAACAAAAAAGTTGAACATATGCCTCATTCATCACGTTTTCAAAGTTTTAATTTTCCTGTGGTGCTGACTGAATCTATTGTATAATACATACATACATATTTATCAAACAGCACTAATTGAATTAAAAAAAATCCACAAACTTTATAAGTTAAGGTGTGAAATGAATTTACTTGATAAAAGCTTAGTTAACTTTTATTTACTGACTAAGTATTAATATTAGCACTCCTTTTTATAGTATAGTAATTAAACTGTCTATCTCTCCCGAAGACTACGATTACAATTTACATACAGTTTACAGTACGCAAGCAAATGCTGTCCTAATCACACTATTAAAGCTATATTAATGCTTCTTAAAATTAATATCCCTCCATATTGCCCGCTTTTGACTGCTTTGTGCTGTCCAACGCACTCGTAAGTTAGTTCGTCATAAAAGGAAAGGCGTCATGGATTAGGAATACTGACACTGAAAAGTTTAAAAACTTAACGAAGAGGAATTTTGTTATCTATGAACACGCATTCAGATAATAATTTAGATAGATATCTAAAACTTCAAGGTGAGTTTTAAAGTGATTTGTTTAAAACAAATAGTAAAAAACCAAAAAACTGAATCGTACTTAATATATTTTTTTTTATTTCCTCTAAAAATAGTTTAAAACACGGTCAACAAAAATTAAAACTAAACACACTCATTAAGTAAAAAAAATAATAAAAGAACACAAGTAGGTACTCACCCTCTTCGCTCTTAAATCAATTAACTTGGTATCAGCCAATTTACCAAAATACACAAACACTAACAACACTGTAAATTATCCAATTTAAAAATTAACACAGCAAAAAAATATAATATGTACTAACAATTCATATAACCCACCTCCATAAATAAAACAAATAACTTTTGTCTTCATAGCAGACTTTGATTCGTACGTCTCTTAACGTGTGGGAACTTCAACTGTTGGCAAAAACACCAAGTATTGGAATTTCGAGACAGGTTTTCCATGTGACAAGAAAATAGTTTAATAGTATTAAGCATGTGACATTTATGTCACTTACCAAGGTAACCTGTTCTGTAATTTGTTCTGATCGAGAGTTCCCACGAGAACAGGTTTTTGTGCGGGTAAACTGCGGGGCTAATCTGGTTTATAATAAATCTTTTGTTTAGGACCTAAAATCACTTGTGAGTAGGTAAACATAACTTATGCTTATTTTAAGTTTGAATGCTAAATGCATAGATGTGGCTATAAGTTTATTTAGAGAAATTTGATCGTAGATTTCTGTGTTACTTAAGTTTCCCTTATATCAGTTCTTAATGCACTTAGTAGGAAGGTGCAATGTTGTATTACAGCTATGACATATTATGTGCAGTTTAGCCTTACTTACTTACTTACTTTACTTAGATCGCGTCGCAATATAGTAGTAGTCTCAAAGATTGTAATAATAATAAGTATAAATAATTAATATTTTTGGACATTACACACACGGCCGTCTGGTGCAAAACTAAGCAAAGCTTATGTTAGGATACCAGATAACGGATACAAATATATATATGTATAAGGTCCTTACTTATGAAATCAATGTTTTATATGGGAAAAAGCAAAACTTATTTGATTAATCAAAGTAGGTACCGTATTCCTTTGCTTAAAAAATTGCCGGAGCGAGAATCAACAAAATCTTTAAAGGTGTTTTGGACTGCCTCATCTGAATTGAACTTTTTCCAATTAAGAAATTATCCTAATTCCGAAAAAGTGGTAATCGGTTGGAGCAAGGTCTGGGGAGTATGGTGGGTGACGGATACATTCTAATTCTAGCTCCTCTAGTTTCGCCACCGTTTGTTGTGCAGTGGGTGGTCTAGCGTTGTCCTGAAGAAGCAGTGGGCTAGAGCCGTTGACCAATCACGGCTGTTTAAGATTACGTTAGAGCTTTTCCATCATGGTTTCCAATTGTCGGCAATACAGATCTGCCGTAATCGTCTGACCAGATTTTAGGTGGGTTTGGGTAGATGACACCAGACACTAACCTGTTCCTTTTTTTGAGTCAACTTTCGCTTGAGGCAGGATATAGCTGGTTCTCCTGGATTTTACCAATGTGATGAGCATTTCCGATTATTGTATAGGATCCATTTTTAATGATACGATTCAAAACTCCCTCGTTATTGTGCTGGTTGAGTAACGTGACGCAGCAGTCGACGCGTGTTTGTTGGTTTGCTGAGCTTAGTTCATGCGGTACCCATTTTTAAAGCTTTTTCACTATTCTAATTTGTTTCAAATGATTCAAAATGGTTTTATCACTCACACCAAAGCTTGCAGCTAACTCTGACGTCGTTTGAGATGAATCCGATTCTACGATCACTTTTAATTCCTCTTTGACAACTAGGGTCTCCGGCCATCCACGAGGTTTGTTCAAATTTCCAGAACTAAATAGTTGGAACTAAAAACGTACTGTGTTTTCTTTTACAGTGGCTACGTACACATCATTAATCCTTCGAATTAATTCGGAACTGGTGAAATCATGTTTTTATTGTAATAGTGCAAGCGAAAAAAAACTAAATAATCACTGAAAAGCAAAAAATAACACAACTGACTTTAAATAGATGCACTTAAAAGGTAAAAATAATTTTATTGTCAAAAATCTGATCTGAATTATCGTTTGAAGTTGGTCTCATGCAAGTAGAGTGTGTTATAAACTGTTAGGTACATAGACACCAACATCAAACTGTAATTGAGATCAGATTTTTGAAAATAAGTAATTATGTTTACAGTGCATCTTTTTGAGGCCGGTTTTTTTTGTTTTGTTAAAAAGTTTTTTCAAATTAATTCAATATCGCATTCTTTTTGTTGTACCAGTCCATTTTCAAATAAGATATTCGACCGCTCTTGTGCTCCGTTCGGCTAAAGTACAGCAAGTACGATTTATTCCAAAGAAGCTGGTTCAAGATATGGACGCATATCGTTGCATGTTTGAGAAAAACTTATTTACGACACTTTTACTTTGTATATCCTGTAAAAACTAACTTAATTTAAATAAAAGTGGAGTTCTTGTCAAGTCATTGCAGATTATTTTCTTAAACTTATTATCCAAACTCTTCAATTCTTCTAAGATTATAGTAACTTTCTGCTCGATGGCAGACCAGTATTTACAAATCAGTTTTTTAAGCGTATCCATTTTTGTGTTTGTCATGTTCTGTTAGTAATTAGATAAATAAACCACAGGAATTAGATACTTACCCAATCCGGACCTTTATGAGGATAAACTAACTTACACCGCCAGCCGTTAAAAGTGTATGGAACCCGGACATGTTTACTTCTGACGATAAACTAACTTAAATCGCCATCTGTTAAAAATGTATGTAACTCTTAGCCAGCGCACGCCATGTAAAGCTCCTAGTCGGCGTGTATGTATATATGTATTGTTTATCTACCTACATATGTGAAGTTAATTTGTATTGAAACCCTTATTGCGCGAGTCCAACTTGCACTTGACCCTGTCCGACTCGCACTCGACCGTTTTTTTTTCAAAAAAACTTTCCCTAACACTAACAAACACAACAAAAAAAATTACCAGAATTGGTCCAGCCGTCTTCGAGTTTGTCTTAGTGCGCGAGTCAGACTCGCACTTGACCTTTTATTTTTCTTTATAAACCTTGCCTTAACAATAACAAACACCACAAAAAAAAATTATCCAAATCGGTCCAGCCGTTCCAGAGTTTTAGCGAGACCAACGAACAGCAATTCATTTTTATATATAGATAGATAGATTATCAACAGACAATTAATAGCAAAATTAACTCATTTATTTTAATTATAGAACAATCAATTACACTCAATACTATTTCCAAACATTTTCTTCAATCCAGTCTATGAAACTGAAAACACTGCTATATACCCCTGGAGTGTTAGGACGAGCACAGCCAACACCGAATGACGTCACTCCGATGACGTAGTGTAGAGATCCTTGACTCGATACAGGGAGATGAATCTTTACCTGGAGAGGCCCGCCTGAATCACCCTGTCAGATAAATAAGTAATAAATATTCCTGGACATCACACACAGCACCAGTTGGGCTCAAAGCTTCTGCTATGGGTACCAGACGCCTGATACAAATACATATTATCTTTTTCGTCTCATCTATTCGGAAAACGTTGATTGGTTAGTTATTAGACGAGAGAAAAGTGCGTGGTTGCTTCCGCTCCCGAAGCGGGTAGTAATAAATTTTAACCAATTTCTGTTAAAAAAAATGCAAACTGATCTAAACGCAACCTCCATAAACTCCAGACCCTCCAAAAGCGCTTCCTCAGAGCCTCCTGGTACGTCAAGAATTCGGACCTATAAAGGGACTTTTAGCTCCTCACGATTTCCCAATATATTAAAACCTGACAGTCCGCTTTTTCGAGCGTACACAAAACCACCGGAACCGATTAATTGTGCAATCCACAACCTATCATCCCCCCGACACGGTCGAAAAACAATTGTTAGGCGACCTCGGCACGTACTAACGGCCCTAGACAACGATCTGCTATTCGGATAGAGAGACTAGTCTCAAGGACCTCTCCAAATAGGGCCTCTTCTCTTACACGTCGGCGACCGCACGGATACACGAGGTATCAAAGAGGGCCGGGGCGCTTTTCGCCCCTACTCACTCACAATCGCAACCGCGTAACGGGGAACTCCCCTCCCGGCACTGATTCACCTTCAGGTTCGAGACTCACGCTGGTCGAAGGGACGACCCCAAGAGCGACAACCCAAGCCGAGGCGTAAAAGCCCGCGGGGAGCCCTTGAGCGTTGGGCGCTATATGGGCTGAGACTCCTTCAGACAGAAAAAAAAGTCTAGAGATGCTCATTGTTCGTACTTCATACATCCTCACGCAACGGTCGATCGGTAGATCAAACAGATTATCTGCGTAGAGTGCGAAAATGATGACGCCGAGTGGCTTGATGAAATTGACGTTGATCTTCAACAAAGCACAGTGCCAACAACTGACTTGCAAGATTCTTATCCAGTTGTTTATTAATCCGTGGTCCGAGGACCATGTACATTAAATAAGTTTATTTACTAGTAAAATATAAAAGTAAAAAATATTTCGCATGATTGATTACACCATTCCTTTAATATTATTTTTATGCTAGTCAAAAACAACCTGCAGTCTTTCTGTCTAGACATTTTTATCATGGTCCTTAATTTTCTAGAATAAAAATAGATTATACTTTATACCTGTATTTAAAGATAATATTCAAAAAAATTAAAGATTATTTGTAGGTTCTAAAAATACACGTGATTTTGGGTGGGGATGGGGGGGTAAGTTATAAACCTCACCACGTATCACCAAGGGGGAGGGGGGTTAAAAATGCTAAAAAAACCTCACGTGATTAATGGACGGCCCCTGAGGTACCTGCGTGTATCTAGGAGTCTTTTTCTTAATTACTCAAGTACATTAATAATTCACAGACAATCCGCACTGGGCCCGCGTGTGGCCTATTGTAACCCAAATCGCCCTCGGTGAAGGTAGGTTAAAAAGGTTTATAATGATGCATAAGCGTGTGGTTATAACACAATATTTTCTGATGGTTATATATAATATATTATTTGCTGATGGTTGTATATAACTCATTCTTTGCTGTTTAAATAGGACTCAGTACCTGACAAGTATCAATTCCTCCAGATAGTTTCCCAGCGCATATTTCGTGATCTTGTACTCCACACCAAAGTCGGTTGCAAGACGACCTGAGTAGTTCGTCACATTTATCTGTGCTAATGATGTCAACAAGAGCTACCTGAAGTTCGGGGGAGTTAGAAGTTCCACCTACAAAAGTGACACAACTAAAGTATGGATATTATAAAAATTATAAATGTGTAGATTATTTAAAAATATTTTTATAAACAAATGGTGTTTCGATATTTTGTCTTATGTAATGCCTTAGCCATTATACATCTCACTGCAAAAGCGCAGACCTCTTCTCTTGAGAAGGAGGTTCAGGCCACGGTCTACAAACAGTGAGAATTGGCACACGTTTGTCGAACAAGTGGTCACTTGACTTTTGGAGCTTACAAGCAGGCCGTAAGACCGACTTGGATTAGCGACTGGTATCATAATGAAAACATTGTTCGATCATTCTACACCAGTCCACTGCTGTCACACTCTGAAATCGTATTTTTTGTCAGTAATGCCAAAAGATTTCAAATTTTTTATTCTATCAGTCTGTCAATGATTAAATTGTTCTATAAAACTTTATGCAAGTCAAGTTTGTTAGTTTGTGCGTAAAAATACGGACAAAACGAATATTCTCAGTTATGAGACCTAGCTAAATAAATGACCAAAAAATACAACAAGAGTTTCAAAACTCTATAATCACTTTCATAAAATATTATAATTAATATTTGTGATTTTATTGATATAAAAGATGGTACGATAATTATGCAAATAAAGATAGGCCATACCTGAATGGGTGACTCCCCAACCAGTGACAGTGGCTTCTGTTCCGTAGTGTCTACTGCGACTGTAGCCCCAAAGACAAGCTGGCTGAATATTCTTCGTGAATTCTAAGTTATTTTCTAACTCTATCAACGCTATGTCATTGTATTTCTTTGGCGAATTATATTTTGGATGTACTATAATTTGTCGAATATACACGTCTTTTGATGAAGGATTTACGCCCTGTTAAAGAATGTTAAAAGCATTAAGAGTTGTTATAATTATCTTTATAACAGTAATTGCTAAAGATCCTCTTGAAGCGTTGAATCCTGTTTTGAGACACTTATTAATTATCATTCTATTTACTAACAGACTTACAAAGCTAATGATATTCTCGTTTCCAAGCCTGACCATCTTTGGAACCGGGTCAGCCACAGTAGCATCTCGATCCGACACCCTCGAGCAGTGAGCTGCAGTCACCACAAATTTGGAACTGATCAGGGAACTCCCACACTTAAAAACCCATGCACCATCTCTTGCCTTCCATCCGATTGCTCCCTACAAATAAAAAAATATCAAACAAAGATTCCTGGACATGTAATACAGGACCATCGGGTCCCAACCAAACTGCTGGAAGCAAAACTTCGTAACGACTGCACTAAATTGGATAATTCTTTTTTTGTTGTGTTAGTTATTGTTTGGGCAAGGTTTTATGAAAAGAAAAAATATTAAGGGTCAAGTGAAAGTTGGACTCGCACACTAAGTATTATATTAATATTTTAAGATATATTTATTAATTTGTTGAGCACACGCCGGGGAAGGTTTTTGAATTATTACAACCCTTTCACAATAGGTGGAGTTTCAGTTGTTTTTAAAGAAGTATAACAATTTTATCTGGGACAGCTAGTATAATAGATAGAAAACACCCAGTCCCAAGATAATTACAAATGTTCCTCATCATCCCATGCAGTGCGGGAATTAAATTAGGGCTTAATATAGATATATCAGTATACTCACCTTGATATATCTATAATCGACTTGGCATCGCAGTAAGACTATTAACAAATACTGATTTGTTTTAAACTCGCTAAGATATAAAAAGGGACAGATAAACTGTTTTTTCCTCCAACTTCAGTTTATTTTTGATTTCTCAATGTGATTTATAAGAACCTTTTAACGTGTCCCAAGAGAATTGTTTTGGAGACATTCACTGTGATACCTTAAAGTCGCTAAAAAACCCATAACCCAACAAACCATATGTGGATATTCTCCGGGTAAACTGTTTCTGCCTCCAACTACAGCAATAAGCACTCGTCCGAGAAGATTACTGGGGTCATTTCTTTTACCTACATAAACAGAAAATATACTGTATATCTGTAACTGAAGTAGGTGGCAAGATATAGTAAATATTATGTTTTCCGTTATAATTTCACTAGGATGTAAAATTAAAGATTATACTAACATTTGATGTAGATAATATACTGCAGGAATGTCTGTACAGTATACACGATAATGCACTGACATAAATTAAGTCTAGCGGATTGAGAAAAATCATTTAACTAGATTCCAATCAAATGAAACATATCCCAAATTGTATAATTTCACTTCATCAATCATTTTACACAAATAATACAAGAATGTGTTGTAGAGCGATTTTTTTCCAATCGGTAGGTATGTTTTTTTTTAGTAATGTTAAGTTTTTCCGCCAGCACAACACGCGCCTGCTGTAGGTCGTCGGCGCTAAACTTCACAGATACGTGGATTGTCACCGGTCTGCTACAACACTAGGCTAATACTACAGATTATATATACAAATTTATACTACGTACTAAATACTTAATACTTACAAGCTGATTTCCTTTTGTCCCGCTCTGCCCTAAAGTTTATGTGCCAAATATACTCGAAACATTCTAAAACAATAAATAAAAAAAAGTTATCGAGCGTTAGCACCACAGAGTAACAGTAAGGCTTAAGTCACATTGGCGCAGAGTCGAAGCGAAGCAACACGTCACGTATATTAACACAATAGTATATTCAACCCTATTTCTATTAAGTGCCGTACAAATTTCAGGCGCTACTCAGGCGCAGAGGCGAGTCATACCATACTGCCGGCAAAACGAGCGCGAGATAGCGCTGTATTTCCTCCTATTCTGCTTCCGATATACCGCATTCTTAATAAGACCGACCGCTGTATGCTTTCGAGCACGGTTCACGAATGTTCCAAAGTCTCTAAAAATCAACTAATGCCACCACTAGTATCCGGTAAAGTTTAAAAACTTGACGCGTCGCTTCGCGTCGACTCTGCGCCAATGTAACGTGAACCTTAAAGTGTACAAATCCGCAAATAAAAATTGGTTCGGTAGCATGTTCCGCATGAGCAACTTCTTTTGAGAATATATTTGTTTAGTTGAGAATTTATACATGAACATCATTGCGTCTTTAAAAAAAAGCGATAAAAAACTAACTGCTGGACTGATTTTGCTCTAACTATTTTCAGACCTAAGTCATGACGTGGCGTATCGATTAATATAGTCACGAGACAAATTGGTCAATTGGTTCTTGAGATATCAAAGAGCAAAAAAGGTAACCTACATAACATACATACACACACACATACATACAGACATCACTCATAAAATGATGGCAAACGATTTTACAGGTCTCAAAACGTAAAGAAAACGCAAATTTAGCGATTAAGATTTTCGAACCAATTATTATAACTTCACTCAAGAGAAGAAGAGAAGAACATTACTCACAGCGCCGTCTGGTTTTAAAGTAAGCGAAGTTTGTGTTAATACGGAACGAATTAATGTTTTTTCAGTGCGGGAATCGAACCCACACCCTCTGCACAGCATACTACCAACTAGACTGCGAGTAATCTATATATATAAAAAATCAATTAACGTTCGTTAGTCGCACAAAAACTCGAGAATGAGTGGACCGTTTTGGGTAATTCTTTTTTTGTTGTTGTGTTCGTTATTGTTAAAGGTTTATATGTAAGAAAAAAAAGTCGGAAAAACCCGATTGTAATGAAATTTTGGTAAGTTGTTGTGCACACACCGGCAAAGGTTTCGTAGAAAGAAAAACTGGTTAAGTGCGAGTCGGACTCACGTACTAAGGGTAAACCGATTGAAATGAAATTTTGGTAAGTTGTTGTGCACACGCCGGGGAAGGTTTCTGAGAAAGAAAAAATTGGTCGGTGCGAGTCAGACTTGGTAAATTGTCGTGCACACGCCGGGGAAGGTTTCTGAATTACTACACAACACTTTCAGAATAGGTGGCGTGGCAGTTGTTTTAAAAAAGAGAAACAACGTGCGCCGGGTCAGCTAGTATAAGATAGTTATATAATGGATAATAGGTATATACATATAAACTTACTGGTTTCGCTAATTCGTCGACCTGGTTTCGTAAAATTTGGCATTGACGGTGTGTAAGGTGCACAGGGGTCAATGGCATCGATTATGCTGCTTTTTGTAGGAGGTACTGTTTGCGAAGTTGAAGCAGATTTTGTCTGGAATGCATTTAAAAATTTATCTCAACTAAATTATCAATATCTTTAATTTTATTTTTACAGAATGCTTACATGGGTGTAACCAAAGGGAAAACCTAGTTTTTTTAAATTATGTGTCTCAAAAAAATTGTTTTAGTTTTTTTCTATTACTTTCTGCAATCTAAAATTGTATGACAAAAGTTTGTATGCACTTACACTTGTTTCTGCATATCCCCAATTCCATTGATCATTTGGCTGTAAAAAAAGTCATATTATTGAAAATTTATAAATAACAAATATACTAACAGATGGCTTTCGATAAAAGCACAGTAAAGAGGTACAAATATAAGAATGTGGTAGAATTATCCTGACCATAACTAATCTGTGAGCGAACTTTTTATTGCCGCTTTAATTAAACTGCTATTTTATTAATTTTATTAACTATTTCATATTTGTTTGTAACAAAGTCTAGTAGTTCGTTTATTCATTCATAAACATAATATAGTAATATTAATATCTTTGGACAAAAGGTCATGGCGCCGCGATAAAATGTATGACTGGCTAGCCATCACCCAACTAGTCATATGTATAGACATTTACTAGTCGGGTGTAGTCGCCCCCCGTCTCGGTGCGCATCTTACGTACCAATTACTCTGTCTAGACGCTTTTGATAGCAGACTGAATGGTATAACTGTTTACCTGTGCTTGTACTATGGGTACTAAACAAGGGACACAAATACTTATACTTTTTTTCTGTAAATACATACATATTACACAAAAAAACACCCAGACTCAAGACAAACACAAATCATCACATAAATGTTTGTCCTGTGCGAGGAAATTCATACTAAATTTATTATAAAGGCTTAGTTTTCATTATAATTAAGTATAAGTCAAAAAAATAGAATGTTTGCCTTGTATTAATCTTTTGAAAAACTTTACTTAATTTAAAAAAAATATGCTTGCCTACTAAAAACAAAAAATATATAAAAATAAACGGATTTTTTTTTCCTAATCCGTTTTAATTTGTAATAGCTGATGTAAATATCTAAAACTGGGAGAAATAAACACATCAATTTTGAGCTTTTTATGACACTGACAACGATATACTAAAATCAAAAGGTGTGGAGCATTAAAATACACAGCTCATTGTCTAACGTCTAACTAACTTTACGTTCCCATATCTACAAACAGTCATTTGGCTGGCAGGGACACTTTAGTCTCAAAAAAATCAACACTAAATAGCTAAATATTTCGCAAACGGACCCTGAATCGAAACATGGTTTTTTACACGCGCAATATATTTTAACGACCTATCCAGCAACACCCCACTGTGGGATAGGCTAGAAAAAAAATCATCCCTACTTTACCCTTAAATAATTGTATAACGAAACCATAAAAACATAGAACCCATTTTCATTCAACCATTATCACTTAGGCGTTGCCGACCCTTCAAATATCTAATAAATGCTTTTTCGGAGAACCCCATACTGTAGTCATTAGAGAAAACCTTGGCAGGGAGCTCATTCTACAAACTTAGCGTTCGCGGGAAGAAGTTTCTCTGAAACCGCACTGTACGTGACCATTGAGTTTCTAAGGTGTGAGGATGAATTCTTATATCTTCTATACTTGATCACCATTGTGCACAATTAATAAAAACGTGTGTGCAAATAACCAGACACTCTTTAAGCCAAGTTAAGCTAAACAAAAGTACCATAATGTATAACATGAGTACTTCAAACACTCTAGCTCGTTTTCCTCGTTCCCTAGTTTCGATAAACGTTGCGTGCGACTAATGAAGTTCTACTACACTATTATTATTATTAATTGAATTATGAGACGTTTTTACTAAAAAGATAGGTTATTTATCCATTTTAGGACAAAATAAAAAACTAGGTAGTTAGTTAAGTACCGTTTAGGCAAACGTCGCTGATTCGTACTTTAAAAGCTCTCAAACAGACGTGAAATATTTGTTTTGTTAAATTTGTCCTTGGCCACATATTTGTTTCATTTTCCTTGACCACATATCTAATACCTTCAAACGAGCAATTCTTGTATATATATAATCTGAATCTCGGAAACAGCTTCAACGATTGTCATGAAATTTAGAACGCTAGGGGTTTTAGGGGCGATAAATCGATCTCACTAGGTTTCATTTTTAGTTATATTTTCAGTTTTATTCGTGTTTATAGGCAATGATAAACTGAATAATATGACTCTTTCTGACATCTATTGGCTAGTAGTAATACTATTATTTTTATCGACACAGCAACACTAAAGCTTCTTGACAGTAGATGGCGTTGTAAAAAAAACCAGCAAATCGTGGTCTTCCATGTACTTTGTTTTATTTGTCCTTAACTATATATTTTTTTTTATGCAGCGACTTTAAAAATAACACCTAACATTAGGGCGACACAATGACAAAAACCACCTTAACTTCCTTGTAAAGAACCAATGACTCACTCTCTTTACTCTCAAAGAAATCGAATTTGTTTCATGCGTGGACCCTGCTGATTGCACACACACTAGAAACACCGTAAATAAATAATTAAACATTTTCACATCACAAATAATTTAAATTTATGAGTAACTTTATTAATTAATAAAAATAAATAAAATTAATAACAGCTGTTTTCCCCGTTGCGGAATTGGAAGCGTGTTTCTCATTGTATGTGGCAATTCTAACTGTTGCTGGTATTCTGTTAACGAATGTATTATTAGTTCCATTTTAAAATCGTCTTATAAGTGATACATTTAACTAATTGTTTATTAAATGACGATTAATTAATGACACTTATAATATAATCTGTGTCTACAACTTTATTAATTAGAGCAGATAAATTGTAGATTGTTAGATGTATATTTTTATTTATAGTAGTAAAGCAGTCAGCTAAATACGTCTGGCCAGATGATTTACTAGATAAAGTTAGACCATCCTACTAATATTATAAACGCGAAAGTTTGTAAGTATGGATGTTTTTTACTCAATAACGCTTCAGCAACTGGACGGATCGTGATGAAACTTGGCTCACCTATAGATTAGGTCGTGGAAAACACACAGGCTACATTTTATCCCAAAAAATTCAAAAGTTCCCGCGAGAATAACTATAACCGAGCTTTAACGAACTATAGCTATAGCTACAGCTTGATATAGCAAACTTCATTAGTGTAATTAAGGAGTAAATCACAGTATTAATACTGTGATACAATAAAGGAGTCCCACGCCGATAACCAAATTTAGGGCGGGCGAAGCCGCTAGCAAAGTCTAGTTTATTATAATTCAACAGTCATTCTGGTCACCAGTCTTACTTTGCTATTTTGCTTTATGACTTCTGCTATTGATTTTTTAAAGACAAACAATATATTTGTGTGGCTTTATAATTTGCAAATGCTAACGTCTAACAAAAAAATATCGTTATTTATATTTGATTAGAGATGGCATAAGACATTCGAAAATCGATTTCGATTATCTTACAAAGGACAAGGCGTGGACGGATAGTCAGTCAAACACCATAATAGTACATTATGATACAAGTCAGCTAAGACTCCTTTCGGCACCTCTCCATTACGCCCTGCCATGTGTAATGACAATAGATCACACGGTACATACGATGTTTTCAACTCACTTGCACGTAAAAATTAATATAATAAAACAACAATTTTTTAACACAAATGATCTTCCCAGTAGTCAACAGTGCGGTTCCAGACAAACTTCCTCTTACAATCTCTTGGGTTGTGAAATCAGCTAAAAGTTACTTAATATATTCGATGCTATGCTAAATATTATGGCGTCACTTCCGGTCCACATTAAATGAGTTGGCGGCAAGAGCACATGCCCGGGACGTAGAGCAGTGGATGCGGTGTCAAAGAGTGAACAGCCATGTTGTTTGTTTTCATTTGGTGAACAGAACTATTTCAATGCCTATGCGATATCATAGCTCTCAATGCCATCAACAAAATGCAGCCAGCCTCGTGCAGTGCAGTGGAGAAGTGCACGGGCGTGCCAAGATTTTGTTGACAGTCTAAAAGACTATACATAGGTATATATCCTCTTTTGCGAATCCATATAAATATTACAAATGCGAAAGTAACTTTGACTTTTAAACATAATGTTTTACGTGGTTCTTACTATGATGAGCTGAATGAAATGAGCTCCTGAAATTTCAATAAAAAAAATGATAGAAATTTTAATAGCAAAGATGGGTTTCAATTGTCGAATTCGTGGAATCAAGTGTTAGGATTGATAAATAACAGTTATTAATTAGTACGTTCTAAAAACGCAGTGACAGTGAGTAAATACTGTCGTGGTGACTTTCAAAAGAGTTTTAGTAGTTCCGTAACAAAAGGAAAAAAATCGGCCAAGTGCGAATCAGACTCGCGCATGAAGGATTCCGTACCATAATCTATAAAAACGACAAAAAAAAATTAACGTTTGTTGTATGGGAGCCTCTCTTTAATATTTGTTTTATTAACTAAATATTCTGTGAATATTATAAGCGTCTTCCTGTTGTCGTTATTATTATCGAGCAAAACCGAGCAAAAAAACCAAGTTTGTTGTATAAGAGCCTCCTTAAATATTAATTATTGTATTCTGTTTTTTAGTATTTGTTGTTATAGCGGCCATAGAAATACATCTTCCGTGAAAATTTCAACCGTTACGGTTAACTGTTACTGAGATACAGCTTGGTGACAGACATCCGTCTGAAACGGACAGCGGAGTTTTAGTAATAGGGTTCCGCTTATTACCCTTTGGGTACGGAACCCTAAAAAGAGGGTAGATATATATGTACAAACCCAAAACAGTCTTTGTACAAACTCGCAAGTACGCCAGTCATCCCGCGATCATGGTGCTTGCAACAGCACCGAAATATCGGGAACTCATTTCCTCGGCTAATCATCGGTAATAACCGTATTAAAGTTTAATAGTGATATTAACCGTGAAACTTTAAAACAATACTTAAATCTTTAAAGTCTGTCAGTATGTTACCTCTTCACGCTTAACCGATAAAGATGAAATTTGGCATTAGTTTGAGTCCCGGGGAACGACATAGACTACTTGAAAACATTAAGTGTGAGTCGGTTTTTTTTATAATTGTGGAGTTCCCGTTGACATCTTACACCGATAACTGAATTAAGGGCTGGTAGAACCGCGGGCAAATTCTTATACTAGAATAAAAGAAAAAAGCGTATTCTTCAATACTAAGTTTGTTACTGGCTTTGTTATCATAATGAATTTACATATAAATAGTAACATTACACATAAATAAGTAAAATTTGATGTCCAAGCCACGTGACAAAACTACAATATTCTGTGAAACATTAATTTAAATGCAATGGAAACAACAAATAAATAAATTCATATTTATTTTTTATTATGTTGTATTTTATCTTGGCCAGACAATGTTTTCTATCCAGTCAATAAAAGCTGAGACTCTCGTATACATTCCTGGAGTGTTGACTCTTGCGCATCCTATACCAAATGACGTCACTCCAATGACGTAATGAATTTTCCCTTGGCTTGTAATGGGCAGGTGAATCTCAACTTGTAATGGACCTCCAGAATCACCCTGAAAATAACGACAAATTTATCTACATATATACATTAATTAGAGGAAGTGGTACATAAATATTATTAGTAGATCCATGGAGTGAAAACGGTTCAAACGCTTATCTATATTTCTATGAGAATTGCAATAATTTGTTATTTTTCTAGAGATTACGCGGACGAAGCTATATATGAAAGGAAAATATATCTTAAATAATTGACATCCGCGCAAAGCTATCTCGTTTAATAAAATTGATATTTCGTCGGTCCTTATTAATCTAGATAATAACCAGGTTTGAATAATTATATTTATTTTACATGTGTATTTATATATGTATGTACATCTATTTAGTTATATTTATATATACATTATTCATGTATGTTATTTATGTGTATATATTTATTTTATATGCGTTATTGTATGATATATATACTTTTTATAACTGTATCGACACACACCTATACTATGTTTAACTTTATTACTTACGCTACCCAAAGATTGTCCGGAAGAGATCGCTTTAAAGCGATAAGACCACTTTTTTATTTTCTCTATTTGTAAATATAAAATTATTATGTTGATGCAATAAAGTATATATTATTCTTATTATTAGCTAAATGAAGTTGAGTTAGATCTGGACAAATAAGGACCGATAAAATAATATACGAAATAATATAAAATTTATGATTACATTATATACATTGGACTATCCTGTTAGTAACAACAAAGTTACAACACAGATTTAAATTTGTTAAACTAAGCTAAACTAAATCACCTGACAAGCATCAACACCTCCAGCTAATTTACCAGCACAGAGCTGCGTGTCTTCCACCCCTCACCACAGTCTGTTGCACAGCGGCCTCATCAGCTTGTCACACTGCTTGGACTCGATGATGTCCACCACAGCAGCCTTCAGCTCCACAGAAGTTGTTAGAGTGGCTGTTAAAATTAAATTATTTATTTAAAGCGTCGATTTTCCAAAAAAAAGGATTATATATCTAATGACAATAATTTAAATAATCTTTTATCAAAACTACTTCAGACGGAAGCAAATACCAATAAAAAATAAACGTACCTATTACCCAATTAACTTAGTTTAGCTTAAATAATGATCAATCAAGTCAAAACAAAATAAAGTTAAGTACAATTGAATTAAAATAAAAATAAAAACCCTAATGGCAAATTATCACAAAATATTACTAAATCAAAATAATGACTAAAATTCAGTTTGCGGAAAAACTAAAACAATTTCTTATATTTTCTTTACATATAAGCATCGGATATACATATAATCTCTAGTTTGAATAACTAATATAAATTTTTGTTTTAAACCGATTAGCGTGTCGAATACGAAAGTAAATTTTATTTGAACACGCTGATTCTGAAAAAAAACAGGTTTGTCATAATTTTCTCTCACTATAAATAAAACTCTATGTGCTTTGCTACAACGAAACATATACAACAAAAACCTTACCTGTTTCTATAACTCCCCAAGCAGTCAAAGTAGCTTCAGTTCCAAGACTGCTGGTGTCAAATTTGCTCCAAAGACAAGCTGGCTGTATAAAACTTGTAAACGTCACATATTCTTCCAGCTCCATCAGGGCAATATCATTGTATTTTTTGGGTGATGAATATTGTGGGTGTATGATAATTTTTGAAATATTAACATCTTTGGGAGGTACATTATTAAGTGGCTGAAATGAAATTTGGCAGTGTCAAATTTATAAAAAAACCCTTTCAAGTCTAAATTAATATATTATAGATGGGTAAGTGTCTATGTCTGCCTATCCATATATTTGTGACTATTTTACGGCTAAAGGGCAGAACTGATCTTGATGACATTTTGCAGGAAACCAACCTTTGAAGACCAACAAACACAAAAACAAATACTTGTTTCTGCTCGAAATTATCTTCCTCCTACATTAAAATATGAAAACATATACGTGGACGTAAATAGTATGATGAAAGTGAACATCACGTTTTCAACGTTTTGATAATGTCTAAATACGTTAAGGACAATTACTTTATTTACTAAGGCTATGTTCCAATACCTGCCGAGCAATTATCGCCCGGTAAAGTTGAAAACTTAACCCGTTTTGGAACGGGAGTTTGACAGTTAATTTTTACACTGACAGGAGTAACTTTCAACCTTTTCTATGGCAGTGTAAAGAATTCAACTTGACAGTTGGAAAAATTACTCTAACCTGGGCGTCCCAAAACCACTTTTCTTCCTTGTTGCGATTTGGAAAGCACCTTAAAAGAAGCATAGGCACATTCCTGTTATTATGCTGACGAAGTTCATTCAGAGCGTGGATAACCACTTCATTGTAGTGGAAACCATATATATAAATACATCTTCGTAACGCACGAAATATACTCGTCACGTTTTAAAAGTTTTATGCAGATCGGGCGTGGAACCTGAATAGGTACCCTGATTAGACCGACCTCCGGTTTTCCGGTTTTTGTATGCCATCAGAAAATTAATCAATGTCTTTAATAGTTTGGTTAGGGTTTTGGGTTTCACATCAGTGTCATCAGATACTCAAGATTTTCGAAAATCCAGGTTATGATATATAGTACTAAACTCTGTCTCTGTGCCAAATTGCAGCTCTCTAGGTATTGGGAAAGTAGTAGTTCTATTCTGATGATCATGAATTAGTTAGTCAGTCGGTCAGTGTTGTATTTTTGTAACTTTGCATCCCTATAACTTCTAAACGAATGAAGCTCTAAACTAAAACCTTAGCTTATTAAATAGATAATTTTAGTCTTCTACATAACAACACGTACATACATAGAAATACGTCGAAATGCATTCAGAAAAGGATATTTCGGCAGTTTGTCTTACTGCCGTGCCCCCTGTAGCAGATGTATTTAAGCTAATTGGATGTATATCCAAATAAAAATATTTTAAATAGCACTTACTTTATTTAAAAAAAAGATTATAGTAGACGCCCATAGTAGAACCTTACAAATCGTGATAAGATTGTGAAACTTAGCACAGATGTTCACTAGGTAAAACCAAGGTGATTAAGTCCGGTTACCCTCGATCCCCCCTCCTGGGATGAGGATGGGCTTGCTTTAGCAAGCTACTATGACAATATTGTTATCGTTTTCCTTTAAATAAATGACAAGGTATCCATTTAGTAGCTCTAAATTGCATCTTTTCATAGTAAATTATGGAGAAATTAATAAAAATGTGAACCGCGTAGAAACGCAAAAAAGAAAGAACACTTGTCATATTTTTTAAGCTGTTACAATAGTAGCGATCCTTTACGACGCCTAGTCGGAAAGAATATGACACGGATTTCTTGAGTTGACCAATTTTTGTCTTGGTAAGAACTATTCTCAACATATAACAGTCATTGTGCATTATTTTAAAGATAAGCATGATGCATCGGCCTTATCTTGGTACGACATTGCCCGCGCCCCGGCTCGCGGCCGGCGTGCAAATTAGTTCATACGGAAGCGCAGCCAACGTTAGACGCACACACACGGTTGCGCGGACTTGGATATTGTAGATTTTTGTTCCGACGCCCGGGGGGGGCTCTCTTTGAGCAAGCCCCTCCCCACCTCAGAAGTGGGGAACAGAGAGTAACCGGGCGTAGTCAACTTGGTTTCACCTTATGAACATCTGTGCAAAGTTTCATGTTCTTATCACGATGTGCAGGGTCATGGGGCTTAGGGCCCCTACTATTATAAAAGATAAATCTATTCTCTTCTATATGATTAGGAAATTTAAATAATATTTATATTCTTATTTCTCTTTTATTCGTAACTCTCTTATATAATTACATTTTGAAACAATATGGCACTTACGGTGTCAGCTATATTTTTGTCACCTAGTCTTACTATCTTTGGTACAAGATCCGCTACAGTAGAGTCTCTTGCAGAAGCCTTAGAACAGTGGGCGGCTGTAAGGACAAATTTGGAACTGATCAGCGTACTTCCACATTTAAATATCCATGTCCCAACAAGCGCCTTCCAACCTATGGCACCCTGATAAAAAAAATTAAATAATGAATTAATTACCCGAGTACTAGTTAACGTAAATAATAAAGTTGAGTATGTTGGGTTTCACTTCATGTAGGAAGTAAAAAATACATATGAGATTGTTTATAATATTTCGTATTATTTAGAGCGTTACATAAGAGTTAAAACTTTGCAATTTTTCTTCCCTGAATTTTACTCCAGCCTAAGACTGAAAACTAGAAACGAAAAAAAAACTTATTAGTCTTTTCTTAACTGGATTTGGTTGAAAAAAAACAGGATTAGTTACTATCGTTTCTAAAGTTTAATTAATTTTAAATTATTGACATGTTTCGTTTTTATTCTATGCAATTCCTAATTAATAATTTATTTTCTACAATACCAATGACTATATACTTTGAATAACATTATGTAGGGTAATTTAATCAACTTTTTGAAATTGAACATGATTATATGTGCGATGTGCTCTTTATAATTTTTTTTTGTTTATTACTTTTTTGCACAACCAAAGCTTACCATATGTGGAAACTCTCCTGGTTTAGTGTCGCGACCACCAATTGCAAAATGAGGGTGAGGACCACGGTGTTTTTTCTTGTACGCTAAGCCTGCAATGACAAAAATACATACTATCGTAAAATATTTTTTATATCAAGTTCAAAACATTTCAGGGGAATAGATTTTGCTGCGGGTGAAATCGCGGGACACTATTCCTGCAAGCCACTCCTGTCCTTAAAAACTTAAGTAGCATTAGTTTACCTATCCTAACTTATTAAACAGAAGACAGAGGAATATAATTGGCCCCTTTGCGTAGCGTTTTTGGGCCATTTCTTGGCAAAACAAGGCTAAATATCTCGGTGTGACCCTGGAAAGGCGTTTGAACTTCCGCGATCACACCAAAATATTTAGAGACCGAGCCGTTTTTGCCCTCGGTCGTCTATATCGCATGATAGGCAAGTACAGACAGATGTCGCTTAGAAATAAGCTGACTCTTTACGCCACTTGCATTCGCCCCATACTAGTATATGCTAGCGTCGTCTATGCGTTGTCTGAACGCACCCTCCATAAACTCCAGACCCTCCAAAACCGCTTCCTCAGAGCGGCCTCCAGAGCCTCCTGGTACGTCCGGAATGCGGACTTACACGTGGACTTCGAGCTCCCCACGATTCCCCAAAATTTTAAAGACCTGGCAGTCTGCTTTATCGAGCGTATACAAAATCACCGGAATCGATTCGATAAATATTATCAAAATGCAATAGTGTTAGGCAGGCTACATCGCTCGTCGGATCGATAACTAGTGGTGAAAAAAGTTGTCAAGTAGCAACCACGGATCGATAACCTGGTTAGACCCATAGCATAAAATAACATAAATATCATATCTACTAATTTATAATCAAAAAAAATATTGTATCTACTTACATGCCGAGGTCCTTTTGGCGTCATCCTCACGTGTTTTTATCTGCCATATATAATCAAAGCATTCTGTAAAATAACTATTAGGTATAATATAAAAATATTAACATAAGAAGGGCAAGTGATTTTTCAAAGGCAGACTAAACCTTCAACTGACGTGGAGAACCCACTGTAACTTGGGCTTGATTATGTCTTTCAAAGGACTGCCAGTTGATGGAGCCTACGTGTCTTGTACGTATCGGAAAGAAAAGCGTGGGACGCCTTCCAGCTCGTTGGACCAATGACTTTAAGAGGATGGCTGTCAACAGTTGGATGCGGAAGGCGGACAACCGCGAGAAGTGGAGCTCGGAGGCTTATATTCAGCAGTAGATTTAAATAAGCTAATATGATGAAGATTATGATGACGCTTAACCCACAACTATAAATTAGTAATGCCTATTATTTGTTCATACTTATTGGCATACACAGACTAATATATATGTATGTTGTGCAATTCTAAGAATATTTCATTCATACGATTCAAAATTGATAGCCTCCTTTTTTGAAGTCGCTAAAAGTGGTCATTTCGAAAATAAATGTTTTTTAAATCTTACGAATGTATGCTAGAAAGAGTATAAAACTTTCTAAAAATAGGTTATAACTTTTCTGAACGGCTGCCCTTGGTTTTGTGGTCGCTAGTGTCGTTGTAATTTCATACCGTTTCAATATGGAGACTGTAGTTTTGTTTTTTGACCACCGGGTCAACAAAACGGAGCTAATATACACTTACTTGCTTCACTAATTCTTACGCCCTGTGACTCGAAATTGGGCTTTGCAGGTTCATCAGTGGGTTCACAAGGATTCGTCTCATTGCTATCGTTACTCTGTGTACTAGTCGTTACAGGCACTTTGATGCCTACAAGCAACAATGTGCTCGCGTTTACAGGCAATTTCGTGTTTGTAGACTCTGTGCTTTTCCCGTTTTGGCTCTTCGTTACGACCTGTACAGTAGTTCTATTTAACAATGCGTTAATAATGTTCTAGAAGGTTAAATTAAACTAAAAACAATTGCAAGCATGTTTGAAATTTCTTGAACGGCCAGAAGTCAGTCTAACTGGACTGGCTTTGCTATACAAATGACAGCTAGTTTTGTGTGTCAATTTGAAACGCCACCGCAAAAGTCTCAGGGAAGTAATTTTGACGTATATTGTTTATGGCTGCCTTGAAAGATTGAAATAATCATAAAACTTTGTTAAATTTCACTTAATTTGTCGGTGCTTTTGTGAGTTTTTTGTATTATTTGTGTTATATCGAGGTAACAAATATGAGGAAATGTGTCTTTTGCAAACGTTGCTACAGAAAGGGGAGTAATACGTTGTTTCACAGGTACGTGCATTTTTGTCGTGGCATCGTGGGTTTTTTTTTATTCAAAATTGATGTAAAATTTGTATGTAAACCATCTGATTCAATCAGAAATGCAATACTATATTATCAGTATAATATTGAGTTACGAAAAAAATCATATTTATTTGTGTTGTTTAAAATTTGCTAGTGATTCAAAGATTTTAATATCGATATTTAGAAAGTTGGCCAATATCGACATGGAAATTGTAATATTTAGAATATTGTAAAACGCAGTCAGTCTTCTGTTTCGATACTGGCATACCTTTGACTTCGAAAGCAGGATGTTGATATATTTGAAGCCTTTGTCTGTCTGTCTTTCTTTGTATCTGCCTGTGGCATCGTAGCTCTAAAATGTATCGATAAACATATTTCAATATAGTTTTTCTTATACGAGGGTTATCATGAACTAGCGAGACAATCGTATCGTGGAATTCAAGCCACTTATTAAAACAACCACTAAATCGAGATGGTTTTATAGCATAATGCTTGACATCACTGGATTCAAGGCATAACTATGAGTTTCAAAATCTTTTGTTACAGGATTCTGCTGTATTATATTGGATTTACATACCTTGACATTCGTGGAGTGGCCCTTCTCGTGGTCATTAAAGGCTCGGCGATGGCGTTCTAGACCTACAGGCTGGAAATGAACATCTGACTATTTTTACAGGGGTCCTGATGGTGCATGGTCGGCTTACAAAACCCAGCTGCGAGTTGCTATGCTCTTCGGCGACAAAGAACTGTCTCTCTTTAAATTACGTTCACCATCTTTTAACAGGCATTAAGCAAATTCGCGTTTGACGTATTGAAGTTCTGGATCGTCCACTAAAATTTCAATTTACTCTTGGATCGTATTAAATTCTGAATAAACTGTTTCTATTTGAGATATGCGAGTTTTAAATTGATACAAGTCTACTGCTGAAATAATTGAATCTGTAAACGTTTCTTTAAATTTAGAACTACGCTACTTTATATCATAAAGCAGTTCGAACCATTTATCTAGCTAGGAGGCTGACATAGTCAAACTGGGACCATAATTTCTTTGATGAGGAAATGGCGTGCTGCGATCAGACCCATTCCAATCGACAGGCGGTACGTATACAAACAATCTATTGAAGTTACAATATTCTAAAGTACCGGGTTTCAATTAATAGATTTTATGAAAAACGCGTTTTTTTTCGCACGATCACAATACCTTCTTCACATATAGGACTCCGAAAAAAAAATATGGTCCAGGTTGGACCACGACAAAAGGTTCAATTAAATCGAAAGGTATCATCTAGAGTTCTCGACAACAATTTTTTTTTAGTAAAGAAACTTAGAGCTAGTTGGAGCTAGTAGTAAATGGCAACACTGTTGAATGTTCCGAAAACCACCAAAGAGTTTTTCTGTTGTTGTTAGGTTGAAAAACTGCCTATTTCTAAAAATAATAAATCGAAATATCAAATATAATGTCAACTTGCGGACTTTCATGTTCTTTCGTACCGCCTACAGCGCCAAAATGGCATTATTCAAATAGCCACAAAAAACGTTTGACAACAGCCAGTCCAGTGGGTAGTATTAGAGGTCAGTGCCAGAAGTGCAAAACCTTTAGTATGATCTGAGAATGTCTTAGGTAGGCTATACATATATGTAGGGCTTTTTACGCAGGTGCTTTTGGCGCACCTGCCTTGATGACTTACCGGCTTAGAAACACTATCATCCATTCCCCAAATCCAAGGGCTATCTTCCTAGAAAAAAATAAATAAATAATCACCGAAATCTTCAAGATATCGTCTAGGATAATTATTCGGCAACAAAGTTTGACAATAAATGTATCTATAATTTATAATATCTGTGTTCAATTAAGTATAAAGTCCATGCTTCTTAATTAATTTTATTTTATTTTTTAATTTATATAAGATAATGTCTACATTTGTTAGTAACATTTGTACTTAAAACTATGTTAGTAGCAAATTTTTTTTCGTTTATATTTTTGTACTAGAAAATTTTTTTTTTACTATTTATATAACTTGCTAAGGAAGTTTTTTGTTTTTTCTGAGTTTCTACAAAACAAATATAAAAAAACGTAGGTTCAACAATTCAACATTTAAGTTCTTCTATTAAATAGCCCAGTAGATACTGAGACGGTAAATTCGACCAAAGAGTGAAATAATCCTAAAAGTTTTTCATTCTTTCTTATTATTACTCAACAGTATTTAATATTTTTTATTTATATATTGCAAAATTTTAGTTTTCATATTTATAGATAGAAAAAAAATGTCTCGCGACCAGCTTGTGCCTAAAAACGTTGATGAACTAACACTAGATTCTAAAATGGCGAATGTTATATCTACCTACTGAACATTTCATTTAAATATACTAGATATGCATTTACCAGTAACTTCTGAGTAGTCAATACGTAAAGTCGTAATATGTCAGTATTATTTAAGATGGCACCCTATGCGATTGCAACTTGCTTTATGGGAGTTAAGTCCAAATGAACAATGTTAGCCTACGTATAAAGAGATAAAGTTTATTTTTCTGTAAGAAAATATCTTGCAATTTGGAGAAGAGGAAGGTCTTTAAACGTAAATATTGAGATATATTGTTATACACACTTACCCGTTTCGATCGTAATATCACAGTTTTTTGAGGTCCATAAGATTCCGTGGCAGAAAAAATATTTGGTAATACTGTAATAAGTAGGTAATTTAAAAAATCACACTGAACAAAAAAAAACAGTTAAAATATATAAACAATATTTTATCACACAGCATCTAAAAACAATCACATACCTAGTAATATAAAAATTGAATTATAATTTCCACACATCACTACTACTTATAGAGGAAACAGAAAATTATCTGCGTAATTATAACTTCTGGGGTCTGAGTTTAAGACCACGTTTTGAAAACACAATATTTTGGAAGTGATAAAAAAGTTTTCTTAGTGAATCTTAGTTAAAACGTGTCCAATCAAAAAAAAACTCTATTTCGTCACCGCTTTTTGTAATAATTCGTTACATGCATATAATTTGTTAAATTTTGCTTTAGAACGGCACCATAGGTTTGAATATCATGCCTCTTTTTCAAATAGCGCGTTTTCTGAATATCTCTTTATTGGTCCGTCACCCACCAAATGGCAGTGACATCGCTGCCGCGTTGTTTATATACATATATAAATGTCAACTATCTGCTTCAAACTGGTTTTTGCATAAAATATTCATTATTCTCAGCATTAGTCATCTCAGAGAATTCCCTTGCATAAGGTTACATTTTGTCTAAATATGCATCGGTGAAGGGGATTCCCTCTCAACCTCACCTGCCAGGGAGTACCCAAACATCTAAAGTTGTTCTCGACCGTTGTACGCCCCGCTGTGGGGCACAGGCAATCTCATTGGAGATGGAGGGCTTAGGCCATATTCCACCACACTGGCCCAGTACGGATTAGCGGACGTTTATCAAACTAGTGGCCACTTGACTGTCAGAGTTTTTAAGCCACCCATAAGACCATTGACTTGGCTAAACGGCTGTTGTCGTATAACAACAAAGCGTGCCCCCTGAATTCCGAAAAAGCTCAGAACGTGCCATTAGGCGATCACCCATCCACTTACTGACCACGCACGGCGTTGCCTAACTTTGCTTATGGTTTCCAAGGTATGGATGCGACTGGGCTACAGGCTTCTCATATAGTTACGACTTATTAAGATATAAATAACTCTAAAAAGATTCGAGAAAGAGAGTTCATGCAATACGTAAAACTTTTAAATATTTTTGCTGCACCAAAAAAAACACAAAATGCATTGCAAAAAGCTTTTTTTTCATATGGCAAACAAACATATGGTCTGCCTGAAGTTACGCGGTTTCCGTAACCTATGGACAATAACAATACACCCCTGATTTTACTTTGCTTACGTTACCCCTGACAACTCGAATCATTTTAAAGCAGGATTCACAAAAATTTTCAGCGGTGTTTGTAAAATTTGGCTCTACTAGTGGTTTGCAGTGAAGTGAGTGAGTGATTTTGAGACATCTACAATTTTGTAAAAGTGTTAATAAATTTTCATCTGTATTTTAGGCATTAAAAAGTATTTTGGCCCAGATATCTAGTTAATTTATAAATTAAAAAGTTTTGTTTAAAGTTTGTGGATAGTTTCTAGTTTGTCCTGTGCATGTTTGTGTATAGAACTACGATACAGACACATGCATACTTGATAGAATTGGCGCGTCATTACCGCCCGTGGGTTCTATGAACGCGCGCTTTACTTAGAGAAAATAAAATTTACAAAGAAAAAGCCCCTGTGAGTAATTAAGATCTTAGCACCCGCTTTACCTGCACATAATGACACTGCTTAAGAGTAAGTGTGCTGAAAATTAAATAATGACACCGCATTTACTTGTCTAAGAATAATAGTTTGAAAATTATTAAGGCAAGAAGAATAATGCGTTACAGTCCTGGCACCCGTGTTCTGATTCGGTGTAAATTAAATCATAAAATTAAATAAATAAAAAAACCCGACTGTTTGAACTAAAATGTAACAAGTGCACCTAGAACACACCAAATATTTAACTATAAGCAGTCGGAACTCCTATTGTTTCGTCCCGTTACAACTATCTGCAACGCGTTAGGTTACGAACGCAGCCGGTTTTGCTTTTTCTTCAATAATCTGTGGTCGGTCATTACACTCGGCAATAAATAAAATAATAAAAATGTTGTGATTTACACATTTAAATTTTTGCTTTAAGATTTCTAGTATTGCGTTGTAATAAACATTAATTTGTATATAAGTGTGAAGCGCTGTGAGATTAATGATTTTGGACGAAATTAAGAACATTCATCGGTAGCAGAGCGTGGTTGCCGAACTACATATAGCTTGATTCTGTATTTTTGTTGTACCTACCTACATATTATATTTGATATAATTTGAACTTAATTTTGGAACTTTGTATGGCACTTCTCCAATCCAGAGTAATATTTCGATATTGTTTTTAACTAGTATTGCGGCTGGGTTGGCATACATAAAAACATAACACTATTTCTTGAGTAGGTTTAGGTAAAATTAGTTTTATTGTTTTAAATAGCATTTTGTTTTCACTGTTCATACGTTGTTTTTAAATATTTGTATTATAGTTTACTTTTGTAAAATTCTACATTTATTTCTTGTTGATTTATATTTAATTGCCAAACCTATAACTGTTTTGGCTGGAGGCTTGCGTTGGCTGCAACCTTGATTATAAGGATGGACAAAAATGATGCCCTACTTCATAGGTATGAGCAGCAGATGCTTTTGAGCCATTGCGGGCTTGCAAGAAGTGGATGTGGCTAAGCTTACCACATCTTTGGACCAGATTCGTCGGGCTGAGGCTAATACCGTTGTCCCTTGTGAAGACTCAATTCCCCAGGGGAAGATAAATGAAAAGATAGGTGTAGTTCGTAAATACAATTTAATTATAGTTCCCTATACGATCGCACTTTACAAAAATTAATTAATTTCAATCCCTTTTATGCCATACACAAGTTAACTTCTTCGTTTCAGAAATTATTCATTTTGCCGTCTTTTCTTACTTTGACGACCGTATTACAATTTTTACCCCGGTCGACTCTAATATCGCCAAAGTTGGCAAATCGTGGTACGACGTGATTAATCCAATGGTTTACGACAATCTATGTCAACTCCATATATTTCCCGAATTTTTAGGATACGAGACTGTTCTCGCTTTCAAGGAACTTTTAACAGTCTTTTATAAAGTTGAGGTGGTGCTCAACTCAAGGCCCCTCTGTGCGATTTCCCCGGACCCCAATAATTTAGAAGTGACCTCCTGGTAATTTTTTTAGCGAGACACTTTTCTGCAGTACTCTGTTGTCGGTCATTACACTCGGCACTAATTAATCTTGTAAAACTGTTGTAATTTACATATTTACAATTAATTTTCACTTTTAAGATTTCTAGTACCTATTGAGTTGTAATAAACATTATTTTGTAAATAAGTGTGAAGTGATGTGAGATTAATGATTACGGACAAACTTCGCTACACCAGGAAAGTTATTTGTCTTTATATACTTACTTAATCTCTTATTTACTTGATATAATTTAGGGCTCCTCTAGGTCCTCTTAGAGGACATTTAGACAGACAGACATGGTCCATGTACGTACAGCATAAGTACTAATTAAGATTAGTAATAGTTTTGTAGTTTTTAACTATAGTTGGGTTGCGCTTTACTTGTTCTATACGAAATTAAGAACAACTATATTTTGAGCAATCTTTTTGCAAATTTTTGCATTTAAATGAGTCTCGCCTGCTTATAGTTAAATATTTGGTATGTTTTAAAGGCACTTGTTTACTTCTTTTTAGTTCTTGCAATCGGATGTTTTTTACAGCTTTTTAGTGTTATTTTTTTCTAATTTTTTTTTCTCGTGCTTTAATATTTGGCTGTACGTTTCATATATTTTCATACTCGCCTTTTAAAGCCCTTTATTTTGATTAGCAACATGAGGGTCTTGAAAAAAAAAAATTTTTACCCGCATATAATCCGCCGTTTTGATTTCTTAGAAATTTTAATATACCTAGTGTCACCACACAATCATGACAAATCAAATGACACCTCGCATGTCAAAATCCTCAAGCCGTTCAGGCTGTAGGGCGTGCCAAAGAAATGGACATACATACATACATACGCTTAAAAAACATTACCCTCCTTTCTTCCGGCAGTCGGGTAAAATCTATCAGCAGTGCTTTTTATGATAGATATTAATTTATAGTTATCCAGTTTTTTGTTACTGAAATGCAAAACCGAACCCGTGCCCTTTTTTGTTTATATCAATGACCTGTGGAAAGATTTTGTTAATTTAGTAAGAGTATTCCATGAATACAAAGGTTCTTGAAAACGGCCGAAAGAATAGGCGGAAAAGGTTGTAATTTTATACAGTAAATCTTTTACCAGATATTTTATATAAATGTTTCGAATTTCGATATTTTTGTAGGTAAAACCATAAGCAGTAAAAAGGTTTATTTTACAAAAGTCCACATGGACGATGTCGCGGGAAAATACTAGTCAAGAACATAGATTATATAGATACATAACGTTGTAATGTAAAAAACAAACAGAATATCGTAAAAAAAGGAAATCAAAAATATAAAATTATTGAAAATCATCGCTCGCCATCTGCAGGGCATTCATCCTCATACCTGAGAACCTAAATGGTCACGTACAGTGCGGTGTCAGAGAAACTTCCTCCCGCGAATGCTTGGATTGTGGAATAAGCTCCCTGCCAAGGTTTTCTCTAAGGACTACAGTACAGGGTTCTTCAAAAAAGAAGTTAGTAGATTTTTGAAGGATCGGCAACGCGCGAGGTAGGAAGCGTCGATAGTCTGCACTGAAATTTACAGGGCCCGTCGTACAACTGCATGGCCAGTTGGACCACTGCCCCAAAATGATAATATTAAAGCTTTTATCCGACTTTAAAAATGGAGATTCTCAAATGAGGTTTTCATGAAGGTTTTATAATGAACTAAATATTATTCATTTTAAGCCTACTTTTAGAGGGATGGAAGTTGTTCCAGTTAAAAAACGTCAAGTGTGAGTCTGATTTGCGCACTGAGGGTTAAATACGGAATATAAATACCAAAGCTTTTTAACTAAGTTCAATTGAAGACAAGGTTTTGCACTTAAAATCTTAAAGCTTTATTCCAAGTGATAGTTTTAAAATGGCTACCTATATCTCTGTAACTTTGATCGCAGGCTAGTAGTTTCTTTACAGAAGTAATAGATCTCATCAAGATCTTCGTTTCAAATGACAGCTGTCAAACTAGAAAGTGGTATATCTCCGTAAATATTTATCATAGACTAGTAGTTTCTTTACAGAAGGATAGAAGAAGAATGGTTAGCCGACCATTCTTTTTCTAACGGAGACGCAGATATCCTGCCCGGCCGACACATCATACCTTCATTACCCGGATACAAACTCGAGCATTATTTTGTGAGTCGCGCCGGTGTATGTATGTTCGTCCGGGAGGATATCTGCTGTCGCCGCCTTCATAGCCTTGAAGACAGGGACCTGTCGATATTGTGGGTGCGCGTAGATTATGGTGGCCACACTCGTATCTATGCGTGCCTATACTGGTCTTATAGCGGTGACACGGACGCAGCTCGACTCTTCACGCACCTGAGTTTGACGACTGACAAAGTTCTAGAGCAATATCCCACAGCAGAACTAGTTATTTTGGGAAACTTTAACGCGTATCATCGTGAGTAGCTCAGTTCTCGAAGTAATAACTATGCAGGGATACTGGACTCCTTACTGGACCTTCTGCTGACTACACTACTACTACTGTCTCGTTCGGACTCAAGTGTCATGCACACAACCCGATCCATCTGGGCCAACTAATTGACTGGTATGGATTGCGAGAATTATACGTAACCGCGGAGGCAGATCTGCTTTAGCTCAGCAGATCCTGACGTCAGCGCAGCCGCAGTCACTGAGACAATCCTCGCTGGTATGGAATGTTATATTCCTAACCCGCGAGTAGCTGCCGACGTCAAAAAACGACCTCGGATTAATAGGTCTTGCAGAGAAGCTAAAATTCTTAAGCAAACTACATATGACGCTTGGACCACGGCTCATAATAATAAGGATCCAAATATTTCTGAGGTAAAACGCAAATTAGATGCAGACAGCATTGAGGCAGGTTCAGTTAGAAAGCAACGGCTAGAGCAAAATTCTTTTGCCAGTCGTCGTTACCTCCACTGCGAAAGACCGATGGTGACTTGGCCCATAGTGCTAAAGAGAAAGCCGATCTACTGGGCAGTCTTTTTGCCTGAAACTCGAATATGAACGCTGTACTACCTACTTTACCGTCGTGCGGTAAGACCATGCTGGAAATCTCCATAACACAGCGGGCCAGACGGTATACCAGCAGTGGTGCTTAAGCAGTGTGCTCCTGAGCTATGTCCTGTACTCACGCGCCTCTTCGCGCTTTCCTACCACACTTGGCAATTTCCGTCTTCATGGAAGACTGCTAATATGCACCAAGTGCCCAAAAAGGGCGATAGATCAGATCCATCGAATTACAGGCCTATCGCTATAACCTCTCTCCTCTCCAAGGGTATGGAGCGTGTGATCAACACACAGCTTCTAAGATACCTAGAGTTACACGGGTCGTGCAAACATCCCTCGTTCCGTTGTGGAGGAAAACCGTTGATAACTTGTGTCTCAAATCGAGACCACACTGTCCAAGGTCCAAACTTGGTCCGATTCAACCCTACAAAGACACAAGTCTGCCCGTTCACCGCTAAGAAAACCCCATTCACTGTATTCCCACAATTACAGAACACTCCCCTCTCCATCTCCAAGAGCGTTGGGATGTTTGGTGTTGACATCTCCAGCGATGTTCAGTTCCGAGATAATTTACAAGATAAAGTGAAGCTGGCGTCCAAAAAACTAGGTGTGAGTATACCGAGAGCGAGGCAGTACTTTACGTCGGAGCAGAGGTTGTTGCTTTACATGTCGCAAGTTCGGCCCCATATGGAGAACTGCTGCCATCTCTGGGCAGGTGACCCCGGATCCCAGCTTGGACCTTGTGACTCGGTTCAACGACGGCTTGTGAGAATTGTCGACAATCCCAAAATCTCTTGCCGTATCAAACCTTTAAGTCTGAGGAGATACTTTGCCTCCCTGTGTGTGTTCTACCGTTTGTACAATGGGATGTGTTCTGAGGAATTGTTCGAAATGATGCCCACAGCTACTTTCTACCATCGCACCACTCGGCCATCGGCAGGGAATTCCTTCTCACACTTTAGAACCGAAATGGTCATGTACAGTGCGGTTTCAGAAAAACTTCCTCACGCGAACGCTTGGGCTGTGAAATGAGCTCCCTGCTAAGGTTTTCTCTAAGGACTACAGTATGGGGTTCTTCAAGAAAGAAGTTTGGTAACTTGGTAACTTTTTTTAAAGAGGCTTCACCAGTACCACTGCATATTGTGGCATGGATGTAGTCTGGAGTCTTACCTGACTAAAACTATGATTCTTATCTGAACTAATACAATTGAGATGAAGAGGTTGTTTGATTTTTTTTTAAATAAACTCACTTAGTTTTGAAACTACTAGTCTGATTTTAATTTTTTTTTGCTTATGATAGCCCTATACTCTATGAAGATTATAGGATATTTAACATCACGCATCACGCAAGCAGAAACAAGAGAAAACGATGTAATAGCGCGAGTGAGGGATACGACGAAGGATGTCAGCAACAAAAAACCGCCCAAGTGGGAGTCTGGCTTGCGCACCGAGGGTTCCGTGCAAACTTCTTATATGTTGTATATTATTAAAAATATTTTACGGTTTTCGCCTTTTTTCGTTTTTCCCTTATCTGTGCTATAAGATGTAGGTTTTGATTCTCTTGCGAGTTTCGAAAATTTGCGGTATAAACGGCTGTATCTTTTGATTCTATTGACTTAGAAGATTGATTTTTTTACAGCTCCAAGGGACAGTAGACCTGAGTATTTGATTTAATTGATACTTCCACGCTTCGTCAGATAAAGGGTCTTGACAGACGGACGAAAGACGGACGGACGAACGGACGGACAACAAAGTGATTCTTTAAGGGTTCCGTTTTTTCTTTTTGAGGTACGGAACCCGAAAAAGGGCAGAACACACATAAAAAAAATGATAAATGTTTTAATTTGAACTTAATCCTTTCCATACAATGTTCTCGATCCAATCAACAAATGGAGACACTCTAGTATACAATCCTGGAGTGTCTGACCTTGCGCAACTAATGCCGAAAGACGTTACTCCAATCAGGTAATTAATTTGTACTTAAAACAGCTCCGTCGTTGGTAAATTTATTTTCACTTGTAATGGTCCTCCGGAGTCACCCTAGAAAATATAAGGTGTAAATTAAAGTCTTTACACTACACATGCTCTGAAAGAACCTTCATGCATAGTCAAAAATAGGGTTGAAAGTATGTGTTTACAGAGATTATTAATTTCTTGCCCGTTTAGAGGGAAGAAAGTTATAATATAAAAAAAAGCACTTTCTATTTAAAAGCTGACATAATAGCTTTTTTATATTTGGTACAATGCCATCTGTGCTTATAAAAGCGAACCATTTTTTAAATATTATTACTTTTTTTGGAAACGTGAATGCTACGAGCATACGTTCATAACATCTCTGACCGCGGAGAAAAGTTTCGTGATGTTATTTTTTGCTATGTTGTCATACTTAAAATACATTTTTTCATAAATAAATGAGACATGTCATAATTTGTTACGAAACTAATTCACTGTCAATGTTCTTTTTTCTTGTAAATAAAATTCCTTATATACAGAATATTTAATGTTTTAGTTAATTTATAACCTTTCAAAAAATAAAGTATGCAAATTCAGTTCACAAATGAAAAAAAAAACAATCAATAAGAAACAGTCGTTAAGAATAACGACTAGAAGTAAAACTATATTTTCTTTCTTATCATAGCAAAATAAAACGTATTCTGTATATGGCATGAGTACACAACTTTATTTACAATTGACTGTGAATTAGCTTCGTAACAAATTTTAAGACCAAAACAAGAATATTGCAAATTAATTCGATCTTAAACCTAGACTAGCTACCTGACAAGTATCGACTCCGCCAGACAAGTTCCCAGCACAAATGTGGGTGTCTTCAATACTCCACAAGTTTCTATTGTAGTAAGGTTGCAGCAGTTGGTCACATTTGTCTTTATCTATTATACTTAACTGAACAACTTGAAGCTCATCTGATGTCATACCTCGAAAAAAATACATAATTAAAGTAGGATAAGATGAAAGTCAAGTTCAGTTTGTGCTTACAAGAAAACACCACATGAATGTAATTCATGTATATATTCAAATTTTTAATTCAATGAAAATAGGTAGGTGATCAGTGGCTAGATATATATAACCCACATATTATTATGTGAGGTACAACCTCTTTTTACCAACCACTTCACCCTGCTGGACAGTCTCTTGGTCCTGCGTGACGTGTTGCAACACTGCTTACGATACAAATATAATATAGAATAGTCACTTTATCAAGAAATTGCAGAGGAAGGTGTTATACATATATATTTATACACTTATTTAAAGGTTGAAGCTCAAAAACGGGTTACGCGTGTGATCATCCGAGTAACACTTGGTAGTGGAAGGATGAATATTTGAACGATAACTGATTTAAGGCCTGCCGCTTTATGAAGACAAACCTCGCCGTATAACAGTATAGCCTTGCTTGAGGTTTGTAGCCCCTAGGCATTCAATATGACGTCATTAATTCCAAAGATTTATACCCCGAAAACGATTAGTTCCTCAAACTGACAGATCTTATATAAGTTGGTGCACAGAATTTATCAGATCGCACACACTAAGCGCTTTAAACCTTTCCCCCGTACGCATGCGTACGCGCATCCGAGCTCAAGGGATTTACAAAGGCAGATAGATGCTTTTTTTTTATATACCACTTACGGCAAACAAGCCTAGGGTCTGCCTGATGGTAAGCGATCACCGTAGCCTATAGACGCCTGAAACATCAGGGATATCTCTCGCGCGTTGCAGACACTTCAAAGAATCTAATAACTTTTTTCTTGAAGTACCCCATACTGTACTGTACTGTAGTCCTTAGAGAAAACCTTGGCAGGGAGCTTATTCGACAACCCAAGCGTTCATGGGAGGAAGTTTCTCTGAAACCACACTGTACTGTATGTTGAAATACCTTGAACTCGGAGCAAAAAAATCAAGTTTTTAATGGTTCTTTTTCTTCTTGAAATACTGCTTCTGGCTAGCCATGTATGATATATCAGTGAGTCATAATATGAAAGGCAGACCATTCACGTTTCATACTAAATTGGGCACCAAGTGCTGGCACACAAAAAAAGGTAAACCTTGTTCGGAATATCAGCATCGAGCATTTTCCACTTTGGCACTACATCTATACTGATATTTTTATAAATTTAATATTTGGTTCACTTCATTTAACTACCTATAAATCAGTTGGTTATACAAGATTTTTGGGAAGGTGACCTTAAATACTACAACTACAGAAAAATAAAAAATATTACGACACCGAACCTCTGTGAGCATTTCTTTATTTATTTATAAGATTTGACTTCATCTGCAGCAAATTGTATCGAAAACATGATTTTTAGGCTTAAAAAAAGCTGAAGGAAATGTCTCAGAGATTTAGTGTCATAGTCAAAATTCAAGTCAAATTACATAGACAATCTCGATCAAATTTACTCGAAATTGTAGTTCTGAAAACTATTAAACAAGCTAAAAAAATAACAATATTTATTAAAGTCAAATAGTTTCCAAGATTTAGCCGACCAAGATAAACTTATCTTAAGACTTTAAGAAGCTTTCGTTGTACATCAAAGACTATATAATTTTATGACAAACACAATCAAATAGTCCAAATTTCTTCTCACAAAAAACGCACGTAAAAAATAGCATTCCGTTAGCAACTTGTTACCAATTTCCTATATTTATTTATTCACTGAAAAGATATATATTGATCATAGGTTTTTTAAATAATGTGTGCTCATTGTAAATAAAATCTGTTTCTCATCTTATTTACCTGTTTCTGTAACACCCCATCCAGTACTCGTAGCTCCAGTGCCAAGCGTATTTGTATCTGGTTTAGTCCAAAGGCAAGCTGGGAAGATGAGATTGGTGAACGTCACTTCGTTTTTTAGTTCTATAAGAGCTATGTCAAAATATTTCTTGGGTGAATCATATTGAGGGTGAACGATTATTCTTAAAATGTCTTCATCAACGAAAAACTGAAGAAAGACAATGTTCTTGGTACCAAACCTCACTTTCTTCGGCACGGGGTCAGCAACTGTAGTGTCTCTGCTGGATACCTTGGAGCAATGCGCAGCTGTCAGAACAAACTTGGAACTGATCAAAGAGCTGCCACACCTAAACACCCATCCACCCTCAAGCGCTTTCCAGCCTATGGCACCCTATATAATATATACTATAATATACGCACTATAATAATGAAAATATAAAGACTATCTGTCACATAAAATCAACTGACTATAGTCGACCTTGTCAACTGTGTATTTTTTATCTTCCACAGAATCACATTCGAGTCGATCATAAGGGCTATAGTTGAGTAAAATAGGCTGAAAATTTGACAAAATTGATGGAATGCGTTTATCTATGGTAATACATCGGTTACAGAGCCAAATCAAAATTTATCAACTTTCAGGTGTGTGTCAGCCCACGCCCCACCGCTGTGTCCAGACAATGTTCATACACATGTTTTTATATTAGTAAAAATCTGTAAGGCGAATTATTTCGTACAAAATAGTGTATTACGTACAAAATGACGCTTTTTCTTACACGAGGTCGAAAGCTTTCGAGAGTAAGAATATCTTAAAGTCCGGGCAATTTTTTTATCAGAATCACTTCAAAATCGCCATGGTTTCAATATTTTCCCCCTGACTTGTAGGACTTTTATACCGTGCGGTCCGTGTTGCGCTCACATGACTTACGATTATGGGCGCGCTTATGCGTGGAACTAATTTGCACTCGAAATCAAAAGCGATATTTTTAAATCGGACCAGCATAAGCGTGCGTGTCATCCCACACCCATTGCAGTGCCCAGCCAATGTCCATAAGCATGTTTTTATATCAGTATTAAGGAAAGCATACAAGATACGGATAAAATCTATAGAGCATAAAGCTAATTTCGTACCAAGTACAAAATGACACTATTTTCTTACACGAGGTCAAAAGCTTTCGAGGGTAAGAAAAACCATTTTTACTCGGTACGAACGATACTTTTTCTACAATTTGAAAGTCTGGTCCCAATTCAACATCAGAATCATTTAAAAAAAAACCGCAATTACTCTTCTATAAATAATCTTCGCGGCGCCTCGCAGCGGGCTTCATACAAACAAATTTCTCATTTATTTTTGACATTTACTAATCAATCATTGTGAAATTTCTTAGTCATAATCCCAAGCCAAATACTTAGGTCTGTGGTTTTTCCAAAATCTTGTAAAACTTTTTATTAACTAGAAATCTTTTTTAAAACCATTTATATGAAAAACTAGAATCCTGTATAACTTTTGAACTATAAAATTTGATAGAAAACTGGCATACTGCAGACCTAGATATTTATTACTAGAACATGTCTTCAAAATTTCGTGGTGTTTGATCAGCATGTGCCAAAAATAAGTGAGAAATTCGTTTGGATGAAGCTCGCTGCGAGGTGCCGCGAAGGGTATCTTCTTAAAAGTTAATCTAAAAACAACTTTCCAAAGTTTCGTTTTTTATTAGGGAAAATTCAAATGTTCCGGCAGGAATATTTATAACCGAATTCTCGGCAACCGAACTATAGAAACAACCACAGCTTGCTATAACACACGTTCTTACTATCTATAATCCAGAAGTTTCCTTGGGAATCCACGCTTCTAACTAAAAAGTTAAATTAAAAATATAATAGTTCTAATAGTTGTACCAGTTTTGCCTTTTAGAATTTCGTCTAACAATTACACATGTTTATTTTGTCTTACCATGTGTGGAAACTCCCCATTCTCAGTGTCCCGGCCATTAATACCAGCACATATACCATGCACTCTGCATTCATACGATAAACCTGAAAAATGGTTCAATATTTTAGTACCTTCGAGCAAGTAACTGGAATAAATATAAAATTTATTAAGGAAAAGTTTATTTTCAAATGGACGTCATAATTTTTTTTGGTCTTTTATGTTTTAATCGACTGCAAGACTGGCCTATAAAAAATGAAGAACAGACTACCAAAATTAATTTGCTACGCTGTACAGGCAAGATCAAACCAGATCCAAAACTGCTGTATGTGGGAAACTTTTAATGTACTTACCAAACAAATATTCTTCAGGAACTCGAGAAAATAGGTTACAATGGTTTGGATATATCATGAGAAGGAAAGAAAACCATAGATGACCCTATGGCTAAATATAATTAGAAATGACATAAAGAGGGTAAAATAAATGACATAAATGAATCTAGTGAAGATATACGAGAACTGACCTTAAATAAATAGGACTAAAGCCAAAAAAAAGAAGGAAAAATAACTGTAAATGACCGGTGTAACTTTTGAACACATTATCTATTCCACAGTTGACTTATAAACGACATGTCGATAACTACAACAATAAAATACTTACAGGCCATATCATTTAATAGTTTTTCATTTCGATTATGTATATCCCAAATATATTCGTAACATTCTGAAAACAAAAACTCTTTGAATCCCAATTTATTTAACCTTTAACCCAAATCATAACCTATAAATTGAACGTATAACATCAACCAATCATTTGAATATTAAACAAACGATGGAATAGCATTCAACAATTTTCTTTGTAGGCATTATATTATTTTGGGTCTCAGTAGCAAAATAAGTAGTAGTTATTTGATAAGCTCGTAATAATGATAAATAGGTTATATATATGTACAATAATATGCATATCCTCGTGGGAGCATTGTATGCAAAAATAATATTATATCACTTTCATTTTAACACATTTAACAATAAAAAGTGTTGTACAATTTTCACTTATGTACAGTAGCTTTAAAAAGAGCAATTTTGTTTTACTTCTCTTCGAAATAATTTTGTAGTATAATGAATCCGAAAATCGGAATAACTGAAATTTTGTTTTCCTTACGTTTCGAGACTTGCGCAATCATTTGCGGCTGATGTTTATGTGTCTGATTTCGAAGAAACTAAGTGTTGTTGGGTTTTTGAGTGTGTTGAGTCGAATATTAAATCAGTTTTCTGAAATTTAAAATGGACTATCCAATATGGTGTCCATTTAAAAAAAATCTGTTCTAAAAAGTTCTGTTGTGTTTTGGAGGGTGCTATATGAAAATATTTTGTGACTTATTATTAATTCAAGATAGCGGAACAATTATTGCATCTAGGTTTTTCAAAAGTAACCGATTCCGATGTAACGAAACGTCTTCAATTTTTTGTCAGAGTTTTACCATACAAGATCTAAAAATGTATTGTCTAATGAGCATTTTTTGCCAGAATTAGTTAGTTAGTAGTTGCCACAGATACAGAGAACTGGACAGCGCATTACCTAGCTAGCTCTGTTGCGTCTTGTCTATGAGAAAAGATACCACAGGCTAAATTTATCTCATTCTAAATAGTGGCCAAAGTCGTGGGCCTGTTACGCAGTCCATAGGACAGATTACAGAACTCGAAGTCTATGGTAGTTGCTGCCGGAAAAAAAAACTGAAATTTTAAATGGCGGACCCATATTGGTGTTTATTAAAAAATAATTGATTTCTATGTAACTAAGTTCTGTTGGGTTTTCACGGGTGCTCTATTGAAATCTTTTATGACTTATTATAATATTTGGGATGTAGCATTAATTATTGCATCCATTTTTTTCATAAATAATCGATTTCGATTCGTTTAGATATTTAATGTGCTGAATTAAATTTTTGTCAGTGTTTTACAATACAGGATCTGATATGTTTTGTCTAATGAGCATTTTTTTGCCAGAGTTAGTTAGTTAGTAGTTGCCATAGACATATAGACAGCACATTTTCTAACCAGTTGTCAAAAAAAAATAGTCGCAAAAGTGTGACAGACACGAAGCGAACGTTAACTTTGTCTCTTTCTAAAATGTGGCCAATTTCGTGAGCCTATTGCGCAGTCCATAGGACAGATTACAATACTCGAAGACTATAGTAGTTGCTGCCGGAGCAATTAAAAAAAACATATTTTTTATTAAATTGGTTTGTATATTTACAGATTCTACTGGTCAGTGAATTATTTGTCTCGTATTCTTATCAATCAATGACAAATTAGATTTTTGCAGTTTTGTTGTAATTGATCAATAATAGGCAAAGAAAAGTATTGACATCTTTGCTTACTTTCTTCGCTTATCCTTAATCCTGGTCTGCTAAAACTTGGCATTACAGCTTTAGGTATGTCACAAGGATTCACTTCGTCGCTGGTCACATTTGTTAGCTTATATTTTCGTTCATATTTGCTTGCAGTGTTTGCCTGGGAATAAAATTAATATTCATATCATATGTTGCATTTTAATAAGTGTTTTAAAATTACCCATGGAAAACCATTTTACGTCAATTTTTAACTAACATGCCCAAGAACAATTTTTGGAGTTTTATGATGTGTGATACCCTCCACTAACAGTGTCGGTATTTGCGGTAGCTCAAGGTTTCTGTTACTTTTATCTCTCTGTTCACGAAGACGGGAAGATCTTGGATTTCAGACTTTTTGTCTCGGGGATAAAACTAATATAGGATCCGCGTCAACGTAGGCAGTGTCATTGAGTAGTTAATATTTTTATTTATCTAACAGAGACAATATCAAAAAGAAGAAAACAACGATAAAATAAACAAATAATATATTATATTTCTGTATATTACACACAGCGCCATCAAGTACCAAACTAAGCAAAGCTTATGGATTCCAGATAACGCATCCAAATATTTTGAGACTTTTGCATAAACATATGTACATATAGAAAATACCCACAAAAACAAAGGTTCATCACAATTTTTATGTGCTCATTTTTTTATCATTTATAAATATTTTTAAATTATCAAACAAGATGTTATATTAAAAGCCATATCAGTAATTTTTTTATTTATTTATTATAGTTAAGAAAATAATTAATAATTTATGAATTTTACTTACAGTTTTTTTAATTATATCCCAAACCCATATATCATCCTGGAAGAAGAAAAAAAGAATTATATTCACTAGTACATCCTCTCAACTATACCGTTCAAATATCAAGTCAAAAGATTACTCCGCTTCCAAACAAAGAAATAGTGCCCCACTGTATCTCCAGCAGAAAAATCAATTCCCTTTACTATCGATAAAAAATATCATATGAGCTTCGTCTCTTTAAGTTCCAAAAATTAGGTAAATAGAATATTTTGCGACTATGAATATTTGATATTGTGGGAACTCTCGATTGAGGCAAATATATCCTCCTCGCTCTATCACCCAGGTAACTCAATTTTAAAACATCAAGCAAATTGAATGCTCCGTTAGGATATGAAGTAAAAGTGTTCTGCGGTATTATTGGCAGAAAAACATATTCCAGCGAAATCTCTCGATTGAGATGAAAGTAGCCTTATGTCCTTTTCCGTCCTTCAAACTATCAATGTGCCAAATGTCAAGTAAATTTGATGCTGCTTTTTGACGTTAAAAGATAACAACTAAACAAACAGTCGGTAGTGGTATAGCACGGACGCTAAGCAGGAAGAATTTCGTTCAATGACCGGTCACTATTTGTCTCTGTTGCACGCGAATAATTATTTGCCGTCGCACTCGCACAGATGCGATGACCGCTGTCATAGAGGAGCGCAACGACAAATAATTAACGCGTGGAACAGATACAAATAGTGACCGGTCATTAAACGAAATTCTGTTTCGAACCTGGTGGCACCTCTACCTCTTTCTCTTAATTTTTTAAGTACATTGAATATTCAATCCAATGACGTTTCGGTAAAAGAAGACAACGTAAGTAAACCTGCCGGTAAATAAAGACATATATGTTTTCTGAGATCCAAAATCCGCACTAAGCGTGGACTATGGTCCAAATCGCCCTAAGTGAGGGTAGGCCGTGTCCTAACAGTAGGGAGGTATGAGGCTGGTAAGGAAACAAACATACTCTCGTCCAAATATCTGTAGGGGCGCTTTTAAATATCTGTGCGAGGGCGCACAATATTTGTTAGCCACTTAATAAATAAAGATAACTTACTTAATAAATAACTATTAAATCATAATTATTTTGTTCTTTTAGCAAGTTATTTCATTAAAGTAAAGAATTTATCGAGATAACATTGGATTTATTTTACACTGACAGATAATGTCAATGAAGTCTCAACAGGAAATTCAATCGTGTAAGGATAAGAGAAAAAAAAACCTCTCTGATCTTGAGTGTTTTGTCGCAAGTGTCGTTGTAAGTTTACACCATATGGCGACTTGTTTTGATTATTGACCACCGGGTTGGAAGAGCTTGTTACACTTTACTTTTTTTTATTTAGATTTGTCAATAAAAATACCTACTTTAATGTATGGGTCTACCCAGGTGCTATTGCACTCTACATCAGACAGCACACCGCGCCTTAAGCTATCAGGCCTGCCCCTTATATACCCCTATAATTAAAAGCGTATAGGTATCATTGTTTTATTTCAGAGAAAAGGATCTGTAACGTAATAACTTGTATTTTAATCTGTGCTTAGTTGTCATTGAAGGTCACTCACCCACTTTAGTGTAATGAGTCCTGGATAAATAGATGGAGTCAACTGATCTGTTTCAACGAATAACACTGAAATCACCACAAACAGTTAATATTTACGTTATAAATACAATTAGATACAAACTTAGACTTACCAATTGAAAATAGGGCTAAGGTAACAATAATTACCGAAGAAACTTTTGAATACATGTTGTTTGGTATACAAAATGTTTTTTTTATTAAGCCGGTTACCAAAATACGCAACCTATTCTCAGAACTTGGTCTTAAATAATAAAAATATATTGAAAAACAAGCGAAAACGAGTTTGCTACCATAAAACACTAAGGTCAAAATACTTGGAAAGATAATAATAACTAAAAACGACCAGAAACACGTCGGGCTATGCTTAGAGTAGGGATCCGTAGCCCGTTATTCCAATATTTGTTTTTGGATTTGATCCAGGCTACTTGTCACCAGCAGCAGTGACCAATCGAGGGGATATATCTTCTTAAAACTTTTTTGCTCATTTTAACCACATATACCGGATTCAATTGCTTTAGTCTCAATAAATAAACAGTAATGAATATTTCTGGATATATCACACAGCGATCCTAAACGTACAAATACACAAACATGTAATGAAGTAATCCACTGTACGGAGATCGAACCCAGTCCGTCGTTTCGTCAGCAGAAAGTATCACTGGAAATGTTGTAAAATTATAGTTTTTGAATAAAATGAATGTGATAGTTAAAGTGGGGTCTGCTCTCGACATAACTAATGTTTGACTTCAAGGTCTCGCTAGACCAAAATAAAAGTGGCGTTTACTACATTTGTTGAGCGCATAGGCATAGCAGACAAGGCTTGAGCTTTTCCTACTTAGGTAAACATGGGAAGTATCTATATGAGATACAAAACAAATGTTCAACACGGTGTATATCTCTGAATCTGAATATGTCTACATTACCGATATATTCTCTGTACAAAGAACAACAAAAAATTAAAGGTATAAACTCTTTAATTGGTCTGGCATATAAATATTTGACCGCGTTTACTACTTTTGTTGAGCGCATAGGCATGACTTGAGCTTTTCCTATTGAGGTAAATTATAGGTAACATTGGAAATCTAAAGTGCAGTACAAAAGCGCCCTAATATTTTTACGTACCCCTTAACTCCAATTACGTCACAAAAATGTAGATCCAAAAGTATCATGAACGTGTTTGAACCAGCTTCTTAATAAAAAATGTCTTCTTTTTATTTACGACACCATTTTCAATGCGGTCTTTTCCCATTTCGCAATCCACCAAACTTTAAAACATATTTTGTTAAAAGTCAATCTCTTATTTTAAATTTAAAGAAACGTAGGTAGTAGCCGTTTAAGGAGAGCTGAAGTGGGAGGGTCACGGGAAGTCGAATTCTCTCACTTATATGCCAATCAAAGAAACAAAGCGAACTGAGAAAGAAGATGGTGTGGATGACGAATATACAACGAATTAAACGATGAAATTCAAGGTGCCTGAGATATGTTTTTTTGAGTACCTTATTAGAATACCAACAATACTCACGTGCATTGAGCTATTATGCAGTATGTACCTATCAGAGGAAACATTGAACCTGCAACTGTCTCAGAAAATGCAGTATTACATTGGTTACATTACTTGGTCATGGCCTGGTATCAACGTTTTCTTTCCTTCACCCTCCAAATGATGTGACCAGCTGTGGTACTTAAACTTGTGGACGAGCCTCACTGTAAATGACAACATTTCTTATTCTATGTTCAATTATGTGACTAGTATTAGTATAATATTTTACAGAAAACCTATGTTAAAAAATGTAATAGAAAATGCCTGACATTTTCATATTAGCAACGAAAGTTAAAAAAAAACTCTCAACTGTCAAAAACAATCGTTCGTAAACCATCGCCTTTAGCTCGGGCCAACATAGAACTCGTCATACACTCATAGATTTCCCGCACTTGTAAATACATGTACTTTTTATTTATTTATTTTGTAATAAAGATATAACAGAAAAAAATATTGATTACTAGCGTTTGCCAATCCTAAATTTGGTTATAGGCGTGAGATTCTTACAGCTACTTCTTAATTATACTAAATTATTCCTAGTGTTTTAAAGTAACTTTCCGTCCCTTAGAGTAGGTCCCCTTGTAGATGACATAAGCACAGACGGATTACCGGAAGTTTTGGAAGCGTGATGAAAACTGCTTTAAAAAGGTCTCAATTTTGCATTGACGCTGGAAGCCATCATTTGAAGGACATCATATACAGAACCTAATAGGCACCTAGTTTAATTTGTTTTCAAGATTTTTTTGTAAGTTTTTAATTTCTTGTATTTTACCTTCTATGGATTGAGTATATCTGTTACTTAGAAGTCCTAAGCCAATTTAAATGCGGTTTTATTACATTGGTATCACTTTGGAACGGAATATTTGGCCCGGATTAATAGACGTTGCTAAGCAATGTCCTAAGTAATACTCCTGAAAGTCTTACTTGGAGAATTCTATACAATACATACTACTGCTATTAGTCATTTTACCAGATTTTTAAAAACACCGCCTACCTAAAAGTCTATGTTTTTTTTTCATGTCAATTTATTGTAAACAGTGGTTTTGTTTATCGACAACGCTGTATGGCTTGTAATCTTTACCTGCGCGCATCCAATGTTATAAAGAGCAAAAAACCGGTTGAGTCGTCGAGTGCGAGTTTTAACTTGCGCACCGAACGCGGCGACGATACCGTAGGTAATTATGTCCCAGAATTATTTCCCTACCCCCTCACACCTCTCTCATCTGCCTAAAGTACCCTTCCAGGAGTCGACGTCAGAAGCTAGGAAAAAATAATTCATGGATATTTGAGCATCTGAAACAATGTTTTATTATTTTTAACACATTACGTGCTTAGACTGTCCTGAGTAAAGGAAATGAGTTACTCAGGCTTAGCTAAGAACAAGAGCATGGTTAGCAACGTGTGTGTGTCTAAGCAGTGTTTATTATTACATTATTTAAGCTAAGCCTATGTCTTAGCAATAAGTAATACTTTGTCTAAGCAACGACTATTATAACGGGCTTCAGTTATGTTCCTTGTTTTTTTTTCTTTAATTACGTTTCGCTTACTAAGCCTCTGTCTTAGAATGTTACTTTGGCTAAGCCACGACTATAAATCCGGGCCTTATAGTGTCTAAGTTCTATGGTTATTTATAGACGCTGCGCTGCAGTTTGTGTATTGTCATGCAATGTGTTTCTTTAACATTACTTAAATGAATTTAATGTTCTTTTGCATTATATAGACATCATGTTATGTTTTATATGCCACCAGATGGGGCTGAATTAGATGCCTGCCCAACTCATCTTTAAACCGATCTTCCACACTAGTGTGATGATTAGGAAATATTTTTTATCACATCTATTCAAAAAGAGCTAGTTGGTTCCTCGTAAACAGGAGTTAAAGTTGCACTTTGAATCCCTAGGAACGCAAAGTGATTTTAATTTGAAATATGGATTACAGCGATCGATCAAAAACATTGTATGAACAAGTATATAATTAGCTGTATAATAAAACTGGCTGGATGGCTAAAAAAAAGTTTGTGAAAAAGTAAAAACCACATGAAAACTATTCCACCTTTGTAATTTTTTACTCAAATTCGTATTTATGATGAAACTTTTATAAAAAAATTTAGGGTATCGGTCTCGTGTCCCCCCTGATGGTTCCCCTGGGGGAGACATCAGGATTTTAAAAGTACTGTTGTCTCCCCTAGGCTGGGGAGACAACGGAACTTGCTTTCTATTACTATTTTAGGGACTCGTATCCCCCCTGTCATATTCATATTTTTACCAACTTTAAAAAAAGAGGAAGTTCGCGAATGGTCTGTAGGTACCCATATAAGAGATATTATTAATCAAAACTAAAAATTAACCGACTTTAAAAAAGGAGGAGATTTGCGATCGAACCCTTGATCGTTGACTAGTAGTTTCTCCACAGCAATGATAGGTCTAATAAGATCTTTATTTCGGACGACAGCTGTCAACTAGAAAGAACTATTATTATCCGGATATATATATCCGTAACTATCGATCGTAGCCTAGTAGTTTCTTTACAAAAGTCATAGATCTCATTAAGATCTTTATTTCAGATGATAGCTGTCAAACTAGAAAAGGCTATATCTTGGTAACTATTGATCGTATGTATAGAAATGATACGTATCATGAGTGCGTTTTTCTCAAGTGGTGATAATAAAAAAAAAAATTACTATTCTTATTTATAAGTTACACTTATCTCTTTTCTCATAGAGGTTGATAGAAAGTAGAGTGTATAACTCGGTTGCAAAATGACTTGACCTCGTGCGCCTGTGCCATCCTTTGAATCCCTCGCTGCGCTCCGGATTTTACCTTAAAAACCTCCGCACACAAGGTATTCATTAATAACTTTTTAGTTTATTGTGTGTTGTACTGATTTAGGTTTTCATTCCCAGAAGGAAGTCCCTCTTAAACCATACTGTTGAACGCATACTTTAAATTTTAAATAGTCACGCATTTAGATTCTAAACTTCTTAAAAGCAACCGAATTCTCTCAGCTTGTCTTTGAATCAAGTCAAAAAGATAAAGATTTAGTGCTCCGTGTAGAACTGTAACTGCGAGTTACAAAGTAGCAACCTAGGTCCTGAGGTGAAGTACTGCTCTGCTCTGCTGATTACACCAAGTTTCTTGATCGCCAACTTGACTTTGTCGTTGAAGTCGTCTCAAAATTGGCTGGTCGCTAAAGAGTTGTAGTTCAGTTTCTTTAAGTGAACTTCTGTATTTTTTATTTTTATAATAAAGTTTATACAAACAAACAAACTTCAACACCGAGGACCCCAATGCTCTCGATGATGGTAAAGGATATGTTTTGGAATTGTAGAACCACAGTAAATACAGTTTTAAATATACTATAAGTTGCGGAGCCCTCGACACGCGAGTCCAACTCCCACATGTCCGTTGAATTTTTCATGAGTAAGTACTTTTGTAATAATCATAAGGGATCTGGAAGGGTGTCGTACCTCAAAAGGTAAAAGGAAACATTATAGAATCACTTTGTCTTTGTCCGTCTGTCTGTCTGTCTGTCAAGACCCTCTTTTCAGGAACTCGTAAAGGAATCACGTTGAAATTGATATTTAATACTAAGGTCTACAGTCCCTTTAAGCTGAACAAAAATCAAGCTTCTAAGTCAACTCAGTAAAAAAATATTGCGGAAAACGGACATTTTTGTCGCATATTTTGGCATTCAGAAACAAATCAAAACCTATGGGATACTTCTTGTTGTCCTGGAATCATGAAATCCTACTAATATTATAAATGTGAAAGTTTGTCTCTATGGGTGGATGGATGTATGTTTGATACTCTTTTACGCATCGGGATGAAACTTGGCATACATATAGGTTGGGTCCTGGAATAGCATATAGGCTGCTTTGTATCCCGAAATTTTCAAAAGTTCCCGCGAGAAGAACTATAACAGAGTTAGGAGTATCGGATTCGCAGCGCGCTCCATACAACAGGATTTTTCTCCTATGATGCATATCAATCCCTCAAACTCAATGTTTTTTTTTTAACACGACAAGACAACTAATATGTAGGTCTGTGGTGTTTCAGTTTTACATTAAATTGTGTAGTTCTAAAATTATTAGAGTCCAAATACTTGTAATTTATGGTCAAAACAGCTGCAACTTCGTGCTTATTATACACTATAACAAAAACGTTTCCGAAAATTTTAAAGCACCACAGACCTAGATAATATAATAAATTTTCGAAATAAAAAAACTTTACTGTCATTTTTACTAAATTAAATTAATAAACACAATAATTCGAAACACAAAAATCATTAGACAAATTTGCAAAAATCGAATTCTGCGTGACGTTGGCTCGCTTGACAAACACGGGGAGCTTGAGACGGGGGAGGCGAGGCGAGGTAGCAAATTCAGTCGCGGGCCGTCCGTGAGCGAATCTTCACTTGTATTGAGTACCTAAGGAAACAATCACGAAAATATCACTGTTGCAGGTTTCGTTTCGCAGCAAGTTAATTAGATTTTTTTGATTTTTAACTTGGTACCTATTTAGCGTAATCTATATAAATAAAAATGAATCGCAAAATTTGTTGCTAAGCGCAAAACTCGAAGACGGCTGGACCAATTCGGCTAATTTATTTACGAAAGGCCAAGGTTTTTACTAAAAAGAACAAAACGGTCAAGTGCGAGTCGGACTCGCGCACTAAGAGTAAACCGATTTTAATGAAACTTTGGTAAGTTGTTATGCACACGCCGGGAAAGAAAAAAGCGTCAAGTGCGATTCGGACTCGCGCACTTAGGAAAACTCGAAGACGGCTGGACCAATTCGGGTAATTTTTTTGTTGTGTTTGATAGTGTTAGGGCAAGGTTTTTATGAAAGAAAAACGGTCAAATGCGAGTCGGACTCGCACTTTAAGGGTAAACCGATTTTAATGAAATTGTTATGCACATGTCGGGGAAGGTTTCTGAATTAGTACAACCCTTTCTCAATAGGTTGGTGCGACAGTTGTTTGCCGGGTCAGCTAGTAATACCTATAAACAGCACTGTCTAGAACGTGCAAAATAATAGTAGGTAACTGTACTTAAAAGTGTTACCATTTGATTTGCAATTTATTGACCCTCGATCAGACAGGATCATGAGTAAGTTACACTTATATAACTTGTAGAATTCCAACGACAACTCCTCACTTATAGAAAAAAAAACCGACTAACACTTGACGTTTTCAAGTAGCTTATGTCCTTCTTCGGGACTCAAACTATTTCCATGCCAAATTTGATCGCAGTTCCCCCCGCCCTGATTAAGGTTATCGTTGTAAGATTTCAACGGCAACTCCTTAATTATAAAAAAACCGACTCACACTTGACGTTTTCAAGTAGCCTGTCCTTTCTCGGATGTCAAACTATCTCCATGCTAAATTTCATCTTAATCAGTTGTACCCATCTGCCAAGCCTACCCGTCTACCAAGCCATCTTCGTCCTTTATAATATTAAATTTTATAAAAATAAAATTTAATAATAATAAAAAAAAATATATACAAAAAATAAAGTTGTTATATAAAACTAACATAATTATCAAAATAATAATTAAATAGGATCGTGGAAGATCGAGGACTTAGAAAAAGTTAGCCAGGATCGTGGCGGTGGAGGTCTTTAATATTTTTGTAGACTTTCTAAAGACGGGCTTAACACATTTATGTAGTTAAAAACCTAAATTCGAAAATAAAATAAATTTCATTACTAGAACACCCGGGACAGCATAAGTTTACGTAGACATACATAGGCAGCGGCGAGCGTCGCGGTGCCACCAAATATAAAGAAAGCGTATGAAGTGGGCATATGCAAAATGCGATAGATTTATATAAAATACAATGTATTATTGAGTGAATACATTATAATATGAGAGGGATTATGTACCTTTCTGATGGCTAATAAAAGGTGGTAGTGTTGTAGTGACCTGAATATTGGAATGAGACTCTTTTGCTTGATTTAGCGATGGATGTTGCTTCGTATGTTTGATTGCTTATACTGCTGCTATACAATACAGGTAAAAAGACCTCACCTGAGTAAAGTAAAGAGGAGATAAGGAGATGATGGAGGCATGCCCGGGGATCGGAAGCTTAAAACCTACTGATCTCTCAGAATGTTTATCGTTAACATTCGTTAGTGGCTTCAAGTTACATCGGCTGAGCTCACAGACGGTTTGAACATCTCTCGCCTAACGTTTTGATCCGTTTGTTTGGGTCAAATACGAATGTGAGTTCATTGCCGAGAGACTTGAACGACGACAACAGATCACACAGTGTAGAAGGGTAAAGGTTCTTGCCCCGAGCTGTCTGTCAGAGTCGAAAAACTGCGAAAGAAGGCAATTATTGTTTTATTAAAATTGACACGTAAACCGTTGCCATATTGCGGGTGTCGGACGCTGATTACGCGAAGGCGACAGTGATACTTCACCTACGCGGCTGGTGACACCAAATAGGGAGAAGTCTTGTAGCGATTTGAATATTGGAATGCGACTCCTTTGCTTGTATTAGTGATGGACGTTGCTTCTGAGGTTTGATCGTTTATAATGCTTCTATATTACACAGGTAAAAAGGCCTCGCCTGAGTAAAGTAAAGAGGAGACAAGGAGATGATGATGGAGGCATGCCCGGGGATCGGAAGCTTAAAACCTACTGGTCTCTCAGAATGTTTATCGTTAACATTCGTTAGTGGCTTCAAGTTACATCGGCTGAGCTCACAGACGGTTTGAACATCTCTCGCCTAACGTTTCGATCCGTTTGTTTGGGTCAAATACGAATGTGAGTTCAGTGCCGAGAGACTTGAACGACGACAACAGATCACACAGTGTAGAAGGGTAAAGGTCCTTGCTTCGAGCTGTCTGTCAGAGTCGAAAAACTGCGGAAGAAGGCAATTATTGTTTTATTAAAATTGACACGTAAACCGTTGCCATATTGCGGGGAGTCGGACGCTGATTACGCGAAGGCGACAGTGATACTTCACCTACGCGACTGGTAACAACTCATGGAATCATATTTGGTTCGCGACCAAATTCCTAAAAAGCTGCGATACTGAATATTACATAAATAATATAACTCACACTTATTCTATCGTTAATCGATCAAATAAACTATAAACTATATTTTTTCGTACTTGAACTGATAATATACCTATACATTTAACCTGTTTATGAACGCTTGTTCATGTATGGTGTGGCCGCCGGCTTGAAAACCGAAATATATCATTTATAATCTACGACTGAAGTTACATGGATGCAGTGGGGCTTATTGCGTCTTGTTCTTCGGAGTGTGTTAAGCATGGGGCGTGCCCTCTTGGTGAATTCCATGGCTGATCCATTGGTACATAATAATTATTACCTACTACACAAATGGTTCAGTGGGGTTTATTGCGTCCTGCTCTTCGGAGTGTGCTTAACACGAGGCATGCTCTCTTGACAATGTCATGGCTGTGTCTGTGCGAACGGATGTCACACTATTTGGCCTAAAGCTGAGTGTTTGTGCTATGCACGCACAAGGATTTGTTCCTGAAACTACATATTAAGACTTCGGTCTTCAGCTTCGGCTGCAACGATAATTTAATGGTTATACCATTTATGACTTCACAACTCTAATCCTACGGGGGATGTGCGCTAAGTTAGCCTCGGTATGGACACGTACCGTGGGAAGCGCTGGGTGGAGCTTCCCGCCTTTTTATTTTTTTAGAAAAATAAAAAGCGCATAGGGGTAGAGGATACTATTTTCATTACCAGAACGGTGTTTCAGTCTTTCTCTTAAAGAACCTGCGGTCTACGTTGCACAATTGGGTCCTACCACTTAGACGATCACATAGCCAATCCTTCTATAAATTTATACTTCAATTTTCAAGTTTCGTGTTCATATTATTGTCTTATAATCTTTAATATCCATACCGGTTAGTTAGGTAGGTACGTTAAGGGTAGCTAGTAGATGTGTTCTTTGGGGGGTTAGTTACACAGTACAGCTGTTTAAGCGTAAAGAGGTACAAACAGACAGATTTACTTTCACATTTATAATATTAGTATGGATTTTTAAAATGAATACATACCTATTTAAAAATTTGCCGTATGATACCTATTTTTTAAAATAATTGTACCTACATCTACAGTAAACAATGTGTAACTAAGATTGAAAGTCTAGAAAGAGATTTCCAATTATTCCTAAGTAAAAAGAACCTAACAGTATTTAAATTTTTTTTAAATATTAAAAAATAAATTAAATATTATATATTAAAAAAACAAGCAAACGGTCCGCCTGATGGAACATCCGCATGGTGGAAAGCGTCACCATAGCCTATGGACACTTGTAACATTTCCATAATACAACCTTCTTTTACTCTAATATCGGCCAGTAAAGAATGTTCTAAATCGTAAACAAAAAAAGGCATTATTAGTCATTGTTATTTAAAATTGAAAGAAAATAGAAACTATGTTAGGTTATATAGGTATTTTCTTATGATTTTTATGTAAAAACTGAATTTGACGAATGATAAATAAAATATAATAAAATTATTAAATTTGCTATATTATTATTAATGTGGCAAACTGCATTGTGTATTTTAGCAAATAATTATGAACACACTTTTCCACACAGTTACATGAATTGACTTATTTATTATTTTGAACATACTATATTTCATCAAAACAGGCCGTGATTTTTATAGTCTTATAAAATATTATAACTAACATTAAAAGGCTGCTGAACTTTGGTCATTCAATTAACGGGTATGGAACGCCTTATAAACTTTAAGAGCCCTAACTTAGAATACTTATAAATTTTAAAATTGCTGTCAACCCCCTTGTCTCGGCCGCAGACCAACATAAGGGGTTTGGTAATAAAATAAGAATCCTATCATGGGCCCCGTTATTTCTCAGTAACAAATTAAAGTAAGCAACTGAAATTAAAAAAAAATCTTTTACATTACTATTTTACTGTTCGGAAGCAGTAAGAAAACTATTGCAAGCTATTTATTTTACCATTATTAAATTTATACTTATATATTGTAAATATCTACTTAATGAGTTTTTTTCAAAATAATTGTACTTTACGAAATAACGTTACGTAATTTTTGATGAAGTTAAGTACTACATTATAACTTTTAAAAAACGTGTTCACTGCATACTGCTAAAATAATGAAATGAAAGGTTATGATAAAGATTATGTAAAGCTGGCGAGGCGCAGCACCGTGCAATTCTGTCACTAATTTGGCAAAAAACGTAAAACGGATACCAATCTGGAAATATGGTTTTTTTTACCACCTAACAATAGTTTTCTTACTTATTTCGGACAGTTAAATAGCAATGTAAAAGATATTTTTCTTCTTAATTTAATTCGGTAAATAGAAATAACGGGGCCGATGTTAGGATTCTTATTTTATTACAAAACCCTAATGACGGCCTGCGGCCAAGACAAGGGAGATGACAGCAATTTTTATAATTTTAATGGATTTATTAGGCTTTAAAATACCCGTTAATTGAATAACCAAAGTTCGGCCGCCTCAAAATGTTAGTTATACTATTTTAATAGACTATAAAAATCACGGCCGAAATTAGGCTGCTCTAACAAACTAAGCTTGGCGAGCTTCATTTGTTTCCATGAAATACAGTGTGTTAAAATACTAAATAAGTCTATTCATGTAACTGTGTAGAACAGTTTTTTTGCTGTAAAACACAATGCTGTTTATCACATTAAAACTAGTTACCGTTAGAAATTTCAACAATTTTATTTTGTTATTATTGGTCAATTTTAAAAGGTATTATAAAGAGTTAAAGTTATGCATGGTAAAGTTTCAACACAAATAATAATAATTTCTATTAATATATTGCCCTTTTTACGATTCGACATTAGGATAGAAGAAGGCCGTAGTTAGGTAAAGGATGGCCGATATTAGGGAAATTTGCCGTACAAAACTTTAAACGCTTATTATTCTTTGTCACGTAATTTAAGATGTTTATAATCACTATATATACTCAAAAACATAAAGTGTAAATGTCAAATAGCCCGACAATGCAAATTCAACGGTGGATAACTTCAAGGTTTAGGTATGGTTAGGACTGGCAGTTGCATTTCACGTTAAGGGGCCGACATTTGGGTGTTTTACCCTATTCCATTTCAAAAAATACTTACTACGTATATTGTTTCGAAAAGAACAGCATTGTGGAAACCAATCGTCGAGTGTACAGTTCCGGAAAGAGATGTTGACGAATTACCAATGCCATTAATGATTGTAGAGGTAAATTTAGGGCGCGATTGAAAGTCTTGAACGGCCTTCTCTGTTATAAAATTATTCTGACTACCAGTGTCAAAAATTGCTCGCAAGTAATGAAATTTGCCGAAATTATCACTTACTTGAATGACTGCCGTAGCGAGTAATACCGTTGTGTTACAAGATTGATTAGGAGGTGACAAAGATGAGTTTGCTACGAGGGTGACTGATTCCGTATGCAAAAGAGTGTGATGTTTTTGTTTGCATTTTTGGCATGAAAAAAGGATTTGCCATCTTTTAACTGGTGAGACACCTTTAAACAATTAAAACACCATCGCTTTTCATTGGCAAGTGCCATTCGTTCTTCCAATTATTTTTCGATAAAGGAAGTACATTGGGCAATTGTGTGACCTTCGGCACAAAAGGGACATTTTATATAGGTTTTAAACTCGGTTTTAGATGATTCTGTGTCACTCTGGCCTGCAGCAGAAATAAGAGTATGTGATATATTCAATCGTTTGGTAAATGAAGTGGAGGGTAAATCTTTAGAAGTATGTGTTGATTTGTTAACTACAGTAAAATGTGTATCTCGTACAAGCGCTGAACATTTCGAGTGAAGGTAAGATTTTAAATCTGTATAATTTGGTAATTCAATTTTAGAATATTTTTCTTCGAATTCACGTCGCATTTTTGTATCTAGTTTGGACAAAATCAGATAAGATAAAATTAAATTCCAACTATCCACAGGTAAATTGATTTTCCTTAGTTTACTCAAATTTTCATCAATTGAATCTAAGGAGCGTCGAAACTCTGCTGCATTATTAATTTTGAAATCAATATTAAAAATGTCTCGCCAACAGGTGAATGCAAGTTCACGTTTGTTCTGGTGGCGATTAATTAATGCCTTGCAGGCGTCTTGGTAATATTCGCTACTGACAGGAAAAGTTTTTACTAAAGACAAAGGGTCACTACTTAGAGAAGAAACTAAATAATGAAATTTCTCTATGTTACTAAGTGTCGAATGATTATGAATTAATGCGCTGAAAGTATCAAAAAACTCAGGCCATTGTTTTATATCTCCAGAAAATTTGGGAAAAAAATTTTCGGAAGCCTAATATTTGATTCACTGCCTTTTGAAATATGTGCGAAATGTGCCGATTTGTTATTTTCAGTTTTAGATAAACTTCGATATATTGAAATAACTTCAAAATAAGTGTCATCAAACCGTTCGCTGATGTCATCACCATCATCTCCTTCAAAAAAAACTTTAAATAGCTAAGTGCGCCTCTTCGAAATTGGCAGCGATTTTTTTTTGCTTCTTGATTATAAGAACAGAATAAATTAAAAAGGTTGGAATCATCCTTTGCCTTTTTGCCGATTTCTAAAGCTTTACAAATTCTATTGTAGGCCATTGTACGCTTTCGACGTAATGTAGGAAGATCGTGAATTGTGTAAGACTCGTCGTACGACTTCTTCTTCTTACCCGGTCCACTTGACCTGCGTTTACCGACGAATGACATGCTTATTTGAAGAATATAAAGGTATGTGTAATAACAAAAGAGAAGTATATGTGGTGACAAAACCACTAACTTATTTGATGCGCGCTAAAACGAACCGATCTAAATAAGTACATAAGTAAAAGTAAGACACAGAGCGACACAATTTCCGAGCTTTACCAGCTGCGTGCACTGTGTGTGACGTGCTGACTTATCGATTATATGCAAAAAGATAACAGGTTTAACACAGTAAATCACGACGGTGAATTAAATTGTTTATATTTACTCCGGCATATTTTTATGTATTTCGATTTGTTTACTTAATAACGCTAAGGAAAATAAAGACAATGTTAATAAAAAAAAAACGTTCAATATAAGGGTTAACCTTCCTTATAGTAATTATATATATATAAGCACCGATATGAGTAGATTGCTTATAGGTATAATATTACTATAACTTCATTCGTATTTAGGAATACCTATCGCAAATTTAAGTAATCTATATCTATGATCTATGATTTGGGGTCACACTAAGTGTGAACAACGTAGGTATTTAATTAAACGACCAATATAATGTAAGAATGTAGGTAGGTACTTTGAATCGGTATGGAATGCAGAGTGTAAATGGTTGTATCTATCTTTTTTAACTTAGAAATATGTACCTAATTATAAGAATAATACATACATATATCTACGATTGTAAATTAACATACAATTGTTATTTGATGGGTAAAATAAGGAGTAGGTACTATTGGTTTACCTAAACTGGTATAAAATGGTTTACCTACTTTATTTATCACTAAAGATTAATTAAACATAAAAGTTCCCGGGTTTCGACACCAATGAATGTACTTAAACAAAACAGCCTTAAAGAATGTTTGTTGTACATGTGGGTTAAATAATACTATATTTACCGTATACGTTTATCTAAAGGTTACTTGGTCGACATTTCAAATTCTGACGTACATCTTGTACGTGTTAGTATAATAAAATGTATGTACCTTTTCTGCAATCCACAATCATAGTAGCAACGTAGTAGTAACACTCAACTTCACTAGTCCTAGCCGGCCGGCTAACTTACTAATCACTATAAATAAACACTTTTAATATTCGTCACTAATGCACAAATAATGTCACTAATAATTTACGAAGATTGTTTTTATAAATTTTTTTTTTTTTTGAACACACGTTTATTACCAACATTTTGACGGTTTCATAAACGACGATAATAACAGATGTTTGTCTATGTATGAGTATGCCCAAAACCGATTAGCGATGGAAGTGGACTAAAAACTCTGGTACGATACGCATGCGCGATACTAAAGAGCAGCGCTTACGAAACATTTTGCGATGCCAACCAAATAAAATATTATAAAATACCTGCTTATAAACGGAACAGCCATTTTTTAGGTATATTTAGGTATTAAGTCATTCACAAATAAATCAAAACCAAGGAGGTACTTTCCGTTGTCCTAGAATCAATTTTGACACGAAGCAAATCTTTATCTCACAAATATAGGAAAAAAACCGAAATTCGTTAATTTGTAGTTTTAAATAAAAAGTTTGTCTGTCTTTATAAAGAAATACAGTCGTATGTGTACTAATAATAAAATAGGTACCTATCCCGAACGTGGGCGGTCGTTAGTCGTTGGGGGATAGGTAATGAAAACGAAAATGCACCTCGCTACTTAATTATAATAACATACTTATATATAAGATTGTGTGTCAGTGGTGGCCTAGGGGCAGAGGTTCGAACTCGGCGTGAACCAATCAGGCTTTTTCTAAAATTAGTCAATTACATTAATTATTCACTCCACTGACTTTTAGGTGAAAAAACCATTGTGAGGAAACCTGCACACATACAAAAGACTTGTGTGAAGTCCACAATCCGCACTGGGCCCGCGTGTGAACAATGGCCCAAATCCCCTCGGTGATACGACGCTGATAAGAAAGATATAATATTGAAACAATACACAAAAAAAAATCAAAATATTATTTCCATACAATATTTTCGATCCAATCAACAAATGAAGACACTCTGGTATACAATCCTGGAGTGTCTGACCCTGCGCAACTAATGCCGAACGACGTGACTCCAATCAAGTAATGAATGTGTTCTTAACTCGTCTCCGGTAAAGGTATTTGCACTTGTAATGGTCCTCCAGAATCGCCCTAAAAGAACAAAGGTGATAATTAATACGTCTCCATGATATGCATTCTAGACATATTTAGGTACCGACCGAACTGACAGATTTGCTCTTCGCAGTAAGTCACCGTAAACCCCGAGCCACGTGCCAGTGCGTTTGTGACTAGAATCTACCCCATAAAAAAAACATTAATTGGCAGAGTTTTGAATTTTGGTATATAAGTTTATTAATATCTCGCGTTGAAAATACTAAAAGTCTCCACCGACAGCTGTTGCGCTCGCGCCGTCATATTGGAAAACAGGTACCCTTTTTAAGTTTTTTTCTACAATTAATTATTGCTGATACGGAAAAATTGCAAATTTAAAAACTATAGCTTATTAAATATGTTTAAAAAAAAAGCTTATTTTTTCTATTATTATTGTATTTCTAATTTATTTTGGCTATAATGCGACGATTCAGAGTAAAATTATTTTTTGCGTTTGTTTTCTAGTTACTCCAAAATCTTTCAAATATATTTTTTAACTTATTCCGTGAAACTTACAAGGGAAAGAGAGAGACAGACGAGAGGGTGAGAAAGAGAGAAAAAGAAAAGATGAAGGAAGAGGCAAATATGTATTATGTAACATGAAGTGTATGGCTAGGTCGGAACGTGTTTTGGGTCCGCTCGGTGGGTAAAAGAGCCACCAAATAGCCAAGACCAGCTATCAATACCGAATAGCCATGACCAGCCATCAACTGATCATCATCTCGTAGGCATACCTCACTTCCTATAAAGATTTAGGCAACTTACAACTATGGAGGAGGAGGAGGAAGATTTACGTGACTCTGTATGTAAATGTAAAAAGTTAGTAGCAAGCATCTTTATGGTACTGACAAAGGCACGCTTCCCTGCAGACTGATTGACATACTCAAGTTTATCATAGCTCTAAACTCTAGACATACTTGACATAGCGCTTTTACAGAACGTAAGCATAAGTTTCTGTAGAAATGCTTAACGGATTTTGCTTTGACCTCAAGGAGGCTACAGGTGACGCTAGTAAGAGCAGTCACAAAACGTGATAGAAGGGATCTAGCCCGGAGGCCTACAGGCTAACTGGAGTTATGAAGCGCTTGAAGTCGACGCCCTGAGCGCCATGCCTCCCTTCTAATGTCTAAATCAATCCCTGCCTTTGTTGACGACTTAAAGGCAGAATCTAGTTGTGGTAAGCTGATTCTTCTAAGAGTATTCATCCGGTATATACCCAGACGTACTTAAGAGCACACGAGTGTGTCCAGTCTACAAAGGAAAAGAGGAGAGGGATTCTGTAGACTGTTATAGACCTATAACAATAGTACCAAACATATCAAAAATTATTGAATCGATTTTATCAAATTGCTTAATGCAACATCTTGAAACTAACGACCTACTGACTGACAGACAATTTGCCTACAGACAAAATAGGTCTACTACAGAAGCGGCGCATAAAATCTACGACTGCATTGCAACGGCTCTGGACGACAAGTACAAGGTGGCAGGGATATTCTGAGATCTCTCAAAAGCGTTTGACGTTATAAACTTTGAGTTGTTATTAGAAAAAATTAAACATTATGGCCTGAAAAACAAAACGCACGAACTGTTCAGGTCAATTTTAACTAATAGACATCAAACGGTTCAAATCGAAATAGACGGCAAAACCATAAAGTCAAATGCGGGCAAAGTGGAGATTGGTATACCACAGGGATTTTATGAATGACCTCCCATCTTCAGTTACCGAAGGCCTGACGGTGCTGTTCCCCGATGACACAACAGTGGTGGTGAGTGCACGCACGTACGAACAGCTCGAAAACAAGATAGCAAACGCGTGCGCTCAGCTCAACGCGTGGTTCTCGGCAAACGGCCTCGTCCTCAATGTCACAAAGTCCAATGTTATGATATTCTCGACAGGAAACCCCACTTTAACTCCACAAGTACAGAGTCCGATGCCACAATGCGAGTCCTGTAGATTTCTCGGGTTTACCATAGACCACAGACTAAACTGGAAACACCATGTGTCAACGTTGTGTGAAAAGCTGAGTAGTGCAGTATTTGCACTACGAAAGCTGAAGCCACTCGTGTCTGACGTTGCACTACTACAAATATATTTTGCCTACTTCCATTCCCTTCTGTCATATGGCATTATTCTATGGGGCAACTCGACAGACTCCAATCGAGTGTTCATTATACAAAAGAGAGCTCTTCGCACACTGGCGGGTGTAAAACCTCGCCATTCATGCAGAGAACTATTTAAAAAATATGGTATAATGACACATTATTCTCAATATGTGTTTGATATTATAATGTTAGTACACTCGACGTAAACGCATCGTTTGCACGTTTGACATTTTTAATATTTGTTTGTTTTTGTTATGACTTTTTTATTGATTTTATTTATGTTTGTTCTTGTTTTGACATTTTTATTGACTTTCAATTTTTATTTATGTTTGTTTTAAATTTTGACATTTTTAAATCATTGACTGAATATTGATTCTCTATATATGTTTATTTTTAATTGATGACGTTTTATCTTAGAATATTTCTAAGCCTTTATTTTTCATTGTGATTTTAATTTTTGTACTTGACGATCTTTTTGTGAATTGGTTATGTATTATTATTTTAATGACATAATGTAATTTTCGATGAGTAATAAATGCCCTACCTACCTACCTATGGCTTTCGCCACGGTCGCTCAACTGGTGACCTTCTAGTGTATCTAACACACCGATGGGCACTAGCCATTGCGAGTCAGGGGGAGGCATTGGCATGTAGCCTGGACATAGCGAAGGCATTCGATCGGGTCTGGCACCGGGGTCTTCTATCGAAGTTGCCATCTTACAGAGCACCCGAGGGATTGTGCAAATGGGTGGCTAGCTTTTTGTCCGGCAGACGCATACGAACCGCTGACGTCCAAAAAACTAGGTGTGAGTATACCGAGAGCGAGGCAGTACTTTACGTCGGAGCAGAGGTTGTTGCTTTACATGTCGCAAGTTTGGCCCCATATGGAGAACTGCTGCCATCTCTGGGCGGATGCACCCGGATCCCAGCTTGGACCTTGTGACTCGGTTCAACGACGGCTTGTGAGAATTGTCGACAATCCCAAAATCACTTGCCGTATCAAACCCTTAAGTCTGAGGAGATACTTTGCCTCCCTGTGTGTGTTCTACCGCTTGTACAATGGGATTTGTTCTGAGGAATTGTTCGAAATGATACCCACAGCTACTTTCTACCATCGCACCACTCGGCTATTGGCAGGGAATTCCTTCTCACACTTTAGAACCGAAATGGTCATGTACAGTGCGGTTTCAGAGAAACTTCCTCACGCGAACTTGGGCTGTGAAATGAGCTTCCTGCTAAGGTGTTCTCTAAGGACTATAGTATGGGGTTCTTCAAGAAAGAAATTTTTGAAGGGTCGGCAACGCGCGAGTGATACTTCTGGTGTTGCAAGCGTCCATAGACTACGGTGACCGCTTACCATCAGGCGGACGGTGTGCTTGTTGCCACCTTAGTAGTATTAAAAAAAAACGCCCTAACTCGTCATCAAAGATACTGTAAGCTCGCGGATATGACGTCACTAGTTGCATCGTATGTCTCAAGAGGCGGGTTCGTGAGTGCCGTAGGCGCAATGGAAACCGACCTTATTCGCGACTTGGTAACTTTTTTTAAAGAGGCTTCACCAGTACCACTGCATATTGTGGCATGGATGTAGTATGGAGTCTTACCTGACTAAGACTATGATTCTTATCTGAACTAATACAATTGAGATGAAGAGGTTGTTTGATTTTTTTTAAATAAACTCACTTAGTTTCGAAACTACTAGTCTGATTTTAATTTTTTTTTTTGCTTATGATAGCCCAATACTCTAGGAAGATTATAAGATACTTAAGATCACGCATCACGCAAGCAGAAACAAGAGAAAACGATGTAATAGCACGAATGAGGGATACGACGAAGGATGTCAGCAACAAAAAACCGCCCAAGTGCGAGTCTGGCTTGCGCACCGAGGGTTCCGTGCAAACTTCTTATATGTTGTATGTTGTATATTATTAAAAATATTTTTATTATATGATGTAACTAAAAATTAACGGTTTTCGCCTTTTTTCGTTTTTCCTTTATCTGTGCTATAAGACGTAGCTTCGTGCCAAATTTCAAGATTCTGAGTTCACGGGAAGTACCCTGTAGGTTTTGATTCTCTTGCGAGTTTCGAAAATTTGCGGCATAAACGGCTGTATCTTTTGATTCTATTGACTTAGAAGTTTGATTTTTTTACAGCTCCAAGGGACAGTAGACCTGAGTATTTGATTTAATTGATACTTCCACGCTTCGTCAGAAAAAGGGTCTTGACAGACGGACGAAAGACGGACGGACAACAAATCGATTCTTTAAGGGTTCCGTTTTTTCCTTTTGAGGTACGGAACCCGAAAAAGGGCAGAACACACATAAAAAAATGATAAATGTTTTAATTTGAACTTAATCCTTTCCATACAATGTTCTCAATCCAATCAACAAATGGAGACACTCTAGTGTACAATCCTGGAGTGTCTGACCTTGCGCAACTAATGCCGAACGACGTGACTCCAATCAGGTAATGAATTTGTAATTGAAACAGCTCTAATATTTTCGTCGTTGGTAAATTTATTTTCACTTGTAATGGTCCTCCGGAGTCACCCTAGAAAATATAAGGTGTAAATTAAAGTCTTTACACTACACATGCTCTGAAAGAACCTTCATGCATAGTCAAAAATAGGGTTGAAAGTATGTGTTTGCAGAGATTATTAATTCCTTGCCCGTTTAGAGGGAAGAAGGTTATTATATAAAAAAGCACTTTCTATTTAAAAGCTGACGAAAAACATAATAGCTTCTTTTAATTTGGTACAGTGCCATCTGTGATTATAAAAGCGAACCAGTCTCAATTGAAAAAATAACTCACTATTTATAAACAACAGAAAACATAACCATAGCTTGTAATTATTCGGTAAAGCGCCATCTATGTTTTATAAAAGTGAATTAATATTTGTTAAATAAATTAAAACTTTTATTAATTATATTTTATTATCCTCGCATTTGTAGTGTAAAGCACTACTTATCACTCGGGATGAAAGACGATTCCCACCTCGTGTGTTTTAAGGCCCTCAGCTCCGCTTCGGGCCTCAGACTACACCCTCATCGGTAATCAGTCACTTTAACCCCTTGGTGAACAATGTACTATTATCCTACTATTATTATAAATGTGAAAGTATGGATGGATTTTTGTTACACAATCACGCTTCAACCACTGGACGGATCGGGATGAAACTTGGCACACATATAGGTTAGGTCCTTGAAAAAGGATACTTTTTATCACGAAATATTCAAAAGTTCCCGCTGTAATAACTATAACAGATTTATACGAACTATATCTACAGCTATAGCTTGCTATAGCAAACTTCAATGTATAATTTAGGAGTTCAACACCGATAACCGAATTTAGGGCGGGTGGAACCCCTGGCAAAGTTTAGTAACTTCATATGTCAAAAAATAAAAGGTTGCCATTTGTAGAAAATGGTTTGCTTAGCGCCTTGAGCCACATGGCACAGAGCCACGCTATTCTTTGGTTACGTGTCCATTCGTTTCTGGACTTTTTATATTTATGCGGATCTTTATTCTATTGGCCTTTTTAAACTTGGCTCTGCCTCGAATATTGAAAGCCAGCACCAACACAAGAGCTTCCATTTTGTCTGAACTGGACAGTTACTGTGAAATACGTGCTGCATAAACTAAAGATGTGCCATCACCGGGCTTAAGAGAAAGTCTTTAGTCTGTAAAAGCGTTGTACTCTTTATTAAGTGCGACACTTATACCACAGCTTTAACATTTCTTTAATTTATACAATCGGTCATCGCCTCTGATGATGAAGAAAAATCCGACAATGTCTAGACAGTAATAGCGCCGCAACAAAATGTAGCTATGATGGGCAACTCATCATTGCTCTGTCCAGACGCCTTAGATGACCAACTGTGTGAGTGAATGTGCTTATACTTCGTAAGATAAATAACATTGCTTTTTTTAAGAAGCGGATAACGAATAATCTACTCAACTTGTAATTCTTTAATGCTGGCATTATCGGTACTTGGTGTTATGCTACGTCTTTAGTTCGTAATAATATCAACATTTTTTTTTCATCTATAGTACAATCCACTTAGTGTTTTTTGTATATCGATGGTTTTGCACTCATTACTTACTGTGTTTTTAAATATTATTACTTTTTTTTTTGGAAAACGTGAATGCTATGAGAATACGTTCGTAACATCTCTGACCGCGGAGAAAAGTTTCGTGATGTTATTTTTTGCTATGTTGTCATACTTAAAATACATTTTTTCATAAATAAATGAGACATGTCATAATTTGTTACGAAGCTAATTCACTGTCAATGTTCTTTTTTCTTGTTAATAAAATTCCTTATATACAGAATATTTAATGTTTCATTTAATTTATAACCTTTAAAAAAATAATTTATGCAAATTAAGTTCACAAATGAAAAAAAAACAATCAATAAGAAACAGTCGTTAAGAAGAACGACTAGAAGTAAAACTATATTTTCTTTCTTATCATAGCAAAATAAAACGTTTTCTGTATATGGCATGAGTACACAACTTTATTTACAATTGACAGTGAATTAGCTTCGTTACAAATTTTAAGACCAAAACAAGAATATTGCAAATTAATTCGATCTTAAACCTAGGCTAGCTACCTGACAAGTATCGACTCCGCCAGACAAGTTCCCAGCACAAATGTGGGTGTCTTCAATACTCCACAAGTGTCTATTGTAGTAAGGTTGCAGCAGTTGGTCACATTTGTCTTTATCTATTATACTTAACTGAACAACTTGAAGCTCATTTGATGTCATACCTCGAAAAAAAAATACATAATTAAAGTAGGATACATAGAATACAAGAAAACCCCACATGAATGTAATTTATGTATATATTCACGTTTTTAATTCAATGAAAATAGGTAGGTGATCAGTGGCTATATATATATAACCCACATATTATTATGTGAGGTACAACCTCTTTTTACCAACCACTTCACCCTGCTGGACAGTCTCTTGGTCCTGCGTGACGTGTTGCAACACTGCTTACGATACAAATATGATATAGAATAGTCACATTATCAAGAAATTGCAGAGGAAGGTGTTATACATTTATATATATATATATATACACTTATTTAAAGGTTGAAGCTCAAAGACCGGTTACGCGTGTGATCATCCGAGTAACACTTGGTAGTGGAAGGATGAATATTCCAACGATAACTGGTTTAAGGCCTGCCGCTTTATGTAGACAAACCTCGCCGTATAACAGTATAGCCTTGCTTGAGGTTAGTAGCCCCTAGGCATTCAATATGATGTCATTAATTCCAAAGATTTATACCCCGAAAACGATTAGTTCCTCAAACTGACAGACTTGGTGCACAGAATTTATCAGATCGCACACACTAAGCGCTTTAAACCTTTCCCCCGTACGCATGCGTACGCGCATCCGAGCTCAAGGGAATTACAAAGGCAGATAGATGCTTTTTTTTTATATACCACTTACGGCAAACAAGCCCAGGTAGACCCTAACCTGATGGTAAGCGATCACCGTAGCCTATAGACGCCTGAAACACCAGGGATATCACTCGCGCGTTGCAGACACTTCAAGAATCTAATAACTTTTTTCTTGAAGAACCCCATACTGTACTGTACTGTAGTCCTTAGAGAAAACCTTGGCAGGGAGGTTATTCCACAACCCAAGCGTTCGTGTGAGGAAGTTTCTCTGAAACCACACTGTACTGTATGTTGAAATACCTTGAACTTAGAGCAAAAAAAATCAAGTTTTTAATGGTTCTTTTTCTTCTTGACATACTGCTTCTGGCTAGCCATGTATGATGTATCAGTGAGTAATAATATAAAAGGCAGACCATTGACGTTTCATAGTAAATTGGGCCCAAATCACTAAGTGCCGGCACACAAAAAAAGGTAAACTTTGTTCGGAATATCAGCATCGAGCATTTTCCACTTTGGCACTACATCTATACTGATATTTTTATAAATTTAATATTTAGTTCACCTCATTTAACTTCCTATAAATCAGTTGGTTATACAAGATTTTTGGAAAGGTGACCTTAAATACTACAACTACAGAAAAATAAAAAATATTACGACACCGAACCTCTGTGAGCATTTCTTTATTTATTTATAAGATTTGACTTCATCTGCAGCAAATTGTATCGAAAACATGATTTTTAGGCTTAAAAAAAGCTGAAGGAAATTTAGTTCAGAGAGTTAGTGTCATAGTCAAAATTCAAGTCAAATTACATAGACAATCTCGATCAAATTTACTCGAAATTGTAGTTCTGAAAACTATAAAACAAGCTAAAAAAATAACAATATTTATTAAAGTCAAATAGTTTTCAAGATTTAGCCGACCAAGTTAAACTTATCTTAAGACTTTAAGAAGCTTTTGTTGTACATCAAAGACGATATAATTTTAGGACAAACACAATCAAATAGTCCAAATTTTGTCACAAAAAACGAACGTAAAAAATAGCATTCCGTTAGCAACTTGTTACCAATTTCCTATATTTATTTATTCACTGACAAGATATATATTGATCATAGGTTTTTTAAATAATGTGTGCTCATTGTAAATAAAATCTGATTCTCATCTTATTTACCTGTTTCTGTAACACCCCATCCAGTACTCGTAGCTCCAGTGCTAAGCGTATTTGTATCTGGTTTAGTCCAAAGGCAAGCTGGGAAGATGAGATTGGTGAACGTCACTTCGTTTTTTAGTTCTATAAGAGCTATGTCAAAATATTTCTTAGGTGAATCATATTGAGGGTGAACGATTATTCTTAAAATGTCTTTATCAACGGAAAACTGAAACAGGATTTTATTATTATACCACTAACTCTGACTGATTAACAACAAAAACAAAATAACTTACTCTTTTAGCAATGTTCTTGTTACCAAACCTAACTTTCTTCGGCACGGGGTCAGCAACTGTAGTGTCTCTGCTGGATACCTTGGAGCAATGCGCGGCTGTCAGAACAAACTTGGAACTGATCAAAGAGCTGCCACACTTAAACACCCATTCACCCACAAGCGCTTTCCAACCTATGGCACCCTGGTAAACCAGCATATTTTTATCAATTATAATAATGAAAATATAAAGACTATCTGTCACATAAAATCAAATCACTATAGTCGACCTTGCCAACTGTGTATTTTTTATCTTCCACAGAATCTTCTACATCCAGACACCACATTCGAGTCGATCAAAAGGGCTATAGTTGAGTAAAATAGACTGAAAATTTGACAAAATTGATGGAATGCGTTTATCTATGGCAATACATCGGTTAAGGAGCCAAATCAAAATTTATCAACTATCAGGTGTGAGTCAGCTCACGCCCCACCGCTGTGTCCAGACAATGTTCATACACATGTTTTTGTATTAGTAAAAATCTGTAAGGCGAATTATTTCGTATAAAATAGTTTATTTCGTACAAAATCACGCTTTTCCTTACACGAGGTCGAAATCTTTCGAGAGTAAGAATATGTTAAAGTCCTGGCAATTTTTTTATCAGAATCACTAAAAAATCGCCATGTTTTCAATATTTTCCCGCTGACTTGTAGGACTTTCATACCGTGCGGTCCGTGTTGCGCTCACATGACTTACGATTATGGGCGCGCTTATGCGTGGAACTAATTTGCACTCGAAATCAAAAGCGATATTTTTAAATCGGACCAGCATAAGCGTGCGTGTCATCCCACACCCATTGCAGTGCCCAGCCAATGTCCATAAGCATGTTTTTATATCAGTATTAAGGAAAGCATACAAGATACGGATAAAATCTATAGAGCATAAAGCTAATTTCGTACCAAGTACAAAATGACACTTTTTTCTTACACGAGGTCAAAAGCTTTCGAGGGTAAGAAAAACCATTTTTACTCGGTACGAACGATACTTTTTCTACAATTTGAAAGTCTGATCCTAATTCATCATCAGAATCATTAAAAAAAAACCGCTATTTTTTCAATATTTTCCCGCCAAATTTTAACATTTTATAACGTGCGGTCCATATTGCGCTCACATGACACGAGTATGAGCTAGCTTATGTGTGGATCGAATGTGCACGCACGCACGCACTTTCGTAAGCGATAATTTTGAATCGGACCAGCGCAAGCGCGCTTAAGAGGATACACTTCGCGGCGCCTCGCAGCGGGCTTCATACAAACAAATTTCTCATTTATTTTTGACATTTACTAATCAATCATTGTGAAATTTCTTAGTCATAATCCCAAGCCGAATACCTAGGTCTGTTGTTTTTCCAAAATCTTTTAAAACGTTCTTATTAACTAGAAATCTTTTTTAAAACCATTTATATGTAAAACTAGAATCCGCATCATACAAACAAATTTCTCATTTATTTTTGACATTTACTAATCAATCATTGTGAAATTTCTTAGTCATAATCCCAAGCCGAATACCTAGGTCTGTGGTTTTTCCAAAATCTTGTAAAACGTTCTTATTAACTATAAATCTTTTTTAAAACCATTTATATGAAAAACTAGAATCCTGTATAACTTTTGAACTATAAAATTTGATAGAAAACTGGCATACTGCCAGACCTAGATATTTATTACTAGAACATGTCTTCAAAATTTCGTGGTGTTTGATCAGCATGTGCCAGAAATAAGTGAGAAATTCGTTTGGATGAAGCTCGCTGCGAGGTGCCGCAAAGTGTATTCTCTTAAAAGTTAATCTAAAAACAACTTTCCAAAGTTTCGTTTTTTATTAGGGAAAATTCAAATGTTCCGGCAGGAATATTTATAACCGAATTCTCGGTAACCGAACTATAGCTACAACCACAGCTTGCTTTAACACACGTTCTTACTATATATAATTCAGAAGTTTCCTTAGGAATCCACGCCGCTAACTAAAAAGTTGAATTAAAAATATACTAGTTCTAATAGTTGTACCAGTTTTGCCTTTTAGAATTTATTCTAACAATTAGACATGTTTATTTTGTCTTACCATGTGTGGAAACTCCCCTTCCCCAGTGTCCCGGCCACCAAAAGCAAAACATTTACCATGCACTCTGCAGTTATACGATGCACCTGAAAAATGGTTCAATATTTTAGTACCTTCGAGCAAGTAACTGGAATAAATATAACATATATTAAGGAAAAGTTTATTTTCAAACGGACGTCATAATTTTTTTTGGTCTTTTATGTGTTAATCGACTGTAAGACTGGCCTATAAAAAAGGAAGAACAGACTACCGAAATTAATTTGCTACGCTGTACAGGCAAGATTAAACCAGATCCAAAACTGCTAAATGTGGGAAACTTTTAATGTACTTACCAAACAAATATTCTTCAGGAACTCGAGAAAATAGGTTACAATGGTTTGGATATATCATGAGAAGGAAAGAAAACCATAGATGACCCTATGGCTAAATATAATTAGAAATGACATAAAGAGGGTAAAATAAATGACATAAATGAATCTAGTGAAGATATACGAGAACTGACCTCAAATAAATAGGACTAAAGCCAAAATAAAAGAAGGAAAAATAACTTTAAATGACCGGTGTAACTTTTGAAAACATTATCTGTTCCACAGTTGACTTATAAACGACATGTCGATAACTACAACAATAAAATACTTACAGTCCATTTCATTTAATAGTTTTTCATTTCGATTATGTATATCCCAAATATATTCGTAACATTCTGAAAACAAAAACTCTTTGAATCCCAATTTATTTAACCTTTCACCCAAATCATAACCTATAAATTGAACGTATAACATCAACCAATCATTTGAATATTAAACAAACGATGGAATAGCATTCAACAATTTTCTTTGTAGGAATATTATTTTGGGTCTCAGTAGCAAAATAAGTAATAGTTAATTGATAAGCTCGTAATAATGATAAATAGGTAATATATATGTACAATAATATGCATATCCTCGTGGGAGCATTGTATGCAAAAATAATATTATATCACTTTCATTTTAACACATTTAACAATAAAAAGTGTTGTACAATTTTCACTTATGTACAGTAGCTTTAAAAAGAGCAATTTTGTTTTACTTCTCTTCGAAATGATTTTGTAGTATAATGAATCCGAAAATCGGAATAACTGAAATTTTGTTTTCCTTACGTTTCGAGACTTGCGCAATCATTTGCGGCTGATGTTTATGTGTCTGATTTCGAAGAAACTAAGTGTTGTTGGGTTTTTGAGTGTGTTGAGTCGAATATTAAATCAGTTTTCTGAAATTTAAAATGGAGTATCCAAAATGGTATCCATTTAAAAAAAATCTGTTCTAAAAAGTTCTGTTGTGTTTTGGAGGGTGCTATATGAAAATATTTTGTGACTTATTATTAATTCAAGATAGCGGAACAATTATTGCATCTAGGTATTTCAAAAGTAACCGATTCCGATGTAACGAAACGTCTTCAATTTTTTGTCAGAGTTTTACCATACAAGATCTAAAAATGTATTGTCTAATGAGCATTTTTTGCCAGAATTAGTCAGTTAGTAGTTGCCACAGATACAGAGAACTGGACAGCGCATTACCTAGCTAGCTCTGCTGCGTCTTGTCTATGAGAAAAGATACCACAGGCTAACTTTATCTCATTCTAAATAGTGGCCAAAGTCGTGGGCCTGTTACGCAGTCCATAGGACAGATTACAGAACTCAAAGTCTATGGTAGTTGCTGCCGGAAAAAAAAACTGAAATTTTAAATGGCGGACCCATATGGTGTTTATTAAAAAATAATTGATTTCTATGTAACTAAGTTCTGTTGGGTTTTCACGGGTGCTCTATTGAAATCTTTTGTGACTTATTGTAATATTTGGGATGTAGGATCAATTATTGCATCCATTTTTTTCATAAATAATTCTTTGTATAATATACTGATAATGTACTGAATTAAATTTTTGTCAGTGTTTTACAATACAGGATCTGATATGTTTTGTCTAATTAGCATTTTTTTGCCAGAGTTAGTTAGTTAGTAGTTGCCATAGACATATAGACAGCACATTGTCTAGCCAGCTGTGAAAAAAAATAATCGCAAAAGTGTGACAGACACGAAGCGAACGTTAACTTTGTCTCTTTCTAAAATGTGGCCAATTTCGTGAGCCTATTTCGCAGTCCATAGGACAGATTACAATACTCGAAGACTATAGTAGTTGCTGCCGGACCAATTAAAAAAAATCATATTTTTTATTAAATTGGTTTGTATATTTGAAGATTTTACTGGGTCAGTGAATTATTTGTCTCGTATTCTTATCAATCAATGACAAATTAGATTTTTGCAGTTTTGTTGTAATTGATCAATAATAGGCAAAGAAAAGTATTGAAATCTTTGCTTACTTTCTTCGCTTATCCTTAACCCTGGTCTGCTAAAACTTGGCATTACAGCTTCAGGTATGTCACAAGGATTCACATCGTCGCTGGTCACATTTGTTAGCTTATCAGATTTTCGTTCATCTTTGCTTGCAGTGGTTGCCTGAAAATAAAATTAATATTCATATCATATGTTGCATTTTAATAAGTGTTTTAAAATTACCCATGGAAAACCATTTTACGTCATTTTTTAACTAACATCGCCCAAGAACAATTTTTGGAGTTTTATGATACCCTCCACTAACAGTGTCGGTATTTGCGGTAGCTCAAGGTTTCTGTTACTTTTATCTCTCTGTTCACGAAGACGGGAAGATCTCGGATTTCAGACTTTTTGTCTCGGGGATAAAACTAATATAGGGTCCGCGTCAACGTAGGCAGTGTCATTGAGTAGTTAATATTTTTATTCATCTAACAGAGGCAATATCAAAAGAAGAAAAAAACGATAAAATAAACAAATAATATATTATATTTCTGTATATTACACACAGCGCCATCTGGTACCAAACTAAGCAAAGCTTATGGATTTCAGATAAGGCATCCAAATATTTTGAGACTTTTGCAAAAACATATGTGTTACATATAGAAATACCCACAAAAACAAAGGTTCATCACAATTTTTATGTGGTCTTTTTTTTTATCATTTATAAATATTTTTTAAATTATCAAACAAGATGTTATATTAAAAGCCATATCAGAAATTATTTTATTTATTTATTATATCTATATAAAGTTAAGAAAATAATCAATAATTTATGAATTTGACTTACAGTTTTTTTAGTTATATCCCAAACCCATCTATCATCCTGGAAGAAGAAAAAAAGAATTATATTCACTAGTACATCCTCTCAGTTATACCGTTCAAATATCAAGTCAAACGATTACTCCGCTTCTAAACAAAGAAATAGTGCCCCACTGTATCTCCAGCAGAAAAATCAATTTCCTTGGAAACTATCGATAAAAAATATCATATGAGCTTCGTCTCTTTAAGTATCCCTGTTCCAAAAATTAGGTAAATAGAATATTTTGCGACTATGAATATTTGATATCGTGGGAACTCTCGATTGAGGCAAATATATCCTCCTCGCTCTATCACCCAGGTAACTCAATTTTAAAACATCAAGCAAACTAAATGCTCCGTTAGGATGTGAAGTAAAAGTGTTCTGCGGTATTATTGGCAGAAAAACATATTCCAGCGGAATCTCTCGACTGAGATGAAAGCCTTATGTCCTTTTCCGTCCTTCAAACTATCAATGTGCCAAATGTCAAGTAAATTTGATGCTCCTTTTTGACATTAAAAGATAACAACTAAACAAACAGTCGGTAGTGGTATAGCACGGACGCTAAGCAGGAAGAATTTCGTTCAATGACCGGTCACTATTTGTCTCTGTTGCACGCGAATAATTATTTGCCGTCGCACTCGCACAGATGCGATGACCGCTGTCATAGAGGAGCGCAACGACAAATAATTAACGCGTGGAACAGATACAAATAGTGACCGGTCATTAAACGAAATTCTTCCTCCTTGGCGTTCGTGCTATAGAGGTTTAAATTTTTCCTGGCATTCTGAGTGTCGGAGTTTCGAACCTGGTGGCACCTCTACCTCTTTCTCTTAATTTTTTAAGTACATTGAATATTCAATCCAATGACGTTTCGGTAAAAGAAGACAACGTAAGTAAACCTGCCGGTAAATAAAGACATATATGTTTTCTGAGATCCAAAATCCGCACTAAGCGTGGACTATGGTCCAAATCGCCCTAAGTGAGGGTAGGCCGTGTCCTAACAGTAGGGAGGTATGAGGCTGGTAAGGAAACAAACATACTTTCGCATTTATATATAGCATTGATATAAAGAATTTTTTAACTAAAGTGTAAATACGGAGGATCAGGATGGGTGCAAAATAGCAGAACTCGTCCAAATATCTGTAGGGGCGCTTTCAAATATCTGTGCGAGGGCGCACAATATTTGTTAGCCACTTAATAAATAAAGATAACTTACTTAATAAATAACTATTAAATCATAATTATTTTGTTCTTTTAGCAAGTTATTTCATTAAAGTAAAGAATTTATCGAGATAACATTGGATTTATTTTACACTGATAGATAATGTCAATGAAGTCTCAACAGGAAATTCAATCGTGTAAGGGTAAGAGAAAAAAAACCCTTCTAATCTTGAGTGTTTTGTCGCAAGTGTCGTTGTAAGTTTACACCATATGGCGACTTGTTTTGATTATTGACCACCGGGTTGGAAGAGCTTGTTACACTTTACTTTTTTTTTATTTAGATTTGTCAATAAAAATACCTACTTTAATGTATGGGTCTACCCAGGTGCTATTGCACTCTACATCAGACAGCACACCGCGCCTTAAGCAATCAGGCCTGCCCCTTATATGCCCCTATAATTAAAAGCGTATAGGTATCATTGTTTTATTTCAGAGAAAAGGATCTGTAACGTAATAACTTGTATTTTAATCTGTGCTTAGTTATCATTGAAGGTCACTCACCCCCTTTAGTGTAATGAGTCCTGGATAAATAGATGGAGTCAACTGATCTGTTTCAACGAATAACACTGAAATCACCACAAACAGTTAATATTTACGTTATAAACACAATTAGATACAAACTTAGACTTACCAATTGAAAATAGGGCTAAGGTAACAATAATTACCGAAGAAACTTTTGAATACATGTTGTTTAGTATACAAAATGTTTTTTTTATTAAGCCGGTTACCAAAATACGCAACCTATTCTCAGAACTTTGTCTTAAATAATAAAAATATATTGAAAAACAAGCGAAAACGGGTTTGCTACCATAAAACACTAAGGTCAAAATACTTGGAAAGATAATAATAACTAAAAACGACCAGAAACACGTCGGGCTATGCTTAGAGTAGGGATCCGTAGCCGGTTATTCCAAAATTTGTTTTTGGATTTGATCCAGGCTACTTGTCACCAGCAGCAGTGACCAATCGAGGGGATATATCTTCTTAAAACTTTTTTGCTCATTTTAACCACATATACCGGATTCAATTGCTTTAGTCTTAATAAATAAACAGTAATGAATATTTCTGGATATATCACACAGCGATCCTAAACGTACAAATACACAAACATGTAATGAAGTAATCCACTTTTTTTTTTTTTTTTTTTTTTTTTCTTTTTCTGAGCTAACTATGCAGTTGGCTGTTGCAGCCATTACTGCTTCACCGGACTTTTGGGGCGAGACTCTGAAGGAGCCTCAGCCCATATAGCGCCCAACGCTCAAGGGCTTCCCGCGGGGGAAGCCTCGGCTTGGGTTGTCGCTCTCGGGGGCGTCCCTTCGACCGGCGTGAGTCTCGAACCCGAAGGTGAGTCACCGCCAGGAGGGGAGTTCCCCGTTACGCGGGTGCGGTTGCGATTGAGTGGGGGCGAGAAGCGCCCCGGCACTCTTTGATACCTAGTGTATCCTTGTGGGCGCCGACGAACCCGGGGACGATGGCGTCGTGTTTGAAGGGAGGCCCTATTCGGGGAGGTCGTAGAGACTAATCTCGCTATCCGGACAGCGAGATCGTCATCTGGGGACGTTAGTACGTGCCGAGGCCGCCTAACAATAGTTTTACGACCGTGACCGGGTCGATCGGGGGGACGATACGTTGTGGATTGCACAATTAAACGATTCGGGTGATTGTGCGTACGCTCGAAAAAGCGGACTGCCAAGTCTTTAAAGTATTGGAGAATCGTGGGAAGTTCGAAGTCTCTGTGTAGGTCCGCATTGCGAACGTACCAAGAGGCTCCAGTGGCCGCTCTGAGAAAGCGGTTTTGGAGGGTCTGGAGTTTGTGGAGATTGCGCTTGGACAGCGCAAAGACTACGCTAGCATAAGCTAGTATGGGGCGGATACAAGTTGTGTAAAGATTTAGCTTATTTCTAAGCGACATCTTACTATACTTGCCTATCATGGGATAGAGTGGGCCGAGGACAAAAGCGGCTCGGTCTCTGACTATTTTGGTGTGAGCTTGGAAGTTCAAACGACTATCCATGGTCACACCGAGATATTTGGTCTTATTTTGCCAGGGAATGGCACGACCGAAAAGAGAAAGGGGAGAAGGCCGCGGAGGGCGGCCTAGGGTAAAAAGGACGGCAGAGCTTTTGTCGGGATTCACCTCGATTCTCCATTTCCGAAACCACTCGCCTAGGGCGGTGATAGCGGGTTGGAGTCTCTCAGTGATTCGACTCACTTGCCTATCTGTGGTATAGAGAGCGGTATCGTCCGCAAAGAGGGCTAGATTGGAACCTATCGTTTTAGGGATATCGTTTGTATACAGAAGGTACAAGATGGGGGCGAGCACGGACCCTTGCGGGACTCCTGCTTCAATGGGGCGGGGGGAAGAGAGAGTGCCTTCGACTTTGTAGCGAAAGCTACGATTCGACAAATAGTCTCGAATGATGAGCACGAGACGATCTGGCAGCTGAAAGTTGTACAGTTTAAAAATTAAACCGTTGTGCCAGACTTTGTCGAAAGCTTTCGCTACATCGAAGAAGACAGCGCCCGTGTGACGGGTCTTACCTAACGCTGGCTGAAAGCCTGTAAGAATATGTTCCGTTATGCGGAGGACTTGATGGACGCATGAGTGTTTGGCACGAAAGCCGAACTGCTCATCTATTAAAATGCCTCTGGAAACTATAGCGTTCCGTAGGCGAGCAAGGAGGAGGCGTTCATAGAGTTTACCAAGGGCCTTTAGTAAACTTATGGGGCGATAGGAGGACGGCTCGGTACGAGCTTTACCTGGCTTATGGATGCCTATAACAATTGCATCTTTCTATTGAGAAGGAAAGATCTTTGATGACCTGTACGACTTCGTCGACAGTGACAGGGGGCAGGGGGTCTTGTGGAGGCAGAGAAGTTCTGCGCTCCACTTCGCCGTCTACCTCGCGCACGTGGTCGGGATCGAAGGGTTGTGTGCTTAAGGCACATTGGGCTTGGAGGCTAGACGCTAGGCAATCCGCTTTTTCGTCGTCGTTGACAATAATCCACTGTACGGAGATCGAACCCAGTCCGTCGTTTCGTCAGCAGAAAGTATCACTGGAAATGTTGTAAAATTATAGTTTTTGAATAAAATGAATGTGATAGTTAAAGTGGGGTCTGCTCTCGACATAACTAATGTTTGACTTCAAGGTCTCGCTAGACCAAAATAAAAGTGGCGTTTACTACATTTGTTGAGCGCATAGGCATAGCAGACAAGGCTTGAGCTTTTCCTACTTAGGTAAACATGGGAAGTATCTATACGAGATACAAAACAAATGTTCAACACGGTGTATATCTCTGAATCTGAATATGTCTACATTACCGATATATTCTCTGTACAAAGAACAACAAAAAATTAAAGGTATAAACTTTTTAATTGGTCTGGCATATAAATATTTGACCGCGTTTACTACTTTTGTTGAGCGCATAGGCATGACTTGAGCTTTTTCTATTGAGGTAAATTATAGGTAACATTGGAAATCTAAAGTGCAGTACAAAAGCGCCCTAATATTTTTACGGACCCCTTAACTCCAATTACGTCACAAAAATGTAGATCCAAAAGTATCATGAACGTGTTTGAACCAGCTTCCTAATAAAAAATGTCTTCTTTTTATTTACGACACCATTTTCAATGCGGTCTTTTCCCATTTCGCAATCCGCCAAACTTTAAAACATATTTTGTTAAAAGTCAATCTCTTATTTTAAATTTAAAGAAACGTAGGTAGTAGCCGTTTAAGGAGAGCTGAAGTGGGAGGGTCACGGGAAGTCGAATTCTCTCACTTATATGCCAATCAAAGAAACAAAGCGAACTGAGAAAGAAGATGGTGTGGATGACGAATATACAACGAATTAAACGATTAAATTCAAGGTGCCTGAGATATATTTTTTTGAGTACCTTATTAGAATACCAACAATACTCACGTGCATTGAGCTATTATGCAGTATGTACCTATCAGAGGAAACATTGAACCTGCAACTGTCTCAGAAAATGCAGTATTACATTGGTTACATTTCTTAGTCATGGCCTGGTATCGACGTTTTCTTTCCTTCACCCTCCAACAGATGTGACCAGCTGTGGTACTTCAAACTTGTGGACGAGCCTCACTGTAAATGACAACGTTTCTTATTCTATGTTCAATTATGTGACTAGTATTAATCTAATATTTTACAGAAAACCTATGTTAAAATTTAAATTAGAAAATGCCTGACATTTTCATATTAACAACGAAAGTTAAAAAAATCTCAACTGTCAAAAAACAATCGTTCAATACACAATTAAACTCGTTTTGTCTGTAAACCATCGCCTTTAGCTCGGGCCAACATAGAACTCGTCATACACTAACAGATTTCCCGCACTTGTAAATACATGTACTTTTTATTTATTTATTTGTAATAAAGATATAACAGAAAAAAATATTGATTACTAGCGTTTGCCAATCCTAAATTTGGTTATAGGCGTGAGATTCTTACTGCTACTTCTTAATTATACTAAGCCTTTTTTTGTTCTAAAGCCATAAGGAAGTGGAATTCGGTCAGCCTTTGTCCTTCTTCATGTCTTTGTGCAAAATAACAGCTCAATTAGATGCTTCGTTATGGTGGGGCTAAGTAAGAAAAGCGTACTCAATGTTATTATCGCGTATCGGTTTGAAATACTAACTTCGTGGTATTGCCGCGTATTTGGTGAATTTGCCTTCTTTTGTTAGAAACAGTTTGCTAGTAGTTTATTCAGTTTATTCACAGATGCAGCTGTGCAGAACATCATATTGCTGCAGGAACCGCTACGGTGACGCACTCATGTTTTTTTTTTATATTATAACCGTCCTTCTTTTGCACCTGTCCTACGTTTCCTAGTGTTTTAAAGTAACTTTCCGTCCCTTAGAGTAGGTCCTCTTGTAGATGACATAAGCACAGACGGATTGCATTAGCGATACAGGTGAGCATTTTTAATTAGTATCCAGAAGATAGACAGACTTAAATCTGTCTCTGTGCCAAATTTCATCCAGATCCGTTAAGTCATTCTGGCGTGATTAACAAATTTAAAAATTATTATTATAAACATCCATCCATCCATACTTTTGCATTTATATTATTAGTACAATGAAATGGAAAAGCGAAATTCGATACGTTCATTAAATCGCGGGCTTCATGTGAAACGTCACATCAGCCTGGCAATTTACATTAGCCCGCAAGGTCGCCTGATCCGACTAGTCCAGACTATTTTCTAAGTCGCTGGTTAACGTGAATAAGCCGCAAACTCTGGCAAACCTAAAAACAAATATGTGTTATGAAATTCAGAAGAACACCGGAAGTTTTGAGAAGGGTGATGAAAACTGCTTCAAAAAGGTCTCAATTTTGCATTGACGCTGAAAGCCATCATTTGAAGGACATCATATACAGAACCTAATAGGCACCTAGTTTAATTTGTTTTCAAATTTTTTTTCTAAGTTTTGAATTTCTTGTATTTTACCTTCTATGGATTGAGTATATCTGTTACTTAGAAGTTCTAAGCCAATTTAAATGCGGCTTTATTACATTGGTATCACTTTGGAACGGAATATTTGTGTCTAAGTTCTACGGTTATTTATAGACGCTGCGCTGCAGTTTGTGTATTGTCGTGCAATGTGTTTCTTTAAAATTACTTAAATGAATTTGATGTTCTTTTGCATTATATAGACATCATTTTATGTTTTATATGCCACCAGATGGGGCTTAATTAGATGCCCGCCCAACTCATCTTTACACCGATCTTCCACACTAGTGTGATGGTTAGGAAATATTTTTTATCACATCTATTCAAAAAGAGCTAGTTGGTTCCTCGTAAACAGGAGTTAAAGTTACACTTTGAATCCCTAGGAACGCAAAGTGATTTCAATTTGAAATATGGATTACAGCGATCGATCAAAAACATTGTATGAACAAGTATATAATTAGCTGTATAATAAAACTGGCTGGCTGGCTAAAAAAAATTTTGTGAAAAAGTAAAAACCACATGAAAACTATTCCACCTTTGTAATTATTTACTCAAATTCGTATTTATGATGAAACATTTATAAAAAAATTTAGGGTATCGGTCTCGTGTCCCCCCGATGGTTATGACAGGGCATATTCATATTTTTACCAACTTTAAAAGAAGAGGAAGTTCGCGAATGTTCTGTAGGTACCCATATAAGAGATATTATTAATCAAAACTAAAAATTAACAGACTTTAAAAAAGGAGGAGATTTGAGATCGAACCCTTGATCGTAGACTAGTAGTTTCTCCACAGCAATCATAGGTCTAATAAGATCTTTATTTCGGACGACAGCTGTCAACTAGAAAGAACTATTATTATCCGGATATATATATCCGTAACTATCGATCGTAGACTAGTAGTTTCTTTACAAAAGTTATAAATCTCATTAAGATCTTTATTTCAGATGATAGCTGTCAAACTAGAAAAGGCTATATCTTGGTAACTATTGATCGTATGTATAGAAATGATACGTATCATGAGTGCGTTTTTCTCAAGTGGTGATAATAAAAAAAAAATTTACTATTCTTATTTATTAGTTACACTTATCTCTTTTCTCATAGAGGTTGATAGAAAGTAGAGTGTATCACTCGATTGCAAAATGATTTGACCTCGTGCGCCATCCTTTGAATCCCTCGCTGCGCTCCGATTTTACCTAAGAAACCTCCGCTCCGCTCATTGTGTGTTGTACTGATTTAGGTTTTCATTCCCAGAAGAAAGTCCCTCTTAAACCATACTGTTGAACGCATACTTTATATTTTAAATTGTCACGCATTTAGATTCTAAACTTCTTAAAAGCAACCGTATTCTCTCAGCTTGTCTTTGAATCAAGTCAAAAAGTAACTGCGAGTTACAAAGTAGCAACCTAGGTCCTGAGGTGAAGTACTGCTCTGCTCTTCTGATTACACCAAGTTTCTTGATCACCAACTTGACTTTGTCGTTGAAGTCGTCTCAAAATTTGCTGGTCGCTAAAGAGTTGTAGTTCAGTTCCTTTAAGTGAACTTCTGTATTTTTTATTTTTATAATAAAGTTTATACAAACAAACAAACTTCAACACCGAGGACCCTAATGCTCTCGATGATGGTAAAGGATATGTTTTGGAATTGTAGGACCACAGTAAATACAGTTTTAAATATCCTGTAAGGTGCGGAACCCTCGACACGCGAGTCCAACTCCCACATGTCCGTTGAATTTTTCATGAGTAAGTACTTTTGTAATAATCATAAGGGATCGGGAAGGGTGTCGTACCTCAAAAGGTAAAAGGAAACATTATAGGATCACTTTGTCTTTGTCCGTATGTCTGTCAAGACCCTCTTTTTAGGAACTCGTAAAGGAATCACGTTGAAATTGATATTAAATACTAAGGTCTACAGTCCCTTTAAGCTGGAAAAAAATCAAGCTTCTAAGTCAACTCGTTAAAAAACTATGGCGGAAAACGGCCATTTTTGTCGCATATTTTGGCATTCAGAAACAAATCAAAACCTATGGGATACTTCTTGTTGTCCTGGAATCATGAAATCCTACTAATATTATAAACGTGAAAGTTTGTCTGTATGGATGTATGGATGTATGTTTGATACTCTTTTACGCATGGGGATGAAACTTGGCATACATATAGGTTGGGTCCTGGAATAGCATATAGGCTGCTTTGTATCCCGAAATTTTCAAAAGTTCCCGCGAGAATAACTATAACAGAGTTAGGAGTATCGGATTCGCAGCGCGCTCCATACAACAGGATTTTTCTCCTATGATGAATATCAATCCCTCAAACTCAATGTTTTTTTTTTAACAAGACAAGACAACTAATATGTAGGTCTGTGGTGTTTCAGTATTACCTTAAATTGTGTAGTTCTAAAATTATTAGAGTCCAAATACTTGTAATTTATGGTCAAAACAGCTGCAACTTCGTGCTTATTATACACTATAACAAAAACGTTTCCGAAAATTTTAAAGCACTACAGACCTAGATAATATAATAAATTCTCGAAATAAAAAAACTTTACTGTCATTCTTACTAAATTAAATTAATAAACACAATAATTCGAAACACAAAAATCATTAGACAAATTTGCAAAAATCGAATTCTGCGTGACGCTGGCTCGATTGACAAACACGGGGAGCTTGAGACGTGGGAGGCGAGGCGAGGTAGCAAATTCAGTCGCGGGCCGTCCGTGAGCGAATCTTCACTTGTATTGAGTTTAACGTAAGTAAGTAGGTACCTAAGGAAACAATCACGAAAATATCACTGTTGCATGTTTCGTTTCGCAGCAAGTTAATTAGATTTTTTTGACTTTTAACTAGGTACCTATTTAGCGTAATCTATATAAATAAAAATGAATCGCAAAATTTGTTGCTAAGCGCAAAACTCGAAGACGGCTGGACCAATTCGGCTTATTTATTTTTTGTTGTGTTTGTTAGTGTTAGGCCAAGGTTTTTATGAAAGAACAAAACGGTCAAGTGCGAGTCGGACTCGCGCACTAAGAGTAAACCGATTTTTATGAAACTTTGGTAAGTTGTTATGCACACGCCGGGGAAGGTTTCTGAGAAAGAAAAAAGCGTCAAGTGCGATTCGGACTCGCGCACTAAGGAAAACTCGAAGACGGCTGGACCAATTCGGGTAATTTTTTTGTTGTGTTTGATAGTGTTAGGGCAAGGTTTTTATGAAAGAAAAACGGTAAAGTGCGAGTCGGACTCGCACTTTAAGGGTAAACCGATTTTAATGAAATTGTTATGCACATGTCGGGGAAGGTTTTTGAATTAGTACAACCCTTTCTCAATAGATTGGTGCGACAGTTGACAGTGCAACAGGTGAATGCAAGTTCACGTTTGTTCTGGTGGCGATTAATTAATGCCTTGCAGGCGTCTTGGTAATATTCGCTACTGACAGGAAAAGTTTTTACTAAAGACAAAGGGTCACTACTTAGAGAAGAAACTAAATAATGAAATTTCTCTATGTTACTAAGTGTCGAATGATTATGAATTAATGCGCTGAAAGTATCAAAAAACTCAGGCCATTGTTTTATATCTCCAGAAAATTTGGGAAAAAAATTTTCGGAAGCCTAATATTTGATTCACTGCCTTTTGAAATATGTGCGAAATGTGCCGATTTGTTATTTTCAGTTTTAGATAAACTTCGATATATTGAAATAACTTCAAAATAAGTGTCATCAAACCGTTCGCTGATGTCATCACCATCATCTCCTTCAAAAAAAACTTTAAATAGCTAAGTGCGCCTCTTCGAAATTGGCAGCGATTTTTTTTTGCTTCTTGATTATAAGAACAGAATAAATTAAAAAGGTTGGAATCATCCTTTGCCTTTTTGCCGATTTCTAAAGCTTTACAAATTCTATTGTAGGCCATTGTACGCTTTCGACGTAATGTAGGAAGATCGTGAATTGTGTAAGACTCGTCGTACGACTTCTTCTTCTTACCCGGTCCACTTGACCTGCGTTTACCGACGAATGACATGCTTATTTGAAGAATATAAAGGTATGTGTAATAACAATAGAGAAGTATATGTGGTGACAAAACTACTAACTTATATGATGCGCGCTAAAACGAACCGATCTAAATAAGTACATAAGTGAAAGTAAGACACAGAGCGACACAAATTCCGATGTTTACCAGCTGCGTGCACTGTGTGTGCGGTGTGTGACGTGCTGACTTATCGATTATATGCAAAAAGATAACAGGTTTAACACAGTAAATCACAACGGGGAATTAAATTGTTTATATTTACTCCGGCTTATTTTTATGTAATTCGATTTGTTTACTTAATAACGCTAAGGAAAATAAAGACAATGTTAATAAAAAAAAAAACGTTCAATATAAGATGTTAACCTTCCTTATAGTAATTATATATATATAAGCACCGACATGAGTAGATTGCTTATAGGTATAATATTACTATAACTTCATTCGTATTTAGGAATACCTATCGTAAATTTAAGTAATCTATATCTATGATTTGGCGTCACACTAAGTGTGAACAACGTAGGTATTTAATTAAACGACCAATATAATGTAAGAATGTAGGTAGGTACTTTGAATCGGTGTGGAATGCAGAGTGTAAATGGTTGTATCTATCTTTTTTAACTTAATTAGAAATATGTACCTAATTATAAGAATAATACATACATATATCTACGATTGTAAATTAACATACAATTGTTATTTGATGGGTAAAATAAGGAGTAGGTCCTATTGGTTTACCTAAACTGGTATAAAATGGTTTACCTACTTTATATATCACTAAAGATTAATTAAACCTAAAAGTTCCCGGGTTTCGGCACCAATGAATGTACTTAAACAAAACAGCCTTAAAGAATGTTTGTTGTACATGTGGGTTAAATAATACTATATTTACCGTATACGTTTATCTAATGGTTACTTGGTCGACATTTCAAATTCTGACGTACATCTTGTACGTGTGCGTATAATACAATGTATGTACCTTTTCTGCAATCCACAATCATAGTAGCAACGTAGTAGTAACACTCAAATTCACTAGTCCTTGCCGGCCGGCTAACGTACTAATCACTAAAAATAAACACTTTTAATATTCGTTACTAATGCACAAATAATGTCACTAATAAAATTTACGAAGATTGTTTTTATAATTTTTTTTTTTTTTTGAACACACGTTTATTACCAATATTTTGACGGTTTCATAAACGACGATAATAATATCTCACAAATATAGGAAAAAAACCGAAATTCGTTAATTTGTAGTTTTAAATAAAAAGTTTGTCTGTCTTTACAAAGAAATACAGTCGTATGTGTACTAATAACAAAATAGGTACCTATCCCGAACGTGGGCGGTCGTTAGTCGTTGGGGGATAGGTAATGAAAACGAAAATGCACCTCGCTACTTAATTATATTAACATACTTATATATAAGATTGTGTGTCAGTGGTGGCCTAGGGGCAGAGGTTCGAACTCGGCGTGAACCAATCAGGCTTTTTCTAAAATTTGTCAATTACATTAATTATTCACTCCACTGACTTTTAGGTGAAAAAACCATTGTGAGGAAACCTGCACACATACAAGAGACGTGTGTGAAGTCCACAATCCGCACTGGGCCCGCGTGTGAACAATGGCCCAAATCCCCTCGGTGAGGACATACGACGCTGATAAGAAAGATATAATATTGAAACAATACACAAAAAAAAATCAAAATATTATTTCCATACAATATTTTCGATCCAATCAACAAATGGAGACACTCTGGTATACAATCCTGGAGTGTCTGACCTTGCGCAACTAATGCCGAACGACGTGACTCCAATCAAGTAATGAATGTGTTCTTTACTCGTCTCCGGTAAAGGTATTTGCACTTGTAATGGTCCTCCAGAATCGCCCTAAAAGAACAAAGGTGATAATTAATACGTCTCCATGATATGCATTCTAGACATATTTAGGTACCGACCGAACTGACAGATTTGCTCTTCGCAGTAAGTCACCGTAAACCCCGAGCCACGTGCCAGTGCGTTTGTGACTAGAATCTACCCCATAAAAAAAACATTAATTGGTAGAGTTTTAAATTTTGGTATATATGTTTATTAATATCTCGCGTTGAAAATACTAAAAGTCTCCACCGACAGCTGTTGCGCTCGCGCCGTCATATTGGAAAACAGGTACCCTTTTTAAGTTTTTTTCTACAATTAATTATTGCTGATACGGAAAAATTGCAAATTTAAAAACTATAGCTTATTAAATATGCTAAAAAAAGCTTATTTTTTCTATTATTATTGTATTTCTAATATTTTGGCTATAATGCGACGATTCAGAGTAAAATTATTTTTTGCGTTTGTTTTCTAGTTACTCCAAAATCTTTCAAATATATTTTTTAACTTATTCCGTGAAACTTACAAGGGAAAGAGACAGACAGACGAGAGGGTGAGAAAGAGAGAAAAAGAAAAGATGAGGGAAGAGGCAAATATGTATTATGTAACATGAAGTGTATGGCTAGCTCGGAACGTGTTTTGGGTCCGCTCGGTGGGTAAAAGAGCCACCAAATAGCCAAGACCAGCTATCAATACCGAATAGCCATGACCAGCCATCAACTGATCATCATCTCGTAGGCAACTTACAACTATGGAGGAGGAGGAGGAAGATTTACGTGACTCTGTATGTAAATGTAAAAAGTTAGTAGCAAGCATCTTTATGGTACTGACAAAGGCACGCTTCCCTGTAGACTGATTGACATACTCAACTTTATCATAGCTCTAAACTCTAGACATACTTGACATAGCGCTTTTACAGAACGTAAGCATAAGCTTCTGTAGAAATGCTAAACGGATTTTGCTTTGACCTCCTCCAGTCCCCTTTAACTCCCATCCGACCAAGACCCTGCGAAAAGTCTGTGGTGAACTTAGAAAATTTTCCTTAAAGCCCTTTAAAGCTTATCAGCTTACAACAACTAGATAGCAACCTACGACAAATGACGTCATTCATCGAATCTTTCACGTCACAAAGCTAAGCTACTATCAGCGAGTGCTCTAAACAGACACCAGTGAAGAGCGATCACCGGTACCCGAGGATATAAAGTTACTAATATGAGTGTGTAATGCCGTACGACGACAACGTAACAGTTATCTTTCTGCCGAGGACAGACCCTATTACAATTCCTTGCACAAAAGTGTCAAGGAGGCTACAGGTGACGCTAGTAAGAGCAGTCACAAAACGTGATGGAAGGGATCTAGCCCGGAGGCCTACAGGCTAACTGGAGTTATGAAGCGATTGAAGTCGACGCCCTGAGCGCCATTCCTCCCTTCTAATGTCTAAATCAATCCCTGCCTTTGTTGACGACTTAAAGGCAGAATCTAGTTGTGGTAAGCTGATTCTTCTAAGAGTTGTCTTAAATTTGTCCCAGTTTATCGCAGTCTATGTAGCAGTGGCTTCATAGGCCTGGGGCTCAAGGTACATACCTAATAACGGAGAGATTGTTAGAGCAAAGTTCATCCAACACCTGTACGAAGTGAAAACTTATTCTTATTTTCTGTAGAAACGCTATGTCGAGATATTAACGACATAATTATGTAGTAGTCATAATGTTAAAATTGAGTTTGTTTATCAGTTTGTTGAGAACCTTGCCTTTGTTTTACGCAGGATAAGTGGTCTAAGTCTTTACCGGAATCAGACGCAATGGTGGAACGAGTGGACCCGAAACACGTTTCTATCTACTATACAAATCATGTCGCATAATTCATCTACCTCTTTATTTTCTCTACCCTTCTTTCTCTCTCTCTCTCTCTATATCTCTCTCTCTCTCTCTCTCTTTCCCACCATCTCTGTCGGTGTCTTCTTTCTGTAGCTCGTGTAACGGAAAAATAGAATTGAACGATTTTGAAGTAAACAGAAGCAAAACCTGTATATCGACATCAAGAATATAAAGAAAAATCGCTTTAATGTTGAATTACAGCTAAAGTATTAGTGATACATAAATAATATATCTTAGCTTTTATAGGAAATTTAATAAGTTACAGTTTTTGAACACACAATTTTTCCGTATTTACATTAGTTGCCTAGATATAAACCTAGTCTTATAATGTTCTGTGATATAAACTACAAAAGGGTACCGATTTTACAAATTGGCGGGGCGAATGCAACTGGTATCGATGGGGATTTTTAGTATGTTCATCGGAAAGTTGTAATGAACGGGTACACCAATAATTTAATACTAATCAATGTTTTTTTCATTTTCTAAACTGGGCTAAATATACTAACTGACTTGGTTATCACCCCATACTGTTCATCCTAAGGAAAAGTTCTTCTGAAACCGCAGAGCACAAACATTTTGATTCTATGGTATGAAGATAAATTTCGTGCTGATGGCGAGCAGAGTGATCGATGGTAGAAAGAAAAAATATTACCTGACAAGTATCGACTCCGCCTGACAAGTTCCCAGCACAAATCTGTGTATCTGCAACGCTCCACCAGTTCCTGTTGTGATATGGTTCCAACAGTTCCTCACACGTATCTGTGTCTATTATACTCAGGTTAACAACTTGAAGCACAGGTGATGCACTGCCGCCTTTAAAACCATAAATAAATATAAATAATTGATGATGAGAAAGAAATGATGAACAATAAATAAACGGAAATAAGACCAATGAAACATTACAATAAAGCTTCTGGGATTGAATAAACAATGATACGAGAGCTTCTGGCTATAAGAGTGAAGTATCTCGATGATAGTCGACCAAGTGTCGCACATTCTCGTGTGAGACTGGCAGACAACGCACTAGGCGATGAGATAATCCGCTTACCGTAATTTAAATTTGACCCACTTCCCGGCGTTCGATTAAGTTGAAATTTTGCATATACAGGTAAATCTGATGACGATGCAATCTAATGCTGTCATTGAGCTGGTCTGATGATGGAGCCGGAAGGTGGTCATACGACCATTGCAACGAAACGTCGCTACCCCATCGAGTTTGGGCTTGCTTGATTTGTCTTAACAAGTACTCTGGTCTTAAACGATAACCAGGGTCTGATGAAAGCATGCTTGTAAAAAAACTCTTTTTAGGGCTCCGTGGCCAAACTAAACCCATAAATAAATATAAATAATATGTGTTTATGTTACAGCCTTATAATTACTGGCGATAATTCTAAATTTAACAGGAAGGTGTCTTACGTGATACGCCATAGAATATTTTAAATGCAATTAAATAAAATTCATCCGATTGCGAAGAAACTTTGGTGATTAGTTGTGTGCACGTCGTCCGTAAGGGGTTTCGAATTAATCCCTTTTACCGTAATGCAATAGTTTCTAACAGGTTAACCATTTCTTGTTCCAAACCATTTAAGTTAGACCTTGTTATAAATTTTTGAATTCTAATTTTCAAATCTTGGCAAGACGTCCGAAACTATCTCACCTTGATTTTGGAATAGCAAAAAACATTTCTTGTAAATAGTAGATTTTTTAAAACTTAACTCCTCCTTGTACATGTTTATAGAAGAAATAACACCCACTCTTTAGATCTGTATTTTCCAATAATTGTTTAACCCAGACAAAGTCGGGGTGGGCCACTTATACTCGATACGGCTTAAGGTGATGATAATATCAATTAGGATAAAAAGTTCGACTACCTTCCTCTCTATTGATATGACGCTTTTGATTACAATAATATATGCAACCAAAAACTCCCTAAATTTCATATATAGATGTATAATGACAATAATCATATGTCACTCAACTAAAGGATGGCTAGAGTTACCCAAATTATACTTTCTAACAGGGAATTTTATATTATATCTCTACTTTTTAGCTAATTTTTTAAGCGTTGTTTTAAATGTTTTATTTCTGAATCTTTTTTAATTTTATACTTTTCTGTCTTGATCATTGTATTGTTACCGAGTTCTGAGCTTCCCTAAGTATTTGAGGGTTTTAGCTAGTCGGGAAGTAATCGACATTACAATTGCAAGATATGACTCAAACAAGCAGATAAAACTATGTAAATGTATGTAAAAACGCGCTTACTACAGTTTTTGAAACAAGCAAAATGACACATATCAATCGCAATTGATAACGTCACGGAGTTGTACCTATTTGCATTGGGTTTACCTGATTTATATAAAGTTGAAAACACAAAGTTACAAGCCAATTTTTGGTTATTACTTTTAAGGGTTTCCAATATAAATTTATGTCATTTTACGCAAACTAAGCCGTATTGAAAAACTAGTAAAGGTGTTGTAAACTACTAATTAATCGATTCTGTTTTACCTATTTTTGTAACACCCCATCCAGTGCTCGTAGATTCAGTGCCGAGGGTTCTTGTATCTGGCTTAGTCCAGAGACAAGCTGGGTGTATGAGCTTGAAGAATGGTATATCTTGTTCCATTTCCATAAGAGCTATGTCATTATATTTCACAGGTGACTTATATTGAGGATGAACGATTATTCTTAAAATGTTCTCTCCAGCAGTACCTTGAAACTGGATGTAAAATTTCTTTTGAAATAGTATAAACACAGCATACATGCATGTCTACTTTGACGTTGAAGATAAATTTCGACGGCATCTAGACATTTATGGGGTTGCTACTAAACGTATGACTGGCTAAACACCAACCGAATGGCTATATGTGAAGACATAGGCTAGTCGTAGCGTTTAGTTTCTAAGGCATAATTAAAATAAATGTATAGTATCGTACCTATTTGCTTTTTTTTCAATACCTTAGTCTTAATTTCGACTTAAATAAAATCATATCTACAAAAAAATTATAATCAATTAAAGTTACAAGAAAACATTAAAGTGAAAAGGTTTTATTTTGCTATAGATAAATGTGTCACAAACTTGACTTTTAAATTAAAATTAATAGGGGATTTATTACATTAATTTTAAAAATAATAAACTGAACTAAATTATCATAGAAATGAATATCACGAAGCCGAATTCAGCAGGAACGTCGTCAGAATAAATCTTGTGGCTACCTTTCGTAGGCCATCATGAGGCAATTTTATTAGTAACATGACATTGCAATAACACAACAAAATTTCTACTCTGTCTGTTATCGGAAGTGAGTTAGAATTTGATTACAAGATTTAAAAAAAAAAACATACGGAGTAAATTTAAATCCGTTTAAACACAATAATAAACACTCTTACCATATTTATTTATGTGTGGTAATACAAATAATATGATTATTTCTGAGAATCAAACTTCCTTTGGCTAAGCGATCAAAACATTTTAAGTCATTAGCAACAAAAAGAAACAAATTTTTCAACTTACACCATAGGTCTGGTCACCAAACCTCACTTTCGTCGGCACGAGCTCGGCAACATCGGTGTCCCTGGTGGATGCCCTGGAGCAGTGCGCGGCGGTCAAAACAAACTTGGTACTAACCAAAGACCCGCCACACTTATATACCCAACCACCAACAACGGCTCTCCAGCCTATGTTACCCTGATAATTCAATATTCTTTAATCAATATTATAAAAAGGCTACGGGATCTTAGCACCTCATATGTGGAATTTCGAATAACCAATTATACAATTCAAAAGGTCATAAAAAGGTCATAAAAAGTCAGTTAGTTTGATGACTTGGTCAGCACTAGAAAAAGTTATTAACCTTTAAAGTTTCTCAAGGTCATTTACGAATCTTAGCACCTCATATGTGGAATTTCGAATAACCAATTATACCATTCAAAAGGTCATGAAAGGTCAATAAGTTTGATGATTTGGTCAGCATAAGAAAAAAGTTATTGACCGTTAAAGTTTCTCACAAGAATTTTTATTCGAAATTCCACATATGAGGTGCTAAGATTCGTAAATGACCTTGAGAAACTTTAAAGGTTAATAACTTTTTTTCTAGTGCTGACCAACTCATCAAACTAACTGACCTTTTATGACCTTTTTATGACCTTTTTAATGGTATAATTAGTTATTCGAAATTCCACATATGAGGTGCTAAGATCCCGTAGCCTTATAAAAATAATCTTTGTTTTGAAGAGTATTACAATAAATAGTGATCATATGGAATTTAAAAAACCGGCCAAGTGCGTTTCGTACACGCATTAAGTTAGGGTTCTGTAGAGTTATTACGGATATCTTAAAAATTTATAAATCAATTTTGTCCAAAACCATTTTCTATGACAGTATTTATGTATTTATAAAGCGTGTAATCAAGATCAAGTAGAGGAAGGGACATCAATTTTAGAAGCCAATAACTCACAAACATAAATTGTAGAGAAAATTTTTCTTAAAAACCTTAAATGTATTTTCAAAGCCCTATCCAATGATAGGTATATAATGGGGTACACGAATAATATTTTTTTTTTATTTCTCGGTTCAATGGATGGAGCGGAGGTTCAATGTAGAGAAGAGTGGAGGAGGATCCCTAAAAAATCGCCAAAAACACATCTCAGATAAATTTCATTTATTTCATCATTACTTTTGAAAACTATGTAAAATGGCGTATGCTGAATGAAATCACGTTGGACATGTTAAGTTGTTAATTTTTACGCTGACATTACAAAAAGCTACGTCCACTGAATGATGCTTTTGGTCCGGTCCTTACGAAGTAATACGATATACCTATGTCTTCGGTCTCAATATTATTCAAATAATCACCATAAATCTATATCACCAGTTAAAAAAGTGTCATTTTTGTCTTCCAATAATTTGGCATAACAAAATAAACACGTTTAGAAATGTTTTTCTTACCATGTGTGGGAACTCCCCTGCTAAAGCGTCTCGGCCACCAATAGCGCCACCAGAAAATGATATATTATGAGCCTTTAAGTATCTTATACCTGAAAAATACATTATTAAGAAGATGGCTATAGTATATCTTTGTAAACACTGATTTTTTTTTATCGTTTATTGCTTTTCTCTATCAGCCTCATACGTCCCCATTGTTGGGACACGGCCTACCCTGACTGGGGTGATTTGGGCCATGTTCCACACGCGGGCCATAATTATATATTCTCTTTGATTCTCTTCGCAGTCGGTTGCCCCATGTTGGGGATCGTGACCATCATGAGTCACTGGTCAATGGTAGGGGACGAATCAGCTGTCTCCAGTGATTTCTGTCGGCAGCGGTGTGGATCGCTCCGTGCAGTTGGAGTTGCAGATCATTTAATTGGTCACACCACCGCGCAGGTACACGACATCTAGATCTCTTCCCCTACACTTTTCCCATCATTATAGTTTTTTCAAAGTTCTCGGGTCCTCGCCGAGCAATATGGCCCAGAAATTTTAGAGAGCGCACGGAGAAAAAACTTTAGTAGCTCCAAGTAAATAATACTAATAACCACTAAAATATTAGTTATTCCGAGGACAAGTAAATTACAGTGACGGGTACCAATGAGTTTTACTTATTGTATTTATTAACAGAAATAAAACTACTCTTGTTGGAACAACAGTGTTGTTTACTAAAAACTAGTAAAATTTAATGGGATGCAAATAAACGTATAATTACACAATCAGCGTTTAATTACACCGATACGAGTAGGTGATCCTGATGAAGCTTTGTGATGCGAAGCGTACGGTTGATAATAACTGGTCAGTGTGCCTGGTAGAAGAAGGAAAGGCTGCGGCGGTTAGGGCGTCACAAATTTGTTCAGCTTAAGGTTCCTATTTGTGAAGCGGCGGTAAAGGGGAATCCCCCGCCAGCAGAGGAGCTATACCTGAAGAACGCCTTGTCATTATTTACTTTCGATTCGGAATGTCGCTATATATACAAACTATCAAAAACACTTCGATAGCGCGATGTAAAACGCGTGACGTCATCCTTAATTCGTAGCAGTACGATATGGTGTTCGTTATTAGTAAATTTCACTAATTCTTAGAAAGGTGTTTGTTAACATTAAGTAGCCTTCACTGTAATGACAAGTAGTATTTCATCTGCCCACTTTAATAAAACTTTTTGTAATCTTTAGTAAGCTTTATAAGTTGATATTAATTACCCTACTCATAAATTCGAGGGAAGTTTTATAGGATTTGTAAAATTCTGTAATCCGAATATTCTGTAATTACGGAAATGAATAAAACTATTTTGTTGTTATTATTTTATGAAATTAAGAATATGTACTTTAATTTATATTGTTTTGTAATTTCTAGATTATTTTTTTGAAATTAATAAAATTTAGTATTAATGCATTTTAAAAATCAGTTTTTTTATTCGAACAAAATTTTTCGTATTGGATAAACGCGTAGGAACTTTGAGCACTTCCAGAATTAAGACATTACGTCTGTAAGCCGTCCAAGGTATCCTTAGCATCCTGCGCTGGCACCACATTTCAAAAGAGTCAATCCTGGCCTTAATGGAGGCTTTAATGGTCCATGTTTCAGCGCCGTATAGGAATACGGGGAATACAAGGGCACGAACGAGCCGTGTTTTAGTTTTCTTGGATATGTTCTTGTCCTTCCATACTTTGTCAAGTTTGGTCATGGCAGACTTAGCTATTTGGATCCGTCTGATGATGTCTCTGTCAGAGCTACCATCACAGGTGATGAGTAATCCAAGGTAAATGAACCCATCGACGAAGTCCATATCGCGAGGGGAATTCAATTTGCACAGTATTTGAGAGCGGTCTATTATCATCAGTTTGGTCTTGGGCTAGTAAATTTGCAGTCCGTATTTCAGACTCGTGTTTTGTATGCGATTAAATAGTTGAGACATGTCCTGCATACTAGTGGCTAATAGTGTGGTGTCGTCTGCGTATCGAAGGTTGGTTAAGGTGTAGCCACCAATCGGCAGGCCACCCTCCCAGTCAGCCAGTGCTTCACGGATGATGGGCTCGCTGTAAATGTTAAATAGTTTGGGAGAGAGGATGCATCCCTGTCACACACCTCTTTCAGGACGTAAAGCGTCAGATGAATATTCCTCCACACGTACACGGGTGCTGCTATCAGCGTAGAGATTTTGTATGGGAAAGGTGTAGTGCTCTGGAACTCCCATTTTAATTAGTATGTCCATCATGTTTTGCCATCTCACACAATCAAAAGCCTTTGAGTAATCAATGAAACAAAGTACCAGTGGTTGGTTGAACTCCTGGCATTTCTCGATGATTTGACGAAGGTTGAAAATCTGTTCGTGAGTACCGCGATCCGATACAAAGCCAGCTTGTTCCGCAGGTGTTTGCAAGTTTAAATAGTAAGCTAGGCGGTCCAGAATGATATAGAACATTACTTTGCTGGCGTGAGATATGATGGATAGCGTGCGGTAGTTGCTGCATAAGCGTGTGTTACCTTTTTTGTGCAAAGGAATGACAACCGATTGCGTCTTATCATCAGGCCATTGTCCTGTTCTCCAGACTTTGTTACACAGTGAATGGAAAAGAGTTTATATATATAATTAAAAAAAGGTGAGGTAATTTTGCTGCTAATTCGCCTCGTTCAAATCTCGATTTCTTTTCTTGCTTTTTTTAAATTAGTGTTAAGGCGTATTATTTTTGTTGTGCCAGTCCAATATTTTAATAAAACTTGATGAGTTACCTCTTTAGTTATGAATTTTCGGGCTTAAAAAAGTTCGTTTCATTTTCAAATTACATATTAGACCGTTCGAACGGCCAGCTAAAACATTTCGGGCCGCTCTCTGATACTGCACTGCAATTACGATTTATCCCTAACAAGCTTGTGCAAGATATGGGCGCATATCGTTGCATGTTTGAGAAAAAGTTATTAAGTGTCACTCTGTCGATGGTATCAATGGAAAAAATATTTTCAAAGCAAAGATGCAGTCAAAAGATTAACGTCAAACCTTATAGTTTAGTTTAGTTATAGTTTAGAACCTACAACAATCCTTATAGTCCGTATAATTGCTCCACCAATTGATCTATCGAGGCAGAACTGTGTAAACTATACTTCAGATGAATAAGATCGACATATGCCTACCTATTGTATTTTGATATACAATATAAAAATACTTACAGTCCTCTGAGTTTTTTTCTTTTTCTTCTTGATTGTGTACTTTCCAAAGATATTCGTAGCATTCTGAAAATATATACAAGTTTCAAAGAAAACTATCACATCTCAAACAAAAGCCTCTGGAACATGTGTTCAAAAAATGAAACCGATATTAAAATATCACTGAAAATTCAAAATAAATCTATAAACATACCTAAGGTATCCCTAGAGCTGATATACTGGCTAAACCTATACTTACGCGTCTTTTGCCTAGCCCTCGGATGCGAACATTTTTTTCTGAAAATTTTTGGCATTCAATTTCAGTTTATTCCTCTGTGTTATTGGAACATGGCCGAGGAAGCGAGATATATAAATACAGAACTGAGTACACAAAAAAGGGACAAGTATATCCAAGGGCGTAGCCAGCTTTTTTCGGCAGACTTGGTACAAAATGTTGTTTTCATACGGCAAAATTGCATTAAAGACATTATTATTCATATAGTAAAACTCCATAGGCGTGGAGCTACTTCTGCTCTTAATTTTGATACATGATATTTTGATCCTATTTTTCAATACGGGAGTTAACACCCAGTCGAAAAATTATTGCCACATCTGGCCACGTTTAAACGCTATTTCGAGGGTCATTATCACGAATAGACAATCTTCGTTTTGGATGATAGCTGTCAAACTAGAAAGGGCTCTATCTCCATAACTATTGACTATAGACCAGTATTTTCTTTACAGAAGTGATAGATTTCATCGACATCTTCATATTAACAGCTTTTTGACAGTGTAGGAACTTACTAGTTTGACAGTTGTCTTCCAATAGAAGATCTTGATGGGATCTATCACTTCTGTAAAGAAACGACCAGTCTACAATCAATAGTCACGCAGATATAACACTTCCTAGTTTGACAGCATTCATCTAAAATAAAGATCTTGATAAGATCTATTATTTCTGTAAGGAAACTGCTAGTTTAAGATTAATAGTTACGGAGATAAAGCCCATTCTTGTTTGACAGCTGACATCCAAAATGAAGATCTTGATGAGATTTATTATTCCTGTAATTAAATTACTGGTCTCCAGTCAATAGTTACGGAGATAGGGCCCTTTCTAGTTTGACAACTGTCATCCAAGATAAAGACTTTAATGAGATCTATTACTTCTGCAAAGAAACTACTAGGCTACAATCAATAATTACAAAGATAGAGCTCTTTCTAGTTAGATTGCTGTCATCTGAAATAATGACCTTGATGAGGTCTACAATTAATAGTGTTGGAGATATAGGAAGCCATTTTAAAGCTATCACCTAGAAATAGAGCTAGAGCTTAAAGATTTTTAGTGCAAAACCCTGTTCTCCATTAAATTTGGTTAAAAACTTTAGTATATTCCGTTATAAACTCTCAGTGCACTAAACCAACTTACACTTGACGTTTTTTAACTACCACAACCTGCATCCTTTTAAAAGTCGGTTAAAAAGGAATAAGTTTTAGTTTTGTATAAAAGATTCATGAAAACCTCATTTAAGTACCTCCTTTTTTAAGTTGGTTAAAAGGCATTATTATCATCATTTCGGGGTATTTGTCTAACTGCTCAAGCAGTTGTACTAAGGGCCACGTAAATTTAGGTTTTGTAATATTCAACTATTTAGATGGTCAGTTTAATTATTAATTTTAAATAATTACCACCGGTTCGGAATTATTGACTACCGAGAAGAACCGGCAAGAAACTCAGCAATTAATTGAAATGCGGTGAACTTACAACGACACGTCTTGAAATAAATAAATAGACACAAGTGACCAAACAACGGATCCAACAAGTTTGATGCACCGTAGGTACATCATGTTTGAGTCTGCGTCACGACCTCCTAAATACAAGTATAGTGCAACAAACTTTTTTGACCCGACGCATGGTCAATCATCAAAACTAAAATTGCCATATTAATATCCTGTGAACTTGCGCAAAACTAGCGACAGACGGCATTGTAGGCTATTTTATTGTGTGTGTTTTTTTTTTTAGATAAATACGTTGAATAATTTTTGGAAAAGCCCCTGCTGCCAGTTAAAGAAATTAAAACAGTTTATGGTTTGACACTAAGCTAATTAAGTTTTATAAGCATATAAATAGTACTTATCAAAAATAATAATATCAATCATTTAATAGACACAATAATTAATAACAAAAAAATGCGGCACGCAGTTCAATGTAACTAGTTTTTACATAGTAAAGAATCCAACCATTTAACAAATTACTTCCTAGTTACTTGGACAATTTAAACCGGTTTTAAAGCCGTACATTGGCTTATTATCAATTTAATTATTCAAATTATTTAATTGTATGGTTTTTTTACTTTACTCAAACCATTCAAGGTATTTCATATAAAAAAGTTGGTGGTGGCCGAGGGAATCGGTGGTGGCCGAGGCAGTCGGTGGTGGCCGAGGGGTTTAAATTTTACTTCACGTCCCAAGTGGCGGGGTTCGAACCCTGAGCTCGGCGTGTACCAATGAGTCTTTTCTTAATTTCTCAAGTACACTGATTAATTTATTCACACCACTGGCTTTTCGGTGAAGGAAAACATCGTGAGGAAACCTGCATACGTCAAGAAAAAAAAAAAAAATGACGTATGTGAAGTCCACAATCCGCGCTGGGCCCGCGTGTGGACTATGACCCAATCACCCTCGCTTAAGAGGGTAGGCCGTGCCCCAGCAGTGGGGACGATGAAGGCTGGCAAGACAAGATATAAAAATACGAAAGTCTGTTTGTTTTCTAACATCACAACAAAGCATCCAGATTATTTGGTTTTAGGCACAGGGAAAGATGAAGGGATGGAAAGGACATTTATAAAAGGGGATGGAAAGGATATTTTTTCCGATCGATTTACCACTGGAATAGACTTTTCCATGGTTGATACCGCAATTACTTCACGTTACAAGGAAGTAACAAAGTTAAATACCTGATTTTTAGCTCAGAGATATCTGCAGGAATGAAGGAGTTTTTTTTATGTGGCAAACAAGTTTACGGTCCACCTGATGGCAAGCGGTCACCGCAGCCTATGGACGCTTGCAACACCTGGGGCATCACAAGCGCGTTGCCGACCCTTTCAAAATCTAATAACTGTAGTCCTTAGAAAAAACCTTGGCAGGGAGCTCATTCCACAACCCAAGCATTCGCGAGAGAAGTTCGACTATTTAGTATAGTATCATTTCAACAAAATTTTAAAACTTCAGAATTTTAAAACAAGCGGTTTAGGAGGGTGGACAGTTTTTTTGACTTTGAAAGTAATAACTCGCTGTACAACTAAATGCCAAACAATAGGGTCCGAAAAAAAATTGTTTTACCCGTTAGTTAAGGTAAGTATTTAAAAAAAGGTGCTTGCAAAGACCAGGAAGGTGTTGATCTAAACAACTTTGCATACTGATGTATCGATGTAAAAACGGGGAAAATAAAAGGATGGACAGACGGACAAATTGGAACTAGCTAAAGAACTCTAAAAAATTACCAAATTAGAAAAACCATATCCTCTCGACAATGCAGCATGATAGCAAATTTCAAGCACTACATTTTTTACAATAAAAATCAAAAATGGTTCTAATTCAAAACTTCATAGATAGATAATTTATTAATTTACTTACTTATCAATAAACCTATAATATTTATTTACTTACTTATCAATAAACCTATAATATTTAGTTATAGGCTGAATTTTTGCCCTTTTTTTTTTGCGTTTAGTCATCTTTTGTAGGAATAGGCGACAAATAACCATACTAATATTATAAACGCGAAAGTTACTCTGTCGGTCTGTCTGTCTATCTGTTTGTCTGTCGGTCTGTCTGTTTGTCTGTCTGTCTGAGTACTGGGGAAGGACATAGAACAGTTTTTATCCTCAAAAATTCATAAGTTCCCGCGGGAATAACTGTAACCGAGTTTTAATTAACTAAAACTTGCTATAGCAAACTTCATTAGTATAATTAAGGAGTTTATTAAGGAGTTCCACGCCGATAACCAAATTTAGGTCTGGTGGAGCCGCTGGCAAAATTCATTAATCACCAGCTATCCCACTAATATTACAAATGCAAAAGTTTGGATGTGTGGTTGTTTGTTACTCAGTCAGACTTTAGATCGGGAACCGCTGAACCGAGATGAAAACTGGTAGGGTTAGTAATGGTTGATATTTCGAGTCCCGGGTGAGGGGATACACACTATTTTCATCTCAGAAAATTTAAAAGTTAACGCGGGAATAACTATAACATTTGTTACTAAATCCTGCCTAAACGGAGCATTCAATTGAGCTGAAATTTTGAACAGAGACAGTTAAAGATACGGTGAAGGATAACGGCTACTTTATGCCGAAAAATTTAATAATTCCCGCGGGAGTAACTTTTACCAAATTCTACGCATAAACCATAGCTGCAGCTATAACTTGCTATAACAAACGTCTTTAGTGTAATCAAGGAGTTTTCGTAGGAATCCCACGTCGATAAGCAAATTTAGGGCGGGCGGAGTTAGAGTAAAAGTACACAAAGAACTGCTAAAAATGTTTAAAATGTATAAAAACGTGGCAACGTGAACGGCAACTTAATATAAACTGATCCTTTTTTTGTTTCTTTAAGGGGCTCCGTAAATGAATCACAACGGATCACTTATAATTTCTTTTGCTAAGATTAATATACTTATCTTACTTTGTTCGCTTATCCTCAGCCCTGGTCTGCTGAAATTAGGCATTACAGCTTCAGGTTTTTTACAGGGGTTCACTTCGTCACTGGCCTTATTTATTTGCTTTTCAGATGTACGTACATTTTTTCTTTCAATACTACGCTGGAGATAAAATTATCAAAATAAAATCAACTATGCGGTACAAGACTATTTTAAAACATTTTCCACTAGGCGTCCTATACTTGCTTTATGTTTTGATTGACTTAAAAGAACTTTTCTTCTTAAACGTGTGCAACAATATTTTGCCTCAGCCGTTGTATGCCCCACGGCCTTTCCCTGGAGAAAAGCCGGACGGTTGTTGAGCTACTGGCTACTCGGCAGGCAGAGCTTTTAAGTTGTTCAAACGTCCTACTGATGCCAGGACCAATTTACGGTTTAACGTGCCCTCTAAGGCGCACAAGAGCCACTTGGCGCTCACCCATCCAGGTACTAACCACGCCCAACGTTGCCTCAATTCGTCTTTGTTTTCGATAGAATGCAAATTAGTAACGAAAAACACAAAATTATATAATAATTGAACAATTACTTATGTATTATAAAACTGTAAAAGTCTAAACATAAAGTCAATATTAACATGTTAGAAAATAAAAACTGTCTTGGACTGCTTGTGTGAATGTGAAAATTTAGGTACAATGTGCAAAACCTAACTTGTCTAAGTTAGATAATACCAAAAGAAAAATATATCTGAAATAGGTAATTGATAATTTTTTTAACTTTTAGTTTAATTCTAAGTTAATACAGTTATTCTTGGATTTCGCTCATTGCTGCCAGTTCGAATCCAAATTTGACTTAATAATAATGTCGTTTTTTGACGTTTAGGTACATTTAAATCCAAGGCAAACTAAATTCTATAATATTTGTGCTGACCTTACCTCTAAGGTGAAAGTAGCACAACCGCTGTCATTACCATTCCTATTCTTAGTTAAACCTTATTTGTATTTGTGATTCAATAACGCAGCAGTTGTAAATAGCACTTTATATTGTTACATTCATATTTTATAAAAAAAAACATTGAGCGTTCCATTAAGCACTTTTTTACCCACACACACCTAGACTCGAGACAAACGAAAATTTTAAGCACATACCTAAATGTCCTGTGCAGGGATCGAACCCCCCTAGGATTCACAGGCTGAACCATACCAACAAAACCACAAAGTCATCTTCATTTAGTTTCTAATGTTGTTTCTTATGTAATTTTGTTTATCTATATATCGTGAGTCTAACTCTCTTAATAAAAATAAAAGCATAGTATATGAAAAAAAAAATTTATGTTTGACTTATTTCGCTCGATATAAGCGTCATCAGTTATAAGTCAAATTAAACGAATTAAAGAAATATAATATGCAATAACAGATGTTGCATACAAACTACTTATCAATATAGCTATAGTTATATGTCTTGAAACATGTTTTTACGCTTTATCTTTTATTATGTGTGTGCACTTCCGGTACCATAATCAATATAAATATATAAAAACTGATGACACTGGTACCGAGTTAAATGTATCAAAAAATATTTTTTTTTCTTTAAATATACTTTACTTTTATTCTTATGTATAGGTAGATATTATTTATGTCAATCAACATTTACATATTTATTTATTAATTTTATATAATAATGTTTATGTCAACAACAGTTCGTCTTTGCATTGAAGATTATAATGTTTTTTATATTCAAATAAGAGTTAATTAAGAAAAACATACAATTTTACTTACAGCTTGTTCATTCGTCCCCCACACCCATGTGTCTTCCTAAAAGAAAAAAATTTTTTAGAATGATTCCTGAAATATATTTTACTAGCTTTCAAGGCGCAATTTTTCGCCAGATTTAAATGTCATGATTATAATTTAGTGGTCTTTTCGTAACAAATAGTCACATAGGAATGTATACACACAGTAAGTAAATAGGTAAACTATATTTTTATGGGATAATGGACGTCGAGGCCGCTCAATAGTAAATTAAAGTCACTCACCCTTTTAATTCTTCTGATTCTTTGTATAAATGAAGTCAACTCATTTGTTTTAACAATTGACACTGAAATCACAACGTAAGATTATATCTACATTACCTATATCTTGAACACAAACAAAACAATGGCTATACATACCTGTTGAAAACATTACTACACTAACAATTATTATTGAATAAATTTTTAGATACATCGTGCTAAAGTTCCATACAAAATTTTCTAAACAATATAAAGCGAGCCATCCGTTCTTAATACTTTGTCATTCAATATTAAAAGAAAAAAATCCCAGTTATGTAAAGGTCAAAAGATTAGGCAAAATTATAATAAAAATTAAATAACATCACACAAATAAAGATCTAAGCAAATTATAAACGTGTTATGTTACGACCAAGGACACTTTACATCAAGTTTACTTTACAAAACCATGTTGATGATAATTATAAGGAAGCATTGATTGTAATAACACAATGTTTAAACCGCAAACGACTAGGCTTGGTAACAAACTCACATGTACTGTCATAGAACAACACAATATTGCTAGAACTAGATTTTTGAATACCGCGACGCCGCCGCTGGCGTTTTGGTTACGTCATAAGTGGTTATTACCAAGACTTATTAGTCTTGATAGTGACTCATACAAAGCTGACGACGATGCATAAAAAGTCGTTTGCGATTACACCCCCAACAGGAAGATCATAGGACCCTTTTGATTCAAAGAGAAAATATCAACGCTACGCTTGCAGCTGATTTAACACAGTTAATTTAGCAGGTTTAAACAGAATTTACTTCATGGTTAGCCGAAAGACTCAAACGCGATATGCCACCAGTTCGATTCTGTAAGACCGATTAAAATTGTTTTATACGAAGTTTTGTTGCTAACGAAGAAAAGTTTCTATCGAAATAACGCCATTACGTACGAGCTGGGTTTTCGGCTGAGATTCGTTTCAGTCGATAAAGTACCCCGTGAAATTCGTAATAAAATGAAAGATATCTATAGAAACAGCTACAAAAGTAGTCGCTCGATTTAAAAACAGTCGTAAGCGACTTACTTTTACAAACTAATATTAAAACAAGTAGCTATCGAAGAAAAAAAATACTTTCAATTCTTACCATTGTAATAAAAAAAGCATCATACTGTTTGGATGGTTTTTTGATCTAGTTGCTTCTTGGCGACTTTGGCAAACACTTTCAAAAAAAAACCTATAAAGCGATCAACGATTATGTATACTTACTTGTTCACTCTTAATGTACGGATTCCTCTTCCCGCGAAGCGTTGCGCTCTTGACCGGTTAGTTATCTTTTGAATAGGATTTTGTAAGTGAAGTTCACGCCGGCCGTGCTAGATCTCTGGCCAGAGGCGGCTCGTCCTTAGGGAGCGCTGGTGCACTCCCATAAATAATTATCTACTTAAATAACGTATCGTACCTAAAAAAAACCTACACAAACATAACAGTTTGTTTATTTTCTAATATGTTACTATGGCAAAATAAAATGTGATTATTGTGATGTGATTAAACAGTGCTAAAATATTTTAGTAATTTAGTTTTAAATAAAGACAAATGGTCACATAATGTGACACGAAAGCATACTCGCTCGACGCGCGTTTGTAAAAGCAAAATAAAAGGTTAGCATTTAATAAGCAATTCCTCTTTTGTTTTTGTTTTTTAGGGAACACCCATTAAAAATTGTCACGAGCCGCCTCTGTCTCTGGCTATTTAAAAACACGCGATTTCCAGTAAAAGTTTTGTGACAGATTTCAGATTGTTAACCAACAAGTAATAAGTGATCTTATGCTTGCTTAAATCTTGGACCATCTTGGAATAATTCAACGCAGCTCGTCGCGGTTCCTTGATTTCATTTATCACGGCCAACAGGGCTAACTGACTATTTTTTTCTCTTATATTTTTTCTTACCTTGTTTATTGCATAGTTTTTTATTGTTTATTAGTTTCCCTTGTAAATTTAGCGTATAGCTTTAGTTTGGGGGACTATACAAACGGACAAGAGCCTTCCTTGTCCCCACCTAACGGTATCTACGGTAGATCCAGATTTATTCTGATTGATTCTAAGAAAGACCGTTTTAAATAAATGAAAACCTACCTTTTTACCTTGGGGAAAGAATGGTTTTAATGATTATCAGACTTGAGTGGGCAAGCTTTGAACCAAGGTTGCCAATGGATAAATCCAGCATTATTTTTTATTCGTTTTTCATCACTTTATTCTCCCTAATAAGATTTTGCAACGGTAACGCATTAGGCTGAAATTTAGCACAGATTTTCAAAAAAGTTTCAAAGGGAAAACAATAATCACGTGGATACAGGCAACTTTAGCTTGCTAATGCAAACTTCTTTACTATATTCAAGAAGTTTCTAGAACTCCTATGCCGATTACCAAATTTAGTGCAAGAGGAGGAAATCTGGAGGCAAAAGTAAATTATTTAATAAAACAATGTGAACTAGAATCATAATTAAACAATTTGATTCTTCTATAAAATTAAAACCCGTAGAATTTTAAGGCGTCAAATGATTCTATTATTCATTTTCCATCAGCTTCTGGCGATAAGAGAAACATTTTCAGCCGTATAAGTCTCGAAGCCTCTGACAAGAACTTCATATCGAGTGAGATTTTCGTTCTCCGCCAGAATCTAATTTTCGTTTTCTACCAGAATCTATTATGTTCCCGATGAATATTTTGTGATTAATACCTACATTTTGCTTCAATTATATAACAGAGAAAAGGCAATTTAATACGTAACTAATTTAATATTGTTTTTGATAGTTGTAGTAAAAGTCAAAAAAATTGAAAATTGCAGACTAAAGGTATGTATGTAGAAGGTTAATTCATTTTACCATATGTAGTTCCAGAAAAGTTTGCGGCAAGCAAGCTCCTTTCAACGATATACTACCTCTATTCAACATCAGGAAACTAAGAAAGTTGACTTAAATTTACATTCAGCGGCATTGTTCAGCTTTAAGAAACCTCAGCGATAACTAAGTCTTCAATATCCGTCTCCGTATTCAGTGGTTAGATCCATTGAATTATTTAAGATGTCCTTTTTACTCCTTAGAAAATAATTTAAGTTCGTGAGTTTTGTCGGATTTCGTCTGTTATACTTAGTATCGGGTATGTTATTCGGTTTGGCTTTATTTATATTAATATGGCGAAGGAATATCTGTTTGTACGTACTTGCAAGATAATCATTGGAAATACTGAATTGATTTAGTTTAGTTTTCGGATGCTTAAAGACTATGGTTTATTTTGAAAAGCTTAGGGTTCCGTCAGATACAAATGTTTACTCACACTGGATTTGGCGCAATTGTATCGCAATCTAGTAATATAACCATGTTATTGTGGCTGCACGTAACTCTTTTCAAAGTTTAACAGTGATTATTGTATCGCTTTCGTCGCAAAAAAGCCACCACAAGTCTATTATAAGACTTTTCTGTGTTTCTATATTAGTGTTTGGGGATCTTTTAGTTTAATTTATGCATTTTTCTTGTGAACTGTTACAATAAATCAAAGATGTCTTGGTCTGTAAACTGATAAGTGTTATAATTTAGCATGATTGCGATCATGGCTTGTGAAATTGTTAGAGTATTATCTTTTTAGACAGTGAAATTTTACTTGCGACTAAAGTTTTATCGCCAAAGTAAGGTGATTGAAACTAAATCTATTTAAATATATGTCTCGAGAGTTTCCATTATATGATAAAATGCTGTCTATATGCTTACTGTAGCACACTTTGTACAGCCATCTGCAGCATATACAATAACAGGGAACGTAATCGCCTTTATATAATATTAAAGATCATTAAAAGTAGTAGTTTGCTATATAAGTAGCGTCACAAAGGTCCAATAAAAGTAAAAAAAAATTCTGTTAATTCACTTTGAGCTGTTACAGTTACAATTAAACTGTTCGGATGACCTTTCAGTGTTAAAATAGTGTATTCGTTGCAGTTTTACAATTTGCACTATAGCAGCTACTTGGAAACCTTTACTATTCAACTTCGATACATAAAGGTGATGTAGAAATCAACAATAGTACATTATTATTATATAGTTGAGTTTTTAACACTATTTAAACACTTGCACTATAATACTCATTTGGAAGCTATAATATCATACATTTGCTGTAAAAACTATCCCGTAAATCTCTTAAAATACAATACCGCTCTACAGTTGATGTAGCAAAGGCAGTTACAGTACTACGTTAAAGGCGCGATATATGGGGTTGATGTAAACGTTTACAACACTTATTATTGTTACCAAAATGCTGTTAAATATTATACAGCTAAAATATTCTATAATGCACAAATATAGAACACACGGTTGTAAGAGTTTATAACGCTTTATTACCACATTTAAGTGATAAATGCATTCTTAAATGACCAACTTTGCTAGTTGGAAAAGAAAAAAATAATATTTCTGTTTCAATATTACATAAAAACTTACTATTTGTATCTTATGTTGTTTACATTTTACAGAAACACAATCGTCTCCTCAGATGAAGGCCATAGTCCACCGCACTGGTCCTCGCAAATTCGTCGCTTATTGCTGGACGTTTGTCGAGCTATTGGCTACTCGACTGTCAGAATTTTGGAACTGCCCAAAGGACCTCTGACTTGGTTAACAGTTTGGCTGCCCATACCATTTTTAAAAGTCAATGTGGGGTCTACTTTCTTTTTTGTGTTATTTAGCTTTAAACATATCTAAATGTTACTATAACCCTGCCCCCGCTTCCCGCTCAAACTGTAAAACAACTGCTGTCATATGACAACACAGCCCAGCCCGCTTTTTAACGAGTATTCCAAGGCACTCAGGAGCTCTGAAGAATGGGCTACTAAGCAGTCACCCATCCAGGTACTGTCCACGCCCTACAATTTGTAACTTTGCTTATCGTTTTCCTCGCACAAGGGCCGGTACTGAGCTGCTTACATTCAATGGTACTTGATAGACGGTCGTCGCACGTTGTCTCCCAGTTCATGAGGGCCACTCGAGAATCTCCATTCCCTCTTGGTTATTGGTTCGAAAAAGTGATTTGGCCTGCCTATTGCCACTTCAGCTTGCTAGCTATCTGAGGTCCATTAGTGAAAATAACACCTGGAGTTATCTCTCCATTGCTCGCTGAGTGAATTTGAGCATTAGAGGCAAACATTAAGGGACCGTTTTTTCCGTACCGCAAGTCATCACAGACAATATACATTGATCTTAGACTGTTGTCTTTGTGAATTTTAGATGGAAAGATGTATAATGGGCTGTGTTCTGAAGAAATGTTCAAAATGATGGCCACGGTTACTTCCTAACATCGCTTTGCTCGCTATGGCAGGTATTTATCGTCACACCTTAGAACCTATGTAAATGGTCACGTGCGACGGGATTTCACAGAAACTTTCTCCCGTAAACGCTTAAGTTGTGGAATAATCTTCCTAAACTTACAGTTAAACAGTTAAAGGCGCGACATGGACATTCATTTTCTTTTATCCATATCCATCATTAGACCCACCTATTGGGAAACAGTCCTGTAATCTCAGCCTCATAATTTTATGCGCCCAAATTATTGTTTGTTTATTTATAGTTATATGACTTCTATTGAAATATGAAATTAATTAATTTACATACTTTTTATTAAGTCCAAACAACACTCTCAATCCAATCAACAAAGGCAGATACTCTGGTATATAATCCTGGAATGTTGGGTCTTGCGCAACCGATCCCAAACGATGTGATTCCAATTAAATAATGAATTTGTCCTTGGGTCGTTGTTGGTAAGGGTATTTTTACTTGTAATGGCCCTCCGGAATCGCCCTGAAATAGATACATAGGTACATTTATGTCCAAAGCTATTGAAAATTCTGAATTTTAAAATATAGAAGTGGGACAGAATATCAAGTGCTTAAATTAAACATTTCATTGCGTAAAACAGTATAGCATAGTCTAGTATACTTTAAACATTTAAGGAAGTATCTATTACTATAAGAACAGTACAATTTAAGAAATTAAACTGAATGATTCAAGTCTGTTCTCAGATATTTTTTTAATACTAAAAAGGCGCAGGATGCGTCAGAGACTTTGTGCAGAAAATAGGGCTGCGGTCCGAATTGCGCCGAAAGTGCCGATAGCGCCATCGGCGCGCCCATAAGTCGGTTCGAATTGCGCTCACGGCACTTACAAATCTTCCTCTTGAGTAATATGACGTCATTAGTGATGTCATATCCGCGAGCTAACAGTGCCTTCGGTGAAGAGGAAAGGCGTCGTAAGCACGGTCAACAAACGTCAAACTGACACATGAAGGTTTGTTATTATTTTGGTTTTTTGTTATTGTTTTTTTTGGCGCGAACTTTCGAACTGTTACTCCATGGTAAACCTGTAAATGCAACATAATATAAGAGTACATAATTCAAAATATAGAGTCAATGCCTCGAACCATTTCAGTTGTTATTAATTAAATACAATTTTCTACCGTACACAGAGCTTGCCTTGAAATATGCGAGGTAAAACTATAGAAATAACTATATCTAAGAACGAAAATAAGGAAATCTTGAAAATAAATTTTAGGTTAACTTTTGAGCGCGCTTACGCCTGGTCCGATTTGAAAACGTCACTCACGACCATAAGTGCGAATTTCAATTCGGTCCACTCATAAGCGTGCCTACGCTCGTAAGTCTTGTGAGCGCAATTCGGACCGCAGCCTAGATGTAAGGTGTTTAAAAAGATATAAATATAAATAAAATTGTTAAGATTATATCTAGAAGTGCCTTGTAAAAATAACGAGCGCTACACTAAAAACATAAAAATACATATTACATCAGTTTGTCATAAAAACAAACTATAAGTAAAGAAAGAAAAGGGAAAATAAGTGACGAACTTACAGCAATTAATTTGTGTTATATGTGGAAACGATCATACAAACTTATGATGTGGTACCAAACGATGTTTATTGAAAAAGAGTTAAATAATAAATTCATAATAAATATAGATTATTCACATCATTAATACTGCTTTTAGACTGCAAAGTGTACCAGATTATGGAAAATTATAGAACTTGTAAGATTAACTAACTAAGAACTAAGATTGGAAGGGTTCCGTATGAAATATAGTTCTAATGTTTACACTTTCTGTGTCTTATTTAGATATCATTGTACTATGAATAAAAAAAAAACAAAAAATTTAAACCGACGAAACGTATTTTGCAGTCAATTTTCTTGCAAAAGCAATGTTCTTATCCCCGAGTCTCACCATTTTTGGCACAACGTCGGCAACTGTGTGTCCCTGCTGGATACCTTGGAGCAGTGCGCGGCGGTCAGAACAAACTTGGAGCTGATTAAAGAACCACCGCACTTAAACACCCAAGTACCGACAATCGCTTTCCAACCTATGGCACCCTGGTAAGTCAGAATAATTTAATCTTGAGAAAATTGAAATTTAGCTCAGAGAAAAAAAAATTAGTTACAGGATAAGAGTAGGCGGAATGAACGGCAAAAGGGGTTCGAAAAAAGAGAAAAATAAATCCAAGTGATTTTGATTGGCGAGGGGTGGTGGGGGTGGGTTTTAGGGGTTGAAAATCGTTTTTATCCATTTTGCTCAGATCACAAAATGGTCTAGAGAAAAGTTGCAGATAATCATAAAATCTACAATTTTGGTTCAGGGCTACTTTTCGACCTAACCAATTTTTTTCGTTTTTTGAATATATGTTCAATATTATCCCTGGGCTAAATATGATTGACATATTTTGAAGGGTTATGTACTAATAATAATAACTTCGGCAAAAATATTTTAAAAACGTTATTAAAGTTGATACTCTACGATTTTAAAGTTTTACCATATGTGGAAATTCTCCTGGCTTAGTATTTCGACCGCCAATGGCAAATTTAGCTCCATCTGGATCAGGATGTTGTCTTTTATATTCCAGGCCTGAAATATATGATGAAACCCTGATTTTGAAAAACACAAAGATTCTTTCCCAAAAAAATTAAAAATTTGGGTAAAACTACAAATTTAGGAATGATTCATATTTGCACATCATACCCTACCTATGCGGGTAGGTATAATAAATTACATAGAATGTAATACATATACTATATATTTTTTCTAACCATTTAACTATACACTCGCTCGACTGCTTTGTACAAAATTTGTCATAGATACATTATGTATCTCATTCACATAAACACATTAAATGTTTGAATTCCAATGCAGAGTTTTCACTAGAATATCTATTTCTGTATTGCTGTGCATTCAACACAAGCACTTTTAAACGATGTTGTACCAATTCTCAACACGGCAGTGCTAAGGAGATTGCTACGAATGTCCTCATATGCAACGAATGAGCAAAGGGAGCAAAGGTTGAGGCAAAAAACAGCATTATTTACCTCTATCTTTTTTATATCTAATTAAATTTATTTATTTATTGATAAAAAATATTATTTTTACCCTACATATTTTTTTACAATATACATGAGGTTTTTTTTTTAGTAAAAGAAATAAAATTTAATTGTAAAGTAGGAATCAAAGAATTGGATTTAATTATAATAATAGTGATTTAAATTTATGTTAGTTTATTTTCAGCGATGTGGATCGATGACCGTATCGTCGAAGAAGGCTGCTACTGTGTAGTAATTTAACATTTTTCAGAAAGGTTTTTTTACTGGGACACAATTTAAGACTTTCAGGAACAGCATTATATATTTATATTATTAAATTAATTTAGTACTCGATACTAAAGCCTTGTCGGAAATTGGTTAATTCGGAGGAATTGGGTAATTGTTGGAAAGCCTATTTGTAGAAGGAAACTTCTAGCTACCAAGAATTAGTCAAAAGTAGGGTATATCGCCTTTCTTAACAAAGACCACCAGCACACATCTTCTTAATTTTTATTTAATAACGTACCAGTTTCTTTCTCTTAAGCTCTAACCTAATATCGACATAATCTACTGTCTTGTTTATGAACTGTTTAGTAGCCATAATAATGTCGCCGCAGTTGTTAGTATTACGTTGCAGTTAGAATTGGATGTTGACTTTTTAAGACATCATCTAAAGATAACGTATTAAAACCTAAGCTAGGTACTGATTTTTTTATTTATAAGATTTGACACGCTAAAGTACTTTAAAAAAACCTAATTTTTTTATTATTTATTGGCAACTAGCTTTTACCAGCGGCGCCACCTGTGCTCAATTTGTTTATAGGCGTGGTATTACTAAAGCAACTTCTTGATGTAACAACTTGATAATCCACGGGGAATTCGGTTAGAATATTTATTCCTGCAGGAACATTCGAATTTTCCGGGATGAAAATTATTGTCCTTTTCCATCCTTTCACCTATCTCGGAGCCAAATGTCACCTCAATAGGATGCCTCGTTGTGACATGAAGACCAAACAAACAAACTCACATTCGCATTTATAATATTAGTCTCTGTAAAAAATATCTACAGTGAGCAACTGATTTAATTTGTGTCACTTACAAGCCTTAAATTTTTTATCTTCCTCTTCTCGATCACGTATTTGCCAAAGATATTCGTAGCACTCTGAAAAAACAATAATTTCACAAGTTTACCAAATAAAAAAAAGAAATGTCCTTCCTGCGAATTTCATATTGTTTTATTTAGTTATAACTAAACAAAAACTTTTTTTTATTCTCATCACGTCAAGAAAAAAGATCTTATCACAGCAGGCAGTTACAAAATACTTGAGTAGGTACTTAAATAAAATTATTTCATTCGGTTTCAGTTAATTTCATTAATCTGTTGATAAAATGGCAGAAAATATCAATAGCTTACTTTGTTCGCTTATCCTTAACTCCGGTTTACTAAAATTCGGTTTAACAGACTTAGGTTTGTCACAAGGGTTGGCGTCGTCCCCGTTCATCATCACATTTGTCGGAGACACTGGTGTGCGTACGTTCTTGCTTCGAGCGGTAGTCTGTAAATTAATGAAATTTTAATGGGTATATAACATAACACATTTTTTACAATTAAATTTTAATAAATATATCTTACAATGTTTTTTTAAGTTCACTAGTTAACAACATATACCTATAGGTAGCAATGTTATTTAGATAAAGATACCTCCATAATGATCGAAATCTAAATTTGATCCGCTGTTATCTACACGCACATACTAGCCTTAGACGAATACAATCAAAAATACGGAACGTGTAAAACAGAAGGAGATAGCTAAATTTAGAATTTGACATGTGACTGAATCAAATTACGACAAATTGCGTGCTAATACAATATCTCTTTTAATTAGAAATGTGGTAACTGAGTGTCGAACCGGTTTCGAAAACACAGCTTCAACAAATTGAACTGTTGAGCTGCAGGTCAAATCCAAGATGCGCAGCGCACGGCTCAAAAGATACACAACTCAACCATTCGTTTATTGAACTTTATCACAGCCTGGACGGCGCCAGCGCCGCCGGCGATGTGGCGTCTCGATGGTCCGCGATGGACACAGTCCGTTTTTTGAATTTTTATAGGTAATTTACATGTATGTAGTGAAGTTATATTATTTTAATATGATTTTCGTATTTATATTAGTTCTTATGCCGATAATTATGCAATTATCATAGGACATTACACATACATAATTAAAAAAAATAGAAGTATGTGATAGTAATAGAAGAAAATAGTATTTCAAAAATCGACCTGTGTGTGGCGGGGCTCGTAGGCGAATGCATGCCGCCGACGAGGTGCAAGAACATTGGGCACGCTCTTGCAACCTAATCACAATGCAACTTTCGTTAAATTTGAGCTGACCTGCGAGCCGGCTCGCAGCTCCGACTCAGGTGCTTGAGCTGCGATTTGAGCTGCGGCTCACGAATATTTCTTGAGTTACCCATGTCTATTTTTAATATATGCAAGTTTACAGAGGTAGCATAAGATTTAATATTACGTTTAGTCGGTGGTGGCCGAGCGGTTAAGGTTTTGCCGCGCGTCCTGCGGGGCGGTGGTAATTTCATACATATTATTAATTCCACTGCAATACTCCACGCATTACATCAAAAAAAAGTGGCGTATGGCCCAAATCATCCTCGTTCTGAGTGAGGGTAGGTCATGCTTCATCAGCGGGAACGTATGTGGCTAGTAAGACAAGGAATTACTTTATCATATTAAATTAGTTAATTAGAACTAACGCAAAATTTTATTTGCCAATTAAAATATAAATAATATACATAATCTCATATCTTTTTCCTACCGCTCTAAATAGGTACTTTTTTCGTACCCAATAATAACCATAAATACTGTATTGTACACATATTCATGAGTTTATTTAAGTTTGATTAATATACAGTAAACAATGAATAGTAAATATTTTTTACTCACAAGGTATTCAGCTGCTTCCCACACCCATGGGCTGTCTTGCTGAAAGAAAAGTCGTAAGAAGTATTTTAGCAGAGCTAATCAAAACAAAAACCAGGGGTTTTTATCGACAAAAATTGTCAAGAGCGTATCAAATTGCATCTTGATAGGATTACGTTTACATCGTTTTTTATCAATTTAGGGTTTAACAATTCAATCTCATTTTAAAATATGAGAAGGATACACATCAGCAAATGTCTTTAAAGCTAAATATTTTGTATACTTGTCATTTTTTATCGTAACTTTTATCGTAGTTGCTTTATTAACTAGCTAAAGACGACATTAGATGAGGTATTCTCAAAATAAATATTTAAAATAAATTGTTTAATATCCTGTTGTAGTTGGATCCAAGAACCCATAAAAATATATTGTTGTGTCATTAAAACCCACATTATTATCAAATTCTCAGCTTCTTTTCACTAACAATTTTCGACCCCGTGAGAGATAGGGCCCAGCGGTGCCAGATCTACTGAAAATCCGTACATCTAAGGATTTCAGGCCTTTTTCTGACGTAGTCGTAATTTAATCATCTATTTACTGTAATGACAGCATTGTGTTTCGTACTATCCCTTACACATTTGTAGTAAAAACTTCTAGTGACTTGTAGGCACATCAAAATTACAAATATACAAATAAGATATTACATAAGATAATACATTCAAAGAATTAAGAAATACAACATAAATAACTTTATATCATATAATAAATAATCTTTCTTTATTTATGACTTGCTTGGCTACATCATCAATGTAAATAAAATATTTTATTTTCATAGCAAAGATGCAGTCAAAAGATTAACCTCGACCCAGAACTTGAACCTACAACAATCCTTACAGTCCTTGTAAGTGCTCCATCAATGAGCTGTCGCGGCACAAGTCTGGCCAGTGAAAATCCCAACTATTAAAACAAAATATTTTATTTACATTGATAATTAGTAGAAAAATGTATTTGCTATCTTACTGTCAAAATTTCCGATTGAATGCACCTCTAACCTGTCTAGTATAGTTGAACTGCGTTTGTTTACATGCAACTCACACAGTTATTTTACTTTAAATATGTCCGTTTACTACTCGGTATCATTTAATGAAAATTCTTCGTTAGCAGATATAACTTCGTTATTATATATTATAAATTATATATTATATGTTATATAGACGAAACGAAACGAAATCTAATTATCAAAAGTAAGAAGAGATAATCCTTTTCTTAAATTTTCTTCTGTTTCGCTTCAGAATGTTCTGTTTTCTTATTTGAGTTCCAGATTTATATTATTCTATAAGGTCAAGTTTAGTCAGGCAAAGCGTAAAATAATTCGTGGAACTCCATTTTTTTCTTGCCACAATCGACTGAAATCTGCCGTTGTTTTAGCTTTGGCATATGATTTTTTTTTTTATTTGGATCTAGCAACACTTCATGATCCTATCGAGATAACACCGCAACTGAAGCAGTGTATCTGGTCTAAGGTGGCTTTATATATTATATGCCACGTAAGTTATAAATTACCAGCTTAAAATTAATAGGCAGTGAAATGTAAGACCTGAGACAGAATAATATACCTCCATTGCCAGTTGCTGACAAACTAATAGAAGTAATGCAGGATTTCAATAAAAATTACTTACCCTTTTAAGTCTCAACAAGGTATTGCTCTCTTTCCCAACCATAGTTAACTTATCCTTATTTTCATGTGCAAATGAAACTGCAATTACAAAAAAATCATAAACAAAATATTTTTTTACAAACATAAACAGAGACATACACACGTCGTACTTACCTGTTAAAACTTGAACCAAGCTTACAATTATTAGTATACTGTTTTTAACACACATTTTATGAACAAATTCTTAGTCTTTTGCATACAAATTCATAAATACATAATGGATTTTATTTTATACACAAATAAGAAAAATCTCAAGAACACTCTTAAGGATCTTTTACACAATTATAAAAATAAAACACAAACATACACAAAAATATAGTAACTTTGCAATTTGTAGAGTCTAAAGTATAAATAATCAATTCTTATTATGACTTTGACTGCTATGACGGAGAGCACCGACCGGTTTGACAAGAATCACGTATGGATTTTACCACTTAGCAGATACAAGTACCATTTATATGCCATATATAAACAATTTGTAATATACTATGTATCTACTAGATTTTGCCTACGGTTTTGCCTGAGCAGGATTCGGTCAGGTTGTTGAAATAACAAGATACTACCTGCGGTAAAACCAACTCCCGTTGGAACTTTAGATCGCAATACAAAGTTTTACTATATGTCTTTTTCCGTCATTCCAACAATCTCTCTTAGTCCGGTCAATTTAGACATCCGAAGATACAAAAAATCCCAAAAGGTTGAAAAAGCCGTGGTAAAATTGTTCAAAACATAATTATAAATAAAATTACGAAGTCCTCATCGATCCAGTACCTGGAAAACGAATTTACTGGGGGTCAAAGGTCAAAAAAATGGGATTTTCGCGATTTTCAGCAGAATTTTTGTATCTTCGGATGTCTAGATTGAGAGTCCGGCTCTTCACTCTTTTTTTGGTCTAATTTAACTGGACTAACTGGAGTACGCAGCCGTGGCCCATTAAATAATGGATATGAAGTTAAATATATGGCTTGTGACATATTTCTTAAAAGTACATATACTGTTTTGCTACGTTGGGGCAGAAACTTATTAATTGGGACACCCTAACAGTGTATGATCAGCTGTTTAAAAAAACGCTATATAAACCAATTAGCGAAATTAACTATTATGTGAAAAAAACGAAATATGTTATTGTTGTTAAAAAAATACGAGCGGGATATATTTACCTGTATGTAACCCCTTACAATAGACATAAAATTTAACAATATATTAAGATAAAATCAGAAGTACGCACGCTAAAGGGAAGTACCGCAACATAGAATAGTTAACATAATAATTCTACGAACGCTAAAATGATGTTCATGATGTAATTAATGGTCAACAAAGTGGTCAATGCCAAGGATGCTGTACACACATAGGTATCGTACAGTATACGTTCAACATAACATTGACTCCCTCGCAGCCTAGTTGGTAGTGTGGCCAACTACTGCGCAGAGGGTGTGGGTTCGATTCCCACATTGGACAAACATTTATGTGGTAAAAAACATTTGTGTTTGTCTTGAGTTTGGGTGTATTTATGTATAATATGTATGTATTTACAAAAAAAAAAGTAATTTATGTATCTGTATCCGTTGTTTGGTACCCATAACACAAGCTCTGCTTACTTTGAGGCCAGATGGCGCTGTGTGTAATGTCCAAAAAATATTTATTATTAATATTTATAGATAACATAACGTTATTTTTGTATGTGTTTTTGTTTGTTTAAGTCATTTAAACTCCTATTGTACGTTTCCGAACAGGGTGTCGAATATCGTAATCACCTGGTTCGGTATTCGACGTTAAATTACTTGATAGTAAAAAACAAGGATGACACGATATGTAACTAAGCGTACGTGAGTAGTGCAGCTACATCGCAATTCACTGATTTCTTCATTGAAATTTATGAAATAAATTAATAGTTTATATAAATCATTGTTATAAAGAAATACGTTTTTTTTCCAGTGTTACCAGCACTATCACGGCTATGCTTTAGCAAAGTTGTAACTAATAGAACTTTTTTTTTAAGTTTTGGCAAAGAAATCTCCAAAGTCCTGGGGATTTCTTTGCCAAATCTTTAAAAAAAAACCAGTGAAAAGGGTGATCAGGATGGATACAGGCAGCACTTACTAAATTTAATTTTTTTTGACACATGTTTCTCCGGAGCCGTTGAGCAGATCGGACTAAAATTTAAGGTCTGTGTTCTTCGGGATATAGTTCAGACCCTAAAAAACGTGAAAACACGATCAATAAACTTTTATTCGATTGAAAAAAATACTAAAGTATCCCTTTCTACTGTCTTTTTTAAAGTTTTGGCAAAGAAATCTCCAACTACAACTTTGCTAAAGCATAGTCGTGATAGTGCATTTTTTGATAACAATGATGAATAAACTATTTATGTATTGCGTGTATTTCAGTGACAAAATCAGGGAATTGCGATACAGCTGCACAACTCACGCACACTAAGTTACATATCGCGCCATCCTTGTTTTTACTGTCACTTACCCACAAGTGTCTCTAGCTAAGTTAGAGTTTGCTCTATATTTAAATGTCATTAATCCTACTATGTTGACGTGGGTACCTACACTGTTTGTTAGTATCTGTTTTACATTTAAACAATACTGTACTCTGAATAATATTTTCCTATTCTAACAAAAATCTTATAAAAACGATAAAGTGCGAGTCGCACTCACGCTCTGAGGGTTCCGTATCTAACACAGCACTATATAATTGGTACTAATTGTCAGCAATCGTAATGCTATTGCAAATTTGTAGGCGCGTGGATGTTGACCTTTATGTTGTTTTATTTTAGGTTTTAACACTATATACCAATCTGTGCAATCTGTGAAGCTTGTATGTTACACCATTTTTGCAATAAAGCATTTTTCAATGTATCTCTCTTAAATCAGAAAAAACCACTAAGCAAAAATAGCGCAGATGACAGCGACGGAAAATGATAAGTCCTTTTAAAGTCGGTCATTGCAGACCAACAGACAGACAGCGCAGGTTTAACCATAGGGTCCCGTTGGCAGACAACGGGAACGGAACCTTAAAAACGAAACAGTGCGTCTGAAAATGAAGCATCTCAAAATAAGTCAAAACTAATTTCGTATTAGCGTTGAAATGTTTTAAGATTTATTTCTTTCAGAATTCGATAGTCTTTATTTCGATTAAGGATAAGAAATGCTTCTTTTCCTTTTTAAGGTATGAAAGTCTAAATACAAGCGAAAAATCTATGATCAAGTATTATATTCTTACATAATTTTAAAAGCAATCTACTCACTGTTTTTTTATTAATTGCACATGCCTACACAACAAAAAGTCACCGCCATCTTAATTCTACTCGTAAAACTGACACTCAAAGTAGTAAACAATGGTTGCATTTAACTGAAAATTAACTTTTATTTAGACAATTGAGCTTTACTTTATTTCCGTAAACATTACTCAGAATAAGGGTATGGTTATTATAAATACGTGATACACTTAAAAGATACTTAGCTGTACTATGTGGGACACAGATGCGATTTGTTTAGAGATTTAGAGTAAGCCGGAGCCATCTCGTGCTCTGGACAAATGACTCAGCTCAACTTACCCCAACATGTCATACGTCTCTTTGTTGCAGTCTCTTATTTAGAGTAATTTGTAACTAAGCCTTTTCGTATGTTTATACAAAATGGTTAGTTTTGCCAATATGATTAAATTTAAATTTAAAACAAGTCAAGATACACTACGAAACGTGGACAATAACAGCTTGGAACATAAGTTTAAAGTCAAACAGCTCGCAATGGACAAGCTAAACTCGGAGTGTCTCTGAGGAATCAAATGAGGACATCGGAAATAGAACTAAAGTTGCCAACATAGCTTGCAACATCAGTAAGTTAAAGTGGCAGTGGGCACCGATCACGTCTGTCGGAAGAGCAATGGCCGATGAAGCAGACGAGGCCTAGAGCGAAGGTCCGTCCAGTGGACCGACGACTTTAAAAGGTTGGCCGGTGGGGGCTGGATGCGGAAGGTATAAGCTGATATGATAAAGATAAAGGCGACCAAATTGGTTTACTAGTATTGTATTATAAATAACAAGTTACCCTAATTACATGATTAACATCGCCGGGATCTTCATACCTTTAAATGTGTGTGTGTGTGTGTAAGTTTTGCCGATATGATTAAAGTTTTATCATTTTAAACAAGTTAAGATAGACTTATATAGGGTAATAAGATTACCGAAGTAGCTAACAGTTATTAACTAATGCTAGAACTAGGATAGAAAATGGAACACGCATTTATTAATTCTATAACTAGGACAGAGAGTGTAACACGCTTTTATCAATTCTATAACTAGGATAGAGAGTGTAACACGCTTTTATCAATTCTATGACCAGGATAGAGAGTGTAACACGCTTTTATCAATTCTATAACTAGGATAGAGAGTGTAACACGCTTTTATCCTAGTTTAATATCGGTAAAAAATTAGAAAAATGGCTTATTTCTAATTCAAATAGGTTTATTATTAACTTTTTAGTTATTTTCTAAAAACTAAAATCTAGTTTTAAAAAAATTACATTTATTAATTGTTTAAATTTTTTCTGTTATATGACTACAAAAAATAGTATATCAAAACTTTGAAGATTCAAAAGTGTTTGGAAAAAACTAATTAGAATAAAAAAATTGACTCTGTTTTTGACTACAAAGATCCTATTGCTAGGAGCTTCATCATCAGACCCTCGATATTATTTAATTTCAGAGTACTATAGTCACAAAAATAAAAATAACCCTTGATTTGCGTTGTTTTATCACAGAGTTCCTGTAGCCACCACCACGGTTTTATTATCAGACCCTGGATATCATCTAGCTAGGACATGTTACGACAAATCAAACTAGCCCAAGCTCGATGGGGTGGCATCATCATTTCGTTACAGAGTTCCTATAGCAACCTTCAAACTCCATCATCAAATCAGCTTAAGGGTTACATATTATTGCACTGTCACCAAAATTATATAAGTATACTAAATTTCAGCTCAATTGTACCAGGGAGTGGATCACATCTTGCAACTTTGCAACCAGAAAACAAGACAAGTTAAATAAAAGATTGCAATAATAATAAAAAGGGACCAAGTTCAGCACACATTGCAGTGCTTCTGTCAAAGTTTTTTAATATCTCCTTTTGTGGTATAAAAAGTATACATATTTTTTTATTCGATCCAGTATTTGCCTATATGAGGAATAAGTTATAAACATTTTTATTCCACAATAATCTTGTTTTCTTTGTTGGACATGTTTAATACAGCGCGCAACTAAAACTCACGCGACAATAATTTTACTGAACCACTGTCAAGCAAGATAGTGTAAATTATTTATTAGTTGTTTATCTACCAATTTTGTCTGTATTTGAATCCCAGTTGAAGTCAGACTCACACTTGTATAGTACAATGAACTGGTTATTCATATATTTTTGCAATTTCATTTATTTTTTGAACTGCAAAAACTGTGACGGAATTTAGAAAATGCAAGTACCAAGTTGTTTTCGGTGTATTTTTTGATACTGATAAAAACGGGGATTTCGATAAAAGCGATGTTGATCCTATAGTCGAAAAATTTATGCAAGTCCAAGGGTGGACGTAAGAAGATATGCCACATGAACTGCAAAATAAATATAACAGCGTTTCATAGGGTATTAAAAGTGAAATTTCAGCAAGTTTCTTTTGATGCTTGGGTCAAAGTTTGGAACGAATTTACCAAAAACACTTCGAATTCGCGAGAGTGGCCAAAGCTTTTTAGACAACTGGTGTTCCAACTAATAGACACAGACCAGAATGAAAAAATTACAAAGAAGGACTTTGGCTCTATTACATCTTATTTGGCATCGATGAAGATGAAGTATCAGAGTCATTTCAAAGGGCTATCAAAAACAGTGTTGATATAACCAAGGATGATTAAAAACGATTATTGATTGAAAAATACACGTGTGAAAATCCCGCAGACGCTGGTAATTTCATTATTAGTAGACTTAAATTTTAATTTAAAAATGGAATCTTATCCAAAAAATAATTATCTTAACTCTGGGCTAAGGAGGTACCTACTGAGAATAGTATCCATAATAATTGTGTTTCCTTAGCACAAGAAACCTCTTAGAAACATTTTTAGCATGATCCTGTATATCACCTGTACATTCAAGGTAATCCTATTAACTCAAAACAAGCCGTTACAACAATCTTCGTTTGAGCCCGAAATTAAGTTTTTAAAAGCCTGAGCTAAAACTCTTAGCGCACTAACTTAGTTTAAATATAATAAAATATTGTATCAGTGTACGCTATGTTGATGATTAAATAAATAAATATATAAATGAACGAACGGACGAACGAACAAACAAACAAAGAAACATAGAAATAAATAAATAAATTCGGTTATAGGCGTGGGATTTCTACAGCAACTACTTCATTATAGTAAGAAAACTTGTTGTAGTTTCTTTACGCTAATTCAACTCACACTTGACATTTTCTAAGTAATTATGTCTATCCCTTCTCTAATGAAATTCCAATAAAATTGTGTCAGCAGGTTAGCCTCATTCCTTTTAAACCTCTGTGCGCTAATCTTTCTCACACCTGACAATTTTAAGTAGCCTGGCCTTTCCCATGGTGCAAGCTATGACACTGCCAAATTCAATCGAGATTGGTTCAACGGTTTAGCCGTGAATGCATCATAAAAGGCCAGAAAAAAACTTTTTAATAAAAATAAAACCACTGGCTTCAAAAAGATGCACTAAAAAGGTAAAAATAATTACTTATTTCTAAAAAATCTGATCTGAATTACAGTTTGAAGTTGGTTTCTATTTACCTAACAGTTAATAACACGATTTACTTGCATGAAACCAACTTCAAACTGTAATTCAGATAAGATTTTATAGAAATAAGTAATTATTTTTACCTTTTTTTTAGTGCATCTTTTTGAAGTCGGTTGTTTTCTTTTATTAAAAAGTTTTAATTTTTTACTTTTGAGTGACAAAGTGTTTTTTTCAAGGAAAAGTTATTTGGATGACATTTTTCAAGGGAAAATTATTTGGAATTGTCTTAAAACTAAACTACTGAATCGATTTGGATAAAATTTCTATGGGACCAACTCACAAGTATATCCTGTCGAATAAAAAAAAATCACGTAAATCGGTTCATAAACAAAAAAGTTATGGCTGAACATCTATAAAAAAAAATATATACAGTCGAATTGAGAACCTTCTCCTTTTTTTAAAGTCGGTTAAAAATAGAGAGACGTTTTTTATATCTATATATTTTTATATCTGTGGATATAGATACTAGGTTACTTTGTTCAAAAACGTCTGTTTTAAAATAGTTTTGCAGAAAAATAATTCATATATATTTAGTGCGAGTTTGATGATTGAATATTGATTAAAATATTTAGAATGAGTGGAGAGCGACTTATATAAGTACCTACTAAAGGAAGTTATAATATGGTAACTTTTATAATTATTGGCTCCAGTGTGAAATTAATTATTAATTTTATCTCACACTTTTTTTGGGGAGACCTACTACTTCAAGCAGAGCACGAACATAATGCGAGTGGAGCAACAAACGTCTACTAGTAGTATTGTTTATTATTGCTACTAACAGTTGTTTGCGACCATAGGTCATGGGTCATTAGTTCAGCTAAATCTATGTAACTCCTAACTTTATTCAACTTACATTTAACTTGATTTATTGTCTTTGTTGGCAAATACACATTAATGTTAGCCCCTTGTTTTCCTCGAATAATCTCGTTCAAGAATTCAGATGCAGACCTGGAAACTGAATGTATCATTAGAAGCAGTAACAGACATATGAATTGACTGAAATCCTGAATAAAACATTTTTCAACTTTTGCTGCCACTAATTTCATGATAGGTAGCTAGATGAGTCACATATTATGGGATACAACATTGTGTGGAGCCCAGAATAAAAGTGATTGTCTGACTTTTATCACTTATAATCTCTTATATCACATCACTTATATCATTGTCCATTTACTTTAGGTTTTAATTAAAGTGAAAATTGTGTAGAATAACGATTTAATATAGGTCATAGTCATTAAATTATTCTACACATTTTTTCATCAAAACTAAAGTAAACGGACAATGCATGTCAGGGTCATTTCGGAACCAAATGGTTTTTACTGTCTTGAATAACTTTGTTGTGTTGAAATCCATTTTTGTACAAATGTTTTGAAAAGCATTATTGGGGTTTCTTTTTAATTATATTACACGTGATTGAAAGTTATAGTACGTTGTAAGGATATTACGAAATTTTGAAATATCTAAAAATTTTAAAAACCCTTTAAAACCAATATAAAATAAAAATTGATTAAAAAAGGGTAATACAAAATCTCCGAATTCATGGAAGATAGATATCCTTGGGTTTGACCAGCTTAGTAACTTGCAGGCTGCTTCATATCCCTGTATTTTATTTATTTATTCTTTATTGCTGTACTTTACCTTATTGCCTTCAGTTTATACTCATATACCTAACGCAACAAGACATAGTTGTACAATTATAAGTTTGGTTGATTATATTTAATTTACTTATCTACTTTGTTATAATATAAAAACATTATTAAAATTGTTAAAATAAAAATGTTACAGGAATTGACTATCATCAATGAGTCAAAATATGTCAAAACATATTTAATACAGGTAGTGGTTAAGAAATATAACAATAATAATATTGTATTGTACTGTTTCTAGCTTTAATTTGTATTGATTTTAATATGGGCTGCAGACCACGGCGTTGGTTTCGAGTTTGCTACTCTCACATATTGTTGTAGTCTCAGGGTATTTTTGAAAATATTTTGAATAGAGTAACTGCTGAGTTTCTTGCCGGCTCTTCTCAGTAGACACAACCTTCCGAACCGATGGCAAAGTCATAACTACAAGTAATTAGGCGATTTGATTTGAATAAGGATTTCTTTTCTATTCGGCTGCGGAACCCTAAAAACGACGCCTTATTATACACACCGTGGTTTTAAGGAAATCAAAGACGGATACTTTTTTAAAAATTAAACTAGCCTACATAATGAAATAACAAATATCTTCGGCCTAATTAGGCATTAAAACTTTTCTTCTTTTTCTCCCTTCTTCTTTTAAATTAATCTTAATCTTTTAATTGTATTCGGAAACTTACATCGTTAATTTAATGTCTTTAACTACGCAAGCACTTACATCAATTAAAAGCACACCACAGGCGTGACTTACGCAAATTACAAGCAGAACTTTATCTTATACCTTTATTGACTATTAATTTTATAGACTATCTGGAGTTATGAACAACACTTTATGTGATTGGAGCCACTTTATGTTCGACTGGGGTTATGAGTTTTATCAAAGTACTTTTTCGCGCTGTTAAGTACTTTGGTTTTATATAAATGCGTAGTAGGGATTCGTTGGTTCTAACTCACTGCCCCCCAACCTCAGCCCCTCTCCCAAAAACAGCTCACCAAATTTTCGTTCGAACCGACTCGCACTTGACCACTCTCAAAAACAGATCGCGATTCTAAGGGCCTGGGAGGCGGCGACTCACACTTGACAAAAACACTACCCCTGACGCACGCCTGGGGGACTAATGCCTGGGGGACTCACACTTGAAAAAAACACTACCCCTGAAGCTGGGGGCGTGTAGCGACTCACGCTCGATGAGAACCTACCCCCTGAAGCTGGCAGGCGTGGCGACTCATACTTGACGAAAACTACCCCTAAACGCACGCCAGGGGGACGGCGACTCACACTTGACAAAATTTACCTCTGAAGCTGGCAGGCGTGGCGACTCACGCTTGAACAAAACTACCGCGTGATGTCACAGTGGCTTCTGTGTTTATCGTAATGGGTGTATCATGTTTTTCCCGGTTATAATTAAGTTATTCTTATTTAATTACAATGGTAGTGGTGGTGGTGATATTCCAAAAACTAGTCCCCCGAGGGTGTATCTCAAGATTTTAGGGGTGTGTCCACTTACGCTTTACAAAAACTTAGCCTAGATGCGGTTCACGCTTGACATGACTTGACATGTTATACCTACAAAAAATCTTCAATTCATGTCGGTCGAATTTTAAAAAGAAAAGCTGCTAATAGTGTTAAAGATTTACAACTAGCATCGACGTCAACATCTTCCAATACAACACGTACACAGGACATGATGTGTCAAATATGTGATTTACAGATTAACCAAAGATTCTATGCTCAGCACTTACGATCTAAGAAACACAAAGAGAAATGTCTTATTCTTAATCATAATTTACCTTATGTATCTGTTATATCACTCCAGAAGTATTAATAGCATCAATTGAAGAATCAATATTATTTCTTATTTAGGAAAGTTGAAAAGGGTTAACTATTGTTACAGTTTATTTTATTGAATAATAATTGAATAATTTGCATGAATATGCAGATTTCGAACAGAAAACAAAAGATTTAAAAAATTCTTTTTATTTTTAAATCTGACTATTAGAAATCGGGTAAAAATTGGTGAATTAGAAAATAATTCAGAACCTTTAAGTGATGACATTAAAAATAAAATGTGTAATGTGTGAGTGATTTAGAAAAAAAAGATAATGGTAGACCCTAAAAAAATCAGTCCTTAGAAATGCATGTTAATAAGTTCAATCCCTTACGGGGATCTATGTATATTGAATAACCTTTAGATGTAAAGCGTAAAAAACAGTAATTAATGTAAAAAAGAACGATCAACAATGTTTTAAGTGGGCTTTATTATCGGCACTATATCCTGTAAATACACATTCCGATAGGGTATCATCATACTAAAGAAGTCAAAATAAACTTACGTTTAATAATATTCAGTTCCCAATCAAATTATCTGATATACCCAAGGTAGAAAAACAAAATGACATTAGTATTAATATGTTTTAATTACAGTTTAACAAAGAATAAAAAAAAATGTAATACCATCGTTGGACCATTATACTTTACAAAATGTAGTAAAGAATTACACATTATCTTATTATTTTTAAACAATGGCTGAAATGGTCATTATTGTATTTATCACGCTTGGTAAATAAACAAATAACAGATCGAAATGACGCTATTCATACCTGTGCTGGTTGCCGTTTTTTATTTTAAATCTAAAGTTAATTTAATTAATCACAAGAAACATGACTCTGCTCATATTGTTACTGAATTACTAGGAATTCATTAAAAAGAAAAATATTGGTTTAATATTGTTGGGAAACAAATAATAATGAAATCTATTTTGATAAGTTTCAAAGAATACTAAAATTGCATTTTATAATATATGCAGACTTTGTAGCTATTTTAAAACCCGTCACCTACTGTGTCCCTGATCCATCGAAGTCATATACGAAAACAATACATGAACATGTAATTTGTTCTTATGGATACTATATAAAATGTTCATATGATGATAAACTGTCTATATACAGAACATACACAGAGCTTAATTGTACAAAAATGTTTATGGAAAGCATCAACAAAGATATTAGCAATATACATAGGATTAATTGTTTTAAAAAATGACCACTTTCATTAGCTAATGAAGAGAAGGAATCTATAAGACAATCGCAATTATGTTATATCAGGTGATGAAATCACAGTAGACTATGACTGGAATACTAGTAATTTGAGAGGTGTTAGTCACGAATTATGTGTATCACCCTCGGGAGACTAGCTTTAGGAATACCACCACCAACAGCATTGTAATTAAATAAGAATAACTTAATTATGAACGGGAAAAACATGATAGACCCATTACGATAAACACAGAAGCCACTGTGACATCACGTGGTAGTTTTGGTCAAGCGTGAGTCGCCACGCCTGCCAGTTTCGGTGGTAGTTTTGTCAAGTGTGAGTAGCCGTCCCCCAGGCGTGCAAAACGATCTACAAAATTTTAAATGAAACTTCTTCTGGCACAGAGTAGGTATCTGGCCTAAGTTGGTTTTATATACTCGAATGTCCCATAAGCCATCCGTAATCAAGCGCGGATCTTTGGGAGGGCGAATGCTTTAAAGTGTTTTTTTTTTCAAAATGTTATACCCATACCTAAGCAGTCCAAATACTGACTCTCAAAAATGAAATACCAAACTCGTCGGACAGGGTCAGGCTTTTTGGTTGCGTGTGCGGCCAAATTAGATGGTGTCCGGCCTGTCCGGCCTGTCTGGTTTTTGTTAGGCTTTCTGAATGATAATTAAAAACAAAGAAAGTAGTAGTAGTTGAAGTAGGAAGGTTCGTCCATACTCAAATTCTTTCTCAATCAGTTGGCTTTAAAGATAATTCAAATAAAACTCGTCGTCTGAGTTAGACATTCCTAGGTAGCCGAAGGGCTTACTGACAGGAAAACAACGACCGATACAGGCGTTCCGTAGAGCTAAACTGAAATCGGCATAAATCGGTAAGTGTAAAAAAATTGCGCGCCACTTCAGAAGCAGCCGCTCCAATGGCGCGAAAGCCAAATGGAACGCCCGTGAATGCTAGGCTTTATGTTCTACTTTTTAGTTATTTTTTTCATCCTTGTAGGCCTTAAAATTTAAGCTTACTACTAACTACATATTTAGTTTTAGAACTCTGGACTTAAAGTGAGCCAACGGAGTCTGACCGACTGTCTGTTTGTCCGACCATTAGGTATAGGGCTCTATATTTTAGACCGAAGTAGGTAGAAGCCTGGAATTACACAGAATATGCGTTATAATGGCGGATTACCTAGCAAAAAATAAATAAAAATTTAAGTTGGTCTCTATACAAGAAATACGTTTTTGTTGTTTTCGCTGTATCGTAAAAACAGTAATACATACACAGCTTTATACTTGCAGTGATTATATTTTTATGTCCAAAGTATAACAACAAATAATAAAAACCAGCAAAGTGTGAGACAGGCTCAAGCCATTACTATATAAATTACCGTATCAGCGCCATCTAGCGACAACATTCTAGTTTTTTTTTAAAAACAGTTACACATTTATTTAATATCGTTATATTAAAACCAAAGACGATAGCAACGTCGAGCATGATACTACTTTGCATTTTTGTTTATGTTCGTAAATTACATAAATGGTGATAAACCCACGTTTATCACCATTTATGTAATTTACGAACATAAACAAAAGTCGCCCCCCAAGAAGAGGACGTAGATCCCTGCTTGGTCGTAATAAAGTAATAAATAAAAGACCGCAGAGACACAATAACAATCGGAATCAATCATTTGCCAGGTCGGGAGGACCGGGACGACTGAAACATTAGACCCACAATTTACTTATACTAATAACTTTTCACTTCTCATACAAACGTTTACATTTTCTTTAGTCGCCTCCCACTTCAAGTTTCAAGACTTAAATTTTATGCAATATTATATGACAATCAGAAAGTTAATTAGCATATCTTTCATACAAACTTACATCAAATTACCTTTTTATTTGGAAACTAAAGTTCATGAAGTTGTTTAGTGTTTAGTGGTTTCAGCTGATATACTTATAAATACCACATGCATTTATTTTTAAGTTATATGTCGTTTGAATTTTAGAATAAATATACGTGTAAAAGATATACTTTGATGACTACTTATAAAAGCTCTTCCTTTTTAGCTATTCTTTGATTTATTATTCAATAGAGCGCCGCCAGATGGTGCCCGCACAGCGAGGAACATTAAAACTGCAGTTAACTATTTTAATTGTAATGAAAAGCGCAGGAACTCGGCTAACCTTTCATTCGTCGATGCCGAGAAAGATCAATTAATTGGCTCTTAATTAGAAAAAACTTATTCGTGTCAGACGTTGAAAGTTCTAAAAGCTGTCCTCTTTTGAAACTGATATTATTGAAAAAGTTCAGAGCTTCTGATAAGTTTGGGGTCGGGGAATAAAAATGGAAATCTGACACAAGTTAAACTATAGCACTCTAAAATCTATAGGTATCTATAAATCCTAGCTATTATGACTGTCTTGCGTTTGCCTACGTCAACTAAAGATAACCGAAGTATCTCATCAAAAGTATTATACCTAAATCAGTTACACGTAAGTTCAATAGAATTAACTGAATAACTAAATAGTTACGCACAGCACGGTTTTCTGCTGCAAACACTTAAGTTGTGGAATGATTCCCTGTTGGAAAATAAAAGACATAGTTACACATCGCAGTAGATAACTATTGACTTTTGACGTCCGAGTCACGTGACGTGGTGGGGGCAGGCGAGTGGCGAGTTAAAACAAAAAATGTTGTAGCCACTCTTGTACCAGCTACTGGCCGACTCGCACATAATGCGGTAACACGGCCAACTCGTTTGCTGTGTCGCACTGTATATCCAACCAGGCCATAAGAGGTGAATTCCGCGTAAAAAGCCTAATGTTAACAAGCTCTCAGACTACTAACGAGAAGTCTGCAAAACAGCCGAAAAATAACAAACTTTCAGCTATGAATTGTAGTAACTTTATACATAAAAACCGCTTACCGATATATGTTTCGCTACAACTTTTCGTGAATAAAATAGATATATTTGATGCTACTATTAGTATAAGGTCATGAAATTCAGATAATTTATATTATATTATTTCGTATGACTTGTTGTGTTTAGGTATATATTCATTAAAGTTTAGGGCAGACACAAAGAGTTGACTTAACAAAAACCGTATAAAATGGTCTCTAGGATTCTCCATCAGCTTTTTAGTCTCTCGAGAGATAAAAACTTGTTATATCGAGTGGAATATCAATTATTTGTCAACCATATAAGATATCGAAATACTCTATTATTGAAAAATAAAATTATTGCTCCTTAAAGACCTTCACGAACTCTATCCAATGGTATTAATAATGGTTTATAAAAAAAACTGGATATTTCCGAAAAAAATATGTTTTCAGCTTCCATACATTTAGTAGCGACATGGCACTCATCGTATTATACCCAATTTATTTTGATAAAACAGTTTTAATACTTCTCTCTTTTCAAAAGTACTAAATTGAAAACGCAAAATTTTTAGTACAAACAAATAGTAGTTATTTTTTGGCGCTATTCGTCTTTTAATTTTTTAAATTAAATCGAGACAAAAGAATTAAATTTAGATATTCTAATAGCGAAATATAGTGAAAACACGTGGATGAAAACACGTCTGCTTATCATGCAATAATTTGAATAAATGATAGTATCCACTATCACAATTATTCATAATATCTTTTTTGTATTTCCGTACGTATCATATTGGTAGTCTTTTCACCAACTCGTTGCATAAAGTATGTACTTGTAACATTAAAGAACGAGCAGAGATTAATGTTAAAGTACGAACATAAGTAAACTGTACGCCACAGAACAAAGAATACGAACCACAGGTGCAGCACGCTTCCGCTAGATGGCGTTGTATTAAAAATAAATGGCACATTTTGCCGCGTAATTTGCTTGAGCAGACATTCATATTGATAAAATTACTTACTAACATAGGTATTTAAATTTGCGTTATATAGGGAAAACGATAGCTAGCTATCTTAAGCTGCCTTATCTAGAATTTTAAACAGGACACTACTGTCGCAGAACTTCTGCTACTATATTAGTTAATGCTGGCGGTGACTTAACAACATTAAAAAGACACGGATGGTGGAAATCATCATCTGCAACCGAAGGTTACATTGACGACTCTATACAGAAAACAATGGAAGTTTCCAACAAAATGTTAAATGCCATCGAAAATAAAAACATTAATGAAGTAAATAAAAATATACCTCCTCAAGTAGTAGTAATGTGTGTGTGTCCGCCTTTGATTTATTTTAATTATTGATAGAATCAGCCGTTAATTTGCGGAAATTCATTATTATGATAAAATGTTATTACCTTGCAAATCCGCTAAAAACCATTCAGTAGCACTCACGCTCAGATCCACATGTGTAGGAGTTTTTTTTGGTGAGGGTATAGTGCACGAACAACTTGCGTCTCCTGAACATGCCTCGTGTTGAGGCGAAACACGTGTCAAGTTTTGTTAGCAATTTAGTGGTGTAATGTTATAGTGAAGTCAGCATCGTCCACATAAGGAGGGAGGGAGGAAGGTGCATGTGGATGGTGTATTTCTGAGTTGAGTTTGTGAGTTCTACTGAATTGTTTTTAGCAGATTTGCAATGTAATACCATTTTATTATTTATTTTAGTAACTGTAATATCCAGATTATATAATATATATAACAATTAATATTATAAGTAATTTTTTTTTTATATGTAAAACATATTATTATATTTTTTTTTTCTTGTCGTATAAAAGCATTGTGGGCAATTGCACGAAATTTGTCTTTTTAAACTCGCACAATGCTACTGAGCCTTGTTGCATAAACTATTATTTTCTACTCTCATATCGTAAAATTCAAATTTATATTGACAAACAAGTTTATATTGACAGACTTTGCAAAGACAATACCAAAATTTAAAAAAAGAATCATATTGTAACACTATTCCTCTAACAGAATAATGTTATAATACAATCAATACAATACAAGACAAAAATCCAACCAATCAGTTTCCATCATTTTTTTAAGGGCGGGGTGGCGCCATTCATACGTTTTGTTGTTCTGAATTTTGTGTTTTTTTTTAATTTTTGCTAAAAAATGTCCGATAGCAGTGAATGTGTCAAAAAATTGATTCCTCCCGATATTTAAGATGTGGCGACGGAAATAACTTATAATCTATTACCAGGAATGTTGAAATAAATATATGATAAATGCTATTACGACTAATGTTTAAAGATTAACACCTAAGTAAGTAAAGGCACATACATACAGAATAGAGTGGAGCTAATTGGCTGTATGACTACACAAGAAAAGAAACGACTTTCCCATTTACATAACCTCACATCAAAGAAAGTTGTTTTGGACTCAAATCTGCAGCAGCAATTATGTTTAAAAATCGTTCCCAAACATTCCTGACCGGACGTTTCGTACAACTGGGCCCGCCCAATGACTTGCCGCCCTACTCCGCTATACCGCCCTACTTGTCACAGGCTGACCATCTATTTATATAATACAGATCATAACGATCTTATGTAAATCAAGTAACAACAAAATTTTATGATCTGCTCTGGCTTTTTGTGAAAAATATCAGCAAACATCGGACAGAGTAAATGAAGAATTGAGTTGACCAGGTAATTGGCTACCTTACGATGTGGCTAGGCGAATCATAAAAATCTGTAACCATCACACACACACTAACACGCTGGCGATAGTTTGTTATCATTTGTTAATAATATTATCAGAAACGCTCATTCATCTAAACAGAGCGAAGCAATAAATCACCTCGGGTTACATAGAGCGAGTCAGCGTGCGAGCTACTCACGCCGTGCAAGATTATACTATGCGAGTCACACAGCAGCTCACATGCGAGTTATTACATTTTTTATTTTTACTCGTAACTCACCTTCCCCCACCACGCTGCCCTCACGTCATATGACAGCAGCTCTTGTGTCGTTCTTGTTTTGTTGTGGTAGCCAAAGGCAGAAAGATGGAATACCCAACCAAATCTACAATTTATGGAAATATTAAAGGATTAAAACAACTTATGGAATTGTTTGGATAGAACTTAAGATAAGAAAATATCAAATTAGTTTGTGTATATCCAAGGAATTGAATTTATAAGACACTAATGAATTATTAAATTAAAAAAAAAAACAAAAAAATTACACTTTACGTATAACCAGGAAATAAAACATGATGTTTCTCATGCAACATCATTTCTTGAAAAATTTGCATACACTGAAATTCACACTTGATTGCATTCTCTCGAGCAGTAGCTTCTTGTATCAGTCATGAACATCTCTCATTGTGTGTCGAGGCGAGGCGAGCTGATGCCATGCGAGTACACGATGATAGTAGCTGTCTGCTGTCATATCAGCAACTCTCAGTGTGTAACCAGTCCTTTAGTAGAAACTATGTCTTCGTGCGAATAGTTACAAAACTAAGAAAAGAAATCACAAAAATCTGTAGAAGTTTATAAGTTTAGATTTACGTTGGAACAACGCGCGACCGTTTAATCGTGAAAATAGCAGAGTTACGTTGGTTACGTGACCTCTTCTCTGGAAAAGACGTGATCAATCTAACACATGGTCCTGGTGAAATAAGTTTTGTTCAAATAATTCTTTTGCTAAAAAATAACGAAGAAAAGTTTTAAAAATATGAATATTCGACCAAAACTAGCTTTAGAACTAAAAAAAGGGTTATGTTCTATTTGATGCCTTTAGGATACCGATGCAACAGGATTTGTTTATGTATTTCCTTATAAAAACAAATTAAATATTATTAATAATATTTTGAATTTGGTTTCTTTAGAATATTTACTTACTACGTTCTGCCAGCGGCTTCGCCCGCCCTAAAGTTCGTTATCGGCGTAGGTTCTTACAGCAACTCTTCATTTATAGAAAAAGAAATGGCCAAGTGCGAATCTGGCTCGAGCACCGAGGGTCCCGTGAAAACTTATTATATGTTGTTGTATATTATTAAAATTATTTTTATCATATGATGTAACTAAAACGGTTTTCGCAATTTTTCCTTTATCTGTGCTATAAGATGTTGCTTCATACCAAATTTCAAGATTCACGGGAAGTACCCTGTAGGTTTTGATTCCCTTGCGAGTTTCGAAAATTCAATCTATCAGTCGGTTCAGCCGTTTAGAAGTTATGTGAAAAAGATAAATACGGAAGGTTATTTTTTACTACCCGTTGTCCTATTACCCGTTTTGCCGTAGGAATGCAGCATTTTCCCGCGGAAAAAAGTAGCCTATCAGGGATAATGTCGGCTTCTAATGGTAAAAGAATTTTTCAAATCAGTCCAGTAGTTTCGGAGCCTATTCAATACAAAGAAATCTTTCATCTTTATAATATTAGGAAAGATTAACTTGATATTTGACAACAGGTGTTTGTGATACATAACATTGATTAATTTAATATTTTAGTCATTTATAAATTCGTTTGTTAACCATGGTACACCCAGTAGTACACGCAGTGATACCACGGTTACTTTTTCCTAACCGTGGTACACCAGTGGTATGTATGTATATATGAATGTATGTATGAATGTGTGTTTTTATGAATGTCTGTTTGTCCGCAATTATCTCGCGTTTGACTTAGCCGATTTTGATGCGGTTTTATTTCTTCTATTTTTCAACCGACTTCAAAAAAGGAGGTTCTCTGTTTGACCTGTATGTATGTATGTATGAATTTATGTTTGTCCGCGATTATCTTGCGTTTGGCTGAACCGATTTTGATGCGGTATTCTTGCTTTCTATTTTTTAACCGACTTCAAAAAAAGGAGGTTCTCAAAAATAAATAAAAAAGAATAAGCCAAACGCGAGATAATTGCGGACAAACATAAATTCAAAAAATAGAAAGAAAGAAAGAAAAAACGTGTATTTATCGCATATATGTAACTACTGGTGTACCACGGTTAGAAAAAACTGTGTACCACGGTTAGGAAAAAGTAACCGTGGTACCACTGGGTGTACCACGGTTTCGACCCATACAGGAAAAATTTCCAATTTTTTGTATTTATTATACATTATTTTTATTATTATTTCATATTTTAGGCTACTAAAACGCGCGCAGAATTCAGTGTCCTTCTTTGTACCTAAAGTTATCTCTGAAATAAAAATCAGGTCACACAATTGTTCTGTTTCTAAATACTTAGAATCTTAAGATTTCACTAGTAAAATATCTACAAACCTCTAATAGTAATCGTAGATTTTAAAAATTAAAAAAAACGTATACAAATTAACTCCAGAGTCAGGGTTATAGAGCAAAAACTAAAGATATTAACGTTTTAATATGTTTGTTAATCGTAGCAAATTCTAAGGTTTACAACAAATGTAATATAATATTGAATTCCACCTCATTGAAGCTAGCGTTGAGTCAATTTCCCCAATGTTGGCTGTCTACTAGCAAGTAAATATCCGAGCGCAATATTGCACCCAATGTGTAAACTGCAACCGCTGACATCTGACCACTCTTCTTTAAACTGACGGACTATTCTTTATTCTGTGCTCACGGTAAGAAGAAACTTTAAATTTAAAGAGAAGAAGAGAGAATAAATTTGTTATAATTTTTGGAGTTATTAAAGAAGTGTGATGACGTTATATGTAGTGTTATTTTGAACATATTTTATATAAATATATAAGTATATATATAAAGTTGAAATTTATAGAAACTATTTTTATTGTGGTGTTATTTATTTATTTGTTAACTTACTTACAGATTATAGTACATAATTAAACAATGTTAATAATATTATATTCAATTTACCTGATACAGGCACCTGAGCAATTCAATCAAATCTTTAATCAGTGTCTATATTTATTTAAAATTGCTGTGTTCGTTCCGTACGTACCAATTTAAGTAAATTTGCCAAACTTAAACTATAATATACTCAGTATTCAATATTAACTATTCAGTATTTTATTCAGTAAATTACAATTTCAATTTTATCCTAAAATTGTACACATTATAATAAATTATGAATAATGGAATGTAATTCCATGTCGAACAATATTAATGGAGCAAAGCATATTTTGTATGGCACCGAAATTATACAATAAGTTACCTACATAATAAATTTCTACACGCAAGTTCCGTGATCTTAAACAGACAGGGAAAAAAGAATCACGGAAAGGCGTAGGTACCTACGTACGGTCAGTTGCAGAACTGAATATAGAATTTCAAAACAAAATAGAATGGCAAGACGTAGTGTCACTCACGCACTTAAAGAAATAAAGTAATATGTCTTGTAGAACCTGAGTAATATTAGTTTCATTTAATATTGTATATAATAATTTCACTAAGGAAATTATCGTATTCGTATACTAGTGGATAGACGTATCAGATCTTAATACATCTACTCAGTGCAATGCAGGTTGTGGACTCGAATCTCACCTTATGCCTTTCTTTTTGTTTTTGTTACATTTTACGAATTATGAATATTTTGTTTAGTTCAAGAGCTTAGACCTGTTTTCTAATCTGCTATTAAGTTAGAAGCGGAAACTACGTAGGTAGGCATTTTATTTTTGTCTCGTGGGTGTCTTCTCTTTGATGTGTTTCTGGTGGTATGTGCTGACAAGGTTGTTTGGTGTTTTAATTTAGCTATTAAGTTAGATGCGGTTTGTCGTTGTGGATGTGTTACTGTAGGTGCTTGTGTTAATAAGGTTGTTTGGTGTTTTTATGCAGGCCATTATTAATATTCAAAAGAGGATGCGTATTATAGAACTATATAATATGGGTTACAATATATCTCAAATTTGCAATGAGACTGGTTTAACCGTAAGTATTTTATATAAGTATATATAATTTCAGTAGTTTGAAAAATGTTTGTTTTAATCTGGCTATTTGGTTTTTAGTGGATTACCGTAAAGCGTTGGGTCTCGCGCAACCAAGAGGAGAGGAGTTTATCAACTCGACCTCAAAGTGGACGCCCGCGGCACATTGATACGACTCAAAGACGATTTATGGTGGAACAATACGAGAACAATGGTTTCATACCAACTGCTGTGTTTGGGAACATGTTTCATACATCGATACACACTATTCGTCGAGCTCTGCATATTGAAGGATTGCATCATAGAAAGCCAGCTAAAAAACCATATTTAACTAATACCCATACACAAAATAGATTGTTGTTTGTCGTTTGAGTTTTTAGATTTTGAGTGGGAGCACACCTTATTCACCGATGAGAAGTCGTTTGAATCATCTGAAAACGGGAGGGTTTATTTGTGGCGCAGAAATGGAACCCGTTATGCTGAACAAAATGTTCCAAATATGGAATCTGGACTGATATCACTTAATATGTGGGGGGTGGATGACTGCGACTGGTCCATAAAAAACCTATGGGGCTTGATGGTGCATAGATGGGACATGCGAAATGAAAGAACTACAGAGTCATTACAGGCTCACTGTGTAGAAATTTGGGACAATATTAGAGGAACAGATCTGTTCTAATGTAGTCTGATCTATGCGGCGGCGCTTGCTTGCTGTAATTGAAAATAATGGAGGTTATATTAAATAGGCGAGTCGGACTCGCGCACGAAGGGTTCCGTACCATTATCTATAAAAACGGCAAAAAAATCACGTTTGTTGTATTGGAGCCCCCCTTCAATTTTTGTTTTATTTTAATTTAATTATTTATTTTTAAAGTAACTATATAACTAAATATTTTGTAAATATTTTAGGCGTCTATCTGTTGCCGTAATCAATATCGAATTAATCGAGCAAAAAAATCACGTTTGTTGTATGGGAGCCCCCTTAAATATTTATTTTATTCTGTTTTTTAGTATTTGTTGTTATAGCGGCAACAGAAATATATCTTCTGTGAAAATAATTCAACTGTCTAACTATCACGGTTCATAAAATACAGCCGGAGCCTTAGTAATAGGGTTCCGCTAATTACCCTTTGGGTACGGAACCCTAAAAATAAGGTACTATTTTTCTTACAGATATTATTTTACATTTTAATATATTTAAGACATAACATATTTTTTTTACTTTGTTGTTTTTCAAAATATCGCAGCGTTACCGAATGAATGGTGACTTGTATTTTTTTTATTCTTATGGTTCAGTTTTAAATTTCTTTTCATTACGAAAACGAATACTTAAGCTATAACCATAGGAAATATATATATATAGAAAAAAGAGATATTTATCAAAAATATTATCTATAAAATTTTTGTAAAAACCAATTTTATTAGATTGCATGTGTTTTAATTTTTGCAAACAAAACAAAAAGTTCTCATACCAATTGGTCCTTTTCCTCAACTAGATGTCAAAACATAAAAAAAAGAATTCCTAAGAAAAATACTCAATACGGAAGAAGCGAGATTTGAACCATAGGCTCGCCTAATTAAGTCGCAGCGTCTATGGACCACACCACGGGGCCACGGGGCAGACAATATTCAATGCGAAATAAACAATACTTATGTAGAACAACACTGCTGTTTACACCTAATTAATTTGTTAGGTTAAGAAACCAAAAGATATAAGAACGGCTTAAATAAACTGGTTTATTTACTTATCTAATTTCGTCGATTTAAGGTTAATATTATTGACAGTTCCGATAATGTTAATGTGTGAGTGCGAGATTCACAGAATGGCTCCACGCAATTTTAACCTTTACACTATGCATGGACTTTAGCAAATGACTGTACATACGTAACAGAGCGGCCAAGAAAATGAATTCTCGTTTAATTCAATTCGTAAACTTTGTTTTAAAAGTTGGACTATAATTCTCAAAGTTCTCGTATTTTATAAATGTAAATTATAAAGTAAAATATATGTATAAGGATTTATTATACTGTTTTACAAAAATGATTATAAAGTTCTGCACAAAACTGTAAGCCTGTTTTGGAACTTTTTTTACTTTATAACGCAGGTTAGATTACATTTGTTTTGCACGATTTAGTGGAAAAGTATCCAAAATTAAAGGAAATTTGTTTGTTTGTGTGTTGCCTAGCGTCGATACAGCTACGATGCAACCAACTGAGCTGATTTTTTGCAGAGATTATTCAGGGGACGGAGAAGGATTTTTATTCCGGAACAGTTCCCACAGGAATAACCACAGACCTAGGAATTTTTCAAAGGAATAACTATAACCGAATATTTAAAATTCGGTTATAATTTTATATGGACTTTTTAAAATTCCGCACCGACAATCGAATTTAGCGCGGGCGGAGCCGCGGGAAAAGCTATTAATTACATATTTACATTTTAACTCACTAAATTTATAGTTAGAAATTGATATTTATGTACAAATAATACATAACTTTGTAGGTAGGATTTAACACTCAGATTCCTTTTCTAAGTCGGATTAGCGCGGAGAGGGTTAAAACGAATTGAGTTGAACCGCTGAGCTTATTTTATTGAAATTTTATACCAAGAGGGTAAGCACATAACTACTTAGAAATATATCAAGTGTGAGTTGGATATTGGCAGATATGGTAACCAAACCACAGCAAACTAACCTATTAAAGGAAGAAACTCAAGGAGTTTCCGCACGCAAAGACTAGTTTATAAACTTATAAACTATTTTGATACCTCCTTATAATTTTTCCTCTATGTGACCTATTATATTTTATTTCGGTTTATTATTCAAACGAATGTAAAACTGAGCTTTAATTAAACTGTTATAGAGGGTTCAATAGATCAATGTTTGATGATCAAAATTTATATCGGACAAGGGTAGTCACATGTTGACGGTCACATTGAATATGTGACGTAACATGTCCAGAGACGTCTAGTATACAGATTTGTATTGACTTAAAAACAGTCTGAAGCTGTAATTTATTGTTTGATCTACTTATTAATCTATATAACTGATATAAAGAGAGCGAGCGGATTATGTATGTTTGTTTAAATGTACAAAGTGATGACCGAAACCATTGCACCTATTTAAAAAGTACCCTAAGTTCGCAGGTTCAAGTCTTGGCTCGAGGTTAATCTTTTGACTGCATCCTTGCTATGAAAGTATTTATTTACATTGATGATATGGCATGTATAATATATTTTTCTTCTAAGACCTTCAGGGAGTCATAAACGGAGAAAGATTAGTTTTAAGTGTATATTTTATATTGTATTTCTTTCTTACTTCTATGAAGATTTTGTGTGTTAATAAGATTGATGTACTAGGACTTTATAAGTCACTAGGAGTAGTATTTAAAAGTACATTATTTAATTTTAATTATTCTAATGCTTCTTTGAATGTCTAACTAAAGACCTTGGTACCGGCGCATATAATTCAAGCTTACTTCGGTTTTTAACGGAACACTAATAAATTCGTCTTTTTCCTATCTCGGCTGTCTCGGCATAAAATCTAATGTGTTTTTTACATAAAGGCGTCTTTTGAGAACCGCCTTACAAAATTAATGTGAAAATTGATAAAAATAAGAATTTTTTTTCGCGCATCCCATCATGTGAGGGTTATCGTTGAATAGGGAGTTAAAATTCATTTAAGATTTTTAAGTATTTTTTTCTCTTAAATGTATTTTTTACAAGTAATTGGCTTCCAAAGCTAAAAAGTTTGATGTCCCTCCAACATTAAATAGTATATCTAATCCTTATATTATTTACAAAATAACAAAATTACCTTTTTACAGCAGAGAATAATAATAAATATTCATTATTTGTATGTCAGAATAAATTAATGATATATTCACAAAACAACACTAAAATATAAATAATAGAAATACGGACACATGAAACAAACATACGTAATAATATTTACGTTGCAGTGTAATGTTCATTTATACGTACTAGTTTTGACAAATAGTTTTTGGTTTTTTTTATATCACTAAGGAGGCAAACAAGCACACGGTCCGCCTGATGGTAAGCGGTCACCGTGGCCTATGGACGCTTGTAACACCAGGGGTATCACTCCCGCGTTGCCGACCCTTCAAAAATCCAGTAACTTCTTTCTTGAAGAACCTCATAATGTAGTCCTTAGAGAAAACCTTGGCAGGGAGCTCATTTCACAACCCAAGCGACCGCGGGAGGAAGTTTGTCTGAAACCGCACTGTACGCGACCATTTCGGTTCTAAAGTGTGAGAATGCATTCCCTGCCGATGGCGAGCGGTGCGATGGTAGAAAGTAGCCGTGGGCATCATTTCGAACAATTCCTCAGAACACACACAGGGAGGCAAAGTTACCATCTGAAATAAAGACTATTTATCTATTCTAATTTATAAAGTCATCACAACAGTTAAATAAAAAAAAACGATTAAAAACGAACAAAAAATTAAAAAAAAAAGGATTGTGTCTCAGAGCTCTTAATTTTTTAACCACTACAGTTGATTTTCGTATTATCTCTAATCAACCCCTTCGGGGTAAGTATTGGGTTTTTTATTATGTCAAAAAAAATTGTAGTACAGAAAATATTTAGTTTCCAGTAAGTACTATGCCACACTTAGGTTTCACTATATTTAATAAAGTACTGTAATAAACTATCCAAAATTACCATTTAGATGAAACAGACCCTGCCGGACCTCTCAAAACAAGCAAATCTGCAATGCAAATACAACTCCAGCAGCTTTAAAATTTGTTAAGGAATAATAAACAAAAAAAAGGGTTTCTGATTAACTTCTGCTGCTTTCATATACATAGAAAACTGGACAGTGCATTTCTTAGCCAGATGTAAAAAAATGGACGCAATAATGTGACAGAAACGAAGCTAAACTGTAATGATTTATACCTTTTTAACTTGTTTAGATGAACATAAACAAACAAAATGACGGACGTTGACAGAAAGAGAAAAGATACCACTAAAAGATGGTCAATATTGTGAGACTATTGCGCAGTCCATTGGACAGATTACAGAACTCGGAGTGTATTGCTGCTCTTGACTAAAACACTTTGTGCTAAAATAATAGACAATAGAGACTGGACAGCACGTACCCTATTCATCTGCGAAGTAAATATGGGCAGTGTGAGTGAAAGACATAAAGCGATTTGATACTACGCTATGACTTGCCATCTTTTCGCTTTGTCTCTTTTGTATTCAGTGGTCAGTTTAAATCTGTCCTTCGGACTGCGCAACAGCCTCACAAAATTGGCTACATTTAGAAAGAGGCAAATTTAATCTGTGGTGTCTTTTCTATTGGACAAGACACCACAGTTTTGCTTTATCTCTGTCACAGTTTTGCGGCCATTATTTTTTCACATCTTGCTAGGATATGCGATGTCCAGTCCTTTATGTCTATGCCATAGACATATTTACAAAACTCGACCAGAACCAAAAGTCTATGGGTGACACATCTGATACATAGTTAATGAATTTAAAATTGTAATATACGAAATACAAAATTTTACTTGTTTACAATTTGAATCATTCAAAAAAAATTAACACATAAATAATACGAAGTACCAAAAGTGCTTAAATTAAAGTAGTAGCTGTAGTGTGCAATGTGTGCTACGACACGACGACCTTACTTCGCTACGCACAACAAGTGCTACGATACGGCTTCAAGACTAAAATATCATAATGTACGTTATATGTACACCCATCCCCCCCGATCGACCTCGGCATGGTCGTAAAACTAAAGCTAGGCGGCCTCGGCACATACGAACGGCCCCAGATGACGATCTCGCTATCCGGATAGCGAGATTAGTTTCAACGACCTCCCCCAATAGGGCCTCCCTCCAAACACGACGCCGTCATCCCCGGGTTCGTCGGCGCCCAAACGGATACACGAGGTATCAAAGAGTGCCGGGGCGCTTCTCGCCCCCACTCAATCGCAACCGCACCCGCGTAACGGGGAACTCCCCTCCTGGCGGTAACTCACCTTCGGGTTCGAGGCTCACGCCGGTCGAAGGGACGCCCCCGAGAACCCTTGAGCGTTGGGCGCTATACGGGCTAAGGCTCCTTCGGAGACTCGCCCAAATAAAGTCCGGTGAAGCAGTAATGGCTGTAACAGCCAACTGAAATGTCAGCTAGGAAAAAAAACAAAAAAAATTATTGTACAAGAATGTGCACGCAAATGCAGTGCGTACAGTGTTTAAAATAAATTCCTTGCTTTTTTATTTTCTTGCATTTTCTTGAAAAAATCACTATATGTAAGTATGACGGAAATGGGGATTTTAAATTTCATACCAAAAGATCTTTAATTATGAAATTACTCATTAAAAATAAAGAAAAAAACATTTTTTTTAACAAAAACATTATTCCGACTAAAACGTAAAAACTAAGCCCCTAAAGCAGACTTATATGACAGAACATTCACCTACATGTTTTATTCGCCTTGAAGTTGATTGCCAAAAATAAAGATAAGAAAAGATAGGTTAAAAAGTAAAGATTAACGTTTTTGTTGAAAACTTGATAATTTTTAGTTTTTAGTTGCCTTTTATTTAAAAAAAATATCAGTTGGTCGTCAAAGTCAATATCCAAAGGAACTTAGATCATTCTAACACTTTTTTTCGTTAAGCTAAATTAGTCAAGCGGACAATAAGTCAAAAAGAAAGTATAGAAATCTAAAAGGGTTCGGATTTACTACATATCTACAAAATTCTCAAAACCAATGATTGAAAATACATGACGAAACTAGTGTTCAAATAACTTTTTATATCGATGGGCTTCGTACCGAACTCGTTGGATGGCATTTATTGATACCTGCTTTTGTGCCTTCCTATTTACCTATTGCTTAAGGACAGACGGACAGATATGAGTAAACTCTATAATGACTACCGTGTTTTACCATAAAATTGACAAATGGTGGAATGAATGGACATGACGGAATTCTGTTTTGCCGTTTCACTACAGGACCCTAATATTTGATAAACAGATATAGGCTGATATGGCAAGGCCCATAAGTTTCGGATTCGGCTACGGAACCCGAAAAATGTAAACGTCAAAATCAATTTTTTTTCCGCTTTAGACCGTCAACATGTACAATTTCAAATGCATAATAATAATAATTATTATGTTAAAACAGTCATGGGATTTTTTAGGCCTACACTGTGCACTTTGGAAAAACCTGTTTGTTTTCTTTCAAAATTTGTAAGGTGTGAATGACACATATGGGTTGCTACAGAATTGTTGCAGTGCGTTTTAGCATTCCGGACGCATGGCACCCCTGGAGGACACCCCTGGGGGTGCCACGAGAACTTGAATTTAGACCCGTGGCACCCCCAGGACTTGAAATTCATACAACGGTGTACCAGTGGTATCACGGGTTCTATTTACTAGTTCCCATGAATCCCCCAATCGAATAGTGATGGGACAGATGAATAGTAAAAAAAAAATTTTAATAGTCTAGTTTTAATATTTATTTAACGCAATTTCTCCGATGCGCGTCCTAATGTTATTTCTCTGTTCAAAAATTGCAATTGAATGTGCACTATGAAATCGTCGTTATTGATGTCTGCTTGTTTTCGTTTTTAGGTACTGCATTCAATTTGTAAATATTGTGCAATATGTTTAGTAAACGCATCACGGAAATAAATTTTTTTTTGATTAATTTGTTAAATTCGAAGTATACCTTCTAAAATTCGGTGGTAGCCGAGGGTTTAAATTTCACCGGGGCTGGCCCCTGGTTTTTCGGTGAAGGAAAACATCGTGAGGAAACCTGCGTACGTCAAGAAAAAAAAATGACGTATGTAAATCCACAATCCGCACTCGGCCCGCGTGAGGACTATGGCCCAATGACCCTCGCTTATGCGTGTAGGTCGTGCCCCAGCAGTGGGGACGTATGAAGGCTGACAAGCATACCTTCTAAAATGTTATTCGTCCTATGACGCTCTCCAAAGATGCTAAAAATCGAAGCTTAATGTACGCTGAGCCAAAATCTTTCTATGTAATTAATGATTTTTTCCATATCGACAGTACAGTATATTATACATACATCGGATACAATACATCAAAATTCAAAGGCCTCCCGAACGGTATCATGTGGAAGAAGTGATAAAACTGCTGTTAGGCCCACAATTGTTCCTTCAGCCTTTATTTAAGTGTACCTACTCTAAAGACTTTGCTTTTCGCCATATATGTATTTCGCGTCCAATGATAGTAGCATCCTGGGTGTGTTCTTGGCACACACACACATTTAATTACTAAGTGTAGCCTTTCCTTATTTATGGTTAAAGACTAAGGACATTATGATTTCTTATAGGTTGAACAACGCTTTGCAGACGAACTTTCCTTGTTATCTTTTCTTATAATGTCTGGTGTTTTTTGTGCAGCAGAATTGTTCCTCCGTGTAGCTTGATAAAATTTAGATCCTCCGTTTTCGTTACTATATTCATTGCTACACAATATACTGATATATTATTTATTAATATTTGAATGCTACGACACACTTCAATTTGATTGCTGATTACATATTTTAAAATACAATAGAGATACGTGTAGGTACGTCGACTGTTGCTTTTGATTAGAATTTTAAGCTTTAACATATAGCCCGTAGAAAATGTAAAACCTCTTTGATCATCTTTAAGTATAACCTATGTTTTTCTACGAGTTAAAATGTCAATGTCAAAAAGTGAAAAATATATGAAGAATGCAAATTTTACAAGCTTTTCATTTAAATTAAATTTAATAGGAAATTGCGCCATCGGACCTCTTTTACCTGCAACTAAACGTTCAATATCTCAACGTAGAACATTTATAGTGTGTGACTTATTTAACAAGTGGCGACCGTAATGGAGAATCTTAAGAAACAAAGGTCAGTTGAAAGGCGATTTTTTACTTGCAGAGAAAGACTTGTTAACGGCGTTCCAAGAAGGTAAAGATGACATTCATGCATTATTCAAGTATTTCTGTGAAAAATCTGAAAGCCTATTCCTGATTGACGAACAGATTAAGGATTGGTGGTTCAAGTCGGAAGAACCAGAAGACATTATTTTTTCCGACTTGGAAACTGCAGAGGATTACAAACGTCGATGGGCTGTAATACACAGTAAATATGACAGTTTCTCCCGACCATCACCAGACGCATATGAGGCGGAGAGAACGACAAGTACCACAGTTAGGTCAAAGAACCCAGGTAAAGAAGTAAGGGTTTTTTGATTACCTGAATTACAGTTAAAAAAGTTTGACGGCCATCCAGTCAGCTGGCTGGCATTTTGGGGCCAATTTCGAAAAATTGAGGAGGACTCAAAAATAGACGATTTTGATAAATTTCGATACCTCATTCAAGCTACGGAACCAGAGTCAAAGGAAAGGCAATTGATAGAGAGTTACCCACCGTCTGGTAAAAACTATCATTTTGCTTTGGGTCAATTGAAGGAGAGGTTTGCTAGAGACGATCTTTTGATTGAACATTATATTAGAAGTCTTTTACAACTCGTAATAACTAGAAAACTTGAAAACTTGCCTTTAAATAGATTGTACGACAAATTATCGACGCTAGTACTTGCTTTGGAATCACTCGGAGTAACATTAGATAAATATGCCGCAATGTTGTAACCCATGGTTGAATCGGCTATTCCTTTAGAAGTTTTGAAAACATGGGAACGACTTTGTGACAAAAACAAAGGGCCACAGTTGTCAGAGTTACTGAAATTTATAAAATTAGAAGTAGAAAGTGAGGAGAGAATTTTGACAGCGCAGGAGAGCTTTGAACAAAAGCCGAGAAACTCCTTTATGGAAAAAGAAAGTAGTAGCTCATTTTGCGACACAGAGTTGTCAGAGAGAGGTGTTATTGGCCAAGGCTGTGGTCAAAATTGAATCAGCAAATGGCTACACCCAGTTAGTTGGGCATTAGTGGATCAAGGGTCGGAGGCTTCATTTGTGTCAGAAGCTACAATCCAACCACTAGGCCTAAAACGAGAACGAGTCAGCGGTGTGGTTTCGGGAATTGGAACGAGTGAAACGAGAATAAAGGGTATGGTTACCTTCAAATTACAATCGCAGTGTGATCCTGAGTTTTCCATGCATGTCCATGCATACGTATTGAGTACACTGACGTCGTTGCTCCCTTCTCGCAAAATATCAATTGATAATTGGTCTGAAATAGAAAACTTAGAACTAGCTAATCCCAATTATGGTTTCCCTGGGAAAATTGATTTAATTCTCGGAGCAGATGTTTATAGTCAGATTGTTCTTCGAGGCCTTCTGAAACACCCCTCTGGTAGTGGCCCAGTGGCTCAGCAAACGTCACTTGGCTGGATGCTGTGAGGCCGGATAAATAGAGATGATGGTAAACTTACCTCAAAACAACGAGTTATAAACCTGCATTTGCAGATAACTGAAGATGATATTTTGAAACAATGTTGGGAGATTGAAAAGGAACCAGATATTATCAAAAGAAAAATGACAGAGGCAGAAAAACAGTGTGAAGAATTTTATGAGCGAACGACAACGAGAAATTCAGAACGTTACATTGTTCGTTTGCCTTTTAAAGGATCTAATCCAATATGTACACAAAGCGATTCAAGAGATATAGCATTAAAGAAATTTCAGCTACTTGAGAAAAAATTAATGAAAAATCCAAAAATACAAAACGAGTACGCGAAGGTGTTAGAAGATTATAAGGATCAAAATCACATGGAACTGATAAATGATAAGAAATAAATTTATAATCCAAATGTTGTTTATCTTCCACACCACGCAGTAGTAAAGGAAGAGAAAGAAACAACTAAAGTAAGAGTGGTTTGTGATGCGTCTTGCAAAGGAAGAAGCGGTGTGTCGCTAAATGATGATCTGCTTGTTGGACCTAACCTTCAACAAGACTTACGTCATATTTTGATTAGGTGGAGGTGCCACAAAATCTGTATTGTAGCTGATCTAGTGCAAATGTATAGGCAAATTTTAGTCCATGAACGAGACACGAATTACCAAAGATTATACTGGAGGGCAAACCCAAAAGAGCTTTTACATCACTACAGATTAGTGAGGTTGACATTTGGTACCGCATGCGCGCCATACTTGGCTATTAAGACACTTCATCAACTGGCTAAGGATGAATGGGAGAAATATCCCATTGCATCCAATATTACACTTAATGACTTCTATATGGATGACCAACTTACCGGTTGTGAAACTGAGGATGAAGCTATTTTGATATTTAATGAGATGACTAAATTAATGAGCGCTGGAGGATTCACTTTACAAAAGTGGTGTACAAAATAACGAAAAATTGAAGGAACATATAGAAAGTAAGACACAGGTTTCAAGGAACTCAGTTGTTTTTAAAGAAAACGATGTAGGTAAAATTTTGGGTATTTCTTGGAACAAAACGAATGATAAATTTGAATACACTTTGAATCTACCGGAGGATAAGGTAATTGTTACTAAGAGAAAGGTTTTGTCTTATATAGCTAGAATATACGATCCAATGGGCTGGACCGCACCGGTAGTAATCACAGCGAAAATATTCATCCAAAAGCTATGGCGATCTGGTCTGTCTTGGGACGGAATTTTTACCCCAAATTTGCTAAAAGAGTGGTGTGAATTTAAGAATGACTTAATAAACATGAAAATAATGGCCATACCAAGATGGCTGAATACTATGAAAGAAGATCATATAGAACTACATGCGTTCGCAGATGCATCTCAAGCAGCTTATGCTGCAGTGGTCTATATGAAAGTGAAAGGAAGTAACACTGAGCATGTTCAATTGGTAACATCGAAAACAAAGGTTGCACCCATTGAAAGGCAGATGACCATTCCTAGACTCGAATTGTGCGCGGCACTACTCGCCACTAAACTATTGTTTGAAGTATCGCAAGTGCTTAGGGTACCAAAGGAAAATTTATTTGCTTGGTCAGATTAGACGATAGTTTTGGCATGGATACAAGGAGAAGCTAGTCGATGGGTGACATTTGTCAGTAATCGAGTATCGGAGATCAAAACAATTCTAAACCGGGACCAGTGGCAACATGTTGACATTCATCAGAACCCTGCAGATTGCGCTTCGCGAGGAATATCTATCACAGATTTAAATAACCATGATCTTTGGTGGTACGGTCCCAATTTCCTTCATGTCGATAAATGGAACAAAATTGTGAATTTAATACTGATGTGGAAGAGAGACGAATTAAAACTTTGACTGCAACGTCGTTAAAAGAGGATTTTATTTGGACTATATTTTCAAATTTAACAAGAGCCTTGAGAGTGCTATCTTACTGTAAAAGATTTTAAATCTGAAACTACCTAGAGAGAGGAGAGTAACTTTAAACACAAGAATAACTGCAGAAGAGATTAGTGAAACATTAAAAATTTGCATTAGAGAGACACAAAAATTATATTTTGAAAATGAAATGAAACTGTTAAAGTCTCACGGTCAGGTTGGCAAGAAAAGTCAATTGCATACTCTTAATCCTACTCTTGACGAGAGTGGAATTCTAAGAGTTGGTGGACGTATCCAACGAGCTCAAGTTCACGAGGATACAAGGCATCCTATAATTATGCCTGCTGAGAGCCATCTCACCAAGTTAATAATTTTAGATGCCCACGATAAAACCCTTCATGGCGGGCCACAAATCATGTTGAATTTTCTTAGATCCAAATTTTGGATAATTCGTGCAAGGAACCTGACTAAAAAGTGCTATAGAGAATGTGCAACGTGTGTAAGATATGCTAGAAGAAATAATAATCAGCTGATGGGTGAGCTAGAGTTACACCAAAGAGGGCATTCGAGGCTGCCGGTGTAGATTTTACAGGGCATATTAACATTAAAGTTTCTGCGGGAAGAGGTTCAAGATCTTACAGGGGTTATATATGCCTGTTTATTTGTATGTCTTCGAAAGCTATACATCTGGAAGCAGTATCTGATCTGTCTGCTCGGGGATTTATCGCCGCCTTCCGAAGATTTGTATCAAGGAGAGGGTTTTGTCAAGAACTTTTTAGTGACAATGGTACGAATTTTGTTGGTGCAAATAAGGAACTACAAAATATGTTTAACAGAGCAGTATCACAATTACCAGACGAGATAAGCCAAATACTAGCTAACGAAGAAACCACTTGGCATTTTATACCTCCACATGCCCCAAATTTTGGAGGACTATTGGAGGTGGGAGTTCGTTCAGCGAGGAATTATTTAAAAAGAGTGATCGGTGATTCAAAACTTACCTTTGAGGAGTTGACAACGTTTCTGGCTCAAATTGAGGCATGTCTGAATTCACGTCCTCTATCGTATATCAGCGATAACCCAGACAATCCCTTACCCCTTATACCTGGCCATTTCTTGATTGGAGAGCCTTTAATTGTTATTCCTGATGAGGACTATAGAAGTGTTACCCACTCAGGAATTCAACGATGGATAACATTTTCAAAGAATGATAAACGATTTCTGGAAGAGATGGTCTGAAGAATACTTGGTAACCCTTAATCAGCGGCACAAATGGTCAACAAAATGAAAATAACCGAATTTAGATGACATTGTTATAATAAAGGATCACAACTTAGGAGGCAAAATGGTTGATGGGAAAAATAGTAGAGAAACATCCTGGAAAGGATAGTTTAACTCGTGTTGTGACAATTAAAACTAAGAAAAATTTCTTGCCTAAATCGGAATAGTTTGTCTGCGATTCTGTACAATCGATTCTGTTTGTCAAGAACTATGTTCTTTGGGGGGCGGGATGTTTAAAATGGTTATTGTGGGTTCCATAGTTAGCCACTAGATGGCGTTGCATAAATTTAAAACTAGCTATGGTTTCATTATTTACTGTGTGATCGGTGTGTAAAATTAAAGTGAATTATGAAGTAGTGCAGTAGTATGTTACTTTGCCGCGACAATGCGTGTTAAATATGTAAAAGAAAGATTTAGGAAGGAATATCTGGGGTTGCTACTACAACGAGGTCAATGTCGTACGACTACTATCTTGAAACCTGGAGGCGTAGTGTTAGTCAAAACTGATGCCAAAAGACTACTTTGGCCTATAGGTATAATTCAGGACACTGTGACTGGCGCGGATGGCAGAACCAGAGTTGCTAAAGTTAAGGTTAAAAATTTAATTATTTCTAGGCCATTTCAGAAACTGTATCCCTTAGAAATTATTGATGATGCAGAGATCGTTACTAGATCTGGCCGTGAAGTTAAGACCCCTGAGCGCCTTAACCTCTGATTTTCATTTGTTTTGTTTTATTAGAATTTAGTTTAGATTTATGTTTAGGTATACGAGTGTTGCCAATTTTTGTTTCGGTGTGGAGGATGTAGAAAATGTAAAACCTCTTTGATCATATTTAAGTATAACCTATGTTTTTCTACGAGTTAAAATGTCAATGTCAAAAGGTGAAAAAATATATGAAGAATGCAAATTTTACAAGCTTTTCATTTTAATTAAATTAAATAATAAATTGCGCCATCGGACCTTTTACCTGCAACTACACGTTCAATATCTCAACGTAGAACATTTATAGTGTGTGACTTATTAAACATCTCCTTTATTCAAAAGCACAGCACTTCATGTCCTGGGGGTGCCACGGGTCCGAATTGAAGTTCCCATGGCTACCCCATCCTTGATTTCTGGACGGAGCTGGGATGGTATGAGTAACCAATGGAACGAACCGGTTACCTACGTACAATGGCCCTATCATGAGGCTAAGTGCGGAAAACATAAGTCCAAATAACTAACTAACAAACCCCCAGGGGTATCCTCCAGGGGTGTCTTGGGTCCAAAATGCGTTTTAGAATGAATTTTTGCACTCTAGGGACATAATATGAAACCCCACGCACTACGCAAAAAAATCACAGATCACCGCAATGGTGCTCGAAACTAGGTGGAGAAATGTTGTCACTACGCGTTTTACAGTTATTTTTTTTTATTTTTAGTGATAGCCGACTCCTACGCATTTAAAAATTTAATTTCAAGTCCAATCATTTCTATGAGATTTTTTTTAAAGCGCGTACCAAATCGGGTGCGTTACGATTTTGAATTCGCAGTGGACCCAGTCTTAGTATGTTGAGTTGTCAACTAGAGTGCGCGACATATAAGTCAACGCATCAACCGAATCGAGAACCTCTTCCTTTTTCAAAGTCGGTTAGAAGGGCTTCATACCCTCTTGCTTTCGCCCTATAACTCTGTTCTATACACACAGGGTGTCGTATGATGTTATTCACCAACAATAAGGGCCCAAGAAGATTAATGTTTCACTTACAATTAGCGTAGCTATTGCGGAGTCACGCGCGAAATTAGTACTGTGTATCTTGTGTTACAGTTTGTATTAATAGTTTGCTGGGTATGTAAATGTTAATATTTAAACCCAGATTAAAGCAAAGTAAACGAAAGTTTATGTAATCATGATATAAGTTTTTTTGCTTTCACATCAAAATCATTGCGCTCCAAATCTATATTTATAATTTTTATGTGGTTTTATTCTATCACAAGTAAAACTCATAACTGTGTTGTTGTTAATAAAATAAAATAATTGTATTTGCAATTCTCTAGACTAAATGCCAATAATGACACTGATACTGTGTACTAGCTAAGTTTTACAAAATACTTGAATTTAACTTTGTAATGATACTGAAAAAAATATCAATCTACCACAGTAATTGAATGTTTGTTGTGTTTACATCTAATTAAGTGAAGAATATCAAGTAAGTGAAAATTAAGTAAATCAATTCTTGGTTTTAGCTTAGTATGCTAACACAAGGAATGGTTGATAGGATCCAGTATTTTGTAAAGCTGTGTTTTAGGCTAAACTTCACTTATTTAGATGCTAGAAATGCTTAAATTTTATGTACTCATTTATTATTAATAAAAAATATTACGATCAAAGAAATAATAACTACGCAAGTGATAAAACAAATCATAACTATTAAATTTTATTTTTAAACCTACACAAATCAGACTCAGTGCCTGTCAAGTCATATAATTATTGATATTCATTGTTTTGTACTTTTTAATCACATAGGTACTAAGAAGAAAAATCATATACTTATCAGATCTATCTGATAAGTATTAATAAAGAAGTAACAATAAGTGTGCGTAATACGTCACGTTGTTATAATAAAATTAACTCTAAAATACTTATGTTATCTCAATTATAAATAAGTATGCACACTTAATTAAAATTAAGATCAATCTTAGGCACTTTTCAGTCTTACTGAAAACAAAGTTTTATAAAATTGCACTCAGACAATCGTTGTAAACTTGGAAACACCTCATTATAAAAAAAATTAAAAGAATTATTACAAAGTTTTAAAATTTACGATTTTTATGATTTTGTAAACGTTGTTAAATCATCTAACTCTGAGAAAGTCGACGTCAAGGTTATGAACATTGGTCATAACTCCACTTTGGAAAATCACTCTTCTGCGCAACGGGTTAAAACAATTGTCCCCTAGAAGTTAAAGTACAATTGAAAAGAAATTCTTACAGGTCATTTGTTTCCAAGTTTCCAAGAGGAAACTTATACTGAAATTCATTTAATAAAAGTCAAGTACTAGAAAAGTGGTCTGGCACGTCCAGTCATCTAAAAGGAATCAGCACGCACCGAAAGGATGTTATTATTAGTAAACTTGGACCCTTAATGCCTCCAAGTCGTAATATATTTTTGGCGAGAATTGCATACAAACAATCTAACTATTTATTGAATAGGATGTTGATGAATTAAAACCCAATAAAAACAGTTTTCGCGCTGTCAAGGGTAATTACTAAAAAACCGTGATTTAATAAGGAAATTACATAATAATTGGATGACTAGGTAATAGTAATAATACAGTATTTTTAGGTTCTGTGGTTATTCTTAAGCACAGGTTAGGATTTTACAACTTTGATCTAATTTAAAACACAGTATTTAAACTAAAAACTGTGTTTTAGGCTTGTCATTGCAATTAACTGTATTCAAACTAACAGTTAATCTTGGTTTGCAGTAATTTTTTCTTGCCTTTAACGCAGTTTTGTCGTTTTGTCTTAACACTGGTCTGAATTTTGAAAAAATACTGTTTTTTCAGTTATAATAACTCTTCCAGAAAAGCTTAAAATTAACCAAAAATATGAAATAAGACTAATCAAATGTAATAACATATTTTTTTGGATGGAACAGTAAACATTTGTGCCACAGGAAGCTAGAAATGATACTAGTATTGTGTTATATAGTCTGTGGTAATGATATAATCAAGAAAAGGCAAACTCTCGTATAAGCTCACCGACGTGAAGTACTTACGAAGCGTTTGATAATTTGTATGGATCATATTCAACGCCACCTACATGATTGCGGAAGCAAAAGAAAGTCTTTTATAAAAGTAATAGAACATTTAAACGTCAGAACAAAAAGTAAATAACAACCTGAATAAATTGTTAATTTTATTCGATGATATAATTTAATAAACTATTCAAAATTAGCATACAGATTAAACAAACCCTATGAAACCGTCAAACAAGTAAAATTTCAAATGCAAATACAAATCCCGCAGTTTTAAAATTTGTTAAGGAAGTTTAAAGCGTGTTCCTACTATAAGTTATTGCAAAATTATACATTAACTATGACATGTATTTGTTACATACGAACTGCTTAAGTAATGTACCTATACCATAATGTTGTTATGAAATTTTCTATTTTTAGTATAGAATTTAGCGTTTTGTCCGTTTTCTAGTCACATTTTTTATTGACTAGTTGGCGAAAATTAGTCGTCATTCACTGCAGAAAAACAAATTCTTATGATTTTACTGACTAGTTATACTAACCAATAGACTAGTTATACTGACTAGTTATAATTTGAAATTCTAGCTCCTGCGTAGAGTGAGCTGTGATAATGTCACATGATATCAGCAAAGATATATGTTTCCATTTGCTGCATTGGAAGGGTCGTTAACTTGTATCAAGAAGCAGATATTTGCTAAGGAAGACCTGTGTGGTACACCGATGTCAATTGATCCTGCGTTAGATTTTATTTGACTATTATCGATAGTCGCTTTTTGTTGTCTGACAGTTAGAAATTCTATCATTAATTTGTGGGCTGGGCCTCTGATGCCCAGTTGTTAAATTTTTCTCAATAATACCGAGATCGCGTAAGTCAAACGCACGGGTCATGTCGCAAAGGAGAATTGTGACGTGGCTACCAGTGTTTTTGGCTTGCATGACTTTGAAAGTGAGTTCTTGAATTACGGAGATGCATGATCTGTTTTTTCTGTACGCATATTGTCTCTTGTAAAGTAAATTGTTAGCGTCGAGATAGCTGTACAATCAAACTGTTAAGCCAGACTGTAACAGCTTTACGATAGAAGGGATTATTGTTATAGGCCTGTAGCTATTTAACTCCTCTGTTGGGCTTTTTCCTTTAAAATAAGGATGAAGCTGACTTGCTTTAAGACGGGAGGATACGATCCTTCTTTTAGAAGGTGATTAAAGATAGTAGTCAGTTGATGACATGCTACCGGAAGTGCAATTTTTAATAGTTTTGTTGATGTGTCATTTAAGTAAAAATACGGTATCTCCATATAATTTGAAATTTAATCAAATTACGACAATTTTCTTAATTTCGCTGCCTCAGTTTTTGGTTGCTATTACGATGTCTACCTCTTTTATTATATACACCATCACTGTACCTACCGATTTTTACAAGCTTTTATTTAGTTTCACTTGTCCCGTGTCTGTAATCAAATCTTGTAAGTTAAAATTGAACCTCTTCCCGGTGTTCGATTGAATTTAAATTTTGCGTACACACGTAAATCTGATGACAATGCAATATAATAATGTCATAGAGACATGGTCTGATGATGAAGCCCGAAGGTGGCCATAGGACCTCTGTAACGAAACGTCGCTACACCATCGAATTTAGCCTTGTTTAATTTGTCTTGTAAAGTTTTCTGGTCTTAAACGATAACCAGATAGATATCTAGTATCTAGAGAATATTGAAAAAAGGAAACTTTACTGAAGAACTATAGTCCTATTTCGCATTTGAACCTTATCTATAAGCGGCTTTCCAGGGTCATCACGAATCGTTTCGAACGCAAGTTTGACGAATTCTAGCCTTTCGAACAAGCCAGTTTCCCAAAAATTCAGTATCATGGACCACATACATACGCTCCACCAGATTATACAGGAGACAGAGGAGTATAATCGGTATCTTTGTATAGCGTTCGTGGACTATTTAAAAGCCTTTGATTCTATCAAGACCTGGACGGTGCTACAGTCTTTTCAGCGGTGCCACATTGACTATCGTACCGATTCAAGTGCTAAAGAGTTTGTATAACAGAGCTACTATGTCTGTCCGACTACAAAACCGGAACACGAAACCAATCGTCTGCAGAATCACTCACCTTCCATTTGCCGGTGACAAAGTGGTCATAGCAGAATCACTGGAAGACTTAGATACGATGCTTTGAGACCCCAGCAGAGTTTCCCAACACGTTAGCCTTAAAATAATATGGATAAAACGAAGGTAATGTTCAATGACCTTGTTGCGCCAATACCGGTTGTTGGTGGAAACGATACTTTCAAAGTTGTCAACGAATACACATACCTAGGGCAAGTAGTCCAGTTAAGTAGGTCCAACTTTAAGAAAGACGTTAACCCAAGAATCCAGCTCGGTTGGGCTGTGTTCGGGAAACTACGCAACAGATATGCCTCAAAATACCTCAGTGCCTAAAGACGAAAGTCTATAATCAATGTGTGTTACCAGTGATGACTCATGGTACAGAAACGTGGTATCGTGGTCGGCGTAGAGTAGATATCCCCTTTTAAGCCAATTTCATTCATATTATTTATGTAAATTAAAAACAAAAGCTTTCCGAGAATTGAACCCTGAGGAACACCGTACCGAATCAATTGTGCACTGCTCTGAACTTCATTAATCTTGACAATTTAATATCTATTTTTAAGATGTGACTTAAAAATTAGAAGAGTGGTGTGGCAAATCCTAAATTCTTAAGTTTGGTAAGAAGTATTTCAAGCTTACAGTGTTACAGTTAATTTATCAACGATCTTATGTTTCACACATTTTACAACTTTAGTACTTATTCCATCTACGCCAGAATTTGTATTGATGTCTAGATCATCAATTAATTTAAAAACTTCTCCAGCAGTGGCTAATTTAAAATGAGTTCTTTTATGTTTCTAATTTTCGAGTAGCATTGCGTTTGTAAGTTTTTAATATTTTGGTTTAATTTTGGATACTTATACAATTTTTTTTTAAATTTAGGACGGTGTTCATAATAATTTGAGTTGGACTACCTGTGCAGTATTTAGGCACTACTACAAACAATACACTTAAGGTCCCATCTTGCAATCAAATATTACTTGCTTTCGTCAGCAGTAAAAAATATTTAAGAAAATCAGAACAGAACATTATTTTCATTTGCATAAACATCTACGAAAGTTGTTTCCGACTTAACTTAGCAGCAGCAATTATGTGACCCTAATCGTTCCCGGTCATTTCCTGACTCAAAGTTCCGTACAACTATCCCCGCCTAATGACACGCCGCCCTGTGTACAGGATGATGTTATCCGACGACAATAAGGGCCTAAAATTAATGTTTCACTTGCAATTAGCTTTGCTATTGCGAAGTTACTTGCGAATTTTGCACAGTGTACCTAAGTTGAAGTTAAAGTGTCTTAGTTAGCGTTAAGTTTGTAATGAATGAGTGAATGTTTCTTTACAATGTATAATTTTCAAGTTACATTCCCAACAATACAATTGTTATTGTAAAAAAGATTTTGGTAGATAGTTAAAACTACTCTTATTACGTAGTTTGGCGAAAAATTTATATGACCTTCATACTAGTTAAAAATTGTGCCACGGAAGCAAATGTTTTTCGTCCACAATTTTATATTTAATACAGTTTGGTAGCTGAGTAATATGCGTTACTAATCCAAAAGAAAAAAATAAACCTGAAGTATCTACTTACATGGAATATAGTCCTTTAAGAGTAAGTTTTGTCTATGATCTATGAGCTATTCGCGTGATTCTAGCTAAGTGTAGTTGTTTCTAGGTAGCTTATCAAATTTCGTTGACAACTTCGCCTTGAATGTTTAATGCTTATTTAACACTGCCAAACTGTACTTTGTTATTAAATTAGGTACTTAAATGATAAAAATCATCACAAATATTGTTAAGAATTTACCTTATTAGTGAGCACAATGAATAGAAATATGAATACTAAATGTGGAAAAGCTTGTCGATGAAATCTACAATCTACTATTTAGTTACTACTGATGTTTATTATTTGTTGACATTTCCATAACAAAACACTTCTGTTATTTTGTCTACAAATTAGGTCTTTTGAACTATAAAAACAAAATTAAGCCTAACACGTATAAACTATCTTCAAAGCGTGCGTTAGTTTTGGGATAAAAAGTTCCCACATTTGAAATTTGATAACGCCAGTATTGCCACCAATATCTATCATTCCTGTAGCTTACTAACTAGCTTACTTACTAACAAAATTAGTGGTTGCACAACGAATGGTTGACATACACACACTGCCGTAAATGATGAATATGTATAAGCAGTTTAACATATTTACACCAAAACCTCACCTCCAGCCATGGGTCTAAAATTTTATTTTTTGATGGCAAAAGTGACTAAAATAAAATATCTTAAACGAACGCATGACAGTTGTTACAGATAATAAAAATATTTCGATATTTTTGACACAAATGCTACACAAAAAACAACAACCGACTTCAAAAAGATGCACTAAAAAGGTAAAAATAATTATTTAGAATCTGATCTAACTTACAATTTAAAGTTGGTCTTGTGCAAGTGAAGTGTGTTATAAACTGTTAAAGAGATAGACACCAACTTTAAACTGTAGTTTAGATCAGTTTTTTTAATAATCAGGCGTCAGTTTTGTTTTGTAAAAAGAAAATATTTTCTATTTTTTACCTATTTGCTTATTTTTTCGTACCCTAAAAAATTACCCAAATCGCTTCAAGAGTGCCTATAACAATTTTAACACTTGCTTTATTTTTTTAGGCCCCCATCGATATATCCTGGCCTGATGACCATGGGGCCATGGGTATCTATTTGTTGTATACCAACTTCTACAGAATGTAGGAAATACTTTTCTAAAAATCGCATCAAAATTCCATTAAACCAAAGCCAAACGCGACATACAAACATACGGGTCCTTTTTTTTTTGAACAGTTAAAAATAATGATTATTTATCCCAAAACCAACACATCCAAAATATTAACACGTCTGCGCGCTCTTCCACTGTTCTTCATAAGACTGTGTAGTCTAAATAAACGAACTATTTAGTATGTTTTTGTGATATTCGAATAGTTTGTTGTTTACTAACACATAATAAATGCCAGTTTGTTGTTTACTAACACATAATAAATGCTAGTTTGTTGTTTGTTTGCAGTTTGTTCTGTAGTTACACACACATTTGTATAAATTTAGTATATTGTAGGATGTCGTACCAAGATTTTACAGACGCACTTAACCCATTTAGATAACCCAATAAAAATGTTAAATAAGTAAAACATTAGTTAGAGTTAACTTTTATACCCTTCTACACTACATTTTATTAAACAAATATTTAATATATCTTAAAGCTTTGGCTAAATTCAAAACAAATTATGAAAAAAAATACAGTCTACTAAATAGGCACTTAAGTTGAAAGGTCAAGCTACACTTAATGTAATTAAAAATCTGAACGGTGCTGACCTTTTCTTATTTATTTCTGCAAAATATCAGTAAGTTAGATTAGAAATTAATGAGATAAAATTGTTGAATTAAAACATATTACCTACTTTTCTCTTTAGTGTTTTTATTTATCTGTAATTGATTCAGTTTTTATAATCAATTATCCACATAATCCTGTCGTTTTGAAGATAGTCTCTATTTCTTTACCTATTGATTTAAAATGTTGTAATTACAATTGGAGAAAACATCATGAATGTTCCGATAAACATGTTTAAATTAATCACGATACAGATTTTTTTCAAACAACCTTTACTACCTTCAATGTTTGTAGTAACTATAAACATTCATATAACTATAACATCTATTCAAAAGGCATTATTTTGTATATCATTATACACAAGGGTGAAAATATACAAGGCATATGAAAAAATGAAGTGGTTTTAGCAGCGAAATGTATATCATTACAGATGTTTGAGGTAATGATATTGATATTGGTAAGGAAATCGGAAAAAATGCCTCTTTTTCTATTATACCTTCAGACGTATGCTGCACGAATATGTAAATTAATTCGAAGAAAATAAAACATAAAGACACAGACAAACAAACATTATCATTAAATTGAAGTAATACCCATTAAATTTGGTTGAGATTTGGAAGAGGGAAGTTTGGAAGGCATTCGTAACACAACGATTTTGATGATTATGACTAGGCAAAATCAGCCCAAGGTATAGTTACCCCTATCTAGGGTTGCCATAATTATTGGGAACTGATATGGGACGTTTAAGGTAATATATCTCGAGATTAGCAACAATTAAAAAAAAAACTATATTTTTTCTAACAAGATATTGATACATAAGATAATTATGAAGTGCTGAATCCCAAACTAGTTAAAAAATTATTAAATTGATGATTTGCGACAGTCGTATTGCTGCATACATGTATATTAACAAAAAACGGGACGCAATAGCAATACGGGGCAAGGTTCTCAAATATGGTGACAGTCCCGTATATAAGGGACGTGTGGCAACCCTACCCCTATCGCACATCGGTATCTTGGCCCGTGTCCTTGCTTAATAGCGAATGTTTTTTAAATACCTATCTTTTATTCGCTTGGCTGGGATATTTCCTCTTCATTGGGCACAATAGGTACTAATTTTAATTAAATTTTGTTGAATACTACTAAAGCTAATACTTTAAATCCTCATACTATAGATAATTGCAGTTGTTGTTAAAGAAATATTATTTATTTTCCTGCTTAAAATTATGTAATTAATGGTTTCTTTAGGGTAAATTTTTAACAGGTTTTCCAAAAACTATTCCCTTATTCAAAAGGATCATCCAAATTTTTGCTGCCCTTTCCGGGAGTCAAATTTTTGACGCGGTAGGCAAAAGCTACCGCTGCACCACAGCGGCCGTCGTGTCATCAATGTGGATATTAATATTTTTAAATAATATGTTAAAATGTATTTTTTTTAACGATTGGAAAAGGTATTTCCGACAAACGAAGCGACTACTTCAATGAATAGGTACACTTAATAAATGTAGAAAAAAAGTAAACAAGGAATTTCTCAGTTCGCTAGGATAAATACTTTAAGAGTGAATAACATAATAAAACATTCCTTAACAACTATTTACTTACATAGCACTTTCGCGAAACACTGATATTATCGCAAAATTTGAGCTATTTTCTTTGATACAAACTTGCTCTAAATTCTAAACATGCTTCAAGTTTCCAAGAGAACTATGTTAGAATAGTTTGGTAAGCGAGTGACATTGTCTCGTCGGAGCTGGGACCGCGCGATACGGCGCCGCCAGTTACCTACTTGATGTTCATTAAGTTATATCTATGTATTTAGATATATGGTAGACATTATTTTTGGCGATTTTAAAAAAATAAGGCGAAAGTTAAGAATCACCTGTTGTAATAGCTACTTGGCGTTGCTTGAAATTTGCGTCTACTTAAATAAAAAGAACGAGTTGCACTCCGGGAGTGCCGGCAGAAGTGAAAACCTTTACACACGATTCGCGCTTAACACTCAAATATGTCACAAGACATATCTTTGACATTGTCAAGAAATAATAATGTTTGTTTATTTACTTTTTTGACGTAGTATATTTGACATCGCAATCTGTCATAGAATTAAAATTCCATATCCAACCTCCCTGTACTACTCATAATCGCGAATACTAAAAATAAAAATTATAATAGGCGTGGCATTACGGTTTCCGTATTTTACAAAGAGAAAGATGCACTTTGTTCAATTTCCATATTTTAAACACTTTATATACACGAATTTTACGAATACACATCAGTATGGCCACTACACAGACGGTCGAGCCATCAGCTGTCACCATCCATGGATGCGCGTAGCACGATGTAACATAAACACACACGACCATTCGCGCAAGCGCCCTGCGCCGCCTAAACGAAACAGCAGGCGCAGGCATACATTTTCGCCGTGCCGTAGAAAGAGAGGGAGATATTTACTCTCCATCCGTCTTACGAATTTTCACGATCAGGACACGTGACCTGACGCGAGTTTATCATTTTTTACCCATACCAAAAAAAGTGCACAACGACGCTAAAGAAGTTTTCACTTCAAAAACAAATAGCAATAACACTTTTCGAAATAGCACGTGCAACATTCTAGTGAGCCACTTCTTACAAAGTTATAAAAACTAACAAATTAGCGTTCATAGCCGTTATGTCTGCTAAGGCACAATATCTAAACAAAAGTTTCAGAAATGCGGAAACTCAAACAGTAATAAATATTTTTAAGTAGAAGCTTAATGACAAAATTTAGAATTGCCTCATAAGTCTCGCAGAAAGTAAATGAAAAAAAAAATGCGAACTAAATGTCTTGGAACTTTAACTACTTTATTCAGGGTGCCGCCTGTTAAAAAAAATAAAACAAACGACCACGTGTCTTAAACAAACCACCACAAGCAAGCGCGTTATTTTCGATCTATACCTCTTGGAATTAAGATAAAGATTTGTAACAATGATTAAACGCCCTTTCGGCTATTGTTATTACCACACTTAACATTAATTTTTTGTATTGCAGAATTACTACTTATTTTAGCACAAATAATATAAACGAATGGGAGTTACTAATTGCAAAGGACAAACCCATTACTCCGCCTAGCCAATAAGGGACCTTTGGATCGAAGCGGAGATGGTGACGCAAGAGACTTTCGGTTTCAGGGAACAGCTGCGATAAGATATTCAATTTTAAGAGTTGATGGGACTCATTCGTACCCTGGAATAAATTTAGATTTTGAGAAATTTTAGTTTGTTTAAATTAACGAAGTTTAATCTTTTTTTTTCTCTATTTTTGTAATTTGTTAAAATACTTCTAATTGAATTTTGCGCAAAGCAGTAAGTTAAGAAATAGTCAAAATAGCGATATTAAATTTTTCTCTTTTGCTTTGGATAGAATAAAAGTAAAGTAAATTTTCGTTTAATATCTGGGTTTTTTTCTTTCTGCCTTTTTTCCACGTATATGAGTTGATACAAGGTGCACCTACCTATGAACTCAATTTCTTTATAGAAAATAAATGGTTTAATAGACATTTATTACTATATAATAATATTTTTTTAACTCTAAACATCAGTTGGTCTCTATAGATATCTCGTCCTAAAACTCTCAGGAAGAGAGATATCCATTCAATTCATTAAATTATCCATTAAACATCTTCCTCCCTAATATTTGTAACAAATATGGAATCTTCTAAAATTTTAGTTAGTATATTAAACTTTACTGTTAGTGTACTACTGCTTGTTTTTGTAATATTCCCATATCTATTTTAGCGGTTAGTTTTTCACAGAGTCTTCTAATATTTTTGGCAACAATTCCAGTAGCACCAATCACAATGGGAACAATTATTGCATAGGCGAGTGATTTCTGTTTTAAGCAAATTTTTCAATTTCTTTTGTTCCTATGTTGTAATAGGAGGGCACCGTTACGTCAATTAAATAGGTTTTATTAGAAATTTTATCGATATAAATTATGTCTGGTCTATTATGAGTAATATTAACATCAGCTTGCACAGGAATTTCCCACATAATTTTAGTTGTATAATTTTCAGATACTTGAGGTGGTTTCAGATGTTCTTCCCACCATAGGTTTGAGACTATTATTTTATATTTTTTAGCAACGCACCAGTGAATGTATTGGACAAGTTTGTTGTGTCGGTTTACGTAACATGTACCTGCCAATTTTTTGCATCCTCATATGAGATGTTGGACAGTTTCATCTTTATTCCCACATAATCTGCATTTACCATCAACTTCATGTCTCAAAATATCTCTTTCATATTGCCGTGTAACTATTGCTTGGTCTTGTATTGCAAATAAAAAGGACTCTAAGATTGGTGATATAGGATGTTTTTTTAGCCATTTAAAAGAAAATTCCTTGTCAGTATTATTTTGGTCCAAAACTGATTTCGGAAACTGCCCATGTAGATTTTTACTTCGCCAAATTTCATTTTGCTTCGTCCAAATTGCTTTTTTATAGTCTGTATTTGAGTAGATATTTTCTTGTTGAAGTCCAATTTCTTTCGCTATTTGTATTGCATCTTTACTTATTGAATATTTGAGTCGGTTTCTGTCATGTTGTAATATTGATTTGATTAAGTAATCGCTTTCAGCTATCAGATATTGTTCATTTGAATTTTAAACATATTTTCGATATTAATCAAACCTTTTCCACCTTCAGAGATTGGTAAATAAAGCCTATCAGACTTTTTACGATGTGCTTTACTTGCTGTCAAATTTTTTCTAGTTTTAATGTCAATTTGTTGCAGATCACTATTTTTGTAGTTTAGTACCCTAAATGAATATAATAATTCAGGGACTGCATATATGTTAATTCCTTTAATTAAAGTTCTTGAGTTCAGATATGTGTTGCTCAGTTTTTTTATTCTGTTAAAGTATCCATTTTTAAGTGATCTTTAATTTCGCTGTGGTTAATTTTTCCAGATTCTTGAATGCCTAGATATTTGTAATTTTGGTCTGCTTTAAGGTGTTTGAAGTTTTCTCCCGATAAAAATACATGTCTTTCACCTTTTTTAATTGTTCTAAATCAAGAAGTTATGTGTAGTACATTACATTTATCTTGGCCAAATTGCATACATACATCAGACGTAAAAACTTCCACACTATCAAATAAAATTTTTAAATTTTCTTAACTATTTGCATATATTTTTAAATCATCCATGTATAATAAATGGTTTATGCGTGTATTATTCCTTAATTTATAACCTTTAAGTTCATAGTTGTGTAATATGTGTGATATAGCATTAAGTGCCATACAAAATAAAAATGGAGATATGGAGTCCCCTTGAAATATCCCTCGTTTGATGTAAATTGGTTCAGTAGTGACAATTCGTTCGGAGCCAAAGGCCGTCAGTACAACTCTCCAAGATAGTATAACTGACTGTAAGAAACGCTTAATGGCAACTGGACATTTATATAATTCAAGTAATGTAAGAAGCCATTCATGTCACTATCAAATGCTTTTTGGTAGTCAATCCATCCCATACTGAGGTTCTTTTGGTATAGAAGAGCGTCTTCTAGTGTGGCTTTGTTGAGCATTAGATGATCTTTACATCCTCTTGTTTTACGACTAACTCCTCTTTGTTCTACTGCAATAATATTGTTATTGTGGCAGTGTCGATATAGTTTGTCAGTCAGAATGGAAGTTAGTAATTTGTACATACTTGGTAAACAAGCTATTGGCCGCCAATTTTTAGCTTGTTCAGTGTTCTAATTTTTAGGTTATAATATTACTCTGCCTTCAGTAAACCAATCCTCTAAAGGTTCTTTAATAATTTTGTGTATAAAGTAGCTAAATAGGAATGGGCGTTTGTGAAATATTTTAGGTAGTAATTTTGGATTTTATCATTTCCAGGTGATTTCCAATTTTGTTATTTGGTGATAGCATCTTTATCCTGTCTTCAGTAATTTCATCAATTTGTTCTGTTTCAACGAGATCGTGTTTTTTTATTTCATGTATCTATTCAGCGTTTTTGTTAAAGGTTACTGGTTTCGAAAAAATTGATTTCCAAAATTCTTCAATAGTTACTTTTGTTCGAATTTTAATTTCTCTTGCTGGTTTCGTATTCAAATTTCTGTAAAATTTGTGTTCGTTTTCTTTAAAATTTGGTTTTGTTCCTTTCTTTTACTTATATTTTCATATCTCTTTATTCTTCCTGCAAATGCCTTAACTTTCTGTTTGAGTATTTCGTTTGTATTTTTGAGATCATTAATAGTCCAAATGTTATATTTTAGATATAGGTTTTCTTTTATATTCAGCATTTTTCTAGTGTTTGTGCCTCTTTAAATTTTAGTTAATTGTCCTATTTCTCTTCTCAATGTATCTATTTTGGTTTTAATTCTTCTTTTCCAGGGTGGATCTATATATTCGTTCATTACTGGTCTAGGTTTATAAGGTTTTTGGTTATTATTTATTATTAATGTTTTAGCTGCAGCATAGAGTATCATCAATTTCTCTTAGAGTGTGCTGTACAGTTAACAGATTAGGTAGAAAGTCATTTATTATGTTGAGTTTTTTTAAATATTTTTTGGTTATTTTAGCTTTTGGTAGGTATTATCTTTCATTTCGTCGTTTATAAAACTACGATTTTCATTTTGCAACTCGCATCTACAACAAGAAGTAAAAGCGGTCATTACAGCGGTACCAGTAAGCTATTTTTTAAAATTCCTATTGCAGGATTTGATCTTGCATTGAAATTACATGAATTCTTTTATACCAATTCAGAGATACCAAAAAAACAAAATTTCATTACGCTATTAGGACAGTACCAATAAAACACCAGCAAAGTATTTCGACGAATCGCGCCTTAGGGCATATCGAAATATACACTGTTATATTTTATCGTATCAACCGATCGCGTGTTAGTAATCTTATTTGTCGAACAAACGTTGCGGTTCGTTAGTGACTTATCGAATTGGGTAAAAAAGAAAATAAGAAAAATGTATTTACTTCTTTGATAGTAGATATCAGAAATAATATTCATTATTGTATAATATCATTATCTGAAGCAATTGGTAGGGTCGGTAGAGGTAGACCTCGGCAAACGTATGTAGATCAAATTGAGTACGTTCTCAAAAAAGGCCAGGTCAGGAGTACTCGGAACCGTAGAAAATGTATGAAAGCATAGATGCGTATAGATGAGGCAAGAGAAGTATGCCAGGATCGTAGCAAGGGGCAGTCTTTGGGTCTGCCTACCCCTCTGGAAAACAAGCGTGATTTTATGTATGTAGTATGTATGTATGTATATTATTTTCGAGTAACTTTAACTATTTAAGCAGCGCTAGCTACGAAAAGTCTCAGAAGGGACATATTTTCCCGTTATTGAAAACCTTTGTCTATATTTTATCGCTTCTATTGGTCTTAGCATGATGTTGCATAGTCTATGTTCCTTCCAGATAAATACACTGACGTAAAACGCCAAAAAAACGTTATTTTTTAAATCGGACCGGCAGTTCCAGAGGTTACCCATTTATAAATAGTAATTTATAATATTAGTATAGATTATTATATTAAATCACCAACAAAATGCTTAAGGGCGCGACTATTTACAAAAATCTTAATTTTGTATTTTTGAATTATGTGTGCACGTAAATATACCTGCCAAAAAATCCTCAGTGACGTACACATTACGATGAAATGAGATGAGAGAGTTTTATCCGTTTTACGGTCACCTTATTATTTTTGTATATTACAAGGAAAAAAATCTTTTTTTATTTTCAAACCACTATAGGCTAGCAAATACTTGCAATAAATTTCCCACAGAGACTTCACTTTTACGCGATATTACCTATCTCCTGCTACCTATCTAGATTCAACAAACTTAATTTTTTTTTATTAAATCAGGTTCAAAATTTATACGTTTTTGTACACGTAAATTTGAATAATTAAGTACTTTTATTTTTATGCTCCTGAAGTGTACTAAACACAAAGGGTTTAGTAAAGATTTTAAGGTTTAGTAAGAAAGAAAAAGAAACGGGATAAAACTCAGCAGTTGGTCATTTTAACCAAAATGAGCGGATGAAGCTAAACAATTGTGCCAGGATCTTAGTTTTTTTTTTAAAAATACCACCTTTCAACCATTAACCCAAGCGTTAGCTAGTGAAAGTGTCTGCTTACCCTACAGAAAATAGGCTTAAGGTTATGTTAGGTATGTGTTGTTGAAGTTTTAGTGGAGCAGCTCTTATTATTACCCTAAAAAGTAAAAGCTACTAAGTAATATAATAAGAATAATAATAATAATTCATTGTGTATTAAGAGCGGTAAGGTTCTCCTTACTAACGAGAGGCTATTTAGAAGCCTAAGGCCAAAGGTCTTAATGACTCAAGTTCCGCACCACTGGTGTTACACACAATGTTTTTCATCACTTGCGAGTAAATAAATAAAAATATGAGGCAAAAAAACTACATAGGTACTTAAAAAATTTACAATTTCTAAAAACACAATAAAAGTTTTTCAAGTTACTTCAGTGTGTAAATATTTATCGCCAGGAGCTTAATTTATAATTTTTTCTGTTTATTAGTACCTTCGATTTTTTACTGACATCTGACTTCCTTTAACAAATTTGCTGTAATTTTATATACTGTTCAACATTGGTGGAGTTTTTGGACTTGAGAATGCTCTTCAACATAGAGGAAGACGGGTTGTATTTTTAGACAATTTCCCCAAAGTAAGCTAATAGGACATTCGCTGAAAACGAAATTGTTTTCTTTTTGTCACATTTATAATGAAGATTTTTTTTATTTCTCCTGTAAGTTGTAAATAAAGAAACCCACCAAAATAAAAATGGTGGGTACAAACAGAAGTGTAGCCATCTAGTTATATGAGAATTTATGAATTAAATTTTTTTGGCTAAAGTTAAAACTTAGCTAGTATCGCTATAAGTTCACGACATTTCAATATGGCGACTATAGTTATACTATACTATACTAAAAAATATAACTATACTAAAAAATTATATATAACTATAGTTTCAAAAATTCTATAATATAATTGCTTGCTTGGCGCGTAGTTAATATCTTAAACTACAGATGGCACTTTCGTACAAACTTGATAGAAAACAGTACATAAAGTCTCCGTACCATTTTGACGCACAGGTAGAGCGCGCGAGGTGCATTTAATGACAATGAATCACATCGCGCGTGGGTTTTATAGAAGAAAGAAAAATCCCGTGGGAGTAATTAAGGTCTTACCACCCACTTTACCAGCACGTAATGACACTGTTTACAAGTAAGTGCGATGAAAATATACATATGAAAAGATGCTTTAGTTATGATTTGTAATTTGAAAGATACACCCTTACCACATGACAAGGCGTTATTTAATTTTTTCATTCAGTCTATCTCGCTAGATCTTATAAACACTTTATATCACTCTCGCTCGCAATAACTTAAAAAATATAAGGCAGTAACGGAAATTGATAATATCCATAATCCATAAAATCTATAGGGAAGCAGTTAAAGCGACTTTAACGTCGCGCGCGTGACCGCGTCGACTGACTTTGCAACGACTTTATCTTGGAAATAATGATATCAATTTACAATTTTATGATCTGAAATTGGCGAAGAGAGTACCAGATGCCAAAGATTAAAGTGCTTTTGGCTCAGCAGATAAATCCTACAGTTTTTTTTTTTACTTTATTAGATAAGTATGTAGGTAGTTACCTAGTATTAATATATTCCTATTTATAAAAGAGTTAAAGAGCTATACCTAAATATAAATAAAAATATTCCTGAACATAACAAACAGATCCATCTGGTCCGAGCAAGGCTTGTACTATAGATAGACAACGGATACAAATACTTATATATTTTTTTAATAACATCAATAAAATTTTAATAATATTGTTTTAAAATTATATTAATAGAAAACATAAGTATAAGTATTATTTATTTATTTATTTACAACTTACAACTATCTATTCTGTATTGTAGAATGGTGTTATCATATGGACTACGAATCAATACGAATCACTCAAGACACAATCCATAATAATGGGTAGTCCAAAATCAATATTTAAATTACAGAATACACGACAGCGACTTTGATCGACGGCGACTCGCTAGCTATCTCTAGTAAGATTTAAGTGATAAGATTACAATAAGATTAAGTACATAATGTGGTAACGCTACCAAAGAGAATGAACCAAGATCTGTACTGTGTTATACAGAATTTATGTCTTTTTAACTTGGCAGGATTATGACCTTAAACGCATTGAAGCAGTGAACAAAGCGCACCTTTAATTGCTGCTACTTTTACATAGTCCGCGTGTGGACTATGGCCCAAATCGCCCTCGCTAATGAGGGAAGGCCGTGCCCCAACAGTGGGAACGTATGAAGGCTGGCATGGAACTTTTACATCTACACAGGTATTTTCCAGTAAGTCGTATCAAAGTAGCTGTGTCGTGCATTCCGTACTCAAGGGAGGCTGGCGCGGCAGTTCTATCTGCAGAAAATGGCAAGCAAAAATACTCACAGATATAATCTAGAAACTCTATAAAACTTTCTGAAAATAGCTCATGACTAGTTTTATATTTTCAACATTCAGATTTTAGTAATTTGTTTTTACAAATAGTGAATTGATGATATTTATTGGCAGCGCTCGTCAGTTGCTTTATATCCTTAAAGGACTATATACTTGTAGCGGTATAGCAATCCAAAGAGAAAATTTTATTTCGATTATGTTAGTTCTAGAATATTTATTGTTATTTTTTATAATATATTCTAACTGTGTAAGATTAACTGATACGTCTTACCTCTTATTGAACTAAATAGTGTTATTATTACGTTTAGTGTAAGAGTAAAAATTCTTAGGATTTTTATAGACTGTACTTCATCTTCGATTCCTCAAGTTAAAGAGGCGAGTGATGCCTCAGATATATATGTTATTTCGCTTCCATTAGGCGGACCGTAAGCTTGTTTGCAACCTTAATAAAGTAAGAAAAACAGAAAAAAGGAAAGAGATTAGACTTTTTAAGTCGATAGGAATACTAAGGCGATTACGGAATCTGTTACCGGTGTCTACTAAAATTATGCTTACCCAGTCCTTACTCTCGACTACGCTGCACTAATCTTAATGATTTGATTAGCAACTCACAAAACTTTTTTTGCTGCCTGTTGTATTGTTTCTTTTATATTGACTTTGAGTTAATTAAATTTTTTATCATGATTTAAAGACTATTCATTATAAATATAATTTTTTGTCCTGCGCGGCGTCGATCCTATGCTCTACATTCGGGAGACAGTTACTAGAACTAGTAATAAAACGAGCTACGAAACAGCCTTTGTATCTTTGAAGATATTCTAAAAAACCGTTTGAGAGGGCGTAGTCAAACCTTAAAATACTACGCGTCAACCCAAAGTTGCCTCTTCTTTTTGTTTGTCGTCGGTAGCCATGGGCTAAGTAACTCCGGACAAAGATTGAATATGTCACATATCATTCCGATTAAAGATACATATCCGCTTTGCATATCCATATCCGCTTAATATATCCGCGGAAATATTCAATTTTCTGGCACACTGCGGTCAAACGAATCCTCGGACCGATTTCGTACCTTTCAATCACGAGTGCACAAATCGTTAGTATATCCCTCGTTCATTATAGATAGATACTATTTGATATCCCTTAATACTTGATAGGCTTAGGACTATCAATCAAATAGTTATGAAGAAACATATTTGATTGGCGTATTTAAAAATAACATAGTATGTACAATGATTATCTGTAATAATTTACATTAAATTTTTATTTTTTGGTTTTTTTTTATTATATGAGTTGTGATAGGTATGAATCCGGCTTTGTTTGACTAGTCATTTCTTAGGTTAGGATACAATTTCAGACAATGTCTGTAACATTTATAAACTATTTTATTATTCACAATATGCAATTTTAACTCAAATTTTTTATATGTGTAAATGTTTACACAGTTTGGTACTTATACACAAACAAATCCTACCAGGAAAGTAAACTATAATAATTATTTATAAACAAACACTCATCAAATACACTAGTAATCATTGACACTTATATTATATTTTTCTAACAGATATTCACGCGCACGTCACAAAGCAGAGGTGATACTTAAAACTATTGTATTAAGTACTAATCTATAGTATGTACATACCTACGTAAACAACCAATTGAAGACAAAAAATGTTCACTTAATGAATAAGCGGTTTAAGTGTTTTAAAGCGTATTGCACGGAAATTCGTATCCCAATGCATATACATTGGGTTTAGCAGGCGTGATTTTAAAAAGCGCTGAGATCGATTATTTATAAGCAATAAACGACAACGTTACTATTTCGCTCTCTAGCTTCAACGCTAGCTCTCTCTCTCTCACCTTCTGTGATATGCGTGCATCGCTGTACAGCCGCTCCGCGTTACGGACACGGGCGACACGCTCCGCTGTTTATTTGGATTCGTTCGTTCACTCCCTGGATATAGGACATGTTTATTTCCCGCAAAAAGAAGGAGTTGTAACATATCCGGCTTCGGATATATATCCAAAGATATAGTTATGTCCAGAGTTACCCAAGGCTAGTCGTCGGTTGATAAACCATATTTTTAACTTCTTGTTTATGTCTATGAGTTTGAGCATCTTACGACAACAACTTCACACGTAGGTCACTTAAGCTAGAGCCCGTAAATCCGCCGTTTTTGTGCAAATTTTGCATCTAAACCATAGCATATAAAGAATTTAAAAAAAATGTGTTATAAAACTTGCTTTTGTCTAGTGCATTACCTTTCTAAGTGATTATCATTTATTATATTTAATGCAATAAAAAATCTTGAAGTGACCATTGTTTCAACACTTGTGCAAATTTTAAAGCGTTAATTGCATTTGCTTGTAATAAAAGATGTTTAAAATAATAAGAATAGCTTGTTATCTTAGTGCATTGACTCTAAGTTATAGCAAAAAGTAAAAAAATGTGACTACAAAACGGTAAAAACTTTAAATTTCATACAAAAAAATTAAGTTTTGAGGCGTTATTATGGCATAAATTACTTAAGAAGTATATAACGAACATATCTCATAGTAATGTATATGATATGATGTAATAATTTTTAGTACATTTACATGCACATCAATATAATTACAGAAATTAGCTTCTAGCCTATATCGCACTCTTAACAAATCTGCTACGACATCGTTACACCAGTTTGAACATGATGTGTTTATCCAAATATGTAAATTAAAGTAGAAGTGCCTCGCTCAATTCTTTTTCTTCTTTCAAGTGCTATCTCCGTCCAGGAGGTTGGCGACCATATGTCTATATGTCTCTCTATCTTTAGTCAAGTTAATTAGTCTGTCTATGCTCTTCACTTCCAACCAGTCTCTTAAATTCTTGGTCCATGATGTGCGCCTTCTACCACGGCCACGCTTCCCTTTAATTTTTCCCTCTATAATTAAATTCAATAGGTTGTATTTCTTGTTTCTGTAAATATGTCCAAAGTATGCTGCTTTTCTCTTCTTTATTGTTGATACTACTTCTAGGTCTTTTTTCATGATTTCTAAAACTCTGACGTTAGTTATTTTATCAGTCCACTTGATTTTGAGCATCCTTCGATAAATCCACATTTCAAAAGCCCTAAGTTTGTTAACCAAATTCTTTTTTAGGGGTCCAGCTTTCGCAACCATACATAAGAATTGAGATGATGTAACATTTAACCATTCGCCACCTCAGTTTTAGGTTTATTTTTCTGTTAGTTAGAAGCTTCCTCATTTTCTAAAAGGTGTTTCTGCCTATTTCAATTCTCATCCGGATTTCCTTCTCTGATTCCCAGTCTTCATTTAATAAACAACCCAGGTATTTATAGCTTTTTACTCTGTCTATTATTTTGTTATCTAAGGCTAGGGGTCTTACTGCTTCTGACATTGGGGTTTTACTAACAATCATGTGTTTTGTTTTATTTGCGTTTATCTTTAGTCCATATTCTAAAAGTGTGTTATTGAGTCTTTGCAGCATTATTTGTAGGTCTTTAGGGTTAGCGGCTAATAAAACGGTATCATCAGCGTAGCGAATGTTCTGTATAAGTTTGCCATTCACACGGATCCCAAGATCAAGTTCGTCAAAAGCATTTCTAAAAATCATCTCCGAGTACAAGTTAAATAAACAGGGTAACAAGATACAGCCTTGCCTTACGCCTTTCTTAATTTGGACTTCTTCAGTTAAAATGTTATTAATTTTGATTTTAACTTTTTGTTTCCAGTATAAGTTCTCTATAAATTTAATGTCATTTCCATCTATTCCAATTGATTTTAATATATTAATTAATTTAGCATGATTAACGTTGTCAAATGCTTTTTTGAAGTCGATGAAGCACTTACTACTTGAACATCTAGACATCTTTGTACTAAAACTTGGACAGCTACTAAAGCATCTCTAGTACCCATTCCGGCTCTAAACCTAAATTGTGTGTCACTTATGTTTTCTCCAATTTTCTTGTAGATCCTTGTTTGTATAATTTTTGAAATACCTTCAGGAAATGACTCATCTGTCATCATATATTGTCTGATTGATAAAATTTGTTAAATAATGAAACTAAATCTTCTATGTTATAATCATGTATCAATTTTATTATTACTATCGCAATTCCATCGGGACCCAATGCCTTTCCACCCTTCATATGTTTTAAGGCCGATATGAACTCTGATTTCAGTATTGCTGGACTCTCCAAGTTGAGAACACTTAGATGTTAAAAGGTTAAAAGCATGAAATTTTCACCATGGATAGAATGTTGTGCGTTGATCATATTTCAATGTGGAGGGAAGTCGATTTCGTCCCGCGGTAGGGGGGAGTTGAATTTGGAGGCGTACACGTCCCGATTGTTACTTTTTAATTGGTCAGTGTATGCCACTAGGGCTTGTTTGGTATCGTTTTTGTATGAAACAGACACGTAGAATGTATTTTTACTGCATAATAGGTATAAATTCATACAAAAAAAATAAAGTTTTTTAAAAAAGTAGTGAAAATCATTAAATATTGATTAATGCAGATTAAAAAAAATATTATTATTTAGCTATTTTAGTATAGTTTAAAAAATATATACTTCTTGGATACTTTTATTAAAGCAACTTTAAGAAAAAAAATCATGTTCGCATTGAGCTAAAATAGCGTAAATAGGATAGCATTTTTTTCTATTTTATGTGAAGTTATTAAAATTATAAAGTTACACTTTTTCTATCTCTACCACTGAACGACACTGAAAATCTACAGTGAACGATTTACGCCGCTTTAGCTCGATGCGAACATGATATATTTTTTCAAAGTTGCTAAGCTAAGACAAGAATCCAAGAAGTATTTATTTTTATAAACTATAGTATATACCTACAGTATTTTTTTAATTTGCATTAATTAAGGTTTAAAAAAAATATGAATTATTGATAGAATTAGGCTTGACTTTGCGGAAATTTATTATTATGATAAAATGTTTTTACCTTGCAAATATATTAAAAAAAAATCAGTAAAATTCACCAAAAATTTCGTCGCACAAACAACTTGCGTCTCCTGAAGATGCCTCGTGTTGAGGCAAAACACGTGTCGAGGTTTGTTAGCAATTTAGTGGTGTAGTGTTATAGTGAAGTTCGCATCGTCCACATAAGAAGGGTATTTTTTTTTTTTTTTTTCTGAGCTGACTATGCAGTTGGCTGTTGCAGCCATTACTGCTTCACCGGACTTTTGGGGCGAGACTCTGAAGGAGCCTCAGCCCATATAGCGCCCAACGCTCAAGGGCTCCCCGCGGGGGAAGCCTCGGCTTGGGTTGTCGCTCTCGGGGGCGTCCCTTCGACCGGCGTGAGTCTCGAACCCGAAGGTGAGTCACCGCCAGGAGGGGAGTTCCCATTTACGCGGGTGCGGTTGCGATTGAGTGGGGGCGAGAAGCGCCCCGGCACTCTTTGATACCTAGTGTATCCTTGTGGGCGCCGACGAACCCGGGGACGTCGGCGTCGTGTTTGGAGGGAGGCCCTATTCGGGGAGGTCGTAGAGACTAATCTCGCTATCCGGACAGCGAGATCGTCATCTGGGGACGTTAGTACGTGCCGAGGCCGCCTAACAATAGTTTTACGACCGTGACCGGGTCGATCGGGGGGACGATACGTTGTGGATTGCACAATTAATCGATTCGGGTGATTTTGCGTACGCTCGAAAAAGCGGACTGCCAAGTCTTTAAAATATTGGGGAATCGTGGGAAGTTCGAAGTCTCTGTGTAGGTCCGCATTGCGAACGTACCAAGAGGCTCCAGTGGCCGCTCTAAGAAAGCGGTTTTGGAGGGTCTGGAGTTTGTGGAGATTGCGCTTGGACAGCGCAAAGACTACGCTAGCATAAGCTAGTATGGGGCGGATACAAGTTGTGTAAAGATTTAGCTTATTTCTAAGCGACATCTTACTATACTTGCCTATCATGGGATAGAGACGGCCGAGGACAAAAGCGGCTCGGTCTCTGACTATTTTGGTGTGAGCTTGGAAGTTCAAACGACTATCCATGGTCACACCGAGATATTTGGTCTTATTTTGCCAGGGAATGGCACGACCGAAAAGAGAAAGGGGAGAAGGCCGCGGAGGGCGGCCTAGGGTAAAAAGAACGGCAGAGCTTTTGTCGGGATTCACCTCGATTCTCCATTTCCGAAACCACTCGCCTAAGGCGGTGATAGCGGGTTGGAGTCTCTCAGTGATTCGACTCACTTGCCTATCTGTGGTATAGATAGCGGTATCGTCCGCAAAGAGGGCTAGGTTGGTACCTATCGTTTTAGGGATATCGTTTGTGTACAGAAGGTACAAGATGGGGGCGAGCACGGACCCTTGTGGGACACCTGCTTCAATGGGGCGGGGGGAAGAGAGAGTGCCTTCGACTTTGTAGCGAAAGCTACGATTCGACAGATAGTCTCGTATGATGAGCACGAGACGATCTGGCAACTGAAAGTTGTACAGTTTAAAAATTAAACCGTTGTGCCAGACTTTGTCGAAAGCTTTCGCTACATCGAAGAAGACAGCGCCCGTGTGACGGGTCTTACCTAACGCTGGCTGAAAGCCAGTGAGAATATGTTCCGTTATGCGGAGGACTTGATGGACGCATGAGTGTTTGGCACGGAAGCCGAACTGCTCGTCTATTAAAATGCCTCTGGAGGCTATAGCGTTCCGTAGGCGGGCGAGAAGGAGGCGTTCATAGAGTTTACCAAGGGCCTTTAGTAAACTTATGGGGCGATAGGAGGACGGCTCGGTACGAGCTTTATCTGGCTTATGGATGCCTATAACGATTGCATCTTTCCATTGAGAAGGAAAGATGCAATGTTCCATAGCAGCGTTAAAGATCGCTACTAGGAGGCAGATAAGGGGAAGAGTGAGGCGCTTTAGGATATCGTTAGAGATACCGTCAGCACCGGGGGCCTTACGGGGGCGTAGGTCTTTGATGACCTGTACGACTTCGTCGACAGTGACAGGGGGCAGGGGGTCTTGTGGAGGCAGAGAAGTTCTGCGCTCCACTTCGCCGTCTACCTCGCGCACGTGGTCGGGATCGAAGGGCTGTGTGCTTAAGGCACATTGGGCTTGGAGGCTAGACGCTAGGCAATCCGCTTTTTCGTCGTCGTTGAACGCGGGAACGTTGTTGGGACGAGATAACGGAGGGAGAGAGTTCGCGGTTTCGGATTTTAGAGCTCTAGCTAAGTGCCAATAAGCTTGGTGAGAGGGAGAAATGTTCTCCATAAGATCACCGAAACGTTGGGCGCGGAGCTCGGCTACAGCGGTTCTTACACGGCGGTGTAAGTCGTTGAAGCGAGCTTTATTATCGATAGTGGGAGCGCGATCGCGAGCGCGGCGGGCCGCGTTACGCTCAGTCATTAGCGACCTGATGTGCTGAGGCAGGATTAGGTGGTGATAATCACCAACCGGCACCTGTCGTGAGCACTCGCCAACGGTGGCGGTCAGGTGGCTAGTGAGTGAGTCGATAGCTACGTTAAGATCGGTCGCGGAAGAGATTACGTTGGGAACGCGGTCTAGATGTGGCGAGCTGGGATTTTCGAGCAATTGCCCAAATTTATCCCAGTCCGTCACGGTTCTAGTGTCGGAAAGAGAGTCCGAAGGGAAACCTAATCGGAGGACGACAGGGCGAGTCCGAGTCAAGTTCGTCAAGCACCTCTATAGAGCGAAAGCTTAGCCTTACATTCTTTAGAAGTGCTATGTCGAGTACGTCGGGGTTATTCCGAGTATTGTGGGGAAAGTAAGTGGGCGTCATGGGAGCGATGATGTCAAAGTTTAGTCTGTCAACTAAATCGTCGAGGAGTCTGCCTCTTTGTGAAGTTACAGAAGAGTTCCAGCGGCGATGCTTGCAATTTAGGTCGCCGGCAAGAATGACGGCGTCGCCTAAACTTAAGAGCGACTGAAGGTCGCTCTCGAGCAAGTCTTTTAGGGGAGAGAGATAAACCGATGCAATGATGATCGGCTGATGGCCGGTCATCGCTAGGCGGCAGACGGATGCTTCTAAATTCGTAAGCGGTGGAGGATCGATAGGGGAGCAATGCAGGGAGCGCCTGTAATAGATGAGAGTGCCTCCGAGATTGGAGGCAGTTCTATCATTACGGACGGTGCGATAGTTCGCGATCGAAGGGGTACGGACAGCGGGCTTTAGGAACGTTTCCTGGATGAGGAAGACGTCCGGTTTTTGGGACGAGAGGAATTGCGATAATTCCTCTCTTTGGTTGCGGAGACCGTTGGCGTTAAAATAGCCTATGGAGACGGACCGGGGTTTTTCGCGCGCGGTTGTGCAATCCATTTTGGTTCTAAGGTTTTGGAGCTACCCTGCGGAGGGCGGCAAAGAAATCGCGATGCTTAGCCATGAAGCTGAGCATTTGAGTGAAATCGGTGATCTGTACGTATTCGGCGTACACGATCTCGAAATTGGCCGCGTCGAAGGCCCAAGAAATCTCGGCGAGAATGCCGAGGTGCTGCTGCTGCTCGGCCGTGTGAACGGCGTTGCAGGGCAGCGCGAAAGAGGGGCGCGGGGGGGCAAGGCGCGTATGCGCTAGAGGTGCGGGAGCACTTGTCATAGGCGCTGGACGCGGAATGTCCCGAGACATGAGAGGGGCGGGGTAGGGAATACCCGTAACTGAGACGGGCCCGGGGAGAGTAGACAAAAGTTTGTCTGTCTCCTTTGATTTGGACGCGACGACTAGCGCTGGAGGACGGCTCCAGGCGTTGACAGCGGGGAGAGGTGCAGGCACGAGCGGAGCCTGTTGGCGGGGGGCGGGGGGACGCGATTTACCCTGTTTGGGTTTACGCGAGCTCTGTTTGGGAGCTTTGGGGCACCCGCGGTAATTCGCTGGGTGGCCTTCACTCCCACAGAGTACGCAAGCGACCGGGTCGGATGCGTTAGAGCGATCGCGATCACAGTCCGGAGTGGCGTGATCGCGTAAACATTTGACGCAGCGCGGTCTGCGTCTGCAGTTGCGCTGCGCGTGGCCATATAGCTGGCATCTGTGGCATTGGCTAGGGTTCGACCGCTTGTGCGGAGTCTCGACCCTGATGCCTTTGAGGCTGCAAACATCTTTAATATTAAAGATGGCTTTGCCTTCTGTTGTCAGGTCTAGTACAACGAGCACCATGTCGTAGCACTCGGACTTATTACGGCCATTGTACATGCGATGTACTTCCCGTACGGGGAGGCCTTGGACGATTAAGTCGTCCTGGACAGTCTTGGTGGAGAATTCCCTAGGGACTCCCCTTATGACTGCCCTTAAAACGCGTTCCTCGGCCAATGAGTACGTGTGGTACTCATATTTTTGAGCCGTGAGGAAGGCCGTCAGATTTCGGAAATCTGACGGTGTCGGGACCTGCACTTTGATGCCGCGCTCGGCATCATTGCGGGCGTGCGTATAATTGATACGCTTGGCCTTCATAGCGTTAGCAATGTTCGGCCAGGCCCCTTTGTCTTTGATGACAATGGGCGGCGGAGATTTTTTCTTCCGTCCCGAAGTGGGACAGTCGGACTGCGAAGAGGTGGCGGCGGGGGGGGTTGTGTCCATGGCGGCTAGCCCAGGGCTGGCCGCCGAGGTGGACGGGGACGGGGACGCGGAAGCGCTAGGCGCTTTGAGGCGTTTAGCCTCAGAGTCGGAGGGAGGAGGAGTAGAAGACTCCAGAGCGGATGCCGCCGAAGCCTTTTTTGACTTGGCGGACTTCTTCCGCTTTTTACCCTTTTTGGTTCCCAGGCCAACATCTTTGAAGCCTTCGTCGTCCTCAGACAACGCCGACTCAGCGGACATTACGGCTGCTGGAGACCGGGGTGCGGTTTCGGAGGTTGCGGGGGGCGGGGTAGCGAGAGACCGAGAAAGGGTCTCATCGGCTACCGGAGTGGGAGGGCGAATGGGCGCAGGGGCCCGAAGAGCGCGGCGAGCGAGACGCGGGTCGCGATTGCGGGGTTCGCGGGGTTCGCGGGAGAGAGAGCGCGAACGATTGCGCGAGCGAGAGCGCGGAGTCGAACGCGATGAGACGGACGGGGAGGGCGCGGTTGTGCTGGACGCAGTGAGGGCAGGCCCCACAGCCTTGATGATGGCGTGGGCCAGCTCTGGGCGATCGCGAACAAGATTTTTCACGATTGCCCCTAGCTGGTCCGGGGACAAGCCGGTGAGTTGCTCGGCCATCGCGGGAGTGGCCGGGGTGTAGGTTTTGAGTGCCTAGTGACTCCCCACCATTGCTGGCGAGGAGCAAGAATACCTAAATGTGGCCAGGCGCCCCGCAGTGCTACGGATTGCCTGGTGTGTACCTAACTCCTACTCCTACGGCCGGGGTTACGTTGTCACCGTTAGGTTTCCCCCCAGCAACGAGACGTTTATGAAGAAGAAACGTTAGGTAGATCGCAACTCTGAAAAGAGCTATACGATCACACCCACCAGCCCTTGAGCACTCGGAACTGGATTTCTACAAAGTAAAACGCAATCGACACTTAAAACGCGTAAATGCACGGAGCGGCGAACCGCTGAAGCGGAAATACTACGCTAGCGATTTAACACAAAGCCGGACTCAGACCGGGCGAACCGGTAACAGTCAAAGAGGCAAGCGAGGGTCACCGCTATGCGTAGTAGTTCCGCGACTACGAGAACACACACTCACGCACAAAAACACACAGTATCGCTTCGATAAACACTCGGTTATGGGCGCGTTAAAGAACGCACAAACACACTCAGAGCGGGCCGAGAAGCAATTTCCCAGCCAATACACACTGCCGAGCAGCGCTTCAACACTCAGGCCGATTTTCCAGGAATTGCGGGCAATAATCCAAACAACAATTCGAGGTCGTCAGCGCTGAGGCAAAACACCACACAGGAATGCGCACCAGCTGAGTCACCACTGCACGGAGCACACTAAGAGCACTTGACGCTCGAAAACACGACCGCACAACACGAGAGTCGAATCGGGAATGATAAGAAGGGAGGTGCACTTCTACACATGTGGATGGTGTAGTTCTGTACGTGAGTGCTACTGAATTGTTTTTTGCGGATTTGCAAGGTATAAAGTTTTTTTTAAAAAAAATATTGATTTTCACTATTTTTTTAAATCTTTATTTTTTGTATGGAATCCTTTCTTTCTTTTTTTACCACTAAGGTGGCAAACAAGCACACGGTCCGCCTGATGGAAAGCGGTCACCGACGCTTGCAACACCAGAAGTATCACCCGCGCGTTGCCGACCCTTCAAAAATCCAATAACTTCTTTCTTGCCGAAAGTAGACCTTAGAGAAAACCTTGGCAGAGAGCTCATACTGAAATCATACTTATTATGCAGTAAAAATGAATTACCCGATACCCCTCCAAATTCAACTCCCCCCCCCACCGCGAGACGAATTCGACTTCCCTCCACATCGAAATATGATCAACGCACAACATTCTATCCATAGTAAAAATTTCATGGCGTTAACCCGAAGCGCACAATTATTGAGCGAACCACTCCTACTATAATATTATAGATGGAAGTATAATCTTGCTAATACTTGCACTCAAAATTTAATTATTAGCGTGGAATTCCTACAGAAACTGCATGATTATAGATAGTTTGATATAGTAAGCTATAACTGCAGGTATAGTTCGTCCACGTGGAATTTTGCTTTAGTTATTCCTAATGGAGAACCCACATTCTTCTCTATCCCTTGAACTATCTCTGTAACAAAATACAGCTCAGATGTTTGCTCCGTTGCGACGCTAAGCGATAACACATAAACAAACAAACAGACTATTATAAATATATATTAGTTAGGATTATAGGATAAAGGTATAGTAAATCAATAGATAAATCGTAATCTGAAACTGAGTTATCTCTCCAACTCTTTTGCAATTAATCATCTCCGTGAGCACGTTGGAACAGTTTAATAATAAGTTCAATTTTTCATTTCCCTTCACTGATTTGGAAAAGACAGAAGAAGTTACAGAGCATTCATATATATAAGTACTTTAAATTAAACTCGCTTTCAAGTTTCAATAGTAAAAATAGGATTCATTATTGCTACGTAAATAGATATCTATAATGATATAGAAAAATTAAAAAATATATAATATTATACTATAATAATGAAAAAAAAATGATATAGAGAAAATATAACAGTAAGATGATAAAAAATTTAATCGATTTTCTCTTTGGTTTCTAATTTTTTTCATGCTTGCGAGAACAGAAGAGAGGTAAAATTGTACTGTTAATGTTCAAGAAACTTATAGTTCAAAAGTTTAGGATAAATAACTGTTGTATGTTAATTGATAAATAGTAAATTAATATACAAATTATTATAAAATAACTTATTAATTTAAATTCGTTAAAAAGTAGCTCTTTCCGCAGTCAATCAAAACACATACCTTTAAAAAAAAACACTTTGGTTTACCTCCTTACAAGAATTATTTATAATAAGTTAGTACCTCTATTCAAAGATATACGTCATACTCGTTCCTTCAAAAATTCGGATGAACTTTTGGAAACTCTTGTACGAGGAAACTTCCGGCCGCAAGCCTGGTTTAAAGTACCGCCATCATTGAAGGTCTCTTCCGATTGAAGCTAAGGAACAAATTTATAAAAAGTAATTCTATTTCAAACCAAGAACCTTAACTTTATCAAAATAAGGTTATAATTTGACTGTCTCTGAAGACGTAGGAGCAGTATTATTTTCAGCAAGTTTATGTTAATTCAGGATTCCCTTCGGAAAGATTCTGGAGTTTGTGGAATTGGATGGCAAATCATTGGAATATTTATTAGAGTGGATGTTTGAGTAGCGGCCCCTTAACTTGCTAATATAAAGTATTGAGGTCACTTTGAAAACAAAGATGTTAAAATCTTACTTCGCTCTATTTTATTTAAGTAAAACATGAAATAGAATCCAAATAGAAAATGTGTTCAAAAACCGTAAATGTTAAAACTGATAAAAGTTATACGGTGTGCTATCAACAATATTAAAATTCTTATCTTTAGAAAGTTCAAAGAATTTTCATACGTAAAACAACAGTGAAAGAGCTTTCAATAATAATAGTATTGGTTATGTTACCTATTACGACTTAATAAATTATCCTGTGAATTATTTACTTATAAGTCAGCTGCTGACTTAATAACTGACTAAAAATTAAAAAGATCTTTAAATTGTCATCAAATAGATAATTAGCGAATATATGACGGTCGAGGTATAGGTGAGAGTTAAAGGTACATAAACTGTCCACAAAGTCTTGCCACCCCTCTACTGCACTTCATGACAGTGCGTAACTCTAAATAAACAAACTGTTTTAAAGCAAATAAAGCACTAAGGGCCTTCGCATCGGCTTACAACGAGCGTTTTTGACGAGAGAATCAATTTCTATAGACATAATGTTAATAAATTATTCAGAACCGAAAGGTTGTATGAAAGGCAATTTATATAATAACAAAAAATAATTTAACTATTTAGTGTTATTGATAAGCGATTAATAAATACATTACATGTTACATTTTTACTCCAATATTAAGTCCAATATTACTCCACAGTTAGTTTGATGTTTTGAATGTTCGTTTATTTTATACAAGATATTGCTGTATTTCTTAGCAATTTATAAAGCAATACTGCTATTTGATTAAAAATCTAAAAATAATTCATGCTTGCGTTGCTGGCAGCGCTGATGATGGCCAAATGTGCGGCGTAGCGCGACTACACAAGCTAAAATCAACTAATTGTAGCAATATTAGTTGCTCCTAACGGGAATCAAACCCAGGATCTTCAAAATGGCAGCCCAAAGTTTTACCACTGCACCACTGAGTGCTCAATTATTTAATTTTGTAAATACTTAATTTATTATGTACATAATTCCAATTCTACTATCTAAACTATTTGCTTGGTAAAAAAAAGCCAGTAATAAAGCGTTTGAGAGACTACTGGGTAATTTATGCAATTTACATGTAAATTTTTTCCTGTGCCGGACGCAGGTAGCCAACTAGTGATTATGTTGACACATTTGCTTTAAACATGTGATAGTGTCCATTAAAATTCTTTTGCCTGCTTCAAATTTACATGTTTTCTCATACAGAGTAGTATTTAGTTTGGCATATTTAGCATATTCATATTTCTCCTTTCTGTATATATATATTATGTAAGGTTTACATACATGTTGATGCAAAATTTTACTAAAGATTAAATACTAGTTTGCTGATAGAAGTTATATATATTGTGACGATACCATGAATGCCTTAACATTTTTGTAAAACAATGTTTTAATTCAAGTTTTTATATATAGTTTAAATTGTCGAAACGCCACCCGAGAAGAAGGAAACCATAGTCTGTGGGTCACGAGAAGCTTTTGATTCTGCCACCATTACTGGTTAGTAAACACTTTATATATGAAGTTAAAATATTGTATGTTCGTTGTAAAATCCTTTAGGTTGTGTTTTCCTACGTGGGGTCCTTTAAGGGTTGCAGGCGGGTCAACTACCACGTGGCTTTAGATAATTAATTTCCGGGGACCTGTGAGGTCCTATTTTAATTAAAAATATCTAAATTAATGTCAAAACATCGAAATGACGGGCCTGCTTTTGCCGGTTAGAAATTTATGGTAGGCAGAAATCTCAACCACCTCAGTAAGAAGGAATATGTGAACGGACCTTTTTCTGGGACATTTTCAGCTAGGTAAGGATAAATCTTCTATAAAAGTAGAAGTGGGAACTAAGATTATACCAGCCATAATAATTATGGTTAGCTAGTGTAGTTGAGTTCGATGATCATCGTAAGGGGGCAACCCTTAAACCTACTTTCAGGTCGCAAGTCCTGAACGCTAAGCTACCTAGCTCCCACCCTAGAAAACGAATGGATTAAGTATTCGTATAGATTTTACTTTCAAATGTGGAAAACTCAAAAATTAGGGTTCCTTTGAGTAGGAATGACGGAAAAAATCATATAACTCTTTAGTACCTGTGACATTAGAAATGGTAAAAACTCATAGTGTTCATTATTTATGATCGTAGATTTAGCTATATTTATTTTCTTGATTATTTCCATTTATGCTTATTTTGTATACTGTTGATTGCTATATTACTCTGACGTACCTCTATAACAACTGGGTTTACTACTTATTTAACACAACGATTTTCGGGTCCTACCACTTTTGAAGATCACGCTTGGCCAAATGAAATAATTATCTACATCAATATAATTATAAGATTCTTTTGATTTCTCTCTCGTTGAGTGATAGTATGGGGCTGCGAGGTTTCCTAGACAATTTTATTATTATTATTATTAATATATTTATATTATTGTTGAAGAAAGATGGGGCGTCACAATATGACGTGTACGAGTATTATTGTTAATGGCACGTTTGAAAAAACGGTGAGTATTTAAATCACTTCATTTAGCCGTTTCGGAGACTATTTAGACTAACACAGGCGACACAAAACCATCCGTTGCGTTGTGAAGCAAGCAAGCAAGCTCAACTCAGCATCAGCAGTGAAATGATAGGCTTTGATGATAATACTAAATAGTGTTGTCCTACTTATATTATAAATGTGAAAGTTTGTAATAATGTCTGGATGTCTGTTTGTCAATTACGCTTCAGCCACTGGACGGATCGGGATGAAACTTGGCACACCTATAGATTAGGTCCTGGAATAGCACATTTTTATCCCGAAAAATTCAAAAGTTTCCGCGGGAATAACTATAACCGAGCTTAAACGAACTTTAGCTTTAGCTACAGCTTGCTATAGCAAACGTCATTAGTATAATAATTAATGAGTTAATTAAGGAAGAATTAAGGATTCCACGCCGATAACCAAATTTAGGGCGAGCGGAGCCGTTGGCAAAGTCTAGTAAGTCATAATATTCACTCAAAAATGCTTGTGAATATTGGTAATTATTTTGAAAACCTTCTCTGAGCAAACCGACCTTTCTTTGAACCGATTTTCCTTTGAAAATCCATTATTGTCGAGTTTTGTTTTTTAAGCGGCAGCAAAGTTGTATGATATGTTGTTGCTGGTAAGTTTTAACTACCAGCAATTTCCTTTAAAAATCCATTATTGTCGAGTTATGTTTCAAAGTGGTCAGATGCAAAAAAAAAATAACTTTAAAAATGGTTGTAATGATATCAATTTTTTGGCAACTATCTAAGAGCAAAGTTGACCTTCTAAGTTGGTTTTATTTAAATTATTCGCATTGTTTGAGTAAAGCACTATACCTACAAACTTGGTATGCAATAGGGTTAAATACATAAAGGTATGCAATGACTCCGCTATTGATACATACTGATGGATGGTTGACTCTGGTTTGTTCCCGGCATATAAGGGTGACAGGCTCATTACCTATAACATTTGTGGACCAGAATACCATCGGTAAACCGTGGATTACGAGCGTAGGTTCTTATATCTCTGCCTAATGGAATGCATAAGGGGAAAAGCGTTGTAATAGAGTAATTGATTACTGACTAGATGCACTTTGGATCAATCAAAGTAAACACAATTTTGACTAAATAATAGCTTACATTTTGAACTTTTTTAATTTAAAAGAAAAGCTGAAGAGTTTCTTTTGCCGTTTTTTTTTCTGAGAACGTAATTTTGATTTTAAAACTGTAGTAAGTTGTAGTTTTATTGACGTAAAAAAAATTTAATTGTATTCTGTTTTTGAGTGAGTTTGATTCTAATAGCATCTACAGATGAATTTTAGTATCTTAGAATTGAAATTTAGGGTGCAGATAGGTATGACTTTATTTACTCCTGTTTCAAATATAAAACTGACAACTGCATCAAATAATAATAATAATAATAATAATAATTGTAGACATATCATTCAGCACCATGTGGTCCCAAACTAAGCAAAAGCCTAAATTATGAAAACCAGACGACGGATATAAATACTTATATACTTTTGTTGTAAAAACATACATAAATACACCCAGGCTTGAGACAAACAAAAAAAAAATACACACCGCAACATAGGCTATTTACAATTTATATATTGTTATATAAAATATATTTTATGTATAAAGTATTTTAATAGCCATGATACCCTATTAATTAGTAAAGTAGTAATGAGTTCGAGAACTCATATTAATTTTATTTCTAACTCTTAATGGTTATTTTTTCAAATAAAACTGTTTATATTTAAGTATTTATTACTTAAGAGAAAAAAGGAAAAACAAAACAATATGGTCTCAGTAAGTGGATGCTTTGAATTTGTAGGCTTAATGTGGCTGACTGTCACACCGAAGAGTACTGAGTAATAAATAAATTCGAAAATATTGTAGATTTTTTCTCTCTGTGATAATGTGTACTCAACCATTGTATCCATCAACCGGGTTACGCGAAGAAATAAAATGTATACTTATTATAAATACCACTATGTTATTATTACTTTTAACATCATAAAAACCAGTACCAAGAACACTTCTTGGTTGGGTTTTTTCGCAAAAATAATTATAAACCTTACAATTATTTTTTTATTATTCAGCACCAGTAATATTTTCCTGATAGGTTTGTTTCAATGAATTGATCAATGAAAAATTAATGAAAAGGCAAGGTTGGAACAACCTCAAAAAATCTAATATACTGGGTCATACTTTTAAATGGGACAGTATGGATATTTTTGAACTGTAGGGCCAAGAGCAATGCCGCTTTTGAAAACAGGCCTTTCATTTCTATTTCAAGTTTAACTGAAACGAAATTTAGTCTAGCCTAGACTCTTCCCAGCACAGAGCAAATGTTTAATTTTGTTTTGTTTCATAAATTGATCCAGTATTATGTTTAGATCAAATCATTGTAAAACATCAAAACAATCTTATCATTGTAAGGTTCCTGTAAATGGACAGCTTATACTAAGAAATACAAACCCTTTACTTTAGCTGAGAAGGTCATGACCACCGTTTTTTTTTTAATGATCACGGATTAGTGCTGATAAACTATAAGGATCAAGAATTCTATATCATAGGAACGTACTACGCTAATATTATATGGTAATAAAAAGCAGCAATTTAATAAAAAATAGAAGACATTGTCCAAAGGTGTTTCTGCTGATTTTGCATGATTGTTCTTCCGGACTCACCACTCAGTTCACACCGCAAAAAAAAGGCATAATTAATAATTGCATTGAGATATATGTAATCAGCAGAGTTTCTCAACATAGATATAGGTGCTAAAATAAACGTTAAAAAAACGAAGCTAATGTTTAATGTCCATATCACGTATACTGATTGATGCATTCTAAGTTACATATACACGACTAAACATACCTAGGGCAAGAAGTCCAGTTAGGCTGGTCCAACTTTGAGAAAAAGGTAGCCAATAAATCCAGGTCAGCTGGGCACCGTTCAGCAAATCGTGACGTCTTATCTTGCAAAATACCTCAATGCCTAAATACTTAGCCTATAACCAATCTATGTTGCCAGTGATGACTTACGGTACAGAAACGTGGTCTCTAACTGTTGGTCTCTTAAAAAAGCTCAGAGTAGCTTTGTGCTATGAAAACAGCTATTTTGAGCCCTGAGTGTCTATATGCGCTAAAGAACCAAAGTAACCGACATTGCTTAAATAGTTAGCAAATTGAAGTGGCAATGGGTAGGCCACACTGCTTGTCGGACCCATAACTGTTGGGTATGCAAGTCTCTCGAGTGTTTTCCCATGGCTAGAAAGATGAAGCGTGCGATGGCCTCCTACCAGGTAGACAGATGACTTAGTTGGAGCCACAGGAAGCTGATGTGTGTAGGCGGCTCAGGACCGACCGTTGTAGAGACATATGGGGGAAGCCTATGTTCAGCAGTGGAGTTTTTTGGCTGAGACGGCGACGATGACGATATGTAATGTAGAAATTTTTCAAAAATAGACCTTCATTTTATAGTTATCTCTATACAGAAAACTTTTAAACGTCCCAAGCGTGTTCGACTTCGTGAGTCCCAAACAAAGACATGTTTTTAGCTATTTACGTGTCGGTGTGACGCAAGGCCGGCGTTACAGTAATCTTCCATTTGGAGAAGCGATTTGTCTGCTAGACGGATAGTAGTAGTCTCTCGCAATCCGCCCTGATCCGTATCCATCCGTTCCGAGACGCACTCCGAGCTCGGAGCACGACACAAATGTATACGAGACGATAGGATTACGACGCTCACAAGAATAAACTTTTAAAAAGTTTCTATTGTCTATGTGCGTAAAAAAAACAATATTGAGATAAAACTAAAATTTATGGTAAATTCGTTAGTTAGATAAAAAAAATTATCTGTAAATATATAAATATACCAGCAAAATGTACAAGTATATGCTTTTGTATGTATGTACATCTTCACAGTTTTTATCCTCAGTATGGGGTAACCAGTGGCTGGATACACAGCCGAATCATAATGTGGTGGACTGCCTCTTTTACCAACCACTTTATTCCTGCGTGACAGAGGTAAAACCGGGTATTCATTAGGCAACATTTGTTTAGAAACACTGTTTTGAAACTTTGTTTAATTATCTTTTAAAACAGTTGTGAAACTGTCGCGAAATATTGTTGCAGATAGGTGTTTTTGTGCTCCCCACTCTGATTCGAGAGCAAGGCCAAACATACAGTTTGACAACAAACGTTGGTAGGTGTTTCAAAAGGTATGAAAAGAGGTAATTTCGAACCCAGCACCTTTCTTTCTTTTTCGAGGTACTTAACTTTTATGAATAATTAATTATGCAGCAAAGAGCAACACTACCTCCTCAGGCGACATTCTAGCAACAACTAAAATGTGGTCATGTTTCAACAACTGTGTTTCAACAGTGAAAAATTAGTGATGAGTTGCTAAACAAATGTTGCCTAATGAATACCCGGCTTTAGCCTATCACAGCACCACTGCTTGTGTTGATGCATATGGCCTAAAATTGCTTTATATCTGTCAAAAACTACTTAAAAGAGTTAGCAAATCTATTAACTTATCGGTAGAGTGTTTTATAAGGTATGTAGAATCTATACTTTTTGCTAACAAGAAATTTTTGGGTGTTTTAGTTCGTCTACTGTTTCTTTTATACGTGTGCATGGTTCTGTAAAAAAAACTGTTACTATAATTTTAAAAAATCATGCTACTTACCAACTTAGTTCAACATGAACCCATTTTGGGGTTGGTAGACTAACATGTGTCATTTAAATTGGAAGGCAACACCACGATCGGGATGATCGAGTGGGACAGCAAGACTGATTCTCGGCGGTAGTTAGGTGACGTAATACTCCGACCTTCGATTAGTATTTGACAGTTAGTCCACCTGCCCCTATAGGCAACCAGCCCCGGTCTCACCTATAATATATACCTATAGTCAGTTCTTGACAAACCACAAGAAGTAGGTAAGTCAGGATTGGAAAGAATGAAAAAATCAATTTTTATTGAAATATTTCGCCTGACTTTAGGCGTCGACTGCGGAACGGTATAAATTACAGAAACCAGAAGCAATGGGATCTGCATTGTTAAGCCTATAAAATACAGGTACTAGGTATATAACTTCGTCATGTCTCAAATCAACCATCCCTCAAATGTTAACGCTAAATCCGTTGATACCTAATTATTTTTGTTTTTTTTCTCCTTTCTGTTTTTCTTATTTTACACATTCTCCTTTTCTATCACAACAACACACACACACACACAAACACAATTTACATCATCTCTACCCAATCACATATACATGCACATACCTACACATCTAGAATACGCTGGCCATTCAGCGAAAAATAAAAGTTACTGGCTGATTAAAAAAATTATGAAATTCTTATACATCCAGCTACAATCTTAAGAACGTGCAGACATAATATCTATGAAAGACAAGATAACACTCATCTCACTGAAGTTGTTAAATGTGAGTTATTTAGTAACAAAGTCACGTTCTCTCCCGGGTTCTAGAGAAAACGCGAGATAAGAAAATCATACATTATGGTATCAGAGCACTGTACAAATTAGCATAGCGCATATCTACTAATACTTTAACTTAATGTGTTTGTAGAAATGTTTATGTATAAATTATCTAGCTGGCTTTACGTCAATAATCGTCACGTATTTCAAGCGTCCACCGCTTACCATCAGGCGGACCTTAGTTGTATAATTATTTATAGGTATAACATTAGATAACAAGCTGCAATGGAACCCTTACAGCTCTGTTCTTGCAGGGAAACTTAGTTCAGCTACTTATGCAGAAAAGTTAGGCAAGTTACAGATGTTGACACTGCTTGCTTGGTCTGTTTAAGCTATTTACGTTAGCCGTTATGTCATATGGCATTTTGCTTCAATTTTTGCTGAATGCTTGAAATAATACAGTCTTTATTTTGCAAAACTCTCCTACTGCTCTCAGTACGGTAAATTTTAAATTGGGACCTCGAAATTCTCTTTGGGAACTATTTAGGGAAATTGACTTTTTAACTGTGCCTGAAAGATACATATGTACACTTGTATAGACTTATGTGCGCAAAACATGGCATTTATTTGCTAAAAATAGTGATCTACACCGTGTTAATACAAGGAATAAGGATAAATTGGTAGTTTCAAATGTTGTCTTCAGAAGGTACACAGATAGCTCTTTTGCAATACAATGTACATATTTCAACAATAAAATTCCAGAACATGTGGTAAATTTACTTTCAAATTAATTTAAAATATAAGGTAGTTTTATAAATAATAACATAAATAAAACCCGACTGCAAAAACATTAAGAACCTAAAACATACCAAATATTTAACTATGAGTAGACGGAACTTATTTTATGGTTACTACTATATTGTGAGCAATCTGTACACTATTTGAACTTGCATTGAAATATAAAATCAAATGAAGTCAAATATGAAACATTGGAGGTCGCTCTCTGATACTTTACTGCAAGTACGATTTATCCCAAAGAAGCTTGTGCAAAATATGGTCGCATATCGTAGGATGTTTGAGAAAAATGTTAATTATAAGGTTAAATTAAGAAAGTAATTGGTTACAGCTGAATATGAAATGTTTTTAGGTAGACCTTAAAGACTTTAAAGACTGCCAAGAGACTTGAAAATCATTATCCATTTGGGTCCACGATCTACACTGGGACGCAAAGAAAGCTGGTAAAATCCAAATTCATCGGCAAAATAGGTGGGCTGTCGCTCTGGGAGTCGTGCTTTCTGGTCGCTTGCTAAAGCTACCGAAGGGAACTTTTGCCAGTAGTCAGAAGGAAAAACATTAAAAACTTGTGTCTCAAATCTGTCCGACTGGGGAAGGGAAAACATGGTCCACTTCAACCCTACAAAGATACAAGTCTGTGCGTTCACCGCTAAGAAAACCCCATTCACTGTAGTCCCACAATTCCATAACACTACCCTCTCCATTTCCAAGAGCATTGGAATCCTTGGTGTTGGTCAGCGATGTTCAGTTCCGTGGTCATCTGCAAGGCATGGTGAAGCTGGCGTCCAAAAAAACTTGGTGAACTCAACAGAGCGAAGCAGTACTTCACGTCGGGTCCAACAGTTGCTGCTTTACTGGTATTGCTACCTGTCTGGCCCCATATGGATTGCTGCTGCCATCTCTGGGCTGGTGCACCTTGATACCAAGTTGGTCCTTTTGAATCGGTTCAATAACGGGCTGTGAGAATTGTCGATGATCCTAAAGTCACTTGCCGTATCCAGCCCTTAAATATGAGAAGAAATTTTGCCTCCCTGTGTCTGTTCTACCGCTTGTACAATTGGATGTCTTCTGAGGAATTGTTCGAAATGATGCCTACGGCTACTTTCTACCATCGTCTCGCTCGCCATCGGCAGATAATTCATTCTACACTTTAAAACCGTAATGGTCGCGTACATTGCGATTTCAGAGAAACTTCCTCCCACAAACGCTAGGTTTGTGGAATCAGCTCGCTGCCAAGGTTTTCTCTATGGACTACAGTATTGGGTTATTCAAGAAAATAGTTATTAGATATTCAAAGGGTCGGCAACGCGCAAGTGATACCCCTGGTGTTCCAAGCGTTCATAGGCTACTATGTCCGCTTACCATCAGGCGGACCGTAAGCTTGTTTGCCACCTTAGTGGTATTAAAACTGAAAAAAGAAACTAAATCAAAGTTTACTTTATTAAACTTTAATGATTTTAGTTTTTTTACTCAAGCATTTTAAAATTGTCTATAATACAGTGTTTATTTCAGAAAGCTAGCTTCAAAATTTTGAAAGTTATTGAGGTTATTGTTACCGACCCGCTTTCTTTGCGGCCCAATATATTAAAAGTTTTCAAAAGATTTACACATGGATATAAAATTTATCGCACAGTTATATTTTAGTGACAGAGCTGAGAAAGCTCGCTGAATTTGCAAAAAGGCCGTAACACATCTAATTTAAAGCTTATCTCACTGCTAGGGTTGTCAGAATCCTTTGAGCTCGCTGCAAGCTCGCTGTTGCAGACAGCAGCCTGATTTAAACCTCTCTTGGCTCGACAAAGGCGATGCTTTTATTATAGCACTAAATCTGCTCTTAGCACTAGTTTTAGCCAGGTCTGGATTCAAGTGCTACAAATAGTTAAGAACAATTTTAGATTTCACCGTGGTCGGTGATATACTGATTTCGAACACACAGAAATACCTTCTTAAAAATTTTGTCGTAATTTGTTCATCGATATAATATACATTATGTTCTCACTGACAATAACCCAACTTTAAAGATGAGCCAAGATTCGTATAGCCGTGTCATAAAGTTTTACGTATTTTTAACTTGGCTAGATTATGATCATGGGGTTCTTCAAGAAAGAAGTTATTAGATTTTTGAAGGGTCTGTAACACGCGAGTGATACCTCTGGTGTTGCAACCGTCCATATGGTACGGTGACCGCTTACCATTGCTCATTTTTTTTACCACTAAAATGAGCAATGGACGCGTTAAAGCTGTACAGTTTTTTTACTGAAGTGGAGTTGTTGTGAAGACGACTTGTTTCTAACCGTTCAATGATTTTGAATGTTGTGTGCCACTACAATTGTAAATACTAAAATACTAATCTTAACAAGCTAGTTCATATTTCATTTTTTTACATAATGTACTGTAGCTGTATTAGTAGGTCAAAACAATATTACTTTATTCGCTTATCTAATACAGCAATTCTTGTATATATATATATATATATATATACACTAGAGCTACTTGACAATAGGTGTCGTTGTTAAAAAAAAGCAAAGCCCCAGGTACTATTTATACCTAATTAAGCCAAAGATATGGGCCTAATAATGTGTTTTTCTTCGATTATAGATTATAGTATGTATATTTATAATCTTTTTAAAAGACTAGTTTCCAGTAAGAAGATATCTATATAATCATCATTCCAGGCAAGATTAAAGTCAAATGATAAGGCAAATAACATTTTTTTGCTGGTTTTTATGTAAGAAAGCCATTAGGTTTTTTAATTGGTAAAGTAAGTACGTAAAAATTATGTCAAATCGTCAATTTACCGTATGCAGAAAACATCTACGTCGTATCACTATTTAGCAACTATATACGTATAATATATAGTTTCCTATAATATACGTGCGGAAAATAAGTTACTACAAATAAGTATTTTTAAAGTTACGCATTTAGAAAATAGCCTTTAACACTAACGTATCATACAACGTTCAATGCATTCTGCGATGAAATAAAAGAGAGTCATAAATATAAATCATTTGTTTCAAGTATGTGTATATGTGCGTGATTTAAACTACTGACTGACCACTACAAAAAGCTCCATTCTCTTTGTTTGCTAACAAAATACATTTAGCAGCTGGAAAAAACCTCTTTTGAAGCGGACAGTTTAATTAAATGATAGCCTTATTTATTAATATCTAATATATATCGTATCTTATGATCCCATGGTTTTGTTAAGATGCAGAAAAGGATCATAGAAAAATTACATAGGTATTAAACAAAATTTAAAAAATATGGCTGAAAATTTTCTAAACACGTGTACCTTTCTGGCTCTAACTTAAAATGAATAGGTTTTCTTTTTCCATTAGTTTTCTACTTTCCCTTTCTTAAGCATTACAAGCCTACCGCAGAGCAAACTCGTAAAAACAGTTGTTGGTAAAGTAATAAAAAAATCCGTCAAATATTCATATCATTACTTATATTGCAGAAAGTCTGTAAAAGTTGTCTATTTATCCTACTATTATTAAAAATATACACGAATACGAACAAACTAGCTGAACTGGCTCCATCCCCTCCCTCTTTTTCTCTCTTACTGTATTCCGTGTTTTCCCCCTTATTTCCTCCTACCCGCTCAATTTATGCCGAAAGCACGCAAACTGCCACTAAACTAAATATTTAATACACTCATCTGTTGCGCCACCTATTGTAAAATGATTTTTACCTATTCTAAAATCTTCCCCGCTATATGCACAAAAAAAATATTAATAAGTTACAGTCTACCCATTGATTATGTTTATTTCTTATTAAATTTTATTTCTCAGTTCAATCTAAATTAAATAAAACCTTTCGTTCCATTGAAAGGAATAATGTAATTTTCGTATTCCCTCGGCCTCGGCTGAATCCTCTTCATACTTTGACAAAATCAATTTTGACACGATTGCGTTTCTATTTTTATTCTATTATATTTTTCTTAAAAACTTTCAGATTTTTTTAAAAGCATTCCCATGAAACAGAAATTGAGTAAATTATTTAACAAAAAATCTTTTACATTTTTTTTAACATATGTAATGACGGTCTATTATATAAATTCTTGTTTTTTTTTTGCCAGAATTTGTTACCAAAATAGGGTTCCGTATCCAAATGTTAAAAAGAACCCTTATGATGGTGAGACTTCTGTCTGTCTGTACAACTACACGTGCTATCAGAAGCTAAAATTTATCAAAGAAAAATATTAAAATAAGAAACCTAAAAGTTGAGTAACTACGGGAAGAGGTTATATGAAAGGGGGCTTGTTGAATACACATTTTAAATATTTTTTTTCCAATTTTATGAGATAATATGTGACTTCTGGTTTAAAATGTGCAAAAGACGACCATTTGCCGCCCTCCACCAACCAACCAACTAATACAACACACAAACGAAGATAACGAAAAGTAACGGCACAAACTAAATATAAGAACAGAGCACTCACTACCTCTTCCATTTCCAGATATAATCTTGTTTCAGATATCAAGGGCCCTTTTAACACAATGAACACTTCAGTAACTACATTTTGTGAACTACTTTAGTGGACGCACCCTTTCGTTTGACAAAGGTATAATTAATATTTATTCTAGAAAATACTGTGAGTTATCTCTAAGTTATACATAATAAGTTTTAGTTAAGTTAAGTAATGTTTGCATAAAAATTTGAAACCTCTGACTTGACTTAACCTTCTAATTTAAAAATACAAATCTACGTATTTTTAAATTAGCAGTCGTTAAGTCAAGTCAGAGGCCTTATGGGCGGCTTGAAAACTGTGAAGGTCGAGTGGCCACTGGTAATCGATAAACGTCCGCCAATCTACACTGGGCCAGCGCCTTACTATGGCCTAAGTCTCCTTATTCAAGGAGAGACCTGTGCCGTTTCAGTGGGACGCAGAATGGCTGAGGCAAGTAATATCCATTTTTTACTAAAAAAGTATAGAAATAACATAAAACTGGCTGGCTACCATTAGCTATAAAAACGGCAAGAAAATCACGTTTGTTGTATAGGAGCCCCCCTTAAATATTTGTTTTATTATAATTTAATTGTTAATTTTCAAAGTGAATACATAACTAAATATTCTGTGAATATTTTAAGCGTCTACCTGTTGCCCTTATCAATATCGAGCAAAAACAAGCGAAAAAATTAGGTTTGTTGTGCCCCTTTAGATATTTTTTTTATTCTGTTTTTATATTTGTTGTTGTTTTACTGTCTTACTATCACGGTTCATCATAGATATAACCTGGTGACAGACGGACGGACGGACGGACGGACTGGAAATAAAAATGCCAAACAATAGTTGTATCGTATTGTATATATCGTATCTTCGCTGCAAATTTTTGGCATTCGACTTCAAGGAAAGAAAACATTTAGCTCAACGCTCCATGTAATGTGTTAATTTAAATTCAATGTGCAAGCCCAAGGTTTATTTTCTACTTTTTAGTTGGGTTTTGAAGGCCGTGTTATTATTTTATTAATTTTTGTTTATTTTTTGTTAATTTCATTTGAAGATTTTTCACATAAAAAACAAATAAACCAACAAGTAAAAAAATCAAAAAAACATGAAAACATCTCCTCTTTATAAATCAAATTTTATGATTAATATTTCAGTAATTTTAAACAAAGCAGTTTAAGTAATTCCTTTTTTAATATAATATCACAGCGCTAAATTCAAAGCTCTCAGCGCATTAAAAGCTAAACCTTTTTTACCGCCCGGAGTCGATATCGCTAATTACTTCGTTCCTTTACTGTTGGACGATTTATCAACCTTTTTTATTTCTTCTTAGAAGTTTTGTTGAAAAGTAATGTTATTTTTTAAGTCAAATTAATGAAGCGCTTATTTAATACCTACTAAGTTAGTAATAAGTTAAGTAGTTTTATTATGTTTAACCATGTAAACAAAATTAAGTAATAATTTTAGTATCAGTGTTCCTAGACATATCGTTGCGGCATCTAGTCGTAAACATAGCCAGGTTTGGCTACTAAAAAACGGATGAAAATATTTTTTTGTAAATCGAACCAATTATTTTACATAGAAAACACTCAGACCAAGACAAACACAAATGTTTTTCCAATGCAGGAAACGAATCCGCGACCCCTGTACAGCAGGTATCCTCTCTACCACCGGAGCTATGACGGAGTTCCGAGGTAAGTAAAAAAAATACCTATCGCAAAATAAACTTAGGAACTATTCAACAAGTTTGTAATTTACGATACTCCTGGGAAATTTTATCAGAGTGAAAGCAAATATTTCATTCTCAGTGCTTGTTGCCAATTTACCAGGTGAACATAACCAACTAAAAACTAGAAGCAAAGTAAATTAAATACCTTTTATTTCGTTAGAAGATTGTGGTCCTATTCGAACAATTAAAAAACTTTGTAACAAAAACAACAACCTACTTCAAAAAGGCATCTCAAGACATTCAAAAAGGGTTCTGTATAGCTGCACTACATAAATAAGCAGTTGGTATTTGGCTGTCGGCATGGGGTTCCTCTCTCTACACTCATTTCTCGAATAAGAAATAAAATACTTATTCCTTTAAAAGGTCGCTTAAAAGTAAAAAGTAAAAACTTTTTAACAAAAACAACAACGGACTAAATAGGTAAAAATAATTCTTCCAAAAATGTGATCAGAATTACAGATTGGAGTTGATGTCGTGCAAGTGAAGTGTGTGTATAAACTATCGGTGAGATTGACACCCAAATTTAGGGCGGGCAGAGCCGCTGGCAAAAGTAAGTAAAAAAAAAAAAAGTAGGTAAGCTATGATAATTATGACTGTAATTAGAAAAGTTATAAATTTTCCCGAATTATATGTTACTGTGGCATATAAGTATTCAATACCAGAGGCTTATTTATGTGGTGCAGTTATACAGAACCCTACAAATGCGAGTCTGGCTTCACACTTGGTCAGTTTTTAACAATAAAACGTTTTAAATGTAATTTTAAATATTCTTTGACGAATTGGACATAAGAAACTCTACCTCTACTCTACAATGTGTGTGTGTTTGCTAAATAAAAAAAAATCTTCTTTGTAAATAAAAATTAATGTAATTGAACGTAATTAACTGTTATAAAATATGTTGAAAATTAAAACTGATAATGTCGGACAAAATCCTCTTTTCAACGAAACCGGTCACTAGGAGTTTTAATCTTTTCCTTCCAGGCCATTAGACTGCGAGGGAAAATATTCATTCAGTTTTTTTGGACCTAGTGAAAATAGTTGTGTAACTATTTATAGAAAATATGGTTGAGAGAATTTTAGTTTACATGGTTATATAAAGTGCCTATATACATATAGATGTTACCATATATGTATGTTAAAGTGCTTTTACGGCGTTAACTGTCTACGTGCTTTTAATCTATTGAAGTAAAGTGGAATTACTTTACTGAAAATAGTGTTAAATTCAAATAGTTTCTTTATAATATAATAATAATTGTGATCTGCAGACAGTGCGAGACGGATAATTTATTTTTAGGAGTACGTTTCCATTGAACACAGAGCTAAGTTTATGAATTATTGTTCAACTTTCCGACCGAAAGTTTCGTAAATGAAGCAAGTTCAGTATGAGCTACAAATATTATAGCCTTTCGAGTAACTGTAATATTACGTTACCTTATTCTGCGGTAATATTCAAAATGTTTAAGTATTCAAGTTACATAAAAAGGCCTCATCTTTGTCTGTAATAAAATTAATTACTTTATTTTTTAAAACTTAATTTTCACATTTTTATTTTTTTGATAAATTGTTAAAGTTCACTTAACTATTTCAAGAAATAAAAATAAATAAATAATTTCTCATTGTAGATGCAGTGAAAAGATTACGTTAAGCCAGGACTTGAACCTGCAAACAATCCTTACAGTCCTTCACGCACGTGTATGTGCTCTACCAATTGAGCTTCTTCAAAGAGTTCTTCAAGGAATCATAAACGAAGAAAGATTATTTCTATGTATGTATTTATATTGTATAATTCTATGAAGATTTGTGTATTTGTAAGATTCATGTACTAGGACTTTATAAGTCACTAGAAAATGTTAGAAAATAAATGTAGCTACATTCAGTCAGTTTTAGTAGCTAAGGCCCACTTCAGTGGTTCACTAAATAAGTTTGAAGGGTATTTGTTGTGCTAAAAGGATCTTTTTACATCTAAAATATGATTATTTACTGGAGTGAAAGGACTTTTTCAGTAGCCAGTTGGCAATTTTCACCCGACGCGTATTTTATACAATAAAAGCCCGTAAATTTAAAAATAGATTGTTCAACAAATTTTTATTTTGTAAATGCGGTGAAAAATTATGGTCGGTTAAAATAAATCAGACAAAAAATTGAGAATGGAGAAAACTATATACTCAATAAGATAACTCTTATTAAAAACAGCTTTACCATTTTACTATGACGAAGAGTCTAAAATGCCCCAACAAAAAAAATTAAATAAATAGATACCCAAGATCAACCCAGTACCACAGAATATATCAGACAGAATACTCACTCCACAGTAAGCCAGCGCTTTAAACCCTTCCCCCTCATGTATACGCCGCGTACATATGGGTTCAAGGTATTTTAAAGGCATCAGTCATATTTGGAGTGAGTATCCTGATATATTCTGTGCCAGTGCGTAATGTTACAATCTGAATGCCTATACATAGTTATATAAAAATAATATGTTTTGACTCACTTACAAACACCGAGCCGAACTTCTGAAGATAAAAACAGGGAGTTTGACTATAAATAGGGTCAAAAGGGTTTGAAAAAATTACAGTTTTTAAGTTAAATAAGAAGGACTTGTTTGACTGTTTTTAAAATATCTTCTTCTAGGTAAATTAGGGCATGAAAGATTGCACGATTATTTTCGTACACAAAATCATGAAAATTGGTATATAAATCTTAAGCAAATAATAATCATCGCCTAAACTACAATCAGAAAGATTGTATGGGAGTTCCACCGCTGGAAGTGACAGGATAAAGGGTGTGTAACAGGAAAATATAATTAGTGCAGACAACACCGCAAGAACCAAACAAATCATACATTAATCTACAAAAGCTATCGGCACTTGAAATTAACTTTAAATCATTGAAAATCACAGACTGCTTCATTTCACTCGACTACATCACTACAAGTTCATGCAAATAGTTTATTTATCAACAAATCCCGCCAGATAGCGCAACGAGTACCTACTGTGGATCCCGCTAGTTCAGAGTAAGAGCTTGTTCCTTTATACATATAACTGACTACTGTTGATCCCAGTATGTACAGTAGCTACGTAGTAGTATGAGCTTGTTTATCTATATAACTTACACGCGTCGTTCCTTGCTTACAAATGCGTGTATTTATCATGCTTGTACTATTCGATGCTGCGATATCTTGTATTGTTTTGCAAGGAATATGAGAAAGTAAATGAGATGGTTTCTCATGTGTTCCTAGTAAAGAGAGTAAAGAAACATATATAAATAACAAAAACCAAAACTAGATTCTTCTAGAAATTTCATTGTAATGTATGTATGTAACAACATATATATTAGGAAATTTTATTTACAGTATGTTTTATTTATTTCTATATTTAAAGAATAAAAAGCACAAAATGTGTTTAATATTTTATTTCAAGATGATAAAAAAGTACAAGACAAGAGACAAGGAATATGAGGAGTAATATACCTTTAAGAGAAGGAACATGCAAAAGGGTTTCAATAATACATAGATTTTTTTAATGCGTATTTACGTATTTTAAAAAATTACGCACTTACATACAATCACTTGATAAACTCTCAATTAATATCCACTAAAACTCTAGAAAATCAAATATTCGTGTGTGTCCGCACGCCTTGCTTTTCTTGCAGTCGTACGTGGATATAAAAAAATAATATTCATTTTGAAAAAAAAAAATTTACTTTTTAGTACAATTTTCGGTTAGATTGAATTTTTATATGATTCTAATGTTTTAAGAAAAGCAAGTTTTTAAAAAAAAAACTTTTTTTTTAAATTTTATACTTTTTAGTGACAATTGAAATGACTTTTTATAGTTTATTGCCCAAGTTTCATAAATTGGGTGATAAGAACTTGAAGAAGTAGAAGTAGACAATATTATGTTCAATATAAATTAATAATTACATTTTCACTTAATTTTTCACGTTCCACGCTAATGTCCACCTTTAGGTGCACTTTCTGCATATGCCAAGAGGTGATAACTTCAAAATAAACATCAAATTCGTGATCTGCGACCCTCAAAACCCCCGGATACTTTCATTTTTCAATTTTTAACCTCCACCTCTAGGTTGTAACCCTGGTACAACTCTGGGAGAGGGTTGTTGGTCAAAAGTAACTGTGGAATATTGTATTGTCATCAGAGCTTAGTAAGTATGCAAAATTTCATCGAAGGGTGATAACAGGAAGTAGGTATATTTAATTAAGCTTGCAAGCTTCTACCACAAGATGGAAGGAAAAAAAAAGGAAAAAGGAAACATTGTGAGTTAAATAAAAGCAAGTAAAAAGAAATCGTACCTAAATTAAATACGCTTTCCGAAGTGTTTATTTTGCATGCTTCTCTACTAAGAGAGACCGCATTTATTTCACCAGCGACCGAGAGTCGATGTCGCTAATTACACCTGCTGTGATGTGACGATGCTCTCAAAGAATCTATTAATTAGAAAGGTAACTGAGAGTTGAAAAGTATAAATCGGCCAAGTGCGAGTCGGACTGGCACACGAAGGGTTCCGTACCACTATCTATAAAAACAGCAAAAAAATCACGTTTGTTGTATGGGAACCCTCCCTTAAATATTGAATTATTTTAATTTAATTATTTATTTTTAAATTGTCAACATAACTTAATATTTTGCGAATATTTCAAGCGTCTACGTGTTGCCGTTATCAATATCGAGCAAAATCGAGCAAAAAAATCACGTTTGTTGTATGGGAGCCCCCTTAAATATTTATTTATATTTTCTTCTTTTTAATTTTGTTTCATTTATATTCCAATAATGTATAACTGATTGTATGTTAATACCTATGGATATCTTTGAAGTTACACAGATTCAGAATTAAAAATAAACAGAAATATATCTTTCCTGGAGAATCCGTCACAGATATACTGAGCCAAATGCGGATTAGAGCAATCTACTAACTATGCTAATTTGTCAGTATGCATATGAGTAAAATATTTGTTTAATGTAAATATGTTATACGTGTCTACTAAGACGAAACATCAAACAATTCAATTTGGTTTCATTTTGTAATTTTTTTTATTTAAATCATGAGAAAAACTTTACGTACAGAGCCGTAGGCAATGCAAGTCAATGATATTACATATTTTAAAGTCCAATATAATTACGGACAATTATATTTAAAAACCTATAAGTGTATGTTCAGAAGTCCTAAGGACTTATAATTATTTTAAGGTCTATAAAACAACAGCTATAAAACCAGTCGAGGTCCCATAAATTCCCCGTAGTAAGGCTTACACAGGTATTATAAATCTACGTTATTGTACCTTTGCCTACAGAAATGTTATTTTATTAGGAGAATAATGTTTGAATTATTTGAAGCTATTTATTTTTGTATTAAATACAGAAAAATATTAGATTTTGACATTAGATTACGTTGGGTACTTACGTATTGTAAGCCAACTTTTATGGTAAAAATAATATACTTTTTATCAGCATTACACTATTTATTTTTATACTTTTTTTTTATATATATTTGGACATTACACACAGCGCCGTCTGGCCCCAAAGCAAGCAAAGCTTGTGTTATGGATACCAGACAACGGAAACAAATACATGTATTACTTTTTTTTTTGTAAATACATACATTTATTACATAAATGTTTGTCCTGTGCGGGAATCGAACCCACACCCTCTGCACAGCAGTCGGCCACACTACCTACAAGGCTGCTAAGGAGTTCTACATAATATCTGTAAAAAAATAATTTGTTTTATATCGAATATTTGTTTTGATAAATACAACAAGATTTTAATTAAAACCCGCGTATAAAAATCATATGTGGGAGTTTAAAGTTCACACGTAAATTTTCATTAAATACACTTTATTAAAAAACTGTCTCTTTATTACCGGTATCACGATAAAGCCTCAATTTACCCTATTAATTTATTTAGTATTTGATTCAGTTTATTTAAGCAGGTATTTATTTTTAATTTATCTTTGCATTATAAGTTATCCGTACTATCCATGCTAATATTTTAGGTAATGCGGGATGAGGTTGTTTATTGTTTGTCCTTTCTTCACGTCGCAATGGAGCATCCGATTGAGATGAAATTTTGCACAGAAATAGTTGAAGGGATAAAGAACATTTATATACATTTTGAAAAATTTAAATATTGCTTAAGGAATAACTACAATTAAATAATAATAACAATTAAACGAATTATAGCTGCAGCTTTAGCTTGGTATAGAAACTTCTTTACTACAATCAAGAAATTGTGGTAAATAATCCATTCTAGTAACCAAATTAAGCGCAGGGGGAGCCGCTGGCAAAATTTATCTAATATTATAAATCTGCAATTCAATAAAATCAAATAATAACGTAATTGGAATCACATTTACCACATCCAATAATTTCCCACGTCCGAGTCGCAGTTGACAAATCCCGCGGCAAACACGCTCGATCCCGTGCAAAGGCTCGCAGATAACAGCTTGTGGGTCGCTTTGCTTACGAATATATGTTAAAAGGATTTGCTATCAGACAGATAGAGACGTCTAGGTTATGTATGATTTTTTTCCAAATTTTTTACAAAAACTAATTACGCAGTATATTTACTCAATGTGAAAATTCAGACAGTAGTACGCGTCAATACGCTGTTTTTGTGCAAATTTTGTGGCTAAACTGTAAAACCTTACTGAATTTTTATTTTATTGTATTTAATGCAATAAAAAATCTGGAAGTGACCATTGTTTCAATACTTGTGTAACTTTTCGAAACGTGTATTGCATTTGCTTGTAATGAAAGTTGGTTAAATAATTAGAATAGCTAGTGCAATGACTATAAGTTGTAGCAAGAAGTCAAAAAATGTGACTACAAAACGGTTAAAAAGTTAAATTCCATACAAAAAAAAATATGTTTCGAGGCGTCATTTACTCATATATTTACCGATTTCTAAAAACTTTTGTTATAACTCATAGGTAAACGCAATATCTAAGGAGACAATGCAATAATATTTAACACGCTGTACGATATTAAATTATCTAGGAGTTCAGTGCTAATTACGTCATTAACCTTGTAATTTTAACATGGATCGTTTTTGTTCGGTTTAAAAAAGGATGTAAGCGCACACTTTTAAATGTTAATATCTTACGAAGTAGTTATCTGAGGAAAATTTGACTTTTACTGATGGTTCTAATTTACAGAAACTACTTATAATTTCGTATTAAAAATGGAGAAAAATAGCCTATACTTTCAAAAATAAAAACAACACGGATTTAAATTAAATTAACACTTATATAATAATAAATCCATTGTACATAATTATTTAATAGTATTTAACTGCTATGTATAACTATTATGTACCTTTTTGCCTTAATGCCGCAGCCGTTGTACGTACACCACACTACAGAGTCACGTCTGTCCTTCGATGTCAGTTAATTCGTGATTTTATTTCTTTATTGACGAAAAAAGTACTTTTAACAGAACATAAATAAAAATAAACCAAATGTTTCTTCAAACCTAACTTTACGTGATTAAACCAAACTAATGCACCACAAAAATAAAATACAATACATCCACCATTAGACAGTTGCTATTGGGAAATTCTCGTAAATGAGGTAAACCTATATATACTCAGTTCTCTCTTTACCAAATAATGTAACAGAAAATGAAGATAAATATCCACGAATTTTGAACTGGACTGGATTTTGCAAGGAAATAAATCAGTTAAGCGGCTAGAACTGTTTATTCCATTTCATTATTAATGGAAAGCGAAGAGAACAAGAAATAGTTCCGTTTTACCTAATTGCTGCGGCGGTTTCCGGCTTTTGATAATGATCCTTTATTTCGTTGGCTAAAGCACAAAATTTAGCTCTACCTTGCATTTTGTGATACCGCGATGCCACCTTACATGAACACTATACATACAGACTACATCACGATGCAATCCCCTGCAGGGGCCCATGGTGGGGCCCACAGGTGTAATTTTTAAATGTTTTCATTTATTTTTTACTTTGCATCGATAACGTAACGGTGCGTACAGTAAGCTCGTGCCCTTTGTTTATTCTAACAAAATATATAAAAAAGTAGACTCTTTGTACGTTCACATAATGCCCCAAGTGTATCAAGCGCCCATAAACTACGGTAATCCTAACCGTTCAAAAAAAAATTACATTTCATTTAGTATACATAAGTGTAATTTCGTTGCATGCGCACGCTTCCTGACATATTCTTTGGTGTTCTTCCACTTTTACAGCCCTTCTCTCTTTTTCTCTAAAGTTCCCTTTAAAAAATTATAATTAACTAGCTGATCGGGCAGAAGTTGTCTTGCATGATACCGACTGCAGCGCCATCTGCCGGGCTGATTTGTGAATCTAAACCATCCAGGGTGCCACCCAAACACATACAAAAAAAATCATTCAAATCGGCCCAGCCGTTTACAGTGACATACACACGTACAGTAGAATTATATACATATAAAGAAGAGAAGATAAATATTGTTAATTGTTTAAGCAACTAAATGTTTTTTGCACTACCATCTTATTTTAACCGCAAAAAGTTCAAGACAGTTTTTGTATCTAATGAGCTTTATGTTCGAATGTATTTAGTGTAAATATTAATAATTTGATTCGGCATAACATAAAAAGGCGTATTCGGTATATGCATGATTTTTTACTAACCCAGAATGCAGCATAAGAAAAAAAACGCAAATACTTGTAATTCCATCTCAGCTTGGCCCGTCTCGAGAGAGTTGATATTATAGAACAGGATAAAGACTAGACGTAGCTAATGTAGCATGTCTTTAATTCAAACTTACTAACAATTATCTTGACGATTTTTCGTTTTAACGACTTTATGTGTGTTTTTTTTAACAGTTACTTTTCGACAAATTGTAACCAACATTAAATTGTATAAGTACTGAATTATAATATTGCAAAGAATAAAGGATAGTGCTTGATTACTGTGATGTCATCGCAGTAAGGCATAGATTCGTCTAAATGCGCTGTTCTAACCTACTTATGTATGTCACAGACCGACGCACGACTTACCAAGAACCTTGTCGCTCACAAAACGTTACGGCTTATACTCGGTTGGACTGACGAGATAAGGCGCGTGTTGGTAAACTTTTCCGAACTTGACGCAAAAAGTGTCATATTGTAGCACTAGTGTTATCGCCAACCCCTATCAAATTTACCTTCAAGGAAATTTTGAAATCCCCCTAAAAACCCATAAGTATAAAGGTTGGTTGTAAATAAAGTGTCTGATGTAATACAGTGAGTGTATAACACGGTGACTACTGCAGGCCGCGTTCGAGTATTATCGCTGTGGAGAGTTTGTATGATGCCATCTCTCTCTCTTATACACTCACAGAAAATGTTTTCTTTATCCATCAATGCCTCTAAAAAAACCTCCCAAGAAATCCTGCCCCAAAAATTCCTCCTTTTAACAAATTCTACATCCGGAGGAAAACCCCCAACTTGTCAATACTGGTGCGATGACCATAACAAAGTTACGTACAAATATGCAATTATAAAAAAAACCTTTTCCTTCTATGAATAAATGTCGAATAAGGAAATTTGGTATTATTTTGTGGTGGCGAATTGGGATTTATATGGCAACATTAACGAATGCAACCATGAGACAAACATACACATATGTATACAAGCCGATCCGTAGGCCAATTATACATTTTATTTAAAATGCTAACTATATATATATATACACACCGGCACAATTAACGGAACACAAAAAAAGGATTTCAACGAATGGCAGCAGGTTCTCTTTACTGATGAGTGCAGAGTTCTTTTAAAACAGATCGATGGGAGACAGCGAATATGGAGACGCAAAGGAGAACGCCACATACAGTCTAATTTTGAACACACAGTGGCTTATGGTGGCGGCTCGATTATGGTTTGGGGAGGGATATGTTTGGGAGCTCGCACGAAGTTAGTGATATATCAGAGACATTTTAGAAGAACATGTTGTACCATTTGCCCCATTTATTGGTGACGACGATATTCTAATGCAAGATAATGCTCGTGCTCATAGTGCACAATCGGTACAGGCATATCTGAGCCACGTAGGTATACTGGTAATGCAGTGGCCAGCAAATTCCCGCGATATGAATCCGATAGAGCATGTCTGGGACTTGCTAAACAGAAGGGTTAAATCCAGAATGCCACCCCCCAACAATCTGAATGAACTTGGAAACGCATTACTTGAGGAGTGGGAGCGGTTGCCTCAAGAAATCATCGATAACATAATCTGTAGCATGCCCAGACAAATGGAAACCGTAATCAGAGCAAGACGGGGAAACACTCGTTATTAATTTTGCTTTAATTTTATTGTTAAATCATTTAATGCTTACTTTTTTTATTTTTTGTGATGGTTCATAATCATCTAAAAATTTCACTTATTTCAAATTTCTTTATTTTTCAATAAAAAATAACGAAGACTTTTCAAAGTCGTTGTTAAAAGATGTTAATCAATTTGTTATTTTGTGTCTAATTACATTTTCATCAAATATATACGTTATTATCTCATAGTCTCACTTTTTTTTCTGTGCCGCTAATTGTGCCGGTGTGTATATATATATATCTACCGGCTGCTATATTATATTTACTAATATGTTTAAATGAAGAACCATAATAAAATTCAAATAAATGCTTTAAGGACCAAAAAGCAGCTATAAAACGTGTCGTGGTCCTATAAGTTACCAATCCGTAGTGAGGCTTACGCTATAAAATTATAAATCAAGTTATTGTACCTTTGCTCACAGAAACGCTTGTAGTAACATTTCAGGAATTGTAACGTCTTCAAATTAAAAAGGCAAATTTATATTAAATACTTTTTAGCAGGATTATAATATGTCATAATATAAACCTGATAAAAAAATGTAATGCCCTTTATTGATATTACTCCATTGATATATTTCTTTGGTTTCGATTCTAAAAATATCTAATGAAAATTACTATTTGATTTTAATGTAACACCATATGCTTATAATTGACCATATTTGTAATTCGAGAATGTTAACTACCACATTTCATGCCCCTAACATCATAAACATAGCACTTTTATAAACACAGCTAGTATTTATAACATGGCAGATGTTGTTCGGTCTAAAGACTACAATATATATACCTGAAATAGACGGGTATCTCGTCCATTTAATTTGCTAACAGTTTAACGCCATCTATCCGTGATGTGGCCAAACTTTTATTACTATATCTTTATATATAAAAATTACGTGTCACGTTATTTGTCCGCGATGGACTCCTAAACTACTGAACCGATTTTGATCAAACTTCGTAACTATCTGTTATTTGATCCAACTTAAACGATAGGATAGCTTACATCTCAATTTATAGGCGCAATATTATTTTATTGCAAATTATTTGTCTATTATCTGTAAACTTCAAACGAACCTTCAATAGATGGCGCTATTTTAAAAATACAAACGTTTCATATAAGCTTCAATTTCATAGTATAACCACCACGTGTTACAATTATCTGTCAGCTCCAAACGATTCTAACAGATGGTGATATCTGTGAACTGCATTGATGGATAGATGGTGCTATGTTAAAATAATATATAAACGACTGCACCGAATTGGATAATTTATGTTGCGTTTATTATTATTGGGGCAAGGTTTATATGATATAAAAAAGGGTCAAGTGGGAGTCGGACCGGCACACTACTGGTTAACCTATTGTAATGAAATTTTGGTAAATGGTTGTGCACACCGCTGCCGGGGAAGGTTTTTGAGAAATAAAAAGTGATCAAGCATACGCTGGGGTTTCTGAATTAGTACAACCCTTTCAAAACAGGTGTCGCGCCAGTTGTTTTAAAAAAGAGAAACAACGTTCTCCGGGCCAGCTATCTGTTATTTGATCCAACTTAAAAGATAGGACCGTTTTTATCTCGATCTGTCAAGTGCGAGCCGGACTCGGGCACTTTAGGTAAAAACCAACGTTCGCCGGGTTACAGAGGGACGGCAGCGGAACAACGTTTGCCGGGATCGCTAGTATATATATATATATATATATACCTACATACATATATAATCTCCAAATTATAACTAAATCATGAACTTGCGAGAAATGTGAAGGTTTACTAGCAATAGTAAATTATATAGGAATGCCACTTTCACGACAATACCTGGTGTAGAGCGCGAAAAATAGTTTTCCTATCCATTTTATATTGCATTTCACATTCCTCGTAAAAGTCGTAGCTAAGCTTTCATAAAGCTTATTTTTCAAATATCACATGACACGAATAAAACTTCATTTTTAACGCCGAATATAACTGCTTTACCAATTTACCGTTGTACAGAACACAGATCATTAGGTAAATAATACATACAAATAAAGTACCGTGTACTGTATCTTATCAAGTTTTATTCGTATTATGTCATGAATAAAACAAAGTGGGTAAATTAAATAATAATAAACTTGTAGCGATGGGATTTTATTTTGGTGGCAGCTTGTGTCTGCTATGACAACTATGACAGCTATGACAGCTGTTCGGGAGATATTGTAGCGATGATAGTTAATGGTATGCATTATGGGCAATTCCTATATATATGTATAATTGAAAATTGGGGATAGTTAGCTACTGCTAGCTTGCTTTGCCAGGTGGGCGAGTGGCTGTGGCTTGTTAGATGTTAAAGCCTCGATATTAATGAGATTTTTCCGGATAGAAGGGGGCGCCTGTATGAAATCTTATAAATAATAATAATAATAAATATTTTTGGACATTAAACACAGCGCCGTCTGGCCCCAAAGTAAGCAAAGCTTGTGTTATGGATACCAGGCAACGGATACAGATACATACATGTTACTTTTTTTTTGTAAATACATACATATTATACATAAATACACCCAGACTCAAGACAAACACAAATGTTTTTATCACATAAATGTTTGTCCAATGCGGGAATCGAACCCACTCCCTCTGCGCAGCAGTCGAACACTCTACCAACTAGGCTGCGAACATACATTGTGATGGGCTCACCAGGGTTATGCAATGTATTAAGGGCTTCAGTCGGTAGAGTCAGTAGGTACTATTAATCACAAGGCCAGATCCTAATCTGGTCCTGTCCTTTGAGGAGGAATGCTACATAAGGGGAATAGTTCAAATTAAATAAAAATTGATAAAATCCATACTTGAAAATGGAAAACTCATAGTCATATGCTTGTCACGCCATCTTGTGATTATTTATATGCCTGAGCATGAACACAATATATTTACGCTAATATTTCCCTCACGACACAAACAGAAGACTAATTAACTCACTGCACTACACGATAGAATGGGGTTGCACTAACGGCGCTGGGTAGCCTGCTAGGCATGCAGATGCGTCTCGACGTGGCAGTACGGCAAGCTGGCCTTACAGCACCGGGACAGAGTCTCGCTACAGTGCACTGACCATGTGGCTGGAAAGCACGGGTAAGAGAGTGCACATCATGAATTCAGTAATGAAAAGATATAGGAGTTCACGTTCCCGTCAGAAGTAAATGTATGGAGATCGAATCCACAAAACTAGGATGATGCAATAAATAATTCCTGCGGAAATATACGTTCAGGGCTATAGGTCCAGCCTTGTCAATTAAATTCTGGAGTTTGTTTATCGAAGTGATTGCGCCATGCGCTAGCCAAACGATAAATAAAGTTCAGTATCATACACACAGTTTGTTTACTAATTTGCCTCCCTTACTTCACAGTAGATTTTCCCCAATGGAAAAGGTATATTCACAAAAACAATTTGTAGTCTCAAATAAAATTTTCATATATTCATAATCATTAGGCAATTCTCAAAAAATATCATTGATCTCGTAAATCCATTGATCAACAAATGGTTCCTTCTTACAGCACATGATTACTTTTATAACAAACTGGTATTCCAAATAGATTCAATAGATCTTGGCACATTCGTAGAAATTTACAGTACTGATGCAAATTTTTTTTGTAATATTCAATTACTCACCATGTTATTTTGTTTGTAGCGCGATTGGGCAAATTTTATTTTAAAAGTTAAGAAAAGAAAATGAAAATAACTAAGGACATTTTGCAAAGTAAAAAAAAGGAATCTTCTTCGACTTTTTTTATTTTCGAACCATGCAGGGAGGAGTCCTGCCAGCAACTGGATGTTAATTTACATCTGCTGCCATCTTGACGCAATGGGCTGGAACGAGTCGGCGATGTGTCCTCGCTCAGCGAAGGTTGCAGCAAGAAGAAGGAAACAGGGTCGAGGCCATAGGGTTGGCAAAAGCCGATTTCACATGGTAGTAAAGGGAAAAAAGGGATACAATGTTGAAATTTTATAATTGTACTGGAGAGTGCGTTAGTTAAAAAAAGATGCAATACAAAGATTGATTCATTGCATTCAGGGAAAAGTGCAATTATTTTGAATAGGGAAAACATTGAAATGTGTAAGCTAATTTGGATTTTAGCGCGCAAATAGATATTTGCACGCGAAGTTTAGGTCCATGGTCATATGTAGCATAAAAACATGCTACAAACTCCAAGTTAAATACTTTTATTAAGGTACATTTTATAAACAGCATCTTCTTAATAGCGTTTTGATCATATCAGTTGACTTGAGCAGTGGTTTGGGGTAAATGAGTTTCAGCTGCACACAGGTGTTGGCTCAATTCCAAACCTGAAACAGTAAACATTTGGTTACTTTTTACACACTTAGCGTTGTCAACCATGCTCTAAAATAGAGTACAGTACTCTATTTCATATAATTGTGTCAACTATGACTTTTTACTATTGACTAGGATGTATGGAAAGGTAGGTATGTAAAATGTATTGTATGTATGTGGTACCTTAGCTGTTTAAGATACGACAAATTAAAAAACAATCATAAAAGACTCTGTCATTTTTTAGAACAAAGATAGATATTGCTGACGTGGCAATTTTTACAAAGTTGTAGTAAGCGATCACCCCAGCCTATGGATGCTTACAACACCTTGGGTATCACTTGTGGGTGGCTGACCCTTCAAGAATCTAATAACTTTATTGAATAATCTCATACTGTAAAATAAAACCTTGGCGGAGAGCTCATTTCACAGTGTAAGCATTTGCAAAAGTGGCCGTAGGCATCATTTTGAAACAATGCTTAAGATCACATCCCGTTATACAAGAATACAAGAAAGAGTACACCCAGGGAGGCTCTCCTTAAACTTGAGGCTTGTAAGTTTGAGATCGTCAACACTGACAATTTTAATTAGATTCTCACAGCCCGTCTTTGAACCAAGTCAAAGGGGCCAAGCTTGTAACCGGGGTGCGCCCGCCCAGAGATGGTAGCCATACTCCATCTTTACTGGACTGTATTTTTTATAAATACTTACCCCCTAAAAACCAGATATAATTACTCTATTTAATTTGAAAAAGATATTTAAACAGTTGTTGTAAGATAAATTAAATTACTCAACTATGAACTAAAATGTGACATATCAGAAATGGTAAAATATGATAAGTATGTATATGACATCATTGATAAGTATGTAAATAACCAATTGACTATGACTTAACATAATAAAATTTAAATTCATCAATGCAGTTACCTGGCAAATATAGTATTGGTACAGCCAATTTGCAAAGTCGGTTTTTTGGGTAGGAATATTTCATTACAAAATGTCTTCGACACACTCTTCTATAACGATAGATGAAATTGCTATCTAATTCTACAATATCTCTTTGAATATTCATGACCCAGTTTAAAAAAATGTTGCAGATCTGTTGTGTGGTACGGAAAGCAATGTAGAGGCACACCTGAAAAAGATACATAAATATTAAACATAGAAATATTTTTTAGAAATTACTTAAGGACTCCAGTGCATACCTTTTAAATATCTTTTAAATGCCTCAAACCTAAAAGTCATGTCAATTTTTTTTTTTTATTGCCCGATAAAGTTAATTTCCACCCGCTTTGGAACAGAAGTTTGACAGTTAATTTTTACATGGAAGTGTGATTTTTTGCCGTATCTATGGGAGTGTAAATAATTCAATTTGACACTTGGAAAATTACCCTGAGCGTTTTTAATTGACGTTCCAAAACCACTTCCCACGTTGCCTTTTGCAACACAGCCATGGCCAATGACCTAGGTAGTAGACCTTTAAAATAAAATTGTAATAACAAATATCTACTTACCTTCAGAAGATGGAGAAAGTGCAGAAAATCTGCAAAGCGCTTTAATGTAACAACAACAGTAAACTTATAAAATGAAAACGAAAATTTTTTGAATTCAAAACACAACAAGTTTTAAGTTTTAAGTTTTAAGTGTTGCCATATTTTTTATTTTCATATGCTATCATTATCATGAGGTGAACTTTGAGTTATGAAAACGAATGATTTGATCTTCAGTATGTTTCTTTTTGTTCAGATTGCATTTGAGTATCCCTAAATAATAATAAGTACCTATCATATTTACCTACTTCATCATCTATCACCTACTGTAGTACCTATTTATTTTATTTAAACATCATTATTGTTAATTATGGCTTTTAACCATCTGTCAAGTGTTTGGTTACGATTTTTCAACTTTCAATCCATATGTGTTTTACTTAACTATAGACATTGTTTTTAAAATTATTGTCAGATGAATTAACTCATTTTCAAATGGTATTGCTCGAATATAAGATGAACAGCGGACAAACACAGACCAGCATCAATAATAAGTTACAGTTCTGGATCAATGTTATGTTTCGACTCCATAAATCTACCTACCACCTCTCATATACGCCGATTACCCACCAAAAGTACCTACTTAAAGTTTTTAAATTAGGTTTATTAAATTCTTTACCAATTTAATTCATTTTTCATCAGAGTGTGCTGCTTATAGACGGACACTTTAAAATTACCTACTCGTTTCGTTTTTAAAATTGCCTCCTTCTTTTAAAAAAATTAACATGCACTACCTTCACTAGTGAGTGACACCATGTCCAGAAAAGCTTGTACAAAAAAAGATATACCTAATAATTTGTTAAATTCTACTAATTATACCATTATTAACAGCATTTTATGATGTCAGCACAGAAAATTTAAAATTTTTTATAGACTTCGCTAGATTGCGCTAGTTTATTAGGAATCCTAAACTCGAAGGCCAACATATCACGGATAGATGGCAATTAACATAGACTGTATTAAGATACCTAGGCATGCTACTGCCCTTTCCGTTGCATAGATCCCCGTGCGTCGCCGCAGAACTTGCCCACGCTATAAGTTCGTTTAGCTGAGAGTTCTTTCTAACTTTTCATGTTTTCCTCGGCTTTTAAAGGTCGTAGCGTGATGTAAAAAGGCTGTAACATTGCTCAATTTTGCCATCAAATGCAAAAGATTCTTTTCAAATCCCATTGGTAGTTCCAGAGATTAACGCGTTTAAAAAAACAAAAAACTCTTTAGCTTTATTATATTAGTATAGATTCAATAACGACGCCACATCACGTAAAATATTTTTTCGACGACAAAATTTATATACCTACGGCTAAGGCCTGGTTATTGGAAACTGGTTTTCTTAACTAGGAAAACCATTATTATGCAAAATACAATATTATATTTACATAGTATTATATTTTACGTAAATAAATATGTTTTGACTATATAATAAAAAGTTATAATAAAACCTTTTAATATACATTTTGGAACATAGAAGGCAATCCGCAATAATGACTAATCATTTACCTTATAAGTGGCTTAGCAAATATCTCCAATTTATTTTGCACAGAAATGCCAATACTTATTCACTTTCAATCAAATATCCAGCATTCAATAACTGAAAACTTTATTGGTCATAATAATTCTCAGCATATTGTAAGTAATAAATATCGTAATGCAAACCGATACCATAGACTCAGTACATGATTCTGAACGAATTGGCGTTCGATTTTTGCGTCGGTTTCACTGACCCAGTTCAGTGGTCGGTTTTCATACAACAGACAACCCATACATTTCGAGTTCTGTAATCTGCCCTGTGGACTGCGCAATAGCCTCAAAGATTGACCACAATTTAGACTGAAATTTTGTTTTGTTTGTTAAGCCAGAAAGAGACAAGAGGCAATTGCTTCGCATCGTCTCTGTCACACTTCTGCGACCATTTTTATTAACAGCTGGCTAGAAAATGCGCTGTCCAGTTTTCTATGTCTATATGAAAACCGTACAAATTGACTGTATTAATGTATCGACCAAAAAACTCTTAGTAAAATCAACATCGTCCATAAAGCTAATGAAAATACGCATTTAGCGGGCTTAATATTACAATGTACTGATTACCCTGGTAGAGGCAAACAAGCATGCGGGGGTATCTGGACGCTTGTTACACAATAAACTTAAAAATAATGGGCTCATTTTACACTTCCACTTTGTCTCTAGCTAGCATTTCCATCAAAGTTAAATTAAAATTAAGTAAAAATAAATAAAATGTGCATTAAACTATCATTCCCGACAGGCGGAAAATTACAAAGAAATTAGCCGAAACGGAATTATTTCTTGTTCTCTTCGCTTCTCATTACCGATGTAATGGAGTAAGGTTGGTGGAGTACGGTTAACTTGTGGTGATTTATTTCTTTGCACATTGCAGTTAAGTTTCAAAGTTGTGGGTATTTCTCTTCATTTTCTTTTACATTTTATGGGTATGGAATAGAACTATATCTAGGATTGCCTTATTGGTAATTGATTCCAATGAAGACTTTAAATTTTACCAATTGTGGATTTGATGGTGTTAAATTCCTCACTTTTGCTCTCTCATATGTAATTGATCATTTCAATCTTTTTGAGAACGATCTATTATTAATTACAATGTAACATACGTACTCGTACAAATAATGTTTTATAGGATATTTTTCCCAGATTGTTAACTTTGTTTGCCCACTAAGTGACGCTATGCTCTCCTGTTTTAGATCTCCAATTGGTCTGCTACAGTGCTTGTAGTTGCAAGTCTGATTGATACAGAGCACTGTTTTTAAAGACTGTTAATTTAAATTACCTGCTTATTTTGTGAAACCTGAATGTTATTTTACCATCTTTAACTTTTTGATTCATCATTCAGCAATGCTCAATGCAGGATGCAGTGCAAGATGGACGGTTAGCATAGAGCCAAAGAAATATCTCAACAGTATGTATGTATACAAAAATGAAATACCACCAGGGCTGAAGCTAGAGTTGAATCTAAGGTAGGGCAGCGGTGGTTTCATGCACGGGTACGGCGCAAGTAATTTTTCTATCTTTCATTATTTTACCTGCTTGTGAGCGTAAGTAATAAAGGTAGAAGGTAATTGGGTGAGATCGCGGGAAAACAAGAGCAAAATGGTCTTAATTTATAGTACGGGAAAACAATTTATATATATTATACCATAGTTTATGGTACTTTTAAGGTAGGGCATTAGTATTTCAAGGTAGGGCATTGCCCCACAATGCCCCCCCTTAGCTACGGCCCTGAATACCACTGACTAATCTACTTGACCTACGAAGCTAAAAGTGTCACGACAACGTAATTTCTTGTAGGGTGTAGACATTCACTAAGATGTGATTTCTATAATCGTTATTTAATCTATACTAATATAATAAAGCAAAAAGTTTGTTTGTTATTTTTTGAACGCATTGATCTCTGGAACTACCGGTTGGATATGAAAAAAATATTTTTGAATTGGATAGCGGGCATTTTTAAAGAATGTTACAGGCTATTTAAGATCAAGCTTAGCCGTTTAAGAGCCGAGCAAAAAGATAAAAAGTTGGTAACATATTTTACTATGATAGTTTTTAATTTCGTTATTTATGCTACTCCCATGTTTTTTTGGACACACTGGGCTCTAACAAAAATTTGCTCTTTAGAGCTTAATGAATAAATCCAAACACGTTTATTACACACTCTCAATATTTTCAACGAGCTATTCAACCACATCATGGAGTAGACGAGAAAAAATATTTAACCCTACTTTACGTGTAGGGCAGGTACCCTAAAATAGTTTTTCTTAATTTTATTTTACCACTTTGTCGGCCTAATTAATGATGCCAAATCACAGCTTTGTAGTACTAATGATCTCTGAGCTAAGCCGCGGACAGACAGACTGACGGACATACGGACGCACGGCAGAGCGAAACTATAAGGGTTTCTTGTTGACTACGTAACTCTAAAAAGACTATGTTTATAATGTTAGATATTAGATGGTAAAACTTTAGTGTTATGAAATACTTTTAGAATCGAAACCATACAGATTAATCTCTGCAATAGTCTATGGGCTTAACTTTTTTATAAGATTTATATTATGACATATTACCTACTAAAAAGTTTTGACATATTACCTACTAAAAAGTTTTTAAATTTTTACTAAATAAATAAAGAGAGCTTACAATATCAATTTGCCTTTTTCTATTTAAAGACGTTACAATCCTTGAAGTATCACTACAAGCGTTTTCTTTCTCCTTTAATATTTTATACAATAATAAATAGCTTAATTTTTGGGAATACAAACATTATTCTCCTAATAAAATAACATTTCTGTAGGCAAAGGTAACTTGATTTACTTATAATTTTACCGTGTAAGTCTCACTACACAGTACACAGCATAATAATATATTGTGTTACGGGTAACTTATAGAACCACGACTCGTTTTATAGCTATTTTATGGTCCTTAAAATAATTGTTTAAATTATGTTTATTTATTTAAACATACTAGTAAATATAATATTGTACCAGTAGGGTAAAAGCCGGATACTTGCCGCACTTTTTGAAACAGCTTTATTCTTTTTAAAATATGAACTTGCTGAAAATATTCAGTATGTATCTCACAACATAGGACTTTTATCTTCTATAAAGCTAATTTTTGTATACGTAATTAACAATGGTTTTGAGTAAATACTGGTTTATTTCATCTCTTAGAAGAGGGATAGTTTCCTACTATGGGGGATAGTAGCCTAGTGTCGAAAATGCTTCGGGGGATACTTGCCTTGTGCAGGAAAGTAAGTAACCTCAGTACGATTTTTATTTTGGATAGAAATAAATTGATATTAATGAAAGTAATCTTTATTATTTATTTAACCGTCTTTAAAATTTACTGAGATCTTTTATTAAGTATAATTTTAAATATTAATTAATATTATTAAATAGTTAAGATAGTTTTAATGGTTAATAGTTTAGTTTAGTCACAGTGAATTCTAAAAAACAACAAAAAAATAAAATTCGTCTTTGCTTGTTAAGAAATTTTTAGTCACTCTAGGGGCAACTATCCGCGAAAGTAAGAAAGGGGGCTATCTTTTTGATGCGGATACTTGCCCTATTTATTTGCAAAATAAATAAAAAATATTTAGCAATAAAACTTAATAAATAATGTTATTAAAACTCTAATGCATGCAAAGAAAAAAAAAATGTCTGAAACCACGATTAGTAATAAAATATTCAATAGAAACTACTTACCAATATATAATTATAACGCCCGTCAAAGTTTCGCCGCGGATGATTTTTGCAGACACGAAAAAAACCAGTGCCCCTATTCCGATGGCTTACGCGGCAACGAGGCCTGCAGGGCGGTCACTACTTATTGTTGTAAAGCGCTAACACAACTTATAATCGTAACATAGTTTATTAACAACCGGGGCATGTATCCCTCCTAGGCAACTATCCGGCTTTTACCCTATATACAGGGCCACAGAGAGGGGGGGGTGACGGGTGGGTTTCCCCCAGGCCCACAGTTTTAAGAAGGGCCCGCGATTTTCCGGAAATCCTTCACTTCAATGACGATTTTGACTGTTTGCATATAATCAATCCTTTAAAATGTTCGCGTCCGAAGCGCAACGACCAATAAGAACGCGCTATTGGTTTGTGGAGCTGCGTGCGCCGAAATAAAGTCGTGCACGTCCGAACACGTTTTCTGACAGTTGCGTAGAGATAATAAATGTACGTTTTGCCCTCGCCGTTAATTATCCTGCTGATTTTACACACAGTCGGAAATAGCTGATTTATATGAAGGGAAGGGAGGGGGCCCGAACATGGATACCCCCGGGCCCTATATATACAATGTATTATTTGCGACTAAAGATTCCCTACGGCTCTGCCTGTATATATATTTATATAGTTTGTCTCATGATTGCATTCGTCAATGTTGCCATATAAGTCCCAATTTCGCCACTAAAAAATAATACCAAATTCACATATTCGACGTTCATTCATTCATAAAATAGAAAAGCTCTTTTATAATTGCATATTTGTACACAATCGTTACGGTCATCGCACCAATAGAAGTGACAACTTAGGAGTTTTCCTTCTAAATGTAGGATGTAGAATGGTTATAACCTAATGGGTTTTTATAGGGGCAGGATTATTTAGAGGTTTTAAGAGGCCTCAAACGAAAGCGGAAAGGTGGGAGGGTTCAAAAAATAATATTTTATAACTTTGACGATTCAAAAGTGATTGTAAAATCCTTATTTGAATAAACCATTTTGACTTTGACTTTGAAAGCCCTAATTTTGGTAGAGCAGGTAAGAGAAAACGTTTTCTGTGAGTGTATGACAGAGAGATGGCATCATAAAAACTCTAACTAAGTAACTTCCGCGGTTATAATCAACATTTTAGAATTTAATAGCATAACTATTTAACTAAGGCAATAAAATTAATAAGAAAAGAAAACTGCGGATAACAAGACAACTTCTATATAGAAGGTCTCCGATTAATCCTACGTTTAATTTCCTGAATAAAATTTTATTCGAGTAAAAGTTATGAAACTACCGTTAAAGAGTATATGAAACGTGCTTCCATATCCATATCACCTAACCACCAATCAGCGCTTGTCTTAAAACGTCCTCCAATCAATTGCCAAGAAACAAAAAAATACATTTCAGTCATTTGTTCTTATATTTTGCTAGCTTAAACCTTGCATAAAATAAACCATAACATCTCATCTAATGTATAAAATTACTAAACTTGTATATTTGAACGCGTCATTCTAATTTAAAGATGCATTTTGCTACAGGTAGTACGTTCATTGAGAATTGTTTAGTAATGAAAATCTTCGCGCTAAAACTTGAATAAAAACATTGTATTACAAAAGTGTTAAGGCATAAATATGGTTTCGTCACAACCTGACGTGGTCAACGTGTTAGACAGTCACTGCTCTACATTAGAGAAATTTTACCTACAACCAACCTTACTTTTTTATACTTTCCCTAAGTATAAATTAGGTGCCTTTGTTTTACTTTACGTAACGACACTAGTGTCATAATAAAACATTTTTTTTTTTAAATCTTATGTGTTGTATTGAGTTCTTCATGCCTATATGAAAACCGTACAAATTGACTGTAATGATGTATCGAAACAAAAAACTTTTTAAAATCAACATCGTCCATAAATCCAATGAAAATACGCATAGAGCGGGCTTCTTTAATATTACATATGTACTGATTTAATGGTAATGTTTGTACCTGGTAGAGGCTCCAAACAAGCATGCGGAGGTAAATGGACGCTTGTAACACAAGCTAGTATAAACTTAAAAATAATGGGCTCTTTTTACACTTCCACTTTGTCTCTTGCTAGCATTTCCATCAAAGTTAAATTTAAATTAAATAGAAATAAATAAAATGTGCATTAAACTACCATTAGCGACAGCCGGAAAATCACGAAGAAATTAGCTGAAACTAGCTTTTCATTACCGATGTAATGGGTAAGGTTATTTAAGACACTAGTGTCATAATAAAACATTTTTTTTAATCTAATGTGTTGTACTAAGTTGTCTTATTATATTTTTTGCAATTTTTTTTGAAAAGTGACGAATGACACTCGTGACCATTGCGGCTTGGGCCATATTCTGTCTCGTGTATAATGACAAACTCAGCTCATTTGTAACATAATGTACTATTATACCGTGATTAAACCAATTAATGGAAGAAGTGTTTTAATGATGTAATAACAGAAATAAAAAAATATATATATGTATATGAACAATTAAGTCATGAATTTCAGGATTCATCACTGTACAGGGAAACGATTCAACTAAAACTATTCCGATCTATTCAACAGTTAGCACTGGGCGTTCAATTTCATTAGTAATGACAGACGAAGAGAACAAGAAGGTACCTAATAGTTTTACTTCCTTTTCAGCTAATTACTTCGGCACTTTCCGCTTTCGGTGCTGATACTGGAATGCACAGTTGAGTTGTTTCAAGAGTATTTAATTGCAATCGTCGCTGTCTTCGTCGCCTCAGCAGGAAGATATCCACTGCTAAACGTAGGCTTTCGAAATATATATTACCACAACAGCTGTTCCTGAGCATGCTTGTTTGGAGCCTCTACCAGGTATAAACATTGCCATTAAATCAGTACATAGGTCCTAGGTCTTCTGTACACCTTTAAGGAAACTGTCCCACGCTGTGTCTTCCATTCCGTGGTCGTCGCTCTAGACTCTTTCTTACATATACAAAAAAAATATAATAGCTTACTGAAAATTATATTTTTTTTTAAACTGTTGAATGATCTGTTTCTGATCCTTTTACGTGCTTAGTTCCGATATTGATATAGGATACCCGACCACGTCAGGCATGCAACTTCCGAGCAGATATTTTATGAAAGCATACCCGACCACGTCAGGCATACAACTTCTACGTAGATATTTATAATGGGATACCCGACCACGTCAGGCATGCAACTACCACGCAGATATTTATAATAGGATACCCGACCACGTCAAGCATGCAACTCCCGTCCAAATATTTATAATAGGATATCCGACCACGTCAGGCATGCAACTTCCGAGCAGATATTTTATGAAAGCATACCCGACCACGTCAGGCATACAACTTCTACGCAGATATTTATAATGGGATACCCGACCACGTCAGGCATACAACTTCCGAGCAGATATTTTATGAAAGCATACCCGACCACGTCAGGCATACAACTTCTACGCAGATATTTATAATAGGATACCCGACCACGTCAGGCATGCAACTACTTATATATTATAATATGAATTATTAGTTTTACCAAAGCTATAAAAGCAACGCCTTCCCATTAAATCAATGGCGATTGTTTTAATATATATAGGTATAAATGCGAGTATTTATATACACATTTATTAATCGTTTTGCTGTGACATCTCTTAATGAATATAATTTTTATGTACGTCTGTATGTCACTGAACTTCTTCTAAACCGGTGGACCGATTTTAAGGTTTTTTTCGTGTCTGATTGATTAATTTCCGGAATGATTTTGATTAACAAATGAACCCGGTAGGTGGCGCTGCACTCGGGTTCTAGGTTTTTTTTATTTCAATTGAAAAAGTTATCGAGTTATAAGTCTGTTGTACATACGGACAGACTAACGGTCATGACGGAAATATAAGCGTTCCGTTTACTAGGCAAATCCGTCCCTCATATTATATGTGCGTACTTATAGCTACTAATTTTCCCGGATAAGGATTAAAACTGTGAAGTTATACATCCTTTATTTTCTTCTCCACTCCTCCGACCTTAGACCAGAGTGATTTTGGCCACACGCGGGCCCAGTGCAGATTGTGACGTGTATTTTTTTTTTGTCGCATACTGGTTTTCTCACCAAGTTTTTCCTAACCGAAATGTCAGTGGTATGAATAATCAAGTGCCTAGTGCGAGTCTGACACGCGCACGAAGGGTTCCGTTCCATCTATAAAAATCGTAAAAAAAAAAGTCACGTTTGTTGTATGGGAGCCACCTTAAATATTTTTTTTATTCTGTTTTTCAGTATTTTTTGTTATAGCGGCAACACAAATACATCATCTGAAATATGTCAACTGCCTAGTGACAGACGGATTGACGGACTGACAGCGGAGTCTTAGTCCCGAACCCTAAAAAATATTATTAACCTGGAACCGCGACATTGTTGACATAGGATTTTAGATTTTCCACCAACAAAAATTATCCTTTATATTGACATAGCATATAAAGCTATCACTTTATCAAATTTCATTAAAGATCATCAATAATTTTTCGCGTATTTAACAAAATGAAAATCATAAATTTTCTTGTATAAAAACACTACACTTTCAAAAACTTATAATCATGGGTACCGATTGCATTTGGTATTTGTGATATTTGCCGTATAGGTGTTAAGCTGTTTTGATGGATGATATTATAAATTATGGAGGTAATTTTTCAATGACAAAATTTTTATTCCAAATTGAAGGACAGCTAAAGGTAAAACAAGAAATTATTTTTTTTAAACTATATATAAAACATTCGTAATACAAAATCTTCTGTTTCACATGTGAGACTATGCCGCACTTTCTCTTTCACACTTGTTGGTTTAGCTCTAAGTCTCTGTACTGAAATTCGGTTATGTAAATGTCCAAAACAAGTAGGAAATTCGTTTGTATGAAACACGCTGCGAGGCGCCGCGAATCCGATCCTAAAAAGAAGGAAGTTCCATGTTTGACGCGTATCTTTTTTCCAATATCTCGATAACCACTCAGTTATTTGATTGACTCTAAACCCCAAGGATCAGATCGTAAGGAGCAAAGATATGGAGGTTAGAAAACGTAATTTGCTTAGGTAAATACGATATGTTTAATTTAGATTTTTGTGTGTATATGTACACGTTGCTTTTACCGGATGTGAGCCTACCTACTTATATATATGTCCAAGTACAAACAAAATCATTTAGAAAAACTTCAAAACTCAACTAAAAAAAAAACCTTATTGTAAATTTTTGCGATTCGACATCAAGGAGAAGAAAACACTCGAACAGTGTTTCATGTGCGTAACGTTTATTTTTTAGTGGAGTTTCATCGTCGGTATAATTTTTTCTATATGCGTTTCTAAACGGGCGATGGTGGCCCAGGGGTCTTGGCATCTGTCTCGCGATCTTAAGGGGCGACTTTCGAGCCAAGCGTGTACTAATTAGTATTTTTTTTTTTAGTTTCTCAAGTACAATGTTGTTTGTAACCATTAGTTTTTGTTAATGGAAATGCCTTGAGGAGATCTGCATAGGTACGTCAAAAGACGTATGTTAAGTCTGCAATAGGCACTGGGGATAATGGCGCAAATCGCCATCGCCCAAGGAGGGTAAAGGAAAGCCGGTGCACTATTAGTGACCGAGTCAAAACACCAGCTTCGCCGTTTTGACTCGGTTCAACGACTAGCTGAAAGAATTTGTGTCGATCCCACACTCAGGTCAGGTAGGTTTTAAATAGTTAGTGCCTATTAAAGTAACGGTGATTCAATAAATACTTCTTTTTTCACAAAATTCATTTGTATTCCTGAACTTGTTTTTTGTAAAAATCAATTTAATGTTTTTTGTAAGAAAAACATCATAACGTTGTTTTTTAAATGTAACAATGTCAAATGACACCACGGAAACGACGTTTGAAATAAAATGAGTCCCAAGAAAGAGCTTGCGGTTTTATTTATCAGTAGAATTGCTTTGTCTCGTGTAATTACCAGTTTGTTTTGAGACAACTGCTTTGTGTTTGCTCGGATTATTTCGTACTGTCATCTGCTGAATAATTGGAATAAAATTTTAAATTACGGAAGAACTTTTTTTATTAAGTATTTAAAACTCGCGGTTTTTGAGCTATCGACTGAAATTCAAAGGCAATTACAAAATCTGGCAGTGCTTGTCGCGAGATACCTTATACTACTTAATATATTATATTAACTCTAACAAATAATGTTAAGGTGGTTTGGACACGTTGAAAGAATAAACGAAAATAGGTGCACGAAACAGATTTATGAATCTGAAGCAATTGGTAGGGTCGGTAGAGGTAGACCTCGGCAAACGTATGTAGATCAAATTGAGTACGTTCTCAGAAAAGGGCCAGGTCAGGAGTACTCGGAACCGTAGAAAATGTATGAAAGCATTGATGCGTATAGATGAGGCAAGAGAGGTATGCCAGGATCGTAGCAAGTGGCAGACTTTGGTCTCTGCCTACCCCTCTGGGAAACAGGCGTGATGTTATGTATATACACTAACAACTTTATTAATTGTTGCAGGTTCAGGTCCTGGCTGGAAGTTACTCTTTTGACTTCATCTTTGCTGTGAAAATATGATGACATTGATGTAGTCATGACCTTTAAAGAGTCATAAACGAAGAAAGATTATTACTTATATATGTCTTATGTATGTATATATAACTTATATTATATTCCTAATTCTATGAAGATTTTGTGTATTTGTAAGATTGATGTATTAGGACTTATAATCTAGAAGTTGTTTTCAACAATTTTTATACTATACACTATAGTCTATACAAACAAAATAGAAAAAATTACCTAACATTTTTTTCCTGCTATACTACAATTTCTTCAACTGTACCCATGCCAGTTCTTATCTATAACAAACTGAATCAGTAGTTTGTAAATTAATCACTAGATCCCTGACCGTCGTCGGACAGCAGCGTCATGAGATAACTTTGTGAGCAGAACAGAAGTTCTTCTAAGTTAGTGCAGATCAGAACGCAGATTCAAGATGCATCGTAGCTGACAACCCAATTTTTACTTTATTTTAAAAGTACACAGAACAACTGTGTGCCAGAAACATAAAGTTCTAAGCCTTGACGTTAATAAAAATATCAATTCTATTTGATGATACAAATTGGAAAGAAATAGATTTGACTGCATAGACTTTATTAGCCTGTATAGTATATGAATACTAAGAAAAGCACACACAAGAAGTGTACACAACTTTATGTTTTGACAATAATATTTAAGAAGTACACAGATAAATGACAATAAGTCTAAAAGTATAAAATATAAAAGTTCTTCAAAGGACTTCAAAACTCTTCATTTGCCATACGAAGTGTGAACGTAAATAAATTAAAATTATATCTTACAGCACAGCTTCTTCATCTAAAACTTAATATTTTGTAGTAAATTTTCCGTAAGTCACCTAGTTATCTTCAAGTAATAAACAAGGTGCCAGTTTTCTTGGATGCTTCGTGAGACGCGCAGACAGTTTTATCGAATTAACTGCAGTCTAATCAGCAAACTGAGAATATTCCCTCGGTTCATTACCAGACCCTCGGAAAGTTCTCGTTATAGAGAAGTCTGTAAGAAACAAAACTAATGGCGTCGGATACGCGAGAACTTGGCACTAGAGATTGGTACAAGGTAGAAGCGAAAGCGAAAGATGAAGCCCTAATCCAAATGAAAATCATGTACACATGTACATGTTAACAGTACTTTACTTTCTTACAATTTACAATACATCTGCAATATTTTTTAGATGCTATGCAGAAATTATTCTTTAATTCTCTTGCCAGAAGTTTATTTATTGAGCGCAGGCAGTGTACTTCTGACAAAAAAATATTTTCAGAAAAATATTTAGCTTTATACTTCTTCCCAATCTAACTTACTACTTATAGTTAGTCAAGAACTGGTAAATAGAGTATATTATTGTGTCCCTGGTCTATCATTATACTTATATCATTACTTGAAATTTGGTAATTTACGACGTATTGGACATATATGAATCCATCTTAGTCCAGGTACACTGCGTTAGAAGCTATGTTGTGGCAGTGGGCAACCACCGGTCATATAGGTCTGAAGTGGTTAGTAAAATAGGTTGTCCCCCACGTTATGATGTGAAAGTATGTCCAGCCACCGATTACCCCCTTATAAGAAATAAAAACCGTGAAAATATACTATACTAGTTCACAACTATATTTTAAAATGTATATCTAAAATTTTTCACTAAAACATTTATAGATTGAATTGATATGAAAGTTGTCGATCGAATTTTATATGTAAACGGTCATCGCAAACTAAGTGCTTTCAGTTGCGTGATTTAGCAACTGTAAGTTGCGTGATTTAGCAACTGTAAGTTGCTAATACCTTATTACTAAAAATAATAAACAGTTACCGAAGCCCTTAAAATCAACTAATTGTTCATCACGCTTTTTAGCAACTGTAAGTAGCTAGCCAAAAGTTAAAAAAGTCCTCAAACCGTATGTCTTACTCATTGAAACGCTAACAACAAATAGTTTGACACTTGGACCACTCCACAATAATTTATGGTGGGACGCTGCGACGGGACGTAGCAATTAGCCGCTAACGAAGGCTTCAAATAAATATCATTTCATGATTGATATCGCGGTCGTTGTTATGTTATTTAATGAAGTACCTTTTTTTGTTGACAATATAACAATAACTATTATTACAGGTAAGATAATTACCACATTGAAATAACATATCTCCCAAGAAATATAGGTAAAAAGTAAGGAAGACTTTAAAATGGCTACTTAGTTTAGTAAGATCTTTTAAAAAAGCTTATAATAATTTAAAAATATAACGGAATTAAATGCGCAAAATATCTTTTTCCTGACGTTTCGGCTGGGTTACACCAGCCTTGGTCACGCGTAGACTGCCGGTGCGCGGCGTCTTCGGCCTAGAGTGGAGGCGTCCTGTTGAACTACCCTCACTTTGTCTTTATACTTGTCATAATCACTACACACAACACTAACGGTGCGTTCGTTGGTGAAACTCGAGAGCTGTATTCTCCTATGACTGGATTCCATGCAGGTGACAGTTTGTATCCATCCTCACGATTAAAGTTCTTATACTTTGTATCGTGCGCACCTGCTTTTCAATTTTGGAGAACGGAACATATACAGTCTTTATAGATAATTTATTCAAAAGCGATCCAATTTTATCCGTTACTTCTTTGATATAGGGCATGAACGCTGGCTGTCTGCTAACCTCTGGATTCTTCGTACGTGTGTTACGGCGAACTGAACTTCTTCTACTCGTTTTGTACCCGTTTCTCTTGAGTGCCTCCTGAACGTGTGCCAGCTCAGTATCTAAATGTTCAGGGCCGTAAAGGTCATGATCTCGGTTAGTCAGAGACGTCACAACTGATTGTAGGTGACACGGGTTATGATGCGAGGAGGCGTTCAGGTATCTGTCCGTGTGTGTGGGTTTCCGATATTCAGCATGCCCAGAGAACCATCATCTCTTACATTCAATTTAACATCTTAGACTGCCAGTTAATTTTCACTTTCCATTTCGTATGTAAAAAGTATTTTGTTATGAATGGAGTTAAAGTGATCTAGGTACTGTTCTTTTTCCTGCCTGGTTTCTTGAATTAAGCAGAACACGTCATCAACATATCTCTTCCAAAATCGAACACTAAAAGGCCATGAGTTCAAAGCTTTCTCCTCAAAATGTTCCATCCAGATGTTTTCTAACGGTGGTGCTACCGGACTTCCCATAGCTACAGCATCAATCTGAAGGCAGTGCTGACTTTGGTAGAAAATAGTTTCCTTCTAAACAGTGTTCAAGCAAAACAATATACCTATAAGAGATACCATTTAAAACGAGTTTTCATTTCAAGGCATTCTTTAAGTGGAACATTAGTGTACAACGATTCAACGTCAAAACTCACCATTATCTCATCATGTTCCAACTGGATGTCATTCATGATGCTAACAAAATGTCGAGAATCTTCTACGTAAGACGGTGAATTACCTATTAGATTTATTTTTAAAATACTAATGGAAAGCAAAAATTTAAAAACTTACATAGCTTATAATAGTTTGAAATGAACTGTTTCCAGTTATATCTGGAGCTGGCGTAAATGTAGGGATTTGAAAAATATGAAAAATCTTGAGGACACCTATGCACCTAACTGTGAACATTATAAACAGAGGCTGAACTAACTTGGCTAAGGCCCAACACGATAACGCGGTCTCCGTGGCACGGCAAAGATACGTTTGAGCGGAGACTGATACGAGAACGAGCTTTTGATCGCCTCGCAGCTTTTACCGCATAAAACTTCCCTAGACATGTTTCTAAGTTTTTCAGATTTTGGAGATAAGAATTAACATCTCCAATTGCAGCTCTGCGAAGCAGGAGATTAGGTAGCAGCATAATTGCTAGGAGATTTTAAAGCAGAAACAAATTCCTGTATACCTAAGTCATTTCTAATAAAGTTTTTAAGATATTTTTGTAACTATTGTACTCCGTCAATTCAATTAGGAATAATTTCAGAATATTATTATTAATCCTACCGACAGAGGTAGTTAATAAGAGAGCAGACTGAAAACTTGTAGAATTACAAAATTTATTAAAGGAGCGTCAAACTATACGTTTTTAAAAATTAGTATTTAGTGCGAGCAGTTTTTACTGAATATAGGAAAAGTTTATCTTTTGATGGGACGCAAAATTCGGTTTTTGCGTTTTTACTACTTGAATAAAATGAAGTATTTCATAAATTATGACACTGATAATGAATGATTGTGAATCGTGGTAGTATCTCAGTACCTTTAACAGCTTTAACACAGCGTATCACCTCATTAGACGATCTCAGATCGTGATATCTTACAGAAGAGAAGACCTAATTCTGCGTCACGTCCCTGTTTCTATCCTGATATGTATTATTTCCCGTAACCGTAATAAAACTAGGTACCATTACACATAATATACATTTTATAGTACCTACATCGAATATACTCGTATTGGACATGTTTACATTTAATATTCAAAATATTCGAAAAATTGGAATACTGAAGATCATTATTCGAATAGTAAACGCGGTGAATATTCTAAAGCCACCTAAGTCCAGATACACTGCCGGCAAAAGCAGTGTTGTGGCAAATGGCTTACCCCCTGTCACTCAAGACAAAAGTGGTTGGTGAAAAGGGATTGTCCCTCACATTATGATTTGGTGGATTTATATCCAGCCACTTGTAACCAATCTAAAAAATATTATTGTCGGAGAGTGGAACAGTAGGGGGCGACACTTGGTATCACAGCTTGCTGCCTGCAACGGTCACGGTGGCTTTCTTTCTTCAATATCATGGCGTACTGCTTTAATTCTCATTTATTATGTCATCACTCATCATCAAGTCAACATTTACTAGTAAATAATATTAAATACGTTTGATATTTCGGTCATTAGACAGTTATATTTGAAATAGTCATTATTATTAAATAATAGTACATTATGAGACCAATGCTCGGATTTTTCAAAAACGTGCCATTACGCACTAGTACAGTTATGGTAAATTAAAAAGCACGCTTGCTTTATAAGTTGCATTGTGAACCCAAAAGCGATGAACCTAAGAACAACTTAATGAGCAAGTGTGTTAAAAAAACTTATATAACATAATATTTAATCTACTAGATCAAAATATGCAAAGACTGACTCTCAAATTATTTAAGTCTTTGGGAAATAACTAATCAAGACTTAAAAACCAAATAATCAAGAAAAAAAAGTAAAGGATAACTTTGTTAATGGAACTTTACCGAATAGAAACAGGTATTCACGATGAAAAGAAACTTCTACTTACTACGTCGAGTGTAAAAATTCGTGGGAACGAAATGGATAAAATAATTCATATTTTTTTCTATTTTTAAAGACATTCTAAACTTAATAAATATAATTACTATTCAAGTATTTTTTTTTTGATTTCACCCTTTTCGTTAAGGTCCTGTATATAGCATAGGCTTTAAATTATTGACAAGAGAATCCATGAAGCTGTTTTACTATTTCAGAAATTTCGAAAAGAATTCATTTAGTTAGATTTTGGGAACGTGCACATTTTACATAAAATTTGTTTGTTCGAGATCTATTCCTAACGACTTTAAGTTATTAAAATATATAATATTTAAAAAATGCTACATTTTTTTTGTATTCCGTAAATTGTGTGGAAATTATGCAGTGTAATGTATGTACTTAAGTATGTAACTATAGGTACCCTTTTTATGAATGTATTTATTTTAATTAATGTTTTTTATATATTTTCATGACATTAACAATCTAATTGTAGACTTTTAAAAAAGATTTAAACTGTTGATGGTTTAACCTACAAAAATATCGTGATTCTTATACGTGATTTTTTTGCATTTAGCTTTAAAAATTAGGATCTCCATAAAAAACTCCAATTTAACCCCATTTTTCCTCTTAGGGAATGAATGAAAAACCTCTGTACAAAATTTCACGTCACCCAGTAGTTTGGGTTTGACCGTATATGAGTAATTCAGTCCTTTAGTCTGGTTACTCCTTTATATATATATTATAGTTTAGTTTAAATAATCATGACCTGTAAATTCAACAAATTTACCAATAAATATATCATATCATATCATATCATGTTTAAATTTTCTGCATGACCCAACCAGATATGTATTTCATATCATTTCAAAAAGTGTTTAAAAACTAATAAATTGATATACGTTTAGATATACCAAGAGTTATTCAAAACAGTTATCTCAGTACCACATAGAACTTTAAAATAACGACCTTCTACTTTCAGCCTTTAACCTTCTACCAAAAAGCTTCGTATAACGAATCATAAATATTCATAAGGCGAGGGCCGACTTATCTTCAGTTCAGTGGATAATTGCCTCACTGAATCCGTTACTAAACCGAAGACTTTATCACTCCGCTTTCGAAGCCGTAACCTTAAGAAAGGGACGTGTTCCTTTGACGGCTATATTAGCCACTAAAGACTGATAGAAGCAGATATTACCCATCATAGTAAGATTTATATTTGTTAGACTTATGTATATATATTTTAATCGGATAGCTTAGATAACTCACGTTACGTACGTATAGCCGTTGTATTGAACCCAATACCTGACATTTGATTGCAATGTAGCATTGCAGTTTGTGAGTGCATTTATGTTTGTAATAACACATGTCATTGCAAATTCAATAGTTTCTTATTATAACCAAGCTCCTAATGACTTATAAAGTCCCTAAACATTAATCTTACAAACACAAAATCTCCATAGAATTAACACATCCAATATAAATATACATACATAGAAATAATCTTCCTTCGTTTATGACTACCTGAAGTATAGAGTCTTAGAAGAATACCTACATGCCATATCTATAAATATATATAAATCTATATAAACATCCTACTGGTTTAAGAAGTAATTGCAGTGTAATAAACGATTATCTCTTATCACTTGAAATGATATCATTAAATTATCTGCTGTCCGACGGTCGGTCAGTTAATACTAAGACTATGCACCCTTTGTTTTTTTTTTTTAATTTATACAAGAAACAAAACAAAATTGATAATGGAAACGCGAGAAGCGGTGTCGGGACCGACAGAATTTAGTGGTTTACATAATATACCTAAAAGAATATTTATGTTCGATACGATTATCATAGAACAACAGGGCTTTGCGTCAGGATGCCGTGTTGCTCTCCATAAAGCTTAACACTATTTTTTAAAAATATCAAAGTTTTGTATTTTTTTGTTGTGTCAGTGTATTTGACAAAATGTGTAGCAATCGTTTGCGATTGTTAATTTTTATCATTTTTCCCTCCGAAAAATGCCCCTTAAGACCCATGTCTGAATGTGTGACTTTACTGTTAATCTAAGTAGATTAACGTAGTCATTACTTATTGAAGTCGCTTTTGTCACTTCAGCTCGTGATTATAAAAGCTGATTTTAAAAATATTTCCAAATTCAAGAAATTAACTGTAACCACGAGCTTATTTGAAATGAAATATAGTACTTGAGTTTTGAATTTAAATAATAAAATAATATCTTTACTACATGCGAAGGTAGCATGCCACTGCTATATTTAAAAAAATATAACGACTGCATGTTTTGGGATAGAAATGCAAATTCTGGTATAGCTTTTATTGCCCTTGAGAGAAAATAGCCTGCCAACTTCACAAAGGTTTTTTACTGGTTAACTATGGCTACAACCACATGCACGCGTGTTGCGGACCCTGTAATCCTTAGAAAACACCACTTTTCATAGGGCCTGTTGAAATTTTCTATTAGATAAAACCACAAAAATCTTATCAATTGGGCCAATCCACAATAATTTATGGTGGGACGCTAACGGGACGAAGCAATTAGCCGCTAACGAAGGCTTCAAATAAAAATCATTACATCATCGTTTTGATAAAAATGGTAATGTTATTAATTACAGACAAGCAGGTACGCTTGTACAATGGCATGTTTGCTTACGAATTGTTCGAAATGATGCCTTCGGCTACTTTCTATCGCACCGCTCGCTATCGCAGGGAGTTCATTCTCGCACTTTAGAATCAAAATGGTCGCCTTCAGTACGGTTTCAGAGAAATTCCTACCGCGAACGCTGGGGTTGTGGAATGAGCCAAGGTTTTCTCTAAGGACTCCATTATGGGGTTCTTCAAGAAAGAAGTTATTAGATTTTTGAAGGGTCGGTAACGTGCAAGTTATACCCCTGGTGTTGCAAGCGTCCATAGACTACGGTGACCGCTTACCATCAGGCGAACCGCAAGCTTGTTTGCCACCTTAGCGGTATAGAAAAAAGGACTTAATTTTGGGTCTAGCAATAATTGATTATCTATTATGTTATATAAAAGTTTGACCAAACATTTGTCTTTCGGAAGCAATACTAATTCTGTTATTTCTATGCAAATGCGGTTCAATATTCAGCATATTGTCGAGGGGAATATTCAGTAAAGTATAGCATATTGCGCATTAAAATTCATTGGCTATCACAAAAATAATTTAAATAAATGACTGTTCATAATCTACTTTATTTTCGAGCGCAGAACTCGGAAAAGATGCTTTAAGGGAATAGGCCAAGTCAAAGTAAATATGAAAAGGACAGTTGGCAAAATGTATAGGAAACGCGGTATGCGCTCCAATCGCAATCATTGTAGCGTCATTGGAGAGGTCTTGCTATGGCTTTTTCCATATTATCTCCCTTAGGTTTTGTACCATTATTGATATAGCTAAGTATAACAAACTATTTTTGTTATATATAGGCTTGGAATTTCTCGCTAACTTATTAATTTAAGCACCCATTTCCATTTTTTTAAGCTTCCAGATTACTTTTTGTTGGTAGCCGATTTAAATACAACCCATGTCTAAAAACTTTCATAAATTATGACGTGTAACTTCAACTTCCAAAGCCCAACTATCAACAGAGGCAATTGCCTATAACTTTGAAATCCTGCAACTGCCTAGCGGGCAGTGAGGTACCTAAATACCTACTGTTTTAATATAAACAATAGGTAATATCAATAACTTATATTAAGTGTGATAAACAGAGTAATAGTGCAATATTATTTCCTGAATTAACTGTATATTTTCGAAGATGGATCATATTTTTCCTCGTAGTCGCTCGGCCTCGTTGTTGCCAATTATCGTCTATAGTTAGAAAATAGGGTACTGGAACAAAATGAGGCCTTAAATATGGGCTACCATCGTTTCAATTCTACATATAGCGAAGGGCGCAATTACACGTAAAAATCCATTTCCAAAGTGATATTACTTACCAATTTTTACCTAATTATAAGATTTTCTCTAAAATATATTTTTTTTCCTAGAATAAAAACTCAAGAATCAGCATAGATGTAAATGGGGAACATAACTTGCAGAAGCTCATCGTGCCGAAGCCCTAATGTGATAGCGGCTGAATTACTTCAGCGCCAACTGATATGAGAACGAGCTTTTGATCGCCTGCCGAGCTTTCACTGCAAAAACCTACCGGATATTTCTTGTAATTCATAAAGATGTGGCCTCTTATTTTAGCTGAAAAGTAGACAAGCGAATCCAGTTTTAAACCAACTTCAAAATGGAGGAGGTTCTCTATTTGGTAGCTTATTTTAATATTGTATATCTAACGCCAATATTTAGTTCTATTAACGTCAACTATACACAATAAGAAGAAGGAAGGAATCAAACTTAATATCGCATAACTAAATACAATACGGTATATATTTTTTTTTTTCGAACAAATACTATACTTATATTTGTTTTACTACCATATCACGATTCGTGTGAAAGAATATCTAAACATATCGTACTGATATCCTTCTCGGTAATTTATTAAATGCGAAATTTTGTAAGTAAGTTACTATGTTAATTATTTCTTCTCACAACAAAAACTAAACAGACCTAATCAAAATTTTAAATGGAAATGGCTTAAACCCTAAATTAATTTCCATTAATTCCTCCCTAAAAAATTTCCTCAAAAATAATAACGCAATGCCTATAGCTACAAACATAGCTCGCTTTAGCAACAGTTATAGCTTGCTGTAGCTACAGTTATAGCTTGATATAGCTACATTTGTAGCTTGCTGTAGCTACAGTTATAGCTTGCTATAGCAAACTTGCTTGCTATAATAAATTATTTCCGCCGATAACCGAACTTATCGCGGGCAAAAGCTAGTTTTATATAATAGTAACAGTTACTACGTCAGTTGTTTGAAGCCAAAATATAATTTCATCAGTTCTCAACACGGCTCACTGATCAGACGCGTCCGTGACCCGAAACGTTATGAGCTGTAAAAGTTTACCCACTTTACTACACCCGGGAAGACCTAACTTAAAGTGTTACGTAAAGACCAATCGTAATAGACCTCTATAAAATAATAAGTTTTTACCTAAATCCTCAATATGATGATTAAAACTGAAGTTGTGTAATCGTACACGTTAATATTTAAGTTTTTTTTTTAGTAAATTTATCTAAGTTATTTGATTTGCTTAAATTATTGGTAAATAATACAATTTAAAGACGTGATAAGATATTTTATAAGTTATGCTCTCTCTCTCTATTGTCGCTTGTTGTAACATGTTTTCCTAACTCTCAAAAATAAATTTAAATATACCTCCTTCACGGGAAGACTGGGACTCTTACCGAGTTTTGCCCTGGGCGAAAGCCCTATACCTATCCATAAACTTAGATACCTAAATGCTCCATCCGAAGCGTGATAAAAAACTAATTTTAATACTTTTAAAAGTTGTTTTGTAAAATTAACGTGTTTCAATGGTAAACATTATTTTATCACATCTATTTAAAAGGAGCGGGTTGGTTCAATTTCAATTTGAAATTTGGATATTTTTAGTAAATGTTCCAATCACCAAAGATATCGATCAAGAACATTGTATGAACATAAACCTAGCTGTATAATAAAACTGGTTGGCCGCGCGCGGACCAAATAAAAAAAGTTTGTGAACAAGTGAAAACCGAGTAAAATGAATTCCGCCTTTGTAGTTGTTTAATCAAATTCGTTATGATATTTTTATAAAGAAAACGTGCGTTTTCCTCAATTAGTGATAATGAAATAAATAAATGTACTATTCTTCAATATAAGTCACACTTATCTCTTCTCTCATAGAGGGTGATAAAAAGAAGACTGTACCTATATAGCTAGGTCGCAAAATTATTTTTCCTCGTTTTCTTCTTTATTCTACTCTAGAATCCTTCGCTCCACTCTGGATTCAAAATGGCGCCCTCGCCGTAAAAATATTATTTTGATTCCTTGTAATACACTCTACTATTTTATTTCTTACTGGTGGATTATGGTTTTTTATACCACCAAGGTGGCAACCAAGCCAACGGTCCGCGTCATGGTAAGCTGTCACCGCAGCCTATGGACGCTTGTAACACTCGGGGCATCATCCGCGTGTTGCCGACCATAAAAAAATCTAATAACTAAAGAAGAAGTAGAAAAATAAAGTCTATATAAAAATAAAAAGTTCGACATAATTTGACGTTTTATAAGTTCTTTATACATAAGTACAAAACACTATCCATTAGTTTTGTTCTTTTCAATGCATCTATTACATTGAAAAGAATAATCACGTTGGTACTTAATAACTATGTGAGTTAGCAGTAAATCGATGGCTGAGAAGTCAAGAGCTATCTCCTGGCAGGCTTCCAACAAATTCTGTACACGCCGAGTTAAAATGCATTCCCATTAGGCTGCGGGCGGCATCTCGAAAACTCCAAGTGCAACCTATCTCGAGTAGGTAACTAGAGGAAATAGGGGTCTTTCAAGCGAAAAACGGGAGCACGTATTAGCTAATGGAGTTTTGGAGTTACACATATCTGTACATATAATAAAAATAAAAACGATTTAAAAGTAGGTATTCAGCGAAGCATATATAAAAAGGTAGGTAAGTATGTACTACAGCGTTGTGGCAGTGATGAAATTGTGGACAGCGGCAAAGAGTTCTCCTGCCAGGCGAGGTGTTATGCTTGGGGACCACCGTGGTCCACTTGACTTACGCTTCGGTTTCTATATGAATATGCTGAACTGCCAAAGAAACTTCGATAGCGCGATGTAGGACGCGTGACGTCAGCCTTGCTTGTAGCGGTACGATATGATCCGCTACAAAATCTTAAATTATCGGCGTGGAACTCCTTAATTAGCTCATAAATTATTATACTAATGACGTTTGCTGTAGCAAGTTGTAGCTATAGCTATAGTTCGTTTTAGCTCGGTTATAGTTATTCCCGCGGTAACTTTTGAATTTTTCGGGATAAAAAAGCCTATGTGCTATTCCATGACCTAATCTATAGATGTGCCAAGTTTCATCCTGATCCGTCCAGTGGCTAAAGCGTTATTCAGTAACAAACATCCAGCCATTACAAACTTTCACATTTATAATATTAGTAAGATTTATTATTCCTGAATTACATCAAAGCGTGGAGTGTTGAAGCCCGGTTATAGTTAAGTACTTTTGGTAAAACTTATACTTACTATGGTATCCTAAAAACCGATCAAGTGAGTATTTTGTAAGTACCAACGAGGTGTTGGTCAGAATAAAATATTATAGAGCGGATATTTAAAAAACTTAGGAACCGATTTTATTTAGACAAATATAATAAAGCTTTAAACTCACTAAGGGTCTTTCTTTTATTTTAAGAACACGGGTAAAGCCGCGTGCTCTCTTATTCCTTCATTTTGCAACGCCGCAGGTGTGTCAACTGGCCTTCTTGATTTTTGGCAAAGGGTTAGCTGGAGGGGCTATTCTATGAATTCTTAATTCACCAAGGATCTACCCATCTTATATCGTAGAAAAATATAGCAATAGGTACCATGACAATGACCTAATTCTGCGCGGTCAAAGGTAAAGACTAATTAAAAAAAGCACTTGAGACGATGGGACGAGAAGGAAATTTCCTCTCTGGCATTGTTCAATGTATGGATGATATACCTAAAAAAAAATTTCTTTTTTCGTAACAAATGTGTATGGCGGTTAACAAAAGACACTCAACTAACTCCATTAAAATTGCATTAGAATCGTAGAACAGACTAATTTCAAGGATTTGGCCTGTGATATACGAACGGATGGACAGAATCCGCAGAATCGGATGACGAAACTATAAGGGTTTGTTTGCTTGTTTTGCCATTTAGCTACGGATCCCTAAAAAAGCAACATCTACACGCCGCTATGACACTGCGAGAAAATGAAGTCTACTTTTAAACAACTTCAAAAAAGGATTAGGTTTGTAATTGGGTTGTATTTTTATAACTCACGGAACTCCGTCTTTTATAAACATATTTGGAAATAGGATATACTTCCAAATTGGTTCCATTTATATCAAAATCTAGTTCTGATAATGGAATCCTAGAGGGTACTCCTTTAATTAAATGTGCAGATAGCGATTTTGGTATGTTCAGTAACCAATCAAGCATTTGCATTCAGAAAGTATTATTTGGTGAAGTGGAACTGATGAAGACCACAGATGACCACCGGAACATCTTAAGGATACGTATTTCAAGTGTGGCTACTTTAAATGGTTCGGATAAAAATTACACCGATCTGAAGAAAACTGATCTGATGATGAATCAGGAAAGGTAGGAGCTGAAAATTCGAATCAAAACAATGTGCTTATCCTAGCCATATATCCAAAAGACACAAAGTTAATCAAGCAACGCCTAGTTACCTACGTTCGTGTGGATTTGCCTGCACATTATTTTTCAATCAGCCTACAATCCACTGAAGAAAAGAGGTCTCCTCCCCTCCCAGAATCCATTAACGAATCCCCTGAGTGATAACGTATTTTCACTGGGAATTGTAATCAGTTTTAAATCCAACACCAGTGCGTTTTTATTGCCGCGAGCTAATGTACTACGTAGCATTCAAATTCTAGGCGTGCGGCAATGGAAACGCACCGGTGTTGGATTTGAAACCAATTACAGTTCCCAACACGATGGGCAAAAACCTAGATAGCCAAAGAGCTCTGAGTAGACCCTTTTGCTGAAATATTTTAGGGACATTATAAAAACTAGTTTTATAAACAAATAGTCATTTTATTTCGATACAAGGTACAATTACAATTTATACAAGCATAATGGCGTTTACAACTAACAAAAATATCAAATAATATCTATTGACTAATTTAAAATCTAAGAAAAAAGTAGCACAATACATCTGTATAGACAACACGGAAGATTTTTGCAAATAAGATCTTTGTATTCTAAAATAATAACTATTCGTTTAATGGAACGTTTTTTTGCCATTTCTTTTACAAAAATCCAGTATTTTTATTCAAAAATCAATGAAAAAAACAGGTAAGTATATAAAGAAAATTATAACATACCTACAGGTGGTGATTTTGTCTTGTTATAAGGATCTATATAATATACTTAAATTGTAATACTATAATTTTGGATAAACCTTTTTTTTCAATTCAATTACATATAATCATTTTATACAATTAACCAAAAAAGCAATTTTATTTAAATATAGATATTGTAAAGAACCTATATCATATTTTTGGATAACTCGGTTTTTTTTATTGCTAGATTAATTTAAAAAAAAAACATTTTTTACACAAAACCCAGTTTTTAATTATTAATTACATAACCTACCTAAGTCTTAAAAAATGTAATCAATAAACTATAAGAATAAACCATAGACGATCATGAATTATTATTGATTAGTAACTAACTAAAAGAAACTTCACACTAAAAAATCTAACCAATTATTTTTTTCCCAAACAAGATTTATCCACTGTACAGTACAGTACATTTCTTACACAATATGACACGTTACTAAACTTTCGCTGTTGGTCCTAACAACTCCCAAAATATAGCTATTATTATGAATTGATTTTATATGACTAAGCAGTCTAAATAAAAGAATAACATGCTATGACCTGATATTAATTTTAAAATAATAAAATAAATATAATATACACACAAAATATATTTAAACAATTATGTTTACATGTGTATATGAATAAAACTTAAACAAATTGTTAGACATACTCGTTTAGGAGCAGGTAGTTTCAATTAATATTGACAATATGGCAAAATTATACAAAACTTTATAATAAAACTAATGATCTCAAAAAGATTTATTTTAGAAAGATTTATTTTTAACAGAAAAAAATTATTATAATCAAAAAAAACCTTCAATCTATTTAGGTATCTTATCATACAATAATTACTAACTACCTTTTTATCCCCTCTTTTTAAACAAAAACATTGACAACTTGCAAAAAAAACATAACAAAACCAATTTATTTTACGGAAAAGAAACTAAAAAAATGTAATGGTCTAGTAACATAATTTAAAAAAGCATCAACAAAAACGACTTCCTGTGGCTAATGCGTTCAATCTTCTTAAAATAGTTCCGAGTTTAAAATAAATGGAACATTTTTATACTAAATAATCAAATATTAAGTTTGATTAACATTGTATTTTACTATTAATTAACTGTTGAAACTTGAGTTTTATTTAACATAGCATTATTTAAATTAGTAATATACCCAATATTGTTTAACGTAAGTACATACATAGTGAAAGGTAGTCACGTATATTGCGGTAAACAAAACTACTACGAAGCGAAAACTATGCTTCATCACAAAAAAATTTACACATGAATTTAATTTAAAAACTTAAAAGTGTAACTAAAAAAAAATATTTAATTAATAAAGGATACAAATTAAAAGAAATTTAATGCAAAAATGTATAAAAACTAACAATTTGAAACAGATGAAACAAAAATAGAGCTTAAGTATTTATGAAAAGTATGTATCCTCTATCGATGGTATTATATAACCTAAAATAATAAAACTCATTTGCAAATGTCATTAAGTTTCACACGCAATATCCATGAGACTAAATATCATTCGTCACATTAGATGAATGTAATTAACAACAGAATAATCATCAGAAAGCTAGTTTGCAACTCAATATCAATGTGTAACTATGATATAACAAACTTGCAAAAACTAAACTCCTCGTACGAACTTTACTTATTTAATAGGTCATTTACTTCAAATACTCAATTCAGTACAGAATAACTATACAAGTATGTACACATTAATATGAGGCAATCTTCCAAATAGCAAACCCATAGTTTATCATCTGATAATAATATACAAGGTTCTAAGGTAAGTCAAAATTGAATGGTTGATAGTTCTTCACTAAATTTACCTCTTGATTCATTACCAAGTACCAAGTTTTTCTTAATCTTTACCAAGTAGTAAATACGAAATTTACTGCCTTAAACCCTGCAAAATAGCAAGTACGGATTCTACTTTCTGACAAGTTGCAAGTAAGAGTACAACTGTCTGATAAATAGCCTGTAAAGAATAAATTAGAAGTAGATCAGATGCTCAAAGTAAAATTTATAGTCAGTCAGTCAGCGCCAGGCAATTATTGCCTACTAGGATAAGAGAATATTCATGCCTTTTAGCCTTCGAGATGTAACTACTAAGATAGATTTTATAATGGGATCTTATAATTTACACGGAAAATTTATAACATCAACCATATTTGTTTATCCAAATAAAGTAAGTCAACCTGCACATTTTCTTTATTTAAAAGTATTACATATGTTACCAGGACTTAATGTCAGCTTATTAAGCTCAAAAAATATCGTTTAATCTGCGTAATACATGTTCATTACTTACTATACAGTGCATAATACCGACCATTCCGCTTTTTAAAACAGCTAGCGTTAAGGCTCGATTACACGTTGTTAAGTAGACACTAGTAGGTGTTTTCAAGTATTTTCAAGTTACATAATAAAATCAGTAACTAAACGGACACACTGGTTGGTATAATGGCTCATTAAAAAAAAAATCTGCAAGCGCTGTTTGAGTTTTCAACAAGTATTGGATTTTACCTTTCTTATGAACTAGCGCCTATTTTGAGCTAATTCTGCCAATTTCAAGTTCTTGAAGAAACTATGATATTTGTCACAGAGGAGTATTACATACCCGCGTATTTAAATACAAAAATAAGCCACACGGAATTGCACCGTATCTGGTGTGCGTTACTCCTAAGAAGTAAATTCATTACCCAACCACGACAAAGCAAAAGGAGGGTTATTATTTCGACCGGTATGTATGTAATTATTAATTCTATGGATTATTTGTTTCTTGGAACATTATAAACTACTGAAAAATCCTCATGACTCTCAATATCTTAAGGAATTAAGTCTTTCCAATTTCAAAACATAAACCTACTCGGGCGAGTTAATGTGAGTTAATATGACAACTGGCCGCGTGAAGTTTATTCAATCTAGAGTGTGCAAAAGTAGTTAGTGTATTTATTTAAGATGCGTTATGTTGACTGCTTTAACGCGTTCAATGTCATAATCCTGCCAAGTTAAAAAGTCATAAATTCTGTATAACACAGTACAAATCTTGGTTCATTCTCTTTGGTAGGATTACCGCATTATGTACATTATGTCGGTCAACAAAACGCCACTTAAATATTCATAGTGATGTTCAGAGGATAGCTGTGGTCGTGTGCCACATGCCACCTACCGCAAAAAAACACCGCATTCTAACAGTAGTAACCGATCATTCGGCAAAGTGGCAGTAGACCACGGCTATTCTCTGAACATCACTATGAATATTAAATAAATACACTAAAATATAATATGTGTATGTTGTTAATAGACGATAACTACTGAATAGTTTGTACATAATTATTTCTGATGAGAATATTTTCTTGTTTCATACTTTTTAGAGCGTCATTTTTTAGTAGTCGGGCTTTAGTTTTTGAACTTATTTTTTATTTTATATAAGGCGTGTGTTGTTCGAAGCTTCAATGCGTTCAATGACAAAATACAGCCAAATTAAGACGACAAATCTGTATGAAAAAGCTATATAAATCTTGGCTCTTCTCTTTAGTTGAATTATTTACATTATAAGCAAAACACGACCGTAAATATAAAATATAATGTAAATATTATTATTTTCAGCCTAAGGGAGAAATTCGTAAGTAAAGAAGCTTTTATGTAGTTTTAATATAGATATTTTTTGAACTGAATAAGCCTTACTTAAAGCTAAATTCACAGAGGTATGTACTCTCTGATTTGCTGTAAAGTATCTTGATCTGTGGACTGAATCAGGCGTTCAAATGTTTCTGCTCCAACTTGATTTTTTAATGTTTCCAACTGAAAAGTCAATACAAACGTCAAAAACAATATAGATAAATATAATATACATTTTCTACGCCTTTGCTTCGCCTAAATTTATTTTTTTAGGCTCAGGAAGTTTTATGTCTTGAAAAACAATCTATGTATGGAATAGGATAATTATTCAAAAAGGTTAACACGACAATACACAGTGATACGAAGCCAAACTTTCAGCTGTTTTATTTCATGATTAATTAGTCTTCTATCTTGATTATGTCTTTTGATAAATGATACGACTACACCCTTTCGGCTATATATTTTTTAATTTGACTAAATAAAGCTTGAACTAAAAACATAACATATAATGTGGAAGGGAATATAGTGCCTAAATTGAAATGGGAGAGATTTTCGAGAATATTAATTAAAAAAGTAATGACATTTCATGGTTCTGATTCACCTAAATAAATAAAAATAATTAAAACCTACTGCTATGTCTTTTTACTGTGACTTGATACTACTGCAGTTATTGTAGTATGATAAAATGCTGCCAGCCTTACCTGCCAGCCTTACCTGCTAGTTTTACTATCACATTACTAAGTATTGGCTTTCGACATTAGGTTTGGGCATTGTTTTCGCGCACTTTCTATTTGTTTCCACATGTAATTTATTTACAAATCATGTGACATTGACAACGTCACAATGAATGTTTTCTTTTTTGGTTTTTACATTAAGAAAAGAGAAAATTGCTTTCAAACTTCAATTAAAATAAGTACTTGTTTCTATGACATAGATATCAGCCGCAATCTGTTGACAGCATGGCGCCTGAGGGTGGTAGCTTTTGACATTGACGTGGTGAGCTTAACGGGATCATTAAATTTAAGTTTTTAATTTTTATTTTATTTTTGTATGAAAAAAATTATCACGTTAAAGACAAAAAATACATTCGTTATCTTAATTTATATTCTTGATACTCTATCCCATTTCAATTTAGGCACTATATTACCTTCCACATTATTTAAACATTAAATTTAAATTTTCTGGAAAAGGCGACGTTGACATAACATTATTAATCTGTGTTAATTTAACGTCAACTGACTTGGTGATGCACGACAGCCCTCAGGTCCAGTGTCCTCGAGGGGTGGCACGCCGCCAGCCGACGGCGACGCAACTCGTGGGGGGTGTCGCCTCCCGCCTCGCTGCCTCCCTCCTGCCAGCGCGTCGCCGCCCCGCGACCCTCCAGAGGGGATGCAGGTCGAGATCCCGGCGGAGCCATTAGTCCACTGAACAATCGAGTACCGAGGCACTTGTTACCCCCTTTTGTTGAAGATATACATACCTACATACTCAAGACCAAAGCAACAAAGTCCCCGCCTTTAGTAGAAGTGCAATCTACAACTCTCAGATACATTCTAGGAACAATATAAAATTCTATATAAAACTTTATCAATCAATCGACCTAGCAGTTAGTTACTGCTGGACATAGGCCTTTTCCATAAGTGCCACCACACCCGCTCCTCCGCCTTTCTTATACCTCTCTACCGATCCATGATCTCCACTCTAAGACTTGTCTACCTTAAAGGCTATTATGTATATTGGTTCTGCGACAAATATGACTTTCCTACCGTCACTTTAGGTTGCTTATTCTGCCTTCGGTTCTTTGTCGGATCTCTTAATTTCTGATCATATCCTACAAAGAAACTTTGAGCAAAACCCTTTCCACCACCGAGCGGTAAGCGATATATAATTTTTGGATCAAGATCAACTGCTAGTGACCACTTTTCCACCACAAGTCATGACAGGCAAAAAACTAGGCTAATGGATCCTGTCCGAAATTCACATGAAAAATATAAAAATTACCAGACTAGTTTTAATTCTCAGTAGAAGTACAAACCAAATTTGAAATATCCTGTCCTCTTAAGGTCGATGTGTCAAACTATCTATACTTACTCGACATATGTGCCATTGTCGTCAGTTTTCATGACGTCATTCAGCACTTCAGTTATGTGCAGCATGATAGAGGGGAACTGCTGTAGTACAGTCGCGTTCTGCGTCGTCAACAACGCGGCCACACCGAGCGCTGAAAACAATTGCATTATTATAAGAACAGAAAAGAAACAACTATGAATTTTAATTATTCAAGAACCTCCCCAGGTTACTTACTTACTTACTTACTTGGCTTAACGACTACTGTCATACGACAATATCCAGGACTGACGATTTGACGTACCGTGGAGCTCAGAAAAATATGTACTAATCTGATAACTGACCACGGCTAACATAGCTTAACTCCTATCATTTTCAATAGACGAATGCTACCGACCCACGAATAGCGTTTTGGCCCCGGGTCCCTCGTATCTCAAAGTCCCGGAATATTTCCGAAATTTCCGAAACTGTCACATGTCCCAGGACTTTCGGGTTTCGGAGATTTGAGATAAAACACTGAAGCTTGTATAGAAGAAAAACGTTTGGACATTACACACGGCGCCATCTGGTCCTAAACTAAGCCAAGCTTGTACTATGGTTAACAGACAACGGCTAAAAATACGTATATATTCTTTTTTTGGTAAATACACATAAGGTTTCCTGTAAGAGATCGCTTTATAACGATAAGGCCCCCTAGTTGTACTATAATATATAAGATTGTATGAATGTTTAGTTTTAAATTATTTGGTGTTTAATAAAAGTATATTCTATTCTATTCTATATTATACATAGAAAACACCCAGTCCCAAAATAAATCATAACATAATTGTTTGTCTTGTGCGGCAATCGAACCCACGCCCCTCGATACAGCAGTCGGGTTACAGAGCCAAAAATATTTGCATACGGCTTGCAATCCCTAAATACCGTTTTTATTTGCTTTGAGTCTAAATAAAAAACTGTACTCATTACTTTTGGGAAAGATCTTTCTTTCAAACTTTATAAAAATATTATTTGAAGAATAATTTTTAATCACTATAATTATATTACCTTAATTTGTATGCAAACATAATTTAATAAATTTAAAATGCTGCCGAAAAATTGAATTATTATCATTAATGAAGGATTTATTATGAATCTACGGTTTTCAAAGGCAAAATTTGATTCTAATTTAATTATATTATTAAGTAAATATTGACTAGCAATAAAATAGTAATTAATATTTGCGACATCTTAGGGACACAACAGTTCAGTTTAACACCCCGGGGGTTAACCCATAAAATCATCAATAAATAAAAAAGTAATTTTGACGATTCAAAAGTGTTTGTAAAAACCTAATTTGAATAAATGAAATTGAGTTTGAGAGTTTGATAAACGTCTTACCTGCTACCTTTCCTCTTTCCACCTGAGTAACAAGATTCCCCCTCTCCGTCCAGACATGAAGCACCCTACTTAACACCTTCACGGAATCAGAATCGTACTCCACCAATCCAACTGAAGCTTCTTGAACAGCTTTGTAAAAAAGATCCGATGACAATAAGATAACTCTGGACAGTATGGTCAACTTCACTGACAGAGCCATTGGTAAGTCTTCTGCCTCTAGAAGTCCGCTGTAAAAATGTTGTTCCATTTGTTATTCAAATTTAACTTGCTTGAATCACATCTTTTCTTGCTTATTTCTTTCAATAATTAAAAAGTTGCAAATCGCCAAATCAAGTAAATTGTGTGTGTCAATAACTGCATAGTTATATAATATTATACATTTGCCTCATCGTACATGACAACATTACAAAGTATCGTGCTACAAGTATTTAATGTCCTTCTGTGTCACTACAGCTGCACCGTACAAGTAGGTATCTAGCAGAAAAAACTGTTCCCGTGGAAACTATATATTAAGACAAAAAGTCACCCCTTTGCATCCTTGTAACTATAAAGAATAGTGCCCCTTTTTTCCGACTTGATTTACAAATATTAATATTTAAAACAAAAAAATTATTTGAATAAAAAGAAAATTTATAAAACCATATGTTTTAGGAACTAGGAACTCAGGAATAATGTAGCTCACTTCTAGTCTAAGAATTTTTTTTAATTTACACAAACTAACAAGCAAATTTTTGCCTATTTATAATATAAGTGTAGATAATTTTTTTTTCTAAACTGACATTGCAGTTGGCTGTTGCAGCCATTACTGCTTCACCGGGCTTTTTGGGGCGAGACTCTGAAGAAGCCTCAGCCCATATAGCGTCACACGCTCAAGGGCTCCCCGCGGGGGGAGCCTCAGCTTGGGTTGTCGCTCTCGGGGGCGTCACTTCGACCGGCGTTAGCCTCGAACCCGAAGGTGAGTCACCGCCAGGAGGGGAGTTCCCCGTTACGCGGGTGCGGTTGCGATTGAGTGGCGGCGAGAAGCGCCCCGGCACTCGTTGATACCTCGTGTATCCTTGCGGGCGCCGACGAACCCGGGGACCCTATTAGGGGAGGTCGTAGAAACTAATCTCACTATCCGGACAGCGAGATCGTCATCTGGGGCCCTATGAACGGGCCGAGGCCGCCTTACTATAGTTTTGCGACCATGCCGAGGTCGGTCGGGGGGATGAGTGTAGATAGGATAAATACTAACTGTATAGTCCTGATGAGAATCGGCCAAACAACTTTAACTCCTAAGAAGGTATTTCTCTCGGGGAAGGTCACACTGAGGCAGATCTCAGCCATTTTCAGTATGGCTATGATGCCTTCGATCCTCATATCTCCCATCATATCGTCGAGGAGTGCCATACACTTTCCTCCAGCCCCAAGGAGGTATTCTTCAGGGCATAGCAAAGTGTATGCTTGCATTATGTACATGACTATTCGCATATGTTCTGACGATTGTTCTGGAATTAAACATTTAGTATTTTTATAGAATATCGTTAAGCAGTAATACCAGTATTGGGACTGGCACAAAAAAAAGGTATACTAAATTTCGAAAGTAACTGAATTAAGTATTACAATTTAAAAAAAATTTTAATCAGCGAATTTTTTGAAACGAAGCAAAATCTAAAATTAGTTACGTCATAAAAAGAGACATGATGAAAAAGAAAAAGAAAATATAATAAGTTTCTACAGAACCCTCAATGCGCGAGTCAGACTTGCACTTGGCCGGTTTTTTTACAGTATATCTAGAATTGGCAAAAGGGCGCTAGGCTCACCACAAGCTAAATTGCAATGTAGGTGTGTTTCTAGTAGCTGGTAAACTTCTTCGAGGAATAGAAACAGTAACATTATACATACATATACTGAAGTTAAAACCTCCGCCACTTCGATCATCTTACCTAATATTGGGTACAAGTTGTCCGCAAGCTGCAAAATTACCGGATCAGCCGTGTGAGAGGTCTCCAGTATAACGTGCCACAGTTCCAGCGCGTCTTCTAGCAAGTACACGTGCGCCGGTTCCGACAGTTTCGTGGACTCGTTCACAACGTTAAGAATCCATGGTCGAATGTTCGGAGCACATTCACCTAGCGCCTAAAATAAATAAATAAGAAATATGTGTAGAGTAGCGAACTTCTTGTAAAATAGAATGCTTATTTATACAGACATGCATAAAAATGAATAAGTTCCAATTTCCTTATTCCAATCCGATTCCTAATCCAATTTCTTAATTCTATGAAGGTATACTATTGTTGTGCGTTGATGAACGTTTGATGTTAAATAAGAAATCCACAACTCGTAGACATTTTTGGCGCCGAATCAAACGTATTAGCGGGTCACCTCCTAAATGAACCAATAAGTGAAAACATAGGCTATTCGGTAGCATTGTCCCCGTCTCGCCGCGAACCGAACCTCAAGATTACTCTTTATAGACTGAATGAAACTAATGTTTACGCTGTGGTGATTAATAAGATAAGTGGTGTTTTGTTGACAAGCATTGTACGCATTTAATATGTTTAAATCCTCTTTATTCGCCAATTCAATAGTTCTGTTGCTCTAAAATGAATGCGGTTTTTGCTGAATATGGTGTCACTTCTGGTCCGCATTAAACGCATTGGCTGCAAATGCGTGGAAGGTAGAGCAGTGTGTGGGCTGTCATAATATTTAACGGCCATATTGTTTGTTTACTTTTGGTTAACTGAACGATTTCAATAATTAGGCGTTGTCATAGCAGTCGGTTCTGTCAACAAAATGCAGCAGAAAGACACTTTAGTACTGACCTTGAGTAGGTTGACGAGTGTGGAGAGGGCGGCGGCTCGCAGCATGTTGTGTGCGCGCGCGTGGTGCCACAGTTGTGGCAGGTACGCGAACAGCGCGTCCGCCCCGCCACCGCGCGCCACGCACGGCCCGCAACGCTCCATCACAAACGATATCACGTGCAACACGTGCATCTTCGTGTCACATTCTTCAGACTCAACCTTAAGGGTGTTATCGGTAAAAATTTTGAGGTTAAAATACTTGCTCGTAAATGGTAATGTAAAACTATTTCATTACCAATTGTATCTTTATCTAGTATTTGTACGGAATAAAAAAATAAAATATCATTATGTACTATAAAAGTAAACCCTATTTTGGACTCATGTTTATAGATTTTACTTTGAGAATTTTCAAAAATTATGAATTAACTGCAGAATTGTTGAAACCTGACTATATAACGTGGAAACGAAAGAAAATTAACCAAGATTTGTACTCTGTTGTGTCTTTTTAACTTGGCAGGATTATGACACTAAACGCATTGAGGCAGTCAACAAAACGCACCTAAACTCAACTAAATACAACATGATGTAAAAATTAAAAAATAAAATCACTTTCAGTTGTACGAGTCTAGGTTTGGAGTTTTGGCGCGCATCTTAAGAAGGAGTGGTGTTTTTTTCTGTTTAATTTTTCTAAATTCATTTAGTGTGCTTCGATGTATATATTTTAGCAGTGTTTAAAGGAAACGTGTTAAGAATTGTGCAGCGAAGGCTCATGAATAGCGAATTATGAAGAAATAAGCAGGACATGACGCGCAAATTCTGAAGGATGCACACCAAATCTCCCGCCCGATAAGATAAAACTTTCATATGGCGCTTCGCCAAACTTAGATATAAGCACGTGACTATATTACACATGACTCTGGAGAAATGATATGCTATAATGCGAAATCTGGTCTCCACATCAAAAAAGGAAGGAAGGAAGTAGTCTAGGTTTATAGCCAACCTAAAAAATTTTACTAATTGTCCAAAACAAATTTAAAAAGAAGAAGCAACATACCAGGAGATCATAAAGCGCCGCAAGTACGTGAGAAGCGAACGGCGCGAACTGTTCTACATCGAACGAAAAATCATCAATCGTGTTCCTCAAAGCTTCAGCTGCGGCAAGCTTCACTGCGGCATCTTCGTCCTTTCGAGCAAGCGGTTCTAGCAATGCTGAATACATTGCCGGCCGTAGAGACTGTGACGCGCGAACCCCGCACCATTGGCCTGCAATATATAGCGTACGTAATCTAATATATATTTTTTTAGTTTTTAAAACTCAATTAGTATAATTAAAAGTATTGATAGAATCAGGCGTTACTTTGCCGAAATTCATTATTGTGATAAAATATTATTTCCTTGCAAATCCGCTAAAAACAATTCAGTAGCACTCACGTGCAGAAGTACACCATCCACATGTGTAGGAGTGCAACTCCCGCCCTCCCTCCTTATGTGGACGATGCTAACTTCACTATAACACTACACCACTAAATTGCAAACAAATCTCGACACGTGTTTCGCCTCAACACGAACAACTTGCGTCTCCTGAAGAGTCCTCCTGAAGCTTAGAAGATCTTGACGTCTGCGCAACCGCAGTCACTGAGACAATCCTTGCTGGTATGGAATGTTTTATTCCTATCCCGCGACTAGCTGCCGGTGCCAAAAAAACGGCCGTGGTTTAATCGGTTTTGCAAGCAAACTGCATATGAGGCTTGGACCACGGATCGTAATAATAAGGATCCGAATATTTTTGAGTTAAATTGCAAATTAAATGCTGCCTCGAGGTTCAGAGAGAAAGCAACTGCCAGAGCTAGATTGCAATTTATCGGCAAAATAGGTGGGAGTCGTGCTTTCTGGTCGCTTGCTAAAGCTGCTGAAGGCCAATGGTGCTAAAGAGAAAGCCGATCTTTGCTTCAAACTCTAATATGAACGACGAAGTCGCTGTACCACCTACTATACCGTGGTGCGGTAATACCAAATCTCCAAACCAAAGCGGGAGATCCGGCGGGCATTGCTTTCTCTAGACGTTCATAAGTCGAGTGGACCAGACGGTACAGTAGTAGTAGTGGTGCTTAAGCAGTGTCCTCCTGCGTTATGTCCTGTATTCACTCGCCTCTTTGCGCTTTCCTACCACACTAGGCAATTTCCGGCCTCATGAAAGACTGCGATTGTGCACCTAGTGCCCAAAAAGGGTGATAGATCAGATGCATCGACTAACAGGCCTATTGCTATTACCTTTCTCTAAGATGATGGAGCGTGTGCTCAACACACAGCTTCCAGGATACCTAGAACACAACCAGGTCAGCGACCGTCAATATGGCTTTCTCGACTGGTGACCTTCTAGTGTATCACACACCGATAAGAGTCAGGGGGAGGCATTGGCATGTAACCGGGACATAGCGAAGGCGTTCGATCGTGTCTGTCACCGGGGTCTTCTATAGAAGTTGCCATCTTACGGAGGGCCCGAGGGTTTGTGGAAATGGGTTGCTAGTTTTTTGTACGGCAGGCGCATACGAGCCGTTATTGACAGTAGTTGCTCTAACAGCATGGACATTTATACTCCGACAAGGGTCTGTGGACATGTTGGACATCAACAACATACATTGCTATGCAGATGACAGTACTGGAGACGCTAATTACACGGGTGGTGCTAACATCTCTCGTTCCGTTGTGGAAGAAAACCGTGAAGAACTTGTGTCTCAAATCGACGACTCTGTCTAAGGTCTCTGCCTGGGGACGGGAAAATTGGGTCCAATTCAACTCTACAAAGACACAAGTCTGCGCGTTCTCCGCTAAGAAAACCCCATTCACTGTGGTCCCACAATTCCAGAACACTTCCCTATCCATCTCCAAGAGCATTGGGATCCTTGGTGTTGACATCTCCAGCGATGTTCAGTTCTGAGATCATCTGAAAGACAAGGTGAAGCTGGCGTCCAAAAAACTTGGTGTATTCAACAGAGCGAAGCACGTCGGGGCAAAGGTTGCTTCTTTACAAATCGCAAGTTCGGCCCCATATGGAGTACTGCTGCCATCTCTGGGCAGGTGCACCCGGATACCAGCTTGGCTCTTTTGACTCGGTTCAACGACGGGCTATGAGAATTGTCGGCGATCCCAAACTCACTTGCCGTATCGACCCCTAAGTCTGAGGAGAGACTTTGCCTCCCTGTGTGTGTTCTGCCGCTGGTACGATGGGATGTGTTCTGAGAAATTGTTCGAAATGATGCCCACGACTACTTTTTACCATCGCACCGCTCGCCATCGGCAGGGAATTCATTCTCACACTTCAGAACCGGAATGGTCGCGTACAGTGCGGTTTCAGAGAAACTTCCTCTCGCGAACGCTTGGGTTATGGAATGACCTCCCTGCCAACGTTTTCTCTAAGGACTACAGTATGGGGTTCTTCAAGAAAGAAGTTACTAGATTTTTAAAAGGTCGGCACCGCGCGTCCTTAAGCTATGGTGACCGTTTACCATCAGGCGGACCGTAAGCTTGTTTGCCACCTTAATAGTATTAAAAAAAACTTAGTTTATCCGTGTTTTGGAGGGCACGTTTAACTGCCGCCTGTCTTTGCTGTTTGACATATGACGGAAATTGTTAAGCCGTGTCAGAGGCCTTATGAGCGGCTTGAAAGAATCTCAAAATCGACAACCAAAGTACCTAAGTCGATGGTAGTGCGTTTGTATAGCTAGCCGAAGGTCTTAGCATTGAGATCCTGCAATAGGGTTCCTGTCAGGTCGGGATGCAATCGTAATATCTTTAACCAGTGGCTTTAAATATAAAATTTCTTGATGGTAGTTTTATCTTAAATCAGCTCAAGCAATTTATGAGAATATAAGGGACAAGGCTTTTGAGACGTGGTATCTCGTGAGGAATTGAAAGTAGTAGTTACATAAAGGACTCACCTATCAGTTGACAAACTCGCCTTCTAATAATTCTGTAATTATCATCTTTGATTTTTAATTCTACATCTAACACTTTCGTAAACCATTCATCGAAATCCACCTGTGAACGCAAAAATAAAATATATTAGCTTGTGTGTGTATCCTTATAAGCCCTATACGTTTTGATTGATGGGACATAGTCCACACTCGGGCCCAATTCGGATTGTGGACTCTATATACGTATTTTTCTTTGACGTATGCAGGTTTCCTCACGATGTTTTCTGTGATCAAAAAGCCAATGGTTTGAATAATAAATGTACTTGGGAAATTAAGGAATACTCATTGGTCAACGCCGGACTCGTACCTACGCTACTCAAGACTCAGGGTTGACTTAAATTTCTTCACAGCTTAACTTTTAAAATTGAAAATTAAGGAATATCATCAGAAGGATTCCTTGGAGGTTTTTGGGCGCGACTTCCTGTTGCTGTAGTGATGCCAATAACTTTGGTGTCAGAGCAATGTCATAAAAATGCCCTTTCTTTACGTCCTTTACGTCCTAAACTTCAAAAATTGGGGTAAAGAATCATAAAAATCAGCTTTATTCAAATACATATGCCAATGATCATTCAAAAGTATTAAAATTGAATCTTAAATTACAAAAAGAACAAAAAAGTAAAATAAATATTAATTACCTATTATACTGTATGGTAAGTACTAATTAAACTTGGCTTATTTATAATATGTAGTTAAATAATAAATTGTTTATCACACTTACTCGTAAACAGTTTATTTACGTGCTGGTAAAGTGGGTAATTATTACTCCCACGGGCTTTTTCTTTGTAAATCTTTCTTTCCTCAAGGCAAAATGGAAGTTTATAAAACCCACGGGCATTATGATTTATTTATGTCATTGAAGTACGTTCTGTGCGTTCGCGCGCTCTACGTACTTTTAACAGTACGTAGACTTTACTTACTATTTTATTTATTCTATCAAGTATGTACAAAAGTGTCATCTGTAGTTTAGGATATAAACTACGCGCCAAGCAAGCAATTATAGTACAATAAATTTTTCTTCACTTCACCAAAGTCAAAACTGAAATCACCATATAGAAATGGTGTGAACTTATAACGACAATAGCGACCAAAAAGCCAGATATTGTTAATGGGGCTCAAAAAATAAATATAAACCTGTTACCACCTAAGCCGAAAGACAGGTAGAAAACTACTCCAGTTTCATTACCAGAAGAAACAAGACGAAAACGAGTTCGTTGTCAGAGAATGTCCTGTTAGCTAAGTTTGGGGTAATTGCCAAAAAATACAGACCAGCCTGGAATTCTCTAGTCTAAAAATTAACAGCATTTTTGAAAAGGAAGTTAGATGGGTTTATGTAAAAAATCAAAGGAACTGACAGGAGAAAATGTAGAAAAAAATTAATAATGATGCTTCTGCTGATAAATATTAACACACTAAGGTATCTTGAAAAACTTTTATGGTGTTTTCAAAAATTTTAAAGTAAATTTTTAAGTATATAAGTTTTTTTTGCCTAATATTTTTATTTTTATATATTTTATACTAGCAAATGTGAAAAAAAAAAACATTTTGTGTAACACAGGCGGTACGGAAATTACACACACGAGTCATTAAAGCCTTTAACCTTCGGCCTTAGGCTTCTCAATAGCCTCTCGTTAGTAATTTCCTCCTTACCGCCCTTAATACACAATGTACTAATATTAATCTTCCTGAGTCTTTTTTCTATTTTATCTTTATTGTAGATACTATATTACTAAGAACAAATTAATACTTATAAGTGACACTTTTGACCGTAAATACAGGTTGTCTTTTTTCTGGTTTCAGATATGATTCCTGACTTAATTAAAAAATTAATGTAGTTTTACTTATTTAGAAAATAAAAGAATGTTCCCAATCAGTAAAATTTGCCATCATCAATATTTATAGTACTTTCCCTCCAATCACGGACTTTGTTTCATCCTGTATATGCCTACAAATTCTACACTAAAGATAAGCAAACTAATCCTAAGCTTACTAACATCGTCATATAAATCGAAAGCTGCCAATCGTACTGCATTGTAAACGGCGTCTTTTTTAAGGATCCCTTGGAGATCGTCGGGCGCGACCCGCTGTTGCTGTGTAGATGCCAATAACCTTACTAATTCTGGTGCCAGGAAATTACGGAACTCGTGAAATAATTCCTTAAACACTGACTCTGTGCATGGCTGTGAAATAAAAATATGTTTTGTAATGCAAACAATCATAAAAATTATAAATATAAATTACGAACGTTAATGCTCCATCCATATTTGACCCCTTGTATTCCCCGCAAACTCAAAAGATGTTGATCCTTAGAGACATCTTTGCAATTTGCAATTTATAAAAATTTTGGTTGCCCCTGCCGGGGTTAGAATCTGGTACCTATTATATGTGACAGCCCAAAGTTCTTCTACGGCGCTACAATGGTAACCTGTAATGGTACCTTTATGTTGTGACAATTAAATATTTTCTACCGGGAAAGAATCACAGAATAGAAGAATTAGGAGTTTGTGGTTTCCGTGTACAGGAGAAATAGAGGTTATTTTCTTGCTCTCCAGCCTTCATACGTCCCCACTGTTGAGACAACGCCTACCTTCATAAGCGAGGGTGATTGGGGCCATAGTCTACACGCGGGCCCAGTGCAGATTGTGGACTTCACATTCGTCTTTTTTTCTTGACGTATGCAGCTGGAAAGCCAGTGGTATAAATACATAAATCAGTGTACTTGAGAAATTAAAAAAAGACTCATTGGTACACGCCGACCCCGGGGTTCGAACCTCCGCCACTTGGGACGTGAAGTGAAATTTAAACCCCTCAGCCACCACCGACTACACATATTACTCTACAGGGTATAAAATTATAATCATATTAATTTCATCCTAATAGAAAACGTTGATTACTCGCTGAGGGATACATGAAATTTTAAATACAATCATATTTTTTTTCGGAAACTAAAGCCTATAGCTGTATACATTTTATATCAAATAAAAATAATACACATAATGTGACAACATACTTCTTCAGAAAATAACTAACAAAATATATAAGTACAAGAGAGTTTTATTTAACGCTTTATATACAAGTTCCTAAACTGAAACATAGAAACTAGCATACCCTTAAACTGTATTTCCAGGATTCTCCAGCCTCATCAGTGGCAAAACTTTCTGGCTCCGAGTCCCAAAGTGCCAGGTCATCAGCACTTAATAGAAAGTAGTGCGTCACCAGGTGTCTGCACATGTGGCAGACCGTGTTCTCGTCCAAGACTTCCATCTTCATTTGATGTGAATCTAACGACACTGTAAGTAAATACACATTGTCGTAACGGTGGTAGAGAGAAAATTTAAACTTACTTAAAGGTTTTTAAACTAAGAAATTTTCGTATTGCTCTAAAACACTGGGTAGTAGTATTTTGGTTGTTTCATACCGTTGCTGTCAGGGCCGCACCTAGGTTCCGAACGCAACCTGTTTTTGTGTTTCTGTCAACACTCTACTCTATGGTTGTCAATAATCTGCACGAATTAAAAATAACTTTTTCTCAGAAAAGTGTTCTTTTAATTATATAAAAAGGTGTTAAGAGTAAAAGTGGCTTATATTCGTACTACTAATAGTGGCTTTCGGTGAAAGAAAACATCGAAAGAGAACTTGCATACGTCAGAAAAAAAAATTACGTTTTGAAAGGATAATAACTAGCTGGGCTCAGTAATGAAAAGCTATTTGCAAAAACATGAGGTTGTAGATCTCATTCATACTATCACTTTTTACTAATAAGTAAATAAGTCATAAAAATCTAAGGCAGAGGAAAAAAGATATAGCTTTTTAAGTCTCTGACCTCAGATTATTTTTATTCTATTATGAGATATTATATATTAGTGTGAAGGTTACTAAATATGAAGGGAGTTATGTTCATACATACATAATCGTTTAGTTATAATATATTCATGATGTGTACACATTTTTTTTCTATAAACATGAAATCTGTATATATAAAAGACAAATGTTACTGACTGACTGATCTATCAACGCACAGCACCAACCACTGGACGGATCAAGCTAAAACTTGGCACACTCTATTATGCATTATATATACTATAATGCTACATAAAAACAAAAAAAAAATTACATGTTTGACTTTGTTTTTAGTAGCTTACTAGCTTATTTTTTATTACCTAATAAGTGTTTCGGTACAATTTGTATACTCTTTAGCTAATTATCAAAGTATTGTATTACTACTTGAAATAGAACTTCTTGCCAGCTCTTTTTGGCACAAATGAACATTGTTACATTGTATTGACGATTCAAAAGTGTTCTTAGAAACTTATTTGAATAAGTTTGATTTGAATTTGAGTATGATGAAATTTTGATGTCAAAGATGCACCTCGCGCTTAAGCTCGCATAAGTTTTCATATAAAATGCAAAGAAACTTTTTCCTCAACCTAATAGAAAATTACTAGCACCAATATATTTACTACTTGGTATAGGGTTATGTGTAGGCAGCATGTAACAATAATGAGCCCAGAACACAAGGGACAACTTGCACTATCTTATGAAGTCCACAATTCGCACTGAGCCCGCGTGTGGACAAAGGCCCGCGTCACCTTCGATGCGGGTAGCCTGGTTCCCAACAGTGGCGACGTATAAGGCTGATGAAGAGGAAACTGAGGTAAATGTTACAAAAAATTGAAAACAACATACTCACCATCAGCTACTTTTGGTTGTTTGTATTCAACACACTGCAATATCCCTTTCACAATGTTAAGACATTGTATAGTAAATCTTTCGTATACGAGAGCCATGCCTTGTTCTGTAAAGCAGTAGTATAGGACGAACTCCAAAGACTGACGTATTAGAGTCACGTAAGACTGCGGTTGGAACCCAAGCACACCTAGAGCCACTTTGGTTAAGTGAATTATGAATTTCTCACAAAGTTCTAGTGGATATATGCCACGGCCTTTGAGTAATTTTCCTGAAATAAAACAAAGTATATTAGGTTCATCCCAAATAAAACTCTTAGAAGCTAGATAAGCCAAAAACCAGAAAATACAGAATTCAGTTTTTTGAGTTTATTATTTGTCTGCTTAAGAACTTCGTCGTCGTCGTCTCAGCCAGAAAACTTCCACTGCTGAACATTGGCCTTCCCACTATATCTTCGCATCGGCTGATTCACCAGCGGCTTCCTTCAGCTCTAACCAGGTGATCTGTCCACCTGGTAGACTATCGCTCTCACAAGGCACCATCTCAGCCGGCATCCACTGTTACATGGAGACCTACCACATATGTCTTCACCTAACCTGCATCTAGTACCTGTCTGCGACTGTAACCAGTGTCTGTCCACCTGGTAGCAGGCCGTCTAATGCTGCATCTTCTAATCCAAGGTCGCCACAAGAGAACCTTTTACCCCCATCTGTTACCAGTTGGACAAGCAATGTAGTCTGCCCATAGACTGACTGATCTTACGTCCACAATTTGTAACCTTTGGTTAATATGATCAGAATTTTAACAAATTTCTATGGCACCATCTTTAAAATGATCCCATTTATATATCAATATAAAAAAATGCCAAAGATTTGAGGAAACAAACATTAACAAAATTCAGCAATTTAGACCTCTTTTGAGATTGTTTGAAATATGTTACGTTCTAATGTTATCATTTACGAAACTTAAACTAACAAAATTTATACTAACTGCATTCCAAACTCGTCTTAGCCCTATCGAAGACCACATTCAAAAACGCTAGTGCATTTTGACTTTCATTACAATTCTTAAATCCAAACACTGTTAGTTTTCTCAATATCCTAAGGCAAAGAAGTGCCTTCTCCAGATGTTCAGTGATCAGCTCTGTCGCAGCACCCTCCTGGATGTGCCGTAGAAATAACTCAGTGTTCTCGTGCCATAGATTTAATATGAATCCATACACTGAATTGGTTAATTCCTGAAAATAAGATTTTTTTTTTATTTTTTTTTATATGTGTTTCATAAATTAGCTACTCACATTTTAGCACCTTAAATACTTCCATTCTTACTAGAAATTATAGCACAAGACAGTTAAATAGTTTATGGGTTTTACAATTTATAAAAGTAAATTTGGGTTTATATAAACATTCATTCAATATTAACGATTATTTCATTCATATAGTTATCGCATGCGATAGTAAAGAATAATCCTACAACGTCTAGATAAGTCGAGACAGTTATGGCACCGCGACGCGATGTATGACTTGTCTCCGACTAGTCATATGTAAAGATATAAGCTAGTCAGGAGCGGTCAGTCCCTAGTGTCGCCACGCACCGCACCTCACGATTGCTTGTCTTGTTGAAATGAATGTGTAGGCCGAGTTTTAAGTATACAAATGTAAATCTTCAGGGGTTTTTACTAGAGGGTAACCAGTGCCGTGGGACACTCACCCACAACATAATGTGGGGGCAGCCTATTTTCACCAACCACCTTAGTGACAGGGGATGAGCCCATTGCCGCAACACTGCTGCGCATGCAGGAGGACTATAAGGACTAACAGAATAATATAGCCTCACTACCAGTTCCGATAAATTATAAATAATAAATAAATAAATATTTTTGAATAAATATTACTTTTTTTGGGAATACATGCATATCATACATAAATACATCCAGACTCAAGACAAACACAAATGTTTATATTATGACATAAATGTTTGTCCAGTGCGGGAATCGAACCCACACCCTCTGCAAAGCAGCTGGAGTATAGGAATTATAGATGTGGAATATAAGAAGAAAATTAGGATTGGGCTGGGACATATCTAAAAAAAAACTAATATCCTGTACTCCTAGGCTCCAGCAGAACTCTATTTCTCTCACTCAGTCTTCTGTATATAGATCTACCACCTTCTAAGAGATGAGTGTTATCTACATAAACATTACTCAGATAACACAATTATGTCTATGTCTGTCTATCTTATCATCTTAATAAACAGTTAATGCTTTACTAAAGTTTAGGAGAAGTAAACATTGAAAAGTTATAGATAAACAGGACCAACAGCTTTCGAGTCAATCTTGAGTTTTCCGGTTTATTAAGTTTCTATAAAGTTTTACCTACATGGAACGTTCTCCTATCGCCGGCCAATCGCTTTGAAGCTAACGCTTTGACAATATGATGGAAAATCAACAAAGCTCTGTGCTGAACAAGTGGTTGTGGTGCTTTTAACGCTCCAACGAGGTCAGGAACTAAATTTGGCCAGTTTGACGGGCAATCAAACCTGCAAAAGATAATTAATAAATGTACAAAACAAAAATTATGCTTTGTAGTAAAACTGACTTCAGTTAACTCCAACTGGTATAACTCCAGTGGTAATCGTTTTCAAGTTTCACTGTCGTTCAATACCTGCGCGCGGTAATGGAACTTGTAATGGTCTTAAAACAATCACCATTGAAGTAAGACAAGTGCTTTATAGGACGGCAAACTGTTAGTTATAGATAAGCGGCATACAACAAGCTCACATGTTGTATTTAAACAGAAATTTACCATACTTGACGCCCAATACAATTTAACAAACACATACGCAACATCTATGTAACTACAGCCATATTTAGAAGGCGTTTCGAGGGTTTAAACTCCCTCCTTAACCCCAAAAACAACTTTGAAAAATATCCCGGTAATAAATAATACGCCTATGGTAAAAACACTATGCTGAAACGTTTGCACTTTTTCAAAGAGCAGTCACGGCAAAAGAACTTTAATTCGAAAAATATTTAGTTTTCCTTCATCCTTTAATTTTGAAATATTTTATAACCTAAATAGTGAAATACCCTGTTTGTCAAATAAAATCAAGTTCTGTGTACTTAGGATATTGAAAATATCAGGCCAAATGTCAAGGCCGAAATATCCAGTATCTTTAGATTTGTTTATGTCACTTTGTCATACAGGGGACTCCCGTTAGAAAAGTTAGGCAAACAAATATACAGTGTTGCACTTTTATGCAGTGATGAGGACACTTAAAACTATTGAAAATTAAAACGATTAAGCTTAGGTACCTAGCTATTTTGGATATCAACACAGCTTGTTGTGTGGCAATCTGAGCAACGGGTTCACTCAGTATGTTGGTATTGAGCAGGCCAAGTCGGAGCTTCTGTTTCTCTTCAGTAGTAATTGCATTTGGCGCATTCCACCTCCAGTAACGATCGACCCCATTTTTAAAGCACATCACAGCTAGCCAACGAACATTTATGTTGATTGAGTGGTTGGACAGAATATCCTGGACAGATACATAATTATATTATTTTTTATCAAAAACATCATTATAACACAAGCATTATAATAATCCTAATTAAGGTTTAATGTTTCTGCACCAAAACAGTTCAAAAGGTCAATTCAGATATTGTATGAGGCTTTGAATATACAAAGTTTTACAGTCTAATTTTAAAAAAAAGTGACTGCTTTACAACAGCTTTATAAAAGCCTTATAGAATAATTGCTCAAAATTGTTATTCATAAATGCATGTTAGCGTTAAAATCCCTTAATAGCAGTCCCATGAAATACACAGGACTATAAGAATTTGTTTAGCAAAATATTCGAAAAAAACATGGCATCCTAACATTAAAAACAGTGAAAACAAAACAAACAATAAAAAATCTGTCAAGCGCGAATCGGTCTCGCGCACCGTAGGTTCTGGAATACCATTTACATTATCTACGAACGCAAACAGAAACAAAAAGTGTGTCACTATGCGGTCATCCATTACCAGCATTTCAATATTTAGTGTGAACATCTCTTCTTTAGCAAAGCTTAGGATAAACTTGAGTGATAGAGGGTTGTTAAATAACATTTTTATGAAAGGCGAGCACAGTTTGGCCTCTTGGTATTATTTTCAATACAGGTTCTAATCTCTGGCTGGCCGAGAAATACTTTTTGTCATTTTTAGGGTCCCGTACACAAAGGGTACAAACGGGACCGTATTTTTAAGACTTCGCTGTCACCGGGCTGTATCTCATGAACCGTGATAGTTAGACAGTTGAAATTTTCACAGATGATGTATTTCTGTTGCCGCTATAACAACAAATACTAAAAACAGAATAAAATAAATATTTAAGGGAGCTCCCGTACAACAAACGTGATTTTTTTTGCCGTTTTTACAGATAATGGTATGGAACCCTTCGTGCGCGAGTCTGACTTGGACTTGGCCGATTTTTGTATACATACTCCAGGAATTATAGTTAAGGTAATTTTAAAGAATTCAAAGAATATTCAATTCAATTCAATATAATTTTATTCAGATTAGGCTACAATAATTGAGCACTTATGAATGTCACTACGCCATCGGTTCGTAAGTCTACAGGACGGGAGACCTTGTACTGAGAAGAACCGGCAAGAAACTCAGCAAGGGCATTTCTTTTCTCCTTTTCTTTTACAGCGTCCAATTAGAATATTGGAAAATGCCCTCCCTATCATAAAAGGACACTTTCCATTACAAACATAAAAAAACATGAAATATAAAGCACAAGCACAACATAAAAAAGTATCTAATATAAACAAAAGACAGTTTATGTATTCATCACTAAGAAATAATCAATGTCTTACAGTATTAATAAACAAAACAAAAAAGTAAGACTAAATACTAAGAATACCAAGAAGTTTGCAAGAGCAGACCAGCCTTCACAGGCGGCACCCGTTCACGAGTATGACACATGAATCAGCCATCGCTTCGCTCAACCATGTTTTAGGGAACGTAACGACCCGACACACACGCCACTTTTGAGAGAGCATGACACACTCAAGCAACTCCAATAAAACTTCGATTGTACTAGTCGATATGTTCGATATGTTTCAAGTCTAACATAATGATCTGAATTCAGCACTTAATTCGTTTCATGACATGTTCTGTCTGCTTTACGATTTATGTTTTCCGTCACAAAAAAGAAATATTAAATCTTAAACACACTCATAATGGATCACTAAATGTATAAGAAAGTCTTCGAATTCGAAAAAGACGTCTAAAATACTTATGCTAAAAAAACTGTATCAGAAATCAAGTAACATATAAAAAAAATATTAATTCCAATCATATTTCTAATTCAAAAAATAAATGTTAAGCCACATAACAAGCTGATAACTTAAAAAGTAAAAGTATAGCCTCAATTATTACAGGAGGGACTACTATAAAAGATCCTATAAATCTCTGCCTTGAACCATAATTTTATAAATATAGATAATAATAATAACACAACAACAAAAACCAGGTACAGAATTTATAATAATATTTAAAATACTCAAAATGGTATATTTTTGTACTACCATGCATTGAAGAGGAAGTTATAAAGACTACTTCATCTCTGAAAATACCAAATCCGTAGATTTTGATTGCATCTCAATCCATATTTTAAAGTCTAAAGAAAAAGCATTGGTGCTTACACATTTAATAAATCTCTTGTTCAGTCCATGTGTATTTCCAGAAAGATTAAAAAAAGCTATAGTAAAACCACTTCAGGAAGTAAAGTGCAAAAAAGACCTCAATATTATAGACCAATTGCTTTAATATCAATTTTGGGGAGCCACGGGCAAAAACTAGTAGTGTTAAATGGGACCTTTAAATTTCTATTTCCGTTAGATTTTTAAGCTGTTTACAGCTTACAAATCGGCGTTTCATTATTGACTAAATACAGTATATATTAGGTACATAATATTTCAGATTCCTAAGTATTTTAAGTTATGCTTCCTGTCTTCATTTTGAGGGTAGAGGTCACTTTAGAAATTTCGCAGTGTCAGCTAGTTAAAATAAAAAACTCACCAAGAGTACTGAATAATATCCTGGCTCTATTTCCCATTCTTGAAGTTTCTTTTCAGCTGGTTTAAGAATGTCAGTATCTTGGCTGGTGGCACGATTTAAAGTATCCAAAACCAGCGCGTAAATGTTGGGATCCATCTTGAGCAGTAGCTAACTGAAGTAGAATACCTACAATTAATAAAGTAAAATGTTGAACTCATATATGTATGGATCAATTACTTTAGCCCTTACCCAGGATACCTCGTACTATGATGACCTAACCACTACATCAACAGATAAACAATCAATATTTAAAAATACTCTTACTGTGGCCCCAGTGTGTTAATTTTTTTTAAATATCTGAAATAGGATAGTTATCTAAATGACAAAATTATTCAAAACTGGTTTAATGGTTTTGTTATATGGTACAAATCAAATCACACACTTCTTGCATGTACTTATGGCCTTAAAAACTTTAGGAATTTTCTGGATAGGATGACTATACATAATTCAAAAGCCGCAGTATTTTAGATCATACAACCTAACCAGTACATCAACAGATCAACAATCAATATTTATAAATACTCTTACTGTGCCCCAGTGTATTAATTTTTTTTTAATTTATCATATCTGAAATAGGATAGTTTTCTAAATGACAAAATTAGGTTAAAAGGTCTTAAAAACTTTAGGAATTTTCTCAGGTATTCGAGTAGTGGGTATTTAAGAGACTATAAACCCTAAATTTCATTCTTTTTGGCAAATGTTTCTCCGAATCTAGAGAACAGATTCAACTAAAATTTAATGACTGTGTTCTTCGGAATATGTTTTAGCCCCTAAAAAACGTGAAAACACGATTAATGAACTTTTGTTTGATAAAAAAAAAATCCAAAACTGACGCCCTTTAACTGTTTTTTTTTTTTTTTAAGTTTTGGCAAAGAAATGTTTAAAATTCTAAGTGCGATTAATTTACAACTTTGCTAAAGCATAGCCGTTAAAGTGCTTTAGACCCTGATAAAGAGCATTTTTTGATAAAAATAATGTATAATAAACTATTAATGTACTTCATGTATTTAAATGAAAATCTCGGTCAATTGTGATCGTGTCATCCTTGGTTTTACTGTCATGCAGTAGTGCCTCTTAAGTGTGACAATTAAGTTAATATGAGACCCTAGCACACTGCGTTTTACTATATTTTAACTACCACATGTTAACATTACTGTATGCATTTCATATATGGGATCAATAAGATCACAGTCACATTTTATTATATTACCGCTGATTATGAATTTTTTTCTTTTCCAGAAATGAAATCTAGTTAGTAACTAGAAGACTATATAAGAAAAAAATTAGGTCAACCCGTAACCATACCAAAGTATAACGGGCTGAATAGTTGCTATTATTTTATTGGAGACATTATTTTTTATTTTGCAAAAACTATCTTTTGCCCTTAATTTGTTTACGTAATATACTAACTAACTAATATACCATTTGTCTATCCTCAGATGGTAATCTATCTTTATTTAAAGTTTCATCAAAATCAGTTCAGTGATTTAGCCGTAACAACGTTGGAACGAAAAGCAGAATGTAAGTCCTTAGTATTTTCACGTGTTATAGGCACCTGAGACAGAGAGAGAGTATGTAAGAGAGAGAGACAAAGCATGTACATAATGGGGTAGAATGGGATGGGAGTGCTATGTCCTTTGTCATGACTGTCTTATATAACTACCCTTTCTGACTTCCGGACACCTGATTTCTTTTCGCCAAAATGACAACACTGATCTTTGATATAAGGACTATCTAGGAAGTCTATGAAAGCAAAAAATTAGATCTGTAACCCGTAACCTTGATACACACCCGTAAGATGTACAGAGTAGAAAATATTTTTCAGGCGTTATTTAAGAAAGCTGTCGCCATTTTGTCTGTATATTTTAACTAACTACCGATATGAATGATGTTTTACAATCTTTTTGTAATATTTGATAGGTACCTAAAGCTTGACAAGAAAATAAGAAATGCTCTAAGGATGTGCCATTAATCCTTTTTACTCTTTGTAACGTGGGTTTCTATACAAATAGGCTTGTCTTCTGCTGTCCACATGCCAAAAACAAATCAGAGACCAATAAACACAGCAAGAAACGTAAACTGAGTCCAGCACGCATACAGACTAGTAAGTGGCCTTCTAATTGACATCCAAAAGGGTCATAGGCCTTTTTGAATACAGAGAACCGTCATTTATTGCTAATAGTAGTTTTATTTAGTCTGTTAAGTATAATTATAGTTTTTAGGGTTGCATCTATATCTCAGCTTTTTTCTGCCTAGCAGAAGCAAAGATCCTACTGATGTAGGTTTGCCATAATAGTCTAGGTACAGACCAAGACATTTTTTTTGTAAGAGCCTTTGGAGGCCTCAGAGGCAGTCAAGTATTTTAAGCCAAAAAAGTTCTTCAGCCAAATCTTTTTAATTTAGTAGACACTTGACAAAAGGTGATATTAGTACTGTAAGTTATGAAAATGCATATATAGCTTAAAGTCTAAAATCATGCGCAGGCCATTTTGTGGTTACTCACATATTCACATTATTATAAACTGTTAATATCAACCTTAAATTAAGAAAATTAAGTTCAGATTAAATTTTTAACCCATTATATTTACTGGAATGAGTTTCCTAAAACTGTTTTTATATATTTTGGTTTGTTGAAAATACCTCTCCAGTTAATGACGCTGTTCAATACATTGTTTATTTTGCAAACAAGATCATCTGCTTTGTGAAGACTTTGTGTAACGATCTTAAGGGAGAGTTCAAATTAAGTTTTGATTACAATCTGTTTTTTTTGTCATGATTTACATTCTTAGTTTGACATCTTTTTTTTTACTTTTAGGGCCTTATTTTTCGTTAAACACACACACAGGGGCACAAGAATTCAAAAAAAAAATATTTTTTGGTTATATTATAACAATTAGGTAACATTAAATTAATTAATTAAAATAATTAAATTAATTTTATATTAGTAATGAGGTAAAAAAATGTATTTTTAAATGGTTTACCAATTGGGAACATAACAATCAAAAAGTTTAAGAGAACTGCAATATTTGGAACAAAAATAAACATGTTAAACATCAACCAAATTTTCTCCTGCAAACGCTTAGGTTGTGGAATGAACTCCCTGCCATGGTTTTCTCTGAGGACTATAGTATGGGGTTCTTCAAGAAAGCAGTTATTAGATTTTTGAAGTGTCGGCAATGCGGGACAGATGCCCCTGTGGTTACAAACCTCCATAGGCCACTAACCACTTACAATCAACCAAGCTTGTTTGCCACCTTAGTGGTATAAAAAAATATCAATCAAGGGTGGAAACAAAAACCTAGAAAAAGGGAAAATACCTCTTTTTCACTTAACACTTAACAGAAAAGATAGAGAGGAGAGGGAACAAAGGGAAATTTGGGTAAAGAGTATGAAACAAATAAAGTCAAAGAGAGAGAGTTTCAGATGCTAGAAGATTGTAAAATGAAATGTGCTAAGAATATACCAGAAGATTTCAGGAAAAAAAGTAATGGTCTTTAGGAGAGTATAACACAAAGGTTTAGTTCATTGCTAATTTAATTAATGCTTAAAAAAAAACACAAAAACTAGACACAATAACAAAGAATAATTAGTTTGCCAATCATTACAATTTAAAAATAAAGAAAGAGTGTTATCAAATTTGTAGATGCTGTTTCCTAAAAACATTTGAGGAAAAATTACAGTTACAGGACAGAACAGGATAACTTAAGATCAGTAAAGAATTTGTGCTTGATTCATCAAGGGGGAATCAGCCGAGTGCCACCAAAATAAGTTAATGTAGACAGAAAATAATTTTTATAACAAATAAAAAAAAATTATAATAAAATTTAAAAAAAATAGATCTTTTATTTATAATTGGTAAAAGTGTGTTTGATTTGAAGTACATGGTAAATTCATCATAAGCAAAAAGGTAAAAGTTGGTTTTATTATGATTATCTCGATTTATGGATCTTAAATGATGAGTATGGGTTAGGCAGGTATTTTTTATTTAGGTTGATTATGAATATTAACTTTATAAAAAGAGATAATTTCAAATAACCAAACCAGGAGGTCCTTTTCCACTTTTTAAATAAAGGTTAAAAGAAGTATAAATTCGACTATATCCCTCGGTAGTAAAAGTATTATGGATGAAAGAGTATTAATTTAGTTATATCCTGAAGAGCACATTTTGGCTCAGATATGTCACATTTTTTTAAAACTGTTAACCTTAGAGAAGTAGCAATATTAACCTTTGAAAAAGGATTTTTTAAATATTAAGACTGAATTCAAAGTTTTTTTTCTAAGTATATTTGTTGAACAGTGGACAAAAATTTGAATAATTTTAAGCTGCAACGGTTGTTTACATAACCTGTAGTGTTTTTCGATTTCAACCCTTTTTCACTAGAGGCACAGATATTCTCTTAAATTATAAATAAAAGACTACAAAAAATCTTTATGATTTAGAATGCATCACATTAAATAAGATACTAGATAGGTAACTAAAGTTAATATTAAGCAGATATTGTCAACTATTTTTGCCTTTTACATTTTAAATTAGACTAAACACTAAATAAACTAACACAAAACTAAAAAGTAGTATGTACCATTCACAAGCAACTTCCGCCGCCCATTAAAGATGCTAAGAAGAGCTGAGTACTGTACCGGTGGCTATGATCAGTCTTTTGGCTAACTAAAGCAGAAACCTGATAATGTTGAAATACCAAGGTGAAGATGATATACTCGTTGGAGATATTCCATGAGTGAATCACTAAAAGGACAGGATAATGATATTCCTCTTTGATCATTATAAGGTTCTTTTTAGCTAACTAAATACAACTCATTAAACCTAGACCCAAAACAAATATTGGTAAGTGGTTAGAAAAAATTGTCAAATTCATGATTCAAATCTATTATCAATTTGCACCCAAGCAAGTATTCAGAAAACGTATAAAGCAGTTGTTATTACAATAAAATTCAGGAATTAAAAACTTACTGCTCACCGCTGACCGAGGCATAACATAACCTAAAATCCTCGTCACCGATGTCACTAACAGCTGATTAGGGATAAATTTGCTATTACTCCACTATCAACCATAGCAAGATTTAAGATTTCAATACAAATCGAATGAATGTTTGAAACAAACAACTGAATAGTAGAAAAAAATGTCTATAAATTTTGACAAAAAATATATGTATTTGCAAATAAATTTTTTTAACCGCCACAGATTATAATATGCACAGAGAAAATAATCCTACCGGTTTATAATATGTATATCTTTCCTTGTTAAACACCACACGTGTTTTGTTAAAGGCCTGTTTTTTAAGCTTGCAATTTCTCGCAAATTTAGAAAATTAGGCAATCGTGTCAAATTGACAACAGGACAGCAAAAAGAAATTTAAATAAAACAGTAAGAGACAGCACGAAAGTAAATGCAATCTCAAAAGCTAAAAAATCATGCTCTTAACCGACATAGGTAGCGGTCTGTTACGTTATAAGAAACCACGCGGCCCTGTTATGGCAAAAAGCTATAACCCGGGTTGCATCGTTTTATCGTAACACAGCCCAAAAGACAGAGAACAGAAGTTCAGTGAGGCTATTCATAAATTCAATTCATTTTTTTGTAGGTATTCCCAGTAATAAATTATTAATTATGGTATTTTGTTATAACCCGGCATTGTGAGCATTTTGCCAATATATAAGCCGACTACTGGAAAATACGTGCGGGCTGTTGATTGAGGAGCGAACTTACCGTTATCTCGGCAGAACAATGCAAACTAGGTTTGCCGCGTTTTGTTATGACATTAAGAATAAGTACCTGCGGGAGTGAATTGGAACCTATTACATCATTACTTTTTAGCTGCCTTCTCTGTGATTATGACACGTCAGTTTGTCTAAAAAGTTATTATTGAATAATTTGGTGTTTTATTAAATTATTAAAATTACTAATCATGCCAAAATATGAAAGAGGAAAGAAATTGCTTCCAATGGTGCCCTGGACAAAAACAGCAAATACTTCTGGAAAGGTAGGTACTTACCTAAATATTACATTAATTTTAGTACCCAACCGTATAACAACGAATAAGGTTATTAATCATAAAAATTAAAAAAATGTATTGATGTTAAACGCCCCTAAATTATTTAAAACACAGCGAACTTTACCACTATCTCCGTAGTTCCCTTAATTATATTTTATGTTTTGATTTAAAAAAAAGGAACAGAAATTTAAGAGCTCGGCTTTTTTGGTTTTATGAGAGTGTGATAAGCCATTTTTGTTCTATTTTTGTGAAGTTGTCGGATTTTTTTATGAGAAAGATCCTCATGCGCCTCTTCTCCACCGCAGACGGACAGGTAGAAGGAAACTGGGCCGTTTAATGCCCGCCTAATAACTTTACCCACGGAAGCCGGCGTGCGTGATAGGCCCTCCAAGGGCAAGCAGGAAGCCGAAAAGTCTTAGTGGCTATTTCTAGCATCGTCAGATGATGGGTGAGTCACACACAAGACCGCAGCGTAGCCAGCTGCGGGCAAGTCCGTAAATGGATTTCTCTTCGAAAAACAAATGGTCTCTATGTATGGAATCAGATTTTTTTTTTACTATAAAATCCTACTAATATTATAAATGTGAAAGTATGTCTGTATGGATGAATGTTTGTTACTCTATAACTCGCCAAAGACTGAAAGATTTTTATGAAAATTGGCATACATATAAAAAGTTCAAAAGTTCCCGCGGGAATAACTATAACAGAGTTAAAAGAACTACAGATGTAGCTATAGCAAACTTCATTAGTATAATAAAGGAGTTCTACGCCGATAACCGAATTCAGGGCGGGCGGAGCCGCTGGCAAAGTCTAGTAATAAAATAAAAGACTTAGGGGCCGGAACGTGAAATGGAAAAAAAAGTTTTTTTTATATGTCGTAGGTGTGGGGTATCGTATGAAAGGTAACTCGTACATTACAAAAAAAAAAAAAAAAAAAATTTATTTGCCTTTTTAAGTTGTGGTTTAAAAAGTTTAAAATGTTCAAAGAATGATGACTATCCCCTATTTTTTACGAACCTATAAGTAGGAAAAATCAAAATTTATTTGGTTTGTTTTAGGAAAATAGTAATAACGAGATTTTTGAATCCGTTGTTAATTTACCATCAAAACGTAAAGAATATGAAGAGGATTCATCTTTCAAGCAGTTTTCTACCCTAAAGTGTACGCAATATTCTCTAACTTATGCAGAAATGACAACAGTTTCACCCAACATTTCCTCAAATATACTTAATGTAAATAATACTATGACTGACACTGCGTTACAAAATAACGGTTTTCCTATACAATCTACATGATTAGAAAACGAAATTGATATTTTGTTGTATCACCGTGAAATTATACCTTCTCTTATAAATGTTGAGTTTTGGACAGAAGCAAACCCAGATCTCACATCAGAAGAAAAAAGAAATTCAACAGTGGAAATAATGGATTTGCCAGCAGAAGACAGTATAGTTTATAATAAGGTTATGAATACGAAAATAGCAGCTGTAAAAGATAAAAATATAAGTTGTACGCAAACGCTATCAAATCAGTATTTTGAAAACACAGAGAAAAACATTATTTTAGAAAAATAACAACCAAGACATAAATCAAATAGAAGATACCATCATAGATGCTGAAGTACAGCCTATAAAGAAGAAACGAATACTAGATTATGAAACTAAGCTTAAAATAAGCAAACAAAAACAACCTATGTTAGGTTCCTGCAAAGAAAGTTGTTTACGAAAATGCACTAAAAATATAACAGAACAAGACAGACATGACGTTTGGAACAGCTACTGGAATATGGATACTCATAGACGAAGAGATTTCATTTCACGTAATGTTAAGAGTAATAAAATTGCCGTGCAATATTCTAACACCTCAAAAAGAAATCATACACTCATTTACAATTTACTTGAAAAACGTGTGTGTAAGACTATGTTTTTACACACCTTCATACACAAATGACCAGGCAGTGCAACTTGTGCTTAAGGCAAATTTCTTGCATAAAAAAACAAAAATTTCAGCGAAGGTATCAGCTGCACCAGATATGAGAGGCTGGCACAAACCACTTCATTCTTTTTCAGATGCATATTTGGACGAAGTTGATAGCTTTATTGAACTGTTCCATCCTGTAACATCTCATTATAGATTGCAGCATGCACCCAAAAGAAGATATTTGCCATCTGGTCTTACATTAACGCTAGTGTATTCATTTTTAAAGACTCATTTAGAAAGAAAATGCATGAAACTTTGTAGCTGGGCTACGTTTCACAAAAGGATCCAGATGAAAAATATTTCAACTCAACAGCCTTTGCAAGATAAATGTCCTAAATGTAAGGCACATTCTGTTGCACATCCTTAGCCATAGGATGATAGTGATTCCCAGCATACATGTAGTGAGCGTAATTGTCAAGCTTGTTGTGGATATCCACAGCATTTAATTAACAAAACTGTATCAAAGGCACAGTTAAATGAAGATCATGCTAAAGCTGAAAAAAAAGATTTGGGAATAGCTTTATTTACTGTAGATATGCAAAAATGTGTGACTATGCCAAAACTAGACATAGAAGGATTTCTTTTTTAGCCGAAAACTTGTATTGTTCAATCAAACTTTAGCAAGTGTTGGTAAAGGTAACAAACCAGTGACCTGTATGCTGTGGCACGAAGGTGAATCTGGTCGTAAAGCTTTTGACATAGCAACCGCGTATGTTCTATTTCTCAAACATTATTGCCGAGATTATAAAACTGTAATCTTATATGCTGATAATTGCAACTCTCAAAATAAAAACAAAATGTTATACTCTGCCTTGCTCCGCCTAATAAATGACTGTAATGATATCAATACTATTAAAATTGAATATTTAGAACCGGGTCATACGTATATGCCTGCTGACAGTGTGCATGGAGCCATCACCAACAAAATGAATGCTTCAAGGTTCAAAATTTATACGATATCGATGATAACGTTCATATATTCAAAAAATCTCGTAAAAATTTGGCTACTCATTTGTATGATTACAAAGATGTAATGATTTTTAAAAATAAGTTACAAACCGTTTTTCCAAGTAATTACAATATTTCAAAGTTCAAAGCAGTTGAATTTCGAAGAGGTAAACCTTCGTTGTTTTTAAAAACAAATTATGAAGACGAAGACATCAAAGATCTTCATGTTTTAACAAAAAAACTAAAGAACGAAATATTGGCAAGCATTAACAAAAAAGTGGATATGTTTGCACAAATCAAAAGAAAAACTGAGCCTGACGGTATTTCCCAAAAAAGATGGATGATTTATCTACTTAAATTTATGCCAAACTCCAGACATAAGTTTTACAATAGTTTAAAGGTAAATGAAACTATTAACGAAGATTTAGATGAATCGGCTTCAGAAAAATTTGATTAGTTTACGCTAAATTTTTACTGTTGTTTAACTTTTTTATTCTAAAGTTATTTTGTACCACTTTATTTTTCAAAATTGAAAAATAATTCAAAAGTAAAATAAAAAATTGTTTTAATAAGTTACCTATGCTCTTTCTGAAGATTTTTTAACATTAAAGAATGGTTAAGACAATATTATAATCGAAATAAATATGTTTTGAAATGTTTTTTGTTTTATTTTCTCTAATTTCAGCAATTTTTTAATAACTTAAGTACCTAAATATTGAAAATATAGGTAATACTTTTTTTTTTGTTGAAATTGTATTTGTACTACATTAATGACATTAAAGTTTAAATAACAATATTGGGTCAAAATGCTGCAAGCTCAGTTTGCATCGTTTAGTCATAATTTTATCAGTTACTAACTAGCCATTTGCTAATACAAAACGTGTTTTTGTCATTTTATAGGATTCCTTCTATATATAGAGCATTGAAGTGTTCATAAGAAATGTAACTGAATGTCATTGAAAAACATTTAAAAAAAAATTAAAAACGTATCTTATGTAATACGACTACTATATCTCAAAGGGCTTTAAATCTTTTAAACGCTGTTTATTCAAAACTACATTTTGTAAGATTAACGCGTTTTGGTTTAACAGGGCCGTCACGGGTTTAGTTGGTTTAAGTTTGTTTTTACCGTATTAAATCAAGTGGACCGGTAGTCAAACTTTAACTATTTCAATCGATTTCATTGATATTATTTAAATCAACGTATACGTAAAGTTATTTATAAAATTCTTCCAATATTTAAAGAGGCTAGAACTCGACCAAAAGCGCACAAGCTTCAATTCTTATCGATACTAAAAATGCTTGAGTGTTATTTTTTCTTAATTTGCTATAGTTCAAGTTAAACTGGTCGACTTTCATTTATTATGAGTGCTTAAGAATTCCTCGCGACTGGCTAAAATGCTGATAAACAATATTTTCTTGTTAGCTACATTATAATGGACTTAACTGTACCGCTAGTAGGTCCATATTTGGAGTTAAAGCTATATCAGACAGACGGTCCAATTAGGGTAGATCACAAATATTATTGACTAGCTTCTGCCAGTGGCTTCCCCCGCTCTAAATTTTCTTATCGGCAATGGTAGAAACCATCGAAATACTCATATAAAATTTCAACCCAATCGGTTCAGACGTTAAGAAGTTATGTGAAAAAGATAAGATCGGAAGGATAATTCTTACTACCCGTTTTCCCGAAGGAATGAATCATTTCCCCGCGTTAAAAAGTATCCTATGTACATCAGGGATAATGTCGGCTTCTAATGGTAAAAGAATTTTTCAAATCGGTCAAAATTTCGGAGCCTATTCAATACAAACAAACAAACAAACAATCAAATCTTTCCTCTTTATAATATTAGTGTTGATGTAGATATTTTATTAGTAATTATCAACATTTTAAGTCGATGTAAAATCAACATTCTGATTGATTTTTCTAAAAGGAAATTAGACACTTTAACAGTGTAAATTTTAAAATTATCAGTTTTCAAAAGTTTAACGTCAATAATTAACAAATTTGTAAAAAGTCATATAAATAGTGAGAAAACTTAAATGAAAACTATTTAATTATAAATCTTATTTATAAACGAAGAATTTAATAATGAAATAAATATAAATTTATTCAAATTAAGAAATCTTAATGTTATTGTTATAGGTCAGTCAAGTTAGATACATTTTTGGGCTAAATAAATATTAATTGGTAAAGTTTTGAATTTTGGTGTACTTGTTCATTAAGACCTTTCGTTGAACATACTAAAAGTCCCCATCGATAGCGGTTGCGTTTTTTCATATCGATGGGTTGCGCTCGCGCCGCCATCTTAAAAAAAAGTACCCTTTTTTTGTTTTTTGCTTATATTTCTGCAATTTTTGCTGATACGGAAAAAAATGTGCATATAAAAACTATAGATTATTAAATATCCTATAAAAAAGCTCATACATATAGCTATTGTATCTCTAGTATTTTAACGGTAATCCGGCGTTAAAGAGGAATATAATTTATTTTTTTGCTGCCGATATACCGTTTGTATTATGTTTGGTTCAAATAATTTTTTTTAGATTTATTCCGCGAAACTACCAAGAGAGAAATAGAGAGAGAGACGAGTGGGTGAGAAAGAGAGGAAAAAGGAGGGGAGGGAAGAGGCAAATGCATTATGTGACATGATGTGTATGGCTGGGTCGGAATGTGTTTTGGAGCTACTTGGTGGATATAAGTACCACGAAATAGCCGCAACTGGCTATCAATGCCGTAAAGCCATGACCAGCCATCAGCTGATCGTCGTCTCTTAGGTGTGCCTTACTTCCCATAAAGACTTAGGCAACTTATTCCGATTTATAGTACTGCAATACTACCAATAGTCATAGGCTGGAAATACTATAACGTAAGCCTAGGTTTCTGTTAGCTAGACGCATTTTGCTTTGACTTTCTTCACGTTATTATATGTCCCTCTGACTCCTATCTGACAAAGGCGTATTAAAGAAATATATATAATAATAGATGTAGCCTGGCCTCAAGGTTGACTGGAGCTAAAAAGTAATTGAAGTACACGCCCTGAGCGCCATGCCTTCCTTCCAAAGACTAAATTAATCCCTATGACGACCACTAAAAGGCGGACTGCTAAGAAAAAACTTAGAGTCGTAATGCTTGCTTAGCACTAAACCAGTAGACACCAAAAATGACCGCGAGGAAGACAGTGAGGTCAAATGTAGATGCGCTCTCCCGCCGCTTACCTCTTTACCTCCTGTCATTGCAGATGCAGTTCTGCAGACTATCAAAATTAAGTTTACTCCTGATTATTATATTAATAAGTATTTTTAACGGGGGATGTCGAGGTACATTTTTTCGCGATGTAGTTAGGGTAGAAATGTCCTAAACCCTCGTCATATAGATAATTTAATTTACTAAACGGTTTGAGTAAACTTTATTAATGGTTACTACTACCACGGTTAGGTGATTTCATAGACACTAAGTATAGACCACTTTACCAAAGGATATTTCGGATTTTGGACAACAGAACAGCGGCACTGCATCACAGATTTCACGGAGCACATTTATACTTATAGGAGCATCATTTTTCAACGTGGCGACAGCTTTTAATAAATACTAACACAACGGTTATTAAGCTGTTACATTTATAAGCTGTTCCACATACACTGTGATCGCTTTTAACTGGTTTGTGACTGTTGGGTGACAGATTCGATGACCACATCAATATAAGAGATCCAATGAGAGCAGGAATAAGATCTAGCTGTGGTAAGCTGATTATTTTAAGAGCTTTCTTGAATTTGTGCCCGTTTGTTAGTCTGTAGCAGTAGCTTCGTAGGCCTGAGGCCCAAGGGACATAATATCCAGAGATTATTAAAGCAAAGTTCATTCAGTACTTCTATGGGGCGCTAACTTAAGCTAATGTTTTGTAGAAACGCTATGTTGAGTATGTTCCTTTTCCTATGGTTGTCATTAACGGCGTAGTTAGTAGCAGTCATAATGTTAAAATTGAGTTTATCAGTCTGTCGAGAACCTTGCCTACGTCATACTCAGGAAAGGTGGTTTTTAACGGAATCTAACGCGATGATGATCAGCTGATGGTTGGTTAGTCTAGCCCAACCGACCACGGCACTGTCGGAAAACTATGTTAGGCAGCCTCGGCACGTACTAACGGCCCCAGACGACGATCTCGCTATCTGGATAGAAATTTTTGTTTACTGGAAGTGGTTTTGAGATGTGCTGGGTTTTCGAGGATACTGAATTCAAATCATTAACACAACTTACATAAAATTTATTATAAAAGCAAATTTTCTAGTTTTGTGCCTTGGCATACGAATAAAGAATAATACGAGTTCTTGGTTATACATTCTCCACAAACTTCTAAACATTTTTGTCAAATCTGAATGAAAAAATCTTTAAATGCACAGCAGTATATAAATCCTAAGACAATTTCAAAAAGTGTTTATAAACCTAATATATATTTGCAGGTGCAGGTGCATTCCCCGTCTCATGTGAATATGATTGAATATATACCGGTGATGATAGCTTCAGTACCATAAATATATATGAAGTCAATACAAATTTAAATGTCAGTGAGTGAGTGGGGGCGAAAAGTGCCACGGTACTTTTTGATACTTCGCATATGAGGTAGGTCCGTGCGTTCGCCGACGAGCGGGGGGAGGGGATATTAGGGGAGGTCGTTGAGACTAGTCTCGCTATCCGGATATCCTGCCTAGTAAGATTTAAGTTTGATTTTTAAGACCCATGTTTATTAAAATACGTCTTTCGTGAACAAGAAGAGCGACCAAGCCACATTTGCCCTTCAGGAAACAGACAGGGATGAATTTACCAGATACCAGACCGTTCCTCTGAAGCTGTGTGGCATATATGGGGATTCCCTATACACGAAGCACCTGGACATTTTGAAAAACAGTTAACGGATATACTTGACCCTGAAAATTTAAGGATCACGTGTAAAATCCACGACAAACAACCTTTTTTGACTTATCTCAAGCTATTTCAAGAATTCACCAAAACAGTAATATGAGACGAAGTGGCCTCTTATCACACTATGACAAACAAAGAAGTTTTTTTAATCGTCGTCGACGCGGCCAGCGGGTTGAGGGATTTCCGGGAGTTTTTAAGGACGCTGCCTCAAGGCGACAGTACGCGGTCCACCCAAACAATAGCGAATACTATTACTTTCGCCTGTCGCTGCAAATACTGTTCGATTGCGAGTGAGTGGGGCGAAAAGCGCCCCGGCACTTTTTGATACCTCGTATATGAGGTAGGTCCGTGCGTTCGCTGACGAACCCGAAGACGTCACCGTCGTGTGGGGGGGGGGACTATAAGGGGAGGTCGTTGAGTGGAGATTTTAGTAATTTAGCTTGAAATAAAGGCAAAGTGTCACAAAAATTTGTAAATCTAAGTTGGCGAATAAATTTTACAGCAGGTAAGCTTTGGGATCGACCCTTTTAGTGACTTTTAAGAATTTGTACAAAGCTGAGCTTGATCTATTTGTGAAAACAACAAGAAAATATGTTTAGTACTTTTTTTGATAGTGTTGTCGATGTGTTTTGGCGAAATCGTCGAAAAACAAATTAAAACATGAGAAACAGAGTTAATATAGTAAGTTGATGTATACGACACTTGCTTGCTGGTGGGTCACAAAAATCTGAAAGAAGCACAGGATTACCAAAAAAAAAAACTACAACATCTTATGTAAATGGGCACACGAGATTGGTCTAGCTTTCAATGCATAAAAACTTAGCTTATGCACATACATTCAACGCATTTAAAATATTTTACAATGACTTTCACAATGACAGGTGTTTTTTTTTGTTTACATTAATTTCCAGTTTTCTTATAGATTTTTGTGTGATTATTTTTTATACCACCAAAGTGGTAAAAAAGCACACGGTCCGCCTGACCACTGTGGCCTATGGACGCTTGCAACACCAGGGGTATCACTTGCGCGTTGCCGACCCTTCAAAAATCCAATAACATCTTCCTTGAAGAACCCCATACTGTAGTCCTTAGAGAAAACCTTGGCAGGGAGCTCATTCCACAACCCTACGCAACCATTTCGGTTCTAAAGTGTGAGAATGAATTCCCTGCCGATGGCGAGCGGTGCGATGGTAAAAAGTAGTCGTGGGCATCATTTCGAACAATTTCTCAGAACACATCCCATTGTACAAGCGGTAGAACACACACAGGGAGGCAAAGTCTCGCCTCAGACTTAAGGGTTCGATACGGCAAGTGAGTTTGGGATCGTCGACAATTCTCACAGCCCGTCGTTGAATCGAGTCAAAAGAGCCAAGCTGGTATCCGGGTGCAACCACCCAGAGATGACAGCAGTACTCCATATGGAACCGAACTTGCGACTTGTAAAGCAGCAACCGCTGCCCCGACGTGAAGTTCTGCCTCGCTCTGTTGATTACGTCTAGTTCGTTGTGAAAATTGATTGGGGTGAAAGGAAAATTATGACCTACATAATTTTTGCAAATGTTTTTTTATGTTTACACACTTAGAAAAAAAAACAATAAATCTTTTCTAGTTTGACTAGATTTATTTACTAAAGTATTTAGGCCAAATTATTTTTACAAGATCTTATGCAGAAATATTATGGAAACTAAAACGCTGGATACGTCTAATTTTCTATATACATAAACATGAATTCCTATTTCCCTTGGTCACGCCATCACGCGTGAACGGCTAGACCGATTTCGCTAATTCTTTTTCTGTTGTGTTTGTTATTGTCAGGAGAAGGTTCTTATGAAAAAAAAACTGTCAAGTGCGAGTCGGACTCGCGCACTAAGGAAAACTAGAAGACGGCTGGACCAATTTGGGTAGTTTTTTTATTGTTGTGTTTTTTAGTGTTAAGGCAAGGTTTTTAAGAAAGAAAAAAACGGTCAAGTTCGAGTCGGACTCGCGCACTAAGGGTAAACCGATTTTAATGAAATTTTGGTAAGTTGTTATACACACGCTGGGGAAGGTTTCTGAGAAAGAAAAAAAGGGCATCAACTTTACAGGCAGAACAAAGTCTGCCGGGCCAGCTAGTGTTAATATAATCGAAACTTAACATAATCGAAAAAACATGATGAAACGGTAGTGATGTTGTCAACCCAGACGCAGAGACACCGCTCGACTGGAGCGTGTCGCTCGTATACCATGCCGCTCCCCGTGCCGCTGCCATCGACAAAACTTTTATATAACTCTATATATTTGAGCGTGCCACTCGCCGCGCCGCGCTCTACCGCCACCCAGCTCCCGCTGTCATCGTGTTTGCGGCTTTATAATTATACCTTGGAATACAAGGAACCTTACATTTCAAGTCTTCTTTTAAAATGAAACACTTATTTTACCAAAAAGAATTAACTATTTTTAATCAACAAAGTTTATGTAACAAAATAGCTCTAGGAAAATGCACAATTTAAGAATACATGAGACAATAGTAAAATTAAGAATAACGTCACCAGATTTGCGTCCTTCGTAGGTTTTGCCCACAGATTATTCCGTGTTGCCGCAACAAATGCCGAGAAATAAAATAGCCGGCTTCTCTTTTTTTTCTGAACGGACTATGCAGTTGGCTGATGCAGCCATTACTGCTCCACCGGGCTTTTGGGGCCAGACTGTGAAGGATTCTCAGCTCATATAGCGCCCAATGCCGAGGGGGGAGCCTCGGCTAGGGTTGTAGCTCTAGGGATCGTCCCTTCGACCAGCGTGAGCCTCGAACCCGAAGGTGAGTCAGCGCCAGTAGGGGAGTTCCCCGTTACGCAGTTGTGATTGCGAGTGAGTGGGGGCGAGTAGCGCCCCGGCACTCCTTGATACCTCGTGTATCCGTACGTTCGCCGACGAACCCGGGGACGTCGGCGTCGTGTTAGGAGGGAGGCCCTATTAGGGGCGGTCGGAGGGATGATAGCTTGTGGATTGCACAATTAATTGGTTCGGGTGATTTTGCGCTCGAAAAAGCGGACTGCCAGCGATAACCTACTATTTTAAATTAACGGTACAGCGTCATCTAGCTTATAATTAAGAGAAAGAGTAACTTATTTGTTTTTTGGAAACGATATTTAAAGTTAAGCAACGTTGGGCTTGGTCAGTGCTTGGATGGGTGACCGCCTACCGGCACACTTTTTTTTATATTTGTAAATTATCTAAATGGTGGTAGGTGCGTGAGTCCAACTTGCACTTGGCCGGTTTTTTTATAATCACATACATAACTAACAAGCTAAAAACCTTACTTAACAATGAGATTTAAATTTGTATGGACTTCTTATATACTAATGGCACTGAAGCTATCATCACCGGTATATCTTCAATCATATTCACATGAAACGGGAAATGCACCTGCACCTGCAAATATATATTAGGTTTATAAACACATTTTGATATTGTCTTAGGATTTATTTTATAGATATACATAATCTCATAGATTAAAATACTGCTGTGCATTTAAAGATGTTTTCATTCAGATTTGACAAAAGTGTTTAGAAGTTTGTGGAGAATGTATAACAAAACTAGAAAATTTGCTTTTATAATAAATTTTATGTAAGTTGTGTTGATGATTTGAATTCAGTATCCTTGAAAACCCAGCACATCTCAAAACCTCTTCCAGTAAACAAAAATTTCTTTAGTACCCTTTGTAAAAAGGTGACAATAGAGGGAAATGTTTTTAAAGCATAAGCAAGATATCTGGATAAAGTGAAATCGGCAGGCAAGGCTGAAGACTTTAGACACAAACATCATTTCATCCTAACCAGAGATTTAAGGGGAGATTTAAACATTCTATGGATAGTTATGGAACCAGTTCGCAGTCCAGTTAAAGACACTTCAGATAGACCTGACTTGACACTACACCGAAGATATCCCGGAAACGTCGGCTTGAACGAGAACGGAAAGCTGTATTGAAAGTTTTTCGGAAGCTTGCAATCCTAAGTACAATAATACAAAGCCTTCAATAAAGCTTAAATTTGTTTTTTTAAGTAACAACCCTAATTTAGAACCAGGCTTTAGGTCAGATGACCTATGTGTAGCAAAAGATGTCTGGTAGCTGATATGTTGTTGACGATGGTATAGGAAATTTAATAATTACATTGTAGGCTGCACACAAATATTTAAATATAACACTTACTCGTAAGAAATAGGAGATTCCTATTAGAGACTCTGTTACATCAATACTGGATACTATAATTTGTGGAATATGCAGATAGAATTGGCAATTTTCTTGAACTGTACTCAAGAAATTGTTGTATTCTCTTCTACATATTTCCTTTTCTTCTTCGAAATATCCTGAAGTTAATGTATACCTTCGTTTCTGAAATTAGAATACAAGTTATATAATTTGATGGTTTATTCACATAAATAGTATGATAAGGATTTTTTTGAAACTTGCTACCTGCATTAAAGTAACAATAAATTTTGATATTTTAACTTTTTTTTCATTTTGTATGAGAATATTGAATGGTACATCTTGACTAGTGGCAATTCCTTTGTATGTTTCCAACCTCACAGTGAAGTTCCCTGTATTCCAAATTATTTTACGATGTTCCACTGTCACAGGATTCTGCAATTGAAGTCAGAATGGAAATAAACAGTCATACAAACATACATACACACACACACACACATACACATGTAAGAAGAAGTATAATTAAATAGTTGAACTCGAGGTCAAAAACAAGTTAAGGGGTGATAAGAAATAATACACATCCTTGTATTGTTGCGGTTCAACCCAACCAAATTAATAAGCCAAGTGCAAGTCGAACTCATGCACCGAGAGTTCCGTACCACAAACACAATACACGAGCCCCACACACACATGTCCAGTTTTTAATAATTGATTTAAGTGTGCAACTTGTATGTATTACCATTTTTACGATAGAGCATTAACCCCCAACCGACTTCGGCACGGTCGAAAAACTATTGTTAGGGGGCCTCGGCACGTACTAACGGCCCCAGACGACGATCTCGCTATCCAGGTAGCGAGATTAGTCTCAACGACCTACCCTAATAGAGCCTCCCCCCTCACGCGACGTCGAAGTCCCCGAGTTCGTCAGTGAACCCGCACCCGCGTAACGGGAAACTTCCATCCTGGCGCTAACTCATCTTCGGGTTCGAGGCTCACGAGACGCGACGACCCCAAGAGCAAAAACCCAAGCCGAGGCTCCCCCCGCGGGGAGCCCTTGAACGTTAGGCGCTTTATGGGCTGAGACTCCTTTAGAGTCTCGTCCCAAAAGCCCGGTGGAGCAGTAATGGCTGCAACAGCCATCTGCACAGTCAGTCAGAAAAAAAAGAGATAGAGCAAAACCAATAGAACGTTTCGATTATGCTGTGTATTTAGTGTTCCCCTTAAATATCTTGTTTTTTATTATTTGTTGGGAAATCCTCCATATTTATAAATAATTTGCCGCTGACACCCTTTGGGTACGGAAACCTAAAAAAAACTTACGTACGACGCGCTTCCTGAAAAGACTTGATAACGCAGTATTGTAAAAGGTATAATTATTATTTGTATTTACTTACCAAAAATTCTTCCAAGTGATTTAGATTTAAGTTTTTCATAACCGTGAACGGTATTATTTTTTTCTTTTTTGGTTTGTTTACTGACTTGCCTTCTACTTTTATGTAATAATGTATACAAGCGATAGAGCTTTTAAAACTAGGTGGAATACTCTCAGGTAAGGTGAAATGAAAAAGATGATTGTATATTCCTGGAGCAGTTCTACCTGAAATATTGATTTTTATTAGAGTCAGGGACATGCAAACATAATTTTCTATAGTTTGAAATATAAATCTGGAAATAGAAGTTTTTAAATTTAAAAATAAACCGACGAAGAGCGAGTCTGGCTCGCGCACCGAGGGTTCCTTGCAAACTTATTATAAGAAGATCCATCATAAGATCAAGTCTTACAGGTTTAGGATCAGTTTTTGAATTTTTTCTTATATTTGTAAGGTAACGTCTTGCTTCTTGCCAAATTTCACGATTCTAGGTCAACGGGAAGTAATCCATACGTTTCGATTTATATATGTCACAATATGCGACAAAAATGACCGTATTTTGATATTTAGAAGCTTGATTTTATTACAACTTTAAGTGACTCTATTTGTATTTGATATTAATTTCAACTTGTGATATCTTTACTCGTTACTGAGAAGAAGGGTCATGATGATCTTGGGTTGGTTTCCTTACAGACAGACAAACAAACTTTTTTTAATGTTTTATAACTACAAATTAACAAATTTCGGATTTATTTCCTATATTTGTGATGAAAGATATTGCTACGTGTCAAATTTCAAGATTCATGGGCAACGGGAAGTACCCCATAGGTATTGTTTTCTTGTTAATGCCAAAATATACGACAAAAATGGCCGTATTTCACCCGTATTTTTTTTTGTGTTGACTTAGAACGGAACCCTAATAATCGGTCAATTGCGAGTCGGACTCCAGCATTAAGGGTTACGTCTTTAATTAAACTGCCTAAACCTGACTCGGAATCTTAATGCAATTTTGGAAGCCTACATTTTTGACTTTGATTGAACACACAAAATAAATCTATCATTTTGCGTTTACAAAAGACATAAATTTTGTGTGACACACTGTACAAATCTTGGCTCATTCTCTTTGGTTGGATTAACGCAAAATGTGCATAATGTCGGTCAACAAAACGCCACTATAGTAAATCCGAGTTATGTTAGAAAGGTTCACCAGAGTGATTCTAGTTTATTTAACTACATAGATGATACTCCTTGATGACTATTAATAGTCAATACAATACTTACTATACTTTTGTGTATTTAAGTAAGGTCAAGTTCAAGTGCAAGCTAACAGTTAAATAAAATTAAATAAAAATGTTGCAGAAAAATTCAACCGATTGCAAAAATCCACTTAAATGTAGCAAAACATTGACAGAACATTGAATTGCACAATTTTATAGCCCTGAACTTGAATGCCAAATCTTGGAGGAAAGAACAGTTAACTTTTTTATAAGCATACGACGGCTAAATGATTAAAACACGTAGCTTAATATTTTGTCTTGTTGAAGGCTGCGGTATAGGCTAGATCGCGAAAATACGCCGTTTTTCTGCAAATTTTGTGGCTAAACTATAGCATCTAAAGGATTGAAAAAAATATATGTTATAAAACTTGCTTTTGTCTAGTGCAATACCTTACTGAATGATTTTCATTTATTGTATTTAATGCAATAAAAAATCTGGAAGTGACCATTGTTTCAACACTTGTGCAAATTTTTAAAGCGTGTTTTGCATTTGCTTGTAATGAAAATTGGTTAAATAATTAGAATAGCTTGTTATATAGTGCATTGACTGTAAGTTGTAGCAAAAAGTCAAAAAATGTGACGACAAAACGGTAATAACGTTAAATTCCATAGAAAAAATTAAAAGTTTCAAGGCGTCATTACGGTATAAATTACTTAAGAAGTATATAACATATATATCTCATAGTAATGTATATGACTTTATCTAATGATTTATAATGCCTTTACATACACAACGTTAGAATTACAGAAATTAGCTTTCTGGCCTATATCGCCCTCTTAAAGGCTTCTTAGATGTCCGTCTTCGAAAGGAAATAAGGAACCCTTTATGGATCACTTTGTTGTCCGTCTTTCTGTCTGTCTGTCAGTTAAGACCCTTATTCCCAGGATCGCGTGAAGCAATCAAGTTGAAATTATTGTCAAATACCAAAACTCCAGCTCAAAGTCAAGGCAATAAAAATATAAGGCCGAAATACGTTCATTTTTGTTACATATTTTGGCATTTACAAATAAATCAAAACCTATGGAGTACTACCCGTTGCCTATAGAATCATGAAATTACACACGAAACAAGGTCTTACATCACAAACAGGGAAAAATCCGAAATTCGATCATTTGTAGTTAGAACACATTAGAAAAAAAGATTGTCTGTCTGTCAATAGGTACCCTTTTACTCAAGAAAGCGTGGAGGTATCAAGTTAAAATTAATATTAAATACTTAAGTCTACGGTCACTCGAAGTCGTAAAAAAACAAGTTTTTAAGTTATTGCAAAAAAAAATATGCCGAAAACACAGTCATTTTTGTCGCATATTGTGACACAAATAAATCAAAACCCGTCGCCCTATAGAATCATGAAATATGGCAAGAAGCAAGATGTTACATCAAAATATAGGAAAAAATCCAAAATATATTCATTAATATGTCAAACTTAATGTCATGATGGAAGAACTATCTACATTTGAACGGATTTTTGAAATCGGATTAATTGTTTTGCTAAGAATTCTATTAAATTACCTTGTAACTCAGGAAATACATCAACAACCATTTCAAGTTCCTTTTTTTTGCCAGAATAAATTTTTATGTACGGAACCGTCGGCTTAGATCTACTCCACTGTGCTTTACTTTTTCCTTTAACTTTGAACTGGACACCTGAAATAATTACTGGTGAACGACTGTGAACGTGAACTAATTTAGTTAAAATTTAAAATAAATAAATTACTTTCAACTTTTTGTTCTTCAGTTAATTCCAATACCACACTCCCAGTGACTATGTTACCGGCGTAAACGAATCCCATAGAACCCCAATGAAAAATCAAATTACAACTATTCCAAGACATAGTTAGATTTAGTCACAATAACACCACAATTTAAATGCAATGTTTTTACCAACAATGAAAATTTAGCACATACAACTCACGATATAATCGATAAATAATAGATTTGACGTTATTGATAAGACAAGTACTTGTATTAATCAATAGGTTGATAACCGAACCAAACTTTGAACAAATTTAACACATTGGTTTTCATTTTGCGAACAGGCTTCTATCGTTTTTAGGGTTACTTAATGTTTTGCTGTGTCAATTATTTTATTCAGAGACTATATGTAGCACTTAGAGCGCGCCCGCCCTGTAAGTATAATGTATCATCTAACATACTGGCGATTGTTTACGAAATATAGTCTTAAAATTCGGTGAGTGCGTTGAATGCACCTATGCTATAAAAATTAAACAAAATAACTGTAAAAAGAATAGTCCAACAAACTTTTCTGACCAAGTGATGAATATATATACTCCAGTGAAGCAGGTCAGAGTCAAAAATTTACCAGCACCTTGGCTCACACAAGAGATACGGGATATCATGGCTAAAAAAAATAAACTTAATCGCAACCTCAAAAAAAAAATCCAACACAGGATAATCTGATTGCTTATAAGATAATACAGAATCGCTGCAGTAGAATGTGTAGAGATGCAAAAGGGATGTTGTATTCATTCTTCTGTCGAAAATTGCAAACCTTCACAGGTTTAGAAGTTTCTAAAAAAATATTGGGATTTGTAATTCTTCAGCTTAACGCTGATTTGAATGCCCTAAACAAACATTATTCAACGCCTCCTGTGTGCTTGAGGATCAAATTAAACTAAAAACATTATTTCATTTTTAAAATACACCAAGACCCAATTGCAACTCGTTTACTTTCAACTCTATTTCTACGTGTGAGGTTAAGAAATCTGTCCAATCCATTTCCTCCAAAGCAAGTGGATCTAATGATATCTGTTTTAAAATGCTTTCCTTGATCCTAGATGACCTGTTACCAATACTTACACCCATTTTAAACTACTCTCTGATGCCATGTTCATTTCCCGCTGCTTGGAAGAAAGCATTTGTGATACCACTCCATAAAACCATAAAACCTACATTCCTTACACAATACAGACCCATTTCTATACTTCCTAAATCCTCTCCAAACTGCTTAAAAGTATAGTTCATAATCAACTCACACAATATCTTGAAATAAATGCACTGTTGATTCCATTTCAATCAGGATTTCGTACAGGTCATTTCACAGTCACTGCGATGCTCAAAGTCACAGCACAGATAATATACGTTTTGCGATGGATAACCGCCCGTTGACATTATAAGTGCTACTAGACTTAAGCCCTCTCTTAATTATGACATACTTTTAGGCACTCATAAAATTTGAATATCTCTTCTATATAATGGTTTAATTCTAATCTTAAGGGCGTCAGCAACGTCTACGTCTTTATGAGAATATCTCTTATTGGTGTACTTTATCTGCTGCGTACTTTAGGGTGGCGTTCTTTCACCTCTCCTGTTTTCTATCTTCATTAATACTCTTCACATTAAAATTGTCTTCTCTCTCCCATCTCTATGCAGACGATCTCGACCTTTATAGTCTTTTTAAAATTCAAAATTTTGAATGTAGGTACAGTTTGCAAAATGAACGAAGGTATGGCCAACATCCAACAATGGCCACAATCTCATGGTCTTATTATTGATCCAAAAAAATATCAGGCTTTAATATCTGCTCCATATTTTAATAAGCTGCTACATAATACATCATGTCTCCTAATCATTTACAATGGCACTACCAGTGAGAATAATGAGGTAGTGAAAAGTCTATGATTACTCGTGGATCGTAATTTGACTTGGACTCAAGTGTATGTGTCATGAAGTAAGCCAAAAAGTTTATGCTGCTTTCTGTCTATTAACACTAAAATTATGCTTTTCCATACTCTTCTATTTCCTCTTTTCGACTATGCAGATGTTTGCTATGTAGCTGCCAATGAGGAGCTGCTGAATAAACTACAAAGATACAAAGCTTGTGCATCCGTTTTATTAACGGTCTGCGCAAGTTTGATCATGTATCCAGTTTTCGAAAATAATTAAAATGCCTTCCAATTCGCCGGAATACTCGCATCCTTACACTACTTTTTAATATCTTATTTAACCCTGGTTCTCCAATGTCTGAATGAAAATCTGTTCACTAGAAACAAATACTGATTTTTTCAGTAAATCATTGTGGTAACTGCTATAAGATTATGGAACTCCCTACCTAACCTTATTGAAGATAGCCGCACTATCAGAATTTTTAAAAAATTATGTAAGAGCATTTATTTATTTGTTTATTTATTTATTTGTAATATTTTATTTTATATAGACATAACAGTATTCCAATTCGTCTATAAAAAACCTTATAACTACAAAACACTCACTATACACAATAAAAAAAATTTTAGGAAATTATAATGATCATGATAACATTCTTGGCATTTGATGTGATTTTTGAAAATATTTCGCTTTTTTTTTGAGCTTTGTCACACATGTCCCATTGGCATCTAACAAGTTTATATTTCAAATGAGTCAATATTATAGCGAATCTTAGCAATAAAATCCTATTTACAATAACTGGATTCCGCAATGAAATAACTAACTACACTAACGAAAATTGTTTTAATTCTATAAAATACGGGTTTTCTGTAATGACTTACAATCATATTAAAGTAGCAATGCCATAATCGATAAATACTTGTGAATTGGTTTCAATTATGCAAGAAAATTAAACTACCCTCAACCGAGTAGGTAGTTATATTACTCAACTTGCAACATTGTAATAATCTATTTAATGTGCCATTGTTAGCGAAGGTTGACGCATATTTATTCATAATTTCATTCTGCTTAATCCTGGTCCAAGAACAACCCTTCCTTCCTCACCAAACCCTATCCATCCTTAGTTTAAGAACTTTACTATTTCATTGTGTGATTGTGTGATATGTGTTAACTAAATTAAGAGCTCATAAAATTTACGGTTTTATACGTTTTAAAGTGTTAGATTTGAATAATCAAATTATCATTTACGCAAAGTCGTAAAAGCGCGCATATATTAAAAGGGGATTAATATTTTATTAATAACGCTGAAGGTTAATATTAACCGCGTTTAGTAATTTTTGTCGACGTACTCTTCAACGGATTCTCAGGATGATGAAAATCGTCCACCAGCTTATTCCGAAATACCTAGGATTCAACAAGGTCCTAATACCGCGTTTCAATCCGTAGCATATCCGCAAATGCCTGCACCTGCGAATCCAAATCCTAGGACTAGCCTTAGGGAAATATCTGACTTAACACCAACATACGATGGCGATAGTAAGCAATTAAATCTATTCATTAAGAAGTGCGAATTTGTTATTCGAAACCATTCTGATTCGTCGTCAGATCGGTATGAACACATCCTTCAAGTTATTACCTCAAGATTAGTAGGAAAAGCGGCCGCCTTAATAAGTGAGAACGATTATGAGCTACATGACTGGGACCTCATTAAAAACCTATTGAAACAAAATTTTGGTGATCAAAATTCAGAAGAATGTTTAAATTTAGAACTTGAATCGATGAACATTCGACGCGAGGAAACATATTTAGAATTCTGTGCTCGAATTAGATCGCTTAAGAGTCACTTGTTTTCAAAGGTAGCGGCCAATCATGCGAGTCCAGTTAGGGAATATAAATGTCAATATATGATCATACCGCGTTAAACGTTTTTCCATATAATCTCAAAAAATCCTGGAACTTTAGGGGAAGCATTAGAAATTGTGACAGAAGAAATTAACTTCGATAAGCAATACAAACTTCGAAATGAATTAAACCCTCAGTCTAGAAACCGGAATTTGAATATTCCATCTTCTCAAATTCAAAATAGGAAATTCCCAAGACCGGTGAATCGAGTCTTACCGCGACAGAACTTCCAAGGATTTCCTGGCACACCTATAAATCAAGCCGATAATAGAAATAGGGGTCAACAACAAAATTATTATCAACCGCGTAACGTACAACCTTTACTACTCAACCATTCGTCCCTCGAAATAATCGACCAAACAACTGGCAGAGCAAGAGAACTCAAGAGAATCGTTTTAACCCTCAATCAAGTCGTTTAAATCAACAAGTGAATTACCATGCTCACCAAAGACCATCTGTTCCACGTCAAACATCTTCAGACACACTTCAAAGAAGGGAAGAACCAAATACTTCACAAGCTGTTAAACGAAATTTTCAAGTGAAAGCCCCAGAACACAGAGAAGATAAACTACTTACCATTTATAAACGTCCCGAATATAAACGCAAAGTTACTTTTAGATACGGGAAGTACACGTTTGTTTTTGAGTAAAAAGCTTACTAATCACTATTATAATGATTATAAACGCATAGAGCCCTTTCATGTTATTACAACACATGCGATCAGCTCACATAACGAAGTCATTCACATTCCCCTATTTGACGTATTCAAGGAAGATTTTTCTCATAAATTTTATATTTATGATATAGATGAAACTTATGACGGACTAATAGGGATAGATTTATTAAAGAAACTTAACGTTACAATTAATCTCGAAAAAGAAATATTAACTGCACCAGAGGTCGAAATACCTTTAAATTTATCTAAAACTACTTCAGTAAAAATCCCTATTCTTACATTAATTATTAAACCTCGAACTGAACAAAGAGTTATCATACTAACAGAGCTAAAATTCGGAGAAGCAATTATAGATAGTCTAGAATTTTCAAAAGGCGTCATAATGCCCTGTGCTCTTATTCATTGTGAAAACGGATACGCTCAAACTACAATTCTAAATTCAACCAGCAAAGAAATAACAATAAAAATATATTCTCCATTTAAAGTAAAAGAATGTGACAATAATATAAATTTTAATATGAATTGGGTATCGGATAATATCTTTTAATTCAAAATTTAGAAAAATTAGAAACAAATCACATGAATAAAGAAGAAAGGTAAGCTATTTCTAAAATATGCTACGAATACCGTGACATATTTTATCACGAAGATATTCCTTTAACTTTTACTCATGAAATTAAACATTATATTCGGACAAAAGATTCAAACCCTATTCATGTCAAACAATATAGACAGTATCCATCTCAAAGTGCTGAAATCAAGGCACAAGTAGACAAACTTTTACAGAATAATATAATAAAGCCTTTCTTTTTCTCCATGAAGTGCTTCAGTCCATATCATTCCAAAGAAGATCGACGCTTCTTATACGCAAAAATATCGTATGGTGATCGATTACAGAAAACTCAACGAAATAACCGTTGATGATAAATATCCCTTACCTAACATTACGGATATATTTGACAAATTGGGAAACAGTATGTATTTTACTACACTTGATCTAGCATCTGGTTACCATCAGTACTTAGTACGGTCATTACGAATTTTTAGAATGCCCTTCGGCCTGAACAGCTCCGGCAACATTTCAGAGAGCAATGGAGAGCATCCTTAAAGGACTACAAGGAATACATTGCATGATATATTTAGATGATATCATTGTATTCTCAGAAAATCTGTCTGACCATATTAATAAACTTAAACGAGTCTTTGAAACTTTGAGACAAGCAAATCTAAAATCCAACTTGATAAGTCAAAATTCTTAAGAAAAGAAGTGTTATCTATCTAGGACACACTATAACAAAAGAAGGTCTTAAACCAAATGACGAAAAAATTGAAGTTGTTCTAAATTATCCTATTCCAAAAACCACTAAAGAAATCAAATCATTCTTAGGTCTAATAGGTTATTATAGACGTTTTATACCCGGTTTTGCAAAATTAACCAAACCAATGACCACTTTATTAAAGAAAGGACAAAAATTTGAGTTAACTAAAGAATTTGCGGAAGCATTCGAGTCCTGTATTAGTTTATTAATAAACGCACCACTTTTACAGTATCCAAATTTCGAAAAACCATTTATACTTACAACTGATACTTCAATTGTAGCGTTAGGAGCAGTATTATCCCAGGGATTAATAGGTAGCGATAAACCTGTAGCATACGCTAGTAGGACTTTAAATCCTGCTGAACAAAAGTATAGTACGATTGAAAAGTAAGCTAGTAAAGCTGTAATTTGGGCTGTTAAACATTTCAGATTTCTCTTTACGGGAAAAAGTTTACAATTCATACAGACCATAGACCACTAGCATGGCTTTACTCTCTTAAAGAACCAAACAGTAAATTAACTCGTTGGAGACTTAGATTACAAAAATATGATTTTGACATCATATATAAGAAAGGCAAACAGAATACAAATGCTGATGCTCTTTTTAGAATACAATTCAATACATTAAACGTAAATGATATGATCGATCCTGAAGAAGTGGAACACACATACGATAACATAATCGACTTATCATCTTCTACAGCTAAGCCTGTAGACAATAGTGATAACGTCTAAGAAGTAACGATGAGTGCTTCTGAAGATGAATCTATGGATATTAGAGATTTTGAGGGAGAACCACAAGACAACTCCATTATTCCCATTTTACAAGAAGCAGTACACATAAAGTCAAATCAGATTATATTCCATCTTTGGTATAGAAACGAGAGTAAGGTAATAAAAAAATCTAATGGCAAGATTTTAGAAACGTTCTTACCATTAAACCCAACTATCATTAAAAATTTTATTTTAGAAGAAATTTAACCTAGCAAAAAGTATTTTATTTTCTTTAATTCGGATAAATTAAAGGAATTATTTTATCAAACGGTACTAGATTTATTTGAAACCAACTCCATTCCATTTATAGAATGTACAAAGAGATTGACAGTATTGACTAATGAAAATGAACAAAAAAATATCGTACTTAAATATCACGATGGTAAAACTTGTCATAGTGGTATAAATTAAACCTATAATAAATTAAGAAGGAATTACTATTGGCCGAATATGAAAGAAATGGTTACAGTCATAATCAACGGATGCGATCCCTGTAAGCGAATGAAATACGACCGCAAACCCTTGAAACCTGTAATTGAACTAACTCAAACGCAGAATAAACCTTTTGAAGAGATTTTTATTGATTTGTTCAAGATCGATGGAATTCTTTACTTAACATTAGTAGATGCGTTTAGCAAATTTGGCCAATCTCTTCCCATTCAGAATAGATCTACCAACGAGGTAGTTAAAGCATTGATCAAATATTTTTCACTTTACGGATTACCCTTAAAAATTAGTTGTGATCCCGTATCAGAATTTAATAACGTCTTCATAAAAGACTTACTTAGCTTTTTACAATTTGACTTGCATATTGGAACTCTAAACAATCCTCAATCAATGGGAATTATTGAACGATTCCATAGCACTCTCATTGAAATCTATAGACTAGCCAAATATGAAAGAAAAATTACAGATGCAGCAGAAGTTATGACATACGCCATAATGTCTTACAAAAACAGTATTCATTCAATGACTGGATTTACGCCATTCGAAATAATATTTGGACATACAGACATGAGAAACGTTTTTGACATCAACTTTAATCATCATTATATGCAACAGGTGATTAAAGAACACGAAAAGAGAACTAAAATATTATATCAATATATATCTGACAAAATGATCAAATTTAAGGAAACTAAGAAGCAAAGCTTAGAATCTATTGCTTCATCTAGCCATCAATTCCATAAGGATAATGAGATTTATACAAAAATGGTAAATAAAAGATTAGCCAAGGATAAACCAAAATACCAGAAGGCTATAATTACCGATATTCCTAAAAGAAATGTAGCACCTATTAATGTCAAAGGACGAGAAACCACCGTTCCAATTAGGAATATAAAAAGACCAAATAAACTCATGAAAGCCTTAAAATTTTTGAAACTAAAAACCGGTGACGAGACCCCGATTGAAGATTATGAGGAATTATTGATTGTTTAATGAATTACCCCTATTATAATTGATTGTTATGGTACCTTACATTTATTTTGAGTTAATATGCATAATCGTAGCATGGCACGGCACATTAATCTCGTTTTTGGAAGAGAGTACAGTAACGTAGCATGGCACGGTACTCTACTTCTTTATACTAAAGGCCTATTACTACTATTATACGTTAACTTCAGTTAACTTAGTCGACTTTAATTTTCACGTGAAGTCAAAATTAGTTAAGGGATAATAAATACGCTTACTTACAGTAATTAGTTGTACCGTATTGTAATTAACTTTAGTTAATAGCACCAAACTTAAATTTACGTTAGTTGGCTATCATTTTATTCTCTAATTTTACTTATATAATCTAGAATTAAACATTAGATAATTAAACATTCGATAATACAACCTTAGAACCTCTATAAGTTTATAGTATTACGAAAATATAGTTAGCTGTGATAGCGAATTACTTTTAAGTAATGTAATCCTTTAATCCTTTCTTATCCCATATCCATACAAGAAAAAGATACTGGAAAACACACTAATGAAGAAAAGGATGTGAGATTCTCAGTAATAACTCACACAAACTTTCCATGCCTGTGGAGTAGATGTTTTGTGACTTTTTGCTGATCTCTCACCACAATCCTGATTGCAGCAAATTTGGACGTAACTATGATAAGAAACAAAGAGGAACACATGAACGTGAACCCAACATGACGTGCAAATATGAAAGTAGTGATGTTCAAAGATGTATCCCAGTAATAAGTGAAGTATGTTAAAAAAAGGAAATAATAAAAGACATTAAAGGATACCATAATGTATTTAATATTAAGCTTAGCGTTAATACTAACACTAATTATAATAAAAATTGTATCAAAAAATTATCTATGATAGATAATTTTTCTCTTAAAGGGGGAGGACTTATATTACTCAACTTGCAACATTGTAATAATCTATCTAATGTGCCATTGTTAGCGAAGTTGACGCATATTTATTCATAATTTCATTCTGCTTAATCCTGGTCCAAGAACAAATGTATTGTGTATTAGTAATTTTACGACATTTTTATCGGAGATGTAATGAGGTCTACGTGACTTTGAACGGAAATTAGATATTTTATGAACAATATGAATAATATCGGAAACCTTGGCGACATGGGTATTTAAACTGGAGCTGCGTCTTCAACCATTGTTCCCCCGATCGACCCGGTCACGGTCGTAAAACTATTGTTAGGCGGCCTCGGCACGTACTAACGTCCCCAGATGACGATCTCGCTGTCCGGATAGCGAGATTAGTCTCTACGACCTCCCCGAATAGGGCCTCCCTCCAAACACGACGCCGACGTCCCCGGGTTCGTCGGCGCCCACAAGGATACACTAGGTATCAAAGAGTGCCGGGGCGCTTCTCGCCCCCACTCAATCGCAATCGTACCCGCGTAACGGGGAACTCCCCTCCTGGCGGTGACTCACCTTCGGGTTCGAGACTCACGCCGGTCGAAGGGACGCCCCCGAGAGCGACAACCCAAGCCGAGGCTTCCCCCGCGGGGAGCCCTTGAGCGTTGGGCGCTATATGGGCTGAGGCTCCTTCAGAGTCTCGCCCCAAAAGTCCGGTGAAGCAGTAATGGCTGCAACAGCCAACTGCATAGTCAGCTCAGAAAAAAAAAAAAAAAAAAAATCAACCATTCATTTCTGTCAACCCTCCTCTCACTAAAGAGTAGTCTCTCCCTGGAGAGCATTATTATAAAATTACTAACATTTTTACTTTGAATATATTTTATTGTACTCCAACTACTGAAGTTTGAATCATCACCTTCGCCGAGTAATATCTCAACGAGTGACGTCATCCAGATATGTGAAGTTTTCCCAAAGGAGCCACAACTTCACTAGGTACTTACTTACGTCCAAAATTGCATAATTATAATGAATTAACCTATAAGGTGCTAGGAACCCGTGTTAATCATTACAATCCCCGAGTGTTCTTTTTTTTTCCTGAAAAGGGCAAAAGTATGTAGTTACATTTAACATTCCGAAATAATTCTTTTGAAAAATATTAGTATTCAGGACAAAATGTACAATTAACAGGATTAAAATGACAGGGTCTACGTTTCAAGATATTTATAAATATAGACTATTTATATTTTTGGGTACATTAACCAATTTGGTAGCAGATTAAAATAATATAGTCTACGAAGATTAGGGTTTGACATTGAATTTGTTTGGTATTTTTTTTGATAGTGAATCCGTTTACGAGACGTTGTTAATTTTATGGAATTCTAATATTAAACATGTAAAATAAGTCCTTAATACAAAGAAGACAATCAAGGGGAAATTTTTGTTTTAAATTTTTTTGGAACGCACGGAGTTGCAGATTTTAAACGGAATAGAATTCTATATATAGGATGAGTCTGACGGCTCAGGGCATGCATTTTTCCAGGAGGGTAAAGTCCCTCCTGGGGTTATTAACTATAGGAAGTTATGTGATCTCTACCCGCTCGTCCGTCCAGGACCCTAAGTCCCTGCCAGGGAGACTGAATTTAACAGGTTTTGTATTCTGGCCGTGCATTCTTCTAGGAGGGTAAAGTCCCTCCTAGGAAGGCTCAATTTGATGAGTGGTCAGAGCTTGCACTCTTCCAGGAGGGTAAAGTCCCTCCTAGGAAGTCTAAACTTTACAGTATTTGTATTCTGGCCTTGCATTCTTCCAGTAGGGTAAACTTCCTCCTAGAAAGGCTCAATTTGACGAGTGATCAGAACCTGCAATCACCCAGCAGGGAGTCCCCTGTAGGAAGACCATATTTTGTGAATTGGTCGTGCCAGTCAACATACGGTCAGTGCCGGAGAAGATGGCCGGATAGTGGAATAAAGGACAAAATTATTGGCATTTGAACCAGAATTAACGAAATACAACTTAAAGATCCTTATACAATCAGAAAATCAGTGTAAGCTGACCTAAAAACACTTGGAACCAAGCAGCGTGCTGTCATAAACACTTATTGACTTTTTGCTAGTTCTGGTGGCTTTAAGTACCCTAAAGGAACGTCGAATACAGAGGAAATCCTCTACCAAAATGATACCTGTTTTCTCACGCCGTGCAAGAAACTTTGCAGGAGATTTACCTATCTGCCTCCGAGCGAGATCACATGATCCTATGATGTGTGAAGACCACCAATACCGACAGCCTAACCAGCTGGCCTAAGTCTTTCCTCTATCATCCTCGATACTTAAGGTATTTAATTGAGATTTTAAAGCCATATTGGGAGCGAATGTTCTGGCGAGCAAACCTACGCGCAAATGCCTTTTGTGACCCACTACAAATCCAGAATAATCAGTATTACTTAGTAAACATAAACAATGTGTGGACATCCCCCGTCGAATGTCGTGCAATCGAAACTGGAAGCATGCTGCTTTGGGGACAGAGTTTCTTCTCTTGAATGAATGAATGTAAAACTGGACGGAAGCAAAATGTCGCTTTAGTGACTTACAGTGGTCCATACTCATACTCATATCACCGTGCTTAAGGTAGATGGTAAATTTATTACATCAATAATATTTCCATCTTATGTTATGTAATTTCTTTATTTTCATACTTTAGAACGTTAAAAGGGAACGAGCAGGAATTATTGAAACGGTTCCACCTGGGCACAATTTATTTTTTGCATAGGAGCGATTTTTCTATTAGTGTTAAATTCTGGAAATATTTTCGGTCAAGGTTTCTTTATTACATTCACTCCATGTTTTTTTTTTAATGCTTACACGGAAAGCACCTCCCACTGACAAGAATTAGCTAGAGATAATGAAACTGAGTATCGTGTTTTGGTTACGTATAAATTCCCTTGCATCTGATGATATGCAGTCAAATTTGGCATTATTTATTAACTGAACACGTTGTATCGTTGGTGTAAAAATGTAATGTAAAATACTACAGGATGCCGACATTAAAAGCCGGCACAGCTAGATTTGTTACATAAGTTCCAATTGGATATTTGGAACATCCAAATACTTTCTATTGCTTTTATTAATGTTAATTTGACCCTATGTATTTTAGCATAGACTGTAAGCAACATACCGTTCAAACTACTAGGCTACATATATTATCACTGTTTATGTTTTATTTTGTTTTTGTGGCAATGAATGTCTTTATTTGAATTCCTTATTTTCCATATTTTGGAATTTCCAAAAAAATATTAAAAAGGATTAAAATAGGTAATTCAAGAGAAATATAATAAAATAATTTAAAAAGATCAAGGTATTAAATGTAGTTACGTTTCGTCTACGATTTTCAACCAGTTTGACTAAGATGTATTATTTAATAAGTTTTTGACTAAGTTCAATAAATCCTAATTTTTTTTTGTGTATATTAATGATGGATTACGTTCTTTTTGTTTGAATACAGTTGTTTTGCAAAGGTATGTAATCAACAAATCCTTATTCTTTTTGTTTGCATTAATAAAGCACTTATTTATAAGCAGAACCGAACCACTCACCAGGTGATAACAGACACGTCTCACAACGCGGAGAGGACGTAGGGGCCACAATAGAAACATTTTACATAACATTAAAATCCTTATTATGGTCCTGCTGTCCTCTCCGGGCCTATTGAGGCCTACCTGGTGAGACGCAATCACGAAAAGAAATGGTGCACACTGGCAAGTAGACGGTGAGCGGGAGTTCGTTTGACTTAACCACGTGTACGCGACAGTGGCGCCACGAAATGGACAGAATTGAGGCGGAAATGCATCAAAATCACAACCACGCTCTCTCACAACCCGGAAAGGACTCCAGGACCACAATAAGGATTTTAATGCTATGTAAAATCCAAGTATAAATAACGCCAAGGATCCCAATGCTCTTGGAGATGGAGAGGGGAGTGTTCTGGAATTGTGGGACTACAGTGAATGGGGTTTTCTTAGCGGTGAACGCGCAGACTTGTGTCTTTGAAGGGTTGAATCGGACCAAGTTTTCCCGCCCCCAGTCAGAAACCTTGGACAGACCGATCTCGATTTGAGACACAAGTTCTTCACGCTTTTCCTCCACAACGGAACGTGGGATGCTTGCACGACCCGTGTAATAAGCGTCTCCAGTACTGTCATCTGCATAGCAATGTATGTTGTTGATGTCCAACATATCATTGATGTGCAGTAGAAACAGCGTAGGAGACAGCACAGAGCCTTGCGGGACACCAGCATTAATGTCCATGCTATCAGAGCAACTACCGTCAACTACGGCTCGTATGCGTCTGCTGGACAAAAAGCTAGCCACCCATTTGCACAAACCCTCGGGCACTCCGTAAGATGGCAACTTCGATAGAAGACCCCGGTGCCAGACCCGATCGAACGCCTTCGCCATGTCTAGGCTACATGCCAATGCCTCCCCCTGACTCTCAATGGCTAGTGCCCATCGGTGTGTGAGATATACTAGAAAGTCACCAGTTGAGCGACCGTGGCGAAAGCCATATTGACGGTCACTGATCAGGTCGTGTTTTTCTAGGTATCTCAAAAGCTGTGTGTTGACCAAGTCACCATCAGTCTTTCGCAGTGGTGGTAACGACGACTGGCAGAAGTTCCCCTCGGCAGCTTTAGCAAGCGACCAGAAAGCACAACTCCCAGAAGGATAGCTCGCAAGTCGCCCACCTATTTTGCCGATGAATTGGAATTTTGCTCCGGCAGTTGCTTTCTTACTGAACCTCGAGGCAGCATTTAATTAGCGATTTAACTCAGAAATATTCGGATCCTTATTATTACGAGCCGTGGTCCAAGCCTCATACGCAGTTTGCTTAAGAATTTTAGCTTCTCTGCAAGACCTATTAAACGACGGTTGTTTTTTGACGCCGGCAGCTACTCGCAGGTTAGGAATGAAACATTCCATACCTGCGAGGATTGTCTCAGTGACTGCGGCTGCGCAGACGTCAGGATCATCTGAGCTAAAGCAGAGCTGCCTCCACGGGTACGATGCATAAAATTCTCGCAATCCATCCCAGTCTGCCGACTTATAATGCCACACACGACGCCAATTAGTTGGCCCAGAAGGATCGGGTTGTGTGCATGACATTTGAGTCCGGACGAGACAGTGGTCCGAAGAGCCAAGAGGCGCATCAACTGAGACGGAGTATCCATCCGGATGTGTAGTCAGCAGAAGGTCCAGTAAGGAGCTCGTATGGTCCTCTATATCTGGTATTCTCGTTGGAGAAAGTACCAGCTGAGAGAATCCATAGGTCAGAGCAAATTCATGAGCAGATATCCCTGCATAGTTATTGGTTCGAGAACTGAGCCACTGACGATGGTGGGCGTTAAAGTCTCCCAAAATAACTAATTCTGCTGTGGGATATTGCTCTAGAACTTTGTCAGTCGTCAAACTCAGGTGCGTGAAGAGTCGAGTTACGTCCGTGTCACCGCTATGAGACCTGTATAGGCACGCATAGATACGAGTGTGGCCGCCATGATCTACGCGCACCCACAATATCGACAGGTCCCTGTCTTCAAGGCTATGAAGTCGGCGACAGCAGATATCCTCCCGGACGAACATACATACACCGGCACGACTCAAAAAATTGTGCTCGAGTTTGTAGCCGGGATAACGAAGGTATGATGTGTCGGCCGGGCAGGATATCTGCGTCTCCGTTAGAAAAAGAATGGTTGGCTTCGCAGTCTCGAGATGGTGATGGACTGCGTTAAGATTTGCGTGAATACCCCTTATGTTGCAAAATATGAGTTATGAGTAGCCGCTGTAAAAACTCTTTTCTTTTTTCTGTTTCTGGCATAACATATATTCGAACATCAGCTTTACATTATTACTACTTGATAACTTGAATTAAGGTTAAAATCACCACACACCAGCACATTTTTACATTTAGAGCATACCGTCTCAATTTGTCGAAACACTTTTGAGTAACAGTCTTTATGAGTATTAGGCGGGATGTACACGCAGAGCGACACAAAAAGTACATTGTTTTTGCAATAAATTGCCCCACTTACTATCTCGCAAATGCTGTCTGTACTCATCATTAAATTAAGTTTTTCTACTCGATATTTTGGTGTCACAATTATTGCCACCCCTCCACCACGACGCGATTCAGGTCTATCCGTGCGCAGAATGGAAAAATTAGCTGGGATTACTTCTGCATCATTTATTCCGGTTGCTAACCAGGTTACTGTGACAAAAAAAATATCAGCAGACGAAGCCAATAATGCTCATGAGAATTGGTGTAATTTTGTACGTAGTCCTCTTACATTTTGGTAGCATGCTGAAACTTTTCTGCTACTGTTGGCTGCTTCTGTGAGGCTCATTTTCCTCACGTTTTTGCTCTTAAAATAATCTCGGCTTTCTGTATGCATTTTGTCTACGAAACCACTCATTGAACTCAGTGTTTGGTGGCCAGTTCCTTGCACTCATAAAGTACTCAAAAAGGCTTTGTGAAACACAGACAATAAATGACGCATAATTATTATGCCGCAAATTAATTTTTTCAGCTGTATACATTCCTTATACTTGTTTTTTTTGCCATGGAGGCAAGTACTTTTTCACAGGTCATATCACTACGGAGCGACCAAAGGTGAATTTGCCTAACTTTCTCTATAGTAGCAAATTCTGGGTCCACCTCACCATCACCCTGGATCGCAGGGCGTCTATGTCTTTTATGTTCTACGATTTGCCACTGGTTGCCCGTAGTCTCATCGTTCTTAGTGTGTCCCAAACCTAACGGTGCCGGTTGTGATGACGCACCTCTTGTCGATGTTATTACAACCTGTTGAACCTCGACTAACGACGACCGATCACGATCGGGGATGACGTTAGCTGGTGTCATTTCGCTTGAAGAGGACTGCAACGGGAGCTGCGGGGACTCTGCAGGGGCAACTACGTCGACTTTCCGAGCTCGTTGTTTTCGCGTCATCATCCGATGGCCCGATTTCACGGTAGTCGAGAGCTGGGTGACTTGCGAGCTATCCTTCTGGGAGTCGTGCTTTCTGGTCGCTTGCCAAAGCTGCCGAAGGGAACTTTTGCCAGTTGTCGTTACCACCACTGCGAAAGACCGATGGTGACTTGGCCCATAGTGCTATAGAGAAAGCCGATCTACTGGGCAGTCGATGAACAATGAAGGCGCTGTACCACCTACTATACCGTGTTGCGGTAAGAACATGCCGGAAATCTCCATAACACAGCGGGAGGTGCGGCGGGCGTTGATTTCTCTAGACGTTCATAAGTCTAGTGGGCCAGACGGTATACCAGCAGTGGTATTTAAGCAGTGTGCTCCTGAGTTATGTCCTGTACTCACGCGCCTCTTCGCGCTTTCCTACCATACTAGGCAATTTCCGTCTTCATGGAAGACTGCGAATGTGCACCCGGCTGGACCAATTCGGGTAATTTGTTTTTGTTGTGTTTGTTAGTGTTTGCAAGGTTTTTATGAAAGAAAAAAACGGTCAAGAGCGAGTCGGACTCGTACACTAAGGAAAACTCGAAGACGACTGGACCAATTCGGGTAATTTTTTTTTGTTGTGTTTGTTAGTGCTAGGGCAAGATTGTTATGAAAGAAAAAAACGGTCAAATGCGAGTCGGACTCGCGCACTAAGGGTAAACCGATTTTAATGTAATTTTGGTAAGTTGTTATGCACACTCCGGGGAAGGTTTCTGAAAAAGAAAGAAAGGGTCTAGTGCGAATTGGACAGGGTCAAGTGTGAGTCGGACTCGCGCAATAATGGTAAACCGATTTTAATGAAATTTTGGTAAGTTGTTATGCACATGCCGGGGAAGGTTTCTGAATTAGTACAATACTTTTACAATAGGTTGTTGCGGCAGTTGTTTAAAAAAAAAAACCACGTTCGCCGGTCAGCTAGGTATCTAATAGAAATCCACGCGGGTGTAGCCGTGGGTAATAGCTACCTACCTAACCTTTGTAGTAACAGATGGCGCATCAACTTTACAGGCAGAAGAAAGTCTGCCGGGCCAGCTAGCCAAACAAACAAACAAACAAACAAACAAACAACCTTTACTACTCCTACTCATAATCGCGAATACTAAAAATAAAAATTATAATAGGCGTGGCATTACGGTTTCCGTCTTACGCATTCCACGATTAGGACACGTGACCTGGCGCGAGTTTATCATTTTTTACCAATACCAAAAAAAGTGCACAGCGCCGCTAAAGAAGTTTTCACTTCAAAAAATTACGTCATATTGGATCCACCATTTTGAATCTTAAAAAACTGATAAAAAATTCGAAATCAGCACCCTCGAAAACCCTTTACTACACCTCGATACATGAAATTATACATGAAATTTATGTTGCGTGCATAAAAAAGTCAGTTTTTTACGGAGAAAAATCGAACCGCTGGACCGATTTATTTCAGACTCCTTTCAGATCTAAGTCATGACGTGGCGTATCAATTGATATGTCATCAGAGCGATTCGGTCCAGTAGTTATTGAGGAATCGAAAGCCAAAATATGTCTACATACATACATACATACGTTCACACACACTTACATCACTCTAAAAATGATTGCAAATGATTCTCCAAGTCTTGAAACGTAAAGAAAACAAAATTTTCGATTTCGATTTTCGGACCTATTACAATTACTTCTCAAGAGAACTTAACAAACAAGCTACCAATCAAACAGACTTTCACAAATATGTTAATTTGGATTTGGATGGATTTTAATGACATTCAGACCGAAACATGGTTATGATAGTTTCGTTTGTACCGTTTGTTCCGTTTCCGTTTCAGTTAGATTTAGATATACAAACTGAGAGCAAGAAAAAAAGTAGTCTCGTAGATCTGTGCAACTTTAATTGCGTCTTTTTATCTGTTTTGATTGATTTTGCTTATATTTTAAGGCCTCCCCGCCAGAGGAGTTGGTGGTTACGGATTTTAAAAGGAACTTAGGGGTACAATGAACATCTCTGCCAAGTTTCATCAAAAATCATTACTTAGGAGTCCATCCCATCCATCCATTCCATCTATTTCGTTATAGAATAATCATTGGCGTTATGCGTTTTAGTAGTAGTCCAATCGGGATCCGGTTTGGAAACAAAAAAATTAAAAATCATAAAACTTGAGGTTTTAATTATTATTTTTTCTCGTATCGTGAGAAGAGAGAGAGAGAATATCGTGATCAACTGTGTTAAAAGCGTTACTAAAATCAATAAATACCAGAACTGTTAAGCAACCACTCTCCATGCTATCTCTAATATCTTCTGTGACTTTCAGCAAAGCAGTAGAGGTACTGTGTCCCACTCGAAATCCTGATTGAAAGGGGCTTAGTAATGACTTTCAGCAAAGCAGTAGAGGTACTGTGTCCCACTCGAAATCTTGATTGAAAGGGGCTTAGTAAATCATTTTTATTAACAAACTGTGTAATTTGCTTATGAACAGCGGCTTCTATAATTTTTGAAAGAAAACGTAAAATAGAGATTGGCCTAAAATGACTTATTAATGTTGGGTTTGTTATTTTAGCTAAGTGCCAATTGCAAAGGAAAAATTAATAAAGTGTCGAATCACTGGGAGAATAGATTCCAATATTAAAGTTATCATTGTCCGACTTAAGTCATCACATCCAACGGCATGTCATTTAAAAGACTTAATAAAAGAATGAATCTCATCATCAGTTACCGGTGAAAATTAGAAACTATCACAACAAAGGGGTGGCATAGAGGTAATGTGCTGAATAGTGCTTGCCTTTATTGACGGCGACAGTGAAGCTGTTGTTGTAAAATGTGAATTAAATTCATTAAGTGAGAAAGAAAAAGTATCTTCTCTTGCTTTTAATTAAGATAAACCAAGACCCCTAAGAGACTTCCATATATTAGCTGATGAAGAATGAAGAACATTTTCATGGATATGGCGTCGTATAGCAGCTCTTATGATCTGATTACACCGATTTACAGTTTCAGTAAACAGATTCCTAACGTACTAACTTTTGTAAGCAAAATCTAGAGTAAGTTCTACCGTTTCGTTTAAGCGGTTTTGTTACGAAATATTAAAACCGTAAACCTCTTACGTAGTATATTATATTCTCTTTGCGTAAACCCATGTTGGGTTTACCCACTGTATTTTGCATTACTTTTTGACAGCTGATTAATGTGGAAGTGGATCTTAGAAAAATTAGGTTAGAAAAAAGTTAGTAAAAGAAGGTATTAACCATGTTTTTACTTAAAAAAAATACGCTCTATAATCTCTATATCTTCGTTATAAACTACGAAAAAGTCAAAATAAAATACTCAAAAATATACACACACTAAACTGTCAAAAAATTACTCAAATCGCGTTTCGTTTTAACAATTAGCACCGCTGGACTAATCCGCTGCTCTCAAACAATAGACATAGAGTACTGGACAGCACATTTCCTAGCCAGCTGTAAAAAAATGGTTGCAAAAGTTTGATAGAGATGAAGCGAACCTGTAGCCTCTTGTCTCTTTCTAACTTGTTTTAATGAAACATAAACAAACAAGAGACCGACGTTGATAGAAAGAAAAAAGAGACCACAGGTTCACTTTGTCGCTTTCTAAAGTATGGTCAATTTTGTATGGCTACTGCGCAGTCAATGGGAGAGAAACATAACAGAACAAGAATTGTATAGCTTAAGCGGAATGGATAGTTAGTGCTAAAATGAGGTTTTGCTCAGAAAGAATGCACATACTCACTGTTAGAGCGTTCCTTCTGAGCCGCGTTGAAATTTAATAGTAAAATCTCAGTTTAGCATCAACTACCCATTCCGTCTGAGCGCATCTAATAATTTCAGCGCCGCTATTATTGTCCAAACAAAACGAATTTCGCGTCATGATTTGACAGTTCCGTGTATGTATATGTTTGAATATTTTATTTTAAACAAACATAAATAGTTCATAATGCAAAAATTAACTTTTCTATAAAAAAAACAACGTTATAACTATTTTTCTCAAAGGATTCATTTCACATTTGACGGCTGTCAAAAAGTAGCACAAAATACCCACCTCCCGACATGGGTTTTGGTAGCAACCGAAGATGACTTATCCGTTTAGTAGTGCGGTCCAGGTACGATAAACAACGACTAAATTCGACCAAATATGACCAAATGACGTCATAGCCACGGGTCCACGACGTTAATCTAAAATAATCCAACTGAAACCAACCGACTACAAATAACCACTGCTGATAACATGGTTTTTCTTTTTTTTTTATCTGTTACTGTCAAGTGTCAGCGCGTAAATAAATACTTGAATTTTGTTGTGATTTATATTCGTTAAACTAGTTGTAAAATTGATTCAGCTTTGCTAAAAATCACAGTGAAAAGGCAGAAAACCTTAGAAAAAGCAGAAATTTACAGTTTACGAAAGTAAATAAACTTCAACTGTCACTGTCAAATTTCGACTACGGGTCCAGATGTTTAACTACAACAAAAACCAACTAAAAATGTTGTATTTTTTGGTCGTTTGCCGGACCGTAGCCTTGATAACGTGTCCGAAACAATATCAAACGTAGTGTTGCGAGCCATTTTCCTATCAATGTATGTGTAAATCATCTAATGCGACTATCATTTTAACATCTGGGAATTACATCCCGAATTGGGGAGTTCTTAAACTTTTATTCGGCACTACAATTTATTTTCACTCCCTTGGTGACACATAATTTTAAGATAGAACGCAAGCGTTTGATACAAAGGTAGAAATCTGTTGACCATGGCCATGTAATGCATGTTAAAATCTTAAAGTATGTTCCGAATATTAAATACTGTAGTGTTAAAATGTAGATGGGTGAACAAAATAAAATCCGTCCTTTTCTGCCACGGCATCCGTGCGCGCCGTGCATGTTATTCATAGGTCCCGCCATGTGACAACAGCCGTGTTTTGTTGACAAGATTTTTTTTAATATAGAAAGCTATCGCACCACAGAGCCATTGAAATCGTTTTGTTCGCCAAATGACAAGAAATAAAATAGCTGTTCAATATTTTTAAAGAACATCCACTGTTCTACCTCCTGAGCATCTGCAGCCGCCATTTAATGCGTTAAAGTGCCGCCAAATTTAACATAGAGCGCATTCATTTTTAGTCAACAGATAGATGGAATAAATATTAGAATTACTAAATTTCTTTTGTGAAAGTGATATTGCTGATATTGTTAAAGCAGCCCACAGGAATCGGATCACAATGCTATTATTTAAATGTGTACAATTTTCTCAATTAACATTTATTATGAATCTAATACTTATCAGTTTTGTAAGTTACAGTGTCATTTAATTGCTACCGGTACTACGGCGCCTATTCTAAAAAGCCTAAAGTTAAGCTTAAAGTTTTAGTTTTTGCTTTGATATTTTTTTATTATTGGTTAGGATACCTACGTAACACATATTCTGAGAAAATTTCAGGCTTTTGCCTTCTTCGAGCTCTTTAAAGGTTAGGGCCCTTCGGGTAGGGAAACAATCAGGGAGTATAATTAATAATTTATAGAGTATTTTAATCTCAATTTTACATAGGAAATATAAAGATTATACATAATATGTTATTAAAAAAATAAACAATAAAATTAAAAGATTTTAGTATACTTACATTTAATTTTATTTAACATTTTATTAGTTATCCAAAGAAAATCAAAACAAAATTATTATAAGTACATTATATTTGTTTTTCTTAAGACCTTATAAGTCCTATAATAACTTATATTACTGATTGACGTAGAATATTACACAAACAATGCAAATAACACTAGCCCTTTAATTTTACACTCCCAGTTGCGCGTGCGCGTAGGTACACCGTCTTGCTAATGAAGTACCTAGTATTAGGTAACTAAAGTTGAAATTTTATATAAAGAGTCCAAAGCGTGACGTTAACGTCACAGTTCGTTGTAAAGAAAAGATATTTTTTAAATTATTTATGTATTTTAAGATGCGGTAGTCAAATAATTTCGTAGTTCATAAAATACATGATAAGTATAACTTTTTCTATTGATATTTACATCTATCTATTATGTTTTTTTTATTTAAACATTGCGGTAGACCGGGGAAAAGGTTTATATTCTATAAATACAATATGTCACAGGGGTCATCAATACATAAATACCTTATCAACCTGAAATAGTGTAATGTATGTACGTGACTTTGGGTGAAAAATATGTATTGTCGTTTCAGTATTCGCCTTATACATCGCCTTATAAACTTGGGATGGGAAATGAACGTACCTGCAGAATTAACACAGGTGGAAAAACATTTGTTGTTTGTTTTGCGAATTATTATTTTGAAAACTGAGTTTGTATCTCAAATATAGCAAGCAGATTAGTGTGATAACTTGTGAAAAGTGATTTTTTATGATCAACCTTTTGTTAATAGTTTAGAACGATTTTATTGCTTAAATCGACATTTTTATTACTTCACGCGGTAGCACAGTTTGATGTAGTGATGTAGTAGATTACGTATGATGTAGTGTGACGGCAAGTACCAGAAAATTAAGGTACTCGAATCTGCTCGTCTTGTGTGCCCGAACACGCTATCTAGACGTATAAGTCATCTTTGGTAGCAATATTTCGTAGCAAAACCGCTCTAACGAAACGCTAAAGGTCAACACTAGATTTTGTTACCAAAAGCATGAAATGCAAACCGCTAACAATTTCTGCTAAGAAGCAGCCAGATGGAACGCCCTATTTTTTGTCCGCAAGAAGTTCTTGGTTTTATTTAATATCAATTTCATATCTTGATCACAGATTATTAATATCCTATAAAGCTATTGATCGCATATTGCAATGGTTTACTTTTCTCATTGGCAACATTTCACATGGATAGTTGCCGCCATCTTGTGCAGTTCAAACGAAAACTTCAATTCGTTTGAAAAAAAAAAACGATCAATTTTAATCTTTATTAATATTAGTTTATGTCCCGGTTCTTACTAGTAGTATTATTGTTATTTTTAAATATTTTTTATTTTATTAGCGACGAAGAAGTGTATTTTATGCCTAGTAATGCCTATTTTTTAAGAAGAACCTTTACTTAATACTCTATTGATACTTCCTCTAAGTAATTTCAGAACCGGACGTGGTTGGTCCGCCATAACCGTGTCGTGTGGGTCTGTGCTTGTGTGGTTGAGTGTCTTATTCTTACTGGTGCCAACCATTATTTTTAATTAGTATTAAGTTATGCGTATGAATCCAGACATGGATGATGACGAGAAGGGGTAAGTTGATTTTATAAAAAAATGGTTTTCTTCAAAACAATAGCAACATAGGTCAAACTGCATGTTCGCTTGGTGTCGCATTCGCAGTTTTACCCATAAGCAGGATGGTTTCTGACGAAATGTAAGTTATCATTTTTCATTTTTGTGTTAACTATTAGTAAAACTTTCTATGTTTCTGTTAACAATCCTTGTAAGATGTTATTTAAGCCCGTAGCCCAATTAGCCTTTGCCGGCGTGCGGTTACCGACCCCAAGCCTCGCCGTGCGTCTTGCGTATATGCAATCATCATGGCAGCTATTACTTTCCCTTGATATTTGATCACATCTGTATCATTTGAAACCATTTCAATTTCTTATCCATGTTTTTGAAATGTTTATATAACCGTTCCATTCAGTTGAAATCTTGTCAACGTTGCAAGCTGTGAAGTTAACCTTTCTGTGACTAATCTCAGCTTTCTCTTTATCACTAATTTTGTGGCAACGCATTATATTATCAATAGTAATTTATTTGTTTTCTATGTAGGCCAATGCTTTAGTAAGTTTTATTTACGGTATGTCCGCGTAGTTTGCCGTCATTATGATACGCGGATGAAACGTGCTGAATCATTTGAATATGGCTAGCTACAAAATCGCACGTTTAGTACATTCCTTTCTCCATATCAATGTCAGCAACATGAAAGCAGATCATGTTATTAACTGGAATTTCAACATGCTGAAACTATTAATTTAGGTTTACCTAAACAAATACCTATTTGGCACCTGTTATAATGGTTTCAATATGTCTAATTTTTTCTAACTACATTATTACATTACTCTTGTAATCTCTAAATAAATGCATTGTGCCTACTGCTAGAAATTATATTTGTTATAAAAAAAATATAGAACAAATAATATAGAAGTATGTGTTTTTTGCCATCCTACTGTCAATGTTTTACATATTGCAGATATTGGGCAAGTGAGGGCACTGCAGGACAAAATGAAACCCAACAAAACTAGTTCTTTTTCCTTGTTTCCCTACAGTAAAAGCCTTATATTTTTTCCTTACACCCTTTATCATGCAATAAAATCCTGTAGGTACAATAAATATTAACTAAGAATAGGAATGCAAATGTCTACAGCTGTGCAATCTTTTCCCCAAAAGTATGGTCAGCAATAAAATCATATTTCTAGATCTCACAGTAAAAGCCAAATGGCTACTTTACACGACAAGCAAAACACAAAGTCTAACACTGTAACACAGGTTTAGAATAAATCATTTATTATTTTATTATGGCTGATCAATATTCAGATAGCTGCTGTAGTTAAGAAGTTCACTTGGCTACCCGTGGCCTTTACTTCATTACTGACATTTACTGACTGTTGCAATGAGTTCAGTTTGGTTGTTTCACCTTAAATTCCGTACATTGATACTCTCTCAGTTATTCCCAATTATGATAAACACTGTAGTATTTAGATGTCAAAAGGTATTTTGTAGTGGTATTATGATTTTGTTTCCAGTTTACAAAAGGCTTCAGTTAAATCTTGGATTAGGAGAATAAGATTAAATATTCTACCTACAATAATCAGTCCTATACTGATGAAATTATAAAGCTAAGGCTGAGAAGTTTGCTGAACAACTAGGCATTATTGATTTTAAGGTCTCAGAAGATTGGCTCAGAAAATCCAAAAACCTAATGTACAACTAGCCAAAAATTTATTCAAAATAGACTGACCACTGATAGTGAAATTTGGTTTTTTTTTTCTGTTTTCTCTCCTTATAAAGAAAACTTACTGTAATACAAAAAATTACTCCATCCCTTGGATTTTGTAATAAAGAGTTTACAATGTTCTTGAAAAATGATACTTGAGGACGCAACATCATTTTTGTTTCGCTATCAATACATGAAGGCAACAATTATTACTGTGTGAAAATTAAGAAAAAAAAAGGCCTGATGTCTCTAAAATTATGCCAGTCACCGTAATTAAATTTCCTTACTTTTTCAAAAAAAAATTTAACCTTTTCAATTTATGAAAAGTGGTATTAAGACAGAATTGGAAATAAAATGTCTTAATGCTTTTAATAAGATTTATGTTTAGGCTGCTATAAAAATGTAGGTAGTAAGAATATGTTATTGTTAATTTTAATGTTTAATATATACAGATTGGTTGAACTTGTAAAACTAAACAACACTCTAGTACTCTAACTAAATGAAAATAAAATTAAATAAATAAAAATAAACACTATCAAAAGTAAATTTTGTCTGAAATAGTTTACTTTATACCTTAAAGTATTAATTTTCTTGTCCACTTTGCAAATCAAAATGCGAGGCTTAAATAAATATTCCATAATATCACCATCCAGATATTTTAGATCCAGAAAACATTGTTAAGGATATAATTATGCTACTTTAAGTGATATTTACTTTATTTTGTTACAACTGGTGACATGTTTAATGATATTCTCCAAAAGTTTTATATGCATTTTTTTTCTCTTTTCCTTTTATTATATTTCACCTTTGGTTATCTCTTTCTATTTCACTGGGCTCTAAATTTAAGCCTTGGGTCCATAAATTATGTAAGATTTTTAAGGGGGGGGGAGGGGATCGAGTCAAATCTCATCTAATCTTACGTTGGAGAGAGGGGGGGTCTCAGCAAATATCACACAATCGTTTTTCTGATTGAAACAAAAAAAAATTATACTATTTTGGTCCATTTAATCCAGATTGTACATGCTTAAGATTTAATCTTAGGATCATTCACAAATTCGTTTGAAAGAAAATAATTTCATTCATACTTCCACGTTATACAATAAAAATCCAACGCATTTACGAAACAAACCCACATTTTAAAAAATCTCACGTGAGATTGGGGTATGGGGGAGTGGGTTGAATTAAATCTCACGACATCTCACAATTACAGAAAATTTAAAAACACCTCAAGTAATTTATGGCACTTTAGACAAGTTAGACTGGCAATTTTTTTTTTTATAAATACAGTTTTTTTTTTGCATTTGCACTGGCAGCAATAAGTAGGATCTAAGAATTAGGAGATTTAGACACTACAAATATACCATAAGAAGTATATTCATAATCACATCAAAAATTTAAATAAGTAGCTGTACTGAACAAGAGCTTTATCTTGTGATCTAAATTTCCAGCTTTTTGAACCAAAAAATATTTGTTATGTAGTAAATATTTTTGTTTCTGTTACTCATCTTGTAGGTGAATTTTACTTTAATTGAGAATTCTAGAGTAAAATTTTCCTAAACATATCTCCCATCATACTAAACAACATTATAATTATTGAAATACAGTTCAAGCTTTGCTGCAATTTAAATATCAAATTAATCCATACATGTGCAACAGTTAAATTTACTTTATTTACATTCTGTGATATTCAAGTAATATTTTTTAATTTGTCTTAATTTGTATTGCAACAGAAAACTGTTTGTTGGTGGATTATCATGGGAAACATCCCAGGAAAACCTGCAGCGCTACTTCTCCCGTTATGGGGATGTCATTGACTGCGTTGTAATGAAGAATAGCGAGTCTGGCCGCTCAAGAGGCTTTGGATTTGTCACATTTGCTGAACCGTCATTGGTCAATGTGGTGCTACAGAATGGACCACATCAGCTGGATGGCAGGTATGTCCTAGGGGTAGATCCAGGAGATAATTGTTATTAACCAGTGCCTGAAGGGATTGTCACCATAAAGGTTATAATACTGGGTCATTCTTTTAAATGGGACAGTCAGTTGACAGTGCTGTGCTGTCTTATCCCAAACTAAGCAAAGCTTGTGCTATAGATACCAGACATTGGATACAAATAGAAAACACCCAGTCTCAGACAAACACAAATAATAAATGTTTTCTAATAAACAAAAATAAGGTCTTTTGTAGGAAACAAACCCACAACATAATTGTAAAATCATGCTTTTAAAAGAATGATCCTGTACATTCTAAATCGCTGCGATTTACAGACAGGGCCTTAATTTGGTTAGTGACATCATATGAAATGAAATGTTCACTTTACAAAGTATCATTTCAAACAAGAATGAGAACAAAGCTTATTATGGAAGCAGAGAACACATAAGTAGGTAAACTCGCTCCCCAGATTCATTTTCTCTACTTAGATTTTTTGGTCCTTAAGATTTCATCATAGTTGCCATTTTGGGTAGCCAATTGGTAAATCGGAGCCCACTTGCTTTTACTTTGCTGTCTGTCTCTCATAATGAGTTACTGACCTCAATTTTAGTTATTTTGAACTAATTTGATTAATGAAATTTTTACCTAAAATCGAATATTAACTTGGAAATTGAAATTAGACTTGACAGAAAAAACCTGCCAACACGAATTAAAATTGGGTTCCATATCAGGAGAGTTGCGAATACCTAAAAAAATTGTGAACTAATTTTGTTTTAAACAGTTTTCTTTGAAAGTTTTATAAAGATTTTTAGAACTCGCGGTTCAAAAGTTAGTGACGAATGCACTTATTTATTCAGGTATTATTGGATATAGGGCTTCAAGAGAGACAATGGAGTGTGCAAAACAAATCCTTCTGTTTAATCTACAGAGAACTACTCCTAAGTTTTTTTTTCCCAATGTGTTTGACAGTTCACAAAAGAGACACCTTTCTGTAAAATTTCATTAGAATTGATCCAAAGATGGCGGAATGTTAAGGCTGTGACATACGGACGGACGGATGGATAGACTGCGGATGTACATGAAGAATTTGTTAAGGTTTTACATTACAAATTACAGAAAATAGTTCACTACCTATAGATACAGGAAAACCTAATGTCTATGGTCTTAAAATAATATAACTATAACTTACTTTATTTTATGATATAATATAAGTATATAATTATATATATTGATTAATAAATAATTAAAAAAAAATAATATAAAATGAATTTGTTTTATGTATTGTTCCCACAATTCATAATGGTGGTCTGATGACCTCTTCCAATCTCAATATTTTATTTATGTATTTATTTTGCTCTTATTTCCACTTCTTGTCCTTTGCTATATCCATTCATTTCTTTCATATTACATCAATTGTGTCATCTTTTTAGGTTTTCCTACTTTCTTTTTTACCAGTCCTGGGTTCCACATTTTGATTTTTTTGTCCATCTATTTTGGTCCATTCTCCCAGTGTGTCCAGTCCACTGAATTTTCATTCCTAAGATCAATTTTCTGCATCTATTACTTTTGTCTGTTGCCTTATTGCTGTTACTCTTCTCACTTAATTATAGTTACCACAAACAAACTTTGGTATCAGATTAAAAAAAACATATTCATTGTACGGAATCCTTGCTTTAACTTGCACTTGTCTGGTTTTCATATTATATAGATAAATTTTTAATGTGTACAAAAAGGAAAAGTTAGGGTTTAACAAACTGTTAAAACATTCAAATCTCAAACAAGTATCTTATACGATGGAATTTAAACATATTCATTAGTACTTGTAGTTTTAGGCATATTTACCGTCAATAGAAAACTTTGGAAATTCATGGGTCAAAATCTGTGAACACTAAGAACCAGTTATATGTGTACCATACATATCCAGTTTTTTTTAATGACACTTTGGTAAAACGTCAATTTCTTAAAACAATGTTGTGGATAAGTCGGGTGCATGGAATTTTTAGTTTTTTTTTAGTATCTGTTTAAAAATTTCAAGTTTCAATTCAACAAAGGTGTTACTTTACTAAATATTAATAACACAAGAAATGCATGTAAATTAAAACAACTAACTGCTAACAATTTTATTAAGCTACAAACTCATGAATTGTTAGAATATTTATTAGTACACAACAACTTAGTAACTAATCCGACGCGCATATAAATTTGCTTTGGGTGTTTAGCTGAAATCTATGATGTATATCTCAAATAGAGTTCATTTTGCTGTGACAATAAAATTATATATCAAAAATTGGCAAACAGCTTAGAGTAAAAAGTGGATTAATGAATCACAACATCATATCACATAGGATATAGAAATTCTGTTACAGTAATTCCCTCTCATATAGGTCTAACTGGCCAACATTTTATGAAATTAATTATGTTCCCGCTACTACTTGATAAGAAGGTATGTATTGAAAATAAAAAAAACGAGATGGTCGGCCATTATTTTTTTTAAGCTATGTTTTAACATATCTAAACAAATACAGTATGTTTCTAGTTAAAGTATGTGTAAAGACTTGTATTCTTTTCCAGTCTTAAACCTGCAATAGGACAGTGGAATCAATTTTAAAAAGTGCACATTTGAGTAAGGGTGATATTCCATTAGTCAAATATTTTTGTCCAATGTGCATTAAATCAAAGAAATTGGATATCTTCATCATACTAGCAAGTAACATACAAGCAACACCGATGTTTGATTAAATAAATTGGACAAAGATATTTGACCAATAGAATATCACCATAAGGCGCAACCTTAAGGCTTTTTCGTCTCCGAATGGTGTGATATATCTTATGAAGGGCCTTATTACAGCTTACTAGCGCCGCTATTAGACATCCTCGAATTTATCCTAAAATTAAATTGTAATGAGGATTGTAGATCTCAAAAATGCCAACAGTAAAGAGATTTTATGCGATCCGTGCAAAGCAAGGAATGTCGCTAGTTTCCGAAGTATGGCCCTAATTGCTGTAAACTAAAATCTTGAAACTTGATTCCTAGTACAAAAGATTTTGGCAATCCAATGATAGGACTGCAAAAGTGGAATAGCGCGGGTGGCACTGCAAGGCACGAGCTGTCAATAACTATGAAAGTAAATAACATAATAGGATGTATAAACTAGGTTCTAACAAACATTTTTTGTGAATTATTTTCTAGTATGAACAAAATAAAAAAAATGATTTAGTTTCCAAATTAGGTTCACCTGATAACAGTAGATCATATTGATACTAATATTTATCAGTTTACAATTGTAATGACAAGCTTTATTTTTATACACGTCGTTAGCTAGTATTAACTTATATGAAATTTTATTAGGGTTCCGTACCTCAATAAGAAAAATGAATCCTATCCATTCGTATGTCACACAACTTATACTTTCCGCCATCTTTAGATTGATCAATAATTAAAGAAAAATATTTTTTTAGGGTAGCTCTCCTTCTTTTTAATAAGGGACGAATATTTTTTTATGGAATTAATTGATGGCGATGTTGCGTAGTCTTACAAAGATTTTGGTTAATTTTAGCAAGTTAACTGGTACATTGAATGCAAAGATGAATGAATGTGACCTGATTTGTGTGTTTACTGTATCCAAAAATAAACCGAAAGTCTGCACCCTTGAATACTAGCGTGAGATAGTCAGAGGTATGAATGAATGATGGTGAATTATATTATGTACGATTTTGATTTTTCATGTATTCGATCTGCAGTACTTCACGCGATATGCCGGTCGAACACTTTGCAATTCTAACATGGTTGCTGTTTCTGAATTAAGATTCCGACTTAGAATCAGAAGTTTAAATGTACAATTTTAAGAAGCCACAGTACCTAAGTATGTAAATCAAAAAAATCTGGGAAGGATTTCGTTAATTCTGCTCAGTAGATCCGACTGAAATTTAATGATCGTGTTCTACAGGACAAAGTTGAAATATAATTCATCTACTTTTGTTAGATAAAAAATAAATAAATAAACTTAGAACCTAAAAAAACTGGCTAAGTGTGAGTCCGGTTCTCGCTCTTCCATCATGATATCAAGTCTCCTAGTTCAACGGCAAGTACCCCATAGGTTTTGATTTATTTGTGTCACAATATTCTATAAAAAGGACCGTATTTTAGGCATATTTTTAATTCACATTTACTTAGAAGCTTAATTTTTTTACAACATTAAGTACCTGTAACCCTGATATTAATTCCAACTTGATACTCCACGCGTTCTTGAGTAAAAGGGTTTTGACAGACGGACAAACTTTTTTTAATGTGTTATAACTACAAATTAACAAAATTCGGATTTTTTCATATATTTTTGATATAAGACTGCTTTGTGTCAAATTTCATAATTCTAAGAAAACGGAAAGTACCCCATATTTTTTTTGATTTATTTGTGAATAACTGAATAGCTAAATATGCGTCAAAAATGGCCGTGTTTTTTTATTGCGTTGACATAGAAGATTGATTTTTAGGGTTCCGTAAAGGGTACAAACGGGACCCTATTACTAACTTTGCTGTCCATCTGTCACCAGACTGTATCTTATGAACTGTTATAGACAGTTGAAAATTTTCACAGATGATGTATTTCTGTTGCCTCTATAACAACAAATACTAAAAAACAGAATTTAATAAGCTTTAAGGGACCGTAGACCTTAGTATTTGATATTAATTTCAACTTAATATATCTACGCGTTCTTAACTGGAAGGGTCATGACAGTCAAACAACATTTTTTTTTAAACTTACGAATGCCAAAATTTGCGACAAAAATGGCCGTATTTCAGTCATATTTTTTACTGAGTTGACTTAGAAACTTGATTTTTTACAGCTTTAAGGGACCGTAGACCTTAGTCTTTGATATAAATTTCAACTTGATACCTTTAAGTGATCCAGAGAAAAAGGGTCTTGACAGACTGACGTTTGTATGTACAAAGAGACGGATAACAAAGTGATCCTATAAGGGTTCCTTTTGAGGTACAGAACCCTAAAAGAGAGCTAATATATTGCTTTATAAAAATACATTACTTTTATAATCTATATTTAGAATGTTTTGATTGTAGAACATGTGTGTGAATTTTAGCAGAAACCCAAATCAAAACTCAGACATGTTCTACAAACAACACCGAACGTTCAGAAAAACGTTTCAATGTAAAAGGCCAAGACGTTTAAAAATAATAGATTAAAGGAAAGAAATAGGTGGCAGATGTATATAGTCTAATGAATGCCTCATTGAGAAAGTTATATTTCCGGCAATAGAATAGACTTGGGTTAATATGAAATGGTAATAAAAAAATCAAATTTTGCGAATCTCATATTAATACCATTAAATACCACATCCAGGCAGTGCCTTTAGCTATTTCTGCTGTCGGTACGTTCAGTGTTAGTGGTATAACAAAAAGCAAATTAGCATATACTCGCGGTCCTTATGGAAAGACGAGTCTACAAGATTTGCAACAGTTTTAAATTAGGTGAAATTTAGAAATTCCTCATTGGTAGCAGTAATAATGCCTGTAACCGATCGAATATTTATCATTAGATTAGAGATACGAAATTTTTAGAAATATTCCTACCGATTGAGTCTAGTTTCGATAAGATTTAATTTCCAGGGTAACATCTTGTGTAGATAAGTTACATGTCATAATATTGATATTATAGGTAACCTTCAAACTATCTTAACACGTCTTATTAAATCCTTCCTGAAAATAATAAAATCCATCGTCTAATGTTCTATGTATGTCAACGTATCCCCATTTTTCTTTATCTTAAAAAAAAATGTACAGTCAGCAAACTTAACGCCAAATTTATCTGCTGATGATCACAACAAATCATTAGACGCAAAAATGAACCTTTCGATTATTATAAGTAAACAAAACGCGAGTAAAACTCGTCGCCAGAGTACTGCGACACCTAGGCGATACGCGTATTTCATGATTTTAAATATGTAGTGGAAACTTTCCAGTAAAAATAAAACTTAATGATGTTTAACTGTTTTAATTTATATTCTTATTTTGTGTGACGAAGTTGTTATACCATTCTCGCCGTGACTCTGGTTAACGGTACGCAAAACTTCGGGTCGCGGAACTACTACCTACTATCTGAACATTAGATATGCATATCGAGACCACGTCAGAATTCGATACGGTCGCAAGCTTTATGGTTAAAAACAAAGTAGGTATAATGAATATTTTAGGTTTTTACATGTTTTTCCTTATATAGTTTTCAACGATAGTTTTATTTGTTCTAATAACTAATAAATTCCTTTTTTTTTTGTTTTTCCGCAATATCGCAACAGAGAATCTAGCAGACGTGATTTTTGCCACAGATTTGATTTGCCATTAGTTGCAGTGACGGAGTAGGATATAGAATTACTTTTTCGAAGAACTTTTTATCCCTATCGAGAGTTCACAACGGAATATATTTTTTCGTGGACAACTGCAAGATACCTGATCTTTGGCACAGGGACAACTGTAGTGACTGAAAAGGACAAAGAATACTTATATCCCGATTTGAAGTTCCTTGGGAATTGGGCTTATTTTTTTTTGGCGGGCACTATTCTTTCACGTCGCAATGGGGCAAAAGGGTTACCTGATTTTTGTCACAGGGATAACTGGAAGGATGAAGAAGCACATCAGAATCCATTATCCTAATCAACGGTTTCTATTGGAAAAGAATTTTGCGCGGGAAAACCAAGGGGCACTATTCCTTTAGGTCGCGAAGGTGCACCATGGTGACTTTTGGTACAAGAATTTAGCTGGGGCTGAGAATACTTTAGTATATCTGTTAATCAAGGAGTTTGTGCGTCACGGCGATGACGGAATTGAAGCTATTGAAATATTTTTTCTGCAACTTATAATATTAACCGGTCTAGTAAAAAGTTTGCTTCAAATTACGCGGAGGCTCTAATTTGGACAATTTCATGGATGACAAGGTCTCCTAAATTGAGTCCTGACATCGTACAGAGAAAATTTAAACATTGGAATTTTACACTTTTTAACTTTAGTACATATATTACATGTTGTTTTTATGTTTCATTATTTTTGGAAATAATATATTCAATTTATTAAGATTACAAGATATAGGTTATCTAATTTAACAAATTTTTAGTAAAACACTTACATTCTGACGACAATTTGCATGTTAACAATTTATTGTTCACAGGACCATAGATCCGAAGCCGTGTAATCCGCGGACTCTGCAGAAGCCAAAACGCGGCGGTGGCTACCCCAAGGTGTTCCTCGGGGGTCTACCCTCCAACATCACCGAAACTGACTTGAGGGTGTTCTTCGGACGATATGGCAAGGTCATGGAAGTGGTCATCATGTATGACCAGGAGAAAAAGAAGTCTAGAGGTCAGTTACAGTTACTCAGAAAGCAAGATATGTCCTAAAGTAGTTAAACACAGTTACTCCTCATCTGCCTGATATGCTTTAGAGATTCATGAGTGTAGAAGAGTGGTAGTTTCTGATTTTCGTTTTTTTTTATATTTACTATGGTTATACAAAAAATACACCTTTAAAATACAAATAAGGATAGGGTAAGAGTAGCTGGAAGAGAATTCGACTAAGGCAAGATTTACATACACAGAATTTCTGTAACATTGTATATTCTAATATGCATAAGTGATCGCAAAATGGAATTTAAGATACTAATTCGTCTTTATCAGGCAATGAGGAGTGATATATGCAATGTGTAGTGAAAAAGTATTGAAACTGTTGTATTTCTTTAGGGGATGGCTTCCGGGCCCATGCAGGTGATTCATTCCTTCTGTTTTGTTACATCTCAATAATTTAGATTTAGGATATAGGTACATCGTAATGATATAATTACTGTGAATGACAATTGGCTAAAAAAGAGAGGGAAAATTTTAGTTACAGTAAATAAAATTCTACATGCAGTCCTAGTATTTAATGCATAAATTGTTTTTTATTTTTTAATTTAAATCTGATTTTGAGTATAGCAAATGTTGAAACTATCTTTTTTTAAGTCACGATTGGCGTTGGTGGTGAGGACATAAAATACTGAACAAAGCTGGACTGCTATTGGTACTAGTATTTACTTAGCTGTTGTAGCTCCTGGGAATATTTATAGCAGACCCGGCAACCATTGTTTCGCTATAGTCCCTTTTCCTTATAAAGGTTCAAAATATATAGGCTTTGTCCATTTGCAATAATATACCTTTCAAATAGTGAAAGAGTTTTCATAGGTGGATTGGTTCCGGATATTACCCCTTACTTAGAAACAAATTTATAAAATCCTTTATATTATGAGTGTAGATACGAATCATATTGGTTTTTAATCTGATGAAATTAATTATTGACAAATAGGACACCAAATCCACATCCAGGCAGTGCCTACAGCTTATTCTGCTGATGGTACGTTCAGATGTTTGTGGGACATTAAAGCAATCTAGCGTTACTGTCTGCTCAAATGGGCAGAGAGTCTATTCGATTTGCGACAAGGCGCTAACGAATTCGTTTCGTGACCTACATTATTGTCAACTGGTTCAAGTGTCTACTGATACGACGCTGTTATCTGGCTTATTTAGTGTGTAATATACTTTTTATACATGTTGTTTAAAATATATTTAGGTATAAATGTAACTGTGAGTGTTTTAACGTCATTTGTTAAGGAAATGACCTACATTATTACATCTAAAAACTAGTTATATTACTTTCATTCTAATTAGTTTCTTTTAAAAAGAAGTTCCTGTTTGTTTTTAATTTTAAGCACACATATTGAAGTCCATATTTCATTCAGATTTATGTGGAATTGGTTCTCCATCCATAGTGTAATGGCGGAAAATCCTTTTGTTACGATAATTTTTTACACATTTCTAAAAATCTGTATATCGATTAATGTTTCGTGTCTTGGAATCGTTAGGTATTTATTGCTGCTCTTGATCAACATGCTTAATTTTACCTACTGCTAAAGTAATATGCATATATTTACGAATGGAAAATGGTTTCAAAAGTAATACAGCTACAATCATCAAGTCTTTTAAAAATAGCAATAGAAAAATTACTTTAATGTAAGTACTAATTAAGTACTAAAAATTTTTTACTATGGAGCCCGTCCTACCTACCGCTCGCCATTTTATTTATTTTTCAAAATGGCGGCCACTAATGCAACCTGCATATTTCGATAGCCTACGTCCAGTGTAAGTAAAAATGTCATATAAATAAATTTCGTTAAGTGTCAGGTTTTCGAAATAAACGCTTTCGAAGGCAACTTTGAATTGTCTTCAAAAATGAAAACCAAACAATTTACGAGGTCCTTTGTTTATAAGTCAGCTAACGAAATATGCAGGTTGTTTTAGTGGCGGCCATTTTTTTTTTCAATTTTGTTTTTCTATTCATTAATAATTTAATTATCTGCTAGAGATTTTTATGACTTCAGGTGGGTGGAGTTATCAGTTCTCTTTAAGTTTTCTCCGTAAGGAAAAAAACAGCTATGAATGTCGGTAGAAGCGTGATTTAATATCTTGTTATTTGTTATAGGATTTGGCTTCTTATCATTTGAAGAGGAAATCTCAGTGGAGAGAGTAACGCAAGAACATTTCATTAACCTCAATGGAAAACAGGTAATTAAATCATCCGTTTCCTATTTTTTGTAACTAGAACTTATGAATATTTATTTAGTAGGAAACAAAATACCATTTAGAACTACAAAGATTAACATGTTTTTACATACAGATACCAGATATATTCAAAGTTATATTCCAAATAAGTATCATATAACAAAAAAAAAATCTCTGGTCAAAGGTAAAAAATAACCCCCTAAAATTCATTACGTACGTATGGTAAAATAGGTGTACTTTTTAAGTAAATTCGAGTTTTAGTGCATTTTTGTTGAATTGTTTTTTTTTTAAGAGAATTGTTATTCATGAACGATGTTGTCGAATAATAAGTGTTTAACAACATGATACATAGAATATTAGACTTTATCTTGTTAGCTGTAGGGCTTTTCATTGGAGCTACGTAAAAATAGCATTTAATGTTTGACTTGTGATTATGTAGAAATAAAAGACTTTATCTCGTTGACATAAGTGCTCTTTATTGTGTTTAAATAAAAATAAATTTATATTTATGCCGTATTAACAGTTTATGTCAAACCTAATTGTTAAATACGACATAAATTAAAAGTTATTAATAAACGCAAAATAACTCACCATCCCCACATAAACCCTGAAAGTTTTCGTGGATGGTAAAAAGCCATAATGTTATTTGCTGGATTCATATAAATGACGGCATTACCTTCTGCTTGGCCTTCGAACTTTACTCATCTATCATAGGCATACTTTAGCGGCCTTGATAGTAATGTACTTTTAACGTGTTAGGTGGAGATCAAACGCGCTGAACCCCGAGATGGTTCGGGCAAGATGGGTGGTGGTGGTGGCGGCATGGGCGGTGGGGGCATGGGTGGTGCTCCAGGAGACGCGCCAGCCGCCGGACAGTGGGGCCCTCCGGCTGCTGCCCCCATTAACATGATCCAAGGGCACAACGGACAGATGGGAGGGCCACCTATCAACATGCCCATGGCTGGACCTAACATCATGCAAGGGTCAGTAGAAACTATAATATTGATTTAATCTATTCATGACCTGAACTTATGTATCTGTTCTTTCATCTGAATTCAGTAACATCAAAATTATTAATTGGTGGCCCATTCTTTACCAGCCTGAATGTCCCCACTGTTGGGATACCGGCCTCCCCTTAACTTAGGCTAGGGCGATTTGAGCCATAGTCCATTACGCGAGCCCAGTGCAGATTGTGAATTTCACAAACGACGTACGCTGGTTTCTTTACAATGTTTTTCTTCATATAATTTATTAATTGGTATTGAGGTGTGAATGGAATAATTTACTTGAGAGATTTAAAAAAGCTTCAGATACACGCCTAGGCTTCCACGCCCGTTTATCACAACACAAGGCAGATGCGCGCCGTGACCAGAAGTTTAACGCCATTGGGGCCAATTTTAAATCAATTTTATGATTTAAAATTTATTTATACTTTTTTATTATTAAATAATCTTTCATTATTCTTTGTGTTTGTTTCTTATGGTGTATAATTTATGTGTTAATTTACAAATGTAAATATTTTTTGTTTAACTATGTACGAGAACCTTACTCAATTTTTGATAGATCTTGTAGGCATTTCTATATGCTGGATTATCTTGAAAGTTGATGCTATTTAAGTAGGCACATGTCTGTTGATGAAACAACAAACTAATAACTAAAAATAAAATTAACTTAAAATTTTAACTTCAAATGATAACTGCCAGTACTACAAAACTGCAACTTCGTAAGTAAAGACCTAATATATTATTTTCGGGCGTAGACGTGGATAGGCCTGACGCAATTATGGCTACAGGTGTCGGATACTGTTGGCGCGTCTCAAATAAGATTCACTTTACATTCTCCCCTCTTCTTGCTACTAACTAAACCATGAGCGCTTTACGTCGATTTCAAAATATTAAGCTTACAAGCAAGCATATTTTTATTTTTTTCTATATTTCTAAGGTGGCAATCAAGCTTAAGATCCGTGTGATGTTAAGTGACAATACCCCGAGAATAGCTTGAGCGTTTCCGACCCTCTAAAAAGCTGAGTAATCCCACTAGGAAAACTCTGCAAGAAACTCTATCCACCGCCTAAGCGTTTGCGGAAGAAAGGACCTCTATAACAGCACAGTGCGTGACAATTTTTTCTTGAGATGTGATGTTATAATTTATATCGAATATGAACTAGGCAGTCAATCTATTATTTGTACCGTACTCCGAGTTCTTCAAATGAATAGGAGTTATAATTGGATTCGGTTTCAGGTACCAAGGCTGGGGCACATCTCCCGGCCAGACTTCATACGGGGGCTACGGAGCTGCAGCTGGGGGCGCCGGCCCCGGCAGCTACCAGGGCTGGGGCGCACCTCCCGCGCCACAGGCTCCGCCACACGGACCCGCCTGGCCCGCCACTAACAACTACACGCAGCACACGCAGCCGCCTGCACAAGGATATGGCAGCTACGGTAAGATATACATTGTGTTTATGTACGCCTGGTACTTTTTATGTTATTATCTGTCCACAGGTTAGAAGTAACTAACTGACTATTATCATATCTACACACAGTCTAAACTGCTGGGCCTGGAGAGTTAAAATTTGGAATGTGGAATCCTTATTCAAATTAGGGTTTTATTGAAAAGTCGGGGGGGAAAGTCTGAAAAATTTTCATTTTTGGAGTTGAATTTGAAAATTGTTATTTGGTTGTAATGTTAGAAAAGCTTTTTGTCGTGGCTTAATAGAAGATGAAAATTTTTATTGGAATTCTTATATTTTGTCTGAAAGTGCTTCAACATTTTTGTAAAATCATCCTAGGTTATCTTGGAAGTATTGAGGCCTGTGTAAAAATTTATAAGCCACCTTTTTAAATTCCATGTGGAGGAACTAGGAGGAAAAGCTAAGCGCAGTAATTTATGCTGTTCACATAGGTGACTGCCTTGTTGCACATTTTTCTGAGCTTCTCTGTTTCGGAGGGCACGTAAGACCGGGCTATTTTTCACATGACAGTTGTCGTTAAGCTTGGCTTATGGGCGGCGTGAAAACTCTGACAGTCGAGTGGCCACTTCCTCGACAACGTCCGCCAACCCGCACTAGGCCAGCGGGGTAGACTATTGCCTTCTTCAAGGAGAGGCCTGTGCTCCTGCAGTAGGGGCGTATAATGGCTGAGGCGAAGAGTTTCCGTAGGAAGCCCACGCCGGCTAAATTTAGCGTGAGCAGAGACGCAGGCTAAAGCTAATTTTATTATAAATGTAATTTGCATTACGATACTATGTACCTGTTTTTCTTCGATATCTTATCTGTATTATGTTCTATTCTAGACTCTGTGGCTTAAGGTGAATCCGAATCAGATTTTTCCCATATAACTTTAACACTTAACACTAAAAATCCATAACTATACACATTTTGTAGCTTAACTTAAACTAAAATATTTGATTCTGTTTTTTATAAATAATTCACTGGCATGAATATGCGTTTTGCCACTGTGGTAAATAATGATTTGTGATAATAACAGGTTTTTAGTACACAATATTTATAGTTGAAAGGTGTTAAATAAAAAAAGATGTTCAGATACACCTTAATCCTTACAAAAAAAGATAATCCTTTTGAGTTAGACCTACAGGCTTACACACAGAACCAATTTTAATTACCAAATTCTAAATGCATCGAGAAAACAGTTTATTTGAAAGCACAAAGGTGTCCTTTTAATATGTACAGGTATTAGTTTTTTGATTGGTCAAGTAGCTGTAAGAGTGTTTCAAGAGTGCTAATATGTATTAGTAATAAATCACTAGGATTGCTGGTTTAAAATTGGTTTTTAGTAAGCATACTGGGCTGATTGGTGGTGGAGAGGGTCAAACTGGAAGATGACAACCATGTTGTTTTTACAGATTATTTTCACTGTATAAAAACATGGTTGTTGCAAATTTTCATAGCCTTTTTAAATTAATTGTCTATAAAGTAATAAGTTGTAAATTCAGAGTGTAGATTACGAACTTCCAAGTAATTTCACCCTGTGCATGATAAGCTAAGCGTTATACATATCAAATAGTGTAGTTACATGACATATTTTATTCAGGGTTTTTATGGTGTTACAGCGGATGTTACAGCTTACGACTCCAGACTGATGGGTAAGGTAGAAAGTGTACACGAGGCATTCCATTGTAGGCCTTATGTGGTAGGCTTAACCGATTATTAGGTGGGCTCTCTATTAATCTGTTAAACAAAGCTGGCATCAGTAGAAACTTATGTTTTACCGGTTTCATAAACTGCTAAGCTTACTATCAGGTCGCTAGAATAGGTTAAACTTCGCACCATTATCACACAACGGGCAGAGGCATTCTAAACTCGTTGTTAAGACTTCTGCAGCTGCAAAAAGTGAAGAATATTTCTACTCGGTCACTTATTTTTCGTTGAGGTGACAGTATGTGTGTTTGTTTCAGCTAACTACAGTTCAGCGCCAGCGGGCGCGTCGGCTGGAGGCACCTGGACTAACTGGAACATGCCTCAGAACTCTAACTCTACTGGATCTGGTTAGATCACATTTTATATCTAAACGATACACCAGTAGAGTCGTTAGATTTGAATATATAAACGGTAATGTTGCAAATATATAAAAGCAGCTATTCGGAAATGTTAGACGGAATGCCTCGTGTGCCCACACCACAATAGAACTGTAAGATATGCTTTATTTAGTATTATTGACTGCTGTCATTTAATAATGTAATAGTAATAAAACACTATTGTATGCTAGAGTTAATGTGCTTTAGTTTGAATTATTAATGCATTATACATATATTAATAACACAATTATTAAACATGTCTAATAATTGAGTTACATTGTGTAACTTCTTTGTGTGCGTTAGCTTAACTCCATATTTTTTTGGTTTACCAGGGTCGTACGTTCCCCTGTCAGAGGGCGCCGAGATGTACGGACGCGGCGCAGGAGGGGGCGCCGGGGGTGGAGCGCCGGCCCTCACCGGGGGCCTGTCGTCGACAGCGGCCCTGTCAAAGTCCTCATCAGCTGACTATTCAACCTACCAACAATATCCGCAAGCCTATCAACAGGACCAGGTATGTAACACACATTTGCCGCTTGTCAACTAGCACAATGTTAACAATTTTGATACTCTGAAATTAGTGACTTCGATTGACTATAAAAGACCTAACTTCAGAATATTAAAAGTAAAAATTCAGCATTGAAACAACGTAAAAATTTGATTCATATATAAAAACTGTGTAACACTTGTATTTCATTGGACACTTTAATTCAGTAATTTCGCATCTTACCCAAAACTTATTCTTGGACTAAATTTCAAGAACTGTAAAATAATCAATCAAACATTTTAAAGATATGAATAAACTTGATCATAAGCAAATCACTCGACGATATTTAATAAGCACCCTATACCACCATTACAAATTACATAACACTTGTTAAAAAATAATTATAAATGTGCGCAAGCACAACATGTCGAACATTCTACTGTTATACATAGTGTTACATGGTTTATTGACAGGTTTTAAACTGATACATTAGAAAGGTACTAAAAGTATTACATAACAACTATTTTACTTGAGAATATACAAATTTAGTATATATCTATGTTTGTACTTAATCTTATTTTTTTAAATAAATCTTTCAACAACTTTGTTTATTAAATTAGAGCTCCAAGTACTCTTTGTATTTATTTTAAATCTGATCTAATACAATTTATCAATAAATTCACCTTTTATGCTAAATTTACTTTAGATTCCTTTAACACTTTATTTATTCTAAGTGAATAACCACTACATTTAAAACGTCCATGCTTATACATTTCTTCCTTATGCATACTAAACATTTTTATTTTGTTGGTTGTAATTTACTTAGTCTAAAAAGTTACAGGTCAATGACACTGGTCTCTGTTCTTAAAATGAGGAAAACTTTGATATTTTTATTTTAGAAACGAGTTATTGTGACTTAAGTCTTAATTAGCATAATAATTCCTTATTGGTGATACAAAAAAGTCAACATAGTTCGATTACGATATTAAAATTGAAATTGACTTTTACATTTAACTTGAAATAGTTTCACCATACTTTAATTCATACGAAATAGATGTTGTTGACCATATTAATAGCTAGGAGAAATTTTGCTTTAAAACTGCTTATAAATAACATTAGGTTTATTGAACACAGGTGTTTTTTAGAATTAATTTGGTGCTGGGATGGTTTTGTAGATTTTTGCTTCAAAGTTTATTCAAAATGGAGTCGTATTTTTGCAACAGTCATATACTATTGACATACAATACATGTCTATTGATATATAATAGAGAAGATAAATATATTATAGATAGAAAACCTTAGTTACCATAATATTTAAGAAGTTCATACAATAAAGGTATATGCAATTTGCCCTTGCTCAAGTACAATAAAATTCATTATTTGTTTTATCTAAATCAACGACGTGTATTGTTTGTCGAAAGTGTGATATTTATTTTAAGTCTTGTATTTTTTATCCTTAAAGTGCGTTTACACAGATGCAGAATTTTTCTATCTTTAGCTTTACTTTTAACACAGAAAAGTAGCTTAGTGCATATTCTATTAGAGATGATTTGAATTTATTAGACTTACCTACTAGATTTACCTACTAGATATGAACCACACATATGAATGGCATTGACAATGTTGTGCTTTTTTTTATAAAAATACCTGTAGAATCTGAATTTTCGAAGGCATCAACTAAATAACAGTTCTCGCCTTTTTGCATTAAGTATAGGTATTATTACAAAATAGTAAGGCTTCTAAATTGAATGAGTTTGGTTTTTAAAATATAATGTAAGTAAGTTAATCTGTATTTTGTATCTGTGTAAACTATGCACAAGTAGTCAAGGTGGTTGCATTTCCAGCAGTCAATAGCGGTGGCATGACTTAATCCATGGCGATGTGGATTCAGCTGGCATTAAGTCGTAACGAATGTCGTGGACTGTGTATTTGCGTAGAATATTCCTATCCAGATGTTTTAAAGAGTATAAGGTCAATTTTATGCCATAAAGTTTTGGTAATGAATGTTTCAAATTTGACTATATTAAGAAAGTGCATCTACGGGGTAACTCGTAGAATTAGTTTTAGTTTCAATCTAATTTAGTTACACGGCAAGCTTTTAAGTTGACGTCTATTGATACTAATGAACTAAATTTAGAATTACAAATACAGTATTGGGATTGCAACAATAGTGTAGTTTCTAAATTTTCAAAAACAGTAAATATATATTCTTTTGCATACATTATAAAAAAACCACTTACTTTTACAAAAAAAAAAAAAAAACAAAAATTTTAAGTTTAATTGAAATTTAGCTACGGAAACGGTCATAAGTTATCATTAAAGTAAGTCATAGTAAGTTAACCCTTGTTGCGCCTGTCATTTTACTAATTTGACATTTGTGACGTCAAACAACATGATAGGGATTTTTTCCACACGGATTTGTTACCAGGGTTAATTCCGGATATATAAAAGTGTCAGAGCGTCATAGTTAATTTATCCAAATGGCCTTTCGGTGAATTCATTATATTCTTTAATTGTTTTACCAGCCATACTTATTTTTAAAGGCGGGCAGGGCGTCGCTAGGGTTGATGTATTTCAATTTTTAGTCAATTGTTTCGACATAAAATGTTTTATTACTTGTTTTGGTCGCATATTTAGATAAATTGGGAAAGGAGTGACATGATCACGGGCTATGATTTGGTGTTTGATTTAATGCAAGCATAAACTATTTTAATTTTTTTATAATAATGTTATTTTTCTGTTAAACTTAATTTTACAATTAAAACTTGCATATAAAACTAAATGGTGATATTCAAATATATATATTCTTATACGATTATTTTGTTTCTATAGTAAATGAAACGTCACATAAAATGTCAAGCTGGATTAAAACAAATTATATTATTTTTTTCGGTACATTTTTACGGTTATTAAGAGAGCGATAGTTTCTATTAAAATTAAATAAGTGAAAGTTGTACGACTTGTTAGAAATCTGCCGTGGCACAAACTTGTCTATCTCTGTGGTTAGAAATGAACCTATAAATAATCAAACGACCACGCGAAATTGTAAAAGTTGTAAATGTAAAGTTCCCCTTCAGATGCTGCCAAAAAGAAAAAAGAAACCTTAACAATTAAAAATTTGAGTTTTCTTGTTAAATTACAAAACCCTTTTGGATTAGAAATTATATTTTACTTCATTTTCAATTTCTTATTTCTTTAACGTGTCAGACACAACTCATTTGGATCGGCTGACCCTGTGTAGGGACGTATAAACGTTTATAATGCCAAATAAAATAGTATATAGCCATATCATTCGTAAAATGAAAGTTGTTAGAATTCCAAATCTTGTTAAGTGTTGTGATATTAAGGTTACTAGTGATAATAGGCGAAAGGCAAGCGATTTATTTCATACTCACGGTCCCGACCAACTTTGGTTCGTTTATAGTTCTTTTCTGACCCGACGAACTTTGTCATACAAACCTGTCAAATTACGAGCACAAATTGAAAGAGATCATCAAAATTGTTCGAGCCGTTCTCGAAAGTAATAAAGATTTTTAACGTAAAAACTTGTAAGAACAATGTTTTTGATTATAGTGTAATGTACAGCACAAATGTTTTTAACACTCTGTTCTAGTGAGGATATCTGGTGAACTTGAGAAGAACATATTGATGATCATAAGATTGTAATTTATAAAATCATCTTTGTAAAAAATAATAAATATAGATAGATTGTTTTGAATCGGTATTTAAATACAATGCACTTTTCTTAATATGGTCCAGGTGAACAAATATATGATAAATTAGACATAGAACAGGCACTGTAGAATTGTGATATTGCGGATCCTGGAGGGATAGAATTATTCAAAGGTATTTCACTAGTTCATAATTTTTCATCCAATATGTTCACACCGCTACAACTGTTTTTTTTTGTATAACTATAAATTTTTTTTTGTGTTGCGGAATACATTTTTATTTTTTATGATTTCATTAGATACTTAACATGCTGTTTTTTTGTTTATTTTTGTATTATGGGTGTTTTTTTGCATTATGCGAAAGTACAGCCAAGTTGATTTAGTTGTACCCATTTAATTTTTTTTGCCAACTCCCTTGGGGATTGTTCCTTCCTACCCTACCCGTGTGTTTTCCTGCTTTTGTGTTTTCTTTGCATCTTCCCACAGTTGGTGACTCCTAGTCTGTATGAAAAAGCATGGATGGTGTGTTTTTATGTATTGCTTGAATATTCATATTCCGTTAGAGTATTTAAGAAATTCAATTTGGTTGTACTGATTTTCCTTGTTTGCAATTAAAGAGTGAAAGTATTCTTGGTAAATGAGTGAAATTCAGCGAAAAAGTAATATTTGGAAGCCGCTAAATTGTAGCATGAATATTTCTAGAATAATTAGTTTGCCTCCCTTGCATCTGTGTTCTGTGTGCCCGATGTATGCAATGCTTTATTTTTTAATAAAATTAAATGTTAAAATCACGCGGAGACAAATACTTTAACTTCTCTGCATGTTTTCAGTGGCGATATTAATTGTGCAAATGTGCGATGTCTTTTTGATTTTACCAGCTATGCTGCGGTTTATAGTGAAAGCTATCGTCGTAACAAATGTCGATAGTCGGGCCGCAACCTTCGAACTATACCTAGTTGAGTGTCGCACCGCTATCCATAGTGAAAAATCAAGAAGATTTTTTATCAAGTTTCGCTGAAGGTCTCTCATCACCAGCTGTCCTCTCCTAATCGCGTCCTTTCCTAGCCTTAACTCTTCATCTTACCCTTGGGGAACTCACCTGACGCATCATCACGCTACTCACATAACATCTGCTAAGGAATTCGGCTGGAAAGCTTGGCGAGTGGGTGTTTATGTAGTGTAATTCTTCTTTTCCAGTTGGTCGATCAGGGCTCAGAATGGCTCCTCCAGAAAGACAATTAGAGATAAGGGCGGGTCTCTGATGAGGGAATGTCGCGAAACTCTGGGGATTTCTCACTGTGGACAGTTCGGTTCTTGCGACGAATACGTGTGCTCAGCAAAAAGGCATCGCACCGCACTAGATATAAGCTTACTTTTACCTTCATTCGTTATTCATATTGCATTTATAACCGTGCGAGATGGAATAATTTCCTTGTTTCATCTCAACACTTGTAAATTGGCATTTAAAGTACAAATTAGTAAAATTTGGATTTTCTTATATTGTTACAGGTTCATTAACAGTTAATATTAATGATAAAGATAATTTTAAGAGCTGTACTTTAAGTGTTCAGAGATGATAGATTTCAAATATTCTGTTAGATGTAACGAAAAAATAAATAAGTAATAAATACATTGTTAAAATCATCATGGGGAATCATCAATCGTGATCATAAACTTATATATATAAATAAATTCTCATATTTTTAGTAGTATTGATACTCCATGACGGCATCGGACGCACCGACGCCGAAACCTTAGCTAGAATAAACAAAAAATGCTATTGTAATTGAGTTTCTGATATGGCAACTATTATAGTAGTATTTTATCTTACGTTCATTGACGCGACATAACGCGTGTGGTTATTTGCTGTGTAGTATTGTATAAAGAAAGTCGACCAGTCCCGTCAGTGTGCGCTTACCTTTATCTTTAGATTAGCGTATGGCGTCGGATCGGTGCGTCCGTATCGCGTATAATACGACACAATGACACTTGGCGTTAAAAGTTACTGTGTAAGCTATTCGTATATAATTGTTTCGATGTGCGCTTTTTTTATGAGTTCCGCTGTTTGCCACAGGCATGAGCTAATGTTTATTAGAAAATCTTTTTCGTAGCGCTTCTAACGTATATCCAAGTAATATATTGATAATTTCATGTCATATTGTGTCGCACACCTGTTGTAGGTACTATATTAATCATGTTAAAATATTCTTACTGCTTCATATGAGTTTTTGGATAACATATTTTATGCAATAGAAATAAACATGTATATGCATATGCGTGTGGCGCAAATGTCGGAACTTGTCTTAAGCCAGTAGTTGTGTAGTGTTATACCGACGGATTAACATGTCCGACGTGGCTAGGGCTCGTCGTACGGCGGCGGCGGGTCGCGCGCCTACGGGGCGGGCGGCGAGTACCACGGCTCCGCTCCCGCGGCGCAACCCCCAGGTGTGCACACCCATCCGCATCACGCGCCCAAACACTTCAACGCCAACGAGTTTAACAAGGAGTGGCCCGCCGCGTAGAGTTACACGCACACTAGCACACCGACCACACCACGAACATTGATACCGTTTGACTCTACCACTTATGCTACGTTCATGATACGTCGCTCGCGCACATACCTTACGTTATGTTATTATCGCATGTGACGTTATCGTTACCGACAATGACGTAACGTTTACCGCGCGGGACGTCACTTTGGCTTTCCGTACGCACATTGACCACTTTTTACGTACGTATAACACAAAATTTTGTTATAATCATTGACACCATCTGCAAAGCTTTCGCATGAAATTGGTTGACTCTCATAGTTCATACGGTTGTCAGTGGTAATAGAGAATGAATCGACATGAAGCTCGAATTTCTTATAAATCATTATAACGTCATTGAAGTTTGATGATTCTTTTAATCCCAACGTTAATCACATTATTTTAGTTTTAAACTTAAAGTAATTTTAAATTTTGTGATGAAGTAAAGTCACCATTGACTACACTAACACAAACCCACACGCGTTACTATTTAAGAATTAATTTTAAAATTTAAGTATAACAGTGTATACTCAGGCTAATTTAGACATTTAACTCTTGTAGGGTTAATATTGATTGACAAGAATGATCACATTTTTTGCTAGAACATTGCTGGACACTTATCTCTGAACGCTACTTAATGATATTACTCTTAGAACCGGTGATAAGCGACGCGCTGATTCATCCTTCTATCCGCATGTCCTATCTTTTCGATATTACTTCCCTCGAAGTATCGCGACTTCTCCAAAGCGCGGAAGCTGACGTTTTTACGTGTACCATACGTACACAGTTTTTTTTATTATCTCTTTGCTTTTTATAATATTATTGGATATGGGCTTTTTGAGAAAAGTTTATTTTTACTTCACAATTTTCTGATTGTATTTTTTTCTCTGTAGTTATTAAAATGATTTCTTTTAATGACGTCATATTGTTCGATAGGATCTCACTATTTCGTGTAGTGGTGATGTTGCTTGAAGTAAAATTACTATAGGCGTAGTATAGTTGCCGAGTAGAGGAAGAGATGCGCTGATGCACATACTCCCCCGGGGCACGTGTGAGGTACATTTGACAGATAATGTTAAACAAGGCCAATTTAGGGAAAATGACCTAAAAGAACTTAACTTAAGCTAATAACTATGTATAAATATGGTATATATATCGGTATGTATGTTTAATATTAGAATTTTGGTTATTTACCACCCACTAGACTTAGGAAAATGGTAGGAAGGTTATGAAATAATTATATGTTAATATTTAACAAAAAATAGTATGACTGAACGTGATTTTTAATATTTAATTTCCCCAATTTTTTTATAAAAAGAAAAGGGAACAATTTCTGTATAAATATTTGTAATTTTAATTTGTTTTCTAGTACGCATTTTAGTTTTTTAAAGCAATTTTTAAGTTGATATAATATTGTTTTTTTTAGTTTTTGTACTTTTAATGAATTTTACCTGCCAAATTGTTAAAGAGCAAACGATAAAATATGACTTATATGTTAAGTAAATGAAGCTCAAGCACTAGGATATAGATGTTCGGACGTCTTCGCGCTACGCGAACGCCCGCTCCCCTCGCGCGGACGCCCTGTACATATATGTACTTACTTGTGTGTAAAGCATAATTTTAATCAATTTTCTCGTCACATAGTTTTAAAATTTTAATTTATGTGATTGCCAAATAATTTTAAAACTGTATAGAGGTTTCGACGGCCACTACGGCCAGTATGTTAGTCGTATCATAATAAAAGTCGCAGTCGTTAGTCGCGCGCTCGTGACGTCCCTTTTACAAAGTGAGTTATAATTTAAAATAACAATGTTAGATTAAATTTAATGTTAGTCCTTTACTGTACTATATCGCTCAATCATTTGACCGATCGACTGATTAAAATTTTAGTGGTAAGCTAAGTAATTAATCCCGGATGCGGACGAGCTCGCGACTCGCGGCGTACCGCGCGTTTGAGACTTATTTGTTGTAATTTATCTTAGAGTTTACGAATATACTGATAGACTGCCCGATAGTTGTATTAAACGGGAGTTCCTTTAATTTTAAAATAATTGATACGGCCGCGACCATCTTACGCGCGGCGAGTTCGATAAGGTTTGTTATTAAATGTTTTTACATAGACGAATTGTTGATGGTTACATTGAATTGCATAATTTGATCGTTTAGAATAGGATTATGTAAGATCGCTCCATAAGTAAACTATAATTTATCTATGAGGAATATTGTGAAATGTATAAGCAGATATATAAGTAACAATGGTCCGGGGCGAGGGGTGCGGAGTCCCAAATTTAACCGTAAAAATAGTAAAAAAAACGCCTTTACATTGTGATGTTCATAGATAAACGCGCATATTGGACATTTTATAGTTATATAAAAGTAACATACTGGACTAAGACACAATCAGTATGTAGGAAGTTGAAACTCGTACCTTTATAACAATAACGTAATGTTAAACTAATTTACGGTGCCTGACCGCCCACTAGGTTACGTATAGTTGTGCCGCTTAGTTACGCTTCGTTTACTCTATTTCGTTCCTATGTTAGTTAGGTTAATTTGTCTCTATATTCATTCCTCGGTATATGTTGTACTGTCAGTTTAATGTATCTTTTCATGTTTCGGTCGTACGTTTTCATTGATGTTTTCGCTTTTTGCATTTTTTTTAACACTAATCCAAAATCTCTTGCATATTCGTTGTCCTTTTATTACCTTTTGCATTGGTGATATAGCACGTTCGTATTATCAGATCCCGTTATACTTACTTATAGGTAAAGATGTACTACTGCCGATAATATGATAAAATTGTTCACACCTGTTTTTAATATTAGGAAACGATGCCTTACAAAAAAAGTTAAGTGAATATATATATAGATGTTTTATTGTTACGTTAATTTCAGTGATAATTAATAAATAAAATATTAGCACTTAGGTGTTAGATAAGGGCCCGGGCCCCGCACTCACAAACCTTCGGAACAATTTAAGGAAATTAGTTTATAATAAACCATTGTGGCAATTTTAAGTAACATAAAGAGTATAATTTATTTAATTAATTAAAAAGTATATGTATTTAGAAATCTTAGATTTACTCGACATAACTTAGTGCAAATTAATGTGAAAATCAATTGAGACTATTTATATGGGTTTTTAATTATTATTATTATATAGGTGAAGAGCATAAAATATTGGATGAATTTATTAATTAAAAATAGTTAGCGAAATACAAATATGGTAAGACTCGTTAGAGGCTCATCTGTCAAATGGAAACCTCACACGATGCTGTGGCGCGCATTAATTTTCTCTACTGCGGTGTGTTCCCCCGGCTATATTATTATATTTATGTATCAAAACTTATATATGTTGGTGTGTAGTTTCTGGACATTGTACAAACTGATATATGACTTAACAACACACAACGCATCTCGCACTAGAATTTTGATACGACACCGACGTAACATACACATCGTGTAAAATAATGTTTATTGAATAATATTTAAATCATGGCTTAACTGTAGTACTGTTGTGTAGTTTACATTTTCGACATTTGTTTGTATTACTTTTATTATAATGTACGTGGATTTTATATGTGTATGTTTATTCAGTAGTATAAATATAAAAAATGTTTGTGTAAAAGTGTATTTTTGGTAACTAACTTAGCTGCACTTAGAGCACGGTCAGACGGACATATACACATTTGTTTAGCCGTGTGATACGTTTATTATACTTACGATCGTAATTGACTAATTATACAAATCCCCTAGAATAACTTTAGATTAGCTACAACACTGAGTTTTTAAGTTCACTTTTTACTATTAATAAAATTTAAATAATTTGCATTTAAAATGTCGGCCAACAACAGCCGATTTCTAAGTAGGTTCTTTCGAAACTTATATTTTAAAAGCAATGCAGGTATTATTAATATAAAACCTCATATTTATACTAGAATTAAATATAAATGTAATTATGAGAATCCTTTTTATCGTAAATAAATAATATGCACGGGCTTTACAGTTAATTATAACATTAATTATTATAAAATAGGGCAAGTTGTTATTTATTTCTGTTTTTTAATTAAAATTTTGATGTTGATTATTTTTAAACTATATTTTTTTCTTTAATAGTGAATTTAAAGTACATAATTCTCGATTGATTAGATTACAAAATTGTTAGGTGAACGATGACTGATGTACAATATTTAAAATAATGTTTACTTAATACCGTATATAAGTTTAACTTTACTTGGTACCACTATGGGGCGCTGTGTTTATACAGACTTGTATTTTTCCTAAACTAAAATGTAATTAAATGGAATCGGCGATTGCGACCTAGCCACAAACTAAGGATGTTACAATTGTAAGACTATTATCTAGATTTGTTATAATCTTATAATATGTAAACTACTATAGTTAGCCCTAAAGTGTGCATACTGCGTGAACCCTTAGAGGCAAGCACCTAGAGGGCCGCGCTGGTTATAGCCCGGCCTGGCCGAACCCCAACCGGCGCGGCCCGAATAATTTACTTTATGTTCGTTATATAAAAAGAAAATTATGATAGACTTACTCGTGTCCTTGTTGTTTCTTTTTTATATTTACCTAATGATAATTAGTTAATTACGGTTCTAATTATTAATTTTAACAGAAATACTAAAATATTAAGGCTTTGTATGCGATAATATATTTGATGTAATTATTACTAGTGCTATCACAGATTTATAACACTTGAGGTGTTTCGAGGTAGAAATTATGCGTTACTCATATTAGGTATTTTGGGTATACATTTAGTGTTTAGATTTAACTGGTAACCTAAGTATGTAGTTTGTAATGTAATGGAAAAAAAAGTAAAAGTTTGTCGTAGTTTCTTAATAATTAAGCTTCTTCTATTCTTAATGGATTAAAATAATACTACTGGTTGATTAATAAAATATTAATATTACCACTGCAAATATTTGAGATATCTTATGATGAAATATATATATCTACTTTAAGGACATTATAAAACGTAGATAATTAAAAGAAATCAAAAATTTCAAAATAAATGGCATTTTTACTTGCCTCCCTCTTCCTTTAGAATAGTATCCCTAAATATAATTATCATAATTTCGTTTTATATCTCAGCATAAAGTGAAATTCAACGCGCCCTTGTAATAATAGTCTTACACTGCCGCAAAACTACGGAAAATGTACTTACGCTTATAAAATGGACAGATACTTGCCGTTTCCATTAATTATATCTTGTGCACTTTTTCTTCTACACACATTACACATACCTTTCTGCCTGTTATATATTATGGTTTATGTATGTATAATGTTTCAAATTTTTGTTCTCTATTTAACAGTTATATCTCAAATACAGTTTTAGGCTAATTACTTGAACATCACCCAGCCTTTGTTCGCGATAAATTAATGATTTGGAAATAGCTTTTTGCCCTATTTTATTTTACTAATAGGTAACCAGAAATATGTCGCAAATTTGTCTCTTGAGCCCTCAGTGAAGTGGCGGTGACACAATAACGTGATAACCAATAATACTACTTTGTTACGTTGTTGCGTGGTGACGTTATAACCAGTAATAGTAACTTGTAACGTTATCGAGTAGCAGTGGCATTTTAACCAGTTATAGTTCTTTGTAATGTTATCGAATAGTGGTAACGTTTAAAACAGTAATAGATAGTACTTTGGAACGCTGTAACAAGTGGGGGTACCAATGCGATAACGTTCTAACTAGTAATAGTACCTATTTTGCAACGTAATCGTCAATGCAGTTTTCCCGACGCTGCCAATCCGAGTTGGATTTGTCAGTGAACAGTTTCAAATATAACAAATTTCTAACGTTTGAGAACTTATGAAGTCGTCGCGGAGAACGAAAATTATGACTAAGTAAGTTGAAAACGTCGACTCAAAGGTAAAGTCTGTCATTGGCTATGAGCCAATTTAGAACTGGGCTGTTTGATGTTCACATAAGTACAAACATTATTTTACAATTGATGAACTTCAAAACATCTATCGATTAAATAAACACTACATAAAGGTACAGACCTAAACGAAATATTCAATATTAATGAGCATTTTGAACGAAGGCTATTTTAATTAAAAAAGAAAATATGAAACGGCAGAGGGAGACGGTGTGGGCAGTAATGCTGGCAGTCCCAAGTTCGTGACCGCGCCCCAGATGAGTGATGCTATCGAGACCGCTCCACAGGTTATTTTGTCTTATATTGTATAATTAGAAGTGGCCTGCGGTTTCGTCCACCGAAACCCCATTCCCGTGGGACCTCTCAATTAGAATAAAAATTATCACTCTCCTCCGTCCTTAGAACTGTCTGACAAAAATCAAGTCGATTGTATGTATGCACTGTTACGACGACTCGGTGAGTAATAGTACCTCGAAAAAAAAAACCCCGGGAATTCTTAATAGGGATAAGAAATATTCTATGCTTATTCATTTAAGTCCTTCCATTTATCTCTGCGCCAAAAATCAGACACTCCGTTGCTTCGTTTTCACGCAATAAGTCTTGAGTATAATTCCTTCTTCCGATAGCCTATACGATACTTAGGGATAGTATAAGATTTCGATAACTTATAATTTTGCTCGCCACATCCCGTCGTAATTTTATCGCATACGTCCACAGGATCTCTATTAAATAGGAAAGCAAAAGGCATGTGAATATTGTAAAGTTCACGCTAAACTATAGCGTCTTCATGTTGATGATTGCATGACTTTACTTCTACGTTATTTTTATGCCGTAGACGTGCAAAATTTTAAAAGTGCTTAGTGGGTTCTACTTATATTCTATCTCGCTCTTAAGACGTGAATAAAACAATGACATAATCAGTTATTAGAATTGCATATGGAGCGCAAGTATTTAAAATCACATAAAATATTTTCAGTAAATAGGTAGGTAGTAATTTAGGTGAAACTACAGTAAATAAAATCGTGATTTGCTAACAGGTCCCAATGATGTATTGTGGCGGTATGATCTCTCCGCAGCCTTCTTTTTGCAATGTATCCGATATATCGGCACCAGCCTCAGGTTATTAAACATTCGTTTTACAAGAACAAGCTACTTAGTCGTATCATCAGTTATAGTTGAGTTAGATAGATTTCTGCGTTTCTAGTAAGAAAAATTGTAGTATTACCATATGTAGATGGTAAAATAAAATAAAATCAGTCATTGGAAATAACATCATGGCGTCTTCTACTTCTTGCATTTCTTATATCCATGGCCACTTCTAAAGCTCGAGGCAAAGGTATGTGGGGCGTGGTGCGGTAAGTTTTTCATTTAATTATTTATTTTAGAGAGATTCGTTACATTTTGTTTGGCTTTTATTCATTGCTACGAATTATCATAAATCATGTTTGGCTGTAGGTAAGTAAAGTATATCGTTGGATAAATGTGCAGGTGATGATTACGAATACACTGGCGGATCCGGGGATGGTTACCAACGGTCATCAAAACGAAGCTATTCGTCAAGCGGCGCTGCCTCTGCCTCATCATATCACCCATACAGGCGTTGATTATTAGAAATAGCATTAAGATCTGCCAAGTTCTTCACATCACATGAGAGCCTGGTAACATTATGTTTGTCGACTTATTGTGACATTGGGGTATACAGCTAAGGAATGGACCTACACAGTTTTCATACTTACATGTTTCCCAATGAGGGAATGGGAATTGGGATTAACATGAAAAACATATGCTGCTATTACAAAATAAATAACAAAAACTAAGATAACAATAACTTAAAAAATGAAATGAAAAAAAAAATATATAATCTTGACAATAAATTTAATTTATTAAATTTTTGTTTAGTTTGTAAATGCAGCTGGTTAATATTTTTGGTAGAGAAACTTAACTAAATTTTTTTGGTACTCTAAATTATTTCTTAAAAAATATTTAGTGCTGCCTCAGTGCAGCGTCGCTCATGGATAAAATGTAATAAAACTTCTATATTTTTTTATAGTTTTCTAATAGTAGAACTGGGAGGTTATTGTGAACAATTTCGAGTAATTTCAAGTCTCGAGAGGTCAGAACAACTTGTATTCATGTTGCTCTCAAATTCAACGAGTCTGGCATACTCAATACTGTTCCCAATAAACTCCCTGATATGTTATGTCGACTAGCGTGAAATCTCATTCAATAGGCGAATTTTTGTTTGTATTTTTCTCTGATATAATCGCAATTATAAAACGATTGCGCACCTTGTTTTATATATTATAATATATATTCATCTGCCTAACAAAATTGAACATATTATAATATAGCTGGTAGACCTAGCGCATATGCACCCGTAAACTTCTCTTTTGTAATGGTATGCGCTCTTTTCCTAGTATTGTCCCAAATTGTCACTCCACCTGTAGTTGTCGACTTCTTGTAAAATATTCCTTTTTTTCTACGAAAGCAATCATTGAGTTTGTAAATGTTTTTAGGGGATGCGAGCTTACAAGAAACGTGTAATTTTTCTGACAAAGTTTCTGCCAAAGTTGCCTGCAGAATCTGAAATATGAAATAGCTAAGTGATTTTGAGTTTGTTTTTTAGTACATATCTAGTACGTTAATGTAGGCTTGTATTTTGTGGGTACCTACGTATACCGTTGACTATTTAGAAATTTCTTGCAAGCTCGCCTCTCAGCTAGCTATAGTGGACTTTGTTTATTTCTTTTGGACATATTTGTGTATGGAGAGGGGTTTTTTTTCACCCCAGTGAACAATTCGAATAAGAAAAAAAATTATATGTACTAGTTTCTATTAAGATTTTGTGCAAAAAACTTGTGCACTTTGAATTTTTTTGTACGTTTTGGTACTGTTATATAGACACGGAGCAGAAGTATAATATATTTCTACTTATATTTAACGTTTTATGTAAGCAACCACGTGGTAGGTATCTACATTCATTGTTTCAAAGTTAAGTTTTTCTTAAATTCCAGTTTAGAAATTAATTAGGTAGACAGACTCTAATACATTATATTCGGAGGAGTGGCTCCAATCTAATTCCAGCTCGCTCTAAAATCGAAGAAGGAATACTGTACGAGTGAGCGGTATTTATTTTGTACCTTTGTGGAAATAAACGATTATTCTTTTCTTGAGCGGGTTATCTAAAAAGGTAAAACATACCTACTGTATGGATTTTGTTAGAAAGAACTTTATTTTTCTCTTGAAAAGTATCAAATCTGTGCCTTTGCATTTTCTCATTCATTCAGTTGAAAATATTCCATATATTTTTATTTAGTAGGTATGTACACACTTCGTTTTTTTTAATAAAATTACTGATTTAAAATATGTTTTTATTAAGTTTTATTTAAATTCTCAAGACAAGACTGCCTAGATAATCCTATCCCTTAAAAGGGTAATTTTACCTAATAAAGTTTGCTAATTTAGGGGGAAATAGTTACACTGACGAGCAAAAATAACTAGTCACTTACAACGACGATATTTCATAACTTAGGAAAGATAGCTTCATGAAACAAAAAATATTTTTAAAATCACACTTATTCGTAAACAGTGTCATTACGTGCAGGCAAAGCGGGTGCTAAGACCTTAATTAATCCCACGGGCTTTTTCAATCTATTTTTTTTTTATCAAAGCAAAGCGCGCATTCATAGAACTCACGGGCGGTTATGACGCGCCTTTTATCAAGTATGTATAAAAGTATAAAAGCTGTCTGCTCAAAATATAAACTATGCGCACACTACAAGCGAGTAATTACATGTTTATTGTTTTTTTCTATTTCAATTGTGTTTTAGGGAAGTTTTTGTTGTTAGTGTGGAAATTACAAACTCGAGTCATTAAAGCCTTTTCGGCCTCCGTCTTCTAAATATCCTCTCGTTGGTAATTTTTTCCTTACCATCCTTAATACACAATGTACTAGTATTTTACACACAAATAATTTGAGTAAGTGATTAAATATGCCTATGTTCCTCTGACTTTATAGAGCTGTCATGAGCTATTTAGGAAATTTTATAGTCTCTGTGACTAGTTATTTTTGCACGTCAGAGTATTTTTGGAGTTACATGTTTCTTAAATCTAATTTTTATACATAATAATTCTAATTCCTTAGTTACCTACTTATTTAGTACAACTATCGATACCTCGATAATTTTTTACATTCACATCTCTTAAGTCGAAATAGTAAAATATTTTTTTAATCATAGTAATTTTATTTTTGAATAATTTTAAATTACATTTTATAAAACATTAAGATAGGCCATGTTAATATTATTTACATAAAGTAATTTACTATTCTCAGAATAAATAATTGTAGAAGGCGCACTAATAAACGAGTGAAGGCGGAAATTTCAGAGCAACCACGAAAATCTATTTCTAGGCTTCCAGTACTTGTTATGATTTTGAATGAAGTTGCGATATTGTTTGTGATAATATTTTCAATTTCAAATGCACCGCAGTCCAGTCCAAAAGTGAAATTATGTTTCATGATATACAGTTTCACTAAAATCATAAAAATTACAATGTTCTGTTTTTTTGGGTTTCTTCATTGTTTTTTTTTTGTCGAATTTGCACCATTAATTTAATAGGTTGTACCAAATATATTTATTTAAAATGAACTTAAAACATTGCATTCGCTAAATAAATTCCTATGTTTGATTTTTATTAGGGTTCATAAATATCCGATTAGAAAATTTTATAATCATTAAAATCATTATCATATTACTTTTAAATAATAAAAAGTCTTCCCTCACTGACTACAAAGAAAATTAATACAATTCAAATTTAAAACAAATACAATATTTACTATAGATATTTTTGTTTATTTATTTATAATCAGTTTTTAATTAAAATTTATTTACACTGTAATATAAGTTTACTATTTGTATTTTATTAGTCAAATGTCGAATTCATGTGACGTAGGTATGATTATTTTAAATCTAAAATATGAATATCAAGCATACATATTAATTGATATACAACCGATACCTATATATCATGCGAACCCGTTTTTTCGTTAAATCTTCACTCGTTTAGTTTTGCTTCGTCTATGGCATTCTTTGGTCTAAGATACATACTTTTAAAATTTAAACAATATCGGAGTAAGTACAAAACTAGATCAAGAAGGTATATGATAATTGTAATTAAAATAAATTCTTATACATATAGCGATGTATTGTAAAGTAGAATTTAATGTACATTGTTTTAAAAAAGATTTTTAATTAAAATCTACTAATCAGTACCAGGTACACATAGTTTGGTTTAAAATCTTAATTTAATTTTATTTAATTACTAAAATTAAGGGGTATTTTACTACATTAGCAAGTCGGTTTGTCTTAGTTTACCTGATCATGTCTGGATTATTAGAGTTAATTTTAGCCACCTACATATCTAACTACTACTTAATATCTAAGTAAATCTATTTTGGCTTAGATTTTTGAATAATGTTCTTTTTAAATTTAAACTAGCGTTTACGGAAAATTATATGTTTAATCAACGTAATAAATTGTGTAGTAATATTTCACGTTTTGTTTTTTAGATTTAATTTTGAAAATATGTCATTCTAGCACTAATGGACCAATTTTTATAAATACGCTGATATATGGTGACTTTATAAATTTACCAAAAAAAAATAAGGTAATATTGAAATCTAAAAGACGTTAGCGGTGCTGCGTAAGGCACTAACTAGGACAACAAAATGTATATAGGTATTGTAAAAGGAGATATTAATTGACTATATTCTCAATAAGCTAGGTAATATTCGTCTAAAAGTTCCATTCAAGTCAACAAATTCCATTGGTCCCTTAAACCTGAGGCACACTGTCGGGATGGCATGCCACGGTGTAATCGCATCGTCAGCGAGGGTTGAGTATCTCGCAGAATGCCACGGTACGCCAGTCTTCGGCAGTATGTTCAAGCCACAATAATAACGAAATTTGTTCACTGAGACTTTTAATTTGCGTGTTCTTTTCACCGTCCTTCCCATCCACTGTGGCATGCTGTAACATCACGCGGCTTGCTACATGGTATCCCTTTAGTAAGCAGTCTGCCTTTACGAAAAAAGTACGTACATCGTATTAAAAATTAGAAACAATGATAGATAAATTGGACACGTGCTTACTCGCATAGAAACAGTACTGAGTATCAGTGTAGGTAGGAAGTTTAATGTTATACTACTAACATATCCAGCTACCATAACCATATTATAGTGACCTTAAATTGGTTATGTGACGTGTGTGTTTTTTTACATAACTGACCGAGACTGCAGCCTGGTCCGGAGTTGAGGAGGAGAAAGCGAAACCGCATTAAGTATTGGGTCTTTTGAAAAGGATAGACGCGAGATAGAAGCATAACGGGTTTTTCAGGAGTGCTGGAGCGAGCGTCTGCGCGTGCAGTTGATGCAGCTGCACGCGCGCGGCGTGTCGGCCGGCGGCTGCGCGTGCGCCGCGCGGTAGCACAGCTCGCGGTACCGCGCGCAACCTGCCAACAGTGCATACAGACGTCATCATATCATACGCCTACTGACGTGCACTGTTCAAAGCATCACCTTACTTTCCACTTGTGCAAACATTACTCAATAGTAACCTAAGATTTCTTATTAATAAGTACATGGTACTTCCATCCCTCTGTTAATATTTATTTGTACGAATCACACGTCATCTGGTACCAAACTGAGCAAGTCTTGCAATATAAATACTTGACAACGGATACAAATACATATACATACTTTTGTTTGTTAATATATACACAGAAAAATCCGGGTCTTTCCCCTGTATTTAACTATTATGTCCAGCTAGTTGTACAAACAAGGATTTTTTTCCCCGTTGTACAACTGCATGGCCGGTTGGACCACTGCCCCAAAATGATTAAATTAAAGCTTTTAACCGACTTTAAAAATGGAGGTTCTCAAATGAGGTTTTCATGAAGGTTTTATAATGAATTAAACATTATTCCTTTTTAACCGACTTTTAAAAGAATGGAAGTTGTTCTAGTTAAAAATTGTCAAGTGTGAGTCTGATTTGCGCACTGAGGGTTTAATACGGAATATAAATACCAAAGCTTTTTAACCAAGTTAAATTGAAGACAAGGTTCTGCACTCAAAATCTTAAAGCTTTATTCCAAGTGATAGTTTTGAAATGGCTACCTATACTTCCAAAACTATTGATCGTGGACTAGAAGTTTTTTACAGAAGTGATAGATCCCATCAAGATCTTCGTTTCGAATGACAGATGTCAAACTAGAAAGTGCTTTATCTCTTTAACTTTTGATAGTAGACTATAAGTTTCTTCACAGAAGTGATAGATCTCAGCAAGATCTTCGTGAGATCTTGGTAAGATATATAGCACATTCTATTTTGACAGCTATTATTCGAAAGTCGCCCGAAATGAAGATCTTGATGAGATCTATCACTTCTGTAAAGAAACTACTTGTCTATGATCGATAGTTTTGGAGATATATCGCATTCTAGTTTGACAGCTGTCATTCGAAACGAAGATCTTGATGAGATCTATCACTTCTGTAAAGAAACTACTAGTCTACGATTAATAGTTACGGAGATATAGCATTTTCTAGTTTGACAGCTGTCGCCCGAAATGAAGATCTTGATGAGATTTATCACTTCTATAAAGAAACTACTAGTTTATGATCGATAGTTTTGGAATTTATAGCTCATTCTAGTTTGACAGCTGTCATCCGAAACGAAGATCTTGATGGGATCTATCACTTCTGTAAAAAACTTCTAGTCCACGATCAATAGTTTTGGAAGTATAGGTAGCCATTTCAAAACTATCACTTGGAATAAAGCTTTAAGATTTTTAGTGCAGAACCTTGTCTTCAATTTAACTTGGTTAAAAAGCTTTGGTATTTATATTCCGTATTAAACCCTCAGTGCGCAAATCAGACTCACACTTGACAATTTTTAACTAGAACAACTTCCATTCTTTTAAAAGTCGGTTAAAAAGGAATAATGTTTAATTCATTATAAAACCTTCATGAGAACCTCCATTTTTAAAGTCGGTTAAAAGCTTTAATTAAATCATTTTGGGGCAGTGGTCCAACTGGCCATGCAGTTGTACAACGGGCACTGTAAATTTTGGTTTACCAATGTTCAATTATTTAGTTGGACTACGGGGAAAAAAAATCCTTGTTTGTACAACTAGTTGGACATAATAGTTGGACACAGGGGAACGACCCAAAAATCCAGATTTAAAACAAACAATTATAAATGTTTGTCCTGGACGGGAATCAAACCCGCGCCTCCGGTCCAAGCAGGGAGCCTGTAGCTGTAGCTATAGCTGTCTAATGCATAAAGCTCCCACGAAAGCTGGGGTAGATAGAGCCAGTTACCTGCGTCATATTTACTAAAAATGAACACCTACGAAATGCTAAGTAGGTCTGAAGCACGTGTCAAGTAATACATAACTAGGTACTGTAGTAGTAGCGATCCGGCTGTGGCACACCGAGGTGTAGCGATTTGTATGGAGAACCTTCCGATTTGCACGACGAAATGTTATCGGATGGAGACTTGAATAGCATTTTACCGGTCGGCGGCAAGGCGAGGTGCGTGTCTGCCGCGAAGCCTCGCTGCGCCAATTTGTCCAGCAGCGTGCTGGCCGACCATCACCGCTCGCCGTCGCCCGCTGCACAAAATCCTGACTATATCTGCTTTCTTTTTTCTCTTCTGGCCACTTCATACAGAAATCGCGTTATTCATGCCAAATAATAAATGATTTATACACGCAAATTTGTGCTAGGGACATGTAAATTTTATTAGTGTTGAGCTAATTAGCCAAATACTAAACCATTTGCTGAAAAGTTTGTAGTGTGAATATATATATATATATATAAAAGGCAATGTCCTGACTGACTCATCAACGCCCAGCCTAGTCCGCTATAGAAATTTGAGAAAAGAGTTGTTAAAGGTATATTGAATACGTCGTTTAAGAACGGATTTTGCTAAATTTGACTCCAAAGAGGGTAGCAGTTTGTATGAGAATTATTGCTTTGGATACAGGTTATACAACACTATAAATGAAATAAGTATTCAGTGTTCAGTAAAAATCAAGCCCTAAGCGTAGTGGCAAAGTTTGTATGAGAAGCGATAATTTTGATGTTAAATTTCAAATCAAATCAAACAATATTTATTGAAATCAGGGCCCGTAGCTAAGGCAGCTTGTGGGGCAATGCCCTACCTTAAAAGTACCGTAAACTAGAGTTTAATATATATATAAATTGTTTTCCCGTACTATAAATTAATACCATTTTGCTCTTGTTTTACCGCGATCCCACCCAATTACCTTCTACCTTAATGACACGCTCACAAGCAGGTAAAATAATGAAAAGTAGAAAAATTACTTGCGCCGTACCCGTGCATGAAACCACCGCTGGCCTACCTTAGATTCAACTCTAGCTACAGCCCTGATTCAAATAGATTTTCCAGAACACTTTTGAATCGTCGATACAATGTAAGCAATGGTAACTTCTGCCAAAAAGAGCTGGCAAGAAGTTATATTTAAAGTTATAATACAATACTTTGATAATCAGCTAACAAGTATACAATATGCACTGAAACACTTAGTAGGTTATATATTTACTAGTTTATTATAACTTATTTAAGTTTGTAAGCTACTTACTAAAAGCAAAGTCAGACACATGTTAATTATTTTTTGTTTTTATGTTGCATATGGCACACCATGTAAGCGACAAATATCAATCGTGTGAAGGAATTCAGATATTTAAGAGTACCTATTCCGATATTTAATAGTACCACTAGGCATTAGCGCCATCATAATTATATTCTTGCACAATCATATGTGTACATATAAGAATATCCATACAATCAATGAATAACTCGCATTACCGATCAAGATGAAATTTGGCATGAAGATACTTTGGAGTCCCGGAAAAGGGGTTTTTCCCGTTCGATGTCCAACTGGTTGTATGAACAAGAATTTTTTAACCGAAAATTACAGGGCCCTCCGTACAACTGCGTGGCCAGACTACACCACTGTCCCGAATAATAATATTAAAGCTTTTAACCGACTTTAAAAGAGGAAGTCCTCAAATGAAGTTTTCATGAACGTTTTATAATGAACTAAACACTTCCTTTTTAACCGACTTAATTAAGGACGGAAGTTGTAGTCAAAAGACGTCAAATGTGAGTCGGATACGCGCACTGAGTGTTAATACGGAATAACCATGACTTTATCTAACAATATATTTATTTGTTTTTACCTTCATCGACCGTTGTTGGAGAAAGAGTTCCAGTTTTGTTTTCAATCCGAGGAGACGTAGAAGTCGAACTGTCAGAGTGTTCCTGAAAAATAATAATAGCAAAATTATTATTGACTAATAAAGTTTGGAGAAGATAACTTATTCCTAAAAAAATTAGGGTAATGGATCATCATTTAGCCATATTGCAAATGGCAAAAACGGAACCCTTATTGGTTGGCTAACGCTAGTGCAGCTTTTTAGTTTGTGGCTATAGTTTCTTAAAAAAAAATAAGGTCATGGATAAGGGTCGGCCAAGACCGAGAATAGATAAATTGTAAAAAAGGGCTAATTTTGCATATATATTAAAGATAAAAAATTAAACAGAAATAAAAGCAGTTTTCAACCGTCAACGAGAAGTATAACTCTCGTCATATACCGTCAAACAGGCCAATTCAGCCCTCTACAGAAATAATTGCCCACTGCGTCATTCGTAGGTAAATTTCAATCAGGAAGATAAACTATTATGACAAAGTATATGCAGTTTGTCTATAACTTCAATCAGTCGCGCGTGAGTTCGCGCCAAGTGTGACAGTGTTTTTCGCGGGCCATTTTTTGTGTCAAAAGTTTTCTTCCTAATGCAGTTGTAGTTATAGTCAGGTAAGTGATACTTATATATTTTGATGTTTACATAAAAAGATTAGCATCGAACTGTTTCCTAAGCTGTTAACTCCACAAGTATCAGAAATTTTTGACTGGGCAAAGTTATCAATAGTTTTAGGCAACTGAAATTGCCATATTTGCCCAGATCTAGGGTTGCTGCGTAATCAATTTACTTTTTCAATGATATGTATAAAAAATCGAACAGGCAAAAACTCTGTTGTTATTATTGATAAACTCATTATTTAGGTAGGTATATAGAGAACTAACGTCAGATAGTCGTTAACATTAAATAAAGAGAGCACTATTTTTTTTCAGAAAAATTGGTTTAGCTACCTATTGAAACAGATAAGGTAATTCTTAAAATCCAAAATGACCTGATCATACTACTACCATTCGACGGCGGCTTCTCGCGTGCAAAATTAATCATTAGAGCGAGATAGCGAGATTACTACGGACAGAGAACAATCTCGCCGTTCGTGCGGGATATAGCGACACGCTCCTGGTCTCGGCGACAAGGGACTTTTGATTTAGAGCTGTCGTGACTACTGTCCTCATTCTTTCCTCATGTTCTCAACAGTCAAAAATACCCTACACTAAAAGAAAATCTATTGCTCCAGCTATATCTATGTAATAATGATGTCATCCCGTTGCTCCTGCGCGGTATTAATCTCTAAATAATTAATTCCTGTAAAAAATATCTTTAGTAAATATTTATTTTCAGGATAGGAAACCTCGGACTAGAAAGCCTCGAAAAAAGTTTTCTTTAGTGTTTTGTACTACTTATGTTTTTATCTGTTTTTTTTATTTTATTTTTCACTTAATTTTTGGAAGCTGAAGTTTTGTATTCCTTAGTAAAAACATCATTTGCTGTTTACAATTATCAGTAGTTTTATTTAGTTACTTATATACCCATTGCACCTCAATATAAGTGGTAACCCTAACCTAATTAAAGCTTTATATAAGAAAATCAATAATTTTAAAGCCGTATTTGCCCAGGCATTTATTTGGAAAAAAGGTACAGATTTCGATTCGATTTGGGTACTTATGACGTTGTTGCCCATTTAGGTTGCATGACTTTTATTTCCAAATCAATAGACACTTTGGAAGCAGTGGGCTGACTTGGCTACATTTATAGATAATTTAGCCCAGCCCTAAAATCGTTTATAAGTAAAGAAACAAAAGGAAGACCAAGGTTATGATTTACTCCATTTGTTATACATTTACTATATATCGTTATAAAGTAATTTTAAAGTTGCCATTCCTTATAATAAAGTGAAGAAAACTGCAAAAATAAAATAAAAGTGGGCAAATTTGGCCTGTTTGACGGTACCTGACCAGCTCTGCCAAAGAGCTGTTCAACTGCTACCCTAGAAGGCGGTGTTGATAAAAACTTTTTTGCTGTAGGCCTAAGTAGTCAAAATTTCTATGAAAAGCGCTATTTCGATCATTGGCTCAGCTTTCAACTCCATGGAATCATGAGCTGCCCATAAATTGAATTTATCCTGATTTGACTTGACCAACCACAAGACAGCTCACTAACACCGAGCGACGAACGCGGACGTGCGTGGTAAAATTTGAATCCCATACCGTCTAACAGTCTCGGTTATGTCCAAGGATCGCGGCGATTTTTAGCTGAGAACCGAGACCGAATGGCAAATGGCAAGAACGGAACCCTTATTCGTTGGCTAGGACTACTACAGTATTTTAGTCTGTGGCTATTGTTTTTTAAAAAAAATAAGGTCATGGGTTATCATTTAGCCATATTGCATTGTAAATAGCTAATACTATCCTAGAGCTATCCCTCCATTCATTGAAATAAAATATGAGTTTTTCGCGTACCCCATTTGTGTATTTTTTTTCGTGCCCGACAGCCCGACTTGTCGTCACACCGGTGGGACAAGCCACTTTTACCAGGAGCGATACTCTTGTTACACCGGCTGTGTTGGTTTCCTCGTGATCACACCGCTGCTGTTCGCTGTTAATTGGGTCTTTCCCGTTTGTCCAACGAATATGTAGGTATAACTATTTGCACAAACAGCATTTTTTCCCGAGGTCCAACTACATAGTTGAACACAAGAAACCAAAATTTATACAGCCCTTCGTACAACTAAATAATTAAAGCTTTTTAACCGACTTAAAAAACCGGCAAAGTGCGAGCCTCGCTCTCCGAGGGTTCCGTACCTACCACCATTTACGTAATTTACAAACAAACACAAACAGTGCGGTCACCCATCCAATTCCTGACCAACCCGATGTCGCTTAGCTTTGAATATCGCTTCTACCAAACAAATGTTTTAATGTTTCGTTTAATAATAGATAGATGGCAATGTAACGGTGATTTAGGATTGGAAATGGCCCGGGCCCGTCTCACACTTGGCCGTATTTTTCGCACACTATGATCACTGCAAGATTGAAGTTTGTTTTTTATGTGTAACTGTTTTTACGATAAAGCAACTAGATTATTAAGTTTGACGACGACACTGGGCTCTAACAGAAATTTGCATTTTGATGCCTAATATTTCGCAAACGCATCGCTGAATCAAAAATTGTTTTTTTACACACCCTCGATGTTTTTAAACGAGCTATGCAACGACACCCCACATTATGGCGTGACGAGAAAAAAAAAACATCCCCACTTTACGTGTAGGGGAGGTACCCTAAAATTTTTGAATTTTTAGGGATTTAGGGAGCCTACATGCTATTCCAGGACCTAACCTATATGTATGCCAAGTTTTATCCCGATCCGTCCAGTGGCTGAAGCGTGATTGACAAACATCCATCCAGACATACAAACTTTCACATTTACAATTTTAGTAGGATGACACCTGTCCAACTGTAAAGTGCTAGGATTATCACTATAACTATTGATTGTGGATCAGAAGTTTCCTAACAGCAGTTATAGACAGACCTCATCAGAATCTTAAATTTTGGATGACAGCTGTTAAATTAGAAACTTCTTAACAGAAGTGATAGCTCTCTACGATCAACTATCTCCATCTCCAATTTCATCTTAATCGGTACAGCGATTTAAGCGTGTAGTGGGAACAGACAGATAGAATTACTTTGGTATTTATAATATTATTTTGGATACCGACAGCTGCGGTGTGACGACTAAGAAAAAATCCTTGTTGTCACGCTGGTGTCAGAAGTTGGTTTGGCGATGAGTCGGGCTCGAAATAAAAAAAACTAGTCCCGACTCGTCCGCCATTGTGACGATAAGTGTCGTAAAGTTCAAATTACGAATTATATAAAGACACATACGAATATACAAATTATGTATATTATTCTTAATTAATACACACGTAAGATATTGGTACGATTAGATCTTCCTTCCGCACTTCCGTAGATCTGCTTAGCCGACGTACATGAAACACAGTGCCGAACTGAAGTCTGCCACCTCTTTCTCGTGGTTGCTGGACGATGATAAAGTAGGGAAATGTCTCATTATTTTACAGGATCATAAGCAATTTTGTCCTCCTGATATACCTACTACTAATTATTTGGGAACTACATACATCCCTCTTGTAACTATTTGTACCGCTTCAATCTGCAGCCGCCTTACTATCATAATACTTTAGGCATCGCCAGCCTTCTTACACCAGTACCTACATAAGGCACCAACAGTTTATTATATTAACCTTGAAACATTAGGCATTAACAGCCCTCTTAGTTCTCTTTGTATTTATATCTTTCTCACGTGTACTTCTTGATCCTTATAATATCATGGCTATGGACTTAACCTCTATTACCTCTGCTCTCTAAACAAGAATGAATTTCGCCTACCACACTCTAAAGTTGCCATATCTTTCCTCCATTTACTCCTTTTTATCAGTAAGTTACCAGCCTATTCCATCAAAGATGAAATTTAAATAAAAAATAAAAAGGGTTGCTATTACAAATAAATTAAGATGATATTATTTTTTTCGCTTTTCGCGACAATAAGGATTATTTTGTGTTTTATTTAAAGACTTATCGTCACATCAGTTTCTTCGTTATTACACTGCGTTTAATAAATCTATACTAATATATAAAGCTGAAGAGTTTGTTTGTTTGAACGCGCTAATCTCAGAAACCATTAGTCCGATTTGAAAAATTCTTTCAGTGTTAGATAGCCCATTTATCGAGGAAGGCTATAGGCTATATATCATCACGCAAAGACCAATAGGAGCGGAGCACCAATGAAGAATGATTCAAAATCGGGAGTTTTTTTTCCTTTTGAGAGCTTTCGCTCCGTGCGCTGCGTAAACGGTTAAAGTTTCGCAAAACTCACGTATGTCAGAATTGTTCCTCTTTAAAACTACTTTAAAAAATTCCGCGACAGCATATGTCTATCTATTAAGGTTAGCTCACTATAACATTTTATATGCTTACCAAATTTGTTCTAAAATGATGCATTATTTGCGAAGGTGTTTCTATAACTATGATATTAATCCTTATCCAAATAAATACGTTATTCATCGCAAGTCCTTAATTTAAAACAAAATTCCCCTGTACATTATTCGATTTCAATAAATATCTAAGGAGATATTGCAGTTTTCAAAATAACATGTCAGCAAAATAATGATCAAGAACTGCGCGCGCATTTATGATTTGCAAGGCCGGCGGGCAGTCATGAGGGGGAAGGGCGGTACAAATTATTTAAAAATATTTTCACCTTCTAAGTTTTTTTTCTATAATTGAGGAGTTGCCGTAAGAATCCTACGCTGATTACCAAATTTATGGCGGTTGAAGCCGCTGGCAAAAGTTAGTATAATACTGTAATAAATATAATAATACGTAATAAAAGGTAGTTATTGTTTATCACTAAAATTAACACACTCAATAAGATAACACACTTATCTAGTAAATAATGAGTACATTAACAAACGAAAAAACGATAATTTACTACATATAGACTGTATATATAGCGTGGCGAGGCGGCGCCACGCCATCCATCGCCACGCTAACAATCCCGTTACCCGCCCCTATAGATGTTTCACATCAAAAGTGTCTATTCTTGCACTCTATACCGTGGGGTATCATTGGATAGGACTTCAAAAATGCATTCGAGGCCTAAGAAACTTTCTCTATAAAACATACTTTGCGAGTACTTATACTTTACTAAAATTATGAGATAACTAACGATACGTAGGGCTTTATTAATAGCATCATCAAAAATAAAATTATTAAATAATAAACATAATAAAATTATATTGGGCAAAATCAATTCATAAGTTTTTTAAATATCTGCAATAATTCTCATTGTCCCTGAACTGAACCCTAACTAAATGCATGTTTGGCGCGTTTTTTAATTGGATTCAAGTTCATACAAATTCAAATTCATATTTGTTTAAAACAATGTTCGTTGGAAATATTTGTAAAAGTCTATTTCAGAGTTTTAGAACAACACATTTAGAAATTAGAGGGTGGACTATTTATCAAAATTTGAAAGCCAATAACTCGTAAAATATACATTTTAGCAAAAACCTGCACAGAAACCTTAAATTAATTATTAGAGCCCTATCTAACTCCACACGCTGAGAGATGCACGTAAAAATTTGTTTTCAACTTTGGTCCAGAGTCCAGTGTATGGAGAGCTACACCAAAAAATTATTTTTCTTAATTTTTATAACTGTCTGTATGGCGGTTTTCAAAAAACACCTCCATCTTAGAATCAATCTCGTGGGTGTCTTCTCTTTCACCCTTCTGGGTGTTGAGGTGCGGGTATCGGGGGAGGGGAATTTACCTCCCACCATGACCCGGGCAAAAGCTCAGGGGTGCTAAACACCCCCGGTGAAATTTAAAAAGGAGGCCTACTGTAACAGATTTTTTCTGCTACAGAGTTTATTTCGCAAAACGAGTGTATGGTTGTACTATATACTTAAAATATTCACTTCAAATTTAACCAAAGTACAAAACTTTGTACTTATTAAAATAAACACTTCCCAGTAATTTGAACAGACAGCACTCTCATTGTATCCTTTGTTTTAAAAAATTGAGTCGGGAGTGTTTATTTCTCATTGTTCCCAGAGGTACGAACTTATGTTTATATTAAGATTGGTGCCCTCGTGTGGGATTTTTTCCTGTCCTATTTCACACTTGCATAACGCTTATATGACAAAATGGTGTGAACCATACGCTATGCTAGCACACATAGTAATGAATTTACCATGTTATAGCTATGTCGTTTCTACAAATTCAAACCTTATATAAATAGAGTTGTTTTTCTGTGCGGTGGTGTTGACCATGTCAGTGGTAAATATTGTTTATATTTGGAGGAACGGAGGAAAGAAAGGTACAGGGGTGTATTAAGCTAGGCGGCAGCTTAAAACAAGGCCTTATTGTTCTCAAAATATTTCCTTTGTTTGTAGACGAGTTAGGGGAGAGAAGGGCGTGAGGCGTACAACAACGGATAGACCAATTTATACTGGCTGAAAAATTGAGAACGTTGGAATTACCACACGCATATTTCTTCTGGTTCAAATGTGTTGGATTGTAATGTTGTGATTGTAAGGACTACATTTGCTTATGTTTTCATGGTGACATGATTTTCTGGCGGGCTTTTATATAAACAAAGATCGCAGCCAGAATTTAATATATAGAACTTAGAAAAAAAGAATTTACTTGTATGATGTTCAGTATTTTTCCATGGCATTACAGTGGGGATTGACTCCAAAGGCTTTGAGGAAGATTGAGAAGGGAACTTCAAGAGAGAGATTGTCAGACTATCGTTGAGTTTAGACGTCTAGTATAATACGGAAAATTGTCGAGCTATCGAGCTTACACGTTGTGCGATTCGAGAAATCAGCCTGTCCGTCAGGCTTGAAAAGTGTCTTAATTTTTTATTATTTTAAAACAGTGAAAACTTAACCAATTCTGTAAGTTACATAGATTCAAAAAGGGTTTAATTTATTTATTTATTTTTTCCAGAGGTAGAATTTTTTTTTTGATTTAGATTTACAAGAGCTCTAAAATCCCCGTTTTCCCAGATAATTTTCTGAAACTCAAGGATTTCGTCTTTCTTTGTCTAATTCTTCAGATAAGAAAGAATTTAGCTGTTTTTCTTTAATTTTGTTGTCTTATAGATTGTTAGGAGAACTAGGTAACCTAGACTTTCTAAGTCTGGCTATTATTTTTTCAGCCGGGTTTTATTTTTATGGGAAAACTTTGCAGAACAAAGGTGATAGGGCAATATTTCTCGATTTTCTTTTATGTTAAGGAAAGTGTGTGAATTTTGTGAAATGTTTGAGTTTTGTGTGTTTTTAAAAAAAAAAATATTTATTGTTACATTTTATTTTCAAAATTAACGTAACTGAAAGCCTACAAAAATTAACTAGATTTTAATAAGCTAAATAATACTTTTAGTAATTTTGACTGAGTTGTTACACAAACAATTAAATTTACAGCTCAGCCTTTTTTTTTTTATTATACCTTGTCATCAACTATCTTTATGACAGTAGAATTTTGATCTGAGTTAAATTTAAAATTGTCACTGAAAATTAAATTAAACTTGATTTTTCTTTTTTATTACATAAAATTTCTTAAAACTACACTTCACAACACTAATTTACACGCCAAAATCAACACACAAAAAAAAACAAGTGGAGTTTGAGTCGGAAGGGAGATCTAGACCAGATCTTCGCTAACGGTCCTTCGCTACAGATTCACGGCATACTATATCTGGACTAAGTCTAGATAAACACATATCAAACATTTAGGATACACTCTGGAAATGGTTCTTGGTATTTTTGGGCCTGTAGTTTATTTAGCATCGACTACTTAAACGATGAGGTCTAATTATATCGAGGCAACCTAATTTCTAGAACTCACAAACAATTTGATCTACAGCTCATCTTATTTTTCTTTAAGACTCTACCTTGTCTTCATCAACTATCTTCATAAGAGGTGAATTTGAACTGAGTTAAATTAAAAATTGTCACTGAAAATCTACGAGTTCCACAACTACATATCTAAACTACGAGAAATCTAAATCACTGCTCAATTTTATACTACGGAGGGGTGACAATTTATTTTCAGTTTCAAATAAACGAAAGAATCTAAATCAAAGACAAAGGTATTATAAAAGCCATTTATGAGCTCTGCGATAATGACATTTTGTCCAATCCGGATAGATTTTTATTTGTCCTAGAAAATTGCTAAAATACTAAATTAAAACTACACTTCACAACATTAATTTCACACGCCAAAATCTGTGTGTTCAATGGAGTTTGAGTCGGAAGGAAGATCTAGACCAGATCTTCGCTAACGGTCCTTCGCTACAGATTCACGGCATACTATATCTGGACTAAGTCTAGATAAACACATATCAAACATTGAGGATACACTCTGGAAATGGTTCTTGGTATTTTTGGACCTGTAGTTTATTTATCGTCGACTACTTAAACGATGAGGTCTAATTATATCGAGGCAACCTAATTTCTAGAACACACTTAATCTACAACCAAAAATTATAGATTACCTAAAATAAATCTTAAAACTAAGATTCATGCAGGATTGGTTGTAAGAAAGTTGATTTGAGACTAGTATGTGCCTAAGGAAAAGTAAATGAGAGATTTGGACGCTTAGACTTATTTCCGTACGTATGGAGGGATGGTTTGATTGTCTAGATTTTTTTTAGTGCTGCTAGCTGGTTCTGATGGGGAAGTCTTGTCTTCTGACTTCCGAAAGGGTTTGGTAATATGGAGTGCTGGTGTGACCAAACAAGTTCGGTTAGGGTAAAAACTTCTACATCTAGTTTTAACTAGATATATCTTTGGTATATGAATCGCTTAGATTTAATTTTATGTCTAAAATCAGAGGAGCACAAGATGGTTTTGGCGTTCGCCGGTTCCTGTTTCGACGTGTTGACTTCGTATTATGTTAAATATCCTTAATTTTAAAAAAATCTATACATGTCAAATATAACAATTCTTTCCCTAAACTATACAGGTACCTTTAATTATTTTTTTTTACGCGTCGCGAGTGTTATAATTCACTTTTATGGACTTTGAAAGTGACAGTGACAAAAGACATAAAATAGTGTGCGAGCTACAATGTCATCCAGGATCTCGAGAGTTGTCTATTCCTGACAGTATCCGAGGTCCCTGCTGAAGGGGGACTGCAGTTCCTTAGAGGGAGGTAACAACCACATCGAGTCTCAGTAAGTGGATAGTACTTAGTCATGCAAGAATAAATTTAAGTTTATTTATTAAGTTTAATTTTGATGTTTTTTAATTTCAGAATAAGTTTTATGTTTTTATTAATTTTTTGTGTATGTGTTCTTTTTTTTCTCTTATAGTTTATAGCAAATTATTTTGACGAGAAACTTTAAATAAGCTTAACGCACGTAAGCATCGAAACAACTTTATATAAAAATAACTGTTACACTACTTTTCAGGCCCCTTGAAGATGACTATGTAATACCGCCTGAGGCGATATTAATAATGGAGATAAATTAAAAACGAGATAAGGCGCCAAAAAATAAAAACAAAAATAAAGTCAAAGATCAAAATGAAAAATAAAATAAAACAAAAACGAAGCACAAACAATAAACAAAACGTAACCAAAAAATAAAAGTGAAATAAAAACGAAATAAAAGCAAAATAAAAACGAAATAAAAACGAAATAAAAGCGAAATAAAAACAAAATAAAACGAAAAATAAAACAGAAATAAAAGCGAGAATAGGCAGTAAAAAACGGAATAAATAAACTTATTCACCTTCAGGAATAAGCTCTCGCGGGAGAGCCCTGCCTTCCGGCGGACGAGCGTGTAAGGGCGCTATGCCCCTGAGGTGTGAATGGTGTCTGTTATCAGCGCGGGTGAATAGTCGTTTTGACAAACCAGATATGAACTCTGCGAGTGGCTCGGTTTTGGTGTCTCTAGCGATGGTGGAGTTGCGAGCGTAGCGCCGGTAATTAATCTCAGCGACTTATTTTGGACAACCTGGAGCTTACGTTTGCTGGTAGAAGATAGAAGACCGTACCAAGCAGGGGCTGCGTAGGTCAGTCTCGACCGTATGTACAACTTGTACAGGCGAATTTTGGTTCTGAGTGGCAAGTCAGAGGAAAGTACCGGTCTAAGGCACGCCCGTGATGCGACCGCGCCTGCTGACACATGGTCTAGCATTTTGCGCATGCGCAAGGGGCGGTCTATATATAATACAGCCAAGGTACTTTACGCTGGGTTGCCACTCAATAACTTGACCTCGGAGCAAGAGTTTCGGTGGAAGAAACTTTTGCAGGCCGGTCAGTATTGCTGATGTCTTGCCGGCATTAACGGCTATTCTCCACTTGTCCAGCCAGCCAGGCAAAGTGTCCAATAGTCGCTGTATTTTTTTGGCTGCTAAACTAGCTTTGCGGGAGAAGGACATATAGGCGCTGTCGTCCGCGTAAAGGGCTAGGAGAACGTCTTCAACACCTTCCGCTAAACCTGAGTCACTGAGTGGGGATGTCGTTGGTGAATAACGCATAGAGCAGTGGCGATAGGCAGCTGCCTTGAGGTACCCCTGCTCTGATGGGTTTACATGCTGACTGGTTGTTCTCGACCGAGACATAGAAGCTCCGTTTGTCCAGAAACGAGGCTATTACTCGCCCGAGCATCGGAGGGATGTCTGTCTCTATCAGCTTGTGTAATAAGCCCTCGTGCCAAACTCGGTCGAAAGCCTTCTCCATGTCGAGAAAGACTCTGACTGTGCGTCTGCCCTTGTTTAGCTCGAAGGCCATGTTATGGAGCACTCGTACAAGCTGAAGAGTGGTACTATGGCTGTATCTGAAACCAAACTGTTCAGGCCTAAGCTGGATCTGCGGGGATATCCTAAGTAGAAGCAGGCGTTCGAACAGCTTGGCTAGATTGGACAGCAGTGTTATCGGTCGGTAATGTTCTGGGCGATGACGGCCTTTCCCCGGTTTCGGGAGAACAATGATTTTACCAATCTTCTATGAAGATGGGAAATGTCCAGTGCGCAGTATCCTATTAAAGATTCGGGTGAGTGCCACCAGAACCTTCCTAGGCAGCATGATAATCGCTGTGTTTGGAATCTCGTCGGGACCGGGTGATTTGCGCTTATTAAGCTTAGAGGCCTCCTTCCTAACCTCTTTAGGTGAGATAAAATAATCACCTCTGAGAGGTGGGGCTGGGGCCGCGAGAAACTGCTCTACGCGTTCTGTAACTCCTAACGTGTGGACTGGGTCGATAATGGGGTTCGGCTTAAATTGGTCCTCAAAGTGATCCGCAAAAAGTTCCGCTGCGTCATAATGGCGAATGCCAGCGGGGTCGATGAGTGGACAGATAGGGGCAGGTGTTTTTGTAATTTGACGGGCCAGGCGATAGAGAGCCGTGTCGTCCTCACTGGCTTTAAATATTACCTGGTCCCATGAGTGTTGCCTAAAATTGCTAATTTCAGATGTCAGTTCCGCGCTAATCTTGTTGAGGTCCCTCTTCACCACTGGGCAACGGGTGTCGCACCAGAGTTTTCGGAGGTCCCTCTTAGTTTTAAGTTTAGCGCGGTAGCAACTGCTTACCAGAAGCTGTGGCTGAGACACTGGTGGACTCCCTTAGAGCCTGTGAAATGGCAGTTGTGAAGGTGTCAACTGCATCTTCGACTTCTAAGGGAGTAGAAATGCCACCAGCCGGGAGTTGGTAACTCAACATGGCGCGGTGAAAAATGGCCCTGCGGTGATTGGGGAGCGGTTTACCAGTTGCGGACACTCCAAAGACCAATAAGATTGGCAAATGCTGAGTGTCAGTGTCGTGGAGGATCTCTAACGACATTGACCAGCTAATCTTATGGGCTAAGGCGATGTCTAGTACGTCCGGTGCGTGACTGTCCGTAGAGGGATAGTGCGTAGGTGATCCTGGACCGATGACTAAATAGTTTTAGCTCGTGACCCGATTTTGATGAAATTCGTGAACCCCATTGTTGGTGTTTGGAATTAAAGTCCCCTAAAATTAGTGTGGGAGTGGCATCGCAAAAAATATTTTCGATGTCACTAGGAACGAAGGGAGTTGCTGGTGGCTTGTATGCGGCAAAGACTTTAAGCTCCACATTGCCAGCTTTTAGTTTTACACCTATAGACCGAGTGGAATTGGGGAAGGGGTAGTAATTCGTGGATAAGGTCACGTCTAATTAATACAGCCGTACCCCTGAAGGCCATATTAGCAGGAGAAATTTCGTCTCGCCTATAGGTGATGAAATTTGGAATGCGGAGCTCATTTTCACCTCGGAGTTTCTTTTCGCCCAGTAACACAATGTGAACATCGTGTCCCTGGACTAACGTTCTGAGTGCGGCTGTCTTGCCGTTTATGCACCCAGGGTTCCAGTACACAATTCTCAATTTAAGGCCCCGATGAGGCCCCATTAAATTCCCACGTGAGGATGGTGGTGAGTTGTGCCAATCCATTAAAAAGGGCTAGCAACGGATTTCGGCCGGCAGCTATGGCCTCTGTGGCCGCGTTTAGTGCCGCTATTGCGGCTCTGGCTACATTAAGGGCACCAGCTTGCATACGAGGTGGGCCCTGAGTATGATGAATGCCACTGTGGCGGCTAGTCGCGTTCGGCTGAGACTGCTGAGCAGCGACTGCACGTGGTTGCGGTTTAATGGGTGGCTGAGAGGTTTTGGAGGGTTGCGGGGGGTCTGCGAACTGGGGGGGTGGCATGAAAATATTGGGCATAAAAAATATGTGTCCGGTGCTACGGGAACAGTAGCCAGAACGGTTGTGGTGGGCTGAGGTTCGGATTTTTTCCGACGTGGCCTCCTTTTTTTTCCCCGAGAGCTTGGGTTCTATCTGTTGGAGGGTTGGCGGGGGGCATTAAATTTGCGGCTGCAGTTAGGTCGTACTCCTGCCGCTGCAATTGTGGCAAGGGTAGTGGACGACGGCGGGGGTAAATTTGTTGCCCGCTGGGCTTAGTTACGGGGTAGCGGAGGATTGACAGTCACTCCCCTACGCCTCGCTTCACGCCTGAAAACCCGACAAGAGCGGTTGTTGGCCGTGTGCGCCTTACTGCAGTTGGCGCATTTTAATGCGACCTTTTGTCGGTCGCATTCAGACGCCGGGTGATTGCCGCCGCAGCGCACACATTTTATTGGCCGGAGGCATTTTGTGGAGGCGTGACCAAATGCCTGGCATCTATAGCATTGCGCTGGGCCAGGACGAGAACGCCAGGCTTCAATAGATATGCCAGGCATGCTGAGCAGCTCGTTGACTGCATATAGCACACTCGGCATGAGTGTGCCTGTGCTGCAATTGTGCGTAGTAAATACAGTTAGGTCGGCCCCTAACTGCTGGGATTTGCCGCACATGCGACACTGGAAAGCTGGCGAGAGCGAGATCCTCTGCTAGCTCATCAAGCGAGGTGTCCTGAGGGAGCCCCTTGATGTCGATTTTCTGTGGTCGATCGCTGTCTAAGCTGTAGCAGTACCAGGATACTGCATAGTCCAGCTTAGACAGATCGTCTATATAGGCCACTACCGTACGATATTCCGTGGGCGACTTTGGGAAAAATCGTACCCCTTTGCCAAACGGCCGGGCGTTGGGGGCGTGGCCTAATATAGAATGCAACTTTTTCGAGTGCGTCGACCACTGGGGGAGGGACTCTACAACTATCGGGGGTGTCTGTCTGTGTCCTTGTCTTTGGCATTGTCACTGACATTGGTTAGCTGAGCAATTGAGTGCGTTGGGGGGACTTTTGCTGTCTGGGCGCTCGTTGCCTGCGCATAAGAATGTCCGCTAGTTGGCGCTGCCGTTAGGGGTGCAGCAGGGTGAGGGGGGGTAATTTCAGCGATTTCCATCCCTTTGAGCGGGGTAGGGTCATGGTGAGCCTCTGCGGCGGCCTTTGAAGTGGACGCTTGGCCGGCCAGTGACTTATGCCGGTCGGCAATGGCCTCTCGGGCCTCTAAGCGTGCTCGCTCGGCGGGGTCCTTAGATGGGCTGAGGGAAAAATGTCTCGGCCTTGTATCTCTGCTGCGTACTCTAGGGTCTCGCTGCGGCAGAGGGATTGAGGGCGGGTTTAAGTTCCGCGGGACTGACATAGGGGGCGTTACCTTAGTTGTACTGCCCTGTTTGGACGATGACGAGTTCGGGTCTAGCCGGGGCGGGGTGTCCTCAATTGGAAAGAGCATTGTTGGAAGGGTGGGGATGTCTTCATTCCTGAACATTTCCTCGCCGGTGTCTGAGGCCGAGTAAATCGACGACTGGGATATGGCCGAGGCCATAGAAACCCTATATGGGGGCCGAGAAGGTGGGAACGCGACCGAAAAGGGCCGGTCCGCGGCAGGAATTTCGCCGGTAAACAAATTACGCGCCACGACGGCGGCTGAGGGCTGGGAGCGTAACCATTTGCCCCGTTTACGTACGCCTCCTCTACGTACCGGTGGTGGGGGGTCCTGGAGGTCCTGGAGGCATTCCGCTAGATGGCTGCTACCAGCATCCCTTGATGCGAGTCCGGCTGCAGCTGGGTCTGTAGGGGTGGCCCAAAAGGGACAACGATCCGTGGCAACAAATGCCGAGCAAATAAAATGAGAATCGCTTACCACTAAATCCTCCTCAAGACCGCTGAAAAAGCGGAAACCGTCTACCTTCAAGCGCTGCTTTTGTAGGCGCAAACACGCAGAACACGAAAAACCAAACCAGAACTAGTGCACGCACGTCCGTCTACAGGAATTGTTGTCTTGAAGCACATACACTTTTTCACTTGAGATAATTTGAACTTGGAGAGTACACAAGGATGGTGATGATGGCGATATTAATTATTTTTTTAGAATCAATGTAAAGACGACGGATTATAGCGCTCTGACATACGGACGGACATGACGAATCCGTTTTTGCGTTTGGCTACGGAACCCTAAAAATGGCTCTTAATCACCGAAGATATCATGTCAATGTACCTACCTACACATTTAATTGACACTTTTTAGGAGATTGCGTGGTAGGTACACATTTTTGACTGTTTATAATATCTTGAAAACTTACCACTCACTACCAGACAAGCCCAAAGCGTACACTGCTTCAAAACACAGGTTAAAAATATTATCGTTCACAATAATATTTATTATTTACGAATAAGACATGTTATTTTGTTTAAGTTTTTTTTTTGTACGTCTATGTACCTAGTTGGTTTTGTCCCAGTCTTGTCTGTGCACGCACGTCCGTCTACAGGAATTGTTGTCTTGAAGCACATACACTTTTTCACTTGAGATAATTTGAACTTGGAGAGTACACAAGGATGGTGATGATGGCGATATTAATTATTTTTTTAGAATCAATGTAAAGACGACGGATTATAGCGCTCTGACATACGGACGGACATGACGAATCCGTTTTTGCGTTTGGCTACGGAACCCTAAAAATGGCTCTTAATCACCGAAGATATCATGTCAATGTACCTACCTACACATTTAATTGACACTTTTTAGGAGATTGCGTGGTAGGTACACATTTTTGACTGTTTATAATATCTTGAAAACTTACCACTCACTACCAGACAAGCCCAAAGCGTACACTGCTTCAAAACACAGGTTAAAAATATTATCGTTCACAATAATATTTATTATTTACGAATAAGACATGTTATTTTGTTTAAGTTTTTTTTTTGTACGTCTATGTACCTAGTTGGTATTATGTATTTTATATGTAGAAACGTGTATTATGTCTTATCTATGATTATAATAACACACTTGTTTGTATTTATTGATATTTATATTACTTTCTTGTTTTAAGTTGCACCAAAAATCAAAATCTTATTCTACTAGATTTCCTCTACCTGTCTGGAAAAAATTGCTTAATAGCGATAAGATATAAATATACTACTTTTAATTATTTTTTGTGCAATAGAGAATTTATTATATTAGTACAATTCACTTACAAAAATCAATAGGTATACTGTTTAGAGCCCTACATAGACTGACTTATACGAATTAAGCAATTCCAACAATATAATCTACATACTACCTAGGAACCTAGGGGACATACGATATACCTATTACATAGGGGCTGGAATAATTCAGTAATTTTTGTGGTTAGAGACTTGAAATGTTGTTAAAAGGTTTTCGTTATAACGTACTTAAGCGACCAATAAGTAAGGATTTTGCAAAATACATCATCCAAGGGGGTAAAATTGGGGTTGAATAAATTCTGAAGCCTATTGCTTGAAAAAAGGTTGGTATTTTGCCATTAGATTGAAAATTAAGATTGGTATGTTTTACTGTTTTTAGATAAGATCTAGGTTTTGTTTTTTTTTTTGAGTGATAAAAGTTTGTATAAAAATTTTTGTGTCTAGAAACATGAAATTTTGCACAAAGGTTTTTGTCATAAGTTCGTAAAGTAACCAATAACTTAAAAAGCATTGTGAAAAAGTAAAATGAGAGGTTGGAAGTTTGTATAGAAATAGTTATTGTTTAAACTAAATGCATAAAAAGAATTAAAATTCAGATTAATTTGTTTCACCATTTTTGGAAAAAAACGGCATGAAAATTTGTATGAGATTTGTACGAAGTCGTGGGAATAAGCTAATTTATAAGTCGCACTCTTTCTCTCACTAGGGAAATGAAGAAGCGCGAAAGAAATAGATTTTCTGTGTAGATTTTATTATTATACATGTTTGCTTTTATAAGTTTATACATACCCAGCTTAACTTTGCAGTTAATTTTTTCAAAGTTTCTTAGATAATTATAGTAGCCTAGGTGGTAGTGTAGGCTGCTGCTGAGCAATGGGTTCTATTCCCGCACTGGACAAACATTTATGGCATAATGTAAATATTTGTGTTTGTCTTGAGTCTGGGTGTATTTATGTATGATGTGTATGTATTTACAAAACAAAGTAATGTTTGTGTATTTGTATCCGTTGTATGGTACCCATAACACAAGCTTTGCTTACTTTGGGGCCCGACGGCGCTGTGTGTAATGTCCAAAAATATTTATTATTATCACACAAACCGCTGGACCGATTTTGATCAAACTCTTTTTTGATCTAAAGAGAGCGTATCGACTGGTCCATTGGTTCTTGATATTTTGAGGCCAAAAAGCAAAAAAAAGCTAATCTACTTACACACACACACACACACACACACACACACACACACACACACACACACACACACACACACACACACACACACACACACACACACACACACACACACACACACACACACCACAAAAAATGATGGCAAACGATTCTCCAGGTCTCAAAGCGTAAAGAAAACGTAAAATTAGAGATTTCGGTTTCCAGACCTATAATAATGAGGGAAGTTTCTGATGGTCATTCATCGTCATGTGTTGACGTCCTCGGTTAGCTTACACAAAAGAATTGCCTAGGATTATTAGTACGTATGTGAGGTCCTCGAATCGGTCATAAAAAGTCTAGTGTAAAAAAATTGAGACAGTGCTATAAGAATAGGCTGATCGCTACTAATTTTATTTTCGGTTTCTTTCACTCTTGGTTAGGTAGCAATGTGACCACTCTAAGTTATTTGTTTCGGCAGTTCTCGGATGGCAAACTTCAAACTATGGTACTTCAAACAGACATATGTGTGTGTGCGTGAGTGTGTGTGTGCGTATGAGTGTGTGTGTGTAGACTCTATGAAGGTAGGTGTCATTAAATAAAAAAGAAAAGGCATAGTAATAAAAGTAAACTACAAAGAAAAAAGAATAAGAAACTAGGAAAAGACAAAAAAAATAAAAAATAAAAAATTATAGGTAAATTTCATCATTTTACTATATACGTGTATAATATTATTATTAAAAAAAAAAAACGAGTTGCACTCCGGTAGTGCCGGCAGAAGTGAAAACCTTTACACACGATTCGCGCTTAACACTCAAATATGTCACAAGACATGTCTTTGACATTGTCAAGAAATAATAATGTTTGTTTATTTACTTTTTTGACGTAGTATATTTGAAATCGCAATCTGTCATAGAATTAAAATTCCATATCCAACCTCCCTGTACTACTCATAATCGCGAATACTAAAAATAAAAATTATAATAGGCGTGGCATTACGGTTTCCGTATTTTACAAAGACAAAGATGCACTTTGTTCAATTTCCATATTTTAAACACTTTATATACAGGAATTTTACGAATACACAGCAGTATGGCCACTACACAGACGGTCGAGCCATCAGCTGTCACCATCCATGGATGCGCGTAGCACGCTGTAACATAAACACACACGACCATTCGTGCAAGCGCCCTGCGCCGCCTAAACAAAACAGCAGGCGCAGGCATACATTTTCGTTGCGCCGTAGAAAGAGAGGGGGATACTCCCTCTCCTACGCCGCGCCAGCTGTCTACTCTCCATCCGTCTTACGAATTTTCACGATCAGGACACGTGACCTGACGCGAGTTTATCATTTTTTACCCATACCAAAAAAAGTGCACAACGCCGCTAAAGAAGTTTTCACTTCAAAAAATTAAAAAGCCAAAGACAGAAAAAAAGACAAGAAAAGAAACGAAAAAATAAAAAAACACAAAATATGGAACAAAAAGAAATACCTAAACGAATAAGAAAAGAAAACAAAGAAAAAAGAAACCCTTTAACAGAAGAAGAGGTGTGGGTTTTGTTTAGGTAAGTTCGGAATTATTAAAAAAGAAAGGGTCATTTCACTTTATAGATTACAATTAATAGAAGTAGTACCATTCTTACCTTTATAATAATTAAAGTGCCAATAGAAGGCCTAAAAAGGCGACAAATTTTTCAAACCAACCAGTAAAAAAGTATATAATGCACTGGAGCTGTCACAGAAACAAAGACTATGATGACTAGTTTAATTACTTTCCGATTAAAGTAACTACCCAACCACTACGAGGTGTAATTTGACTATTGACCAAGAATTTGAGATAATCTGAAAAAATAGGAAGGCCTTGCATTTGGACGCCAATTTTTACCTTTTTGAAATTATAATAGCTTAATAACTTGTATGCGATAAAAACGGAAGGACGAATAAGTGTATAAATAACATGCGTTTTCAATTTTTGATAAAGTATTTTAGTGAAGTTATTTCAGGAGGTATTTTTTATTTAGATTTTGTTCATAGGTTGTGCAATTTTTTAATTTTTTTTTTTCAAAATTTATCTCAGCTTTATGTTTTTTTATAGTTGAATCATCACAGAGTTGTTTTGTTTTTATGTTGATTACAAAAATAAACTAATTTAAACATCTTGTATCTAATACAACTTTATGAAAAATATGTTCAATTCCGATATTAAAATCTAATATCGGAAATCAATATCGGAATTGAAAACCTTCCGATATTACTTGTCAGACTGGTGTGACAAGGAGTTAGCCTGTTTTATTTTAATTATTAAACATATATAAACAGTTATCATACCAATTTACATTGTAGTTTTGATCTGATATGCCTGAAAATGCTAACATTCACAAGTAAAATACAAATCATTAAGACTTCATAAATCACCCTCATTGAGGGCAGGCCGTGTCCCAACAGTGGGGGGACGTATGAGGCTGATATGGATACCACTAAGGTAGAGAAGTGCTTATAGTCTACCTGATATTAGGCGGTCACCACAGCCTATGGACGCTTGCAACACCGGGGGCTCACACACACACTAGCGCGTTGCTGGTACTTTAAAAATCAATAACTTCTGTCTTGAAGAACACCATAGTAGCTCATAAACTTTACTGTTCGCGGGAGGAAGTTTTTCAGAAACCGCACTGCACGTGACCAGTTAGGTTCTTAGGTGTTAAGATGGATTCCCTGCCGATAGCGAGCGGTGCGATGGTAGAAAGTCACCGTTGACATAATTTCTAACAATTCCTCAGAATACATTCCATTGTACAAGCGGTAAAATACACAGGGAGGCAGGGTTCGATACGGCTTGTGAGTTTGGGATTGTCAACAATTCTCTCAGCCCAGTTAAACCAAAAAAAAATGGCCAAGCTGATATCCGGGTGCACCTGCCTAGAGATGGCAGCGGTAGTCTAGCGACTTATATAGCAATAAATCACCTTTGCCCCGAGGTGAAGTAGGTACTGCCAGTAACACACTTTTATTAAAAATTTAAGCTTTAACATTTTGACGGCACGAGAAATAAAAAAGGTGTAACGCGCTGTTATTAAAAAAAAAATGGGCTATAATATACCTATAAAATGGTATATTTCTTATCAGAATTGAATTATTTATCTCAAACTCGAGACTTTAGTATTATCTATTAGTCGGCGAAAATACACTGAAGCGGACGAGAGGAACGGATATTGCTCCGGTAGTATATGCGTCAAATTTTATTGAATTTCCGGTGTCTCGTTCCTAGAAAATTGGCAATCGCTTCGTGGTTCTGAGCTTTGGGTAAATGAAATATTTTTATGTAGGTTTTCTTAATAAACACGCAAAACTTCTCTTTAGGATGAGAAGTTAAAAATTGGACCGATGTTTTTTTTTCATTACACTTTACGCTAGCGTCTGTACTAATCTATTTTCTTAGAATTGTTAGGTATGTGTGCTACCTCCTAAATCTATATATATGAAAATGAATTTTATGTTTTCATGTTTTTAATTTATTGACAAAAACTAGCTTTAATATAGAAATTCTAGCCAATTTTTTTTTTGAAATAAAGCTATACCTGATTAACGAATTTTAAAAAAAGGGTTCCCTGACAAAATATCGAGAACTAAGACAAGTAAACTTAATTTTCAATTTTTTTTTTGTGATTAGTTATAAGTTATTTTCTTAATTTATGATTTTTTTTAAATTATGTTTGATTTTTCTATTATATAAATTAGTTCGTTTCCTAACCTCTGTAGTTTTCTGTGATTTGTGGTATGCACCACTTCTTCAATTAAGAACATGTAAGATTTACTGTTTTTAGAAATTAAGTTGGGTAATATTTGTCGTCTAAGCACTAACTAGCAAGCTCTAAGCTAGTCAATAATACAGTACCTTCAACATGCAGTCTAAGTACCAGGGGAGCAGTTAAACAAAATAGGTAATGTTGAGAGAAAATTACCCAGGTAAGTATATTATATTACTTACACCTACCTAGTGTTACCTACATACTTACATTTAAGAAATCTCTTTGTGAATAAAGTAGATGTAATCTTCAGTACAGAAACACGGGATGTGTTACTCTGAAAGCTATTCCGTAAAGTAATTCGCGTCAAATGTAATTACGGGATAATGTACTGCGGCCCCAGGGATGTCCCTGAATCCGTGCTAAAAGGGTACTAATGGAGATGGAGGGCACAGGATATAGTGAGCCGAGATTTTTTAAGCGCTTTTAAATTGTTCAGGTGAGAGACGAAATTGAGATTGAACTGTAGCCTGAGGAAGTTGGTTATTATATTATATATATAGTTGGTTACCGACTTCCACACTTGACCGGTTTTTTGTAGTTAGTTCCTTTTTTTTATTATCAATTAAATGTTGTTAATCTCTAACTATTGTTTCTTAACTATTTTATTCAGATAAAAAATATTTTACCACTTTGGAAGTGTCTCTCGCGCAAACTATTCAGTTAAGAAAAAAATTATATTAGAGACCTCAATATCATTTTTGAAGACCTATCCATAGATATGTCTTAACACACACGTATGGGTTAGATGAAAAAAAATTTTTAGACACTAAACTTGCTCTGATCCATAATATAAAATAGACAAATAATTTAAAAAACAATGTTTTTACAACAAACTGCAGAAGTTTAAATTTAAAACGTTTAAAAAAAGTGTAAAAAAGCTTATTATAAGTATAATTAAGTTTAATAAGCATCAAATAAGTTTTGGCTAACATAATTTAGGTACTTCACAATTTGTATTGATTAATTAAAATTTAAAAGAGCGACTTCTGCAGCGTTTCTTATCGCCAGAACGTTTATAATATGTATAATTGTATAACAGTTGTTATAATGACCAATAAATTATTCTTAATTCGTCATTATTAGGTATTAGGCCTATACGCTGCGCTGTCAAACTGTCTGCTTGTCTGTCTGTGCGTCCGTCCTTTAATGGGCTCTATCTTTTAAAACAAAGTAGTCATAAGTCTGCAATTTTCAGGTTTTAAAACAAAGTAGTCATAAGTCTGCAATTTTCAGGTTTTAAAACAAAGTAGTCATAAGTCTGCAATTTTCAGGTTTTAAAACAAAGTAGTCATAAGTCTGCAATTTTCAAGTTTTAAAACAAAGTAGTCATAACTCTGCAATTTTCAGGTTTTAAAACAAAGTAGTCATAAGTCTGCAATTTTCAGGTTTTAAAACAAAGTAGTCATAAGTCTGCAATTTTCAGGTTACCAAATTTCAGGGAGCCAAATCTCACAGCATCTCACCGTTGGGGTCGAAAAATCGCCAGTAATTAATAGACCTCTAATTGGGCCCGTAGTCAGGATTTTTTTATTCGGGAAGATTTTTTGAATTTACGAAAAAAATAACTAGGTAGTTAATGTAGTATATTTTTATTTCAGATCATAAAATTATTTTTTATTTTAGCCAAGTTTGGTTATCAGCTTAGGGTAGCGGTAATAATAATGCGTTACCTGATGATGGTCAAGGTTGGCGGTGGCAGTGAGCAGTCCCATGATCGCAGAGAAGGAACCGCGCGCCGCCCGGCGGAAGTCCTCGGGCGGGGATTCAGCCGCCCCGCCTGCCACGCTCACTGGCGACTGTGACCACTGCGAACATAATACTTTTCGTCAATATTATGATTTCTTCCACCCGACCGACCTCGGCACGGTCTAAAAACTATTTTTAGGCGGCCTCGGCACGTACTACCGGCCCCAGATGAAGAGCTCGCTATCGGGATAGCGAGATTAGTCTCAACGACCTCCCCTAATGGGGCCTCCCCCCCAACACGACGCTGACGTCCCCGGGTTCGTCGGCGACCGCACGGATACACGAAGTATCAAAGAGTGCCAGGGCGCTTTCGCCCCCACTCTCTCGCAATCGCAACCGCATAACGGGAATTCCCCTCCTGATGATGACTTACCTTCGGGTTCGAGGCTCACGCTGGTCGAAGGGACGACCCCGAGAGAGCGACAACCCAAGCCGAGGCTCCCTCCGCGGGGAGATTTATAACAATATTATGAATGAACACTATATCATCCAGCGAAAAAACTGTAAATGCGGTTGTTTGCTGTTTAAATCTATATTATTTCCTATTATTCCATACATAGATTTTTTTATAAATTTTTGTAATTTATCGCAACTATCTCACCATTTACCAAGGGACACTCCTCAAAAATTAACATAATCATAAACAAGCCCCTTAAACTGACTTATTGACAGAACATGCAGCTGCATGTTTTCCCCTTGAAATCGATTTCTAAAAGTAAAGACAAGAAAAGATAGGTAAAATGGTTCTGTTGGCATCCGACAGTAAGACAAATAAACCAGCCAAATGTTTTGTCAGTATTTCTGATTTAAGAGCAGTGGCAAACGACTTCAACGCGAATAAAACATGTACCTAGCTGAATGTTCTGTCAATAAGTCTGCTTTAGGGATTATCGGTAAGGATAAGTCGGTTTAGGTTTTTGTTAAAAATATACCTCATTTTTTATTTTTAGTTGTACTATCAAACAAATTTCAATTTACAGTTGGTCCTTAAAGTCAATATTAAAGAAACTTAGTATGACGAAACTATAAGCGTTCGAATTACTTATTTACATATACTAAGTACATATTTACCGCTGAAAGACCAACGGACGGATATGATGAAACTGTATAATGAATGATCACCGGTTTTTTATTCTAAAATTGACAAATGAAGAACGACTGGACATGACGAAATCCGTTTTTGCCATGTGACTACAGGAACCTTACTTATATTTGACAAACAGACGGACGCATTATAAGCTATAGATTAACTACATAACATTCCCAACTAGCAAATCATAGCTGTATATCGGTTATAGGAACGTTTCCTGGGTACAAAATGGTGTTCATGATTGGTCATATTAGAATATTAGAAACGTTTGTACAACGCGGAAAGGGCCCCTGATTTAGAACGTTTAAGTGATATGGTTATTGTATTGCAGCTCTGCTTGGGGCTAATTAGATACATATTTGACATAAATGCGTCGTTCTTTGTGATTTTTAGGTAATATATTAGGGAATTTTAAACACTCGTATCACTATGAAGCGATAAAACGGCCACGCGAACACTGATATACAACCATTGAGTGTTAATGTAGTGATTGCTATTCCTTCCTATTACAAATTCAATTACTGTTGTGTCGACCATCCATAAATTTCGAAGTTTGGAGACAAAAATAATTGATAAGTTATATTTTCTTTAATGTTAATGCTTCTGTATTCTGTAACGCGCGTTAGTATTGTAATAAATAGTTCAATATCACTTGCGCTTGCATTTTTATTGATATTCTAGTATATTAATGGTGTTTTTGCATGCCCCTCGTTAATTCATTAATATTTAGCAAATAAATATAAATTAATTAGCAAATATTTTTAAGACTTTGATATATAACTGAATAGAGTTGCGGTTCCTTATATACAAACGATTTACAATATCTCGCAGCTATAATAAATTTTAGGTCCTTTAAAGATATAATAGTTAAGCGATATGTGACTTTTAGTGATAAATAAGTAATAACAAAGTTGTTATGTAACTAGTGATATCTAAGCCTTGTAAATACGTCTTTACAATTTTGGGTGTTAATTAAGGTCCAATTAGGACGATTTTAAAGCAGTTGTTAACAGGAGCGGATTTAACGCAAATTTGTTGTAAATTCATTATAACGGGAGCTGCTGTATTACGGTTTAGCAGTGATAGTGACTATTTAAACACCAGTGTTATATTAGTTATTTAGGAGCCATAATAGTATGTATTCGCTTCATAACGGAACCACGAAAGCCTTATATACAACATTGTAGCTCAATAACGACTGTTGTGAGTGCCTATTTACAACAGTGCTATAGGCGTTATACAAAGTGGCAGAGTAAACGTTTATATGATAGTGTAATGTCACAATTTTGCTGTTAAGCCTTATACAGCTAAAACGCTCTAAGAAATACATATATATGACCAGCAGTCACAAGTGTTACTTGTATATGACTTTAATATCACTCTTTTGTGTTATAAGATTTTCTATTATCGCATTTTTGCTAGTGGGGTTCGGATTTAACTACGAAATCCTAAAAATTAAAGCGACAAAATAAGTTTTTTCTTGCAATGTCAAACTGTCATCAGTTGATGCAGGACAGTTTTAAGTATAGTTCGCGGCACGTCAGCTGAACCAAAATGACGGTCGTCTGCGCAGGTGCAGAATGCAACTTAGTTTGTTTTAGATTCATTGTCTTTATTATATTAGTAATTAATTAGCATTTACCCACGGAGTGGAAATTTTTACGGCAAGTCGTTGAAAAGATTGCTAAAGCAAGCTATAGTCTGTCCACGTGATATAAATCCAAACAATTCTCAATCGATTGCTCCTTTGTAGCGTGTAGTAATAACAAACAAACGAACATTTACAAATACACATTGGTTTGGATTTAACTCACGGTAAAAAAGTTTTAGTAATAACTAAAGTCGATAAGTACCTGTTATATATATTTGAATTTCATTGTACATGTCACATTTTAAGTGTATGTTAGTGATTGCAGCATTTTCAATGTAAGCATGCCAGCAAAACCATAGATGAAAGAAGTAAATGTTATAAAACAAAATGTATAGATATTTCTGCACAAAAATAAATTGTTAGGTAAGTACTTTAAGGGCTGAAATGTTTTCTCTGGACGAGATGCCCTCTTCTTGTAATAATGCTCTTACTAAAGAAGATTAGCTCGAAGAACACGTACGCCGGGAACGTTCTGCAAATGTGTAGCGTGAGGCACTAAAAATGGGCCAAGTACGAGTCGTCACGCACACATTTTTTTTCTTCTAGAAACTTCGAAACGTTTCATCTGTATTAAAATAAAATGTTTCTAACACTTGTGTTTTTATTGTTAAAATCGTTACTTGCCTTTATATCTCCGCACTGTTCGGGCATCAGCCTACGCTTATCAAAGGCGAGCTTTTTTGGCCGTTGTCCATAACGAAAAAAAAGAAAAAAAAAAGAAAAATATTTATTTGGTTAAAACAACACACTAAGGCTAAAATTAAACAATTAATATACATATTATCTCGACTATGTACTGCTTGTCACTAAAAAAAGTCTACGCGAGCTCTGTGCAGATTATGGATTCACGCACATCCTTCTGACGTATGCAAGTTTCCTCACAATGTTTTCCATCACTGAATCATACTAGTAGTGCAAATAATGGTACATGTTGATACCTGCTTGTGAATTTTGAAAAAAGATAAATAGTTACATGCTGGGTCTCGATCGTCCGCCCTCAGAAATCAAGGCAGACTCCAATATTAAAGGTCACCTCTAACAGACCTTCTACTAGACCATCGCCATAGCCTTCGAGTTCTGTAATTTGTCATATGTTCTGCGCCATAGCCTCACATAATTGACCACTGCTTAGAAAGAGACAAAGTGATAATGCGGCAAGTGTGAAGTAAGCAAAGTACTCACATTGAGCATAGTTGTTTACTTCACAGATGGATAAAGAACGCCTTTCTTTATTCAATGCTATGAAATTACTGGCCCTAATAAAAGAGTGACTGTAGGATAAGTGGGACTGTAATTTTAAAGAATTTATGAAAAAGCTTTTATATGACAATTTATTGTCATGATGAATAAGAAGAGACATCACGGAACCCTAGCACCACGATTTCTATTTACTTATTTCCGAATTGTAGGTGTTTTTTAATACCGGTGTGCCTCTCCACATGGACAGTTCCTGAGTGAAAAACGGACGAACGCAGCGTAGAATGTTGAAGATACATATTACGGTACCGTTCGCACGGATCTACTATTACTGTTGAGTTTTGCTTTTCAACAAAGACTCCTTTCTCATACGTATTATTTAAAATACAGCGAGCTCCCAGCGAGAGGCGTGAAATTTTAATCAGACCTCGCCTTGTAGTGGTAGGATTTTCGCCATAAAAAGAGAATACAATATTTATAACGTGAAATTACAGCTCCATTGCTGCTAAATGTGTTTATATGGACAAAATACAAATGGAGGGCGACATTCGAGTGCTATTTTTACCCTGCTTACTGACTTGTCTATCTACATGACCTGCGTAACTGACCATCTTCCCTTCAGTTCTTCGGTTTGCCTTGATTATTTTAATTCTACGCATTTACATAGGTGTAGCTATATACCATACATAGGCTACGGTGACTTTTCAAAATCAGGCGGGCCGTTTACTCGTTTGTCACCTTGGTGGAGTAAAAAAAAATTTCCTTATTATTTAGTGATCATCTACTACGGTAAACAGTTTTAGGAACAATGTTTACATGGGTTTCACTGCTGAATTACCTAATCAACATAAATACCCTAGAGAGATGTCACAGTATCTAAGAATTTGACCGATGACTTGACTGCGCTATTCATTCGCGCTATTTCAAAATATAAAGTCCGTTACACACGAAGAACGTTACATAATACTTTTATAAAAATAAATATATCGTAATATTTAATGCTATAATTTATATTAATACATATAATAATTCTGTGTGTTCATGAGCTTAAGGTATTAGCAAATATTACATACAATATAACTGAACAAAAGCGCGCTCGAACTATAATTTATACCTTCAACGTTAAATTGGTCGCTTATTGAACCCGGCCGAAATTGAATTTCGCTCTAGGGAAATTTGCTCTCACCCGTCGCACACGGTCAGAGCGGGTGTTAATTGTGAGATAAATTGCCTTTATAATTAACTACTGTATACGGAGTTACACTATGTAATATTTCTTCGTATTAAAAGTACCTACCTATACCACAGAGTAGTACCTACTCATGTTTCAAGTTTAGTACCTAGCACTACCTACTTACCTAAATAAAAGCTACAAGAAAACCTCATCTTTGGTCACTAAATAATCAAAGGCCAAATTGTTCTTATAGCCCTCAGAGTAAATCAATCAATCCCAGGATACCATCTGAGATTATATAATACTAGACCTAAGTCAGTACTTGTCAAGACATGGTCGAGACCAAATCCAATGATCCTAAACACGACGGGGCTATCTTGTTTAGTTTAGTATTAACCTATACCTCTAGAAATGATCCCATTCAAATTTGGAAGGTATCGAACCAGAAAAGCCATCAGAGCTAGGCTAGAAAATGTTTTTCATTCCATTATATGTAGCTGTATAGCTATACCTAGATGATGTACTAAAATATTTAGTATTGGGTAAAAACCCTGATTTTGACAGTTCCGTTCCGTTTTTAGGCTTCCGAAGCCAAAAACGAACTCTTTTGTATCGCCATGGTTGTCCGTCCGTCCGCACAATGATTTTAGGGTTCAGCTGCTAAATGGTAAAAACTGAATCCTCATTGTTTCGCCATGTCTTTTCATCTGTTGGACATTGCGTAGGGTTCCGTAGCCGTATAGTGAAAACCAAACCATTATATTATAATTAATGTCTACGTTTAAGTTTGGTCCTGTGTATCAATCCGTCCGTTTGGTGGTAGGGTTTAGTCTGACCGAAATCAAACGAAATGTGTAAAGTGTGTTCAGTAACCATTAATTCCTTTAAGCGCAACTAATAAAATTTAAAAAGTTTCTTTAAACATCTCGCGTGTTGGTGTGGCATGCCGTGGCATCCTACGGCCTGCTACGACATCCCGTCAGTAAGTGGCCAGCCTTTAGATGTAGGTATAATATAAATTTTCTAAGTGGTTTCAGCTCTTAATAACTGTGACGGACATGGTTTATCTCTCCATAACTAGGTAGATATTTTTACTAATCACAACTAAAGAAAACATTAAAAACTATAATGTAGGTTGTGCGTAGGTTCTTATCTGAGTGGGTTCGTACATATAGAATAATATAAATGACGTCATCTACCTTCAGATCTGATATTGGTATGTGTTTTAATATTTCAACCGTATTAACAAGAGGGGATATAGCTCAGTGGTAGAGCATTCGACTGCAGATCGAGAGGTCCCCGGTTCAAACCCGGGTGTCCCCTATATATTTTTTTTTACCCTCTAGGTGTTTTTACCCTATTTTTTAGATATAAGAAGAGAAGACGTACAGTGCAACAAACTTTTCTGTCTTGAACCTGGTGTTTGGTCGCTAGTGTGGTTGTAAGTTCAATTTCAATATGGATAGCGACTGATAGTTTTGATTTTTCACCGCCGGATCAGAAAAATCTGTTGCACTATAATAATGTCTTCTTTGAGTGCAACTCAAAATAAATGTGCGTGTTTGAATCTATGTTTTAAACTTACGCTTTGTTTTTTTTTTTTTTTTTTATACCACTAAGGTGGCAAACAAGCCTACGGTCCGCCTGATGGTAAGCGGTCACCGTAGCCTATGGACGCTTGCAACACCAGGGGCATCACTCGCGCGTTTCCGACCCTTCAGAAATCTAATAACTTCTTTTTTGAAGAACCCCATACTGTAGTCCTTAGAGAAAACCTTGGCAGGGAGCTCATTCCACAACCCAAGCGTTCGCGGGAGGAAGTTTCTCTGAAATCACACTGTACGCGACCATTTTGGTTTCAAAGTGTGAGAATGGATTCCCTGTCGATGGCGAGCGGTGCGATGGTAGAAAGTAGCCGTGGGCATCATTTCGACCAATTCCTCAGAACACAATCCATTTTACAAGCGGTAGAACACACACAGGGAGGCAAAGTCTCTCCTCAGACTTAAGGGCTCGATACCGCAAGTGAGTTTGGGATCGTCGACAATTCTCACAGCCCGTCGTTGAACCGAGTCAAAAGGGCCAAGCTGGTATCCGGGTGCACCCGCCCAGAGATGGCAGCAGTACTCCATATGGGGCCGGACTTGCGACTTGTAAAGTAGCAACCTTTGCCCCGACGTGAAGTACTGCTTCGCTCTGTTGAGTACACCAAGTTTTTTGGACGCCAGCTTTACCTTGTCTAGCAAATGATCTCGGAACTGAACATCGCTGGAGATGTCAACGCCAAGGATCCCAATGCTCTTGGAGATGGATGGAGTGTTCTGGAATTGTGGGACTACAGTGAATGGGGTTTTCTTAGCGGTGAACGCGCAGACTTGTGTCTTTGTAGGGTTGAATCGGACCAAGTTTTCCCGCCCCCAGTCAGAGACCTTGGACAGACCGATCTCGATTTGAGACACAAGTTCTTCACGCTTTTCCTCCACAACGGAACGTGAGATGCTTGCACGGCCCGTGTAATAAGCGTCTCCAGTACTGTCCTCTGCATAGCAATGTATGTTGTTGATGTCCAACATAGAAACAGCCTAGGAGACAGCACAGAGCCTTGCGGGACACCAGCATTAATGTCCATGCTATCAGAGCAACTACCGTCAACTACGGCTCGTATGTTTCTGCCGGACAAAAAGCTAGCCACCCATTTGCACAAACCCTCGGGCACTCCGTGGCAACTTCGATAGAAAACCCCGGTGCCAGACTCGATCGAACACCTTCGCTATGTCTAGGCTACATGCCAATGCCTCCCCCTGACTCTGAATGGCTAGTGCCCATCGGTGTGTGAGATACACTAGAAGGTCACCAATTGAGCGACCGTGGCGAAAGCCATATTGACGGTCACTGATCAGGTCGTGTTTTTCTAGGTATCTCAAAAGCTGTGTGTTGATCACACGCTCCATCACCTTGGAGAGGAGACAGGTTATAGCGATAGGCCTGTAATTCGATGGATCTGATCTATCGCCCTTTTTGGGCACCGGGTGCACATTCGCAGTCTTCCATGAAGACGGAAATTGCCTAGTGTGGTAGGAAAGCGTGAAGAGGCGCGTGAGTACAGGACATAACTCAGGAGCACACTGCTTAAGCACCACTGCTGGTATGCCGTCTGGCCCACTCGACTTATGAACGTCTAGGGAAAGCAACGCCCGCCGGACCTCGCGCTGTGTTATAGAGATTTCCGGCATGGTCTTACCGCACCACGGTAAAGTAGGTGGTACAGCGCCTTCGTCGTTCACATTCGAGTTAGAGGCAAAGAGACTGCCCAATAGATCGGCTTTCTCTTTTGCACTGTGGGCCAAGTCACCATCGGTCTTTCGCAGTGGTGGTAACGACGACTGGCAGAAGTTCCCCTAGGCAGCTTTAGCAAGCGACCAGAAAGCACGACTCCCAGGATAGCTCGCAAGTCGCCCACCTATTTTGCCGATGAATTGGAATTCATGGAAGTGTTTTAGGCATTTAATTATATTATAACCACCTTTAAAAAGGAAAAAGTTCTTAATTGACTTGGATATGTTTTTTATTGACAAAGCAGTAAAAAAAAGGAATTTCATGCCAAAAAGGGTTAGAAGAATTACTTTTCTTCGTATTGAAAACTAATATAATAGAAAAACTACCAACGAACATCACTTACTTATTCAGCTGACATTTAACCAGGCAAAAATTTACAGTAGGTAATGTAAAATTAGGTGGACACTACGAACTCGACGAATGAAAAAATAAAATATAAAAACTCGAAGTCGAGGCGTTCACGCACAGTAGACGCAGTCCAATTTGTTATACTTACATTTAAAAATTGCCATGTTTTAATTTAATACCTTTTAAAGCTTATTAATTTTCAAATACAGATTATTCCGAGTTAAGAAGATTCTGATCCGGAATAAGTATATTTTTTTTACGTTAGAAAATTAAAAATAAACGTTAGGTACAATATTTTATTATTGGTCACAAAGACATGTTATGTTATATTACGAAAATAATAAGTCAGTATATAAAACAGTATAAACTAATTTTTTCGCCTCGACATTATTACAGATCATTAGATCAGATTCTCAATGTCTGCGTATTTTATATAATATCTACTATTTGTTAATAAGCGAAAATAAACCTTTGGAAGCTAATGTTTCAAAAAATTTAATAAAGTAAACAAAAAGGTTCTAAAACTTGCAGAAATAAAAAGTAAAAAAAGCAAGACAACTGTCATAATGCATTTTATTCTGACATTTATTATGAAACCTTGTTTCAGTTAATGTTAATCTCAATCCACATATATATAGGTAAGTACTAAATTGGAAGACATATATAGTATTAAGTACCCACCTACTTCATTGTTCGTTAACACGCAGTGCCCAAGTTATGCTCTACCGTTAAAGATATAATCAAACGGCTCATCAGATCACCAGCTGTGTCTGTGCTCTCTATTACAGCCTCTAGTAGGGTGGAATACGAACTGGGTAACGACGTGTCTGCTAAATGTAAGCCGCAAAAGTTTAAGTGCATTCCTAAGTAGTAAAATATTAATTATGAACGATTTCTATCACTCCAAAGTAAGACGATATACAGAATTTTAAAACCCCGCCCGCACTGGACCTTTACGTAATTAATAAAGGGATTTCGCAATTTCCTTAGTAGTTGCGTAGGTACAAAATAAGACCAACATATGTATTTATAACTCTGATGCCAATAACCTGCCCAAATTTCATCATTCTGAGTGCTTCGTTGTTGTTCGTTGCTTCGGCTGGTGATGATGAGTCAGGCAGTCAGGACATTGCTGGTAGGTACAGATTAATATTGTAAGACAAACTTATTGAGATGTATTAGTATGTTATAGTCGGTGATCGTTTGTATATCTGTTTATTAAGAAGTGTAGGCGGAGAAGAATTTTAAATTTTAAATAAAAAAAAAATTGCATCACTACTTTCTGAAAATAAAAAAATAAAACCTCTATCAACTTCATACTTGAAGTGGGGTGACTTTGATACCCCCTATTTTTGGTGTGAAAATCGAAAGACACCCCTATAAGGAGCATATTGCAAAAAAAACATTAAATTCCGCTGAATAGTTTTTGAGTTATGAGACATTTTAGTCTTTGATAGTTGGGGTTGGTGGGTTACTTTGATTTTGTGTTTAGTGTTAATATTTTAGAACTGAAACTAATGAAAACTACACAAATCAAGAAGATAATGAAAGTTTAATAATTCAAGGATAATTCAGTATTGTTACACTTATTATTCTAAGCAAAATCTTAAAAATGTAGTCGGAAAACAACAAAATAGCTTCTAGTCATAAAAATATAAAACAATTCTAAAATGTGATCTATAATCGCTTACTTAATAATTAAAAGCTCGATTTCATTACCGAGTAATATACTGTATAATATACCAAAAGATTTTTGTTGAACCAACGAAAAAGGTTCATCAGTTGATTATTTGTTGATGGAATCGAGTTTTACTTTCTTACGATAAATCAGACTATTAATTGAGATCGAATAAATCTTAAAATAATCAACTGCTCTGTCTGATACATTCTCTACCAGAAGTTAGAGCTCTGCTACTAGAACAGCACTTGAAAAGATGTATAATGGATCTTCCCACCTTGGCGTAGGAAGATACATTTCAATGTCCTTCTCTTCTATAATGGACACGTCATCATCAACAATTTTAAATTTTTGCAGTCCTTTCGTTGCGATTTCAATCCTTTGGAGTCTTTGTCTTCTTCGTTTGAAGGCTTTGAAGGACCTGGCTCTGTTGAATGCTCTGGCTGGTATTCAGGTGACACTTCTTCATCACTAATGCTATCTTCGCCAAGTACTACACTTACTTACTTACACTTTTGCGTGGTTCTACGGCAAGTCTTGTCTTTTTTTTGGACGCTGTTGATCTTCAGCATTACCAAACCTTTTCTCCTTCAAGTAATCCACCAAAACGTCTCTTACTGTTCCATTCACGGCGTCCTGTGATGGCTCAATGTCAGGGATTTTGTTTAGAACCACATTCTTATTCCACGGATAAGTTCCTGTTGCTTTGAAACTGCTCTTTAGATTTCGTTTAATTCCTGATGGCTCTGGATCATCGGAATTTTTTCCCTGGACCTGATCCATTTTCTCTAAAGTTTTTAAACGCTTCCTTTGGCACAGCGGCTGCTTTGAGGTGAGTTTGCTTCCAGTTTTCGAGACATTGACGCCATGCAGTCTTCATAGGTCGAAAAACCCCCACATCTAAGGGCTGGCATATGTGCGTTGAGTGTGGGACAAGGCACACAAAGGCGATGTCATTCTTCCGGCACAGGTCTAAAACGTCCAAATCTAAATGAGACGACAAATTGTCGCCAATCAGATTCTTGCGCCCCTTAAGCGGATTGGCGTGTGGTAAGAATGATGTCGCGAACCAAACTCTAAAAGTAGGGCCGTCGATCCAACCGCTTTGAGTGTGATTGTATCGCGATCCTTTTTTGCAACGTGGCTCAGCACAACAAGGCTCTCCAGCAACACCACGCTCCTTCCACGTGTCGTAGAGATGCGCACTTTTGTATATGACATAAGGAGGTAAGAGGTTTCCGTCGGCGCTTCCACATATCATAATGGTTGTGCAGCTTTTAGAGTGATTAATTGCACGTTCTGGGTATTTAACCCCTCTTCTATAAATGCATAGTTTCTTGCCAGGGTCATCTGAAAGGTTGGACTTATCGTAATTAAATATATTACTTGGTGGCAAACCATCAACTTCATCATGTAGCTTGTCAAAATACTCGGACAGTATTCCACGACTTACTGCTGCGCGAGCTCTCTTTATATTGCTTGCTACTCGTTTCGCATAATCATCTTTATGTCGTTTTAATACGCTCATTGCCCAATCTATGCCTGACAAGTTATTGGGAAACTTTTCAATTATTTTTCCCTGACGATCCAAATAAGCCTTTGCAATCATGGGCAAGCTTGTTAAAGGGAAACCCCAGTCTGAGCATGTAGCTGCAGCCCTTAGCAAAGATTTTTCTTTAGATATCGTAAAAGTAGTCTGTCCACCAGCAGAGTTTCCGTGCAAACCCTTGTAGCGATTGTATAGACTTCCATAAGGTATTTTATAAACAGTTGAAGCTTCTTTGATGGCCATACCTTCATCAGTAATCCTTAGGATGGCTTCCTCTATGTCTCGTCCGTATAATTTTTGTAATTTCGCGTGCCTGGTGTCTTCTTATAGTTTCGTACCATTTTTTTGCAAAGTACCTGGGGTGAGATTAAAAACTTAGCGTAACAAATAATTGGCTTAAGGGGCCACTTTGATAGTAGTCTAAGTCACCCTGTACCTACTATCAAAGTAACCCCATTAAACAAAACTTCAATTGGTCCAAACATGTATGAGAATTTTGGAAAAACAAAACTTGAGTTATAATCACAACAAAACAACTAGTAAACCATAAAAATACTATGTATCCGACTACTTTAGTTTAGCCTACACATTCAAAGTTATTCAGGTCATAATTACATACCTTTTTTTTGTTATAAACTCCAAATTTATTTTCTGATAAAGCACATGCTCCGGCGCACTCACAACTGAATGAGATAATGGCGGAACAAACAGGGTTGCCAATATTAAAAAAAATATCAGCTACGTTCTGTTTTACGCAAGATATTGAGCAAAAAGTAAATTTTTTACCGATTATCAAAGTCGCGCCATTTTTGAAAGCCACCCCAATCTACGGTAAGTATTTAAGGAATTGTGGTTATTACAGATTCTTTTACCTCTGAGGATAAGTAATACGGGATAGATCTCTTGGTGTGAGGTGAATAAATGTTTTCAAGATAGGAAGAGTGCTAGTCCAGATAACAAAGATATCGTCAATAAATCGAAGCCATGAAAGGGGTTTGTAAGTGCACTCACTTAAAAAAAATATTTCCATTTGTGTGCTTTAAACCCACATCGTGAGGTATATTTGTATAAGGGAGACAGCATCTATTGTAGCTAAATATATTTTTTTGTGATGAAGGCCAACTGAGATGATTTATGATGTCAATAAAATGGTTTGTGTCAGGGATATGATATAGTAGACTTTTGGTTAGAGGTTGCAGGTGGAAGTCAACGAACGAAGAAATTCTTTTGGTTGGACTATCATATGAGGCCACAATTAGTCTCCCAGGGTTACCTTGTTTATGTATTTTTGGCAAAATACATATAAAAACGGGAAATTCTAAGATGTTCCGGAAGAAAAGCCTTCATCAATATCTGTAAATCCTCCAGAAGATCCATATTTTGGAATTATGTTTAAAACTAGTTTATAAATTTCATCACAGGGATTGCTATATATAAAATAGTGATATAGATTTGCCTTAGTATTTCATCTTTACAATCAAGTTCATTCATCACAACAGAAGATGAGCCATTGTTAGCTAGTAAGATGATGATAATATTAGAGTAATTTTGAAGATTTTTAATGCTTTTTTGCTCACTATGATTTAGATTTTCTTAAGGTGTTTTAAGTTCTTATAAATAGAATTTGATATTTTGGTCAGTAAACAGAACTCCTAGAACTTAAAACTTCCTGTTTACTGACCAAAATATCAAATTCTATTTATAAGAACTTAAAACACCTTAAGAAAATCTAAATCATAGTGAGCAAAAAAGCATTAAAAATCTTTGAGTCAGTTATTGTCGTCATTATTAGGTAATGGATAATTGATTATTAAAATAGTACTTCCATTTCGGGTTTCTTGTATATACTCTTATGCAGTATTATCTTGCATTAAGGGCCCTCTTACAGCCCACTAGCGCCGCCATTAGATATCCTCAATTTTCTCTTCGTAGAAAACGTTTTTCTAAAATACAAATGTTGGAAAAATAAAACTAGTCATTAGCTATTGTTAGAAGGTTTTATATCGTTTCTAAATAATATCTATGAGTTGTAATAGGCATTACTGCTAGAAGTAGCTATATACCCCTTAATTCGATTTCACTAATGTGAGTTGTAGGGCAAAATAAAAGTCCTTGACTGAGACTTCTAGTATTATTACTTCAGTTAAGGTAGATAGATTTACTACAGTTTTAGTAGGTAAGTATCTGTAGTATTAACTGTGCTAAAGTTGTATGTTTTAGGTTAAGATCATTTGTGTTTTGGGAGTAACTTAAAATAGAAGGTATTGTATACTCTCATGAGTATAGTAGTTTATCAATTTATAATTTTTTCTACAAACTATCTTATTTTAATTATATGAATCGTGTAAACAAAACTAATTAATAGGTTGTCAGGGATCAGGAGAAATTGAAGTTTTTTGTTGAACCGCCGTGCCAACTTGGCGCACTTTCTTATAGCGATAGAAATTTCAACCGACAACGAGTTTTCTTGGTAACAAATAGATCTTCACCACGAACTCCAGGAAGACAGATATTCTACAACAACCTCCAAAGCTTGAACTGAAAATACCCTTTTAGTTTACGAAATCAGAAGCATATGCACATCTTTAAATACATGTGTGAATACAACACTATATTATACCATATAACCAATATTTATGCAGTGTTTTGCTTTTAAATTATTTTAGAGTTCAGTTTTTAGTACACTTTTATTTGACGTTTATTATTGCTTTTAGTGATAATTGTTTCAGGACTTAATTTTTGGTAAACATTGCCTTTATTTTTCGTAACCTTTTCGTAAATTACCTTAAAATAACTAAAAATAGAATATTACACAGTACCTATAATGACTACAACTTAGTACTTATTTCCCCAAAAACGAGGAAAATGTTAATGTAATCAACTCGTTAAAGGTGAAATGCGCAAAGACTTTCATCTTACCCTCAGAGTTATTTTTACTCGAAACATGTAATTTCCTTAGTCTTTTATGAAAATATACTATCCAAATGAAAAGAGAGATAATAGTTTTTTCCCTTTTCGTTCGGGTAGTTTTTCAAATTTTCACTTAGTTTAAATTGTTTTAATAATATTAAGGTGTATCAGCAGCGTTTACTTTTTTCGAAACCGAAAGTATTATACTGCGTAAGTATTAAATCCCGATGATAGGGCATTATAAATACTTAAAATTTAATTTAAAACAATTGGTTTATAAGTTTTTTAGATATTCGCAATAATATAATTCTCATTCAGTTGGCGGAACCCTAACTTAATTGCGAGACTCTCATTTGGCCGTTTTTTTTTGTTTATTCAGACTGGAAATTGTGATAATTAAACAATTAAAAATGAAATCCTGTATATGGCTTTAGTATCTTTGATATTTTTATTTGCTTCCGCTCTCTGTGGTGGGACAACGGTTTTTATATAATAGTTTTGTAATCAGGTTCATTTATGTGTATTGAGCTATAAAAATAGACTTGTATGTTACCTACTTGTTGCCAGCTCACTCAAACACACTGAAGTTAAAGTTAGGGAAAAAAATTTGAATCTGAAAGACATACAAAAAGCACGCCTAAAAACAGGCGTTTCGGTAATCTTAGCATGTATAGTATGTAGTCATCCGGTTCGCAATGTCGATTTACATTTTGAATAGCCAGTAAAATAGTGATGATAAGTGTACCTGATCAGTGACTGCCGGGTCTGCTCCGTGCGCCAGCAGCATCTCCACGATCTCCGTCGCGTCGGCGGCGCACGCGGCGTGCAGCGCTGACGAACCCACCTGCTAAGTCATTCGGTTATTATATCCAGCATACATTGTGTTAGTGACAGACATACATCTTCTACCTATCCTTTGCCACCTACCATGTTTGTAAGTGACGAGAAAATAGGAAGATGTTTTAATTCTAGTATGTCACTAACGACTAAACAAACTTATAGGTATACCTACTTGATATATGTAAGCAATATATCAGCTGGCCTGTTATTGTGGCGACGAGATATATTTATTATAATCTAAGAAAAAACGAGATCTTGTAAATTGAGGTGAGCGATGCATAGGGCCAGAAAAGAAAATAAATAAATAAATCGGAATAGTTTACATTATACGCAAGCAAAGTGGATATTTTAACTTTCAGCGTGTTGACAGTTATAGTTTTATCCATCTTCGAGGACTTGACATACTAAACCTTAAATTTGTGACATTTTGTGCATTTCTTGTACTCTCTTTCTACTCTATTTTCATCTTTTATTTGTTCGAGTGAGCTGGCAATTAGCAAGTGACATATAAGTCTATTTCTATAGCTAATAGACTATACAAATAATTTAGTCTCGCACACATCATATATAAACCAATAGTTTGAACTAAAAAAGTTTAAAACTCATTACTTTCAAACACTTCACATACTAAACCAATAGTCTGTACAAACTAAATTATTGTTTTAGTCTAATTCATTTTCGACCTTATCACATGCCATCAAATTAACCTTTAAAACTTTAATAGTTTTGCTCTCATTTATTTATAAGTTTTTACTTCTAGGGTACTTCACTTTAAGCGAATCAATTATATTGGTACCTAAAGAAACGACTTTTATAGTCTAAGATTGACTGTTGTTGCAGCTATTTTTGTTATTGAACTAAAATAAATTCTGCATACGTAGGATGGTAACTGCAGTCTTAAGTTCACATCAATATTTATAACCAGTTGCTTCTGTACCTGAAACCACTTACATTATTCTGTAAATGCACGTCGGCTCCAAAGTCAAGGAGGTGCGATACAATGCCTTTGCAACCTTGCGCGCAGGCCATCTGCAGGGCACTCACACCATTCTGTTGGAAAACATCTGTATCACCCTTAATATGTAAACCTTAAAGACTCGACTCTTGGCATCTAAGAATTAGTTGTTGGTACTTGGTGTTTTACAGTAAACCAAACTTAATTATGATAAAAATAAAAGTTAGAATTCAATAGTCCTATTTTCAATGAGAAAGCTCGTAGACTTTAGACAACTATTACCTACTATTATCTCAAATTTGCAGGAGCAGAGACTTAATTTTCTGTTGATAGTATAGCTCCCGACTCGGCACCGAAAAATGAATTTTGTGAAATTAGTTAGCTACAAATAGCTATGTGTTATCCCTTAATGGAATCCTAAATACCTACTGACTACTACTAACTACTACTAACCTAATTTAAATAACATATAAATAAATGTTAAAATTTACAAAAGAGAAAAATTTAAGATAAAAACCTTAAAAGCTTAAAGCGCTGATATTGTATAGTAAACATACATAAGGGAAAGCGGACATCAGCACTTTAATCTTTTATCAAATAGTTATTTTAACAACTAGTCCTAGCATCGGATGATTCAGCTCAAAGCTCAGTACCTCGGTCAAAGACTGAGCATCGCCATTCCACGAGGTAAAACCGCTGCCGACAGTATATTAGTTACTAAACCTAAAAATAATAATAAGGACGAAGTTTTGTTGTTATCATTTCTTTTATCCATACTATATTATAAATGCGGGCCGTGTGCTTATTTGCCACCTTAGTGGTATTAAAAAAAAAAAAAAAAAACTCTCTGTCCGTCTATCTGTCTGTCTGCCTGTTACCTCTTCACGCTTAAACCGCGGAATCGATTTAGATGAAATTTGGTATGGGAATAGTTTGAGTCCCGGGGAAGGACATAGAATAGTTTTTATACCGAGAAATTCAAAAGTTCCCGCGGGAATAACTATGACCGAGCTTAAACTAATTATAGCTTACTATAGCAAACTTCATTAGTATAATTAAGGAGTTGACGTAAGAATCCCACGCCGATGACCAAATTTAGAGCGGGTGAAACTTCTGGCAATATTCATTAACTATAACTATAACCCAATTTCACGAACGAACCATAGCTGCAAAGTCAAAGTTATTAATCCACACTAATATTATAAACGCGAAAGTAACTCTGTCTGTAACCTCTTCACGCTTAAACCGCTGTACTGATTAGGATAAAATTTGGCATGGAGATAGGTTGAGTCCCGGAAAAGGATTAAGGCTACTTGAAAACGTCAAGTGTGATTCGGTTTTCTATAATTGAGGAGTTGCTGTTGAAATCCTACACCGATTTAACCGAATTTATCGTTGACGACATCTGTAGGGATTTTGATATATAAGGCTGTAGGTTGTACTTGAATAAAGTAATAAAGTAATAAAGTGGGTGGAACCGCAGGCAAAAGCTAGTCAGTAATCAAATGGCACTTATTCTCGAACGAATGTGTAAAATGTTTGGTAAAATATTTAATAGTGTTTCATAGTCAAAGTCAGTCATTTTTAGGGTTCCGTAGCCAAAGGGTAATTAGCGGAACCCTATTACGAAGCCTTCGCTGTCCGTCCATCCGTCCATCCGTCCGTCAGTCCGTCCGTCACTCTGGCTGTATCTCATGAACCGTGATAGTTAGACAGTTAAAATTTTCACAGAAGATATAGAGAAGTATTTCTGTTGCCGCTAAAAACATAATAATTGTTAATTGTGATGTTGTTAATAATTGTTTTAAAATATATTTAAAATTTCTGTTTTTGCTCGCTGAGGCGGCGACCGCCGAATGAAAATATAAAGCGCCGAATGAAAATATAAAGCGTCGAATGAAAATATAAAGCGCCAAATGAAAATATAAAGCGCCGAATGAAAATATAAAGCGCCGAATGAAAATATAAAGCGCCGAATGAAAATATAAAGCTTCGCTTCAGGAAACTTATGATCTTCGATCAAAAAAATATGTTGATCTTTGGAGAGACCGATTTAAAACATCGTTTTGTGTTAGATAGTTCATTTGATATGAAAGGTTATATAACCACGCTACAAACCCAAGGAGCGCTAGAGGAGCAGCTGAAACAGTTGGAAATAGCTACTCCATAAATACAATAAGTAAATGTATAGTAGGTAGGTTATGGAAAAATATATTTGTTTTATGAATATAATGGAACATATTTACAAAGAGAATAATGAGGTTTTGTAAACGGGAAAAGTAACTTACGTTATCAATAGCGTCCACATGGCACCCAACTTCGAGCAAGGTCCTCACTAGCTCGGTGTGTCTGTGGACAGCAGCCAGGTGGAGCGGGGTTCTCCCAGAGCTGTCCTTAGCCTCCCTCGTCGCTCCCCTGGTTACCAGGAGAGCAGCAGTGTCGCGGTGACCACCTTCGCAAGCGACGTGCAAAGCAGTCCTCCCAACCTGTTGAGCATTATATTATTATTTTTATTTATTCAAATATAATTTACTTTTAATTTTATCCACACTAATATTATAAAGAGGAAAGATTTGATTGTTTGATTGTTTGTATTGAATAGGATACGAAACAACTGCAACGATTTGAAAAATATTTTCACCATTAGAAGCCGACATTATCCCTGATGAACATGGGCTAATTTTCTACCGCGAGAAAATGTTTCATTCCTACTGGAAAACGGGTATTAGGTTAACAGGTAGTAAAAATTATCCTTCTGTACTTATCTTTTTTACATAACTTCTAAAAAGCTGAACCGATTGGGTTGAAATTTCATATGGGTATTTTGATGTTTTAAAAATACAATTTTATCCGGTAGGTGACGCTGCTGTCAGTATGTCAACTACTAAACGGCTTGACCGATTGGGTTGAAATTTTGTATGTATATTTCCATGGTTTCACAGAAACGAATGTATTATGCCTACCTAATCTATTTTCTATCTACACTAATATTATTAAGAGGAAAGATTTGATTTTATGTTTTTTTTCTATAATTGAGGAGTTGCCGTAAGAATCCTACGGCGATAACCACATTTAGGGCGGGCGAAGCCGCTGGCAGAAGCTAGTTGAATATAAAATTTCGCAGCATATAAGAGTATATTTACTTCATTGCCTTGTCATTAAATTAAAATTATTTAGGCTAATACAATTATGCACACTTAATACTAAAAAATCAGCTAAGTGCGAGTCGGACTCACGCACGAAGGGTTCCGTACCATTATTATCTATAAAAAATCGGCCAAGTGCGAGTCGGACTCGCGCACGAAGTGTTCCGTACCATTATCTATAAAAATGGCAAAAAAATCACGTTTGTTTTATGGGAGCCCCCCTTAAATATTTTTTTAATTTTAATTATTAATTATTTATTTTTAAAGTGACTATATAACGAATTATTCTGTGCATTTTTTTAGCGTCTACCTGTTGCAGTTATCAATATCGAGCAAAATCGAGCAAAAAAATCAAGATTTTTGTATAGGAGCCCCGTTAATTATTTATTTTATTATGTTTTTTATCTGCTGCTATAGCGGCAACAGAAATACATCTTCTGTGAAAATTTCAACTGTCTATCTATCACGGTTCATGAGATACAGCCTGGTGACAGACGAACGGACAGACAGCGGAGTCTCAGTAATAGGGTCCCGTTTTTTACCCTTTGGATACGGAACCCTAAAGGTGGAATTTATCGAGTATCAGTTAGGTCAGATGTTTGACAAAATTATTCGTTTTCTTATATCCACCTCCTTAACGTGAGATTTCACAACTTTTTATAGACAAATCGTCTGAATCGAGGCTGGTAAGCACAAATAGTTCATATATACCTATTATTTTTTCATCTACTGGAACAATACCTATCCATATAATAATACCATCATTATATAACAGTAAATCGGTCTTGCAGAGAAGCTAAAATTCTTAAGCAACCTGCGTTTTAGAACTCAGTGGTTTAGAAGTCTTAAATTTGGAGAGGAACAATATTTTCGTTATACATAATATTGATTAAAGATCCAGGGCTTTGATATTACTGTAGTCAAGGTTGATTAGATGAACCCCATAGAAGTTGGTCACTCTTGAAAGTGCTACGAGGGCTTGTCCACATGAGAATATAGAGGAGCCAATTTGGCTGCGCTTTTTAGGGTCCACATCAAGTACTCAAGATCCTTGATTTTAATGGACCATTATAAAACGCTCATCATATTGAATAACCAGCGCGGCATTTCGATATCTCTAATAGTTCGGCTGGGCTCTTTACACGAAAAAAATAGTTTTCCTTTTATGTGAATACTAAGGTCTATCTCTGTTCCAAATGTTTAGCTCTCTAGGTATTGAGGATGTAGTAGTTCGATTTTGATGATGATGAATCAATTAGTCAATGTCTAATTTTCGTAACTTTGCATCCCTTTAATTTCTTAACACCATAATCAAGCTACGGACGATTCCTATGAGTTCTCGCCAGCCTTCATACGTCCCCATTGTTGGGGCACGGCTTACCCTCATAAGCGTGTGTGATTTGGGCCATAGTCCACACGCGGGCCTAGTGCGGATTGGTCGTCGTACGTTTTTTGTCTTGACGTATGCAGGTTTCCTCACGATGTTTTCCTGTGAAATTTAAGTGAAATTTAAACCCCTCGACCACCACCGACTTCAATTGTACCATGAGTACCATTAGCCTATTAAATAAACAGAATTTCAGACGTCAACAATAATTCAGAGCTGCCGGACAATGGCGTGGAAATACGCCGAAATACTTTCAGAAAACGATGGTACGAAGGTTTTCATTGCGCTCGGGTCTTGCGGGGAAATGTCCAGTGCCCTCAGATAACGTAGATCAAATTAATTAAATCCATGTTATTTGTCTCAAAAAGACATAGAAAAAAAAATAACGAAATATCAGTTACGAATATGGCAATAAGACTAATTACAGGACACTCGACTGGCTTTTCTATTTAATTAAAATTAATAAGCCTTTATGCAATCGAAAAAATTTATCTGACACAAACTCGTATTAAAATAGAACAGCTGGAATAGCTTGTTAGAAGATATCAAATAATTTAAAAAGTCAGAAAAAATGTTAAATGCAATGCAAGCGAAACAATGCATGAGCAAATTTAAAGCTACCCTGGAACTTCTGTTTTTCTGTCTTTGCGAACACGACATGGATTCGCGCACCGAGGGTTCTGTACCTAACACCATAATACGTAATTGACAAACACAAGAAAAACAAAAAGTGTGCACTAAGCGTTCACCCATCCAATTACTGACCAAGCCCACTTTATTATCATCCATATTAATCCCAATTTTTTTTTTAATTTTATTTAATTAATTTGTCGCCCTTATTAATATATATACTTACCCATGCCAAACTGCAGCTTTCTAGTACTAATGGTATCTGAGCTTAACCGCGGACAGACACGGACAGACAAACATGGCGAAACTATAAGCGTTCTTTGTTGACTACGGATCCTTAAAATTAATTGATGTATTTGTAATGGTAATCGGCGAAACGTTTTTGTATACTTATGTATATTGTTTTGGATGTGGTTTCGTGAAGTACTATGGGCAATCTGGGTATCTTATTTTTGTGAGGTTCTAGGTTAGTGCTGGAATTTTAGTTCTAACCACCAGTTATCATATGTTTAGAATGCTAATAAGTATTATATATATTTGCTCAGAAGTGGACAATGAATGAAATATTATTTTTATTCAAAAACACTATAAAAAGTTCTAATTACATTCGAAAAAAGAATACGGGTAGGACATAGAAGCCGGATTGCTGACAAAAAATAAAAAAAAAACACTTTTTAGGATAGATAAGGCTACAGAAATTTCATATACGATTTTCATTGCATGGCCTGTTATAAAGCACGAATAGTACCTTCATTTTTTTTCTTTTCTTAAAATATCGAAGTGGCCAGTGTTGATTGACCCTGCTGCCAGAAACACCGCGCCCGATGTATAAAGGCAGAAGTTTTGATCCTCATCATATTTTTTATGTTAATTTGTAACATATTTTTTAATTCTGTTATTTAATTTTTTATTAGTTAAGTGAAAGAGAAAGTATGGATATCAATTGTACTCCTCCGGATTAGATAGCGGATTAACAAAAAAATTTCTGCCCAAAAAATCGAGAAAAAGTTATTTTTAGTTTTTAACATTTTTACTTTTATTAAAGCACTGTTCTTTTATGTGGAGTATTGCTGCCATCTCTGGCCGGGTGCACCCAGATATCAGCTTGCCCTTTTGACTCGGTTCAACGACGGGCTGTGAGAACTGTCGACGATCCCAAACTCACTTGCGGTATCGAGCCCTTAAGTCTAAGGAGAGACTTTGCATTCCTGTGTGTGTACTACCACTTATATAATGGGATGCGTTCTGCGGAATTGTTCGTAATGATGCCCACCGCTACTTTTTACCACCGCACCGCTCGCCATCGGCAGGGAATTCTCTCACACTTTAGAACCGAAATGGTCGCGTACAGTGAAGTTTCAGAGAAACTTCCTCCCGCAAACGCTTGGGTTGTGAAATGAGCTCCCTGCCAAGGTTTTCTCTAAGGACTACTAGAAGGAGTAGTGGGTTGTTCTTCAAGAAAGAAGTTATTAGATTTCTGAATCGTCGGCAACGCGCGAGTGATACCCCTGGTGTTGCAAGCATCCGGACCGTAAGCTTGTTTGCCACCTTACTTTAATGGTATAAAAAAATGACTGTTTTCTATTCCCTGCGTTTTTGAGTCAAGCTCTATACAAGTCTCGGCCGTAAACCCACTGCTGGATGCGTATTATTGACTCTCAACTTATCCGGCAAAGGCTAACTTTCGCAGCCTCGTCAGTAATGTTCCGTTGGTGAACGGTGGTGAATGACCAACTTCATTTTATATGCGGTTTAACATAGTGTCAGGTCCACACGGGTGTACCTAAATAAATTTCAATTATGTAACAAATTAGTTATAACCTCGAGGTTTCAAAATATTTAAAACTTGTACATTTGCCTGGAATGCTTAGGTCAGGTACAATATTTTTTGTTGCGTTTGAACCTTTTGGGACGAGCGAACTTTCTTAGAAATGATTAATTAACAGATGGTCGGTTCTGAGATGTTATCACTATGGCTTGCGGCGTGATGCATCAACGCGCCAAAATTCAAGAGCGAGAAAGACTTGCAAATGCGTACGAGATAGATGATTCGCGTAAGGGATGGTTTTCGCATGGTTATAAGAATAAGAGATTTACGGGCTTATTGCAAAGGCGATAAAGCCGAATAACACTAACGTATTATTGAGAGTTACAGCTTTACTCCGACACAAGGGTGCGCCAGCGCATTGCAGAACGAATGCGGGAATCGTGGCAGTCAAGATGATACTAAAGAAAGGCTAACACGTGGGGAGTCGGGAGAGTACGCAAAGGGGAATAAGACGCGAAAGGTGAATTTAACGAGGGAGTGGACTGTCAGAGTGTTACGTGTTAACGTACGGAGACCTTTGTTCAAAGCTAAGTATAACTGCATAATCAATTTTCAGTAAAACTGTAAATATTCTAGCAAACTAGTTTGAAATGTACTCAATCCTTAATTGTTTCTAATCAAGTTTCCAATAATAACGTGGATTTCGAATCTTGAGTAAAGATATATTTAAATTCATTAAATCTTGAACTTATTTGTGTTATAAAAGTAGATATTACTTAGAAGATCTCTGTTTGGAAATATTGTATGTATTAACCCCGTTTATTTCAGCAACACATTTATTTACTCCAGGCTCGGAGAGCCCATCCTAACCCGTAATTTAATTAACGTAAATAACTACTCGACAATTATTGTAATTTTGTGAGAACTTTTGTTTGTTTCTAAGTGTCGTACTTTCAGACTGTAACGTAGTTTGGTCTAGATAGTCCTTGTGTAAAAAAGGAAACCGCTTTTCGGAAAGGCCTTTCTGGATTGAGGGTGATTGACCTTTACCATCTTCGGTCATCCATTGGGCAAGTCTTACTTTCTGATCTCTGAAGCCTAAACTTCGTGGAACAGAAATTACGACTTTGGAGACAAGGGAAGGACTATTTACTTTCCCAAAAGGGAGATTTTTCTTTTGCAGCAGACAACGTCTTTTATGTTTAAAATATATACACTTTACCTCATCAATTCCAGGTCTTTTACGCAAGGACAACCTAACGGAGGGACGAAGGTGGACAACACGCGGCACAGTGACAGAGCAAAGGTGATATTGGCGAATGCGCTAGGAATCCACAGACTTGTAAAATTTCTACGGCTAAATTCGGTAATGTTTTCCTGTATCTATATTAATAAATGTTCACGTCATATCACTAGTCTTTTACTAAGCTATAGGCTAGGGATTTAAGGGGGTTGGGGACCTCACAATAGGTAAGGATAATTTTGTGATTGTGGTTAATACCGCTTTATAATATTAACACGTTTTTATTACAAAATTTTATGTAACACACCGTCTGCTACCAGCTAATAAGTAGAATATTAAATCCTCGTAGTTGTTTCAGAAACTAATGTGAAAATGGGTTTGATAGTTTGTATGTTCGGTTGAATCTTTTCATCTATATGTCGCCTCTGAGCTATACCTATGATAACAATGATAAAAAGCTACCTACATTATAGTCTTCTAAAGAAATCAATTTTCTAAGTTTCTAGTGAAGAAAAATGGCTTTATCTTTATTAAAATGTTACTGCACGAGATTGATCAATAAGTGATGGATTGTTAGTTAAATCTTTCCTGTCGCACACCCCTGTCCGCCCACTTTGCCCACTTCGGCCATGTGTTATTCACGATTAGCTCCGCGACAGCCGGTGATTTAGCACTTGTTTCTGTTTCAAAAAAATTCAATTGTTTCTGTTAGTTTATACTGTAGCTGTAGCATAGCTCTCTCCGGAGATGCTTAAGGGCTGGGGAAAGGGTTCAATAGTGGCTACAGTATTTTTATTGAATGAAAATTACCGCACAAGTGCCTCTACTTTACAGATGCTTTTTTTAATTAGCCTATGACCTATGTATAAGAACTTAATGCTTGGAAAAATAAATGCAACGTGTTTGTTATAAACATATCAAACTATTAGATTCTATTTAATATCAACTTTTTACAACATTTTAACACTATTATAAGTATTTACTGTCCTTCAAGTCTATACATACTCGGCTAATTTACGCCCTCGCCTCCGGCTCGGTCAGCAACCCACAACCTCGTTTGTAACAAGCAGCCTAGCTAATTTGTATTATAATGTACTATTTCAACACACTCGTCCCTAAAGCAGCCTTTATTGCACGGTTTTTAGCATATTAACAGCGTCCATTACGCACTTGTGCGGTAATGACAAGTAATACACAAGGGCCTATTACTTACAAGTTTTTTTTTTTAACACTCTAACAATCTAATCTAATCAATTAGGCTTTATGTTTCTTGATAAATTTGGATCAATGTGATTTTTATTATATAGGTACTTCGTAAAAGGTTTATTTTGTTCACGAAGTTCGTACGGAATTTTTAAATGCTTAAAAAACAAAAACGGTTTCTGGCCACAAACTAGTATGAAGAAAACTATCCAATGATATATACATATAGGTAATATCATACATAAAGGTACTTCGGTGTACAGACATATAGTGACGGAAGTGACGTGTATGTCAGTAGTGATAAGGGTTTGTGACAGGGGTGAGTGAAATATCTGAATCGCTGGTAACACGTAGCTAAATATTTATATTTACATGGATATATTCTGACACAGGGATATTCAATAAATTTCAAGTCAAAATTGTAAGTATGATTCAATTATATAATATATAACTTTTTTGTTTGTATTGTTGGTGACCAAACAATAGATATAGAGATACAGTTTCATAATTGACATACCCAAAGCCAAAACGTTTTATTTCATGAATAAGAAATTTACTGTGCATGCATTTATGCATGTCTACTTTTCATCCAAAATTAATTTGTAAAATTTTTATTTTATTTTTATTTATTTGGGAAAGCAAACAGTGTTACAATTAAACTTAATAACTAATGTTTAGGTTACAATATCATAATCATTGTAAAACCCATACAACTGTATGACTTGTATGTATCAATTGTAAACTGTGTGTAATTGCAGCCTATTTATAGATAATTCGATATTCCCCATGAGTGTTGAATAGCGTGCGTGGGCCATCAATCATTGAATGGAGGGTTTGTTATTGAAGCGGTCGATCTGAGGACGGTCCTTGTGCTGATATACTGATGGGATTTAAATTACACGTTTTCGTGACGACTCCATGTTTGTTTGTGTTTTGCTTTTGTTTATAAAAAATAATTATAATGAAAATAGTTGACTAACAGTAGAGTGAGTTGATTGTTTACTTCACATCCTAAGGGCCAGAATCAGTATTCGGTTCCAAAGTTAAGATAAAAAAAAATGTGTCTTCAATTAATTTTAACTTTATGATAATAATTTTTCATGCAATCGGTGAACCAAAAGAGTGACTAATAAATGTGTTAACTTATTAGGAAGTAAGGGACTATGTGACAAAAGGAGGCTACCTATCGTTGCTGCGCATGCAAACCCTGCTACGTAAACGTAACCGATCAAGCGCGAGTTGACTCGCGCTCCGAGGGTTCCATACTTAATGGGATTCTAAGAAGTTTTTTAATCATCCTAAAACTATTGATTTCGTAAGTTTGTACTAAGCCCAATATTAAAAAAAAATTACCATTCTACTTTGTGACAGTAAAATTTTAATAGGTTATTCTAACAATAAAATAATAAGTCTTTATTTTAGACACAATAAAAACAATATATAATAATTAAAAAAAAATACAATGGAAAAGAAAGATAGCTAAGGGTTTAAGGCTAAGCTATGATCTATTTTCTTTATTTTTTTCCAAATTTTAGGTTCAATAGTTTCGGAGATAATGTGGTAATTTACATCTATTTTCTTAAATACCTTAAAACTATTCATTACAAAATTAAAAAAAAAAGTGAGATTTTCACACCAAGCCCTTTCATTTGGTATGTCACACGGTACAGTTTAAAAACTTTTGTAAATTCTAATTTACCCTCAAAAGTGATTTTAACGTACTTACGTTACGCGTCCGTGCTTAGGTGACAGAAACCCATATGTGTAACAAATTTTAACCTAATCGGTACTTGTAGATTCGGAGCAAATCGGCTGAGACGGCCCGACAGTTTTTTTTTTTAAATATATTCGGACATTACACTCAGTGTCGTCTGGCCCCAAAGTAAGCAAAGCTTGCGGTTATGGGTACCAGACAACGGATACAGATACACATATATTTTTTTTTTGTAAATACATACATATTATACATAAATACACCCAGACTCAACACAAACGTTTTTATCACATAAAAGTTTGTCCAATGCGGGAATCGAACCCACACCCTGTGCGCAGCGTCGGTCACTCTACCAACTAGGCTGCGAGGGAGTTTCAAACAGTTTCGCAGTTTTTCATAATGTTGATTTTATACCTACACCAAATATTTTATTTCATGATGTCATGATTTCCGATAGTTTTTAACAATTCCCAATAAAAAAAAATTAAATTCAACTGTCTTATCGTTACACCACAGAACACTTCAAATGTACCGTGTTTAAATGTTTAGTTGCAATTAAGTTATTAAAGACACTAAAATTTAAATCTGTACTGAAACAATATGTAAATGTTTCAAAATTACGGTTACTCCATTTGACGAAAATCTTATAACATATCGGAGCCATTTTGACAACAGAAAAAAAAAGATTCAGTCTCTTTAAAACAATATGAATACGTGAATTGAGCTATTGACTTTAATTTATTCTAATATTCTTCATAGAACTACCGCAAAAAATGTTTAATCTGCCTCGTATTACAGAAAAGCAGATAGCAACACAACAAGGGCTTAATAAAAGGGCTTTTATTAGATGTCATACGTTTGATGCCACTTTTTTTTCAAAACTTTTGTAAATTTTCTAATTTGCCCCCCATTTCTATATGCTTTTTGTACACATAGAGCAATTTGCATTACCGAGTTTCGAATAAAATCACATAGCTGTAAAAATCCACTCTTTGACTAACAGAGGTGCCAATAAACCATTTAATAAACGTTTTGTTTTGTTTTGTTATCACACGAGCCTTTGACATAAAAGGTCACATAGTGGATTTCGCATGAGCAGCAAGCAACGCTTGTTTCAGTGGATCTTAGCACAGAGGCACGTCATTACTGTGATATTTGGACCCTCAAAGCTTCTCCCCCAACTAGTAAAGTTGTTCTATAATATAGAGACTAAATAACATTTGGTTATATAGAGGTTATTTAGTGGTATCCCAGAATTCTAGGAATTGTGTTGTAGTATTTTATATGATTAATTTTTCAGTCGTTTAATTCAGTCCATAAAAGTTTACACGGTCAAATAATATAATCATCTCATAACAGTCGCAGCGGTGACCTTTAAGGAACCTTTTTAAGCAACTTTTTGTCGTTTAAACGAAAAATATATGATCATCGTGGTCATGGTCATCGTTACGACTACTTTAAGACTTTTTGACAGTCAAACGACTCTTACAAGATAAACGTATACAGGTCACAATTATTTCTTTTATAACGCTATAGACAGATTTCAACATGATAATCATATAAAGGTCATAAGATTCCCCCTTACATAACGTATTCTCATATACGCGTTTCGTATAAGAATTTTTGACGATGCCTTCATGACTTTTATACAATGTTTAAAAAGAATATTCAGATTAATAATAATTAAATAACTTATAATTATGAGAAGGTCATATAAGTTGTTGTTGAAAACATTTTGATTATTTAATGGTTTTATCGATGCATTTTGTGCTATAGGTTTTCGCTCCTTTTACGGTACCCTTTAAAATGGCGGACAATAAATGAATTCAAGACGTGTAATATGACCTACAGTTATAAGATTTTGCAGAATAGTTATCATCAATACATTAAATAATATTAATGTAATATATAAAAAAATAATAATATTATAACATAAATTTACGATTATCAGAAGAGGGCATTTAAAATATTGTGAAGAATTAAATATACAATTGTCGAGAAATTAATTTTTCAATAGAAATGTACATACTAAGAGTTATCTTCTAATATCGAATTTAACTTTTGTAGTAAATAAAATTCAGTAACAATCATGGCAATTAAAACATTATTAGTCTGACATAATGATTTAAATTTAAATATTTAATATATCTTAAATTTAAATTTTAAATAATTTAGTGCACGACTCACGTCTGGTGAACTGCGCTTTTGTCATCAAGCAGACGTGTAAAGGTTATGCCAATGATACTTTACAATTTTGTTAAGTTACATGACGTCTATTCGATCATTATACGAATGAAAGTTTTATAATTTCCGCCTATTTCGCGTCATATACACGATAACATTATTCTTATACAACCAAAACGGTCCTTAGGTTGCGGCTAAAACGTTGTCTCAATCCTTACACAACCAAATTTTATTAGTTGGGACGTTACTGGACATTTTAAAAAATTCAATATCAATTGTAATGAACCATCTTTATACCACGTCTATTAATTAGAATTATTATTTAAATAATTATAATAAACTGTATTATACCATGTCAAATATGACTAATAGGTAAACTGTGTTGTAAGGCAAGGCGATAATACGCGTCCAGTTCGTCGCAGTTCTTTGATATTGTAGTTTTTATAAACATAGTTTTTAGGGTTCCGTACCCAAAGAGTTAAAAACGGCACCGTATGACTAAGATTCCGCTGTCTGTCCGTCCGTCCGTCTGTCTCCAGGCTGTATCTCATGAACCGTGATAGGTAGTCAGTTGAAGTTTGAAGTTAAAAACAGAATAAAAACAATATTTAAGGGGGGCTCCCATACAACAATTTTTTTTTGCCGTTTTTATAGATACCTAATGGTACAGAACCCTTAGTGCGCGAGTCCGACTCGCACTTGGCCGATTTTTCAGATTTACTCGCTGGGTGTCGCTGTCATACTAGACATACTTACCTAGCGCCGTCTCTTTGCTTACGTACCTGCTGGGGTGGCCTCTTAACTACTGACCTTATTAGCAGCGTCAACATCAGCTCCCTGGTCCAGTAGCAACCCAGCAACAGCCGAATGTCCCCCTCTGGAAGCGAGCGCTAGGGACGCGTCACCAGCCGCGTCTGTTCCCTGGACCATTGCTCCGAGGGACAACGCGTATTCTGCTACCTCGACAGACCCTCGCGAGCTGGCGCATTGCAGCACATCGTTGTGTTTCTGTTGGACAAAATCAAATAGTTAATTGTGTATCATAATCTGATACTGTGAGGAAAACTACTACATAATTTGTGGATAAGTAACCAATGGCTGGGTAAGGCCTATATATTATATTGTGCAGACCAGCCACTTTTCATGAACTACTTCAGCGCTGCCTGACAGGTGACTGACTGCGCCCATCTCCGTGCCGTAACACTGCTTTCAATACAGTCAAAGCTCCTTAGCTCAACGGTTCCGTTTTTTTCGTTTTAAGTATTTTGTTCACCGGAATTTGAAAATAAATATTTAACTGAATTCGAGCGAACTGAAAAATATCTCAATTGTAGGTGTTGAGTTGCCGAGCAAAGATTTTCATTTCCCACTTGAAAGGGATGGTGGAGTATATTCTGTACATATTCAGAGCATATTTTGTACAAATCCAGAGCATATTTTGTACACATCAGAGCATATTTTGTACATATTCAGAGCATTTTGACATATTCAGAGTATATTCTGTACATTTTCGGAGCATATTTTGTACATATTCATGTTACTCCAATACTTCGTTATTCGTACCGTAACGTACCTAAGCTTTTGGATTTTCCTAATTATTTTTGTTTTTCCCGCTCTTTTTTTTATTTTTTTATTATGCAAATAATTTAATAACTATTATAAAATATTTTCTTGTGAAATAACAGTGCTTGCGGTATTTTTTTTCTCTATAATTAACAGTTTTCGGATTAAGCGCAAAATAAATATTTATATTTATATATGTGTATATTCACGTATATATTAAAAAGCGTATCGATGGGAAATTTTTTGGCCGACAACTTAAAGCTCGAGTATTTTTTCTCTAAAATTCATACTTTTTCCCCATACCTACATGAAACACAGAAACGCTTAAGATTCAGAGTGATTTATAGAGTAAGTCAAAAAATAAAAAAAGCACACAACGAAAAGCGAGCAAATGCGAGGCAGGCTAGCGCCTTCGCTGGGTGGTACGAAATGCTAAGTAGAAAAATAAAATTAATATAATAATATAATAATAGTGTTTAGGAACACAAATTATTAAGATAGGTTCAACTTCATTGAACTTTTTGGTGGTTAGACCACCGGAATTACTAAGACTTTCGCACTTATAAAAATTACCATTCCGTATTCATGGTATTTCTGTATTCGCGGCACATTGGTTACTCGGCTTATTAAACGCTTCGTAAGATCGTTATACATTTGTAAATATTTGTTTTTGTAACCTTACCATGAGAATAAAACTTATATCAATGTATTTTTTCTATGTATTTATTCCTCAATGTCATGCTTTTACCTAAATAGTACGAGATTCAGGGAGATAATACCTTCAAGTATTAGAACGACTTCATTTCTTTATTATAACGTAGGTACGAGCTGTCCCGCACACGCATTGTCCTAGTCCCATGATGAGGGTCGGGTTTTTTATTTTAAATGTGCTTAAAGGGTTATTTATCGTTGAGTAAACATAAATATAGGCTTTTGGATGTATGTGAAATAATTTGTAAGTACTGACGTCAAAATGTCGAATTTCAGGAATTTTACTAAAATTATTGACTTGCATTAGTTGTTCATTGCTGATTGAACTTTTTATTTTATCATAGGATATTTAAAAAGCTGTGACAGCAAAAAATGTTGACTGACTTTAAAATAAGGAGGAGGTTCTCAATTAGGTTATGTATTTTTTAATGTTTATTACTACGGAATTAAGTCACTGTAAAAAAATAGATTCATTATAAGATAACTTTGATTTATAAATAATAATGTTTAATAATGTTTGTTTATTTACTTTTTTGACGTAGTATATTTGGCATCTCAATCTGTCATAGAATTAAAATCCATATCCCGATTTTAAAATAAATATGTATAAAAAGTGATGGGAAGTAAATAGCTAGTATGTTTTAACTTCTGACGGCACTCCCGGAGTGCAACCCGTTTTTTTTGTTAGGCTTTTATTTCCTTTTTTAATTTTTAGTGAACTACTTATTACATTTAAGTAGGTCATCAAAGTTATATTATAATGAATCTCCCTGTACTACTCATAATCGCCATATACTAAAATATGGTGTGACATTATGGTTTCCGTCTTACGAATTTCGATCAGCCTGCGCGAATGATTTTTTACCCATACCAAAATAAGTGCACAACGCCGCCAAAGAAGTTTTCACTTTAAAAATCTGATTTCTGCAAAAAATAACCCTCTAGATCAGACATTCTGAGAGAATATTAGGTTAGGTACGTGACTTCTTCGCTTTGCAGTACAGTAACCGAGGTGCCAATTGTCTATTGGCATCCGTCTTCAAAAATACGTACCTAGTTTAAAACTCTGGTCTTCGATAATATCCAGAGTCGGATGATGAAGCCGGAAGGTGGGTACAGGAACTTTGTAACTAAACAACGTAACCCTAACGTAACGAATTTGGGCTCGTTGGATTTGTTGTGACAAGCACTTTGGCCGTCACAAGTACTAGTTTTAGATGATGAAGCCGTAAGGTAGCCACAGGAACAGACAATCGCACTTATAGGGAAAACTCCAGTCGCATATCGGAACTGACAGCCAAATTTGTTGGGCATTCTAGTAGCATGAAGACTTAATAAGCAATATGTACTAAGAATATATACCTTGTTTGTAGCTGCGAGGCAAGCGCCAGCTTTTACAAGCCTTTTAACGGCGTCGAGGTGTCCATGCCAGGCCGCCATCAGCAAGGGCCGCATGCCAAACTGACGCAAAAATTAAAAAAAAATAAGTAAGTTTACCTCTTTACTTTCAAAAAACAGATGTATAAACCTCCAGTGATCACAGCCAATCGGTACGCCTTCGCAACGACTTGGTTTTTTCAGTTTTTTTTTGGTAAAATTAGCCTTGGAAAGGTAACGGTATTTATTGTTCGTATACATACATATATCTATAACCTATCATAAAATTATAAGTGACTACGTATCCATACAAAATAGATAAAAAAAAATATGCGTCAGGTCTTTCTAACACTAAAATAATAGTTTCTTATGCGTGTTTTTATGCGCTTAAGCTCTGCAGCTCCTTTTTACGGCGTTGACTTATATTAGTTAACAAAATCATTTTAGTAACTTATTAAATAGTAGTACGCGGGGACCGAGTATTGCTCGTTTTTTTCAACAACGCCATCTATTGTCAAGTAGCTTTGGCATTGCTTAACAACGCCATCTATTGTCGAGTAGCTTTAGTGTTGCTGTGTCGATAACAATAATAGTATTACTACTCGCCAATAGATGTCAAGAAGAGTCATATTTTTCAGTTTATTATTGCCTGAAAACACGGATAAAACGACGTTTTCTAAAAATGAAACCTAGCTAGGTCGATATACATATATACAAGAATTGCTCGTTTAAAGGTATTAGATTTTGAAAAAATCTTCTGAGGCTCTGTTGCCAACTAAGTTAATGCATAACCTACCTTATCCGCAGCTTCTATATCACAGTTGGCTTCGATCAACAAGCTGATGATCTCGACGTTGCCCCGGCTGGCCGCCCAGTGTATCGGTGCGCGGCCGTACTGAAAAAAACGATATATGTCAATATAGCCTGCTGTTCACTTAGTCGTGCTTTAACATACCGATAAATAGGTACATTTCTTATTTTGGATTTTAAATATTTACGAAACATCTGTAACACAAAGTCTTAAAAGATTAGTATATGAATAATATAGTAAGTACATAGTAACAATCTGTTATTGAATATTGTTTTTGAAAACAGAACCCCAATCGGACATGGACATACAACCTAGGTATTCTTACATCAAGGTTCAAGAAAAATAATTCAATGCAGTAGAAATAAAGTGGTGTTAACATTGTTTCTGCAGTTGACGTCCGTTGGTCTCTGCAGCGCCTCCTGCACGGCCGCAGGTTCGTTCTTGATCACCGCCTCGTGCAGCAGGAGGTCGTTTTGCTGCACCCTTGACCGACCCTCTGACATCTGCACGCAGAACGAAGCAAGTTAGAGTGGACGCAGATAAGAGATTTTTTCTTTTTCTTGTAACATGGCTGACATGACGACTTTTGCATCGAAAATATGGGAAAGAGCTTTGGAAAAGCCTATTGTAGCTTGACACTAACTGCTATCGTAACTTCACTTTCTTTTTTTTCTAAATCAACCTCTGTCTGAATCTGATAAGTTTCTTAGTTAAAAACATTGATGGCAAAAAACTATATTCATTTCCGTGGCATAACTAGGATTTTCATTAATCCAGATTTTTGGTTTAAGGTTAAGTTCACGGATTTCGAAAAAGTTCATACAAAAGATGTTTAATAACTGCAACTAGTAAGTATTGACAAAAGATTTTTTATTTTGGGGGAAAGGGGTTGAAGCCCCTGAAACACCCTAAGTACACCTATGAAAAAATAATCAATAATTGTATTAACAGCTGAGACCAATATCTTTAATTTAAAAACATATTTATAATATATATAATAAAAAGGGCAAACATATTTTAAATTTTCCCGTAAAAAAGTATCTTTATCCAAAAAAAAGGAAGAAATTAAGCAGGTGAAGAAAGTGTGAATTTAGAAAGAACTAAATAGGTTTATTAGTGCTAGTGGGGTCTCAATATTTCGAGAAGTACGAAGTTTAAAAATATTGAATTTTAGTAGAATCTTCATGAATAAAATATGTTACGGATTAACCATTTTTTATTCATCGATATTAATATTCCTTTCAAATTAAACATACCAAATTATCAACAGTAATCATATTTTAGGTTAAACACAAACAAAGTACAACAATTTATTTTCCTTTTCAAAGTAAGTAACATTACACAAATGTTTGAATACTTTCTGAATAGAAGAACCGAAAAAAAGGATTCAAACCTTAATGATATATATATATATATATATATGTATATATATATATATATATATGTATATATATATATATATAACTTAACTATAACTTAACTTAACTATTATTATTAATATTTCTTCTTAATACTTTGTCAATAACGATTGTTGCAGTTGGACGCGGTTCAGTAATATGCAAAAAAATTATAAAGTAGGTACATAAAACCGTCAACGTTATAAATTTTAGAGACCGTTATAAAGACCGATATAAACCTATATTTAAAATATAAAGTTAGCTAACATCTTGCCAGAAAGTAATTTTACGATTTGTTTTGCCATTTTTCCGACTATGTGCGTCTAATCAAGTTGCTGAATAGTCGGATAAACCGACTTACTTAACGTAGTCGGTACATCTCTACAATTATAATCATCGCATTTCTATAGCGAATTTACGAGAATGTTTACGACCATTAATAATTTGACGCGTAGTAAAATACAAATTATTATGATAACGATCATAACATAACTATAACTCATGTGTGGGTATGTACCTATAACTTATGTTTTTTAAATTACGTAATGAATTTGATGTAAGTAGTTGTAGGAGCTGATGGATGTAGCTATAGGAGTTGAAGGTTCGGCAAAGCGCGAGTGGTACTACTTGGGCTACTAGCATTTTTTATCAACTTATGCAATTATAATTATTAATTTATTTTTTATTTATGCAGTATTTTTTTTCTTAGATTTTGATTCAAGTTTTCTTTGATATTAATTCAAGTCAGACTTTTTGAGCGTGGTGATCGATAAGAAAACTTTTTTTTTCTTTTATTGAATAAATGAGAAGTTAATAGCGTTTAAAAAATTTTCGTTGACGGCAGCGAGGTGGGCGCAACAAAGTTGTACTCAGATGCGCTCGGCGAGGCGGACATATACTATTATCTGTGGGCGAGGCGCTGCGGCCGACTGATGGGAAGGCGAGAGCCGCGTAATGGCCGGCCCACGCGACGTTATTTATGAAATGTATTTTTTTCTACAAAATAACACTCTTTCGCAATAAAATAAAACCATTATTGTCTTGAAATTTTGCGATTTTATTGTATCGAGTCAAGTTTATTCAATCGTGTTTCGACTCTCATAACCTACTAATAAAACTCCTAAACTTTATGATTGTCATCAAAAAAATATATAAAATTCATTTTTTTTTTGCCTTAAAATTGATTTTCCGTACAGTCAAGTTTGCCGTTGTTAGGTTTTTTTCGTTACGGAATTTCTTGATTCGGTCGCCGCGCTCAGATCCCGCGATAAAAGCTATGCAATAGCTTAAAAAAAAGTTTCAGTCCTTAGAAAAATATCCTTTGGTTTAAAATAACGCGCCAAGTGTGTACACGGATTAAATTAATACGACAATCGTAATGAGAATTATTGCTGAAAGACTTCATAACTAATTTTGAGGAAGTTCAATCGTGATTTTTTTTGTAATTCTTAGAACTCATGGTTTGAAAAATCGAGGAGATTTGTTGAATAAATGTTTAAAAGTACCGTTTAACTACGAAATGAGCTATGGTTCTGTTTTGTATTATGTGAATGAATGTATCTATTGTATATCTTATTTCCTCGTATGATACGAGTACAAACGGTGTATTTCGGTCATTGACTATCGTTGGATTTGTAGTATAGGTTAAGTATCATGGAATAGGAAGTACTAAAAAAAATTAGGGTTTGTAGAAGCTAATACCCCTAATACCCCTTAATTTTTTTTTGTGAATTTGACAAATTGGAGATAAATAAAACTTAGAGTACTCAACAAAGCGAAACAGTTCTTTACCTCAAGGCAAAGGTTGCTGCTTTACAAGTCTGTTGCCATCTCTGGGCAAGTGCATCCGGATACCAGCTTGGCCCTTTACTCCGTTCAACGACAGGCTTAGAGAATCGTCGACGATTCCAAACTCACAAGCCGTATCGAACTTAAGTTTGAGGAGATAGTTTGTATCCCTAAGTGTTCTACCGCTTGTATAACGGGCTGTGTTCTAAGGAATTAAGGAAATTCTTAACGAGGGTTATAGGCAATTTAACATCACGCTACGACTCTTAGAGGTAGAGCGAAAATAAAGAAGTGAGAAAGAACTCTAAGCGAAAACAAAGTAATAGCAAGGGCGAGCAATGTGACGAGGGATGTCAACAGCGGAAAGCTGGTCTAAATATAACACGAATGCCTATTTTTTTCCAAATAAGGAGAATATATTTCAAAAACGTAAAAAGAACTAAGACATGTTTATAACATCGCAAAATAAACACGCTGAAAAAAAGAATATATCCCTAAATGAATTTTCTACGAAGTCCTTATAAATATAATTTAAGACGAAAGGCAGCGCTCGGTTTAAAATCTCAAGTGTTTAAGGAGCACTTGTTTTTACTCTCGTGTAAGCTCATTCCCCTCTTCGACTTTTCGGTAACTTTCCTAATTTTGCAAAGTCAATATTATAAGTTGAATAACATGAGCTGAGTATTCGGCGGTAACTTTGTGAACGAACAAAGAAATTAAAATTAAAAAATTCTGTGAAGCAGGAGGAATGAAAAGGTTACCTTTTTTCTTTATTTAAGATAATTTTTAGGGTTCCGTACCTCAAAAGGAAAAAATGGAACCCTTATAGGATCACTTTGTTGTCCGTCCTTCTGTCTGTCCGTTTGTCAAGACCCTTTTTCTCAGGAACGCGTGGAGGTATCAAGCTAAAATTTATATCAAATACTCAAGTCTACTGTCTCTTGGAGCTGTGAAAAAAATCAAACTTCTAACCCAACGCAATCAAAAGATACAGCCATTTATGCCGCAAATTTCCGCAAATTTTCGAAACTTGCAATAGAATCAAAACCTACAGGGTACTTCCCGTCAACTCAGAATCTTGAAATTTGGTACGCAGCAACGTCATATAGTACAGATAAATGAAAAATTGCTAAAACCGTAAATTTTTTGTTACATCATATAATTAAAATATTTTTAATAATATGCAACAACATACAATAAGTTTGCACAGAACCCTCGGTGCTCGCACTTGGCCGGTCTTTTTTATATACAAATATTTTCGCCATGTCTGTCCGTCGGTATGTCTCAGTCAGTTTATTTATAAACTGTTTAGACAATAGCGATGGGTAACATTTGAATATGCCGCGCTATAAAAATATATATCAGCATTTTATGAAAACATTAATATGAGGTATTTTTTTATAACCTCATCGAAAGGCGTTTCTTCTACAGTTTTTCAATGCAATTATCGGTTAGGTTCATTCGATCAAGATATCTGTTCCCATCTGATACTACTTGTTAAGCCAGGTCAAATTGGCGGCTTGAAATCTCTGGTATGGCACTAGCTCGACAACGTCCGCCAACCCGCACTAGGTCATGCTTGTCAAGCACGTTAAGGTCAAGAGTGCTTGCAAAGCGTTAAAAATTTACGTGCTTGTCAAGTATTTTTGAACGTCGAAGTAGTGAGATGCGCAGGCGCATGTATCTTTGTAACTTTGTGCATTTGTTTGACAATAACTTGAGTACCGTTGCTCCGCTGGAACTGATCTAATGCTTTTAATACCAGTTCGATCCCTTTTTAGATATAATTCCATTAATTATGTTTGTACCATAATTAAGTTTGTAATACTCAATAGGTAAAAATAGAAAATTGCAAGATCTTAGTTCGCTGCTATCAGCTTATTGTTGAAATGTTATGCTCATTTCAAAACCAATATGTAGCTCAATGCTAAATTTAGCAAAACATTACTAGAATCCTAGATTATTCGGCTGAAGCCTTAGCAAATGCCAATTCTTTTGAATGAATGTTGAATGAGACACCTCGCACTCTAATGTCACTAATATGGCTTCTTCAATGCTACTGAACCCGAGCCGACTCTAATTGCGTCTCATTCAGGAGGAGGTCACGTCGTACTCACTAATCAGGTTTTGTGCTCTATTGTACAATGTCAAGCTAAATACCCAATTGAATACCCTTGCAGGCAATCAGACTATTTTTTTTTTTTAATTGAATTAATTTTCCAATAAAAACCCTAAATTGGTTCTTTTTCTAAAACAATATTACATTTTTTTCGCCTAAAGCTTTATAATTAGGTTATTTTTTAATATTTTTTATTTCAATTTTACGTCCTATAATTTTTTTCTTTTTTTTCAATTTGCAACCCTCGTTGCAAGGGAAAACCGGATGATCATGACCATTAGATATTGGAATATGAGTTCCTAGTAATGATGTAAATAAAAGTAAAAATAAATTTATTTGAATGGGCCCTTTGAGAGCCCTTCAATGGGCAAATGTAATATATTATTGTTCTACTACCGGTCTTCGATGATGTTTTCTACTGAGTAGAACCGGCAAGAACAGAACAACAGTAGCAACAACACAGTAGTTGGACTCTTTTTGAATTTTTTTTTGAAATTCATAATTTTGTAGTTTTATCTTTAGTTAATAAAATTGCATGTTATTTTTAACGTCCTTTTTAATATTTGCTTTTGGCCACTTTTTCAACCCAAACTTTTTACTTAATTTTCCATACGACCATAGTTACGTTTAAAACAAATTTCCGTGCATCCATTGTTCTGTTTAAAACAATTATCCGTGCATCCATAGTTCTGTTTAAAACAATTGTCCGTGCGTTTATTGTTCTGTTTAAAACAATTATCCGTGCAGCCATAGCTCTGTTTAAAACAATTATCCGTGCATCTATAGTTCTGTTTAAATCAATTTTCTGTGCACTTCTGCTAAAAGTGGCCGTTTTTAGCAGATATGCTATCTACAACTCGCAGTTTAATCTTTTTTAATTTTAAGTTAATTAAACAAATTTCATTTTTCAGTTGGTCGTTTAAGTCAATAATAAAGAATTTTTTGAATTTGAATAAAAAGTAACCTATGTCCCATTCTAATACCTAACCTACACGTGTGCCACATATCTACGGAATCCTAAAAACAAACGATTGAAAATACATGACGAAACTATTAGCCTTCAAATTACTATTTAACATTTGTCTAGGGAGGTAAATACATTGTCGTACCTACGACGGCGACTTGACGACGGAACCCTTATATTTGACAAATAGATGAACTACATAATATTCGGTTTTCACTACGGAACCCTAAAAATTAAAACTATAAACTCAGTTTTTTCTCGTAATGTTAAATGCATCGTTTCAGCAGGAATCGTCAATTGCTAAACATAGGCCTCCCCCATATGTCTCCACAACGGGCGGTCCTGAGCCGCCCGCGTCCATCGGCTTCCTCGAGCTCTAACCAGACCATCTGTCCACCTAGAAAGAGGCCGTCCCACGCTGCGTCTTCCGGTCCGTGGTCGCCACTCGACAACCTTTCTTCCCCATCGGTTTGACGAGCGATGTGGCCTGCCCACTGCCACTTTAGCTTGCTAACTTTTTGAGCTATGTATTTTCTTCGGGGAATTTCCTCGTTTTGGAAGAAACACCAAGCATAGCTCTTTCCATAGCTCGCTTAGCGACTCTGAACTTATTTAAGATGCCAAAAATGTTAGAGACCACGTTAATAAGTCATCACTTGTTGCCAGTGATGCCACACTGATTGTAGACTTTCGTCTTTAGGCACTGATGTATTTTGGACGAAAAGATGATGCGTTAAAAACATTTCAAAGTTGGACCTACCTAGCTAGGACTACTTGCCTTAGGTATGTATATTCGTCGACAACTTCGAGAGTAGCGTTCCCAACAACAACCGGTATAGGCGCGACATGGACATTGAACATCACCTTCGTTTTATCCATGTTCATTTTAAGGCAAACCTGTTGGGAAACTCTGCTTAAGTCTCTGAGCATCGTGCCTAGGTATTTCGGCGATTCTGCCATGACCCCTATGTCGTCGGCAAATCGAAGGTGAGTGATGTACTCGCCATTTATGTTGACGCCATATCCTTTCCACTCCAGAAGCTTAAACACATCTTCCAACACAGCATTGAACAGTTTCGGAGAAATAACGCTCCCTGCCTCACATATTTCTCAAGATGAATTGGTTTCGTGTTTTGGTCATGTAGTCAGACTGACATAGTGGCTCTGTCATACAAACACTTCAGCACTTCGATGTACCGATAGTCAGTGTGGCACCGCTGGAGTGACTGTAACACCGCCCAGGTCTCGATGAAAACGAAGGCTTTTTAAAGTCCACGAAAGCAACGCAAAGAGGCCGATTATACTCCTCTTTCTTCTAGATAATCTGACAGAGTGTATATATGTGATCCATGGTACTAAAGCCTTTTTGGAAACCAGCTTGTTCGGGAGGCTGGAATTCGTCAAACCTGCTTTCGTGACGATTCGCAACGACCCTGGAAAACAGCGTATTGATATGGCTCAATAAGGTGAGGTCTTTTTTTTTTTCTGGCGTAGTGCCTTCTAGAATAACAGAATTAAAGAGCCTCTGAAGCGCTTTTAGTTTTGGTGTTCCACCCGCTTTCAGAAGTTCTGACGTAATTCCATCATCACCCACCGCCTTATTGTTCTTAAGCAATTTCAAGGTCACTCTTATCTCATACAAGCTGACGTCCGGGATATCTTCGGTATATAGTGTGGAGTTAATTTGGCTCTGGGTTTTATTTCCATTATGCCATTATTTCAAATGCATAAAATGTCAAAATTGTCATCGAATTTTTAAGGCCTTCTGTGCATTTCGGTAAAATGTTGTGCGTTTTTTTTATTTTAATGTAACTAATGGCAATTTTATTTAATGTAACTGAATTTTACAATTGACTTTGCAGCAAAGTTGGGTAGGTAAATCTTAAGTCAAGTTAAGTGAGGCAAATTAGTTTAGCTGTGTACTCAAGCACCCACTAGACTACTGGAGAGGAAGAAGGTAAGCTTTACCGAGGGCTTTAATAAAATTACGGGAGATATGATATTAAATTTTTATTTTAAGCTCATTTATTAGCTTTTTATATGTTTAAATTTACTTAGGTTTCTCTAAAATAAAGATACAGTTAATATATTATGGTTGTATTATGATTCCCACCTTATTTTTGACTGTTGCATTGCAGCGTTTTTATATCTACATTTTACGACGAAATTACCCGGTTCCGTAGAACGTAGTGTATAATTATATGTCGATCACATTAAAATATGTATCATTTCACACTAATAATTCGTCGAAAGGGCTCACCGGACGCTGGATATACACATCATGAGGGACAGCCGCTTTTTAACAACTACTTTAGTCCTATCACTAAGAGCCATATCACTGTTTTCGATACTGTAGTCCAAAACAGTATATTATTAAGAGTAAGGGTGTAAAGTACGGCCAACGGCCCGCGAAAGCTTTCGACCCACCCGCCAAGCCATATTATACACATCACACATATAAAAATGCACAAAGAATTTGAAACCTGGTTTAAAAATTTAAAAAAATAGAGAATTCTCTCTAGATATTTTATTAAATCCGCTTCAATGTGGGTTTCGACAAGGACCCATTAAAATTCAACACATGTTTTGTAGATGCCATGTAAGTCTTAATTTCGGGAAATAATCAGCCCTTCCTCCGAAATTATGACAATGTGCGTGTCATCATACTTGTGTAAACAAACGTTTCTGACAATAGAGATGCGGAAGAACTGTTTTCGAAAGTCTTATTGACGTAATATAATATACGGAAATCATTGCTAGTCAAAAACAGCGTCATACAAGTATGTGACACACCCCCGACAGGAACTTTTAAATTTAACAGCAATTTACTTAATATATTTAATATCTATATATATTAAAATGAATCCCTATTTCCCTTGGTCACGCCATCACGCGTGAACGGCTAGACTGATTTCGCTAATTCTTTTTCTGTTGTGTTTGTTATTGTCAGGAGAAGGTTCTTAAATAAAAAAAAAACTGTCAAGTGCGAGTCGGGCTCGCGCACTTAGAAAAACTCGAAGATGGCAGGACCAATTCGGGTAATTGTTTTGTTATTGTTAGGGCAAGGTTGTTATGAAAGAAAAAAACGGTCAAGTGCGAGTCGGACTCGTGCACTAAAGGTAAACCGATTTTAATTAAATTTTGGTAAGTTGTTATGCACACGCCGTGAAGGTTTCTGAGAAAGAAAAAAGGGTCAAGTGCGAGTTGGACAGGGTCAAGTGTGAGTCGGACTCGCGCAATAATGGTAAACCGATTTTAATAAAATTTTAATGCACGTGCCGGGAAAGGTTTTTGAATTAGTGCAACCCTTTCACAATAGGTTGGTGCGGCAGTTGTTTAAAAAAAACCACGTTTACCGGGTCAGGTAGGTATCTAACAGAAATCCACACGGGTGTGGCCGTGGGTAATAGCTATCTACCTACCTTTTATTAAAACAGATGTCGCTACAGTGCATCAACTTTACAGGCAGAACAAAGTCTGCCGGGCCAGCTAGTTAAAAATATAATTAATATTCTCTTATCTTAGGTACCGATTCATTTGAAGCATGTTTTTCTTTGAGTAACGCTATACACATAAAAGCAAAACATTTTGTTGCAACTCCGGCCCGTGTTTTTATTTCTTATGATCTTTTAATAATCAAAGCTTATGTTTTTCTGGCCCGAAATGAAAAAAGGCTGCCCAACTCTGATGGACTAGTAAATAAGTGATATAAATAAAAATATCGTTTCAGATATTAATGACGCCCTCTTGAAATTACTAAGTACCTAGTATTTGCCAATGACGTCATCATTTCAGATATTAATGTTTCCCCTTTTCAAATTACTAAGTAACTAGTATTTACCAATGACGTTATCATTTCAGATATTATTGCCCTCTTGAAATTACTAAGTAACTAGAATTTGCCAATGACGTCATCATTTCAGATATTAATGTTGCCCTCTTGAAATTACTAAATAACTAGTATTTGCCAATGACGTCATCATTTCGGATATTACTATGGTAAGGTAATATTAGAGTATATGTATAGAATGTATAAAAAAAAATCATCTCGGTCCTTTGTAACCCTTGCTCCGCTTAGGATTCTGCTCTAGAATCCGAATCCGAAAAAAATATTCACGCACCCCTTGTGTGGGGTGTAATTGAAAAGTTTCTTAAAACTCTCTCTCAGGCATACATTTCGCGAGTTATTGGCATTAAAAAACCATGTTTTTTTAAATGTATAAAAAAATAATTATAGAATGGCAGAGTACGCTGAAGGACAAAGTTTTGTAGTAACGTACAACCTACGTTTTACCTATTATTTTAGTTGTAAAGCAACCATCTAAACTTTTCAAGGGTGTTGTGTTTTTTATATATAACATTTGGCATTACTCTGACAAACATTGCCGTATAAATATAAAAATAACATCATAATTTGTATTAAAACCGGCCAAGTACGTATAAAACATGAATTGATAAGGGGATTCTGTAGTATAAGAAATTATGTAGATATCTAAACAACTTGTTAAGTTGTTCCCAAAATTTTTTTTGATGACATAAAGCCGTATTATTGTGATTTTTAGAACACAGTTGAAGTTATTTGGTTTATCATCAGGGACATTAGGACAGTGCAACTAAATTTAAGGCCACAATATTCTCATTACAAACGAGGTTGTGAGTTGCAGGTCGAACCGAAGGCGAGGGCGTAATTTAGCCTAGTGCATATTGAGCAGAGCTCACGAGAGTCATACGACTGTTTTCAACACACTTGAAGGACAGTAAATGCCTATATTAGTGTTAAAAGGTTGTATAAACTTGATGTTCAATGGAATCTTCTAGTTTTGAAATGTTTTTACCAAACACGTTGGATTTAGTTTCCCCGAAAAAAAAATTACTTGTTTTCTTGCTGAAAATAAAAAAAACTGTAAACTAAATGGCAAATGTGCGATAATAGTTATAACTGCAGAAGAGCGTAATGGACGCTATTAAGAATCTGAAAACGGTGCAGTAAAGGCTGCTTTATGAGCAAGTGTGTTTTACTTTAATAATGCAGGAAGAAATTTACTTTAATTATGCAGAAATCTGAGTGCTACAAGGAAGGTACGGGTAAGATTGAGCTGACCCAAATATTACGGGATTTGTCAAATCAGAATAGGTCAAAAGATAAAACAGTAACGTAGACAGACTTTAGTAGATATGACGTCATAATAAGCACGCATAAGTCTATGTGAATAAATTTTATTCCCTTAGAGACTAAAGTAGACTCAAGGCTGGCACTTAGGCGAGTAATTTCCTCGTGCAAGTAGACGCGACTACTTTGAAAACTTTCAGCCCAACTACTTACAACTTTAAGCTTTATGGCCGTTGCTGTCACGTGGGACTAACAAATCAAGTTGAAATAGGTAAAAGTATCTTTGTTTTAGATTTGACCCATTATTGACGTGACAACGTCTTATAAATTGGTTTGCCGGGTGACACTTCAAGAAACTGCGTTACGCTCCGCTCACGTTATGCGCTCACAATGAGAGCGAGTGAGAGGCACGCGGCATGGTTAGCCCGCCTAAGAGCGAGAGAGACAGACATAAAAAGTGAAAGGCACAAGTTGTCACGTAAAACTTTCGCCCGTATACCGACTTTACAGGCAACCAGTTTTTTTATATCCTACTAGTGAATGACTACTTAGGGGGTTTTCGAGAGCTTTTATGAAAATTGGAAAAATATATAAAAATTACGTGTCATGTTGTTTGTCCGCGATGGACTCCTAAACTACTGAACCGATTTTAAATTTGATTTGTACACCGTGTGCAATTTGATCCAACTTGAAAGATAGGATAGTTATTACAGCTATACAGATTGAGATAACATCTCAATTTATGGTCGCAATATTATTTTATTGCAAATTATTTGTCTATTATCTATTAGCTCCAAACGATTCTTCAATAGATGGCGCTATGTTAAAAATACAAACGTTTCATATAAGCTACAATTTAATAGCATAACCACCACGTGTCACAATTATCTGTTAGCTCCAAGCGATTCTAACAGTGGCGATATCTGTTAACTGGATTGAGTAAGTATTCAATAGATGACGCTTTGTTACAAATATAATACAAATATAATACAAATATATATATATATATATATATATATATATATATATATATATATATATATATATAAACGATTACACCGAATTGGAGAAGTTAAGTTGTGTTTATTATTGTTAAGGCAAGGTTTATATGAAATAAAAAAGGGTCAAGTGGGAGTCGGACCCGCGCACTACTGGTAAACCTATTGTAATTAAATTTTGGTAAATGGTTGTGCACACCGCCGGAGAAGGTATTTGAGAAATAAAAATTGGTCAAGCATACGCTGGGGTTTCTGAATTAGTACAACCCTTTCAAAATAGGTGGCGCGTTAGTTGTTTTAAAAAAGAGAGACAATGTTCTCCGGGTCAGCTATCTGTTATTTGATCCAACTTAAAAGATAGGATAGTTTTTATCTCGATCAGTCAAGTGCGAGCCGGACTCGGGCACTTTAGGTTAAAACCAACGTTCGCCGAGTTGCAGAGGGACGGCAGCGGAACAACGTTCGCCGGGATCGCTAATTAATATATAAAAATTTCGTGTCAAGTTGTTTGTCCGCAATGAACTCCTAAACTTAAGAACTGTGTGCAGTTTGGTCAAACTTGAGAGATAGAATAGTTTTCAACTTAATTTTTAGTCACAATATTTGTTAATTGCAATTTTTTTGTTTTATATATGATAAAGGGTTATGATTATCTGTGAGCTTAGTAACTTTCTAACAGATGGCGGTGTAAGTCAGTTTATCGTTATAAACATGTCCGGATTAGGCAAGGTACTTACCCAAAGATGACGCTGTATTAAAAGTGGGTTTCTTAACTAAATAAATTTAAAAAGGAACCATATCCACGCGGGTGGAGTCCTGTGTAGTAGCTATATACCCCTTTGTTTTAATTTGCGACAACATGGTGCTACAGCGCAATCAATATCTGCTAGACCAGTAGTAGTAGTTGTAGTATATGTAATTAGCATGTCAGAAAAATACGGAACACTAATTAATCAAATAGCACTTGGCAGGCCGTTTAGGGTTCAGAATCCCCATAGTTTTCTAGACCGTTCATTCCTCTAGCCAGATATATATATATATATCGGTTTTATCGTATATTGTGTCACTTAGGGGTACGTCATTGGTGGTATTGCATTTTTCATTATATCATCAATGAAAAATTCATTGTAATGTTTTCTTTACGAATTTGTTACTAAAATTACCTATAAAGTACAAATGATTAATCAATTTAATGAGAAAATTGTCATGTAATCTCAAGTTGTCAAAAGTAAAGAATAATTTAAGATCTTTAAAAATATTAAGTCAAAGAAGATAGGTAACAAAAATTTATTCATTTTGATATCAAATTGGAAAAAGAAATTCGCAATCTTTGCCAAAGATAATAAATACAAACTAATAAAATTAACAAAAATTTAATAAACGAAATATTTCTATTCTTACATGAAAGACTTCCCTCGGTAGAGACGTTGCCTGCTGTGCAGAAGGTTTGGTTACGATCACCGCACAGGACAAACATCTATGTTCGTCCTGAGTCTTGGTGTATTCCATGTACCTATAATATGTATGTATTTACAGAAAAAAAGTATATAATGTAACTTTAGTATCTGTTTTCCAGTATTTATTTTACAAATGCTCAATCTGCCTAGTTTGGGACCAGATAGCGCTGTGTGAAATTTCTAGGAAGGTTTTTATTTACTAATTTAGATTAAAAAAAGAACTGAATAAAAATTTCGAAAAACAAAATTATAGATTATACTATAGAATTATAGATATAGTATGAATGTTAATTCTAAAACCCGGTCCCGCCACTAGCTTCGCCTCTATTATCAATACCTTAAGCTATAAAAATAAATTAAGGTATAAAAAGCTCGGCAAAGTACAACATAATAACTTTCTTTATAAAACATTACAAAGAGATATTGAAACAGTAATCAACAATTGTAAACCTAAGGAAATATAGGAATGAAGCAAATTGGTAATTTTAATTGACAAAACATAATGCAGTTTTCTTTTTATATTTTTTTATCAATAACTAGTTTGTCCCAGTAGTTCAACTCTTAAAAAAAAAGGAGTGCCGGCAGAAGTGAAAACATACTAGCTATTTACTTCCGATCACTTCGTATACATATTTATTTATTATAAATAATAATGTTTGTTTATTTACTTTTTTGACGTAGTATATTTGACATCTTAATCTGTCATAGAATTAAAATTCCATATCCAACCTCCCTGTACTACTCATAATCCCCATATACTAAAAAAACGAAACAGCAGGTTCAGGTAGAAATAGAAGTGGATACGTCTTACGAATTTTCGATCAGGTCACGTGTCCTGACGCGAGTTTAACATTTTTTACCCATCACAAAAAAAGTGCACAACGCCGCTAAAGAAGTTTTCACTTCAAAAATTATACATAGTTGAACTACTGCAACAAAAAACTCCCATTAGTTCAACGGTTGAACTAATTGGGTGTAATTTATAGACACTTTCTCTTGTTTACATATTTTGTGATTCAGAGATAAAGCTGGTAACAAAAATTATATCCGATCGAAAACCGATTGTTCTTTCATAGTATCTTTTTCTATGGGTTAATTATATATCAAGATATCATTTGGTTTTGAAACTGGGAATCTCGTGCCAAAAATCAGGGCAATCGGATGCTCCTTTGCGACATTTAGTTATAATAAACAAAAAGATTTTTGCATTTACATATATATATATATATATATATATATGTGTTAGAATTTCTAAATAGGAATTTTAAAGAAATTAAGTAGGTCAGTATATACATAGATATCGAAAAACTAAAAGTTTAACACTTATGTTATATTCATGTTATTTTATGTTATTTAGGTTATTGAAATGATACATACAAAAATGTTAAGTTAAGCCTTGGCAAACTTCTGACTACTAGTTTTCTGTTTACCTGTACTTTTTGAAATTACTTAGTCCATTACCCAATATTGATATCGTCTCTAATCCAACGATCCAATTTACTTTCGATCGAAACAGTTTATGCTCTAATGTATGTATATAAATATTTTTTACCTATGATATTGCCGTTTAGTATTAAATACTGGCTGTTTTAAATTTATCTATACTGAAGACTAAAAAATGTAAAAGCTATCTTCATCAGTGCTTTGGAGACTCTTTTCTTTATACAATGACATTAAGGTTAGACTATAAGCTAATCTTCAAAATTCTTTATAGCACGGACGCGAAGCAGGAAGAATTTCGTTCAATGACCGGTCACTATTTGTCTCTATTGCACGCGCATAATTATTTGCCGTTGCGCTCGCACAGATGCGATGACCGACCGCTGTCATCAGAAATTACTACTATTTGACCACTGAACACACGCTAAAAAGTAAAAGTTTAATGTACGAAATTCTTTGTGCTTCGCGTCTGTTATAGTACACCAGACACGAGATAGTACCTATACTTAAATTTAATTTATGTTTAACTAGGAGTCCATCGTGTATTTTACGGAACCCTAAACTTATAAAACAAAACATAGCCTATAAGCAACTAAAATAATATAGATTTTAACAGTGAAATCTATTTTTTTAAATCCGGAGTCCTGCTCTACACATATCAACAAACTTACAAAATTCGCTCTTGTATGGGTTGCTTTTGTGACTTTAGCTTTTCATAGGATACTGATAAATAATTACAATAGTCGGCGACCCAACCTCTTGTTGAATAGAACGCAATATCCAGACGCGTTTCTGGCTCGCTAGCGTGTTTGAAACGATTTTGTTGACTTAGTGATGGAAAACATTTTGATGAGTCCTGACTATCACAAAAAACATTGTGACGAGTTCTAAAAAAATACGGTACACGTCAAATAGTTACGAAGATTATATACGATATATGTTATAATTGTGGGATATTTTTATTTTTTTGCCTCTGTTTTTATTAATTAGATAGACGACCTCCTTAGTTAGTTAGGGTAATATTATATTTTATCGAATAAGCAAATAAATGTACTATAATAAGAGCCTGCTAAAACGAACCGATGATGAATTCCTTAATTATAATTTAATTAAAAAATTATAAATTTAATTATGGTATAATTAATATCACAATTAAATTAATTATCAAATACATTGAACGTTTAAAACTAACTTATCTAAAATAAATATCCTTAAAATAACCTAATCTAAAAATAAAAAGCTTAAACTAAAATAAATAAATTATGTTTGGTCAAAAAGTCCACCACGAAACATATCTGGCTCAAAAGTAGTTATGGCGCTAGCCGCTTTACTACGTTGGATGGCTAGCGAAATTCTATGAACCAGATATGATCCGGTGCGGGGATCATGTCCTCTCTGTCTTATGAGATGACATAATTTTTTAACATTTTTTTTTGCTTCTGTGCACCAGGTGCCAGAAGTTTCAAAGGCTAGCGGGACAAAAATGTAAGAAGTTTTAAGGTTTCAATAATTTTCATGTTTGTTTCTTGCTGCAATCTCTGCAGCATAACCTGCAACCTTCTGGGGGCGTTTAATATATGAAGGAGAAAAAAATTTTTTTTTATTTTAGTTGAACATTGTATTGTTATACGTATTTATAAGTAATATTATTTGTACAATAAAATTTACATTTTAACAACAAAATTTACAATATATAAAAAGTAAAATAACAAAGTTCAAAGTGAAAGGTAGGACTTTCAGTTTCTTTTTAAAAATGACAATAGATTGACTGTCTCTTATAGTACCGTCAAAAAATATACCTGTACGCAAATAAAATTTACATGTTTTAAAGCAACATGATCACTACATGTTTTATGTCGGTAAATTTCGAATTTTGAAGAAGCTTACATCTTGATTACACGTCTGTAATTAAGTTTCAGCAGCCCGAGGCCATATTTCGTTCTCGTATCTGCGAGACCGAGTCGTCAAATTGACGGAAAATTAACAAGCGCGAACTTTTAGCTTTTCTAGGTAAAGAGATTTTCATAGCCCGGAAATAATATTTAAGCGTAGTACTTAAATGAGGAATATATATTTATTTACGTCCAACTTGCATTTTTTAATTTAGGTTTGTGTGGTTTTTAGTTTTTTGTCTGAAGCACATGTAGCCTTGTGATTTTAAAACGATTTTGATTGAAATAACTTTCGCAGCCAATAACTCCCAAAATGGTAGAACCTTAGATGAAAAGAATTGCATTCCTCAAGCATTGTAACTATTGTAACACCCATTCAACGACACCCCATTTATACAATACCATGCGTGCTTTTAGTTGGAAGATTTGATTAAACTTCTTGTGTGGAGCACATCAAATATATCAGAGTTATTATGATTTTATAAATAATTGCTCCTTCCTATAATCACACATAACACACAAACAACTCAAAACATTGACCAGGATACAGCTTTGCAGCGGGCGATCCTGGATGACTTCTTAACTTTGTGCATGGCACCGGTCGCGGTAAGGATTTACTCTCTGTACACGAATCAAGTTCGTTTGTTTTACCCGGAAGATGTCCACTCCTAAACGTAGGCCTGCCTGATATGTCTTCACAACGACCGGTCCTGAGCTGCCCGCGCCCATCCGCTTCCTGCGGCTCTGACCAGGTCATCTGTCCATCTGGCCGTCCCACGCTGCGACTTCCGGTCCGAGGTCGCCAATCGAAAACCGTTCTTCCCCATCGGTTATCTGTTTGAGCTATGTCAGTAACTTTAGTTTTTCAGCGAATTGCCTCGTTTCTTTTTTATATCGCACAAAGAAACACTAAGTATAGCTCTTTCCATAGCTCGCTGAGCAACTCTGAGCTTATTTAAGAGGCGAACAGTTATAGACTAGGTTTCTGTACCCATGACTCATAGAGCAATCAAGATAACTAATGAATCAATCTTTTAAATTTAAATTTAGTGAATATTAATAAAAAGTAATGTTACTTTATCAAATTTTTGAAAATAAAACCCAAAAATTGTAAATAAGACAAATTATATTAGAAACTTGTTATTTTTTTTGAAAAGAGTAACTGTTGAGTTTCTTGCCGGCTCTTCATTGCAGAATGCAACATTGTGAACCACTAGCATGATAATAATAACATACAACGATTTAAAACAGCCCTCAAAGGACCTATTTATATAAAGATATTTTCCAATTTAATTTTTTTTTACCACTCAAACAGGCTTACGGTCCGCCTGATGGTAAGCGGTCACCGTAGCTTATGGACGCTTACAACACCAGGGGTATAACTCGCGGGTTGCCAACCCTTCAAAAAACTAATAACTTCTTTCTTGAAGAAGACCTTGGCAGGCTCATTCCAGAACTCAAGCGTTCGCGGGAGGAAGTTTTTTTGAAACCGCACTGTACGCGACTATTTCGGTTCTTATGTGTAAGAATAAATTCCCAGATGATGGCGAGCGGTGCGATGGTAAAAAGTACCCGTGGGCATCATTGCGAACAATTCCTCAGAACACATCCCATTATACAAGCGGTAGTACACACACAAGGAGGCAAAGTCTCTCCTTCAACTTAGGGATTCGATACGGCAAGTGAGACAGATAGACATCGTTCGCCCAAACTCTTCTTGATGGTTTAACCATTCAACGATCGACACCTAATTATATTTGCATACAAACTGGTAAAAACTACAGGCGAGAAAGCGAGTACGTAGGAACATAAGCAGAAGTCATAAGGAACTTATTGGGCGAGACTCTGGAATTGGAGAGAAAAATGTATGCAAGTAGGTCTTACCTTTTGAGATCCGGAAAGTACTTCCAAAGTCTGGTTTACTCGAGGCTATTCCCAATAAGCTCCCAGGTCTATTCAGAAGGTTAAAAATAACGCTTTTAAAACGCCAAGAAAGCGCTTGTGAGAACGAGCACATAAGCTTGTAACGCTACATTTCACCGTTAGTACTACATCCTACAAATTTACTGGTAAGTCGCTGTACTGTAGATTCGCTGTATTGTAGCATATATACGTCCGTCATATCTCTGAACAACCCTTCAGGTATAAATGATAAGATGTATTATTATAAAATAATTAACCCAATAATTTAACCTTAGTTATCCTATTTTTATCCTACTTGTTCGTTCGAATCCGCCCTAAATTCATTAATGTGTTTCAAACGTAGCTTTAGTAACTAAAATACATTTCTCCTTTGACTATAAATGCATCTAACAATAACAACGCTGATACCGGGACTATTTAAGCAGCAAAGTTTCTATTCGTGGTAACTGTAAAAAGCTAACAAAGCTTTTACAGTCGCTTTGTTCATGAATTTGTTTATTTCTTTAATTGTTACCGAATTTTTATTAAGCATGGTAAGGAGAAAAAAACTAACTTAAGGCTATTAAGAAACCTAAGGCCGTAGGCCGAAGGCTTTAGTGACTCGAGTTTGTAATTTCCATACTGACCGTGTTACATATAATGTTTTTCATCACATTTGAGTCATCAAAGTAAATGAATAAAAATATAAGGTAAATAAATAAATAAACTCACCAAAACACAATTAAAATGTCGGGAATGTAAAAATGGTAGAGAAATCAACGCCATTGATAGATGGCGATAGATATCTAGAGCTTATGAATCAAAAAGTTTTGGCAGAAGTTCAAACTTGTAATTGCTCGCTTGTAGTGTGAGCGTAGTTCATATTTTAAACAGACACCAAAAGCAGTTATGTATAAAAATACATAGGTACTAGATATAGATATAGAATATTATGAGATGTTAATAGAGTTTTATGTATGCGCGCTCTAAAATTTACAAAGAAAAAGCCCGTCGAAGTAATTACGGTCTTTGCCTGCACGTAATGACACTGTTTACGAGTATGTGCGATGAAAAATATATCATCATTAATCAGTAATAAAAGAAGAACAAAAAAGCTACATTCAGGCATATATTGATTTGAATTATTTAGGCCTTTGACCGAGCTCTTTAAATTTATCTACTGTGCCTATAAATCGTAACATTAGGTATTATTATGTTCTCCTGGTGGTAATTTTTTGTTCTTTTATGCTTTTGATCTCTTTTAGATGTTGGAAATTCAGAATGGAGTTAATTTACTCATTTCCATTGGAATTTCATGCACAAAGGGAATGTTTAAGCGATTTAAGCTTTTGAAACGTGAAATGAGAGCTTCTATATTTATAAGTATTCTAAAAACAATTAAGTTACACAGTCAGTTATTAACGTTGAAATAAGAGGAACCGAAGAAGTCTGCGGGTAAACAGGTCCAGGTAATTAGTTGTTCCTGGCTTCACTATTATTAAAGTTAGTTGGATACAATTCTACGAACTCAACTTAGATACAGCAGCTGTGAATTGAAGTACCTATTACCTATGTGATTTAAATTTTAAAAGTACCTAGTGGATTATCAATATAATTTTTTGAAGCTGTTATTAGCCTTGGCCCGCTTCATTACAAGCCAATTTTGACAAAATTTGTTTGTCTATTTGTTTGAACCTCACGCACAAACTACTAAGTGGATTGAAATAATATTCAATAGGTAGATTGTTTGGGTCTGCGAGCAACGAATACGATACTTTTTATCTGGGATATAAAAATTCAAGGGACCACGCACAAAAAGTCGTAAGATTCTGCTGGCTATAATATTTTCATGACCTCCTTCATAAATCTGTACACCGTGTCTACCAAAGTTACGTATTTATTTACAACATACTCCGGAAACAGTATGGTTGTGCAGCAAACGGAGAAAATTATTGATGTTTGCATATTTCATGTGAAAGAGGTAAACCCTGCGAGTGTACGACCCAAGTGGGACTATATGGGGGTAATAGATTGGTAAAATGTAATATTAATAATTCCCTTCTCATAACAAACATTGTTAGTGGCAAAGTAACCTCTTTCTATTTAGTGTCTTTAGATAAAGTCATTCCGGTAGTAAAATGAACAAAATAATTTTGTCGTTTACAAAATAATTTTGCTTTTTTAATACTAGATAACAATATGTAACAAGAAATGTACAGTTTTTCCGTTTAACTAAATAAAAAAACTGTAACCTCATGAATGCTTTGTATAAGGTCATGAAAATAAATAAACCGGTTGGGTTTGTTCCTTTAATCTTGCCTAAAAAACAAATCTTCTGTTTATTGAACTATTTGTGTGCTAGAACAACGGAAAGAGCTTGTCCGGAGGCTGTGTTAATTGTTATTAAACATTTTTACTGTAATTTAACTATTTTTATTAATGTTCTAGGGAACTTGATAAAAATTTGTTTTGTGAGTATTTTTCTGGCCCTGTCGTTCTTTAGTAATAACATAAACTAAATTAAAGGAAGTTATTACTACCATTAACTTAACAAGTCTTTAAAGCCCCGTATACTGCACACTTGCACTGCGCCGCCACTAGCTATTATTTCTTTATTTCTCATACAAAGCGCACCTATTTAAAAAAAAAAAATATGGAAATTACTAACTAGTTATTAAATATCTTTACAACGTTTTGTATTGTTATGTGTATGAAATATGTCTGCGAGTTTCAATTAGGGTATTGGCTTAAAGGAGCCACTTTTAGCAAAAACACACATTATACAAACAATACAAAACACTATAAAAATAGTAAATGGCAAGTTAGATTTTTTCATTTTCCCACAATTTTTTATAACGCACGAAGAAGAAATAAAAAATATTATGTGGTGTCGCTAATGGGGGTAATAGGGGGCCTTAACGAATGACTGTGTATCTAAGATCTATGACTAAGGGCTTAGTGTCTCAACTGCAAGCACTACAAACTCACACAGCTTTTGTTTGAGAAATGGTTTACATAAACACGAACTCTATCTAAAATAGGTTCTTATAGTTCCATTTGGATTGTTTACCTGAAGAATCTAAATGTATCCTCTTACTTTTCGTCCGACCTTTAATCCGTTCTTTTGTGTGAAACTTCCTTTGATCTTAAAAATTAAAGAGTTTTACCCTCTCAACCAACCTGCTTATAAATTAAAGGTAGTGGAGATTACCACACAGGTTTTATGTCAAAGTTAAAAAATGTCTGGTTTGAAAGAAAAAAAATTAAATCTGTAGAATTCTGTAGATTCAGCGGAAGTAGACGTTAGGAACCCTCTTAGGAAAGCTTCAGAAATAATTTTGATTAAACCAATGCTTTATCACCATATTTGCAGCAGGCACACTCATTTGATCAAGTCAGATATTTGTATTCGTCTTGTCTTGTATAATGTTTTGATACTTCTACTTACACATCGCAATATCCAATATTCGTAACTTATTATATTTGGTATTAATTCGATAGTAAAATGATATTGTAGCATATGACAAAAGTAACGCAAACGTACGTATTTTTTATTTCCAACGCAGCGGCGGGTAGCTTCGAATAACCAATTTATTTAATTTAAACAAATAAATGCATAATATAAGCTTCAGACAAATATATTTTTTTACGATATAATATAGAGAATTTTGTTTAATTAATAAACTATGTGACAGGTAAAAATTAAGGGGTTTATAGTGTAGGTGACAGAAAGGGTATGGCTAAAGGCAATGAAAAGTTAAACACCAAAATAAATATAAGCTTCAAATAAAATTGACTGTGATCAGTTATAAATCTGTCAAATACCGACACAATATTTTAAAATTAATCATTATTAATAGAGTGGACGCTGAAAGTAGGCTGAATGCTAATTTATCGCCAAATTCTATCAAAAGTTTATTTACTAAACAATAGATTTGGCTGAATAACTTCTTCGTAATAAAAACAAGCCATATTTTTTGCCGAAACGACAGGTGCGTCGCAATTTGTCAGCTTTAACGCAATGTATGCGGTTAATTGATTACGAAATTTTAATTACGGGATCCTTTCCTACAGGCAATGTTTTTGTGGCAAGAAATTCAATATTAGTTTATACAGCTGTCTTAACAACCATTGTCGGTTTGTTTGTTGATTTCGTTTCGAAAATATAGTTGAATTTGACACTTTTGCTCCACAAAAAAAATATTCTACGACGTAAACATACTCAATATTCAAAACAGTCTGATCGTAATCGGGGATTATGGAATTCTATATAGATTCTCCTTTTTTTTCTGAGCTTTAAATGCTGTTGCAGCCATTACTGCTTCACCGGGCTTTTTGTGATGAGACTCTGAAGAAGCCCATATGGCGCCCAACGCCACGGCTTGGGTTGTCGCTCTGAGATTCTCCCACTTCTTGTTCAGCGTATCAAAGTTTTCAATCAGCTGCTGTGAAGTGACGAACTTTTCCAAACTAACTTCTCATAGTGACGAAAGACAACGTGAGATATGAGGGGTGAGATGTGAAAAATGTGAAAAAGTTCCAATGTTATTTAATTTATTAACACAAATTATATTCTACATGTAGCTTATTTTTTACTTTTTAGTGGAATTGAATTATTATTTCATATGTTTCATGATTATTTCATTTCATGCTTATATATTAAGCTCAATGTTTGTGTTAAAAAATGTTTAGATCAGTTCATGACGATACGTTAAGTTCACTGGGGAAGCTAACGGCGCACTTCACAACAGTCAGTTTCAAAAAGCATTTCTTTGAAAACACCAGAAATCAAAATTTAAATAAAATATTTATCACGATTGCAATCTTCTTTTTTAAAAAAACATTACAAACAAGCCGTAAATTCGGTTTTTATGTAAAATATAACATTATCGTGAATTTACCCTTGTAAATTATTTAAACTATAATATCAATAACAATTTATGCATATATTGCATGTATTTGTAAATACGATCGGGGCGAAGTCTTACAAAAATATGTCATATTTTTTAGTTGTATATTTATAAAAGATGAAACTGACTGACTGACTTAATGAGAAAGGAATTTGAAAAATTAATTTCTTAAAAGGGTAATAATGGGGTAGAAGTTTTGAATGGAAAGCTGTCATTTTTAAGGCTAATTGCATAAAAATTGGTATATGGCCTTGAGGTTAAAAATTAAAACAGACATGTATCGCTGTTTTCGGAAAATCATCTCCTTCCTAGGGAACAAAATAGGCGATGGAAATTTGTATGAGAATTCCGATATTTTTGTAGGTAACACCATGAACAGTTAAAAGATTTCACGTAGCTGAAGTCGCGGCAAAATGCTAATCCAATAGTCTAAAAGAAGAACACAATTTTTATTGGAAATATAATATAACTACAAGTATGTTTAGGGTGGAATATGATTATCCTGGGGTTAAAAAAATGTTATTCAACAATTTGGGAAATTTGGACTGAAGTACTTGGTGTCAAGAGGTCCACATATATTATTATCGAAACGAGTACCTATATAGCTACCGGTCGCCCTCTTTATGGGTTGGTTACGCTATACACCTACATACATGCTTTGCCCAACATTCAGGTGTGTCTGCTTGGTCATAGGTAATTCATTAAGAACTTTATTGCAGTCAGTCAGTCCCGATGAATTATCCTTTTACGACACACTTCATACTCTCTGCTGATGGCAGGTGTACTTGACCGACCATTTTGTAAATGAAATACCGGTCGAGAGCACGTCGGAAAATGCCTAACTTAGGTTTTGCTAGCCGTTATTACGTTGTTCAAGACCGAAATTAAGCTTCATTCGTTCGGCTATACCTCTTAACTATTTGACTCTAGTACTTTTTTTTTTTCTAATACCACTAAGGTGGTAAAGAAGCACACGGTCCGCCTGATGGTAAGCAGTCACCGTGGCATGTGGACGCTTGCAACACCAGAAGTATCACTCGCGCGTTACCGACCCTTCAAAAATCCAATAACTTCTTTCTTGAAGAACCCTATACTGAAGTCCGATTATTTAACTTGATTATTTTTAATAAGATTTTAAAGTGAGATTTATTAAAAGTGATAATGTCTGTCCCATAATTTCCATTTTTTTCGAATTCGATAATTTTACACAATATTTAAGACATTGTAATTTTACATGATAATGACAGGACAGATGCCTGTTAAACTTTGGCTAAAAATAATTATTTCTAATCAAAAGCGCTTTAGCATTCAATTTTCAATAGAATACTTCCGCTAGAATTAGGAAGGTATCTTTTAAAAATTTCATTTTTTTTTGTGTTTAGTTATTAAAGTTTTAAACATTAGAAATTAGCTGAATGCTTCAACGTTAATATTATTTTGTTCTTTTACTAAAAAAAAACCCAGATTTTTGCATCCTTTTTTTGGGAAAATTAATATTTTATCTTTACTTTAGCTAGTTGTTGCTAACGAGTTGGAAGTAACAGCTTTGGCTTAATTTAGCCGCAAGTTTACTTCAAGTCAATGAATTTGCATAAGTGAGAGTGAGCGTAAAAATTGACTAAGCTCCTAAAAAAGTTGCGCTCGCAGTCAATATATAAATATTCCTGGCAAAAACTTTGGCAAAGTTATTTGTAGTAATTACATAATCAGCTTTGAAATTTAAATCTGTCATCAATTTTTTTATTATTTTGAATTTTTTTTAATCTATTATTATCAGGTGTGGGGTTATATATGCAACTACCTAACCTACCCTATTGTTAAAATTCTTTCACTAATAAAAAGCTAAACAATCCCCAACTAACGTAGGCATACAATGTTTTGATTAAAATAAGTTTGTATATGAAACCTCAATCAATAAATAGAATATCAATGACAATGTTTTCAAATCAGATCGTAAGAAAAAAGGCACTATTCCTTCACGCAGAAACGAAGTAATGAGGTGAACTGGTTTTCGGAGCAAGAACTTTTATACCGACCTTTTTCCAGAAAATGTTTCTACGTGTACTTTTTCTCACTTCATATTAGTGCAGATAATTGGCTTTATTTGTGGCACCGAGATAGGTTTAGGGACAGAGAAACACAAATAAAATACTTATATCCCGATCCATTTCCGTGGAATAACCTAGAATAATTTTTTCTCGGGTGAAACCATGGTGTTCGATATCTAATAATGCGTTTTTTGTGCATCAATGTATTTAAGTAAGTCTTGGTAACAAGTTAAACAGATAACAATATAACTTTATGTTTATTGAAAAAATATAAATATAATTTAAAAAGTTAAATATTAATGTATGTATACGAACTTATAATAACCATGACATAACTCATTATTCAGTTATAATAACCATGACGTAACTCACTCTACACATTTGTGACGTCACGATCACGGTCACTAATTGTTGATGTTATTTTTGCCTTTATTTGGCGTCAAAAATATATTAAAAAATACTCTAAAATAATTCTCTTCATTAAAGTAAAAACACTTTGTCATGTCACTGTAAGACAGAAATATTGTAACAATAGCTGGTACAATTTTCTTATTTACAATTACATACAGTTGCAATATAAATTGGAAAACGCACTAACTTACCTTCATAAATTTCATCACCCATTCAAACAACACTTTTTTTTTTTTATTAAAACTTATTTTTTTTCATATCGCAGCAAGATTATAACTTCATTCTGGAAGTTACAATTTTACACTAAACTCGCGTAGATGCTACGACGTAGCTCGTAGCAGACTGAAAACCTATAGCGGTGTAGCAAAGGGTATGATAATCATTTAGTGAGAATCAAATTTTGACGTACATTTTGAACTGGGAAAGCGAAAATTTAGAGTGAAATTTTTAGCTACACTGACACCTTAGTATATTTATTGACATTAGTTATTTCTTTTATAAATAGGAAAATAATAATAATATTTTTGAAAAATCACACAGTACCCTCTAGTCCCAAACTGATATTACTTTGTTATATGGATACTAGACAACGGGTACAAATAGGTATTTATAAATGCTTTTTTCTTTAACACACCTACTTATTTTACATAGAAAACATCCAGACTCAAGACAAACACAAATGTTCATCACATAAATGCAGGATCGAACCCACGTTCTAAAGATCCTACAGATCCGATGTTAAGTAGTCACTGCTGTTAACAGACCCACGAAGCCGTCGAATCCCACGACAATAACCTAATAAGCCCAATTTATAAACATAAAAGCGGTTTTTTGTGTCATTTCATAAATTTAGCAAACCACCTCAGCCGTTATAAGACCCACTGCAGGAGCACAGAACTCTCCTCGAAGAAGGAGCGTTAGGCTGGAGAACCCTATGGCCTATGGAGAACACTTATATTAAAATAGTTAAAAAAAATGGAAAAATATAGTACTAAAAAGCTGTGAATAATTAAAAAAAACCCGACTGCAGAAAAATTTAGATCTAAACAGAAATGAAACCAAACTAAATATTTGACTATACAGGACTCATTTCTATACAAGTTCAAATAATGTACCTAGTGATTGATCACACTGTAGTAGTTACCTTAAAATCTTGTGCCTGCTTATTAGGGATTGCAATCCCGCAAAACGGGATCCCGCTGCTTTTATTAATCTGTTGGATTCCGAACCTTCAAAGCGCTTATCCGCGGATCCCGCAAATTGAAAATTTGGCGCTCAAACATTCGCCTAAATCCCGAGTAGCACGAGTGCAACGTTTCAGTTGTTCATAAATGGTACTGCGCCGCGCCTGCGCACGTCTTTCTGTAGGCGACGAGTGTTTTTGCCGTCGTAGTCACTGCCCGGCGTTTAATATAGCGATACAATTAATGCCATTTGCTTCTTAAGAGAGTATTTTCAAATGTTGTCACCATAGGTTGATATCATAGTAATAGCATCTCAGAGAAAGTTGTGATTTGATTATTAGTCATAAGAAAAAAACTGAATTAAAAATATAAAATTAAATATACATAAATATAAACTAAACTATGAAAAATATAGAAGTTAGGGGAAAATTAAACAAAACTAATTAACAATGCCAAACATTTAAAGATAAATCTTAGAAAACAGATTACTAATAACTTATACTTAATTAATAGAAAGAATTAATCTATGTTGCTTAATGTAAGAAATGTTTGATAAAAGTTGATTTTTACACAAAAATCTCTAGTTTCAATTTGATTTTATAACACAATTTCAAACATGCGGGATTCCGCTCGACCCTGCGCGGGATTGAGTAAACCCGCATATCACTCCCGCGGGATTAAATGAAGTGCAAATCAATCCCTACTGCTAATAGTTAAATATTTTAACTTCTGTTTAGTTCTTAATGTTTCTCTAGTCGGGTTTTTTATTTATTTGCTACGTAATTTTTAACTTATACAGTTTCCTTAAAAAATATGATTTTACACGAGAATGTTACCAAAAGGGAAAAATTTATAGTTTAAAAACTACACAGATTTTGGTTCTCGGCCACAAAAAATGGTTTTTCGGTCGCTTCATAATTCAGTTTTTCGGTCGTTAAGATCTTTGTCATCGCTTCATAAGAATTCAATGTTTCAGGCATGCATATGGGCTGTTTATTTTTCAGAATTATATAAAGACTAGCTTTCCGCCTGCGGGTTCACTCGCATAAACTATGAGATATAAGTGTACAACTAGAGGTGAACTCTTTAGTTTTAATTTCGAAAGTGACTTATGAAACGATGCTTACAAAAACTAACCTCTGCTCAAAATTAATAATTTCTATCTTGAAGAAATTGAGCTGACTGATGAATTTAAAATGAATCTACAATGGCTACGATATAAAATCAACCCTTTGTGGTTTAGGCTGGCCAGTTATGAGTCGGTTAGGACATTGAGTATTTGTATAGATTATTTTCTTAAGATTTTCTCCTGTAATAAATAAATAATTTCGACCACTGATCGAGATAAAAAAAGATAGAAATTAATTTTCTGCCAACTTTTATACGGTGGTAAGTGGCGGCCGAAAACTGGCGACAATTGTAGGTTCTCAGCAGCCGAAAATGCAGATGTAATTGCAGCTTAAAATAATTATTAAAAGAACAGTAAAACACGTACATCACTTTCACTATCGACTACAAATAATAAACCAAAAATATAGGTTATATAATATATACTTAGGAATATAAAGAGAAGGGATTGAGGTATTTATTAATAAATATGACTTTTTAATTAATTTAATTTTAATGTCTGTACGTACGGCGTTTTGCCTTATGAATTAGTTGTAAAAGTAAAAGTGGCCGACAAGCGATGGCCAGTAAATCGGCTTATTTACGATATCAACTTTACGTTGGCGTAATAAATTACCTACCAATACCGCAGTAATTAGGGTTAATGCGCTGGTTCTGGCCATTTGGCAGCCTTTTTGCTAATTACTCGACTTTGGAAGTATACGGTTTACAATTGAAATCGTAATGATACTTTCATTTCAAATATAAACCTTAAATAAATCGATGAAGATCATTAGCAGAATGGAAAAAAAAGGCCGTGTTTGGAGGGAAAGTACCCTTAATTTTGATAATGGCAAAATATGTAAAGCTGTATTCAAAGTTCCGTTTCTAAGCCTTTTGGGTACGGAACCCTAAAAACTAATGTTTCCTTTAAGTAAAATTTGCCATCATCAATACTAAGGGTACTTCTTGTCGAAGTTCCACCTTTCTTATCTACTCTTAACATTGAAAGGTATTTAGTAGAATTTCTATTAAATTTATAACTATAGCTATAATGGGCTTTATGGCCTTCGTTTGTGCTTCTAGAAGTTTTGCTAGGGTAGATCCATGTTTTTGTGTTTCTTGGAGCTCTTAAGGGATAGATCCATGTATCTGTGCTGGTTGAATTTTTGTAACGACAAATCCAAGTTTTTACGCTCTATCATTGTAGCGTTTTTTTGCCCTCAAAGAATGGAGCCGTCCGACATGCCGGTAGTTCTGGTAACTGTGTTTTTGGCTAGCTTTAAAATACAGTTTTGGGGTTAGATAACGCTAGTCAACACTAGGTTAATTACTAGGTTAATAAGGAGTAATCTCCTTTTTAAAACACCAAGGAATTGGTTTTTTGAGTTGCGTCTTGGGGCAGGTGGGGCAAACTGGACTGTTGGCTTTAAGAGGCCTGCCACACTTTCCACCTACCTGTGGCTTCTTAATAGGTGCTCTGATAGACTTGTGTCACATATTACACAACACCTACCACCCAAAATAAAATTCAACAAAAAGAAACATTAATTTGTTACTTAAAAACATGTGAATTTATTTAATCATCTATAATGTTATATTCCTAACCCGCGAGTAGCTGCTGGTATCAAAAAAATTCCGTGGTTTAACAGGTATTGCAGAGAAGCTAAAATTCTTAAGCAAACTGCATATGAGGCTTGGACAACGGCTCGTAATCCAAATAAGGATCCGAATATTTCCGAGGTTAAACGCAAATTAAATGCTGCCTCGAGGTTCAGTAAGAAAGCAACTGCTAGAGCAGAATTCCAATTCATCAGCAAAATAGGTGGGCGACTTGTGGACTAGACAAAAGTAAGTTTTTTAACATATATTTTTTTCAATCCTTTAGGTGCTATAGTTCAGCCACAAAATTTGCACAAAAAAGGTGTATTTAAGCCGTCTAGCCTATACCGCAATCTTAATGTACCACTGTAAAAAGTTTAGTTGAGAGAGCGTCACCCTATCTGACTCCTTTCAAAATTTTGAGTTTCTCACTTTTATATTCCAGTGTTTTTGTTTCGAGAGACCTTAACAAGTGCACAACGAAAAATAGACGTCTAAACATAACGTTTTACGGGGTTCTTACCGATGATTAGCCGAGGAAATGAGCTCCCGATATTTCGGTGCTGTTGCAAGCACCATGATCGCGGGATGACTGGCGTACTTGCAAGTTTGTACAAAGTCTATAGGTAAACATATCTATCTACCCTCTTTCTTTTTAATTTTGTTACGGAACTACTAGAACTCACTCGAAAGTCACCACGACAGTATATACTCACTGTGTCACTGCGTTTTTCGAAACTTACTAATTTTGACTGTTTTTTATTAATCCTAACACTTGATTCCTCGTTATGACAACGTGGATTGTGAAATTCAGTAAGGTATAAAGTGCACGGCAAGACGGATAGCGAGTGTAACTGAGTAGCCTATGGCTGGTCGGGTGCCGTCCAACCAGCCATTCATTTTGTCGGCTCCATGACTCTCTGGACGTTGTCGGATTTATCAAAGGCGATGACTCACAGTATGAATGTAATTAATGTTTCGTTTGCTGTAATGGTTTATCAAGTAAAAGCAACAAGCGTGCCTCATCTAGAAGGTATATGTTTTACGTTATCGCCCCGGGCGTGCCAAGCCTTTCAGCCTGCCAAGACATGTTTCTATTTGCCGAATAACATTTAGCTTTTGTGTATTATAAAATAGTTCAACAAAGTAAATATATTTAAGCCATAGTGTAGGCAGAGCTAAAATTATAATAATGAAGTAAGGATTGCGAATAATGGCAGAAGGTATTTCAATGTTTAAGCATCATAGAACTAGAGAATGCTGTTAAGATCAATTCTGAATATGTTGAAGTGATTTATTTAAACATATTATAAATAAATTATTTTTTTAAAATTAATAAAATTTAAAAATGTGTTTTTTTATACCTCTTAGGTGGCAAAACGCTTACGGTACGCCTGATGGTAAGCGGTTACCGTAGCCTATGGACGCTTGCAACACCTGGGGCATCACTCGCGCGTTGCCGACACGTAAAAAATCTAAGTGTGTATGTATTGTGTTAAGGGTGCTGTGACTGCTTACCATCAGGCGGGCCGCAAGCAACCTTAGTGATGCAAAAAACCATTAGAAAACACTATTGAGATTTCATTTAGCTTTAAGCAATAGACAGACTAATTCAAGACAAAGATTTGAGCAAAATTGTAAAAAGTGTAATTGGCTATGCGACAGGCACTTGTACTGAGTTTAAGGATTTTTTTAGATTTTATTCAATTGATTTAATACTTCAAACCTTTAAAGCTTGCTTAAATAGATTAATCAATTAATTAATTAATTTAAAAAGTAAAGTTTTTGTCTAAAAAATAAGAGAAATGTAGATATGCTACGATATGCGACCATATATTGCACAAGCTTCTTCGGGATAGATCGTACTTGCTGTATAAGAGAGAGACCCACAATGTTTAATCCATCCGATCGATCAGTAAAAAATCGGCCAAGTGCGAGTCGGACTCGTGCACGAAGGGTTCCTTACCATTATCTATAAGAACAGCAAAAAATTGTATGGAAGCCCCCTTTAAATATTTGTTTTATTTTCATTTAATTATTTATTTTTAAAGTGACTATATAACTAAATATTCTGAGAATATTTTAAACGTTTATCTGTTGCCGTTATCAATATCAAGCAAAATCGAGCAAAAAAATCACGTTTGTTGTATTGGAGCCCCCTAAAATATTTATTTTATTCTGCTTTTAGTATTTGTCTATAACAATAGCGGCAACAAAAATACATCTTCTGTGAAAATTTCAACTGAACCATCGCGGTTCATGAGATACAACCTGGTGACAGACGGACGGACAGCGAAGTCATAGTAATAGGGTTCCGCTAATTCCCCTGATGAAACCCTAAAAAAGAAATGACCCCAACTAATTTTATTATTGACAATACAATCGTCAATATAATTAGTTTTTTTACACGCATGTGCACAAGCACTATACAAGCCTTGGCCACAACTGAGCATAACCGGACTTTGTGATGGTGCCTCGGCCATGCCTAGGCCCGCATACCCACGATCGGCCGTGTATGGGTCGTTTGCAAAACGCGGCAGTAATGTACTATTTCTACTGAAAAATCATAAATATGTAAATAAAAAAAAATATCATATTCTCGACATTACAAAATAAAAATTAACTGTTTCTTCGGGTTTATTAGATCTATAACATATATTTATTTTATTTTTCGTTAGCTTTCCGTTTTATTATGTAAAAGCATAATTGTAAGTATAAGATTTTAACCGCATATGGAATAAACAGTAAATTATAAGTAGGATTAAAAACAGATCGAAATCAAAAGCTAGACGGCCTAATAAGCTCCCCGCGGCGATCACGTCTAGCCTTAAACTCTTGAGGACTTACAAACACTTGTAACTAAAATAAACTTTGCCATATTATGAATACTATAAATGCAAAACTTTACCACAAACATAAATATAGCTTTTGTGTCTGATTAACTTGTAATCACAATCAACATGTAGGACAGTATAGGGAAGTTCAAAAATTCTTCGTCAATTTCAAAAAACGGTTGGGAATTCATTCTCACACCGTAGAACCTAAATCAAAAACCCAAATCACGTACAGTGCGGTTTCAGAAAAAAATTCTCAGTATTCTTCAAAAAATAAATAATTAGGATCAACATATTCGCAATATTTCTGGCCACAATGTGTCACCCAGCTATAGGTGAGATGAAACTTTCAACAAACAAAGCTATCTATTCTATTATTGTTGCACATAGATAAATATAAATATTTTTTTCAAAAAAATCATTAATCTAACTTAAATCCACTACAAAGTAAAAAATAAACCGCTAAAGCAGACTTATTGACAGAACATTCAACTACTCTACTTTTCAGGATCAGTTCCAGGTTATCTTGTTATGTTGGTGTCTTATATGTAGGGTTGCCATAATTATTGGGAACTGAAACGGGACGTTTGAGGTAATATTTCTCGAGATTAGCAATAAGTTTAAAAAATCTATATTTTTTACTGACAAGATATTGATACATAAGATAATTATGAAGTCCTAAATCCAAAAGTAGTTAAAATATCATTAAATTAACGATTTGCGGCAGTCATATTGCTACATACGTGTATATTAACAAAAAACTGGACGCACTAGCAATACGGGACAAGGTTCTCAAATACGGTGACAGTCCCGTATATACGGGACGTATGCCAACCCTACTTATATATCAACAGGTTACTGCGAAATGACGAAAAATCACACACAGACATAGAATTTCTGTGTGATAAACAGAAATCGATAAAACAGACCAATTTTTAATAAAAGATTTGCAAACTATATTTTACCATAAATACCATATTTTAACTACACTCACCTTAATGCAGAATTTATAAATTAACAACTATAAACTTTACAACACTGACTGAAGGGAAAACAAATCATAAATTTAAATAATAATCAAATTAATTTGTGACACTAAAAATTTAAACTAACTTTCGATCGTCCTTCGAGATTTAAAATGCAAGCGTCAGTGACGTACGTGCTACGCCGTCGCTCGTAGCGGACTGAAAACCTGTAGCAGCGTAGTGCGTAGCCAAGGGGGACGATCATTTGGTGCAATTAGTTCAGCGTAATGGAGGCCAGGATAAACAAACAGTCTACCGTAATTAAAAGGATAACAATCAAGAAGATGATTATTGTATACTTTGTTATAATACATTGACCTTACAAATTTTCAGAGATGGTTCAGAATCGATAAAATAGAGCCGATATAGGCATATGTAAAATATCAGATAAGCTGGGTTAAAAAAACCTTTAAAAACGTGCTTTAATTATGTTTCGTCATTTTGACATGTTTTCCATAGATCTAAGAATTCAATTTTAAAAAATGCAGTTCTAACTGACCGCGTAGGTTAAGTCCACGCAAAGTCCTGAAACTGTTTTAAAACTTTCATGTTTCAATGGAGCCAAAATATTTCGTTTTTTTGACGTACCTCTTAGTTTGTAAGTTTACAGCAATAAGATATTTAGGAAAAGTGGATAGGTTTTTGATTCTTTAAGCGAATTTGAAAAGTTTTACGACTAAGAGACAAAGATTGTTGAAATAGTTGCTGATAACAGCTACAACCATCATGTTGAAGAAAAAAGAACTAAGAGCAATGGTAAAGAAAAACGATACCTGTGCTCTGAGAAATACTTAGATCCATCAAGTGAGAATGGGTTCAGTGCAGTCAGTTCCATATAGCGGCTCATGCAGGTTGCTTCGCCGATGGAGAATATTGCAGCTACTTTTGTAATAGGTGTTAGGTCATCTTTAGTCCAGTCTACTTCTTTTATTTACCATTCGATTTGCTTGGTATTTTCGCATTTATAACATTTATGTGGATATAATGCCCATTATATTTGAGGTACATAAAGGTATATAAAACTCTCATAACTTTTTGTATTCCTTACAGAAAAATAAACGGAATTACTTTCTTATTAATAACTAGCATTTTCACGTCGTCCGCGTGGACTTTCGAAAAAGAGAAAGCTTTCAATTGTTTATGGTGTGACCTACAAAAATTTCGGAATTCTCGTACAAGTTTTCATTCGCTTGTTTTGTTTCCTATAGGTTGATTTTTCAAAACCTGCGAAATAGGTCATTCTTGATTTCCAACCTAAAGGTGTACCTAACCAAATTTTATCTATTTAGCTTTCAAATTGACGTAGTTTCATGAATATAATTTATAAGCTCAATCTTAACCTTTAAGGGGATGAATTTTACAAAATTCTTTCTTGGTGGAGCCCCACGGCAAGTAAGGAACCCTCATGCTAAATTTAAAATTTCTAGACTCAGCGGTTTGGGCTGTGAGTTGATATGTCATTGAATCAGTCAGTTTTTTTTTCATATATACAGATAAAATATAAACAGAACATGATAAATGTATGAAAAGACAAGTATAAATAACACACGTAGGCTTGACACTTCAAAGTCTTTAGATAATTGCTTCGTAGATATTTTCTGTCTACACGTGTCGAGAGGTTTCGAAATTAAATTTAACTTCCACCAGAAAAAGTCATAAGAATAAATCAAATTATGTTTATTTAAATAAGTTTCATACAACACTTGAATCGTCAATACAATCTATTCAAAAATGTTAATTTTTGCCGAAAAAAGCCGGCAAGAAACTCAAATATTTAAAGTAAATAAAAATAAACAATACTTTGTTAATTAACTAAAAAGTATAAAATCTGTATTGAAACAGTAATATAAATAAGCTATATAGTTAGCTACTAAAATCAAAGTTGTGGTACACAAACATGTCAATTAGTATTTTTCATTTTTCCTTCACACGACTGACGATATTTGAATATTCAGATATTAGCATAATGCATTAGCCCACGTTAATCTAAAAAACTAAAATAATTTTGAAATCCTGTTTCTTCTTATTGCAGTAAGAAAAAAATAAGAAAGATTTTTAGGTCTACTTAGACAGAGGTGGTAAAAATGTGTGTTATAGAGTTTCAAAATTGTGATTTGATTTTTCAAGTTAGTTTTGGGGGTGAAATAGAACGCTGCAGTTTGAGGGGAAAATGAATTTGTTCGTATAGTAATAAAATTATTGCTTAATATAGTAAAATTAATAAATATGCTGGCACATGCTATAATAATAACTAATAGGCTAATTGAATATACACAACTATAGTTTGTACATGTTCAAAAACAAGAAGGTTCAGATTTTAGATCCCGGTTAAAATGAAATGGTTGAATTAATCACAGCCCAAACCTCTTACATTTCCTTGAATATTTAAGCAATATTACATATTTGTTCAATGAAATTCAGATAAACTTTTTGAGATTAAGGTCGTTTTTAATTTTTACGTTATATAAAATTAATTTAGTTTCAGATAATTAGTACCTATATTGCTATAATTTAATCATTTTACGAGTAATTGAGGACATGATTTATTCCGTATTGTGATAGTCTAAAATAACCAAAATAGTATATTTCGTGCCAAGTACAAAATGACGCTTTATATTACCCGAAGGAAGAAGCTGTTTTGTACTCGGTACGAACGTTACTTTTTTTCCTACCTACCTATTTAAAAAAAAAAAAGGTAGATATTTATTAGCAAAAAAAATAAGGCACGGCACGAGCAGCCAGCATCATTCTCGCTGGTCTATCGGCCACCCGCTGCAGTCACTACGTACACGAAAAGCGGATGCTAAGACCTCAATTACTTTGAGGTCTTAGGGCTTTTTCTTTGTAAATTTTACTTTCCTTAAGGCAAAGCGCTGACGCGCGCTAAACCTCTAAACCTCACGGGCGGTAATAACGCGCCTATTCTATCAAGTATATATATAAGCTGTTTATTCAAAATATGTTTTGTATAAGTATGTTTAAGTTTAATAATGCTAACTTGAGACAAAACTTTTTTAATCATAAATTCTTTAAATGTGTGTGCAGTGGTTTTCTCTACTTCTATTCCCGCTATTTTAATTTAGATTTTATTAATTTAAAATGTAATAAAGAATTCACGTATATTTCGGAGAATATTTTTTATTGTTTCCATTAGAGTCCTAGTAGCTCTTCTCAAGCTCCTTACAATGACAACCGAATCAATGTCCTGGCTAAACGCTACAATAATTTATAATTTAACACAAAGATTATTCACAACAATTGTTCTATTGCTCTTGTATGGAGACCATTCAGATTGTGACCAAAGCATGAAATTTGGTACAGGTGTTGCCTAGATAAAAAGTAGCAGATTAAGCCCGGTTCCCACCAGTTCCACCCACAGGGGGTGGGCGGTGGTGGGTTAAAGTACGCTGACGCCGCTCCGCAAACAAAAAATTCTTACGCGTCCTGATTTCACCAAGGGTGGAAAGGCTCTTTGGTATCATTCTCGTATATATTGTGAATGCAGAATTCATATCTGAGAATTTCGTAATACCTTTCTCTACAAAATAATGGAGATTTTGGCTAAATTCTGCAAACTATTTACCCTTTAGGCTGAATTTACGTAAAGAATACTTACCTTTTAAGATTTAATGCCTAGTTTTTCTCCTTTAGGAAAACATATATTTTTTTTTTATACCACCAAGGTGGCAAACAAGCTTACGTTCCGCCTGAAAGATAGTATTTGTTGCAATCCTCGATTAGCCGCCCGACGCCGGTAGGCCCCCGAAAAAGCGTGCCAATCACACACACGCACATATACATATATGCATACACACATTCAGTCAGGCAGACATCGTATACTCGAAAGTGGCTCAGCTCCGACACAAAAGCCTGACAACAAATGCATATCATTTAATCTACCGTCACTTCGGAAATTAACCCAAGAGGAGAAGAAGTGACAAGGAACTCCCGGATGAACACCTGTTACCAATCAGCCATGCAGGAACCAAGCCATAAAGTATACATCAATCCAAATATGCATACATACATACACGCACTTACCTACGCGTCACGCCCAAACATCTAAAACCGCACCAAAACCAGGCAACCAAAGGCGGATAATTGCACATGGTGCATCCCACCACTAAGAAGTGTTTGACAAAGTCAAAACATTGGGCAATCTGGGTGAATTGAGGTCACGACTGCTGCCTCGAGGTTCAGTAACAAAAAAAATTGTAAGAGCAAAATTCTAGTTCATTGGCAAGTGGGTGACTAGCGAGCTGTCCCTCTGGAAGTCGTGCTTTCCGGTCGCTCGCTAAAGCTGCAAAAAGAAAAATTTTGTCAGTCGTCGTTACCACACTGTAAAAGACCGATAGCGAGTTGGCCCACAGTGTTAAAGAGAAAACCGATCTACTGGGCAGTCTTTTAGCTACACACTGGAATTTGAACTACGAAAGCGCTGTACCACCGTATATCTATACCGTTGTGCGGTAAAACCATGCCCTATATCTCCATAACACAGCGGGAGGGCCGTTGGCCGTTGCTTTCCTAGACGTTCATAAGTCGAGTGGGCCAGACGATATACCAGCAGTAGTGGTTAAACAATATGCTCCTGAGTTGTATCATGTACTCAGAGTACTAACGCGCCTCTTCGCGCTTTTCTACCACACAAGGCAATTTCCGTCTCAATGAAAGACTGCGAATGTGCAGCCGGTGCGCAAAAAGGGATATAGGTATAGGGAATAGATCAGATTCATCGAATGACAGGTCTATCGCTATTACCTCTCTGTTCTCAAAGGTGATGGAGTGTGTGATCAACACACATCTTCAAAAATACCTATGAAAACACGACTAGCCCCCTTATTCAACTCGTTATAACTATTTTGATAACAAACGTATACTATATGAATGTTGCAAATATTATTCAAGAAGTCAAGAATTCTATATCATTTTATACATGGTTTTAGGATCCGGCAGGAAAATGATGTCGATCTGATGACGATAAACTGGAACTGAATGATCACATGGATCCTTAAAGAAGACCACCGTGCAAAATAGTTGCAATCGTTGGTGACATCGAAAAATTGATATATTCCACCCCTAAAAGCAACTCATCATCCCCCTCATGCCGTAACTTCAATTCTTGACTTGATTATCGTTTCTTGCCCAAATCTCATAACTTACTTCGGTCAAATACTAGCGTATGGTTTATCTAACCATGACCTATTATTCCTTCCCTACAAAGTTTTAATTCCCAGACACAAAAAGCGTACAATTCTCCAACGGAATCTGCAACAACTACGGGGTGATGCACAAAAAGTTAATTGGCCTCAACTTAACATAATTAATATTTAATAATAAGTTTAAGAACTATACAAGTTCACTAGACACTTACCCACACGACACCCAAATATTCTCCTTACCACCCTTAATATTACGAAAAACTATTGTACCTAAATGGATGGACTTTATGAGCGTATCATATTTAGTTCATCCAAATTTAGTATTGAAATAAATAAAAAGCAGTAAAGCATCTAAATTGCCTTTTTACACTTATCTTTTTCGTTGAGTTTAAAGAAAGATGGGTTAATTGATTTTGAATAAAATAGTCTTTTACACTTTGTGAGGCTAACGCGGTAAAAATAATTTGGATAGTCTACTTTTTTAAAGCGACATTCTCGGTGTTGTTCGGACTTTTCATATTATTTCTACTCCACAACAGGTATGTCAAACTCGCGGACATCATTCGACCTTTGATGCTTCAATTTTGAGAATACCTTTTATATAAAATCCTATGAAAAAAGACTTAAAATACTTCCACTAGTCACTGTTTTTTTTTTCATAATTTTGAATATGTACGCAAACGAAATAGTAAATGTTAGTAAAAATTCGCATTAGTCATATTAAAATATAACTTCTATGCAGCGAGTTTTTGTTATGATCTTTGCGGCCCACTGATGACTATTAATATATATCAAATTATTTTTATTCAAATTGAAGCCTTACCTAAAATACAGCGTCGGTTATTAGATTACTAGATAAAATTGGCAGTGAGTTATTACTCAGAAAGCAGCGACAAAAATACTCTTTTGAAAAGCAATTCGAATTATTGTAAATTTTGTTATTTACTTATTTATGTAGATTGTCCACTTTGAAGGGTTCCTACCATTACCGAATTACGATTTGTTTTTCTGCCAATTTTACCTTAATACTGTCTTGTATTGTTTAACAATTATGAAACATTGCTTCAGGATACGCACAGAGATAAACTCAATTTCAAAATAATGGGTACATAAAATAAATCCGAAAAACTACTATAAAATTCACGACAACGAATCATAAAATATACGATAAGAATTTTGATAATAAGATTAGGTATAGATGAAATATAGAAGACAATTTCTTCACAGTTTTATTTATATCTATCTCGACCGGGAAAAATTATGGCTTCGGCGTCGACACATCATAAATAATGTAAACCTGGCAAAAAGTAACGACTTGATGGAGTATGAAAATCACTGAAGACGTAAAAATTGTAAACACCGTTTGTTAAAGCTAAGGTACATAACCGATACTAGGTCCCAAATGCTTGGGCGTGTAATTCCATGTCTTTAGTTTGTATAAAGTGACGTTCAAATGCTTGGGCGTGTAATTCCATGTCTTTAGTTTGTATAAAGTGACGTTCAAATGCTTGAGCGTGTAATTCCATGTCTTTAGTTTGTATAAAGTGACGTTCAAATGATGTAAAAGAATTATCATATTTGCGCACTATTTGAGGGAAAGTAATAATAGGTTTTTAATGGGTCACCACTGATGACGCCATCTTATATAGATCTCATATAGATTTTCAAGTTTGTTAGTAGTTTTCTGGCAGCTAGTTGGTAGTGTGGCCGTCTGCTGTGCAGAGGGTGTGGGTTCCCGTAGTGGACAAACATTTATTCATATATGATAAACTTTGTGTTAAAAACATAATGTTTTACGGGGTTCTTACCGTGATTAGCCGAGGAAATGAGCTCCCGATATTTCGGTGGTGTTGCAAGAACCATAATCGCGGTCTGAGTCATCTGTCATCATATCAATCTTATATTCTGTCATCATATCAATAGCGATATTAACCGTGAATCTTTGAAACAATACTTAATTTTGTGTTTGTCTTGAGTCTGGATGTATTTATGTATGATTTGTATGTATTTACAAATAAAAGTATACAAGTATTTGTATCCGTTGTCTGGTTTTCATTAAACAAGCTTTGCTTAGTTTGGAAACTGATGGCGCTGTGTGATATGTTAAAAATTATTATTATTATTAAATTATCATGATGATGACGCAAGCATGTTCTTGTGATATACCTACACATTTCTTACTCTGATCGCCCAAAGGATAACTGAATAGGAAGGTCGTTAATTCCACCAAAAGTAAAAGTGTTTTGACATAAAAATCTTGAATAAGGTACCGTAATTATAGGCTCCACAAGGGAAAATAGAAAGGATATTTTGTTTGAAAATATTTATAACCGTTATAATTTATCAGCCTGTTAATATACATTGCTGGAAATACGGCTGTCTCACATTGTGCAGTCGTTTTGCCATTTTTTTTGTCTTTTTTTAATTCTTCGGTTCATCCAAAGTACTAACATTTAAATTTGTGATTTTTAACAACCGTTCTACAAACTATAGACTATACAACTATAGTTAATTTTAAACTTTCGCGTTTTTCACTCATTTTTGATAATACCAAAAGAGTCATGCCGTGACCGCAAGGAGATGCAATCCTCATGGAAACGATAACAGTTAAAAAATGAACCACCCGCTTATTATCAAAAATGTTCTACCTTTTCGGTTGCGTCCCTGATATCCCCCGTTGCATGGCCCGCTCGCGATATTACTACGTTTTCACTTAGGGTTCTTTCTGACTTTTTGTCTCTTTGCTCGGCTCCTAAATGTCCTAGCGTGATTTAAATACCCTTAAACCTTAATTATAAAAAGCAAAAGAATTTTTCAAGTCCGACCGTTAGTTCCAGTGATTAGTGCGTTCCAACAAAACATAAACAACCTCTTTAGTTTTATTATATAAGTATAGATGTATAACTAATTTATGGTATGTGATCTTTTGTACAGAACCACAGAAACGTCTATGTTATACCGTGGGTTACTTGTAAGAACGGTGTAGATAAGTATACACTTGTAATTGAAATGGTAACCATTGCTATCTGAGAATTTTATTGTATTCTTTCTTGGTATAATAGAAAACACTCGGCCAAGCGAATATTTCAGCTTCTTTTGAATAACAAACGGTCATCGAGTCTAATGAAGAAATCAGAGATGCCGAGCAGAGTTTAATAATTTTCGTTAAATTCAAATAAATATTTTCTTGGTATATGAAATTATATAATACATATTTTGTTCCTTCTGAAATTAAAAATAGTTTAAATTCAAATAGTTTATATTGAATTATATACAGCTAGCTTTTGCCCGCGGTTCCACCTATCCTAAATTAGGTTATCTGATTATAGAAAAATAACCGAATCACACTTGACGATTTCAAGTAGCCTATGTTCTATCTCGGGAGTCAACCTTTGTTTATGCCAAATTTCATCTTAATCGGTACAGTGGTTTAAGCTCGAAGAGGTAACAGACAGACATACAGAGTTACTTTCGCATTTATAATATTAGTATGGATTTACGATGTTTGATTTTAAATCATAGTCTTCTTATAGGTTCTCCTGTAATCTATAGTTAAGAACTTTTTTCTGTATTTAAACAAAAGGGTTTAGTAGTTACGGAAACAAGATGGCAGAGCAGTACATTTTCATTTTTTTCTAAATAACTCCAAAAATAAAACTAAAAGCTTAAAAAATTAAACTGAATGGGTCCAGAAGATTTAAAGTAAATTGGCTGTGATCGGCCTGTGAGGTCTTATAAGGGTTACGTTTTTTTATTTGAAGGTACGAAACGTAGATAATATATAATAGTACCTATACTTTATTAATGCCAACAGATGGCAGACTAAAGAATCAATACGTAACAACTCTTAAAATGGGATCGTCTTGATGTGACACAACAATTGTACAGCAAAAGAGTATCAAACTCGTGAGACTGATAGTAGGTAAAAGGTACCACCGAGTGTATACGTAATCAATCTGGCTATTCACGGAAAATCATATAGAGCTGTTACAAAAATTACAGAGAACTTTTTACAGTAAAAATCTGGAAACATAAAAAAAAAAAAAATTTTGGGCATTACACACAGCGCCCTCTGCCCCCAAATAAGCCAAGCTTGTGATATAAGCAGACAACGGATACAAATACATATATATTACTTTTTTTTGTAAATACATACATATCATACATAATTATAACCAGACTCGAGACAAACACAAATGTTTATTAACCCCCGAAGCAAAAACAGAGGGGTGTTATAAGTTTAACGTGTCTGTCTGTGTATCTGTCTGTGGTATCGTAGCTCCCAAACAGATGAACCGATTTTCGTTTAGTTTTTTTTTGTGTCATAGATATAATATTATCACGAGTGTTCTTAGCCATGTTTCATGAAAATCTGTTCAGCCGTTTGAAGATCATCAGCTCTTTTCTAGTTGATAAGGGGATTTGACTACCTTCTATATGTCCGATCGATTTGAAATTTGGTACCGTGTTACTTCAATGATATTGAAAGTATATGGTAAAGTGATCAGCCGTTTTAAGGTCATCAGCTCTTTAATAGTTGATGAGGGGATCTGACTACCTTCCGTATGTCCTATCGATTCGAAATTTGGTACCCTGTTACTTCAATGATATTAAAAGTATATGGTAAGGTAACCATGGCCTGATCAGCCGTTTGAAGAGCATCAGCTCTTTTCTAGTTGATGAGGGGATTTGACTACCTTCCATATGTCCGATCGATTCGAAATTTGGTACCGTTATTTGACAGTATTGTCTGTGTTAGCAGAAGCAGGCATAACGTCGGTGTCGTTTTGCATTACATGGCAGATTTCTTTGACATTACCTATAAGTATCACAAAAGTTTACTGTCACATTTGCATATAAAGGATTATTGCTAATACCCACTTTAAAAAAATTAGTGTCGGACAACCGTCCGGAATCGTGACAACTTGTGCCTTTCACTTTTTATGTCTGTCTCTCTCGCTCTTAGGCGGGCTAACCATGCCGCGTGCCTCTCACTCGCTCTCATTGTGAGCGCATAACGTGAGCGGAGCGTAACGCAGTTTCTTGAAGTGTCACCCGGCAAACCAATTTATAAGACGTTGTCACGTCAAAAGGACAAAATAAAAGTAAAATTAAAATTTGTAAAAACCCGACACAAAATATAAACTCTAAAAACTAACAAATTATTTTAATTATTATCGTCATATATATTATGTAAGTTCAAATATTAATATTAACAGCATATATGGGACAACATATAAAGAAATGAAAACAAAGTAGTGAAATTTTCAGGGTTCGCGTGCGCGTAGTATGTTTGTATGTTTCTCTTTTCCACCATAATTTAAAAATACCTTATTACTGAATTTGATGTATTGTTATTTATCTTTGGTGACCAATATTTTTAAGAAAAAGTAATTTAATTGTTGAGTTGTAATTTAAAATAAATAATTGATTAATAAAAAAAAAATTAAAATAATTTTAAAAAATACATATAACTCAAATTAAATATTCAAAAAATAAAATATTCATAAATTTTCTTTAGTTAATTACAACTGACCCGGGTAATATGTTACCTGGCCTGTACAGTGCAACAAAATTTTTGGACCTTTTGACCTTGGGTGTTTTTTCGCTAGTGTCGTTGTAAGATTACACCATTTCAATAGGGCGGCTGCAGTTTTAATTTTTGACCACCGGCTCAGAAAAGTTTGTTGCACTATACCTTTACACAACGGTCACGCGTACGCGTATTAATTACCTCGTGTGTACTCTCTGAAAGGTAATCACCGGCCAATAGTGCGATATCGGCGCACGATTGTACTCGCTGAGGTTTATTTTGAGTAGCATGTTTTTGTTCATGGGATTTATTTCTTGCGTTGACAGTATATTTTTAAACGTCCGACGCTAAATGGAAATGCGTATTTAAGGTCCCTCTAAGACCTGTGTGCTCCGATCCTTACTTGCGCCTATTTACCAATGATATTTTCTGCATAAATGATCAAATGCAAAATAATGGATGTATTTATAATAAATTTTTATTAGTGTATTTAATCTTTTTTTTTTGTTATACCACTAAGGTGGCAAACAAGCACACGGTCCGCCTGATGGTAAGCGGTCACCGTGGCCTATGGACGCCTGCAACATCAGAAGTATCACTCGCGTGTTGCCGACCCTTCAAAAATCCAATAACTCCTTTCTTGAAGAACCCCATACTGTAGCCCTTAGAGAAAACCTTGGCAGGGAGCTCATTCCACAACCCAAGCGTTCGCGGGAGGAAGTTTCTCTGAAACCGCACTATACGCGACCATTTCGGTTCTAAATCTTAGTTTAAATAATCCCGCCAAATCCCATAGACTTTGAGTTCTGTACTGTACGCAATAGCCTCACAAAATTGGCCACACTTTAGAAGAGACAAAGCTAATGCTGTAACTATCTGTCTCTTTTCCGAGAAATAAAAATGAAAAGTTTGAAAGAGACAAGAGACCGCAAATTCACTTCTGCTTCATAATATTGCGACCGCTTTTACTTCACAGCTGTCCAGTCTCAGATGTCTATGCCAATTCCTAACCATAAACCTAACTAAACTCAAGGTCATAAACTGCATTACTGCTACTCCGTTTTATAACTCTTCTTTATTATTCACGTAAACATAAAACTATATAACGTATGTAGTATAAATTCCACTCATGAGAGGAATTCTAACCCACCTCTTTATAGATGTGAACACTTGAAGTTACGTAAGCAAAAAAATCAATTGTGTTAGTTCACCTTTAGTTTACCTCACATTTTAGGTATAAAATAGACATTTTCTCGTGTATATATACTTTACTAATAATTTATAATTGAAACTGTCTCGTTTTTGGGCACTTCAGTAAAAAGTTCTGAAGAGGAAGCTACCTTTTTGCCTCGTATTACTCGTTGTTACTAAGTTTACAAACTTTTTGCTTTCATCCCCTTCTTCTTCCCATGCTAAGTCCTTTTTCTTAGTCCTTTAATAATTGTAAATCTGTATTTCATTCTAATATAAATTATTCTGTATTATTTAATTTACTTCTCACTCTTTTTATCAACTTATTAACGCAAAACTTTACAAACAGAGGCAGGGGTATCATCTGTACCTATGAAGACTTGTAAAATTGTACATAAGTAAAGATTTAGAGTGGACAATCAATGTGATCGAAGTCTCTCTTCACTGAATTTATAATAGTGGCGTTTTGTTGACTGACATAATGTACATAATGCGGTAATCCTACCAAAGAGAATTAACCAAGATTTGTACTCTGTTATACAGAATTTATTTCTTTTTAACTTGGCAGGATTATGACATTAAAAGCATTGAAGAAGTTAAAGTCAACGAAACGCACCTAATATTAAAAGTGTCGTTATTCCAATTTCTAATTTTTGGGGCCTCAGACCCAAAGGATATTGTTGTTTAGAAGCTAAGTGAGACGGAGAAATCTAATTTTACTTCACATATAATGAGTATCTTTTCGAAATAATAAATAGAAAGGTACTCTAAACTTTATTTTAGAGGCTAATCAGTGCCCATATCTACGCAAATGAACGAAAAAAATTATTAAACACTCTGACCTTATTTGAGACGTTTCGGCGCGGAACCCCGATAAATGCCCGGAGACGAAGCAATAACAAACCCGTCAGTAAAATAAATAAAACTGGAAAGTTCAAATGTTATTGAAACGGGTCTCGTTGTTTCTGAAATTGAATCATAATATTGTTTCTGAACGTAATTGATACGTTTTCCTGCAATTTGTGACGTCACTGAATTGAAAGTATTGTGTATGTTCAAATATGAATAAATTTTATTAACCAAAAATCTTTGCTGCCTTTTGCAGCTTGATATTAGGCTAAAGTGGTAGATTCAAACTTTGGGGCATAAAGGATATATATGTATTTCTCGCGAATTATTTAATTAATATAGTGCTGTGTCATTTCACTTTGTAGACGTATGACATGTGACGTATAGCACAAGTGACAAATGGATCTATTAATAAAAAACAGCCTATTTGCAATAACTGGTTAAAGGCGATGAATAAAGTTAAGTAACGCCTGTGCGGTATCTATCGGATGGGTAGCGGCATTAGCTCTTCTATGCTTCGAAAGGCACGTAAACACATCAACAAGCCAAATCAGAGGTTTTATTTAATTTGTTGCGTATCCGCACCGAACTTAAGCTACCTTTATTCAAAGAGAATAGGTACCTAAACCATGATTTTTACAGCTTTCGAAAGATCGTTACAAATTATACTAATGATTTTTTTTAATAATAATAATAAATAAGAAAAAATCAAGCTCAACTTTGGCCTACATAAATTAAATATAAATATAAAGTGGCGCATTGTTAGTTTTAGAACATCATTCAGCTTAGAATGCTCCCCGTATTTAAGAAATATACGTGACGCAGATTGATTTTTTCATACTACTAAGGTGGCAAACAAGCATACGGTCCGCCTGACGGTAAACGGTCACCGTAGCCTATGGACGCTTGTTACACCAGGGGTATCACTCATGCGTTACCGACCCTTCAAAAATCCAATTACTTCTTTCTTGAATAAATAACCCCATACTGTAGTCCTTAGAAAAAACCTTGGCAGGGAGTTCATTCCACAACCCAAGCGTTGCTACATTATCAAGTACTAATTTTCATATAAATAGAAAGACAGAACTTTGAGCAATCGAATAATCTAGGATACATTTGCGATATATGTTTTGAAGCCAAAATTCATAATTTTCATTTAATTTTTTTTGTTTATTGGTTGTCAATACTATAAATTATTCTTCTTACGGGAATAATGATATGTCTGTCCATGTTTAAAATGTCCAAGAATCGTTCTTCGAAATCACAGTAAAAGTTCTCTTAATGATCTTAGTAAACGAGTCAGTCGTTTCTGGTAGAAAAGGATATAATGGTAAATTAAAGAAGTTCTGTCGTCTGCTACGGAAGCAGCGACATATTTTAATTCTCATAATGTTCAATATCGAAAGATTCACACTATCCTACATTTTCTTACAGTTAAGTTATGTACCCAATATGATACGTTTAATATCTATTCACTAATAGGCCAAGCGGCGTCTGTACAAAAGCTTCCAATTTCTGAAGGGATGAAATTTTAAGGAAAGCTAAAATTCATAGTGATAGCAGGGTTTCTGCTCGAGAATTCTCGAACTCGAGAAGACTCGAGAAATCCGTCTTAGTTCAAGACGAGAAAAAGAACTCTCGAGGCGCTAATTCAAAGAATTCGGGATAGGTTTTTCCGCGTAAAATTGAACGACTGATATTGAATTTATTATAGACAGAATCAGATTCAAACTCTAAGTGATCTGTTACTATTAGTTTTTTAAGAACCGATTAATTGTGCAATCCACAAGCTACCATCCCCCCGATTTCGACCACGGCACGGTCGAAAAACTATTGCTAGGCGGTCTCGGCCCGTGCTAACAGCCCCATACGACAATCTCGCTATCCGGATAGCGAGACTAGTCTCAACGGCCTCCCCTATTACCGGCCCCTCACACGACGCCGACGTCTCCGGGTTCGTCGACGAACTTACGGACCTACCTCATATACGAGGTATCAAAGAGTTCTTCAGAGTCTCGCATCAAAAGCCCGGTGGAGCAGTAATGGCTGCATCAGCCAAGTGCATAGTCCGTTCAGAAAAAAAAATAGTTTTTTCATGATTTAATTATTGTAATGGTTATTAAAGGAGCTTTCTATGTTTTGATATCGATCAAAGATAAAGCTGTGAAATACCAAAGACTGATTAAAGAATTACTAAATTAGTAAATTAGTTAATTAATACTGTTACCTACTACAAATAAGTAGAGAATAATAATTTTCTTCAGAATGATTTCCTTGTTATTTCTAGAAGATTACTTATCATAATATGTAGATTGACTGTAAATGTGGCCGCAAAGGTCATTTAGGCAAAATGTGTTCCGTTGAAAAAGTGCATTACGTAAAGGAAGCGTCGATGGATAACGGTGATGACGGTAAGGTAAGGTTTTGTATTATATTAAATGTGTACCCGGCAAGCCTTTGTCTGTCGACATACTTATTGGTGATTTATCTCTCAAGTTTAAGGTGAATACTGACTCTGCAGTAAGCGTAATATCAGAAAATACTTATTTTTTGTATTTTAAAAATGTACCATTGTTATATAGCAATAAAAAACTGATAAATTACACTGGTGGGCTCATAGACACTTTAGGAAATATAACTTTATCTGTAACGTACCAAGGCACAATGCATGACCTCGACCTGTACGTAGTCCACGGAGGAGGTCCTCCTCATTTAGGCCGTGATTTCATTCGATTGTACAACTTGGAATTAGCTCCAACTATAAATTACTGTGATATTGCTCATACCAATATTGTTAATGAAGTAGTAAACAATTTTCTATTCTGTTTTCGGGGAAATTAGGTTGTTTTAATAAATATAAAATTAAATTACGTTTAAAACCTGATTCACAACCTATATTTTTTAAGGACAGACCAGTACCTTTTGCTTTAAAAGAAAAAATTGACAATGAAATCGATCGCCTCCTAGATCTAGGCATTCTCAAGCCTGTTGAATATTCAGAGTACGCCTCACCAATAGTACCAGTCCTAAAAAAAGACGGCAGCATTAGGCTATGTGCAGACTATTCTGTAACAATTAATAAACAACTGTTGGTTGAGAAATATCCCTTGCCGACAATTAATGACCTGTTTTCTAAATTACATGGTGGAAAAAAATTTACAATGCTTGATTTATCAATGGCTTATAACCAACTTAGGTTGTCTGATGATGATGGATTTCAAGAATTAACCTCCATAAACACCCACAGGGGAATTTTTAAATTTACGAGGCTTATTTTTGGCATGGCAAGTTCTTCTGGCATTTTTCAGAAAGCAATGGAAGGTCTTTTGGTAGGTTAAGAAGGTATAGTCTGTTACACTGAAGTCGATAGGTTGCATGAGTTGTATGAAATGAAACAATATAACCACAGTCCCACATTCACCAACTATGTCAAAATGTATTCAAAAATATTTAAGTAATAAAATAAAAAAATCTGATAATAAAATAAAGGCCACATGGAATGCAATAAATAGTGAAACAGGAAAAATTAAACCGCGTGACAATCATTATTCACTTACTGTAAATTAAAAAATAATTGATTCAGATCTTGATGTCGCTAACTCTTTTGAGAAATATTTTACTGAAATGCCTACAATTACAACTAATGCATTAAATTCCTCTCCATTAGAAAGAGTTACTTTTAAAATGTAATGTAAATAAATGCAAGGCTATATTTAAATGTGCATGTTACCTCTGAAGACATCATAAAGACATTTAAATTACTAACTCAGAAAAAAACTTGTGACCAATGGGGTATATTAGTCAAAGTCCTTAGCGGAATTATTGATATTATAGCACCAATCTTAGCCACAAAATTTAATAAGTGTGTTGACGGAGGGATTTTCCCAGACTTAATGAAATATAGTAAAATAATACCATTTTTTAAAAGTGGAAGTAAAGATGATCCTAATAATTTTAGACCTATCTCTATACTGCCTGCCTTAAGCAAAATTTTTGAAAAACTTATGTTCAATTAGATGCTCAAACATTTTAAATTAAATGGATTACTTCATCCTCAACAGTTTGTTTTTACAAAAGGGCGTTCCACAACTGACGCAGGTGTTGCCCTTATACAGCATATATTTGCTGCTTGGGAACAGTCACAAAATGCTATTGGTATCTTCTGTGGTCTATCAAAGGCATTCGACTGCGTGCAACATGAAACTCTTATACGGAAACTGAGTCATCATGGTATTGCAGATTTGGCTCTTGAGCTTATCCGCTCATATTTGAGTAGTAGAATGCAGAAGGTTCAAATCACTGAAGTAAAATCCAATGGCTCAGAAGTAAAATTAGGAGTTCCTCAAGGTTCTATTTTAGGTCTTTTTCTATTTTTAATTCACATAAATGACTTGCCTTTCTTTGTGGAGAAGCTGTGCAATATTGTACTATTTGCTGATGACACATCTCTTTTATTTAAAGTTGACAGAAATAAAACTAATTTTGACGACGTAAGTAGTGCGCTTTCTCAGGTTCTTCAGTGGTTTACGGCAAATAATTTACTTCTTAATGCGAAAAAGACTAAGTGTTTAAAATTTGTGTTGCCAAATGTCAGAAACATAAGTAATTAATAATTAATAATAACCTAAACGGTGAAGAAATAGAACTATTAGACTCAACAGTGTTTCTAGGTATTACATTAGACAATAGGCTGCAGTGGAACTCTCACATTTCAGTTCTTGCAGGGAAACTCAGTTCAGCTGCCTATGCAGTTAGGAAAGTTAGGCAGCTTACAGCTGTTGACACTGCTCGCTTGGTCTACTGTAGCTATTTCCATTCCGTCATGTCCTTCGCTGGGCACTTTAGCTCCGTGTTCCTGCCGCGGCCGCCTGCGCTGGACCCCGCCGCCGCCACGCGCGCGCCGCCCGCTGATTGCCGCCGCGTGCACTTGCACGCATTCCACCCAGATGACGTACGCGCAGCCGTCAAAAGGTTGAAACCAGGTACGTCACCCGGACCAGATAATATCCCAGCATACATCATTAAGGGTTGTTTGGAGGAATTGATTGCGCCAATTACTTATATTTTCTTATTCTGGAGACCGGCTACTACCCAACACTATGGAAAATATCAAGGGTGACACCGATACCTAAATCGGGTTCTAAATCTAAGGTCGAAAATTACCGCCCAGTGGCAATATTATGTGCATTAGCTAAGGTATTCGAGACTGCCCTCCATGGTCGACTAATGCCGCAGTGCCTACCTTATATAACGAGCGCGCAGCACGCCTTCTTGCCGCGACGTTCTGTAGATACAAATTTAGTCACGTTCGTAGATAAGGTTTCTCTAGAGATGGATAGGGGAAGTCAGGTAGACGTTATCTATCTCGATTTCCAAAAAGCGTTTGACAGAGTAGATAATGACACGCTTCTTCTTAAGTTGGGGGCGATAGGCTTTACTCCCAGACTCTTAAAATTATTTGCCAACTACCTATCTAACCGAAAGCAATTTGTAAAATATGGGACGCACGTATCCGACCATTACCTTACGCCGTCTGGTATAAGTCAAGGTTCGAACCTAGGACCTTTTCTGTTCGTGCTCCTGATTAATGACCTACCAAAAGTTGTTCATGAGTCAACCGTGCTAATCTTCGCTGATGACGTCAAACTTCTGAAAGCATGTAGAACACAAATAGACCACGAACTACTTCAACGTGATATGGATGCAGTGTACGAGTGGAGTGTGGCTAATCGACTTCACTTCAATCCTAGTAAATGCGAGACGATGACGTTCACGCGTGGGCACAGCTCGCGACAGCACCAGTATGTGGTGGGCGACGCGCCTGTGTTGCGCGTGCAGCGTGTCCGTGACCTAGGCGTGTGGTTCGATCCGGCGCTGACGCTACGAGACCACGCGCAGCACGTCGCGAACTCCGCACACCATCGGCTGGGTTTCGTTATGAGGAATGCCGCCTCGCTCTCAACAGCTGCAACTCGAGCACTCTATGGAGCCCTTGTGCGTAGCGTACTAGAGACGAGTGCAGTAGTATGGAGCCCGCATGAGGACAAATATATTCTAATGCTGGAAAAAATACAAAAGAGGTTTTTACGACACCTGTACAAAAAGGTCTATAATTATTACCCCTACCTGTATCCTACTCTTTTTATACAGGGTCAATTAGGTTACGACTCCTTAGAGCTTAGGAGGTCTCTAACACTGACGAAATTTGCTCTTGGTATCATGAGAAACAAAATAGACTGTCCGGCACTCGTCGAAGCGTTTCTAAGACTTGTTGTGCCCAATGCTCATACAACAGGTAGACTACGCGAAAGAACCCACTGCGTGGTAGGTCCTGCATTGGGGCGTACGGTGCAACGCAGGCAGAGCCCGGCGGAGCGCGCGCGCGCCCTTCTCAGCTCGGTTCTCGCCACAGCACCACAGTGTGATCTATTTGCGAGTGGAATAGCAAGCCTGATGAGTGAGTGCAAGAGAATATACGAGATGGATGCTAGAGAAACTAGCGTAAATATAAACTAAGATTATGATTGAAATAAATACATGTATTATTATTGGATTTTTTAAATTAATTTGATGAATTGTTTAATTATGAAAATAATAATGTTGTATTTATTTTTAAGCGATGATTTACTAATTTTAATTTAACATTTGTAACGCTTTGGTATAATTGTATGCTGTCATGTTATAAATTGGAAATAAATAAATAAATAAATGTCTTATGGCATTTTGCTTTGTGGTAAGACAGCTGATATTGATACAGTCTTTATTTTGCAAAAAAGAGAAGTACGGTAAATTTATAAATTAGGACCTCGATTTTCTCTTAGGGAACTATTTAGGGAAATTGATATTTTAACTGTTCCTTGCCAATATATCTTCGCTTGTATAATTTATGTACGCCAAAATTGTCACTTATTTGCTAAAAATAGTGACCTCCACAGTGTTAATACAAGGAATAAGGAATAAATTGGTAGTTCCAAAATGTCGTCTTCAGAAGGTACATAGCTCTTTTTCAATACAAAGTATATTTTTCTACAATAAAATTCCAGAACATGTGTTTAATTTACCCTCAAATAAATTTAAAATATATGTCAAAGATAGTTTAATGAAAAAAAGCTATTACAAAGTTGATGAATACGTAAGTGATAAAAATGCTTGGAGAAATTAGAACTTAATTGAAGAATTAAGGGGCATATGAAATATTTTTTTGAATTAAAACGTATATTATGTTATTACCTAGTGTAAGTCTATATTGTATTTTTATATGATGTATAAAAGATTAACTTCTGAGTTTATTGCCGGTTCTTCTCGGTAGTAAAGCATTACGAACCTTCCAATCTTCTCCTCTTATATTTTGTTCCTTTACTACACGCATTGTAACTAGTACAATCGAAGTTTTTTTGGAGTTGCTTGAGTGTGTCATGCTCTCTCAAAGTATCTCTGCGGTGGTGGCGTGTGGTTCAGGTCGTTACGTTCCCTAAAACATAGTTGAGCGAAGCGATGGCTGATTAATGTGTCATACTCGTGAACGGGTGCCGCCTGTGGAGGCTGGTCTGCTCTTGCAAACTTCTTTGTATTCTTAGTATTTAGTCTTACTTTTTTGTTTTGTTTATTAATACTGTAAGACATTGATTATTTCTTAGTGATGAATACATAAACTGTCTTTTTTTTATATTAGATACTTTTTTATGTTGTGCTCGTGCTTTATATTTCATGTTTTTTTTTATGTTTGTACTGGAAAGTGACCTTTTATGATAGGGAGGGCATTTTCCAATATTTTAATTGGACGCTGTAAGAGAAAGGGAGAAAAGAAATGCCCTTGCTGAGTTTCTTGCCGGTTCTTCTCAGTACAAGGTCTCCCGCCTTATAGACTTACGAACCGATGGCGTAGTGACATTCATAAATGCTCAATTATTGTAGCCTAAGCTGAATAAATTATATTGAATTTGAATTTGAATACCAAGATGATATTCTAATCACTGGATCCGACTTTACCCAACATAAACAAAATTTAATGGCAGTTCTAAAAAGATTAGAAGATGCCGGTCTGACTCAAAAATGAAATTTCATACTTGGGATTTATTATCGACAAAAACGGGATTAGGAAATCTCCAGAAAGAGTTACAGCAATTGTAAATGCACCAGCGCCAATAAATATACCTCAATTACAATCATTTTTAGGTTTAATACACTATTATCGCAACTTTATTCCGAACGCTTCAGCACTACTAAGTCCTTTATATAACCTCTTGCAAAAAAAAGTTAAATGGGAATGGACAACTGTTCAGCAACAAAATTTCGAAAAAATTAAATCCATTCTAACTTCGGACTTAGTGTTGACGCATTATGATACAAAAGCAAAATTATTATTAACTGTAGACGCGTCACCGACGGGCCTTGGCGCCATTTTATCCCAAATTAGTAGCGATGGTCATGAGAGGCTTTTTTCATTTGCATCCAGAACACTGAGTTCAGCCGAAAAAAAGTATTCACAAATACAAAAAAATCCACAGAGATAATTTTTGGAGTGAGGCGATATCACCAATATCTTTATGGTCGCACAGATCCTTTTATTTTACGTACGGATCACAAACCGCTCATATCAATTTTCGGTCCTTATAAAGGAATACCTACAGTTTCAGCGAATAGGTTGCAACGTTACGCAATATTCCTGGCCGCATACAATTACATAATTGAATATATTCGTAGCGTTAACAACAGTGCCGATTATTTGTCTAGCTCACACAAGGCTATCGATGAAAAAAGTGCATATGCCGAGTCGCAACTAGAAGATCGAGTTTGTGACGACCGGCGGGGCTATCACCAATCTTGCGGGAGCAGAGCAAGAGCCTAATATTTCGCAATCATCACTGTTAAACACCAATTTCGAATTATGAAGCAGCGGTCGCGTTGCAAGTAGCAATAAGTCTACGCTAGCGCCTCTATCAGGCGATTTAGGAGTTAAAAATGCATTTTCAATCGCTACGCGTCATAGAAAGCTCCAAAATCGGAATTATGAATGACAATAATCACGATTAGCGAGCGGTTAGCAAGCCATATGAACTGTCAAATTTGGGTTTACCTTTTTAATGGCTGCAAACTGATCGCTTTCTGATTGCAAAGCTAATATCAAATTAATTAAAGACTTTAGATTTTTAAAACATTGATTGTTAAAACAGATATCCACAAGAAATGAATCAAAGTCAAGTAACACAACTGTGTGGCAGGTCAGAGTACGCTTTTTCGTACCTAATACAATTTTCGGTTTAAACTAGTGTTTTGGGTAATTTTGTGTGTGTTTGTGAATTTTAACTCGCTAATAATAGTGAAAAGAATACTAGAGACATTGACTGTGCTGATTTAAAACCCAAAATTGCCTATAAAATACTGTTACCTACTATTAAAGAATCTAGGAAGTTGACAACATAAGATTACTAAAATCGAAGAAAATTGTATGAATTTAACGGCAAGATACTGAGACCTACTTATTCATTACACCATAAATGAAGTAGGAAAACTGTGCAGTTAAAACCTATAACCTAAAATATACCAAACAATTGAAGTTGTATTTGTTTGAATTGCGATACCTAACTACCCTTTCTTTTATGTTTGGTCAGTTTTCTGCCAGTATACCTACCCAACACTCACAACAATAGTTTTTAATCATTAGGGCAACTTAATTAAAAAAACAACTTTAAGAATTATACTGTAAACATATGTAATAAAAGTGAATTAGAAGAAATCTACCAATTTATATATTTCTATAAGGCAAAGAGCAAATACTGTCCTACAGCATATCCTACAGGTGTTCTTAAACACAATATTGCAATTAAAAAGTAGTTTGGAACAAGCTTAATCAGCTGATTATTACTCAACAGAATAATTATGTTAAAATATTTGTTGGTCAATTCTAATAATAATCTGTGTGTGCAAAATTTCATTTCATCATTGACACTCACTTAAACATATTGTATAAAGCATTAGTAGGATTTCTTTCATTACTCTTTTCAAACCCTAGAATATGCTGCTTAGCTCCAGGACCTACTTATTAGAACTTACTGTTTACCTTAATACCATATTGTTTATAGCTAATTTTCTAAATTATTTTGCAGATAATATGATGAAGATATGTTACAAGGTTGATATACCTGTGCTGTCATGATAGCAAAATGGAATTAACACCTGAATTTGTGAATACTGCAACTTTTCTGCAAATAAAAAAGGACAAAGTGTAGTCAGCAGTACTATCTATATATTAATAAATAAATGTTACTAAGGAATAAATGAAATATATATACACAACAAGCACACATGGAATGAAATATAATTGTTACCATAATACAACATAATACAATAAACTATAAAAACAAACCGGCATGTTTTGTTATACCACTAAGGTGCCAAACAAGCTTGTAGTCCGCCTGATGGTAAATGGTCACCGCAGAATATGGATACGTGCAACAACTAGGGCATCACTTGTAATAAAACTATTGACTTACCAACAACTTATTTACAAACATTAGTTCATAATTGTTGGTTGATGATGACTTAAAGCAGCAGTATAGAGACAGGCTTATTTTAATTCTACAAAATCATGAGATTACCTATTTATCACTTGTATTTGAAGCGTATGTAGGGATCTAGAGTAGGTATTGGCTTTAAAGCGTGACTATAACTAAGATTTGTTTACATACCTTCGATTGGAATTATTGTTGTCCAGAGGACCTAAGCCTTCAGGTACGACGTGGTTTTGGAAGATGCCACAAAGATTACGTTTTTAGATTGATAGACTAACACCTGCTACATCTACTATAACACCAACCTTTCTCATGGATTTCGTAATTGTTTTCTTTGTAGGTACTAGGTAAAGAAAAAGTAAAACAAGACGACGAATCAATGTGCCTTTTTATTTTACGGCACAGTTTTAGGAAATTACTTTTTGAATTTCTAAATAACCTAATTTTAAAGATTTCAATTTCAATGTAAACAAAGCAGTGTTACATATATAAAATTTCATAATACCCCAAAATGTAAAATATAAAATTTATTGTTTCTAAAGACTATCAACTACTACTATCATATATTAATATGTATTATTGTTTGTTTATGACAGTCATTTAAAAAAAGACATTACATATCAAGTTTCTCATAATATGGAGTTCTTTTAGTTTTATTAATAAAAAAACTATGTGTAAAACGATCATAACAGTTTACAAATTCCAACATTAAACGGCAAATTCAAAAAGAAGCAACGCTGACAACATTTTTAGTTAATACCGCTACTGCCTAATAGATGTGAAAAATTGTAAATGAGAAAATATTAAAATTTCTATATGACTATCGAAATTCCAAGAATAGTACGACAGATAAATCGCCAGCTGAGTTGTTATACGGTAGGCCCTTACGTTCTCGATTGGATATTTTAAATCCAAAAGATACTGAACCGTCACAACCAGCCACCGAACTTGCTCTAACGGTGTTGCGAACAGTGCTCGCAGATTAGAAATTATAAAGGAATTTCAAGACTATAATTTAAGGTCAATGATAAAGTATTAATTAAGAAATACAAAAACAAAAACAATTTTTTTGGGTAAAAGGTACGATAGATAAAATAATGGGAAAAAGTTACAGTTTTAATTCTAGATTCCAACACTCTGGTTAAAAGACACTTGAACCAAATTAAATGCAGAGAGGGTATAGATTTAACTCAAACTTCACAAAGGGAAATCACATGGGATCCTGAATTATCTGAAAATATGCATGAGTCAAAAGAGAGCGAATCTTCAGCCGATCACTCTATACTTTAAAATAATGAAGACTTGGAGGCAACACAAACAATCTTGACGACTGAAGAATCTCATAATGAAAAATCACAGCCTCCAGCAATCTCTTATGGTGAAATGGACCGGAGTCTCGAAGATAAAAATCCCAAAAATGTGATTTCATCTGAGGATTTGACACACTCGCTTCAGAATTCCCGCCAAAAACGTCAACGTCCTAAAGTTAATTACAAAAAAATCTTATAACATTAATTAAAAGGGGGAGATGTGTTGAGTATGTATATTTTCCTATGTGTGCGTGGCTGCGTCCACGCTCAATCTTTTTTAATAAAGCAGTGTAAATCAGACCGGCTTGCTAGTTACTTGTCTCCCTTTCTTTTTTACTATCGGATCTAACAGAAACCAAATGTGGGGGAGAGTCGATTTGCACCAACCACCTTAGCCCTGGATGAGAGGTGGCCTATCGCTACAACAATGCTTCAGACACAGTGCATATAAACTAAAGTAGCTATAAATACTCGTACATGTATCATAAAATGATAAACCTAAATCACCAGCATTAAAGTAAGAAGTGGTAAACTGAACGATACCAGCGATAGAACTATTATCGTTTTGCTAGTACTTAACGAAATATAATAATAATAATAGTAAGTCAGGATTGGGCAGAGTTGTAGGTGTAGTTAATCCCTAAAAATCGAATTAGGTCATCATATTTTATTTTGACTAAAAGTGCCCTCCTCTAAAGGATATAGAGTAATAACATTCCTTTCGGTAATTATTGCAATTTGAAGCCCATTGTTCAACCATACTGACTAGGGTAACAGCTTTTAGTAGTTTTTCGGTGGGTAGTGATGCAAAAAACTAATAAATATACAACCTGAAATAGTAGAACAAGTTCAGTTACACACCTCCGACGTTGTGACCTTTCTGGTTCAGTAAAATTTCAGTACAAATTGGATTATTTTTACGACTAAACAGGTGACAAAAGTTTAAAAGAGCCGTATTGTGGTTTATGACTGTCATAAAATGTAACGTGTCTTTAGATACACACATACAATACGAGGTGTATATTATGTCGTGCTTTCGCAGTCATACGTGTCATAATCATAACGCAGCCCTACACACACACACACATACACACAATAACTCTTTTGCATTTCCCACACAATGGTCGCTTCTTCAAGATCCTGTGTAAGGACTATAACGCTCATAATTTGATGTAGTTTAGCAGAAAGGACTTAACCCACAATATAATCAAAATGTTTTATATGTGCCAAACTGGTCCATAAGGTCGGGTCTTTCATTCTGGAAAAAGACCCAGCAGAAAACAACGTTCAAGCATTTTGAGTATGTTTTTACTCCTGCCGGCACTCCCGGAGTACAAGCCTTTTTTTTTTTGAAATGACGTGTTCACGTAAAGTGAAAACGATTCGCTCTTGACCTTTGGTTTGTTTGTAAACAATGGTCAGCTGTCAGGTTGTCAACTGTCAAGTCTGATTTTCTTCTTCAGCGACTCGTAAGCTGTAATAAGGTTGACTGTCCTGTCAATCATTTTACCTATCTATGGTAGAATGTTCATTGACATAAGATACTATTACTCTATAATGCTTATGTCAAATATGAACACAATCTACAATCTGAAGTTCTGAACCTTAAAACAACTAATTCTACTTGTTGTTAATACAGAGGCTACTCGTAACTCTGTCGGTAAATATTTAAATAGTGTCTTTGAAACTTAACAAAGAGACTAATTATAAGTTAAATATTTTGGGTTCACTTGGTGGACTGGCGATTGTTGCTCAGCACCAACGTACGTAAGGGTCTGAAAGTTAATTATAAGTTAAATATTTTGGGATCACTTGGTGGACTGGCAATTGTAGCTCAGCACCAACGTACGTAAGGGTCTGAAAGTTCATGATGAGACTTTCAGACAATTTAAAAGCGAACTTTGAAAGGATTTTGAATGTTGCTGTTTGTTTGAATGAAAGTGAGTGATACCAGAAGTTGTACATACTCATCAGCCATCTCTTATCATTGAAGAAAAGTGTCTTCAGGAGAAAAATTTTAAACGAGACTTGGTCTCATGGAAAATTTTTGAAACACGGGAGGGGACACTATAACGGAACGACCGTTTCCGGTGGTCCGTCTCCGGTAAAGGACCGGATGATGTAGGAAACGATAGAAGTTTCTGGGCATTCGCTCTTAGGTCCATTACCACTGTGGTAATTTAAATTTAGAGATCAAAGAATCTCTAGATGTTTGACATCGCTAAGTCAAAACAGTTCACTTTACGTAGATACTTGACGTAGTCGTGAAAAAATTGATAACCTTCCGACATCAGGGCGGTCGATCATAGTTCCTTCATAGGCCTCATTTGCCTTCGACAAGCCCCATAAGTCCACGCCATCGTACAAGTGTGAATATTGCTTGCGAAACTCGCAGTATCGAACTAGTTGCAACATCCAAAATAAATCTGATTTTACTATTGTGTTCTAAGGTTTGTTTGCCTGTTTGGTTTTATGTTTGTTTACCAGTTGAGTTTCGTGTTTGTTTGCCTGCTTGGTTTTATATTTGTTTGCTTGTTTGGTGTTTGTGATAGCGGGTTGGAGTCTCTCAGTGATTCGACTCACTTGCCTATCTGTGGTATAGATAGCGGTATCGTCCGCAAAGAGGGCTAGGTTGGTACCTATCGTTTTAGGGATATCGTTAGTGTACAGAAGGTACAAGATGGGGGCGAGCACGGACCCTTGCGGGACTCCTGCTTCTATAGGACGGGGGGAAGAGAGAGTGCCTTCGACTTTGTAGCGAAAGCTACGATTCGACAAATAGTCTCGTATGATGAGCACGAGACGATCTGGCAACTGAAAGTTGTACAGTTTAAAAATTAAACCGTTGTGCCAGACTTTGTAGAAAGCTTTCGCTACATCGAAGAAGACAGCGCCCGTGTGACGGGTCTTACCTAACGCTGGCTGATAGCCAGTAAGAATATGTTCCGTTATGCGGAGGACTTGATGGACGCATGAGTGTTTGGCACGAAAGCCGAACTGCTCATCTATTAAAATGCCTCTGGAGACTATAGCGTTCCGTAGGCGAGCGAGGAGGAGGCGTTCATAGAGTTTACCAAGGGCCTTTAGTAAACTTATGGGGCGATAGGAGGACGGCTCGGTACGAGCTTTACCTGGCTTATGGATGCCTATAACAATTGCATCTTTCCATTGAGATGCTTGGTGAGAAGGAGAAATGTTCTCCATAAGATCACCGAAGCGTTGGGCGCGGAGCTCAGCTACAGCGGTTCTTACACGGCGGTGTAAGTCGTTGAAGCGTGCTTTATTTTCGGTAGTGGGAGCGCGATCGCTAGCGCGGCGGGCCGCGTTACGCTCAGTCATTAGCGACCTGATGTGCTGAGGCAGGATTAGGTGGTGATAATCACCAACCGGCACCTGTCGTGAGCACTCGCCAACGGTGGCGGTCAGGTGGCTAGTGAGAGAGTCGATAGCTACGTTTAGATCGGTCGCGGAAGAGATTACGTTGGGAACGCGGTCTAGATGTGGCGAGCTGGGATTTTCGAGCAATTGCCCAAATTTATCCCAGTCCGTCACGGTTCTAGTGTCGGGAGGAGACTCCTAAGGGCAACCTAATCGGAGGATGACAGGGCGGTGGTCCGAGTCAAGTTCGTCAAGCACCTCTATAGAACGAAAGCTTAGCCTTACATTCTTTAGAAGTGCTATGTCCAGTACGTTGGGGTTGTTCCTAGTATTGTGGGGAAAGAAAGTGGGCGTCATGGGAGCGATAATGTCAAAGTTTAGTCTGTCAACTAAATCGTCAAGGAGTCTGCCTCTCCGTGAGGATACAGAAGAGTTCCAGCGGCGATGCTTGCAATTTAGGTCGCCGGCAAGAATGACGGCGTCGCCTTAATTTAAGAGCGACTGAAGGTCGCTCTCGAGCAAGTCTTTTAGGGGAGAGAGATAAACCGATGCAATGATGATCGGCTGATGGCCGGTCATCGCTAAGCGGCAGACGGATGCTTCTAAATTCGTAAGATCAATAGGGGAGCAATGCAGGGAGCGCCTGTAGTAGATGAGAGTGCCTCCGAGATTGGAGAAAGTTCTATCATTACGGACGGTGCGATAGTTCGCGATCGAAGGGGTACGGACAGCGGGCTTTAGGAACGTTTCCTGGATGAGGAAGACGTCCGGTTTTTGGGACGAGAGGAATTGCGATAATTCCTCTCTTTGGTTGCGGAGACAGTTGGCATTAAAATAGCCTATGGAGACGGACCGGGGTTTTTCGCGCGCGGTTGTGCAATCCATTTTGGTTTTAAGGTTTTGGAGCTACCCTGCGGAGGGCGGCGAAGAAGTCGCGATGCTAAGCCATGAAGCCGAGAATTTGAGAGACATCGGTGATCTGTACGTATTCGGCGTACACGATCTCAAAATAGGCTGGGTCGCAAACCCAAGAAATTTCGGCGAGAATGTCGAAATGCTGCTGCTCAGCCGTCTGAGCAGCGTTGCGGGGCAGCGCGAGAGAGGGGCGCGGGGGGGCAAGGCGCGTTTGCGCGAGAGGTGCGGGAGCACTTCTCATAGGCGCTGGACGCGGAATGTCCCGGGACATAAGAGGGGCGGGGTAGGGAATACCCGTGACAGAGACGGGCCCGGGGAGAGCAGACAAAAGTTTGTTGAGGACGGCTCCAGGCGTTGACAGCGGGGAGAGGTGCAGGCACGAGCGGAGCCTGTTGGCGGGGGGCGGGGGGACGCGATTTACCCTGTTTGGGTTTACGCGAGCTCTGTTTAGGAGCTTTGGGGCACCCGCGGTAATTCGCTGGGTGGCCTTCACTCCCACAGAGTACGCAAGCGACCGGGTCGGATGCGTTAGAGCGATCGCGATCACAGTCCGGAGTGGCGTGATCGCGCAAACATTTCACACAGCGCGGTCTGCGTCTGCAGTTGCGCTGCGCGTGGCCATATAATTGGCATCGGTGGCATTGACCCGGGTTCGACCGCTTGTGCGGAGTCTCGACCCGGACGCCCTTGAGGCTGCACACATCTTTAATGTTCAAGATGGCTTTGCCTTCTTTGGTCAGGTCTAGTATTACGAGCACCATGTCGTAGCACTCTGACTTATTACGGCCATTGTACATTCTATGTACTTCCCGAACTGGGAGGCCTTGAACGATTAGGTCGTCCTGAACAGTCTTAGTGGAGAATTCCTTAGGAACTCCCCTTATGACTGCTCGGAGAACGCGTTCCTCGGCCAGCGAGTAAGTATGGTACTCATACTTTTGGGCCGTGAGGGAAGCCGTCAGATTTCGGAAATCTGACGGTGTCGGGACCTGCACTTTGATGCCGCGCTCGGCATCATTGCGGGCGTGCGTATAATTTATCCGCTTGGCCTTCATAGCGTTTGCTATATTTGGCCAGGCCCCTTTGTCTTTGATGACAAAGTCCCGAAGTGGGACAGGCGGCCTGCGAAGAGGTGGCGGCGGGGGGGGTTGTGTCCATGGCGGCTATCTCAGGGCTGGCCACCGAGGTGGACGGGGTCGGGGACGGGGAAGCGCTAGGCGCTTTGAGGCGTTTAGCCTCGGAATCGGAGGGAGGAGGAGTAGAAGATTCCTGAGCGGATGCCGCCGAAGCCTTTTTGGACTTGGCGGACTTCTTCCGCTTTTTCCCCTTTTTAGTCCCCAGGCCAACCACTTTGAAGCCTTCGTCGTCCTCGGACAACGCCGACTCAGCGGACATTACGGCTGCTGGAGACCGGGGTGCGGTTTTGGAGGTTGCGGGGGGCGGGGTAGCGAGAGCGCGAACGAGAGAGCGAGCGAAACGCGGAACGCGGCGACAACAGGGAGGGTATCGATTTGTCGTACGCAATGTGGGCAGCCACATCCTGGGAAATGCAGGATTGGACCAGATCTGAGTGATCACGAAGGCATGCCCTTATGATCGCCCCTATCTGGTCCCGGGACATGCCGGTGAGTAATTCGGCCATCGCGCGGGAGTGGCTGAGGTGTCGCTTGTGAGTACCTAGTGACTCCCCACCATTGCTGGCGAGGAGCAAGAATACCTAAATGTGGCCAGGCGCCCCGCAGTGCTACGGATTGCCTGGTGTGTACCTAACTCCTACTCCTACGGCCGGGGTTACGTTGTCACCGTTAGGTTTCCCCCCAGCAACGAGACGTTTATGAACGAGAAACGTTAGGTAGACCGCAACTCTGAAAAGAGCTATACGATCTCACCCACCAGCCCTTGAGCACTCGGAACTGGATTTCTACAAACTAAAACGCAATCGATACTTAAAACGCGAGAATGCACGGAGCGGCGAACCGCTGAAGCGGAAATACTACGCTAGCGAATTAACACAAAGCCGGACTCAGACCGGGCGAACCGGTAACAGTCAAAGAGGCAAGCGAGGGTCACCGCTATGCGTAGTAGTTCCGCGACTACGAGAACACACACTCACGCACAAAAACACACAGTATCGCTTCGATAAACACTCGGTTATGGGTGCGTTGAAGAACGCACAAACACACTCAGAGCGGGCCGAGAAGCAATTTACCAGCCAATACACACTGCCAAGCAGCGCTTCAACACTCAGGCCGATTTTCCAGGAATTGCGGGCAATGATCCAAACAACAATTCGAGGTCGTCAGCGCTGAGGCAAAACACCACACAGGAATGCGCACCAGCTGAGTCACCACTGCACGGAGCACACTGAGAGCACTTGACGCTCTAAAACACGACCGCACAACACGAGAGTCGAATCGGGAATGTATGTACGGTGTAAGGGTAGGAAGGGCAAGGTAGCTTTGTATAAATAAACATTGATGGTGTATTCTATCTTATTCGAACAATTATAATGGTGCATGTGCGGAGCAACCGTAATTAACCTGATTTTTGACACGTGTTGTTGAAGGGACGGAGGAGGACCATACGAGCTCCTTACTGGACCTTCTGCTGACTACACATCCGGACGGATATTCTGCCTCAGTGGATGCGCCTCTCCTCGTACCACTGTCTCATTCGGACTCAAGTGTCACGCACACAACCCGATCCATCTGGGCCAACTTATAGGCGTCGTGTGTGGCATTATAAATTGGTAGACTGGGATAGATTTCGAGAATTTTATGCAGCGTACCCGCAAAGTAAAAAGTTCGAGGTTTAGTAAAAAGTAACTGCCAGAGCAAAATTTCAATTCATCGGCAAAATAGGTAGGTGACTAGCGAGCTATCCCTCTGGGAGACGTGCTTTCTGGTCGCTTGCCAGAGCTGCCGAAGGTAACCGATAGGCACTAGCCATTGAGAGTCAAGGGAAGGTATTGGCTTGTAGCCTGGCATAGCGAAGGCATTCGATCGGGTCTGGCACCAGGGTCTTCCATCGATGTTGCCATCTTACGGAGTGCCCGGGGGTATGTTCAAATGGGTGGCTAGCATTTTGTCCGGCAGACGCATACGAGCCGTAGTTAACGGTTTCAGCACTTAACTGTGAGAAACATGGTGTATCTCTCAATAACTAGGTAGGTATTTTTACTAATCACAACTTAAGATATTAAAAACTATAATGTAGGTTGTGTGTAGGTTCTTATCTGAGTGGGTTCGTACGGTATGTTGAATAATATAAATGACGTCATCTACCTACATCGGTATGTGTTTTAATATTTAAAGATTTATATCAAGAGGGGATATAGCTCAGTGGTAGAGCATTCGACTGCAGATCGAGAGGTCCCCGGTTCAAACCCGGGTGTCCCCTACATATTTTTTTACCATCTAGATGTTTACACCCTATTATTGAGGTCAAAGAAGAGAGGAGGTAATATTTACGGTGCAACAAACTTTTCTGCCCTTGAACATGGTGTTTGATCGCTAGTGTCGTTGTAAGTTTACACCATTTCAATATGGAGGGCGACTGTAGTTTTGATTTTTGACCGCCAGGTAAGAAAAGTTTGTTGTACTATATAAATTTCTTTGTTGAGTATCACTCAAAATAAATGTGCGTGTTTGTACCTATGTTTGTGCAATAATATAAAAAAACTGACGCTTCATTTTAAGCACTTAACTATCTTTAAACCACCCTTAAAAAGGAGGAAGTTTTTTAATTGACTTGGATATGGTTTTATTGACAATAAAACAGCCAAACAATAGGAATTTCATGCCAAAAAGGGTTAGAAGGACTATTTTGCTTTATATTAAAAACGAATATAATACAAAAACAACCAACGAACAGGCGAACATTACTTACTTATTCAGCTGACATTTAACAAGGCACAAATGTACAGTAAGTAGGTAGGACAGTCTGGAGACGCCACAGAACATTATAAGACTACCCAATAGAAATGCGATGTAAGCACGGCGAGCGTTCCACGATCTTGAGCAGACGCTCAATTCACTCTGAAACTCGCGAATCTGTCAGTTAGTTCCTCGCAGACTACACCGCTGTGTGTAGCTACGTGGTTGATGCGCAAAAATATTAAATATACCTTCCTGTGCAGTAATTACTTGCAGAGCAAGAAGCCAGGTATTAAATATGTCAAAGGGAGGAATATCTTTTCATTGGTGAGTAGAAGAATACATAATTATAGGGAAGGGAATTAACTTTACATAATTAAGGAAAATCAAAATTGTCATTGATAAACAATATCTTTAAGTATCAAAATACAAGCAATATACAGTACTGTCAATGTTCGTCAGAGTCGCAAAAAGGACCGTCTCTAGAAAGCAATGTATAAATGCCGTGAGCAACAGAGTCGTATGATCGATGCGTGTCTTTCTGGCAGTGACCTTAAATCTGAGAAGATACTTTGCCTCCCCTTGTGTGTTCTACCGCTTGTACAATGGGATGTGTTCCGAGGAATTGTTCGAAATTATGCCCACGGCTACTTTTTACCATCGCACCGCTCGCCATCGGAATTCATTGTCACAATTTAGAACCGAAATGGTCGCGTACAGTGCCGTTTCAGATAAACTTCCTCCAGCAAACGCTTGGGTTATGGAATGAGCTCCCTGCCAAGGCTTTCTCTAAGGATGGGGTTCTTCAAGAAATAAGTGATTATGCCTGGCCCTGGTGTTGCAGGCATCCATAGGCTTCGGTGACCGCTTACCATCAGGTCGACCGTTTTTATCCCAATTTTTTTTTAAATTTCCTACAGGAATATCTATTAACGAATTATACGCGAACGAACTATCTACAGCTACAGATAGCTTATTATAGCAAACATGCCGATGAAACAAAGAATAAGGAAGCTTACATAGAAAGTCCACGCCAATATCCGAATTTAGCGCGTGCAAATCTAGTCATAATATAAAAAGACAAATTACCCTGAGTCATGATCCTAAAATAACTTATATGTACCAAAAGATCTTCGTTGATCTGTTGCGATGTAAAAGTGCACCGCGGTAACATTTTGAAAAAATAGTAACATGGGAAGATTATCATATGTTATTATCTAGCGGATAACAGCTATTTCTGCAACAAAAATTACCATTGCGACGAGAATAAGAAATGTCTCGCGGCTTTACTACAGTACAGGCAATAAATAAGATGTGACTCACTGTTATACTACTGGCATAAATTCCATCGCCATCGGGATACAATTTTATGTCCTTCATCTCTGCAAATATTTCCTTGACAAATTTAGGTTCAATTGGATACTCCGTCACGGCGTAAGGAAATTACAAACAACCATACGCATTTACATAGGTGCTAGGAAGATTAGGGTAGGGTCATTAATTAAACAATCATAAAAGTCTTTCCTTGAGATTTCTAACTAATTTTTAATTACGAAAATCTGCTAAATTGTTTTGGCAAAGAAATCTTCAAAGTTCTAAATGCTTACAAAAAGTTTACAATTTTGCGAAAGCATAGCCATAGCCATGATAGTGCTTTAAGCCCTGAGTAAAAGCTTTTTTTGATAACAATGATTAATTTGTTTCATGTATTTCAATGAAAATCTCAGTGAGTTGAGATGTAGCTGACCTAGTCAAGCACGCTCAGTTACATATCGCGTTATCCTTGTTTCACTCAAGTTTCCTGTCACGTAGTACTGGCTCGTAAACGGTACCGATCGGGAGTTTGCGTCGGTATTCTTTTGCGACAGTCAAACTTCGTTAGTTATAAAATTATTCTTGTTCTAGTGAGTGGCTATCACATACTTACTGTGAAGCAGCGTGGGACAGCATCCTACCGGGTGAATTACCAACGTGATTAGAGCGCAGGCTGCAGACAACTCAAGAGCATAAGAGAAGACATAAGAGAAGCTTAGGTTCTACAGTGACGATAAAAAAAATATGACAATGATATGAAAACAGAAGATCCAATTTAGATAATTAATTTAATTTAAGATAGAAGAAGAAGATTTACATTTCTATTTTAAACTGAGCAATGGCATTTCTTTAACATTTTTTATAATTTTTTAATACAGTTGCTTGAAAAGTGTCTATAACAAAAAATAAATAAATATATACTTTGGACATTACACACAGCGCCGTCTGGCCTCAAAGTAAGCAAAGCTTGTGTTATGGATACCAGAAAACTGATACAGATACAAATATTACTTTTTTTTGTAAATTCATACATATTATACATAAATACACCATGACTCAAGACAAACACAAATGTTTTTTTTTTTATTACATAAATGTTTGTCCAATGCAGGAATCGAACCCACACCCCAACAGTAGTCGGCCACACTTCCAACTAGGCTGCGAGAGAGTCACTCAAAAAGGCAGTTAACTTGGGTTGTAAGTACCACATTGCACTCTAGTGCAAGGATAGGACGTGGCGAATAGTGGAGAGTTACTACAGTTACTCGTGGCTATGCTTACATGTAACTACAGCTACTCGTGGCTATGTTTACATGTAACTACAGCTACTCGTGGCTATGCTTACATGTAACTACAGCTACTCGTGGCTATGCTTACATGTAACTACAGCTACTCGTGGCTATGCTTACATGTAACTACAGTTACTCGTGGCTATGCTTACATGTGACTACAGTTGCTCGTGGCTATGCTAACATGTGACTACAGTTACTCGTGGCTATGCTTACATGTTACTACAGTTACACGTGGCTATGCTTACATGTGACTACAGTTACTCGTGGCTATGCTTACATGTGACTACAGTAACTCGTGGCTATGGTTACATGTGACTACAGTAACTCGTGGCTATGGTTACATGAGACTACAGATACTCGTGGCTTAGCTTAAACATGTAACTACAGCTACTCGTGGCTATGCTTACATGTGACTACAGTTTCTCGTGGCTATGCTTACATAGACTTAATCGAAGATCAATGTGTTCGGCTAATTATAATCTTCTCGTTCATTTGTTTCAGCTGGACGTTATCTCCAAATAATATACATGTTTTTATTGTTTTTGCTTTACCAAAATAGAAGCTTGTATATGTTACCGTTTCTATTTTGGTAAAGCAAAAACAATAAAAACATGTATATTATTTGGAGGATGACCCCTTAAATTCCAACTTTTAGATTTTTATGTTTTATAGAAAGACACCATATTAACACAATGTTCTGGTAAAATTTCAGGCTTATACTTCTATCTAAAGAATAAAGCCTTGTAAAGGTCACAGAGACAGACAGACAGACAGTTTGTAAAAACTTTGTAAAAATGCTTACAGTAATGGGGTCACAGAAATTAAGGTGTGTACCAAATTTCAACTTAATTGATCCACTGGGGATTTGGAGAAAATTGCCTGTGACAGACAGAGAGACTCACCAGTGATCCTATAAGGGTTCCATAATCTTTCGTTTGGACGTGCGAAACCCTAAAAAATGTATATAAGTACTCGAATGTATTTGTATCCTAGAATTTATTAAGGCTGGGTTACACCAACTAACTTTGATTATCCTAAATGGGAGATTGTATGAAAATTTGCATAGTCAGCTATTTTAAAAGCTTTTATGTAACTTGCAATGTATCAATGTATGTTTGTTTTGGTGGAATCTTGCTACTCAATTTTGAAGCAGATATCTTCAACCGATTGAGCTGAAATTTTGTATACACGTTTAGTTTGGATGACAATTCACGATAAGCTGTGTGACGTCATTTTTAATCCAATATGGCGGACCATCCAAGATGGCGGAATAGTTATTTTAAGTGCATTTTTACAATATAGGTATTAAATGAAAGGGCTTGCCGATAATAATTAGAAAATAACTAAAAAGTAAAAAATAAATTAAAATAAAAAAAAACTTTAAAAAAAAAGCTTTTCTGTAAATGCTCTACACAATTTATATGATCATAAAAGCTTGTCGCGAGGTTTGCGTAAGTACCTATAAGTATTTGATTTAATTGAAATTTAAAAAAAAATTTAGCAGATTAAGTTACTCAATTAAATAGGTACTAGTTTATTTATTCAAGTAAATCGCGCGACAAGCTTTTATGATCATATAAATAGTGTATTGATAGTTAAAATTTTAAAGGAAAAATTATTTTCTACTTTTTAGAGCATTTAAATAAAAGCTTTTTTAAAACTATACTACGTTTTGGGGAAGTCTTGTAAAAATGAATCATAAATGCCAAAAATTAAACGTAGAACAAAAGTATGTAATGAAAAGACCATGCCTACTTTTAATTATGTTTAATAATGAAACGTTTTTAATATATCACATGGGTATCACACATTTTCTATCACACATAATACATAATATGTAGCGAGCGACGTAACAACGATATTTTAATCGGTCTCTCTGAGCGAGCGTCTCCAAACAAATCAAAATTTAAACACAGGTGTATTTTTTTTCCTAAATGAAATGATCATTTAAATTGAATGTTTTAATACCTATTATCAAAAGTATTGCAGTACAAACCGGCTAAGTGCGTGCTGCACATGCATTAAGTTAGGGTTCCGTAGAATGGGAATTAACCCTTTTAATAAAAACTATGTGAAAAAAATACCATTCATACTGTATGACGTCACAGACGTCAAATTAACGTTTACATTTGTAAAATGACAGGCGGAACCATACCATAAAAATCCTAGGTCTGTGGGTGGAGCACCAGTTATGATTCAGATATTTTTGGGCGAATGAAAACACGAAGTTTTCAATGGCAGCCTGTGCGGCGGTAGGAATGACATCATAGCTAACTTTTGACCGCTTTTGTAGCTTAAGATTAACGCGTCAATTAAAATTAAAACTAACTTCTGGATGTTTTTGTAATAAAACATTTTTGCCTTATAGTACTTACATATACTAACAATTTATTGTTTTTGAAAACTTGGAGACTACCTTATTGCTCGTAACAAAGCCGTTATTGCAAACGCTTTTCCCTCTAGTGTTATTTAAGTTGCTAATGTTGTAGACGTGCTAAATCACTTATAGGGAATTTGGGCTACTTTTCTGTGTTTGAGTTTGAGTGCGAAGTTGGCCCATTGGAATCAACGGATTCCAATAAAATTTGAATCAACGGACTATCCTGATGTAGGTATTTGTTTTTTTCGTTTTTTTTACATTTAGCTAAAAAAGATCAATAACTCACGAAAATACTATGATTTTTAATGTTTTTGCTGCCCGGTATAAATGGAGTTACACGACTAAATATAACATAATTTTAGTCCAATTCTAACAGCATACATACACGCAAGTTTATTTTTAATCTTCAATGTTTTCCCACAAACAGTCCATAATAAAAGCATTTAAGTATATATATATCACTCTTTCACTAAGTAGCCTAAACCTTTCATTTCCCTATCGAACCTTTCATCGCGATACTTCTTTATCTTGTTTAACCAGAGTCCAAAAGATGCCAGGCTTCTGCAAGTCCCTCCGTACCTAACTGGCAGGCACTCAGGGTCTATATGCTGCTGAAGGGAATTCAGATCGCAGCCGTGGAAGTAGATCTTGTCCCACATTTGCTGCGGGATAAACCTCTTGAAAAGATAGAAGAAGGTATTCAGGATCCAGGAGTAATTGATGATGTGGCAAGACTTCAGTTTCGCTGGCGTGGCTAACTGAAAGCAAAGTTGTTTTTTAAATACCTGAGAAACCTTAAAAGCTGGTTTATGTCTTACCGCTATAGGAGCATTGCTGTTACTATGTTATGGGTTTAAGGATAAGGTAATTATTTAGTAGCTTCTCTAAATTAGGCCTAAGAATGACAGTTTTACTTTTTAATGGGAAGCGATTTCCTTATCAAATCGAAATTATTGTTATTATTTCGGCTAATCGGAGTTCGAAAGATATGACGCCTCTGCAAGCTCCTCGTATGGTGCTGAAGGTACTTCCAATGGCAGTCGTGGAGATCATGCCCCACATCTGCTGAAGAATTAACCTCTTGAGTACTATTACCCATACTGTGATGTTGGTACGTACAATTGTCTATCACGTGTTTTATTATCAAGAATATTACTAGAGATGACTGACTTGTATTTATCATTGTCGCTACATAACATGAAACCCAGAAGTTACAAGCATTTAGGAACTTTAACCAGGCTTTAACTTAAAGTTACTGGCCCTGTCACTAAATTCTGACGATGTGTCCACCGTATAGGGCGTTTCAATTAACTTAAATAAAACTAAACTTGATTATGTTAAGCTCATTCAAATCCATTTCTGTTCAGCTTTGTGTAAACTATAGTTAGAAACCTGTAGGTACGCTATTAACAAATAAATACTTGCATCAAGTGCACCAGCCGTACAAATTTGAAAGCAATTTTAAGTACGTCGGGGTACACACAAGGGTGGACACTAGGATTATAAAATAAATTCTACACACCCCCATCAAGCAAACGATCTGGTAAGCGATAGTGGGGGTGAGCGTTGCCACCTGGCGGAAATTTATCCCCTCCAGATCCACAAGCACAGTGCCTCCCAGCACCTGCATCTTCGGTTGCCGGATGCCAATCTCTGTTATCAGCAAACCAGCACGCACCAAATCTTCAACTGGGAAGTCATTTGGATCCCACGTTCCTAAAACATTTCACAAGAAAAATATCTTCAATCCTCAAAAGATTGACGTTTAGCCAAGAATTATTTATGTTTTACACGAAAGGAAACATTTTTTTATGTATCAGAGACAGTTTCACTTCAGTTCGAAACGTATAAAGATTATTAATACCTAATATTATAAAGTTTATTGCCTTTAGAATAAAAGGCAAACCAACATTAGATATTTATTAAACTGCCCACTAACCTAACTAACCATGCACATTTCCTTAGCAGCCTCATTCGTCCCCACTGTTCAGGCACTGCCTACTCCCACCGAGGGTGATTCGGACCATAGTCCACACGCAGGCCCAGTGCGAATTGTGGACTTCAGATGTATTTTTTTTTACTTATGCAGGTTTCCTCACCATGTTTCCGTTAAAAGCCAGTGGTGTAATTAAATAATATACTAGGGAAATTAAGATTTTTTATACCACTAAGGTGGCAAACAAGCGAACGGTCCGCCTGATGTTAAACGGTCACCGTGGCCTATGGACGCTTGTAACACCAGGGGTATCACTCGCGCGTTGCCGACCCATCAAAAATCCAATTACTTCTTTCTTGAAGAACCCCATGCTGTAGTCCTTACAGAAAACCATGGCAGGGTGTTCATTCCACAACCCAAGCGTTCGCGGGAGGAAGTTCCTCGAAAACCGCACTGTACGCGACCATTTCGGTTTTAGAGTGTGAGAATGAATTCCCTGCCGATGACAGGTAGAAAGTAGCCGTGGGCATCATTTCGAACAATTCCTCAGAACACATCCCATTTTACAAGCGGTAGAACACACACAAGGAGGTCTCCTCAGACTTAAGGGTTCGATACGGCAAGCGAGTTTGGGATCGTCGTCAATTCTCACAGCCCGTCGTTGAACTGAGTCAAAAGGGCCAAGCTAGTATCCGGCTGCACCCGCTCAGAGATGGCAGCAGTACTCCATAAGGTATTGTAAAGCAGCAATCTCTGCCCCGACGTGAAGTACTGCTTCGCTCTGTTGAGTACACCTAGTTTTTTCGACGCCAGCTTCACCTTGTCTTGCAAATTATCTCGGAACTGAACATCGCATTGATAGGCAACAAATCCCACCAGTCTGTGTAAATAAAGTCCCTGTTCCATACAGTGATACGGTAAACAGCTTAGGTATTATTATCGATGAAACTCTATCATGGGGTCCATGATAGAGGAAGAAGGTGTGTATTCCAGATTTGGTAAATGGAGAGCCACTTGAGCTTAGAACGAAACTCTGATACTTACTTCTGATATTTGGTTAAAGCAATTTGCTTAAATAGATATAACCGTTTAGATAAATTATGAAGACGCTCAAGTTTGTTTAACTGCTCTTTAGTAAGATCGTGAAAGCTTACGTCGCCATAATCAAAAACCTGGAGTAGTAATGATTGTGCAAGCGCAATTTTGGTAGGAATTAGAAGGAGAATCTGGAGTTTTCTTAAGGATTTTATAAGGGCGAACAGTTTTCTACTTATTTCAGTCAGTTGATGATGCCAGGATAACGTGCGATCAATGTAAATGCCTTAGTTTTTCACACATTCGCTGAAAGGAACACAAACATTATTACACATGATGGAGGGAAACTGTTGCCACAAATTTTTATCAATAAGTCTTAAGCTTTCTACTACGATACTATGATGATTCTGTGTTTTATTTGGTTTTATTTTTAAACCGTTTGATTCACTCCAGGCTACAATCTGTGAAATATCTGCATTAATTGTGTTTATTGCTTGGTTTAAATTTTCAACGGAGGATTATGAGTTGATTTGGAGATCATCTGCATACATATGATAGAGAGAAGAAATTTGAGATGTATGAAAATAGTAAAGAGAAGTGATGACAACACGCTTACTTGTGGGGCACCAGTAGAAATATCATACCAGGAAGATGGATAATAATCAACTCGAATGCGTTGACCGCGTCCACAGTTACTGTGGAATCAGTCAACTGCCGTTGGAGATATGTTAAGAAAACGGAAGCGTGCTAATAGTATGTAAACATCAACGGTATTAAAAGCATTACTAAAATCGAGTAATGAGATTACTCTCAGCTGTTTGTTCTCCATTCCCAATCGAATGTCATCAGTTATTTTAATTAGCGAAGTAGTCGTACTGTGACCTGGACTGAAGCCGGATTGATATGGATCTAGTTAATCATTTTGGTTCACAAAAAACTGCTACTTTTTTTTTTAATAACACGCTCTAAAACTTCGGAGAGAAAAAGAAGAATGGAAATGGGTCTATAGTCAGAAAAGAAGGAAGGATCTGTTGTTTTAGCAGAGGTATAATTTGAACTTCGGAACTATTATGTCGTATCATGTACTACCCGATATTTCACTTTACCATTATACATACATACTATAAATGATCAGCAAAACAGACAATGAATGTAAAAAAAATAAGGTTACGTGTGTGAGTGAGATTTTTGTAACGAGCCCTTAAATTGAATATCTCACGCGACGCTGCTCTTTTTTCATACATTTCCATCCCGAAAAATATCTAAAACAGGCAAAAAATTATCACATAACGTAACATAAAAGTTTATTTACCAAATCTTAATATGGATAACCTTCCCACATCTGGACGATCCATTAAGAGCCCTTCATAAGCGGCCTTCACCTTGGTCAGACCCCAGAGGTCCACGCCGTCGTACAAATGTGGATACTGCTCTCGGAACGTGCAATAACGGACTAGCTGTAATCAAGCAAGGAATAAGAGCTGATTATATCTTTTTATTTAATTCACATAACTCTATGAATATATCTGTTTAACTAAAACTGTGATGGTATAGTATAGACTTTTCTAAACTGATGATGATAGTACAATATTGCATATCTATCAATGACCTTCTATCTATATCATTAATAACTTACTACATACTACATTAATAACTTCGCACCAGTGCTAAAATCCCAGTAACGTTTTTTGTAGACGTCCGGTTTTTTGGTGGTCACAAGACCAATTGATCAAACGGAAAGGACAAAAAAATACGTGACAAAGCGCGCGGTTCGTTAGATCATTGGTCTAAAAGTAAGGGCTCTTAGATTGTAAAATAATGTGTGTATCCATACTCTTTGGCTGGGCAAGACTATGGTGTATATTACTTTGACAGACGAAGAACTACAACAAACCATTTTGGTTGCTAACCTGCGGCTATGATTGCTAGAATTGCACTAAATAAATAGTGACGCAAGAACTGTGACAGTACCAATAGAACTATCCATTACTATCTCGCTAAGTAAAGTATTGTACAATCAGGTATGGCAGATAGTGAGCTCTGGTGAGAGGAGTAAACTTACAAGTCGGTGCGCTCTGGGAACAGTGAAGGATCGAGCTCGCAAGAACCTCAGCAGGAAGGTGTCATCCGTCCGGTATGGAGAGCATTCGCCGCGTTCTGACACAAATGTAGACAACATTCATTAACAACAAACAAACAACATATGGAATATATTCTAAAAAATAAATATCTGGAAATATTATATTGCTGATTAAAAGATAAGATCAATAGAAAAGGTCTCATAAAATATCGGAAGCCTCTTTTAGATTTATGGATTATTACGCGAGGGTTAAGGACCTTCTTCCATATTAGTTTAATCTTGTTTGCAGATTTTCCGTTGAACCTATATTTTAAAAAAAAGTCGGGTTGCACTCCGAGAGTGCCGGCAGAAGTGAAAACATACTAGCTTTTTTCATCCCGTCACTTAAAATACATATTTATTTATTATAAATAATAATGTTTATTTACTTTTTTGACGTAGTATATTTCACATCTCAATCTGTCATAGAATTAAAATCCCATATCCAACCTCCCGGTACTACTCATAATCGCTATATACCACAGAACATTATAAGACTGGGGTGTACCCCAGTAGAAATGCTATGTAAAACGGCGAGCGTGCCACAATCTTGAGCAGACGCGCACTTCACTTCGAAACTCGCGAATCTGTCATTTAGTTGCTCGCGGACTACATCGCTGTGTGTTGCTGCGCAAAAATATTTAAAATGCCTTCCTGTGCAGTAATTACTTGCAGAGCAAGAAGCCAGGTATTAAATGTATCAAAGGGAGGAATATCTTTTCATTGGTGAGTAGAAGAATACATAATTATAAGCTTTTACATAATTATAAGAAAAATAACCTTTAAATCAAAATTGACATTGATAAACAATATCTTAAAGTATCAAAATACAAGCGATATGCATTACTGTCAATGTTCCTCGGAGCCGCAACAGGCACCGTGTCTAGAAAGCAATGTATAAATGCCGTGAGCAACAGAGTCGTATGATCGATGCGTGTCTTTCTGGTAGTGATGTTCTACGATATTTTATTGCTTTTGAGTTTGAGTTTGAGTCTAGTTTGACAGCTGTCATTCAAAATGAAGATCTTGATGAAATCTATCACTTGTGTATAGAAACGACTAGTCTACGATCAAAATTTACGGAGATAACGCCATTTCTAGTTTGACAGCTGTCGTCCGAAATGGAGATCTTGATGAGATCTATCATTTCTGTAGGGAAACGACTTGTCTACGATCAAAACTTACGGAGATAGATGAAACCGTTTCTAGTTTGACAGCTGTCATCCGAAATGAAGATCTTGATGAAATCTATCACTGTAAAAAAACTACTAGTCTACGATCAAAAGTGTAAGTCCCATCGAAATCTTCATTTCGGATGACAGCTTTCAACCTAGAAACGGCTTTATCTCCGTAACTTTCGATCGAAGACTAGTAGTTTCTTTACAGAAGTGATAGATCTCATCAAGATCTTCATTTCGGAGGACAGGTGTCAAACTAGAAACGACTTAATCTCCGAAACTATTAATTATAGACTAGTAATTTCTTTACAGAAGTGGTGGATCTTTCCAAGCGCTTAATTTTTTGCGGAACATTGAAATTAATGTATGGGTACCTGTTGAATAGGGATCCAAAAATGGAACTGAGGTTTTCAAAAAATCTTTTTTGATGTGAAAACTTCTTTAACGGCTTTCTGCACTATTTTTGTGATTGGTAAAAAATGTACAGGACACGTAACCTAATCGAAAATTCGTAAGATGGAACTCACGTCAGGACACGTGACCTTTATTAACATTAGGTTAGTTTTTACTATTAGTATATAGCGATTATGAGTAGTACCGAGAGGTTGGATATGGGATTTCAATTCTATGACAGATTGAGATGTCAAATATACTACGTCAAAAAAGTAAATAAACATTATTATTTATAATAAATAAATATGTATTTTAAGTGATGGGATGTAAAAAGCTAGTATGTTTTCACTTCTGCCGGAGCTCCCGGAGTGCAACCCACCTTTTTTTTAAATATAGGTTCAACGGAAAATCTGCAAACAAGATTAAACTAGTATGGAAGAAGGTCCTTAACCCTCGCGTAATAATCCATAGATCTAAAAGAGGCTTCCGATATTTTATGAGACCTTTTCTATTATTCTATCTTTTAATCAGCAATATAATATTTCCAGCTATTTATTTTTTAGAATATATTCCATACGTTGTTTGTTTGTTATTAATGAATGTTGTCTACATTTGTGTTAGAACGCGGCGAGTGCTCTTCATACCGGACGGATGACACCTTCCCTGTTCCCAGAGCACACCGACTTGTAACTTTACTCCTCTCACCAGAGATCCCTATCTACGATACCTGATTGTACAAGTATACTAAGTAGTAATATAAGTATACTTTACTTAATATGTAGTATACTTTACTTAGCGAGACGGTTATGGATAGTTCTATTGGTACTGTCACAGTTCTTGCGTCACTAGTTATTTAGTTGAATTCTAGAAATCATAGCCGCAGGTTAGCAACCGAAATGGTTTTTTGTAGTTCTTCGTCTGTCAAAGTAATATCAAAGATATCTAAGATCTAGATATATATATATCGAGATAGATATCTAATATCTAAGATCCATCACTTTTGTAAAGAAACAACTAGTCTACTATCAAAAGTTACGGAGATAAAGCCGTTTCTAGTTAGACAGTTGTCATCCGAAATGAATATCTTGATGAGATGAATGAAAATGAAATGAAATGAAAATGAAAAATGAATTTATTTCAGTTCAACTAGTTACATGACACTTGTTACGCTACTTCTTACAATAGGTTACCCTGTGACGTAAGAAGCAGGCTCTCTGCTCGTACAATATGAAATAAATTATGCGGTTAGTAAGTGATTAAAGAATAAAAAATAAAGTTACAGTAGTTAGTTTTAATTTCCCTTCCATACCATGTTATATAGAAAAGAAATCGAATACAAATTAGTGCTGACATTTAAGAAGATCATACAAAAGTTTTAGCAGTTAAGTCTGTAGCAAAATATATAATAAATATTAAAATGACCTAAGAAAATAAAATTAAAATTAAATTAAGATCATACTTTTATTTCCAACAGTATTTCGGTTTCATCATAACTCAGAATACAGAGCCAGTCAAACAGAGTCTCCTTAAATTGTCTTAGAGTATATTTTTTAACATTTTTATGATCTTTCAACAGTTTATTATAAAGAATGGGGGAGATAAAGTTGAAATGTCTCGCAGCAAATGCAGATCTGACACTATGTAGAGGACACTTCTGTACTCTTTTAGATCTATTCTTATGTAAAGAAACTACTAGTCTACGATCCAAAAGTTACGGAGATATAGCCGTTTCTAGTTTGACAGCTGTCATCCGAAATGAAGATCTTGATGAGATCTATCACTTCTGTAAAGAAACTACTAGTCTACAATCAAAAGTTACGGAGATAAAGCCGTTTATCGTTTGAGAGCTATCATCCTATATGAAGATTTTGATGAAATCCATTACTTCTATAAAATTTACAAAAAGATACCCTGGAGGAGTAATGACAATTACGAGCAAGTGTGATAAAAAACTAACCAAACAGAAAAAATGTGCACAACGCCGCTATAGACGTTTTCACTGCAAAATTATAATAGGCGTGGCATCAGGTTTCCGTCTTGGGAATTTTTATGGCGTCGCATTAGGGTTTCCGTCTGACGAATTTTTTGATCAGCCTGACGCTAGTTTATCATTTTTTTACCCATCACAAATAGTAATGTTTGTTTATTTACTTTTTTGACGTATAATATTTGGCATTTCAATCTGTCATAGCCTAATTTAAATTAATCTGACGCGAGTTCCGTCTTATGAATTTTATATAAATTTTCGATCAGGACACGTGACCTGACGCGAGTTTAACATTTTCTACCCATCACAAAAAAAAGTGCAGTACGCCGCTCAAGAAGTTTTCACTTCAAAAATCATGTACAGCATACAAATACAGCTAATTTAGAGACTCATAGCCTGCACAGATATACATATTAACTGTCTGTTCCTTTGAAAGCTACTTACCATAGATCATTTCCCTAAGCTCTGCAATTGCTAATGCCCTGGTTGCGGGATTCTCATTACACTCCACTTTAGCCAGCTGTAGCAACTCCGGGCATTCTTCAGTATTCACTTCTGCTTCAAAGGCGATCTCTAGGAAGCACTCGAACATTCTGCTGTCCTTGTAATTTATGTTCTGTGAAATAAAAGAGACAGTTTAACATCACATAAAAGTGATTTTTTTTTTCAATTGAATAATTGTAAAAACACTGCCAATCAATCAATCAAATAATATTTATTTAAATAGGTTTCTAAGAACACTTTTGAATCGTCATTACAATCTATTTAACACTGATAAATTCTGCCGAAAAGAGCCGACATAACTGTTTAAAAAATAAAACGATTCTTTGAAAATCTACTAATAAGTATACAATCTATATTGAAACACTTAACAATATAAATAAGTTAGTAAAGCTATATAATAATTTGGGTATAATACATGTCAATTTGAAATTTTGTTTTTATGTAGCATAGGGAACGCACCACGTAAAGCGTTAAATATTCTCAATCGTGTGAAGGAATGCAGATATTTCATAAATTAATAATACTATGAATAGTCTTAGAAGAATATTATTTATATTCTTGCACAATCATATACATACATACATACATACATTAAAATATATACAAATACAAATTTATCAAAGAACTAATATGACTAAACAAAATAAACTTACATAGTATAATGATATACCAACTGCAATTTGCCATCGGCCCCTCGGTGCCAGAGGGGCTCCAATCGCAAGAGGGCGCAACACACAAACATGCAAACATACACATATGCCTACACACACTCACAGACGTTGTATATCACAAAGTAGCCCAGATCCTACACGACAGTCCGAAAACAAATGCACACCATTTAAGTACTGTCACTTGGGAAGCAAGATAAGAGAAGAAGAAGTGTCAGGAAACTTACCGGCTGTACCAATCAATCTTGACGCAAACCTACATCACTTGTGTGTACGAGCATAAGTATAGGAAACAATAGGTATGTAGACTTTTTTGATTTTATGGTATGAGTATGTGTATCAACTTTGTTTGACCAGCGTTCCGCGTGAAAGGTGGTGAGCCCATCGCCATTTTCGCCACAACACTTCTTTTTTACAGTGTATCAGGAATAACTTGAGAAATATCGCCTATTCGTATCATCGTATAATCCCTATTATCTATCGACCTATATCACTTCTAATTGGCTGTCGAAAATATAAGAAGTGTTGGTCAATAAAAAGACTAATTAACTATCACATAATTCTGCCGATGCATTCTTTTGGAATGGAACTTGATGTTGGCCGCAAATGTAAAGGATTTTTTTTTAAATCTTGCGTAATACCTGTATAAGTGTTTCTATATCTGAATATATATTCGTGTGGGCGCTGGGCTACTTCGTCATGCACAACGTCTGTCAATTTGTGTGATGGACCCTCTCGCGTTTGGATCTTTCTTGCATCTGATTGAGTAAGTTATTTTTTGTTTACTTCTATTGATTCTTGATATATATGTGTTTGTGTTGTATGTATATTTATGTATGTGTGTGCATTTACATATATGTGTGTATTTAAACATGCAAAAGCTGTTGGTAGCGGCTCTGCTCGCGCTAAAGTAAGAAAGTTTGCCATAGCAAGCAATAGCTACAGCTATAGTTTATCCACGTGGCATTTGGGTTTTTTTATATCAATAGGGTGGCAAACAAGCTTGCAGTGCGTCTGGTGGTAAGCGGTTACCGCAGTCTTAGGACACTTGCAACATAATGGGCCTCAGTCGCACGCTGCCGACCCTTTAAAAATCTTATTACTTCTTTCTTGAAGAACCCCATACTGTAGTCCTTAAAGAAAACCTTGGCAGGGACCACATTCCACAACCTAAGCGTTCGTGGGAGAAAGTTTATCTTAAATAGCACTGTACTGTAGGTTCTATGATATAAGGATGAATTCCCTGCCGGTGGCGAACGGTGCGATGGTAGAAAGTAGCTGTGGGCATCATTTCGAACAATTCCTCAGAACACATCCCATTGTACAAGCGGTGAACACACACAGGGAGGCAAAGTCTCTCTTCAGACTTAAGGGCGACTTCGATACGGCAAGTGCGAGTTTGGGATCGTCAACAATTCTCACAGCCCGTCGTTGAACCAAGTCAAACGAGCCAAGATGGTATCGGGGTGCACCGCGCAGAAATGGCAGCAGATTTCCATATGAGCACACGGGGCTGGACTTGCGACTTTTAAGTACTGCTTCGCTCTGTTGAGTACACCAAGTTTTTTGGACGCCAGCTTCACCTTGTCTTGCGAAATGATCTAGGAACAAACTAGGCAACACCAAGTATCTATCTGCAGTCAGAGACCTTGGGCAGAGTGATTTCGATTGATCTCCACGCTTTTTGTTCCCAACGGAACGAGAAATGTATTCCACGACCCGTATAATAAGTACTGTCATCTGTAATTCGATGGCTCTGATCGATTGCCCTTTTTGAGCACCGGGTGTACATTCGCAGTTTTCCTTGAAGACGGATGTCTAGTTTAGTAGGAAAGCGTGAAGAGGTGCGTGAGTATAAGACACAACTTAGGAGCACATTGTTTAAGCACCACTGCTAGTATACCGTCTGGTCCACTCCATTTATGAACGTCTAGAGAAAGCAACGCCCACCAGACTTCCCGCTGTGTTATGGATGAGATTTCCGGAATGATATGTGGTACACGGTATAGTATGTGGTACAGCGCCTTTGTCGTGATTGAGGAAAAGAGACTGCCTAGTAGATCGACTTTCTCTTTATCGGTGTGGGCCAAGTCACCATCTGTTTTCCGCAGTGGTGGTAACGACGACTGGCAAAAATTTCCTTCAGCAAGCGACTAGTAAGCACGACTCCCAGAGGGATAGCTCGCTAGTCACCCACCCATTTAGCCGGTCAATTGGAATTTAGCTTTGGCAGTTGCTTTCGTACTAAACCTCGAGGCAGCATCTAATTTGTGTTTTGACTCAGAAATATTCGGATCCTTATTATTACGAGTCTTGGTCCAAGCCTCATATGCAGTTTGCTTGACACTTTTAGCTTCTCTGCAAGACCGATTTAAGCACGGTCGTTTTTTGACACCGGCAGCTACTCGCGGGTTAAGAATAATAAAAAGGAAAATAAGTTATCCCAGCGAAAACTTTTTTATCCTTCTCCGTCTCTTCAATTTTTTCTGCTCACAAAATTCAAAGTCATATTCTATAAACAACATATTCTAAAAATGTTTTTTATATATATTCTATAAAAAAAAGCATTTTAAAGATAGCTTTTGACTAGCTTCTTTTTACAGTCAATTATAAAACAAGATGAGAAAAAAAAGGGAATTTAATTCGAGGGACTAAGTTGGATCCCGAGAGCAGCGAAGGATGCCAGAGTAGAATTTTTTCTTCTAGATTAGAATCCTAACCGAAGCGAGGGTTACAAAGGACCGAGATGATCTTTTTTTCACGTGTTGTATACTCTAATTTTTACCATTGAGTGCGAGAAAATAAAAGTTACTATTATCAAATTTTGGTATATATTCGGTAATTATTACCGGGTGTAAGAGAACAATGACATAAAACAGCCACAAAATCAATAAAAACAATTAAACAATACGAGTTAGTTTTATTCACTGGTATCGATAAATAAAATGACCTATTTAAAATTTTATATTTTCGTACACTATTTCGTTTTAAACTGTAATTCGGATCAGATTTTTGGAAATTAGTAATTCTTTTTACCTTTTTAGTGCATCTTTTTGAAGCCGGTTGTTTTTTTGTTAAAAAGTTTTTTTTCGTTGCTTTTTTTTTTGTACACTAAAAACATCCATACTCGTTACAAAGTTTTATACAATCATCAACATAAAAGGCCAGTTTCACCAGTTTTCACCAGTTCCAACTTAACATTAATTATTTTTGTTTCTCCAAAACTTTTAGTTTTAAATTCACTATAATAATATGGGACCTCCTAGAAAGTATAACCTTTTAAATAAAAAAAGAATTTCACAAATCGGTCCGGGCGTCTTCGAGACATCGGGTAACATACATTTAAAAAAAAAAGTCTCCGACGAATTGAGAGCCTCCTCCTTTTTTGAAGTCGGTTAAAAATGCAACACTTAATAGTTATGATCGACGCCGAGCGGAGAGTCGGCATACTTTCATACTTCGATGTACAAACGCAACGCACCAACATTTTGGCAATCACTTCGCCTTTCACTACGGCCAAAGTCATTGACGGTGGCGCAGTCGCTGATGTAACACCATTGTGATTCTAATTTTAACTAAAAGCGAAATTATACTTTTATTTATCACAGTAACAATTAGAAATACTAGGTCGAGCCAGAATTGGAGAACGGAAATAAAAAAATCTTATGTCATTCATTACCTCACTGATATTTTAAACTCAATATCTACAGCAAGTATAAAAAGATTGCAGTGTTTCCGTTCCTTTCCAGCGTCTAACCAGCCAGGGTTTCGCTGCAAGAACTCAAGGAACGAGTCACATAGGAGCAAAACAATCAATGATCCGATCGAACGATCGAACCCTCTCAGCTCCGTGTTTTGTGGAGTATTTAAAACTGCGGGCTTGTTCAGAAAAGAAAAACAATTGCAATGTATAAGTAAATGACAAACTGATATAAAACAAAACACGGTATAAGTTTCCCGAAACATCAACAAACACGGGATTTACATTTTCTGCTCCCACTTCTTAGTTGCTTCAAAAGCGGGATTTCTTGGTACTTTCGGTTTCATTGTTTCCCGTAAGGGAGCAACCCCTTGTGGTCGGTGACCACGATCACGTACGGTTCTTGTCTCATGGACAGTTTAATAGCAATCAGAGTTATTATAATAATGTTACCCGACCACGAAAATATTGGTTTAAATGAGTCAAAAAGAAATCAAGGTTAAGATTTCACATTTACCTATAGGAAACTTTTAGTAACGTAAGAGACTTAACTACTACTACAGAATAGATACCCACGACTTCATGGACATCGAAACGGTGACATTCAATTGGTATACCTGGGTAGATCAATAAACTATAAGTCATGTGTGTCAATGAGCAAGAACCGCTATTCAAGTTAAACTTAACTTTCACCAATTAATCATTTTTGCTATAAACTATGTAGTTATTTTAAAGCTAAGGTGATGGCATACCCAAACGAGTTAAGTTTGCAAGAATTTGATTAATTTTATTACAGTCCTGATTACACTTTTTGACGTGAAAAAAATATATTCAAACCTTTATTAAGTGGATTTGCTAATATTATAATAATTTGACTATTAAAAAAGTTAGGAAAAATAATAATTCTGACACTCTATTTTTGGGCATTAATTCAAAAAAGTTGATATTCTCTTTATTCTTATTTCATAAAATATATATAAATATGGACTAGTGCTAATTTCATTGTTCTAAATATATCTATCGATCTATCTATGTCGATAAAAACCAAGAATATCGAGATTTTCAACGTTCGGTCACGTGCTAGCGCCTATCGTAGGTGGAACTGTGTCTCTTTGTATGCTTCAGTAGTGTAATGTATCTTTGTACACTGGTTGAAACGGCACGCTTTTGATAGAGTATGTCATAGCCTTAAGTGTTAGCAGTCGTAAAGTTTAGGTAAGTAGATAGATTACAAGGCCTATTTTGTTTAGCGGATATTTGATCTCATGATTTATTCATTCTAAACACACAAACGGACTGACTTTGACCTCATTCCGCCTGCGACCATTGCACATTGCGATGGGTCACATAAAGTTTACGTATCTATACATAAAAAAAAAAACTTATTTATTTTAAAATACGTCTGTTATTCCTGTAAATGGGTGACAGACTTTAATAAAGTGAAAATTGCAAGAAAAGTACTTACATATCGAATTGTTATATCAACGGATTTTGGAATATCTTTCCTGCAGACAAAATATTTTGCTGTCTACAAAATAGTACTGTATAGCGATATTTTAGCAAAGCAGCACATATATTAGTACTTGGTTGGACTTTACTTGGTTTTTACTGTAATTAATTTTGACCTCCTTGAATAAACAGAACGAGGTTTTTCTTAATTCTTTTGTATGTATATTTATGTATATGCATATAGTTATAGAGCAAGTTCTAGTATATTATTTCTGTAGCCCGAGTGGCGCCGGTGGTAGATAGTGCGGCTGCGGTCCCGGTTTCGATTCACGGTAGGTCCACCAACATATTGTCACATTTTTTTATTTATTATAAAGTAATCTCGACTCTAGTTTGTTTTCGGCACGGCGGTATGCTTACCACCTATACGTTTATGGGACGGAATACCATCAGTTAAACGTGGATGTAACGGGCATACGCTCTTTAATAATATGTTCCTCAAGCCAATAGGAAAGTTCTATCAGTTGCTAGTTTCATATATAATACAGAACCCTAAAACAAAGAAAACATGTATAAAGTTCGCGGGCAAAACGTAGTAAAAATACATGGAACCCATCTTGCAAACCGAAATGAATTATATAGACGTCAGGGATTTGTTTAATATGACAATAAGTAGATCGCAGCATACGCTTTCTTGTAAGATTTGAAATAGGTTTTTTTTTACAGGATCATTGCCTTTCTGCTTATTTACTTAAAATATGGAATATATTGAGATATATGAGAGAAACCTTTTTATTCCTTCTTTTTCATCCTTCCACTTCTTTCACTTCTAGGAACTTATCTAAGTACCTTTTTTACTTATCATCTAATTCTTCAATTAGGTTTATTAAATTACTAGGTTATATAATAAACTCACATATATTTTAGATAAATAACATGTAATAAGAGTCGGGAGCCAGATTTACTCTCGGCCAAGCTTTATTACTGTTGTTTCACGTCAGAGTTTACATTATGGTAATCACTTCAAGTTTGAGGCTAAAATGTAACTGTACATAAAGAAAAAAAAGGTTACTTGTATGGGGACTCCCGTTTTTACTTTTTTATTATTCGTAAAAACTTAAATACGCAATAGGTAGCCGGTTTAAAATTCCACAGAATAATCGGTTTACGAGACAGAGCTCTTTGAAGGTTGGACAAACAGGAAGATGGTGTATGCTAGGGTCTAGACCATAAATTGGATTCATCTCTCAAGAACCCATATCGACCAAAAAACACGTTTGCTATTTTAAGGCACTATCTAAATGCCAAATTTCAGTTCCTAATGCTAGTACGCACGCAGTATCACGCACTACCAAAAAGATAGTCAAGCCAACAATTAGACACACAAACAATTCACTTCCGCATACATAATATTTGTACATACGATAAATACTGTAACACAGAACCTTCCTAATGTTAGGTAATCTACGACTATATTACCTATAATCATTGGTGATGTGTGAATGCTTACATATAAAGCTTGAATACCTCTTCAAACACGTTCACTTAAAAAAATACCTTTCAAATCAGACTTATAAATCCAAAGTATATTCAATAGCAAAAACGCCTTGAATTCACTGCATTGTTTTTTTCCACTAACACACAGCACGAGTACACGACACACTACCGAAGAAGATATAGTGTTACTGACACTGCACAGACACCGTCACCACAGTGTGCACGAGCAAGGCCAAACAAAAATAGGATACAACCTTCTCATAGCGACTATAAGAACAACAACCTTTTCAAAATCTGTTTGGAGTTTCAGTTCAATGACTGTGACAGAGTTGCAACTTACGAGTGGTCTGTGCTTGTGTAATGCAATTCATAAGGTTATTATTATTATTAGCCTATACTCCGTTACCGTTACTCAAAATATTGTGTGGTCAAGCAACTTTGTCGTAAATAACGGTTCTTACAAAATATTTGTTACAAATTTCTAATTTAATTTGGACTTTGCAGAAGATAGAGATATGGTTGACGATGATGTTCGTTTGAAACGTTCCACAGTGTTTTTTTTTTGTTGAAAATAACAATAAATAAATGAAAAAAAATTAAAGGCATTGATATAAACAATAAGGTATTTATTGTACCGTCTCAATTAACATATATTCAATTTTTTTAAATATCGATCGTTGTAAAAAGAATGATGATTGGTATCTATAATCGTGCACAACAAATAGATACAAACCAGTGTTGCCACATGCCAAAGTAAGAAATCTGTGTTGTAGAGTCTAAAAATCTGTATAAAATCTGTATTACCAGTTAAAATAAAAAGTTTACACATTTTATTGAGGTAGTGTTATAAAAATAAACTCTAAAAAGAAACTATGGCTTTAAATGAAATTTCACATAATACTTATATTACTTTTTATACATATGTTTTGTCTTTTTACTAATTAATTCCTTTCCTACATCTAATTTATAGCATGGTTCATTCTTTAGCAATTTTGTTAGTAGCAGTCCCTCTGTGGTCTCAGTACTCAAATGGTTTCTTGTTTTAGTTTTAATTAAGTTTACTGACGAAAATATCCTTTATGGGGGAGGTATAACAAACTAGCTGATTTAGAGTTGTATAAAGAAGATTTCCGACTCTGTTTTGTGCACAAAAAACTTGTCGCCAGAAAAATTGAAGATCTTCTTCATTGGAATCTAAAAGTTTATCATTTATTCTTCGAATTCATTTACTTAACATGGTCGCATATTAATCGTTCTGTCTCGTGTCTGTGTCTCCTTCACGTCTCGGGAAATCCCCGTTGCACAACGCGTAATGTTGCCACTTTGAATATTAAATTAAATTAGCTACTACTATTTACTGACAAGAATAAAAAAAACTATTTTTGTTTTATTACCTATAGACTAACTCTGGTTCAGATTCCAAAAATCTGTATAAAAGTAAGGTGAATTCTGTCATCTGTAACACTAGCCAGATATGTATAAATACAGATAAATCTGTATAAATGGCAACGCTGATACAAACTTTCTCTGGTCTACATTGCACAACACTCGAGGCCCTAAAATTCGCTAAGCGCCATATTTGGGATTTGAACTTTTAGAATTTTAAAAAAGTGCTTAAATAAAAAGTTAGAAGTACAAATAAAATAATATATTTTTATAGTATGCAAGATGTTGTTTATTACTATGCACAAACAGTCACAGAATTGATCACCTGCTTAAACTGTCTCGTATACTTTTATTTTAAAAATTGGTTACTTTGAGCACTGCGGATGTCTTTAAGAAATACGTTCCAGAGCCCTGTGGTCTGAAGAGTAAAAGGATAAGAAACAAACGCAGAACGGTTTCCTGGGGTTTCTAAGAAGTTTGTAAGAGAAACTGAGCGGGAGCTCATGGTCTGAACCAAGAAAATCAATTCGGGATTTCAAGAGTCGGGATAGTTAGGATCATTTAAAATACAGTTAAGGACACAGAGAATCATAACGCCATGCAAACTGGTATAGGGAGGGAAAAAGTAGGGATATGGAGAGCGTTCCACTAGTCATAACTACGTTTACCTTGTCTGTCTTGCTCCACAAATCTGCCGGCCCTTCGTTACCTTGACTCGGCCCTTTGCAACCAGTCTTGTAAGTAATTTATGTTCGCCGTGTATACGGCCGCGCCGCCGCCGGCAGCAATTAACCGATAAAAGTTTTCCATAAAAAAAGTTGGACTTATTGATAATTATATTTAAATATTATATATTTGTAAATAAATGATATGTTTTTTAAGGATTTCACAAAATCAACGCAGTTAAGTCGCCGACTATAAATGGTGCCGCATGATCGGGTTTCCCTACTACTCAGTCCATTTCTATTACTAATCCTTTGAACTACTCGTAGGTATGTCGGTTGCTCTAGTTCTTCTAAATTATTCTCCTTCATCACGGATTCTTCACTCCACAGATCGCCTTCAAGTTTATGTATACGCATATAACATGTATTACTACCAATATTGATTACTTCATATAACACGGCCATTCACTGCCACTCTCTAACAGCGAATACCGCCCTCGGTAAGGGTCAAGTGGAGACGTATGAGGCTAATAGAATGCAAGTGTTCGCAAACCCACGAACGAAGGACGCGGTAATAACTAAGTAATCATGGGTTGTGTGATTTTGTGAAGCGTATATGCATTTCGTTTTTTTTTTATTTGTACTTTTATTAAAAAATCCGGTTTCAATACTCCGTAATAATGTAGACCACTGTGCGGCTTCACCTGCTTGCGTACACATTATTTTTTAAAACATTTGTAATGAAAGTCAAAATTTATCGTCGCAGCTGGTTGTATTGCATGTGGTTTGTATAAAAACAATAGATTAGAGAGGATACGACATTGTGACAGCAAAGAAACGGCGAAACGTAATCTACGTTACGTTTTCTGTGTAAATGTGTAGCTGTAGATGTTTTGATCAAATTATGAAGCTGTTGCAACGTGACTAGCTTGACATACTTACATCTGAACCGCGAGGTAGTATGCACAAGAACCGTAAAGACCAGAAGCAGATAACGACTTATTTTTATTGGCTTGGCAAAATAGATCACAGATTTGAATCCTGTCTAATGGTACCAGAGTACACGATCAAAATCATGTATTATGGTGTATTACCAAATCTGTATGATATTCTTAGATTAGGTTATAGGTACCGAATCCGACTAGGTGGGCAGTAACGGTCAAAAAATGTTGCAGCTTCGTTTGAACCTACGATTGCTGTGTCTGAAAAAAAATTCTATTTAAAATAATTTGATATAAAAAAAAAATATTTTTAAGTATTTTTATTACGAAAAGGTTTGTTTCACCTAATTCCCCTCACGAAATGCGATATTCTTGACCTAGCCGGTATTACAGGTACAGTATGACTTAAGAATTTCACACAATTTTGGCCGTAAACGATGATACATGATTTTAGTCGTGAGCTCTGGTACTACAATGACTGATAATAACATCTCTCTAAATTGAGTAATATCTAAGACACAACATGTTTTAGTTTTTAGCTTTTTCAAAAAGTCTTATCGTTATTTCGTATTAATGCATCACAATTTTGTTAATGCTGACACATTTGTGACCGGTTTCTGTGATAATAATTTCTTAGAATATCTGGCTTCGGTAAAAAGGCTTGGAAAAGTACCCATAACCCTAATAAAATATAACATTAATACAGAATGTCGCTAACTCTTTTGATAAACATTTAACTGAAATGCCTACAATTACAACTTATGCAATAAATTCCTATCCATTAGAATCACAGTTACTTTTAAAATGTTATGTAAATAAATGCAAGGCTATATTTAACCCTTTCCCCCCGTGGTAGTGTTTTTTAACGAATTTCCGCTTTTGAACTTAATTATTATAATAAGGTAGGTAAAAGGAAACGCACAATTTTTTTTTTGATTTTTATTACACCTAGAAGTACTATTTCCAAGACCTAGAGTTTAAAGTACCGTCAGGAACCTCGTGTTATCACAATGTTAGGAACTTTGATAGAAACAACAACAGTAATGAGATCCAATCATGAATTATTAATAATTAAATTAATAGGTTTTTAATTACAGATTCACATCGTGGTATTCAACAAACAATTTATTTTTTATTTACACACAAAAACACGTTGCAATGCGAACATTTACTATGAGGTTTCGACTGACTCTTCTTCAGACTACAAACCTCACACCTTTCCCTGTTGTCTAAGAACTAAGGCCAATGGATGCCTCTGTTACCCAAGCGTACGTCTTTTATAGTGGAATAGTCAGATTTGCGCCTTTTGGAAGAGCCGCCTTTATTAGTAGATGTCTTTCTTTTCTGACCAGCATCTTTCATTTACGACTAGCATCTTTCATTTCTGACTAGCATCTTTCATTGTCATCAAGCCTTCATCAACTATAAATGTTAGGAGTTTCTCCTTTTTCAGGTTCAATACCTTGCCTTTCTGAGTAGCATAATGGTTACTTTGGTATACAATATTGTCAATAATATCTCCAATCAATACTAAAAATACATCGGTCGGTGTGGTTCAGTGAGCCAAACAGTCTTCTACTACTTCAGTATCTGTAATGTATTCCGGTAAAATTGTATCTAGGACCCTCTTTTTCCATTTTCGATTTGGTTCGGGTGATTGCTGGTTAGTTCGGTGTGAAGACGTATTTGCAGATGGTAGATCAGTCTGAACACCAGATCCAGGTATTGGAGATGTGGGTACCTGATTTATAGGGCACTCCATTACATCTTCATTTGACGGCGACGATGGCGAGACTTTGGCAAAAACACTGTCTAGAGCTCTTTCGAAAACCTCATCGAAGCCTCTTGGTGAGGGTAGTTGAAGATTTACTTCTTCGTCGCAATCCGGAAGCTCTTCTAATAACAGGGCTTCAATCAGAGCACTATTGTTTGTAATGTCCATCTCAATGACTGAAACAATATAAGAAAATAGGTCAAAACAATAATAAAATTTTTAAAAACATCCGTTTAAGATAAAACAAAATACCCACTTCATCGAGTATGTGTATCATAAATACACATAATTTTTGAACCTACAATCAGCTGACGGTACTTCTAAGTCCACATCAGTTTTTATCAAATATTCAAATAAAATAAAGTAATAATACATTATACCAGCTTTTAGAAATGTAGTCAAAGATTGAGAACGTAAATTGTAAATAGCACTTACCTATGATATTCTATTTATAAAACATTTTCAATTAAACCGGACTCAGAATCTGTTTGCAATTCGTGTAAACAAAAATGACCTTGACAGGCGTCTTTCGCTTTGTTAATCTATGCAACATATACATAAATACGTATAATATTTCTCATTGTAAATTTGAAATTTTGTAGATTTTAGGTTTTATCAGAGTCGTAATTTGAAAACCAGTTAAAGTATGTAACAATGAAGGTAATCATTTAAGTATTTTAATAATTTATGATTAAATTACCAGAAAAAGTTAACATTAAGTAAAGTTAGGTTATGTTTGCAAGATTTGCACAGAGATTTTGAGTCAGGTTTATACTGCACAGTGAAGTGATAAAATGTTTGACAGGTTGTAACTCGCTCTTACGCTCGTAACTCGCAGCAATTCAAATAACGCGTTGTGATTGGCTTACGGAAACGGCACTCTAAAAGATCGTCAGTTGTAGTTAACATAAAGTATTTTCGTACCTAAGTTATTAGACGAAAAATGTGGAGGTACTTCTAAGTACCGTAAGGCAGGAAAGGGTTAAATTTGAGCATGTTACATCTAAAGACATTATTAAGACATTTCAATTACTGACTCAGAAAAACACTGGTGACCTATAGGGTATATCAGTTAAAGTTTGTAGCGGAATTATTGATATTATAGCACCAATCTTAGCCATAATATTTAATAAGTGTGTTGACGAAGGAATATTCCCAGACTCAATGAAATATAGTAAAATAATACCACTTTTTTAAAGTGGACGTGTAAATGATCCTAATAAGATGTTGACACTGCTCGCTTGGTCTACTTTAGCTATTTTCGTTCCGTCATGACTTATGGCACTTTGCTTTTGGGTAAGGCAGCTGATTTTGATACAGTCTTTATTTTGCAAAAAAGAGCAGTACGGACTATCCATAAATTGAGACCTCGAATTTCTCTTAGGGAACTATTTACGGAAATTGATATTTTACTTGTTCCTTGGATCTACTGAGAATGATCGATATCTTCGCTTGTATAATGTATGTATGCAAAAATTGATACTTATTTGCTAAAAAGAGTGACCTACACAGTGTTCATACAAGGAATAAGGATAAATTGGTAGTTACAAAATGTCGTTTTCAGAAGGTACTTTCGCAATACACAGTATATTTTTCTATAGTAAAATTGCAAAACATGTGGTTAATTTACCTACTTAACCCTCAAGAAAATATGTGTAAAAGATAGTTTAATAAAGAAAGCTTTTACAAATTTGATGAATACATAAATGATAAAATTACTTGGAAAAATTAGAACTTAATTGATTTATATTTGTATTGGGGCATTTGTAATATTTTTTAAAATTAAAACATTTTATGTTCTGTTAGTACCTAGTGTAAGGCTATATTGTATTTTAGGTATTGTGTAGGATTTAACAATTGGTTTTCCATAACAACTCTAAGGGTTCCTTCACGTAAGCTCTGCTCATCTCTGATTCAAACAAAAAGCATCAAACTACTTTAATTTATCCATCGCTATAAATATCAATTTATTAAGGCCTTAAGACCTTACAAATATGAAGTTGAAAAAATATAAAAGATTAACTGCTGAGTTTCTTGCTGGTTCTTTTCGGTAGTAAATCATTCCGAACTGGTGGTAATTTTTTTAATTAAAAATTAAACTGACGATTCAAAAGTGCTGCTTAAAGTCTATTTGAATAAAAAAGTTTGAGGTTGAGTTTTAATTATTTACAAGCAATTTTCTTAAACAAATTCTTTCTTTTTTTTTACAAATTCTAGTCTTCCGAACAAGCCAGTTTGACAAATTCTAGCCTTCAAAAAAGCCGTAATTACAAATTCTAGCCTTCCGAACAAGCTAGTTTGATAAATTCTAGCCTTCCAAAAAGCCAGCATGACAAAATCTAGCCTTCCGAACAAGCCAGTTTTACAAATTCTAGCTTTCCAAACAAGCCAGTTTCCGAAAAGCCTTTTGTATCCTTGACCGCCTCATTATATAGATGACTAAGGAGTAAAATCGGCTTCTTCGCGTATCGTTTCAGGACTTTGCAAAGGTCTGAAATTCTATCGATACGTCAGCGTGTGTCTTTCAGGTGCCACATTGCATTGACTTTCGATACATGGAATTGTATAATAGAAGTGCAGATATGGTATCAACATTAGCGAGTAGGTTGCTCAGTCGGTATCGCCCAGGCGTTTTGATTTCACCTTGTGTCCAGAGTGGCGAAGGTTTGAGCCCGGTGTGTACCAATGAGTTAAATTCTTATATACATTGATTATTCGCACCACTGGCTTTACGGTGAAGGAAAACTGCATACGCCAAAAAAAGGCATATTGAAGTCCACAATTCGCAGTGTGTAGCACAAATCACCCTCGGTGAGGGAGGCCGTGCCCCAGCAGTGGGGACGTATGAGGCTGGTAAGTAAGGAGCTTGCGTTCTCATAGAACTAACACTACAATCGTTTTAATTGTGAAGCTTGTCACAATGTCACAATCAATGTCCTGTTTCAGAATTTTTTGTTAAAGTTTAACAAAGCAATGTTTGAACAAGTTGTAAAATAGATTATTGAAATTCTTTAAGTTTAACTGATGGGTCTCACCAACTGGTTTTAGCGGTGATTACCTTTATAGGTACCAAAGCTGTAAGTTCGTCATTCCCTTAATATAACGAAATTTTTATATTTATATTTATATTGACTTCCTCGCCATTGAGTGTAGAAGCATAGCGCAATGAAGAAGTTTGTTTTGATGGCATGTAACCAACTAACCACCTCTATAAGATGAACTAGCTCAGCCTAGAACTCGGCTTCAGGACCACTCACGATAAATCATACACTATAGTTATTACATTAATATATTAGGTAGGTATATAGATTACAGTTTTATCAGTAGACATATAAAAAAAATTATCAATCGAAAGAAACTTAAGGCTGCGCCCTTCTTTAATGTGCAGTTTTCTGCTCGTTTTTAAAATCGATTCCACTGCTTCATTGCAAGTTTCAGACTAGAAAAAAATAACATGGCTTTCTTCATTCTTTAACTAGCAAATCACTGTATTTGTTTTAAGATATTTGTTAAAACATAACACACAAAAATAACGGCCGAACCTCTAGTTTTTCTATTTTTAATTCATAATCAACTAGTAGCGAGAACATAATTTATTTCATGAAATGTTAAGTAACTATAAAGCTAAAAAATTACTGTAATAGATTTTTTATATCTTAAGTGATATAACTGTAATTAATTATTTTTCACTTTTTACACTAAGCTGTACGCCTATCTATAATATATTTTTGCCACACAAAAATGAGCTCTATTTGAGATAAGCATTGTTGATTTCAGCTTAGCGTTCATAAAGCAAATGTATATGCGTGTTGGGGGCCAAATTTTAGTACCGTCTGTAAAAATCTGTTAAGCGTTCGTTCGTTTCAGCCGAAAGACGTCCACTGCTGAAAGTAAGTCTCCCCCTTTGTTTCCACAACGGCCGGACCTGAGCCGCCCGCGCCCATCAGCTTCCTGCGTTAGTTTACGTTATTTTGGTTATTTTTGTCACTTTTGCAACTGAAAAATGAATCTTTAGACCTTTTGTATGGAGGTAGAGTTTTTCTGTTATTCTGTCAAACTGTCTATACATTTTCATTGTTTAGGGTAATGTGTGTATTATTATCGTAGTATGTGTGTTCGTTTTGCTACCAAAAAGTTTTTTAATAACGTTTAAAAGTGTGAAAATTATTAAACGCGAGAACTTTTTATCCCAAAACGAACGCACTCATAGAGATAAAGTGAAAATGCACAAATTTGACGCTCTTCTAATTTTCTTTACGATCCATTGGACTTGAGCGCCACAGAATTGACCTATTACGAAAATTACCTGTAATTTGCACGACCCGACACGGTGACTGCCTTAACTAAACGTGTACAAGTAACATTGTACTTTACGAAAATCGTGTACCAAAAACAACAGCCAGAATGCCGCATTCACAAGTTATATTCACAAAGTTATATATGTGTATAGAAAATCATGTAGGGTAATTTTACTCATTTTTTATGTCTACGTATATTCTTAGTTATACAGTATTATAATTAATTGGTTTTTATTTCAGTTAACTAAGCTATAGTTAACTACCAGACATAATTCACTTCAGTTTTGTCTTCTTTTCAGCCTATTGATACCGTGCACTCTCAAACGTAGCCCCTCCGCCAATTTTACAATGCATAGTCTTCAGCGACTCTCTGCAATCCTGACTATGCGTTAACTGGTGAGGAGTTATCAAAAAATGGTATTCACGGCGAGGCTGCGACGTACCAAGCGTGCCCCTCTTCTCGCATACGTATACAAGTTAAAACTAGCTGGACTATTTATTTCCCTACCAGCTTCATACGATCCGACTGTTATTACTCTACGTTCATAGTACGAATTTGCCGGGCAGTTTAAATTCCGATGTCACTTGGCACACTATTTAAGTTCATAGTACGCCGGCAGATTGTGCGGTTGTGGCTTAGAATATAAGTGTATCATTTCTTACAGCAGGTATCGCAAGAAATACTAAAGATTTGAAGGATAAAACCTAGATTAAATTGCAATCAACAAACAAATCAAAAACATCCTACTTAACAAAGTGATAAAGGCGAAATTACAGCAATTTACACTCACAGATTCGCTTACCAAGCAAAGTGATAACGGAAAATTTCATCAATTTCAATTTCAATATCAGCTTAAAATTTTAGTATAAGCTAATTTTGATATAGCGCCAAGCCTAAAGTTGAAGCGATTGAAAGGAAAATAAATAAAAAAACCCGATAAAATTTAACTAAAACGTCACGCATTCCGTACACTCATTTATACTAAAATATCTAAACTGTAGTAGACTTTATACGTAAATAATTTTTAGAAGCCTCATTTGTAAAAAAACTACAAGCTATTAAAACTTTATATACGCTAACATTACATTGGGATTATATAACCTGTGCCAGATTTTAAAGGTAAGATAGTATTGTAAGATAGTTTGTAACAAGTTTTATGTCATAAATAAACTATCAATCTCATATAGAATTCTTTAAACAAAAAAGGCAATAACTTACATAAAAGGTTACTTAGTTCTTTATTACTTGCTTTTATTTAACTCACAATGTTTTCTTTTTCCTTTTTTTTTTCCTTCTATCTTGTGGTGGAATCTTGCAAGCTTAATTAAACATACTTCCTGTTATCACCCTTCAATGAAATTTTGCATACTTACTAAGCTCGGATGACAATACAATATTCCACAGTTACTTAGACCAACAACCTCCTCCCAGAGTTTTACTAGGGTTACAACCTAGAGGTGGAGGTTAAAAATTGAAAAATCTTCAAGTTGGGTATCCTGGGGTTTTGAGAGTCGCAGATCTCCAATTTGATGTTCATTTTAATGTTTTCACCTCTTGGCCATGCAGGAAGTGCACCTGAAGGTGGACATTAGCGTGGAACGTAAAAATTAAGTGAAAAATTTTTTTTGTTACTAATATATATTGAATAAATATCGTTCTCCAAGTTCTTATCACCTAACTTATGAAACTTGGGCCATTAACTATAAAAATTCAATTAAATAATCGCTAAAAAGTATAAAATAAAAAAAAGTAAAAAAGATTTTTTTAAAAACATGCTTTTCTTAAAACATTAGAATGTTAATATCCACCAAAACTCTAGGACGTCAAATATTCGTGTGTGGCGCACGCCTTGCTTTTCTTGCAGTCGTACGTGGATATAAATATTTTTATATTCATTTTCAAAAATTTTTTTTAACTATTTAGTACAATTTTAGGTAAGATTGAATTTTATTCATTCGTTCGCGTTCGATAACAATGTGAACTTAGCCTAAATGTAAACTTCTTATTCTTCTCAAGACTGGACCGACATTGGTCGCAAATTAGGACCACTAAGTAGACTCCACTGTATAACGCTGCTGACGCGATCCTTTGGAAGTAATATAAGTCTATGCATCAGCTCCTTTGAGGCAGTAAGCAGCAGCAGTAGTGGCGTAGTTAATTTTACGTTTATCCCACATAGGCACTCAGTAAAATAAAAGTAATGAAACCTGAATCTATTTTTATGATCCGTAAAAAGGTTAAAGTTCTGTACATAACTACATCTTAAAGATATGAGTTCTTCTTTAGCACAGATAAGAGTATAGATCTGTAGTAACGTGGCCGAGGAGAAGAATAGTCGTACACGACAACTTTTTACACGATACTGCATTAAGACAATGGTTTTCGTGCGTGACCCATCTTGCCATATTGCCAGACATTTCACTAACTTTCACTAACCTTAAATCAGACAACGCCAGGACAGGCAGTGATAGTTTTAAACCAACTAAGTACAACGGCTTCTTAGATGCGTCGGCCTCATGTTTTAAAAAATTAGCTCATATTTTTTTTAAATTAACGGTTAACTATTTTGTTAAAATCAAACAAATAACTTAGTTAATTTTAAAATAGGACCGTTCGTGTGCAATAACAATGCATTCAGGCTATGTCAAGTTATCCCACTTATAAATAACATTACTACAAAAAAATTTAAGTTTTATGTTTACTTTAATGAATATGCTCTTAATTTTAGTTTATTTTATTGTATTAGTCGCAGCACACCGCTTGTGGTTTGGACCATACCACAGATTATATTTATTCAATGCCAGCAACCTCTCTATTGCCGTTCACTGATAGAGGTCTACGCACGTGTATCGTACAATAACAAAAAACGTAACGGAAACTTTTTATTTTTTAGTAAATTATCAGTATTTTTTTTCCAGTGAATAATTTAGTGAAAATTAGTGTTCGACAAAGACGGCAGTGCTTTTTCAGACCAACAAAGGTCTGAGGTACAATGGTGAACTATCAGGAGTTCAGACCCGAAAGGTGGTAGTGTTTGCTTTATGTAGGACCACGGAAACGCTTTAATTAAGTGTTTGATCACTGGTAGTAAACGGTGCGGCTACTAAGATACAAGAATACCGCGAAAACAAAAAAAGTAAGTACATTCGCTATTTATTCCTATGTTGAATTTTACAATGAATATTGTTAGAAACAAAATCGACTACTAACCTGATTTATGCAATCTGAAAAGTACAGCAAGCAGTGGGTGCATTAGGAAAGTAGTTTGTGTTTGGTGGCACGCTTTGAGAAAGGTGTAACATGATAAAGTTTATAGTCACACTTATAGTATTAAACATAAACGAATAAATAAATACACACAAAATTAAATTCTGTAAAAAGAAAACAAAAAATTGGATCATATAAAACATCTACTACATATTTTGAAAACATATATGAATATGACCTTAGAGTACACAAATTACCAAAGCGAAGTAAACAAAAAATAATAACTGTGTTTTAATCACAAGTAGGACACAAAGAAAGGTTTTAAAACGGGGATTACGTGATATTAAATTAAAACTTGGCCAGCTAACAATAATACCATTATCCATTTTTTGTAAGGCATTTGAGTTATTACGATCACAGGTGATAAATAAACTGAAAATTATATCAATTACACAGACCAATTAAAGCAAAATAAATTAACATAAGCATATATTTACTCTCTTTTGATAAGTTTCAAATATTTCGGTATTTGCACATTTTTTTTGGCACTCGAATAGCGGACCAAAACAAATAGCAACTCGTTACAAAAATAGTAATTAAAAGACTTTTTTTTAAAATCATCGTATAGTAATTGCATTTCTACCGTATAGGTAGCTTTCAATTTCACAATATACTAACACTATTACTTTTACACCATACTACAAGGGTTCGGTAGCAAAACGTTAAAACCCTTAATCTGCTATTTTAATTTGTAGATATGTCACAGCTGGTTTTTTTAGTATCTACAAAATGCTATCGACATGCCAAACCGCTAAGTCTAGAAACTTGAAATTTAAAATATGGGTTCCTTACTTGACGCAGAGGTCTACTAAGAAATAATTTAACAAAGCTTCGTCCCTAAAAGGATAAAATAGGGATTAGAAGTTTGTATGGAAATGGATCAATTTTAAAGCTAAATGCATAATTATTGGTATTTGGCCTTTAAGTTGAAAACTAACATTGGTGTGTTCATCATTATCCCCTAAAATGACTAAACAGGGCATGTAAATTTGTACGAGAATACCTACCGATATTTTTGTGGATAAAACCAAATACAGTAAAAAGTCGCGGGAAAATGCGAGTCAATATATGTAATAAAATTGTAGGAGACCGAAGTGCAATTAATTAGAGAGGTCTTAATAATTTTTGTTTGTCTGTCTGTACGTTTCACAGTTGTATTGCTGGAGGTCTGGTGCATACCTCATATTGATATGCCGCCTAAAAGCCGAGTAATAGGAATAGGAATCCCAGGCTGATAACCGAAATTAGCGCGGGCGGAGTCGCTGGCTAAAGATAGTAGATAAAAAAAAATCTTAATGTAGGGTATTACTGACAATAGCGAGTCATGTATTCATAATCCCAAATGTTTTTTTTATTATTTTTCGTGATATAATTTTAGACTTAACAGAAAAAGACCGTTGACTCTTATATCCGAAGTTTGCCAAAAGAAAAATCTAAAAGATTCAGACAAATATTTTTTATTTATTTATTTTTTAAGGTTCCCCGGGAGACAATACACCATATACTAGAATACAATAGCTTGAGATAAAGATCCTTCTCGTTTGCTTTACATATAGGCAAGTAAATTAAAATAACAGTATAAAGTTATTTAGAAATATACATAATAATATACTTTTTTTGAACCTTGATCTATTAAACTTTAGATCTGTATTCAAATAGCTATTTTTTAAGAAGAAATATGGAACACGATAATATAGGTATTTAAGAAATAAATAATGATAACAACAAATTCTAGTAATTTCTATACTTCTAGTAACCTAGGGTGTAACAAAATAGGGTACTAATTCAGCATTACCGGAAAGCCTTAAAAGTATGTATGTGGACATTAAAAAAGGGTAAAGTAACAGAATTTAAGACAAAGGTCATTACTCTTTTAGGGAACATAAACCCAAACAGCGGATTTGAGGGTTGTCACTTCTCTTATTTAGCGTAAATGAAAAAAAAAACTTCTTGAACCTGTCACTGATGTCTGGTTGACAAATAGGTTATTAATGACCCCGTTTACAATATTCTATAACTAACTTATTTTTACCAATTATTTAGAAAAGCCGGATCACCAGTCATCTTCCTTTATAACTGTATCACTCAAAAAATATTTAACCATCTTTCAGTTGTTCACAACATACTAACTCTGCCAATATACAGACAGCAGATTCAAGTAGTAATTAGTAGCAGACATAAATTTATTAATACATTAAACATTTAATAGCCTACTCTGATAGTCAATGTTGTTAAATTTCTAACAAACATTAGTCTGTAAATTTAAACAACGATACTTCGTTAAGCCAATAAATTGTGACCTGCTACGTTAATCAATTTCTAACTGTCAACGAAACAGTCTGGTCTGCTGCAGCAGCTAATTTACTCCATCAATGAAACAAATTCTGCTCTGCCACTGTAACTTATTTAGTCAATTAATTTTTATAAGTGTTAACCAGGAGAGAAAACGACGTTATAGGTATAAGTACAACTTTTATTTGTAATTATAACTATATATATTTATACAATTTACTTTGAGTAGCAAAAACAAAGCTCTATTAGCGTTTCTGCAGAGACACTGGACTGATACTACCGATTGGACTTTCTGTCGATTTAACGTATAATAAGATGTTTCAATAGCTTAAATGCATCTATTATACACTAAACGCAATCTCCACTGGACACACTCGTATATTATTATGCGTCCTATATCACTGCCCAGCTAAAACGTGTTATAGCGTGTTTTAAAATACAAGTAGCACCCTCTAGTGACAGTCTGGTTAAACAGTAAATATATTACTACTGCAGCCTGTTGCTAATAAAACAAACTCTGCCCAGCTACGGTTGCTAATTAGTCTGTCAATGAAACATGCTCTGTTCTGCGATTTCAGGTGATCAGAATGCTAATATGCTAGTAATTCTAAATAAATGTGTCTGCTCATTCAACAGTCTTGTCTGTTAAACTAATTTACATCAAATGTTTATTTAAAAAAAACGGTCAAATCGGTTCGTTCAATTGTTCTGAATCTGCTCATACAACCTATTTGATTCTCTATATTAGACTACTATAGTAAGCTAATCTAGCAAATTAGAGTTAGCTTTGTGATTTAACAGTTTGTTTGTAATTTGTAGCAGTGCAATGTAGTTACTGTCCTTAACGGTTTTGGGTTGGTTATGATTAACGAATTGACGGCCGCTGTATTAGTAGAAAAAACATTTATGAGTAACAAAGTTCCTTTAACATACCAAAAAACAGTACTCTGCTAGCCTCATATTTTTTGAATAGTTCCCCAAATTTTTGGATTAGACGTTTTGAAATATTTTTTTTATTTATAATCTATTAATGTATATTTAGGTTTCTGTGTAGAAATTTTTTCATAAAACTTTCGCTAGTTTAAAATTATGCTAATTTGAAGCTTGCGAGAAAACGCGCCAAAAACGATATATTTCATTAAATTGCTTTATAAAAATGAAAAGAATTACTTTTATGTATATATAAACAATAGTCATCGGAAATATGAATATTTAGATTTTATTTTTCGGACAGTAAAAAGTGAAGGCCCGTATATTTTGTACTTTTATAAATTTTTTTAACACACTTTCTGATAAGCCTTTACTGCACTGTTATCAGCATTAGCAACAGCGTCCATTTCAAACATGTGCGGTAATGGCAATTACTTATCCCAGAAGCGGTGTTCAGAGATGTTACGAACGTATCCCCGTAACATCCACGTTTCAACGATGGTAGTCCGTCCACAAACGTGACAACTGTAAAATTAATAAATTCTAAAAATAATGGCCCCTTACCGGAATCGAACCTGGGACCTTTCATGGCAGCCGCACACTCTACCACTACAGTCGGTTGCCGTTCAATCTTTAGAAATTGAATATTTATTCGAGTACCTTCTACTTACCTACTAACTGATAAAATCTCGTTCATCACAATCTACCTACTAAGTAGTAACTTAATTGTGTGGGTGAAAGTGGAATCAGAAATTCGAAGCCCACTTTCATTTACCATCATATACGAATGTACCTATAGAACAGTACCGTATTCTATAATCAGTTGTTACTTACACTTCGGGTCGTTTCTACATAGTATTTGGTGAGAACATAAAAATATGGCGATATTGTACCATTTACCACGTTAGCCTTTTACCAGAATTAATATAAACACATTTTAATAGTTGCCTATCTCAAAAGATACTTAAAATATCGAGGTGGGTAGCAGTCGGGCTAACGCAATTTTTTTATCGTAAATTCGATTCTTACAGAGGTTTATTAGAGAACCGCGGACTGGTAGCTTATAGGTCTTACTTCTCAAGACCCTTAAAAGTAAAAAAGTTAAAAGAGCCTACAGGCGGATACGTAGTGTGCGATGGGAGGTAGCGGTGTGCACCAGCGACGCGCTGAGTCAAGGTAGGTACTCAAGGCGATTTCTGTGATGCTCGGTGTTGCAGCTGCAGCTTGGCTGAGCAGTGCAGGCTGTGCCGAGGATCTGGAATGGACACTCCGAGAAGTCACGCAAGCAGCAGGCCGAAGACGTAGACTTTGGTGACTCGAGTTTGTACAGCTTTTATACATACTTGATAGAATAGGCGCGTCATTATACAAACTTGATAGAATAGGCGCGTCATTATACATACTTGATAGAATAGGCGCGGCATTATACATACTTGATAGAATAGGCACGTCATTAGCGCCCCGGAGTTCTATTAACGCGCACTTTTCTTTTTTTTTTTGTTTAAGGCTAGATAAAAAATTTATATGTGAATTCCGTGATTTTTTTGTAAGTTAAACCATAAACATTTATAATCTTTAAAAATCAAAATGCTAGTATTATATATATGGTTCACTAAACTGCGTGACTGACTGACCGCCTGATATATATAAATTTCGTACAGAGATTCTTGTTATGACGTAGGCGAGCACTAAGAAATTCAATCATTTTGCAAAATTCACCCCCTAAATTAGAGTTCGAAGTTTGTACGAACATTCGTCATTTTTAAAGCCTAAGCGCCCAAATATTGGTATTTGGCCACTAAGTTAAAACTTAGGATTGACGTGTCCGTCACCTTTTCTTTGAAAATCGTGCCCTACAGGGCAAAATAGGAGATGAAAATTTGTATAAGAATTCCGATATTTTTGTAGGTATAACCAACCATATACAGTTAAAAGCATCTTTTTTGAAAAGTCCTTCCGGATGAAGTCGAGGGAATAAGTTGATTAATAGAATTTATAAAATCTAATGAAGTTGTATAAAAATCTTTTTCTATAATTAGGTAAGTCATATCCTTGCTCTTAATAATTTTTTGCCTTTTATGTGTATATTGATTTTTTTATCGTTTTTTCTTTTTTTCATTGAAAGTACCTTTTGTATAGCAAATATATCAACTCATACAAAAAACTGTACCAAGGATAGTTATGGGTCCCGAAAAACAAAATGACACTGCAAAAGCTTATTAGGAACAGTATGGACAGGATTAGGAAAAGCCTGACTTTGGAATTCGAGAAGAAAATGGAGGCAAGTACTTTAACTAGTCTCAAGAGGTAAGACCTGGGACCTTATTAGGAACAGTCTCGAGCGATTTGGACTCTGTGATTCGAGATTTACGGTTTCAAGAGGTTAGTCAAACTTACTTCCATACATTTTTGTCTCGAATTCCGAAATCCGAATAGGTCGATACTTTTCTCAATAAGGTCCCTGGTCTTACCTCTCGAGACCAGTTAAAGTACCTGCATACATTCTACTCTCGAATTCCAGAGTTTGGCGTATTCGAAACTGTTACCAATAAGCTCCCAAATACCCACACTATAGTTCAAAAGATGTGTGACAACCACTTAGCAGACAAAGAATTTAAATAAGTGCTAAAAGAGAAATTACGTTTTATTTATTACCTTCTCACTATACTTACCAGCAGCTATGTATATGTCTCTACTACTTACCCGTCTATAATAATTTATTTGAATACATACTAATTTAGGGTTCCGTAGGCTAAAGAGAAACTCTCATAGTTTCTTTTATGTCTGTTTGTCATAGCTATTTTAACAATACATTAACTATTAGGATTAGCTGCAATTCATCACATTTATAGTAATTTAAAAAAAACGCTACTTAACGCTAATTAGTCCTGACAGTGAGTTCCCACGGAAGTACCTATTTCCTTTACGTCACAATTGAGCAGCAGGATGACGTGTTTTTTAAAACAGAAAAAGCTAAAAGCTGACCTCAAAAAAAAAATTATGTTTTAAATACATATAGAATAATGGGGGAACCTCAGAACATAGACACCAACGTAAGGACTCCTAAAGCCAAGCCCCATGCAGTCGGCGCCGCTGGCTGAAAGGGCATGGAAAAGTTTTTGTTCCGATAATGAATTCACAGAAACCGCGGACAAGCCTCAAAACAATGGTTTGAATAGATGATATAATAGAATATGAAAGAATAGAATAGGGATAACAATCTCACATCAACACAATCTGACACAAAATAACATAGTATCTTTTAATCAATCTATAACCAATTAAATTAAATCAAGTTTGTGCGGGCGAAGCCGCGTGATAAAGCTGGTATTTTATTAAAATACTAACGGACCCGACAAACATTGTTTCTCTATAGTCATTCACCCTCTTGTAGAACAATAATATGTCTATTTACGTGCATCTGAAATAATGAATCTTTTACACTAGTTAAAGGTTTCTTTAAATAGTTGCAATGGATGCGGAGATTATCCTCCACATACTATTATTAGTCAATGACCTTATAGATAGTTATAGATAATTCAGTATAGATTTTTACAAACCCAATCGTTGTTTTATCGACTGGTATCTATATGCTAAAGTATACATAAAAACTTTTAATCTTGTAACCATATGATATCTTAGTACTTGCAACGCTGTTCTTGCTTTGCATCTATCCCGTGACGGACGTCACACAATGACTTTAGAGAACATGGATAGCAGAGGCTAAAAGATCTGTTTTAAACTCATCTTGCGGCACGCAACCGGGCGAGCCCCAGAGCGGCCACAGTGGCCAGGAATGGTGAGGAGCGTACATTATTTGTATACGCCGTGCGCTGCTAGTATTTCTACTACGCGAGTCAACAGGCGAACGATCGCAGTCACCGTGAGCAGTTTAAATTTTATTGTGTTCCCCGTACCAAAAGTTTATAAGAGTGCTAATGAGGTTGCTCAAAGTAAATTGAATCTAAAAAGCCTTTTTTAATTAAAGCCTATTCAAAAGATTTATTTCTATCGACTGTTGTTTGTTAGATAATATATTAGTAGCCGAAAGACAGGAGACACGCTACACTTTGAATGTAAAACGTAGCTATTTAGCTGATTTCTTTCGAGTTGTGTTCGTAATTATCAGTACAAAGTTCGCATTGAAGAAAAAAACCGGTTTAGTGCGATTCGGGCTGCCGATTTTATTACAATCTTTGTGAATTTTAGTAAATTATTTTGCACATGCGCCGGGAAAGGTTCCTGAATTAGTACAATCCTATGACAGAAGGCGCGCCAGTCGATAGTTAGTCACCAAAGGAAAAACAACAATCGGGTATTCGGGTGACGCTACGAAAAAAGTTTGAAGTCGCGGTTTACACCCATTTTACACCGCGATTATCAGATATCGTTTTTAAAATTTGAGCGGTCCTTCGTACAATTATTTGTTTTTTCCTATAAACTACATTCCTTTTTTAACTTTATGATTTGTTAGTACATAAAGCGCAACTTCTGCACAAGCGCCAACGGCTAAAGAATCTTAGCACCTCATATGTAGAATTTAGTAAAATAAATACAGTTCAAAAGGTCATAAAAGGACAATTTGTTTGATTTGGTCAACGATAGAAAAAAAATTATTGACCGTTAAAGTTTCTCAATGATTTACAAATTTTAGCACCCCAACTTTAATTAAATAAAAAAAAATTAAGCTCTGCTGGATCGGAAATTATCAACTGATAATTGGTCACCTAAAATAAAGAATTGGTCAAATTAATTTCTATTAAAAAAACAATAATTAAGATGCGTGTCAGAAGGTATGGCACATGCTCTGGGCCCGTTGAGTGTACTCGTTTTATAAATGGTGTTTCTAAATTGAAAATTGCTCGATTGGCGGGACATGGTATTTGAAACGAACTATAGTCGCATCTCAATTACTATAAGCTTGATAGAGTTGAGTAGAGTAGTAGCTCTATTTAGGGTTCCATAACATAATTACAAGTACGTCCATCTATCTGTGCGGCCGTATGTATAATAAATAAATTGCCAAAAAGACACCTTACGAAATTGAGAAAAAATTAAGGGCAGGTAGTCCATAAATCGATTAATTTTTTTTTACTCACCCCCATTGTGTGGGTTTAGTGGTCGTAGGTAGTTGTATTCGTGGTAAAAACGTTCAAAAAATTTCAACTACTTTAGAATTACTAATTTCGAAAACATAGGTATATTAATACATACATAGCATAACGCCTGTTTTCTACGATCTTTTGCTTAATTTGTCTAATCACTGCTTAAACTATTTCAGTGTTAGGGTCGGCTCATACCGACCCTTAGTGGCTTTAGTCCTCCATAGCCGTCGTCTTGATTGACACACTGTAAAATTAAAAAAAAATTAAAATAATGTGTATATATACTCACTAAGTAATGTTTTCAAGGAAATCAATATCTCAATCTAAAATAACGGTAGGTAATTTTATATTTTTTGTCATACATTTAAGCTGTACCATCCCATTCATATGTTGTTTTATGGTTTTACTCGACGTAAGAAATGCCTTCGGTTTGGTTTATGGCACGCTTTCACTCTGTCATTGTTTCGTTATACCTACGTTCCTTATTGTAATTTATTTTAGGCCGCTTACGACGAATTAACCGACCCTTGGCATATAAAAAGTTCACATTACTACTTAAAATAGTTCAACACCAACTCTTCAATTTTGCTTATAGTTGAGCCGCGTATAGTTAATCTAACTACGCTGAACCAGCACCGAGCGTGCGCCTCCGTGTACGCAATTAAATTATCGTTTTTGAAGTGAAATCTTCTTTAGCGGCGCTGTGCACTTTTTTTGTGATGGGTAAAAACTGTTAAGCTCGCGTCAGGTCACGTGTCCTGATCGAAAATTCGTAAGATGTCACTCGCGTTAGGACACGTGACCTTTATTTACATTAGGTTAGTTTTTATTTTTAGTATATGGCGATTATGAGTAGTACACGGAGGTTGGATATGGGATTTTAATTCTATGACAGATTGAGATGTCAAATATACTACGTCAAAAAAGTAAATAAACAAAAGTTATTATTTTTAATAAATAAATATGGATAAGAAGTGATGGAAAGTAAATAGCGAGTATGTTTTCACTTCTGCCGGCACTCCCGGAGTGCAACCCGTTTTTTTTTTAATAGAAATATAACTTGACCAATTATTTATTTTAGCTGACCAATTAATTATCAGTGAATAATTTCCGATCAAGCAAAGCTTAATTTTTTTTATTTCATTAAAGTTCGGGTGCAAAACTTGAGAAACTGACCGTACTGCTCGCCATCGTTTTCTCCAAGGACTACAGTATGGGGTTCTTCAAGAAAGAAGTTATTGGATTTCTGAAGGGTCGGAAACGATTGGGTGATATCCCTGTTGTTGCCAGCGTCCAAAGGCTACGGTGACCGCTAACCATCTGGTGGACCGTAGGCCTGTTTGCTACATTAATGGTAAAAAAAAAACTTTAACGGACAATAACTTTTTTAGTATCGCTGACCAATTAATAAAAATAATTGACCTTTTTTGACCGTTTCAAAGGTTATGGATCGGTCATTCAAAATTTCAAATATGAGATGTTAAGATCCCATAGCCAGCGCCACCGTATCTAGTACAGACACGTCCCATATTGGACGGACAGTGGCTGCAGTGTACGCGGACAACAAAGGATTGAGGAGTATGACTTAATTCAAGACTTGTTACTGCATACGAACCGAAAAACGACAGATAAAAATAGTGAAATAAATGAATGGATGTTATCGTTTCATCATTTACTCTCTTAAATAGATCTTAATTTATTTATTAACTAGCTGCTGCTCGCGACGTCGTCTGCGTGAACGCTATACTATAAGATCACTTTTTGTGAACATAGCGCAATCTAATTCGACGCCAACGCCATCTAGTTAGCAAATAGGAAACATTTTTAAATTTTTTATTCACTGCTCGTTTCCCGTAGGTGCTAGCGTGATAATATGTAGCCTATATGTTGACCCGACTTCTTATTAATATTCGTGCTAAATTTGAAGTAAATCCATCCATGCAGTTACTTACTGACTCTTTGAGTTTATCCCGAACATACATACAGAAAAACAGACAAAAATTCTAAAAACTATATTTTTGGCTTGGGTATCGATTATAGATCACACCCCAAGTATTCTTTTAAAAAAATATTTAATGTACAGTTCTGACTTTCCTACCATTTTATTATATGTATAGATAGCGGCCAACACTACCAAAATATGTGCATTTTTGTGATTTTATTAAAGTCATAATTCTTTACCAAAGTTGAAAATAATATCTTAGCTCTTTGAAGATGGGTCTTGTATCTCGCTTTGCTCAGGATTCTATGCTCACTTTGCTCTGGGCTTCAATGGACATATTTTATGTCCTACGAAGATACGGATAATTTACTAAGTGTAGGTACTAAAGTAAACATTTCTTGTACTTTGATTTTAATTATTGAAAGTTGTTATTTTAAAAAGCTTTTCTAAAATTTGTTGTATAAAAACTGTATTGTTCACGTATACACATGTAAAACTTCTTACTAAATTAGTTAATTATAAATCTTATAAATGCAGTGATTATATGTATGTATAAACCAGTCTTTTTGGCAAAAATTAACATTTTTTACATTGTATTGACGATTCAAAAGTGTTTTTAGAAACCTACTTGAATAAATATTGTTCGATTTATTTTGATTTGTAACATGTATGTTAGCTCTTCTCCCCTGAAACACAGGATAACCTAGTACCCGTCTTATATCTAAGCAAAAAAATGTATTTCTAGTTTTATTTTGTGGCACCTCAATTTTATGAATAAAATTATTATTATAAATTACCCTAGTTTCATTTTCAGCCACCGGTTCAGAACCGGCCGATGCATGGAACAATTTTTTTTTTCTTTCTAAACTCATTATGAACTTGGCCGATGCAGCCATTACTGCTCCACCGGACTTTTGGAGCGAAACTGTGATGGAGACACTCAGCCCATAATATAGCGCCCAACGCTTAAGGGTTCCCCCCGCTTGGCTTGTGTTTTCGTTCTTGGTGGAATATCGTGAAACGTAACACAGTATCAGTCTCGGAGTCAGCAACGACAAAACTGCAAAGCAATTTCAATTTAAATTGATGAAGAACATTGTAAAAAAAAACCTAAAATGATTTTGTATACGAAATTTTCACCTGCACAATATAGGTATACGCACAAGTAAAAACTACTTACAGCTATACAATAAGAGAAGAAATACTTACCTAAAAACGTGTTTTCGCGGCGTTGCTATCTTTTTTACTGAAACGTAAAGATCTTTAATTTTAAATTGCTTTATCTTTAAAACATCATAATTGCTTTGATAATAAGAATAAGAAGCTATCTTATTTTAGCCAGTCAGATATACATCTTCAAAATAGTATTACAGATATTTTAATGTATCAGGACTCTGAGATGCCGTTCGAGGAGATCGCATTCGAGGCAGAGACCAACCGACATGAGGACCCAGAGTTTGCGGAGGAGGCGTTCATCCTCTGCGGAGAAGATCCCGCCACCAGAGACAAGAACATACAGGAACTCAGGAGATTGATCATAGGTCAGTTGAGTTTAACTTGTCTGTTTGTTTGTTATCGGTTAACGTTGCAGCAAGAGCAACCAATTAAGATATTTTTTTGGTACACAAGTAGTTAAAGGGACGGGAAAGGAATAAGCTACTTTTTATAACGGAAAATTCAAGAGTTTCCGATCGTATAACTTTCGGTTAAGTTAGGGAACTCGGTTAAAGTCACTATAAATAACCGAATTTCTTATAATGGGCGAACTATAGGTACAGCTATAGCTTGCTAGGAATAAAGTACTGCATATAATTATATACCATAAGTTTGTATTCATTAAATTAATTACTTCAAACACAATAAATTTAATATTTTAAGCAACCCAAATTACTTAATGTTCCCTTATCTGTTAATATATAGATAATACTAGCTGTCCCGGCGAACGTTGTTCCGCTGCCGTCCCTCTGTACCCGGCGAAAGTTGGTTTTTACCTATAGTGCCCGAGTCCGGCTCGCACTTGACATATCGAGATAAAAACTATCCTATCTTTTAAGTTGGATCAAATAACAGATATTTACGAAGTTTGATCAAAATCGGTTCAGTAGTTTAGAAGTCCATTGAGGACAAACATTGTGACACGAGATTTATATATATTAAGATAATTTTAGCAATTATAATTAAGTAATTTATTATCGAATTTTACTGCGGCTGATGGAAAGTTTTAACTTAAAAGTATGTCAAAGCCGAGTGTTAATCATGCGTATTCATACCATTATAAAATCACTGCATGGAAGAAAAAATAATGTAAATATTTACATTGTCTAAACGCAACATCTTTCTGTTTGTATGTTCACTTACATTTTTGTATATTTCAATAGATCTACATGTTTACGAAAACAGGCATTGTACGTTACTAGATTGTTTAATTTAAATAGTTTTCATATATTTAAATTTAATTTTTTCCTGTGTTCGTACTGTCGTCTCTTTATGAATTTCTGTTAATATCTAATGTGTTCGTCATCGATGAATGGGCCATTGAAATATTATTATGACTAAGTTACTTATGTTTTTCTACGTTACACAAAAAGTTTTTTAATGCACGAAATGGTTTATTTTTTTACACGCCTGTCTTGATGGTCAGTATAAGCCAAATTAGTCATGTTTGTCGATCTTTTGACACAGGCAACTTGAACTATTAGTTGAATCGCTGGAACGTCGAAACACGATTTTTGACATTGTACTCAATACATTTATTTTTTGTTGAATCATTAAAACGAAAGGTTATCTTACGATTATTTTAAAAATAATAAATGTGCAAAGACAATATCTTAATATGTTGTAACCAGTTTTTTTGATAAATGTCGTAGTTTTATTATAAAAGATGTATTATTGATTTTTCGCAAGATTTACGCGTTGGCTGTCACCGTCGCACTGGGTAGAAATTATATAGCGCTGTCTCTTTGCTCACGTCTCTGCATAGGCGCACTCTTAAGGTGATGGCATACCTAAACGAGTTAAGTTTGCATTTGATACATTTTGTTGCAGTCCTGAGTACACTTTTTAATGTGAAAAAAATATGTGTTATAGTTCAAACCTTAGTAAAGTGAATTTGCTAATATTATAATAATTTGCCTATTAAAACATTTAGAAAAAAAATCTGACACTCTAATTTTGGAATTAAATTGAAATTGTTTGCAAAGCTAAGAGAGTATTAACTCCTCATTCTTATTTCATAAAATGTATATTAATATGACTAAATTCACTTGTCTGTACACTGATCGAAACGGCACGCCTTTCCTGGGGTTTGCAGTTTGTGAATTTCTGTTACATCGTTAGTTATATTTTCTACTAAACATTTTCATATAATGAAATCAGAAAATTAGTAGACAACAGATTTTTTTGTCGTGTATCCTATTATGCTTAAAATATAATAAGAAATAACAATGAGAATTATATATGTATAAAGCATGCACAATTAACATGGGTATAACTTGAGACACCATGAGGATGTTGCAGCAGATAAGTGTTCAGATGGACAGATGGACGTACGGATAATACGGATAGATGTATAAATAGACTCACATACGTTTTTGCCATTTGCTTGGAGCCTCAAAAACAAACTACCTTCAATATCGTCTCGTGCATACACGTTTGTGAAACTAGTAAATATAAAATTTGTTTGTACCCGTCACTACTTCAACCTCGTTCAGTTACGCAATCCACAGAATATTTCTCACTCAGAATCTATTCATACACATTTACCAGATTTTTCTATCAACATTTATAATTATTGATTTATCTTTATTTAATAATTTAGCATTTTTATGTACTTTTTTTTTTTTCATAAAGCGAATAAATACGATGGCCAGTTTTATTACAAACAATTTATCATTAGTTGTATTTCTTGATAGGGAGACAGAGTAAAGACTGCAAGATTTCCGCAATTAGCTTCTTTGGATGTTTTATTTATAATTTTTATTAACTTTAAGATTATATGTGTTGATTGTAAAATAAAACATAGCCTATCCATTAGGAACATGGCAGTTAAATACTGAGGTAGACATTTCCGAGATTAGTGTAGCTACAGTGTGCGAACGGACGAAGCCTTTGCCCGCGGTTCCATCCGCCCTAAATTCGGTTATCGGTGAGGGATTTTAAGGCAACTCCTAAACTATAGAAAAAAAAACCAACTCACACTTGACGTTTTCAAGTAACCCATGTCCTTTCTCGAGACTCCAACTATCTCCAAGCCAAATTTCATCCTAATCGGTACAGCGATTTAAGCGTGAAAAGGTAGCATACAGACAGACGGATTTACTTTCGCATTTATAATATTAGTATGGATTCCCTTACCATTTTGCTTTTACATAGGTGTTTAAAATCAGCTGGTTTTATTAATGCTGAAAACAGCTGCTGCTTATATATGTAGATTCGTAAAGTCAAGTTGTATAAGTTAGAAGCTCCCTTTGATAAACAGGCTGTCTTACGCAAATACATAGTTGCGGACTGGTAATTAGAGATGCGGTTAAAAGTTAAAAAAAAAAAAAACTGTTATACGGTAATTGTTAAGAAAAATAACATGTTAGATAAAAAAAAATAACATGTTACGTTATTTTTATAACGATTTTCCTCACGACAACTATAGTGGGGTTCGTTATTTATATTTTGTGTTACTATTTGGTTTTTAAGTTTTACATTATATTAAATTACATTACATAATATTATATTACATTATATTATATTATATTATATTATATTATATTATGTCATATCATATCATACTATACTATAATATAGCTAGACGTTGTAAATACGTTTAGTATTCTTTGGCTTTCGATAAATGACAATAAATCATTTTTATTTTCCTCTTCCTAATTGGTTTTACGCAAGTTTATTAATTTGACATATTTATATTTTACAACCTGCCGTAATACCTTGTTGTAATATCGATATCCTTCAGACACAGTTTCATCACCCAATCAATAAAAACAAAAGTTTTAAAACCGACTTGGACTTTCTGGTCTCAGACTGCAGTTATTTTTAATGAATTTTCGTTTCCATCTTCGGTTGGAATAGGGCATTTGAAATTTGTAAATATATTTTTTTAGGACATGAGTAAGCCAACCTCTGTAGGCTTTACTGTCCTTGATCACCGGAGTGAGGACTTGACTTGTTGCCATTGTTTTTTTAAAAAAATCAGTTCCATTCCAGCGTCTTACGCACAGGAAATAAAACCGTCGACAAAGGGATTTTTCAGAGTACTACAACTTGCGGGATGGAGCACTGAAAATATTTGGTAGGTGGTGGTTGAAGGCACTCACCCACCGGGAGCAGGCTTGTGAAGTAAGACGACACGTACGTAGGAGTACATAGGACTGTCGTATTGGACTGTGCAGTCTAGAGTGTCAAAGTAAGAGCCGACAGGTAGGTAGCACCATTTACAAGAAACTAAAAGTGACTGCTTTGACTATTGTTTGATAATCTATGGTATTCAATTAGTTATCCCAGACCGATGGCCGATGGAGCAGACGTGTCCTTGAGTGGAGACCGCGTATGGGAAGGCGAAGCGTGGGACGGCCTCCAGCCTGGTGGACCGACGACCTTAAAAGGGTGGCTGGTGGTGACTGGATGCGGAAGGCAGAGGACTGGGAGTAACCGCGCGCCAAAGGCTTATGTCCAGCAGTAGACCTATATGAGCTAATATGATGATTCAATTAGTCATGTAGTTTAAGTAGCTCTATTCGTAGTAGCATTTCCTTTGTTATGTCTGCTGTTGGTCCTGCGGCGAACTTATTTATTAGCTATATGTAGTCTTTAATAAAACTTGCTGTGCAATGGTATTGACAATTTCTAGGTATTGATCAATTAGAAACTAAGTCTAAGATTACCTACAAGGCTAACGTAGGATAATGACTTGCCTCTGTGTCTTTATTCTGTATCTATTGTAAATCTAATAGCTGGTACGGAACGTAGTACTTAACTTAAGTAACCCACTTTCATAACTATAGACAAGTATTTCGCAACATTTCGATATAATCGAGCCGTGACCGAGGTGTTGCCACTACCACAGTTACCACTCGTAAGTGGTAATCGCCTAGAAGTGCAGTTGCTGATGCAATTTTCATTTTTTTTTTTATCAGTTTAAAAGATTTTGACATCAAAATCAGGACGCAAATTAAACTGCTTGCAAGGTGTCTCTATTACGTAGAAATGACTCCGTCTGGCTACTCTGGCTGTACCCAGAATTCGATTAACGCGTAGACAAACATTTATGCTATGAACAATTAATTTTCAAAAGTGTTTGACTTTGACTTTGAGTTTGCCTTGAGTCTGAGTGTTTTCTATTTTTGGAACATTATATATTTGCAAATAAAAATGTTTCCGTTACCAAATGTCCTCATAGTGCGTTTCGTACCAGATGGCCCGCTGTGACGTATCCATTATAACTAATATTTTATTATTAATTAATAAGACAATTTCTGAAAAATATTTTATTAATAACTAGCTTTTGCCCGCCCTAAATTCGGTGTTTGTTGTAGGATTTAATCGGCAACTCCTCAATAATAAAAAAAAAACCGACTCACACTTGATGTTTTCAAGTAGCTTGTGTCCTTTCTTGGGACTCAAACTATCTTTATGCCAAATTTCATCTTAATCGGTAAAGCGGTTGAAGCGAGAAGAGGTAACAGACAGACAGACAGGCAGAGTTACTTTCACATTTATAATTTTAGTATGGATATTGGTATTTTCATTGCATAACTAAAAACATTAAAAAATACCTAAATAGGTACCTGTCTATTAAATAATCCCCTTACCATGATTGAGTAAACATTTTATAACAGAAAATTTCGCGTTTGTCGCTGCAACCGCGGTTGCACGAGGTGAGTTAAAAGAATCTTTCAAATACCAGGCTGGCAGACGTGGATAAGAGCTTACATTCGTATTTGTTCTATATTATTTCGCCGGTTTTTGAATTGTCGAGTTTACCTTGTTTTATTTTATAACAATATTTCAACAAGTGGCGGACTGAAAAGAAAGTAATTTCAGCGAATTAATGGAAAAACGCAGTAGCGTAGCGGCGGATCAGGAACATAACGAAAATATTCCATTGTTGTTTTGGTTCCTTTTGTCCAAGATAGGCTAAGTTCTTAGACCATTATCCCTGCGTTCTAACAAAATGATCTTTGATTTGTATTTTTTTAGGTACCTAATAGATAAAAGATCATGATAATATGATAATAGTAAATTTTTTTTTTTAATGTTAAAAACATTTTTTTAACCATGTTTTTTAGTCTTACTTCATCTTTTAATTCGTTATTGTACTGTTTGTTTCCTCACGTAGTATATTATATTTTCTTGTTATAGTTTATTGCACTCATGCTATGGTTATGGGTAGCTTATTATAGTTTATTTTATTGCCGTTTCTTTATTTTATATAAGTTATAGGTTAAGGTATATGTAGATATCCGTCTCGGTGCACCGATGCCAGCCTGAAAGCTCCCACTGAAAATCAGTGCTGTGGTGTTGGCCACAGCTTTTATGCTGAGTTGGAGACTTTTTTTGATGATAAGCAGCACATAGTAGAGAGTATATTAAATGTTTAATTTTAGCCTTATTGTGTTGTTTTAACTAAATAAATATTTTTCTTTTTTCTTCCTTTTCAACTTCTTGTTGAGAAAAAAATACTTATTCCAAATTTCACCAGTTACTCCGTCTACTAAAGTAAACATTGTTCGCCTCAGTTTTTTCTCGTACGATAACCCAACATCTACACTTCCGTCGCTAAAATTAAACCTGTTGTGTTGTTTAAAATCAGTAGCTTACATCGGAGATATATTGTGGCTAAGATAGTATTTTTTAGACGTGCATTGATGGTGGCTGACTTAGTAATTCAGAGGACAATGTAGATTTTTAGAGGTTAATAAAATTAAATTTGTCGTATTTTTTTTATCGTTATCATTTCGGGGGTTGGCTAAAAGCTCGTACGGTTCGAGTGCTTTTTAGGAATGCACTGTTTTGCCAATAATGCTTCATTTACGTAATTAAATTCACTGATTAATGAATTTTGTTATATATATGTTGTAATTAAATAAGATTGTGTCGTCACAAAATAAAGGTTATATAAATAAAATAAATTAAACAGTGCTGAAGATTGAAGAAAAATAACTTGTTAAGCAAATTTTGTCAAATTACATAACAACGGCTCTGGGAAACCACTCTTTACATCTCACAGTCGACAATATGCTTTGTAAATATTATTTTTATCAGGGCTTATTCAATATTTGAATTCGCCTTCTGATTCCCATTGAGTTCTATATTATATCCTAGTACACACAAAGAAGAGCGAGAAGCGAATGGATTAGGGAATTGCCCATACCAAAAAAAAAACACAACCCTAAATACAATGCTACCTATTATTAGAGAAGCCATAGACATTTAACAAGTAATGGCTAAAATTCTGTAAATTTTCTACACTAACATTTTCTCGTTCTGTAATTGATTTAGATTGATTTAAAATTTTTTTTTTTACAAAAATCTATGGTAAGCTGCTAAAAAAACCAATTGACTACTATCTTACATTAATTCATACCTTTGTGACAGACATTTTTACGTCAAATATGGAGATAATACCACAAGCCTACACAAAATAAAAGCTGGCGTCCCGCAGGGCAGTCTTTTGGGACCATTCCTTTTTCTTTATACAACCTACCAAACACAGGAGACGTCCTGTCACGTCCTCATGGGAACGTTCACCGACGATACCGCGGTACTTACAGTCTGCAAACTGCAATGAAATCTGGACGATGTATTGATATGGTTGAAACACGAGAATAAAAGCAAATGAATCTATATCAGTTCAAGTGACTATTAAACTAAGACGTGATACATGTCCTGAGGTAGAACTGAACCAGATAAAAATACCCCAAGCAGATGATGTCCGATACTTGGGAGTCCATCTAGATGATTTTCTAGACAGGCGACTCACCTGGAAAAAGCACAAAACCTCAAAAAGAAAGGAACTTGATCAGCAACTAAGAAAGCTATACTGGCTCTTGGGACGAAATTCAAAATTTGCATTGGAATACAAACTCCTCTTCTAATCTAATATAATATAGAAATACTACAATGCTTTCAGTAAAAATGCTTCCGAATGATAGCTGGAGCACCATGGTATATAACCAATAAACATCTTTATCACGACTTATAAATTAAAACTATCAAAGAAGAACAAAAGACTTTCTAATTTTAAAAAAATATAAACGAGATTAAACGCGTCGTTATTTGGCAAAATACGTTTTTCCGACGTTTCGGCTGGGTAACACCAGTACCAGTAACTAGTAACCCAGCCGAAACGTCGGGAAAAACGTATTTAGTAATGAAACGCGTAAATTTAAAAACTAAAAAAACTTTCTTATCGCATACAAAAAAGATAACTAATTTATAATAAATTTTGTGATCGAAATGGAGTGATGACACATGTAGATTTTTCAATTATTTAGGTAGATTCATAAGCAGGTGTGTATCGCATACTTTTTTTAGAGCGACTATATTTCTTACCAGGTATTGGTATGTCATGCAGCTGAAGTTTGATACATTAGTTTTATCTGTTACACACGTAGCTATATCCATGCATAACTATATAGTTATAGCGCCGTGTGCGGTAATTTAAAGTTCCCTACAAAAAATATGTCGGAATACGCCTTGCTTTAGTTTATATTAATATATGTATACTATGACCCTGCGTACCATTAGTTTTAAGAACAATATCGATTAATATAAAACTTCATTTTGTGTATGAAAAACATAGTTAAACTTAAAATAGTCTCGCGAGGTTAAAATTTTAAGTCTTGCAAGACAAATGACGTTTCTACTTAAAAGGTCTTGGAATTGCCATCTCGTTACGAGATTGCATTTTCTAGACGCATTGCATAGCTAGAGAACGTTTAAAAAACCTTATCGACCTTCTGTGCAACAAATACCTCGTAAAAACACATTTCGTAATACACATAGGTAGGTATGACGTTAGTTGTTCATTGGAATTGAGTGCATTGATGGTTTTCCCAATATTCATTAATATACCAAACCAAACCGATATTCATGACAATGTTATCGATTTCGCGTGATGCTTTCAACCGCCAGTGTGCAACCATTACCTGGGCTCGGGAAGATAGAAGTACCTATTCTAGAACCTTTTTAGGGTTCCCTTAGCGGTACCCTATTACTAAGACTCCGCCGTCCGTCCGTACGTCCGTCCGTCCGTCCGTCTGTCACTAGGCTGTATCTCATGAACAGCGATAGTCAGACAGTTGCAATTTTCACAGAAGATGTATTTCTGTTGCCGCTATAACAAATAAAAAACAGAATAAAATTAATATTTAAGGTGGCTCCCATACAACAAAAGTTATTTTTTTGCTCGATTTAGCTCGATATTGATAATGGCAACAGATAGATGCTTAAAATATTAGCATAATATTTAGTTACTTTAAAAATTAATAATTATAATTAAAATAAAACAAATATTTAAGGGGAGCTCCCATACAACAAACGTGATTTTTTTGCCGTTTTGATAGATAAGTACGGAACCCTTCATGCGCGAGTCCGACTCGCTCTTGGCCGATTTTTCGTCATGAAAAAGCGAATACTCAAAGTAACATAAGTTACTGTATAATTACTGTGATTTTATACATGTACGTACGTGATTCGGAAAAATAAAAAATGTTTTCACCTAGAGAAAGTTCTGCCTGTGTTCGATGCCTTCACAGGTTGTGAAACTATTGCCTTTTTCAACGGCAAATGAAAGAAGCGTTCATATGAAGCTTGGAACCATTTCTAAGGTCAAGCTTTCTGGTAGCTTTTGTAAGAATGATTTGCAAGGCGGTCGTAATAATAGTTTTTTTTGTAGAAGATGCAAAATAATATGGCGCCGGGAAATGATTAAATAAAATGTTAAAGTTGTAATCTTATTTTAGACCATTAGTAGAAAAAACTAGAATCCTGTATAACTTTTAAACTATACAGTTAAATAAAAAACTGTCACGCTGCAGATCTAGATATTTATTCCTAGAACACTTGTTTAAAATTTTATAGTATTTGAATAGTAAGTGTCAAAAATAAGTAGAAAATTCGTTTGTATGAAACACGCTGCAAAGCGAGGCGAATTGTATCCTCTTAAGTGGAAACTAAAGTACACAGAATAGTGTGACACTGAAAGTTCTGCGCTCCCGACTGCTCTTAAATGTTTGGATTTCGAATGTTATGTTTTTAAACATACGAAACTTAATAATTAATTTAAAAAAAAATGGCGGGAAATCATGTGTCAATTGTTTTTATCACAAGTTGAACTTCGTCGCCCGTAGCAAAAAAAAGCATTAACGCGAAAATACTATAGGGTAGGATGATTTAAGTTCACTGACTCGGCAACACATGCACTGCTCGTCTTCAAAATGCTTTTGTAAAGGAAGCACCTCATTTCAGCACCGTAAGGCAATTATCTGCAGAATTTCATCGTGGCCGTGTTTCTCTCCATGATGAAATTCTTAAAGGTGGGCCCTCATCTGCGAACACTAAGAATAATGTGGCTTCTGTCAGGCAAGTAATTGAAGAAAACCGGCGTATCACCCATGAGGAGATTTGAGGAAATTTGGGGATTAGTATGAGCCAAATTAATGATTTTTGTTCTTATCATTGTAAGAAAAGATAGTGCCGCATTTTGGAACCCGCACTTGCATCATAGCGCCCGAACGAATGAACCGATTTTGATTTAGGTTTTTTTGTTTGCAAGCTAACTTGATCGAGAGTATTTTTAGCTATGATTCATGAAAATCTGTTCAGCCTTTTTAAAATCTTCGGCTCTTTTGTAGTTCACTAGCAGTCCGTCGAAACTTCGTCCCATGTATCTTTCGGGACTCTTAAGCTATCAGAATAAAACATAGCCAATAACCATCGGGAATAATATAGCTTTTTAACAGTAGAAGATTTTTTGGAATCAGTCCAGTGGTTTCGGTGATAACCCTACATATAAACAAACACTTGCTCTTTATAATATTGGTATAGATAAAGGGAAATATGAGCAACTACAGTTCACATCGTTTCGAAATTTGGTAAAATATAAGTTTTTTATCCCACTAAGCTGGCAAACAAGCACACGGTCCGCCTGATGGTAAGCGGTTACCGTGGCCTATGGACGCTTGAAACCCAAGGGGTATCACTCGCGCGTTGCCGACCCTTGAAAATTTCTATGATATTAATCCACCAATGTGGATTGCGCAGGTTATGTTACGTGAATTTGTATTGGATTATAATAATTTTAACATTCCTATTATTTTAATTTTTTTAACATTGGTGTGTAGATACTATAAGTACTAATAATACCATAGGTACTATAATTACACATATTTAATTAATTTACTGGCATATACGCGGCACGAGCTGTTTACAGTTATGTATTCCTATTCAAATTGTTACTGCTGTCAGCTGTTGTGAGTGCTGTGACGCAACTTTTGCACCGTCAGAGGATAGAATGTAACAGGATGTCATAAGTTATTAATATAATTACATAATGATAATTGATTCTCTCACAGAAATTACGTCATCGTCATTGTAGGCTACCTGCCCATGTGAGAAATAATGTTTAGGGCTCGTTCGTTTTGGGATGCAGAATCATTATTTTCGTTTACTTTGTTATCTGTTCAGTTCGTTTTGTTCGTTTGTCAAAAATATCAAAATTTTAGTATCATCTGTGACAAACTGTCATGCATTCGTATGCGATATTTTTGTTTTTTTTTTCATTTTTGCCACCGAACAATGAAACTTTAGACCCATGTCTGGAAGTGGGGCTTTTGTGTTAATCTGTCAAACTGCTTATACATATTCATTGTTTATGGTAGTGTGTGTGTATTTTATCGTAATGTGTGTACGTCAACCGTTTGTTTTGCAAGTTATGCAACCCTACATTATGTGAGTAACGTTTCAAAGCTACACGAACGAAGATGTCGGTGGCAAAACTGGCGATATCAAAAGTGTGAAAAGTATCAATCGTGGGAACTACCATGGCGCCCTTATAAAAAAGAAAAAAAAATTAAAGTCTAAATAATATAATATATTTACGAGAGCGAGCAGCGCCTTTGTTGTTCCGAAATAACGGTTAATTCAGTCAGATTTAGTTTTTAAGATCGGTTGCCCAAGCCGAGGTTCGTGTCCAGGAAACCGCCCCAACTTTTCGCAGCAAAGTGCAAGCAGCACCGCAGCAACGTGGCCAACAACAGTAGTCAGGAATAAGAAAAAAATAAAATAGGACGAGCAGCTGCTAAAGTTTCCCAGGACGATTTACTCCTATCTCATGTATATTATATACATACCAAAAAACAAACACGTCATCGCAGGAAGTCTTGTCATAATTTAAGATTTTTTGTCATACTTCAGGATTCGAAGACTTTTTATAGTTATATTTTTTATAATAGAATTATATACCTAGCTTTAGGTGTGTGTATACATAATTCTTCTGTATATGTGTAAGTCACTACAAGGAGGATTGAGGAGTTCAGTGACACACGTACTACAACCGGACCGATTTCTGTATGTCTCAATGGGTTAAATTAACATTAGACCCGGTAGGTGGCGCTGTGATCGAAATATTAATAAGATTGTTTTATGGACCAAAGTAATTAAGGATATAAGTGTTAGTTTAGTGCCGAAAAAGTTGAACGCAAAATTTGGATCCGGTAGGTGACGCTTCAGTCGAGTTATTAAAAATAGAGTGTATAAATTTATATGGAACGAGACGGGAACCGTTATCCCTCTATGCCTGAATGCGAAGACCTTAGTTACCGGAGATAGGTGGTAGGTGGAGGTGGTATGGTGGTGGTGGTGGTGGAGGTTGTGTGTATACAATTTAGCAATTCTTCAAGTGTAAGCCATTCCGAAACAATTTAACGTTCGCGGGAAAGATAAATTATAAATATAATTAACATTATAGTATTTACAATTACAGAGCGTGGAGAGTGCCAGCCCTACCGCATGGACGACGCATTTTTGCTGCGCTTCCTGCGCGCGCGCCGGTCCATACCTGGGCGGGCGCATCGTCTGGTTAGTGTTTCAATATACATATAACAGACGTAATAAATAACTTTATAAAGAATGTACATATATCTTTACATAGAATAAAATTGTAGGAAAGTCAAAACTGTACATTGAATATTTTTTTAAAGGAATACTTGGGGTGTGATCTACAATCGATACCAAAGTCAAAAATATAGTTTTTAGAATTTTTGTCTGTTTGTCTGTATGTATGTTCGGGATAAACTCAAAAAGTACTGCATGGATTTACTTTTAATTTAGCACGAATATTATTAAGAAGTCGGGTCAACATATTGGCTACATATTATCACGCTACCACCTACGGGGAACGAGCAGTGAACCTTTATTTCTTCAACGCATTCTGTAACAACGTGTAATCTAACGACGCATATTTGACTTGCTTCTTAATTATTTATTATTCTTCTCACACATAGCCATTTATTTTATGTTTAAACATCGTGTAAAGTCATAACTAAGATGTGTTATAATTTTTCAAAAGTTTCCTATTTGCTATCTAGATAGCGTTGACGTCAAATTAGATCGCGCTATGGTTTCGTTCACAAAAAGTGATTTTATAGTATAGCGTTCACGCAGACGACGTCGGGGGCAGCAGCTAGAACACACACAGGGAGGTCTCCTCAGACATAAGGGTTCGATACGGCAAGTGAGATTTGGATCGTCGTCAATTCTCACAGCCCGTCGTTGAACCGAGTCAAAGGGCCAAGCTGGTATCCGTGTGCCGGCACCCGCCCACAGATGGCAGCAGTACTCCATATGGGGCCGAACTTGCGACTTGTAAAGCAGCAACCTCTGCCTCGACGTGAAGTACTGTCTCGCTCTGTTGAGTACACCAAGTTTTTTCGACGCCAGCTTCACCTTGTCTTGTAAATCATCTCGGAACTGAACATCGCTAAAGATCGCGTTAACACGCCAAGGATCCCAATGGAGATGGAAAGGGGAGTGTTCTGGAATTGTGGAACTATAGTAAATGAGGTTTTCTTAGCGGTGAACGCGCAGACTTGTAGGGTTGAATCCGACCAAGTTTATCCGCCCCAGTCAGAGACCTTGAACAGTGTGGTCTCGATTTGAGACACAAGTTCTCCGCGGTTTTCCTCCACAAGGGATGTTTGCACGACGCATGTAATAAGCGTCTCCAGTACTGTCATCTGCATAGCAGTGCATGTTGTTGATGTCCAACATGTCATTGATATGCAATAGAAACAGCGTAGGAGACAGCATAGAGCCTTGCGTGACACCAGCATTAATGTCCATGCTATCAGAGCAACGACCGTCAACTACGGTTGGTATGCGTCTGCCGAACAAAAAGCTAGCCATTTGCACAAACCCTCGGGCACTCCGTAAGATGGCAACTTCGATAGAAGACCCCGGTGCCAGACCTACATGTCCAGGCTACATGCCTTCCCCTGACTCTCAATGGCTAGTGCCCTTCGATGTGTGAGATACACTAGAAGGTCACCAGTTGAGCGACCGTGGCTAAAGTCATATTTACGGTCACTGACCAGGTCGTGTTCTTCTAGGTATTTTAGAAGCTGTGTGTTGATTACACGCTCCATCACCTTGGAGAGGAGAGAGGTAATAGCGATAGGCCTGTAATGCGTTGGATCTGATCTATCGCCCTCTTTGGGCACCGGGTGCACATTCGCAGTCTTCCATGAAGACGGAAATTGCCTAGTGTGTTAGGAAAGCGCGAAGAGGCGCGTGAGTACAGGACATAACACACACTGCTTAAGCACGACTGCTGGTATACCGTCTGGCCCACTCGACTTATGAACGTCTAGAGAAAGCAACGCCCGTCGGACCACCCGCTGTGTTATGGAGATTTCCGGCATGGTCTTACCACACCACGGTATAGGTGGTATAGCGCCTTTATGGTTCATATTCGAGTTTGAGGCAATAATTATTTGAAATACAAAAAAAATATGTTTACTCCTTTTTCTCGTTTTCCTTAAAGTCGGATAGCAACAAAAAATTTTAGAGTTCCGTGGCCAAATGTTATAAACAGAACCCTTACAGTTTGGTCATGTCCGATCTATCTGTTTGTATGTACGTCAGAGTCTTATAATTCCGCGCTATTTGCATCGATTCTGAAATTTTTTTACAGGAAGATGTACTCTTACGTCTGCCACCATAAATATTTGTAATGAAATTGAAAAAGGGACAAAATCATTTTTTGTCACGCACCCCATTGTGTGGGGTTGTTAGTTGAATAGGTATTGAATACATTTCAGACTATTGTTTTTTTTTCTGTTAACTGTAATTTCCATACTCAAATCCAACCCTTAATAAGAGTAAACCCTTTCTTGGCAGTAAATAATCAAACCCAACTGTGACTGCTCCAGATGGTGCGGTACTGCAACTTCCGCGCACAGAACCCTCAGCTGTGGCGCGGCGTCTACTGGTACGGGCTGGCACGACTCGGGAACATCTTTGAAGGTGTACTCTACGACAGACCAGACGTCGGCAGACTGATCATTTGCAGGCTTGGTAAGCATACTAGGATAATTTATACTACAGAGGGCCCGGGCCTGGATTTGTTCGCTCCCCTGGGCACAGCCCGGGCCAGGACATGTTCGCTTCCCTGGGCACGGCCCGAGTTAGTCCTTAATGCTACGCCGGTCATTTGTGTATTGGCGTATTATCCTGAACATAATCAATTTGTGTGAAGTCTGCTATAGGATGCACATCGCACATCAATTAGGTGCTAAGTTGTGGAGTTATAAATGAACAAAAACGCTTTCGCTTTTATTTATTTATTAAGACCTACTGTTTTTTGCATTTTCTTTCATCGACAATTGATAAGCAGACGCGAAAAGTATATTTTTCTATTGTTCTTTATAATCAAAGAAAAAATCAAAAAAAAAATTGCAAGAAAAGAGCGCTTCATAAATTTTCATGAGTGTAATTTTGTCAAAAATGCAATCAACAATTTCTCATAAATTTTATGACTGCTAAAGGCAATGAATATTACCATAAATGCTCCAGGTCTGTGGGATCCTGATAAGTTTCCAGCAGAGGATCTGATCCGAGGCGGTCTGCTGTTGCTGGAGGTTGGCATTCTGCAGCCCAAGCTACAAGTGGTGGGAGGCGCCGCGCTGGTGGACTGCGAAGGCCTTCCGATGACCCACCTGCGTCACTTCACGCCCTCGCTGGTGCTGCAGGCTATGAATGTTATAGGGGTACGTATTACAATACTCACTAATAACATTAGGTTTTCTTTAAAAATGTATGCGTGATAATGCCATACTTTATAGTTGGGTGCACAAAAAGAGAGACGTTCCGCGGATTGTCTTAACTATAACCTATTGGTTATCGATTTTGCAGATAAAATCAATCAAAATAGTACATTGAGTATTAAGGGTGGTAAGGAGAAAATTACTAACGACAGGCTATTTAAAAGCCCAAAGTAGAAGGCTTTAATGACACGAGTTTGTAATTTCCGTACCACTCGTGTTACACACAATGTTTTTTATCACATTTGTTAATGAATTATTTTACGATTTTTAAAAACACAATAAATGTTTTTCAATTTACCTTAGTGTGTATATATCTATCGCCAGGAGCTTCATTAATAATTTTTTCTGCATTTTCTCCCGTAAGTAGTTCCTTTTGAACAGATAATTTTATATAATGTTCAATGTTGATAGACTTTTTAAACTTGAGAATGCTCTTCAATATAAAGTAAATTGCCCATACGGAAAACGTTTTGTATGTTTCGGCAATTTCCACAAAGTAGACTTATAGGACATTCTCTGAAAACAAACTCGTTTTCTTCTTGTTTCTCTTAACTGTCAAACTTGCGTTCGAAAACGGCTTGATTTTTCAACTAACTTATTTTTAAAACGGCTTGATTAGATAGAGACACGGAACACGTGACTTCCGTCCACACTTGACAATTTTTACGACTGTTCTTCGCTTAAAAGCTGTCAAGTCAAAATCGTGTTATGCCATAATTTATGACTGTAGTTAGTATAGAATCTACAAATTCGTGACTTACACTGTAAGGAATATCGCACAGTGAGGCATGACAGTTAGCCTCTTGTGTACGATGTTCCTTTAAATATTTATCTTGATTTGGGTTGCCTTGAAAACATTTTTCTTAGATTAAACCCCAGTGAAAATAATCTAAACGACTGGAACTAGAATAATTAAAAAAATGTGTACTATTAATGTCCACCCAATACGACAGGTAATCTTCCCGGTGCACCAGCGCGGCGTGCACGTGGTCAACTGCTCCCGCGTCGTTCAGACCGCCTTCCACTTCATCAAACGACTCGCGCCCGCAGACGAACTCTGGAAAAAAGTCTACTTCCACGGATATGACTTAAATTCTCTACACAGGTGAGGATTGATATAGATATATGAAATCAAAGTTGGTTACTGTTTAACCACTGAGGCTAGGTTTCAATTAACTTTTATTTTCTGCCTTGCGATAAATTGGACTTTCCAATCATTTCGAAACTAGCGTTTTTACATTGACAGGACTGATTTTGAACCGTTCTTATGTAGCCCAGTCAAATTAGAAAATTAGAAAACAAAGAAAGAGTTTTGAATTTTTGTGTACATGTTTATTAAGACCTCCCGTTGTGCATACTAAAAGTCCCCATCGATACCTGTTGCGCTCGCGCCGCCATCTTGGAAAAAAGGTACCCCTTTTCAGTTTTTTGCTTATATCTCGGCAATAATTATTAATACGATAAAATCATATACAAAAACTGTAACTTATTAAATTTCCTATAAAAAAGCTAAAATATTTTTTTTTTGTATCTCTAATACTTTATCTGCAATCCGACATTGAAAAGTTTTTTTTTTATATTTTTGCTATCGATATACAGTTTTGTTTCTGTTTACTCCTAAAATGTTCATATATATCTTCAAAAACTTTTTCCATGACACTACCTAGATATAGAAAGACCGACAGAGATGATAAGAAAAAGAGAAGGGGAGAGATAATTCAGGGGCAGATGCATTATGCGACATGTTAAATTAATAAATAAATATATTTGGACATTACACACAGCGCCGTCTGGCCCCAAAGTAAGCAAAGCTTCTGTTATGGATACCAGACAACGGATACAAATACATATATTACTTTTTTTTTTTTGTAAATACATACATATCATAAATAATTACACCCAGACTCAAGACAAACACAAATGTTTATTACATAAATGTTTGTCATGTGCGGGAATCTGATGTGTATAGTAGTAGGAGTCCGTTTAGTGAGTAAGAATAGCCAATAGGCTAGACAAACTAGCCATCAGCCGATCATCATCGCGTCTGATTCCGATAAAAACCACCTATCCTGAGTAGAACAACGGTAAGGTTCTCGACAGACTGATAAACAAACACAATTTTAACATTATGAATACTAACTACGCAGTTAATGACAACCATAGTGTAGACGTACTCAGCATAGCATTTCTACAGAACATACACCTAAGTTTGCGCTCCATGAACTTTGCTCTAACAATATCTTGGTTATTATGTCCCTTGCGCCTTGGTGATATACTGGGAAAAATTCAAGAAAGCTCTTTAACTAATCAGCTTGCCACAGCTAGATCTTATTTCTCTCATTAGATCTCTAACATTGATGTGGTCATCGAATCTGTCACCCAACAGTCACTCGCAAGCTACTATTAGCAAGTGCATAAAATAAAAACCAGTTAAGAGCGATCTGAGTGTATGTGGAACAGCTTACAAATGCAACAGCTTAAAAACCGTTCTGTAGTATTTATTGAATACTGTCGCCACGTCGAAAAATGGCGCTCCTATAGGTATAAATGTGCTCCGTGAAATCTGTGATGCAGTGCCCCTGTTCTGTTGCCCAAACTGCGAAATGACTTTGATAAAGAAGTCTATAAGTGTCCATAAAATTACGTAACCGTGGTAGTAGTAACCGTTAATAAAGTTTGCTCAAAAGGTTTAGTGAACTAAATTATCTATATGACGAGGGCTTAAGACGTTTTTACCCTAACTACGTCGCGAAAAAATGTAGTTTGACATCGCCTCGTTAAAAATATTTATTAATAAATAATCAGAGGTAAACTTAATTTTGATAGTCTGCAGAACTTGGTCTACAATGACAGGAAGTAGAGAGGTAAACGGCGGAAGAGTACATCTACTTTTGACCTCCCTGTCTACCTTGCGGTCATGATTGGTGTCTACTGGTTTGTGCTAAGCAAGCATTACCACTCTAGGTTTTTTATAAGCAGTCTGCCTTTTAGTCGTCGTCACAGGGATGAATTTAGTATTTGGAAGGGAAGCATGGCGCTTAGGGTGTCGATTTCAATAGATTAATAGCTCCAGTAAATCTGGAGGCCAGGGTACATCCCTTCCATCGCGTTTTCGTGACTGCTTTCTCGACATTTTTGTAGAAGGAGTCTGGTCTTCTGTAGAGGGATAATTGTTACTTTGTCATCGTGCAGCGTTGGGCTCTTTTATTAGTAACTCTATGTCCTCGAGCACCGGTGAACGCTTGTTTAGAGCACTCGCTGATGGTAGCTTATCTTAGTGACTGGTAAAAGATTCGATGCCATGTCAATTATTCGTGAGATCTCATAAGAGAGGATGCGATCTAGTTGTTTTAAGCTAATAAGCTTTTAAGGGCTTTATTGAATACACCTTTGTCGGATAGGAGTCAGAGGGACATATAATAACGGGAAGAAATTCAAAGCAAAATCCGTCTAGCTAGATACAGAAACTTAGACTTACGTTATGTGAAAGCTCTACGTCAAGTATTTCCAGCCTATGAATGTAGTATTGCAGTACTATAAACGGTGCTTGGTAACTACATACATTTACATACAAACTCACGTAAATCGGAACAAATATGCCTAAGTCTTTATGGAAAGTGAGGCACACGCTCTAAGAGACGATGAGCAGCTGATGGCTGGTCATGGCTTTTCGGTATTGATAGCCAGTCGCGGATATTTCGTGGTACTTATAACCACCAAGTAGCCCCAAAACACATTCCGACCTAGCCATACACATTATGTCACATAATGCATTTGCTTCTTTCCTCCCTTCCCTTTTTCACTCTTTCTCTCTTTCTTTTTCTCTCTTGGTAGTTTCGCGGAATAAATCTAAAAAAAAAAATTTGAGCCATTTTGGAGTAAACATAAAGCAAACGGTATATCGGCAGCAAAAAATTTAATAATTTTCCCTTTTTACGCCGGATTACAACCAAAATACTAGAGATACAAAAGTTATATGTATGAACTTTTTTATAGGGTATTTAATGATCTATAGTTTTTACATACACATTTTTTCCGTATCAGCAATAATTGCCGAGATGTAAGCAAAAAATTAAAAATGGGTACCTTTTTTCCAAGATGGCGGCGCGAGCGCAACAGCTATCAATGGGGACTTTTAGTATGTTCAACGGGAGGTCTTAATGAACGACTATACCAAAATTAAAAACTCTACCAATTAATGTTATTTCAGACTAAAAATGTAAGTATCTAATTTCACTGGTCTATATGAGAGTACAAAAAAAAAAGTTGCCAGTTAAATAATTATAATCCAATTCAAGATGGTATACTTTGACTTACTGCTATTCTAATATTCTTCATATTAGTTATATTAAAGGTCCCCTTCCGAATCTTGTTTCCGAAACGAGGTTGCTGAATTACAAGTCGGAAGTTCGGCTCCATATGGAGTACTGCTGCCATTTCGTATATATATTCTACTCTATGGACATTTCTGGGCGGGTGCACCCGGATACTAGCATTTGAGTCAGTTCAACGACGGGCAGTGAGAATTGTCGACGATCCCAAACTCACTTGAGACTTTGGCCTCCCTGTGTGTGTTCTACCGCTTGTACACTGGGATGTGTTGTAAGAAATTGTTCGGAATGATGCCCAATTTTTACTGATGGCTACTTTTTACCATCGTACCGCTCGCCATCGGCAGGGAATTCATTCTCCCACTTTAGAACCGAAATGGTCGCGTACAGTGCTGTTTCAAAGAAACTTCCTCCCGCGAACGCTCGGGTTGTGGGAAATTACGAGGATATTTACTCTGACAGAAGAAAACGAAATAAAAGTAAACGCCTCTTGTACAAAGTGAACCAATTCACGCGAGTATGGGTTAGCGTGATTAAAATATCTAAGACCTTCGTGGCATAGTTTAAAGTTTCGCGTTTTTCACGTATTTTATTTAGATAAGAATCAGATCTTAACGCGTCGATAAGAACATGGAAACGTACCTTATTTGGATGCCAATGTTTCGATAAGGATTATCCCACCACCTTGTTGTTACGGCACGCGGTATGATTGCAAAGGTAAAAAGGCTCGTAACTTAAAAAAGGTACGTTTCCGTGTACTTTTCATCGCGTTAAGACCCGATCATTATCTAAGAAAAAAAACGTACCATAGTAAAAAGTAACACAAATGACTTAACGTTTTGATCAGGCTAACAAAACCCGTGTATTAAAAGAGTAACTAGGGCCTTTTTATTTGAATAAGATTTATCTAGTAAAAAACCTTCTTTACATGTAGGTATATAGCGCCAGAATGCCTGCCTAAGCGTTATGGTGGACACAGAGAAGCCGTCTCCCTGGAGCGCTGGCTCACCAAGATCAAGCAATACCGAAAAGACACTTTCGACGATGAGATGAGAGTAATGGGGTACAGCGCCTGACGACCAGTAACCGTCAAATCTAGCTGAATAGTTCTAGGTTCTAAACAACTCCGACAGAGGCTGCTGTGACAATCAGGATCATCATAGAATTATGGATATTTTTACCAACATCAGTCATTGTTATTTTGATTGTATGAAATTGTGTCCTTTTTAAGTACATCTGCGTCTCCCAGGAAAGTAATAGCTAAAACTGACTAAAAAAAGGTTGCTTAAGAGAGCCTTGTAGATGCCTGATCTAATGTTGATTTGGAAGTCCTTGGTGCTGATGCTGCACACGCTGATGTCGAAGACTTTGTGGCGAAGAAAATTGTTTAAGGGCAGTATTAATAGGTAATATTGTAATATTTTTTATGGAATATCGGAAAATAAAATTTACAGACATACATTTAACAATAATAATCTAACAAACGCACGATAGGAAATAGGCTTTCATTAGATTAACATCCGTAGTACAGTATGAAGAACATTCCTTGTCCCGTAATAAGATATATTATTTATAATAATAATATTATTTATTAAAAATTTTAAAAAAACCCACGCCAATCAAGCTCACATTACTAAAACAATCAAAGGAGTTGTTTGACCTGGGGCCAAAACATTGTACACCTGATAGAAAAAAAGTTTAAAAATAGTACTTCACATCCTAATTATTAATTTTTAAGTTTTGTGTCTGGTTTTCGTGTACAAAATTAATTTTAAATGTTTATATTTTCAATGCTGACATCACAGACACCATATATAATGCGCACTGCATACCCTACATTCAAAAGCACTCCACTAAAGGTCCTGGGGGTGCCACGGGTCCAAATTCAAGTTCCCGTAGCATCCCCAGGGGTGTTCTCCAGGGGTGCCTTGGGTCCGGAATGCATCTCATCTATAATAATATTAATATAAATACTAATATAATACATTGATTATAAGTTACCTTTTTAAGAAAAACAAATATTTGTCATAAATACTAATTTGTTACCCTTAATTAAGTATAGAAACTTAATAAATATTTGTCATACCTACTTATAGCATAGTACATTGATTATATGTCACATTTTGTTAAGAAGAATAGAAATTTAACAAATAGTTGTCATACCTACTAATTAATATGTTACCTTTCATTAAGAAGTTTTTAATGGTCCATACAGGCAATTATAGATTTATAATACATAATATACAGTAGAATACCGTTTATCTGAGCATCGATTATCCGAACATCCGATTATCCGGACTCAAAGACAGCGCAATGTGACATGTTACTACCAGTTTATTCCCACCTTCGACTAAACGGTCTCATTTGTTTGCGCGATAATTTACCTTACGTTTTGCGTTAAAAATCTAAAATGTCCAAGCGAAAAAGACTAGTATTGGATCTTAGAGAAAAAGTGAAGATAATTGAGAGTATATTGGCGTTTTGTTCACCGAAATAATGAACATTATGCGCTTAATGTTAATTATACAACTAAAGTAAATGAGCCAAGATTTTAAGTGTGCCATACAAAATTTATGTATTTTTAACTTGGCTGGATTATGACATTAAGCGCATCGAAGCAGTAAACAAAACGCACCTTATAAACAATGGTGAATCTGGCATTAAGTAAGCAAAATATATGTTGTAGGAACTTCTACAATAAATGACGTATCTGAAAACCATTACATACATACTTAATAAAAAATTATTAAATTTAAATACAATATTTAGAATACCCCACGTTTTATTTGATCCGGATAATCGCGATTCTACTGTATCATAATTAATTCATATAATTTTTATGGTTCTGTGCCCAAAGCACAAGACTAAATAACCAACAGACCGATAGCTTAGAACAACGTTTCAAGAATCATACCTAAACTGGCAGGGTTGACAGACACATTTAGTAAATTATATCAATAGATATATAATGCTAGTTCGTTATTAAATTTTATTGAATTACCGTTCGATCAACATCATTATAATATTCGTAAATCATGCACCAAGTATTTAGACGATTTTATATGTTAAATGTAAAATTAGTCTTAGTTTAAGAATATGTGTATTTGTAGAATTAAGAGGTAATAAAAAATGTTACATTTTTAGAATTTAAATAAAAAATTGTAATTATATAATTAGGTACAATATAATTGAAAGCTTATAAGTTGTTGGCTGTTTAAATATACAAACATTATTAACATGTTAAAAATAAGTCTTATTACTATTATTATTATTAGAATAACAGGCTTTACTAAAAGAAAAAAAACATGGAGACAATAATAGTTCAAAAACTATAAATAAACCATGATTTTTTTTGATCTTATATAGGTTCCGTTTCTTACTTTTGAGGTACGGAACGTACAAATAAATGTATCTCTAGCTCCAATAGGCTCAAGAAACCTGGCCGGAAGTTCTTGCCTTGTACAAATGTAAAAAATAACTCAAGTTAATTACGAGTGCCCGACTTGCACTTGACCGGTATTTTACTTGTTCTAATCAATTTTGGTTGAAAGTACCTATTAACTTCTTTTGAGAAGTTGTTATAATAGGTCCGAAAATCGAAATCAATAATTTTGTGTTTTCTTTACGTTACAAGACCTAGAGAATCATTTGTAATCATTTTTAGAGTGATGTCTGTGTCTGTGTGTGTATGTATGTATATATTCTTGATTTATAAGTTTTAATTAGGCACCGTGATTTCTTTCAGGTTTTTAAATACAAGGGTTCAAAAGCTAGACATGGCAACAAAAAAATCTACACAGTTGAACTACTACAAAAAAGATCTTTGCGATTAGTTCAACGGTTGAACTAATTAGGTGTAGGTACCTACTAGTGGCACGTACCTACTGGTACCTACTAGTGGGAACGTAGAATTTTAAAACTTTAAAGGCTAATAACTCGTGTAGTATGCACCTTAGAGAAATATTTATTAAAAACTCTTAATATATTTTCAAATTATTCAATTATACCCGACACGATAGAGTGTGTGAAGAAAAATATTTACGTCACTCAGTTCAATGTATGGAGCTACGGATATATAGCTATGTGACATACGGATAGACGGACGGACATACGGACGGACATCATAGATTTATAAGGGACCTTTTTGCCATTTGGCTATGGAACCCTACCAAAGATCTCTGATTTTATTTTTATTCAGTAGGGAGGTACCAATAATATAATTTTTAATATAATAAATTATTTATTTATGTGTATACATTAATATATGAATGTTTATATCATGGTTGGGGTGTACAGAAGGGGGCGCTGCAAATTTTTTTTTCCCTTGCGACCCCTTTTAGTTACCCTGACCTGTATCATTATTATTGTTGGTACCTACATTTTTTAAGATTAACCTGCCTATTGTAATTATTCAGCCAACTTAGGATAAAAAAAATATAGATATTCACCTGTGAAGATCTTTTGGGTATGTAAAAAAGGAAATTTCCTTTATTTTATTAGAATTGTTCATACACACAGTACATGCATTTGGCATTTCTAGATGGCTTTGCACTAATCAATAGCAAACACTAAAAGAACTATATTTTAATCGCTCGCACTCACACACGAAGCCCTGAGGTGCGCACGCTCACTGAGCCAGTTGAAACCGGTTTATACTCAAGCTGGCGTCGGTCCTCGCCCCGCGCGCCGTGTCGGTGACAGGCCACGCACACATACCCGTGCTTGTAGTAGTGCTCTCGCCAGCGCCGGTTGTTTGAAGCTATCAGTCTGTTGATTATTTAGTCTTGTGCCCAAAGGGTGTCAACGGAGCCTTATTACTTAGTCTACGCTGTTCGTTTGTCTGTTCGGTCACAAAAGGGCTCTTTCCTTAGAGCAAAGTGAACAGAAGCCTGAAATTTTCACATAATATGTGTTATGATGGTGGATTACATAACAAATAATAAATAGTTCAAAAAGTAAGAAATTAAAGGGGATATCGGGATCCCCATACATGGGCGCAGCCAGCTTTTGGATGAAAGCTGAACTTGACTGATTACATGAAACTTTACTGGGACCAGACGTTCCAGTAAAGTTTCATATAATCAGTCAAGTTCAGTTACTAGGCACTAAACGGTGCGATATAATAATAACGCATTTTGAGTTACGAAATGTTTTTAGTTAAAGATATTTGATATGTTTTGTTTGGTATACTGTTTGGTTTTTTCCACGGCACTTACAAAATTACAAACAGTCCAATCAGAGAGGGTTTTTTTTGTTATTTGTCTGAAAACCCTTAAATCGGAACTTTGTAACAAAGCTATAGACTATATTTTTTATAAAATACTTTTTAATATAGGTAGGTACCGGGTGTAGCGTGTAACATACCAACTGATACCATGGATTCATATCCACATGATTTTCAACCCCATAGCGTTGAAATTTTTGTAGGTTTTTTTTATTATTTTTTTAATAATTTGTTTACTAACAACTGTTAAAAATTACTATTACCGAACTAAATTTGCTAGCTAATCTTAATATATATAAATCTCGTGTCACAATGTTTGTCCTCAATGGACTCCTAAACTACTGAACCGATTTTGATCAAACTTCGTAAATATCTGTTATTTGATCCAACTTAAAAGATAGGATAGTTTTTATCTCGATATGTCAAGTGCGAGCCGGACTCGGGCACTATAGGTAAAAACCAACTTTCGCCGGGTACAGAGGGACGGCAGCGGAACAACGTTCGCCGGGACAGCTAGTTACATATATATTTTTATTAACTAGGCATAGGTTATTTTTATTAGGGAGATCTTTTGTATTTTCTTGTTCATTTATAATCTATCATTATATTTATTATCCTATTTTAAAATAACTTCATACAAAGATAACTCTTAGCTTTTAATTTTATCTGTTCCCAGGGGGTTCCTTCATAGGTTATTATAGGTTTGCTCGTGCGTTCATTGTTGGTATAAACTAGTCGACTTTTAAGAGCTTTTACCACATATTTGACACAGGAGTGCCTGACATTGACTCTACCGACTACACAGAGCCATATTATGATATCAGGGCTTCCTATTAAAACAAAAAGAATCGGCCCTACAACTTGACAAAACTTTCCTGGTCTATATTGAACACTTGACTGTCAGCTTATGGAAAAAAGGAACATCCCGGCGTTTCGATTGTATTTATTCAAAACTATCTGACACCGTCTCTTACAGCTCCGTAATATCAACTATGAAGTATTTACTGCACTGACCTCTAATAGTAGAGGTCAATGATTTACTGCGATAAGACGTTCGCTGGCATTTCTACTTCCTTTTAACCTTTCGAGAGGTCGTAACCTCTACAGTGTCTTTTATTTTTGTTAAAATGAGTTGGTTTTTCTTTTACTTTCTCTTTCTTGTTTTTGTTAAGATAATAATAATAAAATTAAGATACAGTAATTTTGTATAGTTTTCAGAATAAAAAACATGAAAAAATCGACGCAAAATTTCAAATCTAAGGGGTTCAGAATCATGTGGTTGCTCTATGGTATCAATTTGCGTTACGCTGTCACTTCACCCCGTATATGTATTTATGTATGTATATGATAATTAATTATTTGTTCAGGTGCATTGCACAATCATTTACGTCCACTTTGTCTCACGCTTCATTGTCATTTTTTGTGGATACTGCAATGTTATCAGTTTCTTTGTCGTCCACCATTACTGTGTAATTATTACCCAACGCCTGTGAATTGCATATATTATACATATCAGTAAATATGCAATTGTTTTGTAACAGAATGAGAATCAAGAATTACTAAGTGTAATTATTAATAAGCAAAGTCTAAACAAAAGCTAATTAATTATAATTTAAGATACAAAAATTATTATTTACTGAACGGTAAAAAAAGGAATCTATTAAAGAAGTGAATTATAGTAATAATATGTATATATGAACCCTCCTTGGTGTTTGGTCTGTCGTGGTGAGCAGACTCTGTAGCATGAGATAACCGCTTGTATAATGGAATATTTTTTAAGGAATTGTTCGAAATGACGCTCACGGCTACTTTCTACCATCGCACCGCTCGCTATTGGCAGGAAATTTATCCTCACAACCTAAATGGTCACGCACATTGCGGTTTTAGAGAAACTTGCTCCTGCGAACGCTTAAGTTGTGGATCAAGCTCCCTGCCACGGTTTTCTCTACAGACTACAGTATGGGGTTCTTCAAGAAAAAAGTTATTAAATTTTTTAAGGGTCGGCAACACGCGAGTGATGGCCCAGGTGTTGCAAGCGTCCTTAGGCTGTGACCGCTTACCATCAGGCGGACCGTACGCTTGTTAGTGGTATTTAAAAAGAATTAGAAGAAATATTAAAAAAGAGGGAAATAAAGGCATCTACTTAGAGCTTGTCGATCGCTGGAAGATGCAGTATCATGTGAAGACTTTAGGCCAGTTCGCTTCTAACTGCGAATTGCTTCCAGTAGACTATATTTTCAGAGACTAATAATTTTATTGTGTTGTAGCTTTGAAGCTGGGTAGTCCGTTAGATAAAGTCCATAGAGCTGAGGCTTGGTAAGTGGTTTATCAGGCTGGAGCAACGACCTTGGCTTGATATTCTAGGCCGCATGCAGATGACAGCTATAAAAATGTTTTGGTCGAGATTACTAGAAGTACTAGGTACTAGGCCACTTAAACTTATATTAAATCCACTATGAAAACTTTTACAGCGACAGCTTAGTCACACCAAAGAATAATTTCGTCCCGGCTAAGTATTCCCGTGGGAAACAAAAAACAAGCGACTTAATCCCATACCCACGAAAACGAATTTGTGGACATAAGGTAATTAATGACGACATAAAAGTAACTCAATGTTAATTACTAAGTTTGACCTCCAGAGATGAGCATGACCGAAATTGCTCTGCTTAATTGTGACCCGAGAGTTCCTCGGACTTGTGTTAGAATCTAATTTACATATTAAACTTAGTCATACTTAGCATAAGTAATGGTCTTTGTCGTAAAAGGTGAAAAACTTTATTTCTAACGGTATGTTATTTCTAGAGGCCTTCTTACGAGGTCAAACATACTTTGCTACTTAAATTGAAATGTTTTAGCTCGGCACAAATAACAAATGTTATACGATGCGTTTTGTTGGGTACTAGTAGCTAGGATATTCTTGTTAATATCCTCTACAAGTCCTTGTTGGAGTTTTAAATTATTTTAACTTATAATGCACCGGATTTTGCCTTATTCCGGATCAGGAAAAATTCTGTATACTGTATCTACAAATTCTTGTAACTGGATTTTATTGAAATGAAACATAATATGTCAAAATGTAAGTTTTGAGTTTCCGGACATGAATATTTACTTGCTATATGAAAGGGGAGGTAGGGGTTACAATGAATAAAAACGTGGAAAAACATAAACTAGGGGATGGCAGTTTGCATGAGACTTCCTTAAATTTTGATGCTACAGGTGTGGAAATTGATATACAGTATATATATTTTAGGATTTTCAGTAAATCACCCACCCTTTAAATAAGGTAATGGAATTTTGTATGAGTTTTCCCATACAAACCTCATATTATGCTAGTGATTTGAAAATTTATTACAAATAAAAAAACATTTTTTAGGTTTTAAAAAAAATCATCCCTCAACCCCTTAAATTAGGGGACAAGTGTTCACCTTATAATTATAAATATTGATTTTTGTAGTGTTAAAGCGCAACAGTCAGCTATGTCAAATATAATCGCCTAAGAGCCAAGTATCGCCCTGATATATCGCCTATTATAAACAGTAAACCAACAAAGAAGAAAGGCAAAGATAGAGAGTGGGCTATGGAAAAAGGCACTTCTGATGTGCAAGAAATACACCTCAAAAAAGAATGAAAAAAAGAACAAATTAAAAAAAAACCGGCCAAGTGCGAATAGGACACGCGCACGACGGGTTCGTACTATTACATGTATATAAAAACGGCAAAAAAATCACGTTTGTTTGCATGAGAGCCCTCCTTAAATATTTGTTTTATTTTAATTTAATTATTTATTTTTAAACTAAATATGCAACTAAATATTCTGTAAATATTTCAAGCGTCCGTCCTGTCTCAATCAATATCGAGCAAAAAAATCACGTTTGTTATATTGGGGCCCCCTTAAATATTTATTTTATTCTGTATTTTAGTATTTGTTGTTATAGCGGCAACAGAAATACATCTTCTGTGAAAATTTCAACTGTCTAACTATCACGATTTATGACATACACCCTGGTGATAGACGGACGGACTGCGAAGTCTTAGAAATAGGGTCTTGTTTTTTACCCATTGGGTACGGAACCCTTGAAATATTGTCATAAGCAAGTGGGGTTATAGAAAAGAAAGAAGTAATAAGATTTTTTAAAGGGTCGACAACACGCAAGTGATGGCCCAAGTTTTGCAAGCGTCCATAGGCTACGGTGACCGCTTACCATCAGGCGGACCGTAACCTTGTTTGTTTGCCACCTTAGTGGTATAAATAAAAAGAAATACAACTCAACAACCAGCGTCCATAAACAAGCGGACCGTAAGCTTGTTTACTACCTCAGTGGTATAAAAACACATAGTCCCGTGCCATTACTAAGCCTTTGCTGTCTGTCTATCTAGTTCCTTTATAAGCCCAAAAGCATATATATAACAAAGTTAAAACACAAGGGGTCTAGTAGCTATATACCTATAGTTGAAATTACACAAAATACGTTATGGGCTCTGTCGTGGCCGATCCGGTCAAACCAGGGTTTATCGTGTATGTGTATTAACATTTTTAATCATAATAGTGTCTAGGCTATATTCTATAGACGGCATACCGCGGGAGGTATTCAAAAGCCTTGGGTCAGTAAGCCTCGCCTGCGTTCCTGAGGAGTCAAGACCACCGTATGTTTTCAAGTTCATGTTGTTTCCATACGAAGTCCTTAGTTATCCGCTTGATGTGTTATAAAGACAAGTTGAACGTTTTACTTCGTTTATTTTGGTTCAACATGTTTTCTATATAGGTATCAATGAAGTCTTTTTACCCTTAAGATGGCGATATAGACCAGAAAGCTAATTTCTGTAATACCTACTAACGATGTGCATGAAAATGAACTAAATATCATTACACAATGTCGTATACATTACTATGAGATATATTAGTTAAATGAGATATATTAAGTAATCTTTGCCATAATGAAGCCTTGGCAATGACAATGGTCACTTTCAGATTTTTTATTGCATTAAATACAATAAATGAACAGCATTCAGTAATATACCATGCACTAGACAAAAGCAAGTTTTAAAACATATTTTTGAAGTGAAAACTTCTTTAGCGGCGTTGTGCACTTTTTTTGGTATGGGTAAAAAATGATAAACTCGCGTCAGGTCACGTGTCCTAATCGTGGGATGCGTAAGACGGAAACCGTAATGCCACGCCTATTATAATTTTTATTTTTAGTATTCGCGATTATGAGTAGTACAGTATTGTTTGTTTGTTTGATTGTTCGTTCGTCCGTTCGTTCGTTCGTTCGTTCGTTCGTTCGTTCGTTCGTTCGTTCGTTTATTCGTTTGTTTGTTTGTTTGTTTATATTTTTTATATGGGTAAAGACTGTTAAACTCGCGTCAGGTCACGTGTCCTGATCGAAAATTCGTAAAATGTCATTCGCGTTAGGACACGTGACCTTTATTTACATTAGGTTAGTTTTTATTTTTAGTATATGGCGATTATGAGTAGTACAGGGAGGTTGGATATGGGATCTTTATTCTATGACAGATTGAGCTGTCAAATATACAACGTTAAAAAAGTAAATAAACAAAAGTTATTATTTTTAATAAATAAATATGGATAAGAAGTGATGGGAAGTAAATAGCGAGTATGTTTTCACTTCTGCCGGCACTCCCGGAGTGCAACCCGTTTTTTTTTTTTCCATCATTTGAATGTTACAGTTTAGCCACAAAACTTGCACAAAAACAGCGTATTTACGCGATCTAGCCTATAGTGATAATTTTCTTGGTCTATTAAAATTATCTGAAAATAAAAGTCTGTTAAACGGATAGTTAAGCCATATAATATACAATAAACATTTACCTACAATTACTTATGTAAGTATAATAAGAGCCCTGCGGCCGCCTAGCCCACAATCACGAAGCTAGGTTGAAGATATACATAAGTACAAATAGCTCTATAGAAAATGAAGGTAAGTTTGAATAAAATGGACACCATTTTTAGAACTAAGCAATATTTAGAAAACGTAAACGTTTATACAGATTAAATTATTATAATAGTATTTGAATAAAGAAACTGACTGTCTTACATGTAATTACATATCGACAGCCCACCCAGCCGCTGGGTCACAACAACTTTTTTGGCATGTGGGTTCCATATGGGTGTGACGAAGAATATAACAAAGGTTCTTACAAAATTTATTCTCTAAGGAGGTAAATTGGGTGTTGGAATTTTGTATGGAAATCCGGCTTTTCGAAACTTAATACTAATTTTTTTTAAAAGTCCAGGTGAATGCCGTCACGAGAAAATACTCGTTGTTTTATTGTTACTAGCCTCATATGTATTCACAGACTACCCTTACTGAGGCTGATTTGACCCATAGTGAACCAGATTGTGGACTTCACTTATTACGTCTTTTTTTTGACGTATACGAGATTGCCTCACAATGTTATCCTTTACCGCAAAGCCAGTGGTGTGAATACATATGAATGAATGGATCGTTTATTTGTTAGAAACATGGTTAGTTTACATAAATGTTTCTTTAAATAGTATGAGTATTACATAGTTTCGCCTTAAATTTACAATTCAAAAATTTACACAATAAAGTATTGTAAAACTGTGCAACATTTTACGGTCAGTACATTTTACACATAGATTTTTTTTTTTTGGAATTTTATGACCTGGTATCAAAGACCTTTAGATCATGTCTTTATTTAGATTTTTACACCGTATTTTTCACTGAATATCACTTTATATTGTTTTTATTGTATTTTTTATATATCTGTATAGTGGCTTAAAAGTATTCGTATCTTTTAATAATTGATCAAGTGGCGGCGGGCGGGATAAAGAATTACACACTTTCACATCACTAAATTCACTGGCCAATACTAATCTGTCTAGCAAAAATATCTGACAATCGGAAATAAGGTGTTCCATAGTTCCTTCTTTTTGGTCGCAAAGTGGACATATATTATTAGCAATAATGCCGAATCTTGCAAGGTGTGACGGTGCGGTATTATGGCCAAAGCGTAATCTGTTGATGGTGGTAATAAAATCACGACTGGCATCTTTCAATTGTTCATACCATGATCGAACAGGTAAGCTTTTTTGGATGAGTTCCTTTGATTTTTTGGTCTTTCTTCCACATTTCTAACCATAGCTTATTAATATTTTGTTGAAAACATTGTTGGTAATCGGTGATAGGAACATTTATTACATTTTTGACATCAATACTATTTAGACTTTGATAAGCGGTTTTATCAGCCATTTCATTACCGGAGATGCCTTTGTGACAAGGCTACCAAAGAAACGTAATTTGGATTTGGTTAAGATAATATTGATAAATTATTTCTTTAATAAAATAAAGGATATAATTGGTTTTATATCTCACTTTAGTTAATCCTTTGATTAAACTCAAGGAATCAGAAACTATTAATAAAAAAAAAGTGTTTACAATTATGACTTATGCCTGATAAACCGCATATGCCTCCGCTGTAAATATAGAGCAAAGTGTGAAGAATAAAGCTTTGAGAAAATTTAGTTTGTGAATCATATAAAGCATCACGTATATAGTCATTCCCTTTACTGCCATCAGTATAAATTACATAAGTCAACCGGGGTGATTGCGTCTACGGGGCTATTGCGTCTTTTTCAAAATAATCGAAAGCTGTTCGGTCTAATTTTGCCATCTAGTGACATTTGCTTAAACTAAGTACTAACACTACGTGTATTGAATGCGGATGGCGTTGTAGTGTAAAATTTTTAAGATTTCCACCATTTTATAAATTGCACGTTTTTGGACAACTTAATTCTGCGAGAGGTGAGTGACAAAATCCATGTTAATCTTATGTTTTCCGTAATATACTGATTTTTTTCAATAATAGTTATAAGGATTAGTCAATGGGTAGTATACACAGACAGTTATTTTTACTGTAATAGCTTTATTTGTAGACATAATTGTTTTGCCATTTTTTAGGTTAGGTTGTATGTCTTGGGTTAAATGCGTCTGCTGTTATGGGGCAATTGCGACTGCAGGACGCATTTACCCCCAAAACAGAGATTGTCAACCTTTTTATTTCCACACATTTTTATTACAAACATGAAAATATAATATAATATATTTTGAAATTCATGTACTTATATTTTTTTGTATTTTATACATTCCTAAACCACTCATCCGATTGTGATTAGATTTTGACAAATTTATTATTGTGTGCATGCTAGAGAAGGTTTTTGATGGTTATTTTTTTCAGATAAAGAAGTGAATAATGGTGATATTGACCTACATGGACATCGACAAATACTTAACTAAATATGATATTGATATGGTATGGGATTGAAAACAAAATATGTTATTGATATGGTAATTTCACGGAATATTACCTATTGACTTTTTCTTTTAAAACTTTAATTTAATATTACATACTTATTGAATTCGTTTTACACGTGAATCCCGTAATATCCCGAAGAGGACACGTTGTTTTCAAAGAAAATAAAAAAATAAAAAATATCCAATGATACTGCAGTTAAGGTACTCATCAGTAAGACTGAATTCTTGTTCCTGAAAGTGACTGTGATTGAAAGTTACAATATTTAATTGCAGAGTAGGTGCGTAGGTATATTTTTATGTAGCTTACTTGTTGATTAATATGATTAAGTTAAGTAAGTAAGATTATTCGTGTTCATTGAAAATTGTATTTTTAAGAGTGGGTAGGAACTCGCCATATATTTTTTATAACTAGATACTTTACGGATACGTTATTAGTTACCTAATTATCACTAACTAACAGTAACAAATTGCCCAGTGTAAGTACTATACTTCTTGTTTATTCTTTATGTTGTTACTTGTTGATTAATATATTTCATAAAAAGACTTTAGCATTCACTAAAAAGTGTAATTTCTTAAGCGTAGGTAGGGACGCGCTATTATTTTTATGTAAAAGAATTTTACAATTAGAATTAAGTATTTTCTTCCTTTTAATTTTTTTTTTATTTGATTGTCTCGTGAAGGTCTATTCATTAAAATTACATAATAATTAATCTATATAATACCAAACTATTGAATAAATTAAAAAAAAATTGAGCATAAAAGATGAAAACGGAGGTCGCGCGCGGACATTCGTGCGAGAACAGAATTGAAAGTAACATGCAAAATGTTGACAACATCTGGGAAACATCTGGGTCTTTCGAAAAATAGGCGCATTTTCCCCATTTTTATAACACCTTTTCTGGAAGCGTCAATTATTCTTTCTGTTTAGTTTAACTGACATACTATTGCACAGAAATTTGATAATTTAATTCCTGGATTTTCTTACGAAAAGCTTACCAATTAAGTATTTATTTAATAAAGACGCATTTCCCTCAAACGGGGAAAATGCGTCTAAAATTCCCGATTTTTTTAAAAATTCAATATGATATCTTTTTAAAACTCTGGCGAAGAAATCTTTTCTAGAATGAAGTACAGAAACAGTCATGAAACAGGCTTACGTTTTAAAAACTGTGATAATTTCATACATTCGCTCACATTATGGCGACAACTTCAAGTGATCGGGAAATATGACGCAATTACCCCGGTTGAAGTAATTTATTTTATTTTCTGCCAAAAACTGTAGCATGTCTGAATTATTATTAATTCTATTTTGGATAACTTTACCTGGATGTGAAATATATTTATGAAAAATAGTAACATGGCCATAGAGATTGTTTTCTAACATTATTAAATTTATTTTCTATTTCCAGTAATATTCTGGGTAATGCTGGAGATTTCCCATTCAAGAGGGTCTCGCCTGTGAGTGGTTCAGGAGTTCCATTTACAGAAGGTAGAATTTTGTTGTTTTTTCATTGTGTTTATTATTTGATGATATTACTTTAAGGCAGTATCTTTCTGCAAGTAAAAGCCGTCTTAAAACTAAGGGAATTAGTTTAGTTTCAACTTCCATGGCTCTTATGGGAGCTGAGCACATTGCACCAGATATTGTTCTCAAAGCCCTATTCTGTAAAATGTCTAACTTATTTACATGAGTATTATTCATATAAGCAAGCGAGCTATAATCAAAATAACTTCTAACAATAGATTTGTATAAAATTGACAGTATTTTGGGGTCTGCTCCCCATGATACCCCAGCAAGACATTGGATGACATTTAGTCCTTTAAGGGCCTTTTTTGAAATGTATTTAACATGTTCCTCAAAAGCTAATTTTTGATCTATTATGACACCTAAGAATTTCTTTGAATTCACTCTATTTATAGATTCAATATTATACACAACGTTTGAAAGTGGATTAATACCATTTTACTGCTTTTTGATGGGTTAATTTTCAAATTTAATAAGTGGTTATAATATTGATATAATTGAGATAAAGCATTATTTATGTTGTCTATTGCTGTCTGTAAATTATAATTACTACTGTACAAAACAATGTCATCTGCAAATTTTAGAATATTTACATCTCTATTATTTACAAATTTACAAATTTCACTAGTGTATATATTGTATAGTACAGGTGATAATGCAGCACCTTGCATTGTACCTCTGGAAGCAGATTTTGGTCCATATAATTTGTTATTGTTTTTTACATAGAGTGTTCTATTATGTAGAAAGTTGAAAATCCATTTACACGTTTGCCCAGGTATACCTAACCTAGACATAATTTGAATAAGTATAGAAGGATCTACACTGTCACAAAGGCAGCTTGAACATCTAAGAATAAACAAACAGTGTGTAACTTTTTGTCTTGCATTTTTCACGCCAGAGATCAAAGTGACAAAGCTATCAGCACAGCTGCGCCCTCGACGAAAGCCATTCTGAACATGTGGAATGATTCCATTAGCTTCAATATACCAATCAAGACGGACTTTAATCATATTTTCAAATATTTTACATAGACATGATGGCAAGGAAATAGGTCGATAAGAACTGGCCAGCTTTGGAGATTTATCTGGGTCGAGTATTGGAATGACACACTGAGTGGTCCATGTCTGTGGAATACATTTTTTTTGCCAAAGTAGGTTAAGAATATTAAGAAAACATTTTTGAGCAGATTCATCTAAATTTTGAATAACAATATATGGGTAATCATCCAAACCTTTTTCTACTAATAAAATATTCAAAAAGTACATTACTGCAAATATATCGGTTTAATTATACAGATTTCAAATTTTTTATCTATTCAAATTAAAAATTTAACACTAATCTTAACTGTGGGAATGTAACTTGAGCTCACCAACTTTTTTCTGCTTTGTACGACTCGCGCTTGACCACTCTCAAAACCACCCCTGTGTCTGGGGTGTGGCGACTCGCGCTTGACCATTCTCAAAACCACCCACCGTGTCTGGGGTGTGGCGACTCGCGCTTGACCAAAACTACCGCGTTACGTCACAGTGGCTCCTGTGTATAAGTTGTCTCAAGTTTTGTTACATAATTACATCATTATCGTAATGGGTTATCATGTTTTTTCCCGTTCATAATTAAGTTATTCCTATTTAATTACAATGATGTTGGTGGTGACATTCCAAAAACTAGTCCCGCGCTTGATATGACTTGACATGTTATACCTATAGAAAATCTTTAATTCAATTCGGTCGAAGTTTAAAGAGAAAAGCTGATAATACTGTTAAAGATTTACAACTAGCATCGACGTCAACATGATGTGTCAAATATGTGATTTACAGGTTAACCAAAGATTCTATGCTCAGCACTTACGATCTAAAAAACACAAATAGAAATGTCTTATTCTTAATCATAATTTACTTTATGTGTCTGTTATATCACTCGTGAAGTATTTATAGCATCAATTGAAGAATCAATACTATTTTATTATTCATGCAGATTTTGATCAGGAAACAAAATGATTTAAAAAATTCTTTTGAATTTTTAAATTTGACTATAAGAAATTGGATAAAAATTGTTGAATTAGAAAATTATTCAGAACCTTTAAGTGATGACATTAAAAATAAAATGTGTAATGACACATAGTGATTTAGAAAAAAAAGAAAATGGCAGACCTTAAAAAAAAACAACAGTTCTTAGAAATGCATGTTAATAAGTTCAACCCTTTACGGGGATCTTCGTATATTCGTAAAAAAAAAACGATCAACAATGTTTTAATTGGACTATATCCTGCAAATACACATTCCGATAGGGTATCATCAAACTTGAGGCATCAAAATAAACTAACGTTTAATAATATTCAGTTCCCAATCAAATTATCTGATATACCCAAGGTAGAAAAACAAAATGACATTAGCATTAATATGTTTGAATTAGAGTTTAACAAAGAAAAAAAAACTTTACAAAATGTTTTAATTAATTACAAATTAACTTATTATTTTTAAACAATGGTTGAAATGGTCATTATTGTATTTATCACGCTTGGTAAATAAACAAATAACAAATCGAAATGACGCTATTCATATCTGGGCCGGTTGCCGTATCTATGTTTAATCTAAAGTTAATTTAATTAATCACCAGAAACATGACTGTGCTCAAATTGTCACTGAATAACTAGGAATTCATAAAAAAGAAAAATATTGGTTTAATAGGGAAACAAATAATGATGAAATCTATTTTGATAAATTTCAAAGAATATTAAAATTACATTTTATAATATATGCAGACTTTGTAGCTCATTTAAAACCCGTCACCTATTGTGTCCCTGATCCATCGAAGTCATATACGTAAACAATACATGAACATGTAGTTTGTTCTTATGGATACTATATAAAATGTTCATATTATGATAAACTGTCTATATACAGAACACACTCAGAGCCTAATTGTACAAAAATGTTTATGGAAATCATTAACAAATATATTAGCAATACACATAGGATAAATTGTTTTCAAAAATGTCCACTTTCTTTAACTAATGAAGAGAAGGAATCTATAAGACAATCGCAATTATGTTATATTAGGTGATGAAATCACAGTAGACTATGACTGGAATACTAGTAATTTTAGAGGTGTTAGTCACGAATTATTTAGTAGCACAAAGTATCGTGTTCCATTTTTCATTCCTATTCTATTTCACAATCTAAACAATTATGATGCTCTTTTTATTGTTCATGCTTTGAATTTTAAATATATAGAAATAAAAATAACTCCGCAAAATAAGTAAAAATATATTTCATTCTCATATAAACCTAATATGTCGTATAGTTCATTTGCGGTTTTTAGATTATTTTTAATTTATGATCTACTAGAGTTTAGATATATAGAATATTATATAAAGACCAATTTGCAGAATTAAGAAATCAATTACAAACGAAAATGATTTTAATAAACTTATTAGGAAAGGTGTTTTTCTTCATGGATTTGTTAATTCTTATGAGTCCTTAAAAATTACATCTCTTCCAAATCAAGACACTTTCTTTAACTCTTTAATACCAGTGTATCAAATTATAATTATAAACATGCTCAAAACGATGTCAGCCCAATTTAAATGTAAAAATATGTTAGAATATTCCAATCTATAATTAAGAACTTATGTAATGCTACTCACTGATATTTCTGATAACTTTAGAATTTTTATATCTAATGTGATATAATTGTAATTATTTATTTTCTTCTTTTTACATTAAGCTGTACACCTATCTATAATATATTTTTGCGACGAAAAATGAGCTCTATTTTGAAATTCACCTGTAACCTTAAGTACCCTGAACATTTACATGATCTTAATTCAGATTTACCTTTATGCCCTGAAAAACATTGTAAACGGTTACAGTAAAGATAAGAAATTAGTATCAAATTTTTATAATAAAACTAAAATATAATTTACTATAGAAATCTCAAACAATGTTTACAACTTACTATGAAGTTAATTAGGGTTCATAGAGTTTTACAGTTTAAGCATAGTCCTTAGTTGAAATATATATAGATTTAAATACACCAGTAAGAACTACAGCTAAAAGTGACTGAAAAAGATTTTTATAAATAATACATTCTTTGGTAAAACTATGGAAAATGTTGAAAAACGTGTATTTGTGAAAAAAAAAAAAGATAAATAAATAATTTGGAGAATTATAAGTCGTGTCTATGTATCACAAATGTAAATATTTCACGTGCAGAATTCGAAGTGTGAAACATACTTATTTTTTTTGTGCATGGTATAATAATGAAAGTTATACATCAAAAATTTTATATTTCCAATATACAAAATCGTAACAAGTATTTCGAGAGTCCTACAGACTTCACAAAAAATAATAAAACTTGTTGTAGACTTATAATTGCTTGAAGTAATTGCCGAATCTAAAGTTTTCAAGAAAAGTGTGACAAAAAAAGAGATTTATTTGGAGAACTATAAGTCTACAACAAGTTTATTTATTTTTTTGTGTAAAATAGTATGTTTCACACTACGAATTCTGCACGTGAAATATTTACATTTGTGATACATAGACACGACTTATAATTCTCCAAATTATTTATTTATCTTTTTTTTTTTTCACAAATACACGTTTTTTAACATTTTCCATAGTTTTACCAAAGAATGTATTATTTATAAAAATCTTTTTCAGTCACTTTTAGCTGTAGTTCTTACTGGTGTATTTAAATCTATATATATTTCAACTAAGGACTATGCTTAAACTGTAAAACTCTATGAACCCTAATTAACTTCATAGTAAGTTGTAAACATTGTTTGAGATTTCTATAGTAAATTATATTTTAGTTTTATTATAAAAATTTGATACTAATTTCTTATCTTTACTGTAACCGTTTACAATGTTTTTCAGGGCATAAAGGTAAATCTGAATTAAGATCATGTAAATGTTCAGGGTACTTAAGGTTACAGGTGAATTTCAAAATAGAGCTCATTTTTCGTCGCAAAAATATATTATAGATAGGTGTACAGCTTAATGTAAAAAGAAGAAAATAAATAATTACAATTATATCACATTAGATATAAAAATTCTAAAGTTATCAGAAATATCAGTGAGTAGCATTACATAAGTTCTTAATTATAGATTGGAATATTCTAACATATTTTTACATTTAAATTGGGCTGACATCGTTTTGAGCATGTTTATAATTATAATTTGATACACTGGTATTAAAGAGTTAAAGAAAGTGTCTTGATTTGGAAGAGATGTAATTTTTAAGGACTCATAAGAATTAACAAATCCATGAAGAAAAACACCTTTCCTAATAAGTTTATTAAAATCATTTTCGTTTGTAATTGATTTCTTAATTCTGCAAATTGGTCTTTATATAATATTCTATATATCTAAACTCTAGTAGATCATAAATTAAAAATAATCTAAAAACCGCAAATGAACTATACGACATATTAGGTTTATATGAGAATGAAATATATTTTTACTTATTTTGCGGAGTTATTTTTATTTCTATATATTTAAAATTCAAAGCATGAACAATAAAAAGAGCATCATAATTGTTTAGATTGTGAAATAGAATAGGAATGAAAAATGGAACACGATACTTTGTGCTACTAAATAATTCGTGACTAACACCTCTAAAATTACTAGTATTCCAGTCATAGTCTACTGTGATTTCATCACCTAATATAACATAATTGCGATTGTCTTATAGATTCCTTCTCTTCATTAGTTAAAGAAAGTGGACATTTTTGAAAACAATTTATCCTATGTGTATTGCTAATATCTTTGTTAATGATTTCCATAAACATTTTTGTACAATTAGGCTCTGAGTGTGTTCTGTATATAGACAGTTTATCATAATATGAACATTTTATATAGTATCCATAAGAACAAACTACATGTTCATGTATTGTTTACGTATATGACTTCGATGGATCAGGGACACAATAGGTGACGGGTTTTAAATGAGCTACAAAGTCTGCATATATTATAAAATGTAATTTTAATATTCTTTGAAATTTATCAAAATAGATTTCATCATTATTTGTTTCCCTATTAAACCAATATTTTTCTTTTTTATGAATTCCTAGTTATTCAGTGACAATTTGAGCACAGTCATGTTTCTGGTGATTAATTAAATTAACTTTAGATTAAAAATAGATACGGCAACCGGCCCAGATATGAATAGCGTCATTTCGATTTGTTATTTGTTTATTTACCAAGCGTGATAAATACAATAATGACCATTTCAACCATTGTTTAAAAATAATAAGTTAATTTGTAATTAATTAAAACATTTTGTAAAGTTTTTTTTTCTTTGTTAAACTCTAATTCAAACATATTAATGCTAATGTCATTTTGTTTTTCTACCTTGGGTATATCAGATAATTTGATTGGGAACTGAATATTATTAAACGTTAGTTTATTTTGATGCCTCAAGTTTGATGATACCCTATCGGAATGTGTATTTGCAGGATATAGTCCAATTAAAACATTGTTGATCGTTTTTTTTTTACGAATATACGAAGATCCCCGTAAAGGGTTGAACTTATTAACATGCATTTCTAAGAACTGTTGTTTTTTTTTAAGGTCTGCCATTTTCTTTTTTTTCTAAATCACTATGTGTCATTACACATTTTATTTTTAATGTCATCACTTAAAGGTTCTGAATAATTTTCTAATTCAACAATTTTTATCCAATTTCTTATAGTCAAATTTAAAAATTCAAAAGAATTTTTTAAATCATTTTGTTTCCTGATCAAAATCTGCATGAATAATAAAATAGTATTGATTCTTCAATTGATGCTATAAATACTTCACGAGTGATATAACAGACACATAAAGTAAATTATGATTAAGAATAAGACATTTCTATTTGTGTTTTTTAGATCGTAAGTGCTGAGCATAGAATCTTTGGTTAACCTGTAAATCACATATTTGACACATCATGTTGACGTCGATGCTAGTTGTAAATCTTTAACAGTATTATCAGCTTTTCTCTTTAAACTTCGACCGAATTGAATTAAAGATTTTCTATAGGTATAACATGTCAAGTCATATCAAGCGCGGGACTAGTTTTTGGAATGTCACCACCAACATCATTGTAATTAAATAGGAATAACTTAATTATGAACGGGAAAAAACATGATAACCCATTACGATAATGATGTAATTATGTAACAAAACTTGAGACAACTTATACACAGGAGCCACTGTGACGTAACGCGGTAGTTTTGGTCAAGCGCGAGTCGCCACACCCCAGACACGGTGGGTGGTTTTGAGAATGGTCAAGCGTGAGTCACCACACCCCAGACACGGGGGGTGGTTTTGAGAATGGTCAAGCGTGAGTCGCCACACCCCAGACACAGGGAGGTGGTTTTGAGAACGGTCAAGCGCGAGTCGCCGCACCACCAGACATAGGGGGTGGTTTTGAGATTGGTCAAGCGCGAGTCGCCACACCCCAGACACAGGGGTGGTTTTGAGAGTGGTCAAGCGCGAGTCGTGCGGGGCAGAAAAGTTTTTAGGCGAGGGGTTGGGGTTGGAGGGTAGTGCGCCAGAACCAACGATGTTTTGAGAGTGGTCAAGCGCGAGTCGTACAAAGCAGAAAAAAGTTGGTGATTTTTTTAGGCGAGGGGTTGAGGTTGGGGGGTAGTGCACCAGAACCAACGAATCCCCTCTACTAAAACGTTACGTTAGTTGTTAATGCGATATTATAACGGAACGGCCGTTTCAGGTTATCCGTCTCCGGTAAACGACCGGAGGATGTTGGAAACTATGGAAGTTTCCAGATATCCTTTCCTAAGTCTCTGAACTTCTAAAAGGTTTCAAATAAAGAGACTGGAGTTACTCCTTCTGCGAATGACAACTTGACACACGCAGTATGTTATATTCTCTTTGTTCTACACGTTTATCTCTTTTACGTGGATGGAAAAAAACTTGCTCTGAATTATTTAAATTCTATTTAACTGATTAGCATACTACTAGTAAATGCTTTGAAGCGGCAACCTAGATTCCTAACATCTCTGATAATATAAATCCGTCTAGGTAATGTACCTAACTTTATTCCTTTTTATTTTATGTTGTGCAGTGTATTAGTGATACCTAGGTAAGTACTAATAAATGTATAAATGTATAAATGTATTTTACCACAGAAGGGTTTTTTGTACCGGTCTTCGCCGTTATTGCTATATTGGGGAAGGCTGCCCTTCTCAATCGCTCTCGGGGCCGTTGCACGTCCTCTCTCGAGAGACGTACGCACTGAGGATGAGTCTGGGAGTTGAGCTATACTCCAGATTCCCGACCTGAACATCAGCCGAGACTCTGCTGCACACTGCACACTGCTCACCTTAACTTCGGGGCGAGCCTTAGCCACGTGCGGCATAGCATTGTGCCAGCCACGTGCGGCATAGCATTGTGCCTGCCCACCAAGGCACTGGACTAACAGTACTGACCATACGTCCTAAGGTCACATAAAATCAGTCCCGTCCGCGTATACGATTCTGGCGGCGGATATCTACTGGATGTGAGCATTGTGAAAGAGATCATCGATCGTGATCTAGACCGAAGAACGTTATTAATAATAATAATAATATACTTTATTGCACATAATATAACAAAAACAATACGAACATAGAAAAAAAATACAAATGGCCATCTTATCGCTATGAAGCGATCTCTACCAGATAACCTTTACCTTTAGTTATTGTACTTTCTGTCTTAATATATTTTTGCAAACCTTATACATAGAAATTTGTGTGTTTTCTATCGTTCTGTATTATAGAAAGGTAATACTTTTATTGTAAAATAGATAGCTCTAATTTGTATATGTTAAGGGTAACGAATCACCTTATGTGATAAAGTTCTACTACTAATCATTAAAAGCTTGTTAAATAACTTTGATCGAGTATACATTACAAATTTGCTTGACCTTGAAAAGTATTTTCTTTGCTTACCTCTGAACCCACTCTACTTGAATCTCTCTCTCTAGCCTAGCCGGTGCATCGGTAACAAAAATACTTCTGTTTTGTTATGATATGGTATGGTTTTGTGGTAGGTAAGTAAAGTCGTATAAATCATATTATAATATAGCATTACCCAAATATAAACGGGGCTTTGCGACTAGTCAATCCTCAGGTTCGACGGATTTCGCCCTTTGTCTACTCTAGTACATATAAACAAGCTCTGATCTGAGGGTCACCATAAAAAATCATTGACCCAAGTCAAGTTCAAGAAGACGAGGCGGTCGATGACGCGTATTTATATAACTGCTGAGAACTGTTCATTTGAGGGCTAAGCATGAGTTTACTATCGTATCGAATAGGTAACGAGAAGTGTTACGCACAGTGCGGTTTCAAAGGAACTTTTTTTTTTTTTTATTACTAAGGTGGCAAACAAGCTAACGGTCCGCCTGATAGTAAACGGTCACTGTAGCCTATGGACGCTCGCAACACCAGAGGTATCACTCGCACGCTGTGACCCCTCAAAACTCTAATTACTTCTTTCTTGAAGATCCCCATACTGTAGTCCTTAGAGAAATCCTTGGTAGGTCCGTTCGCGCGAAGAAGTTTCTCTAAAACCGCACTGTACGCGACCATTTCGGTTCTAAAGTGTAAAAATATGTAAAAAAAAAAGACTTTAAAGGGTCGGCACTGCGCGAGTAGAGCCCCTGGAGTTGCAAGCATCCATAGGCTAAATATTAGACGAACCGTTTGCTTGTTTGCCACTTTAATGGTATTAAAAGTAAGCAAACAATTTCATACGAAAACAGTAACAGGGCCATCTGCGGGTCTTAGTATAACTATCTATTTCATTCAAAATCTGCTTGAGGTACTTGATAAAATACGTGAGCTTATAGTAAACTCATGCTAAGCCCTATATTTACCTACCGAGGCCATTATAACAACCGGTTCATTAAATTTTATTTTTTGTTTTCTGTTGGTTCAGAAAATATTTTTACTAGCTAAATTTGGTTATTGGCGTGGGATTCTTACGGCAACTCTTTGATTTACTAAAGAAGTTTGTTATAGCAAGCTATGGTTCGTTTCAGCTCGGCTATTTTTCTCGCGAGAACTTTTGAATTTTTTGGCATAAAAAGTAGCCTATGTGTATATCCAGGGTGTCTGCTGCAGCTATTAGTTCGTTTCTGGAATTCGGTTATAGTTACTCCCGCGGGAACCTTTGAATTTTTCGAGATTAAAAGTAGCCTTTGTCCTTCTTCATATCTTCATCTATCTCTGTGCAAAATTTCACAGGAACTTTTGAATTTTCCGGGATGAAAATAGCCAAAATGTCCTTTCCCGAAAACAGTAACAAACGACCCAACATCCAAACATTGACATTTATAATATTAATGGGATAACTGGTAGTAAATAAATTTTGCTAGCGGCTCCACCCGCCCTAAATTCGGTTTTCGGCGTGGAACTCTTTAATTATACTAATGAAGTTTGCCTTAGCAATAAGCTATAGTTCGTTTAAGCTCGGTTATTACTTTCGCGGGAACTTATTTTTCGGAATAAAAAGTAGCCCATGTATCAATCCGGGGTGTCAGTTACCTCCATACCAAGGGTGAGCAAAATTGGTCCAGCCGTTACAGCGTGAAGAATTAACAAACATACACGCTCACAAACTTCGCCTTTATAATATTAGTTGTGATTTTTTTTTTTATATTCCGTAGCCCAATAGCAAAAACAGAATCATCGAGTTTCCAAATTTAAATGCAAATGCTTTATTTCTCAAAAATAGGATATCATATCACTATTGTTAGGTCAATTAACTAAAGTATAACTTCGTTACGTCATAATTCGGCTATATTTCCACCAATTCTGATCAAATTTTAAGGACACCTCTTAAGTGAACCGAAAGATATCCTTTCTTTGTCTTAACCTGAACAAAAACTGTAAGGACGTTTTTACTTCGCCTGTGAAGTTTTATATCAAGAGTATCTTTCGATATATTAAGAACATGTTTTACTATGGCTATTTGAAGATTGACGCTATTCTTTGAAGAACCCTATCTGTAGTCCCTAGAGAAAACCTCAGTAAGAAGCTCATACTACAACCTAAGCGTTTGCGGAAGGGACGCACCTCTGTAACCGCACAGAGCGTTACCTTTAGGGCCTGCGCAGAAGAGTTCTTTTGTCCGCAGAGAACTAAAATTTTTCTACGAAAAGATAAGTGACGGACTAAAAGTACCGCGTACTTGTGAGCGTTGTGCCATGCAGCTATATACAAGTGATTTATTTTGAGAGACAAAAAAGTACCCTGAGGACAGTCCCACGTCTGCGCAGGCCTTTAGCACATGACTAAATAACCAACAGATCGATAGCTTAGAACAATGTTTCAAGAATCATACCTAAACTGGTAGGTTATTAGTAAATAAATAGCTGATATCGTTTTTTTGTAATGATCAAGCTAAGACCTTTCATACGATACCCTACACATGTCAAAAAAAAATTTATTTTACAATTGAGGCTAACATTATGTATAACTATGCTAAATTTCAATTTTCTACATCAAATGGTTTTCGAAATAAATGCCTGTGAGAGACAGACACGTAAGTCATATAGGTTCCGTTTCTTACTTTTGAGGTACGGAACGGAACCGTAAAAACTACAAATAAATGTATCTCTAGCTCCAATAGGCTCAAGAAACCTGGTCGGAAGTTCTTGCACTTGACCGGTATTTTCCTTGTTCTAATCAATTTTGGTTAAAAGTAGCTATTACCTTCTCTTAAAAAGTTGTTATAATAGGTCCGAAAATCGAAGTTATCAGTCTGCTGGTTATTTAGTCTTGTACCTTTAGGTTCCAAAAAGTGATTCTATTGTTTCACGCACCGAGGATTTCGTATAAACATATTATACGTAGATCTGGATACTTATTATGAGATCAATTCTCACAGGTTTATTCCTTAATTATCAGATTTGGATTTTTCCCTATTTTTGTTATGTAACATCTTGCTTCTTGCAACCGTAGACCTTAGTATTTAATACTATATTTTGACAGACAGACGGACAACTAATTGATAAGGGTTACTTTTTAGGGTTAAAACTTATTTTATATCAAAATTTTATAGACTTTACCGCCGGTTCAGAATAATTTTCCTACTATTTTCCAACATTGCACTAATCGGTTTTTTTTATTATTATTCATCAGTCTTATATAACCCATCCATCTGAATTATAAAATTCCAAATAATTTACAAAATACGGGCGGAGAATTCAACCCTGACTATACTTGCCCACAACACTACAGTAGGGCAATAATAGCGGTTATTATAGGAACCAAACTGGCCCTTAATTAGCTAAGCGGTAATTAACTACCAAATCAAACGTCTTATGTCATCAATGTAATTGTTTTATGTTACGTATTGCGTTTAAAGTCGTAGCGTTATCAGTAGTTGTCTTCAAGTATCGACACGCGGCGCGGACGCACGGGCTGGACATACGCGCTCTGTGCTGGACAAAGAACGGCCGTGCCCTGTTACTGATCTAATTAATACCGTGGTACTTATTTTTTTTTAATTTAAAAAGTGACGTGTAATAATTTTCAAATATTGAAACGTTTTTATTATTTATATTGTATGGTGTTGATATGCTACTTAATATGTTAATGATTAATTGATTGTGTTTAAATCATTATTTTAATTTAATGACAGTGGTATATTGTTTTAAGTTGAACACTGGTAGATAACATATACCTACAGTTGTTATTTGGCTGGATTCATCAATATTCATAATTTTATAGTTATTTACTACATATACATCTGGAATCCAGGAAATAAACAGGTAATTTTGTTATCATTTAAAAAGGTAAATTTTGTTTTATTTCTTTGTTGGTTTGTATGTAGAAGGTTATCTCTGTAGCTTCTAAACCGATTCTAAAACTTCTTTCTCTTATAGCTGCACAGTCATTTCTATATGACAGCATAAGAATAAATTATAATAAGCATTTTATTTCCATTAAAAACATATTTCAAAATGTTAATATTTTTATATCAAGTCCGAACAAAAAAGGCAATATTCCTTTAGGTTGCAACAAAGCAACGGGGCAACCTGATATTTGGCACTGAATATCAGGTTATTAGAGTTATTACGGAAATAGTTTTTTTGCAGGTACGTATCGTTGCAACGGCGCAACGCACGGGGTGACTTGGTTTAGAATATAACATAGAATACTGATGATACGATTCATCAAAAATTTCCTGTAGGAATCCCACGGGGATGACCGAATTTTACACAGGCGAAGCTCCATGTTAACATTAGTATATAATGAAGGGTTTATTATAAATTTGGTATGTGCGAAGCTGAAAGTGTACGGGTGAACTTATAGATACCTAATTTTAGTTTCATAATTTTATTTTATTGAAAAACAAATTAGATAGGAAACAGAACGAATAGATCAGCTAATTACACTAATTGAGTAGAAAACAGAAAATTATTGTTCAGGAATTGTAAGAGCTCGTAAAACCACGTGTAAGTTACTAACACTACTAACTATTTTTATTTTGCATACAAGCGAAAACGGGGACAATCACTTAAAGATAAATCTGACAACATAATTAACTGAGTTCACTAACATACTATTGACTAATTTTACTAGTGGCAAAACTTAGTTGAAATGTCTTATAATAGGGATATCAATCAAAAAGCATTCTTTATGGTAGTGACGGTCTAATGACGGTTAAATAATACCTATTTTGTTTGCATCACATTAACATCTTTCGAAGGTAAACACCGATGTTCGAATACCATACATTTGATGTTTATTTTTTTATCTTTGTATCTATTTACTTATATATTCATATACCAAACTGGTCACACTGAGTAGGTAGGTAGTAGGTACATAAGTTACCTGTGTTTACGTCCATTGGCAACTTGCTGCGAAGGCGAACGACAGTCTATCAGGCCATGATCGGAGATTTTAGGGTCAGCTAGATAAATTAACCTCTTCCTTATTATATAACTAGTGTCTATTCCTGATAATTAAGCTACCCGGTTGCCTTAATGTATACTAGTATTATAAATGCGAAAGTTTGGATGGATGGATTTTTGTAACTCAATGACGCCGGAACGACTGAACGGATCCGTATGAAATAATTGGCACATACAAATTTAGGGTTTTTTTAACGTGCTAAGTCAATTTTTCAACTTATAATTTGCATAACATTGCTTAAAACAACCTTAACACTGCAGTCATAGTAGGTACAGTATAATATCTATTTTAGTATCAGTAAAAAAAGTTTAACGCAAATAGCTGTGAGAAGAGCCACAGGCAGCATCTTGTATTTGAACATAGACATGCTTGTTTGTTTATCGATACCTTGACGTTCATCGGCTGAATCATCGCTTAGCTCGCGTCGATCATAAATAAATATTGCGCATTTATGATTGATCGCTTCCGTATTAGCACTGTGTAGATAATAGAACTACATACAAATATCTAAGGTACAGTTTTAGGTACTATTTAGGTACCTACTATAATAATATTTACCTTAGAATTAAATATTACCTATAAGTAGGACTTCTCTAACTGCAAGTTTGTTAATAACATCCCATATCATCGGTAGCATTACCATTAATATACAACCCTTGGCCAACTTGTTTCGATATTCTTTTGAGATCTCCGGCCGAAAATGTATTTCAGACGATTTACTTTAACCAAAGAGTACTTGCTTTCCTCTCCAGAAGCTTCGAGTATTTAACTTTTTCAGAGAACTTAAATGTTCCTGCCTCATAATACTTTCTGCCATTGGATTTGTTTCGCACGCTATGTGGTCTTGTAGACCGATAGACTACTTCGATATACGCCTCTTGACTCTTAGTCATTGCGGCACCGCTGGAGGCTCTTACACCGTCCAGGTCTCGGTAGAATTGAAGCGCTAGACCACGATCGATACGAAAAGTTTGGGATTTCTACGTTGCGCAGGCGAAATACAAATACCTAGGGAGCTAAACGTGCGAGTCGAACTCGCGTGATTTGATTAACCAACAAAAAAAGTGGCGCTAGTCGGTAACCAATCCAGTGACTAACCAAGCTCAACGTTGCATATCATTTCAAATAAACAAATGTTGGTGTGTAGTCACTTTAGAAAGGACATGATGTACGGAAGTGCCTGTATCTCTTAATAATCTATTTTCACAAGATGGCGCTTACATGGTAATTTATAATGTTAATTGTATGAACCCCACTCACACTTGGCCGGTTTTTATTATTTGTTATACTTTAGAGCTCACACTATATACATGTAAGCACTGCTAGTTTTATTAAGTTACTGTTTTTACGATAGAGCAAAAGCAACGAAAATCTGTTTCTTGTATGAAGATCCCCCTTAAATATTTACTTTTTGAATTTTGCCAGAGAATAGGTATAAAAAGTAAAACAACTTAGAGAACTCGAATATGAGGAACAAAGAAACATAAAGTGAAGAACTGCAAATAAATTACCGAATGTACCTACCCAAATTCATCCTCACACCTTAGAACCTAAATGGTCACGATGCCCCAGGTGTTGCAAGCGTCCGTAGGCTGCGGTGACCGCTTACCATCAGGCGGACCGCAAGCTTTTCTGCCACCTTAGTGGTACAAAAAAAAAGAAAAAGAGATGGTACGTACTTTTTTGCTCGACTTGGCACTGCCCCCAGATTTTAATGCTGCTACATAAGGTCGCACGGACATGACGAAACATTTGGCTACGAAACTTAAAAAAACTGACATTGGAGACAACACTAAATATGTAAAGGAATTAAGCGCTAAGTTCATAGTCTCGTTTCTCATAAAACAAATCAATAAGAAAATTCCAATAAAGTTTTGGATATTATTTAAATCTAGTTTTTGAAGGTAGATCCATTAGCATAAGAAATAATATGCAGACCTTGTCGGTCTATCAATAAAATCCCTAAAAGCACAAAAATTACTTTAATTTATTAATTTAATGTTCTCTAACTACTATTAAGATTGTAAAGTATAGATAACTTATGCGTCAGGAAACATTAAAAATACTTATATATGTATCTAATGAATACACTTCATTTACATAGGTAACTACTTAATTCATTATGAATTTATAAAAATCTATACCAACTACACTACTTGTTGCTACGACTTCGTTTTTTGACGACTTTGACTAGAGCTATAAAACTTTAAGACCCTTTTTACATAAACTTTCTCCTTGTCCCTGTCTTAAAATTTTTGTAAAACAATTTTTCATTTAGGTATATTAAATCTTTAAACATTTTAATTTCAAAAATATAGGACCGATATTAGCTTTTCTCCTTACATAGTGAGTGTCTACGCCCGATGAGGAGTAAACCTACCAATTTGCAGCGTCGAAAGTCTAGGAGTTTTTAGGGTTCCGTACCCAAAGGGGCATTAGCGGAACCCTATTACTTAGACTTTGCTGTCCGTCCGTCTGTCACCAGGCTGTATCTCATGAACCGTGATAGTTAGACAGATGATATTTTCTCAGATGTATTTCTGTTGCCGCTTAAACTATATATAAACAAAAGAATTAAAAAACAGGATAAAATAAATATTTAAGGGCGCGCCCATACAACGTGATTTTTTTGCTCGTTTTTGCTCGATATTAATAACGGCAACACATAGTCGCTTAAAATATTCACAGAATATTTACTTATATAGTCACTTTAAAAATAAATAATTAAATTAAAATAAAACACATATTTAAGTTGGGCTCACATACAACAAACGTGTTTTTTTACCGTTTTTATAGATAATGGTACGGAACCCTTCGTGCGCTAGTGTGACTCGCACTTGGCTGATTTTTTTTAAGATTAGATATTCAAATCAGTTGTTGGATTTTTTTTTAATAAAAGACTAGCGGACCCGACATACGTTGTCCTGCCTGAACCTCACTTGAATCAACATCTTTTATAAGTTAAGCATTGTGGGTAATGACTGCTTGGTTCTCTCTGTTCAAGTACCTAAATTCATTGTCAAGAAACATTTTCGTGATGTGTTTGTGTTTATCTGAAATCAACATAGGTTACGGGCCAGAAATAGTACAGGGAGAGTATTGCGAAAGGTCTCGAGCACTTCAGCCTCGGGAAGTCGACAAAAAATGTATGCAAGTAGTTATTAATACATGAGACTCGTGAAAGTATACGTGCATATATTTTACTCCTGAATTTACGAGTGTTGCATACACAATACTTTTCAAAATAATGCCTTGTCATTAAATGTAAATGAACAGCGGTGGCCGATTGAATACTTTTTGTTTATTTTTTAATGAATGCCATTTGGTGTCTTGGCTTTTGTAAAAAGCTAAATAAACGTAAAAATTTGCACGAAAAAATTCAATTCTGCAAGTTTCATATCGCTTGAGAAAAATCAATATTTACAAGGCATTCACCATTATTCGTTTTTGTATTTTTATACCTAAATTTACATATCTTGTCAGATGTTGTCCACTCTGGAAACAGCAAACCTTATTCAGAGTTTAGTCAACATCTTAATGATCAAAATAACACTTCGACTAATATTTTGAATGTAAGTGCTTCCAGTGCGTTTTAGAAGTTTAGGCATAGGTTCAATTTCTGAAGTTGCTCTGTTTGCTTTCCTTTCTCTGTTTATAGTATTCAAAATTTGATTATTAAAATTCTATAAAATATTCCATAATTTTTGAAATATTTTTCATGACCGAAATGGATTTCCCAAAAATCCATGTTCGTAGCGATTGTGGAATGGGCCGATCTGCGAACAAGTGCGGAAACAACTTTTTGATACGTGCTTGAACTCCTCAGCTCGTGCCGGCTTAATTAGGTGTTACCGAGGGTAATCGGATTTATGGTTACATGTCATTCCTTCACCTAACATAGAGACCCTCCTGGATTCTTCCACATTAGGATTGCGACCTCCCTCCACTAGGGCGCACCGTGTTGTGCTCCACACCGCTGCCATTTCGGCATTGCTATAGACCAGTGCTCTCCTGCACGAATAGTGCGGGCAGGTTTTATCGCCGCGCCAGACTCTTGTCACCCCTAACTGCGCGGCCTCATACGTACAATGGTAGAACAGACTTCGTGACTTTGATTCCTTGAAGAATAGGGCGGCCACTAGTTCGGACTAGTTTAGCTACCTGCGTCGATACACTTGCGCCGTCACACTTTCAAGGAACACAGAATAGACTGTGGGGGATTAAATGTTAATAGTATTTATTTGCACTTAATTGTAATAAAATAATGTGCACCAAAAGTACTAAATAAAAGATAACTTAAATTCTACTACGTAAAAAACAAGTATATAAACAAGTTATAATATATGTACTAATTTAACATAGTGGTATGTACAAGTTTTTTGGAGAAACATTAATTTAATGTAGTCGAAAACACTATATAAAAAGGTGGAAAACACTATGTAAAAATATCGATGTTATAACTGGTATTCAAATATCTTAAGCGAGTATTATTTATTTTATCTACGCGCTTTAAAAATCTTACAGCAAGTTGAAAACATTTTAATATTTTTCTAGCTTTAGATAAATATAATAGAAATTATAGTGCAGTAAAGGTACTCACGATCACGAGTGTTTTTGACAGAAACGTATCTGCCTAAACAAAAATGTATTTTATTTGACCTTTGCTGTGGCATGTTTAGTGAATTCCTTTTACAGCAACATCTACTTACCTAGTATACCTATAGGTACGTACACAAGTCTATACTACCCGTATCGATATCTATCGTATCTTATCTTGGAAAAACAAAAATAAAGCCGTTAAAGTCATGAATATTTAGTTGAAACAACCTTTGAACAACTTATCGTAACATCAATGAAATCAAATTAGTTACTAAGAATTGGAAATTATCACATGACTTAGGTATTATTAATTCACTGTACTTATTCGTTATTCGAGCGATAAGGAGGCGTCGACAAATATGTACTAGATACTAACTAACTTATCTTCCACGAAACGTATTCATTTAAGTAACTATTTTTAAATAATTATTATTGCAGTCAGAATCCAAAAAAAAAAATAGTTAATAGGTACATTGTAAGTGCCGCATTGGCAAATTTTTTTATTGAATTAAGATTGTTACTTTGATTGATTTGATTAACAAAATACTCGAGAAATTATAAGTGCTTTGAAAACTTTAAATAACCAGCTTATCTATTCATTACATTTTATTTTATTTATCATACTTTTTGAATTTTTCAGAAACTATTAAAATTTGATAAAAGTTCCCTCAGTCTCCTTTATATGGAAAAGCAATTTCCTTTTGTCAGTCATTTTTGACACAACCAGTCATGGTTATGTGTATTATTAGAAAAGTATTATTTTTATCTTTATAATATTTTAACATCGCAACTATTTTGGTAATAATATTGTAATAATTAATTCAATTACTGCCGAAGTTTTACCTTTTAGACCATTTTATCATAGGCTACCATTCGCTCGATCGCCGTTTCAACGCTTCAACGCGCGTTATTTTTTGTATACTCCTACAAACCGATTAAAAACTCCTGATATAAAGATCGAACCCAGAACCTCAGTTTTAATTCAATACAAGGTGAACCGATGGATATTTCTATGGTTAGGGCAAAAAGGAATAGATACAATACTAAGCTTATGCGAATTTGTGAATTCCTGTTCCAGTGTTAGAGCATGCCGTTCATCGACATAGCATTCCAGGCGGAGGTGAGCCGGTATGAGGACCCGGATTTCGAGGAGTTCGCCGCGCGCAAGTGCAATGAGAATCCGGACACCAGGGGAAAAGCGGTCGAGGAGTTGAGACGAATTATACTAGGTAAGGATTGTGATCCAAACCACAGAGAAAAACTGTACAGGTATGTAGACTTCTACGAGTAACATGAAAAATTCTGTAATTCAAGAAATCTCTACAGTAAGGCGATGCATACGTTTTGGGAAAATTTAAGCACTTTCCGAATGACAGGGGATAAGTGGGAAGAGAAATTGCGACTTAAGGGTTCCGTACATAAAAATGACAATAAGACAACCAGAGGCACTTATAAAGACAAAGCATACCTATATACATATAATTATCAATTTTATTAGGTATTATATAAAAAAGGGTCTTGACAGACATTCAATAAAGTGACCCTACAAGGATTCCGTTTTTACTTTTATTTGAGGCACAGAAATAAAAAATCAAAGTAAGTACTTCTTGAAATTGATTCCTCCATAAGTTTGTTTTTACATTTTTTTTTTTTTTTTTTAATAAATACTAATAACAATCAGAGTTCAATAATATCTCAGATGTTTCAAACTGTTAGTCGATCAGAATAGTTCTTGCAATTTTATTTTACATGTAAGTAAATACATGTAGGTATCATATATACAAAAATTATAATATCGAATTCATAATAACCAAACGGAGCAAATCAAAACATGAAACAAGAAAGTGTCCAAGTCTAAAATCAAAATCATAGCCTGAAATTCTTTTCTACATTTAGGAAATTGAATGTCTTAAAATTCACTGCTAATTAACATCGAGTTATTGAACTTTGTCTCTTAGTAGCTGCTATCTCAATAATACTGACTACGTTTTCAGATAGAGGTGAGTGCAACCCTCGGCGCATGGACGACGCGTACCTTATCAGGTTCCTGCGGTGCAGACGCTTCATACCGCCATTAGCGCATAAACTTGTTAGTACTATCTGTACATCTTGTTAGTACTATCTGTTCATCTTGTTAGTAGTAACTGTATATCTTGTTAGTACTAACTGTACATCTTGTTAGTACTAACTGTACATCTCTAATCGTTTCTGTTCAATTCAGATCATTTCTAGCTGGATTCCCACGGAATAAATTTACCAAATTTAACGACCTCTTTACCCCTATTTGTTTAGCATTTAAGTGTTTTTATTTTATTTATTTTTACAACTAACATGGTTTTTAAGATTTAAAATGTATTTTTTACTAACACACTATGGACCACGGTCTGAAATAAACAATTATTATTATTTACGTCTATTAGACCCCTTGGATTGATTTTTATGCACTGTGTTGATGACTCAGTCGATCAGGAATGATCTCTTCATACCATTATCTGCCGATCACATGTAGTTTGTTAAATAAGATTCACTAGGGAAGGAGCACATCAATCTATACTAATTTTATAAAGAGGAAAGATTTCTATGTAAGTATGTTTGTATTGAATATCCTCTGAAACTACTGGACCGATTTGAAAAATTATTTTACCATTAGAAGCCGACATTAACCCTGATAAATATAGGCTAGTTTTTACCTCGGGAAAATGCTTCATTCCTACGGGTAATATGACAACGGGTAGTAATAATTGTCCTTCCGTACTTATCTTTTTCACATAACTTCTAAACGGCTTGACAGATTGGTTTGAGTATTTCAAAGGTTTCACAGACACGAATGTATTATGCCATTATGGAGGAAATATTTGAAAGTTTGTTTTTTTTTTCTATAATTTGAGGAGGTGCCGGAAGAACCTACGCTGATAACGAAATTTAGCGCGGGCGAAGCCGCTGGCAGAAGCTAGTCTAACATAAATTCTTTACCGCTTCTTCTTACTTAATCTTTGTTACAGCAACATTACACTGGAAGCATTATTATTCCCGCAGCTAACACAGTAGTGACAACCTTGACATCAAAACGTGGACAGCCTGTATATTGATATACACAGTACCCAATTGTCCTAGTTTAGCTATCACTTACAAACACAACACAACGCTTCACCGGCTTTGAACCCCGGATATTCCATTATTTATTTCACAGACCTGCCTCACCTTTTAAATATTTCACTAACATCCGTGTTCAATTGTTCATCTATGAGTAAGATGGATATGGGTTTAAGTGACTTCTTGAATCAATGTTGATTTTGGTTAATTTAAAAATTCGCTTAGTTAATAAAGCGATCTCATATAAACTGTTCTTCTTATTTTTTAAAGACATTGAACGGATTTTAATTAGTGCGAGGTAACCACGCAAACATTTTAGTTTTAATTTATTCATATACAAAAATGACGTTCATTTATAATATCTACTTCCATGGTAGGCTGATTTGGTTTTTAAAAATTAAAAAAAAATGGAAGTAAAAAAAAACTACAAATATCATTATAAAATGTTTTTTTTACATCAAGTAACTAATTCTTCAAGTGCAACTACGACCAAAGCAACAAATAAACAAAGACAGCTACGATCGCCCACACCTAGAACAAATAGCTATGTATATGTTAAAATGTATGTATGTGGTGGGTTTTATTGACCTATTTCTATGATCTTGCAGCCTTTAGTAAAAACTTATCTCATTATTTTCAGATGGTTCGCTATGAAGAGTTTCGTCGTAAGAACACATCGCTGTACCAATGCGACGCGTTCAACCTTCCCGTGGGCGACGTGTGCGGGAGCAGCTTCCCAGACAGCCCGGACAACGGACGGATTATATTCATGAAACTTGGTAACTTTATACTTTCCTGTTGTTAACATCCCGTTTTCTTCTAAAACTTATACGTTGTTTATATTAAACATCATTTTCATCCCCCATTTTACTGTATGGAGAGCTACACCAAAAAACAAATTTCTCAAATCTCTTGTTTTACCAAATATCTGTAAAAATCGTTAGAATAGATGCAGAAATGAAATTATAAGACTGACATATGGACGGACGGACGGACATGATGAATTTATAAGTGTTACGGTTTTGCCATTCGGCTACGACACCCTACAAAATTCTGAATTCTCATACACATTTCTATCCCCTATTTTGCTCTCTCGGGGATTATTTTACGAAAACACGCCAACCTTAATTTTTTACCTAAAGGCTAAATACTAATTTTTATACATTTCGCTACAAAAATAACAGATTCGGATACAAACTTCTAACCGCCTTTCTAACCCCTAGTGAATGCATGAATTGAATAATCGAATGATTTTTCAAAAACGGTAAAACACGTCAATCTTAATTTTCAACCATGAGGCCAAATATTAAATTTTACGCATTTAACTTCAATATTGACAAATTTCCCTACAAACTTCCAATCCCCATTCAGGGAATGAATTTGCAAAATACTTTCTTAGTGCTTGCTTTTTTATAACAAGAACCTCCGTCCAAAATTTCAAGTCCCTAAACCAAGAGTTATTTGGCCTATGCATTGATATATAAGTCAGTCAGTTCAGTGTAGTCTATTATAGATATATAACATTGATTGATATAAAGTAGTCTCTTATATATCTAAAAACTGCCAATCATTAATATATTATTTCAGAGAAACTTCCTCCCCCATCTCTTGGGTTGTGGAATCAGCTCCCTGCCAAGGTTTTCTCTAAGGACTACAGTATGGGGTTCTTCAAGAAATAAGTTATTAAATTTTTTAAAGGGTCGGCAACGCGCGAATGATTTTGCAAGCGTCCATAGGCTACGGTGACCGCTCACCATTAGGCGGACCGTAAGCTTATTTGCTACCTTAGTAGTATATAAAAAAAAAGATATATTTTGTCTCTTAAATCTAAATACTTCCAATCTCTGTCGATGTCGTTATTTCCTGTTTTATAGAGTTTGTGAATTTTAATTGAATTGTTTTATAGATTTTGTGAAGTTAGATCGCATTTTTGAAGACGGTTTTTTTGTATTTCACGTAGGTATTTGTGATTCGTCATTGTTCAAAAAGACCAAGTCTATTTAAAAAAAAACCTTAATGTTATTACAGGTAAATGGAACCCAGACGAGCTATCTGTAGAGGACTGCATCCGCTGTGCGCTGCTGATGGACGAGGTGGCGGCCATGCAGCCCAAGATCCAGATCCTGGGGCTCACCATCATCATAGACCTGGAGGGACTGAGTCTGCGGCACGCCAGGCACATCACTCCTACCCTCGCGAGCCAGATTGTCGACATGATGGGGGTCAGTCTGAAAATAAAATACCGTTATATTTTTAAGCAATATATAACTAATTTAACCGCAGAAACTGGGATCCTTGGCCACACCACATCAAAGCTTTGTTTGGCAATACACAATGTACCTTTAGAGTGTTCACATTCCACAGATTTTGGTACTTCGTGCCCCTTTAACATTTTTACAACCTCTCTTATGGGTATATTCAGCTTTTGAGTTAGGTACAGGAGATGGGGACAACCATCCAAGGTTTATATTAAACTCACGTCATATCATCCCTGTTCCTGACCTGCCACAACCCTATCAATCAAATTAAATCGCTTATTATTAATGGTTTTTCCATATTTGCAGCTGGCGTTTCCGCTGCATTTGAACAGCGTCCACTTTATCAATAACAACTGGCTCCTCAACTCTTTCTTCTACGTGTTCAAACAATTCATCCCTAGCGGTGCGATGGGACGTATCCACTTCCACGGGGGCGATATTACCTCACTGCATAAACACATAGACCCTACATACTTGCCACACGAGTACGAGGGCAGCTGTCAGTACGTGTACACGGGAAAGGAGTGGCTCGCCAAGATCAAGGAGTTTAAGGATGACTTTATGGCCCAAGACCTGAGGGATTTAGGATTTATTATAAGAGATTAGTGAAACCTGTGTATATGGATTTTTTGGGGCAGCTTATTTAATTAGTCCATGGGCGTGGTTGCGCTTGCATGGACTTCAAACTAGGCAGACATGATGTTATATCGATAGCCATCGAGTTACAATACCTGAATAGAAAATAACTTACCCTTCTACGATACCATAGTCTAGTCAAACCTCTGAGCAAAAGTCAAAGTTTATTTAAAATACGTTTTAATACAGTTGCTCAAAAAGTGATATTTATATTACGTAGATATTTTAACACAAATATTAAGATAACTAACGCCATCTCATAGAATATTGGGGTAGATTGATATCAGCTACTGAATAACAGTAGGTGCTACTTTGTAAGTAAAAAACTTAATATTTATTCATAAAGTTTATTCATAACTCCAAACTCGCAAAGCTGGCTTCTAAGTAGAAGGTCATTGAGAAAATTAATTCATAATTAGGTGATTATCATAAGGAAACGTTGCTCAAGTAGATTAAGAAAATCCATAAAGATTTACGCGCGGCTACACAATACGTATACATATCTACTTGCTCGGTTTCTGGAAACGGAATCCAAATTGGTCTTTTGGACAGTTGAAGTTTTTGTTTTCGTACAAATTTTACAAACATTTGTTTTGGATATGGTCGTTTAGCAAAACGGCGCGCAAGTTAATTTGACCCATTTTACAGAAAAGTAAAAAAAACTGTCAAATTAATAAGTACTACTACTTATTACATAAATTAAAATTGTGTAAACATTTCTCTATATACCTATAAAAAATATTGTTTCTTCCGACATCGCTATATATTATTACATCAAGGGCATTATATTTAGGGCATTTATTGAAACTATAGACAACATTTTATAATTGATTAAAACTGCAGTCATATGAGTATACCAGTGGAAAAACTTTATTTCCTGGATGTGGAAAATGAAAATTCGTCTTTCAGATTGTTCTACCGCAAGTAGGTACCTTATAATAATATGTAAGTAGGTATATATGCGGTTAGAGTAATTTTGTTTCAATACTAAGGTACCTACCCATGGATGGATGACGCCTTTATTTGTATTTTTATTTGATTTGTATCTAGATAATTAAAAAACTTATTATTGATATTTCAGTTATTAAAATATATATAATACGATCGATACCTGTTTTATTTTGTCGACCATAGATCTATAAAATACTATATTTTTTCTCCAAGATGCTTGAATGTAGGAAGCATTTCAAGCTAACATTTCAACAAAATAACATTTGCCGTAGATGTTGCTAAAGTAGAAAAAATAATACACACCTCACTATCTTATACCAGAAGTTCGAGTATGAACAAAAATAATTAGTTAAAACATGAATGAGAATGACGTTTAACATCTGATTTTTTTTATTTTGGAATATTATGTATTCAAATAAATGGTAGGGTGTATAAGGTATAGGCATCATGTAAAAAAAAAGGCCAGATAAACTATTTGAGCAGCAAAATTATAGAGAAAACGTAAAACGCAAAATTAATATTATCACATTATAGGTAACCGGTGGTGGCCGGGCAACCGATTTCACCTGCTGTCCTGAGCAGCGGAGGTTTGAGCCTGGGATGTACCAATGAGTCGTTTCCTTAATTTCTCAAGTAAATTAGTTATTCACACCACTAGCTTTTTGGTGAAGCAAAACATCTTGAGAAAACCTGCATATATAAAAAAAGACGTATGTGACATCCAAAATCGGCACTGGGCCTGCGTGTGGACTATGGGCCAAATCACCCTCGGTAAGGGTTGGCCGTGCCCCAGCAGTGGGGACGTATGAGGCCGTTAAGGATAAGGAACAGCACCGTCTTGCCAGTCACAAAGCGGGAATGACCCAATTTGAGGACTACACTAAACGTGGGGCAAATCTAAAACTAAAAAATAGTGAGGTATTGAAAAAATAAATGTTTAGAAAAATAATGAATATAATATAATGGAATCATTGGAAATTCAGCCTAGGTAGGTACATAGGTTTTGGTGAATTTTCAAAACTACAATGCATCCCATGCCTTTATTTTTGACCAAACTTAGCTGAAAGAACAAAATTCCGCAGTATTACCATTGTCTCACAGGTGAATGTGAATAAGGTGAATATATTTCTGACACATAGGTAGCTGGAGAGACGTTAATTGATCAAATAATTTTATTTATTTATTTTATACGCAACGAAAATTTTAATAATGTAATATTATGTAGTCAGGACGACATAACATTTAAAACAATTTACAACACTATAATATATCAAATGAGTATTTCAGTGTTTAGTAAAAATCAGGACCTAAGGGGAAGAAAGGGGGCAAAGTTTGTATGAGAAGCAATATTTTTTAATGTCAAATTTACTTACAACGAGGTATATTTATATATATTCTTTAACACAATTAATGCCACAAGAACTTCAGTGTTTTCCAAAAACTCAGGTCTTATAGGGGAAAAAGTGTTTGGCAAAGTTAATATGGGAAATAATATTTTAAATGTCATATCTATCTACATAAAAGGCTGACTTATTGTCACCCAGCCCAAATCGATAAGCATACAAATTTGAAATTTGGACAAAGAGTTAATTTTATATTGGAGGCGTCGTTAAATAGAAGATTAGGGCAGATTTGTATAAAATTTAGTTAAATCCATAAACATCGGTATTTAAGTTATTAGTTGAAAATTTAAAATGATAGCTTTTACGTATTTGGTAATCATCCCCTACCTATCTATAGATAAAAAAAGCAATGTCCTAAATGACTCATCATCCCATCCCAGTTCAAATCGCTGAGGACGGACATTTTAAATTTGAAAAAAGTGTTGACTTCATAATTAAAGGGAACATTTAATAATGGATTTTTTTAAATTCAATCCTCAAACAGTGGTTAACATTCGGGAAAAGTAATAATTTTTGATCAAATTTACTTGAAACTTAATATATATTATGTTTTTCACGGTTAATTAACGACGTCTTTTGGAGTTTTGAAGGAGAAGAGAGAGTGACAAAGTATGTTTTTAGTAATAAAATTCCATGTTTGTAGTCAAACTTTAGTTATCATGTTCTCTAAAACCATTTATATAATGTAGGTTTTTGTGTTTTTTAACATTCAACCCAAAGCGGTTAAAATGGGATGGCTATATATGTGGGAAATAATATTGTTACGGTCAAATTTCCTATTATTGCTGTTTCACACAATCAATTTAATATGTATTTTATTTAAATATATCAATAAACGGATAAAGGGGTGAGAAATTTTGAATGGAATAAAATACTAGATTTGAAACTAGAGATATTGAGATTTTAGTAGAAATATTGAAAAACGCGTTTCAGGGTAAAAACATTTTATGGCTCAAATTTGCTTAGGACTTTGCATTGATGCTCTCCTGCACAATTCTTTAAATTTTACTGTCAAGATTTTCAAAATTCAAACCTTAAGAAAAAAAAATGTATAGAAAATAATAACTTCTAGATAAATTAACTTTAACCTCTGTTTCAATGCTCTATAGCACAAATAATAAATATTTCGGTGTTTTTAACAATTGAACCCTCAACGGGCGAAAGGGGTGTCACAGTACGTAGGTAATATAAATAATATTTATATGGTCTTTATAATCGTAACTCAATATAAATGGTCTTCGTCACAAATATTAAACGCATAGGTATCTTGTCGTTTCTTAAAATTCAACTGTTACAGAGAAGGGAGTCGGCGAGTTCGTCTGGAATAAAATTTTCCTATCGGCAATTTACATTAAATTTGGATAAATAGGCTTTTCAAGACAATAAAAAAACAATGTGTTTTGGGGTTTTTAAAAAATCATTCCCTATGGAAATGTTTTATATTGGAAATGATATTTAATATTCAAGTTTGTAGCATAAAAACTTTGTAGAGGTGGGAGCCGACCTCTACAATGCTTTACTTTTAATTTTTACTTGCATTTTGGCCTAATTTTCAAATTTAAAATTATTTTTCAATAGGAATACTGACTCTGTTTGTTTTAAGTGAGTCAGTTTTACGATTTTTGAGAACTAACATCATTGTTTAGATTCTATTTTTTGTAGGTCCATTTTTGACCTCTTCAACTTTATCTTTATTTACCAATAAAATTACAGGTGCTCCTACAAGAATCTTTTATTAAATATATCACAAGAGGTCGTGGATTCGGGAGACGAGGAGTCCGACCGCGGCGTGATAAATCTACTTAAAGATACATGTGCTTCAACACAATTGATAAAACGTAATGTACTCATGGACATTAAAATCCGGTAATACCTATTGCTATCCAACACAATTAATCAATCATGTCATTCGGGGTTTTTCAAATTCAATCCTTAAGGGGTAGCAGGGCGGTGGGCAACTCGCTTGGACAATAATGTTTTTATGATCAACTTTACCTTAAACTTCGTCCGTCCGTCCGTCTGTCACTAGGCTGTATCTCATGAACCGTGATAGTTATACAGTTGAAATTTTCACAGAAGATGTATTTTTGTTGCCGCTCTAACAAAATACTAAAAAACAGAATAAGATAAATATTTAAGGGGCCCGATAGTTAGGGAACTAAACCATTTCAAGTGAGACTGGTTATTTGAAAGTTTTATGACTGGTATGTCTGCCGCATGCCAAGTGACTTACAAGCCGCAATAGGCCGCAGATCCCAGAAAACGGCACCGCGGTGGGTTTTAAGGTGGAAAGTTGGATGAGCTGGACTATGTTAAGATGCAGTGGCAAAAGACAGCACAGAAGGACGTAGATAAGCTCAGAAGTGAGATAAATAAATATATCTGGACATTTCACACAGTGCCATCTGGATCAAATTTAGCAAAGATTTTACTATGGATACCAGACAGTCAACGGATATGAATACATATAAATCCATAATTTTTTCGTAAATACATACATATATATTATAGATACAAATCACCCAGTCTTAAGAAAAACAGACTAATAGTTCATCATATAAATGTTTGTCTTGTGCGGGATTCGAAACCACGCCCCTCGATTCAGCAGTCGGGTCATTGAACTACGGAGCTACATCATCATCATTACTATAATAGCTTACGTTCGCACATGATTATAAACTATAACGCACATAATTACGACCCATAGCGCACATAAAAAAGTCACATACCGCACATAATGACGACCAGTTTACATAAAGATGACTCGTAGCTCACATAGGCATCAGTGTATTCCCTAAAATCTTTCACAGTCAATGGTTCAGAGTCCAAACCATTCTTATTTCTTGAACTTTCATGTAAATTCGCAGTGAATGCTGAGTACAAGCAGCATATTAGCTGAAACGAGGCAGGCACTGGTTGAAGTATTAGTGCAATGCAAAAAGAAATGATGTTTATGTCGCAGCCACCTGGTCAAATTAGCCAGGTAATTAGACGCCTAGGCAGATCATCAAGTATGGAAAAGAAAGGAACATAAATCGCTCTGTCATTCAGTCATTTATATGTTGGGTTAGGTTCAGTCTCTCTTGTGTTAACGTAGATGCGGAGCGAGCGAAGCCAACGGAGAATATAATAATCTGTTCAGTTGTATGAATTTCTTTCCATACTTACCGATCTGCCTAGGCGCCCAGTTAACTATCTAATTTAACCAGATGGCTGCGACATAAACATCATTTCTTTTTTTCTTATGTAGCAGGCATAATAAACACGCGGTAATGGCTTGACACTACATTAAAAAAAACGAGTATACACTAACTCGTTCGTGGCGCTTTTTGGTCGCGAGTTAACTTATTGCAGATAGCTTCTCTGTAGCTAAGTACAGAGCAACAAAATTTTCTGTCCTTGAGTGTATGGTCGCTAGTGTCATTGTAGGTTTACACTATTTCACTATGGCGACTGTAGTTTTTATTTTTGACCACCGGGTCAGAAAAGTTTGTTGCACTATACTTGGAGCGCACCTCGCTCTGTAGTTAGTTCGTGGTATCGGTAGTATTGTAGAAAACATGCCCTATCACAAACCATTTAACAAAATTAAATATAATATAATAAATAAATCCATATACAGAAATCCTTCAAACCTGAGGATTGAGAAGTCAAAGCCCGATTAATACTAACTTTAACTTCTCACAATACTAACTTTAACTTCTCACAAAAAATGATTTAATTACGATACAGTATTGTTTCAAATTAGGTTGATAAAGTCGTTTAAATTAAAATAACATAACACAACCTAACCTAACCCAAATCAAAGCACTATTATATTTGACTATAACATATACACAATATACAGAATGACACCTCTGCTCCTGCAATCACATCGGAAAAACCACGAACCCCTTCGAACATTTACAGACATACAACAGATAAATGAACTTTCCACTTCTCATTTTACGCACAACAGAATTTATCTACGCAACGAGTTTAAAACAACGATATCCCACTCGATGGAATATATAAAAAAAAATTTTTGCGCCCCCCTTTAGCTGTATAGTTGCCCGGCCCCTTAAAAACATATATTTTGACAATTCGTATAGCTTTAGGTCAACTAATTTAAAGACACACACAAATGAAAGAGGTTACAACCTCCAACCAAGGCTGTAAAACCTGTGTGACAGACGGCGGACAGACAACAAGTCAGTGATGGCAATAGGGAATCTCTTTGAAATCCTACAAACTTATGTTAATTTTATTTATAAGTTCAGCATATTAATAATCCATAGGCTTCGTATTACTAATGACACTGACGATGACTAACTTATTATCTATGATATGTAATAACAAAACATTCTTGTATATTCTATATTTTTTTTATGTAGCTATTCTAATTATTTATTTTTATTAACTTTCACGATCCCACTTACCTACTGAGCTAGCTTTATGTCATGGTTCTGTGGTCTACTCTTGCCACTATTGTACATCTCTCCTCACTTTATAATCTCCTAGTACATGTTTCGTAACGTTTAGATCTTCCTCTTCCTGTCGGTCCATAAGCGACGCTTTTTTTCCTTTATTCGACGAATATTTTCAAGATATTTTACGGCTATAGATTATGTTCTTTTAACCACGTTTGTATAAATGTACTTTTCCGATCCAGTGTATGGTCGCTAGTGACATACATACATGTAAGATCGCACCATTTTATATGACGATTGTAGTTATGATTTTTGCTGTCCGAGTTAGAAAAGTTTATTTGCATTATACATGATTTTCACTTTGGACTTCGCGTTTTGTAATTTGTATTGTACTGCAGTTAATACCTCCTCACAATTATTGACTACTCCTTAGAAAGACAAAGCTAATTTGCTGATACTACCTGTCGCTATGTCTATAATGGTTGATTATCTTTTTGTACATGCTCATTACTTATAATCTCCTAGTACATGTTTCGTTACATTTCTTCTCCTTCGGTAACGCTACTTTGGCGTTTTTTTTATCTACTGACATCATTTTTAATAGGTTTAACGGCCGTGGATTCTCTTTAACCATCTTTTTAACTATATGTTCATTGTTTTATACTGTGTCCGTCCATCTGTGGCTGAGAGACATTGTAAGTTGTGACACTTATGTCAGGAATGGAGATTTGGCCATAGTCCACCACAAGCATCCGTGCTTCAAAGCTCATTAATAAGTGCAATTAGCTATCACGCCCATCCATGACTTACCACGCTCGACGTTGCTTACCTTAGCATATCGCTTTAACAATTACTGTGCCACAAGATTGTCAGTGTTTTGATTTCCTTTATTTAAAAAAACACAGACCCAAGAATTTTCCGAGAGTTGCATCAAACGCATTATACATATATGTAAAAAGAGTATATCTAAAAAGGCATCTAGGCTAGCGCGATGGTGAGCGTGTGAGAGATATGACATTTGATTGGTATGATTTTTTAACATAATACACACGAAATGTCATTTAAATAAACAATGTTGACAAGCAGGGGTATGTCTAACTAACCCATAATCGTTTTTAGCTGTATTTACTACTAGACTTTGCCAGCGGCTCCGCCCGCCCTTAAGACGGTTATCGGCGTGGAACTCCTTTATTAAATCACAGTATTAATACTCCTTAATAACACTGATGAAGTTTGCTATATCAAGCTGTAGCTATAGCTAATATTCGTTTAAGCTCGGTTATAGTTATTCCCGCGGGTACTTTTGAATTTTTCGGGATAAAAAGTAGCCTATGTGCTATTCCAGGACCTGATCTGTAGGTGTGCCAAGTTTCATCACGATGCGTCTCGTGTCTGAAGCGTTATTGAGTAACAAACATCCATACTTAATAACTTTTGCGTTTATAATATTAGTAGGATTGCCGCGCACGTACGGATTCAATGATTTGAAAATTATTGATTACAATTGGCCAGCTGCTCATCAGTTAAAATGTAATGCATTAATTTCAACTGAATGACTTATAAAATATACTATGTGTGGCGTATCTATATAAAACTAGGTAACATCTATTTTTCTACACAGACTGAACATATTATAGTTTTTGCATTTTTTTACATTAACATCTAATGCCTTTAAACAAGTAATTTATGAATATATGTCTCTGAAACGGCTCCAACTATTTTCATGAAATTAAGTGTGCTTGCGGAATTTCGGGGCGTTATATTGAGCTAGCTAGCTTTAATTTTTAAAAAACGTTGTATTAACCGTGTTTTCAGGCAACAATAAACGGCAAAACATGATTCTTTCTGAGATCTATTGGTAATAGTAATACTATTATTTTCACCGACACAGCAACACTAAAGCTACTTGACAATTAATGGCGTTGTTGAAAAAAACGAGCACAGCTCGGTCTACCAGGTGCAACTCATAACATCAAAAAAAATCGCACGTTTTGGAAAACCGAATTATTTTGCTTCTAGTTCCTAAGTTATTGATTATCTATTTAATCTGTTGTACTTAAATTTTTATTTATAATTATACCAACCAGTACATGTATCAAATAAAAGCACGTTTATTGCTCTATAAACTGACATTGTTACTGACTGTTGAAAATTCTAATTTCAAACTCGGGTAAGGCAGCAGAAAAATAAGGAATATTGGCGTGGCTGCTTTTAGTTTCTTCGCTTTAGGCAGAATAAACATGATTGTCCTCTTAATTTTCGCAAATGATATGACAACACATATTCAAAGCACAAAATATAATTTAACATATCTAAATTATAATTTAACAATTTGGATATCGCACTCTTTTTGAGGCAGGGATGCGGCAGTGCGATGTTGCTCGATAACTGAACTTGAGCCGTTTTTATAAAACCAACCTTGTGTGCGTTTCTCGTGTACAAGAGTCGCTGACTGCTCGGTAGTACATCACCAATATCCTGAAAGAGCATGCGGTCCCCTATACTGACTTTGTTGGCTGGTAGATTACTTTGATGCATGATAACACTCGCTCTCACACCACGTTAATTATGCGTGATTACCTTTAAGAGGTAGGGACACCAGTTATACAGTGGCCAGCGAAAAATCCAGATCTGAACTCGATAGACTATCTTTCTCAAAAACTCAAACGTCAGGTCCAAAAGCATCCACTCTCTATGAGTTCGAAGAAGGCGTCGTCGAGAAATGGACGAGTATCCCGCAGGAAGAAATTATAAAATTGGTGAAGACCGCATGGAAATGGACCGTTATCAGAGCAAGAGGGGGTAGGACTAGGTTTCAGGTTATTTTTATGCTTCTTTTTGGTTTTTTTAAGTGCAATTTATCTTTAGAAAGCACACTAAACCATTATTTGTTTTTTTTTTGTAATTAACATCTTTTATTTGCATTGGAAAAACCAGAAATCATTTAATTATTAATGAATAGTCGCTTTCATTACCTTTTAAATGATACCCAACATTGCCCACATATTTTTTCATATTTATGTTTCAGATAAAGTTAAAATTTTTTTTTATTTATTTTACGATATTTGACGCTTCACATTGTACGCCCCCTATGCTACACAAAAACAAAAAATAATAATTGACTTGTTTGACTTTGTTTTTAGTAGCTTACTTACTTATTTTTATTACCTAATAAGTTTTTCGGTACATATTGTTAATATACTCTTTAGCTAATTATCAAAGTATTGTATTATTACTTTAAATGGAACTTCTTGCCAGCTCTTTTTGGCAGAAATTAACATTGTTTACATTGTATTGACGATTCAAAAGTGTTCTTAGTAACCTATTTGAATAAATATTGTTTGATTTGATTTACCTATGGTAATTTTTAAGAGCTGCGGTTTTTTTACTTTGAATATAGTAGCTAACTTGCGACGCCATTAGTTTATCCCTGTATAACGTATAACGCTCATTTCAAAAATATACTACATAGAACTTATATTATAACAATATTCATACCCATACATAAGCTCGTTTTATCTATTATTTTTATTTTACAGAAAAGACATGTGTTGCAGCACATTAGCTTGTATTGTGACTTGTGAGGCTGTTGCGCAATCCGTGGACAACACATTTCCTACACAAATGTAAAGTAAAAACAGTCGTAATAGTGTGAAAGAGAAAAAGTTAATTACGATGAGAAATATTATACATATTTATATAGGTATATGTTGCATAGACTAACGAAGCGAAAGATGCGGGTCAAGGTCATTTTTGTTTACCCGAATTGCAAATAGATTCCGAGTCCGGTTTACATGTATATACACATCTGGTATATTTCTAAGGGCTACACCCACCCCTACCTAGTGAATCTCCCGACTGTAACGCATCATTTATTCTCAACTTAGTCATAGATGTACAGTACGTATTGAGTCTATGCTTATATTTCCAGATTTTAATATTTTTTCTTTAATTCTTCTACAGTATAGTATCCCTTGTTAATATGTACCTTTTTAATATAGGTACTCGTATGTTTTTTGTATATACCAGTCTTATTTGCCACAGGCATCCACTGCTAAACACTGGCCTCACCTTACTTTCACCGCAGCGTGCGACTCTGTGTCGCCTGTAATTAACGGCTTTTGAACTTACATAATACATAAAATTCATACATTTTCTTTTTAAGTGCATAATATTAGGAATTAGTTATTTCTACATTGCAGTAGTAGTACATTCTGTAGGCAGACAGTATTTGATCGCCTCCGCCGCTTTTTTTATTGTTAAGTCGACTCTCTGTGCAACTCTCGTTAGTTATGGTCCCCTAGTACAAGTATAGCAACGTTTAGACCATTCTCGGCCAAGCAAACACGTTTTTTTAAACATATTTTCTCAACAAATTTATCGGCCATGGATACTTTTTTTTATCTATCTTACATGCATAGCATAAACATTTTTTTTTGGTTTTGCCGGCCTCGGCACGTTGTATCGACCCCAGATGACGATCTCGCTGTCCGGATAGCGAGATTAGTCTCTACGACCTCCCCTAATAGGGCCTCCCCCCTAACACGACACCGACGTCCGCGGGTTCGTCGGCACCCGCAAGGATACACGAGGTATCAAAGAGTGCCGGGGTGCTTCTCGCCCCCACTCAATCGCAACTGCACCCGCGTAACGGGGAACTCCCCTCCTGGCGGTGACTTACCTTCGGGTTCGAGGCTCACGCCGGTCGAACGGACGCCCGTGAGAGCGACAACCCAAGCCGAGGCTGCCCCCGCGGGGAGCCTTTGAGCGTTGGGCGCTATATGGGCTAAGGCTCCATCAGAGTCTCGAACCAAAAAGACCAGTGAAGCAGTAATGCCTGCAACAGCCAACTGCATAGTCAGTCAGAAAAAAAATGGTTTTGTACCTCAGAAGAAAACAACTGGCTTTTCTGGCATTCTATTTTAAGAAAACAGCGGTCGGACAGGACGATTCTTTAAGTGTTCTCCTATTCATCAACCACAAGAACTCGAAAAATCTATAGTAATATAATAAAGCTTAATTGTTTGTTTGTTTTTTTTGAACGCGCGAATCTCTAAAACTACCAATCCGATTTGAAAAAATCTTTTTGTGTTTGATAATCTCATTGTTGATGAAGGTTAATAGATAGATTGATAGGCTATTTAACATCACGCTACGATCCTTAAGAGCTGAGCAAAAAAGAGAATAGCGTGATCGAGGGATGCGAGGGGGAATGGCGTTACAGTGTAAAAGTAACGGAAAGGGCAGATCAACGTCTGCCAGGTCAGCTAGTGATAAATAAAAGCTAGTGATAAATAATAAGTAAATTGCTATAGTTACCTACAACTTTGGCAGTATATGTTAGCATGTTCATATTATGTTCCCGGGTAACTCCTAAGATAATAATGATATTTTGACAAATGAGGTGTCGTCCGCGTGTCATAGGTTATGTGATGTCGACATTTACGTCATCTTTGGAAGTCATATTAAATTCTACATGGCAGGCGGATATAACTTGTATAATACTCATAAACAATTGTTCCCAAACATCGAGTTTGATATAAAAGGGAAGGTTTTCATATAAATATTCTGAAATATATGATTTGTATGTATGAAATATATAATGTTTGTTAGAATATTCATTTGTCCTCGTTTAGCTCATCATATTTTGACAAATGAATGCTGAATGAATGAATAATTAGTTTAAATGTTTTATGTTTGGTATTTAATGAAAATTATCGATCATTGAGCATATCCCAAATATCAGGAGCTGAAAAAAAAACACAAAAACGGCCAAAACTTCCGGTTTTTGATGAAACCTAATTACCTAAGAGTTTTTTTTTTAAACCTCAAACTAAGTATTACACTTAACCAGTATTAGGTGTTATATTTTTATATTAGTAACTAAATTTTAAACTTTTTGCATATGTTCAAATTGTTTATGAAGAGAAACTTAAATTAAATTTCGTAACTACATTCTTATATATATAAAAATTTCGTGTCACGTTGTTTGTCCGCGATGAGCTCCTAAACTAATGAACCGATTTTGATCAAACTTCGTAACTATCTGTTATTTGATCCAACTTAAAAGAAACGTAAAACTATCCTATCTTATATATAAATCTCGATCTGTCAAGTGCGAGCCGGACTTTGGCACTTTAGGTTAAAACCAACTTTTTCCGGGTTACAGAGGGACGGCAGCGAAACAATGATCGCCGGGACCGCTAGTACTATTATATAGTTAAACGGGGAAAATTATAAGGTAAGTATAGAGATTCAGTAGTTCCGAAACCTCGCTGTCTAACCTAGGTAGGTAAAAATATTCTACAACATTTTGGATTACGACACTATCGATGGCCACTAGTATCAGGTCAACGTGTGTATTAGACATGACCTTCGGAACTTCGTCTTGTCTACGTTCATGTTTAGAACTAATCGTCTGGAAAAATAGTTGATACTGTTTAGTATATCTTTCAAACCCTGAAGCGATTCTACCATTACAAGCAATACAAGCAATGTCATCCGCAAATCGAAGGTGGGAAACGAACTCGCCGTTTAATTATAATTTCACAAATTGGTCTCATAGAAACTGGACATCGATCTCAAGGGGCCGCCTTAGTAAGGTTATTTTCAAGATCGTTGTCTTTTTTCGCGAAACGAAAACTAATCTATTTTTGTATGGTACGAACTCCATCTATCGCATTCTTGCCCATACGTGGGCGTTCACCTTCTCAACTGTAGCTTTAGAAGAAATAAGACAAGAATATCTCGTCCATAAAGTCCATAGTTTTTTCTTTAAGATCTTATATCTTTTACAGATTTTATACTACGCATCAGTCCATTTCCTCATCATCAGCCTTATACGTCCCTACTGATGGGGCACGGCCTACTCTCACAGAGAAACCAGTGGTGTGAATAATCAATGTACTTGAGAAATTAAGAAAAAGAATCATTGGTACACGCCGGGCTTTACGCCACTTGGACACAAGGTGAAATCGCAACCCCCGGCCACCACCGACTACCAGTCCACTCAGACGATCTCTAATCATAATAACTTATTCCGCGTCAGATCATGGACTCCATGGGTTTCATATACTTTAGAGTTTAGACTGTAGACTTAGTAGTCATATTTAATTCGGAATGTACCTCGACGTTCGAAATATTCGAAAAATTTAAATAGTAAATGAGGCGAATATTCAAATAAAATGAATATTCGAATATAAAAATACCAAGCCCTAGTTGCAGCTGAATAGGTACATTGCTCAAGTAATTTTAAGGATTATGAGATATTTAACAAAAATACTATTAGGTTCGTTTTTACGTGCCAAAAGAAAATATACTTAGTCGTAAAACACACTGCTAAGATTGTTGATTACATGTCAGTTCAGTTAGATGTTACCATATAAGTAAACAATTATACAAGCATAGAACTAAATCTCATGTGCCTTCTTTTTAAAATAAATACCTATTTTCTGAGATTTTTTTTTCTAATCTAGTGGCTGAATGACTTACGCCACTAGCTAGGCACTTGGTTTCTTTAAATCAGAACTAAGTCCGTACCAACCTTATAAATCACTGTTGGAGCACGGCCTTACGCGGGACCAGTGCGGATAATAGGATTTATTTTCTAGTTTTAGTTCCAACAATTTGATATATAGTAAGATCACATGTTTATATAGTAGTGATGTATTAATATCAAAAATGTAAGCGACATCACAGCAACATTGGAACAGCTGGTAGAAATAGGTTGTATGTAAATTAAATAAAGTCTGTGGTCGCACGACGTGTCGTTTAATTTTACACGGCACGAACAAATCATCTTTTAAGATTACCTACATTGAGATAAAACAATAGTGATTCGCGTTCCCTATTTATCTGTGAAGTAAATACGGGCGGCGCGCGGTGTGAGTATAAGAGAGAGAGTATTCAAAAATAGAGAGTATTTAAAATAATATTCGTGTATGTTGTTAAGGACTCCCTTAATCACCTTTTCTTATATTTTAGATTTATGCATAATTATATCAAGAAACCTATTTAAAATTCAGAAATAAAAGTATTTTAGTTTGAACATTGCAAAAGTAATTATCGATGTTATCGATATGCATCAACTTACAACTATGAAGTAGGCAAAACGTTAGGAATACCAGTTTTATTGATTTAACATAACAGCTATATTCTTGTAAAAGTAATGATTAGTAGACTTTAAGTAGAATTTAACATCATAAAATCACTACATTAACTAGTTCAACTTGAGGATCAACGAGGTATTTAGTTTTGAATGTAGTATTAAAGTCCTTGAAAAATCAAAAATATTGGTATATTTTGTTTTGTCATACGACCAAAAATGAGCTAGTAGTATTCAAATTAATGCGTCGATCACCGAGTTGCCGCTTCGCAGAGTGCGTGACGTCATCTTACTCATCGGCCGCCAGTTAGCCGTTGTTGGCAGTAACAAAGCGCGCAGTGTTTATGTTTGATTCACGGACTTAAAAAAGAATTAAGTGACCAATTTGTGCACGGTTCAACTTTGTTACCATGAATAAATTTTGTTTAGTACCAAAATGTACAAACACAACAATTAAAACACCAAGAAAACTATTTTTTTGCGTGCCAAACGCTACGCTACGCTATGTTTGCAGCCTCCCTTTTGGAAAGCACAGTCATGACAATCCACTCTCAAAACTATCTCCTTTTTTTCATCACATCTAAATATGCAACAATACGCTTTACTTTTTATCCTATGTTTAGGCGTTATTTTTGCTTTAACTGTACAGACATGCCCTAACCTTTGGATTTGGACAAATCTCACAGCATCATCTTCATAGGTTTCATGTGCCGATCTGTAATAAATAAACTAAATCGATATAAATATGTAAACCTCAAAATACCTAGGTATCCTAACAATACACACTTATTATTCACAGTACAGTTTGGTTTTATAGTCACTGATTAATAAAAACCGGCCAAGTGCGAGTCGGACTCGCGCCTAAGGGTTTCGTACCATTATCTATAAAAACGAAAAAAAAAATACGTTTGTTGTATGGGAGCCCACCTTAAATAATTTTAATTTAATTTTTTATTGACTTCTCTTGAGAGAAGTTATTATAGGTAATAGATCCAAAAATCGCAATCGCTAAATTTGTGTTTTCGTTATGATAAATCCCAACTATCCCCCCCTCTGTATACATCCCTGCATACAGCTTAGAGTCCGCACCACCACTCAAGTCCTGTCATAAAAACTGGAACTATTGCAATAAAATTTAATAAAACATCGGCGAATCTGTTTTACCTTATTGAAAACCAGAGAAAACAAGTTATACTTTGATAGGGGTAGCACTTTGTGGAATAAGTACCTATAAGGTATAATTCTTATTGACAAGATTTAGTTACAAGACTACTGGTGTCCACTCGATCTTAGATAAAGAATCAAACCCCTCGCACCCTCTCGATAGAGAGTAAATTACTTGTCGGTGGCTACAGATAATACATACCTAGTATACTTATCTAGTTATCGGACTTGTACTAAAGTTACAATAAGTAGGCAGATAAATAAGGTGCAACCTTACTTCTGTAGCCACGGATCTCAGCACTGGTAAACTTCGAATGATTAGGTATTCAAATAACATAAAAGAATCCACTTTCGGAAGGTTATCTGATTAAGCTTGTACAAAACCAGCTTCAATTTTATAAATACTCATAATGTGTAGGTATTGGTTTTATAGTAATTATCACAAATTTACACTCTTGATATGTATCGACACTTTATTTAGGTACATATCGCATCTCAGCTCCGTCGAGTCGTGAGCGACTTTTAAATGAGTGCACGAGGGCGCTGTCCGTTCAAGTACGATGACGCCACACGCAATCGCGGCGCATTGGCTTTTAGCGGCATGGAAGAGTTATTTTATTATTTAATATCTCTGTAAGTAATGGTCCGATTTTAATAATTCAAAAAGATATACCACTCTTATGTTATAGAGAACAACATAGGTTTAATTTGTTTAAACTGTACTGATCCTCATTAAAACATGAATTCATATTCTTCTTCAAAACATACACTTGACACGAACAGCCAGGAACGGTTGATATATATGAATACTAACCGGTTAATATATTTAAAAAAATTACAGAATATTTTATTTAATTAAATTTGGAAAATCTTATACATTTCTGGCAGTGGTGAGAATATTAAGATATTAAAAGTACACCTTGGACAAACATGGAGCGCACTGCTTCAAGACGTGCGAGAACGACTATTGCTATCTCTTTCTGATACACATCTTATCAGTGGTTTTTTTTGTAAGGCTTTTATTTATTTCGCAGTGATGGCGCAGTGCATAGGACCGATTACAAAACTGGGAGTCTATGAAGAAACTCAAAACATGGTCAAATTAAGAGTGGATTCTAAGGCCGTCAAATTTATCAAACAAAAAGTGTTGTCGAAAAAAGGTAAAAAAAACACATTGGCCGACGCTTGTCTAAATGTTACGAAACATGTACTAGGAGTCTATAAGTTACAAGAGTCTGAGCATGATACATTGTTGCTCGACGAAGGTATAATGCTCACACGTGTCGATACATATTTTAAGGACAGTTAAGTGCTATGTTAATCTATCCAGCTTTAAAAAACCGGTAGTTATAAATTGATTTATTTATTTATTAAAAATAATTACAGCTGTTAAATTTTGTATACGTTGTAACCTACCTACTTGGTAATTAAACTATTTTGTATTGTACCTACAGGCGTAACTGTTTTTAAACAATCTTAATTTTAATACGATTTTAGTACATAATATGTATGTTTATTAATATAGTACACATGGTTATTAATCAATCAATATATCAAGATCGATTCATTATTTTAAATTTTATAACACTTACTATCAGTCCCACTATTTTTACTGACAAGCCACACTCCCTTTTTTTAGTAGAGCATCTGGGGCTACAGGGGCATTATTCTTACACTAAAATTACATTAAATAGCTAAAAACCAGCTTCTTGGGTAGGTATAGCAGGATAGCAGGTTAAGAAATCGGTTACACTTATTCTTAAAAAAATATTTATATTTTATCTAAATCCAATACACTTGAAAAGAAAATTATTTTAGTAGGTAAAGATAAACAAAATATATGTATTTTTTTGCAAATCATAGTGTCTTGCATGCAAAAAATCTTTACAGAGCATTAAATTGACCTAATGTTTGGCTAGCTCATACACAGCTTAAAGGACAAAGATGAATTTACAATACTCCATATCCCGATTGACAGTTCCCATCCCAAGGGATTAGAATCCTGTCGCCAGTAACCGTAACTGACATTAGCGTGAGCAGAGCCACGGGCAAAAGCTTGCAATAATTTAATGACGCAACACACTTAAATAGATTAGATTAAATAGATTAAACCCAGGTTGCCCGCAGTATCGCCCGCGCTATTAAAATTATGAATTCGTTTTTAGCTTCAGCGTTTATAGGCAATATATTAAGATCTAAACAAATCTTCTGTTTGGGAACATTTTTTAAGAGCAGAAGACGGAGCTTCGGCAAAATGCAATTATTGCGACAAAATAATTAAGTGTGTAGGAGGATCTACGGCAGGTATAAGATCCCATGTGCAGTTAGCTCACACAATAGTTCTAAGCAATACAGGAATGTCCAGAAACGTGAGCATCGCTGCTGCTAGACCTGATGTAAGACCAAGTACTTCTCGATTATCGTCACCGGCATCAGTTGAAACAATTATATCTTCAGTGCCGACAAAGAAGACTAAACTGACGGACTTCTATCCATCTGAGAAAAGCACTCCATATTATGTGATAACACGCATGACGGCACACGACGGCGTTCCATTCAAAACTTTTTGCATTTCTAAAGACTTGCGCTCACTTATGCAGAAAAATGGACATAAAGTACCGAATTCACCAAATACCATACGAGAAATAGTTTTTAATACAGCTAAAGAGATAAAAGAAAAGTTGAAAAAAAATATCAAAACTGAAAGAACTAGGATACAAATTCACAATAAGTTTTGACGAGTCGACATTATATTAAACAAACGCTTTATGAATGTAAATTTACATTAAACTTTAAAAGCAAACGAGAATGTCTTTGTGAACCTTAAGCTGATAAGAATAGTTGGTAGCATGCCTGCACAAGACTGCATCAGGTTGCTGGATGAACGCCTCAGTGAGTTCAATCTTTCTCTCCAAAATGACATTGTGACTTTAGTAACAGATGGTTAGGGTCAGTTAGGGTCGGCAACGCGCGAGTGATACCCCTGGTGTTACAAGTGTCCACACGCCACGGTGACCACTTACCATCAGGCTGACCGTGTGCTTGTTCGCCACCTTAGTGGTATAAAAAAAAATTATAGTAGTAGCTCACGGTATGCAACTTGAATAACAAGAAACAATATCAGAAACAGAACCAGAACGCAAATTTCCCAATCGAGAACCACGTTATGAATCAGACAGTGAGAGTGGCGAGGACGAAGAAGAAGAAGATGCTACTGGATTTCAAATATTTTTGAGCAGCTTTCACCTTCAGGCTTGCATCAAACATGTTACTTAAGACAACATCAAGACCTCATTAAGAAATTTTGAAAAGAAGCAAAACTTTCCAAAAAAGTCCCCTGTCAAAAATGCCATACTTCAGACATACGTCAGACAAGAACTTGGACAACAACTTCAAATGAAAATCGACTGTAGGACCAGGTGTAGCAATTTAGCAGACATGCTAGTTAGATTCATCAAACTCCAGACTGCCAATTCAAAAGCACTCATAGACATTAAATCTGACATTTAATTTAGTGTAGTGGATATTCAGGCTCTTGAAAATCTTTTTAAGTGCTTGGACTTCATCAAAAATACACTTGAAATTATCTGTAAACGTAATGAGACGTTGCTGTCTGATGATGCCGCATTCAATTTAACACTTAAAACATTAAAAGGGTTAAAAGGGTGTTAACAACCCACTGGCTTGTAGTTAAGCAGTGGCGTTGTCAAAAAGGCTGAAAGAAAAACGACTTATCGAAGCATCTTTTCCGTTATACCTCCACAACCCAGCCCAATACTTTTCCTTGAACGAACACCAGGACAGTGACACTTTCTTCAAACTGACATGCGAAGAGACGATTAATACACTGACAGATTTGAGTGAAAGACTTGAGCCCGACTTTACATATTAAACTAGAAAGAAGCAACACTGAGGACAATGTAGACATGAACTCAGACAGAAATGACATCGAAGTAGTAAGCGCTTCTACGACATCTACAAGTACAAGGAGCAAATGCAAATAACAATTGATGCTACGCTAAAGATTAAAGCTACATCTGTCACTACTACGACGGACTACAGTGACTTCAAACGCTTATTACAAATTGAAATGGCCATTTATGACAACAATGGAGATAAAGTAGGATACTTGACCAAAGTATACAACTATATAATGCCTATTATTCCCACTTCAGTGAAAGCTGGAAGAGCATATTTGGCAGCTGGCATTTTGTGCACTAAATTCTGATCCTCATTGAGTGATAAATCTTTTAATGCCTTGTGCTTTTTAAGAAGTTTTTTAAGAGTTTTTTATATTGGCATGTTCGAAGCAGACTGCAGATGCCAGTCAAGCAATGAGTTAAGTGCCATTTAGCGCTGTTTTTTTCTGTTTAATTTTGCTTATAGTATAGTAGATAATAATTATGATTTTAGAATTTTGGAAATCAAACCTATGGAAGTAACTATTCATGTTATAATGTTTTTTGATGTATGTGATTTTTTATTTGATACTATGTACATATATACATAGTATAAAGACTGATTTATTACTTTTAGAAATCAATGATATGAAAGTAATTATTTATGTTAATTTTTTGATGTATGTATTTATAAAGATCCTATTTGACAGTACCGCCACATAGAGGTGGTATGTAAAAAAAATGCCTTTTGAAATTTAAACAAGGTAATAAGTAACAGTAAGATGTTAAGTTTTTAGATATTGGAAATAGGTAACATTTTCTCCAAAAAGAGTTTTTTTGTTGTTGATTATTTTGTATATTGTTGATTATATTTTGTTCATGATAACATGTGAGTGATATTAATATGGGTAAGTTATACGCAATATTAGGGCGTCGGTTAAATTACAGAATAAATAAAGGTTACCAAAGAAATTATTGGGAGAAAGACAACAAAAAGGAGAGATAGCTGCAATGGAGAACAAGAATGGAGTGCCGGTTATGAAATGGAAGGACAAAAGGGATGTGTTAGTACTATCTACAAAACACAAAATTGGATTTGTCATGGTAACTAGCAAAAGAAACCGCAGAAAAAAAAAGTCTGAAACCATTAGTAATCGATTTTTCTGATCAAATAATATTGCAATCAACTGGGCAGTTATGATAATCCAACAAGACGCAGCATTCGTTCCGCCCTCCGCGGTCGTTTTATTTTTTAAATTAGTAATGGAACGCAAAAATTTAAAAACCTATAATGCGACAGAATTATCACTAACAACAGCACAAAGAAAAGAAATATTAGTAATAAACATTACTCTATAACAACTTTCTGATAGAATCTACGCAAGCAAATGTTAAATATTAGATCTTGCCAATGTTTGTCTAAAATCAGTCACGAGATCGACTCGAATCGAAGCCGACTCGTACGACGCAAATGCTACGAAAATCTTCGAAAACATGGAAAAAAAACAAAAACAGTTTGTCTTACTTGTTTTACGCACGCAAACCAGCATTTGTTCGTCTTGTTTCGTAAATGTTTACGTAAACATAATATTTTTTGATGTAAACACATTTATATGTTATTTTGGGTTGAATAAACAAATGTTATTTGATTTATCATACATTTGTCTATTGTTTATGTTAATTTAAAACAAAAATCATCTCAGAAAGCTAGCAGTGTTACTAATAATTTTGTAACAACAGACCATACGACACAAAAAGAACAGTTCGAATTTGGGGCTTATCCGCGGATCCCAAGGCCTACTGGACACTTTTTGTACGAACCCACTGGCGGATCCCTGGCTGATAGAGTTAACTGCTCCGGTTCCGGTCCAGCCATGGTGTGCTAATTTGGAAATATCTTATACATTGTCGGCAGTGAGAGTATTAAGAATTTAAAAGTATATCTTAATAACCAGCTGGATAGCAAACAAACATGGCACCGCTTTAAAACGTGCTAGAACGATAATTGCTATCTCTTTCTAATAGACGTATTAAAGGAATACAATGACTAATAATGTTCTAATGTAATCTATGTTTTTGCTTTATCTTTGTTTAACACTATGCCGAGACTTTCCATTTTGTCGCTTTGTCTCTTTCTAATCAGCAGTACCTAAATTTTGTTAGGCTATTGCACGACCCATAGGGCAAAGTCTATGAAAAAAAAAAACACAAGTTCAAATAACGAGGAGAATCTAAGGCCTTAAAATTTGACAAAAAAAAAGTGTTGCCAAAAGAAATAAAACAACAACGTTTGCCGATGTGCGATGGTTGTCTTAATGTTACGAAACATGTACTAGGAGATTATAAGTCACTAGAGTCTGTGCGTGCTACCTACATTGTTGCTTGCAAAAGTTTATTATACGTATCGGCAATTGATAGGTATTGCATTGCACAGTGAAGTAATAAATATTATGATTATCATTCTATCTAGCTTTGTCGAAAAATCTAGTTCTAGATTTAATTAATTTATTAAATACCTATTATAGTAACCTACTTAGTAATTAAGCTATTTTATAGTTTACAGGCTTTACTGTTTTATAATTATCTTAAGTTTAATGATTTTGAAGAGATAATTTCGAATAATAAAATTATGGAGCCAAAAATAATTAAATCAAGTTTCTGAGCTACCAAAAAAATCACGAAGAAACTGTGAAAATACAAAATTAATGTCATCTTTGTAATAGATAACTACTTTATTTCAGATCGGTAGATTGTTGTTAAAATGTTGTGTTTCCCCCCATAAAATGAAAGAGAAGTCCATAAAAAGAGTCTTATGTGGTGTTAAAAAGTCCGTGACGATAATGTGGGCATAAGGCCGCTAATTGTTATGCTTAAATAATGGCTTTTCTTTGTCTTTTACCAGTTTCGAAAAAAAACAATCCAAAGTTGTTACGAATAATATATCTATACCTAACTCAAGGTCTTAAAAAGTTTGAACCATTTTTTAAAAGCTACTGTGTTTTAAATTCTAGTCAGGTACTATTAAATTATACTGTAGTAATTAGCCCTGGAATAAATGAGCTAGTGATTTTTTTTTGGTGGAAAAAATCTAGCTTTAATCATTTATTCCAAGAAATCTGGCTAAAAGTAAGGATTGAAAAGATGAATATTTACGAATTGCTAGTTTCATGATAGTTCATACACGTTATGGCCAGTAGGTAATAGTTTTCAATACAGCAACGTGGCGCAGTTGCGGCAAAATTCAGAACTTCCAATGAATTACAAACTTCAAATAAAAAATTATGAAATTTTTTTTTTGGGTTTTTTTTAGTAGGAGTACCTACCTATGTAGTTATGATTTCTGTTATTCCCGGAACTACCAATTCGATAACTATTAGTATTAAGGTAGGTAGGTAGGTACTGTTAATTTGTTTAAAGTGATCGTGCACGTATCGATGGGGTCTTTTTTCTTAATCTAAATGTACCTTTTAAGGAGCATGTAATGATATAAGCTATTTTTCAAGTACACCTTGTTATTGAAAGTGCTTGAAAATACTACGCTGCTGGTCGCTGTAGTTTGTCTGGAAGAGCTTGCTCAGCGATAGAACCGCAATAATGTGTTACCGCTGTTTTCTAAATGACCTACCTGTGTGAATTGTCTCGATACTGTTGGGTAGTGCAATAAAGTGTATTTGTTGTAGTCAATACATTGGTAAAAATAAACCGTAAACCCTGTCCATATCCGCTTATTTACTACTATGACGTGTTATATTTTTTTTTTAATTGTTTATTCAGAAATCCCCCACAAGATAGAGCCCTTAAACGATAGGACAGCCGGACAAGAGATAGATAGATGTAGGTTTAATAATAGAGCTTCATCGTCACCCTTTGGAAACGGAACCCTTAAAATCTGGCTAGTCTAAATTTTGAATTACAACTTGTTTTATGCATTTCCCCACACCCTCTGGTATATTTCCAAAATTCACTTTGACAATCGATAGTGACAACTTCTCTAAGCCGATGTGAGAGCGGATGTTCAGAGTTCAGACGCAAACGACCCGTAAGGAGGATTTTGATATACACCATAAGGTGTTGGGGCAAGAGTTCTGTATCGTTTAGAAACATAAGTTACAACTACATACATACCTATATTTGTTTTGTTTATTGCATAATGGTTGTTTTTAACAGTCATAAAGGGCGCGTTCGTTCTGGGATTAAGAGTTCCCACGAATGATACTTTTCACACTTTTGATAACGACAGTTTTGCCACCGACACCTATCGTTCGTTTAGCTTTGAAACGTTACTAACAAAATTTTTAGTTACAAAACCTGCAAAACGAACGCTTGACGTACACACACTACGATAAAACACACACACACTACCATAAACAATGAATATGTATAGGCAGTTTGACAGATTAACACAAAAACCCCACCTCCAGACATGGGTCTAAAGTTTCATTTTTCGGTGGCAAAAGTGACAAAAATAACAAAAATATCGTAAACGAACGCATGACAGTTTGTCACAGATGATACTAAAATTTTGATACTTTTGATACCAATGCTAAACGAACGGATGACAGGTGGCAAAAGTAATGAAAATAATGATTCTGCATCCCAGAACGAACGCGCTCTAAGTGGCATAAAATATTTACTAACTTCTTTACTCTTATAATCTCCTAGTAAATATTTCTATACCTTTCATTTGACTGACATACCGCTCCCGCTGTCCGTGGCAGGCCGTGCTGTCAGCAGCAGCGCCCGCCGCGCCTTCGCCCGCGCCGCCTGTTCGTACTGTAGAAATGCTTGGATTGACAACTACTTGGCGTACTCAGAATCAAACCCAAACACCAAACCACAGACCGTGTCGACAGTATAGTAGCAGAAAGATAACTCAATAATGTACAATAAATAACTACAACCATAGTATAAAAAATAATAATATTATTAATATACAGACCACCAATGACCTAAGTATGCGCTTAACTCCGATCGTAAGCAAATTTTTCTCGCAGTCGCTTGTTGACAAGTCATCGTGAGGATGCCAAAGTTTGCATTAAAAAGTTGTCTAAATAATACATAAACATTGTTATAGATAAGTTGTGGGACCTTTCATCAGAGAATCGACCTCATTGACAATAAATCACAGATTATAAAAGTTTTCCACAACCCAAGCCTTCGCGGGAGGCATGGGCGCCGGCAGAAATAATTTCCAGGTGGTGCAGATTTTAGTTTTCTTACAATCTTCGCCGTATTATTGAAAAACTTCAAACTACAAAAATTTAAATTTTAGTCGGAAACATCTGAAGCCCGGTTTGTTTTATGTTCGAGACATTTACAAATTTCTGACTATTATTAGACTATAATATTTCTGAATATTTTAAATTCTAAAATTTAGTTTATAGGTACCCAGTCCTCACGGCTCACACCTATTTGTTCGCGACGATCGAAATTTAAAAATTCTAAGTTGGTGGGCCAGGAGTACCGGGATCGATATTAATCGATTTCCATTACTTCTCTGAACGCACCCTTTAAAGTACCGTTACTCCAAAAAATATCAAAAATGTCATGAGTGTGCGAAATCTCATGCAAATAGCCAGTGGCATCGTGAATCGGTTATACGTTCTAAACCGTTTCTGGAAATCATGCACAGAAAAAAAAATTACGTTTGACAGATCGATACTGAATATCACAGGGAAATTTCAGAAAACAGAAAAAAACTTCAACCCATTATATCTTCGGTCTTATTTTGTGCTACGAATGATTTACCCCTTTGAGGAAAAACAAAAGATGGGTCAGTTTTCAAAGTTTTTTCTTACTACATTTCCGAGTTGAGGCAGGAGATACGGTTTTAAAAGACCTCTTTGCGACTGGTTCGAAAAATACCCTCTATGTATCCCATCAAGTACAAAACGAAATTATTGAAACCTGTGCTGATGTTCTTCGTGAAACCATTACTGATGAAGCAAAAGATGCAGCATACTTTTCAATCTTGGCTGACGAGACAGCGGATATAAGCGGGACTGAACAGCTTTCAATGGGCATAAGATACGTCAATTTTGACCAACGAAACACAGTTACGTAATACTTGAAGAATTTTTGGGGTACAGACCACTTCAAAAATTAGATGCTGCATCGATTTCTGAAGTTATTATATCTTTTTGACATCATGTGGTTTAGATCTCAACAAAATGGTTGGGCAAGGGTATGATGGTTGCTCCACGATGGCTGGACATGTTGGTGGAGATCAGAAAATAATTAATGATAAATATCCTAAAGCAAAGTATTTCCACTGTGCTAGTCACATATTAAATCTTGTCGTCAATGATTTAAATAATTTGAGTGAAATAAGAAATACTGCTGGAATGATTAAGGAAAATATAATTTTTCTTAGAGAGAGCATTTTACGGCGAAAAAAAATCCAAGTATTTCCTTGTTTTGCGAAACAGTAACAGAAATGGTCTGCAAAGAAGTATTAGAATTTTCGCTCAAAATTTCACCAAAATTGTAAAAGCATTACAAGACCTATCAGAAGATCAAGCCACTAATTCTAAGACAAAGGTTAGAGCTTACCAACTGCGCACTGCTTTGACCACCATAAATTTTATTGTGGCATTGCATATTATTGCTACTTACTCGGCAAAGCTTGAGCCATTCTGCAACCAGCTTCAACAAGTGGATTTTGACATTAATTCAGTGAATGACCACATTTGCAAACTCACTAAAATAATAGAGGGTCACAGACAAAACGCATCGCAGGAATTTACTGCTATATTTGGAGAAGCTAAACAAAATTGCGAAATATTGAGATTAAATGCCAACGAGTTACGAAACGACAGGCTCATCGATCCAACCACCCATCCGAAAACGTTTAAGAATTTTACAGAAGAGGTTTATACATACCTTACCTTGATTCGATCATTTCTTCTTTTAAGGAGAGATTTTCTGAAACTCATAAAAAATCATTTTCTCTGTTACAACTACACCCAAAAATAATAAAAGGCCTCAGCTAAGAAGAATTTCTTAGAGCTGCAAAAGACATTGAAAATTTGTATGGTGATCTTTTACTTAATTTTATTATTGAAATCACGACTTGGTTTGATATGTGGAAATATCCACAGCCAGCGGCAAATGATATCAGTGGAGTTGAAAACATCTTATAGACTGCATCGACGAGGCAAAAGATTTCTTTCCTTCGGTAGCAGACGCGATCAAGATTGGCCTTAGTCTACCCGTCACAACGTGCACAAAAGAAAGATCTTTTAGCACACTGAGAAGAGTTAAAACTTGGAATAGGTCCACAACAGGTGACGAGCGACTGTCTGGATTATGCTTGTTAAGTGTCCACCGAGGCAAGATAACCGAGGACAATAAAGATAACTTTATAAAAAACGTCATTAATAAGTTCGGTCAAAAACCCCGCCGGCTGCAGTTGCTTTATAAATGAGAATTGTGTAATTACTGCCTACTAATTATTGTGAATAAAAAAATGAATTCCAACAGACGGCTTTTTATTTCAATAATTCCTGTTGATCCCGAGATTCCCAAGGGGTGCAAGTGCACAACCTAGCAAGAGTGTGGTATATTTTCCTGGAAAAAAATATTTAAATCCCATACAAAAATATGATGAAACAATTACCCCCCCTAGGAAGGTCATTGCAGACCACAGAACAATATCACCTACTACCACAAAAGTAATAACACCCTGTCATTAGAGTTTGTTGCGTGTTTCTTTCTGTTATCCGTTTACTGCGTTGAGTTGGCCGTCAAATATTTGAGACATTCCGCAACGGTGACGTTTGGATTCTTTGGATGCAGAAAGTAGCGCTCCAATTACTAGGACAACATAAAGTGAAACCAGTTGATTTCACGTTTATTTCTTTAAATAATGTCGTCTCTTTGGGACCTGTCAACCGTTCTTTTAGCATAGGTGTCAAAAATATCAAAATTTATGTTTTGCTTGTTTTGATAGCCAATCCTATTAAAAACTGGGGCCCTTCAAATGTCCAAAAATATGCATAATTTTTATGACATCTTTAGACGTGTGCTATGCGAACGTAAATTAATAATAAAAATTTAATTAAGTATTTTATTTAAATAATAAAAATAAAAAATTTATTAAAAAAAATATTTACGAAACTATTTTTCTCACGTTACCAATGATGAACCTCTGCCTCTGCTTCAGCAGAGGTTTTCGTTTGAGGCAGTCAGTGAAATAGCCTTTTCTAGTTTGAGAGCTGTCATCCAAAGTAAAGATCGTGATGAGATCTATCACTTCTGTAAAGAAACTACTAGTTTACTATTAATATTTTCAGAGATATAGCCATTTCAAGTTTGATAACTCTCTCTCTCTCTCTCTCTCTTTTCTTACCACCGCCGCTCTCCCTCTATGTCTTTCTCTTTTAAGTAGGTGAGTACAACATTGGGAAGGGGAAGCGTTACTCTTTCATGGAGGGTAGTATTAAAATAGGCCGAAAATTGTTAGGAGCTATTGAACTACCTGATATAAAAAGAAGAATAACTTTGTTAAGTTTTATCTTATCAGGAAACACACCACTATTAAAAATTATACCTAAGGGTTGTGCTATATCATGAATTATTTAGTTTATAGTTTTTACAGAAAGCCTTTAAAGGTCTGTGGTGTTATTATTTCCAGTGTTTATGTATAATAGGTATACCTACCTACATGCTAAAATCAGTAGAACTAAAAACAGGTTTTTTTTCACATCTGGCTAGGAAATGCGCTGCCCAGTTTTCTATGTCTATGTTAAGGGCTCAATACCGCTTCTAAATTTTGGGATCGGCAACAATTCTCACAGCTCGTCTTTAAACTGAGTATAGACCTTGAAGATGGTATACAGGTGCCCAATTAGCGCAGCAGTACCAGCGTTTCTTCGACGCCTACAGGATCCCAATGCTCTGTTACGTGACGGTAAAAGGGTGTAGGAAATGAGGAACCGCTGTGGATGGGACTCGCAGACTTGTATCTTGCTTTGATATAATTAAAGAAAACGTTACTTTGAAGTTTAGTTTGTAATTATTTACCAAACAAACACAATTAGAAGGCCATCCATTAAATATGTCACGCAAGCGTCCGTAAACTCAGACAACCCTACCCGCTCACCACCCTAAAAGCGTAACGTGTTAAATGGATGGCATCTAGATGTTCATAATTCTATCATGGCATTCCTTATTTGGTTTTATTGTCAATGATGCCACTAGCCATAGCTACATAGTCTTCATAATGATGGAACCTTTGCAGCTCATTCTCAACTTGATCTAAAATAGTGAACTGAGCTTCTGTATTTTTATAATCTCCTAGTACTATTTCATCGTCAAAGCCAGATTCTTGGCCGTTATCGCTGTACTCGAGGAACGTATTGTAGTCATCGAAGTCGTTGTTGTGTCTCCGTCCGTTGCCCATGTGGGCCGGTCTTCGACTGGTGCCGTGGACAACAAGAGTGAAAGGTCCTATCTCACCAGTATTCATCTCATTAGTCTGAAAATAAAGTGAATAAGATGAAGGTATCTAACATTCATTTATCATCCATCATTATCGTAAATATTTATTAAATAATAAAAGGAAAAAATCATAACTAATTCTGATTCGGGACCATTGATAAACTAATAGATTGCAGCGAACTGAGACTCGCGATTTTTTACCCATTATGACAAAGTTAAATACCTATATTACCTTAATAAGTACTTCGCCTGACATAAAGACTCGGCCGAGTGCGAGTCGGACTCGCGCACGAAGGATTCCGTACCATTATCTATAAAAATGGTAAAAAAATCACGTTTGTTGTATGGGAGCCCTCTTAAATATTAATTTTATTTTGTTTTTTATTATTTGTTGTTATAGCGGCAACAAAAATACATCTTCTGTAAAAATTTCAGCTGTCTTACTAACACGGCTCATGAGATACAGCCACATACAACGACAGACGAACGGACAGACGGACGGACGGACAGCGGAGCCTTAGTAATAGGGTTTCGGTAATTACCCTTCGGGTACGGACCCTAAAAAGCTCTAATCAGTTCCGTGGTACCCAATTATTGTCACCGAAGTTACGCCCTTTTATTTAATACACCATACGAGCTCGATGTGAGAGATGTTTTTGCTTACCTAATAATTTTCGTCCCCATACCTCCGTAACCCCTAGACTGATATTGCTTATGTTCGAACTGAAAAAATCTGTTGATCTTAGCTGCTAGTGTCAATAACGTGTAGGTTTTGTTAATATTCGACCCCATCCCAACTAGTCACGCTATTTCTCCAACTTCGGGTTCTGTAATCTGTTCTATGTACTGAGGAATAGAAAATCTCTCTCTAGAAAGACACTAAGCCAATCCGATGCAACTAACCGTTTATTTTTTGTAAAATAAAAATAAAATATTAGAAAAAAACAATTCCTCGCCGCGGGTTCGCTTCGTCTCTTTCATAGTTTGTGACACAGCTGACTAGGCAATGTGCTGTCCAGCCTCTATGTCAGAGGACACACCAAAGGGTTGTGTAAGTGATAGACGTACTCACGTTATCAGCTACGGTGACACGCCAAATGCCAGTGGGGTCTTCTCCCCAGGTCCCCACCGAGGTTAGCGGCCAACCCACGAACCCAGCCGTTGAGGTGTCTCGAGGACGAGCGGTCAACACTTGAACCCTCGTCCCTGCCAAAGTATTTCGTTTTAGGGCACGTTATACTGAACCTGAGCGTATATAATTTATTTTCTGAAAATAAAACAGAAGGAGGGGAATATTTTCTATTCTCTCATTTTATCCAACCCCCGTTCAAAACCGAGAGTTCTTATTTTTAGAAGGTAGATAATCCGTAGACATTCAAAGAGTTTCACTAAACAGAGGGAGTGGTACCCTTAAAAGTATGAGAACCTTATAGACGAACAGACAGATGGAAAATAAATAAAAAAAAAAAACGGGTTGCACTCCGGGAGTGCCGGCAGAAGTGAAAACATACTCGCTATTTACTTCCCATCACTTCTTATCCATATTTATTTATTAAAAATAATAACTTTTGTTTATTTACTTTTTTGACGTTGTATATTTGACAGCTCAATCTGTCATAGAATTAAAATCCCATATCCAACCTCCCTGTACTATTCATAATCGCCATATACTAAAAATAAAAACTAACCTAACGTAAATAAAGGTCACGTGTCCTAACGCGAGTGACATCTTACGAATTTTCGATCAGGACACGTGACCTGACGCGAGTTTAACAGTTTTTACCCATCACAAAAAAAGTGCACAGCGCCGCTAAAGAAGTTTTCACTTCAAAAATCTATTATAACTATAAGAATTTATGACACCTAAGGGCTTTGTAAATTGTAAAAGATAAAAATATCTCACCCTGAGGCGACAGCAGCATGATTTCCAGAGCCCCTCGTCTGCTGTACTTCAGGTTAACGATCAGCTGGACGTGCTCCAGATACTTCACTGAACAGTTGTTACCTACGGGTATTAGAATGTCCAAGGGTGCTTTTGGCTGTATCTTGTTTTCACCCATCAGCCTAGAACAGATTAAAATTTTCATTACACTTACTCGTAAACAATGACATTACGTGCAGGCAAAATGGGTGCTAAAACCTTAATTACACGCCCACTGTCTTTTTATTTGCAAATTTTACTATTCTCAAAGCAAAGCGCGCGTTTATAGAATGCACAGGCGGTAACGACGCGCCTATTTTATCAACTACATGTATGAAAGCTGTCTGTTAAAATCTACAAACTAGCAAATGATAAGTTTTATCTTCAACCAAAATTTTTAATTCATAAATTCTCTAGATGCAAATGAGATGAAAAACATTGTGTGTAACACGCACGGTAAGGATATCACAAACTCAAGTCATTAAAGTCTCTTTGTACTATAAATAGTATTTCCGTCTGCAGTATTATTTCTAATGAATATTACACGTGTAGTGCAACAAACTTTTCTTACCTTCTGACCATGGATGTTTGGTGGCTAGTGTCGTTGTAAGTTAACTCCATTTCAATATGGCGACTGTAGTTTTAATTTTTGACCACCGGGTTAGAAAAGTTTGTTGCACTGTATGCTATGTTCAAATATTTTGTAACAATTATACTACTAAAAATACACTGCAAAATGTTCAAATTACATTCGAAAAAAGAACACAGGTAGGACAGTTCTGGGTTGCAAATATATAAATAAAAAAAAACCGGCCAAGTGCGAGTTGGACTCGCGCACCGAGGGTTCCGTACCTACCACCATTTATATAATCTACAAACACAAACAAAAATATTTTTATTTTTAAGTTGATTGAATGAAATGTAAATTGAGGTTTACGATTTATGACGTATTAAAAAAACTACTTACTAGATCGCGTTCAAACCAAATTTCGGTGGAAGTTTGCATGGTAATGTACATCATATATTTTTTTTTGATTTATCATTCTCTTATTTTAGAAGTTACACTAATTTTACCACTTTGTAAGTATCTCTCGCGTAAACTATTCGGTTGAGAAAAAAACGTTATTAGAAACCTCAATATCATTTTCGAAGGAGTATCCAGAAATACCCCACACGGGTTTGATGAAAAAAAATTTTTTGAGTTTCAGTTCTTAGTACGGGGAACCCCAAAAATTTATTGTTTTTTTTTCTATTTTTGTGTGAAAATCTTAATGCGGTTCACAAAATACATCTACTTACTAAGTTTCAACAGTTCTTATAGTTTCGGAAAAAAAGTGGCTGTGACATACGGACGGACAGACAGACAGACATGCCGAATCTATAAGGGTTCCGTTTTTTGCCATTTGGCTACGCAACACTTTTTTGGACAAAAAACGATACAGGGAATTCCTGTTACAATTTTCTTTGCATGACCCTGTTATCAAAGGGCCCGATCCTCATTCGGTTTAGTTGAGCCGTGCGTGAAACAAATGTGTACATTTTTATACTTTTAACATAAAATAATCCTTGTTTTTAAACAAAAATCTGTTTTCTTTTCTGGAGCCAAAGCATTAAATATAAACTGACTGAGTGTAAGGTGTGCCTAACCCCTGCTTAGGAAGGTGACAAAAATAAGAATAAATAGGTTTTATTATTCTTAGTTTTGTTAAACTATTACCATGAATAATGCATTGCAAGCATGCCGAGGCAGCTTCAAATCTCCGTTAGAACGCGGCTGTAGCGAAGAGATCAAAAGCATTGGTCTTCAAAAGAAAACGCGACAAAATTTACTCTTTTATTCTATAACAATTAATCATTATGAAACGGTGTGTAAAATCATAATCTTCCAAGCTAAAAAACACAAATTGCTAACCAATCCTGTCACCGACCGGACCAATCCAGTTTTATTATGGTTGTCAATAGAAACTTATTTTACCAGGATAACATAAGAATAGTAACGTCTCACGGCATACAATTATTTGTTTCTCTATATTTAAATATATTGTCTGTGCGTCATGCATCGTTACCACTTATAATGTAATGGCTTAGGCTTGTGCTAATGTTTTGTTATATTTTATTTTAATAATGTGTATTACGTAACGAGTTCAACTATCCATTACGAGACGTGTACGTACTTGTCTCATTGTCAGTGCCATAATAGTAGATTTTATGCAAGGACCTATGTTGTATCCCGTGGGAAGCGAAGGATTTTAGAATCCTGAACCGAGCAAGTGATTCAAAAGTGCGAGATGATTTTTTTAATAGGTTCATTTTAATTTTTACTATTGACTATGAGAAAATAATAGTTTTTCTTAACTTAAATTTACTTCACTATTAACTTCTAACATTATTAAAAGGTAAAACAATAAAAAAAACAATATAAATAATTGTTTTTAGTCTTTTTTTACCTGTGTTTTATTTAGATGATTTTCTTTGATGCTCAATAGCTCAATGCTAAGGAACTTATAAAGGTTTTTTTTTTGTTTTGATCAAGCAATTATTTTTCTTGAAATTCATTAAAGTAACTTTTTTACGTAATACCATCGTAATACATTGGCATATAGTCTGTAAAAAACTAGCCAAGTGCAAGTTGGACTCGCGCACTGAGGGTTCTGTACCTACCACCATTTACGTAATATATAAACACAAACAGAAAAAAGTGTGCCGCTCATGGGCGAAGCCAGCTATTTAGCTAGGATGGGGCAGAATAGGCTTAGGTGGGGGTATCTGGTAAAAAATATTATTTTCATATGGCAAAAATGTGCTACCTACTACTACTACAGGCTAAATTCTCGAGTTTATTAGTTTATATGCTTTTTGGGTAGTTTAGGGTGGGGCAGCTGCCCCAACCTTGATGTTCCTGGCTACGTTCATTGCCGCTATAAGCTTATCCAAGTACTGACCAAGCTCGGCGTTGCTTAAACTTTATAGTTTCTTGTATAGGGTCCCCGTTAAATTTTAACTTTTTATTAATTGTTAGATAATCCCCTATTAACACATATTCTGTGAAAAAATCAGGCTTCTACCTATTGCCGTCTAAATGATAGAGCCTTTTAATGGTCGGACAGACAGACAGCGTAGGCTTAGTAATGGGGCTCCGTTTGCACCCTCATGGCTACGTTCAGTTTGAACGCCGTGTCATCACCTGCATCGCAATAAGCTGGTAAATCTCGTCGGGCGATTTCGCTAATCACACCGTCAAATAGAAGGGTTTAAGTTGCACTTTGACAGCTAACGAGAATTAATTTTTAGATTCAATATTACCAAAACGACTATAGGGCTACGTTCAGTTTCAACGCCGTGTGATCACCTGACGATAAACTTGCCGTTCAATAACTCGGACTAGTGACTCACACGGCGAATGCACCGTATCGCTCAATAAGCTGCTGAATATCGTCGAGCGATCGCACTAATCACACCGTAAAATAGGAGGGTGAAAGACGCACTTTGACAGCTAACGAGAATTAATTTTTAGATTCAATATAACTAAAGCGACTATAGGTGATAAAGAGTACTTTTTGTTGACTGACTAATGAGAAATAATGATAAGAGGAGACAATAACACAATACTTGATTAATGGAATCTTTTTATAACTTCAATTTATATTGACTGTTTTGCAACCTAGCTGTAATTTTCAAATCCCTGCTGTTCTCAAAGCCGTTCAGTTTCAAAAGTCACGTAACCTGTTAAATAAGACCGGCAAATACAATAAATAAAAAAAAAATCGGGCCGAAGGACATACGCCGATAATCACACCAATTGAACGAGTCGAGTATTAGTCGCTGTCTAGGAAGGGTGATTTCATTCTCTGCAGAGTGGGGTTTGGAATAAAATACAGTTAAATTATTGAACCTTTTTAAACAAAAGATGTTTTTTAAACGTGAAGCCGTGAAGAAAGTATACTTTTTCAGGTGACAGTGTTAAAAAAGCTATGCATTTGTACTTACAACAATAATACAATGGTTTACTGAACGACAACGGATGTTTCATTGTCTTGTCCCTGCCTGACTGATTATATTTTGCAATTTTCAGTATCTGATATAATAGGTATGTTCTGAGCAATACTTGGTTTTTTAAATAAACTAGTTATTTGTGTAAGTCTATCAACTGACTATTCTAAATTTTAAAGGGATGGTCACTAAGCCTAGTTATCCCACTAATATTATAAATATGAAAGTTTTGATGTTTGTTACTCAATTACGCTTCAACCACCGGGTGAATTGTGATGAAATTTGGCACACATATAGGTTAGGTCCTGGGATAGGACATAAGTTACTTTTTATCCCGAAAAATCCTAAAGTTCCCGCGGGAAGAACTATAACCGAGCTTAAACATACTATAGCTTGCTATATAATGTGTAGCAAACTTCCTTAGTATCGCTGATAACCAAATTTAGGCGGGCGGAGCAGATAAAACATTTCAAGCAATTTATCTAGGTCCTGATTAAAATAGCCATCCACCACATATGTATAGTGGCTACAGCTAACATGCAACAACCATTTCACTAATGCGCATTCATTCATCTCATTATCGTCTCCATAACAAATTAATTAGTCAAAAAATAAAGTTTATTTTGCTGAAGCGACCGACATAGCTGCAGGGATTTTCCACTACTTTTCATTGTAAAGTACTAGGGTATCATACTAACGGCGAAGCTCCACAGCTGCAAATGAATTTCTCAGGAACAGACGTCCAGTTGATGGCTGACTTCACAAGTGCTTCTGCGTTCAGTAGTCCAAATCCAAAACGAACGTCGAAATGAAGACCGACACTGAAAACAATCACACGTATAAGAAAGCTCGGATATGAAGCAGACTGGAGGCATTTTGTCGTAAAAAAAGTAAAATCTTTTTTACCCGTTTACTTGCCAGCCAGGGTTTGAAGATAGAGGAGCATACTCGGAAGTCCAAGCTATTAGATGCTGGACGTCCCGCCAGGTTAGCTTTGGGCTAAAGCAAACACAACCAATGTTAGGAATTTACGTACTGATATTTTTACTAATATTATATTCAGTCTATCTATCTGTCTATCTGTCTGTTTGTCTCTCTGTCTGTCTATCTGTCTATCTATCTGTCTATCTGTCTGTCTATCTGTCTGTCTATCTATCTGTCTGTCTATCTGTCTGTCTATCTATCTGTCTGTCTGTCTTTAACCTCTTCACGCTTAAACTATTGAACCGATTTAGATGACATTTGGCATGGAGGATTTGAGATTGATTGTTGAGGAACATTTATCCCGAAAAGTTCAAAAGTTTCTGCGGGAATAACTATAACGTTTGTAACTCAAATTAACTCAATCCTGTTGCATTTGAGCATCTAATTGAGCTTAAATTTTGCACAGAGATAATTGAAGATATGGAGAAGGACATAGGCTACTTTTTATCCTGAAATATTGAAAAGTTCCCGCGGAAATAACGATAACCACGTACAAACCATAACTGCAGCTGTAGCTTGCTATAACAAACTCCTTTAAGAATCCCACGCCAAAAACCAAATTTAGGGCAAAAATCTATAAGACTCTCACTTATTCTCAATGTACTTTTTTGGGTGACACATTACAGTTTGGTGAGTCTTTAAACATCTTGTGTTATAAGCGGTTTCTTTAGCACTTTTAAATTGCTAATATACTTATTAGTTGCTGACGTAGAAGCTCCAGTGTTCTACGATTGTTCGTCAACTTCTATCTAAAAAATACAGACTATTAAAGATCAGACAGGCCGACAGAGCGTATATAGGCTTAGTCACAGGGCTCAGATGGCTCACTTAAGACATTTTCTAACCTAACTCCGGTTTTCTTGAACTAATCCTTACTTTTGCTAAGAAAAACATCCGTGACATATAGATAGACGGCCAGATAGAAATCGATATGTATGTCTGTGGTTCGTTATTGGTCATCTAGGTACGGAACTCTACCTATCCTTAGGTAGTTGGTGCTGACTGATGATTGTAAGTGTACCCACTTGGCCTGCAGAGCGAGCGCCAGAATGCCGGCAGCGAGCGGCGCGGCTGCCGAGGTTCCCGTGTGGCCCAGCGTGCAGGAGTCGCCGATATCCGTACTCGCCTGCACAGCACAGCAGGTAACTATGTAACTGGGTAAGTAACTAATTCTAGACTTGGAATGAATCAACAAAACTATATTTAAGCCGTAACAGACACTGACTTGAATCAGATCTTAGTTATAAGGTAATTAAAGTTCATATTCCTTGATACCTACAAGATAATTGGAAATGTGGGGTAAATTGGGTGAATGGATTAATTTCCAACTCAAATGAGTTATTCTTAATAGACTTTTTGGTAGTAAAATGGAGAAGTGTTTTTGCTCCATAACAATTTTTCTGTGTTTGACTTATGTTCTGTTTATGATAAAAAATTACAAGATGACAGAATTACGGAAAAGCAATGTGAAGGGAAATGTATTCATAGCCCAACACTTTGATTCTCATGGCCGAAACCTGGACTAAGGGCAGAAAACCGTCCCTGTCAGTTAGCGCTATGTTTTGCCTTTGCAATAAGTCGGTTAAATGGTCTATGATACTTACCTAAGCGAATGATACTTACCTATATTTTTGTATTTATCGTTGTCATCATGTGGATGGATGGGTGTTACTGGCAGTACACAAATACGTTTTAAAATTCTTTTATCGCTTTTGACTGACTCTAACTAATAGTAAAAATGGCTATGATTACATATCTTCAGAATGACTAACAACTTTTTGATCAGTGTAGGCACCAGATGAGTAGGCAGCGGCGAGAGTGGAGGAGCAGATCTCTCCGTACCAGGGGAACAGACCGTGCTGGGAGGCGCTGCCGATGGATATCGTGTAGATGCTTGAAGAGTATCTGCAATCAACACCTATCAACAGGTGCGAACTAAAGCTAGCTGGATTCGTCTTTGCACAGGCGTTACTTAGGTGCCCCAGAGTGGAAAACGTCCGAGAGACAGCGGGAGCCATCCTGCTTGGGTGAAGTGGAGGGGGGTGAAATTTGCTTACGTGATGCGCACTTTTGAACCTCATATTTGTTTATATAGGTGTTAAAGCCTTGTGGTGATCTTTTTTCTAAAAAAAACCCTGAAACTTTGATACGTTTGGCGGCGTCTCGCAAGCGCTTAAACAGAGCTCCATGGCATTCAGACGCGGCCAGGTCTGTGGGGGCCGTGTTGCTCTGTGCGTGCTTCATACAAACTAACTTCTCGTCGGTTTTGTTTGATGTTTGACACTCAGTGACGGATTTGCCCTAAGGTCCAGTAGGCCCGGGCCTATGGCGGCCAGATATTAGGGGCGGCAAATCGTGACAAAAAAATCACTGATGATAGTTAGACATAACTCAAATGCAAAGTACCTGCGCATATTATGGCAGGCCGCACTGCACCGCAACGTATAGCAATAATCTTCCAAAATCACTTTTTTACGTATATAAATAAATATAAGTAATTTCAATGTAGAAGATGTAATATAAGTGATTTAGGAAGAATGTTGTTATACGCACGACGCTCGTGATTCACGCTAGTGCGTTGCACCAATGATTCTTTAGTGTCTTCAAGTGCAGATACTGCGATCGATGTGGCAAAAAAATCAAAGGAACAAGCCGAAGATGTCCCTCTAGTACCAAGAGTGACAGGTTTAGGAGTGCAACCCAATCAGCGACGATCCAGCGTAATGGACAATCGGCGAGTTCACGCGAGATTACATTTAAAAAAACAAAGCCAATCAAAACGTCCAAAATGATTTTCCTACGAGTGAGCGAATTTACAAAGATAACGCCCGTTATTGTAATAACATTTATTCAAACGTCAGCTTTTAAATGGTGAAAAAGTTCTGCGAAAGTGGCTAATTTATTCCAAAAGTACTGGATGTGGTTTTTGTGGACCTTGTCTTCTTTTTAATGGTGATGAGAGTCAGTTCGACAAAAATGAAGGTTTCAATGATTGGAAAAATAACTCATGAGAATTCATTAGGTCGCATTGACCATGCATTACCAATGCAATCTGATGATGAAATCAATTACTGGAAAAACATTCTGAAAACAGTAGTTGCATGTGTAAAGGCGCTTGCATTATGTGGCTTGCCATTCAGAGGACACGACAAGAAATTTGGTTCAATTCACAATGGAAATTATTTATTGTCCTTAGAGCTTATTGTTGTGTTCGATCCGTTCTTAGCTAAACACATAACACGTCATTATGGAAATCCAGGCTCATGATTTACGAGTTATCTTTCTTTAACATCATGCGAAGAATTCATTCGGCTTATGGGAAACAAATTTTTGTAGACAATTGTAATGTAAATATTAACAACGAAATATTTTACTCTGATTATTGACTCGACGCTAGATATATCTCAAATAGACCAGCTCTCTTATATTATCAGATATGCCCTGCCTAATGGATCACCTGTAGAACGCTTCTTCAAGTTAATTCCAAACAAAATAACAAATGACAAATGCTGTCACCTCAACTTTAACAACGCAGCTAACATGTCAGGCACATACAACGGCTTGCAAGCTAAAATAAAGGAAATTTCACCCCTTGCCAAGTATGTTCCTTGTTCCGCACACGCTCCATTTAGTAGGCATTAATAAGTAAAACCTAAAACCGTTTTAAATGTTTTATTTAATTGTGCAATGAACCCTTTAACCTCGGAATATATTACAAATTAGTAGCTATTATATGTAGTTTATTAAAATTCTGATTTTGATTTAGATAAAAGTTGGCAATAAAGTAAATTCAAATATACCTAGTCTATTGAATGGGTGCTGAGAAAGGGGCGGCGCATGGCCTGGAGCCTATAGTGGCCAAGACTGCAAATCCGCCAGTGGACACTGTCCATCAAGAACCATCAATGTATATATATTTATTCGAAAATTAAACCTCACATGCCCTAATAAATAGATATGGGTTTCAAAAGCACGCACAAAGTAAGCAAACTTGACCCCCTTCTGCTCCCCCAGCATGCCTGTTAGCCAAGCATGGGTGACACTATATAACTATAATCTGTGAATATTTTGAGCGTCTACCTATTGCCGCTATCAAGCAAAATCAAGCAAAAAATCACGTTTGTTGTATGGGAGGCCCCTTAAATATTTTATTCTGTTTTTTAGTATTTGTAATTATAGCGGCAACATAAATACATCTTCTGTGAAAATTTCAACTGTCTTACTATCACGGTTCATGAGATACAGCCTGGTGACAGACGGACGGACGGACGGACAGCGAAGTCTTAGGAATAGGGTTCCGCTAATTACCCTTTGGGTACGGAACCCTAAAAATCAATTGACATCCGTTAGTCTCGAAAACTCGAAAACGGCTGGATCAATTTGGATAATGTTTTTTGTTGCGTTCGTTACTGTTAGAGCAAGATTTCTATGTAAGAAAAAAAGGGTCAAGTGCAAGTCTGACTCGCGTACTAAGAGTAAACCGATTGTAATTAAATTTTGGTAAATTGTTGTGCACACGTCGGAGAAGGTTTCGAATTAATACAACAAATTTAAAAAAAAATAACAAAGTTTGTCGGGTCAGCTAGTATCTTCATTCATAATTAAAACCATTTTCGTCGGTGTCTTCTAAAGTTTTATTAGTGTGCGTCAAATATTTAGAACATATGATTAAAAAGGCAGGTGGATAGAAAATAATACAGCCAGTGTTACATCATTTTAAATACTTATAACATTCCTGAAAAATGGTATTTCAAACAATAAATGGGCATTTGAAACGACGTTTAAAACAAAAATTACCTACTTTGGCTTTTTTATATGATTCTTTACGGGAAACGCCGGATTATTTAAAATATGACACAAACCCGTCACAGTTGCAGTTATCCCCGTTGCCTCCACCGTTCCCGTTGGCCCACACGTAGATGGCGCCCCGTCCGCCTCGCCCCTCAAAACAATATTTATAAATTTAATATTAATTTTATTATTTAAGTAATTATAGCGTCTTAAGTTAATGGCATACCACATACCCAAACGAGTGTTTGCAAGAATTTGAATAATTTTGACGCGAAATTATACAGTTAGAACTTTACTTAAGGGATTTGCTAATATTATAATAATTTATAGCCCATAGCCTTACAGGAAATAAATAGTTTATATTTATGTCTTTTTTATTTTCTAAAATTTTTATTTTCTTTAAGAGGTTATTCCGAATGCGTGCCTTTTCAATCTGGCAATATTTTTTTAAACTTTTCTGATTCAGATAAAATAGCTTGTGTTATGCACTGGTTGTTTTATCATAAAAACCATAGATATAGGCTCCTACTATGTTTAAATAAAACACAAAATAATAAGAAGCTAGAGTCCGCGTGCGTGCAAGTCTCACGCTCGCTCACATGCGTGCAAGTCTCACGCTCGCTCACCTGCGTGACGCCGCGGTACAGCGCTGCGGCAGCGAGCCGGCCGGGTCCCTCAACCGTACGTCCGTCGTCACTAGGGCCCCATGACGCGCTGTAGATGTCCACTTTGTCCCAACCAAAACCTACGCGACACCACATAAGACATCACAGAAAAAATTGCTGCAATATAAAAGTAACAAAATATTTTCTCCTTGTTTTATTATTAATATTATTGTATAGGTACAAAGGGGTCGACGTATAGGTCCTAGCACTACTAACATACCATAGACTAGGTATTTTTTTGCTCTATCGTAAAAACAGAAGGACATACAAACTTCAAACTTGCAGCGAAAAATACAGTGAACTCTAAAGTAGGTATTACAACAAATAATAAAAACTGACCAAGTGTGAGACGGGCTCAAGCCATTACCAGTTTTAATTACCGATACAGCGCCAAACAGTAACAAAACCGTTTTTTTTATTTGTTGGAAACGATATTCAAAGTAAGTAAATAAAAACACACCTATACTAAATCGTATTCAAAGAAATAAATCTAAGTTAATAAGAAATCATTAGAAATTATTTATGCTTTTGCCCGCGGTTCAACGAAAGTCCTCAAATGTGAAACTTGACGTTTTCAAGTAGCCTCTGTCCTTTCTCGGGCCTCAACTATCTTCATGCCAAATTTCATCCTAATCGGTACAACGGTATAAGTGTGAAGAGGTAAGAGAGTTACTTTCGCATTGATAATATTAATTAATATGGAACATATCACGAGATACGACGTTTTGTGTGTTTGAAAAAAACAAATACGACGTTTTGTGTTCAATCTGATGATCGAAACTACTAGGTTGACATAAAAGCCAGAACGTTGCGTACCTATTGCCTCGCCCTCAATACGATCGGTGATTCGCCCATCGAGCATTCGTACTCCACCTATTTTCGCCCCCCACGCCACACCCACTCCGCACTTCATATTGTTTGCTGCCATTGCAATCTATAACCAATCACAAGCACTGAAGAGCTATAACTGTAAATAATAAGTACAACCACATTATTTGGCAATGTATACGTGACGCGGTTACTGGCAATAAACCTATGCTTTCCCAGTTCTACGATATGATGGAAAGAGAATGTGATGAAAGTGAAACATTTTTTTTTTCGGTTATTTTTTGATAGCCACAAAATTTAATTGAGCAAAAAAATGTGTTTTTTCTTCAGAATTTCTCGAGACAATATCTTATAAAGAACATAAGAAATATGGCTGGTATTAAACTGTAAATCAAAAAATCTTCATTTTATATATAAAAAAAATTGAGTTATTAGCAACAATTTGAGTTCGTGACGCATCGTTATTAATTGAGAAGAGGGATTTTTTATGAACGCATATCTAATAGTAACTAGCAACAATAAACTTCGCAATTCAACTTTGTAACATAAGCTTATATTGTTTTAACACATACCTAAGGTAATTTTTTATAGGTAAAACAACATTTTATCCTGTCATAATATTCTAATTTTTCGCTATAACTGAGTAAGTTCTAATGAACCAAAACTGATACATTGAGCCATTAGCAGTATCGTCTAATAAGGTTTGCATTGCAACATGCATAGCTTAATGTTTGAGACAGCATATAACTACTGGCAGGATCATCCACGAAGCTGTCATGAACGTTCATATAACATAGCTCGTACGAGCATCGGATCGCATCGAACACACCGTATAAAAGATAGTGTTTTCCAACACAATAAATGTTGCCAACACCATAATCGAAATTCCTAAGCGAGACTTGTCAATGCAAACTGTTCCAATGTTTTTTAAAAACTACCGATTTCTGAGTTTTCACTAGAGGCACTTCCTCAGCGGCAAAGTAGTAGAAAGCGCGCGATATAAGTTTTCACTATACTAGATCAACCTTAATAAATAATGCTATATAAATAGTAATACTTTGCAATAATGATGATTCAATTTGCTGAGCGCGTTTTCTGTTTTAACACATTAAGGCTGCGGTATAGGCTAGACCGCGAAAATACGCCGTTTTTGTGCAAATTTTGTGGCTAAACTATAGCATCTAAAGGATTGAAAAAAATATATGTTAGAAAACTTGCTTTTGTCTAGTGCATTACCTAAATGAGTGATTTTCATTTATTGTATTGAATGTAATAAAAAATCTGGAAGTGACCATTGTTTCAACACTTCTGCAAATTTTTAAAGCGTGTATTGCATTTGCTAGTAATGAAAAGTAGTTAAATAATTACAATAGCTTGTTATCTAGTGTATTGACTGTAAGTTGTAATAAAAAGTCCAAAAATGTACTATAAAACGGTAATAACGTTAAATTCCATACAAAAAATTAAAAGTTTAAAGGCGTCATTACGGTATTAATTATTTAAGAAGTATATAACACATATATCTCATAGTAATGTATATGACATTACCCAATGATTAATAGTGCATTTACAAACACAACGTTAGAATTACAGAGATAAGGTTTCTGGCCTATATCGCCCTCTTAAGCGAGTTTTGAGATGCTGAATAGAAATTTTGTTGCGAAAATAGATACCTATTTTATATTTCTGAGTATTACGTTTGTACGCTCTGGTTAGTTTGAAGTGCAATTAGGAGGTATATTTGATATGAAAATAATATTTTCGTACATTGGACAACTTTTTTGTTGCGCATGAATGGAAAAAATATAAGTAATATAGACTTGATGCATATTGTCGGATTATTTCTAGTACTAGTTTTGTTAAGAATTTGGTTTTATTGCATAACAATAATTATTTTGATGTAAATATTGAATTGATGTGAATAAACTGACGGGTGAAATTTTATAAAACAAATGTTTGGAGTTCAGTTTTAAAAGTTTTGTATGCAAGAATAATTTTAAGGCAGACAACTATTAAAAACAGTACACACTTAGGTAAATATTTATTATTACGTATTCATTTGGAAAAGATGGACTGAAAATATCATTGATACACCTTTTTTGGGTCATCCAGTGATATCAAAAACATTGCTTCAAATTTCCCGTCAAGTCTAGTCAACAAACGCCACTTGTCATGTGTGACGTCAAACACTATAATATAAGATAAGGCCTCTTCGATTTTGACGGTGGTCGTCTGTCCGACTGGTTGGTAGGACTCAAGCTTTCTTACCTTCTTTCTTCGGTTCGACGAACAGTGCTGCCGGTCCCTTGTCATTTCAGCTGTTTAATTTAGCCATATGTCGGTTACTTTGGTTCTTGCGAATTTCGGTCCGGATTTTATCGCGTAAAGAAACACCATAATTTATGATAAGATAAGGCACAAAATCATTTGGCTGGTTAGGCTCCTGGCACGTTTTCTAGGTACCCCTGTTGCCAGTCCCTAGTTATGGTGTAATTGTTACTAGTATACAAAAGACAGAAACGTGTCAATAATCAGAAACTTTTCTGACCCAGTGATCATAAATCAAAACTGCAGCATTGCAGCCATTACTGCTTCACCTGGCTTTTGGGGCGAGACTCTGAAGGAGCCTTAGCCCATATAGCGCCCAACGCTCAAGGGCTCCCCGCGGGGGGAGCCTCGGCTTAGGTTCTCGCTCTCGGGGGCGTCCTTTCGACCGGCGTGAGTCGCGAACCCGAAGGTGAGTCAACGCCAGGAGGGGAGTTCCCCGTAACGCGGGTGCGGTTGCGATTGAGTGGGGGCGAGAAAGGCACTCTTTGATACCTCGTGTATCCTTGCGGGCGCCGAAGAACTCGGGGACGTCGGCGTCGTGTTAGGGGGAGGCCCTATTAGGGGAGGTCGTAGAGACTAATCTCGCTATCCGGACAGCGAGATCGCCATCTGGGGCTGTTAGTACGTGCTGAGGCCGCCTAACGATAGTTTTACGACCGTGCTGAGGCCGCCGGGGGTATGAAAAACTATAGTCGCCATATTAAAATGGTGTGAACTTACAACGACAAGGGGGACTATGATAAGAAATTTGGTCCAATGTACCTGTAATGATCCTCACCTCTCCTGCGCACCTGGTCCCGTGTGAGTTGGTGACTCCACGGTCGTACCGTGGTGCGGGATCCGCGTCCCGGTCGTTGCAGTCCCAACTGATCTCTGGGTCCTGACAAATAACCAAAAAAAATCTATCTGATACGTAAAACGTAACCGCATCGTTCTTTATGTTAACAAAATATATTATGTTATGTACTTTAAGCCATCCATCTTATAGATAAAGGAATTAAATTAACATTAACTAAAAAACAGCTCTAATTTTTGACTTTTGTTTCCCGGAAATATGACTTTAGACCTATGTTACTATTGTAATAATCGTTTTTTTTTTATACCGGGTATTAAAGGCCGTCAATAATACAAATCCAGCAAGGGCCTCGCGGTAGACATTGGTGTACAGAGCTTTACTCAAAAACGCAAATCGCGAAACAAAAATAATATTCACGACACCGGCATCACGACACAACGACCCAGACGCGACGACGACGAGGATAATGTACTTACTGTGTTCGAGATGCAACCGAGCCCGCGCTGCGAGGCGATGTTAGAGTTGAGCCGATTCGCGTGACGGACGACGACGAAGCGCCATCGCGTCATGTGAGCCGCAAAAGTACTAGGGTATTAGAATTTGAAAGGAGTTGTCAACTGCAATATTTACTATCGGATAACAAAAATGTTGTAGGTAAGTACTGTAAAGCTATGACGTAGCGGAAGGCATAGCAGGCAATAAATAAATTGTTTTGTTTGGATTAGAAATAATGGATTAAAGTGGAATTAATTTACCGTGTACCGTAATTTCTTTTTCATATACAATGTGTTGAGTGTGTTTAGTTAGATAGGTTTTAAAAAGCAGATTTTTGGTGACATTTATATTTTGCGACTGCATCTAAAATTTTAAAACAATTACGAGAGATTAATAAATGAGTACTTTCAAATAGAAATATTGTGAATAAATTAAGTTCATACCAGTCTTTCAGTTATTAAATATTTTCAATTATTCTAATACTACGATATCCTAACTTAATGCGAGTGGAAAACCTACGTGTCGGTGGCGTTTAATATTATCCATATTATACCTAGTTATTGAATCTTTCTGGTGTTTATAAAATTCTAAGTCGATATCCGTTGTCCGTCAAGGTCATCGATATAAAAGATTATTATCATAACTGATATACGGTAACGGCAAAGGTCATTATTGAAAAGTATATAGTTAACAGATGTGACGCCGAAGTCTTCTGTATTTAGGTAGGTACTGCTGGGAAATGCGTTGTCCAGTTCACTTTGCCTGCAATCTTCCTAAACTCTCATCACCTGTCATAATAAGGATATTTGGAACGAAACAAATTAGTCAAAATTCGACTCCCCTACTATTTGCCATTATGGAATTTTAGACCTTACATGCAAGCTCCAGCGTCAGGTCATGTCAGCTGGATGGTACCATAATTTTGCATCGTTTTCTAAGCCCTTACATTAATTAATAGGTATGCCAAATTTCAGTTCGATCGGATACCACGCAAGTGGTTGAAAAATGGTTTGCAAAACATGAGACAAACAACTTAACATACAAACGAACATTGTAGGTTAAAATAAAATAAAGTAAAATACCATACAAACGAACATTGTAGGTTAAAATAAAATAAAGTAAAATACGGGCGCTCTGGCTGACGCTGGAATAATTACAGCGTTCCTGCACTCTGTCTGGGCCGGTCGGACGCAGCATTGGCACTTGAATAATCCGGAAAATTTTACTTTTGGTGTCTCAACTACCAGGATAACATACTACTCACGTAATTTGCTCGCAAGTCCGTGTGATTGTATTCGATGCCGTCATCCAATACAGAAACTCGTATGCCTTTCCCATTGTACCCCATCGCATACACGGGCAGTACGTTTAAGTCTAGCCTTGGAAGGTCAGGAGCTGTACGGGTATCTTGCTGAAAAAGAATAACGTATGTGATGATTAATAATTCAAAATACAATTTAAATTATTAAATTAATGCCTATTTAATAAAAATAGCAAAATAATCTGAATGAAAAAACCATGTTCCTTTTCTGTCAGGTATAAGTCTCATATACCAAGTCTGCGTATTAAGTAGATATACGTTATAAAGAGTGATTCCTTTTTTGTAATCAAGCGAATGAAATTTAAAACATGCAATATTTTCTTGCACAATTGTCAGAAAAAAATGCGTGACTAATCTGTGAAGTTTACGAAATCGATACTGTCTACTATAGTTACCAGTCTCGATCAATTTACTGAAATTTTTGGTATTTTACGCACCATCATACGTGTGTACAATGCTACGTTACCACTTGACCACCATCGGAGTTTATAATAGGTATGCTGGTTTTGTTCAAAATTACTGTAAAACTATAGGTAGCTATATGAACATCGCGACAAGCATAATGTGGTCATTATTGTATATCGGCTGTAAGTTAGTTAATTAATTAGTAATGTGACAAAAAAAAAATAACTTATAAAAACCCTCATTTAAGTTGCTGCCAGTCGGTAAAGTAGCTAAGAGGCTGGCGGCATTGCGGCAGCGCTGTATGATCAAAGTCAAAGTCAAAATGGTTTATTCAAATAAGGATTTTACAATCACTTTTGAATCGTCAAAGTTATAAAGTATTATTTTTTGAACCCTCCTACCTTCCCGCCGGTTCACAATGTTGTTGATTTCTACTGAGAAGAATCCGGCAAGAAACTCTACTCTTTTAAAAACACTATCAATAATGCAAATAAACTAAAAATACAATTAATGTTTTAAATAAAAAAAATTTAGCCGTACAATTTAATGTTAATATATAATTAATTAATTAATTAGTTAATCTGCAGATTGTTCTGGTTGTAGCACCTGATTAGGGTCATATTAGTTCAATTTCATCGTATTTATGTTGTGTATAAATAAATCCAGTTGATCGGACGAGTGGAAGTGATATATAAATATCCATTATATGGCTGTCATATTTTAACCCACTTGGAAATCTTGGATTCCATCCACTTGGTAATCTACTAAATGGACTTTCATCAAATTAATATAATTAAAATTATCTCGATTACACCACCTATCAAACAAAAAACCGCATTGACTTCGGTTCATCCGTTAGGTCACTACGTTGCCACAAACTGACTTACCAACACACTAACAGACAAAGACTTCTTACTTAAGATATCTTTTCCTTTTTGCGTCAGGGTTTATAAATACTATGACAGTTAAAGAACTTACTAAGTACCACTCTTTGCCCCAAAGTTCGTCATTGAACAAGGGTTTCCTTCCACTCTTCCTCGCTGGACCCTCACCAAGGTCTCTGATTCTCTTCACCCTGTGGACCTCCTCGTCCGGATCCGGTGTGGGGTAGCGTTTCACGCGGAATTTCTCAAAGAGCTGTTCAGCCCATCTCACCTGTGCACGTTAGTTACAGAAAAGAAATAAAATCAATTTCAAAAAATACTAAAATGCAAAATACTTAATTATTAACATCAACACCCTATAACTGACTTACCGTATGATTTAATGAAGATTTAACGAGTGTCAAGCATATATTTTTTAAAAAGAATCCTTTATAACAATAAAATAAAAAAAGTTAAATTAATAATTATACTTCAAATTAAGTTTATTAGAAGATTGTGTAAAATTTCCTTTCCTTCCGACCGATATTATACATATAATGACCTTTGCCCCGAAAGCAGCAAACTTCGCTTTGTTGAGTACACCAAATACCTTCGAAAATAAATGATCTCGAAATTGAACGTCGTCGCTGAAGATGTCACCGCCAAGGATTTCAATACTCTTGGTTAGACATGGTAATAGCCGTGTTCTGAAACTGTGGGGCCTTATTGAATAGGTTTTTTAGCGGTTACAGCGGTTTTTTAGCCTCGTGTCTTCGTTGGGTTGTATCATACCTTACCCGTCCGTAGTCTAAGACTTTGGACAGAGTGATTTTAATTTTCGACACAAGTTCTCTGCGGTTTTCCTTGACAACAGAACGAAGGATGTTTGTACGGCCCGTAAGCTTCTCCTTTCTTCATCTACACAACATATAATTGATATAGTCATATTGGTTGCTGAGTGAGCTGAACTAATGCTTTGCTTTAGCCTTTTGTTTATTTAAATTTACAGAAATAAGTCATACCCTCGTTACAGGGCCATCACTGGTCACTTTAAAGTTTCCGCCCTTATTTATATGGGTACACCGAGGCCGACCGAGAAGCCGACATACATTCTAAACTGCTCTTTATCTACGATGGACATTTTGTGTTTACGCCCATTATTTATTTCAACAGTAATAGTCTTTTGAGACAAATAATGGGAGTAAATATATAATTTATGAGTATGGCCTTAGCCTCCTTCTGTAAGGAGAGGCCTGTGCCCCTGTAGTGAGGCCTATAACGTCTGAGGCGGTCTCAAAAATATATTGACCTTGTTACGAATTTATTTTTATGGATAAGTGTGTCCCGGGGACATGTTGACATGGTGTAGTATAGATAGTGAGTGCATATACTATGGCCAGTCAACTGCGAATCATGATCGATCACTAAACCATGAGTTAATCTACTAGTTACTGCAATAAACTGATTTGTCACGGTTGCCCTGGTTTTTCTGAGCGTAGACCGAATAAAGAACGCTCGCGAGTTCATTCACCTAATTTTTGGCAAGCCTGTGAAACAAAGGACCACGTGTACACGTGTCTAATCTACCAGGCTGTTATAAAATGTAAGGAATATTTAGCTCTAAAGCTGTTTACACCACAGACATGGCACCTCATGCCGGGATAACACCTACGTACTCACCCTTCTGTCACCGACGAGCCGCGATGTGTGCTCGCTGGGGACAGCAACACCCGGGGTGCGTCGCTCCATTTCGTGTTCGTATTTCACAAACGTGTACGTGTTTGGAAAACCTAGAATCTAAAAAAAATAAACTTTACATATTGGTTTTCTATTGGGTTAAATGACAAACTCATAATGTTGCTACATATAATATGGTATGATTATTCAAAAATGCTTTACTATATAAGCTCTTTTGTGACACTTATATTTAAGTCTTTTGTCATAAACAAATGTGTTGAACTAGGCGCGAACCGAGAGGGGGGTCGTGGGGGTCATGACCCAAACTCATCTACACAAACTTGACTAGATACCGGCGCCGACGGCTGGGTACATACCCTACCCCAAAAAATTTCCAATGACTTTTATAATATTAAAGAGTTTTTCAAAAATAAAATATAATTTATATGTGTATAAAGTAGCAGTTTCGGAGAGTTGTGGGTTTTACTTAATTACTTATCTGCGGTCATTTGTGCTCTGAATTAGGTAACGTTGAGAATTTTCGGAAAAAACGCCTAATAGGAAAAATTACTAAGCTGAAAAATGCAGAAAAAGAGACAAAAAATAGAAGCAAAAGTGGTGGCTAGAAAACACCAGTAAAGGTGCATGAGGTACTGAACCTGACCGGCAGTCAGCAAGTAGTTAACTCATTATGATGCTGAAATCTGAATATAATAGACGAAATATAGGGAAGGCAGTAAATTTTATTTTCATTATGTATGTGGACTTTTTTGTGTTAACTTTCGTAACAGAGTCAGCTATAGGTCTTGGAAAGAGACCGAAGTTATAGCAACCCAGTGAAATTTTCTTAAATATCACAATAGATATAAAAAACAGACACAAAACAGTCTTTACACTCTTAATCGCGTGTTTTGCTAATAAGCGCACGGCGACTTCAGGAAGGTCAAAAGGCCTAAAAACTTAGGTTAGAAGAAGTATGATAGGGCTTTGTCCTGTTAAAATAAATACCAGACGTCTCAAATATAATTTCTTTTTCTTAACCATTAAGGAAACATTGTTTCAGCGTCTAGTTAAGGTTTAAGTTTTCTATTTTTATGTAAAATAACCCTAGTATAAAAATGCTTTGGTTTAGTGTGTGCCCCCACACGTAGATGGGTTCTACATTAAAAAGGCATCCCACCAAAAACATTTTTATGTAAAATGTTGCCGAGACGCAACCATATGGCTCGCACTGTCGAAAAGTTATCAGATCTCATGTAGAGCCGAGCTTCTCACTCTACACGCCCTGACTCTACAAGCACTTACTTCACAAACTCTACACTTTAGACAATACATGTGGCTTGACCATTTCATACAAGAACTATTATAAAACAGAAAAGTAATGAACAGTGACTAAATTTTTCACCTAACAGTCATACAGTCATGCAGACTAAGGTGCAGTTGTGAAGTCAGGGCGTGTAAAGTGAGAACCTTGGCTCTAGATGAAATCTGATAAGTTTTTGAAAGTGCGAGCCATATGGTCTCGTCTTGGCAACATTTTACATGACAATGTTTTTGGCGGGATTTCATTTTTTTTTAATTCAGTTGCGTATGACAATATTTTGTTTTTGTACGTTTTTTCTTTCTTTCTGTTGGGGTATATTTCTTGCACATCAGACGTGCCATTTTTCATAGCCCACTCTTTATCTTTGTTTTATTTAAATATAAAATACTAATTGTATTTTTTCGTTGTTTATTTAGGATTGTTAAAAACTATATTCGCATTAGTCGATCGGTTTACTGTGATATATTTTAAGTCCGACCTCTGAAACAGCTTAATAAGATTTTTAACTTACAAACACTGCGGCCTACATCATTGTGATTTCCCATTTCAATAGAAGTGTTATTTTGTAAATACTTGTCACCACATTTTAATTTTTAACGAAGTACATAGTTATAGTAATATTATTCGTATAATATAAGTGTAATAATGTAGTAATATTCCGAACTTTGACGAAAGCCCCATATACTCTTTAATACCCTAATTTAAGGGGTTGAGATTTTTTTAAAAAACCTGAAACTCGTATTTTTTTAATTTGTAATAAGAAGTCTGTGTACTGTACTGTCTGAGTGGGGGGGGGGGGGGGTGATATACTAAAAATCCTGAAATATGTATTTTATTATTTATAACAAGGAGTCTCTATATCAATTTTTAGACCTCTAGCATCAAAATTTGCGGAAGTCTCATACAAATTTTCATCCTCTAGTTTAAGGGGTCTAAGGGTAAAAGTTTAAGAGTTTTTTTGTTGTTTGTGTACTAATATTAACATACCAAATTTCAGCTTTCTAGGACTTTAGGAAGTACCCTAACAATTTTGATGATCATCAGTGAGTGAGTGACGAAGTCGGGGTTTTGTAGATATCAATAAAATCTAAAGTAGGTATAAGAACTATGCAATTGAAAGTTTATATATTTAATAAGTTCGCTACTGATATCATATCCTGAGAATTTTGTTTGTCTGGTGTAATCCAAACCCAAGTTATGGGGGTACAAAATAACGACGAAGCACATCAAGAAAAGGTAGGTAGTGCTTTTGCGCTTAGCTTGACTCGTCTTGGCGGGAGCACTACCGTGCCCCCAGATTAAACGGTAACGCGTAGTAGTAGTTGATATTCCATTTCAATGCTGAATCAGTGTTCTTTATGGCCCACCAGTTCTTGATTTCCTCTGCCTTTCCACGCATATAGCTACTATAACCTACTACTGCTACTTCAGCTCGCTGATTCTGCGAGCTATATGTCGATAACTTTAGTTCTCTTCCGAAAGTCCTCATTTCGGATTTGACTCAGTAACTTTGAGCACGTGGGCTAGCCCTGCTCTAGTCAAAGATCTTAGTCTTAAATCTGTGCTGCAGGTGACGATAAGACTTGACAAAGCTTGCCAAATGCCTTAGCTAATTAGATCCTCCTACGGATTTCTTCTCAAAGTTTCTTTCAACCGATTCGGGGATATGAAGTCGCTCTCTCGCTTAGGAGTGATATAATAAGGTAAAGGTACTAAATAAGGGTTTAGTATCCCTTTTTGAAGATTACTACTACTACATGTCGTGGTGTCGACGCGAGTTTGTTGGAAACAGCCTCTGGACAAAGCTGCCCGAATCATCATTAGTACCAGGAACCGCCACGGTGACACACTTAAAGTTTTGAATAAACCCTACTACCCGAGTTTCCTTCCGTTTCACACAGACTGACGCCTAGGTTCCTAGTTTCACCGCGACGCCCCGAACCAGTAGCGTAAGGTGAGTGATAGAAATCGGTATACGGATTATAACATTTCAAAGACACAAGTCTGCGCGTTCACCGCTAAGAAAACCCCATTCACTGTAGTCCCACAATTCCAGAACACTCCCCTCTCCATCTCCAAGAGCATTGGGATCCTTGGCGTTGACATCTCCAGCGATGTTCAGTTCCGAGATCATTTGCTAGACAAGGTAAAGCTGGCGTCCAAAAAACTTGGTGTACTCAACAGAGCGAAGCAGTACTTCACGTCGGGGCAAAGGTTGCTACTTTACAAGTCGCAAGTCCGGCCCTATATGGAGTACTGCTGCCATCTCTGGGCGGGTGCACCCGGATACCAGCTTGGCCCTTTTGACTCGGTTCAACGACGGGCTGTGAGAATTGTCGACGATCCCAAACTCACTTGCGGTATCGAGCCCTTAAGTCTGAGGAGAGACTTTGCCTCCCTGTGTGTGTTCTACCGCTTGTACAATGGATTGTGTTCTGAGGAATTGTTCGAAATGATGCCCACGGCTACTTTCTACCATCGCACCGCTCGCCATCGACAGGGAATTCATCCTCACACTTTGGAACCAAAATGGTCGCGTACAGTGCGGTTTCAGAGAAACTTCCTCCCGCGAACCCTTGGGTTGTGGAATGAGCTCCCTGCCAAGGTTTTCTCTAAGGACTACAGTATGGGGTTCTTCAAAAAAGAAGTTATTAGATTTCTGAAGGGTCGGCAACGCGCGAGTGATGCCCCTAGTGTTGCAAGCGTCCATAGGCTACGGTTACCGCTTACCATCAGGCGGACCGTAGGCTTGTTTGCCACCTTAGTGGTATAAAAAAAATAAAAAAAAAATGCTATGGAAATGAGGGCAATTGAGAAGTGTATGCGGGCGCGTTATTCTAAATGACAGGAAAAGATTATTATGAGATTTATGAAATAGAATTAAGTGGAAGAGACGATAATGACCTCCTAGAATATACCTTGATATAGTGGAGTGTTTTTAGAAAAGGTGAGGTTAAGAGTACGTACAGTTTGAAATAAACATGCACCCTTTCAAAATTTTCAAGAAGCTTTATTTTAACATCACGCATTTAACACAGTTAACAAGGGTTCACATTAAGCATTTAACACAGTTTACAAGGGTAAACATGTAGCATATAACACAGTTTACAAGGGTACACATTACGCATTTAACGCAGTTTACAAGGGTACACAGTAAGCAATTAACGCAATTTGTAATCTTCAGTTACAGGTTTGAGTCTGTTAAGGTGTCCACATTGACTTTGGTACATTGAAGTTTTGATTTTTTGTATAACAAAGAGAAGAAAAGAAGTAGACAATGCCTGTATCCTAATGCCAAATTCTGACTTACTTCTTATATATTTGTTCAGCAATTGGCAATGAGGGTTATTATTCTGTCCCATGTCTTTTGCCCCTTATTACTCTAAAGCTGGTAATTTACGACGAATAGGACATATATGAAGCAACAGATCCAAATCATCAGAAGCATTGTTGCGGTTAAAGTCTTACCCAAGGTCACGCAGGAGTAAAGTGGTTGGTAAAGAAAGGCTGTCCCCTATAGTATCATGTGTATGTAATTACAAGCATATTCAAACATTTAAGTGTCAAATTCATTCTTGTCACTTACTAAATTGATAAGACATACAGGTTGACCTGGAAATTACTGGCGAAGCCGTTAAGGGGCGATAGTATGGGGCAATCTCAGTCGGTATTACTATGATACCTTCTGTCCTAAAGTTAACCCTTTCCAAGATATTCGTACTTAAAGCATTTTTCAATTATTATGTACGTAATAAATTAGGGGGACTTTTCTGAGTAAATCGACGTTTTATAGGTAGTCACTGTATTTTTTTTTCATTTAATGTTTTTGTTTAACGATTTTCGCGTAACATAACTACAAATACGAATATTTGACTAGGAATATTCCTTGCTTAGAATATCTTTGTTGCAAAACAATAAAAAAAATGGGCCAGAAATCCCATTTTTTAGGATTTATGGCTATTTGAAGATTTGAAGTATAGGATTTTTTTGTAAAATTCCTTAAGTAGGAATATCTTGGAAAGGGTTAACTTTAAGATAGTAGGTCTCATAGTAATATCAACTGGAATTGCCCCATACTATCGATCCTTAACCGCTCCGCCACTAATTTCCAGGTCATCCTGTATATTAAGTGCTTATAATGTTATTCTGTTATTTTTGTGCAATAAGATTTATTACTGCTACTATTACTACTAAACTACTACTATATCTCTACAAAGTTATCTTTTGACACTGTACTGCTAAAATATTTTGGAACGAAGTTAACAAATCTTATAAGTATAAGTCGGGTAGTTTAGAAGGGAGGGTGCCGACGAGACGGATATTTGCGCTATTTTTAGAGGGTGCGTGTTCAGTTTGCGTGGGGAATAATAGTCATTTCGACTGGAATTGGCTCTTTGATTCTTTTTTTTTTAAGCAGTTCTAGATATTATTTGACTTATGTAGTTACAGCTGCCTTTTCTTTAAAGCTCAAAACAAATTTTAACTAAATTACTTATACATCTAGTTTGTCCTCTACAAAAAATAAATTATTTTTACTAACAGATTTAAAAACAAAACTATCTGCAACTATTAGAATGACTGAATCACTTTTTCGCAGCTGAAACTATGAATAATTGAAATTTCTAATATAATATAGAAACTTGGTCTGTATGTCAGTCTATCTCAATCTCTAGTCTTTCTTTAAATCAATTGTGACCAAAGGGTCGTGTTACTATCATAAAATAAGTAATAGTACTAACTTCTACTATTTTCCATAAGCTTTGAGTGCAAGCGACAGTGAAACATTAAAAGAAATCTCTCTCTCTTCGCACACCACTTGCCGTATCGAGCCCTTAAGTCTGAGGAGAGACTTTGCCTCCCTGTGTGTGTTCTACCGCTTGTACAATGGTATGTGTTCTGAGGTAATGTTCGAATTGATTGATAAATGATGATTTTTACCATCGCACCGCTCGCCATCGGCAGGGAATTCATTATCACACTTTAGAACCGAAATGGTTAGGTTTTGGAATGAGCTCCCTACAAAGGTTTTCTCTAAGGACTACAGTATGGGGTTCTTCAAGTAAGAAGTAATTACATTTTTGAAGGTTCGGCGACGCGTAGTGGATACCCCTGGTGTTGCAGGCGTCCATAGGTTACGGTGACCGCTTTCCATAAGGAGTACCATAGGATTGTTTACCATCTTACTGGTATAAAAAAAACATTGGCCTTTAAAAGATTTAGGAACTGTATGAATGCTGCTCACATGATTTGCTAGTTTATTTTTATTTCTTGCATTTACATTATGATGATCACTATTTTTTAACAGGATCATATTTTCCTTAACAAACATTTTCAAATATGTATTATGATGTAAGTGTTAAAATATTAAATTCTTTAAATCTAATTTTAAGTAACTCCCTAGGTCCCAGTTTGTATATTGCCCGAACTGCTCACTGTAAAGCCCTGGATCCGCACGGTCCCGCGTGTGTAACATTGGCCCAAATCGCCCTAGGATAGGCCGTGTCCCAACAGTGGGAGTATGAGGCTGGTAATGAGATACTGAATATTTTTTTTACACTTACCAATTCACTGCATTCCGATGTATCTATTTATTTATCCAAAATGTCCTCCTGCACACTGCTATTGTCCCAGTGCTTGACGTCTAAAACAATAGACCGTAGGCGGCGCCCTAGCTAGAAGTTTGGGCGGTGTCAGGTCCACCTACCGTAAGTTGGTGCGCTCAATGATCTTACAAGATCTCATGATAAATTTATAGATTCGTGTCAAACGTCACGAGATAGTATAAAAATAGTAGGAACTGTGAAAATGACGTTGCCTTTTAGAAATAAATTATTTATATATTTTTGTCGCCACTTGCATTAGTGAAAAAAAAAATTACAAAATTACTGCTCCAATTTTAATGCATGAGATGTCAAACGATTATTCTTGTCATGTTTTATTATGAAAAATAAAATAATTTTACTAAAAAAAATATAAAAAATTAGGTTATAATTAAATTGTAATTAAAAATATAGGAATATGGTGCTTTTTTCTTTAATAATAATTTTTGATACAAAACATCAATATCCACTTAATCGTCAGGATTTTCGTCACAGCCTTCTTGCTCCCACAATTTTTGCCTGGTTATTACAGTGGGGTCCGTCACATGGGTGGCACACCAAAGAGCAGTTATATTGTTCATTGCCATACTTCTTGCAACCACATAAATTACCAGAACCCGTTTTGCAGGAGCATCTTATAAGTTTTATAAGCTTTTCAGGGGCAGGGAAGATTACTTAAACGAAAAAGGAAAAGAGATTATTAAATATTTGCCTGGTGGTAAGTTCGGTACGAATGTTGACGAGTTGCGTCATACTTTGGCGCCAAAGACGCTAGTTTAATTTAGATTTGAATTTTGTTACTGTTCTTCTTGCTTGCACACGGATGAACAGCTTCCAGCTGAAATCATTCTTAAATCACACTTTCTCTTCCGCTGTATAGACTCAACATGACCGTCTCGCCTGCTGTTTGAACGGATTTGTGTTTAGCTGATGAGTTACTGAAAACACAAACAGTGTTTCTCGTGTTTTCGTCTTTAAGTAGTTGTTCTCAGCGGAGTTTTCTCTTCGACATTAAATATTGCACTTGTCGTATCAGCACCTATGAAAGCATGTGCAAACAGAGTTTCTGTGGTTCAGTCACGAATCCATTCAAACCGCAAGCGAGGGGTTCATGTTGAGTCCATGCAGCGGAAGAGGATGGGTGATTTAAGAATGATTTAAGGTTTTTTATCTCAGAGACTATATACGTATACAATATAGGTGACATCAAAATGATTGAAGTATCAATAATATAACAATGATATCTTACGTTGACAACTTTTTATCTAGCTTCAACGGTTTTTGAGATAAAAAGAAAAAGCTACAATCAGGGAAGAGTTTGATGGCGGGGGGGACGGGACCCACGCGGAATTTTCCAGATATGTTCAAGAGGACCTCAGAAACAATTTAAAAAAAATCCTTCCACACGACTATAGGTGACATCAAAATGAATAAAGTGTCGACGTGTTGTGCATTTTATAACAATAACACAGATTATATAATACTATACTAGACAATGATGTCTTACATTCACAACTTTCTTCTAGTTTCAACGGTTTTTGAGATAATTGGAAAAAAATACAATCAGGGAGTCGTTTGTTAAATATGTATGAGCTATAGTGACCATCGGTGTGTGAGACAGCAAAAAGCCATATTGGCGAACACTGACTAGGTCGTGTTTTTCTAAGCTTTGTGTTGATCACACGCTCCATCACTTTGGAGAGGAGAGAGGTAACAGCGATAGGCCTGTAATTCAAAGGATTTGATCTATCGCTCTTTTTGGGCACCGGGTACACATTCGCAGTCTTCTATGAAGACCAATATCGCCTTGTGTGGTAAGAGATAGTGTTTTGCCACCTTAGTGCTATTAAAAAAATAAATAAAGAGGCGCGTGAGTACAGGACACAACTCAGGAGCATACTGTCTCGCCCACTCGACTTATGAAAGTCTAGAGAAAGCAAAGCCCGCTGGACCTACTGCTGTGTTATGGAGATTTCCGGCATGGTCTTACCGCACCATGTTATAGTGGGGGTGCAGCGCCTTCATCGTTCATATTCGAGTTTGAGGAAAAGAGACCACCAAGTAGATCGGCTATCTCTTTAGCACTATGGGCCTAGTCATCAGCGGTCTTTCGCAGTGGTGGTAACGAAGACTGGCAAAAGTTACCTTCGGCAGCTTTAGCAAGCGACCAGAAAGCACGACTCACACAGAGGTAGCTCGCTAGTCGCGCACCTATTTTGCCGATGAATTGGAATTTGGCCCTGGCAGCTGCTTTTTTACTTTACCCTGAGGCAGCATCTGCGTTTAAACTCAGAAATATTCGAATCAAATCAAATCAAAATATTCAAGTCTCCCAAAATAACTAGTACTGCTTTAGGATATAGCTCTAGAACTTTGCCAGTCATCAAATTTAGGTGCCGGAAAAGTCGAGTGACGTCCGTGTCATCGCTGTGAGATCTATAAAAGCACTCATAGATACGGGTGTGGCCACCCACTATATTAACAAGTCCCTGTCTTCAAGGCCATGTAGGCGGCGACAGCAGATATCCTCCCGTACGAACATGCATACACCGATACGACTCACGAGTTTGTGGCCGGGATAGTGAGATTTGAAGTATCGGCTAGGCAGGATGTCTGCGTCTCCGTTAAAAAGAAGTTAGCCGGCTGCGCTGTCTTTAGGTGGTGGTGGACTGCGTTAAAGTTGGCGTGAAGTCAAAGTCAAACTAATTTTTTTAATACAGCAAATGTACAAGTCATTGTACATACATTTTTAAACAATGCATCTAATACATTACAGTAATAAAATAAAATAATAATCATCTATAATCATAAGGTCTTTAAATGTTATTTATTCCGTTATTCAGTCAAAAAATCTTTTGTGTCATAGTATGCTTGCTCAACTAAGTTTTTTGAAATGAAAACTTCTTTAGCGGCGTTGTGTACTTTTTTTGGTACGAGTAAAAAATAATAAACTCGCGCAGGCTGATCGAAAATTCGTAAGACGGAAACCATAATGCCGCGCCATATTTTAGTATATTGCGATTATGAGTAGTACAGGGAGGTTGGATATGGGATTTAAATTCTATGACAGATAGAGATGACAAATATACTACGTCATAAAAGCAAATAAACAAACATTATTATTTATAACTAGCTTTTGCCAGCGGCTTCGTCCGCCCTAAATTTGGTTATCGGCGTAGGATTCTTACGGCATCTCCTCAACTATAGAAAAAAAACCTACTCAATCTTGACGTTCTCTCTCTTTCTCTTTCTGAATTAACCTCGCTCTGTACAAACTTCAAACCCTCGTTTAGGGGATGAGTTTTGGAAAATCCTTTCTTAGCGCACGCCTACATCATAATAGCTATATGTGTGCTAAATTTTAGCTTTTATTGGTCTTAGCGTAATGATATATAGTCTAAAACCTTCCTCGATTAATGAGCTATCTAACACTGAAATAATTTTTAAAATCGGTCCAGTACTTCCTGAGATTATCGCGTTCAAACAAACTCTTCAGCCTTATATATTAGTATAGATAAATAAATATTTAGGTATACGAAGTGATGGGAAGAAAATAGCTAGTATGTTTTTACTTTTGCCGACACTCCCGGAGTGCAACCCGTTTTTGTTTTAATAGCGTGATAATATGTAGCCTATATGTTGACCCGACTTCTTAATAATATTTGTGCCAAATTTGAAGTAAATCCATGCAGTACCTACTTTTTGAGTTTATCCCGGGCATACATACTGTAAGTATATTTAATTTTCTAAAATATTGTTTTGTCGATGTTTATGGTTTTACACCAGCGAATATTCGTACAGCTCTTTTTTGCATTAGGAAAATCTTTTCCTTTCGACTGCCAGACCCCACAAGTCAATACCGTATCCCAGCAAGGAATTTACATATGCATTACGCCATGCGCATATTTTTGGACTTTGTAGATGTTTACTAATTAAACTTGTAAAAAATATAATTTGATATTATTTTGATCGCAATGTAAGTTACAGATTATTTTATTTTATTTAGCTATATGAAATAATTATTCTCTGAGTCCAAATTATTGCATTAACGCTAACAAATGTTACAAAAGTCCACAGTCAATGCGGATGGAGTAGCCGCTAAAAAAACTCTTTCCTTACTTTAACCTTTAGCCATATTTTAAAGAAGTTTCTTAGACTAAAATGAAGATTCACTGCACAGACAGCTAAAGAGACAAAAAGTGCGGTATTCATGAGCTTGGGTTACCCTACTCACCGCCAGGAACACAACACTACTCAACGTTAGTGTTATTTGGCCGCGGTCTTCTGGAGGTGGAGGAAGTGGTGGAACCTACTTCCCCAGTTCAGCCTGCTCATTCGAGCGAGTACTCGCTGTGCCTATCTTTATTGCTCAAGCGATTGAGTAGTGAGTATAACTGACTTATTTTAAAACTATTTTTTGTGTAATGGATTTAAATCGAATTATTTTTACATATTAATTTATGAATAGTCATTAAGCTATTGTGTAAGCCTGCGTGTCATAAAAACCCTTTTAAATGACAATTTTAAGGTGTTCTAATCTGATTCTGAAAAACGTGTAGCAGAGTATCTTAATTTTTTACGAAATAATAAACATGAACGTAGAATAAAATCTGGATATGATTTAATTTAGAAGTTTGGTCATTCTATTTTAGCGGAGCGTACAGCGCACACGCGAGGCATGTTGACATGTCATGTGCCACTCGGTCTCACGTATCTACCAGGACAACATACGTCAACAGGCGTATGTTACGTATGTGACTCAAACCATATGTGTTACACACGTGTGGTAGCTTATTTGACTCATACGTGAATAGTAAACACACATCGCACACTACGAATTCAACACGCCTTGGATGTTGGGCATATTTGGTATTAAATACTTATCCTACACACATACATGTTACTAGTATATCATAAAGGTAGTTTTTTGATAACCTAATCAAAATAAATAATTTGTTTCGTTGTTGATAAAATAAATATTACAATACCAAAAACAGTTCCCACTTTGTTTATTATACTTACCATCTAATAATGAGAGACTGAACACAGAACACCACCCACCTTTATTAATTTTTCTTACGTTTCAAATGTATGCTATGAAAACTATTTAATAAATCTATAAATTAAATCAAATCATAAATCATTTCATAATATATACAGCTCGAAAACAAGATAGTAGATGCTGAGATTAAGGTGTAAGAATGAAAAAAAAATAAAAAAAAAATGAAGTGTTATGTTAACAAATCGATCAAGGTTACGCAAACAAACTCACTCATTCGCCCATTCTCCCATACCCATGCTCATACACACACGATACCGCATTCAGATCACACACGCTACAAAACTCGACATGTTGACGAGGAAATTGTGCTTGTCGTGTGTCATTCGTGCCGTCATGTGAGTTTCCCCACTCACATATGTACTAGGCGAGCAGAAATGTTAAAGAGCTTATCACACATATGTCGGGAGGGTCGAGCGTGTGTAACGTACTACCGGGCACAGCTGGCTAGGGTTGGGGTGGACTCGGTACAAACAAAACATAACCGTCTCGTCGCAACTTACGTAAAGGGCGGTCTTATTCAGTAAGACCTTATATATTTTAGTCAGTGAAAGGCCTAAATTTTAATAAAAATATTACTTTTTATTTAATTTACATTAAGTGAAGTATATTAAATTTAATTTAATTGAACAAAGTATATTTAATATGACGAGTCGAATCGGGTACGCGTTTCCAACGTAGTAAACAAATATCTTATTTGGTTCTCAAATAACGACTTAAAATATTTGACGCAATCCAGGTTTTTAATATTTGTATTTATTATTATAATTATAATATTATTAAAATATTATAGAAGAGCTGGTAAATGAATACCTTGGTCAATGAATAAGCGGCTATCATTCGCGGCAATGTTGCCAGCCTTTTATCTGTTTAGAAGATTTTTTTTTATGGATAAACTTTAATATGTTTTTGTTTGGTTTAGGTTTTCCTTGTCTGTAAGTTCAAGTGTGTTGTATTTTTTATTGTATTAGCTGTTAAGATTTAATATCTATAACAATTATTTTCTTCAGAAAATATAAAACCACAAACATAAAAAAAAAAAAAGTTATTTTAAATTTAGCCGTATATAATACCCCTTTGATAGTAATGCAAATCCGCTAACCTAACTACGCACTAGCCCTAGAATAGCTAGCCCCTACATTCCTAGGCGAGTTGAAATTTGCTTGAAAATTGTATGAGACTTTGTTCTCATTTTTTAGAATATTGACAAACATTTTTATATCGGGTATAATTTATCTATAAGTTAGTACGGGCACCCATCTGCGGCCAACAACAGTAGCCAGTAGTTAGAAAGAAATAAAAATAAAACAAACTTTATAGCTGTAGCACTGTAACACACCGGTAATATCACTTTATAGTAGGGGTTGCAGTATCGGTACTGAGCTAACGTTGGCACCAGGAGAAACGGGAAATTTGGTACTATTTCGGTACTAGTGATAGTCTATTGTAAATAATTAAGGTGAGGTTAATATAAGGTGTTGGCTACAATAAGTTTTAATTTCTAATAAAATTCTAAATTTCACTTATTATTTAATTAGTGTAATCTACTCTTGTCTTATCTGAACAATTGTGTGTTTTTTATGGGTAAATAATATATCTTATTGACAACGTCCTCCTCCTTGGATTTTAAAAATTAGGGGCGAATATCCGCGGCCCTCCTACATATATATTCACCCTATCAGATTTGAAACCATTCTCGAACAGAAACTCTGAACAAAGCTCTTTCTACAGCCCGCTGAGCTGAATAAAACCAACAGCTTAGTGAACAAGATCTCAGAACCATAACTCCTAACTAGTGATGGACTTGACTAGAAAAGGTGCTGATGTTTTCTCTCCTGATACCCGGCAAAAGCACATCGTTGTCTTAACGACATTATTTATTCTTGGTCCCCATACCATTTCGGTTATAAAGTGTGAGAATGAATTCCCTGCCGATGGCGAGCGTTACGATGGTAGAAAGTAGCAGTGGGCATCATTTCGAACTACTCCTCAGGACACATCCCATTGTACAAGCGGTAGAACACACACAGGGAGGCAAAGTCTCTCCTTAGACTTAAGGGCTCGATACGGCAAGTGAGTTTGGGATCGTCAAAAATTCTCGCAACCCGTCGTTGAATCAAGTTAAAAGGGCCAAGCTGGTATCCGGGTGCACCCGAGATGGCAGCAGTACTCCATATGGGGCCGGACTTGCGACTTGTAAAGCACACGTGAAGTACTTTTTACAAGTTTTTTGGACGCCAGCTTGACCTTGTCTTGTAGATGATCTCGAAACTGAACATCGCTGGAGATGTCAACACCAAGGATCCCAATGCTCTTAGCGATGGAGAGGGGAGTGTTCTGGAATTGTGGGACCACAGTGAATAGAGTTTTCTTAGCGATGAACGCGCAGACTCGTGCCTTTGTACAGGGTTGAATCGGACCAAGTTTTTCCGTTCCCAGTCAGAGACCTTGGACATAGTGGTCTCGATTTGAGACACAAGTTCTTCACGTTTTTCCTCCACAACGGAACGAAGGATGCTTGCACGACCCGTGTAATAAGCGTTTCCTAGTACTGTTATCTGCATAGCAATGTATGTATGTTGTTGATGTCCAACATGTCATTGATATGCAGTAGAAACAGCGTAGGAGACAGCACAGAGCCTTGCGGGACACCATCATTAATAGAGCCATGCTATCAGAGCAACAACCGTCAACTACGACTCATATACGTCTGCCGGACAAAAAGCTAGCCACCCATTTGCACAAACCCTCGGGCACTCCATAACATGGCAACTTCGATATAAGACCCCGGTGCAATATTATTGTAGGTATATAATAATAAATAATTTATTGTTTTCCCAAAAATAGTTCCATAAAAACATAGGCTACATAATAATCTTGATATTATTCAATTTTATTTACAGTTTTGGGGACAAAAGCCCAAACGAGGATAAACCTATTTTATGGGTCTACTTGCTACTTCTCTCGGAAAACATACAAGGATAAACTGAAAAACTTAGAAATACTTAGAATTATACAAATTACTTAATATACAACTAAAACGTCTGTATGATAGTGATTTTAGGAAGAGTGTGTACTCATAGGGTGTAAGTGAGTAAGGTGGTAAGTGCTATGTGTATATGTTGTATGTGTTTCTTTCAGAAGGAACTTTGAAAAGTTTTTTAGTTTCAGCGTAGTTTAAATTTAACAGCCAGGTTAAAACTTTTTTTTAACATTCCTGTTTTGTCAAGTGATTTATGGAAAGTTGTTAGTTAGCCATTTTGTACAAATTTCCGCCATTGAAATAAAAACACATTTGAGCGAAAGAAGTTCTTGTCGAAATTACCTTAAAAACTAAGTAATTTCTCCTCTTGGTGGCATTACGATATTGAGTATTATAGTGAGTGCAAGAATGCTGTCTCAAAATAGCAGAGAGGATATATAACTGCCGCACTGTTAGAACCTTTACTTCTTTGTTCAATTCATTAGTAGGGTGTAACCGTGGTTTGAAAAATTGTCTTTGAAAATTGTCAATCTATCTTATTAAAGTGTAAGTGTTTTGCTCGATCATCCCCAAGAGGAGATACAGTACGATACCACAGATTGACATAACGCTCAGTATACAGTTTTCATTAGATCAGGATTTGCTACATGCCTGAGGTTTTTTTAATATATATGTTAGTTTTCTAATTTTTTGAGACAGATAGTTAATGTGTGATGAAAATGTTAAATTATCGTCAATAATTAGACAGAAGATATTTTATAATTTTCTGCTTGCATAATTGTTGAGCAAGTTCAAATGATAAAAGGATTTTGAGTAGAGGAGAAGGCAAATATTTTATAATTACGACTCTCATGGGAACTTAAACTGCGCATGGAATACATTATAAATTTAGTTTTATCAGCATTTAGTGTCAACGAATTTGTCGCCAACCAGCAGCGGCAAACTTGACTAAACCCTTGTTGAGCACATTTGAAAACTTCATTCCAGGTATCACCGTAGAAAGGGCTGTATCATTAGCGTACGATACGATTTTACTATTTTTTATTTTAGTTCACAGAGCTCATTTATATAGCAAAGAAACAGAGTTGGACTTAAAGTACTGCTTGGGGTACACCATATTTAATAAGAGATTCATTACACTAACCACTTCTCCTATTTCAACACGCCGGGTTCAGTTATTTATGTAATCTTGTAAAAGTGAAAGTGGTTCATTTCTTATTTGTTAGCTTTTCAATAAGTTTGGGAAAAGAGACTGTTTCGAACGCCTTTGCTAAATCTCAGAATGTGGTCAGACATTTGGATATGTTATCCAATTTTTTGGCTATAAAATCAGTTAATGCTTGCACAGCGTTAGCTGTGAATTTTCCCTTCCTGAAACCATATTGTGCATCGGAAATCAGGTTTAGGTATTCTAAATATCTTACTAGTCTAGTACTAATTATTGTATCAAATATTCTTGGAATACTACTATACTGTCAAGTATTGATAAAGGTTGAAATTTTTTTAAGCAGTCTCTTTCCCCACTCTTGTGTATTGGAAATCACAATTGATTTTTGAACGATGTCCGGAAAGATATCAAAGCTTAAATACCGATTTAGTAAGAGCGTTAGTGGCGGTATTATAAAATCTTTAATAACTTTTATCATATAAGATGTGATTTTGTCCCATCCAGCACTATATTAGCAATTTCTTTTTCGTTGGTGTCAGAGTGCAAAAGAATTACATGTAGATGGTTTGTCATATATGTCATTAATAATAGAAAGATTTTACCTACCATTAAAATCCTTATTCTGGTCCTGGAGTCCTCTCCGGGTTGTGAGAGAGCGTGGTTGTGAATTTGTTGCATTTCCGCCTTAATTCTGTCCATTTCGTGGCGCCACTGTCGCGTACACGTGGTTAAGTCAAACGAATGCTCCCGCTCACCGTCTATTTACCATTGTGCACCATTTCTTTTCGTCATTGCGTCTCACCAGGCAGGCCTCAATAGGCCCGGAGAGGACTTTAGGACTACAATAAGGATTTTAATGGTAGGTAAAATCTTTCTATTGTGGCCCCTACGTCCTCTCCGGGTTGTGAGACGTGTCTGTTATCACCTGGTGAGTGGTTCGGGTCTGCTTATAAATAAGTGCTTTATTAATGCAAACAAAAAGAATAAGGATGTGTTGATTAAATACCTTTGCAACGTATTCAAACTAAAAGAACGTAATCCATCATTAATATACACAAAAAAAATTAGGATTTATTGATTAGATACCTTATTCGAAAACTTATTAAATAATACATCTTAATTAAAGTGGTTGAAAACCGTAGACGAAACTAAACAACATTTTATACCTTGATCTTTTTAAATTATTTTATTATATTTCTCTTGAATTACCTATTTTAATCCTTTTTAATTTTAAATTAATTAAATTAATAAATTTAAGGAATTCAAATAAAGACATTCATAGCACACAAAAACATAATAAAACATAAAAAGTGATTATATATGTAGCCTAGTAGTTTTCTAAAGTGCTAGACGTTAGCTCAGAGCGTAGACTACGGGCTACAGTGCATGAACACGTTTTAAAATCTCTTCTATGAATTTGGCAGGTGATTGAACGGTATGTTGCTTACAGTCTACGCTAAACTACAGAGGGTCAAATTAACATTAGAAAAAAAGCAATAGAAAGTATTTGGATGTTCCAAATATCCAATTGGAACTTATGTAACAAATCTAGCTGTGCCGGCTTTTAATGTCGGCATCCTGTAGTATTTTACATTACATTTTTCGCACCAACGATACAAAGTGTTCAGTTAATAAATAATGCCAAATTTGACTGCATATCATCAGATGTAAGGAAATTTTTACGTAACCAAAACACGATACTCAATTTCATTATCTCTAACTAATTCTTGTCGGTGGGAGGTGCTTTCCGTATAAGCAGTAAAAAAAAACATGGAGTGAATGTAATAAAGAAACCTTGACTTGAAAAATAAATTGTGCCCAGGTGGAACCGTTTCAATAATTCTGCCTTTCTCGTTCCTTTAACGTTCTAAAGTATGAAAATAAAGAAATTACATACCAAAGATGTAAATATTATTGATGTATTAAATTTACCATCTACCTCAAGCACGGTGATATGAGTATAAGTATGGACCACTGTAAGTCACTAAAGCGACAATTTCTTCCGTCCAGTTTTTCATTCATTCATTCAAGAGAAGAAACTCTGTCCCCAAATCAGCATGCTTCCTGTTTCGATTAAACGACATTCGACGGGGGATGTCCACACATTGTTTATGTTTACTAAGTAATACTGATTATTCTGGTTTTGTAGTGGGTCACAAAAGGCATTTGCGCGTAGGTTTGCTCGCCAGAACGTTCGCTCCCAATATGGCTTCAAAATCTCAATTAAATACGCCAAGGTACCTTAAGTATCGAAGATGATAGAGGAAAGACTTAGGCCAGCTGGTGAGGCTATTGGTGGTCTTCACACATCATAGGATCATGTGATCTCGCTCGGAGGCAGATAGGTAAATCTCCTGAAAAGTTTCTCGCAAAGCGTGTGAAAACATACACATAGAGGATTTCCTCTGCATTCGACGTTCCTTTAGGGTATTTAAAGCCACAAGGACTAGCAAACAGCAAATGCTGTAAAATTCAGACTTCCTAGGAGGGACTTTACCCTCCTGGAAGAGTACAAGCTCTGATAACTCGTCAAATTGAGCCTTCTTAGGAGACTCTTCACCCTCCTAGAAGAATGCACGGGCAGAATACAAATACTGTAAAGTTCAGTCTCTGATCACTCATCAAATTAAGCCTTTCTAGAAGGGACTTTACCCTCCTGAAAGAATGCACGGCCAGAATACCAATGCTGTAAAATTCAGACTTCCTAGGAGGGAATTTACCCTCCTGGAAAAGTGCAAGCTCTGATCACTCATCAAATTGAGCCTTTCCAGAAGGGACTTTACCCTCCTGGAAGAATGCACGGCTAGAATACAAATGCTGTAAAATTCAGACTTCCTAGGAGGGACTTTACCCTCCTGGAAGAGTGCAAGCTCTGATCACTCGTCAAATTGAGCCTTCCTAGGAGGGAGTTTACCCTCCTAGAAGAATGCACGGCCAGAATACAAAACCTGTTAAATTCAGTCTCCCTAGCAGGGACTTAGGGTCCTGGACGGACGAGCGGCTAGAGATCACATAACTTCCTATAGTTAATAACCCCAGGAGGGACTTTACCCTCCTGGAAAAATGCACGCCCTGGGCCATCAAACTCGTCCTATATATAGAATTCTATTCCGTTTAAAATCTGCAACTCCTAGCGTTCCAAAAAATTTCTAAAACAAAAATTTCCCCTTGATTGTCTTATTTGTATTAATGATTATATTTACATGTTTAATATTAGAATTCCATAAAATTAACAACGTCTCGTAAACGGATTCACTATCAAAAAAAATACTAAACAAATTCACTGTCAGACCCTAATCTTCGTAGATTATATTATTTTAATCTGCTACCAAATTGGTTAATGGACCAAAAAATATAAATAGACTATATTTATAAATATCTTGAAAGGTAGATCCTGTCATTTTAATCCTGTTAATTGTACATTTTGCCCTGAATACTAATCTTCTTTTTCAAAAGAATTATTTCGGAATGTTAAATGTAACTACATACTTTTGCCCTTTTCAGAAAAAAAAAAAAAGAACACTCGGGGATTGTAATGATTAACAGGGGTTCCTAGCCCCTTATAGGTTAATTCATTATAATTATGCAATTTTGGACGTAAGTAAGTACCTACTCGGTTGAGGGTAGTTTTTTTTTCTTGCATAATTGAAACCAATTTACAAGTATTTATCGATTATGGCATTGCAACTTTAATATGATTGTAAGTCATTACAGAAAACCCGTATTTTATAAGAATTCAAACAATTTTCGTTAGTGTAGTTAGTTATTTCATTGCGAAATCCAGTTATTGGATCGACCGAGCACTTGCTGTCGCTAGCTTGACAAGGTTGGCGAGCTAAACTTCTGCGATACTGCTGGAAACGGTGCGGCGCTAGCGTGGCCAGCCCGCATTTGAGGGATTCGCACTTGCTTCATCGCGGTCTTTGAACACGACATTACACGGGACTCCGCGGATCTCCAGAGAATAGTCTATTGCGAAAGCGACGCCAAACGGCTTAACTATTGTCGCAGAATCACGGTTACTTAAAATAACGCTTTATTCTAAACTAATATCAATATTTTTATTCCCTAACCGATTTTAATTTGCGAGGCGGTACTGATGCCGACAAAATCCAACGACGCAATGTCGAAAATAAATGCACACTGGTAAGTAGACGGTGAGCGGGAGCATTCGTTTGACTTAACCACGTGTATGCGACAGTGGCGCCACAAAATAGACAGAATTAAGGCGGAAATGCATCAAATTCACAACCACGGTCTCTAACAACCCGGAGAGGACGTAGGGGCCACAATAAGTGTCAGCGAGGGTATATCCGTCAGAATTTTGCTAACTCGGCATTAATGTTGGCAAAAAAATATTTACTTAGTAAGAGTTAATATATTTTTTTTTTTTTATACCACTAAGGTGGCAAACAAGCACACGGTCCGCCTGATGGTTAGCGGTCACCGTGGCCTATGGACGCTTACAACACCAGAAGTATCACTCGCGCGTTGCCGACCCTACAAAAATTCAATAATATTTATATTGATAATAATACTGATATAAAATAAAACTAATAATTCAGGAGTCTCTTTGATTGCTAATTTAAAATTTTTAATAGATTGGTAATATTTTTAATCGTAGCCCATATTTTTTTCGTATTTTTGGTCATTGTTCATTGCCGATTTGAGTTCATTGTTTTCATATTGTCGTTTGCGTTTTTTTAACAATTGCAAAAGTTGCTGTAACGTGCGTAAGTTACTTTTAAAATTTCGTTTGCAGGTTTCTTTCAAGTTTTTATACAGCGTAATAGTCCATTCGTCATCTATGGTTTTACTAAGATTTTATTTCTGAAAAATGTGACATTCGTGGTATTTTTGGTATTAAAACTCTGTAAGTATTTAACTAATGTGTCTATAGCTTGGTTTATATTTGATATTTGGTATATAGGACTGAAATCGGTATTTTTAAAATGTTCAAGTAAATTATTAAAAGAAAATTATTTTTTATTTAATTTGTTTTTCTTTTAATAAAAATTTAGTTTTTTAAATAATATGGTCAAGACAGCCTCGTGTTAATGAGAGCTTTTTCAGATAATTATTTGAAATTCGACACGATTCAGATATATTTATGTTTATGTCACCAACTATAAATATATTTTTGTAAGCTGCGACTTCTCAAAAGATTTAAGTAGTGCACTCAAAAAAAAATCTGTATTTGTGCACATTGTTGCACAAATAAAACGTCGGTGCCGGTAAAAGCTTATAATAACTGTATCCTTTCCAAATTTTAGTAAGCAAGCAGTTTGTTGTGCGAATTTCTAATTATTATATTATTTATAGGGCCATATTATAGTACAAAGTAAAAAAAAACGGGTTTCACTCCGGTAGTGCCGGAAGAAGTGTAAACTTGAATATTAACTATTTAATTTTTCCTGTACTAGCTATTTCCCATCACTTCGTATACATATTTATTTATTATAAATAATAATGTTTGTTTATTTACTTTTTTGACGTAGTATATTTAACATCTCAGTCTGTTAAATAATTAAAATCCCATATCCAACCTCCCTGTACTATTCATAATCGCCATTTACTTAAAATAAAAACTAGCTCCGTCTTACGAATTTTCAATCAGGTCACGTGTCCTGACGCGAATTTAACGTTTTTTACCCATCACAAAAAAAGTGCACAACGCCACTAAAAAAGTTTTCAAAAATAAATTATATTTTTACTATGCTAAGATTAACTAACTGACAGATTTGCGAGGTGCACAAAAGCGAATGCTGAAACCCTGAGAAAGCTGATATAATAAAAATAAATATTCTTTATAGTATACATCCAACAAATAACTTATATAAGGAGCACTAATTATAAGATGCAATGAACAATAGGCGGTGTTATCGCCAAGAAGCGATTTCTGGCACACAACCTATGGCTAATGGAAAATTTAAATAAAGAGTATAATAATATAAGGTCGTATTTTTGCAACCAAATAGATATATGCCATATTCCTGTCGTACGTATTATTCTGTCCCCGGTCTCTGCTTCAGAAGCAACGTTACGATGAACTGCTCACCCTGTCACGCAGGTCTAAAGTGGTTGGTGATAAGTGGCTGTCCGCCACATTTTAATGTAGTCAGGTTTCAAAGTCAAAGTCAAAGTCAAAATGGTTTATACAAATAAGGATTTTACAATCACTTTTGAATCGTCAAAGTTATAAAATATTATTTTTTGAACCCTCCCACCTTCCCGCCGGTTCACAATGTTGTTGATTTCTACCGAGAAGAATCCGGCAAGAAACTCGATAGATACTCTTTTAAAAACACTATCAATAATACAAATAAACTAAAATACAATTAATGTTTTAAATAAAAAACTTTTAGTCGTACAATTTTATGTTAGTTCCATTTTAATTTGGTTTACCTATGCATCCTGTAATTGAGCATCATCAGTCCCAAGGACTTTTATCATTTACATAGTCTGAAATATTGTAGTATGCCTTTTTACAAAGTACCTGCTTGATAAAAGATTTAAATTTACTGATTGATAGATTTTGAATTTTATTGGGAACTTTGTTGTAAAAGTGTATACATTGCCCCATAAAAGAGTTACTTATTTTGTGTAGACGTGTATCATGCACCAACAGCTTATTTTTACTTCTAGTATTTACTTTGTGAACGTCAATTTTCTTGCTCAAACTATTGATATTTTTATGTACATATAAAAGATTTTCATATATGTACTGCGACACTAAAGTTAAATTTTTTACTTCCCTAAACCTATCCCTCAGAGATATCCTAGATCCTAATTTATAAATAGCAAGAATTGCCCTTTTTTGTAACAAAAATATTGTATTTACATCAGCAGCGCTACCCCACAATAGGATACCATATGTCATTAAACTATGGAAATAGCTAAAATATACTATTTTTGCAGTGTCGACATCGGTCAATTGCCTTATTTTCTTGATCGCATACACAGCAGAGCTAAGTTTTTTGGCTAGGTTATGAATTTGAGGACCCCATTGAAGTTTGGAGTCCAGCGTTATGCCAAGAAAGACTGTTGAATTAACAAGTTCTAATTGCTCGCCATTAATATTAATACATGTCTGTCTCTGACTAACATTTGGTAATGTAAATTTAACACATTTGGTTTTTTTTTCATTAAGTAACAAATTATTAGCGTTAAACCAATTAACAATTTTAGAAAGGGCATTATTTAATTCATTATAATATGTCTGTCATCTCTTAACTTTAAAAAGAAAAGAGGTGTCATCAGCAAATAAGACAATGTCATGGTTTTTTACATGATATGGTACCTACTTTGATTAATTAAATAAAAAAAAATTAAAAATAATTTAGTTTTTGCTTTTGCCATACAAAACATCAATTTCGTATGTAAGGACTTAATATTTTTTATTATAGAATAAAAATACTCTAAAATATTTTCAGTTCCGTGATATAAGTTACAATAAAATCTCTACCTAATACTTTCGCGAGATTAGTATCGTACCTAACGAAAAGTCCTATCGTTAATTCTTATCAAAAGGTTTAAACTTTTTTGGTGTTTTAGTATTATTAACCATATAATAACAGCATAATGTTATTTTTTAATAATTTAACGAAAAAAAACTGGTGTAGCTCGGGCAATTGAAACTAAAAATGTCTTGTTTCCAGAAAAAACTGTAACAAATTCGAGAATAATGACTAGAAGAAAAGCAATTGTGAAATCAATATAATATTATATTGATTTAACAATTTCTGTCATCATTATAATAAAGTTTCCGATAAGCCCAGATTCTTTTCTGTATAACGATACAATAAATTCATTGATTGGCTAACAAATTCTATTAAAAATTAATAAAAATTGGCAACTGTTTCATGAATATAATCAAATCAAACAATATTTATTCAAATAGGTTTCTGAGAGAACTTTTATATCGTCGATAATATCTTACTGGCCTGTCTCAAATTTCTTAATCAAAATTATAATCAAACGCCATTACATACTTTATTCAAATATTTAAAAATGATATTTAGATATCATTTTACTGCAAAATAAAATACAAGAAAAAATTACACAACTCATGCAAAACAGTTTTATTAGAAAATTAGAAAACAGTGACATTAGTCGTTTTCAAAGTAACCGAAATATTAAAAGTTTTTTTAGTTCTATGCTCGACATTCAAACTTTATATAAGTGATTTATACATAAAGCGATGCTGTGAAAATTAAAGAACTACTTTCGATAAGAAAAATGGTTTCCCAAAAACTTTATAATTAATTGATTCAATTTATTTTATATTTAATTCTTATACAATAATTTGATTTAATCTTAAACTTTTCATTTTTAAATGAAACACAATTTCACGTTCGATTGCTACATTCAAAGTTTAATTGCTATACTACAACTGATAATTGGGCTTTATTTTCACCTAGCCGCCGTTCTCTACTGAAAACTGCTGAAATATTATTCCTATAAAGCTATGAGCTCCTGGTACTAACGTCGCCAAGTTACAATATTAGCGCCGCGCCTCCACCTGAAAATATGTACCGCCGCCTGAAAAAATGTACCGCCGACTGAAAAATCGGAACGAGCACTCATTCGATTACTATACGGTTTACTCGAAAGCCGAAGAACAGTTATTTTATGTTATGCGTCTTATAAAGATTTCAGAACAAAAATGTTTCTCTGAAAACGTAGGCGGTTTTTTTACTATTTATTGTGTTAATCTTTTTTTTTATTTCCTAGTTAATAAATGAAAGTAGTGAAGTGAAGATAAGTCAGACAGACGTGCGCGCCGTAACAACCTAGATGTTCACTCTGGGATTAAAATAATTAAGACTCCGCTTGTGATCTTTATTTTCGAGTAGTTTAGTTTAAGTCTTACATTGAAGCAATTTGGGGTGGGTTTTATTATAACATAATACAAAAATAATAGATATTATAAGTACATTAGTTTTAGCTTTATTGCCCTTTAAACGTTAAGTGCCCCATCTCAACCCCCCTTCTCCTTTTTTATTTTTTATATCACTACGGTGGAAAAGAATCTTACAGCCCGCCCGATGGTAAGCTATCCCCATTCAACGGTCAACGATCACTGTTGACTGTGTCCTACGTAAGAGACAAGTTGATTGAACTAATGTGTCATTTATATTTTGAACAAAACTGTCTGTTTGATTCAATTCCAGTGCCGTGGTGGGATTTACTTTAAATCAATATCTAAATCTTGTTTAGAATAGTCGGTTTCTGGGTCACCGGTCGCTCGAAGGTTCTGTGCCGTCGTTGCTATTTATCGCTAAATAAAATTATATACTTACTTTTTAGTTAAAGATGCGGACCTAAACACAATTCTTAAAAGTACAATAAAAACTAATTGCAAAAAAAAACTATAAATAAAAAAAACTGTACCAAATTGTCTTAATGGGGAAGTTTATTGATATTCGTATAAACAGTAACAACTGGTACAGTGTTTCTGCGTATCATACCATGATAGTACATACGTATCATACCATGATAGTACATACGTATCATACCATGATATTACATACTTATTATACCATGATAGTACAGTGTCAATAATTTAAGTGTAGGTAATAAACACAATCAAGCAGAAAGGTTAAATTTAGTAAATTATTGTCAGAAAATATTTAGATTCCTCACCAGTCTTGTGTACAATTTAAAATATGTCCAGTAAAAAGGACCATAAAATTTACAATAAATATAAAATTTCAGTCAGCTCAGTTTTTTTGTTACAGACAACTGAATTTCTTATTCCTTCTGCTTTAGAATTAATATTATTATGGTTTTAAATTTAAATTTTAATATTAAATATATTAAATATGTTTAAATAATAAAATATTTCTATTTTGGGTTTCGAGCATTGCCACCACAATTTTTTTTTTATACCACTAAGGTGGCAAACAAGCCTACGGTCCGCCTGATGGTTAGCGGTCACCGTAGCCTATGGACGCTTGCAACACCAGGGGCATCACTCGCGCGTTGCCGACCTTTCAGAAATTTAATAACTTCTTTTTTGAAGAACCCCATACTGTAGTCCTTAGAGAAAACCTTGGCAGGGAGCTCATTCCACAACCCAAGCGTTTGTGGGATGAAGTTTCTCTGAAACCGCACTGTACGCGACAATTTCGGTTCTAAAGTGTAAGAATGAATTCCCTGCCGATGGCGAGCGGTGCGATGGTAGAAAGTAGCCGTGGGCATCATTTCAAACAATTCATCAGAACACAACCCATTGTACAAGCGGTAGAACACACACAGGGAGGCAAAGTCTCTCCTTAGACTTAAGGGCTCGATACCGCAATTGAGTTTGAGATCGTCGACAATTCTCACAGCCCGTCGTTGAACCGAGTCAAAAGGGCCAAACTGGTATCCGAGTGCACCCGCCTACACTTCTTCTTCTTTACAGGGTATAAAAACCGAAGCTTAATATTATCTAAGCTATCTAAAGTGTCCCACTGTCTGCACGTCACAGACAATATTTACAAAACATTCAGAATGGCTCAGATCGATTTTCTTTTATAACTTGCACCATGACTTGATTACTACCAGAGATGGCAGCAGTACCCCATATGGGGCCGGACTTGCGACTTGTAAAGCAGCAACCTTTGCCCTGACGTGAAGTACTGCTTCGCTCTGTTGAGTACACCAAGTTTTTTGGACGCGTGTCTTTGAAGGGTTGAATCGAACCAAGTTTTCCCGTCCTCAGTCAGAGAGACCTTGGACAGACCGATCTCGATTTGAGACAAAAGTTTTGATTGATTTTTCACCATTTTGCTTTTATTATATTAATAAAATATTTATGAATAAAGCAACATGTCTAATAAGTAAACTGTATCGATTAGCAAAGGTTATAACAAACTTCTCTCCTTTTTTACATTAATCAATTAGGACTTTTTATAAAATCTAAACTTTATTACTTCATAGCTTTTAATAGCTTATATTATTATTAAAACGGCTACGCTAACAAAACGTTACACTATCTGCAAGCTGCCATTACAGCCAGGAAAATGTAAACTCAAAATAGACGCGACTTCAAACGTTCGCTGTAACCGTGAACAATCTGTAACTGTAACATGCTGAAACTTTACACCTACAGATCTATGATCGCCTGGTACTCGCATCACTCACTACACTATTACAGGATTGCCTGAAAAATGCTCTGAAAAACATGCTCTCTCACTCACGGATCTGTGGACACTGAAATACTGCAGACAATCGCGAAGTGAAATCGGTGACATCGGTTTTTTATGTTTACTACAAATGATTTCATATTATTTTTCCATACATAATACGTGTTGATTAAAACTTAGTTCATAATATAAAATACAGTGTTGCAGTGCGGCAGAAGTCAGAATTTCTGTCCAAATAGATACTTCGTTTATAATCAAAATTATCAATTGTATAATCAAGGAATAAGCATCACATTTCACGAAAATCTTACTGACTGAAATATCCGGAGCTAAAATTTTCACTGTTTATCACGATAGGACCTTGTAAAAATGACTGATAGTGATGAACCGTGAATCATTTTTAAAACAGATTCTAAGTGATTTGGTATAATCATTATTAAAATAAAAATTAACCTTTTAGTTTTACTATTGTTTTTATTAATAGACTTAGCTCCAATTTTAACAGAAGATTGGTTGTACGTCCTTTATTTATCCACGTGAGATGAAGAGGAAGGACGAGGGCGTTTATTTTCGTTTTTTATATGGAGTTAGTACGTAATTGTAAGTTTCACTTCTGCCGCTAAATTTGTATATTAGTATGTTTGTAGATATCAATGCGAAGTGGGGATAAGTGTGATGTGATGGGCTTACGTATTTACGTAACTTAAGTATAAATAAAGTCTTGCGATTTGTATTCGTTATTAACAAGGCGTGGGATAGTTAATAGTAACAAATGTTGGAAAAATAGCGGCACCATTTGTATCACTTAGCGATTATTGGCGACGCCATTTGCATACAGTCAATAAAACACTGACGTCACAACAAATATATTTATAGATGTCTTTGAATCTATTTTCATGAAAATTTTACAGAAAGTCGTATGTGAAGTAATTACACTACCATACAGAATAAATGTGTCTCTCCAGTTACTGATCAATTAATGTATATATATAATTCAACTGTACGTGTGTATGTCACTGTACTCTTCCTAAACGGCTGGACCGATTTAAATGTTTTTTTTGTATGCCTTTGGGTGGCGCCCTGGATGGTTTAGAGTCACAAATCAGCCCGGTAGATGACCCTGCAGTCGGTATCATGCAGGAACAACGTCTGCCCGGTCAGCTGGTAAAAATATATGATACTAGCTGCTTCCTTCTCCTTTGCTCGACCATGCTACGAGTATTACTTCGTTTTCCCTTAGGGCTTTTTTTTGCTTTTTGCTTAGCTCTTAGGGGTCGAAGCGTGATGTTAAATAGCATATAGCCTTCCTTAGGAATAGGGCTATTAAATACAAAAAAAAAAATAGGTTTTGTAGTTCCAGAGATAAGCGCGGTAAAACAAAAAAGAAACCAGCCAAGTGCGAGTCTGGCTCGCGCACTGAGGGTTCCGTACAAACTAATTATATGTAGATAGCTCTTACATCATGAGATTAAGTCTCCTAGGTCAACGGGAATACCCCATAGATTTTGATTTATTTGTGTTACAATATGCGATAAAAAAAACCGTATTTTTGGCATATTTTTCATTCAGATTGACTTAAAAGCTTGCTTTTTTATCAGCATTAGGTGCTCGTAGACTTTGTTTACTATTTGATATGAATTTCAACTTGATAACTTCACGCGTTCTTAAGTAAAAGGGTCTTGACAGACAGACCGATACACTTTTTTAAAAATGTGATGTAACTACAAATTAACGAATTTTGGATTTTTTCCTATATCTGAGATGTAAGAACTTGCTTTATGTCAAATTTCATGATTCTAAGGCATCGGGAAGTACCCCATAGGTTTTGATTTGTTTGTGAATGCCAAAATATACGACAAAAATGGCCGTTTTTCCGCCGTATTTTTTTACTGAGTTGACTTTCACGCATGATTTTCGTACAGCTTCAAGCAACTGTAGACCTGAGTATTTGATATTAATTTCAAGGTAATAACTTTACGCGTTCCTGAAAAAAAAGATCTTGACAGACAGACAGACAGACAGACGGACAACAAAGTGATCTTATAAGGGTTCATATTCTCCTTGTGAGGTAACAAGAAATAAACTCTTTATCTTTTTTTTTAATATTAGTATAGTTATAAAAAAAGTTGTGCGCCTTATTGTGTAGGGTATCGTTGGAATGTTCTTCGACAATGTAACCTTTATTTGGTACATTCTGCAAGTAATAAAATTAATAAACCATCTCTGACTTTAAGCTGTGTGTTTTACAAATCCGAAAAATCAAAATAATCATTACAATTTTTTTATACCACTTAGGTGGCAAACAAGATTACGGTTCGTCTGATGGTAAGCGGTTGTCAAACGTGGGGCATCACTCGCGCATTTCCAACTCTTAAAGAATCTAATAACTTCTTTCTTAAAGAACCCCATACTGTAGTCCTTAGAAAAAACCTTGGCAGGGAGCTCATTCCACAACCCAAGCGTTCTTTAAAAAATAATTATTTTAAACAAAATCGGTTTTAGTTTTTTTGTTATATACAATAAGTGCAATGTTGTTCTACGCACACTACACATTACACGCACATTAACACATCGAAAACAAAAACAATAAACCTAAACATTGCTTTATACTGTACAAATGTATTATACATAGGTTTATGATGTACTTTTTTTAATAAATTAATTCTATACAAAAGCAAAAGATAAATAGCAAATTAAAAAATGTTTGTTTTGTAAATGTAGCCTTTTTTGTTTTAACTTACCCTGCATCTAATTACTAATGGTGATTTTCTTGAACCAATAAATATCGTTAAATCTTAACAAGATTGATTTGTAGACGTTTATGGTATTTTTATAAATTATGTAACTAAAAATTCCATTTATTTCAAATGACAGTACATTTTATCACCGTCGAAATCCTTCTTTTTTATTCCTAGCTTGATTTTGCTTAGTCTTTAGATAATTTCATTTTTTTAACGTTATGTGAAGCGTGCATACAAATTTTTAGTATGCAGCTTTCGCTTTTTATCGGGGGAGGGACAGGGGGGGGGGGCTTTTCCCCCTTTTAACTTATCTTATGTATGGCAACCTCGTATTGTTTATGAAGAAAAATGCTGTTACAGATTTTTCTTCAGAAAAATTCTAGGCATAACAGAAAATCATTAACTGAGAGAGTAATTGACTTCTAAATTTTTACGGTAAGTGAATTCTAAATGTCAGTCTACCGAAATTAAATGAATCAATTTAATTATGTGGCTGAGTAACTGATTTATCAAAGCGGCGGTATCTCAAGTGGCACTCGATAAGCTGAGTCCACACCAGCCCGGCCCTCTTATCACACCGCTTGCGTCATCACCAACTCTCACTACACTTTATTATTTTTTATCAGGAATGGTTTATTAGCTGCTAGGTTGTCCTAGACTTCCCACACCAAATTGTGAAGTGACCTCCAAAGTCTCCGCGATCTATAGTAACAGTAGGTATGATGTATAATATCTACCCAATCCCACTATCCCACTTCCCACTACAACATTGCAAATGCAAAAGTTGGGATGTTTGTTAATCAATCATTCTTCAACTACTGGACGGAGCGTAATGAAACATATAGGTTGGACAATTCAAAAGTTCCCGCGGAAATAACAATAACATTTGTTACTCAATCCTGCTGCAACCGAGCATCCAATTGGGCTCCAGCAGGAGACTGAAACCGAATTCCACTTGAACGAACCATAGCTGCAGCTATAGTTTGCTAGCAAACTTCTTCAGTATAATCAAAGAGTTTTTGTAAGAATCCTACGCCGTTAACCACATTTGGGACGAGCGGAGCAGCTGGCAAAATCTAATATCTATCTATATACATAATAAATTATTATAGCAACCGATAGACGTTTTCCTGCCTGAACGACCTTAGCTTGCCTTGCTATAAGCGGGTTCAGCAAACGATGATATGAAAAATCATATGCATTATCGATCAGAGGCGGCTCGAGACAATTTTTAATGGGTGTTCACTAAAAAACAAAAGAGGAATTGCTTAAATGTTAACCTTTTATTATTCGATTTATCACTTAAATTAATTCGCCTATTTTACAAACGCGCGTCGAGCGTATATGCTTTCGTGTCATATTTTGTTGAGTTACTAAAAGCTTTTAGAACTGTTTAATCACATTTTATTTTGCTATAGTCACTCATTAGACAACAAACATAGGTTTGCATTTATTTAATTTGTTAATCAATAACTCGCGCACGAACTAAAACATTTATTATGATAGGTAAGAGCGGTAACAGCGCGCCCCGGTCAGACTAAAGGCGGGAGTCAAGCTGCCAACAGTATTTATCTTTACATAGGGCTAGGCACCGGCGCTCCACATTCTTAAATTTTCATACAAAATCTTCTGTTTCACGTGTGAGACTATTTCGAACTTTCTCTTTCACACTCTTTCACTTCGATTTTAGCTTAAACTCTCTGTACTGAAATTCGTGTCATAGGAGCGCAATTTTTAGGGCTCCACTTAGTGACACAGTCTCCTCAGTGCAATTCCATACTAAATCTTGAGTTAACTGTGTGTGTAAAGAATGTTTTAGTAAAATGCTATTGCACGCCTCATAAGCGGAGCGGTGAGGTAGTGCTCTACTCTCGACATGTCAAAAAACCCAGTCTTTCGAAACTTAAATGACGTTTTTTTTTTTTTAATATAACACTTACAGGATAATATGAGTGCACTAATATGAAGTTAAATAATCTGTCTAGCACATATGGTACATTTTATAAACAATTAATTTGTTTAATATAATAAATAATAACATTAAAACTAATCATTCTTGGACGTCCGTGAGTCTGTGTTTATGTGACCATGTATGTGGCAGAGAAATTGGTCGAAAAATTCATCTTACCGGAATACTTTTGTTTTTAATATATAAAGTATTACACTGTGCTGATTCCTAGTTAATATTAGCGTTCTAAGTACTGTCGTTTAATTATAATTTATAAAAAACTAATATACCACTGTATACTGTATATCTATATATATATATTTTATTTTTATTTTATAGTATATTTTTTCCTCACCTTATTTGTTATTTTATTTTAAAAAACTTGAGTTTTAGTTTTAGATTTTTTTTTTAAATGTGAATGACCGCTATGAGGCGTGCACTTTTGGATTTTCCAAATTTTTTAACAAAACGATTATTTTAAGTAAAATATAAAATATATTGTTTCTTAAGTAGATAATTACTTATAGGAGTGCTCCATAGGACGAGCCGCCTCTGTTATCGATAATAATCCTAAAAAATATTAAATAAATCTTCAAAAAATAAAAACGATTCTAACACTATTGCCGCGCAACCTGACCGGGTCCAGTTGTTAATCTAAGCTATTCAAGGACCAATTCAAATACACACAAAAATTACATAAAAACGTTTAAGTCCGTGAGTCCGTGACTTACACAAGTGCAGAAAAAATATCGCCCAATACTGATGTGTCACTCACGCTCACGCTGGACTGTAGTTGTTGGTGAAAAAACGCTGTCTTCTACATTGTTATGTGGGTGTGTATCTAACACAGGCACAATCCTATCGTGATCCGGTAACTTTTGTTTCATAACATAAAAATTAGTATTAAGAATTTTCGTTGAAAATTAAACGAATTACTTGTTTTGGGCATATTTGATCCCAAAATAGGGAATAGAACTTTCTATCCGGTTGATTCTGTAAATAAAACAAACGACGTAATTCAGCATTCTTTGAAAATCATCGTCTGGAGCCAAATCCAATTATGCTGTAAGTCAACGAAAGGATCATAGCTGGATGGTGTACAGAAATTACATTTATTATTAAAATAATAAAATAATAATCACAATCAAACTAGCAATAATTGTACTTTTCTTTCTGTCTGTCTGTCTCTGTATCAAAATCGCGACAGAAAGATTCATGTGGGAACTTTCAATTGGAATAAAAAGTTGAGTACATTTTTTCCTATTCCTATCCGAAAAAGTCGCGTAAAACCGTTGCTTAGTAATAACGTTAAGGAAATCAATTCTCTTCAATCAATTTTCTTTTTTTTAGACTTGATTAACAACTTCCATATTCCGAACTTTAAAACTTCTTTAAATTAAAATAAAGTAATATAGCCTTTGTTACTAAAAGATAGTGTAACTTTCTATAGTGTAATTCTTATAATCGGTAATATAAGTGTAGACAGATATACTGACACAGTCATTTAGTATAAGCATTAAATACTAAATAGTTTAAAATAATAATAAATATTTTTGGACATTACACACAGCGCCGTCTGGCCCCAAAGTAAGCAGAGCTTGTGTTATGAATACCAGACAACGGATACATATCATACATAAATACACCGAGACTCAAAGACAAACACAAATGTTTGTCCAGTGCAGGAATCGAACCCACACCCTCTGCTCAGTAGTTTAGCCACACTACCAACTTGGCTGCGAGGGAATCAAAAAACAATAGACAACAATAACAATTAAACTATTGTACAATGCTTTTTTTTTCATATTATTGTAGAAATATTTAGCGGTTAAACCCAATTGCTGATTAAGGCATGTTATAATCAATATTAAATCCACTCTTTAGCTCCTTGATGACGTTTATAATTTAACTGTGCAGGTATTCACTATTGTAGCAAGGTTTAAGATTGGTAATAAGGTTTTAAATAATCCATTGTATACCATATTTTGATCTCTATTTTATTCCAAAGAGCACAAGCAAAGTTTTAGGTTAAAGCAAAGTAATTGATAAACTCACGGGTCCTCCGTAATCGTACCCCAGCTCCAAAGCCAACAATTGTGCCATTTCTTCATCACCATCCACTTCCACTGTCCACTCATTCAGGAAACTGCTGGCGTTCTCCAATCCAATGTGAACACCTTGAAAATTATGATCTCCGTGTCCCCAAAAGTTATGATTAGAAAATGACACAACTAGCGAAGCTGAACTCGCTACTAGAAAAATAGTTCGGAACATTTTTCAGTTTACTTGTAGTTTTTATTAGAAAATTCGAATTATATAAATCGGTATTTTTTCGAATTATATAAATCGGTATTTTTTTAACGGTTGAGAAAAACGGTGTTTCCGAGCCGTGCTTACCGAAGAGTGAACACTGTTCAACTTAAGGCAACTTAGAAATCAGCGCAGCTTTTATACATCCAGCAATTTTGTTTCGGTTTGTCCATTATCTTATTTTTCGCTAAATTAAAAATATCGCTTTAGTATCTAAGGTATCTAAAGGGTTTGTTAACTAAAAATGTTATCGAAAAAAGCTTTTTTGAAGAAGTGAGAAAAGCAGGTTAAGTGCGGGTCGTACACGTTTCAAGTAAGGGTTCCCTCCAATGATAATTATTGCGGATTTCTGAAAAACCTATAAATCGATTTTGTTCAAATTAATTTTCGTTGAATTTCATTTTTTGGAACAAGCAGTTATAAAATTGAATTGGGGAGAGGAAACATAATTTTTTTAAACTTTGTAAACTATAAATCTTAAAAAATATTAAGTAATAGAAAAAAAAATAGGAAATTTTAAAAGACCTATCTAAGGACACCCCAAACGATGGTGGTCGAAAAATATTTATCCCTCAAGTTCCAGAGTAGGTAGAGCTCTACTAAAAAATCCTAAACCTAATGTTATTACAAATTTGTATTTGAATACGGAACCCTAAAATGTGTGTCAATAATATGATAATACTTATATTCATATACTTTAATTAAGTTAGGTGTGAAACTGAAGTTTTCTTAAATACACTGAAGTTTTTTTGTCGTATATAAATTTCATATTCAAAATTTTAAATAGAGAAAAGAGACAGTTTGTTCGGCATGGACAGTTTGTTCGGCATGTACAGTTTGTTCGGCATGGACAGTTTGTTCGGCATGGACAGTTTGTTCGGCATGTACAGTTTGTTCGGCAGGGACAGTTTGTTCGGCAGGGACAGTTTGTTCGGCATGTACAGTTTGTTCTGCATGTACAGTTTGTTCGGCAGAGACAGTTTGTTCGGCATGTACAGTTTGTTCGGCAGGGACAGTTTGTTCGGCATGTACGGTCATTTGCAATAGTCCATACATAGTGTAAAGGTTAAAATTTCGTGGAGCCATTCTGTGAATCTCGCACTCACACATTAACATTATCAGAACTGTCAATAATATTAACCTTAGTTTTCTTTATACCAACCAGTTTATTTTAACAGTTCTTATATCTTTTGGTTTCTTAACCTAACAAATTAATTAGGTGTAAACTTTAGTGTTGTTATACATACGTATTGTTTATTTCGCATTAAATGTTATCTGCCCGGTGGTGTGATCCGTAAGAGCTGTGACTTAAACCGGCAAGCCTATGTTTCAAATCACGCTGTTTCCGTTTTGAGTATTTTTGTTAGGAATAACTTTTTTTTTATGTTTTGACATCTAGTTCTCTCTGAAAAGGACGAACTTTGCAAGAATTAAAACACATGCAATCAAATAAAAATGGTTTTTATTAAAATTTTATAAATCATAAATAATGTTTTTGATAAATGTCTCTTTTTTCTATATATATATTTTTCCTATGGTTATAGTTTAAGTATCCGTTCGTCGTAATGAAAAGAAAATTGAAACTTAACCATAACAATAAAAAAAATACAAGTCACCATTCATTCGGTAACGCTGCTATATTTTGAAAAACAACAAAGTAAAAAAAAATATGTCATGTCTTAGATATATTGAAATGTAAAAAAATATCTGTAAGAGAAAAAGTACTTTATTTTTAGGGTTCCGTACCCAAAGGGTAATTAGCGGAACCCTATTACTAAGACTCCGGCTGTATCTTATGAACCGTGATAGTTAGACAGTTGAAATTTTCACAGAAGATATATTTGTGTTGCCGCTATAACAAAAAATATTAAAAAACAGAACAAAATAAATATTTTAGGAGGCTCCCATACAACAAACGTGATTTTTTTGCTCGATTTTACTCGATATTGATAACGGCAACAGATAGACGCTTAAAATATTTACTGAATATTTAGTTATATAGTTACTTTAAAAATAAACAATTAAATTAAAATAAAACAAAAATTTAAGGGGGGCTCCGATACCACAAACGTCATTTTTTTGCCGTTTTTATAGATAATGGTACGGAACCCTTCGTGCGCGAGTCCGACAATTACAGCAAGCAAGCGCCGCCGCATAGATCCGACGATATTAGAACAGATCTGTTTCTCTAATATTGTCCCAAATTTCTACACAGTGAGCCGTAATGACTCTGTAGTTCTTTCATTTCGCATGTCCCATCTTTGCACCATCAAACCCCATAGGTTTTCTATGGACCAGCCGCAGTCATCCACCCCCACATATTAAGTGATATCCGTCCAGATTCCATATTTGAGACAACATTACTAGACACTAAGGTAGCAAACAAGCTTACGGTCCGCCTGATGGTAAGCGGTCACCGTAGCCTATGGACGCTTGCAACACCAGGGGTATCACTTGCGCGTTGCCGACCCTTCAGAAATCTAATAACTTCTTTCTTGAAGAACTCCATACTGTAGTCCTTGCAGAAAACCTTGGCAGGGAGCTCATTCCACAACTTAAGCGTTCGCGGGAGGAAGTTTCTCTGAAACCGCACTGTACGCGACCATTTAGGTTCTAAAGTGTGAGAATGAATTCCCTGCCGATGGCGAGTGGTACGATGGTAGAAAGTAGCCGTGGGCGTCATTTTGAACAATTCCTCAGAACACAACCCATTGTTCAAGCGGTAGAACACACACAGTGAGGCAAAGTCTCTCCTCAGACTTAAGGGCTCGATACCGCAAGTGAGTTTGGAATCGTCGACAGTTCTCACAGCCCGTCGTTGAACCGAGTCAAAAGGGCCAAGCTGGTATCCGGGCAAGCTGTTCTGCATACCGGGTTCCATTTCTGCGCCACAAATAAACCCTCCCGTTTTTAGATGATACGAACGACTTCTCATCGGTGAATAATGTGTGCTCCCAGTCAAAATCTAAATACTCCCTTGCAAACAACAATCTATTTTTTTTATGGGTATTAGTTAAAAACGGTTTTTTAGGTGGCTTTCTATGATGCAATCCTTAAATATGCAGAGCTCGACGAACCGTGTGTGTAAAAAATGTTCCCAAACACAGCAGTCGGTATGAAACCACTGTTCCACCATAAATCTTCTTTGAGTCGCATCAATGTGCCGCGAGAGTCCACTTCGAGGTCGAGTTGATAAAATCCCCTCCTCTTGGTTGCGTGAGACCCAACGCTTTACGGTAATCCACTAAAAACCAAATAGCCTGATTAAAATAAAAAAAATTCAAACTACTGAATTATATTTTAATTTTTTTTTCTTTTTTCTTTTTTTTTCTTTATTTTTTTCTTATGTGTTAACGTTAAAATTGGCCAATTGCAACTCGACTCTCGCACCGTCACACCGAGGGTTCGGTAACACCGCAGAATGCACAAGTCCGATTCGACTACCGCACCGTAACACCGAGGGTTCCGTAATACAGCAGAATGCACATGTCCGACTCGCACTTAACCTATCTAATTTTTTTGTTCTGTTACTATAGAGCTTAGGTAAATACACTATAACACTTTTTTTAATTTAAAGCCAAACATACAAATGAATTAGCGTTTTGACGTTAAAGCAAAAACATGTTTCTTTTGTTATTTGTTAGGTCCCTTAAATCCGCCATAATTTTTTTATTAATTTCAGGTTACTACCTACATCGTTCTAAAATCCTTAGTTAGTCGCATGAAGTCTCTAGTGACCCTAGTGAATCTAGAAAATAAAAATATGATATAATAAGAAATAAATAAAACAAACCATTTAATATATGTATAATTAAAAAAATTAAAAATAAACTTATGAATGGAAAACAAAACTAGTCGCGACTAATTTGCGCACTATGCGGAAAGTTAGGAAGCTAGAAAGAGCGGTAGCGCACTCCGAACACTCTAACACGTATTTCTTTTATTTGAATTTATGTCCGAGATCGGATAGACAGACAGACAGGCGTCGGTACAGTAATAGTTTTTTCTTTTCTTCGACGTCTTTTGTGAAGAATAGCAAGATTGTTCATCACAGTCATTCGAAATCTTTATCTGGGGAAAATTTTGATATTTTTTGGAAGTTCGGAAAACAGACTACTAGCGCTACTTAGCATTTGAAAATAAATATCGATTAGTTAGTGATTAGGTCAGTGGAGCGCTGCGTTCGGCGCGGCCATGAGCGCATCCCGCCGCCGCCTCGGCCGCCACAGTGTAAATAAACTATCTCTAGTAATAGGGTGACCATCTAAAAACTAATTCATGGAAATTGTAACTTATTAGCTTTTTTTAGGGTCCGTAGTCAAACAGCAATATAATAAAAAGAAATCCTTAGCTAAGGTCATAATTTATTCGAAATTTCGAACAAGTAGGGTCAATGATCTCAAACGTATATTTTAATATGGACATAGTTATGAAATCTATTCTCTCTGCCTATTCCAATCTCTGTCCATAATTCAGTGAGTTACATAATGAACACAAACCAGACTACTTCGGGCTGTTAGTTCCGGTGTGCACCAGCAATGGTGAAACTGTCCGAAACATAGCGCGGCAATATGCCTCCTTTGTAGCATGAACACTATGAAATCAAGGAAAGTAGCTGGTTATGATATAATTTATGCTGAGACGCCAACAAAAAGGCTATTTGGCATCATAATTACTCCGCACGCCTCTTCCTAGATTTGGGGAAATAAAAGGAGCGTAGAACTTCATTCCCCTCCTCTTGGAGAGACGCACGGGGAACACGTTGCCCGTCTTTCCTCTTCGCAGGAACTGCTCTGTCTCTCCGAAGCCCTCATGAAATGGCAACGGAACCACCACCGAAAACCCTTCCCCACCGATAGTTTTTCATAAAGGTTGTCTTCTCGTAATTTAGGTCCTCAGATCAGGCACATCGCTTTTGCCTGACTAGGACTAACTACCAAGTTAATCATTAGCATCAGTAATCAAATCTTTCAACGCCCAAATTTCAGTAATTATTTTTTAATAATCTTATTAATCACATATTCGTCAAAAAGCGTGGTCACATTTGCTATGTTTTTTTAAAAATTCGTCCCTGATAACCAAAATACCTTACTCAGCTATAAAAGTAGTTTATTTTGGTCTCAATCATTACCTAGACAGTTCCCAGTGAAGTTCAAACTTTATATTATTATTATTAACCAGTGAAAAATAAGTAAGTGACTGCGAAATAGGCCAAGTTCTATAGTTAATGGACTACTACTACTAACTTCGGCCGACTTTTCCAGTGTTTTGGATAAGATTTCAAGATTTCAGCAAAAATAAAATTTTAACCAACAATTCTTAACGTTTAGAAATTTCTTGAATGCTTTTGCTATCACAAAAAATTGTATAACCTTTTTTTTTATTAATTAAACATATCATAAAATAAAAACATTACATATAGCTATATATTAACTAATATTGTAACTGCATTTGTCTAATAAAAAATTGCTTGGGTATTCGTCTATGTATACTGTAGTAAAAAAGATTGGCGCACAAGTTTGAGCTGCTCTGCTCAAAAGAGTAACAACGAGGGGCGCGCACTGGCAGTCGCGGTCGAGATGCGCATGCCGTTCGGTTCCGCGGCTTGCGCCACCTTGCTTCTGCTTTGTCCTGGTGGCCTGGTGCTGGCCCAAGCTGAAAATGAAGGATATTATGTTGAAGAGGGATACCAAGAAGAACCGATTGACGTGTGAGCATTACATAAGTGTTTGTTGATTTCATTAAATCCTAGTAGTGACAGTGGTGTGTAGTGAAAGTCATTGAGCTTTATGGATCCGTAATTTCTTTGTCCGGAAAAGACGGAAAAATGAGGTAGGAACAAAATGACCAAAATGAATAAAGCTTAGGGAAGTAAATTTCTGTAAAAATCGTGTCCCTTTACACGTACAGCAAAATATATAGAAACAGTTTTCTGTAAAGAATTTGTGATTTCTACCGGCGATGGTTATGGATAGAGATCTGTTATGGTGTTAACTCACTAAGGAGCGCCGCAATAAATATTTCGCTCGTTGAAATCAGATTTTTATCAGTAACGTAGGCATTCTCTAAAAATTTAATTAAGTTTATTATATTCTCTTTGATACTAAGCAAAATAACAAAAATCAGGATAAAATAATTCTTTTAAAAACCCCCGACTATAAAATGAAGTACCTAATAAAGAACAGATAAATATAAAAAGTGTTTTAATTTTGTTTTGTTGGGTTAATCTGTCACGAGGTCTGTCATATTGGTACATTTCATATAAACAATTATTAATTTTGTCTTTTCTCAAACCTCTCTACCTTTGTGGAGGTACCTGTTTGTTTTTCGTAGAGAAAAGACACAGCAATCTATTATATTATAAAATTCTTTAATAAATAGAGTGACTTGGCAAACCCACACGGCAAAAAAATCTACATAAAACAAATCTATCTAATATTAGCGCTCTGTGCTTTTATTTGTTTGAAAGTACCTATATGAAGAAGACCGAAGCCTACATTTTTTACAGAATATTTCTTATAATATCTAAAAAATAATTAAAAGTTAAAATTTAAGGGGGGTTACACAATAAACACATTTTCGTTGTTTTTGCTCTATCGTTAAAACAGTAACACATCTAAACTCGAAACTTGCAGTGAAAAAAAAATGTGAACTCTAAAGTATAATAACAAATAATAAAAATCGGCCAAGTGTGAGTCGGGCCGAAGCCATTACCATTTTAAATTATCGGTACAACGCCATCTAGCAACAGTATTAAAATAAACAGTAACACATTTGTTTAGGGAGTCCTCATACAAGAAACACATTTTAGGTGATTTTGTTCTATTTTTAAAACAGTATAACATACAAACTTCCAACTTGCAGTGAAAAATAGTGTGAACTCTAAAGTAAAACAACCAATACTATCCCACTGCGGTACCACATACTCGACAATACCACGCCTGCACATACAGCATGACAAAGAATGGAACAAAAACGATACATCATACATACAGAATTTAGCTTAACAGACTAAACCATAAATGTGTTCAAAATTTGGAGCTGTGGGTCTGTAAGACATTTTAATGATCAGTGACAAAATTAAAAAACTTTGACTTGCCTTTTTAAACTACTGGTTCAAGTTTAATGTAATTGGGAAATATAACTAGCTATGTAATGCCCTTAAAGCTTATAAAGCCTAAAAATTTAGGCTTCTAGTTTTTTCCACAACGAAGTTACAGGGGGTCAAAAAAGGCCCGAATGGCTTCGAGAAAAGGATGCATATCTTTGCTCTTTTGTTCGATCTGGCAGGGGTACTTCCTTGGCCCCTGATTTAAACGCGAACCAATAAGGGAAAACAAAATTAACCAAAAATGTAAATTACTTCAAGCTATGGCGGTTCCGTGGCACATTGGATTATGACTTGCCTACTGAACTTAGGGGCGGTCGTTCGATTCCCGCATAGAACAAGTCTGGGAATAATATACCACCAAAAACATTTTCATGTACAATGTTGCCAAAACGAGACCATATGGCTCTCTATGAGTAACGAAATCGGGGTATTTTAGATATCAATACAATCTAAAGTATAAGAGCTATGCAATTAAAAATAGAAAGTTTTAAATAGTCTACTATTGACATCATATACCGAGAATTTTGTTTATCTGGTATAATCAGATCCCAAGTTATGAGGGTTCAAAAAGCGACGAAGTGCTTCCAGAAATAGTAGGTAGTGCTCTTGCACTTCGCTTGACTTGCCTGGCTGGGGCATATATATGTATAAAATGTATTTATTTACAAAAAAATAAAATAGTACAAACTTTGTTTAATTTGGAGCCAGATGGCGCTGTGTGTAATTCCCCAAATTTTTTTAGTCTTTCTAAAGTAAAAGCTGTTCCTCATTAACTGTCAACAGATAATTTTAATTACGTAGAATTTCCCCAGATAAGTTAAAACTTGACCCATCCATTGTGCAACGAACGAAATATTCTCTGATATCTTTATGCAATTAACTGATATTTTTGTTTAAACTGACGACAGTAATATACTAACAGCTGGTTGTAAGATATAAGCTGTGTGAGACGATAACGCACTGAATAAAGTGATTACTATATGTAACAAAGCACGTGTCATAACTGCATCGTGACAGACCAATATGAGTTAGTGCGAGTTACAATTAAATTAATTGATCAAACTCGGACGCAACTTGATAGAATGCAACGCTGCAATACGGCGCTCATCTGTTTCAATTAACACGCAGCAGTAAGTTCGCTACTCTCTGTGCTCACGATCTATGAGCATGTGCGCAACACAAGCTTCTGGGGCTATGATGGCTTTAGCCAATGAAAACCATAGATCAGGTTTTCGTTTTTGCTCGGGAAGGCAGTCATTTAGTGTTTAAATAAGAAAACATTGCAGAAAGCTTATTGGGAACAGTCTCGAGTTCGCCAGACTCGTGAATTCGTTAGTAATATATATGAAAGTACTTTCAAGGGTCTCGAGAAGTAAGTCCTCCTTGCATACAATTTTCTCTTGAATTCCAGAGTCTGGCGTACTCGAGACTGTTCCCAATAAGCTCCCAGTTTCATCAAAATCATCTCAGTAGTTTTTAAGATATGGACTGTTGACAGTGTGTGTTTACCAAACTCTAGAAAAACGCTGTTAATTTTTCACATTGGTTTGACGGCATTTCTAAACAATTCTTAGCACGACTTTGGTTTGTGTATTTTCCCGATATGTTCGCCGATTGTGAGCCAACACCAACTGTTAAGCGATCATTGTCGCTTATAATATACATATAATATACATTTTTAACGCTATCCAGAGTCATTAATTACAAACGCATTGGCGATCCTCTCGCGCTCGAATCACTCACTTCTTGAAGTATCCCATCCCTTTTAATTTATAAGGATAATCCCTGCTGATACCTTTATGTATGCCCAAGTAGCAACTTAAATTTAAAAATATAAAAAGCCTACTAAATAGTAACAAAAAAACCTTTATCGCATGGAACATTGATTTATTAATGATTAAAGTAAAAAAAAATATTAAAAAAAATATTTACATTCGAAACATTTGGATAGTTTTTTGAACAGTTTACTAAATTCTTTTACTTTAAACATTTTTTTTTAATAACTTGTATCTAACAGCTCCTTTTATTTCTTTTTTCATAGGGGGGATGAAAAGTAGAATCTTTCACTACACTCAGGATTTTACTCTAAAATCCTTCGCAACATTCAGGACTCAAAGTAGCAACCTCGCCGTAAAAATATTATTTTGCTCCCTTGCGATATTATATCTATTACTGGTGGGGTTTTAAAGGCATTGCATTTTTTTGGTTTATAGGTTTTTAAATTATAAGAATTTAAGTCAGATGAAAACAAATTGCTGTGAAAACAGGAGAAATCTGTTTAAAGGCCGGTCGGTATCCGATAGTAAGGAGGAGGATAGAAAACATTTACACGAAAAACCGGCCAAGTGCGAGTCGGACTCGCGCGCGAAGGGTTCCGTACCATTATCTATATAAACCACGTTTGTTGTAAGGGAAATATTTGTTTAATTTTAATTAACAAATTAATTTAATTTTAATGACAGGAGACTCACGCTCTGTGTCGTTCTTGGTGCAAAGGATTGCCATCGCTATTCAGCGAGGTAATGTTGCAAGCATTATGGACACCTTTGCACCAGGAATGATCAGGGGTGGGTTATTTAATGACTTATTTTATTTTATTTTTTTGTATTAAATTAAGTGTTATTGAATATATTTTAATTTAATTATTTATTTTTAAAGTGAATAAATAACTAAATATTCTGTGAATGTTTCAAGCGTCTACCTGTGGCCGTTATCAATATCAAAAAAATCACGTTTGTTGTGTGGGAGCCCCCTTAATATTTATTTTATTCTGTATTTTAGTTTTTTTTCTCATAGCGGCAACAAAAATACATCATCTGTGAAAATTACATAGACAGGTAGCAGACGGACAGCGAAGTCTTGGTAATAGAGTCCCGTTTTTTACCCTTTGGGTACGGAACCCTAAAAATGGTGATACACAAATCGCCAGGGGTCACTGAAGTAGGTAATCACTGAATAAACGCACTATACATATAAATATTACACTATTATTATGCCATAAGATACATTTTTCGGTTAGATGAACTGTTGCAGTTTGCAGCTGTCTCGGTATCAGCACTCCATTGTGAGTAGCGAGGGTTCACTGACTGCGTGCGCACGTCCGGTGTGCCCACTATGGAGTAATGCACCGGACAACATAGCTGCGTCAAACAAAGTACATATATCATAACTGAACGCGTTCTCTCCACGCAAACTCGCGATATAAATAGGTCGCTTTACATTCAAGTTCAAACTGGGATGACTGTTTGAACCTTTGAATTCTCGTAGGAATTATACTTCAGTAGAGTAAATCCTACTAATAATATAAATGTGAAAGTTTGTATGTCTAGATGAAAGTTTGATACTCAATCACGCTTCAACCACTAGTCGGATCGGAATAAAACTTGGCATACATATAGGTTAGGTCTATATAAGTTACTTTTTATTCCTTAAAAATCAAAATTTCCTGCGGGAATAACTATAACAGAGTTAAACTGACTATTGCTGCACCTATAGCATGTTATAGTAATTCATTGGTATAACTAATTAATTGGAGTTAATTAAGGTGTTCCACGCCGATAACCGAATTTAGGGCGGGTGGAGCCGCTGTCAAAGTCTAGTACTCTCTATTCTCAATAATACTTTAGCAGTACTATTTTTTTGCAGCAAAATATGTTTTTATTAATTGTAATAATAATGAGGTACGGAACAGGTAGCGCTTGACTAAATTGTAACCGATTAGTAGGTGTCCAATTACTAACTTATCTAATCCATGGATTTAGACAGATTGGTTCGATGACCCATCGCAAGAAGCTACATACAAGGTCTCAATTCGAGTACTTACTAGTAGATACTACCTATCTTTTCCCCTTCTAGTTATTGGTTTGTCACGTGAAGCAACGTGGCATGAGGACTACCGTTTTAACTACATACCTGATTTTACTAGCTTTTATTAACTTTAAGGTAGTCTTTTACTAGTTGTCATAAAGGGTGCTAGTACCGGTCGGCTCTATTCCCCTGCTCTACGTCCTAGACTACAAAGCCCTGCCGTACAATTACGTCGTTTCTCGGTGTCTTAAGCAGAAGTAATAGATACATAAAATATGGGAATGTCGTGTAATAGTTATACGGGCTATACAGAATCCTCCGGTGGTAGAGGGCCCCCTGTTCCCTCAATTGCCTATTCGAACGCTTGCGTTTTTCCAGTTCGTAGTTTTGAGCACTCTACAGAACTCCGCATCGATCAGCTCTTTTACTATGTTACTCGTTCCTTGTATCCGTGCAGCGGAACCCTGGCTGGTAAGACGCTTTACTGGCTGTCAAGATTATTTCTTTATTTTTTCTGCGAGTTCATTTAACTTTATTATTGCTACAATTATTGTGTATTCAATCAACAATAGTAGATGATGTCAGGTTCTACCAGTCAATCATCACCGTCGCTCAAACTCAGAACAACACTCTTAGCATATAGCTACAGTACATGTAGGTCAGTAATTAACTTTGTGGATGACATCATACATCACACAGCTGGGGCGGAGATAAGATAACGTCTTTTATTATAAGCCGAATATCAATTGGTGCTCTGAAATTAAACTTCTAGGTATCTTATTCTTTAAAATTGTTATTTAACATAACTCGTTAACTATTGAACGCCGCCGATCGACAGCCAGGTATGTGAAAATAACGAATTTAATTTAAGTACATAGAACTGGTGTAGGTTAGGAGTCTGTAGAACGAAAGTAAAATATTGCGATAATAAATATTTGTGATTTTTCACAGAGTTTTCGAACTCAGTGTTCATGAATTACGGCGCGGCTGACACAGCAGTAAATGAAGTAAGGTGAGTGGGGGTAAGCCGGAATGCTTTTTTGATGAGATAACTAGAGCATTTTTAAAAGCGCCGTGTGCAAAATGTTATTGTATTCATTCAATTGTTACCTAAGAAGCGAGGAAGGTCCATTTTTTATTATTTTAATATGAAATAAAGTTTATTGAAATAACACTTTATGACTGAAGAAGCTAGAAGGGTAAGATGAAATGGTAAGGGGAAAGATGGAAATAGTTCATAGATTTTTTTATTTATAAGCGCTAGGTGTAATTGGCTAATAGATTCCTATATCGCTAGACGCCAATGGATAAAGCTACTATTATTATTTACAAATACCCAATGTAAACCGCCAAAACACTATGTTCTTTCAAATTATATTTCTGTCTTACCCCGTTTTGAAGTCGACTGGACAGGAGATCACAACCTTTTAGCAGCTTTGTTTATTTGTAGTTTGAAGGGTGAAAAATAAAAAAATAAAATAAAATTAAATTTCATATAGTGTAGTATAATAAGTAGTCACATCGACGTAGGATAAACTGGATGCACACCAGCCCAGCTATGGCACACAGGAACGGCACAGCACCGTTGCCGCAACGCACGGCTAATTACTTGTATGACGTTAATTTATAAATTTATTTATAAAAAAAAATATTACTGTTAAATATAAAATTATTCGAACTCAAATTAATTTTGTTCATCATAGTAAGTATGTTTAGATTGACTTAAAAAAGTTGCAAATTTTATAACGCCAAGCATTATTATTATATTTATAAATAAATATGGATAACAGACCAGTCGTCGTTTTGATCTATTTAAAAGCGCTGCAGATCGTTACCTGGAACTTGGATGACTCGGCAAGTATTTTCACGCATATAATATTCAATATTCAAGCAGAAGCACCTTACAATCACAAAATTTATTATAAACTGCTAAAATTGTACATTAATAGTAGTAGGTATGTTTTTCTTAACCTTCTAAGTATTATTTGAAAAAGAAAACAATGAATGATTCACAATAAAAACAACTGAGAAATCCACAGGTTGAAAACACCTGACATTAACTATGAGTTTCAGAAAAGGGGTAAGATGAAAAGTTTAATATTTCCGTCTTCACCCCGACAAAATTAGCGGTGTAAGATGGAACACCACAATAACTCGTAAAATACCGCTTAACTTCACTTTCACGCAGTGTAGTTTTATTCTAAATTTTTTTTATTACCACAAATATAAGTCAAAATAAATTCTATCTTACCTGCTTACAAAGTTACACATACATAAAAATACATAATATTAAGACGAAAATGACATGTTTTCGTAAATCGCTCACAGTGTCACAACCAAAGAGAATATAATACTACACTAAGTAACTGAATCGCAGCATCTGAATGGCGGGACGCAATAAACGACCGATCAAACAATGTTTCCGACAACCAAATTTCATTGCAAAATTCGTCGCTTTTGTTAGATTTGTAACTTACACCGTTTTTCATCTTACCCCCACTCACCTTAACTCGCAAAATGTACTCTTGTGAGAAAAACAAAGATTACTTATACGTCTAGGTACCGTGTCCCAAACAACATCAAACGGAGCACTGCGAGCCATTTTCGTAGCCATGTGGGTGTAAATCAGCTAATACGATCATTTTTACATCTGTGTGCGTAATTTCGGTGTTACCAACCCTAAAGTGATTATCCCAAATTGGAGAAATTTTATCTTTATTCGGTACTAGCGGCCCGTCCCGGTTTCGCACAGGTGGACTTTTATTTTTAAACATTTCGGGATAAACGTAGAGTAATTTTATCCCGGATTTATTATTTACGAACGGATGACAGGTGACAAAAGTAATGAAAATAATGATTGTGCATCCCAAAACGAACGCGCCCCGTTCGTTTAACATTGGTATCAAAAATATCAAAATTTTAGTATCATCTGCGACAAACTGTCATGCGTTTGTTTACTATATTTTTGTCACTTTTGCCACCAAAAATGAAACTTTAGACCCATGTCTGGAGGTGGGGTTTTTGTGTTAATCTGTCAAACTGCCTATATATAATTCATTGTTTATGGTAGTGTGTGTGTGTTTTATCGTAGTGTGTGTACGTCAACCGTTCGTTTTGCAAGTTTTGTAAACAAAAAATTTGTTAGAAACGTTTCAAAGCTACTTGAAGGTAGGTAGGTGTCGGTGGCAAAACTGGCCCAGAACGAATGCGCCCTTAATGCACCCGTGTAGCCTGCTGTTTGCGCACTTTTAATCTGCCGCACCCGCCGACTAGATAGGTAGGACGCTGGCGCCACGCGGCGGAAGCGTGACATGACGTGGCAATGATACAGCCTTATTATTTTACACCCAATTGCGCGCAGTATTGCAAAAGTTCCCGATTTTTCGGGAGATCTACTGATTTTGGCTATTGTCTCCCGATATCCCGATTTAGCTTCCCTTTCTCCCGATTTACAGTTTTATGTTATATAATATTCAATAAACAGCAAAATTAAATGAAACAAGTTTGTGACAAGTCACAATCGAAAAATCGTGCAGTATCGCTATAGACAAAGCGTTTTTGGAACGATCGTGGTAGACTTATTCTTTATGTATCGAACACGCTATTTCGTGGGCGTCGGCTGGAAAACGACATTAGGAGTATCTGTGCCAATTATCGAAAATTCGCTTTTTTTATTTATACTATGTAATGTGGTGTTTCATTATTACTTTTATTAACATTCAACTTACTCATGGTTGGTTTTAAAATTAAGAATATAGGTATTTATTGTATTGAATATTGAACTGTTTTCATGTTTTAAGTCAAGTTTATCCTAAATAGGTATATTGTTGTGAAAATATTAGGTACTTACGTAAAAAAATTCTAGGTTTCTAGTAACGAAAATCTAGCTATGCATTTACTATGAATCTGTTGAATTAGAAATTAGACTTATACTTACAAATTTTAAAATAAAATTTTAAATAATACCATCATATTGAATTACAATATGTTGCTTATGATGTAAAAATATAACAATAATTAAAGATTCGATATACCTAATAAGCATATTTATTAAGATTGGTATATTTCTTCATATCGGAGACAAATAGATACCTATAATAAAAACATGACATTTAAATACCTAATTAACAACTTACTTAAACTCTTTGAAAATATAATAAATATCCACAATAGATTCAAGCCGCCATTTGCCACCGCAAAGCTTATCCGCAGGGTCTTAGCGAACGCAAGTTCAACGAATATCAAAAAAGAATCGCGTTTTTAAAGTTGCAATATGACTACCTAATGTATAGACGACTTTCGTTTCAGCACTCTATAGTGGCTTGGCGATGGTATCCATACCGTAGAACAGCCACAAGTCTATGATTTTCTTTTCGATCGATCACAAGTGACGCCAAAAACTATATGTTAATACATTTGTTTCGATTCCATTCTTTTTTCATGACGCTAAAATTAAGAAGTCTAAGCCCCCTTGTAATAAACAATCCATGCACGGGGAATTCCCGAAATTTCTTGTACGATCTTTTAACCTTGCAGCATGCTAAAGCAGATTGCACTGAAATACCTTAGAGTTCATTCATTATTGTTTAGTGAGTGTACAAGGGAAAGTTCTGTAGAATAGTTATGGCCACAGAATACATATAGTTATGGCGATCCTTCCCGAAAAGTTTAATTATTAAATCCATTTGAATTGAAATAAAATAAATGGATTCTGAAAAAGTACACTATATTATGTAAGTTTATTTTAATATTGACGAGAAAATGTATTTAAACTAACACGTTAGAGGTGGTATAAAGATAAAAAGTAATAGATAAGTAGTAAATCTCCCGATTTCTACCGATTTTTATCTGGCAAAATCCCCGATTTAAAATTTTTCACTTTTACAACACTGATTGCGCGTGGTCATTACTACTGGTCATATGCCGTCTTGCTAATGTAGTAGTAGTAGTAGGTAATTAAATTTAAAATATTATACAAAGAGTTCAAGGTGTAACGTTACCTTTCGTTGTGAACATAAGAGATTTTTATTTAACTACTAATGTGTTTTAAGATACGGTGATAAATTAATTTAGTTTCGTAGTCCATTATATACATTAGACATACTACTTTTTCCATTGAAATTTACATCCAACTGTTATGTTTGTGGTAAAGTAAAATTTAAAAAAATTGCATGAGTGATTACGTTCTATGAACACAATGTGTCACAATCATTACAAAAATACTTTATCAACCTGAAATAATGTACGTAGGTATGTGACGTTAGGTGAAAAGAATATATTTTCGTTTTAATGTTCACGTTACTGAACTTGGGAATTTAAGGTACAGACTTCTGACTTGGCAACAGATAGAAAAATATTTGTTGCTACTCTGGCGAATAATAATATTGAAAAATTCGTTCGTAACTCAAATATAACAAGCAGATAAGAAAAATCAGGTACTCGAAGTGGCTCGCTTAGTGTGCCTGAACACGGTATCTAGACGTATAAGTAATCTTTGGAGAAAAAGTTCCTGAAACTGTACGCAATGCAGCGACACCTCACTCAAACAAGGTGATACGCGAAAAAAGTTATTTTCTTAAAAAGTGGATGTTTTGCGGTATCTTAACCTTCATCTATCTATGAAGAGCGTTTTCATCAAAATCTATAAATAATTATAATATAATTGTATACCGGTTTACATACAACAGGTGCTGGAAAGTTTTATTTGGATGAATGAAAATATGGCAGAAATAGTTGAATAACGAATGTGACGAAACTATAAGTGATTTACTGATTTGTCGCTTACGGACATTCAATTATTTTGTTTGTTTTGCAGTACAGACAGTACGGATCCGTGCCCGACAGAGCGCGTGCTACGAGCGCGCGAGACCTGCCGCGTGGATGACGCAGACGTACCGTGTCTGCGACCGCACTGCTGCGACGAGTACCGCTTCATAGCCGGACGGTAAACCTACAATGTTGTTATGATATCCTGGTACAGAGGTGCCCAAACGGTCGATCGCGATTGACTGGTCGACCGCAAGAGTTGTTGAGGTCGATTTCCGTATATTGTTTGAGCAAAAATAATAATTTGTTCCAATAAAATAATAGTTAAGCCTATATAAACCGTAATTGTTTGTAACCAATATATTTAAAAGGTATATATTACTAACTTGGGTTGGGTTTGTCGCGTTGAAATTAAACGTTTCATTTTATTATTCTCTTACAGCAGCACTCACAGTTTTAAAATTTACCTGACTTTATTTAAAGTCATAATTTTTCATGACTATCACTGTTTCTAAATGAATGTATGTAAATGAACGTAGTAGGTATAGTTAGTTAGGTAGGTACCAATTATAGAAAAATGCTTCTGTGGGATTTTTAAAGCAAACATGTACCGCACCTACATTTTTCTGGCATTGAACAAGACTGACCTTTGAAACATGTTATCGAACCTCGAGTACGATCAAATCGAAAAGGCACAATTTTTAATATCAATTTAGTTAGTTAAAAATCAGTATTACATTTCCTTTTTTTATTTTTAAGTAATAATTTGTAGTAAGTTGCCAGTATAGTTTTTGCGATATTTTTAATTTAAACGTGGAAAAAAGCATTCCACTCGAGCTATGTTACCCTGGCCATAGGTGTATCCCTGCGTCGGTGGAGCCGTGCACCCTGGCGCTGTGCGAGCAGGCATGCGCGGTGCACGGCAGCCAGGTCTGGTGCTCCTGCCATCCGGGATACCGTTTTCATACCGACAACTACCGACGAAGGGTGCAGCCCTACTGCATAGGTCAGTATAGTATAGGTTATGGTTATGTGATCTAATAAATTGTAATAAAAAGTAAAGGGACGGACTTACGCCGCATCCTACGAAATCTTAATTTTTAGGGTTCCGTACCCCAAGGTTACTAATTGGACTCTATTACTAAGTCTTGTTACAGCTTTGTTATAAGTATATATATAATTGACTACGTACATAACTGTGACTTTCGAGGTTTTGGTAATTATAACAAATTATTTATTAAGTATCTATCTACCGACTTAATATTTACTTATATAGTAAGTGTCACATTGAAGGTTTTTTTAAAAATTGCAATTTATTTATGTAAGAAAATCCCTGCCAAAATCTGAAAAAAAAAACTGCAGATGTTGATGCAGAAATCTTCACATTATTATTTATCAGACGTGGACGAGTGTGCGCAAGATAATGGCGGATGCCAGCAGACGTGCGTGAACGACCCTGGCGGGCACCACTGCGCGTGTACGCCGCCGCTCACGCTCAGCCGAGACGGCAGACGCTGCGTGCCAAGGACCATCACCGTGCCCGTCGCCCTTCCTGTCTCACAGGTGGGTAGCAATACTTCCACTACACGCCCTTCACAAGAAACACTAGCTCCACCTCATTATATCACTGCCATGCTGGCTACCCTATTCTATATTCGTGCATGTGTTACAAGTATCAATAACCCTACATCATTCTAACGCTGCCTACGCACAACTCTGTAGCATATTGCCAATATTGCCGGCAAAAGATGATCTATATCAGACCTTCGAAATGTACGAAGTAACTTAAAACAACATATTTGGTTACCATTGGCCGTACTTCAATAGCGTCAACTTCCTCAGTGCTATTAAAGCAGCAAAAGCGTCAGACATAGCTTTTAAAGTATTCCATGACCTTTTCTTGCTCACACCGTAGAAAAATGACACGGTATAGCTTGAAAAAGCATGAGACCCAATAAGCGATATTTTTGGAACTGTAAAATTAATTATGATAGCGTAAAAGTGCAGAAAGAACAAATTAGGCACATGAAAGTTTGTTGACCTGACCGTGGTCAGGGAAAAACTCCTTCTTTGACATTTTAGACCACTTTAATAGAAAATTTCTAAAAGGCAGAGATAAAAATTACCACCGCTGCCGCGTAGGCGTCCGTTGTGATGAAAACATGCCGCATTCTCTACGTCGGTATAAGGGTCCTGTCCATTCCAGTACAACTTTGGGCGAACACGACCTCTTTGCCACATGAGACCTGGGCCTGAACACAGTATGACATCAGGAAAAAATGACGAAACATTGGAATGAGCCCGCAAGAGTTTGCTGCATTCAAAACATAACTGAAGATACCACATATCAAAAGCTGATCGACCAGTGTCACGTCGTCGTGTCGCTTAGAATCGAATGTCACCTGCAAGAGCCTTCTATAGATAACACACAATGACTACAGTAATGTTAAGGCATCTTGGTCGTTGTAGTCACGGTTCTTCTTCTGGAAATTTGTCAATAATGCACTAAGTCAATACAAGTCAATCTTCTAAATTTTACACGTATGCAATTACAAAAACCCATCAAAAAGCATCGAAGAATTCGTATCGAAATAAATGAGGTCCTCTTTGTAACCTATTTTTCAAGATGTCAGCCCGAACTGACTGGACAAAAATCGAATCCATTATCACTGCAGACTGAGTTCAAAACTTTCAGCCCTATCTGCACAAAATATTTCCATTACTACTAAAATGGGGACAAACAACAGTTATGCCACGCCTGGTCAATTTGTACGGAGCCTCTATAGCACACAACTATACCTATACCTCGCCAGTGGAAGGAAGTCAAGGGATATAATTCTACACCAGGCGAAATCATACAGAACAATCAGTTTGATCTTCTTCATGCTAAAGACTCTATAGTAGCTTAGTGATAAATATCTAAGGGAAGGCGCTTTAACACGCATACCACTGCACCACCAACAACATGCTATAGAAAAGGTAGATCAACCGAATCGGCCCCACACGCTGTAGTAGACGTAACCCTATCTGACAAGCTAACGAAACTAGGCGCCTTAATCGATATAGAAAGAACGTAATAATAGATGACACATGTGATATTATCCTTTAAACACGTGTCTTTAAAAAAGAAAAAATCATGAAAAAGAGGACAGCTTCGACATGCATGAAGTAAGAATCTACACCGAGGGCTCCCAAACAGTCTGAACTCAACAGGAGCCTTCTTCCAAGGCTTGGAAGCAATGATGCAGTAGATCAAAATATTGGGACCCGAACTAATTGTGCCGATACTCTTTAGCTGACTTTAAACGTGGTAACTCGACAGAACCTCACAACTGCACAAAAACAGTGGATAGAAAAAGTAACTGCAGACAAGCGACTGCTCCCACATCCCTGGACGAGCACCTGTAGCACAAACTACTTTAACTCACCAGGGAAAACCTACACCACATAACTGGCATAATAACTTGTCACTGTTAACTAAATAAACATGTCTACAACATCGACATCACTAACAGTCCCCTATGTGGAGGCTGCCTGGAATCCGAGGAGACACCAGCCTACGTAAACTTGCACTGCAGGAGTGTAAGAAATCAACTCAAATGAAGACAAGATTTCTAACGAACTGCTCTTGGGGATTCCTTCATAAACACAGATATCATGATTCACGGATTTTTAGACTAATTACTGACTTTTCTGAGATATCACAAATCGCGTATATGATAAGGAAAAGAGCCTGAACAAATACTGAAGATTTTTTTTTATTGGCCAGTACTGGTCACCAATATAAATTTTTATACACATAAAATATACAACCACCTGAGATAGGTTTCATTTGCGCCGGACTTGAATTTTTTATTCGCCTTTTAGTTCAATCCGATAGGGCGGGGATAGGCAATCCTCCCACAGGGAGCACATAAAACTCTAAAACCGAAGCTTTGCCCTTTGGGCAGCTGAGATGGCAAACAATATTCGTGCCAACAACCATGCAAGGTTTCACCTGAATTTGTAAGTGCGCTCAACAGAAAACCGGCTCTTAACATATGAACTCCTAATATTCAATTTCAAACTACTTTTCCACCTCTAACTGACGCTCAATGGTGATGTGTTTTGTTGCTATTTAATTATTATTTAGGCACGCACGTGTATTTGCACTTCTCGCGCCTTCGGTACAAAAATAATAAACTTCAAAGGCTTATGAAATCCTACTACATTTTATCTAGCGTCGATGAAGGCACTACCGAAAGTAATCGACCCGTGGTCATCGATCGCTGTCTCGCTGCTTGCTGCCCGCCCCGCCATCGCGCCATCAGCGTTCCCTGCACCTTCAACCGAATTAAACTTTTTTATACACGGTCGATATTTTTGAAAAGAAAAAAATGTACAGTGTTCAGTCATCGATTACCTTTGTATTCTATCAAAATCTGTTGTTACATTACATACATTATATAACTTGAGTTCTTCGGTTTGCATTAAATTTTACATTAACAATCGCCCTTAATGAAGTTTCCAAAATGAATTGGTAAACAAATTGGAAATTTAATATTTAAACTTATGCATTAACTCTCTTAACGAAAGAACATCCCATCTTCCTATTTCGATTACTTTTAGTCAAGGTGCGTTTTGTTCACTGCTTCAATGCGTTTAATGTCATAATCCAGCCAAGTTAGACATAAATTCTGTATGGCACACAACACAGTTTGACTTATTCTCTTTAGTTGGATTATTGACATTAAGCGCATAATGTACATTATGTCGGTGATCAAAACGCCACCTAAATCGACAAGGTCATTTCAATATTATTATTTATTCTGAAGCTCTGGTCCTTGAAAAAATTATAATAATATGTACCTAGTAATATCACTAGGTAGTGCTTATTAAGCTATTTTATAATACAGTGTGTGTGTATACTTGTATACCTAGGTAAGTTTATTTCAATCGTGTCAAACCATTTTTACATATAAAACTAAATTGCTTCCAAACTTTTCAGTACTATTCTAAATTTTACTGTTTGGTTCAACAAACTCTATTACTAAAATTAACGTAACCTACAGCTTTGTATTTATTTCAGTGTTTTTCAGGCTTCATATTATTTTTTTGGAATGATGCTCCTAGCCTGTGATGCAATAATAAAATAAATAAATATCCAACTTCATGTTGCTTATAAAGTCCTAATAGATTAGATCGACTCATTCACCGAGTCATGGCTGACCAACGAATGTCGTCATGTCGGGACGTAGAGGGAGTTTTCGATATCAGTGTTCAAAGTTTGATCTTCCAGCTTATGAATTCCTCATACATTAGATTTAATTTTTCTGCAGACTAACCTAACCGTTTCTTCAACTTACTGGGTCCATTGTCTTTTTCTTATAAAGGCCGAAAAATAATTTGGCTCAATGAATAAAATATTTTCACACGATGATGGTGATGGTGATAATCTTACACAATATTAATTCAGATCCTTCAACAAACCTAATTAATGATAACAACCTAACAATGATGTGTACCTATTCTGTAAAATAGGTGCTTCCGAAATTTTATTCTTTTTTGAAATAATTAGTGGGAAATAGAAATGAAAATTGAAATAAAAGAAAATTCCATCGGAATTACATTTAAATAGTTAAAAAAGCGGTCCTCTTCGCCAAATGGTTCGATCTTGGGTAACTTTTTTGTGTTTCAAAAGGAAAAAGGAACCTTTATAGGATCACTTTGTTGCCCGTCTATCTGTCTGGCAAGACTCTTTTTCTTAGAAACGCGAAAAGGTATCAAATTGAAATTAATATTAAATACTAAGGTCTTCGGTCTCTTGAGGTTGTAAAAAATCAAGCTTCTAAGTCTACGCAATAAAAAATAACTATGGGGTACCCGTTCGGAATGAGATTTAGGCTTTTAGTTTTAATTATTAATTAAATATCTTGTATGTACTATATACAAGTCTTTTTATTTAATTTTATATTTTTTTTCCTTTTTGAGTTTCGGTTTCGGTATTTCTGAAGCAACACCAATACCCTTTGAACATGGCTGTGCAAAAAAGTATCATCAATGAAGAAAAAGAACGCAGAAGAGTTGAAAACCTGCGTGCAGACCACAAACAAATCCATCACTTTGCCCTTCTTGTATATATTTTCACTTGCATAATTATCATCCTGCTGACTTAAGGGTGCTGGTACCGGTCGGCTCTATCCCCCGCACTTCACATCCTAGACTGCGAAGTCCTACACTGCCTGTCCTATTTACGCTGTCTTACTGGTGTCTTTGGCAGAGGTAATAGGCAGAAATGGCAATGCCTTGAGATGGACGGGGCACAACTAGATTTACTAACAAATACGGACTGGAAACGCCGCCGCATACCTGCTAGCGGTTAAAGGCCCTCTGTTTCCTCAATGACTACTTTTTGAACGCTTGCGTTGTTCCAGCCCGCAGATTTGAGCACTCTACAGAACCCCGTCATTGACGTTTTTCCTATGTGACCCGTTCCTTGAGTCCTTACAGTGGAACGTTGGCTGGTAAGACGCTGGAACGGAACAGAATGAGGTTTAGGTTTCGATATGCCGCATGCTAATCTATATGAATAAAAATAAATTGCCACATATATGACAGAGAATCACTTGAGAACAGCTCGGCCGATTTTGATGATATCCTTTTTATTGTGTTCGTAATTGTTAGAATTGGCACCAAGGGGAAGCTAGTATGACATAAATATATCAATCCAGATTTTTTTGCGTTAAAATAAATTGTATACTTTAACCTGTCAAATACAATTTATTTCGTTGCTGGTACGGGATACAACATGTTCAGACAAGCTAGCCCCTTCCCTTCTACATGGAACTAACAACAGAGCTGGTGCGGCTTGTGAAGCGGCTGAAAAAGTTAAAGCATGCAAATACAGGGTCTAAGCTCCGAATATGTTTTTGTCCCATTCGGTGTCGAGACCCTTGGTCTTTGGTGTCCTAGCGCTATAAGGCTTTTTAAGCAAATAGCAAAAAGGTTGGTCGACATCACAGGAGACCGAAGAGCTGGCAGCTACCTCGGACAAAGAATTAGTTTAGCTATTCAAAGGGGGAACGCTGCCAGTATCTTCGGAACCTTGCCTAAAGGGACTCCGTTCAATAATATATTTTAGTTATTATATTATATTTTTTAAGGTTTTTTTTATTTTTAGGTTCATTGTTTTAATAGTGCAATTAAATTTAAATATATACCTAAATTTATTTCGTTGAAATCCAACAAAGATTATTGAAGCTGGCGCGAGTTGTACTGAGCGACTCCTGCTTTCAGTCCACAATTGCAAAGACTTATAAGAAATAGTAACCCGCGGTTTATATTATTCATCGCAGATATATTCTATCACATATAACATATTTTTGTGTAGTCGTCAAATCGATTTTTACAAGTTTGAAGTTTCAAAAATGATAGTTATATAATATAATTTGTGTAACTAAACTTTCGGAGTATGAAGTTTTCGAAAGTTAATGTTTTTTATGTCTCAATTTTTATGGACAAGGAAGACTTTTATCGAATTCACGTCAAAAATTTATTTATTTTTTAAATATAAGTAAGTAAATGAATACAAAAATATCAAATTTGTTCTGTTGTGTTCAGCCCTCAGCCCTCACTCGAGCTTCGTCGCGATGCTATGCGCCTTGTGATACGGTATCATGGCTTTCAAGGAAGATGAGACAATTACACGACCAAGTGCAGACTATGCAGGCCACCATTTCAAAACTAATGGAAACCCAAATACAGAAAGGAGGTGAGCTCTTGTCCATTTCTGCTAGACTAGTATTTAAAAGATTCTTTGGACACATATGTGCGTTGTGGTTGTGTGTGACAATAAACTAACGCCGCGTGCCGTGTTATGTAGTGTATTGTGATATAGAATGATTGTAAAGATTGATATGTCATATCATAAGACTTGCCAAGGTCAAGCGATTACACTTTGTTAGACATGAATTACTATAATAATGTTTTTCACTTATAAACATGATAAAAGAAACAAACAACCATAATAATAATATCTATATTCGATCTGTTTCCGCAGTGGCTTCCTTTACTTTACATTTATAATATCAAATATTTGTACCAGAAGGCGGGGATCACAACCCGGACCGCGTGCTGGACGCTACGGCGCCGCTGGAAGGTGGATACTGCCGCTGTGAGCGTGGGCCCAGGGTTAGTGACAACACATCGTCGTCTCAAGACGTCCACTGTTGGACATTGGCCTCCTCTATATGTCTCCATAGCGGCCGGTTTTGAGCTGCCTGCTTGCATTGGCTTTCTGCGACTCTCAGGTCGTCTGTTTACCTGGTAGGCCGCCGTCCTACACTGCGTCTTCCAAATTCCATAATTCCTCTTACCTACAAATACATAAAAAATTATGTAACACCAAAATCCACGAAATATATTTTAATTTGAGACAATGATTAAACTTTAAGTTACTTAGATACTACATACCACAGAAGAAAAATAAGTCACATTATTTTTCATCAAACTTACTCGTAAAGAGTGTCTTTACGTGGAGGCGAAGCGGGTGCTAAGACTAGTATAAAAGCTGTCCTGTTCAAAACATAGACTGCGCGCCAAACGAGCAATTACAGGTTTTAAAGCTCTCTAGACTAGCGGTGTAGCGTTGGAATTGTTTGCTCTACTTATATTCCATGCCATTTTAATTGTGTTTTGCTAAGTTTTTTTTTATTTAGTTATCTTTTAATTTTATTTATTTACTTGCAAATGTGATGAAAAACGTTGTGTTCCTTCGGCCTTAGGATTTTAAATAGCCTCGCGTAGTAATTTACTCCTTACCACCCTCAATAAACAATGTACTATTTTCGTAACGCTTCTTCCAGTAGATTATACGTTTTCAAAATTATTTCCAATTTCAGGGTTCACCGGGTCCCCCTGGAATGGAAGGCCCTAAAGGTGATACGGGGGATCGAGGCCCGCGGGGACCACGGGGCCCAAAAGGCTCCCTGGATCTTATGCTGCTCTTGTTAGCTGATATAAGACATGACATACACAACCTAGAGTCACGTGTCTACAAAGAAGGAGAACGGTTAGTTAAAAAAACAAACGCCTTTAATAGCTAGTCAAACAGTTCTATTTCGTATAAGTGTTCAGTACTATAGACCCTTTAGATTGGCAGAAAGGTGTTAAAGTGTTTGTACTAAAACGCCATCATGTCAATTTGTCTTCAGTATCAGTATATGAGACAGGTAGACGTATCTTCGAAACTGTTTGCAATTCGTTGTGTCTCTAAGTTACTAGGCCGGGACGGCTTTGGCATTAAAAAAACCTTTGGATTGCTGACTACATTAGTAGTCATCAGAATCGCTGGAGGACCTTGGCGCAGTGCTCGGCAACTTCAGCAGGCTTTTGCAACGGGTTCTCAACTCAAGATGAACATAAAAATCAAGATAAAAAAGTGTCAAATGGCCACGTTGTGCCCACCCCAATAACTGCTGGAAACTTGTTGACGTTACGTTACGTATACGTTTACTTGAGGCGGCAAAATGCAATTTTGAGAAAGGGTTTGGTCGCCGAATTTAACTTGGTTGGGCAGCGTTGAACTTTCTGCGTGCTGTGTTCCCGAAAAAAATAATGATGAAAAATATAAGGGATGACCTTGTAAAGGATGCGAAGAGCCGTTGTTGCATGCAGGCTGGTGAGACCTCTATCTAACAGTGGACATATAATGGCTGATATGATGATGATGCACTTACAATCCAACTTTTTGCAGCAGAGTGCAAGCAGCACCGCAACAAAAGTTAGTCCGCGTGTAGTTGTCAAGGCCATCTGCAGCCGACAACAGTAGTCAATAGTAAGAAAAAAAAAGACGCCCTTACACACACAGATAAACAATTTAAATTATGTTGTATTGTAACCTAGGTGACAACATTGAGATAAAATAATACATCATTGGGTGACAATCGTCAATTTTAAACAGACTTGAAAAAAAAGGAGGTTCTCAATCGATCTTTTTCACCACGTTACTGAAATAAAGAAACTCTAAAGTATGTCTGCCAGCCTGGTACTTGAAAGATTCTTAGAAAGCACAACGTTGTGCAATCAAGGCAATCTTTGCCCAAGAGAATAAATAAATTTTGGTATAATATTAAGTTTATTATAATTTTTATTTTATAATTTGGCGTCGTCCGTTCGTCTTTGTGTCAGCACTATCCACCCTTTGTGAATGAGTAAGAAGTATTTTTACACTTTTTTACATTAACTTCTGTCTGTAAAACTAGCTGGTTCCCCGCGGTGTTAACCGTACCATAACTCCCATTTTTTGTTCCCATATTTATTATTCTTAAGTTTGTTTGTATGTGGAAATAAACTCAAGTCATCTTCGGAACCACTGCAGTCGTAAACAGGGATTAAAGTTGCATTTTAATTTAATAAGATTTTATTGTTAGTAAAAGTTCCAATCACCAAAGAGATCGATCGAGAACATTGTATGAACAAGTAACTAGCTGGTATAATAAAACTATCTGGCCGCGCGCGAACCAAATAAAAAAAATGTGAAAAAGTAAAAACCGCGTGAAAAGTATTCCACCTTTAAAGGTAATTGTTTATTAAAATTCGTATTTTTGATGATACTTTTATGGAAAAATTGTGCGTTTTCCTCAAGTAGGTAGTGATAATGAAATAAATAAATTTAGGTGCTATTCTTATTTATAAGTATCACTTACCTCTTTTTTCGTAGAGGGTGATAAAAAGTATAGTGTATAAAATAATTTTGCAACCGAGTGATACACTCTACTTTATGTCCCCCTTAATAAGAATAGCGAAAACTATAACTTTTATAAGGGTTCCTTGTTGACTACGGAACCCTGAAAACGAGTTCTAATCAAGAATTTATAGATTTAACTCCTACAGATATCGTAAAAGAAGCCCAAATAGAAAATGAGAGTACTTTGCCTCAAAAATTAAGAGATAAGAACCTAGAAGTACTAGAGTGGATTGGTTTGGATGGATGGATACTACATTAATTAGAGTGGAGAATAATTACAAATAGTTAGTTAAGCTAAGAGTAGGTAAGAAAAACTTACGATTACTACGTTAGAACTATATTCCGGTTAATGTATCAAATCAACCATTCTACTAGGTTTCTGAGAATGCTGTAAGTAACTTTGATCATAATTGAGATAATATTAGATAAATCATCGGTGTGTGTGTACTTAAGTGCAAGTTGTGTGTATGTGTGTGCAGACCGGAGCGGTTCAACCTGCAGAAGGCATGGCGGCGGCAGCGTCAACAGGAGCGGTTGGAGCGTGAGGGTGACAGCTCGCAGCCGCTCGAGGCATACACACCGCCACCAGTGATAGCCGCAGATGACACCGTCCAAATTGCACCCCATGGTATTACCACATGTAACTACCATATTTGCTAAGAAAGTTCCACTTAGACATCGCTAGTGTATCACTCCGCAGAATATACTTACTAAAGTCCAGCATGAGTGCGGATGTTGGAGTACGCTTCGGTCCTTTGTGAGATTAAAACAATTTTCATAATACTTACTCGTAAACAGTGCCATTACGTGCAAAGCGGTTGCTAAGACCTTAATTATTCCCACGGGTTTTTTCTTTGTCAATTTTACTTTTCTCAAGGCAAAAAGCGTGCGTTCATTGAACTCACGGGCGGCAATGACGCACCTATTCTATCAAATATGTAAATTGTCTGGTCAAAATAATAACTGACAGTTTAAATAGAGCAATTACAGGTTAACTTGGGCCAAAACTTTTTAATTTATAGATTCCTTAGATATCTAGATATCTTTTGGCGTTGGCGTTGATTTTCTACTTCTATTCCCGCTATTTCGATTATGTTTAGGTGAGTTTAATTTATTTCGCAAATGTGATAAAAAACGAAAAACGCTACGGAAATTACAAATTCGAGTCATTGCAGCCATTAGCGTCTCAACAGCCTATCGTTAATAATATTGCCTTACCATCCATAATGCACAATATAATATACTATTCCTTTAATTTCTTCATAGGTGCAAAACCTCAACTGTTATACTAAATATTAAATAATATTACTAAATAATCTCATAATTACAGTGTGAAAACACAGAAACTAAAGAAGGATTGTTTAACAATGGAAAAGACGGCAATCCACATTTCAATCGAAAGCGGCGTATATAACTGTTCTACACCCGCCATACCTGCGGCAGAACTCAAATAGCACAACAGTTCGCGTTTGGAAAGAAGTAGATAACTTATGTATTAAAGAATTCTTGACTAGCTGTTACGTATCAATATTCCTAATTCCTGGCAATCAAACAATAACTACTAGTAAATGAAATTATGGAAGAGTTTTTTTAGCTCTGGCTTTCCTTTAATTTACAGTGTTTTAAAGCTGTGTAAATATGGCAGCATTACTTTTACTACTTTAGTAAGTTAAAGTGGACTCCTTATTCATTTTAATTTTTGATGGTAATAAATTAATGTTTATAACATAATATATACTAAATTAATTGTAATAAATATATTCCTTATAGGACTAACTGGTGAAATAACCCGCGATTCCGAGTCCACGACAGACTGGACCTTGGTAAAAGGTCAGACGGAACCCTCGGACCTTCCTATGCAGCTCTCCCAGGATATGGACGAGAAGCTTCGCCTGTTCCACCTCCTGGCTAACTCCAGCAGTCCAGGAGATGATGAAGAAGACCACGATACCGATTATGATTACAGTTTCTATTAACTAATTAAAACAATTTTTTTTTAAGTGATTTTGTTTTGTTTCTTTTGCTTCGACTTACAATACATTTATACATTTAGGTTATATGGTAAATGAGGGACTTAGTCTTCAAAAAACAGTTGCGAAGGAAGAGGACCTGGTCTAACCCCTTATTTCTTCCAGAAACTTGATCGACTTGAACATGACAATCACGGAGCAAATTTTATATTTAGTGATATCTCTATGATTCAAAAGTTAAAAATGGAAGTTCCTCTGCACACTGATTCTGAACGTTCAGCTTGAAAGAGCTTGTCTGATAAATCCTTGTGGAAATTTTCGAAGCTGTAGTACCCAAGCTCCTTCAGATAAACACACTTGGCACTCATAACTGTAAAGCTCTAGAACCATTCTCATGATTACTAATGAGACATCGTGAGATGAAACTGGTGTCATTGTCTGATTCGGCAGAGTTTTTTGACCGAGCTAAAAGTCTCTACAACATGGTATGGCCACAATATTATTTTTATTTTGTCTACCTCGTATGTAGGAATATAACATAATTTTATTAATGTACTTCCTATGGCAAAACTTTACAAAAAAATATTTAATGTCATTTGATTTTGTCCTTGAGCTCCTATAGTCCCTTTCCTTGCCGCGGACAACTTGCGTTTTATATATAGATCACGCTGACTAATATCTCCGAGTGGAGACGATCAAAACTGTCTGATACAAAGCTCAAATCTAATTATCCCATATTTACAGTTGTTCATATATTTGTGGTGCCATAATTCCGTGCCACGCCCCAAACCATATTCAAGAGTATTGGAGTTCCTGGAGTCGACATCTCCAGCGACGTTCAATTCTGAGATCATTTAAAAGACAAGTTCAAGCGAGCGTCAAATAAACTTGGTGTGCTTCAAAGCAGTTTATTTCAAAAAGCTTAGCTTGTAAGCGGTGGCATCATCTCTCGTGTGTCGTGTTAGAGGGTTCCTAATCTCCACTAACGCTGTCAATGGTAATTTTTTAACCCCCCCCCCCCCAAGATAAAACAGAGCTTAAAACTGTGTACCTGTATGTTGATGAACCGATTTCGATTTAGGTTTTTTATTTAAGGCAAATTGATCCAAAGAGTTCTTAGTTATAATTCAAGAAATTCTGCTCAGCCGTTTGAAGATTATAAGTGTTTTTCTAGTTGATGACAGGTCCAATCGATTCGAAATTTGATATTCTTTTACTTCCGGTTCGTTTCGTTCTGATCCAGAGTCTTACCAGACAGCGTTTCACTGCAAGGACTCGAGCAACAAGTCACATAGAAAAAACGGAATATAAGGGGGAATGCTAAAACAGCGCAAGCTTTCAAAAAGGTGGTAAATACCACTGAAGGAGGTATGCGTTGTTTCCAGTCCGCATTAGTGAGTGAATCTAGTAGTGTCTCGTCCATCTCACGGCATTGCCATGTCTGTCTATTACCTTTTTACCAAAGACACCAGTAAGGCGGCGTAGATAGGACTTCGCAGTCTAGGATGTGGAGTTGGGGGGATAGAGCCGACGGGTACCAGCAACCTTAAGCCAGCAGGATGATAGATATATACAAGATGGGAATAGTGACTGCTTTGACGTTTGTGGTCTGTTTGCTGCCTTCTAAACTCTTTTATGTTCTGTTCCTTCATTGATGGTATTCATTTGCACTAGTTTATTCCATGGATCCGTATAGCTTTAGTATTTTGGTTTTTCTATTTCAGCATTCTAATTAATATTGCTCTCGTTGCTTCACTGGCATAACAACTTTTGCATTTAAATTGTCTTGTAATTGTATTCAATCCGTTAATGAGGTATTTACCTTTTGTTATCAGTAGGTTAAAATCATAAATTTAAATGTTCAATGTAATGAATTCGGTCTTCTGTAGCAGTGTTAGAAATTGTCAAGCGTTCGTATTCAATTATTTTTTTTACTTTCACCACCGAAAAAATAAACATTAGACCCAGCGTCGAGGTGCGGTTTTTTTAAAATTAAAACATTGTATGTTATGTTATTACCTAGTGTAAGGCTATTTTGTATTTCAATATGAAGTTGAAAAAAATTTAAAAAGTTAACTGCTGAGTTTCTTGCCGGTTCTTCAAGTAAATCATTTCGAATCGGTGGTAATTTTTTAAATTAATTATTAAACTGGCGATTCAAAAGTGCTGTTGAAATCTATTTGAATAAAAAAGTTTGAGTTTGAGTTTGGTGTTAATCTGTTAGCCTATTTACTATTTATTGTCGTGTGTGTTATTATTGTAGTGTGTGTAGGTCAACAGTTCGTTTTGCAAATCTCGTCAGGTGAGCTATTACCACCATTTATACCACTATCTAAGGTGGCAAACATAGATAGCATTAGCACTGTTGTTGTTAGTTTGTGATTATCTGTCACATAATTTTTTACTATTTTTTTATTGATTTGTTGGAGATTTAAGTTATATTTTTTATTATATTCCACTACACTCTTTCTGCATGAGTTCTGATTAGATGTTCTTGATAGGTAGTATTAAAATATTTAACGTGACCGGCATACAATGCCAATTTGTAGAAGTTTTTAAAATTCTCCAACATGAGTATCACATGGAAGGGTTAATTATAATAAATCCGAAAATATGTATTTGTTACCAGGCTTATTCCACAACTTAAGCGTTGGCGGGAGGAAGTTCCTCTGAACCCGCGCTGTGTGTGGCTGACCAGTGTGAGAATGAATTTTCTTTTGATGGCGAGCGGTGTGATGGTAGAAAGTAGTCCTGGGCATTATTTTGAACAATTCTTTAGAATAGAACACAGCCCATTATACAAGCAGTAAAACACACACAGGGAGGCAAAATCTCTTCTTAGACTTCAGGGTTCAATATGGCTTGTGAGTTTGGAATCATTTTCTCAGCCCGTCGTTGAACCGATCCAAAAGGCCCAAGCTGGTATCCGAGTGCACCCGCCCAGAGGTGACAACAGTACACCGTATGGGGCTGGACCTGCAAAACAGCAACCTTTGCCTCGAGGTAAAGGAGAACTCTATTGATTACTTCAAGTTTTTTTGGACGCCAGCTTCACCCGCAACTGAACATCGCTGGAGATGTTAACGCCAAGCATCCCAATGCTCTTGACGATAGTAAGGGACGTGTTCTGCAATTGTGGAACCCTAGTGAAATTTTGGAAATGTAGCGAGTATACCTACGCTAAAATGGGTAGCTTTCTTTGGTTTTCTTATTTAGAAAGTTTAATCAATTGAATTTTCCATTATTTACATCAGGTTATTTTTTTACTAAATTGCAACTGCAACAAAATGTAACAAAAAGAAAATAGATTTAATTTTTTTATTAGTACATAATTGTTAAAAACTATCTAAAATCACTTATTACGACTGTCGAATACTTAAAAGCATGAAAACATACTCATCCATCAACACCTTTAACAACATCCGGCCTATGTAATAAAATTAAACTCTTTATACTTCTGCTAGCCTGGTACTTAAAAGATTCTTCGAACGCACGGCTCTGTTATCGTGCAAGCAATCCCAATGTTCGTCATTTTGCGTCTCTCTGCTTCATAAAGCTTCCAGTAACTTAAAGTATTTTTTTGATTATTTCTTATTATTTTCACAAACTATCATGTTAAAAGGTAATGACATACATACATACATACATAACATCACCCCTGTTTTCCAGAGGGGTAGGCAGAGACCAAAGACTGCCACTTGCTACGATCCTGGCATACCTCTCTTGCCTCATCTATACGCATCAATGCTTTCATACATTTCCTACGGTTCCGAGTACTCCTGACCTGGCCTTTTCTGAGAACGTACTCAATTTGATCTACATACGTTTGCCGAGGTCTCCCTCTACCGACCCTACCAATTGCTTCAGATTCATAAATCTGTTTCGTGCATCTATTTTCGTTTTTTTTTATATCTTATTAATTTTATAAAGGTTCACATTCGTAACAATTGCATAAATAAAAACGGGTCGATATATGACCATAAGTGTGAGTACTAGTATAGTATTATATAATCTGTGGTTTGAGTAAAGCATAGAAGATGTATTTTCAGGTTTAGAAATAGAAGATTAAGTTAATAAAATTACCGCCACACCGTGTAGGTACATTTGATTACCACAGATCATATATTAATGATTGTGCCCCGCCCTCCTACCCTCTTATCCATCGAGCGTGGAAAGCAAAAACCTTTAATTATTAACCTGCAAAAACAACTTCCATACACATATACATACACAAAACAAAAACAAAAGTTTTAACAACAAAAATATGTAGCTAAATAATGCTTTATGTAGATGATTTTGTGTAATGTTTCGGAAAAACACGAGCAGGAGACCCGGCTTCAGTTGGACTTTACCTAATTTGTAGTTTGATGTCTAAACTAGTCAGTCATACCATACAATCGTATTTGAACGGAGATTATCATGTTTATTTTTTAGGGTTCGGTAGCCAAAAGCCTCTATCTGTCTGACCACTAAAGGGCTCTATCTATTAGACCGAAGTAGGCAGAAGTCTGAAAATTTCACAAAATATATGTTCTAATAGCGGAAGACCTAACAATGAAACAATAAAAAGTTTAAAAAGTAATTCATTGGGTTCACTTATAGGTAGAGAATTTTAATTTTTATAAGAACCGGGGGTACGCATATTCCGTGTCCTTTGTACCGGGACTGCGTACTTTTCCCCATACAGCACATTTTATGTTTTTGTGTTCCTAAATTACGTGTGCGAGTCCGACTCCCATTAACCGATCAGATTCAGTATCATCATAGCATTAATGAATTAGATTTTGTGACGTTTTTAGATCAACCCCCCATGGGAATTGACAAAAGTCGTGACAAAGAGTATACATAGGTCCGACGAAAGGCGTCTAGACAAATTTATCGGGCGGTACGCGCGTTACCTCTGTTCTAATCGTTACTTCTTGCGTCGTCCTGGTTTTATTTTAAAACTTCGACTGATTTTATACTTCAGTTCAGATTTATATTTTATTTCCTTGTTTAGGAAATGCCTGTAAAGACCGCCTTCTTGTCAAGTACGTATAATTACATCTTTACCAGCGCTCTAACTATTTAAACACTTTGCCATAACTATTAGTTGTTATTTCTATACTAAACTGTTATAAAACTGAAAATTTAACAATGCAATAAAACTTTCTATGAGCATAACTAGATGGCGCTGTTTTCATTATACTTTTGAACCAATTTCATGTTGCCATCAGAAGAGTCTTAACTGACTCGACTGAACAGCGAATGAGGAATTTGGAAATGATTTTCATGATCACATTCCGCTCGGACACAATCTCAACTATCGCGAGATGTGTTACGATGATCTGACGGTGTAAAATTATTTAATATAATAAATAAATATCAGTCCGTTATTGATATAATCAGGCCTTACTTTGCGGAAATTCATTATTATGATAAAATATTATAACCTTGCAAATCCGCTAAAAACAATTCAGTAGCACTCACGTACAGAAGAACACCATCCACATGTGTAGAAGTGCACCTCCATCCCTCGCTCTTTATGTGGACGACGTCAACTTTACTATAACACTACACCACTAAATTGCTAACAAAACTCGATACGTGTTTCAACACGAGGCATCTTCAGAAGACGCAAGTTGTTTGTGCGCTATACCTTCACCAAAAATAATGCTTTTGCTTAAAGCTTACAAAAGACAAGAGTAAACGTCAGGAACGTAAAATATATTTTTAGTTTAAAACCCATGGTAGCAACGTAACAAAATGATCTGACACCTCCAGACTAAGGCAGGGCCGTAGCTAAGGGGGGCAATGCCCTACCTTGAAATACTAATGCCCTACCTTAAAAGTACCATAAACTAAGGTATAATATATATAAATTGTTTTACCGTACCGATATTAATACCATTTTGCTCTTTTTTTCCCGCGATCCCACCCAATTACCTTCTACCTTCTACCTTAATTACTCACAATCACAAGCAGGTAAAATAATGAAAGATAGAAAAAATACTTGCGCCGTACCCGTGCATGAAACCACCGCTACCCTACCTTAGATTCAACTCTAGCTACAGCCCTGGACTTAGGGATTATGGAATTCAAATAAATACCAGTCATCTTATTCGCAAATAAATGGAAGCTTTCGTGTATGTTTAATAAACAAAACTATAGTAAAAGCCAATTATCTTTGCATTTACTAGTTGGCCTTGCATCAATATTGTAAAACTGTAACCTCAATGGAATGACGAACGTTTCATAGAAGGAAAATTTAATGAAAAAAAGGTTTTAATTACCTTTTGTTCCACTGCATACCCTCAAGACGTACCAAATTACCTAAATACTGTAGCAAGTTTTACTCTATTACTCTTTTTGACTCCGTTCTGACTGAGTTTAGATGTAACTATGTTTTACAATGTTTTGTTCATTGCAGTATTCTTAAAACGAATAAAAAGATTTGGTTGATGGCTACGCGAAAAAAAACTAAATCTAAAGAAATTACCACAGGTGTTTGTCGACTTTCAACCTTTATATCTCCTCGGTCCCGACTGATTTTAAAGGTATACATGTCATACTAAGTTATGTTCACTGTACCATTCTGAGCTCAAATAACAAAGTTTAGTTGATAGCTGCGCGAAAAAAAAGGCACCACCTTCCATACAAATTCTGGCATTGCCTTTTTAAAGTAAATTTTGACCAACAGACCATTATTAGACCAGGTTGTCAGGTGACAATGTAATTTAGAAAATGTTATCTGTCTGTCCATACGTCTCAAATGTTTGAGGTAAATTTTGACCAACAACTCGTTATAAATTGGGTTACAAATTACAATATTGCAAACCACAACGTAAGGCGCCTCATTCGATAAATTTTAAAAACAAGTCCTCGAATCTGTTAACAGCTAGTTACTAACTAGGCATATTCAAACATTAATAAAAAAAATATACTAAACTTCTGTAAATCAGTTATCCATACAAAAAATAAACTTACTTACAACCTGTATTTTAAATTCCTCAAATAAAAAGGCAAAAATATTTAATAGACAATATAATTATTTATAATGAATATAGTAAATAATTCATCCACACAAATATAAACTCTATTACACCATAGATATAGTTACAGTATAATTTAGCTGGCAACTGATGGCTGGTATTGGGCCGCCAGCCGCTTGAACTCGTTGCTCTTGGCGTGGTACTCCTTCGTAAACGGGTGTCCTGGATGACTGTCCAGAAGCTGAGCTATGTACCGCGACGACACCTGAAATTATTGCACACTAGGTAAGGTAACATACGACTAGTTCTAATTAAGAAGCGCAGACGACTCTCTTCTACTATTTAAAATATTTTTACAAGTTTATGTTTTAACACTCTTGGTCATAAACCGCTTTAAGGATCATAATAAGAAACCACGCGTGCTTTTTACTTTACCATAACTGCACTTGTGCGTAATAGCATATTTTTTTAATAATAGGAAAATATCGGCTGTTGTCAAGCTCGCTGGCTTTAATTGAGCAGAAATTTGAGCACAGAGATGGTTGAAGAGACGGAAAAGTTTAACAAAGGTTACTTTTTATTCAAGAAAATTAATAAATTCCCGCAGGAATAAATACAACCAAATTCCACGTGGAATAACTATAGCTTTTTTTTCATACCACCAAGGTGGCAAACAAGTTTGCGGTTCGCCTGATGTAAGCAGTTATCGCAGCCTATGATCGCTTGCAACACCGGGGACATTACCCGCGAGTACCCCATATTCCGCAACTTAAGCGTTCGCAGGAGAACTTCTTCTGCACTGTTCTGTGGCAAAAGTATAATAATGTATAACCTGCTTTTACTTAGCATTTGACGCCTCGACTTTCGCAGCATACGCACTTCCAAATAGAAATTTATATAAAATCGCCCCGTGTTTGTTTTTTCTATCTACCAGAGTAGTTATTTACTCAAGTAATGTTTTTATATAAAATTACAAGATTAATGATTATCTACGGTCATTAGCTATGGACGCTCTATGTATAATAGAATACGAAAAATCTCAATCAATGAGGTTGAAAATGAAAATAAAAACCAATGTCTAGTAAGAACTCTTTTGAATAAGCCTACAAGAATACAGTTTTTCATTTTCTAGTCACAGACTTGTACATAAAAATTTAATAAAATCACCTGCTTCCTTGCAGTACTAGGAATACATAAAATATTAAGAACTCACCTCGGGGGGCTTAGAGCTGTGCTTGGCTGTAACTGCTAGACCCAAGAGCAGATCGGGCTGCTGCGGTGCGCGCGCCTGTGCCTCAGTCAGCATCTGCTCAGCTTCCTCCCACATACCTAAAACAAAACACGTTGTTATTGTCCAAATAATGTTTCCAAGATAATCCTAATTAGCTGTAAGCCATAGACAGACAAATGGACAGCACAATTCCTAGCAAGATGTGAAAAAAAATGGTTGCACATGTGTAACCGAGACAAAGCGAAATTATAGTGTCTCTTGTCTCTTTCTAACTTGTTTTAATACGCATTAACAAACAAAATGGCGGATGTTCGCTTTGTCTCTTTCTAAAGTGAGGCTAATTCTGTGAGGCTATGGCACAGTACATAGGACAGATTACAAAACTCGAAGTCTATGGCAGTCACTATAAACGTAGGTTTAACAGGTTAAAATATTCAGTTAAACTAACTTATACGTGTAAACTTCAGCGAGCTTACTGGAAGTGGGCAAATAATTGAGTACCAGATGGAAACCGCTTTGATGTCACATCTTTTTTTACTACAACTCAGTTAGTTTCCGCTATGTCGGTACTTTTTGCTTAAAGATTTTTATGGTAGTTGACTAGTAAAAAGATAAATCGTCGGGATTAAAAATTAAGCACGTAGATAGAGTAACTCCCAATTTGTAGTCTTAAAACATTGTTTTTATAAAATATTAAGTAAAATTGACTTGCACGACATCTAGCGGCGCGTAGACACATAATATACATTTTTGTTTTATGATTAAGGGCAGAGGCGGCTCGTCCTAAGAGCGCTGGTGCAGCACACTCCCATAAATAGTATTTTATCTACTTAATAAACAATATGTTTTTAGATTTTACTTAAAATAATTAATTATTATGCTTCGATTTCTCTTTATGTTACACCTTCATTTTTTTTATTTTTATTACCAAAACAAACCGGTGTTTTCTCGTGGGATTAAATTGTTCCATTAAATGGTCTTATGGTCCCACCATGAGGAAGACCTATTTCTCGTGGTCCCACTGCATAATTTTCGTGTTTATCATAAAATTAACAACCTGTATCTTTTACTTGGGTGTTGCATAGTCATTTCATGTACTGAATTATACTGAAGTAAATATGTAACGTCAAATTCGAAATATTTTAATAATTTAATAATTTCGCATAAAAAAAAATTAATCGATAAAGAAGCATCTCATACACAAATGAAATAAAAGAATCAGCGGATCTGACCAGGTTTGTGTAAAATGTTGAAAAAAATTAATTGCTCAACAAATGGCGGTAAAAAAAGTAAATCAGTAAGTAAGTACTATAAATTTGATGACGATGATGTTTGATTCATCCTTGCGGAAAGGCCAAGGAGTATGGTTTTGTTGTAAAAAAAATAATTAAGAATCATACAAAAAGGACTAAGTAACATTGATGGCATTTGATTCTGGCATAAAATACAAACTAACAGCTTCTCATACACAAATGAAATAAAAGAATCAGCGGATCTGACCAGGTTTGTGTAAAATGTTGAAAAAAATTAATTGCTCAACAAATGGCGGTAAAAAAAGTAAATCAGTAAGTAAGTACTATAAATTTGATGACGATGATGTTTGATTCATCCTTGCGGAAAGGCCAAGGAGTATGGTTTTGTTGTAAAAAAAATAATTAAGAATCATACAAAAAGGACTAAGTAACATTGATGGCATTTGATTCTGGCATAAAATACAAACTAACAGCTCGTCGAACACAAGCCGAGCGAAGCGGCCGGTTGGAGTTTTGGCGCGAATGTTAAGGAGTGGTGTCTTTTCGTGTTTAATTTTTCTAAATTCATTTAGTGTGTTTCGATGTGTATATTTTAGCAATGTTTTACGAAAGCGTGTTAAGAATTGTGCACCGAAGGCTCATGAATAGTGAATTATGAAGAAATAAGCAGGACATGACGCGCAATTTCTGAAGGATCCACACCAAAACTCCCGCCCTATCTTGGGACATGTAAACGAGGACGCGCGATATCGCTGCGATAAAACTTGAATATGGCGCTTCTCCAAACTTAGATATAAGCACAGGACTATATTTACACATGACTCTGGAGAAATGATATGCAATAATGCGAAATCTGGTCTCCACATTGAAGAAGAAAGGAAGGAAGGGAAGCGGCCGGCGCGTGTCAAAATCGGATCGCGTCTGTGAAAATTGGTACTGTTACGGTACGGTATTTTTTTTAAATATAGCGGACTACTAAAAAATTTTGATTGGGATGTTTTAACTAATAAAACGAATTGAGACACAATTGGTTTCAAAAAATATGCATCATCATAGTTAAAGCGCAATTTTACCGAAATTTAATTTTATTTTTCATTTAGTGTGACGCAAATATCACGAAGATTGAAGATCTAAATGGGCGAATGTATTTTAGTTAGTTTAGTTAGTGAGTAAATAGAATAATAAAAGGTGAGCATTTAAGCAATTCCTATTTTTGCTAGTGAACACCCATTAAAAATTGTCACGAGCCGCCTCCGATTAAGGGTGGTTCCATGCAGTTACTTTGTCCTTGAGCCCAGCGTTTATGTGACAATATTTTGTATGGAATTCTACACCTAGGGCTATCGCCACTCCCTGCTAAAGCCCGTGGTGTGTAGGTACCTCTGGACGCGGCTGCGGCGGCGCCGAGCGCGGCGGGCCCTGCACCGAGCGCTCCGAGTCGCTCAGACAGCTCCATTACGCTGTAGTGCGCATCCTGCACGCCGGGACCACCCTGCAACAACACATTATTCTAACATACAGCGACTATAACATCAAACAGTGTTATTGTGTCGCGCTATTTCGCGCGACTTCATCCGCGTTAACTAGAGGAGTAATAATAATAGACCAAGTAACAGGTCAAGCGTCCCAAGGCTACGGTGACGGCTTACCATCAGGCGAACCATAAGCTTGTTTGCTACTTTAGAGGTAATAAAAATAAAGGGAAAAATAAAACTATTAGCCATTCAAAATTTTACCTACAAAATTATCGTAATTCTCATAGAAATTTTCATCTCCGATTTTGCCATCTAGACGTAGTAACACTTCAAAATTAATTTTCAACCGAAAGGGCCGATAACAAATTACATTTAGCTTCAAAACTGAGCGATTTTTATACAAATTACTACTAATTTTTTCACCCCCTTAGGGAATGATTTTAGCAAAGTCCTTTCTTAGTGAATTGTTACATTACATAAGGATCCCACATGCTAAATTCCAAGTTTCTAAACCGAGCAGTGTAAGCTGTGCGTTGATATGTCAATGAACTCTATCCATAGATTATAACTCTATAATCAGTTTTACTACGATCCGTTTGCTTTTTGTTACCATACTTCAGCAAAGTTAGCACACTGTGACGAAATATCAAAAGCATAAAAAAAAACGTGTTTGTTCTCTCTGGCCAAGTGTCTACGCTCATAAACATAGACAACTGGACAGCGCATTTTCTAGCCAGATGTGAAAAAAAGTGTTTGCAAAGGTGTGACAGACAGAAAGCAAAACTTTGGTGTCTCTTGTCTACTTCTAACTTGATTTAATAAACATAAACAAACAAAATGGCGGACGCTGATAGAAAGAGAAAAGAGACAACAGTTTCACTTTGTCTCTTAAATAAAGTGTGGTCAATTTTGTGAGGCTATTGCGGTCCAGAGGACAGATTACAGAACTCGTCTATGTCTATGACAGTGTTGACATCATATCCGATTTACAATGTAGAAGCGTTTTATACTATAAACACTACACTGAAATTATATTAATATCAAGAATATTCTATATTTATAACCAAAAAGACGGCCGTGTACTAAATAAACCCAATTAGTGATTTTTTCTTGACATCATTATACAGAGGTTACATAAAAACTTCTGAATATTTGAATTTGAACGCAACATTTTGTCAATCCCGTCTAATTACTGATTTTTAGTTAATATTAAATTTAAAATACGTACATAACATTTTGAGTTGCTTGATTTAATTGTAAATTATTTAATCATAGTATGTTCGTATATTAATGTCAGAGAATAAAGGCTTTTTTTTATTTTTTATTTATTTATTTATTTTTATTTACATAACATCATATAGTTGTTTCCCAAAGGGGTAGGCAGTGATCAAAGACTAGCTGCAATCCAGGCATACTTCTTTTGTTGCATCCACTTGCATCATACATTCAACAATTTCAATTTGAACTCTGCTGTCCAGAGAATAGAGTCAATATAATCAAGATATGTTCTACCAAATCTACGTATATCAGCCCTTCTATTTATTTTATGCCATTCTATTTCTTTTGCTCCACAAATTTGTGTCATGCATCTTGTTTTATTAATCCTGTTAATATGCCTAACCACCCTAACACACCATTCTCAATCTTTTTTACTACATCTTGCGAAATTCACAATACTAACAATTTAAAAGACCCACTTTTCGTACTTACTAACTATAAGCATATACTACAATGCCATACTTACCTACTACATCTAACTATAAGCATTATAACTTAGAGCAAACTAAATAAAAAAATGTAATGTGACATTTTTTGACCTGTGACAGATTAAGCCACGCTTGTGCAAGTTGTGTGAGCGTGCCATCATCCTCTATCTCTTGCAGTAACTTGAGTTGCTTCCGTGCAATATCTGGCCTGTTCATGGCCAACAAGCACTGTAGTGAAAATGCGCGGAGTTCCAGCGACTCGGCACCATGGAGGATTCTGGAAGTTATATAATCATTTATAAAAAAAATAGCTCTTAGGTTGTGGACATGAATCATAGATACAATTTTTTAAAATATGAAGTCTTGGTACATTGGGATTAAAGCATTCTATGTCTGGGACAGCTATTACAGCTTCTCTAACTACTAAATCAAGTTACCTATTGTTACTTAGCCGTAAAGGCTAAGAAATAGTGCCCATGGGAACTCTTTTCGCAATAAAAAGTAGCCAGTGTCACTTTCAGGTCCATAAATGATTACTATGCTATTCAAAACGGGTTGTGGGTTCATTGCTGAAGAACACAGTAACAAACCAGATAATAATTAACTTATTAAAAGCTATTTTGTGCGAAAAACAAATCAATTAGATGATCTATTAGCCATAAAGGCTGACTAGAAGATAACTTTAAAATAGTGCCCTACGAGAAAATGTTCCCGTGGGAACTCGTATCGCAATAAAAAGAAGCCAGTGTTACTTTCAGGTCCATGAGCTATTGCTATGCTATTCATGACGATTTGTGGGTTCATTGCTAAAGGACACAGTAAAAAACTAAATAACAAACTCTCCCAGTGAGCTATAGTTTAGATTTTAAATCATTCACAACTACTACATATATTTATATATATTTGTTTTGTTCATATAATTTGAAATAGTTACCATAGCAGCAGCAGCAGTGAGACAGAAAAAAGTGAGAATATCATAAACAAGAACCAGGTCAGTAACTTATTGCTAGTGAATGACTACGGAAATTCCAACTATTCCTTATATACTTACTTGAGAGCTGCTTCATAGTTGTCTTCATGGTAGTAAATGGTGGCAGCAACAGTTAAGAAAATATCATTTGAGAGTTCTGTGCCTTTTGAGACCTGAAATGCATGAAAATCAAAATATGTTATTAGACACATGAGCCAAGGAGCATTGTGAACACTTCACAAGTTTTCAGAGAAACCATAAAACCTACATTAAAGCATGTTTCTAGCATATTGATGGATATAAAATTATACCCAACATTATATTAGAGCTAATTAATTAACTTTAAACCGCTGGCAAATGTCAAATAAAAGACTCTTTTCTATCACTAGGTTCAATAAATGTTATGTTTGCAATAGTTAAATCAGAAGATCATGAAAAATAACCATGATAAATCTTTAAATGCAGAAACACTTTGTAACACTTCACTAAAATAATGTAACATTGGTGCATTGTTCTTTTCATTTAATTAACTAGATTTATTTTTTTCTATTCTGCAATATGACAATCTCTGTTATACACAAAAAGGCACTTTGCTGTGGTAGTCTATATATTAAAATTTCATGGGTTGTCTAAGAGTAGGCTCACAGACATAAATCTAAATATTTTTAATACTCTTAGTACTTAGCATATTTCATATATGTACTTTATAGAAAAAAATAACACTAGTCATAAGGTATTTTTGGAATGTTTTGTATTATTTCTAGAATGCATTTCGGCTTGACACAGACAGTTAGCAAGCCGAAGTTGTGAGGGCTTCCCCTTTAGCAGCAGCATTATTTGTCAAACTGGTAACCAATGGAGGAAAAAAGGTTCTTGGGTGTCAACCACTGATTGGCATCACCCAATAGGGAAAAGCTGCAGGAAGTCAGTGGACGCAGGCCTCCAAAACTGACTGTTGAAGAGCCTATACACAACTGGATGCCTTCAGGCTGAGACAAACAAATAATTCTGCTCTGTGTACTGTGACACCTACTTGAGTAATTAAAGATTGCCTTTGCATTAATCCCTTGTGGGAGCCCAAAAAAAATTCACTAGTGTGTAGGCACAGAAAATAATACTCACTCTAGAATCTATGTCGGCAACAATCGCAGGCTTGTTAGCATCTGGAGACAAATAGTCTACTAGAGTCTTAAATGGCTGAAGCAAGGGGTCAGCAGTTTTTAACTCTTGAAGAACAATTCTGAAGTTTCCCTGTGCTACATATGATCGGTAAAGAAAGGCATCTCGTTGAAGTGCTACTAGAGGTGAAGAGGGCTGGAAATAGAAAACAAAAAATGTTAATAATTTGGTAGTGTAATATGTATCACATTTAATATCAGATATATAATGAATATTAACTAAATAACATCAATATTTTTTCCAATTGGTACTCTGGCTCTCAAGCATGCTAGGTCACGACCAATGTATGTTGACAAACCTGACTAGATGATAACTTTACAATTTACATTTATTTTTTACTTTTAATTAAATTTGGTGGTGGCCCAGGGCGTTTCAATTTTACCCTGAGTTGCAGACTTTCAAACCTGGTGTGTCCCAATCAATCTTTTTCTTAACTTCTCTAGTACATTGATATTCACAATGAAGGAAAACACCACGAGGAAACCTGCATGTCACATTCGCACCGGACCCACGTTTGGACATTGCTCAAAATCACCCTTGGTGAGGGTAGGCCATGCCCCAACCTAGTCCTCTAATAGAACTATAAGAATAAATGAAAGAGAAATAAATAAATAACATTTATGAGTTATTGTGTATCCAATTAGAGCAAATATCATTGAACACTTTCAAAATGAATAATTATTATCAGCAAAATCACAAAGCGCCGACTTGGACAACTGATACTTATATACATTTTTAGTAAGTTACATAGGTACATAATGTACAAAGAAACACAGACTTAAGAAAAAAAGTGTTTCTCTTTTGCGGGGATCGAACCCACGCCCTCGCTGGGCAGCATCACTAAAAACTGAGCCACTAACGAAGTCAATTTACATTGCTCATACTAACTCTTATCACAAGAAAAACACATAAAATTGCCAGCGCCGACTACATCGCTGCACCCTTACTTGAAAATTTACTGGAAACAATAGTAGAAAGTTGTTTATAACAACTTATTTCAATTACTTACATTAACGTTTTGTGCCTCATTAATAGCCTGTTGATAATTTCCGACATAAAACGCATTTTTAACATCAAATAGTTCATCCACATCTTGTTGCTGACGTGCCATTTTGTAATTTTAAAAACGTAGTGATTATATTCTCTTTGGTAATTTTGACAACTTTGACAAGTAACCAAAGTGTGACCAGATTTGGCAGATTTAAATTTACGACCCTCCCAGGGCGAAATCTACTAAAACCTACTAAATATTTTATAGAAAATGTTAAAACAATGTTGCCTCAATGCAACGAAGTGAAAATAAAAATTGAAAATTGGTGTTGTTAAAAATAGAGCTGTTTTTGTAATTATCAAAAATTAAAAGCTTTATAAGAAGTACAAGACGGATTTAACCTATGTTGTTTATAGTGCAACAAACTTTTCTGACCCAGTGGACAAAAATCAAAACTACAGTCGCCATATTAAAATGGTGTGAACTTACAAAGACACTAGCGGCCAAACATCCAACGTCAGAGGGTCAAAAAACTTTGCACTTTACACGCAAAACGATGCGTTTTCATATGCAGTGTATTAAAGTGAAATTGGCATTTTTGTGACTTAGGTAATTGTTTAGAAACAAAATTGATCAAATCTATTCGGGAGTATTTATGGAATAAATTTTTTTTTTTCTGATCATCTGCATAGTTAGAGTTAGAATCATTAAGCCTTCGCCTAAGTTAGTTGAACTAATAAAAAAGAAACCTCTATGCCCATCAGAGGCGGATCCAGCGGGGGGCGATCTAAGGACGGCCGAGGAAGAAATGAATTGTAACACTAACCCTAAACTTTTTTCTGGATCCGCCCTTGATGCCCATACACCAAAAAATAAAGATTATTGGAATTGAATTTTGGATGTAACCTATTTCAATACCAAGCTATGGATTTGACTAGTTTTGTTATTGATGTAGGTGGATTTGACCATGTTTGATTCCTAACACCATGGATGAAGCCGATTTTGATGCCGAAATAATATGTCAAGTCAGGGGTTCTCAATATTTTGGGTTGATTGGATAGTAAGTATAAATAAGATATACTATAACTATTTAATACTTAGAAATCAGTTTTGCTTTGTTTAAAATACCTTTATACATTATATTTTTTACTTACATTTTATTAAAACAACAACAGCAGGTAATTCTTCAGGGAAATTACATTCTTCAACAATATGTTCATGAGCAGTAGATGATGCAGGTCTTGATAATACTTGTTTACAATAAAGTAAGTAGGAAATTTCTTCTAACTTCTCTCCAAAATGTGTGATCAATAATTTCTTCACATCATTTATTTTTTCTTGTTTTACAGCAACATATAATTTTGTAACATCTGGATTTATTGCAGAAACCGTCTTTTTTTCATTGCAAATATTTTGATATTTGTTTAACGTATTTTGGTATGACACTTACCTGCCTGCTGCACCCATCTGCTACCAAACAAACCTATGTGATATGCTCTAACCCGGGACTCAGAAAAATGGTATTCAAGCAATGAAATACAGCGCTAGCGATTTCATTTGATGCTTTTGGCAGAACATCTTCAGTCCAAGTGTAGATGTACGTTTATTGACAGTCAATGGAAATTTTGAATTACCGACTACAACTGTGAAATTATTTACATACAACGCTACGTTACGAGTAGTAGGCACTTTAATCGGGAACTTTAGGATAGGTTTGGTTTTTGTGACAGTCAAAACTTAAAATTTAAATATTTTCGCTACTGTCTTTTAATAAACTATAAAATGATTTGGCTCTTAATTTATGGATTTTACTTTCAATAATAATTTGATTTTTTCCTTCCTTGTTTTTTTCATGTTTTAATCGTTCTTGCAAAACTATGCAAGTGGAGCACATATATGTTCGGGGTGATTCCAAGCCAATGTTAAATTGGGTTTTAAAAATTTCTCTGAAGTAAGATGCTTTAATATTTTTATGTTTATTCAAGGCTTCTGCAATAAACATTCTATAAATTTTATTAATGCTGAGTTTCGATGACAAATATTGCTTACTTTTTATTTTACTTCTGCAATAATGTATTTCTAACGGCACAAGCAAAAGCTTCAATCAAAAATGATAAAGTCTTTGACAGCTTTTCTCTGGGGTGCATACATTTGTGATTTACGCTGCCCTCCTCTATTCTCTTGTGCATACTATGTTGTTTTTGAAAAAAATCTGTTAAGGATATTCTTTTATTTAAATGGATATATATTCGTACTGTATTTTTAATTACTTATCTAATATTCGATATTTCTGTTTCTGTTAGTCTCTATTTTTTCATTAGTGTACACTTAATGACCTGCCTACCTTGACAGCAAAATTTCAAGTTAATGAGATACCTTCACTGCAAGTAAGGTTTTAATGGGTCAATGAGTAATAATAAAATGACCAGCAAAATAGATTTTTGCATATGAATTAAAATTTTCATATGATATTCATATACGATTGTTTTTATGGTAAGCGATCACCGCTAACGAGACGTATCGCAATAAAAAGAAGCCAGTGTTACTTTCAGGTCCATGAGCTATTGCTATGCTATTCATGACGATTTGTGGGTTCATTGCTAAAGGACACAGTAAAAAACTAAATAACAAACTCTCCCAGTGAGCTATAGTTTAGATTTTAAATCATTCACAACTACTACATATATTTATATATATTTGTTTTGTTCATATAATTTGAAATAGTTACCATAGCAGCAGCAGCAGTGAGACAGAAAAAAGTGAGAATATCATAAACAAGAACCAGGTCAGTAACTTATTGCTAGTGAATGACTACGGAAATTCCAACTATTCCTCATATACTTACTTGAGAGCTGCTTCATAGTTGTCTTCATGGTAGTAAATGGTGGCAGCAACAGTTAAGAAAATATCATTTGAGAGTTCTGTGCCTTTTGAGACCTGAAATGCATGAAAATCAAAATATGTTATTAGACACATGAGCCAAGGAGCATTGTGAACACTTCACAAGTTTTCAGAGAAACCATAAAACCTACATTAAAGCATGTTTCTAGCATATTGATGGATATAAAATTATACCCAACATTATATTAGAGCTAATTAATTAACTTTAAACCGCTGGCAAATGTCAAATAAAAGACTCTTTTCTATCACTAGGTTCAATAAATGTTATGTTTGCAATAGTTAAATCAGAAGATCATGAAAAATAACCATGATAAATCTTTAAATGCAGAAACACTTTGTAACACTTCACTAAAATAATGTAACATTGGTGCATTGTTCTTTTCATTTAATTAACTAGATTTATTTTTTTCTATTCTGCAATATGACAATCTCTGTTATACACAAAAAGGCACTTTGCTGTGGTAGTCTATATATTAAAATTTCATGGGTTGTCTAAGAGTAGGCTCACAGACATAAATCTAAATATTTTAATACTCTTAGTACTTAGCATATTTCATATATGTACTTTATAGAAAAAAAATAACACTAGTCATAAGGTATTTTTGGAATGTTTTGTATTATTTCTAGAATGCATTTCGGCTTGACACAGACAGTTAGCAAGCCGAAGTTGTGAGGGCTTCCCCTTTAGCAGCAGCATTATTTGTCAAACTGGTAACCAATGGAGGAAAAAAGGTTCTTGGGTGTCAACCACTGATTGCATCACCCAATAGGGAAAGCTGCAGGAAGTCAGTGGACGCAGGCCTCCAAAACTGACTGTTGAAGAGCCTATACACAACTGATGCCTCAGGCTGAGACAAACAAATAATTCTGCTCTGTGTACTGTGACACCTACTTGAGTAATTAAAGATTGCCTTTGCATTAATCCCTTGTGGGAGCCCAAAAAAAATTCACTAGTGTGTAGGCACAGAAAATAATACTCACTCTAGAATCTATGTCGGCAACAATCGCAGGCTTGTTAGCATCTGGAGACAAATAGTCTACTAGAGTCTTAAATGGCTGAAGCAAGGGGTCAGCAGTTTTTAACTCTTGAAGAACAATTCTGAAGTTTCCCTGTGCTACATATGATCGGTAAAGAAAGGCATCTCGTTGAAGTGCTACTAGAGGTGAAGAGGGCTGGAAATAGAAAACAAAAAATGTTAATAATTTGGTAGTGTAATATGTATCACATTTAATATCAGATATATAATGAATATTAACTAAATAACATCAATATTTTTTCCAATTGGTACTCTGGCTCTCAAGCATGCTAGGTCACGACCAATGTATGTTGACAAACCTGACTAGATGATAACTTTACAATTTACATTTATTTTTTACTTTTAATTAAATTTGGTGGTGGCCCAGGGCGTTTCAATTTTACCCTGAGTTGCAGACTTTCAAACCTGGTGTGTCCCAATCAATCTTTTTCTTAACTTCTCTAGTACATTGATATTCACAATGAAGGAAAACACCACGAGGAAACCTGCATGTCACATTCGCACCGGACCCACGTTTGGACATTGCTCAAAATCACCCTTGGTGAGGGTAGGCCATGCCCCAACCTAGTCCTCTAATAGAACTATAAGAATAAATGAAAGAGAAATAAATAAATAACATTTATGAGTTATTGTGTATCCAATTAGAGCAAATATCATTGAACACTTTCAAAATGAATAATTATTATCAGCAAAATCACAAAGCGCCGACTTGGACAACTGATACTTATATACATTTTTAGTAAGTTACATAGGTACATAATGTACAAAGAAACACAGACTTAAGAAAAAAAGTGTTTCTCTTTTGCGGGGATCGAACCCACGCCCTCGCTGGGCAGCATCACTAAAAACTGAGCCACTAACGAAGTCAATTTACATTGCTCATACTAACTCTTATCACAAGAAAAACACATAAAATTGCCAGCGCCGACTACATCGCTGCACCCTTACTTGAAAATTTACTGGAAACAATAGTAGAAAGTTGTTTATAACAACTTATTTCAATTACTTACATTAACGTTTTGTGCCTCATTAATAGCCTGTTGATAATTTCCGACATAAAACGCATTTTTAACATCAAATAGTTCATCCACATCTTGTTGCTGACGTGCCATTTTGTAATTTTAAAAACGTAGTGATTATATTCTCTTTGGTAATTTTGACAACTTTGACAAGTAACCAAAGTGTGACCAGATTTGGCAGATTTAAATTTACGACCCTCCCAGGGCGAAATCTACTAAAACCTACTAAATATTTTATAGAAAATGTTAAAACAATGTTGCCTCAATGCAACGAAGTGAAAATAAAAATTGAAAATTGGTGTTGTTAAAAATAGAGCTGTTTTTGTAATTATCAAAAATTAAAAGCTTTATAAGAAGTACAAGACGGATTTAACCTATGTTGTTTATAGTGCAACAAACTTTTCTGACCCAGTGGACAAAAATCAAAACTACAGTCGCCATATTAAAATGGTGTGAACTTACAAAGACACTAGCGGCCAAACATCCAACGTCAGAGGGTCAAAAAACTTTGCACTTTACACGCAAAACGATGCGTTTTCATATGCAGTGTATTAAAGTGAAATTGGCATTTTTGTGACTTAGGTAATTGTTTAGAAACAAAATTGATCAAATCTATTCGGGAGTATTTATGGAATAAATTTTTTTTTTTCTGATCATCTGCACAGTTAGAGTTAGAATCATTAAGCCTTCGCCTAAGTTAGTTGAACTAATAAAAAAGAAACCTCTATGCCCATCAGAGGCGGATCCAGCGGGGGGCGATCTAAGGACGGCCGAGGAAGAAATGAATTGTAACACTAACCCTAAACTTTTTTCTGGATCCGCCCTTGATGCCCATACACCAAAAAATAAAGATTATTGGAATTGAATTTTGGATGTAACCTATTTCAATACCAAGCTATGGATTTGACTAGTTTTGTTATTGATGTAGGTGGATTTGACCATGTTTGATTCCTAACACCATGGATGAAGCCGATTTTGATGCCGAAATAATATGTCAAGTCAGGGGTTCTCAATATTTTGGGTTGATTGGATAGTAAGTATAAATGAGATATACTATAACTATTTAATACTTAGAAATCAGTTTTGCTTTGTTTAAAATACCTTTATACATTATATTTTTTACTTACATTTTATTAAAACAACAACAGCAGGTAATTCTTCAGGGAAATTACATTCTTCAACAATATGTTCATGAGCAGTAGATGATGCAGGTCTTGATAATACTTGTTTACAATAAAGTAAGTAGGAAATTTCTTCTAACTTCTCTCCAAAATGTGTGATCAATAATTTCTTCACATCATTTATTTTTTCTTGTTTTACAGCAACATATAATTTTGTAACATCTGGATTTATTGCAGAAACCGTCTTTTTTTCATTGCAAATATTTTGATATTTGTTTAACGTATTTTGGTATGACACTTACCTGCCTGCTGCACCCATCTGCTACCAAACAAACCTATGTGATATGCTCTAACCCGGGACTCAGAAAAATGGTATTCAAGCAATGAAATACAGCGCTAGCGATTTCATTTGATGCTTTTGGCAGAACATCTTCAGTCCAAGTGTAGATGTACGTTTATTGACAGTCAATGGAAATTTTGAATTACCGACTACAACTGTGAAATTATTTACATACAACGCTACGTTACGAGTAGTAGGCACTTTAATCGGGAACTTTAGGACAGGTTTGGTTTTTGTGACAGTCAAAACTTAAAATTTAAATATTTTCGCTACTGTCTTTTAATAAACTATAAAATGATTTGGCTCTTAATTTATGGATTTTACTTTCAATAATAATTTGATTTTTTCCTTCCTTGTTTTTTTCATGTTTTAATCGTTCTTGCAAAACTATGCAAGTGGAGCACATATATGTTCGGGGTGATTCCAAGCCAATGTTAAATTGGGTTTTAAAAATTTCTCTGAAGTAAGATGCTTTAATATTTTTATGTTTATTCAAGGCTTCTGCAATAAACATTCTATAAATTTTATTAATGCTGAGTTTCGATGACAAATATTGCTTACTTTTTATTTTACTTCTGCAATAATGTATTTCTAACGGCACAAGCAAAAGCTTCAATCAAAAATGATAAAGTCTTTGACAGCTTTTCTCTGGGGTGCATACATTTGTGATTTACGCTGCCCTCCTCTATTCTCTTGTGCATACTATGTTGTTTTTGAAAAAAATCTGTTAAGGATATTCTTTTATTTAAATGGATATATATTCGTACTGTATTTTTAATTACTTATCTAATATTCGATATTTCTGTTTCTGTTAGTCTCTATTTTTTCATTAGTGTACACTTAATGACCTGCCTACCTTGACAGCAAAATTTCAAGTTAATGAGATACCTTCACTGCAAGTAAGGTTTTAATGGGTCAATGAGTAATAATAAAATGACCAGCAAAATAGATTTTTGCATATGAATTAAAATTTTCATATGATATTCATATACGATTGTTTTTATGGTAAGCGATCACCGCTAACGAGACTCAAGTTGATTGGGGAGCTCAAAAAGATGTACAAAATTACAACCGTGCAGGTACTCTTGAAGCCATTAAAGAGCATCTGGATCGCTGCCTAATCCTGCTAAAAATTTGCTAGATTTATTGAATCAGCTGCATAAGCTAAAATAAGAGTCCAATCCAGCTGAAATCGCACGATCCTACTAAATCTGATCACATTGCAGATAACAAGACAAGTTTCGTGATATCTCTTTTTCTACTGTAGAAAATTGCATTTGCTATCCTGCTGTCAGTTCTACCCAAATTGAGGTTATGAACATTCCTCAGGTTGGTTAAGTTCAAAATCAGGGTTATGGTATGTTTTTTGTATGGTTTAATATAGATAAGAAATAAATGTACCTACAACAACATTTTTCTAATCAATCCCTTTATAATTATGAATTTTAATTATTAAGAAGCACAAAAAATATAAGCGAAATACAAAAGTAGCAACACGGATAGTATTGTAAAGACTGCGAAAACAAACACTGTCTAGTATGTATAGGTACCTGAAGGTTGTTCTTCTAATGGCGGATAAAATTCTATCTATTAGGGTATTACCAAAGTTTTCGAAATGCATTCATGTCAAAAGCCAATTTAATAGGCACTAGATAAATAGGTAATGTCAGAATGGGGCTCTTTATCAGACTGCTCCTACTCGCTTTCAGGTTCACGCGGGGTACTTACCGACCACATCTGCGTCGATACCTTTAATATCAATCTGCAGATCTGCATCTACTTCATCCTAATCAATATCTTCGTAAGACACATCGAGGTTCACCATGTATAATAGGTACCTAGGTCCGAAATTTGATGTTTTTTCAACCCTTAGAAAGAAATTTTTATATATCGAGTGCCCAAAGTATCACATGTGATATGATGAAAATATCGTTAAATTAACTAACTAAAAATGAAAAAATTACTACTTTTTCTACTTAATATAGACCATCAATATTTGGACTATTGAAAATAGTAAAAATACCAAAAAATACATACTAAAAACAAATATTTACCTTAATGATTGGTCGCCATGTGCCGGTGCACGCAATGAACTTTATACTTAAATGAACGTAAGTGAAGGTAAGTGGTGGTGAAAACTATCCAATCGATCCTGTGAGTAACGAGCCGTACTATCCTGTTCTCAAATCAATAAATAATTTTCATATATTAATATATTTTTCATAAAATCCGCTAATTGGCGCAGATATAAATGCGCAAGTATCATAGGTGATACCAGTGGTCTGAAGAGGGTAAACAATAGAATTTGATCTAAAATAAACACACAAACACCAACTAATTAATTACCTTTCAGCTAAAGTAATTTTTATTTAATTCGGTTCCAATTTGGAGGAGAAAATTGGGGAATACTAATTTTAATAAACGTGACTATTAGGTATTACCGGCCCGTGGCCCAGTTGTCCTTATTGCACATCTTTATCTTGGCCCGGGTTTTAACGCGACAGCAATTTGGTCTGATATTTCCTTATTTCGAAAACTACTGAATTAATTTTGCTGCAATTTTGAGCAGTCCCCTGAGTTGAACGGTACGGCACCTAATTGATACTATTTTATAAAGTTTTGTTTAACGTTTTGATGTTGGATTTTTCAGGCAGACTACTGAAGTTTCGAACTTTATCGGGGTCCTTTAATCAAGGAGGAGACCACGGGTTCGGGTTCGATACAAATCGAATGAAACCGACTTATTAAGTAATATGATACCTTATTCCAGAATTATTTAACTCCGACCACTAGCATAGAATAATTAATAGTAGTACCTTCCACTAGTTCTGAGAAATACGTGGACAAACATACATACTATCCATACTATGTTATATCCATACTAATATTATAAATGCGAAAGTAACTCTGTCTGTCTGTCTGTACCTCTTCACGCTTAAACCGCTGTATCGATGAAGATGAAATATGGCATGGAGATAGTTTGAGTTGGTAGCGTCAAGTTGGAGTTGGTTTTTTTTCTATAATTGAGTAACTGCCGTTTAAATCCTACATCGATAACAGAATTTAGGGCGGGGTGGTACTGCGGGCAAAATTGACATGGAGATAGTGTGAGTCTAGGGGAAGAACACAGGCTACTTGAAAACGTCAAGTCTGAGTCGGTTTTTTTGTCTAAAACTGAGGAGTTTCCTTTGCAATCCTACACTGATAACCAAATTTAGAGCGGGTAAAACTGCGGGAAAAAGCTAGTACATTATAAATGCGAAAGTAACTCCGTCTGTCAGTCTTTTACCTCTTTACGCTTAAACCGCTGTACCGATAAGGATGAAATTTGGCATGTAGTTTGAGTCCAGAGAAGAACATAGGCTACTTGAAAACGTCAAGTGTAAATCGGTTTTTTTTTATGATTTAGTAGTTGCCGATCAAATCCTAGATCGATGACGGAATTAACCGAGATAGTTGGAGTCCGTGGGAAGGACATACGCTACTTGAAAACGTTAAGCGTGAGTCGTTTTTTTCCTTTAATTGAGAAGTTGCCGTTGGCGTGCTAAGGTCTCTACATATATATTACTAGCTGTTCGCGCCCGGCGTCGCTCGGTTATTGAGATTTTCGTACAAAAATACCATCTAAACCACCGACTTTTCCGATGTAATTTCATAATAGAAATCTTTCATACAAATTCCGTGACAATCACGAACACAACAAAAAAACCAGCTAAATAATCTTTCATACGTTCAGCAAATGATTTTTATTATTTTAAGTTTATAAAAAAAAAAATATTACATACTACTTCGTCGCGCCCGCGCTAAACGCGCACTGTTATGAAGTGGTATTTCTGCAGAAACTTCTTCATTATAGCTCGGAATCATTAATAGTAGTACCTGATTATAGTAAGAAAGTTTGCTATAGCATCTGTAACTTAACATTGTCTAAGTAGAATTCGTTAATAGTTAAAAAATATAAAAGTAACATATATTTTTGTAAAGCTTAGAGAAATTGCAGATATGAATAATAATAATAAAAATATACTTTATTTAGCAAGGCCTTCTCTGCAGCGTCGAGTAGATTTATCAAGGCTTCATAAAAGCTCAGGTAGTCGGGACTAGGGGTAGGTATGTAAGTACACAAACACAAGTACAGTCGGCACCAAACAAAAGCGCCTTTATGTCGGGACTCGGGATATACTCTCAAAGGCAATTGCAAGAAAAGAAGGAACGCAGGTAAAGATGCGTTCATTGATGTCAACTATTACTTTTGTAGGTACAGATACCTATAGAAATAATTTGTTATTGTTGCACGCCTCTTATCTGTACCGTGTAAATCGTATATCTTGGTTTCTATTTAAACTAGTTTTTGTCAGTGGCTTTGCCCTTACAAAACCCATCGTAATACCTTATGATACGCGATATATATATATTCGTGAACTTTTATTATTAATCATACCTAAATAGGCAAAAAACATTGATTATTACAAAGCCATAGAGTTAGTCGAATTAAACAAGATGATCCATCATCGTCCCAATTTGGTATCGTTATCAACACTTGAACGTAAATCTCTATTATATTAATTAATATCTTTATTAAATTAATCACAAATTATTTCTTATGACGTAAGCCCTAATAACTTCCACAATGTAGGGTGCAATAACGTGTAGACCGTTGTGTGTTGCTACGTTTGTTTGGTAGTGCCCATCGTACCCTGCGAGGTTCGTTGAGCTACGTAGCCTGCTGATTGTCTCTTAGCTTACTGCAATTGACAAACATTTAAAACCACCCCTTTCAAACTTCTCTCTCATTTTAATGATTTGTAAAAAATGCTGAGGATGTCCCTCAGCTGTTTTGAAAAATCATCCACAAAGAGATCAAATATGAAACGAAGTTTGTATTCCTAATACATAACAGAAAGTATATTTGAATTATACCAATTTCCATGCTTTTCAAAATATAGGTACCGGATTCCCATACAAAGTTTCGTTCTCTGTTCCGGCCTCCTATAACGCTTAACCTTCCAAAAAGCTATTTTTAGAAGGTTTTATATAGTATCTAAATAATATCTGTGAGTTGTAGTTGGCATTTCTGCTAAAAGTGGCCGTTTTTAGATATTATGTAGAAACTACATTAAACTTTCCAAAAATAGATTATGACCAGCTTTATATTTGCGACATTTGGATTTTAGAAATTCTTTTTCTACAAAGAGAAAATTGAGGATATCTAATGGCAGCGCTAGTTAGCTGCTATATGCGCCTTAAGCGATAATTTTCCAAAAACGCTAAATTGCGGGCGTCTTATAAATGAATACTTAAAAACTAAGTTTTATAAATTTAACTTCAAAAATGACTTATTTTCGTACAAACCAGTAACTGTGAAAAAAAATAGCTCTGCCGCCGGCTACCTGTTATCTTCGTGAATTAGGAGATGAATTTTGCAAAAACGCCAACGCAGCGTCATAAAAGAAATCTTTAATTTAAAGTTTTTAACTGCAGCGTTTTCGAAAAAACCGACTTTAAGTTGAGACTGAAAGTTAGAAGGGGTGTTACATAACATAGGAAGCTGTTAACTCGAAAAATATACAATTATGAAAGAAATAGTTACCTCTGCTACATTTCTGAAGACTAATATTATAAAACTACCTCGCAGCCTAGTTGGTTGTGTGGCCGGCTGCTGTGCAGAGGGTGTGGGTTCGATTCCTGCACTAGATAAGCATTAATGTGACAAACATTGGTTTTCTTGAGCCTGGGTGTATTTATGTTTGATATGTATGTTTTTACAAAAAAAAGTAATTATATGTATTTGTATCCATTGTATGGTACCCATCACACAAGCTTTGCTTACTTTAGGGCCAGATCGCGATGTGTGTAATGTCCACAAATATTTATTATTATTATTATTTATTATTAATATTATACTAACAATATCCCACAAAACGAGGTGCATGAAAATATTATCCCTCAGTTTAATATTATGTATGGAGAGCTACCCTTAATTTTTATCTCTCAAATTCTTTACAAAACTGTATGATATGTATTACATAAGACTTATTACTATCAAAAAGATTTTAAGAAATTATTAATAAACTAATACTACCTAACAAATATAAGGCTGAGACACGGGCACGCCGCAACTATAAGGTTTTCGTTTGTCCAATTATCTACGGACCTAGAAAAATAGATTTTTTTATGATTGCTTGTTTTTTCGTAAGTAATTTTAGATAGAATAACGATGTCTTACGTTAAAATATTTTATCTTGTGTGCCCGAAACGATTTATTTAACTCGGTAAGTAGTTACTAATGCTATAAAGTAGAACTCAGTCATAATGTTACCTATACTGTAACTCAGTAAATTATTTACTTAACTCAATTACTAATGCTATAAAACTAAACTTAATCATGATGTAACCTTTACCACAGACTATATAATACTATACTAATACCTATACTGTAACTCAGTAATTAATGAGTTACTTAACTCAGTAAGTAATTAATTACTAATGATATAAAACTAAACTTAGTCATGATGTTACCTAAACCACAGATTATATAATACTATAGGTACTAGTACCCATACTGTAACTCAGTAATTAATGATTTACTTTACTCAGTAAGTAATTAATTACTAATGCTATAGAGTTGAACTCAGTCATAATGTTATCTATACTGTAACTCACTAAATTATTTACTTAACTCACTAAATAATTACAAACGCTATAGCGCTGAACTTAGTCATAATGTTACCTATACCGAAACTAGTGTCCGATTTTTTTGCCGAAACCCTAGTTCAGTGTTTGTTATTGGTTAGGCCGAAACCGAAAAAACCTTTTAAAAACGTGATTAAATCGTTCAACAAAATGTCAGTGGGCCGTTATTTCCAGATATATGAATAATAAAACATCTCGCTGGCCTAAAATTACAGGGTTCTACGTTTCATTTTTATCGAATTGAAATTTCAACATTGTCATAGAGTGACACTGGGTCTAGATTACTCTGAATTAAACACCCTAAAAAGTGAAACTGTAACATTAATTTTGATAAATGTCTTTTTAGCCATGCACGGTTTGTTTTAAGGTTTTTGGCTACCGAGTAAAAAAGGGCTTGTTACAGACTTTACAGATCCAAAATATCAGTTGTGGTCTTCTCGAAAAATTGTCAATTCGAATTTCTTTTTTTTGTGGCATTTTTTACCTAAAACAATAATAGAACTTATTGAATCAATAAAACAAAATATATGTCAAATATTACGTTTTAACTAGATCTTGAGAAAAATGTGCTCATTGCCGACTATAATTTTTTTAGAAAACTGCAATTATTCAACTACTACGTCTGTCGCCCGCATTCATCATGGAACCAACTTAATCAATATCGATTTATTGGAATTATCAATACCAAGACTAACCTAACTAACGAACTAACGTACAAAATCGTGAAAATCCTTACTGAAATTGAGCTTATTTAACTTCCAAAATTTTATCAAAGCAATAAAATTAAATTACGTTTCATGTCAATAATAAAAGAAATGCTTTAAGTTATTTATTCACCCATCATTTTATTACGTAAGTACCTACAATCATTATTAGGGTTTACATACACGCTACTAAGAAGGATTCTGAAGTCTTTTATGAAATAAGTAAACTTTCGCACTAATCTCCTAAATAACCAATATATTCGTCAATCTGTTTGTAAATTATAAAAAAAAAGCGTTAAGAATTGCGCTATGGTATGATTAATTTATAACGAATACTAAATAAAATACTTTACTTACCATTATTCGGGGAACAAACACAAGCGTCACTTCTCTACTCAAAGTGATTCAGTGGCTGGCGGAGTCAGGCGAGCGACGCTATATTGCCAGCCGTGCCGAGCGCACCCGACGTTAGCTGAACGCTACCCAAAAGTACGATGTTTTAAGGTTCGCGCGGCCGAAAGGTTCAGATATTTTTGGCTGAAACCGAACCTTTCGCCAAAACATAATTTTTAGGCCGAAACCGAAACCAAAACTTCGGTCGGACACTAATTGTAACCCAGTAAATGATTTACTTAACTCATTAAGTAATTACTTATGCTATAGAGTTGAAGTCAGTCATGATGTAACTTATACATACTGTAACTTATACATACTGTAACTTAGTAATTTTTTTAACTCAATCAATAATATTAATGCTTTAGAGTTAAACTTAGTCATGATGTTACCTATACTGTAACTAACGTTTAAATAAAATAGCCGAATAATTCTTATGTAATCATAATATTTAATTCTATACAGTGTTCCAATAGGTATATAGAAAAGTAGATATTGCTCGTTATCAATAACGAAACCTTTTAATCCTTAAATTTAAGATAACAGGATAACGCCAGCATAAGGATAGCAAGAATAGTTTTAACCCTGTAGGTACTAAATTAGAAGAATTATTTTTAACGCCTAACACGGACCACACAAAGGCCAAAGTTATCTGGTTTTTGATAACTTATCGAAGTTTTGTGGCATTTTACAGCTTTCAATTGTTCCTTGCTCCAGGTCAGTTCTTCAGAGCGAGAACAACAAACGCCCTATCAGTTTTCTTTGTTGCCTTTTCAAAGAAGTGTTTGTTAAGAACACCTTTTCGTCAATAGAGATTTTGCCAGACGGCTTGGAGTTACTCACAGGAATTCATCGTGTAGATACGATGATGTTTTTTTCAAATTGACACAACTGTTCGCAATATCCGTCCATTTGTGCGTATGTCTCTGTAATTTTATCTAAAAACTATAAACACTATATATAGGTAGGTAGTGCTAACGTTTGCTACACGTGTAGATAATTATATCGGCTATAAAAAGAGTATCGATCAATCAATATAAAAAAAAATAATGGCAATGCCTAGCCTATTTGTAAAGTGACGAAGAAAAAACATGTTTATTAGGTGCCTCATCGGAAAAGGTATTATTGAGTAAGATTCGAATCATTGTGTTGTTATCTAGACTGGGACCTTATTGGGAACAATCTCGAGCTATACGTACTCTGGCATTCGATATATGGAAGTCTGACTTACCTCTTGAGAGAGTTCAGAGTTCGAATAGCTCGAAACTGGGACCTTGTTGGGAACAGTCTCGAGCTATTCGAATTCTGGAATTCGAAATAAAAATTTATGCAATTACATTCACGGCATTCAAGAGGTAAGTCAGACTTCTATACATTTTTCTCTCAAATTCCAGAATCCGAATAGCTCGAGACTATACCTAATAACCTCCCTGTTTCCAATATTGTTCCTGGATTTCAGAACGATGCCCTTTTTCTGCGGCCATTTTCGGTTACGTTCTTGTTGGTCAAGTTAAAACCCTGAACATGTTGTCAAAAAAATCTAGAACTAGCATATAGACTAAAATTCCTTTAAAAAATAACACGTGCTACACCTTACTAGACATATATATAGCCGATCGAAGTTAATCTTTTGTGCAAAAAAAACCGCGATAGTTAGGCTACGGAACACTACGACAGGCACGGTTTAATCGCTATTTGCTTTCGACTGGATGTTTTGTCTATTAGGTATACGTGACTTATTAAAGAAATATGTATATATAAATATATATAAGTATAAATATAAGTATAAGTATAAATAAAAAAAAAAAAAAACAAAAAAAAAATTAGGCAAGTCGGTGTCGGACTTGCAAACGTGTCGCACACTATCGTACGTACATACACATCTTCGGTTTCATAACAAATATAATATAATAAAGAAATCTACTATTTTGGTTACGTACTCTACGGGGATTTACGGGGCAAAAGCTGTTAGATTATATTTCACAGAGAATGCTAAAACAACGTTGACTCTGATTTATTTCGCAGGATCCTGCTGAACATGGTCACACTCGATTGCAACTTCATTTTCGGTAGGTATGTACATACTGTTTACTACTTATATACATTTGTTTATCTAATGCGAATAGGATAGCGTAAGTGATATGTATTATTAAAGACTTTAGGCTATAAGTGTTGTGTGTTATACATTTTTTGTAACTATAGTTATATTGCATATAGTAGGTGTATTGTAATTTGTAACATACATATACAGTAGGTATGTAGCTACGATATTTTAAATCAATCAAAATTAATTTTCAATAAAGGCCAAATACCAATTTTTATGTAGCTTCAAAATTCACAAATTTTCATACCAACTTGCAACTCCCATTTTACCCTTTTAGGGAATGAATTTAGCAAAATCCTTTCTAAGTGAAGTCCTACGTCAAGTTAGACACCCACATGTAAAATTACAAGTTTCTAGACCTAGCGGTTTGGGCTGTGCGTTAACTACAGACAAATAGTACGGGACATGGAGTTGCCATAGGAATCGAGTAAACATAATTTCTCTAAATAATAATATTCTATTTTCCTAAAGTAACTAATAAGATTGTGACCTTAATCAAAACTAGAGCAAACGTTTAATTTTTAACGGTAACAAGCTACATACGATACGATAGGTACTTACATAAATTACCCCGAGAAAACCCAACCGTCACAAAACGTAACCGACTTGAAGACTGCATTGTGTTACAACTGCACTGCACCGAACACCGGTGCTCCGGCATCGACAGATGTGCGCAAGGCCCTGTGAGAAAGGGCCCCACAAAAGCTACCTACGACTTTGGGGTCAATGGAAATGTAAATGCACTTTGAAATTTCGCACTGCGAAATCTTATCGGACGTATTAAGAAATTGGGGTGATTTATTTGTTGGGAGAATATTTTTTTTGTAAAATATATAAATAGCTGTTACGTGTCGTTGTCGAATGCCAAACATTATTAAGTGTGTGAAATCGTCTCTTATATCTCGCACGTGAACTTGATGGTATTGTTGATTTAATTTGAGTCAACTAAAATATTTAAGCTATAAATTCATTCATTTTTTTTTTGTATTTATTCTAACCTATCAAATTTAAAAACACTTTTTAACAAAAAAACAACCGGCTTCAAAAAGATGCTTCAAAAAGGTAAAAATTATTACTTATTTCCAAAAATCTGATCTGAATTACAGTTTGAAGTTGGTTTCTATGCACCTAACAGTTTATAACACACTTCATTTGCATGAAACCAACTTAAAACTGTAATTCAAATCAGATTTTTGGAAATAAGTAATTATGTTTACCTTTTTCGTGCATCTTTGACGAATTGCATTTTTCGTACACTAAAAACATCCATACTAGTAACAAAATGTTATACAATCATACACATAAAAATTAAGACTTATGGACTTATATAGTTTTATCGTGAATGTATTCTCAGAACTAAACTAATGGAACCACACGGAAAGCACCAGCTTTCAAATAAAAAAATAATCATCAAAATCGGTTCACCCAGTTAAAAGTTCTGAGGCAAAAACATAAAAAAAAAATACATTCAATTTGAGAATCTCCTCGTTTTTTGAAGTCGAAAATAGAATAGTTTAAAATATACGAATTATATTAGATGCTTTATATTTTTATTTTTATTTTTGGTGAATAAACAATACAAAAACCTTAATTATTTATTTATTGATACCTATAAACTCTGATGCACCCATCATGTAGGTAAGCGTGGTTATTGTTAACGTAAAATAACGTTGTTAGTTTGGTTAGTAACTAGCATTACAAAATCGGTTAGAAATAAGCTCAATGTTTACACACCTTGCATCCGCCCCATACTAGCTTTTGCTAGCGTGGTCTTTGCGTTATCCAAGCGCAATCTCCACAAACTTCAGACACTCCAAAACCGCTTTCTCAGAGCGGCCTCCGGAGCCTGGTACGTTCGCAATGCGGACCTACACAGGGACTTTGAGCTCCCTACGATTCCCCAATATTTCAAAGACCTGGCAGTCCCCTTTTCGATCGTACACAAAATCACCCGAATCGACTAACTGTGCAATCCACAACGTATCATCCTCCCGACCGACCTCGGCATGGTCGTTAAACCAATGTTAGGCGGCCTCGGCACGTACAAACGGCCCCAGATGACGATCTCGCTATCCGAGAGCGAGATTAGTCACTAGGTACGACCTCCCCTAATAGGGCCTCCCTTCAAACACGACGCCGACGTCCCCGGGTTCTTCAGCGCTAGCAAGGATACACGAGGTATAAAAGAGTGCCGGGGCGCTTCTCGCCCCCGAGAGCGACAATCCAAGCTGAGGCTCCCCCCGCGGGGAGCCCTTAAGCTTTGGGCTCTATACGAGCGGAGGCTCCTTCAGAGTCTCGCCGAAAAAAGCCCGGTGAAGCAGTAATGGCTGCAACGGCTAACTGCATGGTCAGTCAGAAAAAAAAATCATTTCAATCAAATTTCCTAGTTACTTGATAAAGAAGATCATTTCTAAGAATCACAATAAATAATCCTATCCTAAGAAAGTATCCTCGTGTAGAACAAGACACAATCCATACTAATATTATAAATTCGAAAGTAACTCTGTCTGTCTGTTTGTTACCTCTTCACGCTTAAACTGCTTAACCGATTAAGATGAAATCTAACATGGAGATAGTTTAAATCCCGAGAAAGGGTATACGTGGCTACGTGAAAACGTCGATCGTACGTCGATTTTTTATCTATAATTAAGGAGTTTCCGTTGAAATCCTACACCGATAATCAAATTCAGGGCGGGCAAATTTGGCATGGATATAGTTTGAGTCCCGGGGGGGGAGGTAGGCTACTTAAAAAAAGGTCAAATGTGAGTAATTTTTTTTATAATTGAGAAGTTGCCGTTGAAATACTTCATCGATTACCGAATTAAGGGCTGGTGGAATTGCAGGCAAATTTGGCATGGAGACAGTTTAAGTGCCGGGGAAGGATATAGGCTACTTGAAAACGTTAAGTGTTAGTCGGTTTTTTTTATAATTCAAAAACTCCGGGCAAAAGCTAGTGTTACATATATATAAATTCATACTAAAATTGTAAAGTAATTTTGTCTGTCTGTTACACTGTTCACGGCTAGAGCTTTTAATGTCATTTTGCCTGAAGTTTTTAATGAAATTTTGTAGGAGAGGTAGTTTATGGACTACTGCTGCCGCGGGAATGATAGAAAGAGTTAGGTACTTTCGTATTCATAATATTTATAAGGTAAAAAATATAAAATTGGAAACCCTATGTGCGTTATCGACACACTGTTGGCCGATTATTTCTTCATTACTTCTAGTTTTAAATCGATTATTTTATAATTTCACTGTTTAAAAATTGTTACTTATTAACTATAAATATATGTTTTAGGCAAAATCATCCAAATTTCTCTAACAAATAATTCAAACAATATCTTTTTCTTATAAGGAAAGAAAAATAAGCACAATAATTTCTCATCGAAACAGATAAAATACAATACATATTCCCTAAATTATGGACAGCCTAAATAAAAATCCAGTGTCCGGGGTAAACATAAATCATATGAAGTTTAGGCAACTTACATGAGTCTTATGAATAGGTATTTATGAATTATCCGCGTAGGCAATATATCAGAGGAGCTGAAGATGTGAGACCCTCAGTGGGAGCAGGGAGGCTGCGTGACGAGGGTCGCTCAAGGCGGCAGCTGGGCTCGGCCAACGAACTTTGCACTAATTTGCCGCCGACAAAAGGCACCACCTATTTACGTTAATTTGCAACCGAGTTCGGACCAGAGAAAAAGATTGTGATTAGAGGTAATATTAATGGGCTCTTTACATCTTTTTTTTTAGTGATTTATGTTGTCTTGGTAAATTCCGAGTTCAATACTCTATGCGGCTGTTCATTTAAAACGCAATAGAAAGAAATATTTTTAGAGCAACAGAAAAAACAGGCTGAGATTGTTTTTACTATAGAAATAGAAACTTGTACGTCGCAAAAGTTAATATTTTTTGTTGGTACTGAGTACTTTGTCAGCATAATACATTTTCTAAGCACAGCAATTTTTTTTTTCTAACAGCAATATCGTTTCAAAATAAAAGGTTTTTTTCAGAATAAAAAGCATAGAAAATAAAAATACATAACGGAAGGATTTACAAATCATCTTAACCCTATAGTAACTATTTATGCGATTGTTGCGAATGTGAATACTTTTTAACACTAGTGTAATAGACGAATTTCGTGCAATTGCATACAATGCTTTTAATACGATCAGGAAAACAATTATTAAAAAGTATCTACATTTTCTTTTCCTTTGGGGTACCTACTCATCTAATTAAATTGCATTGCATAAACCAGGGGGGTGAGAATATCCGCTTTCATATACTTACTCATCACTGTTACATGACATTGTTTATCTTTGTAAAAAATAAATCTAAATAGGTATGCAGCAATTTTAAGAATATAAAGCTAAACCTAAGCAAATTACGCGGGAAACACGAAGCGCGATCTTTTTATTAATAGAGCACCATCTAGCAGTAAGATATCGCACCTTTTCGTCCCGACATACAGTCCTGTATGTCCTTTTTAAATGTCTATAGTTTTAGAACTACGAAAATGAAATTGTGTATATAGATTATTATAGATGCGTAACATAGACATCTGATTCTGTATGTCACAAAAATGTTAGTTCATTAAGTGTACGAGTTGTATGGCATTACTTCATTAGTAAACGAATACTTTTAAAATAATCACGAGGATTCGATCGGGATTATTTTTAGGGTTCCATACCTCAAAAGGAAAAAGAACCCTTATAGGATCACTTTGTTGTCCGTATGTCTCTCTGTCAAGACCCTTTGGATACTAATGATTATAAATTAAATTATACTATAAATAGTATTGACAGATTCGATACCTTGATCATAAGTTTTAATTTTTACCTAGGTCATTGACGGAACTCAATCTTAATTCAATTAAATTCGATTTTAATGTTTCATAATTTATTTCTTTAGCAACTTTCGTTCTTTGATAGTTAGTGATGAAAAGTGTTTAAGTATGTTACAAATTTCAAAATGCTTATTACAAAAGGTAGCCGGAGCTTTATCGATCAGCTATATGGTCAAAGTGATAAAATAAACTAATAAATTTATATTTTTTCTTTTATTCGCCAATATCCCGCTAAAAACCTTGGCACTTATTGGGCCAGTCTCAAACTATTCGGAATCTGGAATTTCAGACAATATATGACTTACCTCTAGAAAGGCGTGAATGTACTTATATATGCATACATTTTTATCTCAAATTCCAGAGTCCAAATTGCTCAAGACTATTCCCAATAAGGTCCCTATTTCATGTGGTAGGTTTGTAGAGCATAAATCAAAGGATAAATCGGATATCATACATACCGTTGAAAGTCGCGGAAAATAGCTTTTACGGGAAAAATTAAAGTTGGGCACCAGCGGGTTCAATAAATTATACAAATTATTGTTTATTGTCCTTGTATAGCACAATAACACCGAGGAGGCGTGAAATTAAAAAAAAAATACAAAAAGATGCGCCGGAAACTATATGCAACATTCGAAATTCGTTTCCTCACATTCAAACTTCATACAGCATCCGTTTTATCTTTAAATTCGGAATAGCTCAACGACATTTTAAAAGAATCGAGTAAATGGTAAAAAAAAATATAGTGCATCGTAACAAAGCGCGCCTCGCATCTGCTTTCCGGCGCATTGTGAGCAGATGTTCTAGAAGGGCCTCTTGGCGAAAAAAATTACTACCTGCCAGTACTCGCTGCCGTCTCGCAATGTAATCTAAAGAACTACGGGTGACGGGGTGAGTCGTTAACTTGAGACTTGAGGCTGTAAGTAGAGTTGCTGGGATCACAAAAAACTTTAGGACACGTCTATTAACATACATGTCAGTATTTTTCACCCCTTTAGAATTTGAATTATTTGAATTTCTAAAATATTAATAATAATTTGGCAGAACCTCAAATTCTCTGAAATATTCACATGTCTTACTTCATACAGATACAGTCAAGAAATGTTTTTAGGGTTCCAAAGCCCAATGACAAATGTTTACCCTTAGTTTCTCAATCTCAATCTGTTGTCATGAAATTGAGATTTACATCAAAAGGAAAAAAGGATTCCTCATAGGATCACTTTGTTGTCCGTCTGTCTGTCTGGTTTTTTCCGACCATTTTTCTTAGGAACGCGTAAAGGTATTAAGTTGAAATTAATATCAAATACTAAGGTCTATGGTTTCTTTAAGCTGTAAAAAATCAACTTCTAAGTCGACGCCATAAAAAAATACGGCCGAAATACAGCCAAAGGTGTAACGCGCTTTTATTTTTAAAAATGGGCTGCAAAAGCTACACTTTTACATTGTATATTTCTGATTAGAATTAAATTATTTTTAACTTTTTAGTTATTTTTATTAATAAGTAACAAAAAAATCAATTCTTTATTTTTATTTTTAACACTTTAGTTTTTATGATTCGGGATTTTTAATCATTCTGTTCCCACGAGTATGTAGGACATAAACGGTCCAAACTCCAGAGGTCCACCGTAGGAGGATAAGGGCTTCAGTACAATAGGGTTCGCTCTGGTACCCTGTACGACATGTTTATACACCCTCATACCATTCAGCCCTCGGCACATACTCACCTTGACATTCGGTCGTCCATCTAATCAAATAGAATTCACATTCATAACAAATAGGTTTTCCCAAATCTGATGGAGTTGCATATGGATATTATCTAGGTCCAAAGTACTCATCAAGACGATTCAAACGAGCCCAAACTCTATAAGATTACTTCGTTTTATTACGGAGATCTTATGGCCACCTTTCAGCTTCTTCATCCAACACTGGTTACTATTTAGAACCAAAGTACTCGTCAAGACGAATCAAACGAGTCCAATCTCTGTGGGATTATGTCCTTTAGTTACGGACTTCCTATGGCCACCTTCCAGCTCCATCATCAGACCCTGGATACCATTTTGGGAGAAGGTACTCGTCAAGACGAATCAAACGAGTCCAAACTCGATGGGATGGCGTCGTTTCATTACAGAGTTCCTATGGCCACTTTTTAGTTCCACCATCAGATCAGCTCCATGACATCATAATATTGCATTGTCACGCGATATACATATGCGTGCAAATTTCAGCTCAATCGGAAACCGAGAAGAGTGTCAAATTTAACTTGCAAGATTTTATTACAGACAGACACGAACAAGTGAAAGGTTATTTTTGTCGCATATTATGACACAATGAGGTACTTCCCGTTAACCAGAATCATGAAATTTGGCAAAAAGCAAGATTACATCGCTAATATTGGTAAAAATCGACAAATTGATAATTAGAGCATAAACCTGTGAGACTGGATCTCATAAGTAAATAATAAGTTAATTTATATAAGTTGAAAGGTAGCCACTACTAGAAAATTTCCATGCATACATTGAATTGATCTGAGGGAATAAAATTATTTTGGGTGGATTGTTGTTGGATTTGTATAAAAAGGTTTGAGGTTCTAGTGGTTCTTTTAGATGTTTTCTCTAGTGGGTATATTTTGGTAGTTAGGTTACCTATTGGCTTCCAAATTCCAATAATGTGACTACTGATCAGTTTTAACCGACTTCAAAAAAAAAACACAAGTTTTGCTTTAGAATTGCGTCTTCCTTCTTTTTTTTTTAGTGATTAGTAGGTACACACTTGACAGTCCACATCTTGAAAACTACTAAACCGATTTTGATAAACTGACACTGTTGAACTAAGTTGAAAGTTTAAATTACTGATATCAAATTTGTAGTTTCTAAAAAAACGAGGACAAATATACAAGTACTAACCTCAAAGCACACTTACATAAATACAATACTTCCTGAAACTTAGCACACATGCTTAGATGCCCACAGAGACTAACATAACTAAAGCGTTCGCGGGAGGAAGTTTCTCCGAAACCGCACTGTACGCGACCATTTAGGTTCTAAAGTGTGAGAATGAATTCCCTGCTTATGGCGAGCGGTGCGATGGTAGAAAGTAGCCGTGGGCACCATTTCGAACAATTCCTCAGAACACAACCTATTCTACAAGCGGTAGAACACACACAGGGAGGCAAAGTCTCTCTTCAGACTTAAGGGCTCGATACCGCAAGTGAGTTTGGAATCGATGACAATTCTCACAGACCGTCGTTGAACCGAGTCAAAAGGGCCAAGCTGGTATCCGGGTGCACCCGCCCGGAGATGGCAGCAGTACTCCATATGTGGCCGAACTTGTGACTTGTAAAGTAACAACCTTTGCCCAGACGTGAAGTACTGCTTCGCTCTGTTGAGTACACCAAGTTTTTTGGACGCCATTTGACATACTCGTACATAAGGGTCTAATAAAATTCGTGTAGTTTAAAAATTTAAATTACTTTTAACCGACTTCAAAAAAAGGAGGTTCTCCGTTTGACCCGTTTGTATGTATGTATGTATGTTTGTCCACGATTATCTCGCGTTTGGCTGAACCGATTTTGATGCGGTATTTAGAAAAGTATTTGTTATTGTATCCCATGACGTCGCCCACATGGACCCGTTATTAATTAAGCGTTATATTAGTTTAACTCAACCGATTTTTGTTGATGCGGTTTATTTTGTCGACAAAATTTAAGTACACTAACGAGCAAAAATAACTAGTCATTTACATAAACAACGATATTTTAATATATAACTAGTAAAGATAGCTTTATGGAGCAAGAAGTATATATGAATAAAATAGTTTTATTTTTTTGAGTTGTTTAGGAAATACTGTCGTATATTTAAGTGACTATTTACTAATCGACTTCAAAAAAAGACGGCTAAATTCGTCGAAATCTTTTTTTTATGTATTTTTCGCGGTTGCTCGAAGACGCCTTGACCGATTCGGAAAAACCTTTTTTTTGTTGTACTTTCCAGGTGGTCCCATGGTCATTAGGTCAGGATATAATGATGTCATCCTGGATAAATCGAGGGAACTCTTAAATTTTTTAAAAGCTCACATGAAGTGATTTGGGTAGTTTTTAAGTGTACGAAAAATGAAGCCAATAAATAGGTCATTTAACAGTAAAAAAATAAAAGCTTTTTAATAAAAAAAAAACCGACTTCAAAAAGATTGACTAAAAAGGTAAAAATAATAATTTTAAAAACTTTACTAAATTACAGTTTGTAGTTGGTGTCTGTGTTTGTGTCTCTAACAGTTTATAACACACTTCACTTGTACGACACCAACTTCAAACTGTTATTTAGATGAGATTTTTTTAAATTATTTTAAATTTATATTATTTTACCTTTATGAAGTCGTTTCTTGTTTTTGTTAAAAAGTTTTTAATTAGCATTCGACTTCAAGGAGAAGAAAAATATTATCAATGTTCCATGTGCTCACTGCGTAAGGTATCTTTTTTATTTTTCAATTATACACAAAATAGACCGATTTAGAGTTTGGAATACGGGTAGATAATTTTTTCAGAAATGAAAAGGATATCTTATGAAAATGGGTGTTCCGACAGCCTTGTGGTTTAGCATTAGGATGGACCAGGAATCGTACCCAGGACAAGAAGCAAAATGATAAAAACGCATTTTATAATTTGACGAGCTTTTAACGACAACTATTATATTTTGAAGCCACTATCAGTACAAATAGTAGGTACTTTAGAATAGACCAGTAATATTAAAAATAGTACTTTGCCGCAATAAAATTATCTGTAGTAGCTATTCGCCATTATAGCAGCCATCTGGCAACATTAGTGCTCTAACATGTTTGATATAAGAGTTGATTACCAAATATTGAATTACAAATATTTTAAATACAGGACTTGTGCCACGCACAATTAATGTTACCATATTTAATTCAGGACAACAGGGCAGCAAGAACGGGTCACTATTCCGCGAAAATTCCGTAGCTGAATAGCAGAAGTTTATATAGTGAATAGTTTTGGAATAAAATTGAGAAAAATAAGTTTAAGGGTATAACTTCTCCATACATTGTAGTTAGTGATGAATAGAGCTATTTATGCAACTGCCAGGAAATAAAGTTAATTTCAATAAGAGCGCCGTTTTTTGTTACTAGCGACACAAGTACATACTAGTAATAGTAATAATAGCACGTTGCGAATATTAAAATAACATTTCCCTGCATTTGCATACAATGTTTTTATCTACAACTGAGAAATAAACCGATAAAACATTCTCCGAGAATCATGTTTTTGGCACATTGCTAAATTCCCGATACTTATTTACTTTGTATAAATACCTAAACTTTACGGGAAGTAGATTATTACATGATATAATAGCACACTTTGCAGTATTTGGAGAACATTCCATGCCACATAGTGATATGGTAATTTTTTATAATTAAACAAAAACAACTGCGTAAATGTGTTTATTTGTTTGTCGTGCATACTAGATATAAGAGAACTGGGCAGCGCATAGACTTCGAGTTCTGTAAACTGCCAAATGGACATTGCAATAGCCTTACAAAATTTACCATCCTTTAGTGAAAGACAAAGCAAATCTGTGCTCTCTTTGCTATTTCTATCAACATCCGCCATTTTTTTTTTGTTTATGTTCATTAAAACAAGATAGAGAGAGACAAGAGACCATAGATTCGCATCATCTCTTTCACAATTTTGCGACCGTTTTTACTTCACAGCTTACCAAAATTATTTTGAACAAATCCGTTCTAATTTTTTTTAGGTAGTTAATTCTCATTCTACGGAACCCTAACTTGATGCGAGTACGGCACGCACTTGGCCGGTATTTTCGTCTACGCACTTCTAATAATTGATATCCAAGATTTGGTTCAAAATAATTTTGATGAGAAATATTCAAAAAGCTCTGTATCGTGATTTCTTTCGGGTTTTTAGAGTATGTGGTTTTAAAGTTAGAAGTTTTACTTTGCTCGCAAAATTTTAGAGAGAAAGTTATTTAAAATTTCAATGGCCTTTCCAACACAATGGGAGGTGCAAATAATTACCTACTTCTATTTCAAAATTAGGTGAGTATATATCCGAATTTTGGTTGACGTGTATTTAAAAAAATTGGATATCAAAAATATAGTTTATTATGTTCTTCTATGGTAGGTTTTAAGATATTTCTGGATGTGCCAAATATTGTCAACATAATTTTGATCGTCAGTACAAAGGTACCATGCACCTAGCCCAAAGTCGTTGATAACCTGAGGTCCATCACCCCGGCATCGATTGGACTACTTCCCCTTCACCTGCACAGCGTCGCGACTTCCGCCCTTCGGCCGTCAACCCTGCCGCAGCCACCCGCCCGGCCCACTTACCACTCCCGCCTAACTTTACCTCAACTCTTGCCTTTTTATAACCTCCCAATAGATTTATTTGAAGTTTTTCTAAATTTTAAGTTTTGTCTGATTTTTCTATTTTAGTTTTTTTAAAAATATTATTAGTAATATCTGAAGTTCTGAAACTTCTTTTATATAGTTTTTGAACCATCAATCATAAAATTTTCGGAAATCTAATAGTATTAGGAGCTTTTTTTCACTTTTCAATTATTATATATCAAATTATGTCAGATTTTCTTTATATTTAGCTGCAAGACGTTGATTGAAAGTTAAATACAAAAGGAATACATTCTAAATAGACTTTAACTATGGGCAATAAACACGAAATCGTCATATCCCATTTCTTTATCAGATCCTTGCGAAATTTATATGTTCGGTTCTGGCTGTAAATTTTTTCATTTAAAGATTAAGGCCGAGTAAAATATATACGCATCTTGTAAGTTGGTTTAGGATGTGAGAGATTTTTCTATACATAAGTACTGTCTGGTGTATGTACATGTTCACGTTCAAAATTCCCTGAAGGCAGTAATCAGTCGCTGGATACACATAGAAATCTTAGTGAGGGGGATAGATAGCCTCTTTTAACCAGCCACTTTAGTCCTGGGTGACAGGCGCTGGGCCCATCGCCCCAACTCTTATAATGAGTGTAGTTGAACTTAAATGGCCCATAAGTCGGATAGTACCTGGAGGACCGAGCGTTGCTCGTTTTTTTTAAACAACGCCATCTATTGTCAAGTAGCTTAAGCGTTACTTAATAACGCCATCTATTGTTAAATAGCTTTAATGTTGCTTATTACTACTCGCCAATAGATGTCAGGAAGAGTCATATTCAGTTCAGTTCAGTTTTCAGTTTATCACTGTCTAAAAACACGGATAAAACGACATTTTGTAAAAATTAAACCTAGCTAGATCGATTTATAGTCCCCGAAACCCCCTGCATACTAAATTTTATGAAAATCGTTGGACCCGTTCCCGAGATTCATATTATAAACATATATATATATAAATTTATACAAGAATTTCTCGTTTAAAGGTATTAGATAGATAACCAGCTATAACATAAAAGTGGTATAATGAAAGAACAGAACCAGAGTAATATGGCCCCTTTGATAGTCCCCCACGAACTGTAACAAAATAAGTATGTCAGGATTGGATAGGATCAGAAAAATATCACTCGTGCTTGACAATTTGTTAGCTCGTCACTTTAAGCATAAGAATAAATCAAACGGGGTTCTGTGTATTATTATACTATGTTTAATATACCTAGATAAATTAATTATGCAGTTGTTAAAGCATTAAAAAATAAATATAAGACACTTCAACGTCTAATTACAATATTCTCAAGTTTAAAAAAAACATTTACCTAGTTTTTATACCATTACATGTAGATAAAAACGACTACAAAAAGTTAGTCAATATTCTGCCTTGACCTTACTTCCGATGGATAACTTACCGACGACTTTGGGTCATAGAACTGGAAATTGTGTGACAAATCATTTACTCTGGAACAAGTCTATATAAGTAGATTCTGACGTCACTCAGTCAATCAATATGTACTATACGTGCTATTTAAACATAGAGTTTTAGCCATGTAAAATGGCGATTTTTTAAAAAAATAACTTTTTTTTCGGTATTATCTTTCAAACCTTTGTAGCCATTTTTAGGGTCCCGCAACTCAAATTGAAAATCAAAACTTTCTAATACTGAAATGGTCTTTTTTCAGATAATTAAATATAAAAAGCTAAATTTACAAATATAGTATTAAATTAAATTGACCCATATGTTTTTAATTATTGAGAGTTTAGAAATATTTATAACGAAAAAAGAAGCACCAGATTCTTGTGGAGTAGGCTCTTTCCTCAACACCTCATTTCCTACTGAGATAATGCTAAAACCAAGAAATTCAACGGATGACCAGTAACATCGATCGGTGTTGTCCTAGGGGTTTTGATTTCTTGTACTTGAAATTGTGTCCTCCTGAGTGGCAGACGTTCGAGCCCGGGGCATGTAACAATGAGTCTCTTTCTTAATTTCTCAAGTATATTCATTATTAACACCAACAGCTTTTCGGTAAAGGAAAACATCGTGAGGAAACGATGCGTCAAAAAATGACGAATATGAAGTCCACAATCGGTACCTGGACCTGCGTGCGGAGTATGGCCTAAAACGCCCTCGATGAGGGTAGGCCGTACCCCAATATTGGGACGTATGAGGCTGATAAGGAAACACGCACCTGACCAGTTTTTTAGGGCTCCGTGGCAAATTGGCAGAAACAGAACCATTACACTGGCGTCATATTACATACAGAAAATAATGTTACTTCTCTACATTTCAATTATTACTAGGTAATCGGTGTGAGGTGTCGCTATACAATAAGGTCCTAGTTTTTTATTGTTGCCCGTTGTGTGCAAATTGTCTTTGGAGTTCGTAATCATTATTTAGTAAACTGTCAATTTTCTTTATAGTATATATATATAATACAAAATTAAATGAAAATACTAGAATTGTAAATACGGTTTTTTGGTTGGCCTAATGCGGGTGGAAGTTGTTGAGCTAGTGGCCACTTGCATGTCGAATTTTCAAGTCCTTTGACTTGGCTTGACGGGTGCTGTTATGAAAACAGCTAGGACTGGCAGTTTAACGTGCCCTCCGAAACACGAAAAAGATTAGAAAACTAGCCACTAGGCGGTCACCCATCCAGATACTGACCACACCCGACGTTGCCAAGCTTTGCATATCGCTTCCGATCTACGAATATAGCTGAGCCACGAGCTATAACAACATTTAAGGAATATCAGGATCTCAAATTTTCAAGTATAATTACGGTAAAACCCCGTAAATTAATGACAAAGACTGTAGAAAGAGAGAGGGGGCACAGCGAGTACTCGCTCGAATTAGCCAAACGAACAATAAGAGCGAACGCAAGCAAGAAGAACGTACCACCTACTATACAGTGGTGCGGTAAGACCATGCCGGAAATCTCCAGTAAACAGCGGAAGCTTAGCGCTTTCCTACCATACTTCTCAATTTCCGTCTTCATGGAAGACTGCGAATGTGCCCAAAAAGGGCGATAGATCAGATCCATCGAATTACAGGCCTATCGCTATTACCTCTCTCCTCTCCAAGGTGATGGAGCGTGTGATCAACACGCAGCTTCTAAAATACCCAGAAAAACACGACCAGGTCAGCGACCATCGCTCAACTGGTTCTAGTGTATCTCACCCACCGATGGGCACTAGCCATTGAGTGTCAGAGGGCGGCATTGGCACATAGCCTAGACATACGTTCGATCGGGTCTGGAACCGAATTTTCCATCTTACGGAGTGCCCGAGGGTTTGTGCAAATGGGTGGCTAGCTTTTTGTCCGGAAAACAGGAGCCGTAGTTGACGGTAGTTGCTCTGATGGAATGGACATTAATGCTGGTGTCCCGTAAGGCTCTGTGCTGCTTCTACGATTATACAATTCACTGTGTTCCCACAATTCCAGAACACTCCCCTTTCCATCTCCGAGAGCATTGGGATTCTTGGTGTTGACATCTCCAGCGATGTTCAGTTCCGAGATCATTTGCAAGACAAAGTGAAGCTGGCGTCCGTCTGTACGGGTGCATCCGGATACCAGCTTGTCCCTTTTGACTCGATTCAACGATGGACTTTGAGAATTTTCGACGATCCCAAACTCACATGCGGTATCGAGCACTTAAGTCTGAGGAGAAACTTTGCCTCCCTGTGTGTGTTTTACCGCTTGTACAATGGGATGTGTTCTGAAGAATTGTTTGAAATGATGCTCATGGCTACTTTCTACCATGGCACCGCTTGTCATCGGCAGGGAATTCATTCAGTCGTGTTCATTGTGGTTTTAGAGAAACTTTCTCCTGCAAACGCTAGGGTTGTGGAATGAGCTCCCTGCCAAGGTTTTCTTTAAGAACTACAGTATGGGGTTCTTCAAGAAAGAAGTTATTAGATATTTGAAGGGTCAGCAACGCGCGAGTGATACCCCTGTTGTTGCAAGCGCCCATGGGCTACGGTGATCGCTTAACGGACCGTAAGCTTGTTTGCCACCTTAGTAGAATAAAAAAAAAAAAAAAAAAACCAGGCGGATCACTTGGCACCTCAGCAAAGAACCTTACTTGGAATCTAAGTTTCAAAACAGTAATTGGTGTGAAATATAAATTAAGAAATCCAATTCTTATTAATGACTTGTAGCGGCAACCATCACAGCGGTGATATCAGTTGTTCAGCAGTTTTATCAGTGAATAGTTAGTTACGCACTAAATGTACCGCGGCCGCGACTAGCGAGAAACGGACTTCGTAGAATGCGGCATCTGACCTCAACTTCCGCTCAAACAATGCGACAGATTGCTTTAACTTATTGTGTACAATCAGGATTATGTTCTAACAGCCTGCGCACTTATGTGCGCTTGGTACTTAGATCTTAGCTTGCTTATTTGTGACCTAAAAAGGCAAAAACAACGACAGGTATACGGCGAAGCTAATAGGAGGACGGTATGTTTTTAACAGGTATGTAGGTCTGTATGTTTATCTGTTCCATCAAATTACCTATAATTAAAAAAATTAGGTATCATTTGACGTAAAATAGGTCTGCGTACTTTTTTTTTATATGTGGGTACTATGATATCGTTAGAAGCGTCTTGATTGTCCGCTAGTTATAGGTTATGTAACGTCGCACTAAATGCAATATGTATTTATTATTAATTATTTTAGTTTTTTTAAAAAGTGGCTGTGTCGGATATCAAATAAAAGGGCTTGTATAGCACATTTTAAAAATATATATTACTAACTGTTTCTCACTGCTTTGTTTTAAATTAAATCGATATATAAGTTAATTTTGCAACTCGAAATAGTACCCGAACCGATTAATTGTGCAATCCACAACCTACCATCCCCCCGACCGACCACGGCACGGTTGAAAAACTATTGTAAGGCGACCTCGGCACGTACTAACGGCCCGGCGCCGTATATAGCCCCCCCTCACACGACACCGATACTCATATACGAGGTATCAAAGAGTGCCGGGGCGCTTCTCGCCCCACATACTCGCAATCGCAACCGCGTAACGGGAAAGTCCCCTCCTGGCGCTGACTCACCTTCGGGTTCGAGGTTCATGCTGGTCGAAGGGACGACCCCACGAGCGACATTCCAAGCCCTTGAGCGTTGGGCGCTGTATGGGCTGAGACTCTTTCAGAGTCTCGCACTAAAAGCCCGGTGGAGCAGTAATGGCTGCATCAAACAACTGCATAGTCAGTAGTGCATAGTCATAGATATTAAAACGGATTTGGTAGGTATGTAGGTTGCGTAGTTGGATTTTAATTTGTAACTTAAACTTAAATTTTAACTTGTAAAAACTTAACTTTTACTTGTTAACATTAGAAGTGTTAATTTTATTATTGATTAGAAAATAGATTCTATGCAGTAAGATTTTTTCTGTGAAAACAAAAGGACATAGAAGTGTTTAAGACCACCACTTTATTTATTGGCTGGTTGTCTGTCGATCTGTCTATCCGTGTGTACAATATACAATAACTATAAAGGACTATAATACTACTATTTTTCATACCAAACGATATTATAGTTTCTATAAATAGTTATTATGTACCAACTTATCACTTGTAGCTCCGGCAGCTGAACTTAGGTTGTTGGTAGTTCTTTAATTGAATTTAATACCGGTTATATTCTCATATTTTATAGTCGTCATTAGTCACTTAACTATTAAATATAGTCGAAGTATTACTTTTTTATAGATATATTTTTGGACATTATTACACACAACGCCGTCTGGTCCCATGCCAACTAAGTAAAACTTGTGCTATGGATACTAGAAAACGGATAAATATAGGGCTGGCACCCCTCCGGTATGACCCGGAGTCTCCGGGTTGGGATAGTGCATATCCGGGCTACGGGTTTAACATTGATACCTCCAGGTCAGACCAGGCGGTAACGCGACAGTCGATCATCACGGCGCGGGGCCCACAGAGTACATTATATATACTGGCGGGGCCTACTGTCGCCTCATGACCTGCTGTATCAGCATATATTAAAAGTGGTGGTGAAGCAGCATGCCATACAATAATATGGGAATTTGTAAAAGAGTGTGACGAATCCGATGACGCTTGAAGTTTATCTACGAAGATCACAATACTGGATTGTATTTATATTTCATTTATGATAATTAAATAAAAATAAAACAAATATTTAAGGGGGGTGGGCTCCCATACAACAAACGTGATTTATAGATAATGGTACTGAACCCTTCGTGTGCAAGTCCGACTCGCACTTGGCCGATTTTTGTCTGCTTTTCCTGGGAAACGTAAGGCTGAAATACTCAAGTCAGCGCATTCATTCACAAGGATTTACAGTTGTGACTTAAATGAGAACCTGGCTTTAATGCTTTTGTAAATAGGATTCTGTAAATTCTTTGTATTTTATCTTGTGTCAAGTTTTAAGTCAAACAAGTGTCAAGTTTTGTTAGCAATTTAGTGGTGTAATGTTATAGTGAAGTTGGCATCGTCCACATAAGTAGGGAGGGAGGTGCACTCCTACACATGTGGATGGTGTACTTCTGCACGTGAGTGCTACTGAATTGTTTTTAGCGGGTCTGTAAGGTAATAACATTTTATCACAATAATGAATCTCCGCAAAGTAACGCCTGATTCTATCAAGAAGTTATTAGATTTTTGAAGAGTCGGGAACACACGAGTGACGCCCCTGGTGTTGCAAGCGTCCATAGGCTAAGGTGACCGCTTACCATCAGGCGGACCGTTAGCTTGTTTGCCACCTTAGTAAAATACCAACTGTAAAAGAAGATAAAATTGTACTCTAATTTGACATCTTTTTAGATAAATGCTTATATAATGTAACTTCAGTCAGTCAGTCTTCAGTTTTTTGCGTTTTTGCGATATTTACAGGCTTATGAAAAATCGCTGTTCTTAATAGAATTTATAAATAATAGGGCAGTATTATATGCGGTGAAAATTGAAAATAAGAATGTTTTTGCTATTAGTCCAGATAAAATTTCAACATTCGCGATGACGTGATGATGATAATTTACAGTTTTTTTTTAACAATCAGCAAAAAAAGTAGGAAATTTTATAATTTTTTTTGTTGAAGGTAACGTTACTAGGTATGCAGGATTCGCGAGAAATAATAGTTTCGTAAAGTTTGTATTGTACTCATATAAAAAGACTGCCATTTAAGAATGCATAGCTATGCTGTTATAATCACACCCGTATGCAAGTTGGTAGCGTCGTTCGTGGTAGTGGTTATTATAACCTGCAAGGTGCTAAAAGTTCGCTACAAGTAAGCGGCGCGGCGCGGCATGGGCACAGCGGCACAGGGCGGGCGGAAGCTGCGTCGCATCCCGCCCTCGATGCAGTCAGCCGGCGCCCCTGCGCCCCCGCACCCCCGCACCCCTGCGAGCACCCCCGGCGCACGGGGGCGCAAAGCGCGTGCGCCCGCCGGCCGGCGAGTCGCGCCGCCGTCAGTTCGCCGCCGCGCCGCGCCTTGGACGCACGCACGCACATACGATAAAACGTGGCGTTTAAAAACTGATCAAACGTACCTACTCCAATTTCTACCAGTGATAGAGAGGGAAAACCTCTCGGAACCGACAACATTGCTTCACAAGTGGAAATGCCGTCGAGCTTATTCGGCGATTTGGGAGGTGGTGGAGGCCTGGTGGAAGACCAGCGCGCCTTCCAGCTAGCTCTAGAACTGAGCATGCTTAGTCTTGGCGAGAGCCTCCCATCCGCGAACCCCCTGGCCAGCCCGCTGGGATTTGCGCCACCGCCCGACGACCGCGCCAAGAAGTCCCAGAACATGACCGAATGCGTTCCCGTACCCTCCTCGGAGCACGTCGCTGAGATCGTTGGACGACAAGGTAGGTACCTAACCCTATGTTTTCTATCAAAACCTACTACGTTTGATTTACGAATTTGGCTCTTGAATTTTTTTTATCGGCCAGTTCGCGTTCGAAAAGCTGTTGAGGTTATTCGGGGTGCACAGAGTCAGACAGTGGGTGCCTCCAGTGCCTCCACCCACCCTTATGTAAGGGCGCACGTGTCGTCTGACTCGATTCTAGGTTATCTTCGATCAAAACTAGCACCCCTTTTGACCGCAGCAGCTAATTTTGCTGTAGGTAGGATTTATTCTGCACATAACCTATAAAATGCTGAGAGTTTTGTTTGTTTACCCTCGAGTTTTAGTTTGTGCGGTTGGTAGTATATAGGTAGCTGTGTTGTAGAATGAATCTGTTCTCTAGTTGAACGTGATTTTCTCCTTATAGCCCAGCTTTTTGTCGTCGCTTATCTTTGTGCTCGCTTTGTTTGTTTTCTTCCCACCTTCCTATTTTTACTCGCCGTCACCGTAGCTTGTAGAAACGCCATCGAAGCGTATCGCTTAACTAAAGAGGTCACAGGAAGCATCGTTTCCCATACAAAATTAGTTATAATTCTTATCTTAAAGGCAAAGGTGTTAATTTAGTTGCTTTATTTGTGCAGTGGCTTTTAGTATTTAGATACTTTAGAATGATAACCTACATAGAAACTGAATTTAATTAGATTAAAATTTATAGGGTTTCTTTTTTTGCGGGTTTGTAAGGATCCCCGTAATAAAAAAATATATTTCTGGGAAATCCTGAAATACAGGAATTTACAAAAATTGCATTAAAAACCTCTTCTAAAGAATTTTGTGGGTTTTAAGAATCCCAGATAGGTACCTACCTATGTGCGGATGGACAGACGTTCGGATGAAAGGAGAAAATTTATCAAAGAAAGGTGTCAAAGCAATTTAAAGCTTCGTAGGCAACCTACCTACCTAATCATATGCTTAATTAGGCAGTAATAAACACAATATGCGTAGGTACCTTGCTTATTCGGCACCCTTAAACCCCTGAATGTTTGCTGGTACCCAATTTCTGTAATATGTAGTAGGCGACACACAAAATTTTTATACCTAGAAGCTAAAACATACCTACCCAACTAAGCTAAAACTCACTTAGAATTTATTAAAACCATAACCCATAATATAGCTGACGATAATGTTCCATTCCTCAGTTTTGTTTATGAAAGAAGGGCGACATGCTCTTAATTTTTTTTTAATTAACAGGTTGTAGGTATTAATTTTATTCTAAGATCAATGTCGCTTAATATTTAAAACTAAAACAAAGAAAAGGATCCATTTATTAAACTTAACAAGCTTTCTTACATAATGCCAAAATTTATTCATCAAAATTGATTTCGGCACATAACATAATTATTTTGGCACCTAACGCATAACATCATGATTTTCGGCACCTAACACATGACACCCATGATTTCGGATCTTAACCAAAACATCATGATTTTGGCACCTAACACATAACATCATGCCTGTTTCCTGAAGAAATAAGCACAGACATAGAGCAAATACTTAGAAAGTCGTTAAGAAACATAATATTTCATACATTACCAACTTATCCTTCTAACTTTTTGCAGGTTCTAATTGCCTTCTATTTTTAATATAAATAAGTTATTTGCCAAAATATAAAGGGAAGGAACCTATCTAGGCATTTATTATAAATTAATCGCAACGAATAATACTACGAATCTATGTAATGACCTACTGGAGCCCAAATGAGTAGGTAGGTACCTACTCTGGTACTATTATTGGCTGCCACCTACCTACTATATGTAATCCGGTGAATCAAATCAACACACAGTAAACTAATCATAATCAACTCTCCACTCCAATCCACTTAAAACTTCTCAAGAAAGAAAAAACCGTAGTATCTGGCCTTAATTAAAAGGTACCAGTGAGCAAAAACCCGCACCCTTGGGATGTTTTTTGCCCCGGGAAGTAAAAAAATTCCGACAAAGAGTTTTTGGGTGTAGGGCCCAGTCTAGTGCATTAAATTAAAATGTGCACGGATTCGGTAGAAAATCGATCGTCTTTGCAGGTATGGCAAATCTTTGGAACGATGATTTTATCCTGGAGATACACAAACATTTTTAATAAAAAAAATCTGTGAAATCGGTTCAGATAGGTAAGCCGAAGATGAAAACCAAAATCAAACGTGCGTTTCAAATCGCCTTTTGTTTTTGAAGTCGGTAAAAAGACAAATCAAAATTGAATTATTTTTATAAGTACCATACAGTCAAACATTTTCGGCCTATTTTTTTTTTCTATTACCTCGCAATAAATAAATTGTGTGTGCGTTATATTCCTTAGATTTTAATCGTATATCTACTTAATATATATAATTCTACTGTACGTGTGTATGTCACTGAACTCCTCCTAAACGGCTGGACCGATTTGGATGAATTATTTTGTATACGTTTGGGTGGCGCCCTGGATGGTTTAGATTCACAAATCAGCCCTGCAGATGGCGCTGCTGTCGGTATCCTGCAGGACAACGTCTGCCTGGACAGCTAGTGTTGTTTACAAATACCGAGAATCATATCTGCCATAATTTTAATTTATCCGGTATTCCGAACGCCATAACTCTCACTTAATTGATATTAAAAGTGCAATCCTGGCACTTAGCATGTGTGCAATCGAATATCCGAAATGCAAGTCGACTTGCATTTTGGGAGTTAATTTAGGTATATCATATTAACCATAATTTTAATAATAAACATCATTATCCATATTATTATTATTTATTAATTTAGGATGAGAAACCTAAAAAATCCTAAATTCGTGCACCAGATCGTGTTTTTGAACCTAAAAATAGGAAAATCAAAGTTACTCGTAATATAGTGAACGGCGAACGGTGACGGATCGTCATGTCATCGTCAGGCAGCACCATTTAATGGTAATAATAGAGTCGCGTTGAATGTTGATATTTCCCCAGAAAGCACATTAGAGATACGTACGAACGAACCGTGGGGCGATCAGAAGGCGCAGTTCCCTTCGATAACTCCGCTGTGTCTATAGAACAATAATATATAGGTATACGTATAGTCCCTTGCATTTCCAGACGAGAGTTTACTCGAAAAGCAGGGCAAAAAAAACGCAGCTGCTTCGCCTTGCAACCTTGTCTAACTACGTCCGCTCCCTTGGGGCAACGATCTCAACGGGCGACACGTAAGTAACCCTTTACTGCGACAAGGTGGTATCGCAAACCATTTCACGTATTGCTATGTAGGTTATGTGTAGTTATATTTAGTATTGCGTTCGTTTGTTTGGATGTTTAACGTCTGGTAGATAGTTGTTTTTGTTTCTTTTTCTGTGGTATTTGTTGGTAGATGATAATAGTATTCAATTTTATTTCGTGTTATGTTCAAATAAAGATTATACCTATATTGATAAAATATTTAAAAAAAAAACTTTTTCATCGCTTCATTTGTCATTTAGGTCCCAATTTTATAAACTTAAGCGGTGTAAACACCTACTTTTAAAAAAAAATTAAATTGCCAAATAAATAGTTTCAACATACCTTAAGAAAATATTGTCCATTCAAGTAGAAACGCATCAAAACAATTATAAAAATAGGAAAAAAAATGCGATCCCAAGTCTTTACAATTTTTTTTGTTACCTTTTTTGCATTGCCAATGTAGTCGGTAGGTACAATAGGTAAGTGGAAATTCAATACGCACTCCGTTTCTTTCGGACAGAGCAATGGACCGTCTGGATGTGGAAGTCTATTGACAAAAGAACATTATGTAGGAAGGTACTCCAGTACCAGAGATTGCAAATAGATATTTATTTTTGTCTGGAATATAATGTTTTGTCGAGATCCCTGGAACATGTTCCGCGTATTGAACGTTAGTCCTGTCAAAAATAATTAAAAGCTTAGTCAGGTACGGAATTTGCGCACAAGGTTTATTTACACGAGTCTTTCGTGACGCATGGGTATTATAATTTATTTATTTATATACCACTGAGGTGGCAAACAAGCTCACGGTCCGTGTAAAATAAATAAGTACCTACGTTCAGACTACCTATGTATATGGTTCTCAAACACTCCAGGGGTCCGTCAGACTATCTATGTATATGTATAGTTCTCAAACACTCCAGGGGTCCGTCAGGCTTTCTAGGGTCTGTGACAACGTCTATCAATAAAAATTCGAGTAGTTGTTTAATTACGGGAACAATTTTTATGCATAAAATAACCGCACTGTATTGAATATTAATTTTATTGTGAAAGTGTGAGTAATTTACAAGCACCTTAATATATATACTGCGTTATCATGTTCACTTCTAAAGTGTATACCTATAGCTTGGTAGCTTTTACCGCTGGCTGCCCGTTTTTCGTTTATCGGCCTGAGAGTTTTACGGCAACTCCTGGACTATAGTAATACATCCAACTCACAATTGACGTTTTTAAGTAGCCTTGTGTATATTCTTTCCCAAGAAGCAAGATATTATCTTGCCAAATTTCATAGGAACCAGTTTAGCGGTTTAGCCGTGAAAAGGTAAAAAACAGACAGATACCATTTCGCATTTATAATTGAGGTATGGCTTCTGATTTAAACTGATAGAAAGTTACCTAGCCAGAATCTCTGAAATAGAAAGTCTTACAGTATCCCGGAGATGATAAAACATCCGTCAGAAAAGATTACCACGCAGACGAAGAGATTCCCCCTTAAAAGCCAATAACGAAGTGACCAAAACACACCAACAATGTTTGAAGTTACCTAACTTAAACCACGATGAAAAAAGGTAAGAAATTGCTGGTTTACATTCACACTGAACATAAAATTCTGTAGCCACAAATGCATTGTAAGATTCTGAATAAACAATTTGATTGTGTAATTCCTTTACCAGTATTTGTTCTGGTGACATCTGTTCAGACAGCAATCAATTCACCAAAAGGAGATGTTTAAAATTCTCAAGTTTTACGTACGGACACGTCGTGACGTCACGTCCGGCGTCCGACCTCCTGTCGGCGCGACTGTTGTTTTGATTTGTAGTCGCGCCGTTCGATCTCCAACATCGATACATTTAAGATAAAGATCAAAATTAACTTAGTAAATACACAAGGTTTGGTCTGCTTTGCAAGTTGCTTACTTTACTGCACTATAAAGCTCTGCATAAAGTATAACATTCCAAACATTAAATATGTGAAACAAGTGATTTCTCCGTATAGTCAAATTCATAAGCAATTGCTGTTTTTCGTATAAGAGGATCATCATTAGCTACCATTTTTATTTTTAGAAAAAGTTGCTACTGTGACGCTTCCAAAGGTACGTTTAGTAAGCAATCCATCCCCGTCCGCGTTGCGAGCTCCGTCGACCCAGCGTCGAAAGACCGGTTCCACATCAATGACTGCCAACCCCCTCTCACCCCGCGACCTCTGGTTACTCCTCGCCGAGTACTTACATTTTTCATCGACCGAGTTCACATTTTGATGTTATTGTTTTAGGAAAACAAGCTAACAATTTTACTATGTAAGTATACGTACTTGGTTTTGTACGTCACAGGTTACTTATTATATTTCCAAGTGGGAACTCTTAGGAATTCGCTTGTTACCGACTATTGCTAGGTACGTAGATATAGATCTAAGATATCCACATGTATGGTGCGCACGAGTCCGCACAACACGTTGAGCGCCGTATTTAAATTGATCGATGCAATTTTCGAATACGGACGAAAGAGAAAACAATCGCGTAAAGCACGCGTGCGAGCGGAATGTACTAAGATTGCAACAGCGGCTAGGCGGCAGGCTAGACGGTGCACGAGATCGGCAAGTCGCCGCGCAGCCCCGCGTGCGTTCCGGTCGACGCCACTGCAGTCAGGGTCAAGGCTTCTGCTCCTGCACTCTGCTGAATGCCTGGTAAACTCGCGAGGCCGAGAAGCGGTGTCCGACGACCCCTGCTCTTTTTCCACTACAGCCCAAGTAGAAAGAAGCCCTCTCCATAAAGGCACAATTTACATTATCAAGTTCACTATGTTGCGAATTTCGAAAAGGGACCTTTTTGTACATAATGATGATGTAGTTATATGTTCTATGATAGCTAGAAATTCTAAAGGTTAGCTGGACTGATAAGAACAAAAGTAAGTCTGGTTACCTACTTACGTATAAAGCGTTTGGTTTAAATGTGTTTGTGTTAGATATACACAATTTCGAGAATGTTTTGACACATCCTAGTTTAAAGTAACTGATAAAGGATGTCTGTATGATGCAGTAACTTATCTATTTACTTATGCCATAAATAAGATAAATAGAATGGTGTAAGTGTAGTTATGGGACTATATTTTTATTAGGTTAAAAATCGTTCACAATCCTCTATTGTTTGTTTACTTCTGGTAAAGATTAGGGTCGACATGAATTAAAACAAGCCAAACTTTTTGTAATACAGATTCATTATGGACGCAACATTAAATTAAGGTAAAAGCCATAAATGTCCTCACAAAATTTAAAACTTATAAAACGATCGCTAAAATGGTTGTTAATCAACTAGCTACAGCTACCTTAACAAGATTACACAAATCCCCTATCCGTTGACAATTTTTGAATGAAACTACTCAACTATCAAAAAAATAAACGAACTTATGTTCGAACGCTGCTAAGACGTCCCAAAATTCCTGAGCTCCAGTTTTTTTGTGTAACGTGACAGATGCATTCTGTGATGACGCTAACCGCATCTTTCGTCCTTGTCGCGTTTTGTTTAGTGAGATCTATGGGAGTTTTACTCACGTATATTTGAGGTCTATTTTAAAAAGAGATATATTATTCCGTCTCTATCGCTCACCGTGGCGCCAAAGCCTTTAAACGGAAAGGGTCGCAACTCGGGACTATTTGTATTGTGCATCGTTGCTGCGGCAGTAGTTTTTATTTAACTAGTAGTTCTATTCGTAGCACGTTTGGTTTTGTCCGAAACGGTTGGAAATATCATTTCGAACAGAATATGTTAGTTACAAAATAAGTGGAGTGACGTCACAGCGGCACCCCCACGTCTGCAAAACTTAGGGACCCTAATGAATGACTTCCTAATTGCCGGAGCAGCACAAAATAAGCCGTAATCCGGCGCGACAATCTGCTTCATACTTTAATTGTGGACTTTAAGCTATTTTACTTCTGAGATTGAAATCGACTGTCAGCCATCGCGACGGTTTTTACTTCTGGACGTTACCGGTTGCGCTCTGGTTATTGTCCCAACCATGAAGCGCACCTCCGATAGAATCACGACCGTAACCGCTTATTTAATAAGATCTAAATTAGTAAAGCACACGGACGCTGAAGTATCGTTCTGTGTCGAGTTTCGCGACCACCACTTCATAGCCCAAGCCGATATGCTCCCGCAGAATGTTGACAACAATCCATCTAGTGCTGTCACCCGACGTTGTGAATTAGACTCACTCCCATCTCGATTTATACGTTAATGCTAAGTTCTCGTAATAATCGTGCGTACCTCATCATTCTTAACATCGATATTTTTATCTTACTTGGTAGCTACTATAACTTGGTAACTTGGTAAGTATTACTATTTCTGACCGAGAAAAGGTAGGATTCTCGTTTTGTAACTTGTTTTGCAGAACTCTTGATGTTTTTTTTCTTTCGAAGGTTTAATGACAGGATATGATGTTAATGTCTTCAAGTTCGTGCGACGCAGATGTGCGAAGCGAAGTCGTCTGAAAAACTGTTCCGTTTTAGCTACGAGTAGCAACAACACATCTGCCGGATTATAAACATATTATAACATAGTGACTGACAGAGTTAATAATATTGTTAAGAAATTAAACCTGTATCTGACACCATCCTCTAGTGTGAGCCGATGTAAGTACGTATGTTTAATAGCTGATAGTTACCTACGTATCTTATCGCTGTAAGTCATACATCTGCTAGTAACCGTCGAGTTGCTCTATTCATTACTAACCGACTCCGACACCTGCCCACAACCGCTGCGTCCCCTTGTTGGCGTCTTTACCTTTCAACAATTTTTATTTAACGACAACGACATTAACTGCATACAAGTTTGACACCCTACCCGTCACCTGTACACGACGTACTCACGTCTTGTCTTGGTCTAAATTATTTTTTTTACTTGACACGAACTAAGGCAACATCTTCGAGAAGGAGGTTCGAATTTTAAGAATGCAAATTTCAATTTCTCTGATAGCATGTTATTGACAACAGATGAAGTAACAGATGACAAGAGAATGTTTAACACTTGTTAAATGCGAACAATTATAAAAGCTAACACAAGAACTTAAATGTGAACTTAGTAAAACTACGTACCTACCTATTAAACTTTGATGTAGTAGGTCCTTACAAATTCAGATTCAAAATAATTTGTTGCTTTATAGATAATTAGGCAGGTAGTAATCGAAAACATGATTGTTCAAAGTTCTTAGCAGTAAAAAGCACAAACCTAACACAAGCAATTCCATGGCACTAAATTTATGTGTAACGCTTATGTCTTGTCACTAACGTCATTCAATGTACATATTTTGAAACGCTAAAATTCTCCATTTATGATTACCTACCTAAAATCTTTTAATTCTTTACGCAGATCGTTCGACTCGACTGTGTTGTGTGTGTCATTAATTAAATCGTTATTTCATTTCATTAAAAAGGGCAATGGCAGCGTAGGTAAGTACCTTGTGTACCGACCGGTGGATGGCAGCTGTGTTTTCCGTTGTAAGTTAACGTGTAACTACCAACTACCTGACACGGCTATATGACACACATTGGCACTTATTTATTAGCATTTTTTTATGTTTTCCTTGCACTAAACTTTAATTAAATACTTTCCAAAAATAGTTTTGACTAAAATGTAGGTAATTAAATAATAGTGCCATTATTTTGTATTTTATTTGACATCAAGAAAATTACGAACCCTTAAAATAAAAACCTTAAATATTACTAACATATACATACACCTATGTTACATTACTTGTCATAAGTATAACATTTGGTAGACAGGCAGAAGCAAGCGAGAATTTGTAATTTGTTAATTGAAATAAGTTGTCCTTCGTGTTTAATGTAGTGTAAGTGTAGCTTGTTCGATACGATACATTTCATTAGGACTTATTGCGCGTCATTGTTGCGGACGTGGGGTTATCGCGTACCTATCTGCTGTTATAATAAACGGAAATTTATAACTTACAAATGTAAGTAGGTACAAAACACCTATACTGTGAAGTTCTGATCCTATGCTAAACTCCTGGTAGGTACTGTAAAAATGCAGAATCGGCTGTACATAACAAAGCTAACCAATACACAACACACTACTCTTATTATATTGATAAGTACTTAAACTAGCACAATAGGATTTTTTAGGTTTTAACACTTCACACAATAAACGAATCTTATCGAAAGCATAACTGTACCTTCAAAATTGACCACCGAAAAAAGTCGGCATTTTAAAGCTTAACTAAAGGTTTCTTCGAATCCCCGTGGAAGGTTCTCTACTACCTGCGCCCTTCTACCTGCGCATTCACTAATAAGATTTATTTAGTTGGCGATAAATTTAAACCACGTTTAGAAAGGGATTTATGGCCATTTCTTACTTCATTATTTTTAGATTCACGTCAGATTGTATTTGGATTTTGTTAAAAAGTGGCAATAGAACCAAAAAATAAATGACTTCGCAAAAAGGAAGATTATTTTTTTTACCTGTGAGGTATTTAAATAATAAGTAAATTCTCGTAGATAGATAGATGTATAATTTTTTTTTATATTTGTAAATTATAAACCTGTTAAGTCCATTTGTAGTTACCAGAGCATCAGAAGTCTAGTTCTGAAGCCGCTAGGGCTGCGCCGCTGCGCGGTGGGTGGCGACTGGCGAACTCTCAGCATGTAAGCCGATATTTCCCTCGGTGGAAATGTGTTCAATAGGCGGTGTCGAGTTGCCCTTCACCGAGAGTGCGTGTCGCAGCCTTTAGATTTTCGTCTCACATGCTGGTGCATTATTTCGCGTCATTAATTATTGTGTGGTACTGCCTTTTTTGTGCAACCTCTCGTAAGCCACCTGCCGCATGCCGCCTCGAGACTGGTGTAATTAAAGATTGCGCAGAAGCTTGCTCGATAAAAGAGTCGCTCCCGTCGCTCCATTATTGTCATGGCTACATGTTTAGCTCCAACAGACAAGTTTGTATACAAGCTTTTAAATGGTGCGATCAGAGATGTTTTTACTGCTGAGTGAATACCTATACATTTTTTGTTGGCTTTTGGTTTGTCAAGCTTCCTTCAATCAGCAGGAGCTTAGACTGGCGAAGTTTCAGAGGCGGCACTAACCTGCGTCGCTCGTTTCGCTAGGCGAGGCGAGGCGACCGCAGGCGGCGGAAGAGCGCCATCTGCCGGGGTGCTCCGGAAATGCAATTTGTTTGGTTTTCGAATATGAAATTGGGTCGATTTCGATTCTTTAGGCAGAACCGTTCGAGGGCTAACCGCCACTATTAAAGCTGACGTTTGCGGTTAACGGTCACGTGCTGTTACTCTGTCTGAAATATTATGTAGTTACCTACATAAGTAAGGTGATACTTGGATTTTAATAGCTTTTTTGACTTATCATAAAAAAAAATCGGCAAAACAGTACCTACGTATAAATAGGCTAACCATTATTTAATAAGTCGGTGATTAGAAAACTGACAAATCTAAAGCCCATCAAACACAGAGCTATTAATATAAAATTAGCAGGGCATATTACTATATATGTGTTTTCTGTAGTAAACTTATTTTAGTACTTAGTATTGCCTCACACGTAGATATAAATACATTTTAACATATTAATATACGTGTGTAAGGGCCTAAGTAGACTGCATTTTCCAGCACAAGCGAATCATTAAATCTGCATCACTCAAGTTTTCTTTTTCTTCTTCTGTCATAGCATAGTCTATAGATAGATATAAGATTTCTTATATACTTATATTTACTCAATAATAATGTTTTTAAAGATTAATTTAATACATTGAATAAGGTAATTTATTCCTTGTTGTAGCATGTTACGGTGTTCCGCTGGTTTAGGTTTTTCTTTATACATAGATATTTTATTCAATTAATTATATGCTATTTGCCAGTAATACCACAGCATTATAAAAATCCATTTAAAAACAACACTATATCATTGAAGGTAAAATTCCGTACGTTATTACTTTGTATATTCCACGGGTAGGTAAGTGTATGACGTACCTAAAAATTAAATAAAGACTAATAAATTTAACAAACATGTGCATTTTGAATTTCGTAACGACTGTGTTGCCAGTGGGCCGTCACGTCCTCTGCATCTGCCGTCCGCGCCTCACCTGCCACTACCTTATTTTTTTTAATATAGTCACCATACGAATGTCCCAGTCCGTTATCCACAAACACAACATACGTTTTTTGCTTTATATATGTATATGTACCTCAGTGGCGTGCACAGAGGTTTTATTCAGGGTAGGCAAAAACAATAAAAAAACCACTCACCAAAAAAAAAGGCTGCGTGTTGTCGTGTTGTAAATGTTAATTGTGGTATGGCATCCCAAACCCGTACGAGTATGTAGTTCCATACATTTTATTTTTATTTGTAGTTTTACACAAATTTTGCCAGTGAAACAGGAAATAGTTACCTATCGATTGTTTTAAATTGATTTTTTGGGTACATATCTTGTCTTTTTCCCTTGCGTTCCCTATTTAGTTACTTTGATCAGATCAGAATCCAAACTACCTTGTATCTACATAGTTTGTTTTTTGTCATCAAAACAATACTTAATTATTGTTATTGCACTCGTAAACAGTAAAACACACCCACTGCCTAAACTACTTTCAAAGTTGGTGTTTCTGTCATAACCTGTGCACTTACCTATTATTTTAAGAAACAAATTAGGTACTTAATAACAAAACCTTAATTTAACCTGTGCTTAAAAATAATGGCGACGTTTTTATCAATTAAAGTAAGTAGGTATTATACGCTAAACAAACAAAAGAAAAAGTGGTGATTTTTAAATAGGTCGAATAATTACAGGCCTTTTCATATCCTTGTACTATCGTAAAACTTCGTAGAGTTTCGTTCATGTTCAACAGTATTAATGCAAGCTGTTCACGGCAAATAGTTCGACATACTCGTCGGACATATCTTCAGTTTTTTGGAACCGTGCATGAATAGCTGACTTTTGATTTGAGGCACTAATTTCGAGCTGTGAAAACCATGCCAATGTAAAACCTATGTTTATATAGAGAATTGCAACATTTTTCTCGTTTTTGGTAGATGGTAGTTACACTGCCTGTGCAAATATACACTTAATTTTCCGCTCGTTTCTTTGAACATGATTGAATGTGTTTGATAGACCATACAAAAACAAATTATTGTGTATCTTTGCCACGGAAAAATGTATATAAGCCTTCTCTGCTTCTGTCACCACAGTCTACGTGGAAAGCGTAAAAAGTTTTATTTAGAATTGTTAGTTAATTTTATATCTACTGAATAGTCTGTACCTACGTAATACTTCACGGGACGGCGTTTATTAGCCTAATATTTTATTTTACTTACTATTATGTAAAAACATTTAAAGTTAAATGCTCAAGGGTAGGCAGTGCCTTTCAGTCTATATGGAGTGCACGTCACTGATGTAAGTACTTACCACTGCAAATAAATAAATTATACTTAAGTCTAATCAATTGATCTTCCTTATTATTTTTCGTCAGTAATAAAGACCTTCACACACGGAGCTAATTAATACTAATAGCAAGCATATTACGATATATTTCCAATAGTAAACTTATATTTTAGTTATAATATATAAATGAATATATATAGACATTACACACAGTTATGTACTTAGATGTGTAACATATTTTGATATATTAATATACACATATTATAGCTACGTGTGTAACGGACTTAATACATAACATATTTCCATAATAATACGTATAACATTTTAGACGATAGATTTAGTTAAAAATTGGCAATTCTAGCTTAGGCTTCAGACCCTCAAGAGTCCTAGCGCATTTGAGTTGGTGGCTGTTAAAGGTACTTCAGCACACTTACTTGGGCTGTTGCGTTGATGCAATAGACAAGCAGTCACTCTCCCTATAAAAAAAACAAATCGTTATTATGCTTTGGGTTCCAAAATGTCTTTATTCTGTAATGTCACCTGGTACTTTAGTAAGCATCATAAGTTTTGCATTTAGTGACAGATAAACAGTAGATATTCTACGAAACAAATATCCTTCTCCATACAACTTTGTGTACCTACCAAATTTTGATGCGTTCAAAAACTATATGAATATATATATGCCCCGTTACACAGCGCTTTTGATCCCGTCCTATTAATACCAGACAATGGATACAGATACAAAGTACCCACTTATAGTATAATTCTTTTTTTTCAATACTTACAAACATATAGTGTTTTTTTTTTGTAAATCAAACTATTTACATAGTAAATCTTGTTTTTTTAGTGTTTCAGTACAAAACATGTATTTACTAGTTGAAACACTATAATTTTATGTTTCGTTTGTGATTTTACAAAGATTACCTATTGGACGCACGCAATAAAACAGTATTGTAATTAGTTTGTTAAGCTAGTTGTTGTTAATTTACTTGACGATTCGAAAGTTCGAAAGTTAGCATAGTTAGTGTAGGACAAACCTGTGCGGCAATCGAAAACACGCCCCTCGGATCAGCAGCTAGTCACTTACCAACAGAGCCACAGAATAGCCATCGACACAGAACAAGGAAACACATAAAAGAGGAATCAGCAGGAAACTAACGATTTCGAACCTACCTAAACCTTAAATGAAACAATCAAAAAACACGTTCAAATATTACATTAAGTTTATTATTAAGGCTTACTTAAACACATAATTGCAATTTACATTCGAGCTCGAGGAATTAAGTCCTTTATTTCCATAAAAAATAACAAAAAGTAGTTGAGGCACGCACGTACACTGTAATACCAAGTTCTGAGGATAATTGAAAAAATGTCTCCACTGACCACTCACCCACCACTGATTGCTACATAAAATTCCGTCGTTCATTTTTGCATTATTGAAACTATAAAGGTATTTATTGTAATTTATTGAACCTGTTCACATTGGCTGCAGTTTTTATAATTGTACATAAAAACATGCAGAAATTTAACATCCAACGGAGAAATTAGGCTTACCTTTAAATGAAGAGATTAGGTCGTCAATGCCGATTAATAGGGTTATCACGTAACTTTTCTTTTATTATTCATGCACCGCTTAGAATCAAGTTAACTTAAGCAAATAGGGCCTATTAGTCTGGAGATAGATCCTTGACTATCAGACGTTTGAGGCCCTCTAACGTCCGAAAGGTTTCTATCCTGTCTCTTATGTCTTCTTTCTTGATAGTCATAACACCACTCAAGCGACTAAGAGGCTAACCGTTCCGACAACTGCCGAAGGAGCAGAAGTATTATATTATCATACATGTTAATTGTTAATTTAAATCCAGCCATTTTCGAGAATTGAGTACTCGTTCAGCCGAAGATAATGGCCGTATTAAATAAACTATAAAACGATTATATCTCGGGCCGACGATCGGCGCAGCTTGTAGCTTGTAGATACACACGACAGGCATCGGTCGGAAAGCGAGAGCTACGGAGCGGCATTCCGACATAATAATCCATAAAACCCAACGCATCGAGAACATCGATCCTTTTGCGACATTGATTGTGTAGAGGAATAGCTTTATTCACATTTATCTTTATTATAATACATAAGATGAAACGTACATATGTCTACATATATATTGTAAAAATAATAGTAAACACCTTTTGCACGTACGACCTTTTAGCGCTAGGGTTGGGATTCAATAGGCATGAAATTTTTAACATTATATTTTTCATATTTTTAGTCAGTAGCAATGACAAAGGGCGTTAGACAAGGTACAGACGAATGTATATATGTATGGATAACTACGGTAAGACACACTGAAACATTAGCAGTGTCTTTTATTACAAATATTTGTGGTTGAACCTTATTTCGTTTAATAAAACATACATAAGTTCTCAACAAAAATAAATAAATAAAAATGCTGGTGACCTGTTGACCTTTAGCATAGTACCTACTATGCATGTATCAGCAATAGGCCTGAAAAACCTCTTCTAACAAACAAAGGTCGTATGTACCGTTTAGTTCCGCTAATGCACTTACTTGGACTTCAGTAGTCCAATAATATATAGAAATCATCGTCAATTTTTTATAAACTTTAAAAAAACGTAAATACGCTAAATTGCGTATCTATATCTAATTTTTAAACCTTTTTTTTTATAATCGGCTACGCGCTTAACGATTCTCGGAAATTGTCTTTTTTATACCTTAATTTGAACAACATTTAGCCGGTCTCGTTTTTGCGCTGAAATCGGTCGAACGAGACCTTTGTTCTTCGCCATATTGTTTTTAATGTCGAGCGCTTGGAAACAAGGAAACTGCGTGGAAAGTGAGTGAAAGTAAAGCTAAGCTATCTATTGTAGCGATTATATAATATCGAAAACGCCTTGCGTACATCCTGACACGTGACCCCGCCGTAATATAATGATTTAGGGACGTGCGGTGAAAAAGATTGTCACGACAATTATTATTGTAGGTACTGTGCAGAGAAATCATTACTGAGTACTAACTTGACGATTTAAAGCTTTTGAACCCATATATATAAATGTATAGTTAGAAGAGGGGTGTACACTAAATTTTCAACTTTAAAATATAGGTACATCTGAAGAGTAATAGTAACTTCAGAAAGTTTTAATTCTTTATTTTAAAGACTTTTACAACACCCAATTTGGTTGTGAAATAATAATATAATAATATACATTCCTTAGTTGAAATATGGCAGAATTATAAGAACCTACGACAGTAGGTACTAAGTACTTACTTTGTCTCGTAAAGGCTTTGTGTAACATACGAAAAGACAGACATTACGATAGGGTTTCGTTTTTCATGTGGCTACCCTTAAGAGCCGGCCAAGTGCGTTGGGCCAAATTGGGCATTTTTTTTTATTGCGTTGACTTAAAAAATTCTTTTCTTACAGCTTCACGGATACAGCTTCAACCGTAGACTTTAGTATTCGATATTAATTTCAAGTTGGTACCTTCACATGTTCCTTAGAAAAACGATCTTGACAAACAGACGGACGGATAAGAAAGTGATCCTATGAGGGTTCCTTTTTTCCTTTTGAGGTATGGAACCCTAAAAACGATAAAAATCCCAATTTGTGGAACTAATATGTTATTTTTCATTTGTTACTAATTATGTTGAGTTTTTTTTTAGTGTCCAGTGTTGACACTAAAACATAGTCCCGTAATTAAGGGTGAGAGGGCAAGGTGTGACAGTGTGGGAGGTAGCCCGCGGGAACTGCCGCACGCCGGCTGTGCTCCGGCCAACCGACCGTGAACGGACGGACTTACTCAAATAGAAAATTTATATGTTAAAACAGTACTTACATGGAAAACTAGAATAAGTATTTTATTGTTGTCCAGAGGATTGTGTTTGTTTAAGCCTTTATCTACATGTTTATTATATTATTACCAAATACTCCATTTACTTCATTTGGTTAAATATTTACCTCAGGTTTTTTGTTAACCTTAAAAGTGACGTAGAAAAAGTGAAAATCTCTTTTTGGTTAAAACAATCTGTATCAATCCAAACACATTATATATATTTACACACAACACATTATAATTTACACTTACCCCGCTAAACCGATTTAGATGAAATTTGATACGGAGATAGTTCGAGTCCCGGGGAAGGACAGGAATTTTTATCTCGAAACTTCAAAAGTTCCCGCGGGAATAACTATAACTGAACTTAAACGAACTACTTATATAGTTACAGCTATAGTTTTCTATAGTTTGTTGATTAAGTATAATTAAGGAGTTAAACAATTAGTTATAATCAAAAAACAAAGAGATTATGTTAAAATATGTACGTACACATATTAAAAAAATAATTAGCCAATAATATTAGTTTAGTTGTGGTAATGTTATATTTATATCCAACGATATCCATAAATCATGAGTGTAGTTGACGCATCCATTCGGAAACATTTAAGTTGTCGTTAACCGCGAATGTTAATAATTAACAAGAATTGAATCTGCAATCGTAATAATTCAAATAAAATACAAAGGTAATAAATATCAAAATCGATATTTAAAAAATGTCTGCCATCATTAAAATACCCACCGAAAACGTTGTTAAGAAAACGAATTTGGTTGCGGAATAATCTAATTCTTTATTTTCCGTACCGGTTTATCACGGGTTTTGAGCAAATAAGCCAACTTAAGAAGACCTCTATCGATACAAATTTTAATACATTGTGGGCAAAATGTCATGTATTTACTTAGGTATTGAAGGTCTTCGTCCCCTGGTACGTGTTGGCAGCAGCAGGCTTTTGATGTGACCGGCTGTTCCTTGAGACGATTTATTTCACATAAAGAGGACGATCACAATTCATTTAGATCTTATCGCTTTTAAGACGAAAAACCTTCGAATGTAGATTAGTGGGAGCTGTGCTGGTGACGAATTTGGAGTAGGTAGGTAGGTAAGTTTATAATTTATTGAATAAAGAAACTGTTTGAAACTCCATTCAAATAAAGGCAATTGCTGATGTGCACCACCACACCTGGTCCTCTTCTCGACCAGTCACATTTTCCATGTTGTTATTCCATCCAGTAGCGGGGTGATCTTAATTGAACTCTAATAGGCAGTCTGCAGTCTATTACTCTTCTGCGCCAGTAGCCTTAGGTTATGTGTCTTTTGTTTGTGGCCTGCCTACTGCCAGGCTTCTGTCACTCAGCGGTTAGTTAACTAATTTTTTCGAACCCTCGACCTCGGTCATTTTTAAATGTGAGATGGTTTTGTAGACTGTCGCTAGTGTCGCGTAAGTTCTTAGCATTTATGGCGAGTGTACTTTGACGTTTACCACAAGGTCAGAAAAGTTTGCCAACACGCTCTAAATGCGATAAAGCGCCGTGGATTAACCAGACTACAAGCGCTCTCCTGTCGGATCGTTTGTAAGTGACACGGTTCTTGGTAAGTGGTGCAACTGTGGTAGTAGGGACACCGGACTACGCTGCTGCTGTACGGAGCTGTTCCATTTAAACGCAATTGTTCTTCAAGCTTTAAAGTTTGTGCCTTTCCTAAATAAATTACTTTACGAGAAGCTTTACCGGGATCGTTGTTCAATCCTCAGGTATTTCTGTTCCCGCGTTTTTATTCTGTTCATATATATTTTAATATTAATTGAAGAACATAATATATTAAAATTCGAGCGAAAAACAAAGTCAGAAATGAATATTTTGTAAATTCTTGTTACTCTTAGTACCAACCGACAAGCAAAGAATGACAAATTAACCAAGTCGCGATTGTTAATCAGAATATTAAGGTACGATATCAAAACCAATTAGATCATTCAAACAAGAAACTATGTGCCTAGTTACCTCTTTATTAGCTTCAATGTTTGTGAAGTTTTTGTACGAATTTAGTTGCAAATTTTGTGATTGGTCAATTCCGTTCGAGCACCGCCCATAGATCAAAGCGTTTAGGCCGCTGGTTGACAGATATTTTGATACTTCGAATGCAAATTATCTTAATATATTCATGGATGACTTACTGTGCTCCGGTGGGCTCTTTTTGTTACCAAAGTTACTTGTAAGTCACTTTGTCTCGGTCGACGCGGTGGTCCACGTATAAATTTTCGACCTCGAAAAATTAAACTTATTTTTTTTATATCGGAGAAGTGTTGGACCTTTTTTTCTGCAATTTACTTGTCATAAACGAGATAAAGAATCCACTTCATGACGCCCAATTAAAAGGTATTCTAAATTCAAATCGTTAAACTAATTGGGGAGCTAATCTTGCGCTAAAATTAAAATCCGCCGCGAAGGTGGTAACCGCGTCACAATAATATTTTTTTTATGTTCGATCAGTTGCATTTTTCCGTCGCCCTCTACCTAATGTTGCCAACCTTAAGCGGTCAATTCCCCGTGCTTTGCACTCTGTTACAAAATACCTTAATATCTTCGTCATCCGAGACAACATTTTGTGGTGTTTTGCCACAATTAAATGTGCATTTTTGGACCGAACCTTTTCTTATTACCATAAGCTGTTAATTCATTTTTGAAATGGATCCTTTTATTGAAATGTTTTTGTTTTAATATCTCAATCAAATGTGTAACAGTTTTCGTAATGTTTTTTTTGTTATGTAGTTATTAGCACATCACATAAGCCGCTTTTGGAACTTGTGTTAAAACATTGATATAGTGTTTTATTTTTAACTATCGCCATTTTACGAGCAGCGTTCTTTATTAGATTGTAAAGAAGAATAGCAAGCCTTTGAAAATTTTTACGAGACCGTTCATTCCGGTTTCGGATGACTCCTATGACCTAAAGATGACCTATCTTAAACAAAAAGCCGCCTATTCAAAATCACGACATCAAAGACAACCTTGAACTAGTTAAATCCGGCGGGAATATATCTACCAGTCTCCGAGACAGGGCAACATTGATACAAAAAAGCTTATCGTTCCGGCGTTTCGTTCCAGACGTATAATTATCTAATTATGATTCTCGTGTATATAAAAATTGCAATAACTGTTGTTTTGGGGTATTTTTTCTGTGGATCGCGTCATATTGCAACACTGCACGTTATGGTCACACGCGAACTGATTGATGCAGGTTCTCAAACGATCGCAAATTATAATTGTCTGACTTTGATAAGGACAAAAAGTTTAGTGCTTCTTTGAATACTTAGAAAATAAAAGTGAACGCGATTACGACCCGATATAAGTATCAATTGACGATATAAAATGCTTTGGGAATATGTAGGTAATAATTATTTAATTAGTAATAAATTTTTAAGTGTTTTTTTTTTGTTGAAAAACCTAATTTTTTTTTTCTTAAGAGGCCGTAGTACGTGACAGAAAACTTGAGTAAAAACAAGGATGCCGCGATATGTAACTTACTGAGATAAAATACACATGAAATAAATTAATTAATTGTTTTAAAAAATGCTTTTTCTTAGGGTTTAAAGCGCTAGTAATAGCTCTTGGACTAAGATTTCTTTGCTAAAACTTAAAAAAAAAAACAATGATAAAGGGTCAGTGTAGGTTTTTTTTCTATCGATTCGTTAATAATGTTTTCACGTTTTTTACGGTTTAAACCATTTCCCAAAGCACACAGTCATTAAATTTTAGTCGAATCTGCTGAACGGATCCGCAGAAACCTTTGCCAAATGAAATGAAATCTAGGAAGTGCCTCTTAATTTCCAATATTTCAGTCGGTACTTACTAAACTGCAATCAAAGATCAGTTGTATTGTTCTGATGTTTTAAGTTCAAAAGTAAACCTTTTGCCGATTATTTTTTTTCTGAACTTGTTTAACAATTTAACTGCTTTAAATCCCAGAGCGAATGAAACATAAAAATATAAATACGTTCCTTTTTTACGATGATACATTGATCATAAAATGAAGCTTCGATCAGGATAACATAACCCTCTGTAGGTAACGAATTAACTCGTTTCAATCTGAATGTATAAATTAGTAGTTATTTGCACAATATAATGACAGGTTAGGTGATTGCACGCTCCAACGTATCGTAATTATGAATCATAAACAAAGCGCTTTAAAAGTTTTTGATCTGTGGAAAAAACTGCTTAAACCAAACCTAATCTGTTGATGGCAATAATTAACCGATCAGCGTTGTTTAGTACTGAAGGTCATCTGTAATATATGGGTTCAGGTTTGTGGCCTTTGTGTCAGTATAAATCAAAGTCTAGTTGATCTGTGCCGAGATCCGCGAAATCGCAAGGGCACACACCAGCCACTTACAACCAAAACCGCGGGATTCATTGATATGCGCAAATAGGTGTGTGTTCTCTGCGAGTGGTCACAGGTGTGTGTGCAAGAGACGGTTAGACAGAAGCTGAGTTTTCGTGCAAGTTCTAATTAGAAAATATAGTGTTGATACAAATAGGACCAACCAAGTAGAACCAAAACCAAAATCATGTACCTATGAAATGTATGAAATTCTTAGATTATGTCATACTGAACTAGACAACAACGGCCCCCACGGCCATTTGTGCTAAACTTTCTTTAATTAGGAGTTATAGTGGCATTGAAAATGTCTGAAAATTGAATTTTGGTAATCCTGTCAGCAATAAAAATATTTAAAACGAAATAACCAGATTGCTATAATATAATATAGAGCTATCATACAGCTCGGTTAAATTTATTGACATATTTGAATATTTTTGAAAACACCCTGAGGCTAGATGCGACGCGCAAAATGTCTTCCAAACATTTTCGTAAATAAAATTACATAATCTATGTAATATATTTTTAATATCAGACAGAGTATAAATGTTGTTTTCTTACTGGTGGAAAGCTTTTTATTCGTTTCATGAGTATGATATTCTTTGAAACTGTCGGAGAAATCCGTCCACTACGACACAACCAACTCACTCGCCTTTTCACTGTTGTGTAATGAACCCTGCCAAGGTTTTCTCTAAGGACTACAGTATGGGGTTCTTCAAAAAAGAAGTTATTAGATTTCTGAAGCGTCGGCAACGCGCGAGTGATGCCCTTGGTGTTGCAAGCGTCCATACATATAGCTACGGTGACCGCTTACCATCAGGCGGACCGTAGGCTTGTTTGCCACCTTAGTGGTATTAAAAAAAAAAAATTAACGCTAGTACTTTTCACTGTTGTGTAACGAACGTTAGTACTTTTCACTGTTGTGTTACGAACGCTAGTTCTTTTCACTGTTGTGTAACGAACGCTAGTACTTTTCACTGTTGTGTAATGAACTATCCCATAGCTTTTTACGCACTTATATAATAATTTAATATTTAGAAACACACGCGTGGATATCACATCGATGTTATTATGAGAGTTCGACTTCAAAAATCTCCGCTCCTTAGTGGAAATTTTTGTTTAACGCAGATGTATCATTAACGAAGTACTATAAATAAATAACATAAATAAAAGAAGCTGCCGAAAAAAAAAAAAAGAAATTTGTCTATACAAAGTTTACCTAACCCCTTAAGCATCTTTTTCCATACTCGTGACTTTAAATGAAAATCCTACAATGCTTCGCATAAATTCGGAAGGTTTACGACGCGTGTGCGTGTGCGTGACTCCTGGATGCGTAACTACCACCGTTTAACACGTCGAATCACAAAAATATTTTCTTGCTTTCCAAAACGTACCAGCGTTTATTTTCTTTACATCCAACCAGATAAAAAAAGCAGTTACTTTAACATTTCTGCATCTTTACTGCAATTAGGATCAAAAGAATCGAAAATATCGACCGGGTTACACAAAAGAAGTCCAAGAGATAACTTATGAGTAGCTATATTATATAAGTAATATGTATTGTATATATTGCAATGCATATAGTTGTTTTTGTTTGTACATAAGACATACATTTTGTTTATTACGAAGCAATTTATAAACATAAGCATTTAATCAAGTGAGGGGCGCAAACTAGTTCTACATACACTGTGTAGCTCTCACACTTCTATGGCTTCCTTGTAAAATATACTAGATTTGTGGTAACGGACGACCCTTTATTTGTTTCTTTTGATATCAACAACAAGCTATCCAAGTTAATGTTTAGTTGAAAAGAACCGGTTAAGAGTATGTCGGGCTATGCCTAGTATTGGGTTCTGTAGAAGACTACCAAATTTGTTTAAGACCAACTAAATTTAACCTGACCAGCTATTTCTCGTAAGCCATTTGACTATGTGCTGTAGGGTTTTTTTTAGATATTTTTATAATCCCTTTCTAGGGAATCCTGGCTGCCTTAAGGAAAGACAAATATGGCAACATCTACTATGAAGTTTTTTTTAGACTACGGAGCTCTATAAGACCCGAAAGAAAGATATATAAGTGATCATTTTACTTCCGGACAGCAGACGTATCGTTGCGGTTATTATTTCGACGTCAAAATCCTTTAATAGCCCTAATAACCAATACGTATGTATGTTGCCTTGGTGTCGGTCGGTCGGTACACGCAGACCGATATCTGCACATTACGTGCATCCGGCGCGCAGCGTTGCATTGTCCGCCGGATGTCTTGCGGTCGCACGCAATTTTACACAACCTATGCTCTCCCTGCACTAAATCACATTAAAACCATGTATTAAATATGAACTATATATGAGGGTTTCTTTTATGACGAAGCGCTCCAATATAAAAGGATTTTCTGAAATTCATACCTCAACTTATAAATTTCAATAATATTCCAAAATGTTCCGTGCAATCTCTAAGCTCCCACTTACACAACAGGTCTCTACTCCACTTTATTCGCATTTTGAAAAACGAAAACAAATCAGAGGTTACATTAAAATGGTCGACTTTAAAACTAAACAATTGCAAAAGAATGCCCTAAGTTCATCGATGTTGCTGCATCGAACGCTGTGCAACAATCTACCCGACACGTCACTCGGAAGATAATATGTGATGTATTACTCTGTGATTATTAATTAGTTTAAATATTTCATTATTATTGCTTCTTTCCCGACCTACCTCGATGTCAGATTGTGTGCGACGTGACCTGCTATATAAATAAATTTATTACATTTTGCTTTATTAATACTTACACTAGATCAGTGACGCAATATTTAAAACACCGATTTTCATAAACCTCTATTGTAACTGTTCTAACCTTCTTTTTTAATTTAGGAGAAATAAGACATTAAAAAAAACCATAATACTATATCAATATTAATGACTTTTTCTTCATTTTGATTCCAAGTCCGTTGACTTATTGCTTTCTCGGACGGTTCAATATGTCACCGATAACAATGTTTGTATTTCAATGTCTCGCTTGCTATGTGCTTCTGTCGCAGTAAATTAATTACGCATCGATTACTTTCCTGTTTATTCGATACCTATCCGTCCGGCCGATCTACATTCTGTGACTTTTGTTTTGTTAGCAAACCTTTGTTTGGTCGTCGAGAAAAAAGTAACCGTCAAAACTGGATATTTGACCTCGTCGCCCTTCGTTTGTTCTGGTTTGGTCTCGCTAGCTCCGTAACGGTAACGCGGCGTCACATGCGGGGCTGCACCACAAATGCTGTCATTTCGACAACTAATAACCTCCAGCGGGTTCATAATTTATAAGGCAGGCCATGCGACCGCTTTTTACTTCGGCCGTCGTCGCCGCCGTCTGGGAATCCGCAACAAAGAGCGAGCGAGATTCCGTTTTGCATTCTTCAAGTATTGTGCACAGCGCGAGGGTCGACTGCGAATGTTTTGAAATGTGAATTTGCACTAAATTGATTCGCCAAAAACCGTCGGCATTTATTACATCTTTTATTTTCTCACGCTCCTCGGCCATCGCAATAGTTGATACGTTACCCACCTTACTCATTTCGACGGCATCGTTATCAACAATTTCAAAATGGGAATTGTAACTTCAGCCGATGTTAAAATTCGACAGGGTCGTCGCCGTGACCCACTTTTTAAGCCATAAACATCTCCATCAAATTTGGTTTCGACCGCTTTGTGTTAACTTTGCGAGACAGCCGGGTTAACCTTTAGTTTTTTAGCAACATCGGTCCGTTGCATTCCCGTGTTTACGACCATTTTGACCGACCGACGCTTGAAAGAGCGATCGTAAAAGATCAGATTTTATTTCTTATTGTTCGCCTTTCGCGAAATCTAATTGAAGTCGGCAGGGTCCGCGGAGCCCACCGCAGCCTTTACGCGTTTTTAATTTTACTGCGCGCCGGGAACTCTGAATTATGTCCCTGCGAACTGTAATGACATCCAACGAGAATTTGTTCATTACTTTTTATCACGCATTAAAAGTTAAAACGAATTGTGAGAAAATTAACGCCAATATGTTGTTAATTTAACTTTTTTGTTATCTGACTTCCATCGGCCTTAATTATAAACTCCTTTCTTGCTTTAATTGAAATTATCTCTTGGATTGGTTCCGTCCAACCGAAATCCAAGCAACATGAAGTTGGCAAGCCTATTAAATTTTATTTATAGTTTTCTAGGACGCGTTTCAGAGGTTATCCACTCTTCCTACATGTAATTTATGTTGGCATATGCCGTCCGTGTTACTCGCTCAATTTATTGGCATTCAAAGTCGATAATTGACTTAAATTGGATTTCACTTGTAGATGCTGTTAAATAACTGTGGTTAATGACAGCCTTTTCTGTACGGAGCAAAGTTATCTTTATCTATAGTACTCTGTGCCTTCAACAATTGTCTAAACGTTGACTACAGCACTAGGACTTCAACAATTCGTTGCTGTTATCAAGGCGTATTTTACATCTTTACCGAAATTGAGTTACAACTTTTCGTACCTCAAAGTAGTTTAGTAAGTTTTCAGTTTAATAATAAAGTCTTTATTAAATTTAAGCAAAAATTTGAGATGCGCTAGTTTGGTATGACACCTACACATATTAATGCAGGATACAGCTATATTGTTTTGATTGGGTTATTTTTGTCTGAATTGTTTTACTAGGGCTATGTTCCAAATCCCACCGAAAAATTATCGCCCGGTAAAGTTCAATCCGTTTCGGAACAGGAGTTTGAAAGTTAATTTTCACACTGATAAGCGCAAATTTTAACCTTTTCTATGACAGTGTAAATAATTCAACCTGACAGTTGGAAAATTACCCTAAATGGAAATTATCCTCGTTGCTATTTAAAACGCACCATTGGTTAGTGCAACATCATCCATCAATTTTTGCTTTTGACAATTGTATTTAAACGCAAACTACATCAAAATTGCCCTTGTAGGTAACAAGGTTGTTGCTATTATTATAATGATCTTTTATTCACAGGATAAAATACTTGTAACTAAATTGTGCTGTTCTTGTAGTTGACCCCGTCTTGTCCGTATTTGTCACTTTGTATTCGTCAGCTGTCGTCCTGCGTCATGCGCCTATCGGAAACGCTAACGGCTGAGACGCGTATTTAAATACATTCCGTCCAATGTTAAAAGATCCTTTATTTCGCATTAAACAGTTCTCTGCTAGATTTATTTGGTGTGGCTAGCGTGTCTAGTTACATTAGCAACATAACATAATGCCTGTAATTCTTTGGGCCCCTAGTACTAAAGACTTCGCTATGTTTATTTCTATTTAAGGATCGAGTTTTGCCCTTAACTTCAAAACGCCCATTGTCAAATTAAATAATATTCAAATACGTTTCTTCTTTATTCCCAAATATTTTTGACGGTTTGTATAATTTGTATGAGAAATTTAACACAGTATGAACATATAATTTGCTGTATACATGTTTTGCTTCAATAGTCTCCAGGCTTTGTTTGCTTGCTAATTTAGTTTTTGCATACCTGTACTGTGATTTTGTGGGAGCTGCCCGGGGTTTGTTGGGTTGTATTTTTTAAAATGTTTTTATGTATTTTGCCTTTGTTTATCGTAAAATTTCTTTTCCAGGTAATCCCCCCAAATATTTACTTCTGGACAGCTAAATTTCTAAAAATGGGTAATTTACGCATATTATTTATACTTACACATGAATATGAATGTGCTAACTTAAATACAAATGCGCGTATTTATTTTCTATTTTTAACATTATTAGTTGAGGTTATGAATACAGTTTACTATTAAATTGTGCAAAAAGTAAATTTATATTTCTATTATAATTTATATGGATTAAAACTAGATTACAATCGTAGTGAGACCCTCGCGAGGCTTAGCGAGAACTGACCTAGGGCACATGACGACGACGCCTAGAACACTTTCTTCTAAACTCAAAATGTAACCGTAGCTATGAGGCGCGCGCAATCGTTTCCGGCGCCCGTGACGTCACGCCAGTCGCGCCGCTCGCTCGCGCCCCTACCACGGAACCGTGCGCGTCCGCCGCCGACGACGACTCGCCGAACTGCATATTGGCTCGCTCGCTTTCGTTCGACTCACGCCGCGTGCGACTTGGTTGCTTTCGTTTTCTATCTTATTAACTCATAAAACACTTCGACATGTATGTAGGTATATTACATTAAATAAGAGCCTTAATCAAAAAGTAACTAGTATGAAGAAAATAAATGTACGGCTAATCGAATTATCAGCACACAAAGGTTCGTAATATATCAGACCGGCAACAAAAATTACATATATCGAATGCCACTTATAATGTGAAATAAGAGCAAAATCTGAGGTAATTTTTCACACGATCCTAAAGAGTATAGTTGCCCTAAGCGCGGCGTGTCGGGGTGAGCGAACTCGCAACCTGTAATTTTGGACCGCAAAAGGAGCAAAACGCATCGAGATTGGTGATTAAAAACCTTTGTCGGTTCTACTAATATTTATATTTTCGCAATGCGCTCGACATCTAATTGGTCACTCGTATATTCTGATGTAGGTAGGTACGCGCCAGTCGCCGCCGGTCGACCACCAGCGCTCACATAGCTTTCCTGGTACAGAAATCATAAACTACACATTTTTTATGTTCTGTCGTATATTATGTCAAAACATGACCTCTTGATCGTGCAAAGCAAAGGGAATGCCGTTGTTTTACTATATAAATAGTTTATGAAAAATTCCATTTGTTAAATTGTTACCCAACATCCCAAAGACATCTGTAGTTCGTAATCCATAGTAGTAGTGTTAAGGCTTAGAGTAGCTACGACAATAATAAGCGATCGCAGGTGATGCGGTGATGGTAACTACAGTGCCATGCAACTGCCCGCTGTGGTACTCTCGACTCAATCGTCCAAGGTCTGGGATATTGAACCTGGCTCGGAGCAATAGCACGACGAGGTCCGACGCGAAAGGGACGGATGCACTATCACTCATTGTTATGGGAGAAATGTCGCCGCCACACGCACGCCTGCCGATTGCTTGTCGTCGCTAACTAACTAACTTACTCCTAATCCGTCTAGGTTGCCATGTTGTGTACAAAACGGCCTCCGGCAACGAATAAATACACAATCCCATAAGCATCGAAGCACATTTCCTGAAAGCAATGCTGGAACGAGACAGGTGATAATGGGATAGACTTTGTTGCCAGCAAGAAAGGGACTGCTGTACATGAAAAGTGCTTTCCAAGCGACGTAGATAGCGTAACCTCATCGCGCTGACGCATCGTGCTCGGTGATACTTCGTCTTATTGCAAACTGCATCGCTGCTGAAACGAGCACAACAAACTTTCAGTTTTGTTGTTCGTAATAGGATTTTCGGTGAATATCGTTCAAGCGAGATATGCGATTTAATAAATAGTACCACAATTAAACGTTCCGGTCAGACCGGTCGGGCGACTGTTTTGCGTAGCATTCGTCTGTTCCCACGCGGTTGATGTCATTTTAATTATATGAGCGGCGGCGGAGCGGTGGCCTTCGGGAATCTCAAGGCATGTGTTCCCGGCCGGGACCACTGACCCACTCTCTGTGACCGGATTCCTGTCCCAAGAGTGGTTTTCGCTTCGTCAGCGTCGGTCCAGTTCCACGTTCTCGGCTGCATGGCTCACTTAAATGGACGATCGGTTACTCGCACGCGTTTTTATTTGAATGCAAGCACGACCAGGAAGTTTTTCGGTGTCTAAAGCTGCATATGCAGATCGAAGGTAAACTTGTTAAGCGTTCATTGGCATTATTAAAAATAAACATTGACGATTTTGGAATGTTAGTCGGCGCGTCAGCTCGTCCTCCCGCCAAGATCGCGTCGACTCGTTACCGGTCGAATGATGAAAAATGACGAAATTAAAGAAATTATAAAGGATTATCTTATGATACGCAACCTTGATAAATAACCGCAAAGGTTGAAGTACTTACATTGCGCAACTTTACATACGGATCTGTAGCGCGCGGAGTGGCCTCAGCTTTGATTTGGCCACGTGTCGTGTTATCGCACATCATCGCTCCTAATTTGAAGTAGTCGAGTTCTCACGACGCCGTAACCGAGTACGTTCACACCCATAAACATTGTACGCCACGTTTCGACCGAGTACCAGTTTTTAACGCCCCGTCGAACCGCTGCTTATTTATGCTTGGCAAACATTTGAAAGATAAGCTTGAACGCCTTGCCTGTGCTTCCCACATCTGCTCGCTCCGACCTTGGCTCCCTACAGGCACCTACAGGGCGCCGCTTGTGTAACCTTCTTATCAGTCACACTTCCCTGGTACCTAAGCTCCGCTGCTCGCTAGCAAATCTTGCTAAGTTTTCCGGTCACGATAAAGTTATCGGACTTATCAAGCAGATGTAAGGAAGACTTATCAAAACACGGCATAGAGACACGTGCGCTTCGCCTTGGTGAACGTCTTTCACTATCGTTCACATTACATCGAACTAATAAACTCACCGGCACGTGGGATCGCATTTGCCTCATTTCTTCAACATCATTACAGTTTTCGTTGTGCAGACCGGTTTGACGTCCAGAATCTTTTCGTTTTTTATTTCTGTTTAAATTAGCATTTGTGCGAAAACGAAAGTAAACGAACAAACCGTTCGTCTATTACTGTATCGAAATTGAATCCCTATTTCAAGCCGAAAAAGCACAGATCCGGATGACTCACCGATAAAAAGCTGTCTATGAGTGGAAAGAATTTCGGACGGAACGAGACAACGTTTTGTTGACAATTCTGTTATGACGCGGCTTGGATGTCTGCTTCGCGGCGGTCCTTCCGCGCGCTTTTATTATTCCGGTTATAAATTAAACAGTGCTCGTTAATCGTCCCTTTAATCCGTCTGGGCGTTGACTCCGTCCGGGACGGCCGCGATTGAGCTTGACGACGATCAATGCACTACTCTATCCTCAAACACAACTTCAGATGTAGTAAAATGTAAAGCGGCGAATGTCTTTCACATGTGCTGGAGTGTAAAAGGAGAAGCGGACGGCGGTGGTCCAGCGGCGCGTCATCGTCGCGGAATGTGGACGCATCTCGGATTCGAACCCCGCACTGAACATCTCCCACGTAAAGATAACTGGCTTGAGCTACATTATTTATTTACCGGCCGCTAGATATCGACGTGAGATAATTCGTTGGAGCGTTTTTTTTTGTTCGTTATTGTTAGCCTCGAATGATACACTGCTTGAATATTTAGCAATATCCGCTGACTTCACCGCATATAAAAAGTGCTGAATAATTAGTCAATAAAAATTCTGCCGATTATATGTATATATACACGGAGCCTTACGTAATTGGAGTAAACGACCTAAGAGTGGTGATCCGAAGGTCTCACAGCCACGTGAATTATCGTCCGTGGTATTTCAATCAAAACCAGTTATGGCAATTCTGTATACCTAGCTAAATAACCTTATTACCTATCCTTTCGTTTCACTATCTTAGTAGAACTTTGTATACAGAAAAGCACTTTCTTGAGCGACCAATGCCTGTCATCTGTTCAACTTGCATCGTTGCAGTAAGCAAACAGCAATTTCGGTTATTATATCACTTATCGCTATTATAGTTAGCAAACTGATAAATAGAAGTGGTGGGCAGCGCGCGATGGACGTCGCCCTTGACCACGGCGTCGAGGCGGCGCGGCGGCCGGCGTAGCACATGCACGATGACTCGAGTAAACAAAATTGAATGAATCGCGTACGCTCACGTATGTTGTGATGTGCGCCATTGATGTGTGCTCGCCGTTAACGCATGATAATTCAAGTACTCGTATGTTTGACTGAAGCATCAAGTACGTTAGTACGGTACTGCCGACGCGGTCCGCGAACTTGATAAAATTTCTGCAGACAAAGTCTTCAGGTTATGATATTAATGATAATTTGTTAAGGGTTTTAATTCAGTAAGTAGAGTATTCTGTTAACAAATAGAAATAATAATCACCTATCTTCAAAGTGTAAAATGTATCTGAACTAACGTGGTCTCTACTGCAAGAGACATGGCCATGGGTCCTGCGACGACGTACGATTGGCAGTGAGTGCTGTAATGTAAATTTGCTAATTCATGAGGTTTATTTTGTATTTACTTGTTTGCTATCTACCTATCTAGGTCTATGATACGGAACAATAGTATACAAGTGGATTTAGTTCGATCTTGGTAGATTTTGTTTGAAAGGATAGAATGATTCGCCAAGTGTTATGTCCGTGTGTGGAATTTTGAGCGGAAACGAGGCGTCGAGCGTGACGGGACGGCGGCGGCGGGCGCCCCTTGAGACCCGCGACTCGCGGTCCGGCTACGACATATCCACGGCAAATACCGTTCCATCTCATTTAAAGCCATATCTTATCATTTGGCATAACAACAAAATATCATTTTCTTCCAACTACATAACCAGTAATTCCATGATTGTTCACTTAAAAACCAAGCAAAAGCCCTTACAATTTTGTTTGAAAAAGTGTTGGAATATTGTGTAACAATCGTTTATCCCGGATTTCCATACAAAAATGTATAAATTTATTTTAACACGGCATACGTTGCTTATACCACGGTATAACCTCAATGTCAATCTGCACAATTCCAAAAATGTTTAATAGCATTAAGTTAACTAGTATAATGTAGTAGATCATTATTATATTGGAATCAGATAATTGTTAGGGGTAGAAGGGTGGAAAAAAGTAAAATTAGGGGGTTGCCTTGTTCAGGCCACACAACCTACAAGTATATGAATGACATCAACTTGAACGACTGTATCCAAACACTTTTTGATCAGGTCCAGAGCACATCATCCATCTATATAGTTGAACCGCGTCCGAAAACTCAATCGACTCGACAGTGGTTTAACAGCCATCTTCTCCTATCGGAGTAAATTTTTTTCAAACCTCCTAGCCTAACTCCCTAATTGAGCCGCTGCGCTTTCCAGCCTTTCGAGAACCTTTCTTTTTCAAGTGCTAAATGTGCTTTAATAAATAGAAACAACAATGAGTGCATTCGTTTTGGGATAACTAATCATTATTTTGGTGTCAAAAAGGTCATGTTTTGTATCATATCTAACAAACTTTCAGCTGTTTGTTTACGATATTTTTGGCCACCAATAAATGAAACCATTATCAAACCTGGCAACTTTTTATCCCAAAATGAACACTTCATGTTTCAAGTAAAATTAAATCTTTAACAAGACACTTATTGTCTCCTGACAAGTGTTAGACGTCAAATAAATTGGTGCGGCGTAAACAACGCGCGCATACTTAATTAGCGGAAGAAGTACAGCAGAGAACGGAGAGCGGTGCATCGTGAAGCGCATCGTCGCAGGGAGCGGGCCTCGCGCAATGCACGGCGGGCCAGTCCAGCTCCGGCGCGGGTCGACGCTCGCCCGCGCGACCGCTCCGCGCCGAAGGTCAAGGCTGCCCGCCGGCGATCGAGATCCTACTCGCGGCACAGCGTTTCAATAGTACCACCACACCGTCGCACCGCCTGCGCCGCCGCCGACGACGCCGTCGCAACGAAACAAAAAGTGACGGCCCAAACCTGAATAGAATGCGATACGAGGACGTTAAAAAACGAAAGCACTCTTTATAGCTCAAAACCATAACACAACCCAAAATCAAAACAATCCAGTGAATAAAGTCGTTAAACAAAATACAATTTAACATCTCGACTTTTTGTAGAACGTTTTTAAATCGATAGTTAGTCATTGTAATGACTTGCTCGTTTATTATTATTTAGTGTCAGAGTCGAGTGCGTGCGAAAAGATCTCGATTAAGCGCGATCGTAGATATCCTGGTAGTGGTTAGGTCACCGGCTGCGGTCGACGAACTCCAATTTGCGTTGCAATCAAAATAACCATTAACCTATTATTTCGCATTCCGTAAAATACGTATTGACGTGATCTTGACACATTATTATTCTGGATTCGATCATAATAGGGTAAAGTAAGTCTTTCAAAAGTGATGATAAAGAGCGTAGTAACAGAGCGTTTGATAAAAACTTTTATTTCTGCGAAGGCGATTGGGCAGCGACCGGTCTGCCGACAGTGCAGGCTCCTTTTGTACTTATTGCCCTACGGCCTACGGCTTTGTCTCGTAAAACTGTATCGCATTATACCGCCGCCGCACGTTAATTAAAATGTTTTCGATTTAATATGTTGGCGACTGTATCATTTTTACCTAATAGATTATTCGTTTGACAATCTCCTTACAATTTATGATCGCCGAGTGTCTAGTCGAGTATGTCCAAATTCTTCTATTCGTATGCGACAAGTGTCGCCGTTTAGAAAAGCCGCGCTCTGTCTAGGACCTTATTGCAGAAATCTTGAATTCCTCCTTGGCTATTAGGGCTCTCAAACCGTGGTGCTGGCTGTTTTCTTTTGACAAAAGTCATTTGGCGATGTGCAGCGCCTTAGTGCGGCTTAAAAATTCTGACATTTGAGTAAAGCACACATGTAACAAAATCTAATTTAAAAAGGTCACTTAAAACTTTCTGACTGAATTGGAATGGAGGAATTCCTGTCAGGGTAACGAGGGACGAATGATATATATAATAATAAAACGGTAAAAAGTGGTAATAAAAGAAAGATCTCCATAGCCAATCCATTTTCTATATTTAGAAATGACATCAGTTTTATGAATCGCAATTCGTAAAGTACGTGAGCTAAGTTTATATGGGTATACATATATGGCTATGCTATAGCAATATGTAGTTTATTCACAGTTCCAAATGAAATGCCACGTGGTCCGCAGGTCACACCACAAGCACAAGGCGATTCGTGACATAATGTTATCTACTGATTGGTGGTGTTACATCTTCCACTACGTAACATAACATTTTAGGATTTGCTTATTAATGGAATGATTTTGCACGGTTATTTACATGCCGCCTCGCTGTAGAACAAATAGCTCGTATGTCAAAAAAAAACATATTTTTTCATATTTGTAAAAATACAACGATAAGTACGGGCAAGAGCAGTATACGGAGAAGCAATATTTAGTAAGAATAAGTACAAGCAAATGCATGGAGAAGCCAAATTTAGAAAGAATATGTATGGAGCAAGAGTAATATATGGAGAAGCAACATGTAGGAAGGATAAGTATAGGTAAGAGCAATACACGGAGAAGCAACATTCAGTACATATAAATACAGACAAGAGCAATATACGGAGAAGCAACATTTAGTAACGATAAGTACAGAGCAAAAGCATTACACAGATTATTGATGCTTTTAGTTTAGTGGCAAGCTGTTAATAACAAGTTTTTTTTCTATACCACGAAGGTGGCAAACAGGTTTATGAACCGCCTGATGTTAAGTGGTCAACGTAGCCTATGGACGCGCGTTTTGCCGACCCTCTAAAAATCTAATTACTTCTGACTTCAAGTACCCCATATTGTAGTCCTTAGAGAAAACCATGGAACATTCATTCTTGATTAGTATTATTTGCCGGCTCATCGCTAGTATGATAGTCAGTATTCCTATTCATAGTCCCGCCTCGGATGCACCTAGCTCCGCAGCAAATGTCACTCGGTGAGCCCGCCGCCACATTTACTCGCTCCAAAATAGATCGTGAGCGTTCATCAACCTCTTTCATTCGTCATCAGCTCTTGCGTGCCTCCGCTGACCTTTTACATTAACGCTCTTGCTAACTAACTCTAATACCTTAACGAAGAAAATTGGCAATGGACGTAGACACTCGCAATATTCACGTTTCACTTTCAGTGCGTTCTTTTTTTTCATCGACGTTTTGAGGTTAGTGTATCGTCAGTGTCGTGTTGAATTCCTACAAGCTTAGTTTATAATATTTTACGTTATATCGAATCGAATCGGTATGAATCGAGTGTTGATAATATATTGTATTAGTATCGAATTCATAAAAAGCTAACCGCAACAATTTTCGAACGATCATAATGACAGTGCAGCAAAAAATGTTGACACCTTCCAAATCAAAATAACAATCGATCATTATCTCAGTTCAACGATTGAGTTCAAAGTAAGTAATTCTGCAAACTATTTAGGTGTGCAAAGAGTAGATTATCCTGGAGAACAAGGGTCTCGCAATCGTTTCAGAGCGAAGTCAAAGGTCATTATCGAGACGCTGAACTCTAAATGCTTTGAAACTTACAACTTATGTCTGTAAATATCTGCTGGAGCTAGATTATTTACGAAGTATAGTGTTCAGCAACGTCTCGCCAACAGCTGATTGCATTGCGTTACACAATCCAATCTAAATCGCTGTCGTTTTATTGCCGTGCGTCATCCGCCTAGAATGCAGGAAGAAACCGTTATTAACGATAACTAAGCGTATGTTGCTGGAAACAAGTTCATTGTTGTGTTAATAACGGAAAATTCAGGCTTTTCGTTGATGTAAAATATAGACGGTTTTAGTTATTCTGTTTTTTTATTATTCCTGTTTGGTAAATAGAACGTCTTAATTTTTATTTTGATAATTGACATGTGAAGAAAATTTTTAACAGTTTTTTTAAACTATTGTCAAGACTTGTAACTTATTGAAACATTTTAGAAGTTCAAGCTATATAAGAATTTTGTGCTTCTGAATTGGAAACGGAAAGTAAAGAACGTAATAAAGCGGATGAGCAGTAGTGCGTCACTGCACTGCTACATTGGACATCGACATTTCACCTACCTCGTTATTTCTAGCGTCTCGTCGTCGGAGGCGCCAACTTTAGATTAGACACAGGGCTCATTTGCATTCGGGAGCGTTATTTGTGGAGTTGAATAACGTTATCCCTCATTCAGGACCTGAGGGATGCACTTCTACTATTTGATAGAAAAGTTTTGAACTGCATAACCGTTTTCTCGGAACGGTTTTTTAACCAGACTCATAAATTCAAATGGACAGCCAAGTTAATTAGATTTTTATATAGAATTTGGGATCGTTTATGTTGCACATTTAAATGTATAGCGATGTTTGTATAATGAAGATTCAAGCTTGTATTTCGTTGTCAGGTCATGAACGCTCAGTGTGGGGTCGACAAGTGTACTAGACGTGTATAAACGGTTGGAGATTGTGATTTTTTATTTATGTCGCAGCTTCTGCTGGGTAACGTGATCTTCTGGTTAACCTTTAGGACGTTGTCGTAAAAAATATACATCATCCTTTGCCTCTATCAACCTTTTGTGCATCGATGCTAAAATTAATTACATGCCAAATGCACAAATATATATTTTAAGCACGTTTTTTTAAAGGTTATTTATGTAAACAGATGAAATAATTTAGATAACAAACCCATCAAAGCGGTTACAGCCGGTTTCTTTTTAAAAAGAACATTCTTAATAACTGAGTTATCCATCCATATTTCAGCGTTCAATCTTTTGATATTATGTGTGTGTGTCAAAAACAACTTTCTTCATTTTTTTTTTTTAAAGAAAACAATGGATGTTAAAAGGCCTAAAAATTCTTTCGAATTTAGTTCATGTACATTTCAAAATTCCCGAGTGGGTGTACTGTGTCTGTGACGCGACGGCGTGTGCGTGTTCCCCACACACGTGAGCGCTGCGGGGGCGCGCGCCTTTTGTTTTCCTTTCCGTATAATAATATTTGCAAATAAGGCCACGCACACACTTTACCAATTAAGTACGTATAAGTGTATACGTTAAACTCCGGTACCAAATTATTCAGTAAGCTCTTAGTGTTTCTTTAAACCGGCACCGAAATAAATCTTACGAGTTGGTCCATCTACTTGTTCTTGTCAGACAAAACTTTGCTTTAAAAGTATTGTTAATTTATATTTTTTAAAGTGGCTTAGTGGGTAATGACCTGTTTGCTGAACTGCGAGGCGTGGGTTTGATTCCGCACAGGTCAAAATATTGGTGATGAACATTTGTGTTGGTCTTGCTTGAGACTGGTTGTTTTCTATGAATACTATGCATTTACAAAAAAAAGTATTTATATATCTCTTCTTATTATCTGGTATAGTATCCCATTATATAAGCTATGCTTAGTTTGGAACCAGGTGGCGCTGTAAGTTATGTCCAAAATATTAATAATATTATTGAAGAGTCTCGTGTGCTGTGTGTTATGCAATAATAAAATATAACAGTACATACACACTGTACAACATAATTTGTAGCCAAATGCTGCATAATCCTTTAGCATCAGCCTATCTTTGTCCAGGACATTCCTTATTCATGCCTAGTACATATTAGCTTTTTAGTACACCCTCCTTCTAACAACCATGGCTTAGCTATTTCTCGTTTTTTATTAATTTCGTGGTCCACCTGACTCAGAGGTATCCTACACCATTATTTCTAATATACGGTCCCTACTACAAAAGTCCTGCCCCAATCGCCATCAGTCGACGTGCGACATTTGTAAATTACCTTGCCACCACCACATTTACTGTCAAATACCTAATTCAAATCAACAAAATTCTATGCGAGACCACGTGATCACGCTTCAGCTAACATTAACATACATGTATGTAGCTACTTCGAAGCAGTTTTGACCTTTGGACCTGTAAAAAGAATTAAGCCTCAGAATATGAAAATTAAACTTTTTTATTTTTATGTAACTACCTGATGTTCATGTAAAATAACATGTATTTATTTCACAAAACTTTGAACAGTACATTATCTTATCAAATAAAAATAACCTAACTATAAATTAAAAATATCCTCTAAAAAATCATGCGGCAAGGGAGGAACTAACTTTTCTGCGTAAAGGTTCGTCCCATAGCTTCTGCGATTTCGTGAAAGATGGAGGATCCATACCATGACACGCTGACCGCCAAGCCTGTGTGGCCAATGTCAAGTACGGGACCTCAACGAAACCCAAAGAAGGGTCAGTAATCTTACCGTAGAGATCACACGTACTGTTGACAGAGGACTAGAAAGCTGGGAGGGCAACAGCGGTAATGCTCCGGATTCCCAAACCGCCATGTCTGATAGGAAGAGAGGCCTGCGACCAGGCACGCTCATCTTAAGGGCAGTTTAAAATTTTGGTAAGCAAATTTCTAATCAAAGAATCCGGAGGCAATAGCAAATTTGGATGGTTCCAAAAAGGGCAGCAACGTAAAGCATAAGTAAATTTAGGTACAAATGAACAAAAACGAATAATTGAAAGTGCCATATGGGGGTTAATTTGATTAAGTTTATCATCTGCTGTGCTAAAATTTTTTATTTTTCCATCTAAATAGGTTGGAAGTGCTTCCTCTAGGATTGGAACACCTAGGAGCATAAGATATGACCTCGACAAAATTTTAATATTTGGGGCCAAGCTATTAAATTAGTTTTATTTTACCTAAAATAATAATAATAATGTAACTACCTAAATATGAACTTTTATATGCAATATTGTAAAATGTTGTAATGACACCCATGACAGCCTCTTATGCCGTCATGTAGCCCGCGTAATCGTTACATAGCAGCGGCGGTTAGACGTCGCCGTCCGCAGGGTCATTGTCAAACACTCAAGGCCGATACTATCGCACTACTATTTGTACAGCACGCGCAACTAAGCAAGCACATGGACGCACAACTTTACACTAGGTATTCGATATGTGATTCTGCTGTTTTGTGTGACAATATATTCTTTGTGTTTTAAAAAGTAGTATAGGAACGAATAATGGTTTTGAGTACATGGAGGGAATTTTTAAAATTTTCTTAATTCTATGGTTAAGATTTTATAACCTCTACTCCGAACAATAATTTTATAGAACAAGCTTTTCTAATTAAGTAAAGGTATGGTCAAGTAAATGATTACAACTTTATTCATGTCCTTCGAAATACAATAACGTTCATCTGTTAAAAGTTTAAATAAATACGAGAAACTTAGGGTTTGACTCACTTTGTTCACGCTATGTCGGTCCTATTCAGGACCATAGACCAACTCCACAATATTATTAGATCACGCTGTTTTCCAGGTGTCCTTTTGAGTAATCAATCTATCTATATATATCCGTCTGTTACATCATATTCTCCAAATAAAAACAATTATAGGAAATAAGGAATTTTTGGGTACCTAGTACCTGCTATTTAATTATTTAACGCAATTTTTTATTTTATTACAATGTTATTTTTATGAATAGGTATTGAATTATTGTTTGGTTTAACTAAAAGGATGAGATGCTTTACAACTCAAGATGTCAAACTTTCATCCACCTAAAATATTATTTCCGGATTGCTTTAATCTATGTATCACGCGGGTGAAAACGCGAGACAGAGTTAGGTGTACAATAAAAACAATAATATTATAATCATCATCCCAACAATAAAAAAAATCGTCGCAATCATGATAACAGTCGTTCATGGAAAAGATTTCAACGACAGTCGTGTAGGTATCATAAAGTATTCAAATTTGCCGACTTTAAAAAGAAGACTTTTTTAGTTATTCATTCGATTTTGAATCTAATTCATTAACAGGTGGTATTATTTTTAAGCCGTATAAGAATGGTAAAAGCGCTGATCTACTCTTACTTGCTTACCAAACGGTTCCTATACAATAGTTTGTTATCTATAGCTGAGCAGTAATTAACATATTGAAATGTTTATATACATAGGTAAGCAGGTAGGTAGGTACATAGTTTCAGTTCGTTTTTGCGTCTCATAAATGTCACTTGTGACTACATACTACGAGTTCTGTAATCTGTCCTATGGTCCGTGAAATAGCCTCATAAAATTGATCATCCTTTAGAAAGAGAGACAAAGCAAACCTGTGGTCTCTTCTCTTCCTACCAATGTCCGCCATTTTGTTTATTTATGTATATTAAAACAAGTTAGTAAGAGACAAGAGACCTCAGTTTCACTTCGTCTCTGTTAAAATTTTTCGAAAAATTTTTTTTTACATCTGTCTAGGAAATGCGCTGTCCAATTCTTAATGTCTCATCATAACCTATAAGCACACCATTTGAGTGCTGTTAATAATAGCAATTATTATTTAGTATTTCTTAGTCATTCCGTTGAGTTACTTTAGTATGACTACTAGGCACATACTACAGTATTCTAATCTCGTAAAACTGACAATTGAGTGGCAACAGAAAATGGACGCTTATGAGAATTGACGTGTTGCTAACCTTTTGGTATGTAGCTAGCCGGAAACGCGGAGTCGAATACATTTGGCAATGAAGCAGGTCGTAGCCCAACTTATCAGAATCTAACTTCACGACCGTCGGACCCGGCATGGTGGCCTGGTACGAAATAAATCTGCTTGTTATATACCTAAACAACTTTGATATTCCGCCGCGGTCGGCACACCGACTAATCAGTACGTGATGTTAAAATATCTTCTTTTAGTATTCCTAAATTTGATGTAAACTGTAAGGTCTATGTCAGTTGGTGCGCTGCGAGATAACCCCGGGTTGATTGTCTGATAACGTAGGTACGATACTGTGGCCCGAACGTAAATCTTGCTTACAACAAATATTGCGCAAGTTGATTTGAATTTCCCGGACGCTTTGGGGCGTAACGTTTAAAATATTAAATTTGGGAGTGTCAGGTCCCACAGCTGTCGTACGTTGGCGTCATATGGCCTAAATTATGTCCGACGTCGGTTGCCGTAGGTATCGTAAGGTTTAATGAACTTGCTAATCGTACTCATGCCGTGACCGTGGGTAGCTGTGGAAAACTGCGTAATTAAGAAACAGTGGAGCAGTTCGGTATGCCAGTACTAGTATAGGCACAAAGTTGTACCGGTACTAGGCGTTTATAAGCTATCAGAAGAATACTAACTGGCTGAGAGTTAAATGATTAGAAGCATTTACCGTGTGAGTTGGCGGAGGGCCAACCGGGCCACGCTGGTGCGTTCACCCACCGGCTCACACGTCGTAAAGATACTTACTATTGCAATTTTATTTTTACACCGTATTACGTCGGGATATCCCAAATATTTTGGCTACTATAGTGATTTCATTGAAGATTTTTGCGCGATGCCACGTAATCTAAATATTATTATTACTCACAATGAAAGCTCTCATCAAAAATATTTACTTTATCTATGATATGTCAAGGAGTTTTTTTTTTCTAGTACCTGTTAAGTATCTCTCCCTATGTTATTTATTTTGAATTTCACCCATTTTAAAATTAAACAGAAATTACAGTTGACTAAATATTGTTGTAAGATTGTAACCTTAAACTCAAGAATTTATGGCGTTCAAAAAAAAAACAGCTTACAGATTATCTACATTTATTCATATAATTTACATTAAAATTTGCGTTGTCGGTTATGTAAAACGACAGGCGAAGAGACAAAGATAATATCTGAAGAGAGATCTTTAGATACGAATACCTCGTGTATAAATGCGACGTAGGCATAGGCAATTTCTAGAAAAAATATTTGTGCCTATCGCAGCTTGAGAGATGAACTCATGAATTCCAGTCTGTCTTGGACATGCTAAAGTTTATACAATATTTTTTTTAATATTTTTAAGTGTTAGGTACAACAGTACATTGAAAATGCTTACAAAACATTTTAGTCGTACGTATATCCTATGTCCAAATACAGTTTTCAACCGACCTTATTATCCAAAATTACGCTATAGTAGCAAACGCACAGACAAGCAGACGGACTAAATAACGTGTTTAAAAAATTAACAAGAATGGATGTAAAATATGCGGCGACACTTCAGTAAATGTAAAAAACAAAATAGCCAACTTACACATAAAGCGCTTCGGGTACGTTCTGTCAGACAGACTTGGATCTAATGGGTCATCTAAACCTTTAATCCATACTTAGTCTCTAACTCTGTCTATTTCTCTGTCTGTCTGTCTGTCTGTCTGTCTGTTACCCCTTCACGCTTAAACCGCTGACCCGATTTAGATGAAAATGAATAACCAAATTCGGGGCGGGTGGAGCCACTGGCAAAATTAATTAATGCTATGCCATTTATATTATAAATGCGAAGGTTTCTATGTTTGTTTGTAACTCCATCACGCTTCAACCATTGGATGAATCGGAACTGCTGAATCGATTTAGATGAAATTTGGTATGGATATTTTTCATCCCAGAAAATTCAAAAGTTCACGCGGGAATAACTATAACGTTTGACACTCAATCCTGTACTTCTTCTCGCTCCGTATTTTTTTTCTTTGTCCTTAATTTATGCATTTACTTATCAATCAGCTCTTCTTTAAGAGAACTCCTTCCCTTTTTCGAGATACTCAAGCTCAATTCGATCGAAGAAGGCTAAAGACTTACAATACATATACAATACATACATTCTTTGTACAACTTCATCGACCAAAAAAGTAATTATCCGTTATTCTTACGGGAATAAATCGGGGTGTCAAAATTTGTAGCAGTCCTTTTCAACGGGTGTTATTAGGTTATGTATATCGCTAAAACTACGAAGAAGAAACTGTAGACCTCCGTTAGCGCAGTATAATAGAATTATTACGCATCTCTGGTGTGTAGCGCAGTATTTCATGTGCCTATCTCCTAATTTTGTCAGAGAAAAAACATTCTTTCAACTGAAAGCGTGACTCGAGAAATCTAGATTAAAATATATAGAATAAAGTTAATGAGATTTGAAAAGGCCTTCTAACACATTTTACTCCAAAAGGCCAGCGTTTATGATTTTGAAAAAGCGACATTTGTTTTTATACAGTTTACGCTTGTATTTTAGTGTCCAGTATCTCAGTTACTTGAGTTTATTGAATTGTGTAAGTTGTGTTATTCAAGATAAAAAATAAATAACAGTTTCGCACACCTATGTAACATGTAAAATACATACAAACGACTAGGTTCACATAAAATCAAACAGGTTATCATAAAGAATAGGTAATTTTTAATCAATATGTTCGAAATACATAATGATGTTCTACAACAATGAGCCTAATTCCCATGCCGCAGCCGCAGCTAAACGCCGGCCGCGCCCGTAGCCTTGAAGTCTTCTCTTATCTTAATTTCCTCTATGAATGGACGAACTACACGTGTTTTGATTTCTGCCTGCGCTAGTATTATTAGGTGCCGCCTGTTTGTAATTACAATTTTTATCGAGCGGCCTGATAGCTGATACTTTTATATTAAGATCATTAAATAATTGTTTTGACTGGGTTTGGTCTCTCTCTATACTCGTGATAACGGAGTACCTACCTTGTTTAAATAGTTCTTCGTTTGTCCGTCAAAAACTGGGTGATTCTTAAGTTTATAATAGTTATTACCTAAGTAGTAGTAGTACCTAAGTATTTGAACTTAGGCTAAAATATATTATATTAAGTAACTAATTAAAGATAATATTTATACAAGGGTGACTTCGTACGTTTAACAACAGACATATGTACTTAGTACGTAGTATGTAAATTTAATAAAAAACCTAAATCCCGAGTTATCTCATTCGCAGTGAAAGTACAGTCAGATCCAATTAAGAGTAGACTATAATTTTTATTAACTTCTCCTTCAAGAGAAGTTATTAAAATTGGTCCGAAAATCTAAATCGCTAATATTGCGTTTTCTTTACGTTTTTACTTTTTAGTCACGGAGAATAGTTTGCCATCATTTTTAGAGTGATGTCGGAGTGTGTGTGTATGTATATACCTATGTTAACGTCTTTTGCCCCTCGATGTCTCAAGAACCAATGCACCAAATTCTCTCATGTATCGATACGTCACTTCATGAATTAGACCTGAAGAGTGAGCGAAATCGGTCCAGCGGTTTGCTTTTTATCGCTAAAAAACTGTTTTTTTTAAAGGCGCAATAATAACCTTCATGTATTAATTCTCAAATATACTCAAGAGAAGTTGCTTGTGTGGTTCTTGCTACGGAACTAATGTTTAGAGTTCGTACCCTGAGGGTGCCGACGGAGCCCTATTACTAAGACTACGCTGTCTGTCTGTCTGTCCGAGCATTAAAAGGCTCTAGACTTTACTTTTCTACCGAAATAGGTAGAAACCTGATTTTTTCACAGAATATGTGTTATAATGGGGGATTATCCAACAAATAATAAAAAGTTTAAATTTAAGGGGTTACCCATACAAGAAACACATTTTCGTGGTTTTTGCTCTATTGTCAAAACAGTAATTTTAACTTGCAGTGAAAAATTATGTGAACCTAAAGTATAACAAATAATAAAAATCGGCCAAGTTTGAGACAGACCGAAGCCATTACCATTACAAATTACTGGTCAGCGCCATCTAGCTTTTCATTAAGAGAAACAGTAACGCATTTGTTTGTTGGTAACGATATTCAAAGTTAAGCAACAGCGGGCTCAGGTCAGTACTTGGATGGGTGACTGCTTAGCGGCCAACTGCGCGAATTCAACTTGCACTTGGCCGGTTTTTTGTTATCTAAAAATGTAAATCAGTAGATAAAGAAAACATGTAGTTCGTCGGTAAATGGAAATATAGCATTCCTGTTTTACCTTGTAATAATATAGTAATATGTAAGTTTAGTAAGTTGACAAAATTTGTATTGAAGGGAAAGCAGAAGGCCGTTCAAAAGCTTTCACTGTGTTTTTTTTAGCTTTAGCTTTAACTCTTCATCGAATCTCTCGAATTATTTTCCATGAATAGCCTACATTCCAGTGTTTTTCACACTCGGTGCGCAGCTTCTTAACGACGCCCAGCGATCGTCGTCTGGCGAACACAATACAACTGACACGGCTCAAGCTTGCTGCTTGGGCCCCAGACGTACGTTACGTGTTGGCCTTGCTTCGACTTTTACCTACATCTACGAGATAACAATAATACCTACATACTTGTTTATCTTAAATCTTAATTAAGTTATCCGTCTGTGGTTTTACTCACGCAACAAAAAATAACATAGGTAAATTTATTAAGTAACTGGCTGGAAATAATCAATGGAAGATAAAATGTTTGTCTTTGCCAAGGAGACTTATAAATAGAGATGAAAATAACAGTTTTTTAAAAAGGTTTTCTCTAAGGACTACAGTATGGGGTTCTTCGAGAAAGAATTTATTGGATTTTTTAAGGGCCGGCAACACGCGAGTGATACCTTTGGTGTTCCAAGCGTCTATAGGCTACAGTGACCGCTTACCATCAGGCAGTCCGTGTGCTTGTTTACCACCTTAATGGTATAAAAAAAAAGTGATATTTGTCACAAAGTGTTTCAGTTGTTTTGTTTTTTCTGTCTTACCTTTAGTTAAATAACTAACATTAAAAATATTGTGACACTTAATTGTTTGCAATATTGACCGTCGTGTTTTATGTAAAATACCTGTCACTTATATAAAGTACCTAAATAAATAAATATTTTGGGCATTACGCGCAGCGCCACTTGCTTGCAGCTTGTACTATGGTTACCAGACAACGAATACAATACAAAGATACATACTTCTTTTTATATAAAATACGTACATATTATACATAGAAATCCACCAGACTAAAAACAAACACAAATGTTCATCACATAAAGTTTCTGTTTTGTGCGGGAATCAAACACAAGCTCCTTCGTGCAGCAGGCAGGCTCCCTCTGAGCTACGGAGCCATTCGTAAATGTAACTGATTTGTATGCGTTATCGTGGGACTAATATTAAAATTATGTACCGAAAACTGGGAAAGTTTCAAATTTATTTACTGGAATATAACTCGGGCATAGTAAATATACAAAAACAGGTAGGTCGGGTAAAGGTTTACGTATACCACTGTATAAATATAGGTATAATTTTTTGCATAAGCAAGTTTCTAGAACGGTCGTATTCATAACTTCCGGCCACGTACAGAGCCTGAACTACATAATTATGTTTTGTGTCTGAAATTAACCTAAATTATTTATTTTCAGGTAATTATCGTCAGTGTGGTGAATCTCGGGCGAGTAAGATGTTAACCAACCTTAAGTTTGTCGTTTTAATTTTTTTCTGCTTTTCTAGTTAAAATACAAATCCATCATTTATGTAAATTACTAGATTCGATCCAGAAACTGTTAAACGAACTACTATGTTTTGAAACAAACGTAAAAAATATGCAGATACTATACTAAGCCATAGTTTACCACCAACCTTCTATTCTAATATGTAGAAAGAAATGAAAACAAGAGCGATATCTCCTCTTCCATTTCCCTTTCGTCGGAAAGTAGTCAGTATCTCTGGCAAATGGCAATTGCGAGACGCCTTGTTTTGTTGTCTGTTGCACTCGCCTTTATACTTATCGCGTGTCATGTTTAAGCCAAGTGTGACAAGGTTTCAAAGATAAAAAGAAAATAATTCTATTTCTACTCCTACAAGATCAAAAATTGTTTGCGATTCATCTTACGTTAGTTAAATAAAATATATTAGTTCGAATACGCACTGGAGATAACTGGTTCTGAAAACTCAAAATCATAATTTCATATATACTGTATAATTATTATAAATATCGTTTTCGTGCGAAATGAATGAAAATACTTAACGTTATGACAAATTGACGCTCTGAAAACGAAAATTAGGACGTTGAACATTGCCAACCTCGGTTCGATCAACCCCGACCTCCTCACGCCCCGCACAAGCCCCTCGAGTTACCCACACCTAACTCTCTTAAAGACGTGTCATTAATCATCACAAAATACATAACTCCAGAGTAAATTTTGTTTAAATATACACTCATTGTCACCAAGTTAAGGTAGTTGTTACGTTACATTATCGTAACACTTACGGCGTTTTGTGTGCAAAAACACGCAAAAGCGACGGCCTACCTCTCTTTACTTCTGTACCCCTAGTGTTATGTAAGCCGAGTGCAATGGCCGCACGAACGAACACCACTAAAGCTATCCTTCTGCGGCAAAATTTTCTTAATTTCGGGCTTTTTATATGATAATGATTCAGGCATATTTTGCTTTCAGAGAACGACGATGTTCTAAATAAGGTTAAATATCTGCTAATATCTATTTATACATACCTATTATATTTCTCACACGCAAATTAATAAATGACAATAATAATTAATTTGTCACATTAAATTCTCGTTTTCCCGTTATTCAGATTACAGTTAATGGTTGCATCAATCCCAAATCACTACATGATTCATACTTTTATCTCACCTGTGTTTATTTGTGTGACTCACAAACTAAGAGGTACGAAGGCACATCGATATATCGAAAAAGAAGTGTAATACAACCAGTTGGGAAAGGCAACTGTTGTTTTAATTAACTTAAAAGCGTAAGTGTTTCTAAAATTCGCAGTGGTGGGTGAGTTTATAAAATATTAAAAACGCGATCTCGCCCGCAGCGTGGCGTGACCCATATTTAAACAATGCATAGGTATTCGTACGCAATCTGCTTGTTGAAGTAATTAGCGGGGTGGGATAGCGCTGTGGAATGTGGGTTAAATTCGCGAAGGCAGGGATCGCCAATGCACCGGTCGCGGACCGCTGCGGGGTCGTTGCCCGGTATCGATCGGGGGTGCGCCACGACACGCGCCCCCGCGGCGGCGCCTCTCTACCCCTGCGTTCCGCAACCCCCGCAAAAGCCCGCAGACACGCGGTACGCCTAAGAAAACTCTTCCGTTACCGCATGCGACAGTGTGGCTGCTTGATCGAACTTCGGAAAATTAATTCCAACATTTCCCGCTGCTTCGACCTTTTCTGATTTTCTCATTTTACGCAGCCATTGATTTCGGTACAGTTTATTTCTCTTTTCTTTTATTTAATACCTGAAATGTCGATATCGTCTTTTACGTACTTTTACAAAATTATTTATGTATAGTTGTTTACATAATTATTGGCGTAACCTACAATTATGTACTTCATAAACAATTGTTTGGTGTAAAGGTACTCTAATAAATTATAAAAATAAACTCAAGTCATATAAGTCAGTTATCGAATTGAAAAAATAAAATCTTGCTAGTTTATTTTTGCAATTTTTATTGTTGATTAAATTGAAAATTCAAATTCATTAGAATTGCTTTATATCTCAAAAATAGCATATCATATCACTTTTTTAAAGTCAATAAACTGTAAGTTACTATATAGGTACTACCGTTTCAAAGTGAAAATTGCGTTCTAGTGAAAAGAAACGGCGAAACAAACTCTCCAGCAGTTGCTCTTTTAAATTTTTAAATCTGATTAAGTAAATTTACGAAAATTGTTTGTTGGTTATTTTTTAGTGTTTAATTATTAAACATGAATTTGGTAAAAAGCAATAACATATAAACAAGTATTTGACAAACACTAACATAAGTTAACTTTGTATAAACATCGATATTTGTATGAAGCACACATTGCATTGGTTTAAAATTCTTTGAAACAATTGTAACTATTGACACTTTGGTTACGTTAGCGGGTTCATTGCGTTTCAGTGTGTTACGTATTGATTCGGCTAATACAAAGGCTATGGTGACACGGAGCCAAATCATTACTGTTTAAAGACTCATTGTACTTACACGTTTTTTGCTCTTTCCGTTAAAAAGACTTTTTTGTAATGCAAAAATACAATGTTCTGTGTTACCAGTGTAAATGAACGTTTCATTATGTTCAGGAAACGTGCCTATGAAAACAGATGTATTATAAGTGCGCGGGAAAACCGCTCGGCTGGAGCCGCATTGAGCGCCGCCGCCGCCGGGGAGTTACGACCCCGAGGTTGGCCACCCCTGCTCAATGCGGCCTCAACTTGTTTTCACTGTGACATCTTCTGATTTATGTTCTTCTGCTGACGAAGCACATTTCTCCCTGTTAGTTTAAGAAGCCTTTCTTAATGTTCGTTTTTCAATTAAAAATTGTTGAAAATTATTTTTTACGTGGCGTGGCAAACACTATACACGTAAGTACTAGAGGCACACCAGGCCGTACTAGAGGGTTCTTACAGAATTCTTTGTATACCGTAATGAGAGGGATAACAATACTGTTGAATAACTTGAAAGCTATAGGTCCTATTGCATTGATAGTGATATCATTCTCATCTGAATATATTTCCAATGCGGCTACGTAGAGAAATCGAAAATCTGTGACCCAAAAGTATCAAATCGTTACACATGAATATAAAAGTAGCTACGATAAAAAGCTAATAATTTTACCATGAAAATGTAATGCAATCAATACCAAACCCTATCATATTTATACAATTTCGACCCGCTATACCTATATATTTATATATAATACAATACAATCAACTAAATTTACAAAATTTTACTTAATATTGTCTGGAACTTGAACACGTATTCGCAGTAGATTCAGGAAGCACATGGCAGCGTTCCGAAAATCACCCTACTAGGGAAAAGTTTCGTGCTGTCTCTTTTTGTACTGTAGAAAAATGTATTAGCTATCCTGCTTTCAGTACAACCAGTTAACCCAAGTTGGGCTTATGAACGCACCTCTGGACAAATACGAATGTCGAAATACTGAGTTCGTATAGTTTACTACACCTCACGTTAATACGTGAAAAATTTGGGCGGCGAGGAACGCTAAACATGGCTGATACCATGATCTAAGAAAACAAGGTTTTCTGTTCTGGTGAGTGACACGAACCTACGTCACTAACCAGCCATATTGTTGTTTATCGTCGTCTTTGTCGTATGCGTTTAATTTGCACAATACTGTTCTCGTTCAGTGTCGGATGATGACCTATTGTCGTCTCATTCAGGTAAACTCTCTTAGAAGAGATTCCGAGGCGCAGTATTTAATTTATACCATTGCCAAGTGAAGTAACTGAATGGTAATATATTTACGTCCTATAATATCCGAACGATATTGAAAATGTTCTGCAATAAACAGTCTCCTCATCGGTAGTTACATAGCTCATCCAAAATTGTTTTAGAATCGTTTTTCATTCACCTAAAATTTTGGTCTTAATCGAACATTGGCTAATTTAGTGATCAATTAATCAACGCGACGTAATCAATTAATCAAGCTACTTCAACCGCAGCTAGAGGGAGAGGAGAGATGAGTAAACGGAACGGCGAACAAAGGTTATTTAGTTATTATGTTTTGGTTTGATCGTGGACCTCCAACTCTGTTCTTTCTTATTTCTGATACACATGTAGATGGAGGTATTTTGCTTTTATTTAATGCACATACTAATATGTATATAAAGGGGGAGGATAAAGGTGTTTTAATATATAAATTATTAGCATTTATGTATACTAATAATAAATATGGTAAAAATGTATTTACCATATTTATAATAAGTACACAAAACTTGATAATTGATGCGAAAAGGTTTTATTTCCCTTCAAAAGAGGAAATAATAAAACAAAATAAAGATTACAGTTATAATAAAATATAATTCCGAAAAAGAATCATTCTCGGTTCAATGTCTGGAGAGCCACCCCAGCAAAATTATTTACAATTTCCATAACATATTATATATGGTAGTTTACAAAAGACACACGTAAAATTTTATTAAAATCTACCCAAAGACGGCGGAATTCAAAGACTGACATATGGACAGCCGGACGGGCATGATGAATTTAACCATAAAAATCTAAATAACCGAGAAATCGGAGTTCTACATTTTTTCTGTAGCACAAAACAACTATTAAATCGTAATACATTTAAAAACAAGGTTTAATTTCTGAACCGAATAGTTTAATTACATTTATAAAACAATACTCCTTTGTTTGTCGATAAAATTGACAGAAAAAAGTTCATGAACGAAACGGATAGAAGTGGGATCTGGATCGATATGTTGGGGCGTACGTGAGTCGTGACGTCACAGCACTCTTACCTCCACCGCCTCCACTCCACTCATCTCCGCTGAAATCAGGCTGAGATCTGCTCCACTGACACACGGAGTATCGTTGACACTTACACTAGTAAGTTCAACAAAATGTTTGTGAAAAGTTATTTTCTTGAAATTTACGCCAAGTAGAAAATTATAATGAGCGTAATTTTATATATAATGATCGCGTCGTCCCGACAACATATGTATTTATGTTATGTATTTACCTACTTGGATCCCGAAACATAACTTTTCTAATATTAATATACGTGCCTAACTTAACTTTTATTATTGTCGGAAAAAGTCGTTATCGTTGTTTTGATAACGATATTTGAAATTTAAAAGTTTTTTTTTTATTTATTAATTTTTAGAATCTTATATAATATACTAATATCATAAAGAAAAAAGTTTGTGTGTGCTTCAGTATCGAAACTCTTGGTGCGCGAGTCCGACTCCCACTTCGAAATGAGGTCACGGGTGTCAAGCTAGTTTTTTTGGATATATCATAACGCATAACCACCATAACAATGTTAATATGGCTCAACCTAAAACAAGTTTACCAACCACGTAATAACCGCGCGGAGTAATAAAATAAAGTAAAGTAAAAACACTAAAAACTATTTTAAAATATACGCAACGCATATATTGGACTACAATATTGGCATTTAGCTGACCGTTTACCATATGGCGGACCGTAAGCTTGTTTGCCACCTTAAAGGCATTAAAAAAAAAAAAAAAAAAGCAGAGCCTCGGGAGTCTCATAAATCACTCATACACTAAACATACAAGATCCTTAAACGCGGATCCTTATTCGCGTTTCTTTAGCATTTGGGGATTTAAAAAATACGGACATAATATGCTTTATTCTTTCAGTTTCAGAGTTCGCGGGTATAAGTGGTATATTGACTGAAACAAATTCTGGTGAAAAATTACTGTTAATATCATATACTAAATAAATATCGCGTTGTAACTAGACGTGTGTCTACGCCGCGTAGCTCTCACGCGTAGCAAGCACTGCGTAGCATCTGAACGTTCGCACCATGAAGCTACGTACGTAGCTACTATTTTGTTAATAAGAAAATAAAAACATTAGGTATGTAGTATGTAGTATTGTTTTTAAATTTAAAATAATTTATTTAATACTTAATAGCTAGTATTAAGTCAAATATTACCAACTAGACTTTGCCAGCGACTCCGTCCGCCCTAAATCTGGTTATCGGCGTGGAACTCTTTAATTGTACTAATAAAGTTTGCTATAGCTGCAGCTATAGTTTGTTTAAGCTCGGTTATAGTTATTCCCGCGGAAATTTTTCGGGATAAATAGTTGCTTATGTGTTAATCCAGGGTGTCAGCTACGTTCATACCAAATTTCATCGAAATTGGTTCAGCCATTTGAGCATCAAGAAGTTACAATCTTACAAACATACAATCACGAACCTTCGCTTTTATAATATAAGTGTGATATTTATTAAATATTATATTCACGACAAAAAAAATCTTTTAATATTATAATAGTTGGTAACCTAAAGACCTTAACTCATTATATTAAATTCATTACAGCAAACCTACTATAAACTTTAGTGAGATTTAGAAGTTATTTATAAGAGCTTTTTGTCTGAAAAGTTGCGAACTTATAAAGATTACGTAAAATTGTATTTCTTAACTCGATATATCATATTAAGAACGATTAATTGTGTATTTTAATTTGCCTATACATATATTAGATTTTGTTCTGCGAAGTCGCTCTCCATGTATTTTTGATAACACATGATATGAAGTTTTAAACCTACACCTAAACTAAAGTTTCTCTATTTGCGTTCAAACTTAACATAAAAGTTGTTTAGAAACTACGAATTCAGTTTTTTCACCGTCTTTCAAGCAAATTAAGAAAAAAACTGTCGAATTAATCGTTTTAAAGAACTTTTGTAAGTAAAAATAAATTGGTGATAAGGCTTTTAAGTAAAACAAAATATTTAGCCAGTTTTTTTCTTATTTCTATCTTTTATTACATTCTATCATATAAGTTTTATTACATTATTTTTCTGACAAATGGATGTTAAAAATTCCTTAATACATTGCTCGCTCTTACCTAAGCACCATTATTTTATTTCGTTTCTAACATTTCAAACCTTATCTCGTTTACATTAAACTTCACAATCCAACAACAATATAGCGGAATCCTCTTTCACTACGTTCCGTTTTAGGTCTGAATTCAAATATTTCGGTTGGAAATCGGCGTATTATATAGGTTCAGGGGTGAACGGTCGAGGGTCAGCGACCCGCCACAGACCTACCCTTCTCTATATATCTAGGTCTTCACCATTTGTAACGCGCTTGCTACGTGAATAACATTTATTTTATACGTTATACTGAACGTTTGATAAATCGCTAACACTTACTGGAATAGCTGTACGAAGAATATATATAGCTGAGCTCAGTAATATGTATATAGCTGAGCTCAGTAAAATATGACCAAATTACTGGTTACTTTCGAAACAGTGTACAACTGGTGGAAATTTTAATGGGTTCATTATTTTAACCAAACAGTAAAAACAACTAGAAAACATTTGTGATATTGACACACATTAAGGCAACAAAGATTTCGGATAATGCATCAGTTTAATATGGATATTCATAAAAAAATTGTCTGACTTTCATTATCAATAATAACAATAAAAAAACTTAATCCAAATAGATGCGAATTCTACCATCGTATACGACGATTCTTCAAAACTAATTTTCCCGCGGCTCCACCTACGTACAAGGTACAACTTACACTTTAGCCTTCTTAGGGACGAACTATTCTATTTATTGTGGCGTGTAAACTGCATTTATTATGGTAAGAAAATTTGTTGAAAATCCGTCTTACGTTCAATTATGTAGGTATGGATATAAGAGTACCGAAGATGCCTCGGGCAACTAATATCTTCGGTTTCGATTTCGAAGAGAGCGATCCCCGAAGAAAGTATTCGGCCCAAGGACTTTCCTTGTTTTATAACTAAAGATTGTTACTTACCTATATATATGTGTGTGTGTGTGTTCAAGTAATCGATCAATATCCAAAACGAAATATTTCTGGGCGCCTTCTTATTGACCTGAATAAGAATTGAATCTAATCTCGTTAAATTAAAGTACAAATTACTTCATTACTTATTACTCTCAACAGCGAATTCAGTGACACATTGTTATTATTTTTTAAGATACATCCGCACCGGGCTGCTGCTCGGTGTCGACTGAACTTGCCGACTGAGTAGATACTTTAATATCACCCTCAACCCTGTCTGGCGTCTGCAGTTGTGGGCGAGGGGGTTATCTAGTGAACCGTGTCCAGCCGGGCAATACTTTCGTTTTATAGAATAAAAACTCAATTGTTTATTTTATTTTAAATACAGCTGGACCAGCGTCAGACTTTAAGTGCTTATTAAAAATAAATAAAAAATACTCTCCGTTGTTTCAGGTTGCAAGATTAAAGCTCTCCGCGCCAAGACTAACACGTACATCAAGACCCCTGTCCGCGGCGAGGAGCCTGTCTTTGTGGTGACAGGGCGCAAGGAGGACGTGGCGCGCGCCAAGCGAGAGATCCTCTCTGCAGCAGAGCACTTCTCGCAGATTCGCGCGTCACGCAAATGCGGCGCCGCCCCGCCGCCGCCCGCCGGCGCGCCCGGGCACGTAACGGCGCAAGTGCGCGTGCCCTACCGCGTCGTGGGGCTCGTCGTCGGCCCCAAGGGCGCCACCATCAAGCGCATCCAGCACACGACGCACACATACATCGTGACACCTTCCCGCGAGCGCGAGCCCGTGTTCGAGGTGACAGGCCTTCCGGAGAGTGTGGAGGCGGCACGCAAGGAGATCGAGGCGCACATCGCGTTGCGCACCGGCGCCGGTGCCGGCGGGACGGTAGGTGGTGCGCCGGCGCAGACAGCTGGCGAAGAGAACGAGCCGCTCGCACAGCTGTACCGCGCGGGGCTTGCGTCGCTGCTACGGCCAGAGCACGAGCGAGGGTTCTCGTCGGCGGGGTCATGCTCGTCGGGAGGGTCTTCAGCGCGGCTCGGGGATCTGCTCGGTATCTGGTCGTCGACGGAGCGCGACGAGGGGCTTGGCGAGTCCCCATCGTTCGAGTCCCCGGGCGCGACCGGCGCCAGCGTATGGGCGTGGGCCCCTGGCCGGCCGTCACCCGCGACGTCGCCGGCGCGCGCTTGCGCCGTATGCTGCGACCGCGGCGTCGCTGCTGCGTTGGTGCCCTGCGGCCACAACCTGTTCTGCATGGAGTGCGCACAGCGGCTTGCGGCCGCCGGCTCACCGTGCCCCGCGTGCTCGGCGCCCGCGCACCAGGCGATCCGCATTATCTCGTAAGCGCTCCCCGACTGCTGACCTCGTGTAGTTGATACGTTGTACCCGCGGGCGCGGAGACGGGGGCGCGTCCGCCGCCCGACACCGGTGGATCTAATCGAGTCGCAAGTTTTTGTAATAAAAATCGACCTTTTTTACTTAAATCGTTATAAAAAAATATTAAAAATAAGTGTATGCGTAATCGAAATCCTGGTGCCAAAAGTCGGCGCCTCGCCGGCACGGCCCGTCCGCCGCGCCGTTACCTATCTTAAGTCGGCAGAGTTATTCACGATATATTTTCTTATTATGAACGTTTTTTATTACGTCACCGAGCGCAGACCGCCCTCGGTGGCTCGGAGAGAGTCGATCGTATGTTACGATAGAGTTTCCAAAAAAAACATAAAATTAAAAAAAAGTTGTATAATTATTATTGATAGCATTAATGAGAAATCGAAAATTTATAAAGCTTATCTAACGTAATAGCGTAAAGTATTAAGATTAAATAATTGATTTATATAAGCGAAGTTACGGGCGGCGCGGGGAGCGGGGCGCGCGGCCTGTTGAGAGTCTAGCTAGTGTATGTAGTACGTAAGCACGGAGCGGCGCCACTGTCGTGGCTCGGTGGGAGTACGCGGCGAGCGGCCGCGCAGGATGGTCGTGGCTGCCGCGCGTGTCTAGCTAATGTGTTGTTTATATGTAGGTAATGAGTTGGTTGTGTGTTCGCGCGCGCTCAGTGTGCGCGCTCGTTGTTAGATTAATGGTACTGTGTGTAGGCAATGTCCGCTAGAGGTCGCTAGAACTAATGCGTTGGTCCCCGCCCGCACCGCTCCCCCGCTCGCCCAGCTCACAATATTTTGACTATACGATAGTTCGCTTAAATGATATTATACATACAAACGTACACAACACACTATGATTATAATAATATTAATTAATATAATGTTTGTTTTAAGTGTGTTTTAATGTTTAGATTTTTATTGTAATGTTTTTATGAATGATTTTTATCTGTATGATTATTATTATTGAATTATAATTTTATGTGTTGACGATGTTTTTTTGTGATTATGTGCGCCCGCGTCGCCGGGTCGAGGCTGCTGTATGTTCGTTTAGTGGTTATATACATACATACATATTATATCGAATAATAAAATTAAATTAATAAGTAAAATGATTTAATTATAAAGAGATAATACGACTCATTCATTACTATAAACTATTGTAGTATTTAGCACGACATTGACTAACCATTACCTATTGATACTTACTAAGTATTATTATTATTATATTATTAAATAAATTTAAAGAATGCATAATTATATTTCATAGGAATCATTATTCTGTGTAACTAGTTAATTATAATGATAATAAATATTACCTATATTGTAAATGTACGGAGGAGAGTTGTTGTTTGAGTTATATACCGGGGGCTGGTTTTATGAATTGATATTTTTTTATTTTTTTACCGTTATTAGTTTGTGACGTACTCACGTAAATATATGCGAGATTAAAATTACTGCCTATTAGATTATATTTTAAAAATAATGGTTACGTAAAACCCGCCCCCGACGTACGTAGATCCAGTGATTTCGATAATTTTATTTTCATAATAAAATGGGTAGAACGCTTTAGGTTCAAATAACGTTGTGAAGATTTGTGAAATTTTGTAGACTACATATCTTATTATAAATCTAATATAAACTATAACTTTCGAATTACATCTTTTATTTCTGATCCTAAAACTACGAACTAAAATCCCACGCACAAGGTAAGACTGTAGTCAAAAAAGATTGTTGTTAAATTTTAATTGCTGAAGTATCCCTTATTGAGACAAGATTATTCCTAAATTGAAGCTAACCAGTAACAACAAAAAAGAATTAGGGCCCAGGGAATAAAATCTCTTTTTTTTCTAATTCTTAACCAATTAAGAAGTAAGACAGAAAGACACAATGAAAAACAGGGTTTATATAAAGTTAGGGTGTGTTAAAATGCGATTTATTGCGAATATCTGAAATACTAATGAACTGACTCTTATAAACAATTTTTATTGAACGTATTATAAAATTGGATTACCTTGAATATATTTAGGGTTCCGTAGCCAAATGGCAAAAAACGGATCCCTTATAGATTCGTCATGTCTGTCTGTCTGTCCATCCGTATGTCACAGCCACTTTTTTCCGAAACTGTAAGCACTATACTGTTGAAACTTGGTAAGTAGTTATATTCTGTGAACCGAATTAAGATTTTCACACAAAAATAGAAAAAAAACAATAAATTTTTGGGGTTCCCCATTTTTAGAACTGATACCATACGTGTGTGGTATCTATGGATAGGTCTTCAAAAATGATATTGAGGTTTCTAATATCATTTTTTTCTAAACTGAATAGTTTGCGTTTCCAAAGTGGTAAAATGTTTCCCCCCCCCCTCCTTGTAACTTCTAAAATTAGAGAATGATAAAACTAAAAAAAATATACGATGTACATAACCATGTAAATTTCCACCGAAAATTGGTTTGAACAAGATCTAGTAATTAGGTTTTTTTTTAATACGTCATAAATCGTAAACCGCAATTTACCTTTCATTTAATCAACTTGTAACGGTTCAGTTTGGGATTCGAACCCAAGCCTCGGCTAGCTATCATTTAGCATGACTCAACCCCTTGGCCGTCAAATTTGAATATAGGAATGAGATAATCGTGGGTTCGATTCTCGCCTATATTCAAGTTGCTAGTATTTTGAAACAGACTCTTTATAAAAATATTCTCTAGGTACAATAATATTTATTAAATGTTTTCCTAATAACAAATTTATCTATTAAAATTAAAATATAATTCTATTATAAGACCTAGATTAACTTAACACTTTACAATGGTTTATTACTTTTTTTAAGCTATTGCATAGCTTCTATCGCGGGCCTTGAGCGCGGGGACCGAATCCAGAAATTCCGTAACGAAAAAACCTCACGCTCCGACGGGCAAGGAGGTGTAGCTTGAAGGCCGTGCATCGTCTAACGTCGTTTCAGTTCGGCAGTCTTCGACACGGCGTTGTGTGCGATTAGACGTATTGTACGACTCTACGAAACTCGCACGAATCGAGACGAGCTGCTCCGAAATCGGACGAATACATAAGCAGCTGTTTATGAGAAAGTATATAGGTGTATAGGTATTTATTTATGTACAACAGTGAATAGCTGTACTTGTAAAATTTGTGTATAAATTTCTTATCGGTCACCACGCTCAAAAAGAAAAAGAAATACTGCATGACTAAAATAAATAAATAAAATTATAATTGCATAAGTTGATACAAAATGCCATGCAATAGCTTTACCGCGGCAGTCCCCGAGTGCCACATGTCTTTTTTTTATTCACTACCTAATGGCACTGTATAGCTAAATGCACTTTATACCTATTGGAGATTTAGGTCAGCCTAGGATTGACTGATATCACGTCGTGCTTCACCACCAGCTGGTATTGCTTAGGTACGAAGTATCGGGTCACTGTCCGGTACGGCCAGCTGATCCTTCCAAGTTTGTTGACCTCTGATTTTTCATTTGGACAGAGTGAGGCCCCTTTCTTCTATTTTTGCTTCTCCGATGACGATTTCAAATACTGCGCTAGCGCTTTTTTTTTTTTTTTTCTCCTAGCTGACAACGCAGTTGGCTGTTGCAGCCATTACTGCTTCACCGGGCTTTTTGGGGCGAGACTCTGAAAGAGCCTCAGCCCATATAGCGCCCAACGCTCAAGGGCTCCCCGCGGGGGAAGCCTCGGCTTGGGTTGTCGCTCTCGGGGGCGCCACTTCGACCGGCGTGAGTCTGAACCCGAAGGTGAGTCACCGCCAAGAGGGGAGTTCCCCGTTACGCGGGTACGGTTGCGTTTGAGTGGGGGCGAGAAGCACCCCGGCACTTTTTGATACCTCGTGTATCCTTGTGGGCGCCGACGAACCCGGGGACGTCGGCGTCTTGTTTGGAGGGAGGCCCTATTCGGGGAGGTCGTAGAGACTAATCTCGCTATCCGGACAGCGAGATCGTCATCTGGGGCCGTTGGTACGTGCCGAGGCCGCCTAACTATAGTTTTACGACCGTGCCGAGGTCGATCGGGGGGATGATACGTTGTGGATTGCACAATTAATCGATTCTAGCTATAATCCATGACTGTAAAAAAGAAAGTTCGACACAGCCTCACAAGTGAAACAGAACATTTTGTATGGAAAATTTGCAAAATGTGGAGCGCCGCTCCTAGCCCTATGTAAAGAAAAATACTGTAGCCAGCTTGACGAACGAGGCGCGGGTGCGCTGTTGCCGCTCTTATCTATCACAACAAATGTTTTAGTTCGTGCGCGAGATTTTGATTAACAAATTAAATAAGTACCAACCTACATAAACAGTTTGTTTATTATCTAATAAGTAACTATAGAAAAATAAAATGTGATTATTCTGATGTGATTAAACAGTGCTGAAAGGTTTTAGTAACTCTGTTTGAAATACAGACAAATGGTCACAAAAATGTGACACGAAAGCATACACGGTCGACGCGCGTATGGAAATCTAAGTAAGCGAATTAATTTTAGTTACAAATAGAATAATAAAAGGTGAGCATTAAAGCAATTCCTCTATTGCTTTTGTTTTTTAGTGAACACCCATTACAAATTGTCACGAGCCGCCTCTGGTTAGGAGTAAGGGTAAAATTAAAAAACAAAACTAATTATCTATGCCAAACATTTCAAGATGAATCTAAGAAAACAGATAACTAATTACTTATACTTAATTAATATAAAAGAAATAACTTTCAAAAGTTGATTTATACACAAAAATCTGTAATTTCAATTTAATTTTATAACATAATTTCGGAGATGCGTGACCCCCGCGGGATTGAGTAATCCCACATATCAATCCCGCGGGATTGCAATCCCTATGTGCAACATTATAATTAAATTAAACCGGTCTTTAGTCCGTCCGTCCATCCGCGACCACGGTGCATGAAACTGCCGAAATATCGAAAACCCAAAAAAACCCATCGTGGTAAAACCCGTTTTATTTAATAATAATGAAAATTATAATCAAATTAAACGGGACATCACATGTTGTCATAAAATTATGAAATTTTGTTAACAATGAAGACAATACTCACAGTGGAACTAGTCCGATTGCAAATATAGCTCCTCCTTAGAGGTCATCTTCCTTTTTAATGTTGCATAGCAAAACATGTTGTCAACAAAAATAGATCCCTTCCTAGTGATCGTAATTGACTTCCTTGCTGTACATGATTGGTCTTAAGTCTAAACTGCTTACTGATTCAGTACAAAATAAACAATTAATGTTTTATTAGTTCAATAAAATCTTACTAAAACAACAAAAAGGGTTAGGGCAATACAGATTTGAAACTTCGTCTTGATAATTAGCTGTTGGAGCTCTTACGATTGAGTCAAATTTTCCTTGTGCAACTGTGGATACCATTTAGCTTGCCTTAAAGACAAATGAGCATAAACGACATTTAACAAGTCGTTCAATACGCACGTCTTTTGTTTTACCTGTGAGTGTGCATGAGCACGGGCGTATGCCAAGCCAAGCAATCTAGCTTTCTCATTCTATATGGACTTATGCTACCGATTGTACAGTAAATGTTTTTTCCCCAACACAACTTTTCAAGTCTATACGTTATTATTTGAAGTAGAATACAACGATGACGCACATTCAGATGCGAAGTCTAGCCATAAGTCTTATTGTATCTCTGCTACAGAACCTATAAATAACATCATTAAAGCACTAACTGCGGAGTTCCTGTAAAATCAAAAGTGACTATCGTACGCGTCACCTTACCATTTATTAAGAGTCTACGTGTACGTGCCACTTTCCCACGTACCTCCTAAGCCTTACGTCGATATGTGGGACTACTACGGCAGCTTCTTGATTATAAAAATAAAGTTCGCTATAGTTTGTCCATATGAATTTATAAAATAGTTATTCCTGCAGGAACTATTGTATTTTCCGGGATAAAAAGTAGCTACTCACGAAATAATATACATTTGTAAATTTTATTACGACTATTACGGATTATTTTGTACAAAACTTGTCCTGACAATAATATGAACACAATAAAAGAAAATCAGCCAATTCTGTCGAGTGTTTTTCGCAGGGCGTTTACATTTAATAGTTAAAGCGCTACGAGAATCGTAGCACATAGAGGCGTAGCACACGCTACGAACACTAAAAATATTTTCTATCGACGCTTTTCATTGCTAAATTCTGGTTACTATTGTATATTCGAAACTATTAAGCAGTCATGTCAAACTTAATGCCATTATCAAAGATTGGATCATCAGCGGAATGCAATGTTCATTAAAAGACCTATTGCTTCCATGTAGTACTGAACTGCTACTACGAAAATTTTACTATTACTATTCCGTTTGTAACTTACATACATAAATATATGAACATTTAACAGTTTAATCGTAGATTGTACCACAAGGGATCAAAATAATATTTTTACGGCGAGGGCGCTATTTTGAATCAAAAGCACAGCGATGGATTCTAAGGTCGGCGCACGAGGTAAAATAATTTTGCGACCGAGTATCCGTCCGTCTATTACAGACAATTTGCTCCAAATCTACTATCAACCTATCAAATTGAAATTTGGTAATAAATTACAGGTAGTCTGTAGTCTTAAAATAACATGATAAAAGTGTACCAATTTATTGCATAAGATTAAGTATTTAGAGGTCCGACTCGCACCTGAACGGTTTCTGTGTGTTCGTGTGTGTGTGTGCGGCGCGATATAATCGCCGATTGCAAAACGATTTTATTGATTATCTTTATTGCACAAATAAGAAAAAATAATATACAATTGGCGGAATTAATACTGGTAGATAATCTACCAGTCAACCAAAAACAATGTGAAAAAAAATTACGAGTAGGTTCTTTTAAAAGTAACAACTTAATAAGTTAAGTACATATACACTCTCAAAGACTTATTTAAATATCTATTTTACATTTACAAATCTACGATATATGTAGTTAAATATAATACACACGAATATAATATATTACATGGAATACTTGCATAATAATATTAAATTAAGTACTTATATAAAAAAATATGAAATACAAATAGTTACATACATATACTAAAATATCACGAAACAGAAATATATTTGATAACGACAAAGAAGAATAAAATCTTTTTTTTCTGTATGACTAGTACAGTGTGGCTGGAACAGCCATTACTGCTCCACTGGACTTTTAGGGCGAGACTCTGAAGGAGTCTTAACCCATGTAGTACCCAACGCTCAAGAGCTCCCCGCGGGGGGAACCTCGGCTTAGGTTGTCGCTCTTGGGGACGTCCCTTCGACCGGCGTGAGACTCGAACCCGAAGGTGACTCAGCGCCAGGAAAGGAGTTGCCCGTTACGCGGTCAAATAAAAAATAGTAAGTACCTATGACTAATTTTCTAGTTGGGGAAGAAAATATTCCCGAGCCAGATTTTTCAAAGCGACACGGGTACGCGCCCTTTTGATTGTTACCGGTAACTCATTCCAGTGCTGTACGGTAACTGCAAAAGAGATTGAGAGGAAACCAGTATGGTGTAGAGGTGTACTAAGTCGTAAGTTGTGAGACGATTTGAATTGACGAGTATGCGTATTTGAGATAAAAATAAGCTGATCTTTAGGATAGGAAGGGGTTTTATTATCATTAATTAAAGAGTATACTAGACATAGAATTCTCACACATCTATCTGCGCGGATGGGAAGCCATTTAAGTTTAGACCGGTAATGTGAGATGTGGTCGAATTTCCGAAAATATGCCTATAGTAGAAAATGTACCTGATACAAGTGTTAAGAAGTCTGTCTAGCTTGTTCAAAAGTACTTCAGTAAGGTCTACGTAACACGCCTGCATCGTCAAGAATGGGAAGAAGAATTGAATGCACTAAAGATATTAGTAGAAATTGACAGAAATCTTTTAAATTGCTGGAATGTAAATAGACATAAAATTTGTGACTAACCTCCTTAACTTGTACAGAACAGTTTAGGTTTTTATTCATAAACAAGCCGAGATTTTTGACTTCACTTTGGAAAGGTAAAATACAGTCATTGTAGCGAAGAGATGGTATATTGCAAGTGTTAATCGTACTTATCTGTTGTCCACTTCCAACTGTAATAGCTTGGCATTTGTATGAATTCACTTTAATTCCGAATGGACACAAACAAGAAAAAATGATAGCTAAATCTGAGTTTATACTGTCTATTGCAGAGTTCATATTATCAGTTTTAGTTCGTTTGTATAGTTGCATGTCATCAGCGTACAAATGGTAAGAATTTTAAAAGTTGTTAGTAAAATTATTGATAAAAAAAGAAAATAACAAAGGATATATAATTCCGTTTTGCGGAACGCCAACATTCACCAAGCTCCAGTCAGAAGATATCTGACCTTGAAGAAAAGGAGAGAGCCATTTTATAGCAAAATCTGAGATCGCAGACTTATTCATGATCGCTAGTAGCAGGTCATGATCAACGACATTGAAAGCATTACTAAATTCAATTAAGGTTAATAAGGCTTTAGCCTATTCGCGATACCTAAGATATTGCAAATGCCCATAGGCTACGGCGACTGCCTAACATAAGGTGGACCGTAAGCTTGTTTTCTACCTAACTGGTTTAAAAAAATATATTTAAAAATAGACAATAAAAATATATTACGTCAAAGGTAGTAAATAGCTTTGTTGTGATATCTTTATAGAAAAGAGTATGTAACTACCTTATAGCCAGGCTATATTGTACTATACTAGTAACTAGTACCTATAGACTGCCACCTGTGCTCTTGACAACAGAGCTCATCCTGCTTGAAGATGGGAAAAACGTGTGATCGTGCTCCAACAGCGGTTCAGAAGCTGCGCCGGAACGGACAGATGATTAAACATCACGTAGCCAAACATTGCACCAACTTTATGTCATCAGTGTTACAACAATAGCCAGACAATATTAAACCGTTTTGGCTTTGGCATAAAGATAGTAATTGTAACGTTTTGGATTTTTATCGACAAGGTTCGGTCGGTGGTGGTATAAGGTTGCAATATCCTGTATTGGAGATACTTGTTTTAAAACAATAGTCAAAAAGTAATTTACCATAAATATCTTTGACAGAATTTTTTTTAAAAAAAACCTAAACCTCCAAGGAGTTCGAATTTAGAGTCGAAAGTCAGCATAAAACATTGAATATCTAGAAAACTATAAACGATACGTGCTTGGTCCCTGCGTACTTAATTTTTGCCTCTTAAATTAATTAAGTTTCTTGCCGGCACTTTCTGGCATAAATTAACATTGTTTAGATAATATTAACGATTCAAAAGTGTTCTCAGAAACCTACACAACACATTTTTCTTACTCCTTTAAAACGATGTTTACGCAAGAACGGGTTGCCTTGGTGACTTGATTTTGGGCAAAGGTGTAGCTGTAGAGCCGAAATATATATGTATATACTTTTTGCTACCTGTTAATTAAGTATTTTCTGTAGGAATCACACAGCGATTATCAAATTTTGCTTAACACAGCGCTATTTGGAACCAACTAAGCAAAGCTTGTATTATGGATACTAGACAACGGATACAAATACATGTATCCTTTTTTTCCCTTTTTTAAACCCATACATTTATACACTAGTATTTTTCCGCGCTTTTGTCTGCCAGGACTTTAAAAAATAAGAAAGCTTTGACTTTTTATAGTTCTGCCTACTAATCATATCGGAATTCTCATACATATTTCCATGGAATGGATATGTATTTTAGCCTCTGAGGGATGATTTTCTAAAAACGGTGAAACACAATAATCTTTAAGGCTGTAGGTCAAATAAAAATTTTAAATGCATTAAGCTTCAAAAATTACGAATTTACATACAAACTTCCAACCCTTATTTTACCCCCTTTACCTCTTCACGCTTAAACCGATTAAGATGAAATTTGGCATGGAGATAGTTTGAGTTCTGAGAAAGGAGATAGGTTACTTGCAAAAGTCAACTTAATTGAGGAGTTGCCGTTGAAATCCCACAACGATAACCGATTTTAGGACGGGGGTAACCGTGGACATATTTAACATGGAGATAGTTTTTATCCTTGAGAAGGACGTTTTTTTTTCCTACAGTTGAGGAGTTGCCGTTGAAATTCTACACCGATAACCGAATTTAGTGAAACCGCGGGCAAAATCCAGTATATAATAATTTATCTGTTATTAATATAACACCACACTACCCCACAATTTAATCTACTATATCCTTAGCTAACACTATATCTGCCTCTACCTAACTGGCTCTTAGATGGTAGTACTAAGTTGCTAACCCTAACACAAGAAACTCAAGTTAAATCACGGTATAGTTGACTCTGGCAAGTTATTGTTACTGCCAGGTACGTACGTTTACCTGGCAACCGAGTAACAAAACGAGTATTACCCCTTTGTGTGTGACAGCCCTAATCATGACTGTCAAACGCTTTGCAATATGTTCAGTAAATAAGAGTGCAAGTTTGAGGAATAGAAAAACGTAAACTTCATCGAAGACTCTGCGTATTTCTTTCGTAAATACATTAATATGTTTTGTACTTAGAGTAACAGTAAGTTCCATATTTTGGAACTTACCTAAAAAAATTTTTACACGTACGGCATTTTAAAATATATAAGTACTGCACTTTTATATAAACATGCTAAAATGTTCTGATATTCAAGGCAAAATGTTATTTTCATTGAAAACTAAAACCTTCGCGAGTTACAATAAAAGTGCGTTCTGCATGCGAAGATCTAGTAAAATTCCGAAAATATATGTATAAATTTTTTTATTAATTTCAGAATATGGTTGAAATATGCAAAAAAAATATAAATTAGTTTTGGGTAACATGAAAGTTAACATGTACATACTTTATTCGTTAGTTTCAACAGCAGTGCGCACTATCTTTTAGCATACGAAGTCAAATAATTCATTTTACAAGTGGCCTAATAACTAGGGGTGCGTCTGGGGTCGGTTTTATTTAAACGGCGTGTATGGAGGGTGAGAGCGGATAACCCCGTGGCGCACTGTAGCTGTAGTTACACCAAACAGTTACCCGGACACAATCAGTACAACCGGTTGTTGACTTGAAGGTGACACAGGTTGTTCCCACGGTCAAAACGAATTCTGTTTAATTTTTGACTAGCTTTTGTCTAGCCTAGTAACAAAATGATACGGACTAAGTTATAAAGAAAACAAATATATGCCGACGAATAGATTTAAAGTCGATTAACAATCTAAATAAGTAAACGTTTAACAAGATTGAAACAAACAGACAGATAGGCTGTTTTATAATATACTGACTCAGTGAACGGTCGGCTCTCCTAGTCCTCTCCCCCTTGTAGCCTGTTACTCGATCCCATTAGATTACGCTTCTCCTACTACTCTCTTAATTCCCACCAAAAACTGCTGCTGGTCTTAAAAAATAATTTTCTACAAAAAAATTTCTAATTTTACCGGGCAACTTTTTCAATTTTATATTTATAAATTTATTATTATTATAATAAGTGTTTGATCTGTGTTATTAGTAGGCGGACAACGTTTTTTATTTGTATCGTCACATAAATTTAAAGTACAAGTAAAGGCAAAATTTCAGCACGATCCGATACTAAGTTAGTCAAAATTTCACACAGACAAACAACTTCAACTTGAATTTTAGTTTTAATTAAAAGGTTAGGAATTTGCAGGGACCCTTAGTAATAAGTGCAAAATTTAGCTTGATACCTCTAAAATACCACCAGTTTTCTAAATTGAGGGTTTTGACGGACAAACTAATAAATAGACGGACAGCAAATACCTTTAAGGCTTCTATTTTGTCTTTTAAATTAATGAACCTTAACCCAAGATCTGATTTATACACTGAAACCGACGAAAGTATTTAGTTAATAGAATGAACCTATCCAATGGTAGATATTGGAGCAATATGTTCATGTGTTTCTGTATTTTGTCCCACAGACGGACAACCGTTGTACCACCGTGTGCCTAAATTACAGTTTATCAATGACAAACTTCAGTTCATCAGCATCGCTCCCTGTTTATTTCCATGGGCATTGATAAATATCTGAGTCCTCGGACTCAAATAAAGCCACAAAGAAAAAATATCTAAAGCACACAAGGCAACTGTAAAAACCCGCACCAAGTAGGTAGCTTATCAACAAAAGCTAGTCAACGGAAAGCTCAGTGCTTACCATGAAGTTCCCTTAAGCCCGCTAAGTTGCGTGATCAAACTGAAACACTGAACAAGACAGACCCACTTAACGTATCTAACTACAAAACTTTTAATTGCCAAACCATCAACGCGTAATCACTAAACTTACATGCGCTTAAATACAAGTAAATGTATAATAAATAAGTAATAAAACTATAATAAATAAAGGCTCGCAGAAAAAAACGTATAGATGAATTAAGAACCTCCTCCTTGTTTTGAGGTTAATTTAAATCTTGCTAAGATATCTGTTAGGACTAACGTATAGAAAGAAACAAGTTATTAGATTTTTGAAGGTTCAGAACGCACAAACGCCCCAGATGTTGCAAGCGTCCATGGGTGCAGGTAGACCGTTAGTTTGTTTGCCACCTTAGTAGGAAGATAGTATCAGGAGAATTAGCTTAGACGCTTTTTAGATTCTTACAAAAAGATATGGGTTTTCAAGGTTATAGTCAGAACCACATTGCACGTGCCCGGTGGTAGGCACTAAAGAAAGTCTCCGATTAATCAGACTGAAAAAAGAAAAATCTCTTTGGCTTTTTTAATTTCTATTACATGCCTATTAGACTTTATTTCTTATAAGAAATAAAGGGACAGTACCTTATAACAACTTATATTTTGTCTTATAGTGAACAGCTGTCTTTATGAAGATGCAGAGACCAGGAGGCTGTGGTTTACATCCGTCCTGTATCCGGCGCGTTCACTCCTCATATTACATTTTTTTTGTCGTTCTCATAACCCACGGCAGGAAGTATGTATTTTTTAAACAGCATCTCGATTAAAAGTTCGGGATCGATTTATAAATCAGTAATCTTTCGCTTTTTGTAATTTGGTGGTAAAAACGTGGGAGCGGATGTTGGGTGGTGAGATTTTGAGTACACGTCTATTAACAATATCTGATATTAATACATGTGATATGTGAAAGTGGTTGTATTTTTCATAATCATAAAAACAAGTGGTTATATATAATACAAGTGGCCTAATTTGGTCATTACACATGAAGCAGATTGAAATCTGTCATCATACATTTCTAACTGTCATACATTTCTCTGCGCTACGATATAGGAAATAATAATAATCAAATAATAAACAATAATAAATAAACAGGTAATAGTTATAATAATAATCTTGACTTGGCTCATAAAGTGACCGCCATATGGGATGTTGATTCGATGATCATTGTCCCGATAGTCGTTTCGGCGAAAGGTCTGAGAGCGAAGAGCCTCGACCAACCCTCAAGATGCTCTCGTTGGAGGTTTGGTTAGAGGCGATTCTAGACACGGCATGCATTGTCCGAAGGTTCCTCAGTAAGCAGGTCTGACCGCCGGTAACTCGGGCCTTGCCCTGCTGTCGACGGAACTCTTGTTTGGGTAGAGGATATAATGAAGTGGATAGTGTTTATGTATATCAAAGATTTAGAATAAGTTAAAAACACCAGAAAAAGTACTAAATTGTTTATCAGACTAAAAGCAATTGTAGTAAAAATATTCTTGTAGAAATCTTAGAAACCTATATTTTAGGTGTTTGCTTGAAGTGGGCAAGGTTTACGTTAAACAGTTCTGCGCGCGATGACGTAGCCGCCCGGGTCGACGCCCGGGGGGCGGCCCCGTCGCGTTTCCACTGCACCACATCCGGAGATCTGACCCACTAGTTTAACCCTATTTCGGTTTCAAGATATTTCGACAGCTTATAATACGACACCTGACGCAGCAACTCTCTTGGACTCGCTGTGGCAGCTCAGGAGTTTCTAGGGTTGTTAGACGTCGTTAGTGGAATTATTGTACAGGCGGGCTAGAATTATTGTTTCTTTCAGCCAAATTATTGTGTTGCCCACTTTTAAACAGAATTTCTACCAACTTTGGAAAAAAAATACTGATCGGTTCGAATATACCAAAGTATTTCTCGCAGAGAACTTTCATTCTTTGTAGTAAGGTCAAAATTTGTCTGTGTTTGTTGTGAATTAAATGAAACGACGCCATGACTAACAGTCGATTGCGAACTGCGATTTTGCTTACTATAGCCAATCCTATAACCAAGAGACTGTGTGTGTAATATCCTACATTATTGTACTTTTGCACACAATAGTCAAAACATTATTGTATATTGTGTCAGAGGCCAAATTATTGTATGGATACAATAACGATTGTAAAACCTTGTAAGTTACTGTAAAACAACAATAATTGTTCTAAAATATAGATATTTAACATCTCAAAGTGACCCAGTTCTCACACTTTCGTGTGAGTGTGAGAGCCTGTCTACAAAAAGACACAATTTAAATTTTTAAATTAGCGTATCTTTGGCACGCAGAACTAAGCGGGGGGAGGAATTGACTTTCAACATAAAACAAATCGGTCAAATGCGAGTCGGAGTCACCATGGGTTCCAAGACAAACAAAAACAAAAAAAATTGTAGCTCACCCATACAATTACTGACCAAGCTCGGCGTTGCTTAACATTAAAAATATTATCCAATAGATAAATGTGTAACTGTTTCTAGAATATTTGTGCTACTTGGCGCTGATACGGTAATGTATAGGAATTGCATGGGTATGCCCGTTTCAAATTTTCGGATAGATTCAGTTTATTTCATAAACCATTATTGATATCATTGCATAGAGCTCCTGAAGCACTTTCAGGATCAATAATCAGTATTTCTGATTATGAAGCTTCACTTAGCGTTTCCAACTTGTATATGCACCCCCCTTAATTTCTTTTTAACTTCTTATGATTTGTTAGGTAACCCGCCATTATAACACATATAGGAGAGGTAGGGCACTGCAAGTACTCGCTCGAATAAGCCACCCGAACAACTAAAGCAGGGCATAGCGAGTACTTGCTCGAATGAGCGGCCCGAACTGGGGAAGTACCTCCACCTTACAGAAAACCGCGGCCACAATAACACTAACATTGAGTAGTGTTGTGTTCCTGGCGGTGAGTAAGGTTGCCAGAGCTCTTTGAGGATTCGCTGCGCGGACAGCGGAGGACCGGCGGTACTTGTTGCTGTCATGCTCGGCGTAGACGCGGCGTGCTGGTTCGGCGGTCAGGGAGACCTGATGAAACGGCTGACCGCTGGCCGCCCGCAGGTTGAACGGGATCCCGAACCCAGGGATCACTTAATCTCCGCCCTGGGAGGCTGATTCGCCAGCCTGTGTAAAGTATCTGAAGTGGTAGTCGTGCCGGAGAAGGAGACCGGAGTGGACCCGGCTACTACAACAGAGGGGGATCAGGGGCCCTTCCGCCCGCCGTGCCAGCAACCGTATCATCTGTGGCGAGCTTTGGCAGTTCTAGTACCGCACCTTTTGTCCTCTAAGCTGTCGGTGCAGTGAATCCTCATCTTTAATCTAAATAACACTTTCAAAAAATAAAAAATATGGCAAGAAATAAAAGAAAAAGAGTTTATTCAGCGGCCGCTCCATCCACATTTAATGTGGACTTTTGCAACATTAGGGGTATTCACGCAAATCTTAACGCAGTCCACCTCCATCTGGAGACTGCGCAGCCGACCATTCTTTTTCTAACGGAGACGCAGATATCCTGCCCGGCCGATACATCATACCTTCATTATCCCGGTTACAAACTTGAGCACAATTTCGTGAGTCGTGCCGGTGTATGTATGTTCGTCCGGGAGGATATCTGCTGTCGCCGCCTTCATAGCCTTGAAGACAGGGACCTGTCGATATTGTGGGTGCGCGTAGATTACGGCGGCCACACTCGTATCTATGCGTGCCTATACAGGTCTCATAGCGGTGACACGGACGTAACTCGACTCTTCACGCACCTGAGTTTGACGACTGACAAAGTTCTAGAGCAATATCCCACAGCAGAACTAGTTATTTTGGGAGACTTTAACGCCCACCATCGCGAGTGGCTCAGTTCTCGAACCAATAACTATGCTGGGATATCTGCTCACGAATTTGCTCTGACCTATGGATTCTCTCAGCTGGTACTTTCTCCAACGAGAATACCAGATATAGAGGAACATACGAGCTCCTTACTGGACCTTCTGCTGACTACTCGTCCGGACGGATACTCCGTCTCAGTGGATGCGCCTCTTGGCTCCTCGGACCACTGTCTCATCCGGACTCGATTGTCATGCACACAACCCGATCCTTCTGGGCCAACTAATTGGCGTCGTGTGTGGCATTATAAGTCGGCAGACTGGGATGGATTGCGAGAATTTTATGCATCGTACCCGTGGAGGCAGATCTGCTATAGCTCAGAAGATCCTGACGTCTGCGCAGCCGCAGTCACTGAGACAATCCTCGCTGGTATGGAATGTTTCATTCCTAACCTGCGAGTAGCTGCCGGCGTCAAAAAACGACCGTGGTTTAATAGGCCTTGCAGAGAAGCTAAAATTCTTAAGCAAACTGCGTATGAGGCTTGGACCACGGCTCGTAATAATAGGGATCCGAATATTTCTGAGTTAAAACGCAAATTAAATACTGCCTCGAGGTTCAGTAAGAAAGCAACTGCCAGAGCAAAATTCCAATTCATCGGCAAAATAGGTGGGCGACTTGCGAGCTATCCTTCTGGGAGTCGTGCTTTCTGGTCGCTTGCCAAAGCTGCCGAAGGGAACTTCTGCCAGTCGTCGTTACCACCACTGAGAAAGACCGATGGTGACTTGGCCCATAGTGCTAAAGAGAAAGCCGATCTACTGGGCAGTCTCTTTGCCTCGAACTCGAATATGAACGATGAAGGCGCTGTACCACCTACTATACCGTGGTGCGGTAAGACCATGCCGGAAATCTCCATAACGCAGCGGGAGGTCAGGCGGGCGTTGCTCTCTCTAGACGTTCATAAGTCGAGTGGGCCAGACGGTATACCAGCAGTGGTGCTTAAGCAGTGTGCTCCTGAGTTATGTCCTGTACTCACGCGCCTCTTCGCGCTTTCCTACCACACTAGGCAATTTCCGTCTTCATGGAAGACTGCGAATGTGCACCCGGTGCCCAAAAAGGGCGATAGATCAGATCCATCGAATTACAGGCCTATACCTCTCTCCTCTCTAAGGTGATGGAGCGTGTGATCAACACACAGCTTTTGAGATACCTAGAAAAACATGACCTGCTCAGCGACCGCCAATATGGCTTTCGCCACGGTCGCTCGACTGGTGACCTTCTAGTGTATCTCACACACCGATGGGCACTAGCCATTGAGAGTCAGGGGGAGGCATTGGCATGTAGCCTGGACATAGCGAAGGCGTTCGATCGGGTCTGGCACCGCGGTCTTCTATCGAAGTTGCCATCTTACGGAGTGCCCGAGGGTTTGTGCAAATGGGTGGCTAGCTTTTTGTCCGGCAGAAGCATACGAGCCGTAGTTGACGGTAGTTGCTCTGATAGCATGGACATTAATGCTGGTGTCCCGCAAGGCTCTGTGCTGTCTCCTACGCTGTTTCTACTGCATATCAATGACATGTTGGACATGAACAACATACATTGCTATGCAGATGACAGTACTGGAGACGCTTTTTACACGGGTCGTGCAAACATCCCTCGTTCCGTTGTGGAGGAAAACCGCGGAGAACTTGTGTCTCAAATCGAGACCACACTGTCCCAGGTCTCTGATTGGGGACGGGTAAACTTGGTCCGATTCAACCCTACAAAGACACAAGTGTGCGCGTTCACCGCTAAGAAAACTCCATTCACTGTAGTCCCACAATTCCAGAACACTCCCCTCTCCATCTCGAAGAGCATTGGGATCCTTGGTGTCGACATCTCCAGCGATGTTCAGTTCCGAGATCATTTATCAGATAAGGTGAAGCTGGCGTCCAAAAAACTTGGTGTACTCAACAGAGCGAAGCAGTACTTCACGTCGGGGCAAAGGTTGTTACTTTACAAGTCGCAAGTTCGGCCCCATATGGAGTACTGCTGCCATCTCTGGGCAGGTGCACCCGGATACCAGCTTGGCCCTTTTGACTCGGTTCAACGACGGGCTGTGAGAATTGTCGACGATTCCAAACTCACTTGCGGTATCGAGCCCTTAAGTCTAAGGAGAGACTTTGCCTCACTGTGTGTGTTCTACCGCTTGTACAATGGGTTGTGTTCTGAGGAATTGTTCGAAATGATGCCCACGGCTACTTTCTACCATCGCACCGCTCGCCATCGGCAGGGAATCCATTCTCACACTTTAGAACCTAAATGGTCGCGTACAGTGCGGTTTCAGAGAAACTTCCTCCCGCGAACGCTTAAGTTGTGGAATAAGCTCCCTGCCAAGGTATTCTGCAAGGACTACAGTATGGAGTTCTTCAAGAAAGAAGTTATTAGATTTCTGAAGGGGAGGAAAAAAGTCACTTAAAAATGGAACATTACATAAGTAACCCAGGAGGAGGCGCGAGGGAGCGAAGCGCGAACCTCGTGTAAGTACTATTACTAATTACTATGTGGAATTTGCGATTTGAAACGGCTAGGCTAGCCCAGCTTGGCATAAAAATGCGCGCCGTCTATGCGTCCCCCCCCCGAGGGAGGGGGCTTAGACCTATAGATCCGCGCTTGCCAGGTACTTTCTATCCACCTCTACTAGCGAACTAGCGAAATCTATATCGCAGTAAATACTTGGCTGCGATAACAAGGATATAAGGAAGGAAGGAAAATCGGAACGACGGTTTGTTTCTTTTTTCACAGGTTTGACGAGTGTCTCTCCCCAACATAGGCCCGGTCAAAGACGATAGAACCACTACCTTGGCGCGGGTGCTAGTTTCCTATGTTCACTACGAAGCTCCATAATATGCTGAATATAATACATATGTAGCATACCTAGTTTCATTCAGAACGTCCCGATACCCCCTCCTGACCTTAGAGCTTTCTAGGCAGTAAGCAGCACACGCCTCCGTAATCGCTGTAGTACTTATATACCAAATAAAAGTAAACAAAAAAGTTAAGTAGATAAGCATGTTAATATGTATGTGTTAAATGTAAAATACACGTTAATAATATAGTTGACTCCGTGGCTCAGTGGGTAATGATCCGCCTGCTGAATCGAGGGGCGTGGGTTCGCAAAAGACAAACATTTATTAATTGTGTTTGTCTTGACACTGTGTGTTGTCTATTTATAATATGTAGGTATGTATTTACAAAAAAAAGCCTGTTATCCATAGAACAAGCTTCGCTTATAGTTTGGGATCAGACGGCGCTGTTTATATTGTCCAAAAATATTTGTATTTATTTAATGACTAGCTTCTGCCAGCGGCTTCGCCCGCCCTAAATTTCATTATCGGCGTAGGTTCTTACGGCAACTCCTCAATAGTAGAAAAAACAAATAATCAAATCTTTCCTCTTGAATGGCATAATACATTCGTGTCTTTAAAACAACTGGAAATACACATACAAAATTTCAACCCAATCGGTCAAGCTTAGTAGTTGACATCCCGACAGTAGTGCCACCTACCGGGTCCAATTGTTTATTTAAATCATCCAGGAAACCATCGAAATATCCACATAAAAATTCAACCCAATCGGTTTAGCCGTTTAGAAGTTATGTGAAAAAGATAAGTACGGAAGGATAATTCTTCCTACCCGTCTTCCCGTAGGAATGAAGCATTTTCCCGTGGTAAAAAGTAGCCTATGTTCATCAGGGATAATGTCGGCTTCTAATGGTAAAAAAATTTTTCAAATCGGTCCAGTAGTTTCGGAGCCTATTCAACACAAACAAACAAAAAAACAAACAATCAAATCTTTCCTCCTTATAATATTAGTACTTATAGATATTAAATCTATATAAATAAAAAATAAATTGCCACTTGTATGACGGAGCATTAAACGGCTCGACCGATTTGTAAACCATTCATTCGATTATAATAAAATTTGTTGTATGTGTTCTGTACGAGAATCAACATTGAATCTTTTAGCGTAATTGGTTTGGTATCATCAAAACGCTAACCTATTCAATTTGAATTTTTGTTTTATGTATTTAAATTTTACCAGATTTACTGTTAACCGTCAGAATACTTTTCACTTTTACATATCAATATAAATAGTGACTTAGAGATTGGCTTGAAATAATAGTAGAAAAATTAGTCCTCCCGTAGGTACTTCTTTCAAAGACAGTACAATGGATCCGTGCTCCTCTGATGTCACGGATCGAAGGCAGGGCCGCCTTGCGGCGCGTCGGATTTTCACAATTGCCGCAAATATCCGGACAAACGGTCTGCATTGGAACTTGTATGAGCTTATACTACTTATGGTTCTGATTCCTTTCAAATTTTAAATGGCACCGGGTTGTATACTTGTGCACATATCATATATTTGACTTGCAGAGCCTAATTTGTTGATTCATACCGCCCATCCGTCTTTTATTTTCATATTATTATATATATATATTTTTTGCCCTTACTCAATAAAATCTAGACCTATACATATTATAAAATTCAAGTATCTCTATTTGTCTGTCCGTTTATGTCCTTTTCACGGATAAACCGCTGATCCAATTCATAGGAAATTGAGTCTTAGCAGTGTGTTCCTTAGGGAATGACATAGGCTACTTCAAGTCAAGTGTAAACTGGATTAGCCCATAAAGGGTTGTCAGGAATTGGGCTGAACCGCTCGGCCTTTCTTAATTTTATAAGGGTATGATAAGACATACCTACTTTGAAAAACGTCAAATATGACACTCAGAGTCTGAGAGCTCAGAAAGGAAAATCAAAACTAAAAAAAACTTCCTTGCTATAATCAAGAAGATGCGGTAGGAATCCTACGCCGGTAACCAAATTTCGAGCGGGCGGAGCAGCGGCTAACGGTATGTCAAATTGTAAACCGATTTATTTTATATTTATTACCTAATATACTACAATAAACAGACACCCATAGTTCCTTTAGGATTTGTTTAGTCCAAAAATGAACCCTCACAACACACTCGCCTCATACAGTCTGTTATTGCGTCATAGTAACTTCTGAATATGTAAAGAAATATGAATGAGATATGATATGAGGATACTTTGTGTATATATCTCAATTTTGGTTATTTTTGAAGCTTAAGGTACCTAATTTATTTAAAGAAAAGTAGTCAAATGTAAAGGTTGTCAAAAATGTATCAATCTTTTTCTAATTCTAGTACATATTTTTCTATCGTTATTTGTTATTAGTGTGCAAGGAAGGAAGAGACTATGGATCCCTACACACACACTTGGACATATTTAACTGGAATGAGTTAGGAAAATTGTTAGGCGTGTAAATTACAATGTTAATAACCTCAACATTAGGCGACGACCACACCGAGGCCGAACTTGTAAAAACCCCTGACTCACAAAAAAGGGGCTTCGTCATACTCTCTACGTTGTGGTAAACACCTGCTTCGCTGTATTTTTGGTAGATAAAAGATAGATCGATCACTCTGTTATTGAGGCTCTGTAGCCATGTGTCAAATTTTGGGACGTTTTATTGTTGAAGTCCATCGAGTGGATATCCTATTTTAAAATTCAGCCAAGATGTTTCCAAAGCTTTTTATTCGGTTAACGCAATTTATAACATTCCGTACGTCTGATTGAAGAAATTACCCTTATGCGATTCTACTCGTGTGTCTGTCTGCTAGTCGCTTGGCACAGCTAATTCGCTTCTAATTTACTAGACCGATAAAGTTGCAATTTGGTACACGTAATATGAGTTTCTGTGACCCAAGTCGACGTGTAACGTAAAAAATAAAATATTAATAATGGGGGATAAGTTAGTAAATTAAAAAAAAAGGTTTGGAAACTGTACCGTACTACATATCAAATGAACGAGCTTGTAAGGGTGTCAAATATAAATATATTTAAAAAACAAAGATGAAAATTGGCCATTTTTACTTATTAGGTATTTTTGAGACGAAATAAAAAATATTTATTAGATAACAATTATACATTATAGATCAATTGAAAACAGTACGGTTTTCAGAAACCTATCTCTCAACTTTTAAACTTGTTAAGTTATGATATTAACAAATACTTAAATGAGAAAAACCATGTTTTTACTATCTTTATAGACTTTTCTAAGGCATTAGATTATTTAATTTATGAAACTATCTTTACTAAATTAGAAAAAAAATTAACACAGGGCCCAACTTTAAATTTATTCTGGAGAAAGCGCAAGCTATAATGTTAAAAAAACTACAACATCTTATGAAAATGTGCACACGACATTGGTCCAACTATCAATAAAAAAACTAAGCTTATGCACATACACTCAACGTATTTAAAATATTTAACCAAGCCAGCCATTGCAAGCCATGATCACCTATATCTTCAATACCAAATTCAATATAATTGTATAAAAAAAATGAAATATTCAAATGAGTAAACTTAGGCCAAACCTGTAAATTTGATGCCACGACCTGCTTTCCATACACTTCTGCAACCAAGTAATTACTGTATCCAAGATTAGGGTAATATATGCACCTTATCAGCCTCATACATCCCTACTTTTTGGGCACGGCCTACTCTCACCAAGGGTGATTTGGGCCATATGTTACCAGCCAAACCAAATGTCAGGCCAAATTAGTTTGTCCTAGGCCAAACGGGTTCATCCTTGGCGTGTCATGATATACTAGTTTAGCGTAGGATAATCTAGTTTGGCATAAATACTGTAGTCTTAACTAGTTTGGCCTAGGCTGAACTGATTTTGAATTATTATTTAAGTAAATTAATGCTTAATATTAAAAGGCTTAAACTTCGATTCGCAATATTTATTCACACATAGTCTAACTAATTAAAAAAAACCAGTATTGATTAATAGTGACACAATACTTGTACTAAACTATAAAAAAAATTCAGTACTTCTTAGTGTTATGTATTCTGACTGACTAACATAAATTATTTTGCAGAAAGATATCACTTCTTCAGACAGGTATGCGTTGATTTTGTTCACTTAAACTAATGTAAACAAAATACAAATACTATGTATTCAATCAATATTTAATTAGAATGACATTTAGTCTACGAGACTGAATCTAATATTGCTCCAATTTTATTATCATATTTAGCAGCTAGCTAGCATTTAAATACGACATAAAAGAACACAATACATTGTAATTTTGAGCAATGATTGTGTTCATTTTAATTTGTTTATTATTAACACATACACATACATATATAAAAAAAACAGTATTGATTAATAATGACACAATACTTGTGCAAAACTATAAAATAAAATCAGTACTTCTTAGTGTTATGTATTCTGAGTTCTGACTGAAACAAGGCCAAATATCTCGGTGTGAGACTGGATAGGCGTTTGAACTTCCGCGATCACACCAAAATAGTTAGAGACCGAGCCGCTTTTGTCCTCGGTCGTCTATATCCCATGTTAGGCAAGTAGTTATGCGTTGATTTTGTTCACTTAAACTAATGTAAACCAAATACAAGTTTTATGCATTCAATCATTATTATTTTTTTATACCACTAAGGTGGCAAACAAGCTTACGGCCCGCCTGATGGTAAGCGGTCACCGTAGCCTATGGACGCTTGCAACACCAGGGGTATCATTTGCGCGTTGCCGACCCTTCAGAAATCTAATAACTTCTTTCTTGAAGAACTCCATACTGTAGTCCTTGCAGAAAACCTTGGCAGGGAGCTCATTCCACAACTTAAGCGTTCGCGGGAGGAAGTTTCTCTGAAACCGCACTGTACGCGACCATTTAGGTTCTAAAGTGTGAGAATGAATTCCCTGCCGATGGCGAGCGGTGCGATGGTAGAAAGTAGCCGCGTGCATTATTTCCAACAATTTCTCAGAACACATCCCATTGTACAAGCGGTAGAACACACATAGTGAGGTAAATTCTCACAGCCCGTCGTTGAACCGAGTCAAAAGGTCCAAGCTGGTATCCGGGTGCACCTGCCCAAAGATGGCAGCAGTACTATATATAGCAGTAATATGGGGCCGGACTTGCGACTTGTAAAGCTCACCACCCATTTCTATAAATGACAAAAAAAAAATGCTCATTAAAATCTATAGGCCCTATTAGACGATTATTAACGAGCAAGTTTTAGAGCAATGATTAAAAATAAAATAAGTAATTGAATATTCTTCACATCTAACTTGAAATTTCCAAACGCAAAATTATGTTAATAATTGAAAAATTTCATAAAATTTTCCTCTCCCTACTCTGCGACAGACGGACGGGCGGACATGAGAGTGATCTTAGAAAGGTTTTGTTTTTCCTTTTATGGTACAGAACCCTAAAAATAAAGAAAAACTATGTACCAACTAAAGTTTTAAAAAAACGTGAAAAAACTATCTCTATCATAATTTCTCATGATCTCAAAAATTGATCCTCAAAAAAATATTATCTCTAGTGACATTCATACATAAGCTTCTTGGTTTTGGATTTAACCTTCTTGCAAACATTTTTCGTCAGAATTCCCGAGTCTAGACCGGGACTGTTTGCAATTAGATACATTTTCTTGTAACCCAGTTTTAATAAAATGTCCTAGACATAGACATACTACATCAAAGTCCAATAGATAACAAACCAGACATATGGTTTTTTCTAAGGCTTATTGGACACTATTAAGTTTTCACATACTATATAGTATAGAATAGAATTGCCGCACAAAATCACATCGCAGAAATTTGCGTCGAAGTTTTCTGCGTTGCGAATTCGCATCGCATCGATTTGCAGTTTTGTGTTTTGACCCTAATGCGAATAAAACATGTGAATGAATGTTCTAATGAATGAATAAATCTGCTTAAGGGACTTATTTTTTACTTTTGAGTGGACTTGAATTCAGTTTATGTTTTTGTTAGAAAAATAGTTTATTTTTAATTTTTAGTATCCCTACTTAGCACATTTAATTATTCAGTTGGTCCTTTTAGTCAATATTAAAGAAACTGGGAACTTATATTATTTTTTTTCAAAACCATATACTACTCAAGCGGACGAATAATAAGAAAGAAAGGATAAGAAACTACAAGGGTTTGGTTTTTACCACATATCTACGGAATCCTAAAAACAAATGATTATAAATACATAACAACCTACCTTTACGTAGGTATTTTTATATGTACGGTATGTACCGCTTAAGGACCGATGCGACAGACAGATATGACGAAACTGTATAGTGGCTAACGTTTTTTACCCTAAAATTGATAAATGGAAGAACGGATGGACATGTCGAAGTCCGTTTTGCCATGTCACTACGGAACCCTTATATTTGATAAACAGATAGACGCACAGATGGGACAATTAAAACTACATAAGATTCGGTTTTAACTATGGAACCCTAAAAATTAAAACTTCAAAATCGGTTTTTTCCTGCAATGTCAAATACATATATAACATGACAAAATGGTCATCGAATTGGTTAGGCCAATTGTGCACTTCGTTAAAATACTCGTACTGTGCGTTTTTTTCTTTTAAATTTGTAAAATGGAATTACACAACGAAATACCGCGCACTGCAAGATTAATCGCATGCGGATTTCTGTGGTTTGCTATAGATTTGTTGCGGTTGTTGTTTCCACACGGAATCTTTGCACACTATGTACTTCAGTATATTAAACCCCAAACACTACACAAAAACTTCCACAGATCGCTCCAATAGTGCTTGAAACGCGGTAAAGAAATGTTTTTACTACGCGTCTTACAGATGAAGGGTTTTTTTTTACTGATAGCCTCCAACTTGCATGGTTTTAGTGAATTTTAAGGCCAATAACTCTATGAAATTCTGTACAACTCAAATTTAAGGCGCTTAAATCTGATGCGTTACAATTTTGAATACGCACCGCAACACGCCGCGCGTATAACAATGCGGAGCGATAATTCTATCGTATATTGTTTTTTTAATCTCATTCACAGTGGTGCCTCCGCCACACAGAAACTTACATGGCCAGTCTAGATTTTTGAAGGGTCGGCAAGGCGCGAGTGATGCCCATGGTGTTACAAGCGTCCATAGGCCACGGTGACCGCTTGATGATCTAACATCGGTTTTTTCAGACCATACCTTACTAAATTAAACAAATCTGTGCATGGTTACATGCTTCCCTATACATAAAAAAATCCCAAAACAGTTTGTAAATAACGGAGTTCTGAGGTAACAAACATTAAAAAATAACACAACCAAATTGAGAACCTCCTTCTTTTTTTGAAGTAAGTTAAAAATGACACAAACACTCGGGTTTTATAGCTTAATAGATTATTTCTAACAGACAACCTTAAATTACTTACAAAAATGATCAAATTAGGTAAACCAAAACAAAAGAATGTATAATTTAATTTTACGATGGACCAGAAACAAAAAAGACGTGTTAGAACCCATTGAAGGTCGGACGTCCAGAGAAAAACACAGACAGCGTAGGCTTAGTAGGTTATAGAATTCCTTTGCCACCCTTGGGTACGGAATCCAAAAAATAATAATGAATAATAAAATATATTTAAGTATATAAGTACTTATTACTATGGCCCGTTTAATGTCTTTGAAATGAATTTAATATGATTTCTAAAAGTATTGAGAGATTGAGTTTTTAATTAGTTATTAAAGGTAAAACATTCTATAATTTAATGGATTCTACATTATTGTGTAAGTTATTGCAATGAGCAGGGGTTTTTAAAGAAAGATGAGTGGAGGGATGAAGATTGGGATTGAAACAACCCAAAAATTAATAATGGTCTTTGAGCCATATATGCAGGAGCTGAAGGATTGAACAGAGGCCACCCTAGCTCTTCGCAAAAGTAGGAATCAGTCGTAAATATGAATTCGGTAAAGTAGAAATATGAAACCTAGGTATACAAAGATTCTGTAGATGCTCAAGTTTATTTAATTAGTCCTCAGTGCGAAAACTGCCGTGAGCGTAATCGCGAATGGGACGTAGTTATTACTGAGCAAGTGCGATTTTGGTACTAGGAATGCTTGTAACAGTGTTGCAATTTTATGCTATTTAATAAAAGTTTTAGTTTACACCTCAAAGCGACTAAGTGTTACTCAAGATATATTAAGAGGAAGTCTGTGTTCGCTTACAGTGACATTTTTGACTGTTCCTGCCCACCTAGTCGGTTTTTGTATGATGAAAACAGTGAAACACAATTTTGTTCTTGGTCTCTGGTATAATAACTAGTGTTACCATATTCAGTATTCGAAACTAAAATCCGATCAAGGTTTTATCATCTATCCTTGCAGAATTACAGTACAGAATTACAGTGCGATTTATGTTATACATAACAAAATACCCATTAGTAACGATATAACTTTTACAGAGCCTGTTGAGTGAATTATTATGGGAATTAAGGCGCAGGTGACTTTGTAATTACTTGCTACTAAAAATATATAATCTATCTTATAAAAAATTTATTTTTACAAACCGTCGTAGGTCGTTCGTAGCTAATTAATTGTTGCCATTCATAACATTTTTCAGTCAAAAACAATATCACTTAGCTTGTAGGCGGCAGCAGTCCCTTCGCAGACACCCTCGCGCTGACTGGGGTGACGGGTATATACACAGTCGGCCTGCTGGTCCTTGATAAAGCCTTCAGGGTTGCCACATATTCTTAATATTGTCGTTCGTATTGGAAAAATTGGGATATTATGAAATATAGTACCTATTGCATTCGGGAATCTGTGGAAATTTGCTAGTTTCTTTTTTTTTACCATTAAGGTAGCAAACAAGCTTACGGTCCGCCTGGTATGGTAAGCGGTCACTGTAGCCTATGGACGCTTGCAACACCAGAGGTATCACTCGCAAGTTGCCAACCCCTCAAAATCTAATAACTTCTTTCTTGAAGAACCCCATACTGAGTCCTTGGTGAAAACCTTGGCAGGGAGAAATTAATGAATTCCCTGACGATCGCGAGCGATGCGATGGTAGAATGTTGCCGAGGGCATCATTTTAAACAATTCCTCAGAACACATTCCATTGTACAAGCGGTAGAACACACATAGGGAAGCAAAGTCCCTCCACAGACTTAAGGGCTCGATACGGCAAGTGAGTTTGGGATCGTCGACAATTCTCACAGCCTGTCGTTGAACCAAGTCAAAAGGGCCAAGCTGGTATCCGGGTGCATCCTCCCAGATGGGGCCGAACTTGCGACTTGTAAAGCAGCAACCTTTGCCCAGACGTAAATTACTGCTTCGCTCTGTTGAGTACTTCAAGTTTTTTGGACGCCAGCTTCACCTTGTCTTGCTCGGATCTTGGAACTGAACATCATTGGCGATATCAACACAACACCTAGGATCCCAATGCTCTTAGAGATGGAGAGTGAAGTGTTCTGGAATCACAGTAAATGGGGTTTTCTTAGCGGTGAACGCGCAGAATTGTGTCTTTGTAGGGTTGAATTAGACCAAATTTTCCCGTCCCCAGTCAGAGACTTTAGGCAGAATGGTCTTGATTTGAGACACAAGTTCTCCACGCTTTTTTTCTACAACGAGAGATATTTGCACGACCCGTGTAATAAGCGTCTCCAGTACTGTCATCTATATCACTAAAGTCCTTGGCCATGTGGCAAAGTAAGTAGCAAGAACGATAGCTAGATTTCTTTTTTGAATTTCAATATTTATCTTATAAGGTAGAAATAAGCCAGTCACAAAAAAAAATTAAAATGAAATCCTTGATAGAAAAAGGCGATCGTTTTAGACATTTGAATAATTGGCGATGTCGCGTGCAATGCGATAATGATGACAGCCATTCCGTCCCCTGCGTTTTTCGCTCCACTCCCAAAACATACATCCACCAATAAACTTATAGACGAATTGAGAACCTCCTCCTTGAAGTCGGAGTTAGTTAAAAATAGTGTTCGAGAGGGTATAGCTGTGCACCAAATAGCATGTTTGTTTTATCTCATTCAAAAGTAATTTTGAGACATAAAATAATATCTCGGCGTACCTATGCCAAATAAATTGTATGCGACCGAAGCCGCGGGTTTTAACTTGATTATAAGTTGGTCTCAGCACTTCCAATTAGATACGGATTAGACAGGATGAGTTCAAACAGTTTTAGATGGCAGCACTTAATGTGTCATAGTAGAAACTATGATTTCATCTAAAACTACACGTAAAAGACCAAGAAATAATTGAGTGGGATTAAGAAATTTGTTATAAATATACTAAAATAAAAAAATTAAGAAATAAAAAAGTAATTTTTAAAAATGAAACTGACTTCAAAACTGTTTCTTATTTAATCAATAACTAAAAAGGGAGAAATAGAAGGTTTATCTTTTAGAAAATCTAAATTAAATATGCCAACTATTTTTTTGAGGTCGGTACGGCGCTCAGAAAGTCCGCAGGCAACGACCGTCGTATGCTCTCACGTGTGTGCCTGTTCGGGTTGCGCTTTCGCTGACATCGACTTCGGGCGCGTTCGGCGCTCATCGCCGCAGTTCGGGCGGTAGGCGGGGTATGTGGTGAGTTCAACAGTACTCGTACCGCATACTAAGACAAGCAAGTGAAAAAGTTTACTCTAAATATATTAGCGCTGGCAGCGACCTAAATAAAATAGTTGGCATATTTATTTAAGATTTTTTCTCTCTTTTTAGTTATTAATTAAATAAATTATAGTTTTGAAGTCGGTTTAATTTTTTAAATTACTTTTTCATTATGTATACCCATAGTAGTCTATTCTATATAGTTGTAACTCTGTGACCGTGAAAAAGTAATGACAAAACTACCAACTCGTACGTTCGCATTTACAATTCCTATTATATTAACGATTATTTGATTTTTTATCTAATTGAATGGTATTAATCTAATCAATCTGTTCCAAGTATTTATTATTTTGTTGACGACCAAGTTATTAAAGATGTTCACAGTTGTATCTTCGTTATTTTCTGGGTCCAATATCGACAACTTCTTGTTCTTAGCATTTCACTCGTATTATACAGCTGCTCAGTAGCTAAGAGTTGCTGAGTTTGGGTGTGTAGGTGTGTATTTCTATAATTCATATATATGTATGTATGTGTGTGTATTTACAGCAAAAGTGTATTTGTAGCAGTTGTCTGGTACCTGTAGTAAGCCTAACTTAGTTTAAGACCAGATGGCGCTGAGGATGTGATGTCCAGTGACATATATTTATTTCTAATACCTTGTGATGACCCTGGGGGTAGGACGTAGGGGTCGCGAACCCAGAATAGTCGTCTGTATCAAATCAACCTTTTAACGAGTATCCGAGCGTCTCGGTGATCTCATCGCGACGTGATTACTCATACTGGTACCTAAACATGCTCTAAATGGGTTCATTCACATTACTTTTCATCCCCATAGTTGTCCCCTCACAGGATCTTTGAAGAGTAATGCTGTCTGGGTAAAACAATTATTTTGGAAAAAAAGATGGAATTCTAAACAAAATAATACCAATTTACTAAAATTTAAAAAAAGGTTTGCTGTCTTTTTCTGATAGGTGTATGGTAATGTATGTAATTTATGAACATACATACAAAAAAGCTGCTAAAGTAACTTAAAAGAAACATGTACAAAATTGTAATCAATCGGAATACAACTATATATAATATATAATAAGGAGCTTTTTAAACATATTATAAGAATACTTTAGCAGCTATTTTGTATGTATGTCCATAAAATCCATTGCTATACACATATCATAAAAATATATAACTATTGCAAATCAATGTTTGTCGGGTCATCTACTATTTAATATACTTAATAGAAGCCTTAATAAATTAAGAATACCAGTTTTAATTTTAATTAGGATGATAACTCAAATAAAGAAAAAATTAAAAAAAAACGGGTTGCACTTCGCGCGTGCCGGCAGAAGTGAGAACATACAACCTTAACTTAGTGCTAATAGCATGGTACCTAAAATGATGGCAGCATGATTTTGTTCCTCTGTCAAACTAACCTATTGGGTGAGAGGTTTCATCATGGAGCGGTAGCACGCAGCAAGTAATCAGTCGAATTAGCACTGAACTGGGGAAGTACCTCCACCTAGAAATGACCCTGGACGATCAAAAATGTGAACACGTGCGTGAATTTTTAACGCTTGGCAAGCCATTTTGACGGTTTCGGCGATCCTTGACGTGCTTGACAAGCATCTACGTGCTAACCGATGTTATTAAAAATTCATATTTTAATACAAATTTGTGTCAATGCTTGGCAAGCAAGCTGGAGGCCTTCCTAGACGATCAAAAGCGCTTGGCAAGCACGTAATTGCTTGACATGCATTTCCGATCGTCCATAGGAAGCCTTCAACGGGAAACCGCGGTCAAAATATCTCTAACATAGAGTATTTCTGTCGGTGAGTAAGGTTGCCATCAATAATATGTTGTTCGTCGACCACATACATTGGTTTACATATAACAGTACTGAGACGCCTATTATACGAGCCGTGCAAACATCCCACGTTCTTTTGTGGAGGAGAAACGGGGAAAACTTGTGTAGAAATTTAAAAACGCTTTGTCCAAGATCTCTGACTGATGACGGAGAAATATGGTCCAATTCAACGTTGCAAAAATTCTGCGAGTTTACCGCTAAGAATACCCATTCACTGAGGTCCCACAATTCCAGAACACATGCCTTACCAGTTCTAAGAGCATTGGGATCCTATGTATTGACATCTCCATTGGTGTTCAGTTCCGACATCATTTGAAAGACAAGGTAAAGCTCGCGTTCAAGAAACTTGGAGTATTTGACATAGCTAAGCAATACTTCACCTCAGGGCAAAGGTTACTGCATTGCAAATCGCAAGTCCAGCCCTATATGGAGTACTGCCGCCATCTCTGGGCAGGTGCAGCCGGATACCAGCTTGGCTCTTTTGACTCAGTTCATCGACGGGCCGAGAGAAACGTCAACGACTCCAAACTCACAAGCCGTATAGAACTCTTAAGACCGAGGAGTGAATTTGCCTCCCTGTGTGTGTTCTACCACTTGTGCAATGGGATGTTTTTTGAGGAATTGTTTGAAATGATGCCCACGGCTTCTTTCTACCATCGCACTGCTCGCCATCGAAAACGAATTCATCCTCACACCTTAGAACCTAAATGGTCGCGTACTGTGCGGTTTTAGAGAAATTTCCTGCTGGGAACGCTTAGGTTTTGGAATGAGTTTCCTGCCAAGTTTTTCTCTTAGAACTTCAACATGGGGTTCTTCAGAATAAAAGTTATTATATATATAGCCAAACAAAAAAACTGAAATCCCACACTATCCCCAAAGCTTAATTTTATAGCTAAATTTAAATTGAAAGTGACCAGTACATTAAATAACAAATACTAATAAAAGAGTCAATAACAAAACATTTAAAATAAAAAAAAATGAGTTGCACTCCGGGAGAAGTGAAAACCTTTACACACGATTCGCGCTTAACACTGAAATATGTCACAAGACATGTCTTTGACATTGTCAAGAAATAATAATGTTTGTTTATTTACTTTTTTGACGTAGTATATTTGACATCGCAATCTGTCATAGAATTAAAATTCCATATCCAACCTCCCTGTACTACTCATAATCGCGAATACTAAAAATAAAAATTATAAAAGGCGTGGTATTACGGTTTCCGTCTTACGAATTTCCACGATTAGGACACGTGACCTGACGCGAGTTTATCATTTATACCCACACCAAAAAAAGTGCACAACGCCGCTAAAGAAGTTTTCACTTCAATAAGGTTTCCAGGAATATCCTTAATTAGTTGCTCAAGTTTTCTCCTGTCCTGTGATGCATGAGGGGAGATACTCCAGTAAAAAATATCTGTTGTGTAAAGATGAAAACCATTTGTTTCTGGCTGCATCACACGTCTAAAGTTTTTAAGGAAGTTATACAATACGTAGATTTTTTACGTAAGGAAAATCGACGATTATGAACTTGTGCTTTTCAATAAATACTGCCAAAGTTATTAATCAAATTTTTTTCGAAACAATGTTTTAATACACGTGCGAGACTATCATTTCCAATAATAGATTTCCCGCACAAAGAGAATAAAAGTGGCGTTTTGTTGACCGACATAATTGCCAAAATATCCTACCAAAGAGAATGAATCAAGATTTGTACTGTGTTGTACAGAATCTATGTCTTTTTAACTTGGCAGAATTATGATATTAAACGCATTGAAGCAGTCACCAAAACGCATATATAATATACTACGTGATTGCCGCACTCACAACGAAATGCACTAAGTAGGTAAATATGTATACGAAATACTTCTTCGCGCCCACGTCTTCTTTGGCAGTCGCAGTGAAATAAAAAAAAATAGTATGTTACCTATTTACCCTCGTTTAAAATCCTTGTAGTTTGGTATTTAGATCATATTTTTATAGAAATTATATTTTAGCTATAGAGCTTTTGGATCATATAAAAATAATTTAATTAATCCGTTTCGTTAGCTTACATCTATTAGAGAAAGCCCATTCGTTTGAAAAATCTTTAATCACTAATCACCCTTTGAAACCGCTCTTTCTCTCAAATTTCGCCAGTCATCAATATTTCATCGACGCCCCATTTTCCTCTAACTAATTACATGGTTGATCTCGATCTTATTACCAAGTAGAAAAGCGCACTATGGCGCGGAAGTTCTATGTATAGGAAGAATCCTCTCTGTTTATTGAACACCTTAATTCTGGGAAGGGTCTTGAAGATCTTTTCCTAATCATGCTGATTCTGTGCACCAGGGTAGAATAAAAATACATATATGTATTAATAATAATATATCTAACTAATCAGTTTTTATTGTTAATTTCTGCTTAAATAGTAATATACCTACCTTAATTTTATATATCTAATTTGGATCTAAGTCATGCAAAAGAAAATATGAAAAATGTATTGTGAAATCTACAATTGTTATATTTTAGAATTGTATATGTATAAAAACGTTAATTAAATATCTGTTTCCGTAATGTACAGTTTGCATGCATGGCAACGGTGAGACCAGTTGTTAAACGACAATAACAAAACAAACACGGCAGTGGTAGCCGCGGTGCGTTCCGGCCGCACGCCGCCGCACCACGGTGACAACTCCACAACTCCACACAGATAACCGATTCACAAAGTTTCCCGACGCGGACGACGAAAATGGAACGCGCTCACACAAACACATTCTACGCACACCAACTACTCTCCCGGGGAAAACTCGCACACAACGATAACTCACCAAAATAGACTGACCGCCAGCCCCTAGTTGTACTCCGAGCTCTACGTTTGCTGTCGCGTTGATGTAATTGTACTTTGTAGCTCAGCTGAAAGTGGTCGTTTTAGAAAGAGAGGGCAAGCGTGTGTGCGAGTAAGATGCGAGCGGGAAGGTAGGTTTCCCGGGCTCAGGCGTAGTACTAGAGACACATTGATCCAGAGGCGGTGGCGGCGCGGCGTCTGGCAACATCGATTCTGCAGTTTCCTGCAACCTCCAGTTTCCATGACGACAGGCTGCCTCCTGCAACCCGACTTACTTTGTACCAACAAACTTTGAGTACGCTTTTTAATATAGGATTTGGTATTTGTATAAGTGACCTTTTCGTTTTATTAAATGCTGGGGAGACAAAAAGGGGTTAGCAGGTTTTATAAATTTATAAATACTTACGTAAAATATTGTCAATGTTGAATTATTTGTATTTTGATATGATTACACTAATTGTGAGCAATTTGGCTCTAAGACGCCACGCCGGATTAGTTAGCGAAATATAAACATCATATTCCTTAATAATATAATGTGATATCGGAAATCAGTTTTGCCTTTTCCACCAATGCTTTTACGAGATAAACTTTTTTTGCTTTCGCATAACAACATAAAAGGTTAGACACCCAGTTGAAATGAAGTATAATTAGGTGAGATAGCACTACAAACCTATAGCAAAAAGCGCAGGAGCGGCAGTTAGTATGTACCTTATGTAGGTATATTACAATACTCTTAAGCAATTAATATTGCTATACTAGCTATACTTATAACTTTTGCCTGACATGATTATTAGATAATTATATTTACAATTTAGCTTGGCCATAAGAACTTACTTATTACGAGGATAAAATAGAAGTTTACATTGCATTTCCTTAATTCTCAAATGTATGAGGCTTTGTTTTAAATGTAGAATGTACATTTACCACCTTAAACTTCTCAGGTTTTATTAGATACAAGATTATGCCCGCGCTCAAAACTATCTATCAGAAACAATATCCTTCTACGTAGAGATATGAAGACTATGAAAAACAAAGGTGCATCATTTGAAACACAAAAAAACAATTTTAAAGATGTAAATGACGTAATAATTCCTAAAAATTTCGAGAGTATAAGTTTCCAGACTATTGGTTGATTTTATTATTGATATATTGCAAATGTTCGAATCCTAGTATGTATTCTGTTTCGAGGAAGGACGAAGACGTATGCAAAATATAGAGAAATTCTTTATGGATGCAACTTTCTGCAGCCATTTGTGTAGTACACCTGTATAACGGATAGCGTACATCAGGGCCTTAAACTTTTAAAATTTATATATATTTTACATTTTAAAAAGATGTATATATATATTTATATACGTCCCTAGAACCTACCTGTCTACGTACGCCTATATTATGATGACGAATTACTAAAAAAGGGGTTATTCCAACATAGACATTAAATTTTTCAACTTTACATACAAAATTTGGTCAACTGTTTGGTCAATTTGTATGGGAAGTCGAAAAATTTTATGTCTATGTTGGAATAACCCCTAGTTTTGCTTTTTGGAAAAGTCGTCTTACAAACATTGTTCATAATGATAAATAGAGCATATACCCTGTGTGTGAAAAATATTACTTAATTTTTATTTTATTTTTAGTTCGCGTCATTTTTTTACTTATTAGTCTCAAAGATTTATTATCAACATCTTTTTTTTGACCATTTTTTATTTATTTATTGACATTTTATTTACCTTATTAACATTATTTACACTATTTACTATATTGCCATTATTTACATCATTTACATTAATTTTGTACCACTGATATTGTTTAGTTTCTATTTATATATATAAAAATATATATTACAATTGTTTGTTTTATATTTTAATTGAAATATTCGTTATGATTGTTCACGTGTTCAGTAATATTTCTCATTCTATTCATTCAGCTTGTGCGCGGATATTACATGGTGTTTGCCCTGATATTTTATTGCAATCTATTTTATTGATCATAAGACCGTCTAATGCGCACACTCTGCTCAGTGTTACGTATGCTTGACCGACCACAAAGAGTATCGGTCCTAAATATATTACGGCATAATCTACGGTGTTACCCTGCATCCTGTGAATGGTTAAAGCCCAATAAGGGGGTTGAACAGAACAGAACAAATATAATCTGCCGACTTGGAGTGGCGGCCATTTTGAATTTAAGGTGATGATATTAAATTTGTCGTTTTCAACCACTCAAGCCCTTTCATTTGATACCCATATTAAGGGGATTGAGAAAAAATATGTAATCTGCTATCTTGGAGCGGCGGCCATATTGGATTTACTGTGATTTTACTAAGTTCAAGCCTTTTCATTTGATACCAATACTAAGGGGTTAAGAAAAAATATGTAATCCGCCATCTTAGAGCGGCGGCCATATTAAATTTAGTGTGATGTTACTAACTTTATCGTTTCATTCTGTTCAAGCCTTTTCGTTTGATACCTATATTAAGGGAGTTGGGAAAAAATATGTAATCCGCCATCTTGGAGCGACGGCCATTTTGATATTATTATTGAGTATTGTACATTGTGTTGTCACCAGAACTAAAGGTATATGCAAAATTTCAGCTCAATCGGTTACCAACAAATGTTCGAAAAATGGTTTGCAAACTTCAAAAGGATAACTCACATACGGACAGAGCAAGTTAATATAAAGCTTGTAATTAAAGGAGAATCGCGCCGCGACAAATCTGTTGCCGACTGCAGAATTCAATGGTTTTTAAGTGATTTTTTCTGTAGTGCGCGCAATTTCGTTGTGTCGTTCACACCTCTTAAATTTTGGGGAAATAAAAATGCACGAAGTTGTACCGTAGTGCACGGTAGGCCTAACAAAACTGATGTTTGATGATAAAGGTGAAAAATATTTTTAATAAATTATTTTTAAACAAAAGCATTATTCCGACTTCAAATCGACTAAAAAGTAAAAAAGTCCCTAAAGCAATTAAACTAACAGAATATTAAGCTACTTAATTTTTTTTTGCCATACTGTCAGATGCCAACAGAAGAATTTTTGTACCCATCATTACTATGTTTTTTTAAATAAGTATAGAGAAGTTAAGTTATAAGTTAGATAACTTCAACGGAAATAATTTTACGTTTCAGTCTCGCTTATGAATAGTAATGGGAAATCTAGACGACAGCTCGGCTGTGCGGTGCAGCCAGAGTCGGAGTGGCGGGCGGGCGCGGTCGGGGCAGACACAAAACGAACGAAACTATAGCGAGATAACCGAGTGGAACTAGCGTCCGAGGGGTTCGCACCTACTTTATTATTATTGTGCGCAGTAGTATATAAATTTATACAGCAAACAAATAAGGTAAAATAAAAAATTTAAGATTTTTCTCTATACCTGTTGATATAATTTTAAGTTTAACCCTGTGAGGGGAATCGTTAGTGTGCCTCACGTGCGTCTGATACGCTCTTTGAACTATCTTGTCTTATTATTTTTGGTTAGTATTAAATAGTAGGTACAATAAAAAAAATCATTATTGTTCACCCAAACTGCAAACAGAATACTTTTTACAATTTATTCTCCGAAATATGATTGAATTGTCATGATCAAAAAATGATCATTTCTTAAATTACTGATTGCGATGGCTAGCGCATTTTTTTTTATATTTTGTTTAAATGTTTTTTACTTAAAAGACCAAGTATCAAAAAACGATTTAGATAATTCAAATGCATTTTAGAAGCTCTGTTCTATGCAACGATACCCTACGCGATAGGGTACGCAAAAAAATATATTTTTCTCAATTTTCATAACAAATCTGTATGGCGTTGTACAATTTTATTGTGAGACGTACAGGTGGACGCGGATACGGATTCCGTTTTGGCTATTTAGCTACATAACCCTAAAAAGAAGATCTAAAGTGAGACAGGCGTACGAAGGCTACAACAATATAATTCTTGATGTTTTAACAACTTTTCTCACTTCTGTTGAAAAAGCTGGCCAGGTGCGAACGGAGCTTGGGCAATAAGGGTCCCTTACTAACACACAATACAAAGTTTTAAATTTAATACATTACCTGACCTATGCCGGCTGAAAGGCAGGGAAACTCGCTTAAATATTTTTTACATAGAATCAATTGTGTTTCAGTTATTGAACCATGGTTAAATATATTTAACTCCCAAAAACTCACATAAAATTAATTTTACACAACAATCACTGTTATATAATGAATGAACATCTATTTATCTAAGTTAAAAACCTTTTGTTATTTTCACGACCCATAAGGTCCGATAATCAAAGTCAAAAGTCAAAGTCAAAGTCAAGGTCCAAAAAAAGGCTTCTGTAACCTCATACAGAAAAAAAGTCTTGCCGACTGGAGAATCTAACGATACAGTCAGCACACATCTTTGCGTAACACATCTGTGTTCGGTCGTGGTAACAGAACTTTATATGCGTTTTTACTAAATTCCAGCTTAATCAGTACTTCAGCGCAAACCGGTTGTGACAGACGGACAGACAGACACACGTGTAATATTGTATGGGTTTAGTTTTTTTAAACGTCCGATTACGGAACACTAAAAAAGTAAATTATGATTGACTTTATAGTGTTCTGAAGGGTCTGCTACATTAAATATAGACGAAGAGCTACGGGGCGGTAACGCGCTATTCGTAATGTCCTGGAACATTTATACCTATAAATTTATCTTTATTGGCTGTCCCATACGAGAATCGACCCGCCGTTTGACATGGCAGTTCATTCTATTATTTGCTTGACTGAAGACTGGACAAGTTTTAACGTTAGATATTAGGTTCTAACTTACATATACTCAGCAACGACAACTTTATCAGCAAAGTTGTACAGGAGCTGTCATTTTGGATAAAAATCGACAGGTAAAATGATGTATTATTTTAAAAGAAGTCGTTTGCTTTTCCGACAGATAAGATTAGTTATACCTAATGTTAGTTATTTAAAATAGTCAGTATAGAGATGGAATTCGATTAAATTTTTCAAGAATGTTAAAAATTTTCGTTTTTTTTTATTTATTGCCAATTTCAAGTTTAAATTAAAAAATATGTTGGCACTTAATAAATTATAACATTGAAGTACCAAAATATTTATATGAATTTTGTTATTATAAGTAAAAAGCGAAAGGATTCAAATCAATTTAAAAACTATTTTCTTTCAAAATGGATTCAGGAACCGCAGTGTAAATTGTTAATTCCCGGCGCAGACTAGATCGAATACACCCTCGCTCTCCCCCTACCATCCTCGCAGACACACATGGTGCACATACTAAAATGTATATTATATTGGGAAGTTTATGCGCTCCTAGTATACAAATCTGACGAATTACCAATTCTTCATATAACTAAGAAAAATAATATAATAATCCTGGCTTGAGGTCAATCTTTTGATTGAAAAGTAAAAATATTGTCTATTCTACTGTACACATAGGTATATACAATTAATAAATAAGAATAATAATAAAATTTAACTGTTATAAAAAAAAGGTCATTTTAATGTAATATCAATAAAATATATTTTTGATTTGTTATTTTACTATTAAATATTAGATATATGTATAATAAAAACAATAAAAATATGATTAATATAATTCGCTGATTTCAGCGTTTCAGTCATAATACACATATGTGTGTGTGTGTGTGTGTGTGCGTGTATGTCAATGTGAAGACCAATTACTTATTTAGTACAAAGTTGTTAAATCAATTTCAAGTAGTTATGTATAGTGATAAAAGACGACTCCTAATAACACAGCTCTGTAATGGGAGGATAATACAACAAGTGAAAAAAAGGGAATTTAATTCGAGGGACTGAGTTGGATCTCGAGAGCAGCGAAGGATGCTAAAGTAGAATCCTGGGCAGAACGAGGGTTACAAAGGACCGAGATTCATTTTTTTTCAGGTGTTGTATACTCTATTTTTTACCATTGACCGCGAGAAAATAAAAAGAACTATTATCACATTTTGGTATATATGTTTATTCGGTAATTGTTACCGGGTGATAAGAGAACAATTACATAAAACAACCAAAATAACAATTTAACAATTGTTCCAAATTCAAAATGTTTTTATTCACTGAGTGAGTAAAACTGAGTTTTATTTACTGTTATCGATGAATAAAATGCACTTTTTCGAGTGGCAATAGGTAAAAGTTGCAGGGAGAGAAATGTTATTAATTGAGTCGCGTGTATGACGATTATTCTTAATTTGTATATGCAGAGGATCACAAATATAAAAAACTGTGCTATGCTGACATTGTAAGAGATAAAAACATGAGATGTCTCACAGTTTATGTTGACGGAGCTGCTTTAAATTGATTGATGAATTGATAAAGTGTTCATACTGATATTCTGGTTTATTAAAGCTCATTTTAACTTATAAAAACACTGAACAATCTTGTCACAAGATTGCTGTAATAAATATTAGGTTCTACTACATCACACAATACTAGGCAGTACTACATCACACACAGCATGTAAGCACTATCACATCATAAACAGCCTCTTAAAACTACTACATCACATGCAGCTTGTTAGAACTACTACATCACACACAGTTTATTAGCAGTACTACATCATACACAGCCTGTTAGCTCTACACTATATCACAGACAGCCTGTTGGCACTACTACATCACACACAGCCTGTTAGCACTACTTCATCACACACAGCCTATTAGCACTACTACATCACACACAGCTTAATAGCACTACAACAACGCAAACAGCTTATTAACACTACTACATCACACACAGCTTATTAACACTACTACATCACACACAGCTTGTTAGCCCTACTACATCACTCACAGCTCATTGGCACTACTAAATCAGACATAGCTCGTTGGCACTACTATATCCCATACTAATTATTAGCGCTACTACATCACACACAGCTTGTTAGCACTACTACACCACACACAGCTTATTGGCATAACCGAAACATTCTTTCATAAGAAAGTATTTTATATTATTATGATGTTGGTGTAGTAGTTACCCCTTCTGGGGATTAAAACCGTAAAGATATACTTTCAAGAACATGGCTTTAAATAATCTTATACCTATGTATAACATTAATAGGATTCAATCGTTCGATTGTGATGAAACTTTAGTGAGTTTTTGTGGATATGACCAATATGTTTTCTAAAATTAGAACAAGCATACAAGTATTAAAATAGGCGGCGCGTCAGTCATAATACGAAACTACAACATTTTTCTGGTGATAAGCTAGATATTAATATTATCTCAATAGCAGAATTGATAACTATGTGTGTTTATAGTAGGGACCTCGACAGATGCGTATTTCAACATGCACTTTTGCGTGGAGGATGCACCAGGGTGTGGTTGCAGCAATGGGAGGAGGGAGGCGGTATGGGGAAGGACAATGTTCTGTGCGTTGGGGTAGGTCTACCTCCACCAATGTGCACGAGATAGATATTTTATCACAGCATTTTCAATGCGGAAAAATCTACTGCTAAAAGTTAAACTAATACATTGGTGAGTAATGCTGGTCGTGGTCATGTATTGTTACGTCTTTGAATCTTCTCGTATTTTCTTACTTTGTATAAACTAGCAATGTATTTTTTGGGATATTCTATTCAAACTACTAGCTATTAGATGCATTGCGTTGTAAGTATTTAGCAAAAGTATTCATATGCGAGAAAACCGCCATTTTTAGTAACTAACACAGAATTTGGTGTTGGAAGATAATATAGCTTTTTTTATACCACCGAGGCAGCAAACAAGCTCTCGACCCGCCTGAAGGTAAGCAGTCACTATAGTCTATAGACCCTTGCAACACCAGGCAGAGGCAATTAATCGCGCATTGTGGACCCTTTACTACTGATCCCAATGTAGTCCCTACAGAAAAGCAGAAAGTTCATTCCACAACTTAAGCGTTCGCGGGAAAAAGCACCCCTGAAACCGCTTTAAAAAACATATGCATCAAGACACACGTTTTTCGGAGCCTTCAGAATAATTTTGTTTTTAATGGACTTTAAAAAGACACGTAATTGCATTGAATTTTCTTTCATATGTATTCCTGGTATTTGAGTGTTTAATATATAAATTTTATCTCTATATGTAGAAACTGCCAGTTCTGTCTGTTTTTATGTTTTTGATGATCTTTTAAAAAGCCTGCGACTGTAACAAACAAATGAACCGTGTTGCCAGTTGCCACGTCAATATTAAACCCCGAAAGATTACTCAATGAAACTCGTCAACCCTTAAAAAAATCCATATGTTAAGAAGTACCAGTTAGATATAGATGTAGAGAAGTAGCATGAAACGACTGTAGTCATGGCGACCGCCGGCGGATATGCCTCTCGTCGAATGCAGGCCGGGTGCAGGGGTAGTCAACAGCAACAAGGAAGACGCAAAGATAAATCAAAAATAATTTTTAACCTAAGATTTTACTGACGTAGGTATATAGCTTATCTGTTTATTTATGAATGGCCCAAATCGCCCTTGCCTACCTGGGGCAATCGACAGGCCGATAGTATATACAGGTAATACAGGCAAGCATGAGGTCAGACTTTGCAAAATTTCAAGTTTATATATCAATCGGTTTCTCGAGATTAATGTCTCTGAATTGTTTTACAACTTGTTTTTTTCTCTTTTCTTGGAGGTATATATCTACTAAAATGGACTACTTATAACTTATCATAATTTAGAATCTTTGTTTTACCAGAGCGCGCGTACCTCAAGCTCAATTCTCTTTGAAACCAAGACTTGATCCTGGCTATTCAAAAAGACTACAGCATATATCATCTTCTGTAAAATTTTATACCACGAATTACATTAAAAATAGTAAAAATATGAAAATCATTAGTAGTAGTCACTAGCAGTCCAGAAAATATGGCGGGTACTGTAATAACTGAAACCCAGCCGGTGCATTTTTATAATGAAAAAGCACTCTAGCACGCTATGTGCACTTCTTTTATTTTAATTCCTCGCGTATTTTTGCTATCAATTTTGGGTGGAAAATATTTGCTTGTTGTTGTCTGTCTTTTAGCTTAATAAATCAACCGTAATTATACCCTCTGCTGCCAGAAGACAAAAAGGCCGTTATCTTGCCAACGAACACAGAGACCTAAAATTGTTAAGGATTGCGGGCAAGAAGACTTTTCCATACCTTACTTTGGTTCTTTGTTTCCGGGTCAAAATGGTAAACCCACGTTTCATCAATGGTCATAAAACGTAGTGAGACTTCATCAATAATTGCCTAGTTTTGCTTCACATGTTTACTCTTGCTTTTTTTTGTGCGTCTATTAACATTTGAGAAACCCAACGAGCGATCACTTTTAATATAATGTTACGGTATTAATTATCATAAGAATAGTCACACGTGATTCTGTCTTAACAATTTACTCTTTTTTTTACGTTTTCTTTAACTTTTTTTTAACTATTTTTGGTACTGGCCACTGAGAATTTAGGATTCGAATAAAAATTATCCATTTCTATAACCGTTAATAAAGTATCGATTCTGGGAAGTTATAAGTATTGAATATACTAAGATATCATAACCGCAAAGCGAGTTAACTGCACGCTGCTGTACATCTGTTTTCGTTGAAGCTAAAACCTAATCAGATTTATCCAGTACTAACTTAATTGCATTTACTATTTTTAGCTATTTTATGACTTAAGCTTTCACCACTTAAATTTGCACTGGAAACAACCTGAATGTAAAGACATAACGATAACTGGCCTAGTATCCTGTTTATCACCATCTGTAACTAGCGAGGCTTCAGTTTATGTAAACTTATTGCTGCAACATAGTCCTGCCCTCCCCCCTTGCAGCGTCACTGCTGGCTAGCAGTCACCGTTACGGTTTAACTATAATCTTTTCCCCACTCACAATGTGCTTTTGTCATATATCGCTATTTGACGTAGATGCAAAAATGCACCTGTGTGCAGACTGAGTACATGAGTCATAGACACAGTTCTATGCGCATCGTACTAGTGAACTTTGGTAATGAACCGCGAGGTGATTGCCTCGAGTGGGAGTACTGGGGAGAATTTACCTCCCCCTCCTACTGTAGCTGCCAGGATATGCAGCGACGTGGCAACCACTTCCGAGTGCCAGGCTAACTATATATAGGTATGGGTGAACATCATATAGACACAAAATTAAAAGCATACTTTTTTCTTATATCTATGGTCTACTTAGTAAGCTGCAGGCTTTTAACAATAAATATATATCGTTTTTCTAAGTGATATTTGTTTACTTGTCGTTGTACTACAGGGCACAGGCCTCTCCTTGGACAAAGAACGTCTAACAGGCTGGTCCAGTGCCGATTGGTGGATGTTGTGAAGCTATATAGTGGCCACTTTACTGGCATAGTTTTCAAGCCACTTTTCAGCAAATCGAATAGTGGCTTAGCAAAATCCAATGAAACCATAAACAAGTAGATTTTAAGGTATTACGGAGAGTTCAATTATGAAAAAATGTAACGGCGTTTAACCTTAAGGAAATAGAATAAAGAATTTAAACATCATTATAAGGTATATGTAGTTACCGCAGAATTAACTTTAATAGGGTTATCCGAATTGCACTTGGACGAACTATAACTACAGCTGTAGCTTCCTGTGGCAAGCTTTCTTTAATTAAAGACTATAAAGTTAAAGATTTTCGACAGATATTCTACGCCGATAACCGAGCTTTGCGCCGGCGGAGCCGCTGGCAAAAGCTAGAATATCTGTAAATAATATGTGATTAAAAAAAACGCTTACCAAATCTAGTCTCAACATATAATTACTCACATGACTAATAAGGTCTTACTTCCACTAAGTATGATTTTTTCGTATTCGACTCGTTATAACAAGCCAAATGAGCCCAATCTCTGGTGTTTACTAGTTACTATTGAAGAGTTCCACTATCCACCTCTAGAATGCATTCTGAGACCCTTGTCACCAAGGGTGTTGTAATCGTGTAATAGGATATCCAAGTCTAGTAGCGAGTAGGATGACGTTGTCATGGGCTGTGCTGACTGCTGACTGCTGGTGAGGAACGATGAGGTGGAGCTTCCGCGATCATTTTCGAAATTTGTCATCACAGACTTTATCGTAGGACTGAAAAAGATTTTTTCATATTTTAGATTTATTGATTTTTTAAGGAAAGGCAAGGAAAAAATACAGCTGACAATGTATTTTGTCTTGCCTAAATCTGATTCAGATCAGATTTTTGGAAATAAGTAATTATTTGTACATATTTAGTGCAACTTTTTGAAGCTGATTGTTTATTTTCTTATAAAGTTTTCATTATTTTACTTTTGAGTGACGAATTTCTTATTTTCTTGTAAACAAAAAATATCTATACTCGTAACAAAATTGTATACAGTTGTCAACATAAAAGGCGTTTCACTAGTTCCAAATCAACACTTTATTTTTTGACCCAAAGTTCAAGTTTTAAATTCAGTAATACTAGTATGGGACCACCTCGGAAATATATCTTTTAAAAAAAAAATTTTGCAAATCCGTCTGTATATGACGGAGTTATGCCCGAACATACATAAAAAAATATAAACACAGAATTGATAACCTCCTCCTTTTTTGGAGTCGGTTAAAAATAAAATTTTAATTTAATCAATCCAAAATTACCCATGAACTACGTGTAGGTATGTTAGTCAATGGTAGCGTAGTGGTTTCAGTGTCTGCGGAGTTTCGAGTCAGGCGTGAACCAATGTCTACTTTTTTCTGAAATACGTTGTTTGCTCATATCACTGGTTTTTCTGTAAAAACAGAACAGAAGGTTTTCTCACTGCATATGACATAAAAGATGTATAAAAAGTCCACGATCGGCACTGGGCCAGCGTAATGGACTATGGCCTAAATCCTTTAAAGGTTGGCCGTGCCCCAATAGTGTTGACGTATGAGTCTGGCAAGGATACATATAAGTATGTATGGAAACCTGTGCCTCCTATATAAAGGAATATTGTCTATAACAGAATATTTCCTTCCACGCAGCATAGTTGGTAGTGTGGCCGACTACTGTGCAGACCCACACCGGGTTCGATTTCCGCACTGGACAAACATTAATTTGTGTTTGTCTTTAGTCTGGGTGTATTTATGTATGTATTTACAAAAAAAGAGATATATATGTATTTGTATCCGTTGTCTTTTATTATCCGTAGCCTCATTTGCTTACTTTGGGGCCAAACGGCGCTGTGTGTAATGTCGAAAAATATTTATTTACTATTCATAAATAATCTTTTCGCACTCCTGCAAATGACGATCTGATCAGGGTTGCGAGATGTCTACGGCTTATGATCGTAATTTGTGAAAATCATTAGGGGGTCCTACAGCAGTGGACACCGGATGCTACACACAAAAATATTAAATTTACGTACACATAGATTTGATTTAAATATGTATACCAACGCACATAGATTTACATATTGGTACCCACATAGATTTACTCAATTCCTGTAAACTTTCAGCAGCTTCGTTTGCGTCCGTTGGAAGCAGCTTTTCCTACTTAGAATAGCACTTCGTAAAATTTTAATCTGTCTCCGGCACCGATCGTAGACGAAATCGAATCAGTCTGAGTCTGGGAGCGCACACACACACACACACACACACACACGAGCGCCGATACACCCTGCTAAAACTTGGTTATTATTTACGAAACTTCTGAAACTATTTGAAAAACTAACTCACACTTGGTATATGAGCGACGACCGTGTGTGGTACAGCTCTTGTTTTCCATCCTTTTTATCCTTATGTCAAGAATGAGTTTTGTATGCGCGTTTCAATTTGAAGATACCAGTGAAAAAACCTATTCCCGTAGGAACTATCAATCTGGATAAAAAGTATCCTATGTCCTTTTTTGTCCCTACAGCATACCCTATACTCAATAGAAACAAAAATAACTGAAAAAGAGTTTCTCATAGATCGGGTTAATTTGATGATGCTTTACGTCGTGATAGAAACACAACACACTTTAGCTTTTATATATTTACTGTTGTTCCTTGTATTTCCATCAGCATTAATTTACTGCTCCACTCCTAAGGACATTATAGCCTATAACGTAACTCAAGAATATGGCTATGAAATGCAAAAATAGTTTTTCTAATGCTTTTGGTAGTTCCAGAGATTATCGCGTTCACACAAAAAAATAAACTTAGCCCTATTACATTACTAGCTGACCTAGCAGACGTTGTTTTGCCCTTTCTGTTGCTTTGGTACTGTAAAGCCACCAGCGATCCACCGCCTCGTCACATATATATAGATAGTAAAATTAAGGATTAGCTTGCATTTTAATTTGATTTGAATATATATATTATAGCGTAACTGCTGCTCCAATGTTGCTAACATATGTAATATTTCCGATATTGTTCTGCTATGCCACGAATATAACTGAGTAGTGGCTGCAGGTTGCAAGTCGTTGCTCTTCCGGGTGGCAGTAGGTGGGGTGTAAGCGGTAACCTCCCAGTGCACCCGAAGCCCGAGCAACCACCTCGCGGTTCATTATCAAAGTTCACTAGTACGATGTATATTGAACTCCCGTGTCTATGTACTTCACTCAGCACACAGATGCATTTGACCAGGATATCAAGAGCTACGTTAGTCGAGAATTCGATGCAAATTTTACGAGTACTAACCTAACTCGGTGAGTTGAACCCTGCCGACATATTGGGAAGAAGCCTCTTAAACCTGGGCGGACAAGCCCGGAAAAGCTACTACGCGAAACCCGATAGCCGCAGCACACAAGATAGTACGGCTATGTACTCTTGGTACTTGACAACTATTGATTTTTGTAGCTCAGCACATTACAGCTAACCTGAAACTAAACAAAAGTTCTTTTGAGACAGGTGCTCGAAAAGTGTCACTTTTTAACCGACTTCAAAAAAAGGAGGAGGTTCTAAATTCGTCGAAATCTTTTTTTTTATGTATGTTACCCGATTTCTCGAAGACGCCTGAACCGATTCGAGAAATTCTTTTTTTATTTCCAGGTGGTCCCATATTATTATAGGGAATTTAAAACTAAAACTTTTGGAGAAAAAAATATAATTAATGTGAATTTGGAACTGGTGAAATGCCTTTTATGTTGATGATTGTATAAAACTTTGTTACGAGTATGACAAGAATGTACAAGAAAAAAGCAATTCGTCACTGAAAAGAAAAAAAATAAAAACTTTTTAACAAAAAACAGGTAAAAATAATCACCAATTTCCAAAAATCTGATCTGAATTACAGTTTGAAATTGGTGTCATGCAAGCAAAGTGTGTTATAAACTGTTACATAGGTACATAGACACCAACTTCAAACTGTAATTCAGATCAGATTGTTGGAAATTAGTAATTATTTTTACCTTTTTAGTGCATCTTTTTGAAGGCGGTTGTTTTTTTGTTAAAAAGTTTTTATAAAGGCAATAAACAAATTTGAGTCATGATATTGCGCACTAGAGAAAAAACGAAAGAAATTAAATTCTCCGCACTACTTCGGAAAATTTACTGAATTTAATAAACTGAACGATAAGTAATATGATAAATCTTAGCTATACGGTATATGGTATATCTAAGTTGTGTGAACTTAGATATACCATACAACTTCCCAATAAGTATATATATAATTAAATTTCATCAACTGCTTATCTTTTATATAATTACAACAATTTAAATAAAATGTATTTCATTTTTATTTATTCATTTCATTTTGCCCTGGCTGATTTATCATAAAAAATGTCGTGTAACACCTGGTCGTTAAGATTTTGCAAATTTCGCGTCGATTAATACCTCAACTCGTTTGCAATAACCTATTTTCCACACTTGTATCACAAGGTTTTTAAATTTTGGCCGTAATCACTCCTAAAAAATCCTTGCTCATTCCTTTCTGTCTGTTATTTCAATAACAGTCGAATAAATCCAAAAATATTTTCTATTCGAATTATGGTCACAAGAATGGGATTCAGAAGTTAAAAGTAAAGTTTATTTGCATTTATTTGCATATTTAAAAGCTTTTTATTTTTAACTTACGTGTATGACAAAAAACACAATTCGACACACGCGAAGTGCGAAATAATTGGTCCTAAGGCTACCTAGTGCTAATATTAGGTACCTCCTGATGTTATAGCAAAAATAAAGCGTTTTTTAGTAATTTTATTTCTAAAAATTCTCTTCTAAATTCTTATTCTCTTGAATCTAACGAATATAATAAATTTGTTTAGTTAAAGGTAATTGTTTTTTTTGGATTCGTACGAATTCAATAAGTGATCGGTGGTTGGCTCACTGGTGGTGGGTTTAAATTTCATCTTTCGTCCTGAGTGGCGGTTGTTCAAGCTTAGCGTGTACACTGGTAATCGAATCTTTTTCTTGATTTCTGAAGTAGCTACATGGATTGTTATACACCACTGGCTGTTCGGTAAGGAAAACATCGTGAGGAAACCTGCATACGTCAATAAAAGACTTATGTGAAGTCCACAATGCATCCTGGGCCCAAATGTCGACTGTGGCTCAAATCGCCCTCGATGGGCGTAGGCCGTGAAACAAGCCCCAACAACAATGGGGAAGTATCTTGCTGAAAAAGGAAATACCTGATAGTTGAATACTATATTGTGTATTCAAATATCAGTTATTTCCTTTTAAATAAACCTAGGTATGCAAATAAATCAAAATGCGTCTCTTGGCATGCACTTCTGTATCCTAGAGTTGGTGATGCGCCAGGGTGCGGCTGCAGCGTGGAGGGGGGGAAGGGGGAGGGCAATGCGCTATGCGTTAGGGAAGGTCTGGCACTACTATTTTAAAGTCGAGACGGATACTTTTAACACGGAACTTTTCATTACGGAAACACTGACTGAGTTTGCTAAGCTGTACCAATTCATTGCGGATTTTGTTCCACCTCCAATGTCTCAATTTTAAACTTAATCTGCAGTGGAAACTTTGTATTAAGTTTTGGACGTTCCTGTCTGGATTGCAGTAAAATTATCGAACCACGAGAGAAACAAAACCAGGAAGATAGTTACGGTACCTCACTCGCTGCAGCACCCTGCGAACGGCACCAACAATTGTATGCACCTTGTTTGAACTAACTATCTATACGAAACTAAACAAGTCTGCAATATGAATATATAGAAACGGTCATGTCAATTCGTGAAGCGGTTTTCCGATAACTATGAAACAGCTAATTATGTTCAGAAAACTGACGTTGATCAGTTGAGAAGTATTTTTTTATATGTAGTATAATTCGGTATAATTAGTATTTGAAACAGCAGTTGCCTTTATGTGTAAGGACACAACTAACACTTATTTGTACGCGGCGAGGATTTATCTTATTCTTAATAACCCTAATTTAGAATATTAATGTTTTAAATCTTCATAGCCTTATTTTGAACGTGCATTAGATTGTCGTAGTGAAAATATCACATTTCGATTTTTATGAGAAATTGTGACGTGATAGATTTTTTTTAAATACCGTCTTCACGCTTCAACCACTGGACGGATCGGGATGAAACTTGGCATACATATAGGTAAGGTCCTGAAATAGCATATACTTATTACATTACATATACTTTTTATCCCGAAATTCCCGCGGGAATAACTATGACCGAGCTTAAACGAACTATAGCTATAGCTACAGCTTGATATAGCAAACTTCATTAGTGTAATAAAGGAGTAAATCACAGTATAAATACTAAGATTAAATAAAGGAGTCCCACGCCGATAACCAAATTTAGGGCAGGGCGGCCGCTAGCAAAATTGATTAATTACCAGCTATCCCATAAATATTATAAATGCAAAAGTTTGGATGTTTGGTTGTTCGTCACGCTTCAACCACTGGATGGATCGGAAATCGCTCAACTGATTTAGATGAAATTTCTCTGAGTCCCGGGGAAGGACATAGGCTATTTTTCATCCCGGAATATTCAAAAGTTCCCGCGTGAAAAACTATAGCGTTTGTTACTTAATTTTGCTGCACTGGGAGCATTTAAATGAGCTGAAATTTTGAACACAGCGATGGTTAAAGATACGGAAAAGGCCAAAGGCTACTTTTTTATCCTGGGAAATTCAAAAGTTCCCGCGGGTGTCACTATAACCGAATTCCACGAACGAACCATAGCTGCAGCAATAACTTGCTGTAAAAAACTTCTTTAGTATAATCAAGGAGTTGCCGCAAGAATCCTACGCCGTTAACATAATTTATGGCGGGCGGGGCCGCGGGCAAAGTCTAGTGTTCTATAAAGTTGAAACTAGCGATGCCCCCCGATACGCGTTTTGCCGATACGATACCGATACTGATAAACTTAGGTGTATATGCATACATAAAACAATGAACGTTCGTTGTTTTTTTAGGACTGACATGCTTAAATAAACTTATTTAGACTGCATTGATAGTAAAACAAAGTACGACAAACATGCACCTTTAAATCCAGTGGGCATGTAACATGCACCAGCGCCTTGGCTTACCCATGAAAGACGAAAATTAATAAGTCATAGGCACCCCATTAAGCTCAAATACAAAAAAATCTACTGAGAAGAATTGGCAAGAATTCAAAACAGTTAGGAATCACTGTAATCAGATAGTCAGGAAGCAAAACGCTGCTTTATACATTCCTCTGTTAAAAACTGGATTTCTCCACAAATATAGAAATTTCTTCGATCTTTAGGTGTTGGGAAGTATAGGAATGATTTCAAATGTTCTCTTGTTGTTGACGCACTTAACCAACACTTCTCAACACCTACACATGTCAGTCATCCAGTAACTAGAGATGCAACCATTAATAATATTTCTACAGTTTTTGTTACAAACTGCACTTCTTTTGCTTTTGAGCATGTCTCTGACTGCGATATAACAAAAATCACACCATCCGTAACAACATACCAAATTGGGCAGAACGGTATAGGCCAATTTTGCCAATTCTCGATTACATCTTACCGTTTTTTACCCATATCATAAATTTCTCACTTTTTACTGGTATTTTCCCCACATCCTGGAAAAAATCTTTTGTAATATTTGTTTGTTTACCTTAAAAGAACGAACCTACAGACTAGTCACATATTAGGCCCATTTCTATTCTACCTTTTCTCTCTTACATCCTGCAGCGCACTATTTATCATCAGCTGTAAAATTTCTTATACCGCAATAATCTTCTAAATGATTTTCAGTCAGGTTTTCGTCCAGCACATAGTACAGCTACAGCTTTGATCAAAATTACCGATGACATTCGATTTGCTATGGATGAAAGAAAACTAACTCTCCTTGTCTTTTTAAATTTTAGCAACGCGTTCAACTGTGTACCATGACATTCTTTTAGCTACTTTACGCTCCTTATATATATCGCAGTCAGCGAGATAATGGTGTCAATCATATCTTCAGGGACTCCAGCAGCGAGTACGTATAGATAATATTTACTCAGACTGGTGCAGTGTAGGTGGTGGCGGACCTTAAGGCGGGGTATTATCTCCTTTATTATTTTCAGTGTTTATTAATACATTAGTCCCTAGTATCGGTTTAAACCTATACTATCTGTATGCAGATGATGCACAACTTAACAGGTCTCTAAGAGTTGACGAAATTCTGGACTGTATTAGTTTAATGACAAACAATTTGGACACTATCAGGATTTGGAGTGAATACTATGGACTTTCTGTTAACCTTCCTCTCTGTGTGAAGGAGTTTTAAAAGCACTAAAGCCACAAGGATCTGAAGAAAAAGGAATAAAGGGACGAGAATTAAGAAATGCCTCTATGGAAGTCAAACATGTAGCCATTTCTTCGTATACGAAATGAGTTGATTGCAAGAGTTTTTTTTAAGTTTGTTTAGGACTACGTACCGCAGCTTCAGCAAGGCCATTAAAGTGTGGAGAGTAAGCTGGGGAAAATAGAAATTTAATACCTTTCTGAGCCATGTCAAAAGTAAGATTTGAATTTAAACTCTCAAGAAAGAGTTGTAATTCATAAGAAGCTCCTACAAAAATGGTGCCATTGTCCGACCGGATAACGGATACTTTGTGCAAGAAATAAACCTACTTACAGCCGCTATCTTTTGTAAGTTCTGTTTCCAGTTCCAGATGCACGGCTTTAAATTGCGAGACAGACAAAAATACACAGGTAAGATTTAATAAGTTTGCATCCCCTACCTTTTCGACCTGCAATCAGAACTGGCAAGGCATAGTCGACACTACAGTTTAGGAATGGGAACTCAAGTGAAGTCCTCGATGCGGGAAAATGTCCCATTATTTGTTGCATATTTCGAGCTTTATTACGAAAACACTTAATGCATCTTTTGACAACAGCTATAGATAAGTTACAGCCCCCTAATGGCCAATAACTTTGTCATATAGTACTCAAGAGAAGCTGTGGTCCAGCATGTAGAGTTTTTCATAAAACCGAAATAATACTTTGGTAAGATGGTGCTTATGACACAATAAAATTAGGTGCTTGATATTATAGTCGTATGGCGTAAGTTATTAAGCCTTCCGCCCACGCGGATGAGATAACCCTCGTCTAAATTATTATATTTTTTGGTGGCAACGGTTTGCCTGATTTTAAGATTCTATATTCGACGGAATACATTTCTTGTAGCGCGTTATATCCATACTAATTAATATTATAAATGCGAAAGTAATTCTGTCTGTCTGTCTGTCTGTTACCTCTTCACGCTTAAACCACTGTACGGATAAAGATGAAATTTGGCATGGAGATAGTCTGAGTCCCAGGACAGGATATGGGATACTTGAAAACGTCAAGTGTGAGTCAGTTTTTTTCCTACGTAAAATTCTTCTGTGCATGTGTTTCTCATCTAACTCCTCCCAAACGGCTAGAATGATTTGGGTGAAATTTTGTCTGAATATTTCAATGGGTCCCTGCATGGTTTGAAAACACAACTGGACCCGGTAGATGGTGCTGCAGTCGGTTTGTCAATAATCTTCTCCTAAATAGCAGGGACGATATTAATGATATATTTTGTGTATTTTCGCGGTTTCAATTAACAAATAAACCGGGTAGGTGGCGCTGCAGTCGGTGTGTCACTAATCTTCTCCTAAACGGCAGGGAAGATTTCAATAAAAATATCATTGAAATTAAAATTTTATTGTGTACGTTCGAATGGGTCCCTGCATGGTTTGATAACACGATATGACCCGGTAGGTGGCGCTGCAGTCGGTGTGCCACTAATCTTATCCAAAACGGCAAAGATTGAATATGCGAGAGTGATTTGAACATTCGCTGCATTTAATGCGACTCTATTATCATCATATACCATAACATAACTTCAATCATTGTAAAATTTGTTGCTTGGAAACGACACATTGCATAGAACGTAAAAACGCATCAAAAGGGCTAGCTTAAAACTGAAACAATTTAAAGAAAGGGTTCCCGCCAACACTTTCACCATAAAAGATTTGAAAGAAAATGAAGAATGAAAAAATTAGACATAGAGGTCATAGTAAACAGTGAGATATCCAAAAATTATGACTCACCCTTATATTTATTAGAAGTAATTATGGAATCGCCAAATTAAAAAATGTAAATGTTAAATTTAAAATATAATATTTAATGTGGCATTGCTTTTTTGGCAGGACAACGTCTAACGCGAAAATCGTCCGTCCGTCCGTCTGTTACCTCTTAACGCTTAAACCGCTATACGAATTAAGATGAAACTTGCTATGGAAATAGTTTGAGTCCCAAGAAAGAACAGAGGCTAATTGATAACGTCAAGCGTGAGTCGGTTTTTTTTATTAATTGAGGAGTTGCCGTTACAGTCTTAATCGAATTTAGGGCGGCTGAAACAGCGGGCAACAGCTAGTTTAGTTATATGTATACATTTCATTGAATTGTCTAGTTCCTGTACTGTGGGAGGACCTTTTGTTTTATTTTGTTTAATATTTTAAATAAATTGTTGTGTTAGAGTGTTCGTTAGTTGAGAATATAAAATAAATTTGTGTGTTCATTATTTTATAAATAATTTTTTGCAATGTTGTCACTAAAATGTCATACTACTTTTGTTCAAGCGTAGAGTTACTACTAGGAATTTTTGGCCATTTAATTTCATCATACTGCAAAAAAGGAGGACCTGCCCACCACAAGGAGCACTCGCCAATAACATCAGAGACTTTAAGACCACGAGATATACTATCCGCGGGATTGCACGACGAAGGCACGTACCTTCACGTACAGCCGGACGTAGATTTTTCAAGTTCAATTTGGTTAACGGCGTAGGATTCTTACGGCAACTCCTTGATTATACTAAAGAAGTTTGTTATAGCAAGTTATTGCTGCAGCTATGGTTCGTTCGTGGAATTCGGTTATAGTGACACCCGCGGGAACTATTGAATTTCCCGGGATAAAAAAGTAGCCTTTGGCCTTTTCCGTATCTTTAGCCATCGCTGTGTTCAAAATTTCGGCTCATTTAAATGCTCGCAGTGGAATTTAAATGATCCATCCAGTGGTTGAAGCGTGACGAACAACCAAATATACAAACTTTCGCATTTATAATATTTATGCGATAGCTGGTAATTAATGAATTTTGCTAGCGTCCGCCCTGCCCTAAATTTGGTTATCGGCGTGGGACTCCTTTATTTAATCTCAGTATTTATACTGTGATTTACTCCTTAATTACCCCCCGCTAAATTCGGTTATCGGCGACTGTGATTTACTCCTTCATTACACTAATGAAGTTTGCTATATCAAGCTGTAGCTATAGCTATAGTTCGTTTAAGCTCGGTCATAGTTATTCCCGCGGGAATTTCGGGATAAAAAGTATATGTAATGTTATAAGTAAATGCTATTCCAGGACCTAACCTAAGCCAAATTTCATCCCGATCCATCCTGGTTGAAGCGTGAAGAAGTAACAAACATTCACACTCACACAGTCACACACTCACAAACTTTCACCTTTATAATATTAATGGGATATTTAAGCGATATTTACGTAAGTTGAACTTTGCCGAATTTAATACATTTATGACCTTTTGATATACAGCGATTGTTTCTTCTGTGAAATTGCAACCAGAAAGAAATAAATCATCAACATAGAAGTCATGAACTATAGCTCTACGAACCTTATTGTCACTACATTTATTAGACAACTGTACCAAGCATCTAGTAGCTTAAAATGGCGCAGACGCTTTACCGTAAGTGACAGTGATCAGTGTACAGGTTTTGATAGATTTTGTTTGATTAAATCGCCATAATATTTGCTACAGAGGGCGCTGATAACGATCTATAAGTACTTGCTTGTGCATTTTCTCGACTTTCCCAGTCACGACAAATTTGTGCTTGTGAAATCGTAATAAAATTGATAACAAGTCTTCTGAGACAGTCGGACCGATCAGTTGTATATCATTAAGTGATTTGCCAGTCGTCGTCACCGCAGACACGTCAAAAACTTCACGCAAGTTTGTTGTTAAATTAGGTATATTGGGTAACTAAGATAGAATATCGTGACGAAGCGTTATGTTGGTATGTGTTTGAGCTAACGGCTTCCAGCAAAGTGTAGTTGTGGTAGGTGTCGCCACTTGCGTCCGGTTCACGCGTGAACATAGGTAAAACACTAGTTTCGATAGTAGGTAGTAAAATTCTTTTTAAAAAGTAGACACTAACAATTTGCCTCTTATAAAATTTAATGGAGCGTCTTTAAATTACTGTCAGCAGGCCAAAAATCTTGGAATCACTATTTCATGTGATCTTTTAGGGTCGCATAATATAACTGAGATAAGCAAAAAAGTTTTCGGTTCAATGCATTCTTTAAAAGATTACAAAATTTTAAACCATAATCTGCTAAGGTTCTGCTAGTTAATTCTCGGTTGCTTCCTGTTATAGATTATGCAGATGTATGCTATCCGGATATTACTGAAGAGCTGTGCTATGCATCCGATATATCTTTGGTTTGCGTAAGTATGTCCATGTTCCTCAATTTCGTTACAAATTAAAGTGGCTAAATAGTTTTCCGGCGAAAGCTTTAGTAGCTTAATAATATTTTTTTTATTTTTTAAGAAGGTGTGTACTTTTAAGATTTCTATTTAACTAACGCATATATTATCGAGTTTCCGAATTTCGATCTAAACTCAAATAAATGGGTCCCAGTTCGTATTCAACGGAATAAAGTATGTATTGTATCCATGATGTATTAATTTACGTATGCCCTTGTATTTAAAAGAACACATTTAGTTTCTCAATTTCTTATGTCCTTTTATGAATTCTCCTTTACACTGTTCAGATCTAAATTCAAAATCTTTTTATTCAAATGGCTTTCTAAGAATATTTTCGAATCATCAAATGAATTAAGCACAACTAGTTTTATAAACTAATTACAATACTGTTTTATTGCGTGCGTCCAATAGGTACTCTTTGTAAAATCACAAACGAAACAAAATATAGTAAATCAACTAATAAATACAAACACTTAATAAACAAGGTTTATAATGTAAATAGTTTGATTTAATAAAAAAAAAAAACAAAATTCAAGTAATTTTTTCAATTGCCTATTGTTTTTCAGATTGCATGATGATGCTCCCACCATGTTAACCCACCGACCTGAAGTCTTCAATTAGTTTGTGACGGGACTTAAAGTAACTCCCGAGACGAATATATTCATATATCATTGCACAGCATTCGTGCATATACATGCACATATTCATATATACACACAAAGACATATATTTAATATACAAATATATATAAAAGATATATAAGATAAAACTATAATATAAGTTAAAAATATACGTAAATTAACTTAGATAGGTCCTATCTGATGCTATCCTAGTTCGGCCGCCCGATAGCGGCTGGGTCCGAACGCGAGCAGGTGCATCACACAAACACGCACATTAACATATATGCACACACACATTCAAACCGACATCGCACACCTGAAAGTGACCCAGCTCCCACACAACAGCCTGGCAACAAATGCACATCATTAAAACTACCGTCACTTTGGAAGCTAGCCTTAGGGGAGAAGAAGTGACAAGAAACTCCCGGATGTACACCTGTTACCAATCATCTATGCAGGAACCAACTAAGTACACAACATCTATCCAAATATGTGTATACACTCATATACTAACAACTCTAATCGCTGCTAACCAAGTTGAGGATAAACTATTTCAAACAAAATCATTAATCCGACTTCAAATCCACTAAAAGGTAAGAAATAAGCCCAAAAACTAATTTATATCACAGAACATTCAGATAAAAGTTTTATTCGCCTTGGAGTTGATTGCCAGAAATAAAGACAAGTAAAGCTAGGTAAAAAAGTATTGTTGGCATAGTTGAATGTTCTGTCATTGTGTCTGCTACAGTAGCATTTTAAGGACATGCAAAGTGTCTCTGTCTTTCTGTCTGTCCTTGTTGTTAACTTTTAACGGATTCGCTGACTGATCTTGATTAAATTTGGTAAGGGAATTGCATACATCTTGGGGAAGAACAAAGGCTACTTTAAAAAATCAAGTGCGAGAGTCAGCACATAGTTGTTAAAAGGAACTGTTGAGCTAATTATAATGAAAATTTATTAGGAGAGGGAAAGGCCATAGCTTCTTAAAAAGAATTCCGTGAAACCACTGTGCCGATTTTGGTAAAATTTAAAATGGGGATAAATGTAGGGAAGAATATCTAATTTAATAAAGTTTCTCTTGGTTTAGCACACTAAGAGCTTACTTTTCCGGGTTAATTATTTATCCGCTGAGTAAAAAATTAAAAGTTGTTTTATTTTACGACTTAAAACGAAAATTATAATATTTTTTCAATAAAAATTAACTACCAAATTTTAAACTTTTGTATTAAAATATTTATACAAACGTATAAATGAATATTCTCTTTTTTATTTATAGATATTTTATGTACATTGTCGAAATATTTTACTGTACATTCTATTCTTTTGTTTTACCAAATGAATGATTTGAATAATTCTGTTTTTGTTGTGTTCGTTATTGTCAAGGCAAGGTTTGAAATGTTAGTAAAAGGGTCAAGTGTGAGCGGGGCTCGCGTAATAAGGGTAAACCTATTGTAATGAACCGATTTGAATAAAAATCTTTTTTTGTTGTGTTCTTTATTGTTAGAGCACGGTTTATATGTAAGAAGAAAAAGGCTTAAGTGCGAGTCGGACTCGCGCAATAAGAGTAATGATTTTTTTTAAGTTCTTGTGCACACGCCAGGGAAGGTTTCTAAGAAAAAAACTGGTCAGGTGCGAGTCGGACTTCCGTACTAAGGGTAAACTGATTGAATTGAAATTTTTGTAAATTGTTGTGCACACACCGAGGAAGGTTTATCAGAAAGAAAAAACTGGTCATGTGCGAATTGGTACGTAGCAGACGTCGTGGGCCGAAGAGGAAGACCCCGTTCCTCTAAGTTGCAACATAGCAAAATTCAAACACATAATCAGTTAAACTGTTTCACTGGCGCTAAGGATAGAGCGTCAAATGACGTCACTTCTGATTGAACAGGAAGTGAATGATAAATTTCAATTAATTCGATCTCGTCTCGACTGATATTTGTCTATGACGACATTGGGTGTGTTCGTTGTAGGTAGAAATTTGCAAACTCATTTCAACATAATTGTTTTCTTTCGGAATGACTTTTATTTATTTATTTCTTTATAGCTATAGAATAATGTGTGTGTGTGTGTGTGTGTGTTTTTAGTATGTGTGGGGTAGTCAAAGTTTTTATTTTTAATCTTTTATTTTTATTTAATTCTTACTGGCATAAGATAATATAATGTACCTATAAGTGAGTGTATGTCACAGAGCTCAAATAGGGTTCCCACTGAAAATCAGCGCTGTTGCAGGTAACTGCTACAGCATTATGCTGAGTGGGAAACCCGTTTTGAAGCATTGTTACCATACAAATATTACAATAGATATTAAGTGTAAATTATGGTACTTTTACAGTAATGCTTCAAAATAAATATTTTTCGTCTTTCTTTTTCTTCTTCATATGATACTATTTGCTCCTATGGAAAGTATAACAAGAAATCAGTATTTCCACCGGTAAAACCGCGAGAAACAGCTGGGCCATACACAACAACTACAAACATACTACTCACTGTATCAAAGTTTCATAAATTACATAATTAAAAATATGCCGCTTAATTTAAACAGATCTGTGACTAGATGGATGTCAGCACTAAACAGCTGTGTACTAATAGCTGACGTAAGCTCTCATTACATCCATCATCCACATTATAATTGTCGCGAATTTATATTTTGATAATTTTTATGATGTCACTTTGAGGAGGTCTTTATATGTTAATACAATGTTATTCATAGTAATGTAAGTCATGACGTTTATGAAAATTACATTTGTAGCTATCTAAACTTAGAGCTTATGGCAAAAGCTAGGTTGGCACGAGTCGGCTACTCAGACCGTTCTTATACTCATGTAGATGATCTTAGAAAACAATGGTCACTCTCAATACATAATTGGATTAGGTTAACGTCTTTAAGTGGCACATATCCCATTTTTTCGACTGTAGAAATAAAACAAAACTAGCCCAAAACTTTCGAAAAAAAGTTGAAAAAAGGAGTTTACATCATAAGATTCAAAATTATGATTCTGCAAATGAGAATATTTTGATACACATCTTCAAGAGTTATTGGTACTAAGTGATTATCATGTATCATTCAGGTAAATTATTATAAAAGTGCAAAAAAAGTTTATAAATTGGACAGCAAATATTAACTGGCACGTTTATGTACTTATTACGTAATGTGATAGTGCTCAATAATTGCAATTAATTCATACAATGATATAGTAGTACTCTCATTCGAAGACTCGATAATCGTTTTTTTCCTAGTCCAAAATGGCCATTGTTATTTAGGCAAGAATGTTTGCGCTGGCAAAGTCTACGCAATTTCTTCCCCTTCGTCATCATATCGTAAATAAACGTATCAGAAGTAGGTAGCGATGTGCGTCAGACGCGCAAAATTAAATAACTCACAGAGCTATATGTGGGGTTCTGTAGAGAGCGCTCGGAGGGGTCCAGACAGAAAAATGCACTCGGAACCCCTCGTCTAGACTGCAGACTGTCTGGCGACATCCACCGAAACTTCGAACTTGGGAAAAAACCCAAGGTCGCCTCGACGACCATGGTGAACTGTACCAAACTGTTATCTTTCACATTTATTTGTTATTTATCTCCGCTTAGATGACATATTTGTTTTTGGACTTGAGACATTTATTGCTAATTAAGTTTGTTTTTATTTTGGTGTGGAGCTGCAATATCTCATGCTATAATTTTGTAAAATTGTAATATTCTAGAAAGATATTTTCTGTGATGTTTGTTCCCAATATGTACCTACACATTCCAATACATATAACATTATGAAACAGTTCGTTGAGGATTTAATAGTTGTTGTTTAGGTCTTTTGTAGTTACTTTAGGGGAAATTTACACAAATCCATATCGTTGTTTAGTTATTTTTTTAAATGTTGACATTAAATGGTGTAAATGAGACCTTCCACTGCTGAACCGGTGCGGTGGGGTATTACTGATTCATGTCGCAACGCAGTGAACTGGTCTTTTACACAGGAATAGTTATATAGGATATTTTCTATCGCGAGCGAGAGTTTATAACCAAATTGTGACAGGCCGAAGACGAGAGGAAAAGTTTGTCTACTTTATAAAACTTTTCTTGAATGACTGAATGACGGGCTTGCATCGAGCTGAGAGTGGTGCACAAAAAGAAAAATAAAAAACATATATTAGGCAAAAGGACAGTGTAAAAAAACTTTTTAACAAAAATAAACCTGATCTGAATAACAGTTTGAAGTTGGTTTAATGCAATTGAAGTGTGTTATAAACTGTTAGGTACATAGGCACCAACTTCAAACTGTAATTCAGATCAGAGTTTTAGAAATAAGTAATTATTTTTACCTTCAAGTGGATCTTTTTAAAGCTGGTTGTTTTTTTTTTTCTTAAAAAGTTTTTTTATTTTTTACTTTTCAGTGTCTGTTTTTGTACACTAAAAATGTCCATACTCGTAACAAATTTTTATAAAATCATTAACATTAAAGGTGCTTCACCAGTTCCAAATTAACAACAATTGTTTTTCGACCAAAAGTTTAAGTTTTAAATTCAGTTCATTAATATAGGACCACCTCGGAAGAGTATACTTTCTTGTAAATAAAAGAAGAATATTGCAAATCCATCTATTTATGACGGAGTTATGCCCGAACATACATAAAGAAAAAAATATGTAAAGATCGGAATTGAGAACCTCCTTCATTTTTTAAGTCGGTTAAAAATATAGAACATCGGTTGTGGATATGGTAAGAGGATATTATCAGACTGGACCACTCTCATCGATCAGAAGGACTTTGAATAAATTTTCCGTGCTAATACCTACGACGTAGAAAGACAAGCTTAATTTGGATATGTGACATTCACCAATAAGAAACTAGATGTAAGAAACACAGACGATGAAATATATGTCCGAAGAGGGACTAAATACCAAAGGCAAGGAAGTAAGCAAACATGTTTATCAACGATGTTTGTAATCATATTTTATTTGAATACAATAAAAAGCAAGTGGAAAAAGGATACATCTCCAGGAATCTTACCTCTTTTCCACTAAACACTTGCTGAAGTTTATGTTTATGTCAATAAAGCAAGGCATATTCTTTTTACACTCAATTTAGACGGGTGATATAAATAAGGATCAAATAGATAAATTTGATCTAAGCGTGATTTATTACCCTTTTTTTAATCATTAGTTAAATTTCAATAATTCCAAGTATAAATTTTGGTCAATATTCTTCGATCACTTTGTCCGAAGACCACAGTGTCAGTATCCGATCCTCCCCCATAAAGGCAGCGCAGTATAATTGAGGGGGAGTACAGTGCTATAGGTATGCACCGATGGCACGCCGCACTGCGCTGGCTGGTGGGGTAGGTCAGGCACCCCCCCAAACGCTTTGCCACCACGCTACTCTAAGTTGCAACTTTGGTACTAACACAAGGGTATATTTATTTTTACCACACTATTAGACTCTAATCAATTCTTGCGTCTGACTCATCTTTGCTTAAGAGCTTAATCAACCGGCCAAACAAAACAGTCAGTTGCTACACAGTATCTTAAATTACTATTATAATTTATATATATGTTTGTAACGTTTTCTGCATTATTAAATGAATGATGTTTAGTAAATAATAAATAAATAATTCTATAATGAATATCATAAATAATTTAAATGTATATAATAATATTAGTAACTCTAGAAATCACTAAATGCACTCATCAACTGAACATGCGCTTGCTTTTATAGTAAGCATTACACACGGTATTGTTCAACTTCACTGTGCTTTACCAATGCTATCAGTTCCTAATAGAATATGAAATAAAAAAATATGACGTCATTGTCTAGTGTGAACGAAATCCATAACTTATTCTCTTATGGTTATCTACTTTTTCTCTATATGTGGTATTATCTACTTGGTTCTTATCCATATAATACTGAAAACTACGAAAATAAAATAATTTGATTGATACACGGTATTCAAAGCACATGCGTAGAGCCCCTACGTGTAGTTACGGCGTAGCACCAGCTACATAGCACATTACGAGCCTTGTAGTTATTAGAATTTTTTAATTACTACATCCTTGCATGCGCAGTAATTATTTGCGAAAGTGATTACATGAATAAGAGACAGCTTATTGTCGATCTAAGTAATTTGTTACATCGTAAGTTGTGAAGCTCATAGCACAGTGACATTGGTGTATCGAAAACGATCCGCTTAGCTTAGTGGCATATTTATTTGGATAGAAGATGCTTCGCAGGATGAACTATCGATATCTCTGTTGTCTTATAATAGAGGTCGTTAAGCTAAGTAAGAGGTCTGATGAAGTACTTAAACTCTGACAGTCAAGTGGCTGCTAGATCAACAATATTCACCAATAGCAACTAGGCTAGCGTGATGGACTGTCGCCTAAGCCTCTTTCTTCCAAAAAGAGGCCTGTGCATATTCTATGTGGCATAGAAGACAAAAATAAGATGTGATATTCTGAGCCTCAAGAATTGGTTTGACGGTCTGGTGTTAAACCTTTCAAAAACTCAGATACTCCTCCACGACCACCTCGTGCATTAATGTTTAAGTATAATGTGTGTATAAAGGATTTACCAATTTAACAAGCATATCACACTAAATTCCTCGGAATCACCCTAGACTCGGCCTTGTAATGGGAGCACCACATGGATACATTATTCGCAAAACTGAGCAGGTCATGTTTTGCGCTCAGTAGACTAAAGGGTATTTTACCTTTCACTGCTCTCCGAACCTGCTATTACTCATTGTTCCATTCGGTGATGTCCTGTGGGCTTGAGCTATGGGGAACAGCAGCTCAATAGAAGTGAGTATTTCGGCTACTAAAAAGGGCAGTCAGGATCTTCATATCATATCATATCAGGGTACACCCGCATAAGAACGCTTTAAAAAATTGCCCTCGCAGTATTTTGCTAAATATGTGATATCGAACATACACCTGTTTCCGGATCGCACCGATATACATAAATATCCTACTAGACAAGTTACAAAACTTCAAAATATTAATTATAGACTAACCAAGACCTCTAAAACTATGTCTGCGATGGGTCCTAATATAATTTATTACCAGAATTTATCAAAAAATGTGACGATAACAATACTTTTTTGACAAAACTAAAACAGTGGCTACAAAATGAGGCTTACTATGACACAAAAGAGTATTTCGAGAAACACAACATTTAAATATAAAGTATTTTAATTTGATATGATTTTATTACATGACATATTTTATTGTAACCTATTATATTTAATTTAATTCGATTTGTGATAATTTTAGAATTAATTTAATGTATTTATAACTCTGAACTTAATTATTTCTTGACATGTAATGCTTTAATTAATGAAATAAAGAATATGAATATAGTTTGTAATGTTCTTTTTTCTGCCTGTCCGCGCTCAAAGACTCAAACAACAAAGGTCTAACTCAGAGATTTATATGCGAAGTAGAGTCAAGTGTTAAGCGCACCTTACGCACTTAAGGCTAGGTTCCGAATGCAACCTGTTTTGTTCCTGGCAACACTCTATGGTTGTCATTAGTCTGCAGAATTAAAATACCCTATTTTCTCAGAAAAGTGTTTTGTTTTTGTATTTAAAAGTGTATTCTAATTAATTTTTGGACATGCACCAGGGAAGTTGTTTAAATTTCTTCCTATTTATTGCCTTAAGTTAGATCTGGTCCCTGCCTTTTATGTCCTCTCAGTTTTAAGTGTAATTTAAGGCTGCCTTAGGTAGGTCCCCTTAGAAGACATAGGACAGACAGGCGTGGTCCATTTAGGTACTCCAATTCACTTATGGAAGTAAGTTAAGTCGCCTTGTAATAATTTGGGTTAGATTGTACCTGCCATCATTGACGAAACAATGCGTTTCCGCCACACACTTAATCGATTTTTTAAAAAATACAGTAGCGCCATAAATAGTTTAATCAAACGTTAAAGAATACGCTGAATATTAAGAGTCTCAATTCACTTTAACATAACCAAATATCTATGCTGAACGTTAACATATAAAATACAGCGGTGAAATAAATAGACCCTAGGTGAAGATTTTGCAAAAACGGTTAAAACATGTAAATGACGATTTTCAACCTAAACACCAAATAGTAATTTTTATGCATTCAGTCTCAAGAAATGATGGATTTACATTCAAATTTTCAGCCCCTATTTTACATCTTTTAGGATGAATTTTGCAAATTATTTCTTAGTGCTCGCCTATAATCCTCTGCGCAAACTTTCAAGTCTCTAGCGAGACCGAGGAGTTTGAGTTGTGCGTTGATATGTCAGTCAGTCAATAAGTTTATCCTTTATATGCATAGAGATTAACTTATTCTCGTGACTTCGTGTACGTGGACTTTTAGAAAACGAAAGCTTTCAAAGCTCATCATGTTTGTTCCTACAAAAATATCGGATTTCATTACCTATTTGCCCTTTAAAAGATACAAAAAAGTACTGTCAAAAATTATTTATTTAATTTTTTTGCAACTGTATTAAAAACAGTCGTTCAATAGACGCGCGGAACTGTAATTTCGAATCGTTCCGACTGTTAACCCATGTCTTTAACTCGGCCCAAAATCAGTTGAAACTCGTCCAAATAACTAATCTGCCGTACTTATGTCATAATGAAATATTCTATACTTAAACTATGTTCGGTATACGTTCGAAAATAGAACATTGAAAATACGTCGTTGAAGCAATGTAAAAAAATAAAAACTAATTTCTTTTGAGGGGGCTCTTTGTGCCAAGAAGTAGTAATTCAATCTGGAATTTTAGCGTCACTATTTTTTAATCTATATAATTATCCCATAGCGTTCGTGGTTTTTCAAACACTGGCTGAATTGGAGCGCAGCGGTAGGCGGTGGCATCGGCTCGGATCATAAAATGAAAAAGAGCGAGAAAGCAGAAGTGCATCATGGTTTTTAAATATAAAATTTCACTTTATTATAATAAATGATAAAAAGTATTTTAAATAAGTTTAAGTTAAGAAAAAACTATGAACATTAAGGGTATACCTGACATCAACGCAGAAAGCTCAGTTGGCAATGAACAATTTACTGCCACTGAAGTCAAAAAAAAAGATACATGAATGTATCTTTTATTATTATAATATTAAAATAATAATTCAAAGACTGTCAAAATTTCCTCTCTTTATATGAGTAAACTATACTCAAACCCTATCTCTAGACGGAATAGCATCGCTGGATTAAATATATTATAAAAAATAAAAATTCTAACTACTCATCCAGCGATTGCTGCTTTGAAGTAATGACCAATTAATGTAACTCTAATTTTTTAAAGGTGAAAGTTGTGCTGTCAACAAGTTGAAAAACCTCTGCCTGTACCAATAGCATGTACCAGGAAAACATAAACTGTAAGCAGTTAACTCGAGTAGGCTGGCTCAGCAGTTACAGGTTTGCAGGCGTAAGCGCGGCGCATTGCAGGCGGGTGAACGGCCGTGCATCGATCCTTACTCCCGTGCCCGTCGCCCGCCCGTGTGTTGCGTACTACCCCAACGCTTATGTAACCTGCTTACATACTTATCAAAAAATCCTATGTTTTTATCAGTTTTTCTTTATTTTCACATCCTATTTAGATAGTAGGGGTCTCTTTCTAACGTTTTTCGTTATTTAACAGAACATAGAACCGGTAGTTGCAGCGGATCAGTTCTACTTAGTTGCATAGTTCATAAGACAGATTACAAAACTTAAAGAATTTAAAGTTTATATAAATAAATAAGATATAAATTAAACAAAAAATGCAGCAAAACTAAAACATTAAAGAATCACTAACAACATTTTTTTTACCACTGCCAATTGAAAATGTTCTTCAACTTTTAGAATATTAGAAAATATGTCTTTTTTACAAGGGTAAAAAAAAAATATTTGGAACCGGTAGAAAACAAAAGTAGGTTGCATTCTAAAACTGATTTAGCAGGAAATTAAGATCATCTAGAGAGCGGTCTACCGCCCTAGAACGTAACGAGGACGTTATGAGTAACTGTAAAGTCAACCGTACCAGGCAATTATTACTTGACAGAGATTAAGTGACACACTTAGCGGTTTCATGAAAACCACAACAACGCCTTTTATTCAAATTTAAAAAAAAAATGTGTTATAAAAATGGCTTAAAGCCGAGCCGAGATAATATGTATGTATTTACATTGAAAAAAGTATACAGGTACATGCATTTGTATCCGTTGTTTGGTAATGCTTAGTTTGGGGCTAAATGGTGCGTAATAGAGCATCCAATAAATTTAAAATTTTAAGCTATATAGGTAAGAAGAAAGATAATGGATACTTTCTGTGCTGATCGAAAGTTCTTGTGGGAGTAATTTTTTCTCCAAATGACTTCGCAGCAACATTTATTTATGTGGAACAGTAGAAAGTAGTTGATAATGAAGAAAATATTACTTTACATCCTAATTGAGAGTGCCTATTAGAAAAAAAATCTCCGCATACAAAACCGCAAGGCAATATTACTTCACCTTGTATGTGACTTGATTTTTGGCACAAGGTTATTTGGAGAAACAGAAAATAACATTATAAATACTTTTTGTACCGGTTTATCGAAAAGTTTTCGTAAGAACCCCATTGCGGATAAAATTTCACATGGCCAAATCTGCAAGAATAAGCCAGTTAATAATATATTGCTTCAATTGATAAAAACATAGGTACCCGGTTTTACATAATATGCGGCCCTAGGTGCCGATGTGGGCTCTATTGGCCCTTGACCAAAAATTTTTGACGACCAGTGTACTAAACTATTTATATTTGAAGATCTAGAATCCTACTAGGTACTAGGTTCATGCATAACTATCTTTGAAATTGCCCAGACTTATTTTAAAGTGCAAGTTGATCTTAAATATATATTTTTTATAAGTTTATACTTACATTTTTGTAAAATCTTATTCATAAATTATATTTTCACATCATAACTTTGTCAAAAACATGTCGCAACCACACATTCCTGGTCCACTGGTCCTGCTGTAGTGACTCGAGAACTTATTAAATATTGAGCCTACTTCGTACGATCCTAAAAGAATCTTGATCCTTGCCTCGGCCTATTTCGTTATTTTCTTATGAGCTCCTGGTATATTTCTCCTGTCCCTGTATTCAACTGAATCTTGGATGAGCTTATTGTATCATTTATTATGTCATTTAAACATTTTGTTTTTGAAAAGGACCCGTTGGGTGTATTTAGATGGTTTGTGTTGATGTTGTTTTCTCAAATTGACGTCAAAACGTAAAGTCGTTTTGATATTGTTTCTATAATCCTATTTTATTTTTTTTAACAGCTTTTTCAAAACACATACTCATAAAGCAGCCTTTACTGCACCGTTTTCAGAATTTAGATTTAGGTAAGTAATGACAATTACCGCACAAGTGCTTTTTACTTTACATATTCTTTTCTTATTTTTAATACACTCCAAATATTTCAAATGCATAGGACCATTATGTGTACATATTTTGGCTTTGCGTTTATGGCAGAATATCTACTAAATTGTTTTTAGTTTTTTTATGGTATTTTGTGAATTTATAACAACAAATATAGTTGAAACAATTTATCTTAATGGATGAAATACAAAGCAATAAATGCTAGAAAACAATAAACGTAATTAAATGTAAATATCGAACGAAATCAATCCTATGAAACAAGAAAATCAAAAATACAATCTCTACAAAACCAACAATAAAATAATCAAATAAAATCTGAAAGGTGACCCAATAAGAAATCGCGGCGTAAATAACAAATGCTAAATTAAAAACCAGCAGCGTAGCTACGTACCGTAGCTGTGCCGGCGTAGCTCCGTAGCGGGGTTACGGCGCGTAGCCCGGGAGCGGTCGGCGACCCCTGGCCGTGAACGGGGCGCGCCGGGCGAGCACCGCAGCCGCTCCCCTCACTACCCCTCTCACTCACCCTCTCTCCCCCTTCCCCTCCGCGCAAGGAGCACGTGCGCACCACACTGCTACCCTTATAAACAGGTTGATTTATCAAGAATTGATTACAATAATTATAATAGAGTAAAAAGCGAACAGATACCATCTAAACCAATAGGAACTAAGACAAAATTACGAAAAATATATTTTTTCTCAAACATGCTACGATATGCAACCATATCTTGCAAAAGCTTCTTTAGGATTAATGGTAATTGCAGTACAATATCAGAGAGCGACCCGCAACGTTTTATCCGTCCGCTCGAGCGCTCAAATATGAAATTTCATATTATGAAATTTCATATTTGGGCATTGCAGCAGCTTTTAAATTTCCCGAGACCCTATCTCTTCTTCCTCCGTCGCTTCGACTATAACTGTGCTCAATCACATGCTCCGTAGCGACGATAAGTAACAGCAAACAATCAAAATTTCACAAATATATATTAGTTTGTATTTGGATTATGAACTTTTTTTTTTACATCCATAATAAAATATAGTCGCATTAAAAACAAACAGCAAAACTAAATCACCATGTATTTTATAGATCACGTCGAGAATCGCACACAAAAACAATCGCCCAGTTTCCATCGAAGCCTGGATTTAACTGCGCATGTGTGCGCCACACCCCCGGTTCCGTACACGGCGGCACGCACACACCGATAGCCTTCTAGGTAAACTGTACAGCAGTGTGCACGCGAGACGTGTAGAGACGAGTTGAATATACAGTAGTGTTAGTGGAAAATGTATGCGACTTCCGCATACAATATTGGTGTCACGCACACAAGCCAGCTCTACTTCCCGCTACTGTGTATCTACGAGGGGCTGTATGTGGGCGTAGGGTGCATCGACTTTGCTCCGGCCGGTACAACGGCCGGGCCTGATTTATATCTCTTCCTGAAGGCTCGCGTGCTATTGTGACGTACACCGATTTATATATGGAATCTAATATATCTACTGTATCGGGAAGTCGTTAGCGAATCATTTTCAGAGTATTAATACCAAGTAGTAATTACTTTTAGAAGTATTTCTTATTCTTTGGATGAAAAGTCGATATGGCATAGCTTGGGAATGGTGCATTCTGCACTTTGAAGTTTTGACTGATCATTATAGAAACTTATTGCAGCATCCTAAATAAATCTATGTATCAAGTTATGTTACTTACTTATATGAATGATTATAATGATTTGTCTAACGTAGGAACTCGTTTCAAACTTTACGCTTCACATGAGAATAGTGGTTCCCATTGTAAGAATGGTTGTCTAAGGATTACATTTTTTTTAATACCACTGAGGTTACAGTTGTTACAACTGTGTTACAAAGTTACTACCCTACTACTAAGTATAGAGATATAAAAATAATTATTCATAATATGGCCTATACGTTTGAATTCGCACTTCTTTGAAAAAGCTGCTGATTTGCATGCCATAAAAACTTTAAGGTATGTACTGTACCCAATGCCCGTATTTATAATTGTTTTTTAATTGAGGACGTCTCAAAATATGAAAGTTACTTCAATTTTATTGAGCTCCACAGTTTCCGAGTATGATATGCTCTACTTGATTGATTCATGCTTAGTTTAGACGCGTGCCACGAGGCCTGGCTAGCAAGCAGTCCGGGAGCGGCCCAAAAAGCAGTCCTGGAAGCATTCCGGGACGCAGCTTGGCGCGCGTCTGCAGGCGAGCAGAGGCGTGCAACCCGTTTATACACTTAAGTTCGGGTTTGTTTCCGTTTAATGTCTAGTTAAACGGAAGCGTGTGAACATACCTTTATACTCAACAATACAAAACAAAAATTAGCAAAAACATACCAAAACATTATACCAAAGAATTAGAAGCGAATAAATGCATCGTTGTCCTCTTGCATAACAGCAGAAAGTAATGCAATACTTTCAACACATAATATTATTATATACGTATAATATTATAATATTTCCCAATCCTAGATAAACTGCGATAAGTAAGGATTGAACAAGAAAATTTATCATTACATAGTTATTATATATGGTATTTTTCGATTATTATAAGTTTATTAAAGTAAGTTTTTTATTTTACTGTATATTGAATCGATGAAACTGTGGGATATTGTATCTCTGCAACTCCTAACCTAATGTGTGTGGGTGTGTGTGTGCGTCGTACGCTCTAGCACCTTAAAATATGAACCAATTGCAATAGACATTGATATTTCAACAAATACTGTAATTTTCTATCTTCTTTGCATATAATTTTTTCAAGCAAATTTTAAAGATTTTAAAGATATCATATGTTTAAAATCTTTAAAATTTGCTTTAAAAAAATATATGCAAAGAAGATATAATACACCACACGATCAATATTATATCATCATTATTTGTTACTCAAACATGCTCAAATATTTCCGAATTATGTTCGAAAATAAAATACTGAAAACAAGTAGTAGAAAGATTGGTAAAAATTCAAAAAAATTACTTCATGGACACCAGTAAGTTAGTATATAGGTATTTACGATTCAGATAAGTGTTTAAATTTTTAAAATGTATTTAAAATAAAGTTATTAAGGACGTACCTAAGTCCCGTAGAGTTCTTCGTGGATTCCTTTTTCAAACTTCGAATGGGCTAAAGGCGTAGCACGAATTGAAAAATATTAAAAGCCTGAGAAAGCAAAGGCTGGGCGTTACGGGTTTAAAACCGAAGTTTTATTTTACTATTTTAATATAAATAATTAAAACAATTTGAAAATTATTTCAGGTTAAGAAAATATGAAAATTGAGTTTAAAGCTCCATTGACCATTAACAACTTACTGCTACTAAAGTCAAAAGTTACATTAATGCTTAATATACGGATATGTAAATAACTTTTCTTATTATTGAAATACTGTTTTAATATCCTCGCTTTATATAAGTTCAGTCCTCTGCCGGAATGGCTTCGCTGGTTTCGTATTTTCTAACTCACCATTTCAGCTTATTTTGGTATACTCACATAAACCTCCTCCATGCCACTGTACCAATTGCTTACTTCCCGGCCTTTAAAGTAATGTACTATTACAAAATAACTCAGAAAATGGCACCTCTTGAACATAGAGATTGTATACAAAGTTATATAATTAACAAAACACAACCTTTACCTGCCCTTGCCCTTTCTTAGCAATAACAAAACTGACAGTGTTAAAGTCACCACGAGAAAGTCGTAGTATACCGTTAATAACTAAGTACAAATAATAACTAATTACACATAATAACTAAGTACATGTAATAACTAAGTTCTTATAATAATTCTCCTTTATCATTCGTTTTAAATACAATTCTCGAGTTTCACATTTCTTTTTTATTATAGTAATAACTACTTAGCAGAATGTGTGAAATCACCAAATAAAGTACCTAAAAGGTAAGAAAAACAAAATATTATAACTAAAGATGAAACAGACTAATTACTAACAACTTGAAACAATATCAGTATTTTGACAAAACGCTCTTAAAATCTGTTTCAAGAATCAATTAGTGTATTTTTCTTGCGAAATTAATTGCCTGTTTTTCTATGTTAAATTTATATTGCTATTTTGCAATATTTTTATAAAGATTCCTAGAATCTCCTAAAGGTAGGATCTCTGTAATCTCAATCTGTAATCTTAAAGCCTCTAGTAAATCCTTTTGCAACACAGCTACTATTAAGGGCTTCTTACACACAAACAGGCATTCAAAAAACCCTTTTTAACTATGTTCATACTTTAAAAAATTTACATAGACATTGTTTATATTGTATCGCGACGTGAACACAAAGTGCATGCAAAATTGCAACACGATCCCGTGACGAAATGCAGGTAAGGTAGGTTAAAGGTATTGCAGGAATCTAATTATTTTATTTCTACTGAAAATCCAACTGGGCCGGAACAATTTTCAGAAGGAAGCCGATAGGAGGATCAATCTAGGGTGGGTAGCATTTGGTAAGCTTCGTCAAGTCTTCACGTCGCCTATACCGCAGAGTGTGAAGACGAAATTCTTTGACCAGTGAGTCCTACCTGTCATTATTTATGTCGCCGAAACGTGGACTTGTGGAGTGTCTCTTAGGGATAGAATCCGAAATGAGGACATTCGGAAGAGTACTAAAGTTACCGAGATAGCTCGCAGAATTAGCAAGCTAAAGTGGCAGAGGGTTAGCCAAATCTGTCGGAGGACCGATAGACGATGGAGCAGACGTGTCCTAGAGAGACCTCGTATTGGAAGGCGAACCGTGAGACGCCCCCCAGCCAAATAAAGGCAGCATAGAGGAGGCTTATGGCCAGCAGTGGACCAATATGATGATGAATTATTTTATAAAAGGAATTGTTCAAACTTATGACCACGTCTTCTTTCTACCATCGCACCGCTCACCATCAAAATCAACATTAAAAAATAATATTACACAAAAAGTATAATGTAAATCATCACCCCACTGTCTGTTTTCAAATTTTATTTCAGTATTGATCCCACTATTAGTTCTGATTGCTTTAAAAATATAATAATTGGTCTATATACGTATGTTTAAAAAATTAATCATGATTTTCGTATATGTATTTTATGGTTCTGTATACAATTGGTGCTTCACTGTGCTTAGTTTATAGGTCAATTAAAAAATAAGCATAACTTTTATAACCAACAAAAAAATATTGTAAATTAATTTGTATGAACTGTAAGCTATTAAATAATATGAGACCCGCGTTTTTGCACTGTTACAATTAGAGTTACAATTCTTGCTAGAAGTTTTTGAATTTAACGTGAAGCGTTTCAAAGAAATACCTTTGTACCCTCCACCTCTTACCTAACAAGAATTCTTATGTATCTATGCTAAGTAGGTTTAAAACAAAATAAAGCGTTTCTCTGAATTTCAGCTTTTTATAAAATTATTTTTATCATAAAGGAGCTTAATGTGTTAGTGACAATATAATATTAAGTGACAATATTTTATTAAGTGACAATATAATATTAAGTGACAATAACTATCACGTTACTAGCCTTCATAAATCTTCACAAGTACACAGTACTTGTTGCAAAATCAATTCACCTGAGAAGTAAAGTAAAAATTGAACAAATAAAATAAAAAACTAGATGGGACATAATAAACAATAACTGGTACATAATAACAATAAATAAAAAAAAAAATCATGTCAGGACTTTGAGTTGATCGTAGATGATACTAGGTTAAAAACGAATCTAGAGGTGACTATAGCTTCTGATTTTTTTTAGCAGTATTCCATTCATAATAACTGAACATCTTAACTCAAGTCCGAATCGGAATCCGAACGAATGTTCCTGAATGAGAAGTTCCCTTTGTATTTAAAAAGATAAGTCCTATGGATATCATTAATACATTTAAAACATTTGAAATAAAAAAACACCACAGACCTTTGAGGACTTTCCGCAAAAAGTATAAAATAAAATATGTTTCCTGATGAGATAAAACTTAGCAAAGTCATACCTCTGTTTAAATCAGGTAATACAAACAGATCCTAATAATTTTTGGCCTATTTCAATATTATTCATACTCAGTAAAGTTTACGAAAAAATCTTACTTCAAATCTTTAGCCATTTTTGTTTTAATTAATTACTTGGTAATAAACTTTATGAAAAGCCGTTCGTCAACCGATGCAGGAGGCACTATTAAAAAGAACGGGTTGCACTCCGGGCATAAATTAAAACATACCAGCTATTTACTTCCCATCACTTCATATACATATTTATTTATTATAAATAATAATGATTGTTTATTTACTTTTTTGACGCTGCATATTTGACATCTCAATCTGTCATAGAATTGAAATTTCATATCAAACCTCCCTGTACTACTCATAATCACCATATACTAAAAATAAAAACTAACCTAATTTAAATAAAGGTCACGTGTCCTGACGCCAGTTCCGTCTTACGAATTTTAAAGCTATGAATAACTAAATTTAAATCTATTATCAAACAGCAACTTTGTAACAAAGCATACTACAAAAATTCAAACTATATAAATGCTAGACATCCATAGGGCTTCAGATGCTCAATAACAGGTCGCATAGGTAAACCAAATTAAAATTAAAATAATATAATTGTATGGTATAAAATAACAATATAATATGTTTAAATTGTGTTGTTTTTATTATATACATATATTTTTTTAACATTGACTTTAATTTTTCTTTTATTGATGTTTGTATTTGTAGTGATGTGTATTTAGTTATGTTAGTAACTAAATATACTCTTTAAAAAGAGTAACTATCGAGTTTCTTGCCGGATTCTTTTTTGCATAAATCTACTTTGTGACCAGGATTTTACGATTCGAAAGTGTTTGTAAATACCTAATTTAAATAAAAAAATTACTCTGACTTTTACTTTACTGTTCCGAAACTTTGGTCTAGGACGATTTGGGCCATAGTTTCTCACGCGAGCCCAGTGGGGTCTGTGGATTTCACATGCTACTTTTCTACATATAACCTGCATATGATATTTTTCTTCATCGATTGTCCTCAGAATGCAAAGAAAACGCTATGCCACTATCGACTAGTCATCGTCGTGGTTTCAACCGGAAGATGTCCACTGCTGAACGCAGTCCTCCCCATATGTCTCCATAACGGCCGATTCCGCGCCCATCGGCTTCCCGCGGGTCTAACCAGGACGTCTCTCCACCTTGTAGGAGACCGCTCTACGCTGCGTCTTCCAATCCGTGAGCTCAACTCTTTTCTTCCCCATCGGTTATCCGTTCGACGAGCGATGTGGCCTGCGCAGTGCCACTTCAGCTTGCTAACTGTTCGAGCTTCCTCTATTAATTAATACCATTAATATTAGATTATAAGAAAAAAATAAAACGATTATAACAATTTTAACAATGTGTACAGGTATTTTATTTTCCAAATGTACCAAATATTTCACCATAAGTAATAGGAAAACTAAAATGGTTAATTGGCATAATTCTAAAGGTCTAGTTCTACACCGTGTCCGGAATCAATGCCCAGACGAGTAAATAGAGTGACCTTTATCACGGAAGAACATTGAAATCATTTAGTTAAATGACAAAAATGTACTAGTGCCACCTGCCAATGTTTCAAAAGCATATTTCTCAGCACCTTAGCTTGCAGAGAAAATAAAAATATTCATTTTCTAAAGGAAAAATCGATCAGTTTATGAAAAGAAAAAAATAACATGTAACAGTTGTAATAACGATTTATTTTTCAGAAAAGTTAAATCCTAACAAATATATATTTGTTAAACTCTGTTTGTTAATTCGAATGCTTGTTATTTGCTTAAATTCGCTTATTGCTTATCCCAGAAAATTCTATGTTTCCTGCAGGAATAACTATAACCAATTTGTTTATATGTTATTGCTTAAGATCGCTGCAGAGCAACCAATTGAATTGAAATTTTGCTACTAGATTGTTCAAGGGACGTCAAAGGACATATTTTTACTCCGGAAAATTCAATAATTCTTGCAGAGCTCGACCGCGGCTACGATATATAGCTTAACTTAAGCTATAGCTTGCTTTAGCAAACTTCTTTATAATCAAGGAGTTTTTGTAAAAATCAAATCAAGGAGTTTCTGTAATATAGCGAGCGAAGCCGCGGGTAAAACCTAGTACAGTATAATGTAGTTTAATGTTACTTGCTCTTCTGTAACCCAAATATCCGTTATTGTTTAGGAAACAAGCTCTTTAAACTTCTCTGCCTAAAAGTAACATTCTCTTTAAAAATAAAACAAAACGGTACGTTAAAGACAGTATACAAATCCTTTATTGTTTTTATTAGATTTTAGTGACGCTGTGCCAACAGGGACGTAAAACATTGTTTTCTACTTAGATCAAAAACAAAGTGAGGGTTAAATCCCTGCAAGAAATAAAAGAGTATAAAAGCAAATAAAAAAACACCTTCCGACGGCGAGTGAGATCAAAACAATCACTCCAACCCCTGCCTATTAGCTAAGTGTACTATAAACGCTATAGCTCTAAACACACAGACAGACTGGCGGATCTGTCTGCAGTGAAAATGCGACTAATTAAATATTCAGTACCTTCTGGTGAAGAGGGGTCTGGCGTTAAAAATACAAGATTTAGGGCCCTTGTATGAAAACTCTGGCAAAAATATAATCAGTTTTTTAGAACGATTCAGGTTTATCGGTACTTGAGATCATAACTGCCCATAGTCATAGTTCTTCTTATTTTATGATTATAACCGTCCCCCTTCGTCCTTTAATGCTCTCTACTTTGGTGATTATAACGACGACAAGTGTGCGTATAGCACTATCGTTTAAATCTCTTTTAGGGCTCCGTAGCCAAATGGCAAAAACAGAAACCTTATGACGTGTTCATGTCCATCCTATGCCACAGCCTTATATACCTACCTTTTGCCGTTTTTGCATCTATTATGATGAAAATTTGGGAGGAAGATGTATTGTGTTAACTGCCATACAGTTCTCTAATGAGATTCAGAAATAATTGTTTAAGGTTAGCTCTCTTTAATTGAATGTAACTTAATATTAACCTGCTGCTGCTTTTCGTACCTTAGAATCCCGCTCACTTCGCCCTTGAGTTCAATCTTAGAATCCTTTTCTTGCTCGGTGTTTAATATATAACAACTTTGTAGCCTTGAATAACAAATAACTATTTGCCGTTATAGGCTGTCAAAGTTGGAATATGTGTGTCCCTTCCCCCTCTAACTTTTAATTCACGTAGAATAAAATTTATATCTACGAAAATTATCTTGAACAAAATCGGTTCATAAGTTTTTCAGTTATCCGCAATAATTCCCATTGTACGAAACCCTAACTTAATGTGTGTACTACACACACTTGTCCGAGTTTAAGATATATTTTTATTAAAGATAGCTGTTATCCTCAACCCCTAATAGATTCCCAAAACAACGTCACGGTCCTAAATGAGAATTTAAAAATCCCTACATTATGGTCAGTCCAGACAAATAGATCACCTAGGACACCAGCGTTTGGAAACGTATCAGAAGTGGTTATAATTGTTGATCGATAATGATAATTATATACAAAGATCTCGTCAACATTCATAAAACTTAAAACCTGTGCCAATTTCTGTGAAGCGTACGTATTCATGGTAAAGCAGTTATAAATAAGCAATCCCTGCACATCAATCGGAAATTTCCATTAGTCTGACATTTTGTTCAATATTTTAGTATACCTTTAATTTACTGGTTACAAAACTGACTTCATTATTTTAGTACACCAATAAAATTAAAATTTATCTGTAGTATCAAAATAAAAAATAATTATTACAATACTAGAATTAATTATTTATTACTATGCAAGAATTAATTATTTTTTAAGAAGGTAAGGCTAACTAAACTGTGACACTGAATACTAACCAAATGAGTCTTTAGAATTTTTATTTACTGTGCGCAAATCAACCAACTAACTAAACTGGGGTAATTCATACATTTTTATTTAAAAATTGCGGATGTTCGTACAAACTTCCAACCCCTATTTGACCCCCTCATACATTTTATAAACTAATTCAATAAAAATCTGAGCAGTTATAACTACTTACCATTGGGCGGACCGTTAGCTTGTTTGCCAGCTTATTAGTATAAAGAAAAAATCTTTCAAAAATTGTCAGACGGCAGTCATTATTTTCGTAAAGCTAAACCTTTCAATTTTCATTCAAATTGGTCATAGTGGGTCTCTAGGCAATGATGCGACAGATGAGTTGGCAAAGAGAGGATCGGACACTAAAATAATGGGACCTGAACCAATTGTACCGATACCATTCATCCAACTCAAAACATGGTTATGTGACAGAACCTTACAACAACACAACAAACAGTGGGCAGAACAGACAGACTGCAAACAAACCAAGAATGTTCTTACATCCTTGGACGCAAATCTGTCGCACAAACTGTTAAAACTTAGCAGGAAAAACCTACGCTACATAGTTGGCATAATAACAGGTCACTGCCCGCTAAACAGGCACTTTTTCAATATCGGCGTCACTGACAGTCCTCTATGCAGGGGCTGTATGGAAGCCGAGGAGACACCGTCTCACGTGGTTCTTCATTGCAAAATCGTGAGCGACCAACGGACAAAGAATCCACAAACCATGAGAGAGGCGCTGAATAACATCAGATGCCTCCTTAACTTTTAGATGGAGCTGGGATGGTATGAATAACCAATGACAGGTATTGGTTACCTACGTACAATTATGAGGCTAAGTGCGGAAAACATAAGTCCAACTAACTAACTTGAACCATTCTCAGAAGACACCCTATAGACCGGGAGACAGTGACACAAAATATTGGGTCATTTGTACCAGTATGGCGGTTCTTCAGGGGTCTACGTAATGACGAAAAGAAAAATGATGGTCATAGCGCTGGTACCGGCGGCCCAATCGCGTTGGCGTTGGTCGAACGTGTCGGATAAATTAAGAGTGTCGAACGATTTGTTCCACAAAAATCCTTGTATTTTCCGATAGTCCATAAAAAAAAGTAGGCGCTAGCGTAATGCCATACTTCTCCGGTGTCACTTACAGCCCGCCATACTGACGCGAACACATAAATTAAAAAAAAAACAATTTCACCATTTGTACCATGCTAATTTTTGCACAGCTAATCATCCTCGAGTTTCCAGCAATTCACGAACGCTACCATGCCATACTTTTCGGACGGTTCCAAATGGCCGCCATACCGCCCGCAAGGAAGTAAATTTTTTTTTTGCAAAACGATTTGTACCACCCTGAATTTTTTTTTTCAACAGTTTCCGTTCGACATTCTTAGGCTGGGTGCACTGCGGTCCAGCGGTTTGTTTTTTGTCAATAAAAAACATTTTTTTTAAACATGCAATAATAATCTTTATGATGAAATTCTCAAATATAAAAAAAGAGCTAAGAGCTAATTTCAAGAGCTAATTTTTAAAATTTGTATTAAGGTCTTCAAGTAAAAAATATACGACATTTATAGGTTAGGTTTGACCAAGTCAAAGTTAAAATATTTTTATTTGTATTATTTGTTTTAATTGTATTACTTGAAATGTCCATGGCAGCTTGTTTTGAATTTAAAATGGATCGATTTAAGTCGGGCGATAATCAGATGTCACACAGTAAACCAAAATGATAAATAATGATGAAGATAATATTATGATTATTTCATTACTTTCTTTAGGGAACCCTGTAAATTAAGAAGAACATTGGCAATAACTTAATTTCAGTGAGTCATCCTCGTCAAACAGTCGGCAAAGGCTGAACGGCGGCGCCTGACGCTAGTCAATATTTGTTGTGTGTTGTGATCTGCGCTCTGTAACTGAGAAGCGGTAAAGCTGTCGTCCAGATAAACATAGATAGGTAGCTGCGAGTAACACTGACTGACAACGCACATCGTAAACCCAAGGGTCTGGATTAAAAGTATTAAATAAATATGGAGTACTTCATAAGGCGTGAGGGAAATATCACTAAAACAGGATTTTTTTAAAAATTATTCCCATTGGGGGTTTTATTTATTTAAACCTCTTCGGGCCTAATGGGTTTAAATAGGGAGTAAACGTTCATATATAAGTTAGTAATTTTTAACCCCCAACGATAACAGAGGGATGTTGTAAGTTTGTCGGATGATCCGATTTTGACTTATTTTTTGATCTAAAGAGTTCTTAGCTATAGTTTAAGTAATTCCTCCCATGCGTTGTCCACTTCGGTCCCGTGTGACAATAAGAACTGACATAGACAGTCCGAATTATGGAATCTGTAAAAAACTTGCTTAACCCACAAACAAATATTCAGTTCCATTACAAATTCTCTGAATGCTATTTAAAAGTACCGTGTAGTAAGTAAATCTTGCAGTGGATTACGGGCTCAAGCAAGCAAGTTGCAGTCTATCGCTTCCAAAGGGCCGACACGCAATGTTTGCCTTGCAAATGTTCGCAGATGCGACTTCAAAACATTCCCCAGGGAACGATCAATACCCCCTCCGACACCTGCTTCCCGGATCACATCAATACGATCCACTAACGACTCAAAAGGTAAAATTAATATATATTACCTAAGTGAATAATAACCAAGGAAGCCTTAAGGTATTCTTTATTTCCTCTTTGTACAAAACACATTTTAGAAATGTTACAAATCAATTATTTATAACTAGTTATAAGCTACGTTTGGAACGTATCTTATCTAGAATATACTCTGTAAGTTGTAGATTAACGGCAGTCTAACATCTGAAAACGCTACTTTGCGTGATGACTATAAAATTTTCCGCATTCTTCAAATGTTTGTTTATAATATGGTTGTATTATTATCCTGATTATGAATAAGATGCGCATTAATTAATCTACATTATATCTACCGACTGACTGTCCGATTGCTATATAGGTATTAACGCACAACGCAAACTACTGATGAGTCCAAAGACTTAAAATGTTGTACAGAGGTTCCTATTATTACGTAGGCGATCATTAAGGATTTAACAACATTTATCCCCTATGGTGTAAAATGGGTTTGGAATTGTGTAAATCCGTCATTTTTAGTAGTTGGCCTTAAGATTAAAAATAAACATGAGTGATTCACTTTTTTTTAATATCCCTATCTCCTAGAGGGCAAAATAGAAGATGAAAATTTGTATAATAATTCCGATATTTTTGTAGGTAAATCCATAAACAGTTAAGTAAAAGCTTTCTTTTTTGAAAAGTCCACGCGGACGAAGTCGCGTGAATAAGCTAGTTTACTATAAAACGTTTACGCAGTAATTAATGAACATTACTGGTATAGGATTCTTGAGCTTTGATTGATGAATAGTTGTCAACCATCGACAAACTAACGACGGCTATATACCGGATAACAACCAAACTTGACGAACACATAAGAGGGCCTCAACGTGAATATATATTATCACATCATTTTTTAGGGTTCCGTACCTGAAAGGTAATTAGGAACCCTATTACTAAGGCTCCGCTGTCCGTCCGTCCGTCCGTCTGTCACCAGGCTGTATCTCATGAACCGTTATAGTTAGACAGTTGAAATTTTCACAGAAGACGTATTTCTGTTGCCGCTATAACAACAAATACTAAAAAACAGAAAAAAATATTTAAGTGGGCTCCCATACAACATACGTGATTTTTTGCTAGTTTTTGTAGATAATGGTACGGAACCCTTTGTGCGCGAGTCCGACTCGCACTTGGCCGATTTTTTAGCTTTATAGTTACTCTCCCCTCTCCATCTCCAAGAGCATTGGGATCCTTGGTGTCGACATCTCCAGCGATGTTCAGTTCCGAGATCATTTACAAGATAAGGTAAAGCTGGCGTCCAAAAAACTTGGTGTACTCAACAGAGCGAAGCAGTACTTCACGTCGGGGCAAAGGTTGTTACTTTACAAGTCGCAAGTTCGGCCCCATATGGAGTACTGCTGCCATCTCTGGGCAGGTGCACCCGGATACCAGCTTGACCCTTTTGACTCGGTTCAACGACGGGCTGTGAGAATTGTCGACGATCCCAAACTCACTTGCGGTATCGAGCCCTTAAGTCTGAGGAGAGACTTTGCCTCACTGTGTGTGTTCTACCGCTTGTACAATGGGTTGTGTTCTGAGGAATTGTTCGAAATGATGCCCACGGCTACTTTCTACCATCGCACCGCTCGCCATCGGCAGGGAATTCATTCTCACACTTTAGAACCTAAATGGTCGCGTACAGTGCGGTTTCAGAGAAACTTCCTCCCGCGAACGCTTAAGTTGTGGAATGAGCTCCCTGCCAAGGTTTTCTGCAAGGACTACAGTATGGAGTTCTTCAAGAAAGAAGTTATTAGATTTCTGAAGGGTCGGCAACGCGCAAGTGATACCCCTGGTGTTGCAAGCGTCCATAGGCTACGGTGACCGCTTACCATCAGGCGGGCCGTAAGCTTGTTTGCCACCTTAGTGGTATAAAAAAAAAAAAAAAAAAAAAAAAAACTTAAAATTTCATGAAATAAATTATGTTCCCGCTACAAGTTGATAAGGGGGTTATGAATTAAAGATAGAAAAACGAGAGGTTTGGCCGTTATTATTTTTAAAGCGATGTTTCAACAGATATCTTAAAACAAACACAGTAACTTACTAGTTTAAGAATGTAGAAAGCCATGTTATATTTTTCCAGTCAAAAACTTGCAATAGGAAAGTGGAATCAATTGTAAAAACGAGCAGAAAACTGCGCATACGTGTAGGGCGCAGCCTTTTAAGAGATGCTCTATCTGCACCGTAGTTCGCTATGTAGATGCTCTATCTGTACAGTAGTTCGCTATGTAGATGCTCTATCTGTACCGTAGTTTACTAAGTTCATGACTTTTGAATTTAGAACATTTTACATTATAAAACTAACTGTTGCAAGTTTGATATAAAAAAACCACTTTAAATTAGTAATCATTATAACATTAAATATTAACTAACGTATAATATCAATAAAGCTGATTTGCTTAACTTGCTCAACTGTACCCATGTAGCTTCTACCCTTAGTTTATATCTCCAAATATGATATCAGGAACACGAACATCCTCATCATCACTGACATGGGTTTTTTGAAGTGAAAACTTCTTTAGCGGCGTTGTGCACTTTTTTTGGTATGGGTAAAAAATGATAAACTCTCGTGGAAATTCGTAAGACGGAAACCGTAATGCCACGCCTATTATAATTTTTATTTTTAGTATTCGCGATTATGAGTAGTACAGGGAGGTTGGATATGGAATTTGAATTCTATGACAGATTGCGATGTCAAATATACTACGTCAAAAAAGTAAATAAACGAACATTATTATTTCTTGACAATGTCAAAGACATGTCTTGTGACATATTTGAGTGTTAAGCGCGAATCGTGTGTAAAGGTTTTCACTTCTGCCAGCAATCCCGGAGTGCAACTCGTTTTTTTTTATATTGCCGTATAACTTAACTTTAGATATTTTTCTTCGGTAAAATTTTTTTAAGGGGTTCTTACTTGCATGTGTTGCAAGGCACAGAGAAAATAAGATATTTGCGCTATATGTGTGATGGAGACGATTAATACAAGGAACGAAATGTTTTATTTCTCAGGGCTTTCTCGGTGTAAACCACCACTAACCACAAACTGTTTTTTAAACTTGGACTTGAATACGCGTACGCGACGGTTTACGTTACAAAATGTTACCTGCAATAAAAAATCATGTTTCTTTCCATGTGTCATAATCTCGTAAAAAAATGTACAAGGCCTTGTACCGCGTACTGAACACTACAAATCTTGAGGTTCTCGTATACGGTTGGCAACCTTGCTACATAATGTTGGTGGATGGTGGTTTAATGATGTTTGTGCTTCAGCCACGTTTTTAGATGACGTAAATAGTTTGACAAACCTACGTAATCTAGACCAATTTCCTATTGTTTACCACTGATTTCATGAAATCAGGCTAACTTCCATAGTAAAAAACATTATCTTTTTATGTTACGTAATTATTTTAGGCTTCCTCCATTTCCTTCGAAGTTTTGTATTTTTATCCTTATGCAACCAGTATGATCCTATTGTCTTTAAGAAAATATCATGACGTATTTTTCTTTGACGTCCACTTTTCCAAGAAAAAAAGTAAAATGTTAACCTTAAAAATAAAATGCCTCCCAAAGAGAATATAATATACTACGTAAGAATGCCTTCTGCATTGGTCATATGGATTTCAATAGTTGTTCCGCTGACCTTAAATATATATTGACGAGTAAGTCCTAGATTATTTAAAATGGTGTGAACTTACACCAGATAGGTGTTTTTTATATAGCGAATGTAGTTTTGATTTTTGACTACCGCACCGGGTCAAAAATGTTTGGTTGCAGAAATTCAGTTTTTAAAAAGTACATAAAATATAAGCGAAATTCAAAATAATAAAACGGTCAGTTCGATTGTGACAACACACCCATTAGCAGATGCACTTCTTACAGTATTCTTACACTTAGTTACAACACAGTTCGTATTTATACACTTGTTTTTGGTCTCGTACCAAAATTTATTAAGTAAAAATGACAAATTTATAAGTAACTTAACATTTTTGGACCAGGTTTTATCGTTTACATAGACTTTCACGTCAATAATATAGCGCTACAACCCCACAATTTACAGACCCAAGCGAATACACACATAGGTATTTGGAGATACAATTGCTGTCGCGCTAAGACCCGGATTAAATACCAATGTGCGATAGGGACAACTGCGCCTCGACAAATTTTACTTAGACATAATCAACAATATCCGTGTTTTGTGGTCCCCACTTTTCTCCTCTAAATATTAACCATATTGTATTGAAATAACTTATTCTGAAAGTTAATGATTTATTCTAGGTATCTATGTTTTGTTTACTTAAAAATTAGTTTACATATCTGTACAGTGCCCGTCTGAAAATGACATAAAAAAGAGGCAATTTTTTATACTTTTGCTGGGCGGGGCAAAATTCTTTTTGAAGCCTATAAAAACGTGCCTTGTACGAGTACATTTTAACGCTTAATTTTTTACTTATTCGAATTATCTTCAAAAAAACATACTATTTTCTAATTTAAAATGTCACATGTCACTGTGAATCAGGGCAATACAAGTACGGAGGTACGTAGGAAGTATGGAGAAAAGCAGCCTGATATTCCCGTTTAAATCCATGTGATATTTTAAATGTTCATATTTATACAAAATATTGCTGTTTTATTAAGCAATTAATTTATTATCGTTATTGAACTATGTTGCCAACATTGATTAACAAATATACAAAAAAAAATACATGCATACCCATTAAAACATTGCTTTGCATCGTTTACTCCCTAAGGACCAACAAAACAGCACATTCGCTATAAATTTCTGCATTTCTTCAAATGTTTTATATTAGGTATGATTATCCTGCCGGATTATGAATAAGATATTCATTAATGAATCTATATAATATCTACCAACTGACTGTTATATCAACGCGCAGTCTTAACTATTGGGTCTTAAGACTTGAAAATTTGTACAAAGCTTTGTACTAAGAAGGCAATTTACGAAATTCATCCTCTATGGCGGTAAAATGGGAGTTGAAAATTTGTATGGAAATCCGTAATTTTTGAAGCTAAATGCGTATTAATTGGAAGTTGGCCTTAAGGTTATAAATAAAGATACGTGTTTTACTATTTTTTAAAGACGCGGACGAAGTCTCGGTAATAAGCTAGTTTACTATGAAACTTTTCGCAATAAATTTATGAATATTAACTTGTATAAATGATTCTTTATCTTTAATTGATTAATAGCTGTCAACCATCGACAAACTTAGGTACATATGATAACTGCCACACTTAAAGAACACATAGCCCTTTAAACATTTAAGTACATAGATGCTCTATTTGTACCGTACTTCGCTATGCTCATTGAGGTCGACTCGGCAATTCTGATTGATGGAGACAATAACCTTTGTCTTCGGCACAACTTTCGGGAAGTTTGCTACAAAAGTGGTTGAACCGTATTTAGGTCGGAGAGAGACTTGACACCGAATTTGTAAGCCAAGGATTCTCACGCTCCGTTCAATGAACTTTACCTCGATCAGGGGGTGGTAAAGGTATGAAAACAAAATGTATTCAGTTTCTTTTTTGGTTACTAGTTATAATTAGTTTTTGTTGATATTTTTTTAGTAAAGGGATGTCAATGACCTCGACCTCGTTTTAACCCTCCGTGACCCTAATGTACTAAGGTACCATGAAACGCGAATAATACAATTCACTAAGGGTGGTATTTAAACTCTGTTTAGAACTATAATAATAGAACTGGGTGTATAATAAATATAGCTTTTAGTTTGACTCGTCATCGGTTTGTGTCGTCTTTAGAAGTCGTTTACTTTCTATTTACCAATGACTTATTAATACCTCAAATTACTTTGAGGGTACTACGGGTTACGTAGCCAAAGGCCGCCAACAGGACGCTGTCATTGAGCTTCTTTCGTCCATCTCTCTGAATGATATTTTTTTGTTCGCTTTGTACATCAAAATATTTAAATTTTGTTTTAACTGTCCATGGAAACTAATCAACAAATTTGGTTACCTTGTTATATTAATTGTAGGTGTGAAGCTAGTGGCCTAGCCGTATTCTTCGGCGTGGCCAGTACCCGAATGGGTGACCGCTTAGTGTCAGATTTTTTGAGCTTCTCTATGCTTCGGATGGTATGTCAAACTATCGGCACTGACTACTGTCACATTGGCCTCATCGAAGTCAAAGGCCTCATTGGCCGCTTGTAAACTGACATCTGACAGTCAAACGTCCACAAATTTGCGCAAGGCCAACACAGTGAACTATGGCCTAAGCCTCCTTCTTCATGGAGAGGCCTGTGCCCCTGCTGTTGGGTGGACTTGGGCGTACAACGACTTTGGCGATACATTGTTAATAGGTATTCTAAGACGTTTAAGAGAATACCTACATAATAATGTTATATTCAACAAAAAAAAAAAGCGTTGAGTGTACGGACGGTAGGATTCCTTGGGCCGTGGCTGTTCTATATTCCGACCTAACACTTAATGCAAAAAGGTTGGAAACGAATGTTTCAGGGGCTGTTTTAAATATATAACTGACTCACATTTTCTTACTAATAAAAACAAACAGAATATAATCTTAGTTTAAGACTAACGGCGGTTTATACTGTAGGGTAAGGTGATGATTGGTGAAAGGAACAACCAGCTTACGCATTCGAACTTCCCTGAAAAAGGTCAGTAATATAATAATCTGGCTTTGCCAAGCCAAGTGATTTTCAGAATTTCAGAACAAGATGAATTATGTCATTTTGTTACGTCTGTACTTGTGCCTATTTTGTCTGTCTGTCCCCCATATATCACATCTCTATTATTCAACAATTTTAAAATTTAACATCACTAAAGGCACAGATTATATAATACTATCTAGTACTTAAGGTTTTAAGACTAATCTCATTTATCATCGAACGATTTAATCTTTTATTTATGATTTCATACTTATTTTGCTGTGTATATAACACTTTATTTATATTATATCTAACCTGTCTTTCTTGTTAAAATGTAACTTCTATGATTAAAAATAGTTTTTTTTTGTGTTTCATTAAACTTGTACAATAACAATTATTATATCTATCTGCTCGCGGGCGAGCCTGCGTGCAAAAGATAGTCCATATATACCTTACTCTGGAATATGAATATGTTAAAGAAACATGAATTTCATTGTAATATGCTATCCTAGTACCACGGCGAGGGTGCGTTCTGCGTCAAGGGCGGATGACCTAGTTTCGCGCCGGGTGCTCCTCTGGCGTGCACCATCGATCCATGGGGTACCCCTTGCCACTGACATGCCGGTTTCGTCATCACTTACCTATGATTTATTAAGGTTGAAGTATAATCTCTCTCCTAAACTGTCAACTTCTAGCAAAGTTGGAAATTTCACTAAAGTTTTGCTACACTTACGTTAGCTCTAAGCCATGCGATATGTAAGGTAAAACAGCTTTGTAAATGAAAACTTAGTTTCATCAAAATCAAAGAATTTTTGCAAAACAATGAACGCTATGTATTTGATTTCACCTACTAGTATTAAAAAAAGGCATAAAAGATTTGATTTTGGACTTTTGTAACCACATGTATAATAACTGTATTATTAAATGAAACCGGTCTTACCACGATCCCATTCATTTTTTTCCAACCTCGAAAATGTTACTTTAATGTGTAAGTTAATATATATAACATCTAACTATACATATGATAGAACTTAGTTTTAACAAAATTCAGAAATTGTAACAAAATACGGGTGCCATATTTGAGCCGCCATCTTGAATTCAGGAAAATTTAAATTCAGCACTCTCGAAAACCCTATATAATTGAGTTTCATACAAATCAAAGTAATTTTACATAAAAATGCTATATGAGATCCACCGTTAAATATTTACTTAATTTCAACACCCTTGTATTAATAGTAGATTATTCACTAAGGGGACAAAGCTTAGGTCACGGGCGTTTTTTTATAATTTCAAAAATTTTCTGCCTATGGAATAAATAAAGTGATAATTAGTGATTTCAATTGTTTTTATTTTTAATACCCAGTTATACACCTAACTGAAAATACGAATATAAATGATGAATAATGTGTACAAATTTTATTTTATTAGACCTGCCCTTAACACATCTCTCTTTTGCCTCCGGTTCCGGCTCCGATTCCGGATCGGGTTCTGGTTACGACAAACCAAATTTAAATAAAAAAATTCCGCTTTCGAATTCTCTGCCGATATAACCACTTCCGTAACATCTCTTATGTTAACTAATTAATCACAACTTCAACTATATATTTTTATAATAATAAAAGATTATTTAAAAAATACAATATTTAACTGTCAAAATTGTACACTACTTAGTAGGTAGTGTATAGTTTATAAATCAACCAACCGGAGTCGATCAATGACACAGTGTATTAAATAATTATGATTTAGTTAATAACTAAGTTTATGTTCATGAATCACCTAAATATTAACGACAAGGTAATTAAAAATCGTCACTGCGCGGCGAAGACGCACGGCGAGCGTAATTTTAGGCTTTCGGCCATGATGATAATTATATATCCACACGCGCCCGCGCCCGCGCCCGCGCATACGCGAGTGCGATGCAATGAGAGAGCGCGATTGTTTACCACGCCCTTTTTAAATAATCACTGTATTTTCCTTATTTTAAAAGCTTAAGTTTAAAGTTAAATACATACAGGTATTTATGTAATATATTCTTCATCTGCATTGTAACTAAAATTTATTGCTTAATTTATTACACCCAAAACCAAAAAACAGACCCTAAAAATAATTTCTCCCCGCACTTTTAAGGTGAAGAATGGTTAACAAAGAAATGGAAGTAAAAGGTTGTAGCGTTTTTATGTGCGTATTGAAGGCATTTTATAGAAATAAAACATTTAAAAAGGCGGGCAGAACAAAATTTACAAAACCATTATCAATTTAAACATTTTGAGAATACTGTTTATCGTCCCGTTAGGTTATAATTAACACGGACAGAATAACAGCACAAGCACTCCATTATTTCCTTTTGCCTTTGTTCGCTTTACTCAGTAACCCTGCTCGACTGTAATTTGTTCTTGTGTTATATACTATTCGCAACAGGTGAAGACTTTATACCACAAACTTTATTAAAAGAAAGCAACAACTAAAATAGTGCACGAAATAACACCTGCTACACACCGCTACCACAGCCTAAGCAATCTTTCTTTCAACAACAAAGGGCAACAAAGTCGTTTACCTAAGGCACCCGTGAAGTAAGGTACGCGGCAAGACGGGGAGCGAGTGCACCACACTAGCCTGTGTCATCCCATATGGCTAGTCAGGTGCTGTCCAGGCAATTATTCATTTTTTCGCGGCGCCATGATTTATAGAAGACATGACATTGTCGGATTTATATAAAGCGATGAGTGACTGTATGAATAAGATTAATGTTACAAACATTTAGTGAAAGTGTGACCACACAAGCTTTTAAAGATATTTTTACCATATTTTAGTTTTAGCTATTTGTATAAAATAATACGTTTCTTGTTGTTTTGAGGGTTTCGTACGTCCGATTGAAAAAACGGTATACGATCACTCGTGTGTCTGAATTTGTATCCGTCTAACACAGACAATTTACTCCGAATCAACGAGACCGATAAGTTGAAATTTGGTACACATATGAATTTCTGTGTGTGTTTAAATATCGTCGAGTTACGTAAATTAGTCAATTTTAAATACTTCACTTTTGGGTGGCTAATTTGAAAATAAAAAGAGACCTTGAGGGTCGCAAATATTTTTTATAATTTTAAAATATTAGTCATTCAATTATTTAAAAAAACTGACGATAATTAACACCCCCATCTCCGAAACTACTGAGCCTAAAATTGTGAAAAACAAACATCAATAATTCTTTACTTACTCAAAATATAATATAATACCTATAAATTACACAACAACCTATAGTGACATAAAATATTAATAAAAAAATGCTTTATCCGTAGGCCGTATTTTACAACCCCATTTCAGACCACTTAGATATGGGCTAAGAAAGTTCTACGACTGTATGAGTAACTACTAGCCACACAAATAATTGCTGAGAAAAAGAGCCGCAACAATCATGCTGACTTATGTACTTTGAAGTCCTCACATAAGTCTTATCGTTTTTACCAGTAATCCAAAAAATAAAGTTTGTTGCGAACCCACGTGCATATTCTTTTAATAATACCACACATCGCTTCACATTTCGTCTTATCTATTTTTTGTTCAGTTGAGAATATTCCCGCGTTTAATTGTTCGACACGATAGTTGACAATCGTAGTATCTTTGACCAACCACACTTATATAACATGTTTTCACGATGAGACAGATACCAAGGCTTTGTTCCACATGTAAGACACTTCGTTTTGTGTAGAATTTTTAGGGTTTGTTTCATTGCATAAAATTTGATAACTATACAAGAGACTATGATTTACATATAAAACAATAAGGTATTGAAAATGCAATGGATGTGGAAGATTATAGGGTGTAGGTACCTAATAATTTACATAATAGCACAACGGTAGATATTATACATACCTTTCTGAGGTGTAGCTCCTTCGTTGCGCGACATACTGTACTGCCTATAATTCGAGTTATGGTTATTTCGAGGTTCGGGTAATTATCGGCAGTGCAATATTTTCACTTTGTAAATTGTCCGGCCAGTAAGTAGGAATCATAGAATAAACGCGAAATAATTCACGGATAATAAGGTGGATTGTTATTGCTCATTCAATATCAGGGTGTACAAAATCAATACGAGGAAATATTTTTTGTCAGTTGATGTTAATGACTTGTAATAACGGTATATATTTAGTGTTTCATATATTTACGTGCAACCAAATATATGTACTTATATAATGCGTTAAAATGTCAAAATCAGAACCAAACCATAATAATTTCTTGTCTATGACACGACACTATTTTTGAATTATTGGTTACACTATGTCGGACAGTATTTGCACGAGCCGATAATAGGGTAGGTAGCTCACAAAGTTAGTAGGGTCATCCGATTTTGATGAATCTAATAGTAGAAGTATATATTACAAGATTTTGGCAGCGGCTCCGCCTGCCCTAACTTTGATTATTATCTGCGTGGAACTCCTTAATTAACTCATTAATTATTATACTAATGACGTTTGTTATAGCAAGCTGTAGCTATAGCTATAGTTCGTTTAAGCTCGGTTATAGTTATTCCTGCGGGAACTTTTGAATTTTTCGGGATAAAATGTAGCCTATGTAGGTATTCCACGACCGAATCTATATGTATGCAAAGTTTTATCCCGATCCGTCCAGTGGTTGAAGCGTGATTGAGTAACAAACATCCATCCAGACATTTTTACAAACTTTCACATTTATAATATTAGTAGGATACCCTTAAAATCTTAAAAGAAATATCTTGGTTATAAATCTATAATCAGAAGTGTCCGTTAACCAGGCAGTTTAAAATACAATAATTCTAGCCGGCCTTTCCATTAATTCCACAGATGACGTCTAACATCTCTGTCAGGCTGGCCTTTATCGTGTTTGTTCATCTTTGTTTCCATGATGTACGGACTGAACGGACTGTACATACACTAGTCTTATAATATTCTGTGGTAGACACAGTGTTTTAAAATATTATAACCTCAAAATCATAAAAGATTTGGTTATAAATCTATAATCAGATTTCACACTTAAATATTTTTTTATCGTTAGAAATATTGAGATAGAAATCAGTATACAAGCTCAGATCAATTTTTATTTGATCTGAGTATACGAGTTGTTAAGAAAGCAATTTTCATGATTGGTTCTTAAGAAAATATTGTAGTGTAAAATATTGAACATAGTTTTACAAATGCCATTTGTAAAACTGTGCGATTACATTTTGTAATTGTATTGTTATTCTGTAAACAAAAAAAGGCTTAACTGTGACTCAAACGTATCGGATGGAAATTTATAAAAGGACGAATTAGAATGGAACACATTAATACAACAAAGTGTTACCAATGAAAAAGTTAAAAACCTTGTAGGTATATACAGTGCAACGAACTTTTCTGACACAGTTGTCAATAATCAAAACTACAATCGCCATATTAAAATGGTGTAAACTAACAGGACACTAGCGACCATACACCGGGTCAGAAAAGTTTGTCGCACTGTTCACACACTCGTAGAATAGATCATAAACATAATAAATAAAATGAAAGGTAGAATTTAATAATAAAAAAAGTAAATCCCACGTGTCGGCAGTCGGCACCCACACCGGGCTTTGAATTGTGTTCGAGACATCTGCCTCGTCCTTATTATCCTAGACACCGCCTTGAGAAATCCTCGCCAGTTGCAGTGAAAGGCCGACACAAAGGATTTTAATAACACGCAACCCGTCAGCTGGCCCAACAGCTTGCGTTGTAAAAAAAATAGGCCAATAACTTCGATGGCGAAAAAACTTAAAGAAACGTTAAAGACGTCGGCAGGTGTATCGCCAGCTGCATCGCCCGAGCCACTTATATTTTGTATACTCCTCGCGCGGTCAAAGACATTAATTTTAATGTCGTTTTGTGCTCACCGCGCGAGCGAAGGTTGTAGCCAAGCCATGCAGCCTGCAGCTTTTTATCTATAACATAATGATAATAAATGCTTTATAACATATTAATTTCTTTTTTTAGAATAGCTTTATATTTATTTGTTTAAAATGGCCTCATACGAAACAAACCTAATAAGAGAAGAATCCTGATTCGCTATGTACCTTCTCGTGTAGCAGCGTTCGGGTAACTGCGCAACTACGTTTTGGAGACATATGAGGGATGCCTACGTTCAGCAGTGGACGACTTCCGAATGAGACGACGAAAATGCTTTGTGGTAAGCGGGTGCATGACGAGCTGACAACTGAAGCTGATAATATGACATTATAGTCAACAGAACTCAGAGATGCAACATCTGAGTGCAAGCCTTTAATATTGCAATAAATAAAATGTAGGCTGAATATTTCAAAAATGGAATAGAAACCTGAATTTTTTTTTAACGATTTATTAAAAAGTTTTAGGTTCCCACTTTATGTGTACGTATTGGTACGTATGGAATCTTACTTCTTATTTAATTATATACCTATACGTGTACCTATAAATTATACTATTTTCTCGCAAATGTTTTAAAAAACCTTGTATGACATTTATGCGAAATTAGTATTTACAAACTCGTGACTATGGTTAGCCCTCGACTTCGTCTCGGACTTACATTCGTCTACTCGTTTACCAACTTACCGCACTTATATCATAAATAACTATTACAACTTTAACTGATACAAGCACATTGAAACATGCATCAGGAAGACAGGTTATGAATGATTATAGCAGCAGAGGATGCCTTTAAAAAAATGGATTGGACCTAGAGTATCATAAATGTAGACGGAAAATACACACAATAAGGTTTGCCGACGGCATTGTCTATACAGCAGAGTTTCTCCCTCAGAGGAACTGAGCTAAATATTGCACTGCCTAAAGGAATCAAATAATATAAAACATAAGTTCAACCAACACGTTATGCCAAAGCCAGCATCTCGTCGGCACAATACTTGAGGTGGTTCAAAATGATGTCTACCTAGAACAGATAATTTAACTGGGATGAAACAACTTTAAGAAGTAAGTCCATCGAAAGGTCAAGTCTGCCTTTACTGCAGAATTTGAATATGAAAGTATTTAATTAGTACGTACCCTACCTGTCATGAACTACGCTGCAGAGACGCAAACACTTATAACTGCCCTCAAGTTCAAAGACTCACAGCGTGCGATAGAACAGTTATATGCTTGGAGTTTCTCTGAGAAGTCAAATCCAAAATAACGACATCCGGAAAAAACAAAATCAAAACAAATCAAACATAAGTCGTTGAATCAGTATGCTAAAGCCACTTAGGTAGGCTAGAGTAAAGATCCCGTACCGGAAGGTGAAATCTGGAACGCCCTCTAACTCGATTAATCGATTACCTTAAAAGCTAAATGCGGAAAGCACATAGAGGACCGAGAGGTGAGGTGCGCTATGGAAGTGGGACATGACCAGCAGGACTAATGTTGATGATCATGATGATCTTACACACATTCTAATTTCCAATCTGAAGTGGTTAAAAGGGCTTAAATTTAGTTAACAGAAGTACGAGTGTAACTCTACCTGGTTTGTACGATCGATCACGATGTAGTGCGTGATGTGATGGTCCAGGCCTTAGATAGGTGAGTGTGAGCGAGATAGCATGAATCTTGTAATTTTTATTGCTTCTATGTTAGATTTAATCAAATCAATGAAAATATCGAGAATATTCTAGCTGCTGTAGGAAGCGTAAGAATGCATGTTGTGTTTTTACTTAGTTTTTTTGAATTAAAGAAATGCTACACTTGTGTTTATCAAATCACTAACAAAAATCATGTTAAAGAATGACGAAGAGAAACCAAAAGAACCAACTGCCCGGTTCCGAGTGGCCATCGGAACCGAAACACCTGTTCTTGAAATAGAGGACCGGCTCTGCACCCCCTACCACCTCCCACGCGTAATACCAACTTATTTATGTAGATCTTTTTATCTTCGGTTACGATTCTTCAAAAAAAACAATAAAATGAGTGAGTGGAGGTGGCGGAGTGTGTCTCGGCGACGACGGACGCACGTGTCCGCGCATCTGCCCCTCGAGGTAATTACGTACAAGTCTACCTGCGCGAGCTAACGATGCACAGCGAACTTGCACCGAAACCAAGAAATTGACCAAGAGCAAATCGGGGCATCAGTAATCTCTCTACCATGGAAATTTACATGTATCGACAAACAAAGCGAATAAAGAAATAGAAATGGGAATTTTGTTACACTGGAATATAATAAGGTTTTCTGAAGATCTCAAAAAACAACGATCGGAGAAAAAGGCAATCGAATTCTTTCAAAGCAACTTCTTTATTGATAAAATTATAACTTTAAAAGTAATTTAGCAGCTAAGAAATATTTTTTGGGAATATATTTCAAAATTTAATTAAATTGCTACAAACCGACGAAAACATGGCAGTATTTCCATACTAATCGCTGTAACGCAAAGATCCGTATCTACACATAAACAAATACATGAGTTAAGCATGACATGTTTTTTTAAACACTATAAACTATTGTATAAAATTTCGTAGATTCTATTTACCGCGATTTCAAAATTCTTGACGTATAGATATAGTCTTACAATCCACAGAGCACTTTCGGGGACACCCACTGCACAAGGTTCGAGTTCGATATGTAATGAACAGTTTTTGTTATATTTTTTCTGTAATATTTAAAAAAAAACGATTGCCATAATATTTATTCGAAAGTGCGGAAAGTTTTTGCAATAAAAAAGTCTTTGTGCGCGATTAGGGCATTACTCATAATTTGATAGCGTGCAGGATGGATAAATTAAAAAATAATTGCCTACACGACAACATTCTATTGGCAAAAGAAGTAAAGATGCGCATAAACAAGTAATACGTTTTTCAGCCTTCGATTTATTCCAGCCACTATTGTATTGTATTAATAGTATTATTTACAAGAAACGGCACTACCAGGGATTCAAGTATTTTAAAGTTCAATCTTAAACAAAAATACTTATACGAATTGCGCCAGACTTGATTTGTGTTTCTTCAGATGGTTCTTGGATTAGGCGGTTATCGATTATGAAAAAATAATTTTGCTACCGTAAAGTTCGCTCGGTAGAGAATCGGTCTAAAGTTAAGAGGCTACACTTCGCGGCGCCTCGCAGAGGGCTTCATAGAAACGAATTTCTCACTTATTTTTGACACTTACTGATCGACCACCATTTAATTTTATTTTATTTCGATTTACAGTTGTCAAACTAGAAAGGGCTGTATTTTCGTAACTATTGTTCTGAGACTAGCAGTTTCGTTAGAGAAATGATAGATCTCAAGATCTTTATTTCGGATGACCGCTTAATTAAATAAGCCCATACAATAAAGACCATACAGTATATACTCTAGCTTCATTTGTTTGTTAGATTAAATTTTATTTATTGATTGTAAATAATTACTTCAATTATTATTTGATAACATTCTTACTTCTATTATTTTTGTTGTTAGACCGTTTTTCCAAGACTTTTATTGCAAAAACTTTCCGCACGTTTCATTAATAGTATGGCAAACAAATATTTTAAAAATATTATATCGAACTCGAACCCTGTGTCACAGTATTAATATTAGGTAGTAATATTAATGTCACAGTATTAATATTAGGTAGTAATATTAATACTGTGCTTGTGTAGTAGGTGAACCCCGAAAATGCTCTGTGGATGGCAAGACTATACCTACATATAGTCAAGAATTTAGAAATCGCGGTTTTTTTAAATAGTTTATAGTGGGTAAAAAAAGTCATGCTTAACTCACGTACTTATTACATACGCAACTTTGTGGTGCCGCGATTTGTATAGAAATACTGCCATGTAAATTAAAAAAAACGTCTATCTTCAAATCGGTTTGTTGCAATTTAATTAAATTTCAAACTTATTCCCAAAAAATATCTCTTATCTGCTAGGTTAGTTTTAAATTTAAAATTTTGTTAATGAAGAAGTTGCTTCGACTGAATTTAATTGCCTTTTTCACCGATCCTTGGTTTTGAGATACGGTAAAGAAATGCCAAGGTTTTTTCCAAAGAGTACAGTATGGGGTTCTTCAAGAAAGAAGTTATTAGGTTACTGAAGGGTCGGCAACGCGCGAGTGATACCCCTGGTGTTGCAAGCGTTCATAGGCTACGGTGACCTCTTACCATCAGGCGGACCGTAAGCTTGTTTGCCACCTTAGTATAAAAATAAAAAAAAAATAAAAAAGTAAATTACCAGCTTTAAAGTAATAAGTGATAAAATTAAAGCCCAAAGACACAATAATATACCCTATTTAGTTTAGTTCTAGATGAACTGTTACGTCAGAATTGGACAGGCATACCACTTAATAAAAAATTCGAAACGTGTACGCGTTTGTAACGCCTATGTCGCGTATTAATAGATACCGCATTTTAGCCAGTATTCGGATTTTAGTTTTATTAGGTGTACGTCCAAAACCTGTATGACCTATCTAACGTATTGCATTACCGAAGATATCTGTTACAAGTGCAATTGCAATACAAATAAGGAATAAGTAGTACTTATAGTAATTTGCTTTTGTTTTGTGTCGGTGTCATTAGAAAAATTAAGTTTGAGGTTTTTTAAGGAACTTTTTCTCAGGTGCATACTATGTTCGGGTTATTAGCTTGCAAAGTTAAAAAATGGTTTAGAAATAATTGTCAATCGATCAAAAAGGAAAAGCACATGACTTTCACATCTACTCCGTAACCTTAATTTTATTATATTGCAACATACTTTTCTGACCCGGTGCCTGTCGCTAGTGTCGCGTAAGTTTTTTAAATGTAGCGACTGTACATTTGATGATTGACCACCCATGATCAAAAAAGTTTTTGGCAGTAGACTACGTTTTTGAACTTAAACTGAGGGGATAATAAATACAACTTATTTGTTTAGTTTTTTTTTTTTTTTGTTGAGCAAGAGACACTTCTCAATCACAAAACTTAGATAAAATTATATACGGGTTATATACAGAATGATCGTGATCCCTATATTCAACTAATTTTATTAGCCCATGTGCTTAAGATATTTTGTAGCAAGCAAAGCTATACCTACTCATAGGCTCGCTTCGACATCTTGGTTAATTATTTGTAGATAACACACTATTTTATTACTAAAGGGCATTGTCCATTGTTGTACCTGATCTGGTGTTCATTAATCAAACTTGTTAAATATACTAGTTTTTTGCCGCGACTTAGGTCCCGTATCTAAGAACATATAAACTTTACATGATAAAACGTAGCCTATGTCGGTCTTGTATAATAGAACTAAGCTAACATATATACAAACTCACACTTTCTTTGTAAAATATTGTATCGATTAATGACTCCATTTGATGTATTTTTTCTGTCTGGGCTTGGATTTGGACGCGAAAACTAGACTGAGCTTATCCTAAGTGATTATTTAAGATAGGTACATATTTATCAACACTTTAACAAAGTCATGTGCAAAGCATGCATATTTATGATGTTTTCATTCTATATGTAGGAATTACTTAAATTACTTCGCAGTTTGTGCCGTTTTTTACAGTACAAACAACCGTAACATATCCACGTACCTTTTTATAATTAACGTGTTAAATATTTTAAAAATTAAATGGATGACACAAGGCATTTTTTTTTAATAAATAAGCAAATTATGATATCGAAATTCAATAATGAACACAAATTAACGTACAATCACGTAAGTATGAAAAATGGACATCACCCTTTCTAAATACGAAAAAAGTATCCTAGGATTGAATATCGGTTAAAAAATATCTGTATAGTATTTAGTATTGAAATTCTAAACCGAAATAATCTCTGTAGATATATTCCCTCTTTACATTTATTTAAGTTATTTTATTTTGCATATATTTGTTGTGCACGCACTAAGATGCGGGAGATTGGCGCTAGGGGGCAAGGATCCATTACGGTCATTTTTTTTACAGTACTCAAATAATAAGTCTAACAATAAAATCTTGCAGTGAAATTTTCTGTTACCCAAACAGTATGTATGTATATAACTTCATACTGAATATGATTGTATCTATATTTATACCGGTATTCAGTCCCTGGAAAGTGTTAGTTTCACAACGGTTGTATTGGTGAGATTTATTTACGTTCAGCCATTCATTCATGAAAAATACATTCAAATTTAGAGCTTTATTTACAGTAACTTTTAACATTTTCAATTATCATTTTACATTTTGATTGTGATAATAACATGTAATTTACAATATTTTCGTTTAATAAATATAAATGCATCCATCTCTCAGTCACACAATTTCTTTGAAATAATATCATAGCTATTATCGTAGGTACATCCTCACTGACTAAACACCCACCTCCGTAAATCACGTCAAAAAGTATAATCAATATTCATTATGTTATAGTTTGCTTGTTTACTTAACACTTCAATGTTATAACTGCAGAGCAAGGCAGCAATGTAAGTCGTTATCAAATTGAATTATATTTGTTGACTTCATTTACTCCTACATTCACGTCTTACATGGCCTAAATAGCACTAAACAACCCATACATATCCTTTTTATTTTCATACATATACATGATATTTGGCATATCTTCATGTACCTATATTGTATGACAAAATATTCAATGCAAATATAAACAATTATTATTGTATTTTGGTTGCATGTATTTATAATTTGTACAGACCAATGACTTACTCATGCAATTCCAGTCTAGAACAAAATAGACTCGGCAACTTCAAGAAATTAAAAAATACTTGTAAGGCACCATCTAGATAGTTTGATAAAATGTAAAAAAAATCCAAGAGCATATTTGAAAGGTCTTAATTATTATCGAAAATAAGACATCACTAATTTGTTTACATGTTTAGCAAATTCTTTTAAATGATACAAAATAAAAAAAAAAACAATATTTTTCTTATTAAATTATGCTATTTCTGGCCCTCAAAACGATATATCAGGATTTTAATTCAAGAAAGCAAAAATTATCAGTCCATTTATTCAGAGATAATAATGCCCTACTTACTGTCTACAACGTACATCGACGGCAAATAAAAACACAAGTCACACCATCATCTCGAAAACTATATATTTTTTATCGACTTGAGTTTATACAATTAAAACAATTTTTGATAGAATATTCTGGGATACAGATTTTTCGTAAAAAAAATGTATATTTAAAAACAATCTTTCCTATTGACAATATGGTTACACTAATACCAACTTATTTATAAAGTCGAGCGGGCGCTACTGTCGGCAGTACATGATGATATCATTAGTTTCTGTTTTAGCAAACTACAAGCAACTCTACAAATAAGTTTGTAGTACCCACTGTACCTATGTACATTTACGAAAATTGGCGTAGATAACATTACTACTTAAAGTGTACCGTAAAACATTTTAATAACATTTTTTATGTTTTTTTTTTGTATGCATAATATACAAAATTATCTATTTTTTTATTCTCTAAATTTAGAATTTTACATTTCTTATTTACACGCGAAATGACCACTGGCGGTACTGTCTTTCTTTACAAGTATTCTATGTTTACTAGCCTGACCACTGGGGAGATAGGTAACGTGCACGCGAATTAATGAATGGTACATTAGTGATTAAATTGGTACATTTCACTAGGAATACAAGTTCGAAAAAAACTAAATATCAAAAACCGTCAATTAATTTGGGTTTATTAAAATGAGAATTTATGGTAATACGAAAAAAACTAGTAAATTGATTTTGTTTTGTTTAAACAAAATCAGTTTACTAGTTTTTTTCGTATTACCATAAATTTTCGTGAGAAGTATTAAGTGATTTTTTTTTCAGACTACGTGGTTGAAAATTTAATAATTAATAGCGTAATATACACATCTTTGAGAAAAAGTTTCCTTTAAACCTTAAATGTATTTTCGAACATCTATCTAATGACATCTCAGACAATGTAGTGCACGAAAAAATTATCCATCAGGTCCCTTAAAAAATGTTTCTCAAATATATCAGACACTGTAAAGCGGTTCTCATAAGACACTCCTAAGAATTGATGGAAGGACGGCGGATTTATTTATATACCACTAAGGTGGCAAACAAGCTTACGGTCCGCCTGATGGTGAGCGGTCACCGTAGCCTATGGATGCTTGCAACACCAATCACTCGCGCGTTGCCGACACTTCAAAAATCTAATAACGTTGAAGAACCTCTTACTGTAGTCCTTAGAGAAAACCTTGGCTTGGAGCGTTCGCGGGAGAAAGCTTTACTGAAACCGCGATCATTTCGATTCTAAAGTGTGAGAATGAATCCGGCCGATGGCGAGCGGTGCGATGGTAGAAAGTAGCCGTGGGTATCATTTCGAACAAAAGTCTCTCCTCAGACTTAAGGGCTCGATACGGCAAGTGAGTTTGGTATCGTTGACAATTCTCACAGCCCACCGTTCAACCGAGGCAAAAGGGCCAAGCTGGTATCCAGGTGCATCTGCCCAAATATGGCAGCAGTACTCCATATCGGGCTGAACTTGCGACTTGACAGCAACCTTTGCCCCGACGTAAAGTACCGCTTCGCCCTATTGAGTACGCCAAGATTTTTGGACGCCAGCTTCGGAACCAATGCTCTTGGAGATGGAGAGGGGAGTATTCTGAAATTATGGGACCACAGTAAATGGGTTTTTTTCAGCAGTGAACGCGCAGGCTTGTGTCTTTGTAGGGTTGAATCAATATAACAATACTATAAGGGAACCCAACAAATGCTACTGTATGGGACAGTCCGTCATAAAAATCTAATAATCTAATAACTAACACAAATCAATATAGTCTTGGAATTTAAGAGAAATGGTCTTTTCTTTTAGGTACATATACTGTTGTTTTGTAATGTATTGATAGTTAGAAAAAGGAACTAAGGTAGGTATACACGCAGAAGTTTAGCCCCAATGATATCATATGTAGCAATCGAATGATTCACATAGATACTTAATAAAAAAACAAATTACAAGTTTTTGTACAACACAAAACATAAACAATAGATTTCCAAAATTATTTATTATGTTTTAGTCCGAAAAAAAGCTATAATTCTTACAAGCTGGAGCCATGTTTGTATCACATCATTATTTATCTTTGCTTGACAGACACAGAAGCTATACTATTGCAATAAACTCTTACTTTTCAATTTTCCTTTTCATGCAAAACAAAAATGAAATTTTAACAAATATCACGTTAGCTCGTTTAGGTCCTCGTGAAATGTACCGAATATCACTTTCCAACTGACGTGCTAGCTCCTTGTCCTCATACTCACTGCATCAACAACAATAACACCATTATATATTTTGTTAATTTGCCAAAAACAACAAACACAAACACAACCACTGTCGGACCAAATCAAAATAACATCGTCATAATACAAGTAGTACCAGAGGCACACTAATAACGAAAAATATTAATCAAAGTCTATGTCCATGTTGAATTGGTTCCTATCGTTGCTAGAGTTGAGAGATGTGGAGGAATTGCTGGAGCTGGTAGAGTTATTGGAGGGGGTAGTAGGCGCCCAAACCCCGCCAGTGGTCACCGAAGAGGCAGTCGACATGGAAGTAGTGGAACTGCTACCATCAGCAGTAGGGGAATCCCACGTCTGAGGTGGATTACCGGAGACTAGACGACGTAGGAGCACACGGGACAGAGATGATGCTGAAAAAATAATGACCATTTAAAAAATGCAAATGTAAATTAAAATAAAACATACATTCTTCAATCAATCATACTTCTGTCCATAATTCAATTATTATTTTAAGAAATTAAATTACTACATAGATGTCGGAGACTGAAAATTAATAAACTCCATATTATGTTTCCATCTCTAATTCAAAATTGCTATCACACTTTTGTTAGTATAGTTCTTTGTAACATCATCAAAACCACCACCAACTTATATGTGAAATGGTAAAATATATATACACATGACGTTGAACATATCATATAATCATATGTACAATAAAAACCGTTACTTCACAAAAAAGTTATGCTGCAATTCACAGAAGAGTTACCCTAAATTCCCATTTAACTTAGTTTGCTATTTACAGATACTACTTTTCAATTCACAGATAAGTTACTCTCCATATTACAGTTTTCCATTCAGAATTACAATTTGTAAATAGACACCATTTAATTCAGAGACTAAAATTTGTTATTTACAGATAAGTTAAAGTTTAATTCACGAATAAGTAACCTCGAAGTTGTTCATCTATTCAGGAATAATAAGTTACTTTTTAATTCACAGACAAGCTGGTGGAGAATAGTGAGTTGGTTAAACTTCTTAAATTATTAAGAGTTGGATAAAAATTTAAGATATAAAGTCAATCAAATCATACTGTTACCCAATCGAATAAAAGTAATTTTACTATCATATTATTATTGGATCTGACAATGGTACTACAATCATACCTCCACTATCAAGTACCAGATGAGTAGAACTAACAAAGAAGTATTATCTAATCGATGTCAATGTCCGTGTACTGACTGTTGGACTCCGGCAGCGAAGTGTCGGACTGTGCGGGGCTGGCGGTCGACTGCAAGTCCTCGGCGAGCAACGATCGCCGGCAGATGGGGCAGGTGGCGTGTAGTCGCAGCCACGGCTCTATACAAGCCGTGTGGAATACGTGGTCACATTCGAGCCGCGATACTTTTTCACCTAGAAATAAATATAAAAAGGGGTAATGCATTTTTTTATACATAAAACTGGTGAAGTGCAGGCTTAAACGTACTGTAACTGGTTTACAGGCTAAATTATTAAAAAAAAAGCACTCACCATGGATAAACTACCCATAGTTTTTGACAATGTCATGTTATAAAAACGTGCTTTAAAATTAATAAAAGTTATAAGTACGAAGTATGTACTGATTTTCTTTAAATCCCAATGGCACTATTTCTTAATTGACAAGTTATGAAGAAAACACGCCCTTTGTGATCATTTATCGTCGTCGCAATGAAACAAAACTTAACAAAACAATGCTTTTGTGTTTCACATATCACACCGACTACCATAAAATTGCATACATATTTTTTCGATCCATTAAACGTTTTTAAAACGTGACGTTACTGAATTGTACCTTAAAACTTAAACTCATGACCAGCACATGATTTTTTAACTCTAGTGATGATTATTTTCTAGCCTATTTCCGTTGTAACAGGTACCGGACTTGAACACGTATCATTGAATTTAAAAAATCACCCTGCCTATATATACGACCTATACAACTTTAGATTATGATAACCAACGTATCTCCTAGTCGCGTCGTAAACTTTAACGTGACTATAATGTATCACGGCTTTAATCCCCAGAAGGGGATAGCCAGTGGCTGGATAAACACCTACATCGTAATGTGGATTACAACCTCTTTTCATCAAACCACTTTAGTCCTGCATGACAGGGGGTGAGCCAATCGCCGCAGCACAGTTTCTGATACAGAGTATCAGGACTAAGGTACCTTAATATATGCCCCATAGGTCGTGGGTTACCAGCTCTAGAGTAAAAAGTGGTAAAATGAAAGACCAGAGACTGTTAATAATGTTGCTAGTGCTTAACAAATTATTAAAAAGTAAGTCAAGATTGGGTAGATAAAATTAATATCGTATGTGATAGTAACCAACCTGCCTCAAAGTTGTCCCAACAGACGGAACAGGAGGCGTTAGCAGCGGCCTGTTCGGGACTTACGTCCTCGCTGGGGATGGATGCGATCTGGTCGCGGGATAGCGGCGGCGGGCCCGCGTTCTCCAACTGACCGAGCAACTGAGTCACAACCGCGTCAAGACCTGGAAACGTCATATCATTATTGCACAACTATTACTCAGCACTTTAACACACTATCACAGTATAGGTTAACACTTCGTGCATGGCCACTGTCTGCAGCTACCTCACCCCCCCCCCCCCTCCACGGTGTGACACTGTATTGTTTTTAGTCAATAGATATGTATAAGTTTACATTTTAAACTATGGTTTTTTGGATTGTCCTATTTCTAAACGTGCATAAAACTATCGAGTGTATGTCTGTGTCGAACATTTTATTATTTATACACAAAATGTAACAATGTCTCTGTATACACACTTATGTTCACCTACACATGTAAATATAATCATTAATTGCTTACGTTTTTACTAATATACAAGATGGTAATTCAATAATAGTCAATTACGCAATTAATACGCATTGTGATTCAATAGAGTGCTATAATTGCTTCAAAAATGAGGTAAGAGCAGTTGACAATGCTGATTGGTGCATACAGATTTAAGAAAATTGGTTTATTTTAGTTTTGTTATTGCAAACTAATAGTTTGTACTTAATGGTTTTTTAAACTGCATCAATCTTGTCAATATTAAACTTTAAATTTTTTAGGCTTCTGTAGTTAACTACAGTTTATCAATGTCTGTGCGTCTATTCGTACTTCACAGCAATTCTATTAAAAAAAAAAACATTAAGACTACAGCTCTGAAATTAAGTAGTATACTTAATTACAGACAGCCTTAATACACTTACTATAAATCATTATCATTATCAGTATCAACATTTAAAAAAGTTAACTGCATTATTTTGTACTAGACTGTCAGCGGCTCCGCCCGCCCTGAGTTCGGTTATCGGCGTGGAACTCCTTAATTATATTAATGAAGTTTGCTATAGCACATATATTGTGCTTTAAACTCTGATATAGTTATTCCCGCGGGAACTTTTGAATTTTTCGATAAAAAGAAGGCTATATGCTATTCTAGGACCTAACCTATATGTATGCCAAATTTCATCCCGATGCGTCCAGTAGTTGAAACGTGATAGAGTAACAAACATCCATCCAGATATACAAACTTTCACATTTATAATTAGTAGGATTATCTCATCATGTTGAGATTTGCAGGGCATTAGGGCAGGATTTTTATATGGGAATGCACAAAAAACTTTATATTACCTGATCAAAAGGGGAAACGTTGAATAGGACATTTAAAATCATTTTTAAGTTTCTTAGGTTTTTTTTAAATTATGTCTCATTTTTTAAATATTCGGCTACGTAAACCGAAATCACTGAAAAATTACAAAACTTACATACTAAATGCAAATACTTTACTTTACTTTAGCTAACGGAAGCTAAGCTTTTTGTAAACTTAAACAACTATAGAAGTAATAAAACCTACAACTACCTACACAGGGCACACCTCGACATACTCTTGGCAGTTTTGGATGAAGTTTGGAATATATCTTTTATCCTGGATTATTTGTATTCAAAAGTTCTTGCAGGAAGAATTATTAAACTTTTATTTTTTTAATAAGTATTTTTGAGTAGAAGTAATAATTTGGATCTAAATTTGTAGTTTGATTTTGTTTATTAAAGTAAACCATATTATTATGATGAAGGTAACTAGGATCTATTAAGACTAACCTTCTCCGCCGAAGACATAATCCCCCGGAGCCCCGACCAGCACGAAGGGCGCGCCGGCCGTGACCGCGCCGCCGCCCGCCGCCCCCGCCCCTCCCCCTATCGTAAACATCAGCTGTTCCAGAACGGAATCTGGCCGCGGCGGTCGTCGTCTAAAAACATTAATAGGACATCATAAATTCACTAATCCACACATTATATTTTTTTATAACACTAATGTCGCAAATAAGCCAACGGTCGGCCAGATGGCAAACGGTCACCGCAGCCATGGGCGCTAGAAGAACCAGGAGCATTATTCGCGCGTTGCTGACTCTTTTAAAATCGAATAACTTCTTTATCGAAGAACAACATATTTATAGCCTAACCGTTCGCGGGAGGAATTAGGTTTTTAGGTTCTAAGGTGTGAGGAAGACCTCCTAGCCGCTAGAGATCGGTGCGATGGTAGAAAGTAGCCGTGGGCATAATTTAGAACAATTCCTCAGAATACATACAAGTAATACAATTATACAAGCAGTAGAACACACACATGGAGGAAAACTCTCTCCTAAGACTAAGTTCGATAGAGCTTGTGAGTTTGTATTCGTCGGCGTCGCTTATTGATGATTGATAAGAATGTAAGGAGCGTACGTATTAATATAGTAACTTACCGTACTTGTCCACCAGACATTAGGAATGCTAGATCGCTTAACAGTTGATGACTGGCACTCTGTAAAATACACAAATAACGACATATAAATAATATACAACTAAGATACGTCTGTATTCCAAAGTGGTGATCCTAAAATGCTACATGTGTTATGATATGGTGAATAAGTTAAGAAAAAGACTCAATTTTGAATCACTAGATATCATAAAACAAAGTCCCCCGCCACGTCTGGCTGTTTGTTTGTTTTTTTATACTGCAGTTTTTACCAATGGACGGAATAGTTCATGATGATTGTGATGGCTGAAATATGACGATGATTGTTGAAAATGTTGGAAAAAATAATGCTGATTGGAAGCTTTACTGGCGGACGCCGCTTAAAACAAGAGATATATGAAAACAATGTATTAAAAAATTATTCCTCTAAAAAAGATCTATTACTAAACTGTAGCAACACTATACATATGTCTATCTTCTACATATTAAAAAATGTGCATAATCCCTATGGCCTCCTTGCGAAGTCATTAATAATTACGGAAGTAAAAACACAGGTATTAAAGCTGCTTGGCAACACTTTCCAGTCTGTCTGGATTATAACCTATACATTAAACTGTGATAAGAGATAAAAACCGGCCAAGTGCGAGTGTGGCTCCCGCACCAAGGTTTTCGTGCAAGCTTATTATACGAGGGAGTGTTTTTATGTTCGCGGGGATAAGGGGTGGAAATAAAAAACCAAATTATTTTTCCTTTTCAATATATTCAACTGCAATAGGGATACATTTTTCAGATCTTTAAATTAATTTATTTATACCCTCATAAAAAATGTTTCTATTTATCTTCAAAGTACGCCGAAACTGCCTCCTTGACTTCATCATCGGTGATAAATTTTTTACCCCGTAGCTCTTTTTTTCACTTTTGGAAACAGGTAATAATCACTCAGGGCCAGGTCTGGGCTGTAGGGTGGATGATTCAAAATATCGAAGCCCACCTTATGCAGGGCAGCCAACGCAACGCGGCTCTTGCGGACGGGCGCGTTGTCGTGCAAAAGCAGCACACCTTTCGTCAATTTTCCCCATCTTTTCAATGGCTTCTTTTAGTCGCTCTAATATTAAATCGGAGTATTCTCCGGTTATAGAAACACCTTTATCTTTATAATCGATCAATAATATTCCTTCCGAGTTCCAAAAGACCGTTGCCATGAGTTTCCCAGCTGACTGTGACACCTTAAACTTCTTGGCAGGTGCTGTGCCCTTTTTATGCAACTGCATGGAGTCCTGTTTCGACTTCCGTTTATAATGATGAACCCAAGTTTCGTCTCCAGTAACAATTCGACTCAATACACCATCCTTGTCTTCATTACAAAGGTCCAAAAATGCACGAGAACACTCTACGCGCTGTTGTTTTTGCGGCGGCGTTCACTTTTCACTCCCGATTATGTTGTTTTGTTGACGATAGCTCAAAGACTAACTGTCTAATGATGATCTGTGGTCTTCTCACATTTCTCCCATACGGCGAAATGGGGTAACTGTCTTTGGGCTTCGCCCATCTGCAGTGGTATTCTTCGCTACTTTGCACCGAAAGTAGGTGTCTGGGGGTTTGACTTATGTCAAATTGGTCCTCTTTGCTTGGTGTTTAATTGTCTATTTCTTTGTCTTTCTCCATCTCTTTGACTACTAGGTCTCGAGGATACCCCAAGCCCTCGGGTGGCCGAGCGTGAAGCGGCGCCAGTCCTCTTATATGCGGCCAGCCGAGTTATCCACCTGCGCGAACATTCTCGTGGCCAACCTGCCGACAAACTCTTCAATTGTCTTAACGCGGAGGTCTCTCGCTAACGTGGAGTTCCTCACGTATCTTGGTGCACCGGCTGTGGTGCGTAGGCTGCGGTTTTGGGTCCTTTGTAACCGCTGGCGTTGGGATGTGCTGGCGAGCGCATACCAAGCCGGTGCGGCGTACGTGAGGCGGGGTCTTAAGTACAATTTGAAGATCCCGACTTTCACACGAAGCGGGAGGCGGGCTGTGAGTACCGGTTGAAGGAGGGCCTGTGTCGCTCTCGTCTTTCCGATCAATGCTGTGATGTGCTTCCTCATGAATAGAAGGCGGTCAACTAATTGTCTAATAACAATGAAACCTCTTATTTATACTAATTATGAGTCACTGAACATGTAAGGATCCTAATGAGCCTAATCACCCCCTTCCAACCCTCTCATTCCGCGAATTTAAAAACGCTCCCTCGTATGTAGGTAATTCTTCCATATATCAAGTCTCGCAGGTTTAATACTTAATTATCAGTTTTTGGATTTTTTCCTATATTTCTGATGTAACATCTTACTTCTTGCCAAATTTCATGGTTCTAGGACAACTGGAAGTACCCCATAGGTTTTGATTTATTTGTGAATGCCAAAATATGCGACCAAAATGGCTGTATTTCGGCGCCTTTTTTTATTGCATTGACTTAGAAGCTTAATTTTTTTTACAGCTTAAAGGGACCGTATACCTTAGTATTTGATAATAATTTCAACTTAATACGTTCACGCGTACCTGAGAAAGAGGGTCTTGACAGACAGACGGACATATAAGTGATCCTATAAGGGTTACTTTTGAATTATGGAACCCTAAAAAAATTAAATGTATATGTGAAAAGGCCCAGGCACATCACAAGTGTCGGGTCGTTTCGTGATACAACAGAACGTTATAGAGCCCATATTGTATGAAGGCGTGCACAATATCCCAGAAGTAGGCTAGTTGAAACTGATTATCGTAAATCACACCAAGCATACATTTTCGAGCTTTTCAACAGTAATTTCGAGCTACTAGTCTCAAAATTTCCAACTTTTTACGAGCTTTTACTAGGTATTTTTGAGATCGTCCGGAAATGCGTAATTTCACGGAAATTAAAAAAAAAAAAAGGATTTCTGGTTTGATGTGAGCACAACAAAATCGAAACCACTACACTGACAATTTCAAGATTAGTCTCAGAATTTCGACATTCTTACGAGCTTTCACTTGGTATTTTCAAGAGCGTCCGGAAATGCGTGGTTTTCAGGAAATTAGAAAAAAACTGAACGGCAGCTTTTATCGGGATTCACTTCGAATCTTCATTTCCGAAACCATTTGCCTAGGGCGGTGATTGCATATTGAAGTCTCTTAGTGATTAGATTCACTTGTCTGTCGGTGGTTTAAATAGCGGTATCGTCCGCGAAGAGGGCTACGGTGACCGCTTACCATCAGGCTGACCGTAAGCTTGTTTGCCACCTTAGTGGTATAGAAAAAAAAAATCGTTTTAGGGATGTCGTTCGTGTACAGAAGGTACAAGATAGGGGCGAGCACGGACCCTTGCGGGACTCCTGCTTTTATGGGACGAGGGGAAGAGAGTGCCTACACGGAGAAAAAACTTTAGTAGCTACAAGTAAATACTACTAATAACCACTAAAATATTAGTAATTCCGAGGACAAGTAAATTACACTGACGGTAACCAATGACATACTTATTGTATTTACTAACAGCAATAAAACTAGTCTTGGTGGAATAACAGTGTTGTTTACTAAAAACAAGTAAAATTTAATGGATAAATAAGTATAAACATGCTTAAATCAGCGTCTAATTACACCGATACGAGTTGGCCCTGATGAAGATCTGTGATGCGAAGCGTACGGTTGATAATAACTGGTCAGTGTACCTGGTAGATGAAGGAAGGGCTTCATGGATAGGTCTGATCTGTTCAGCTCAGGCTTACTAATTACGGAGTGGCGGTACAGGGGAACCCCACGCCAGGTAAGGAGCTATACCTGGAGAACGCCTTGTCATGCTTGCATTCCGGTATGTCGGTATATATGGGAACTATCGAAAAAACATCGATAGCGCGATGTAAGACGCGTGACGTCAACCTTAATTCGTAGCAGTACGATATGATGTTTGTTAAGTAAACTTCATGAATTCTTAGAAAGGTGTTTATAAACGTTAATTAGCGTTCATTGTAATGACAAGTAGTGTTTTATCTGCCCACTTTAATAAAATATGTTGATATTAATCAGTGTATAGCGAAAGCTGCAGTTCCATAAATAGTCTCTTATGATGAGTACGAGGCAGTCTGGCAACTGATAGTTATAAATTTAACCGTTGTGCCAGACGTTGTCGAAGGCTTTCGCTACATCGAAGAAGACAGCGCCCGTGTGACGGGGCTTACCTAATACTGGTTGGAAGCCAGTTAGAACGTGTTCCGTGATACGGAGGACTTGATGGACGCACAAGTGTTTGGCGCGGAAGCCAAACTACTCTTCGATTAAGATGCCTTTGGAGACTATAGCGTTCCGTAGGCGAGCGAGGAGGAGGCGTTCGTAAAGTTTAGTAAACTTATAGGGCGGTAGGAGGACGGCTCGGTACGAGCTTTCCCTGGCTTGTGAATGCCTATAACAATTGTATCTTTCCATTGAGAAGGAAAAATGCAATTTTCGATAGCAGCGTTGAAGATGGCTGCAAGAAGGCATAGGATTAGAATTAGGATATCGTTAGAGATACCGTCCGCGCTAGGGGCTTTACGGGGGCGTAGGTCTTTGATGACCTGTTTGACTTTGTCGACCGTAACTACGAGCACCATGTCGTAGCACTCAGACTTGTTGCGGCCGTTGTACATTCTATGTTCTTTCCTTACAGGGGAGGTACGCCTTGGGCGGTCAAGTCGTCCTTGACAGATTTCGAGAATTCCTTCGGAACTCCCTTAATGACTGCCCGTAGTACTCGCTCGCCATCTAGTGAGTACGTGTGGTACTCACATTTCTGAGCAGTCAGGAAAGCCGTTAGATTATGGAAATCAGAAGGTGTGAGGACTTGAACTTTGATGCCACGGACGGCATAATTTCGAGCGAGCGTATAATTGATACGCTTGGCCTTTATCGCGTTTGCGATGTTAGGCCATGCCCCTTGTTTTTAATTACTACTGGGAGCGGAGTTTTCTCCTGAGAGGAGGAAGCGGGGGTTCTGTCCATAGCGGCAAGCTTTTTAGCCGAGGAGGACGGTGAAGCACTGAGCGCTTTGGGGCGTTTGGCCTCGGAATCTGATTCCGATGCGGAGGCCGATGTCTTTTTTTGGGGTTTTATGGCGGATTTCTCCGCTTTATCCCCTTTTTTGTACCCAAGCCGACCACTTGGGAGACCTCAACATCCTCGTTTGAGGTCAAGGTTGACTCCGTCCGGGGGAGAAGAAGCGGCCGCTGAGGACCAGGGGTCGGAGGGGGGAGTATCCGGAGACCGAGTAAGGGTCACATCTGATACTGGAGTGAGAGGGCGAATGGGTGCGGAGACCCAAAGATTGAGGGTGCAGTGAGAGCGTGAGTGCGTGCGAGAACGCGAACGCGGTGGGAAGGACGGGCGCGCGGATGTGGAAATACAGGCTTGGATCTGCTCTGAGCCATCTCAAATGAGAGCCTCGATGATGGCTCCTAGCTGGTCCCGGGACAAACTGCTGAGTAACTCGGCCATTACGAGGTGGCCGGGGTTCTGTTGTCACCGTTAGGTTTCCCCCCCAAGAACGAGAATGTTTACGAACCACGAAACGATCAGGTAGAACGCAGCTCCGAAAAGAGCTATACGATCTCACGCACCAGTCTGGAGCACTCGGAACTGGGTTTCTTACAAACTAATTGACGCAATCGACACTTAAAACGCGAGAATGTGCGGAGTGGCGAACCGCTGAAACGGAAATACTATACTAGCGATCTACCCAAGGCCGGGTTCAGGCCGGTCGAACCAGCGTCAGTCAAAGAATCAAGCGAGGGCTTCTATAAACTTCGCAGAGTGGGCAAATAGATAAGCACGACTAGTTCACCCACAGTGGGCCAAGGAGCGATGTCCCAGCCTAGAACACAACACTGAGCAGCTTTTAACACTAACTTCCAAGTATCGCGGGCAATAAACCAAGCAATGATACTCAGTAGTCGGTACTGAAGCAACAAAAAAAAAACATGGTTGAGCGAAGCGATGGCTGATTCATGTGTCATACTCGTGAACAGGTGCCGCCTGTGGAGGCTGGTCTGCTCTTGCAAACTTCTTGGTTTTCTTAGTATTTAGTCTTACTTTTTTGTTTTCTTTATTAATACTGTAAGACATTGATTATTTCTTAGTGATGAATACATAAACTGTCTTTTGTTTATATTAGATACTTTTTTATGTTGTGCTTGTGCTTTATATTTCATGTTTTTTTATGTTTGTAATGGAAAGTGTCCTTTTATGATAGGGAGGGCATTTTCCAATATTTTAATTGGACGCTGTAAAAGAAAGGGAGAAAAGAAATGCCCTTGCTGAGTTTCTTGCCGGTTCTTCTCAGTACAAGGTCTCCCGCCCTGTAGACTTACGAACCGTACGAATGGCGTAGTGACATTCATAAGTGCTCAATTATTGTAGCCTAATCTGAATAAAATTATATTGAATTGAATTGAATTGAAATACACCAACACAGCACTGCACACTTGATGAATCAGTACACCACAGAGCATAGTGAGAGCACTTGATGCTCAAGAACATGACCGCACAACATGAGAGTCAAATCGGGAAAACCCACTACATCCCTTGACTGCGGTGGCCGCTTACCATTAGCTTATTTGCCACCTTGTAGTGATTTAAAAAAACGTTCTGATGCCTGACAAAAAGGCACTTGTAATGTGAAACTGAAAGTAATTTATCTTATATAACCCATGTCACATCACTAATAACAACATTACACACAATAACAAGTTACCAATGCTGTTTGTTATACTAAGTCATTACCTGATAACCATTATGATAATTCCACAGTAAACAAATGTAGGTTTTTATATTGCTACAATTTGGTACACTGTTTCAGAGGTTATAGATTGACCTCATATGTCAGGCATGCATAACACCAGTACAACATCAAAATCAGGTCAAGTGTATGTTAGGGCCATGTGTACAGTTCTGTAGTAATTTTTTTAATTTTTTAACTTACTCAACCAACATTATACCAAGTCAAAAAACATTTTTTTTTTCAGATGGATAGTTAAATCATATGAATTTGAAAAAAAAATTTAAAATGTAAAAGTTTGTTACCTTTTACTTATAATTCATCTAAAACAAATTATTTAATATGAAAATTTAAAAATTGGTAATGTTATACCAAAAATGTGGCAAAACTATAAATAATGTCATTGATAAGCACATTTTGACAGATTTACAATAAAAATGCTTAATGAATCAAAGGAATGTTTCAAGATTTCTCCCTATTCATCAATCAGTAAAAGTAACTGGCACTTCCCAATTTCGTATCACATCTTGCATTATATGATCAGATGTCGAAATCAATGTGGATGTTCTGCAAATGCAGATGCAAATATAAGTAACATCCCTGGTACAAATGGTGATAGATATCTCTATGAAATCTCTCCCAAATAACTAATGGGTGATGGAATTAATGAAAATCAATTAATTTATTTCGAGACACACATTGAAATAAAATAACTGTAACCCATTAAATCAGGCAACCGGGCTTTCTAAAACTCATATATATATGTTGCCCAATTCTAATTTGGACCATCAGACAGACAACTGCATTGATTACTGTCACAAAATTTTGGGTAACAAATATTTTTTAAAGCATTGCCTAAAATGTTGTATGTATCATTTGAACTTTTGGTTCATCATGTGCAGAGACATAAAAATATAGCTTAACCTGCATTCATCATGATTTGACTACATGGCCAAATACCTACTTGTTAAATGAAGTCCTAAGTCAACAACGTTAGTTTGGTAGTTGGTGATATGTTCATATAATCTCTTAATCTCAGTTTTTTAATATGTTAATTATAATAAAGTGTTAAACCTCTAGTCAGAGACACTTGAATGTAATAATTGAATGATGCTTCATACTTGGTTGACATCATCAGAGTCGTCTAGATTGCTCATGTCAGCATCACTGAAGTCATCTCCAGACTGTGTTGTCACCTCAGGCTCATTTTCCACTTGCTCGATGAAGCCACTTGCACAATATGGGCATGTGTAGTCCTGAAAATAAAATATTCTACGAGGTTACTAAGCTTGGAAAATTGCTAGACTAACTAGCATTCCCCAGGAGTTTAGTCACACATCCTACACCCTCCACTTTACAATTATTTCTGCTGACAAGAAAAAACCAAACCCAGATAATTATTGGCACGGAATTTATCTTCACAACTTAAAACCACAAGAACTTCCCACTTACAAAAATATGTAAGAATTATTTTGGTTAATTAGCATCCAACATCAGATACCTTCTTTGAGGCCATTGGACATTTATTTATATAGTTAAGAAATTTGTATTAGTTCCTACAGACAGTGGTAAAGGCTCTGTCATAGAAATCATACCAACACCAGACTATATCAAGTAAGTGAACTTCCGAAAAATGTGCTAGAAAATGAAAGGATGAATGGGGTGGCTAGTTAGTAAGTTGAGCGTATGTTTTCCACACTAAGCCTTACAATTGGGCCTTTGTACGTAAGTAACCAATCTGTCCGTCGTTGGTTGCTCATATTATTTTAGCTCCGTCCTCAAGGTTTCTAGGCTATCCAGAAGCTTTGCCTATTGGTTGCTGACACTTCTGCAGTGCAAGATCATGTCAGCTGGTGTCTCCTCAGCATCCAGACAACCTCTACATAGGGTACTGTCAGTAATGCAGATTTTAAAGAGATGTTTATTTAGTAGTTGACAGTGACATGTTATTATGCCAGTAATTTGGGAAAAGGGTATCGCCACAATTGGTTTGGGTTGAATGTGGCTTTCCAACACTCTGGTTGGAATATTTATAGCTTTTTTGAAACTGCTTTTTGGATTAAAAACAACAATCGTATCAACTTGCTTATTTGGTGGCCTATGTCAATGATTTAATTCTAGTTTGATTTCCACATTGCTTATTAACATATCCAAGCACAGCTCTTTCCATAGGTAACTGAGTGACTTGGGGATCAGGCCTGCTGTTAGTGTCTTGATTACTGCCTTATAGTTCATAAGCATGACAGGTAGGGCACATAACTTTTACCCGCAACTCTATCCGCTAAAGGTCAAAATAACGAAGATGGTACTAGAAACTAAACGGGTGAAGTAAAAATTGTATCTAAAAACTTAAAGAAAACTTGACGTAACTTTTGGAGTACTTATGAAATATTTCCTCTCTAACGTGATTAGACTTTTATATTGCGTTATGCTTGACAAAATCATAAAAACACCAAATATCAATGTGACGTATTGGCAAGCACAGCCTATTCAAGTTCCGTTAAATCACCTAAAACACTGATAATAACCACATAGTTAATTTAAGTGTTAAAATGAAAGGCTAAAATTTCAATAACATTAATTTTACCTGCAAAACATCTTCAAATTCAATGTTGCATCTATGACAAAAAAATTTAGTCGTGGGTCTCCGTTCAACCATAGCGTCAGCCATTACTATTACGTCGAATGAATGTTAAGAACAATAAATATTATATAAAAAGATAGTCAATCTTATAATGAATTGCTCGAGGACTGAACTTTCAATCAATGTAGTACCTACAATAATTTAACTATCGCCATTTTTGCACAAGCCAACCATGGGATTTCTTTTTTTTTTTAATTTATTTATCGAAAGGTAAAGTTGCCGTTTAGAAAAGAAGAAACTCACCAAATCACACAGAATAGAGACGGATCCCAAAGTCATTTCTATAAAATCACTAGATTTTGCGAAAAAAACTGGACATTCCATCTGACTCCTAAAGAAGATTATTAGCTTTTGGTAGCAAAATCTAATTTTAACTTTTAGCGTTTTCTTTAACCACTTGAGCATCCTGGGACCTTGAATGCCCAAAAAAAAGAGGCGGCATCCGACAGTCGACAGATGCGTATAGTTGGCCCAGCCAAGTTACCAACAAACAAAATTTTTTGTCGCTTTTGATAGAGAATCGTATGTTGTTGATTGTTGTGCAAAAAAATCGTTTGTTGTTTATTAATTAATTCATTATAAACAATTAAAAATCGTGGCGTATAGTTGTCCCCGCAACTATTAGAGACCATTATTTATAATCGCATCGGCGTGATTTTGTTTGTTTTGTTTATTGTTTTAATTACTACGTTTGTTGGTTCTGAAATATCAATATTAATAAATAAATGTTTTTTAAAAATTTACTTTGCTGATGCTGCCTGCGAGTGCGCACGCGCGAGTTTGCGGATGCGCGCAGGGATTATTTTTTTGAAATTTGTAAATTGTTTTTTTTTTAAGTTTGCAAATTTTCAAAACGTTTTTGATGAATTTAAGAAGAATTTAAGCCAAAAAATTAGTATAAACAGTTGTTTTTCTTATGACTAATTTTCGTTGACTAAAATCTCAGCTACATTTTAAAAGCTGGGTCTGCAAAATTGAAGAAGCAGTAAAGTTTGACACTATGTACATTTGTAGAGATTTTGAATTACATTGTTATTGCTTTATTATCAACATTTTTTCACGTAATCGAAACATTTTGGACTTAGTTATTTCTGTAAAAAAAGTTTTTAAAAATCTATGTAAAGCGACAAAAAATTTTGTTTGTTGGTAACTTGGCTGGGCCAACTATACGCATCTGTCGACTGTCGGATGCCGCCTCTTTTTTTTGGGCATTCAAGGTCCCAGGATGCTCAAGTGGTTAAAGAAAACGCTAAAAGTTAAAATTAGATTTTGCTACCAAAAGCTAATAATCTTCTTTAGGAGTCAGATGGAATATCCAGTTTTTTTCGCAAAATCTAGTGATTTTATAGAAATGACTTTGAGATCCGTCTATAGTCTGTGTGATTTGGTGAGTTTCTTCTTTTCTAAACGGCAACTTTGCCTTTCGATACATAAATTTTAAAAAAAAAGAAATCCCATGGTTGGCTTGTGCAAAAATGGCGATAGTTAAATTATTGTAGGTACTACATTAATTGAAAGTTCAGTCCTCGAGCAATTCATTATAAGATTGACTTCGATATTTTGTTGGTAACTTGGCTGGGCCAACTATACGCATCCGACCTTTTAAGGCACGTTCCCAGTGAGAGTAATCCGATTTAAAAAACATCTAGCTTCTACTTTTTTCTGTCCAAAATATAGAGCTTTTTTAATGGTCAAACAGACAAATAGACAGACAGCGTATGCTTAGTAATAGGGCTCCGTTGTCACCCTCTAGGTACAAAACCCTAAAAGTGCGTGTATCAGGTATTTAAAAAACCAATATCCATGCACATCCATAGCAGGGAGCTCATTTCTCAACCCAAGCGTTCGCGGGAGGAAGTTTCTCTGAAACCGCACTGTGCGCGACCATTTCGGTTCTAAAGTGTGAGTTTCCCTGAAAATGGTAGAAAGTAGCCGTGGGCATCATTTCGAATAATTCCTCAGAATATATCCCATTATACGAGCGGTAGAACACACACAGGGAGGGAAAGTCTCTCCCCCGACTAAAAGGCTTTGCCCCGACGTGAAGTACCGCTTTGCTTTGTTGAGTACACCAAATTTTTTCGACGTCAGCTTCAACCTGTATTTTTTGTTATAGTGGCGACAGAAATACATCATCTGTGAAAATTATAACTGTCTAACTATCATGGTTCATGAGATATGGTCTGGTGACAGACGTTTTGTACCCTTTGGGTACGGAACCCTAAAAAATTAAAATATGGAAATCACAACGGTGTAAGTCCCGGTTCTTGTAATATAAAAATCGTATTAAGCTGTATCACAGGTCGGACTTCAAATTTGATGACATAGTAAAGCAAACGACTACTAACATTTTTTTAAAAAAACGAAGTAAAAACGAAACGAAACTACATTATAGTTTGACAAACTACAGGGCTAAAAATTTCTTTAACGCTATATTATCTTGTAAAAATTCTATAGCAACGAGTCTAGTTTTATGAATGCCATCGTCATTTACTCTAAAAACCCACTTATTTGATCGAATTTTGTAACTATTTGCTTCTTCTATAATAACAATTTTCCATTTTTATTCTTCTCTAAAGTTTTAATTCTGCATTAATAGCATCCTGCCTTTTTTCTTAATGAGGACCTGTCGTATCTTGTTCAAAGCCAAGCAAGATGTAATCTTTTAAATAAAACACTATCTTTCTATTTCTTTTACTTCTTCTTATCTCACTTTTCTATAAATTATTGAGTACTTAAAGTTTTTAGACGCCAGTCTTAGCGTAACAGCATGGTGGCAAGAACACTAACTGCATTACCTCGTTGAATTGCCCTCTTGTTACACCTAACCTACAAGTTAAGGTAAAGTTGATTTCATAAACATTCTTGCGCTATTAAAGCCCCATGGACCAAAAACTTCCAAATGCCAGTGGCAAAAAAACATAGTCTTTTAAAATAGATTTGTTTCTCTACCCCCGGCTCTTAAGGCTGTGCCGGTAAGATAAGACACTAAAGCCCTGCCTCTCTTCCAGGGCATAAGCACCGTGACATCAGGTCTTTTATCATCTTTACGAATAATATCAAGTAGTTAAAAAACACTAGGAATATTTAATACGGCAAAAGATAATTTCGTTTAGGGATTCGTAACTATGGGTACTTTCACCAAAAAATAGCTACAGCCATCCCGAGGGATAAGTTTGGCAAAACACTATTCACATACGTTAGTGACTAATACCACTTAATAGCGCTGGAAACAGGTAAAAGGTCGAAAATGACCGTGCGAACAGCGCTGTTCTAAACTATAAGCTGTCTGCACTCAGTGGCTTCCTGTGGGTCTCGAGTATGCGAGACTTGTGAATTTGGGAGAAAAATGTATGCAAGTAGGCCTTACCCCTCGCGAGTACTTGCATACATTTTACACACGAATGTTCGACATATATTGTGATTGTCACTACGAATTGCTAATTTTCTATATAATATAACTTTGGTTATAAAACGAATTTCCCCATTATGATTTTTATTATGCAAATATATATCTCACTTTAACACTCACGGACTTTAGACCTTCGTCTTTAGTTATTGAGCTTTTGTGAATAAAAAGATGTTACCCGATTTTCAAAAGCTGGTTAGTGTGCTTTCAGATTCGGGTTGTGGAACGAGCTCCCTGTCAAGGTTTTATCTAAGGACTACAGTACCAAACCAGTGACCAAAAAATATTATTGAGTAAACTAAAAAAAAATATACCTATAACTTATATATATATTATTCAAAATTGTCTTCTAAATTCTAAAGTTAGTTGGAGAAGCCTTTTTACTTTTGCTTTTATGCTTCATGAAAAAAAAGACACTTCAAAAATACTTGACAAATCTTTTAAAACAAAATTCCTGCAACGCACATTTACTTAGTCATGTCAGCATTGTTTCTACAACATTCAATGTAAAAAATAAAATAGAAAGTAAGGTAATGGATGGAGATTTATGGAGATACCCTTGCTCCTTACAATAACGAGACTCTTGAAAGCCTTCGTTTGAAGCATCCTTCATATCTAATCATAATTCCACCAATAACGCCCACACCTAGTGCAGTAAATAGTTTATATGTTGATGAAGTGTCTACTTATGCTACCATTATGTCCTTCCAAAGGGCTCCAGAGGGGTAGCATTGACTCCACAACCCTTAACAGATTCAGTTAGTGTTTCCGCTGGTGACACTGGCGGAGTCCTTTTAAGTGATATAACTAAACTCTGTAATTTGATTCTTTTCGGTTAAGTTAATTCACAATTGGCCTCCATATTTTTCGGTGCTAGACTTTGTACTTTCAACAGAAAAGATGACGGTATTCGGCTTTTTGCGATTGGGAGCACTTTTCGCAGCCTTACTTCAAAACTAGTTTATAAGCACATAGTCTCCACCTTGAAAGCTAAATTACAACCTTAGCAAAGGAGGCTGTTCGAACAACGCTGTTCTAAACTTTAAGCTGCCTGCACTCAGTGGCTTCCTATGGGTCTCGAGTACGCCAGACTTGTAAATTTGGAAGAAAAATGTATGCAATTAGGCTTTACCCCTCGCGAGTACTTGCATACATTTACACACGAATGTTCGACATGTATTGTGATTGTCTCTACGAATTGCTAATTTTCTATATAATATAACTTTGGCTTTAAAGCGGATTTCCCCAATATGATTTTTATTACGCAAATATATGGCTTTTTGCGATTGGGAGCACTTTTCGTCGCCTTACTTCAAAACTAGTTTGTGAGCACATAATCTCCACTTTGAAAGCTAAATTTTAACCTCAGCAAGTTGGTTTCGCAAGCAAAGGAGGCTGTAAGACAACTGTACTTTCAGTTCGTAGCTTTCTTTTAGAAAAAAATGCAGACGTTCTTCTTAAAATTGGTGTGAGGAATGCTTTCAACTCTTTAGATAGAAAAGCCTTGCTTGACGAAGTCCTCACCCAACTTCCGGCAGCCTATACTTACGTTTGGCAAAGTAACAACGAATCTACTAAATTATTCTTTGAAAATAACATAATAGAGTCAGAAGTCGGTGTACAGCAAGGTGATTCTTTAGTTCAAGCATTATTTAGTTTGGACATTCATCCTGTTATCACAGATTTAAATTCAAAATTAAACATCTTTTATTTAAATGACGGCACCCTAGGAAGTGCAGTAAGAGAAGTGAAAAATGATCTGATACATATAATCAACAAATTTCAAGACATTAATCTTGTTCTAAATCATTCCAAATGTGAACTTAATGTTTTAGATAAATTTTCGGAAAATGAAAAATCTTATATTTAACGGGATTTCACGGCTTTTTCATTTTATGGGGCCGCCCGCCGGTGTTCAATGTCCGGCAGCTGTTTGCTCCGGCAATCGTTGATCGGTATAAGATAATAGTTCTGTAAAAAATACTTAAATTATATTATTTGTTTGAAAAAACAATGAATTAAATGGTCGTATCACTTGATGTAAATTTACTGTACTATTCATACTATGTATGTACTATGAATACTTATCTAAAAACACAATTTCTGGGCGTGATTTTTTAGCTGTTACGATTGCGTTTGCTTTTGTGCTGTCTCTTACTGTCTTGTTGAAAAATCTATTTGCCAGCCTGCTGTCAGTTGCCAAATTTGCTAAATTTGTGAGAAATTGCAAGCTAAAAAAACACGCTTTAAAAGTGCTACATTTCAACATTTTTTTTTGTAAAATATTTAACAAATTTTAACAGATTTTGCCCTACAGGATTATAAATTGTTTATCTGGTCACACTGTAGGTTGAAAACAAAATAAAAAAATGTTTGTTTGTGGTCGCTTTCGTTTTCTAAAAAGATTTTACCATTAATTATTTCAATTCTGATTATAATTATTGAAATAAAAAAAAAGAAATTATGCGGAATTCAATTGGTGGATTTTTTTTCGAAATAATTTGAAATAAGCACTATAAAATATTTTAGTGCAGTGTATTCACAAGACTGAACTGAAGGCCCCTGTTATGATTGTTATCAATCCACAAATAAATAATGTGGATTAATGTGGATTAATATATAAATAGTAACACATTCAACGATTTAACATAGTAAGAAAATGATATAATGAAGAAAATTATTATTTGCAAAGGTTAAGTGGATGGCATTATTACTGTTTAAAATGAATGAAAAAAAGTTAGTGCAGAACTTCAAAAGTTACATAAATGTATCACCTAAGGTAATTTCCTTGTATTAATTGCCTTGCTGTATATTTAATATATTTTTTTACATATGTTTTTGGGAAATTTTACAATAGAAAGTATTTAGGGTTCAGGGTTTGTTAATTTTATGCTTAATAATTTAGATTTGTGCTGAATCTCAAAACCAGACACTCCCTTGTGGGTTTCTGGTTTCTTTCATGTTTCTGAAAATCGAAACTTTAATTTCATCACTACATCACTAAAATTTGGTACACATGTACTCATAGATAATGTGCATGTGAGCATCCAACAGACAAAGTTCCTTAAGAATCTACAAACCATGAGAGAGGCGCTAAATAATATCAGATGCCTCCTTGATTTCTGGACGGAGCTGGGATGGTTTGATTAACCAAGGACATGAATCGCTTACCTACGTACAATAGTACATAAGGCTAAGTGTCAAACTAACTAACTATGTCACGAAAAATGTTATAATGTTCATAGAAAAAGAATAGAATCATAAATGCAAGAAAGGCTATGTATAATTCTAAACATATGTATTTCTTACCAGGTTAACCTCAATAATAAAAGTAACAAAATAATTATATTTCTTGAATCAGTTTACAAATTATAATTTTAGTTATATTTTTATTTATGCTTGTTTGTATATATTATATTATAAATATGTTTATTATGTTAATAAAAAAAAAATTTTGATTATTAATGCATTTCTATATCAGTTTCGAGTGATGCTCAGTATAATAACATTGATGTTCTTTGCAGAATAATGGGGAAAAAAATGGCTCAATTCAAGAAGTCAAACCTAAAGTACTAAATGGTAAGTTACTTTATAAAATTTGTTTATATGAACAAAAAAAGAGAGATGTAATGTAGTCAGTGGTCACAGTTGATCTAAGGTATACAAAATTGTTACTCTTTATTGCATAATTGGCAATATCTATCCTAATATTAGAAAGATGTAAAGTTTGTTTGTTTGTGAGTTTATTTGTAGGAACTAATCTCTAGAAAGAGCTACCAGTCTGATTTCATTGATTCTTTTTATGTTAGATAGTGTTTTTATCTGGAAGAAACTTAGTATATGTAATGTCAAAGTAAGACCAATAGGTTACCGATTAAATTTAGAAAAAGTTTTTAAAAATGGGAGAAAATGTCCGTTCTGAGACTTTTCATGGTGTGCTCTGCCTAAATAGTTAAAGTTTTAAAATAATCATATATGGTGAGATTGTTCCTCTTAAAATGTTGTATTAAAAAGTACCTGATAGCATATATCTATATCCGGTAGACTCATAATTACTATTTTTATATTTAAATTAGTAATTAAAAATATTAAGCAATTTGCAAAACTGTTTTGTGCTTTTCCTTATCAATCCTTATTTAGATTGAAATGGTCCTTACAATATATTATTTAAACAATAAGTTTACAAAATAAAAACGATTTAAATTAAGTGTGTCGAAAACTGAAAACATGGTTTTTTTTTTAGTAGTTTTGCACGGCTAAATTGTAGAAATTAAAAGCTACTTAATACCTAATATAATAAATTGTTGGGCAGATGAAGTTGATCAGCTAGTTTAGTGTAGAAATTTAGTTTTTCACATTCAAACTAAAACATCAAACTGAATTAGGTCGTTGAAATGACGCTTAGTGTGACTTAAAGTTTATGTAAATAATACATTCTAATAGAAAAAATTATAGTAATTATTTTCTAATTGTTACTTCATAAACCAATGTAGAGTACAGTAAAAAACTGGTGTTTAAGTAGATACTGTATTGTAGCTAAGTATGACAAAAAGTGCACCTGCTTAATTTGTTTGCTGTTGTAAAGAGACCTTAACATCACAACTAAACTAAGCATTGATATTTAGATTTTCACTCACTTTTCGTACTTTGTAAATAAAATTCATAATTATCCCTCTGTTTTGCTATTTTGCATTCCAATATTTTTCACTAAATAAAATTCATATTTATTACATTAAATAAAAAAAGAAATGCAGAAAAGACATCTCTGTTACATGCATATACCCTACTAGCTTCTGCCCCGAACTTCGCCCCTATAAACTTTTGACAAAAAAAGGCAGCTTTTGACAAAATTTTATGTACAAAAAGATCAGAATTCTCATATAAATTTTCATGGGTATTTTGCGCTTCAAAATTGGTAAATTACTTGCATGTACTTTAAAAAAAAAAAATTTTTTTATAGCATGGACACAAAGTAGGAAGAATTTTGTTCAATGACCGATCACTATTTGTCTCTGTCGCACGCGCATAATTCGCGCTTCAATCTAAAGGCCAAATACTTATTTGTATGTGTTTATCTTAAAATATGACTGATTGATTGATTTCATACATACTTCTAATCTCCACAGGGGATAAATTTTGGAAAATCCTTTCTTAGTGCTCATGTACGTTCTATCAAAAACCTATGTGTTAAATTTCAAGTCTCTAGGTCCAGGTGTTTTGGCTGTGTGTTGATATATATCAGTCAGTCAGTTAGTTTACTCTTTTATATATATATATATAAATATATATATATATAAATATATATATATATATAGATAGATAGTAAGTAGGATCTAATTGTATGTATAAAGTAAGATTCAGTGTGTTTCCAACAAAAGTTGCAAAGTAAAACTTAAAACTCTTTCTAAAAAAGTCATATATCTCATATAATTGCTGTATGTACACAGAATAATTTTAAATGGCCTATTTGGATTGTCTTTTTAAAATGGTTTGGTAGAAACACATTCTTAGTAGCTCATTGACATATATCAAAAACAAATTAACAACGGGCATATGTTATAAGTAAGTGAAGCCAAGATGCATGGCAGGTACGAATAGCAGCCTTAAATATTTGAATCCGCGGACACCCTGCTTGATGACCAGGAAAGGTTCTCAAGTGGTGACCAGGAATCGGAAGATGGACATACAACCTGCCTGCAGCTCTGGAAAAGAAAGAGAAAACTACTTTTTACATCACCTTTACTTGTGAACAGTGTAATTACGTGCAGAAAATGTGAGTGCTAAGACCTTAATTACTGCCACGGGATTTTTCTGTGAAAATTTTACTTTTCTCATAGCAAAGCGCGAGTTCATAGAACAAGAAATAGAACAAGCTTTAACTTCTGCCAAAAATTTTTTAGTTCATAAATTCTCTAGATATCCATCTAGCCATTTGTGTTTTGGTGAGTCTATTTATTTACTCGCAAATATGATGAAAAACATTGTGTCTACCATGGGCTGTACGGAAATTACAAACTTGAGTCATTTCGACCTTAGGCTTCTAAATAGCCTCTTATTAGTAATTTTCTCCTTACCATGTAAGTGGTACTATTAAAAACAATAGGTTTGTTATGTTATAAAACCATGTTAATCATACGTGAAGCAACAGTTAACAATTTTCCAAAAAAACTTTTTGTAATAATGACTTCACATTCTAGGAACTTGACGAGGACAGTGATAATGAGTAACATTGTTTACTTGTGTTAATAGATTGTTGTGTGTTTAAAAATTTATAACAGAGCTGCTAAAGATACCTAAAGCTTTTTAAATACAGTAATTCTGTAACATTAAGTGCCTATGTTATAACAGGATAAAAATCCTGTTATGATTCAGCTGTATGAGGATGGACCAGTAATAAGAGAAACCCTAGAAATTTCTTGACACTCTGGCATACTGCTATGGTCGTCTTCATGCGTTTAAAGGACACATCAGAAACATCATTTTCATTAACTCTGAATGTGTGTCCTTTGTCATCACAAATTTTTAAGCATTACCTGCTTCGTTTTATTAGTTCGCCTTCTTCCGTGTCTAATTGATTACTGCAGCATAACAATATTCAGTGTTTCTTACTAGAAATTAGCCAAGACGTAATTACCGATGGTGTAATTCTGTTCATCTTTTCTGTTTTTTAACCCCTTTTCTGGTCAGGCATAAACATAGAAAGGCATAGAAAGTTCTAAACTATGACTGATGCTTGGTCAATGGTGTAAAAACTGTAATACGTATGTATTTTGTCGTTGTTTTGAAAAGCAATATAGACCCATCTTGCCTCTGAGCCATGTCTAAAAGCTGTTTTCAGGGTCATTACGAATTGCTCGAACGCAAACGCATGTTTGACGAAGTTTACCTTCTCTCTTCTTAACTCTTTGCGTAGCGTTTGAGGACAATGAAAAAGCCTTCGGTTTTATCAAGACGAACGTTCTACTCAGTACATCCGAAGGAATTCTTGATAAAAAACTGAAATTTGGGTAGTGTAGTCTCCTAAAGATGCGGCAAATTAGAAATATACGTACAATATATAAGGTATCCAGTCACCTGTGCTATCGCGTATACACGACACCATACCGTAGGTAGGACATGTGACTGGGAGCACATTAGTTACTAACTACTACATGCGAAATGTTTTTTGTGTTCATTTTTTTAATTCATTTTTATTTAGCGATGTTAGTGCGTTTAAGGTCAGTTAATAATTTATACTTGTTTAGAAACAATTATGATCTCAGACAACTGAGTAATAATTCATTAGAACTGGGTAAAGCCGAGTCACCCCGGTCAGCATCCTCAGTGAGCGCGAGGTGCAAAATAGCGCTACGCTAACCGAATTGTGTCAGAGCGACGCGTGCCGCGGACTACTGATGTAAATTACATTAATATCCTCATTACGTATGCGTTACGTCGCAACCTGCACGTAACTGTACCGCCATTTATGTTCCTCTGGTACTCGAAATATGGTAAAGGTAGGAAGTGGCGATTGTAGTTGTCCCATAGACGCCAGTGTATTGTGGTGGTAAAGATGGGTATCGCCAGGACGGGTGAGTCGTCATATAATTAAACTCCTGCGTGTAGGTATATAAAATAAAGTTTAACTTACTATTCTTGAATTTGTGGTGTGGGTTGTTGTAAATTAATTAATGCAGTGGTCTTAGTAAAGGTTATCATTGTTATTTATTACTATCTTAGTTTGTTCATAGTTCTCTGCCGCGAATTTGTAGCAAAACAAGATAGTAGCGGTGAGATTCACTTTGCAATTTATTCTAAACTAAAGTTTTAAAAATATAGTAGTTGATTTTAAGTGTGTTCCGTGCGTATTTTTTTTTTTTTTAGTTGAATAAGCAAAACATTTATTTTATACATCAGGCAGTCTTAAACGATATAATTGTTCATTTTTAGAGTTTCGTACCCAGAGGGTGCCACCGGAGCTCTATTACTAAGACTACGCTGTCTGTCTGTCTGTCCGTCTGTCCGACCATTAAAAGGCTTAATCTTTTAGACCGAAATAGGTAGAAGCCTAAAGTTTTCACAGAATATGTGTTATAAGTGGGGATGAAATGCCTACGAAAACGAGTAAGTGCATATCCTCTTACATTACTTTTTAAAACCATAGTAGTAGACATAAGTGTGTTTATTTGCATAAATGTTCTCATACCGAAGCAGTGAGTCAAAGCAATCAAACTGTATCACGGTCGCTGCGTGTTGCGCAAAACGTTTTTATCTAAAGGTATTTGTTAAAACGATTTCTGCTTCGCTGCACCGCCCTTAACGCGTGCGAAGGTCGTTCGTTATAAAAACTAAAATAAATTAGAATAACAGTTATTAAAGCGTGTTCTTTTTTTTAAGTTGTATATAAATTTTAATTATGTTTTGTTCTTTTTAACCCTCAAGCAGGCAAGCGGTCTTTTGAAACGGCAGGGCTCGTGCGGAAACTTTAATGCGTCAAGATTTTTAGGTATTAAAACGTCACATTACTAAAATAATTTAATAATAATGTGTTTATACATACTTATTACCTATAGATATTATAAAACGATTTGGCATAAACAATTCCAAAAATCCATATTGGGGCATTTTCACAAAGTGCGTCCAGCGTCTCCTTTCCGGAATGAGTGAACAATGAACTTATGAGAGGCTACTAAAAACACATGTGTGATGAGAATGTAGGAATTTATAACCGCAAATATGTTAACCAGGGTCAATTCGACGCTGCGCGACTGCTTGACTGCTAATAGTAAAATAGAAATATCTGTTTACGGTTACATATTTTTTTAAAACTGCAAAAGAGTTACGTTTGTACATAAAATATATTTTTACTCTCTTCATTAATTCTCTCCACATCTCAAACCACATTAACATACCTTTCTTATTCCTTTTCGCATCTTCATTCACTCCGCAACGCTCCTGTATCACACAATTTCATATTCTACATTCAGTTACACTAAACATTCTTCGTTTGCCATATTCAACGTTTACTTCTATACATCAGTGTGAAACCGAAACATCCTCATAGACAAACTCAAACTTTTTTATTTAAAGTAGACTTTTAAATCCTCAGATTGATTATTAATTTTATTAACTTTACCATCGTGTCGGAATGATTAACAAACGTCACCTTAGAAAGAGTTGAGTTACAGTCTTCTTATTATACAGTATTCTATCTTACTGGCACGCGCGTGCTTTTACCTGGCATAGCCTAGTAGGTACATATATTTACAATTGTAATATGCTTCATGTGGCTATACACAGCAGCAGAACGTCTTTCTTTTCCTCACAATTACGCCAAGACGATTTTTGTTCTCCATTTGTTCGCATACAGGCAGATTTTTTACTCGCATAATGCATTGTAAATAAATATGCTTAATATTTTTCCATCTTTGTGGACTAAATTTCCGGACATTTCTCACGTAGATCATTTTTTTTCTTTAGACAGATATATACGTAATAAAGATATATAGATATCTTTTATAGAGTCTCAAAAAACGGATGTCCTGCCGAACGGTTTTTGAAATTCATTTCAAATTGTGGCCATAAAACAGAAGACCCTGCAAAAACGTCCTAAAGACATTGAAAAGACAATACTTGCTTCCGACTTTCGGGGGCAGTCTTACGACAATGCTAGCAGGTGTGCATTCTGGCCTTGAAATGAGAATTAAACTAGTGAACTGTGCTAGATTTTGCTCCCTGTTCGGCTCATTCACTGAATATTTTTGTAACATGTCAGGCCGATTCTTGTCAAGCTGATATAGCTTATGTATGATTAAGTTTGCAATTATTGTAATTTTTTTGGGAAACGAGCACTTGCAAGCTTATTTGTCATCCAGTCGTGAAGTTATATAGTCGCTATCGTAACTAAAGCTGCCGGCCAGTGGAGATAATCGAAATTATTTCTTTGTCTGTTGTCTTTTACCTCAATGATTCGTGTATTTTTTTCCGTGTGAATAGACCCTATGTTGCCAGGGAATGATGAATGTAAAGCGGTGTGAATGTTGCAGGCGAGCAGGTGGTGGGCGCGGCGCACGGCGTCCTCATGCTGACGCCGCTCAGCGAGCGCGATCGCGGACTAGTCGGCTCTCTCTTCGTCACCAACTACAAGCTCTCCTTCGTACCTCTCGAAAATGAGCTCATAGATGTAAGCAAATACTAATGAAACTTCTATAGCAAAATGTACCATATGCGTAATAATAATATCTTTTAATTAACTCCTTTATTGGCCCTAGTACATGCTTTGCGCCAAAGAATTGGTGATCAGTCGGTACGTGTCGCAGGCACGCGGATGAGAGTGGGACGGAGCTTTCCTACATACCGCACGTCATCGTTACTCTGTCGAACGCCCGAAATGACTCACTGCTATATTCTATTGCATGTAAATTCTATTAACGTTTTTTCTCATATTAGGCTGATAGAAAAATAAGGAATAATATTAACGTTTAATTTCAGGAACTTTGTCAGCGAAATTACCTTTTAAACACGTATGATGTCCCGCTGACTTGCGTGGGAGCAGTGTGGCTGACTGATGGCGGGCCTATCAGGCGGAGACGGCTGCTGCCTTATGGGGGTGACATGCCCGCCAAAGTCAAAGGACTACAGATTATTTGTAAGGTAAATTATTCAATTCCCTTTAAGTTATTTTATAGTTTATGGGGCCAAGTATAGCAATATTAAAAAAATCTATTGGATGTCTTAGCTACTTTTAAAGTCTTTAATAGTCACTTTTATTTATTTGCTCGAGCCGTGTCCGTAAACTTAACGCCAGTTAACACGGGTAGTGCTAACAGCAGGATTTTCTCCAGAAGAAAATACATTTTTCTGCAGGAGAAAAAGAAACAACACGAATCTCGACACCGGTCAGGGTTGTTTTGCGAACGCAGCCATGATTCTTTTGTTGATAAAAGGGAGTTGGACAGATAATTGGAGTACTACTCCCATCTCCGGGCAGGTGAATTCGGATACCAGCTTGGCCCTTTTGACTGGGTTCAATGACGAGCTGAGAGAATCGTCGACAAACCCTAACTCACAAGCTGTATCGAACCCTTAATAAGCTGTGTTTTGAAGAATTGTTCAAAATGATGCCCACGGCTACTTTGTACCATTGCACCGCTCGCCATCGATCGATATTCATCCTCACACCATAGAACGTAAATGGTCACGTACAGTGCGGTTTCAGAGGAACTTTCTCCCGCGAACGCTTGGGTTGTGGTATGAGCTTGTAGCAAAAGTTTTCTCTAAAGACTACAGTATGGGATTTTTCAAGAAATAAGTTATTAGATTTTTAAAGGTTCGGCAACGCGCGAGTGATGCCCCTGCTGTTGCAAGCGTCTATTTATCTCCTTCAGAGTCTCGCCCCAAAAGCCCGGTGGAGCAGTAATGTCTGCACCAGCCAGCTGTATTATCAGTTCAGAAAAAAAAAAAGCATCTATAGGCTGCGGTGCCCGCTTACCACCAGGCAGACCGCTAGCTTATTTGTCAACTTAGTAGTATAAAAAAAATTTTTTGACACCAAGCAACAGTTGGGCTATAGCAACGTAAAAAAGTTGCAGGAATCCACTAGTAATAAAAAATAACACAATAAATTTTATTACAAATGTAAACTAGATGTTAAGTATATCATGATGTATGATCAATGATTTATTTACAAGCCATTAACATTAAAGCTGTGCACCAGCACCAATTGACTCTTTTTCAATATTTTTCCTAAAGGGAAGCACAAGCACGCGTAATTCTTGGATAATGAGTATCATAATTACATTTACACAGATATATATCACTTCAAATCTTGTAATTCCTGTACACTTCTTCTCCAAACTTTTTTTTAATACTCTTAGGCAGGATTTGTTTTATTCCTCAAGCCGAACAAAACGTTCCTAATATGTGACACTTATAGACTTTAAGCTAGTCCAATCATGTCACGTCACCACCCACACTTAATAAAATAAAATAATATTATATAAATATATAATAATAAGATGATCCTAATAATACTAGACCTATCTCTATACTGCCTGCCTTAAGCAAAATTTCAAAAATTTATATTCAATCAGATGCTTAAACATTTTAACTTAAATGGATTACTTCCCCCTTAACAGTTTGATTTTACAAAAGGGCGTTCCACAACTGACGCAGGTGTTGCCCTTACACAACAAAAATTTAATGCTTGGGAACAGGCACAAAATGTCATTGGTATCTTCTGTGATCTTTCAAAGGTATTCGACTGCTCTTGAGCTTATCCGCAAATATTTAAATAGTGGAACGCAGATGGTTCAAATCAATGAAGTAAAATCCAATGGCTCAAAAGTAAAATTAGGAGCTCCCCAAGGTTTTATTTTAGGTCCTTTTCTATTTTTAATTTACATAAATGACTTCTTTGTGGAGAAGCTGTGCAAGATTGTACTATTTGCAGATGACACTTCTCTTTTATTTAAAGTTGACAGAAATGAAAACTTATTTTGACGACGTAAGAATGTACTTTCTCAGGTTCCTCAGTGGTTTACGGCACATAACTTACTTCTTAATGCGAAGTGTTTAAAATTTATGATGCCAAATGTCAGAAACATAAGTACAAAATTATCTTTAAACGGAGAAGAAATAGAACTCAACCGTGTTTTTAAGTATTACATTAGACAATAGGCTGCAGTGGAACCCTCACATCTCAGTTCTTGCAGGAAAACTTAGTTCAGCTGCTTATGCAGATAGAAAAGTTAGGCAGCTTACAGATATGGCACTGCTCGCTTGGTCTACTTTTGTTATTTTCATTCCGTCATGTCTTATGGCATTTTTGCTTTGGGGTAAGGCAGCTAATTAATAGTTTATTTTGCAACAGATAGCAGTACGGTCAATCTATAAATTAGGACCGCAAATTTCTCTTAGGGAACTATTTAGGGAAATTGGTATTTTAACTGTTCCTTGCCATTATATCTTCGCAAAAATTGTCACTTATTTTCTAAAATAGTTAAGGAATAAAATATATATAAAACTAGCTTTTGGCAGCGGCTTCGCCCGCCCTGAATTTGGTTATCAGCGTAGGATTCTGACGGCAACTCCTACTCACACTTGACGTTCTCTATCTCTCTCTTCCTATCTCCACCCCTCTCCCCCCCTCTCTTTCTCAAAAATAAAAATAATTATCTACTAAAAATTAATTAACTAATGGATTAAGCTCACGATCTTGGTGCTCTATACAAACTCCTTTCTTAGCGCACGCCTACATTATAATAGCTATATGTGTGTTCATTTCGGCTCGATCCGTCCAGTGGTTGTAGCTGTGCGTTGATAGATCAGTCAGTCAGTAATAGTTACTTTGGGCTAACGCTAACTTTAACCCGCGACTTTGTTTACGTAGATGGTGAAAATATTTTAAATTACACGTACCGCCGTTCCCCCTCATGACAGGCCGCCGGCCTTGCACATCATAAATGCGCGCGCAATACTTGATCATTATTTTGCTGCGATGTCATTTTAAAATTGTGATATCTCCTAAGATATTCTTTGAAATCAAATGCTGTAAAGGGCAATTTTGGTTTAAATTAAATACTTGTGATGAATAACCTTATTTATATGATATCCTTATTTGGATAAGGATAAATATCATGTTTATAAAAACACGTTCGCAAATAAAGCATTATTTTAGAACAAATTTGGTTAGCATAAAAAAGGCTATAGTGAGCCAACCTTAAAAGATAGACATATGCCGTCGCGGACTTTTTTTTAGAACTATTAAAGAGGGATAATTCTGTGATACATGATTTTTGCAAAACTCTAACCGTTTTCGCAGCGCACGCAGCGGAAGCTCTTAAAAGGGAAAAAAACCGATTTTGAAACATTCTTCATTGGATGCTCCACTCCTATTGGTCTGTCTGCGATGATATATAACCGATAGCCTTTCTCGATAAATGGGCTATCTAACGCTGAAAGAATTTTTCAAATCGGACCAGTAGTTCCTGAGATTAGCGCGTTCAAACAAACAAACTCTTCAGCATTGTATACTAGTATAGATATAATTTATTACAGGGAATAAGGATAAATTGGTAGTTCCAAAATTTCGTGTTCACAAGGTACATAGCTCTTTCGCAATACAAAGTATATTTTTCTATAATAAAATTCCAGAACATGTGGTTAATTTACCCTCAAATAAATTTATTAATAATTTATGTCAAAGATAGTTTAATGAAAAAAGCTAAAAAAAAATTGATGAATACATAAATGATAAAGATGCTTGGAAAAATTAGAACTTAATTTATTTGTATTGGCATAGGTGCATTTGTAATTTTTTTTTTTCAAATTAAAACATTGTTGTGATGTTATTACCTAGTGTTAAATTAAGTTGAAAAAATATGGTGGTAATTTATTCAAATTAATAAATTAACTGACGATTCAAAAGTGCTGTTTAAAAGTCTATTTAAATAAAATAAAAAAAAAAATTTGAGTTGTGGAGTTATACAGGTTTTAGATAATTCTTTCAAGGTTAAAGTTGAGTCATAAAAATAAAACAGCGGGATACCAGTTAATTTGAATGTATGGTCTAGACTAAGTGTTTAACGGCCTACAGTTTTATTTGACATAGAGTGGCCATCATACCTCGCGTAATCAGACACTGGCGCTATCTTATCGGTTTTCGTATCACGTGTGTCGCATGTTACACCTACAAATATGTTTACAAATTCTATTTATCGAATTGTACGTTATGATGCTCAGTTAAGACTCTTTTGGCAATAAAGTTTTTAGACTCTTTAAAAGCTTCTTTTATTACTTTACATCTTTACAGTGAGAGAAATCCTTTAAAATTACTTTTTTATTTTGTTGAATTTTATAGTAGGTTTAAACAACACAACAAAAGAGTACTTTTCTGGTCAGCATCGATTAAAATTGTATATATTTTTATATATATTGAAATATTTTTAAATTGTATTTTTTATAACAGATTCGGCATAAATGTATGATCGAATTTTATGATGTAAAATGTTTTAATTCGTAAACGAAGCGATCAAATCTTATGTTTATAATGAAAATAAGATTCACTTTTTGATTATTATTTAGTCAGTTCGTTTTATTTTACAACGTTTTTTTTTATTACTACGTTTTTATTTAGTCACTTTCTAGTTGTGAGTCTATCCATCGTTGGCGGAGTTTACTTAATTCACCTATGCATTAACTATGCTATTCGTGAATATTATTCACCTGGGTGCGTAAGGTACACTTATAAGTAAATTTTATTCACTTTTTTATGTGGTACATAACATAATCTTAAACAATGAAACACTGGCAACTTGAATATTGAAAATGTTTATTATTATTGACATTATTGAAATAGTTACACTATGACAGGATATTTTGATTTCTTGCTTAATCTTTCTATTGTGACTTAATTATTTACGACTTTTAACCATATAAACTCAGCTAGCTTCACTAATGTCAGAGTTTAAATACAATTATAGAAGTCGTGGGGTGGTGTTATTGCATGATGGTAGACAATATTTTAGAAAAAAATCATACAAATCTGGTGCTAATTGGTGGACATGTTGTTAGTAGTAATTATTATTAGTTACACGTTTTGCTTAACGTCTTTTGCATAGCTAATACTTTGCAATTAATTTCAAGTTATCTATTGTTTTCCTACGGAAATGTAGCCTTTCCTAGTTTGACAGCTGTCATCCAAAATAAAGATCTTGATGAGATCTATCATTTCTGTACAGAAACTTCTAGTGTACAATCAATAGTTATGGAGATATAGCCTTTTCTAGTTTGACAGCTGTCATCTGAAATAAAGAACCTTGATGCGATACACAAAAAAAAAAAAAAAAAATCTTACACCTATACTCTACACATTTATATGTCCTTAGAGAATTATAATCCTCAAACTACGATACTCAATTTCACGATTTTTGACACATTTGACACTTGAATTACCTAAGTATTACAAATAAGGATTATATTATTAGTAGCATACTTACTGGTGAATGAAATCGATCAGGGAAGGTGTAGCTCTTATTTACATATCTTTATTTACAGAACATGAAGGTGATGACGTTCAGTTTTCCTGACTCTGCGATCGGTAACGGGCGACAAGTGGCTATGGCCCTCATACATCACGCTTTCCCCAAAAGGCATGACCTACTTTTTGCCTTCGAATATAAAGAACCTTACTACCCGACGTTACCTTCCGATATGAACATGTTTCAAAGACCTGGGGACTGGAGGAGGGAGTTGGAACGGTGTCAATGCCCCCACTGGCGAATAACCTGTATAAATGGAACATCGGATGCCTTCATGTTAACCGCTGGGGAAGCTTTGATAGTGCCAAATTCAGTATTAGATTACAAATTGATGGAGAATGCGAGGAAGTTCAGATCGGGAAGAGTGCCCATTTGGGTGTGGGGAAGGCCGGAAGGGGCAGCTTTGCTGAGGAGCGGGGAGCTACAGACTGAGGAGTCGGCATCTGCTGAGAGCATTTTATTAGAACAGGTAGGTTGGAATATTTGAAAATTATTATATGAGACCTTATCTTACTCACAAAATAAGTACAACAACCGATTTTGCTGAAATTTCTAATGCAGCTGGTTTATACCCTGAATTAACACATATGCTTCGTATTATCCCGGTCAATTAGCAGTCATGCAGTAGAATATTTGCAGCTATACCTTTCTATAGCAAACTTCCTTAGGTTCTATAATCAATCTATAATCAAATTTGTTAGCTCCGTGGCTCAGTGGGTGACCCGAAAGCTGATTCAGTGGAATGGTTTCGACTCCCGCACAAGACAAACATTTATAATTAGTGTTTTTCTTGAGACTAGGTGTTTTCTATGTAAATTATGTATGTATTTATAAAAAAGTAGTGTATCCGTTGTCTGATATCCATAAAACAAGCTATGCTTACTTTGGGACCAGACGGCGCTGTCCAAAAATATATAAGTAGGAATCCTGATAATCGAATTTGGCGGGTGAAGCTACGGGCAGCGGCTTGTTTTTCTAAATAATTGTTTTAAGTTAAATTTCCAGTATACATTATCATTTATATTTCGAAGTCTCAATGCTAATTTAAAACGATTCCTACTTCCAGGTGCGTCGCTCCCATCCCAAACTGACGCCTCCACAGGTGATCAATCTTTGCGGTAACAGTTACGCGGGCAGCAACAATGGGACAGCAGTGCTACCTCCACTCGCCACGTTACAGGCCTCGTACAAGAAACTCGTAGAACTCTGCACACCCAACACGCTTGGAGGATTTTGGGTAACTATAAAACTTAATATGGTCCTAAAATTTGTGGGTCATTGTGGGCCCAAACCGTACAGAAACGGATTCCGGATCGGTTCCCAAATATGAGACTTTTTGACTCTGAATGCACCCTTATTGATTGGTGTGAGGCACCCATCTTTATCTATCAATTTCAATTCGCGCCACTAGTACAGAACGGCTTCCTTTGTGCTTTCGTGTTTCTAAGCCTCGACAAAGCGTCAATCTTGACAGCAAAGGTTACTTGGCAGAAAACTTAAATAAAGGTAAGGGTAATGTTTTCATTGAAAGGCAAGAAATAAATTAATAGTTTATCATACTTCAGCGCAAGACATGCTCTTTGAAAAGGGTTTAAAGTAGCATTGTAAAGTACCTAATTAAATTACATATATAACTTTTAACATTTCTTGTTTTATTAAAGAAATATTTTAAAGTTATATATGTTTTAAAAATAGTGAAGTAGAATTTTTTTTATAGAACAAAAGTACATTGATTTTTGCACGTCTGTCGGAGTTAGGGCTATATCCCGTAGAAGGGGATCATAAATTTTTGCACGTCGGTCAGAGTGAGCCATATCCCGTAGAAGAGAATAATTATTGTTTGCACGTTTGTCAGAATTTGAGCTATATCCCGTGGAAGACGATCATTAATTTTTACACGTTTGTCAGAGTTTAAGCTATATGCCGAGAAGGGAAGATCATTAATTTTTGCACGTTTGTCGGGAGTTTGAGCTATAGCCTAATAATAATCCTAATTTATACTAAAAATTATTTCCACATTTTTTTCAGATTCAAGATTCACAGTATTACAGTATATTAGATTCAAGTAGATGGCTGCGCTACGTGAGCAGCTGCCTCGCCTTCGCGGATGACGCAGCGCGACTGCTATCTAACAACGTCACTGTCGTACTGCAAGAAGGTCAGTAACTGAAGCACAAACAACTTACAGGCATCACCTTTGTAAATAATCTCTCACTACATTAATCTATAATGCATTTTTCTCAAACATGCTACAATATGTGACCATATCTTGCACAAGCTTTTTTGGAATAAAACGTACTTGCAGTACCGGCAATGTTTTATCCGTCCGCTCGAGCGGTCAAATATAAAATTTGAAAATGGAACGAACTTTTTTAAACCCGTACATCGATAACTAAAGAGATAACTCATCAAGTTTTATTTGAATTTCGGACTGGCACAACAAAAATAATAAGTGCCATTAAATTAATTTAAAAAAGAAATCGGCATTTGAACTTTACTTAACTATTTTTATTATTGTCAATATAATTAGTTTTTTTACACGCATGTTTGAGAAAAGCACTATACAAATGAGCATAACCTCGGTTATGCCTGGTCCCGCATACTCACGGTCGCCCGGTTACGCTGCGTTTGCGGGCCGCGGCAGTAATGTACTACGTGTGGTTACTTTTTAATTATTATCTTTGATGAAGATTTATGAAATTACTTTTGTGTACGCTAATATATTCAAATATTTTTAGGTATGTTATTTGGTTGCAGGTGATGGTGTAGATTACTGTGCTGTAGTTTCGTCGCTGACTCAGATCTTGGTGGACAAACACTTCCGCACCATCTCGGGCTTCCAGTCGCTAGTGCAGAAGGAGTGGGTTGCGCTCGGCCACCCTTTCTGTGACAGGTATGCCACTGATTATACCAGGGTGACATAACTTCGCGCCGATGTAGATTATACTGCCTCGCAGTATTGTCACACATATGTCGGTAGACAAGTTCTTCCGTACCATCTCGAGTGCAGAGTGATTTACAACTTATGATACATATGTAAAGCCACCTTAATCCAGATGTACAATCAGAAGCAGTGTTACGGCGATGGACCACCAGTCACGCAGGAATGAAGAGGTTGGTAAAAAAAGGGCTAGGACCCCACATTATGGTCGGGATTTCTATGCAGCTACTGGTTATCTCCGTAAAACTGCATACCAAAAAAAACAAAACAATCAATTTCTCAACCTATTATAGAGGATTTACGACATTGATGTAGATAAATATAATTAAAGATGGTTTTATATAATGGTAAAGTAATGACTAATGACGTTTATCCAGATTTGGTCTTCCTCGACCGGGCAGCCCCAAAGACATGACTTCCAAAGACGCGACTGCTGCGCAGTCAGCTCCCGTATTCCTGCTGTTCCTAGACTGCTGCTGGCAGCTGCAGCGGCAGTTGCCGGAGCAGTTCCAGTTCTCCGAGACGTATCTCACCACGCTGTGGGACTGTGCTCACAACCATCTTTTCGATACTTTCCTCTTTAACTGTCCTAGGGACAGAGAATTAGCTGTGTCTAAGGTACATCTTTGAACATATTAATAAGTCACAAATGTATGATGACGGAAGTGTACCACTTCTTTTTACAACCAAGCTTATTATAGATTTTTTTTTAATATGTGAAATATTATGTATGTTAAGAATTTGGTGGCGCGTCCGGTGTGGGACTGGGGCGAGCAATTTTCCGACCAGGACAAGGCGCTCTTCTATAACCCGTTGTACATCGTGGGCGCCACACACACCACCAACAACAGCACTAGCACAAGGAGGTTCTGTAAGTATACAAAATTTTGCTATATGTATACAAATATCTACACAGCTCATATGCTCCTAGTTAATAAATCTTATACTAAACTAAACCTTAATAATATAAAACTTATACTAAAGGAGACACCACACTTGCCGCCGCAGTCACAAACAACTGCGGTCGATGCGCCGCAGTTCATTTAGATACTGGCTGGTATAAGTAAGGCACGCGACGCAGTGTCCCCTTTATATGTATTATCTCAATGTAAACAGCGTATATGTCGCCAACGAGTAACCCGATCGCCGCCGCACTCCCGCGCCTGGAGCCGTGCGTGTCCGTCGCGGGCACCGAGCTCTGGTCGCAGAACTACGAGCGCTGGCTGTTGCCGCTGGACGCGCCGCACGCGGGGCCCGTGCAGTACCAGGCGCACAACTACCTCGTACTCAAGGAGGTGAAGCTCTATTGAACTTATAATATCCTAGTTCATGCAACACTTGGTACGCTTGTTCACTCAGCATTTCTGTCATTTTTGTTGCCGACCATTTTCCATAAACTTGTGAACATTACAAACATAATCTCTATTCTATCACTTATCAGCTTGTTAGTCACCTTTGTAACCGCACTACACTTAAGAATGATATATTTTTTTTGTTGGTGTCCTCTATTTCCCTTATTTAACTTTGATACTTCCTTTTGTTTTGTTACTGATTTCTATTAACCCATGGCATCAAAGAACGTGAGAGGCAAGCAAGTAAAATTTACACAATACACTAATTAACAATTTACACAATCTATCAATACTGTCAACATCTTTGATTCAAGAAAACTGGTTTCGATACAAACATGAGATAATACAACTGTAGTATTAAAAGCTTACGGTCCGCCTGAGTTTACAAGTTATTTCGAAAAACGATTTTTTCGTAAATTTCATTGTTAACCGTGGCGGCAAAGAAGTCTAGTAAAGTCAATAAATACTAGTTATTTATGGAACTATCGTATAAAGGGGATTAAAACACTCTGTGATGCTAGATTGACATAAGAGGTTGTTGAAACATCTTACAAGTGGATGACCCTGACTTGTGGGATTTTGACAAATTAAGGTAAATGGCAGAATAAGCAGACTTGAACTAGTAGAAAAATCAGACATGCTTCTACTTCGACCTCCTCACCGACACATTTGATAATCGAAACTTACATCTACCTCTAACCTAACCAAGCAAGATGTTATTTAGGCAAATACTAACAGATTGTTACGCAAAATTACATCTATTATTAATTTTGTAGGACTTGTCCTATAACATTATAATTTAAATGATTCACGAAGTCATGTTTTGTATTTACTACAGATACAAAGACTAAACGAGAGGCTAACTTCGCTATCGATCCTGAACAACCACTCTAACGGTGACCCTGAGAGCTCCGAGCCGCAGCGCCCGCCCGCCATACCACGGTTCTACCCGTTCAGTCTTTACCGCGGCGACATCGCGAGCCGCAACCTCGACTCCATGCAGATAAGTCTGATAGACCCCTCGCCACTCATAGACTCCCAGTCGTTATTGAACGCACCGGACTAAAACTACACATCAATTTATTTTCTTAAACTGACATGTAAGTCTCGATACTGAGATCTCGCAATATAAACTAGCATCTACAACAAACAATTGTAACCACAAAAGCCAAAATAAATATAACTGCGCCCATTTTTATTGTTGCATAATTTTGCATCTTGCCAATCTTTTTTATTCTCCGATGGTATCCTCTATAGAATTGTTATGACGTCACATAGCTTAATTTGTACGCCGGACTGTTGGATTCTAACAGTATCATATTCAGGCATGTAGCCTGTAGGTAGATGGTAAGAAAGATACCAACAAGCACCTCAGAACTACGTGACCCTCCTTTTGCCTTCCCAGTAGACGGATGAATTTCCGTGTGGTATCCGACTATAATCTGACCAATACTATGTTAACTCCACCATGTTTCTCGAAGCCAATGTTCATCGGAATCACCTATTCTCAATTTGCCGTAGGGTTTTGTCATTGAAAATTTTACAGTAAGTATGCAGGTCCTATTTGCGAGATCTAGTAAAAATTTATTAAATATGTAATATTTAACATCTAAATAAATAAAAGAAAATATACAACTGAATACGATATATTATAAGATATATAGTATAAAATGTAAATGACGATGATTAACGTTCACACGTTTCCAAGGCTACGTCATTGATTCAGCTGATTTTATGATTTCTACTATGTATTCTTAATTGTGAGTGATACCTTCTAAAATAAGTATAAAAATCGGAACAAGACAAACGAACAAAATATCGAGTGTAGTGAAAATCGTTTAAAATATTATGATTTTACTAGAAATCAATGTAAATAGTATTTAAAAGAGTAATACAAAAATATAAATGTTTTTCTTACATTAATATATTATGTAATAATGTGTGTAGTAGTTAATTAACACGGTAATGATGTATCGCTGTATATATTACAGAAAATATATTTTTAACGTCCAGGAATGGTGTAACCATACTTTTAGACTAATAAAAGAGTTAACTGGTGAAAGTATTATGTAACTTAATCAATAAAAACTACTGTTGCCCATAGTCATTAGTATATTGGTCTTAACTTTTGACTAAACGCGATAGAGGCGGATATAATAAAATATTATTCATAGTATTATTTTTTGTTTAACATTTTTGGCGTTTAGCTACATTTATGCATATAGCAGGTAACTAGCGGCGACATGGATATTTTTAATTTTCTCTTGGAACAAAAGATTTTCAGAAAATATATTCTACATAGGAGTTATTAGACTATATAAGCTATTTTAATTTCGTTTTGATATATCTGCGAGTAATATTTGGCATCTCTGCTAAAAGTGGTCTTTTTTCGCAAAAATGCTGAAAAGCTCACAGGGATGTTACAGAAACAAAATGTTAATAAATGTCCATACTAATTAAATATTTATATCTCCCGACTAGTGTTATAACTTTTATGTAGTACATTTTTAGATTAAGTTTTGTACTAATCGGAAAATTAAAAAAATGATGGCTGCGGTAGTTAGCTTTTATAGGGCCCTAGATAATTTTTGATGTCATTCCAGTAGTGCCTATAAATAAGGGTCAAGGAATTGTTCGAAAATATTTTATAGATAAGAATTTATAAAGTACTGAAATTAACAGTATTTTACCAAATTAAATATTTTTGTAATCACTAGTAGGTATTGGTAAATTATGCATTTTATCAAAAAGAAATATTTTTAATTACAATATATATATATTTCAACGATTATCAGATTTTGTTAATTCTTTTTAATTAATTAAATAATCCAATGTATAAGTAACAGACTTTTTTTTTTTTTTAATCAAAACTTGTTTATTTATAAACAAATTGTAATAATTGGTAACATGAGTATGTATAAAAAAAATCTAAATCAACATTTTTGTCTGACAGAAATTTAACATGTTAATATAAATTACATTTTGTTACCCTTTGATATTAAAAAAAACATCCGAAGATTAAGAATTCATCTTATAACATAAATTGAATTTTATTTCTTAAATTTGCACAGGAAAAAAATACAAAATACTTCTACAAATCCCAAACTGTTACCACTAGTTCTATTTACCTAATAGTTTAAGAATCTTCAGTTTTGTACATGTTTTGTAATACTGTGACAGAATTGTCTACTGAAGGTGCGTTCCGTTTTTAGCTATAAGAGTTGAATAAAGGCTAAGAGAATTGAAGGTGCGATATCGCATGCGGACGCCAGCCGCCAGCGACAGAAAGTAAAATACATTACATTTAACTAGCTCATTCAGAGTTACGCGGACGCGGAGAGCTATCCTTGCCTGGACGCCCAGCGATTCTAATGTTATTGTTTAGTACGAGGAAAAACGACTACGGTAAATTACTATAGCTATAACTATATACACGCATTTAGTATCTTATGGCAGTCTTGAGCACTGATCACTTTTGAAAGATTTCATCCGCGACGGACTGTCAGAGTATTCTTACACGATGCAGGCAGTGACGTCATATACTCGAGCTAATAAAGCATACACGCGGGGCGAGATAGTCGGACTATTCGCATCGATTGTGCGTGCCCTCCCACCTACGCGAGTCTATAGTTCAATTCGGAACGCAGTTGAAAGATTTCAATAATAATATAATTGTTGCTAATTATTTAAACGGACTACGTCGGCATTTATGCGCAATATTTCCCTATTATGAACACACTTTTGTACGGAATTCTAATGTTTAATGTATATTAAATAATTATTGTTGTTTACATGGCAGCTGTCAAATTTAAAATATAGTATTGTTGTTACTGTAAATATTGGATATATTTCCTCGTAGAATAATATAGGAGTTTTCAAATGGAAAAAGTCATTTTCAAAACTTTCTGATAAGTTAGAAATTACCGTTTTAATGTCGCCAATCCGGAATTATAACACAGACTCTTGAGTTTAAAACATTTTTATTAGTTGTTGAACTGAACTTTTGACTAATATGTACATTGCTATGTACATTTGTAACATTATTTTTAGTTTAAGACTATATATAGAACTATGCTATTAATGCAATTAATATAATTTTTCAAATGTTACGACGTTAGAGCAAATTAATATAAATTAAAAATGGAAGGTACGCTTTATATATCAGCCATGGTAATGTAAGTGCCATTTTACTGCATCACTTTAACCACGTTGTATAATAGTAATTACAGTTTACAAAATTGAAAAGTCCCAGTGCATATTTTCTGTTGATTGTTTTTAGAAATTATTCCATACATTTCTGTTGTTAAGTGTACCTGACAACTTTAGAGCTCTGAAAGGTTCAAATCAAAGAATAAATATATATAAAAATAATGTTTTCGTTTTTTATTTGTTTTTTAAGGTACTATACATAATCCATAACCGCTTAATAGTGTGTACTATGCGTTTCAAATGACTTGGCGCAGTCAGGCATAATGTAACATTATTAGCCTCGCATTGTACGGTAGTTGCTCGGTAGACCGTACTAGCAAGTCTAGTTACAGATTTCGACCGCCAATATGACGCGCGACCATGCGCCAACTTATTTTAAACTCATATTTCACTTAATTTTGAGGAGATAACCTTTATAATTTCTGAGAACAACGGATAGTTTTGCTGCGTTCTGCCTGAAGCACTATATAAACCTAGGGCACAAATCAGCATAACCGGACTCTGTGATGGGTGCCTCATACCGCCGCATACTCATGATCGCCAGGTTATGCTGCATTTGCGGGCCGCGGCAGTAATGTACTACATCTTTCGTCACAGCTACGGTGGCCTGGTACTTCTGTCTTCAGCTGCCTTATCCGCTCTTATCTTTTTGACCCTGTCGAAGTGTGTCTTGAAGATGCGTAATCTGTTTACCGCCATCGTCCTTTGCCAGCTCCATGATGACCAACGCTGTTGAACATAGATAAATGAGGCCGCCTGCTTACATACTTCTAAACCGATGTATATTATAGCCAAAAATATAGGTTTATGATAACTTAATAAAAACATGGTAATAAAGTTATAGCTAATTTTTTTTTTTAGTAGCTCGGAAATTAAGAAGGCGAAACTGATTTTTATTTTACCGTCTTTTATTTTAGGTATGTACAAAATCAGTTAGCAGCATTCTGGACTATGATATGATGGAATCAGATGTAACCGTTTCCAATTATAATATTTATGACGTATTATTGCTTTTATGACGTCACGTTGTCGTCTTTACACAGAACTCGCAGCGCATAATTGGCATATGTTCAGCTTAAAACTATGACGCCTAAAAAAAAACTTTTATACTTATAAATACCAAGATCATAGTTCAGTGGAGGGGCGCGCTCGTGCCTGCAGTTTGTACGACAGAACAAAACCATTGTTCTTGTATAGAAACTTTTGCAAATTTTTATCTCTTGAACTTTTGTTAGGAAATCCGCCATAATATTTTTGTGAAAATTTAAAACTTCTACTGAATTGGGTCATTCCCGCTAGTACACCCAATTAGTTCAACCGTTTTGAACTAATGGGATTTTTTTGATGCAGTAGTTCAACTATGTTTGATTTTTTTTAGAGTTAAACTACGGGACAATTTAGTTCAACAACAGATTATATAATACTTTACTAGTAGTTAAACTAACTCACAGGAGCTGATTCAGTTGATTTAAAAGATGAAATATATATATTTGGTCAAAATATTGAGCGTGTTTGACAAACCGTAAGCGAAATCGTAGCATTCAAAAATTAATAAGAATTTGAAAAAACCCGTGACGCTCATACGTGTGTTAAAAAATTATAAAGCGAGGCGACCGCGACTTGAGGTGTCTCGAAATTTCAAGCCATTTAACGAATAAAAGAAGTAAACGATACATAAATATAGACGACAACATAAGAGGTATTCAAATGTGAATTGTAAAAATTATCAAAGCTCGCTTTGGAAAAAATTATGAAAATTACTAGCTTTTACCCACGGCTCCGCCCGCCTTAAATTTGGTTATAGGAATGTATTGAAGATATGTAATGTGTTATAAATATCGTGATAAGATCTAACGCTTTTTTAAGAAACTCCTAGAGTGCAATCAAAAGTTACGTAGATATAGCCTATTATAGTTTTGACAGCTGTCATCTAAAATAAAGATCTTGATGAGACTTATCATTTTTGTGAAGAAACTTCTAGCCTACGATCAATAGTTACGGAGATATAACTCTTTTAATTTGACAGCTGTCATCTGAAATAAAGCAATTGATGAGATCTATCATTTCTGTGAAGAAACTACTATCATACGATCAATAGTTACGGAGATATAGCCCTTTCTAGTTTGACACCTGTCATCTGAAATAAAGCTCTTGGTGAGATCTATCGTTTCTGTGAAGAAACTACTTACCTATTATCTATAGTCAGGGCCGTAGCTAAGGAGGGGCATTGTGGGGCAATGCCCTACCTTGAAATACTAATGCCCTACCTTACTATAAACTTAGGTACAATATATATGAATTGTTTTCCCGTAATATAAATTAATAAAAAAAATATTATTGTTTACTACTAGCGACATCTATCAAATTAATTCTGAATCAACCGTGGTTTTTCACAATCATAGCAATATATAATTCTGGCAGAAGCCTATAGATTAAATATAAAATGGTTGCATTATGGCGGCATTTGCAGTGTGTATGTTACCATTTTGCTTTTGTTTTCCCGCGTTCCCACCCAATTACCTACTACCTTAATTACTTATGCTCACAAGCAGGTAAAAAATAGAAAAAATACTTGCGCCCTACATAAAACCACTGCTGCCCTACCTTAGATTCAACTCTAGCTACAGCCCTGTCTATAGTTACAGACATATAGTCCTTTATAGTTTGACAACTGTCATCTGAAATAAAGCTCTTGACGAGATCTATAATTTCCGTAAAGAAACTACCAACCTACGATCAATAGTTACGGAGATATAGTCCTTTATAGTTTGACAGCTGTCATCTAAAATGGTATTTAAAAGACATTGAATTTTATTTTTAATTATATAAAAATATTTTAAGATATTAAAAAATGTAAAGTACTCAATTGGTAATGCATTTCAAATATTTCAATAAAATGACATACATTTGTTTTATAAAATTACATTGTATGATGACTTTAATAAACAATTCTTGTGGTACTAGGTAACTCACCAATGAGGTTATAATGATTTTTGTTTTTAGATAAAAAGGTGTTTAATTTTTTGTTCTATTTCAGCAAAAATTTATAAACTGTTAACGTAAATAAATAAGATTAAGTACAAATATATAAATTTCATCTTTTAAATCAACTGAATCTACCTAACTAGATTGTCCTAGAAGTTCAACTATTAAAAAAAATTATACATAGTTGAACTACTGTAACAAAAAACTCCCATTAGTACAGCGGTTGAACTAATTGGGTGTACTAGCGGGAATGACCCACTGTATTTCGGTCTTAAAAATAGAGCCCTTCGAAGGTCGGATAGAAGACAGACAGCGAAGGTTTAGTGTTTGGGCTCCGTTTGGATTCTTAAAAACGTGTTTTATTAAGATCTACATCGCGTGGCATTTGTAAAAGGGGTTAGGTTACTGCCATAACGCAGAAAGGGGGCAGTGATCTCTACTACAAAGGTTCACATGCTAGTAAGGACGCATGCAAACACTTAGCTCTTTATGCATTCTCATGTCCACATTAATATTTTATGTTTCTTAGATTTTTGTAGAAAAACGTTTTTTTTTACCTTGTTAGTATATACTCTCTTGACCAGTAGAATCCAAGTAAACACAATCTGACTGTGTATAGTTAAATATCATAAATAGATGATTTGCGTGCTTGCTTCAGCCATATACGCCCCACTGCAAGGGCACAGGCCTCTCCTTGGATTTTTGTCGTGCTTTAACGCCGCCTCTCTGACTTGGAATAACAACTTCTATAATAATATGACAACACCGACGATTTGACGTGCCCTCTGATGCGCGGACCAGGTTAGAAAAAAGGTAGTCACCAATTCAGGTACTGACTACGCCTAACGTTACTTAACTTCGCTGGAAGGTGAAGCGACTGGTCTACGAGCTCCTCTTTTGTTCTTTCTTACCAAGCTGTTTTCACTTTTACAGGTTTCGTTATTTCATTTAGGTCGTTAACCACAATTTACTTCAGTGCGTTTATTTACCCCATATGCGAACTTTTGCTCGTTAAGCTGAGTACCGTTACCCGCATTAAGGGTCAAGTGCTCGCACTCTGACCGAACCTCATCATTGTCTTAATCTAAGTTATCTATATAACTTCGCTAGTATATACTTATTCATTTAGTAAAGCATTAAATGCTCTATTTAATAAGCATTATCATAATCCTAATATTCAATTATTTTTGTTTTGGCGAGATCGAGAAACGCAAAGTGCGTGCTCTTGACCCGAATGACTTTGTTCTTCGGGATATGGATAAAACGATTAATGAACTTATGTTCGAAAAAAAATCCTAAATTAACCCTTTTTTTTAAATGTTTTCGCAATAATCTTTAAAGTTCTAAGTGCAATTAGTTTCCAACTTTGTTAGAGCATAGCCGTGATAGTAAAAAACTTTTTTGATAACACTAATTTATAATAATCTATTAATTTATTTCTTCTATTTAAATGAAAATCTCAACGAGTGAGATGTAGTTGCACTACTCACGCACGCTTAGTTACATATCACGACATCCTAGTTTTTACACAAGTCTGTCACGTATTACTGCATTTTAATTAGTGCAAGTTATGACATAACAAGTAAAATAACTCAATAGTATTTACATTTGTAAAATGTAGGTATACTTTTTTGGGAAATACGTCTTTTTTTGTTATTTTGGAGATAAGCGTCAAATACACTACTAGATGATGGAACATTAAATCAAAAATCAATCTTAACTCAATATTTTATTTACTCATCTCACTAACAAATTAAAAACAAAATATTTCTTCATCCAGCGCATTAAAGCACTTCCCTACTATAAAGCTCTCAAATTCACACCCTACTTCACTACAAATATCAATCAACATAAACATATTTCAAAATGCATGTCTAAGTATTTAATAAATGCGTATTGAATGTGATATAGAACTTTGCAGGTTTAAGATTAGATACTAGCACGAACCAGAAATTTGTATGAGAAGTCTTTAAAGATACCTACTTGATATATTTTGTACCGTGCAACATTTAAGACTTTATATATATATTATATATTAAGGTACTTAATTTGTTTTTTTCAATTCAATTCAAAATAATGATATGGAATAAAAGTAATGACTGATAAAAATAGCCCTAAACCCTACAAAGATATGGACAATGCATTTCTGTAATAATAAAATTTCTCTATACCCTAAATAATTTTGTGATCCTAACAAATTCAATTACGATACATACTACAAATAAATTAAAATTTGGCGACATAATTTGGAAATGGTTATTATAACCAATGAGGACACAAAAACATATTTTTTACCATAATTCAATTAAAAAATTATAAAGTATTTCAAGCTCGTAAAAAGGTTACGGTCACAAGTTTAGTAACACAGTTATTGAGCTGGAATTTGTTTGCATGGATGTAAAAATGCTATAGAAAAGAACCAACAGCTTAACAGTCAAAATCGAGATGTGACTTCTTCTTGATAAATATTAGTTATTTCACATGACAACAACAAATACACAAAGAAATAGAAGCTTTTGGCATTTACGACCATTAATACTGATCCTACTGCAGTTAAATACTTTAGCAAATACATAGCAAAAGGGTGTTATATAGCTACATGCTTAGCATATTTTTCTATGTGTACTTTTTTAACTAATTGCTTGAAACAGGAATAAACTAAAGTGTTAGTTAGGTATGTGGTCCTCTGTTCTCTTGTCTTTACGATGGACATACAATTGTTTGCCCCTGCAGGTCAGAGCTCATCACATGCATCAGTTATCATCATCGTCATTCTCAAATATCTCGTTGTAATCTTGGGAGTGGCCCAACTCTTTAAGGTCCTGAACAGAACAACAAATGAGACTTGTGAGAATGAATAAGAATGCAACAAAATCTATAGTGGAGTCAATCTACGATTTGGTTGGAACCCGCAGTTTATGCAGTACGCACGCTTAATATGCAGTAACCTATTGCGGTAGTACATTTTGAATTTGTATTGGTTCGCCGCTTAAACTGCCAGGGAGGGTCTAGGTTTGGTAACATTTTATTGTTAACTAGGTTTTGCCCGCAGGTTATCGGCGTGGGATTCTTGCGGCAACTCCTTGATTATCCTAAAGGAACTTGTTATAGCAAGCTATAGTTCGTTTAAGCTCGGTAATAGCTATTCCTGCGGTAACTTCTAAATTTTTTGAGATGAAAAATAGCTTATGTCCTTTCCTGGGACTCAAACTATCTCCATACCAAATTTAATCTAAACCGGTCCGTGTATGAATGACTTATTGAAGTAACAAACAGACAGAGAAAAACAAACTTTCGCGTTTATAATATTTATATTCAGTATATACAAAGGTCTACCCAACAACCATAGAGTTCAACTTTTGTGAGGTCATTAGCAACCCTATGCATTTTATATACCTACTTAAACCTAATAAAACCAAATACCGCTGGGTTGGACGAATCTCAAAACAAACAAAATTTCACTGCAAGCATGGCTTTATCGCTCGGCCACAATTCGATCGATTAAAATTATTTTACTACGGGCAATTACTGCCATGACCGGTCATTCTCATTCTTTCGCCGGTTTGTTACAATTGCCCCCTCTTTAATGAAATCCTGTATCCGCCCTTGCAAGTATCGTTTATAAATTTTTATCTAACCTTATTCTGACAATTACGAATACTCTATGGCGTGCGCACAATTATAATGGGCTGAATAATTTACCTTCAGTGCGCGAGTCAAATTCCCACTTGACCGGTTTTTTCTTTCATATAAACCACCTTGTCCTGACAATTAAGAACACTTCGCGGCTGTGAATAATTACATTCGGATAAATGGTTTACCCTTTGTGCGAGGGTCCGATTCGCACTTGACTGGTTTCTTTCTTTCAAACAAAACTTTTTTTTAGTTATGTTTACCTACTATAACTACTTTTATGTTTAAAAGTTATAAGAACCGCCGGTAAAAACTAGACGACATTATTCGTACTTTGGTATTAATTAATATCCAAATACATCAGAAACTTATTAATTATTACTATTAGTGATAAACTTATTAGTAGTTTAACCAGCTTGCCCTTTTGACTCGGATCAACGACGGGCTCTGACTATTCAAGTGTTTGTAAAAAAAAACCTCATTTGTTTTTTGTAAATGACAAAACTTCGCCAAACACTTGCTGACTTCGCCCTAAACTGTCATAGATTGACTCCACTATTATGTAAATGCTAAATTATAAGTGTTTCGGTAGGTAAAATTTACTCATTAAAAGAATCAATTTTCCTCTGAAAATAATACTGATGGCTAAACAAAAAAATACAAAAATATGACGGACACACACATCTGGCATTTTCTTTTTTTTTTCAACACAATTCTCAGCAGATTTTCCACTGTACATTTCTGAACTACTTTTCCTACTATTTAGCTTCTCGGTTTAAAGTGGCAGTTCCGTTTTATACAACTACCTATAGCCTGATCAAAAGGTTTGTGATTTCTTGTGAGGTACAGAGGAATGCAACAATAATAAGTCACGCACTCACGCCACGCAACACGGACAGTATGTGAACAAATATAACAATAGTGATTAAATCCCATTCTCCAGCTTAACCATAGTTACTGTACTTAATTCAACTACATTTGCCCGATTATTTTACATTTACAAAACCAACAGGTCATTTTTCAAATATTTAGTATGTACTAATAATGATGATCTAATTTGTGACTTACTTGGAACATTCCATTGGCTACAGCATAACCCGTCATCGCTATGGCAGCAAATATTGCTGCTAAAATTTTGTTGCGAGTCTGATTTGGAAAATTTGCTGCTTCTCTGTCGGACTGTGTACCAGTTGAGTGTTTCTTAGCATTCTGTTTATTATATTCTGCAAATATGGTATAAAAATAAACATTTAAAAATAATGAATAAAAAAAAAATTTTTAACTCATCAAATATATTGGAAACATTACCATCTGTAACATGTCTGAAGTTCTTCTGATTTATCCTTGCAACGAACCTGGTCAAGTTAGCTATGCCTTTAAGGTTATTAGCTAGAGTGGCTGCTGGGAAAGGGGCTTTGACTAACGGAGCTAAATAAGCGAACACGACTGCGTCAAATGATGACGGCCTGTTTCCGAAGAAGTATTCACTCTCCCCGAGTCGGTCTGACAGAGTTTTAAGGCACTTTTCTGCTTCACTGTATAACTAAAACCAAAAAATTTATCTATATTGTAAGGATTTTGTGGGTTTGTTGAAAAAAAGGTTTCTACAAGCGATATAAATATGGAGTAATCCTTGACTTTAGCACGGTAAAAGTGTTTAAATTTCCGTCAACACAATTACGCGCCCGATCGCCCTATCCGTACACACAATACGTGGCTAATATAATACCCCCGTTCGGGGGCAAGCAATTTCAACGGTGCGTAAGTGTGACAGGGAAAGACGAATCAACCTATCTCGCTCCATTAGCCTAAATACATTTTCTGGCTTTAGACTCAGACACGAGCTGTGAACATGGTTAACGAAACTAAACTTGTAAGCAGTAATGAATAAACCTTTAAGTCTAAACAGACTTTGCCGCCATATGGGTGTTCTATCGCTTGTTCTGATGAATTGTTAAAAATGATGCCGACAGTTACTTTTCGCCATCGCACCACTGTTCGGATTCACAGAAACTACTTTTCGCAAATGCTTGGGTTGTGGAATGAGCTCTCTGTTGATTTTTTTCCTAAGCTCTCAGTATGAGGTTCTTCAAACTGTAATTTAGATCAGAATTTTTAAAACAATTATTTTTACCTTCTTGCAAAACGAAATATATCTATAGCATACGGCGACGCCCACCAAACTGATATGAATTTCCGACATGGCGGGGCCTAGTACAAAATATATGGCAGACGCGCCTCTCGATAAAATTCTCGCGTCCGGTCGGTAGAGGTGCGAGCGGCCGATGCGAAAAATTTCTTACAGTCTTCGGGGTCTAGTACCTTTCGGCGCGCACTAGAATTTTTCTATCGGAAATTTCTCGTAATGTGCGATGGGCATTTACGCTTAAGGCTGCACTTAATAATGAAGTCTTTTTTTTAGTGTGTCAAATTAAAAGTTTTAACGTTTCATTACCACCACTATTTACGACAACAAACCACAATCGGTTTGTATTTAGTTACCGACTAATGCCTTAGTAGTTGTCACTACCACAGGGGCACTGGCCTCTGCGTTTAGGAAGGAGGATTAAGTTATAGTTCAAAGAAGAATTTTAAAACCTTACTATAGAGCTTACACTATAATCGTTTTAAGTTTAAAGCTTGAATGTATTACCGTTTTTACGATGTAGGCTTAGTAATAGGATCTTTCTATCTTTCTTAGGAACCACAATAGTAAGGAAAAAATAAATTTTGTTATCTATAGCAATTTCTGTATATGTTGCACCATATAAGGTATGTAAATGTAAACTATAGCCATAAGCTGTAACCCAAAAACCCTCTACAACTTCTTAGTGCGCTAGCTATGACTCGCATTTGACCAATTTTGTAATCAATTTAAAAGTGTTTGTAAATTAATCAAATGTAAGGATTAATTATGTAGTGGCATGTCAAATTTTGGAACCTGTATTTCTTAACCGTACACACGCACACGCACACGCACACCAACACACAAACACACACACACACACACACACACACACACACACACACACACACACACACACACACACACACACACACACACACACACACACCACACATCCAAAATATAAAAACAACCAACTACTTCTACTATACTTACAGTTTTTTCAATTTCTCTTAAATCTGTATATTCACCATAAAGGGCATCAATCATTTCTTTAGCTTCTTTTTGATATTTGGATGGATAATAGAAGTTGAATGGAATTTGCAAGGCCTTTGCAAATGTGGGCCTTGTTAGCTCACAATAATTTTTCTCCTCCACCCACCATGTGTACTGATATGCTGGATACAATTTATCTCGAAGATACTGAGTAAAAGCGCTCGCTTCAGCTGCTTGTTTCGTGTTTAAGTGAACATCGGTACTGTAATGCTGCAACCAGTAAGTATATATAAATTATTTTTTTAAAGCTATGTGTGCATTGTTCTGGTGAGAGCTATATAGGGTAAACAATAGAGCTAAGTAACAAACTAATATGTTAACTTTTTATACATTACACTCATTAAATGAACTACACTGGCCTTCAAAACTTAGTACCACACTTTAAAAATTGCAATAAGTTAATGCAATAAGCAAAAATTTTAAGTGCACAAGATAAATTTTTTTAAATAGAAAAGATTACAAAAAGAAATAAATTTTATATATTAAAACTTTTTAGTCAATAACCTTTAATCCTATTCGAAGTTTTTTTTTCTTTTCTGGTTTTTTTTTTAAATCATTTCTGGATTGATGAATTTTGATTTAAAAGCTAAGGTGTCTACAGCACGTATAATGCCTATTCACCTGAAGAATGTGAAAGAATGCGTCCTACTGCAAGAATAGTAAGTGTAACATTAAGGATGGTCTGACAGGTGAAGAAAAGGTACGAAGAAACTGGAAACAATCTAAAGAGACCTTGTAATGGCTGACCCAGGTGCATTAGTAGTAGTAGCATCTCTTATTTATTTTTCTTATAGAGGGGGATGAAAAGTAGAGTGTGCCACACAGTACCAAAATTATTTTTTGTACCGTGTGGCAATAGTTATTTATTAAAGAATGCAGGGAAGTTGTTGGGAGTATTTCAAATAAAAGAGGTAAGAGTATGTGAGGATTTGATTTCTAGTTAAGTTTAATTACCTGTAACAATTTACCTTATTTTCGACTATATTTTTACATTCGGAACAATATTCGCAAAGTAACATAACAAACAAATTCAAATCGGTGTTGTTGACCGTTGGTTGTTCACTGTCATGTGGCAATCACATATTTGCACTTATAAAATTACTTTACAACTTATTACAACTTTTATTGGCACTAATTAACAGTTTGGATTGGATTTAATTACAGTTAAATTTAACAATTGTTTTAAATTAATAATTACGAAAAACTTGGATTAGCTGTTGCCGCTGTACCAAATTACCGTTTGGTACCCTTGTGACATAATCTATTATAATATAATAAAGCTTGTTTATTCCAAACAATTTACATATACAATATTGATTTCAGTGTTAGTTATGAGTTTTTTTTAATCTATGTTAGTAAAATAAATGTAAATTTGCAGTTTGGACCCCATCCGGGTGAAAGCCTTATCCTGCCATTTTTCCCCTTGTTTGGCAGTATTTATGCAGTTTCCACCGGCAAATGAAATAATGTCATCTGCCCACCGTAATCTTAGTCTGCCTATATTAATCTTTCCAAGTGGACCGGTTCATTTTGTGATTTGTACAGTTCATATTTTAACTGTGTAAAATGTATTAATGTGTCCTGCCCATTGTCATTTTATTTTTAATGCATGATTAAGAGCATCAGTCAATTTTGACCATTGTCTTATATCTTTGTTTTAAGTTTTTTGAATCTTTTTCAATCTGAGGATGCTTCTGTCCATAGCATGTTGTATTGTAAGTAATCTGTTTTTTACTTTTTTAGTATATACCCAAGTATGGCATGCACAAGTAAGGCATGGTAATATGCATATTTTCATCACCATTCTATTTATCTCTGTGCTGTAATTTCCTTTTAGTATTTCATTTTGTACCCAAAAGCTCTACCATGAGTTCCTGATCCTTCATTCTACTTCTTCTTCATTTCTATTTGGGTTAAACAAAATTTGTTTCCCTAGGCATATATAATTTTTTAGAAAAAAAATCTGTGTTGAAAGAGGGTCCCCCTGTCTTACTCCTCTATTTATTACTATAGTATCTCCTGTTTTTTCCTATCTTACTTTGCTTGTACTCTTCAAATAGATGTATTTAATAATATTAATATACTTAGCCTCTACATAGCAGGTTTCTAATGCTAAAGGTACTATTATTATCAGTGCTCCTCTTTTTAAGGCTTCATTACTGATCTTATGTGGGCCAGGGCTCCTATTCTTCTGTTACTTCTTTTATTTCATCTTACTAGCTTCACTGTCAGTGTACACAATTTGTTGTTCACTATTTCCTTCAGGTTTGCATACAGTTGTGTATAAAAACTAGTGGCACTTTTCAGTACATGTTGTTTTGTTTTTGTTTCTTCCTGGTTCCCTCCTAGATTTGTATCTGTTTTTTATGTGTATTCAGTTCTTTGTTTGCCTTTTTTTCGCTTTTATATGTTGTTAGGTTTCTCTCAATGATTCCTTTTCTATAGTTTTAATAGTCATCTTGATTTGCTTTATAAGCCTTTTTATATATATTTTTCAGTTTTTATTTCAATTCTTTGGTTTTTTTTTGTCGCCATTAGTTTCATCCCCTTTTTTATCATTTCTAATGTCCTGTTTTTGAATATCTTATTTTCATTGCTATTATCTTTCCCTTTTGTTCTGAGGCTATGTATTATTATTTCCACTAGCTTGTCGTAATACATTTGAACATCTTTTAGCATGTGTAATGTTTTGGTTTCACCTGAAAGCCTTCTTCTACGCAATTTACTATTCCCTCTCATTTACATCGCGGTATTTCGGTGTCTAGGTGAAGCTGAGATTAAAACTAGTCAATTATTCCAAAAAAAACAGTAAATGCATCTCTTGCACTACTAGTTAGTTTCACATACAAAGTTCTGTCAATTGAGTAGTTAAAATCACTCTTACAACATTGTGATAAGATATTTGTAATGGAACATTGTATTTGAAGTTGTCTTACAATTAAGTACCCAAATAAGCTATTCAACACTTATTTAATAAATTGATTTTACTGTTTCATGATCATCAAATCACCCCATTGACGTCCACTGCTGGACATAGGCCTCACCTCACTTTCTCCACAGCGTGCGACTCTGTGCTGCCTGTAACCAACGGCTCCCCGCTACTTTTACAGGGTTATCTGTCCATCTACCTAGTGCCGTCCCACGCTGCACTTTCCGGTTTGTGGTCGCAACTCAAGATCCTTCTTCCAAGAATCTTCTTTATTCTTCCAGAATAAATATTAGATATGTTTTAAGGTATTTCTTTTAAGGTTAGGTATAACTTAACATTTTCATTTCATTCATTAACTAGGTTTTGCATTTTAATTTATTGTTAACAAGCCCACAGCGCTACACAGTTAAAAACAAAAATGATTAGTTTTAATCTGTGTTTTCAATAAGAAAACTTTTTAGTTTGTAACTTATTTACCTTCAACATGGTAGGTTATGGGGACACACCCCCTTCCAAAAAAAAAATTTTAACCCCCCAGCAGTCCAGGGAGGAGTCACAGAAAAATGTGCTCCGTACTAACGTTTATGTCATCGCAATGTAGTCTAGTGATTTCCATCATCAAAAGATATAGTTATAGGCACACCATAAATTTTCATACAAAATATACAAAGTCCTAAAATCATTCAAAGTATAACTTTTTCCTTTATGGCAAAAAATTATTCTGAATCTTTTTCCTCAGTGCCCCATTTTGTACATCCCAACCCACCTTCATCCGTAATGATTCTAGATGTCACAAGCATTGTTCCATTGTTGAGTCGGTAAATCTATAAAATGTGCCATTATGGCCATCACTTTAGCAGTAATTGCTTGCTGAATACACTACTTGATATTTGTTCTGACAATAACCTTGCGGAGTCACATGATCAGCTAGATATTCAGTCCATGACTTTCTCTAATTACTTATCTTCACTTTAAAGTAAAAGTCCTTAAGCCCAAACCAATAATTCTATCTGAACATTTGCCAACTATAAAATTATTAATTTTACTCTAGTCTAATCAAATTGTACGAATTGTGTACCTGTTAATCTTGTAAAAATCAAATATGGATTACTAATCAAATTAAAAAAACGTATCGCAACTAGAGACTGTACCTGTAGAAAGAATAAAAGAAATTTAACGGAAGAAAATTGGATTGTTTTAAAAGCTTCAAGAAATTGGTCCAATCAGATTTGAAGAAACTCTAAACAATTATATTTCTCCTCTTCATGTTTCTGAAAATTCCTACCTTAAAGTACAATTTTACCGCTCTTTTACATAAACTTACCAAAGATTTTAAGTGTTCGACAACTTCTTCAAAATTTGTAAGCAATTTCCGCCCATCTCTCATCACAGGAAGACGTCCTTTCGGAGTGAAAAATGGATTATTAGCTTCTCGAACTCGGACAGGCACCCCAATAAACTTCATGTAAGTCTAAATCAGTAAAAACAATACAAATTACAATTCACCGGCGAAGACAGTTGTTTTTAGGTTAAATGTTGAGATGAAATAACTAACCAAAACTTTAAGACATTCTAAATCAATAGAGGCTAGTCCCCATTCTCCTCGCCATATATCAAGTTCTATACTAGCCATTATTCTATATCTAACAAAATGAAAAAATTTCAAATTTCACCCATTCCATAATTTTGTAATAATTTATCGAATAGATAGATATGATTTTATGTCTTACATGGCAATTAGCCATACAAAAGATTTTTTGTGCCAGTGACATTGTTTCTATCGTTCTCCCCTTTGACGGGATATCTGAGGTCTTTTGCCCGGCGATCGCCGAACCGGCTTTGGTCCGATTTACGTGACTTGAAACTGAACGGTTTTGACAACAGCAGGGGTTTGAAAAAACTTGCAAAACAGTCAAAATAAATTGAGGTCATAAAAAGATTCTATTTATCAAGTATTACTGTCAGTCAGGGTTTTCGTCTTCCCTTATCATCCTTCCTCATTAGTCAGTCAACAAAAAGTACTCTTTATCAATAAAAGTCGTTTTATTAATATTGAATCTAAAAATGAATTCTTGTTAGCTGTCAAAGTGCGACTTTCACCCTCCTATTTCACGGTGTGATTAGTGCGATCGCCCGACGATATTTACCAGCTTATTGAACGATACGGTGCGTTCGCCATGTGAGTCACTCTGAGTTATTGAACGGCAAATTTATCGTCGGGTGATCACACGGCGCTGAAACTGAACGTAGCCCAGAGGTGTACGCACCCCCGGTCAATTAGAACGGGCAATTCTTATTTAGGTCCCTTGCGGTTTTTGCCATGCGTAGCCTGCGGTTAATAACACAGCCCAAATATTTTACACTGTTCTGCCATTTAATGACCTGTCCGCGGAATACAAGCTTTGTAGGAAGGATCGGCTGTTGGCCAGTTAAAATAGCTGCCGTCTTAGTAGCATTAACTGCTATCCTCCACTTGTCAAGCCAGTTTGATAGGATCTCCAGTAATCGCTGTATTTTGTTGGCGGCTAGTTGAGCTACCCTAGAGGAACTCATATAGGCGGTGAAGCGCGAGAGTGACGTCTTGTACGCCTGGCGATAGTCCGCTATCGCTTAGTGGCATTCTTATGCCTAGACGTTCTTATAACTGAATATGGACCGTTCAAAAATGTTCTTAATTTATGTAAAAAACCCGACCTTTTTTGGTTTGATTTTGGTCCCCAAGCATAAAATGCTGTGGTAAAGCTCTTTGGTCGAATATACTCTTTTGCCTATGCTGTGCGCGTTCAATATTCTCGCTTACGCAATGATTTATCTGTCGCAACACCCTTATTCGCCCTTCGTGCGATACCAATGAAATACGACCTTGGTTGTTTACATTATTGTCCGACACAGTTTGAGGAGTTCGGCCGAGAAATACTTCAAATGGACAGAACCCGGTCGAATGATGTTTGAATATATTATACGCGTATATAGTGCGCCTTAATAATAAATCCCAATTTTGTTGTCTTTCACTGTCATATTTGGCTAACATGTCGGTTATTGTTTTTATAGCCACTCAAGCCAAACCATTGGCCATATAATGAGTTAAACTGGTCATAACATGACGAATCCCGTATAATTCTAGACTCATAGCCATTATATATGATCTAAAAACTGAAGCTCGATCCGTACAGATTACCGTACAAGACCCAAAGGTTAATAAAACATCATCTTCGATGAACTGCAATATTACTTCGGTGTCCCATACCTAGCTATCATGAATTTCGAAAATGAATCTACCGAGACGATAATATACCTATTTCTTCGCGCCGTTACCTTTAAACGCCTTAAAATATTGGTAAGGAACCATTTACCCATTGATTTAGGTAAAATTGGTTCCAATTGTTCCCTACGAAGGTTTTTCCTACGTTTTTGGTAAATTACACACGATTTTATGTAACTTTCTGTTATGTTACGAGCACCCGGACTATAGTAACGCTCTTGGACACTCTGGTCAAGTCGACAAAGTTTCATCTTTTAGGAGTGTTGGAAAATTGTAATGTTACGTACGAAGAACTTTACACCTCATAAGCGAAGACTGAAGCAATTTTAAATTCCCGTCCACTGACGCCACTGTCTTCAGACCCGGCCGACTGTTTACCGCTTACGCCAGGTCACTTTCTTATTGGTCGTTCTGTCAGCTCATTCATTACCACAACCCGATTGCCAGAACAACTCCAAGCAATATTTATCCCGTTTTCAACGAGTGGAGCAGCTCCATCAACAATTCTGGGGCTCGGTGGAGCCAAGAGTATGTCATCGTATTATAAGAGAAAGAAGTGCAGATCTTGCAAGGACGGTTTGAAGCTGGATTCCTTAGTAGTGATAAAGGAAGACAACCTACCGCCTCTTAATGGAGATTAGGTCAAATGGTTGCGGAAGGTGGAGCGACGCGACGGTCAAGAATGTATATTTGTGTTGTCGTCAGATCCATCTTTACAACAATATAAATAGCATTTTTGTAACTTTAAAAAGAACATGTTTTTATGTCTCAATTTAAATATGGAATGCCCACCGGTACGACTAGAGACGTTAATCGAATTCACGTCGACTGCTTTTCACTGTAGCAAGTTCGCTTTTTGTAATATTAGTGTCATAGTGTGAAAGTCACTTTTGGGACTGTTTGTCAACGCTTGCAAGCCTGGAATCAAGATCACTCAGGGTGTTTATGTCTGCTTTAATTGAACAATAAGTTTCAGTCAACGCTGATTCACATTATGTGCCAGATCATTATCGACATATGTAAAATTTTAAATGATAAATATTTCCTTCTGCAAAAAGTTCTCACATGTTAACGGTAACATGGTTCCATGTTGGAATAAAACCAGTTCTTTTTCAATATGTGATAGCATTGTTATTACGATATCAGTGTTCTTGTGGCTTTGCCTGCCTGTAAGACGAAGAACATTAGTCTCCACATTTATCTAATTTTATGCATAGCAGCCATCTATATATGTAAAAATGAATTGCTGTTCGTTGGTCTCGCTAAACCGATTTGGATAATTCTTTTTTTTTGTGTTCATTATTGTGAAGGCAAGGTTTATAAGGAAAAATAAAAGGTCAAGTGCGAGTCGGACTCACGCAATAAGCGTAAACCGATTATAATAAAATTTTGGTAAGTTGTTATGCACACGCCGGAAAAGGTTTCTGAGAAAGAAAAAAAGGGTCAAGTGCAAGTCGCACTCGTGCAATACAGTAAATCAATTGTAATGAAATTTTGATAAGTTGTTATGCACACGCCGGGGAACGTTTCTGAGAAAGAAAAATGGGTCAAGTGCCAGTCGGACAGGGTGCGACTCAGACTCGCGCAATAAGGATAAATCGATTGTAATGAAATTTTGGTTAGTGTTTGTGCATACGCCGGGAAAGGTTTTAGAATTAGTACCACCCTTTCAGGTTAGGTGGCGCGCCAGTTGTTTTAAAAGGAGAAAAAACGTTCGCCGGGACAGCTAGTTGTCTATAAAAACGGCAAAAAAAATCACGTTTGTTGTATGGGAACCCCCCTTAAATATTCGTTTTATTATAATTTGATATAAGTGACTATATAACTAAATATTCTGTGAATATTTTAAGCGTTTAACTGTTGCCGTTATGAATAACGAGCAAAAACTAGCAAACAAATTACGTTTGTTGTATCGGAGCCCCCTTAAATATATATTTTATTCTGTTTGTAGTATTTGTTGTTATAGCGGCAACGGAAATACATCTTCTGTGAACATTTCAACTGTCTAATAACTATCACGGTTTATGAGATACAGACTGGGGCAGACGAACGGATGGGCGGAGGTACAGCAGGGTCTTAGTAATAGGGTTTGCTAATTACCCTTTGGGTACGCCCCCCTAAAAATAACCATGGTTTTCAAAGAAGTTGAAATTCTAAAGAAACTTGGACCACGGCTCGAAATAATAAGAATCCAAATATTTCTGAGTTGAAATGGTTCAATAAGAAATCAACTGCCAGAGTATCTTACAAGACGCAAAAATACATTTAATAGGTGCAACTAAGGTTGCCAGGCGTCCGGATAAAGCCGGCACAGTCAGGCTTCTTGGTTGCTTGTGCGGGCAAATTAGACGGTGTCTGGCCTGCCCAGCTTTTGTTAGGCTTTTAAATTAAATATTTTTTTTTTATATTAGTCATGTATTGATTTCCCCTTCACCCGCCTGAATATTGAATGATTGATAATAAAGATGGCTGATTCATTTAAAATTATTGTTGTTTCATTACAATTAAATAAGTTTTCATGGTAAATTATAAAAAAAAACCTTATTTTAATTGAAGACTATAAAATTAAAGATGCCCGGCCTTTTTACCCAAATGTCCGACCAAACTGTTTTTCAGTTTTAAGACCTGGGTAGCCCTAGGCGCAACGGAAATATTATACTTGTACATAATACTATGGCTATGTTCCAAATCATGTTTAGTGATTATCGTCTGGTAAAGTTGAAAAATAAACGCGTTCTGGGACGAGTGTTTGACAGTTAATTTTCTCACTGACAGGAGTGATTTTCAACCTTTTCTATGGCAGTGTAAAGAATTCAACTTGACAGTTGGAAAATTACTCGACGCCGCGAGTCCCAAAACCACTTTTTTAACTTTCTCGTTGCGATTTGGAACGCACACTAAATAATTTGTGTATTAGAGAGAGATTAGAGTTGAAGGTCGTAAGTGATCTAAGGGTACTCTAAGGCTATGTTCCAAATCACGCCGAGTAATTATCGCTCGGTAAAGTTGAAAAATTAACCCATTCTGGAACGACCGTTTGACAGTTAATTTTCGCACTGACAGGAGTGATTTTCAACCTTTTCTATGGCAGTGTAAAGAATTCAACTTGACGGTTGGAAAATTACTCTACCCCGGGCGTCCCAAAACCACCTTTTTTAACTTCCTCGTTGCGATTTGGAACGCACCCGGTGCCAGGCCATAAAATAATAATTTTTAGGTTATTTTTAGCAATGATTCATAACAAGTGATTATATTCTCTTTGATTCATAATAAATTTCTCATGTAATTACTTCTGTTTCTTGTACAATAAAATTATTAGGTAATTGGTACATAACTCTAAAGTGTTTATATTCTTTTAATACAGAGGAGGGGTGAAGAAACGATAAAGATATCAAGGTATAAAGTATCCATTTAGAAAAAGCCGGTGTTTTTATTTTATTGGTGTAATTATAAAAACCAACACTGTGTTAATTAAGTATACAAAATGTCTATACAGTGGACTTTCATAGCCGGGTATTTGTACGTTGAAATTGGAATTGTCATAATCATGATGTTACCCATTGCTAGCCCAAGGAGATGGAACCAGTTTTTTAAATCCAGATTATTTTCATTGTTTCAACAACATGCAGCTATTTATTTCTATGTACTACTTGGTGTGTTATGCATGTTCCTTATAGATGCAGTACGAGAAATGAAAAAATACTCTCATTCTACTGACATCAGCCACATAAATCTTGCTAGTGAAATGAAAGGCAGTGTAAAGCTGTTCAGAGCCCAAAGAAATTTTTATATAACTGGTTTTGCAATTTTTTTGGCATTTGTTATACGCCGTCTGGTCACAATGCTAATTATTCAAGCTGAACTTCTTGAAAAATCTGAGACAATAATTAAAGAAGCAGAGGCTGCTAAAGATCTTGCCAAAACAACAATCATAGCTCATACTATGGAGTCTGAAGAAGTGAGAAGTATTGGAGATTTAAAGAAACAGTTGGAAATTATGGAGGATTTATTGAAAGAAGAAGAAAATAGAACAAAAGTTCTGGAACAAGAGTCAACTAAGTGGAGAATAAAGTATGAAGAAATAGTTCTTAAACACAGTGGGAAAGGAGATGAATTATTAGACAAAATTTAATTCTTGAATTCATGTTATTTTGGTGCTCAACATCTGTTAATAAACTTATGCCAAGCATATATTTATTTTTGGTAGTTATTATGTTAACATTTACTAGAAACTTAATAGGAAATATCAGGCTGCTTTTCCCGATACAAATGTTATATATGATAGGTATAAACAGTTGCTATGTCTATATGTTTTGCTTTTTTTTTAATGTCACTTATAAAAACTGGAGTCCTGCAAAGGCCCAATAAATTGCCTCTTTTCCAGACATGCTCTGTACAAATATGTTAACTTATTTTTAAGAAAACAAAACATACTGACATACTAGACTAGGTATAATTAGCCTTAGGCACAGTTGACCCTATCAAACATCAGTGTCTTGGCCCGAGTCTTAGCCTAAAAGCAATTGTATGTCCAAATACCTATGGGTGTATTTGCTTGGGTCTGATTTTTCCTCTTAAACACACCCTTGCATATTTCTGTTTAGATTTTTCAGATTATTTAGCTATGTGTAAGTGTAAATTATGTGTAACTGCAGATATCATATTTGCATCCCCTATAGTCACTTTATTTTATCAAAGATTAAGGTGCACATAAGAGCTAAACAAGTCTTGTGCTGGATATTTTAAATTTCCTCTTCATATTAAGCATTTTTCTAATATCTTAAATTATTTAACTATTTTGGAATACATTAGGTATGTATAATTTCTGGAAAATAACCTGAGTTGTAGACAGCATTTCAGCTAAAATCTGCCTCTTAGCAAAATTGTTAACTATAACTCACAGATATATGCTAGAAACATTACATCAACAATCAATCAGCCTATACCAGTCCACTACTGGATAACCCAAGAAACAGAATCACACTTGGTCCTTCACCTTTTCTATTCAGACACTTCCAGCTACCTTCTTTAGGTCATCATAGAAGCATTACATAATATTCTAAAAATACCTGAACCCATGAATATCAGAATATTTTTAATGATGAAAGGTGCTTAAATATTCCTGGTCAACACAATAACACCTTATAATCAAACTATTTAATAGTCTAATGTTCTATGGTATCTAGAGGCTATGTATATTTTTGAGACAAATAATTTCCCTGATACAATTATTAAAATAAGAATTTCTCACAGTAAATGTATAGCATACTCACCGAAGGTATTTTTATAAATTGTCTATCAAGTTGACAATCTTCACTATCATACTATCTCTCCAATCCCATATGCAAAAATTGGTACAAGAGATAATATACCAAAATTTAAGTTTAGCTGCCTTAATGATTTTAGTTACTATTTTATGCAGTAGTAGTTAACTAACTTTTTGATACCAGAATTCATAATTTCAAGCATTTGCGTTTGATTCATTAGTTCTGGGACATCACATAGACTTAATTCATACTATTATTATCAATACGATAGGTTGTTCCCTCCCTTCCTTCATTGTAAACTAAGCATCTACTTATTTTTTTTTTTTGTTTAATACTGGGAATTTGACAGAAGTTCCTGTAGGAATACCTATTACGGGATTTATACAGCAAAATGTAGTTTGTTATACTGGCACATCTACTAGTGACAGACTGTTTAATAATAGAAGATAAACATAAAATATTTAAAAAAGAGGTGTGATAGTAAACAAGGTTTAATCAATTTATAAGCCATTTAACTTGAATTTTGATGTATGGTAAATACACAAAGTAATTGTGTGCCAAGCTAAAAACTTAACAAGACATTTTTTGGGTTCTTAGTTATCTAATAATGCAATAATGTTGCTATCTCTATTCATTCCTTTAAAATATAACAACATTTATTGATGGAAAAAGAAATAGGATAGGTATAATATAGTCTAGTCATTATAGTTATTATCAGTGATTTTCCCATACATATATAAAATTACGAAAATGCTAAAAAAATAGCTTAAAAACTTTTTAAATTTAGATTTTTATTGTAATTTTATTTTACTTCATCGCATAGGTCATAAATTAGATTTGATAATTTTTTCAGTCAACTATATATACTTTACATAGTTATGTACTTGAAGTATGTTTTTGAATAACGGATGATGTATTAATGCGCGTGATACCAAAAACCTGTTCTCTTTAATCAACATCTCTCTAATATCTCTTTAATACTTAAACTTATGGCATGTTTTATTCTCTGTACAAAAGTACCACAATTATAGGGTGCGTCAAACTTCCTATAAGCTTAAAGCAGTTATTAAACATGTAATAATCATAGGTGCGTTACGATGAGATTGATTGGGACGCTGTTTATTTTAAATTACTAACGTGTCACGCGCCTCTGATGTTATTGCGTGACATCTCAAAAATTGACAAATAGCATCAATAATTTTTCCTCTGCAAAATTTTACAATTCCGCGTGGTCAACATCTTGGACCTACGTTGGCGGTTGTAAGTGTTACGCGCAAAATTGTTATTTTACTTGTTAATTATATTAGACTGATAAAAGTCAGTGTTATAAATCTGTGGTAAACGCCTCGTCTAAACCTATAACATGTGCTTCTTGTTCTCGTACTGTTTTGTTGAAATATCTATTTGCTAACCTGCTGTCAGTGTCACACGTTAAAAAAACAGACCCTAAGTTTAGTACCTATGTAAGTACATATATCAACTACAGTGTCTATGTAGTTAGATGTAGATACAACTATTTAAAGTTGAATCGTAATTTTTCATATTGAGCAGAGTGAGTCAAGAGACTCGGACGAGGCGTTAACATTGTATAATTGTGGTCGAAGTATCGAACATATTACATTATAGTGATTATATTATCTTTGGTTTGTGTTAAAATAAAAATCCTTTTAAGTCAAGTTCTCGAGATACAACTAGTGCATAAACTACACTGTTATACCAGACGAGGCGTTCATAAGCATAATAATAAGGTAGTGTTATTATGAGATTTGCTAATTTTGTGTATTTATATAAAACCTAGTTATAAAATTATTGATTCTTTTTGTATTGATGATTTTTTTAATACAGTTCCTTAATAAATATTTTTTCATTTAGACGAACCACGCGGTTGAACACGCAGAAAAACCTATTCCTGTGGGATATCTTGTCTGTCCAAATCCCAAACTATAGGTACTTCAGTGCTAAAGATCAAGCCAATTGTATGCATTGTTACGTCGTGCGAAAAAGCGGTGTTTTTTCGGGGGACCCATTAAATTGTCTAATTATTGGGACCATAAGGAAACCTATTTCTCTTAGTCCCACTGCATAATTAAGTTGTTTATAATCATAAAACCTACTACCTGTATCCTTTCATTTGTACCCAACAAAAAATATTTCTGTGGAAACTATGTATCGGGATAAAAAGTAATCTTTTTCGTAAATACATAAAAAAAGGATACGGATGAATTAAGAACCCCTTTTTTGAAGTAGGTAAAAATATGTAACTAGTTATTATTCCGTTTAACTGACCACCTGGTCCATGGGGAATAGCTTTGCACTGTCAAGAATTAAATGTACGGAACGGCAGGGCCCTTGTGCAATGATATGAGGCAGGCTAACTGTCGCTGTAGGTCGTACAGTTTTTGGGACGAGAGGAATTGGGATAATTCCTCTCTTTGGTTTCGAAGACTGTTGGCGTTAAAATAGCCTAAGGAGACGGACCGGGGTTTTTCGCGCGCGGTTGTGCAATCCATTTTGGTTTTTAAGGTTTGGGGGCCACCTTGCGGAGGGCGGCGAAGAAGTCGCGGTGCTTAGCCATGAAGCTGAGCATTTGGTTGAGATCGGGGACCTGCACGTATTCGGCGTACACGACCTCAAAATAGGCTGGGTCGCAGGCCCAAGAAACCTCGGCGAGAATGCCGAAGTGCTGCTGCTCGGCATTGCCCTGTTGGCGGGGGGCAGACGGGCGCAATTTACCCTTTTTGGGTTTACGCGGGTTCTGTTTGGGAGCTTTTGGACACCCGCAGTAATTCGCGGGGTGGCCTTCGCTCCCACAGAGTACGCAAGCGACCGGGTCGGATGCGTTATCGCGTTGCGATCACAGTCCGGAGTGGCGTGATCGCGAAGACATTTCACGCAGCGCGGTCTGCGTGTGCAGTTGCGCTGTGCGTGGCCATACAGCTGGCATCGGTGGCATTGTCCTGGAGTCGACCGCTTATGCGGAGTCTCGACCCAGATGCCTTTTAGGCTGCAAATATCTTTAATGTTAAAGATAGCTTTGCCCTCTTTTATGAGATCTAGTACTACGAGCACCATGTCGTAGCATTCAGATCGGTTACGGCCGTTGTACATACGATGTACTTCCCTAACTGGGAGGCCTTTGGCGATCAAGTCGTCCTTAACGGTTGCCGCGGAGAATTCCTTAGGGACTCCCCTTATTACGGCCCTGAGAACGCGCTCATCGGCCAGCGAGTACGTGTGGTACTCGTACCGTTGAGCCGTTAGTAAAGCCGTCAGATTTCGAAAATCTGTTGGCGTTGGGACTTGGACTTTGATGCCGCGCTCGGCTTCGTTGCGGGCGTGCGTATAATTGATACGCTTGGCCTTCATCGCGTTTGCGATGTTTGGCCAGGCCCCTTTGTCTTTGATGACAACAGGGGGCGGAGTTTTTTCCTTCTGTCCCGAAATGGGACAGTCGGCCTGCAAAGAGGTGGCGGCGGGGGTGGTGTCCATGGCGGCTGGCTCAGGGCTGGCCGCCGAGGTGGACGGGGACGGGGAAGCGCTAGGCGCTTTGAGGCGTTTAGCCTCAGAATTGGAGGGAGGTGGAGAAGACTCCTGAGCGGATGCCGCCGAAGCCTTTTTGGACTTGGCCGTCTTCTTCCGCTTCTTGCCCTTTTTGGCCCCCAGGCCAACCACTTTGAAGCCTTCGTCGTCTTCATTAGAGGACAACGCCGACTCAGCGGACATTACGGCTTCTGGGGACAAGGCAGCGGTCTCTGAGGGGGCTGGGGTCGGAGGGGCGACGGGGTAGCGAGTGACCCAGAAGAAGCCACATCTGCTACCGGAGTAGGGAGGCGAGCGGACACGGGGGCCCGAAGATTGCGGCGAGCGAGTCGCGGGTCGCGGGAGTGCGGGACGCAGCTTAGAGAACGCGAGCGGGGAGAGCGTGAACGAGAACGCGGAGGCGAACGCGATGAGACGGACGGGCGGGGCGCGGCTGTGCTGGACGCAGTGAGGGCAGGCCCCACAGCCTTGATGATGGTGTGGGCCAGCTCTGGGCGATCGCGAACAAGATCTTTCACGATTGCCCTTAGCTGGTCCGGGGACAAGCCGTTGAGTTGCTCGGCCATCGCGGGAGTGGCCGAGGTGTAGTTGGTGTGTACCTAGTGACTCCCCACCATTGCTGGCGAGGAACAAGAATACCTAAATGTGGCCAAGCGCCCCGCAGTGCTACGGATTGCTTGGTGTGTACCTAACTCCTACTCCTACGGCCGGGGTTACGTTGTCACCGTTAGGTTTCCCCCCGAGCAACGAGACGTTTATGAATAAGAAACGTTAGGTAGACCGCAACTCTAAAAAGAGCTATTCGATCTCACCCACCAGCCCTTGAGCACTCGGAACTGGATTTCTACAAACTAGACGCAATCGATACTTAAAACGCGAGAATGCGCGGAGTGGCGAACCGCTGAAGTGGAAATACTACACTAGCGATTAACCCAAAGCCGGACTCAGGCCGGGCGAACCAGCGTCAGTCAAAGAGGCAAGCGAGAGTCAACACTATGCGTAGTAGTTCCGCGACTACGAGAACACACACTCACACACAAAAACACACAGTATCGCTTCGACAAACTTCGCGTTATGGGCGCGTTGAAAAGCGCGAAAGCACACTCAGAGCGGGCCGAGAAGCATTTCCCAGCCAATACACACAACCGAGCAGCGCTCAACACTCAGGCCGATTTCCCAAGAATTGCGGGCAATAATCCAAACAACAATTCGAGGTCGTCAGCGCTGAGACAAAACATCCCACAGGAATGTGCACCAGCTGAGTCACCACTGCACGGAGCACAATGAGAGCACTTGACGCTCTAGAACACGACCGCACAACACGAAAGTCGAATCGGGAATGAATGAACGCCATAATGTCCCAGGTAGCGGTCCTTTTTTATATTGTTTGAGCCTCCACGCGAGTTTGCCGGCCACCGCCAGCCCCTTCAGCCCTTAGCTCACCCCCGCGCGCTTTATTCACAAATTATTACAAAGTTAGGTAACTTATTCTACACAGTTATTTCAAAAAATATCTATTACATACTTTTCTATAATATGGTTGAGCTACAGGGTAAAAGCTTCATATAGTTACCTAACTCCAAAAATCCGGAACCTCTGAACTGAACTCAATAAGAGATCAGGATGGCAGTATTATAAAAGGAGAAGAATGTGTGCTGAAAGTATGGAAAGATTATTTTAAAAGTTTGTTTGAAAAAGACGATGCACAATTACTAACGGTGGATACTAGTGGATTCATGGATGAAGAGGAAATAAGCATAGAAGAGATAGTGAAAGCATTGAAGGGTATGAAATCATTTATACTGAGATGCTAAAAGCAGGTCAGGGAGTAGTTGTGAGTCAGCTGCACCGCCTTTTTAACCTTTGTTGGAGGCGCGGTAATGTGCCTAAAGACTGGTGCAAAGCCGTAATTGTACCGTTATTTAAAGGAAAAGGGTCGCAGCAGGATTGGATAAACTACCGAGGGATAAGTCTCCTCAGCGTCGTTGGTAAATTATATGCGAAAGTTTTAATTGATAGAGTTAGGGAAGAAACGGAAGGTAAAATATGGGATGTGCAAGCAGGATTTAGAAAAGGAATGGGGTGCATGGATCAGGTATTTTCCTTGCGAAACGTAGTAGAAAAATGTTTGGCGAAAAGCCAAAAAGTCTACTGCGCTTTCGTGGACCTGGAAAAAGCCTATGATAGAGTGAAGAGGAATGAATTGTGGTCAGCATTGTCCATGTATGGGGTGAGCAGCAACTTGATTCGAGCACTGAAATATTTTTACCGGGATTCTAGTGCTTGTGTCAGGATAAATGGGGCCCATACAGAGTGGTTTAACATCGACAAAGAGGATGACAGGGATGTGTGGCGCCACCTTGGTTGTTCAATCTATTCATGGATAACTGTCTTGGAGATTTGAAAGAGAAAGAATGTGGTATAAGAATTAATGAGTTACTAATCAAGTGCCTCCTCTATGCCGATGATCAGGTCATTCTTGCATCGGCAGCAGAGGAGTTACAGGAAATGGTAACGGTGTATGAGTCATTTAAAAAGAATGGAATGAATGTTTATGTAAATAAAACGAAAGTTATGGTTTTTGAAAGGAATGATACTGTAACAGAATGCAATATTACGGTAGAAGGGAAGAAAGTAGAACAAGTGCCGGAATTCGTATACTTAGGATTTTTGTTTAATAGAGACGGAAAATGTGAGGGTGACATTGGAAGAAGAGTAAACGCGGTAAATCAGGTGAATGGGGCGATGCACACCTTTATGAGCAGTCAAAAATTGTCGGAAAAGGCACTTTTGGCTGTACATGAGGGTGTGTTGGTTCCAACACTGATGTATGGAAGTGAATGTTGGGTATAGCAAAAGAAGCACGAAAGTAGAATTAATGCCGTGGAGATGAGAGTATTAAGAAGTATGTGTGGTTTTACTCTAAATGACAGGATAAAAAGTAGTGTGATACGAGAGCGTTGCGGTGTGAAAGAAAGTGTGGTGACAAAGATAAAGAAAGGTATGTTAAGGTGGTTTGGACACGTTGAAAGAATGAATGAATTTATGAATCTGTCGGTAGAGGTAGACCTCGGCAAACGTATGTAGATTAAATTGAGAACGTTCTCAGAAAAGGCCAGGTCAGGAGTACTCGGAACCGTAGAATATGTATGAAAGCATTGATGCGTATAGATGAGGCAAGAGAGGTATGCCAGGATCGTAGCAAGTGGCAGACTTTGGTCTCTGCCTACCCCTCTGGGAAACAGGCGTGATGTTATGTATGTATGTAGTTAACTAACTTAAAACCCCAAAAACTAAGTTACAATGTTGTTGTTCCTTGCAGTTGCCGGAACAAACTACTTATCATCTTTTTATGTAACAAAATCAAATAGAACTTTATTGCGATTACTCGTTACCAAATACAATTGCAACGTTAGTATTAAAAAGTGGTCAGTTATTGGATATGTGAACGCTTTTGTTTTGTTTACGTTCGTAACTTAAGTAAATGGTATTACGGAACCTACGGTGCGCGGACCCTCGCACTTGCACTTTACCGATTTTTTTTATGTAAAAAGATTCAGAGATAAACCCCTAGCTCTTTAGGTTGACGGTTGTCAACATTTCTGCAAAGAACTAGCTAGTCTACGATCAATTGTTACGGAGATAAATAAAGCCCTTTCTAGTTTGACAACTGTCATCCTGAATAAAGATTTTGATGTGATCTATTATTTCTCTGAGAAAACTGCTATTCTAAGATTAATAGTTACGAAGATATAGCCCTTTCGAACTTGACAGCTGTCATCCAAAATAAAGATCTTAATGAGATCCATCGCTTCTGTTAAGAAACTACTAGACTACGATCAATATTTTACGAGATGACAGCTGTCATCCGAAATCAAGATCTTGAATAGATCTATCACTGCTTTAAAAAATACAACTAGTCTAATATCACTAGTTACGCAGATATAGCCTTTTCTAATTTGACAACTGTCATCCGGAATAAAGACCTTGAGATCTATCTTTTTGGATGAAACTTCCAGTCTAAAATTCATAGTTACTCAGATATAGTCAAGTCAAAGTTTAAAACGTGGGACTAAAAACGCTAGATTTCCCATTGATCAACTAGTAGTCAACAGGGAACCCTTAGTTTCGCCATGTCTGTCCGTCCGTCTGTCTGGCCGCGGCTTAGTTCAAAAACTACTAATACGAGAAAGCTGCAATTTGGCAGGGATTTACAAATTGATGAAGCCGACAAAGTGGTAGAATAAAATAATTAAAAAAAAAATTTATTAGGTTGCCTCGTCAGGGGCGGATCCGGTGGGGGGCCAAGGACGGCCGAGAAAGAAATAATATGTAACATTTTTAAAAACATATATGTATACTTGGGGTTACTTGGGTTTGTATACTTAATTATTCAAAGACTGCACGAGGTCGGTCGATTGGGTAACTTACGTTTGCTTTTACGTTGATACAAAGTTCAAAAAATACCTTCAGATCTTATGATCGCCCCCTCTAAACTATTGTTCTGGATCCGCCCTTGCCTCCCCTACACGTTAAGTGGGGACGTAATTTTTTTTTCTCGTCTACCCCATCGTGTGGGGGGTGGGTGGCGTGTTATAGGAGTTCCAAGAACATTGGCGGTATGCAAAGATCATTTTTTGATTTAGGGCTCCGTTTGCGAAACATTTAGCTTAAAAGTACTAATTTTTGTTAGAGTCAAGTGTAACAGGTAGCTGCGCTCATAAGCGCGCCTTGTTGTTTGGATGTCTCGAAGATGAAGAACGCCTAGATAACAATTTTTTGATTATTATTTAAAAAACTTTAATTTCAATACTACTACAACTTGGCCCTTATTAATAAATTTCAGTTTATTATTCTTTAAAAGGTTGAACTTTTATTTTGCAATTTTAAAGTGGAATTTATTTAATTAAACATTTTAAACGTAAGTACTCGTAACGTACCTACATGAGTACCTAACTCAATTCCCTACCGATTCGCTTACTACAAGTAGGTTCAAAGCGTGGGTCTCAAATCAGCAGCGGAGCGTTCAAATCTATTTATACTACTTACCTAAACATTGTCCCTCAATATTTAAACAACGTCTAAAATGTTGGTTTATGACGCTACTACGGAACCCTTTACTGCGCGTAAATCTGGTTCAATCGAACCGAACTCTTACTCGCACTTGCGCCGGTTTTTTCGTATTTCTGCTCACGATTGTTCTTTAAAACACTTTAAAGGTGCCATGTTAGTGTCATCATTGGTGAACGGCACAGCCAGTAGCGCGGCTTGGATCATCGCATTCAGCTCTGTGACTCATTCATACTGTCATTGTTAGGGTACGCATATGTTGTATACGGCCCGCGATTGTTAGCGCGCGCGGAAAGGATTATACAAAGAGTCCAGAACGCCTGTGCACGATTCTGTTACAAGACACCTAATGACACATTACACCATATTTAAATAGCGCTAACACTCTTAAGGTGAATTTTCGTAGACAGCTACACCTGGCTACTTTACTGTTTGGTGTTGTTCGCTCGGGTCATCATGTATATTTATAAGCATTTTAAAGAAAAATTTTGACGTTATCATCTTACAGGATTACAGAAAATTATATTTATGTTTTGCCTGAATAATAAAATAAGCCTAAATAATAAATTAAATATAATTGTGATATAATTGTATAACCGTAGTTATACAATTGTATCACAATTATATTTAATTTATTATTAAGGCTAATTTAATAATGAAGGCAAAATATAAATATAATTTACTAAAAACTAAAATACACTTGTAACAATAAATCTTCTAGATAAAATACAAATACTACCTACAGGAAATACTTGGACTGCGACCCGAGCTAAACCTCGCATTGGGCTTCGCTGAAAACCAGCGCTGTAGCAGAAGCTGCAGCACATACTGACCGGCCGTTCATGTTTCACGTCACACTACAACACTCACGTTATAAAAACCAAACATTATCTATGTTTTGTATGTGTGAATCTTTTTATGTTTCTATTTAATTTTTTTTTTGTGTTATGTGAAATAAATAACTGTCTATAATCATTGTACGCACGCGTTATTTTAGTTTTTGTGTAGATCATACCTTTCTTCAGAACATCAATTTCAATACTTTCTTTGGAATGTTATTTAGGATTTATGAGATCACTTGTAAAGTTTCTGATTGTTTTTGAATCACCTAATCTATAAATTTTACGTCAGTCAAATCAAATAAATCTTAGCGTAAGTTGGTGCTAAAATTTAGAACTCATTCTCTCCACTTGTTATGAAGGACGAACCGTAAGTATATCTTGTCACTTGTGTAAATATAAACCGATGTTTTTGACTCAAATTGTTAGATATAAAAAAATAACCATACATTTCTAACACGTACTTATTTTAATAAAATTTAAATAAAAATAGTTAATCTAATTAATAAATAATTAAAACACAATAATAAGTACTTATTTTTTTATCAATAGTGTACATGTTAAATATTGTTCATACTAAAATATGTCTTTATGGTTCCGTACCCAAAGGGTAAAGAAAAGTTATACCAATTATAAAAGTTATACCAATTATAAAGGAAAAAGAGCGAGATAAAAAGGCAAATTTTAGGACATAAAAATATTAAAAGTTATATAAAAAATAGATAAAATTTATTTTTCATAAAAAATAATACATAGCTGTTTTTATAATTAAATTACGAATTAAAAAAAATAAAGTAAGAAAATCCATTTGTTTATAACAAATTGTTTATTAAATAAACAGATAAAAAATGAAAAAAAAAATTTTTTTTTCCAGAATATTTAGAACAATAGAATTTATGATTTTTAGAGAAAAAATAGTTCCTTAATATTTATATTTAGTGGTAAAAAACGATTGTTAATTAAGAAATGCATTTTATAGCAATAAATAATTTTTTTTAAGGAATATTTTTTTTCTTAAAAATCATAATTTATATCGACAAGTAGATTAGGAAAAAAAATTTGTTGATTATCTTATAAACAATGCATTTGTTTATAACAATTATTTAAACAATCGCGGTAAAAAATTAAAAAAAATTATTTTCATGTAACTTTTAACCGTTAGAAATCATAAAATTTGAAATATTTGAAAAACAAAATTTTTTTAATAACTTTTATGCAGTTTTTAATTTTTTAATGTTTTCGATTGTTAATAAAAAAGTGGAAAATTAACATTTTTAAATTTTTCCAACGGGGATCTATTTTTCGCCTACGGATTATTGTTCATTTATATATCCCAATAGTACTAAAATTTTTTTATTCCTTAATATTCATATTTAATATGTTAAAATGATTTTTATTGTTACCGTGTCCGAATGCCAAATCGCGAGCGGAAGCCAGACTACCCGCTTTTAGCGCTATTTTCAGGGCTCCGTAAAAATTATAAATATTAAAGATACAGTTCCGGGAGGCAGGACTTTTATTTAGGAAATTTCCTCCTCTTTTCAGATCTTTTTTCAAATTTCGAATATCTTTGATAGTTTTTGAGATATTAAAAAAAAAAAACCCCTACTTTTTTTTTTTAAATTGTTTATAACTTTTGCAATTTTCATCGGCCCCTTTTGGAACTTTTTCTTAAACTCTCTACATAATATTCCGAATCGAATGACACCTTGATCGTAATTTTCGGAGACTATACAAAAATTTCACCCAAAAAGGTACATGTTGACCAGACTATAAAATATTCACAGAATATTTAGTTCTATAGTCACTTAAATAAAATAAGTGATTTTTTAGATAATGGTACGGAGAGTCCGACTAGCACTTGGCCGATTTTTTTATTTATGAAAAGTCGTCCTCGTTCTATTTTTTATTTACTTTTTCATGCTTTAGAGCTTCATGAGCACTTTTGGTAGGATCACAAGAATCACAAATTTGCTGACTTCTAGCGTTCAAAAAAAAAATGTAAGTCCTTTCTTTACTACGTATAGTTTTTCGCGACCATATTTGTAATTTGGGCAAAAGCTATTGTTTAATATTAATGACAAGTTCACTTATCAAATAACCATCGGAATCTTTTTCGAAATCGAAAAAAAAATCAAATTATATGGTGCAATTAACGCTGCCAGGTGTCATGTTTTAATTCGCCTGAGTTGTAGTAGTGCACCTCTAGCTTTTCAATTGACTGGCAGGTAGTGTTTTTTATTATTATGAAATCATAAAAATAAAACAAAAAATTAGAAACGAAATGTTAATTTATCAAAACAAATAAATACAAATATCAAAATAACACTAACAATTTAACTACTCAAAATATTTCAAATTATAAACATTCACAGATATTTTGACATCCTCCAGTTTCTTTTAGATCCGGTTTAGTAGCTCTGGGAATGATAAGGCAGCAAACACAGTAATTACTAATATTGAATACACAGTAACCAATATATCTCTTTTGATTTTGATTATATGAGGCGATTCGTAAGTGTCGAAATTTTTATCTTTATTTGTCGAAATTAATGCAGCCTTATACTTTTGATTAATTGATTCTATGTCTTGTTGCGTTCTGATATTTTTCTTATTTTCTTCCTTACATTTCTCGCAATATTTTTCATAATTTTTGTAAGTAACCAAAGAGTTTTTGGTTCGTTTTTGGAATTTTGTTTGTGGAAAGTCCATTGTGCTTTGACGTGAGTCAAATCGTAAATTAGAATACAGAGTTTGATACTCCGTAAATAAAGATGTAGATTCTTCGGAAGGTGTGTTTAGAAGCTTTATAAGGGAACTTGTGACGCTCGTGCTGTGGTCTACATTAGAGAGAAATTGGGATGGCACGTCAGTGTACGTATTAATACACTTAGTTTTTAATACTATACCTTTGGTCATGCCAATCGTTTTCGAATAATCAAGTTTCGATGACATTCTTGGTGAAGAATTCTTCTTTTTCTTTTCCATCTTTTCACCTTCAGGATTTGGCACACAGAGTGAATACATTTTGGGGACAGTTTTGAAATGCTCCTGATCGTCTACTTCGTTGTTGTGTTGGTCAATAGCATTATTATCGTCATGGGCTGCAGCTTTAGTCATATCATTTTGACATGTTGTAATATTTTGTATTTCATTTAAAAGTCCTACTAGGATATCAAGTGACGCAGTATATTCAACATCTTCAGCATTATTATCAATCAAAGCTTTATGTTTGAATGCTGTATTTAGTTCGTTCATTTTACTGTTCAAATCATTAGTAGAGCTTAGAATGTTTGGAGATTGTTGGATCGATTCTGTCTGTGATTTTCTTTTTGCTTCAAAATCTGGATCACAAAACCGCAACAAATCATTATTTTCATACTGTACTTGTACTTCTTTCGTCTTACTTTCAATAGTTTCTTGAGTCTGATAACTTGTTTTTCGAACCTCATGCTGGGGCTCAGTTTCATAACCTCCAACAGCCTTATCAAATTTACTATTTATGGAATGTAATATATTCAGCAGGTGTTCATCTCTGCACTTACAACACCCATTATCAAATTTGTAATCGACTGCTTTGTTGTGTAAATTTTCAATTCGCTCTCTGAACTTATGTAAATTTTGAGGCCTATGTTTTAATTCTAAGTCTTGTTTATTGTCCTTAATGCAACCGAATACTTCACGTGAGTTTTTATTTCGGATGTGTATATCATCGAATGATGCATTATCAATACGAAAACAAGATTTAGAATCAATTATGTACGTCGAATTAGAATTCGAATATGACTCGCTCTTCATTGGATGTAATAATTGCGAAAACGCATAGCCTACTGTCGCTATCTGCATTGGAAAACCTGTTAGGTTCCAATCTACACAAGTACTTGGTAAAATCGATATATCCCTAACATCTGGCACTTTTACAGATCCAGAATTTGTTACACCTAATTTTTTAGGCGAAAGAGACTCTGCAACAATAGAGTTCGCATCCCCAGATTGTAATACTATAAATTTTTGCACTGAATGTTTAGGAGCTAATGTTAAGTTTTTTATTCGCAAACGTTTCTGAAATGTTCCAACAGATATTTGACGGTACAAAGCGTTTTCTAATTTTTCTATTTCTGTTTCAGAGTCGACTGATTGAATTTCAGATTTGTGAGTATCTTCAGACAAAATTTCATTAATTTTCTTTCCGTGATCAGTTTCTTCTACCATATTTTCAACAGCTGTTAATACGGTCTTGTCTTTAAATATATCAACGATAAAGTCTGAATCAGTCGATGGCGGTGCTTCACATCCGGTTAAATTATCAGAAACAGAGAGATTATCAATTTCTTCTCTAATACAGCTTGGTATTTTTTTACATATAGAGTAATCTATTACATTTTGCTCAAAATTGATCATAGGATTGACGAAATGATTATTATTTGTTCCCATTGTGTTGAATTCTGCAACGGATGACGATATGGGCACTGTAACAAAAAACCTAGTACAGATAATAATCTGTTACGAAATTTAAGGATTCGTCATTTTTATAGTTTCTAACTAGCTGTAATATTAGACTTATAATAATCATCATGATATCAGCTCGTCTTGGTCCACTGCTGGACATAAGCCTCCGCATTTAGCATCTATCCGCTCCTAATGGTTGTAGCGTGATGTTAAGTAGCCTATAACCATTCTCAATAATTGGGCTGTCAAATGCAAAAAGAACTCTGTAGCTTTATTATATAAGTGAAGATACTAGTATAGTATAAAAAAACGGCGAGTCCATAAATACCCAACCCGAATGTAAAAGAAAAACAGATTACATGTAGACACGGTAAATAACTATTACGGTAAACGTACACGTCGCTTGGTAATACTTACACTAATTAACGAATTGCCGCAGGGTCTTTTAAGCAACGTCAAATCTAAAACTCATTTAAAAAGTGTTCTAAGGAAGCATTACTTATCTATATGTGTGGAAAATGTGCCAATTTTCCTTAAAAATTGTTACTTAATCATTTTATTTATTTTATATAAATTTTAAATGATTTTATATATCGTTTATTAACTGAAAACCTTATTATATAAACATAATAACTCAAGAATTATATTAATATGGTACATACTTAGTAATGAAATAACCCTAGCAGTAATAGATATAATGTCTATAAATAAGAACACGAGAACTACTGTCGACAAACTGTTTCGCAGTTTGGCAGAATTAAGAAGTAATTTAAGTGTATTGTAAGTTTGAATAAATAAATTTTAAAACAATAATAATAATAGTATTCTAGCTGAATTGTAAGGAGATTCCCAAGGTATATATAATGAATAAACATATTTGATAAGCAGATACAATTTCTCTATTTTAAGTATATGTATGTACCGGATTCAAAGGCCCTGTTGACAGACAGAGCGCGCGGTCGCCGCTCCGAGAACCTTACGTACGGCTCTACTGCTACTGATTTCTTCTTACTGAAAGTATTTCAATTAAGTGTTGTTATAATCGTTTCGTAGATCACCTGCGCGACAGAAATACCTGGTCGGACAAAACCATTAATAATTCGGAGCCACATGATATACTAGGCGTAAGCGACATCATTGTAATGAAAACTGATACCATGGATTCCAAACATTTCAACAATTCGTGATCGAGGCACAAAGCCTATAGTCCTTCAGTGTAAGTAGCAATCCCTAAGAGCTGGATTTTCAGCTTTTCTTTCACTGCGGCCTATCCGCAGACATTCGTATATACTACTATACGTCATTAGAACCCTCTCCGAAAGTTTTCTAGAGAGGTAGGGCACTGCAAGTACTCGCTCGAATAAGCCACCCGAACAACTAAAGCAGGGCATAGCGAGTACTTGCTCGAATGAGCGGCCCGAACTGGGGAAGTACCTCCACCTTACAGAAAACCGCGGCCATAATAACACTAACATTGAGTAGTGTTGTGTTCCTGGCGGTGAGTAAGGTTGCCAGAGCTCTTTGAGGATTCGCTGCGCGGACAGCGGAGGACCGGCGGTTCTTGTTGCTGTCATGCTCGGCGTAGACGCGGCGTGCAGGTTCGGCGGTCAGGGAGACCTGATGAAACGGCTGACCGCTGGCCGCCCGCAGGTTGAACGGGATCCCGAACCCAGGGATCACTTAATCTCCGCCCTGGGAGGCTGATTCGCCAGCCTGTGTAAAGTATCTGAAGTGGTAGTCGTGCCGGAGAAGTAGACCGGAGTGGACCCGGCTACTACAACAGAGGGGGATCAGGGGCCCTTCCGCCCGCCGTGCCAGCAACCGTATCATCTGTGGCGAGCTTGGGCAGTTCTAGTACCGCACCTTTTGTCCTCTAAGCTGTCAGTGCAGTGAATCCTCATCTTTAATCTAAATAACCCTTTCAAAAAAAAAAATATGGCAAGAAATAAAAGAAAAAGAGTTTATTCAGCGGCCGCTCCATCCACATTTAATGTGGACTTTTGCAACATTAGGGGTATTCACGCAAATCTTAACGCAGTCCACCGCCATCTGGAGACTGCGCAGCCGACCATTCTTTTTCTAACGGAGACGCAGATATCCTGCCCGGCCGATACATCATACCTTCATTATCCCTGTTACAAACTTGAGCACAATTTTGTGAGTCGTGCCGGTGTATGTATGTTCGTCCGGGAGGATATCTGCTGTCGCCGCCTTCATAGCCTTGAAGACAGGGACCTGTCGATATTGTGGGTGCGCGTAGATTACGGCGGCCACACTCGTATCTATGCGTGCCTATACAGGTCTCATAGCGGTGACACGGACGTAACTCGACTCTTCACGCACCTGAGTTTGACGACTGACAAAGTTCTAGAGCAATATCCCACAGCAGAACTAGTTATTTTGGGAGACTTTAACGCCCACCATCGCGAGTGGCTCAGTTCTCGAACCAATAACTATGCTGGGATATCTGCTCATGAATTTGCTCTGACCTATGGATTCTCTCAGCTGGTACTTCTCCAACGAGAATACCAGATATAGAGGAACATACGAGCTCCTTACTGGACCTTCTGCTGACTACTCGTCCGGACGGATACTCCGTCTCAGTGGATGCGCCTCTTGGCTCCTCGGACCACTGTCTCGTTCGGACTCAAGTGTCATGCACACAACCTGATCTGGGCCAACTAATTGGCGTCGTGTGTGGCACTATAAGTCGGCAGACTGGGATGGATTGCGAGAATTTTACGCATCGTACCCGTGGAGGCAGATCTGCTTTAACTCAGAAGATCCTGACGTCTGCGCAGCCGCAGTCACTGAGACAATCCTTGCTGGTTTGGAATGCTATATTCCTAACCCGCGAGTAGCTGCCGGCGTTAAAAAACGACCGTGGTTTAATAGGTCTTGCAGAAAAGCTAAAATTCTTAAGCAAAATGCATATGAGGCTTGGACCACGGCTCGTTTTAATAAGGATCCGAATATTTCTGAGTTAAAACGCAAATTAAATGCTGCCTCGAGGTTCAGTAAGAAAGCAACTGCCAGAGCAAAATTCCAATTCATCGGCAAAATAGGTGGGCGACTTGCGAGCTATCCTTCTAGGAGTCGTGCTTTCTGGTCGCTTGCCAAAGCTGCCGAAGGGAACTTCTGCCAGTCATCGTTACCACCACTGCGAAAGACTGATGGTGACTTGGCCCATAGTGCTAAAGAGAAAGCCGATCTACTGGGCAGTCTCTTTGCCTCGAACTCGAATATGAACGATGAAGGCGCTGTACCACCTACTATACCGTGGTGCGGTAAGACCATGCCGGAAATCTCCATAACGCAGCGGGAGGTCAGGCGGGCGTTGCTCTCTCTAGACGTTCATAAGTCGAGTGGGCCAGACGGTATACCAGCAGTGGTGCTAAAGCAGTGTGCTCCTGAGTTATGTCCTGTACTCACGCGCCTCTTCGCGCTTTCCTACCACACTAGGCAATTTCCGTCTTCATGGAAGTCTGCGAATGTGCACCCGGTGCCCAAAAAGGGCGATAGATCAGATCCATCGAATTACAGGCCTATCGCTATTACCTCTCTCCTCTCTAAGGTGATGGAGCGTGTGATCAACACACAGCTTCTAAGATACCTAGAAGTACACGATCTGGTCAGTGACCGTCAATATGGCTTTCGCCACGGTCGCTCGACTGGTGACCTTCTAGTGTATCTCACACACCGATGGGCACTAGCCATTGAGAGTCAGGGGGAGGCATTGGCATGTAGCCTGGACATAGCGAAGGCGTTCGATCGGGTCTGGCACCGCGGTCTTCTATCGAAGTTGCCATCTTACGGAGTGCCCGAGGGTTTGTGCAAATGGGTGGCTAGCTTTTTGTCCGGCAGACGCATACGAGCCGTAGCTGACGGTAGTTGCTCTGATAGCATGGACATTAATGCTGGTGTCCCGCAAGGCTCTGTGCTGTCTCCTACGCTGTTTCTACTGCATATCAATGACATGTTGGACATGAACAACATACATTGCTATGCAGATGACAGTACTGGAGACGCTTTTAACACGGGTCGTGCAAACATCCCTCGTTCCGTTGTGGAGGAAAACCGCGGAGAACTTGTGTCTCAAATCGAGACCACACTGTCCCAGGTCTCTGACTGGGGACGGGTAAACTTGGTCCGATTCAACCCTACAAAGACACAAGTGTGCGCGTTCACCGCTAAGAAAACTCCATTCATTGTAGTACCACAATTCCAGAACACTCCCCTCTCCATCTCCAAGAGCATTGGGATCCTTGGTGTCGACATCTCCAGCGATGTTCAGTTCCGAGATCATTTATCAGATAAGGTGAAGCTGGCGTCCAAAAAACTTAGTGTACTCAACAAAGCGAAGCAGTGCTTCACGTCGGGGCAAAGGTTGTTACTTTACAAGTCGCAAGTTCGGCCCCATATGGAGTACTGCTGCCATCTCTGAGCAGGTGCACCCGGATACCAGCTTGGCCCTTTTGACTCGGTTCAACGACGGGCTGTGAGAATTGTCGACGATTCCAAACTCACTTGCGGTATCGAGCCCTTAAGTCTGAGGAGAGACTTTGCCTCACTGTGTGTGTTCTACCGCTTGTACAATGGGTTGTGTTCTGAGGAATTGTTCGAAATGATGCCCACGGCTACTTTCTACCATCGCACCGCTCGCCATCGGCAGGGAATTCATTCTCACACTTTAGAACCTAAATGGTCGCGTACAGTGCGGTTTCAGAGAAACTTCCTCCCGCGAACGCTTAAGTTGTGGAATGAGCTCCCTGCCAAGGTATTCTGCAAGGACTACAGTATGGAGTTCTTCAAGAAAGAAGTTATTAGTTTTCTGAAGGGTCGGCAACGCGCAAGTGATACCCCTGGTGTTGCAAGCGTCCATAGGCTACGGTGACCGCTTACCATCAGGCGGGCCGTAAGCTTGTTTGCCACCTTAGTGGTATTAAAAAAAAAAAAAAAAAAAAAAAAGTTATTTAACGTTATTTTATAGTCAAGCCACGAATCGTGTAAGAGTAATAGCAATATCCGATAGAGACCCCAAGTGTAAGTAGTTGTTTATAGCTATGTAGTTATACCTTAACTTTTTTTATATGTTTATATAAATAACGAACTATCTTTAACGAAGTTTTGGTACGGGCTAGATTTTCGATCACCACAGTAATCACAGTGCCTTAAGCACTAAACCTAGAAGGTTCTATGAAACAAACTCTATCTCTTATGGGTTTTTTTTAATTTTTATATAAATATAGAACAAAATTTTGTATTTATCCAGTAATTCAAGAGATTTCAACAAATATCCATCTGATACTAGCTATAAGAGCTAAAAATTATAATTTGTAAATATTATATGTGTTAGAATTTAAGATTAGAAGTTAAGTACATAAAATAAAATCGGTCTGTTGTGTGCAATTCGCGTTTCCTCATTTCTCGTTCTACATCAAACGCCTAAGAAGAAACTCCTCGCCAAGGGCAAACCTTGTGCCGCAGATAATCGAAGGGTCTGTCCGCACAATTTTTTTTATGTTTTTTCAGACATAACTCCGTCATATAAAGACGGATTTTTAAAATTCTTTTTTTATTTAAAAGGGTATACTTCCGAAGTGGTCCCATATTAATGTAGTGAATTTGAAACTTAAAATTTTGGTCAAAAAAAAATGATGAAACGACTTTTATGTTGATGATTATATAAAATTTTGTTACGAGTACGGATGTTTTTAGCGTACGAAAAAAGCAATCCGTTACTCAAAAGTAAAAAATAAAACTTTTTAACAAAAAAAAACAACCGGCTTTAAAAAGATGCACTAAAAAGGTAAATATAATTACTTATTTCCAAAAATGTGATCTGAATTTCAGTTTGCAGTTGGTGTCTACATAATATGTAGGTACCTAACAGTATAACACACTTCACTTGCATGAACATCCTTTTTAGTGCATCTTTTTAAAGCCAGTTGATTTTTTTGTTTAACAGTTTTTGCCACTTGTGAAAAGAAGCAGAGCACGCAGAAAGAAAGCGTGTCACTAGTAAAAATGTAACGTATTTGGTAATTTTTCACGTAATTTTTACACAGTACCAGTTGATTTGAAACAACTATGCTATTATAGTGTTCTAAGACTGTTTGTTGGTCTCTCTTATATTTGATGGTCAATAATTTTTTAAAACTCTTAGCCCAAGTTAATTAAACTTGAAACTTAACTACAAATTTTTAGATGATTATTACTATAAAAAATATTTTGTTTTTGAATTATAAGCAACTAAGTAATTGTCAAAACTACAAATATAATTGAACTCTCTTTTTTTTGTTACTAGCAACTTTAGGTAACACGTTGACTGAAACTAGTCATTATTAGACTTCTTTTGTATTATAGTATTAATGAAATTAAATTCTTGAAGTTTTTAGCAAGTTTTTTAAAATTTCTATAAATGTTATTATTTTTAGAATAGGTTTTGGAGTTTTTATTTATACAAATATTTAGTTATCATAAAACTAATTACTGAGGCTATTGTAAAATTAAAATATGTTTATAATGAACGGCCCAATGTCCCTTAGTGAGTACATAATAATAATTCCTACTTTAAGAATAAACGCCCAATGTCCTTATGCAAGAACAAAACATTTTGAATGTTTAGCTTGATATATATAGTCTACCATTCTCATTTCTCTTTAACACCAAACAAAAATATTTTTTTGAAAGAATAACTTTTGGACACGTATTACAACTTTTTTTTTCTTGGGCTGCGAAGACTATAATTATAATTTTCTTGTAAAAGGACAATGACCCGAACTTAGAACGTAGGCATTTCTCCATACACAAAAGTTAGACATAAGAAATTTTTGTTCGCGCCTTAAAAAGGTATTGATTGGTTATGTATTAGCTTCTTAAGTTGTAAATATTGTGTACTATCTCACCCTGCACTGCAAATTTATGAACCGTGTATTCTTAAAATATTTAAATAAAAGACCTTTAAAATACTTGAACAAAAAATATTTTAGACACAAGCTGTTTACAAGTTTTTCAGATACCCGTAAAAATTTGAATACTTTTAATTAATCCTTCAAGCGTGTGCAACACATATTTTGCCGGCTTTTGTTTTGTCTTGATCCTGAGCCTCTTGGTTACTGAAGTCGTAATCACCAACGAATGTGTTAGTTACTTACAATAATAACTTAAACTAAATATTTAGTAGTTTGTTATCATAACTTACGGTGACAAAAGTCCATCAGCATTGTTCTGTTTATTGGGCGGGTCGGTTATAGACGGGGGCTTATACGGTTTCCAATTAGAAGTAGCTACTGGAGCAACCTTGCGTCTCACATTTTTCTCTGCATTAAAATTGAGTGGTAAGATACTAATTTACAGAATGTACGTTGGAAGGACATTGGGCAATGTAAAAAAGAATTTTCAATTTTGGGTTCTGCATTAGAAAAAATTGCAATGCGCTGTCATTACTTAGAGGTTTTGCAAATATGACTTAAATTCAGTAAAAAGAGAAAACATGCTTCACCTTTACACACCTGAAGTAGATTTTGGAGACGGAGGTTTAGTGGTGACTGTCAGGACCTCTCCAGTCCCCCCTTTCTGTTTACTTCTTACACCAGCGTAGTTTACAGTTTTTTCCAAAGGCGGGGATAACCTCTGTAATCTGTCAGTAACTAAGCTTCTACCATATTTCATTCGGTATTCTTCATTGTGGGCCTGCACGTACGATCTTTTGGGCTGAGCGAGACTATATATCCTTGAATTCTGTTGTGGACCTCGCACTGCCTCACCTTTAGCTTCTTTAGCTTCGTCTATAATGTCATCCACTTTCCTTTTTGTTACATTATCAACTATGAAAATTGTTTTTTGATTATGTAGTTTAAGAACGTCGGTTATTTGCTTAGGTTTTTTTTCTTTAAGCACAATTTTTCTTAAATGTTTGTCATTCGGGAATCTGTCAGAATTTAATGGTTGTTCCAGTAATGTGGATCGTTTATTCCGGGTCAGACTTATGTTGTCTACGAAGTTATCTTCTGGTTTTTTAATTGTTTTTACTTCCGTCGCAGTCTTATGTCTACTCTTTTGGACATTTTCAAATACATGTAACAAATGTGATATAGTTTTTAAAGGATCTTCAGTTTTAACAGGTGCAACAACGGTAACTTTTTTATTGTCTCTTTTTGATTTATCCTCGGGCACCTGCATACGACCTTTAGAGTTTATTATGACTTTTGGAGGAACTGAAGCAGAAAGCGTTCCGCCGTTTCTGTTTATAAATTTCTGCTTTGGGACATCATTATAATTTATTTTGTTGAAACTAAAAGAACTAGGATTAGAGGACAGTTCTTGATGATGCTTAAGACTAGTACCGCTGTCACTGCCTGGAAGACCAGAGTTTTCTTGTTCATACATTGTATTATTTTTAGTCGTAGTCACACTTTTATATTTCTTTTGTGTGTTTTTGGCAGTCGTTTGATTAGTTTTAATCAAGTCATATATTTTGTCTATATCCTTTCTGCAGTCCACTGATGTAATGGCGTTTTTACGCTCTCTATGTACACTTTTCGTTGTACTTATGGTACCAGGGTTAGGTTTTCCGTGTTTAGTGATTCGTTCTGGTGAATGTTCAATTTCATGAAATCTAGAAAGAATATTACAATAATCTTATTATTAAATCTAATTTTTTTTTGCGTTTGTTAACCAGAAACGATCTGTTTGTCAGGTATTGATGGGTAACAGTCAGTGATAAAGATCAGCTCTTGCGTGTTTTGATCAGCCGTGACTGCTGATAAACAGACATTTAATCATGTAAAATACCTTCCTTTTAAACTCCGATATTAGTAACTCCACTAACCTAACAAAGCCTAAGCCAAAATTAAATCGTGTTTTCCCTCTGCAGTCGCTAAAGGTAAAAACAAGTCATATCGTCATTTCCTTTGGTTAATAATTAGACGATAGTAATACATGTAATAAAATCTGATTTGATAAACGATCAGACCCACAAATATATCTGTGAGTGAAATTAGTGAATCTTCTTTAAATTGGCTTAGCATTTCGCGTGTTTTGTGTACATCTATATGTGTTTTGGGTGGGTGTAGTATTTTTATTGTTTTATTTTTTTTAATTTTTATTTATATATTTTAAAACTTTTTTTTAATATTTTTAAATACTTTTTTTTTTAAATGCATTATATTTAAGATTGACTTTATTTTATACCTTTCCTATCCATTTTTGTGTCATTGTTAGTCCATTGAATAAATAAATAGTTCAATAAGGGCTCAAAATATGTGCCTAATTCTTCTCGCGGGGGTAGAGGCTTAATGAGACATACTACTAGGCTTACCGGCACAATCCATAGTTGAGAAATGCTTCATGTAGATACGTAGGTAATCTGCTTAATTATTTTATGTAAATACTACCGGTGAACACAGTTTTGCTAGGATGTTATTGTATTTTTTCAAAGCTGTAAATGACCATTTACCTTAATAAACCATGAAAGTCGTAATGATTTGCTAGAACAGAGATTAAGAATGCCCAAAGGTATTTTAAAAGTATAAGCCACTGTTTACATTTTATGTTCACATAAGCAAATGGATATGTAAATTATTTTATGACAATCTTCTACCTACAGAGGTTAGTAGGTTTTTCACACTCCTATAAGGAAGCGGACTTACTTTAAGATTTTTGATTTTTGATATACCAACGTATAATCCTCCTATCGATAATAAAGAAACGAACATACAACGACACAGGTTAATTTTCACGGTCATAACCTTCATCACCGACAAGAAATTTAGGCTTATATATTTCCGCAACGGTGGCTTCTTTTGGCTCTAAGTCGTCTGTCCACCTAGTAGGAGGCCGTCCCACGCCTCGCCGATTCCTTCAATTAGTGGTCACTAGTCTAGAACTTTCCTTCCCATCGGTTATCAGTCTCACGAGCGATGAGGCCATCACTTTGCCACTTCAGCTTTCTAACTATTCGAGCTATGTCGGTGACTTTGATTCTTTGGCGATTTACCCCATTTAAGCTTAAGCTTAGCATTCTCTTTTGAGACTTAAAGTTTATTTAGGAGGCAACAGTTAGAGACCACAATTCTGTTAATTCTTTTAGTACTGGCTTCACTCACTGGTTGTAGCTTTTTATTTCTAGCTCTACAAATGTTACTCAATTGAGTTAAATTGTTTAAATAACCTCTTTCTTAGAGTTGGACTTACCTACTAAAGTTGCAATTAACTGCGCTCCAGTTGGAAAACTGGGTCTCCAAGCATGGTATCAATTATTAACGTACCCATAATTTTATAGTTATTTTAAACAAGTTAATACTCACTTTTTATCAGCTGTCAAAAGATAACCGACATTTAGACTAGTAGAAGACACATTATTATTTTCTAAAGAATTAACCTCCTTTAAGTCGCTGGAATTAACAGATGTATCTTCAAAATTAGATACATCTTCACTATTTTTTTGTATTTGTATAGTTTCAGAAACATTCACAGATCTCTTGTCGCCCGTCATTTCATCTAAATATTTGTTTTTAATAATATGTCTGTATGTTTTATCAATATTTTCAGAATCCTTGTTTGAGAAATCATCATAAGGTAATAACGAAATGCCAGTTGTACGGTTTCTCCTTAGCTTTTTAGGACTCTTCGTTTTCCTTTGCTTTTTATCAACCATTGTTTCCGTTCCATAAATAGAATTGTAGAATGATTTGTTTGTTATAGATAAGTTTGTGACAGAATTTGAAGCTCGCGGTACTATTCCGTGTTTAAGTCTAGATATTTTATTATGTTCATTCATTATTTTTCTTTTTTCGCGCCTCTCTCTTATTTCTAAAAGTTTTTTTCTTTTTTTCTCGTCCATAATGAACCTTCTATTTTCATATGGAGATTTAATTCTGATAAATGATGATTTTTTCTTATTACACAAAGGCGTATCATCGCCCGATTCTTCAGGTAGAGAAAAGATATTAAGACCCTGCATTGTTAAAGACAGATCTTCAGGGTCTATACCAAATGATGGTCCTGAACATAGATCTTGTGCTTCTTTTCTTAAAGTATCTTGAACACAGATTTTAGAATCAATCAATTCCCGAAACGTAGTATTACTTTTCCCTGTGTTAATTTGAGATATGTCTTTAACGGGTATAATGTCGCTATAATGGAGCTCTGTTTCAAGATGAAAATTAGAAATGCTTTGAATGCAAGAGCTAGAAGTTTCTTCTCTATTCAATTTAGAGTCAATTTCTTGTGTTGCATCGCTTCGATATTCATCGTCTTCATTTAGTTCGACAACTTTGACCTTATTATTTTTAAAAATTTCAGCTCTATCCTGATATCTTATATTGTTTTCGTTATATGTCAATGATAATATGCTGGGTTCACAGACTTCTGAAAACAGAAAAAAAAAAATGTAACTCAGGTTAAAAACGATAGGAAAGTTTTAAATAAACTGATTTATTTACCATTCGATGCAGTCTTTAAAACCACTAATGAACGTTTTAGTTTCATGCGTATATCTACACGCGATTCACTTTTTTTGTTTGAAAACTTTCGCCTATTATCTTTCTTATAACTAATTAGCAAATTTTTATCATTGCTTTTGCCTAAAAGCTTGTATGTGCTATAAATCAAATTAGGTACTTGAAGACCTATTTTCTTTTCAAGTATTTTTGTAAGGTATCTGACATCGATTTCTGAACGTGCTATGTCATCCCAAGTACAGATGCGGCTAGGAATTTGACTTTCGAGATGTAATGGAATACTGGTTGACGTCGCCAGAACTTTAGAATTGTCGTCTTTATTTTGGTTCCTATTAACCAAATATTCTACCTCTCTCCATTTTTCTTTCGCTTTGTCTGTGAGATAATCTCCATTACTGATACGCTTTAATTGCTCAATCGTGTGTCTGACATGTGTTATAATATTATCCATATAAATGCTATAATTATCTTCCAAGTTTTTACAGCATATGTAATCCAATAAAGATGCTGGCAGAAGAGAATCGTCAGACATATTGGAATATGCAGCTAAGTTAAAAGTTTTCAACTGATCTTTTATAGCATTCTTTAAAGCAAAATTTTTCTCAACACCAATACTTAAACTTGGTGATTTGATGTCTGTGTCACCAAATTTGTGACAAACTGTGTTTTCAAAAGAAGTTCTGTTATTAAGGAAATCCATTCTTTCTTGATTAATTAAACATATATTTCGCAATTCTTCAGTGCTATATACGTCGCTGACGTCAGAATCCCCAGAGTCGCAATCTTCGTTGTACACCACTGTTTCTACGTGCTGGTTGGGGGTTTGTCGTTTTAATTCTTTAGCGTTTGATATCAGCTGAGTCCCCAAATCTATGTTTTTGTACAAAAGCACTAGATCTCTGGCTGTCAAAGATTCACTGTCTGAAAAATATTAAAATCACTTTGCATCACTTAAGCCATTTTATTAAGCTGCATATTTTTTGTCTTGGATAAAAATGTGTAAACAATCCCATGTTGTAAATATTGCTCTATATTTCGTTAGTAATCTTTATGTTTGCTACACAAATTTCTTTTTCATAGTGGATACATACTTGTCCCATGATATGAAAATAAATTGGAGGTTTTGCAAGTATTACAACATTAAGTATGTATGAACCTACTCATCGTTGTTTTAAATTTAAGACACCATGTAAAACGCCAAAATATCTTCATTTAAGAAATCCACTACAGTTAAGTAGGGAAATCCTCCCCCAAGTTATATATTCTTAGATACACGAGAGCTTATGTTAAAACAGACAATGCACTGTCGCACTGGCAAACACAATAGCCCATAATTTGAATAGGTACGTAAATGGAACTTTTCATTTCGTAACCAATCCATCATGCCAAAGAATCATGTAAACACCACCCTGGATGCCTGAGGGAAACCAACAAAAAAAGATGAAAGGGATGAATAGTTCATTAAAATCACATTTTAAAGATTGTGAAGGTTAGTGAAATTTTCATTGTCAAATAAAAGCCTAAGCTCGCCTAAGCTTTGGCACCCAAGTGGTAAAACATAAATTCTACTCAGCCAAAGAAGCCAGGACGAATCCACTCATTGCACCACCCCTAGTGCTCAGAGCTATTATCTGCCCAGAAGCCATTTTGCGCATGATAAAAATAAAATACTTATTGCTATTCGATAAAGTAATAACTGCTAATAGTTTTACCTTTACTTTGCTTACTTAAAAGTGAAATGAAGACATGGTGAAGGTGAAGGAATCTCGTTGATATAAATGCAAATTTGTTTAGAATTTAAGGTAACTATAAATAAATAAATGATTAATGATCTATAGTCCTTAACTAAGCAAAGCTTTGGATACAAGACAACGGATGCAATTTTTTGTAAAAACATACATATTATACATAGAAAACAACCAGTCTCAAGGTAAACACGAATAACAAATGTTTGTCTTGTGCGGGAATCGAACCCATAGGCGTGGCGTTACTATGTTTTTGTTATTGAAAATTTTATGACAGCTGTTTTTTGCCCAAAAGTAACTTGTAGCAGCTAAATGCTTCTGTTATTCTTGTCCCTTGAGTTACGCCACGCCATGTGCAACCGGTTGCTATGAAGCAAATTATAAATAGTAGTAAGTACACTTTAATATATTTTGCAAATGCAATCACCCCTTTGCGAATAGTACCTACCTTACACGAGTATTTGATTAAATGATAAACAAAAGGATGTCAGTCAGACACCAAAAAACAAGAAAATTATAAAGTGAAAATTGGGGAAATTATTAAGTATTTAGATCATCAAAGACGAGAAAAGAAATACACCTAATCAACAAGAAGGTGTTGTATTAATAGAACGTGTATAGAACTGAGGATAATTCACCAGGAAAAAGGAAATCAAAGTTTAGTATAATTTTTTTTTTTCAATTGAATTGCCATAAAGTAGGTATATTTAAATGGATAACCAATGTCAAATGTAGTAAGTACCTCAATGAATCTATATCTATACTCTATACTAATATATAAGGCTGAAGAGTTTGTTTGTTTGAACGCGCTTATCTTAGACACTATTGGTCCGATTTGAAAAATTCTTTCATTGTTAGATAGCCCATTTATCGAGGAGGCTATAGGCTATATATCATTACGCTAAGACCAATAGGAGCGGAGCACTAATAAAAAATGTTTCAAAATCGGGAGTTTTTTTCCTTTTGAGGACTTCCGCTCCGTGCGCTGCGTAAACGGTTAAAGTTTTGCAAAAATCATGTAAAACAGGTTGTTCCCCTTTAAAAGTTCTAAAAAAAAGTCCGTGACACCATATGTCTATCCTTTTAAGGTTGGCTCACTATAACCTTTTTTATGCTAACCAAATTTGTTCTAAAATAATGTATTGTTTGCGAAGGTGTTTCTATAAACATGATATTAATTCTTATCCAAATAAATACGTTATACATCACAAGTCTTTAATTCAAAACAAAATTTCCCTTTACATCATTCGATTTCAATGAATATCTTAGGAGATATTGCAGTTTTAAAATAACATGTCAGCAAAATAATGATCAAGTACTGCGCGCGCATTTATGATGTGCAAGGCCGCAAGGCCGGTGGGCAGTCATGACGGGGAAGGGCGGTATTTAAAAATATTTTCACCTTCTAAGTATTTTAATTGAGGAGATGCCGTAAGAATCCTACGCCGATAACCAAATTGAGGGCGGGCGAAGCCGCTGGCAAAAGCTAGTATAGGATAAAAGGACACAAGCATTTGTTATATTTTGGAGTTTTCCGTAGAAAAATTTACTGTAACCCTAGTCGCAGGTGTAAAACATAGAGATTAATATAGGATCTAGTCTCTGTCGTAGCAACGACTGCAGGAATGAAAGCTACGCCCCCCCAAACGAGTTACATTGCTGATTTCAGCGTTGAGTAAGAGACGTTGCAATGTCTACCTACCTACTCAATAGCATACAGGCAAGTCACTTACCGCGCGGCTCAAGATCGTAGTTCTTGGCCATAAGTTCAAACAGTTCATTAGCGGCTTGGTATTCCTGAGAGAGGTCTATCCCAGCACTCGTCTCTCCACCTGACTTTCCTTCTCCTGACAACTGATTTATAATCATTCCTGCCGTTACCCACGATTTACATCGAAAAATATATTTTTAACAAATATTTACAGAACAAAATTGATATTGTGAAAAAGATAAAAAAATCAGATATTAATGTAAAAATCTTAAATCCGTTTATTGTAAATTTTTAGTCAACATTATTTCAAACACCAAATTGAAGTATTTGTAACAAATGATTTGAAATTAGAATATATTTTTATAGGTTTTATAATTTCGAGTGGGAAATGAGGTTTTACTTCAGGTAACAGTCAAGCGAGAGAAGTCAACACATCCATTCTTGTTGTTGAAGCAAAATGTAATAAAATTATTTATATCTGAACGAAGGCCTTTTTTTGGTCATCCATACTAATATTATAAATGCGAAGGTCTATAGTCTATCTGTCTGTTAACTTTTTACGCTCAAACCGTTGTACCCATAGATATAGAATATACGTAGTGAAAAAATCCTATGTCTTTGGTTGTACCGATTAAAATGAAATTTGACATGGACATAGTTGAGTCCGAAAACGTCAAGTGCGCGTAGGTTTTTTTTTATAATTGAGGAGTTGTTGTTAAAATCCTACACCATATTCAAAGGTTTTTGTTAAATCACCTGTTTAAGCTGGTAATCGAACCAGTTAAATATGAAAAACAAAAAATCTCTATTTTTTGGCATCGGTTTTAAGGGTCTTTCATCAGGATCAATTTCTTCTAAATAACATAGTATCTATGGTAGGTATCTTAGATTACTGTATTGTTAATTAATTTATTGTCCGTCTGTCTAACTTAAGGGAAGAACTGAAGGTATCAAGTAAAATTAAAATCAAATACGGAGGTCTACGATCCCTTAAAAAAAATCAAGTTTCTAAGTCAACGCAATAAAAATTACGGCCTAAATATGGCCATATTTGTCGCATATTTTGGCATTCACAAGAAATTAAAACCTATGTGTACTTCCCGTAGTCTTAGAATCATGAAATTTGACACTAAGCAAGCATCATAAAGATAGAGAAAATTAATAGCGAAATTCATTAATTTTTAGTAATAATACATTTAAAACTAAGTTTGTCTATCTGTCTGTCAAGACGCTTTTACTTAGAAACACTTGGCGGTATCAAGTTGTAATTATTATAGTCTACGGTCACTTAAAGTTTTAAAGAAATTAAGCTTCTAAGTCAATGCAATAAAAAAATATGCCCAAAATACAGACATTATTATTGCATATTGTGACACAAATAAATCAAAACCTATGGGGTACCTCCCTTTGACCTAGAATCATAAATTTGGCAAAAAGCAAGATGTTGCATCACAAATACAGGAAAAAATACAAAAACTGATAATTAAGGCATAACACTGTGAGACTAATCATGATGAAAGAACTATTTACATACGTTTGTACAGAACCGGCAGTGTCCGGTTTCCTTTCTGTTTTAAATACTATGTTATTTAAAAGAAATTGATCCTTATGAATGACTTACGACTGATATGATGTCTTAAAATTTTTTTTTTTTTTCATATTTCTAAGGATTTCCCAGACTCCCGACTCAATGAAACAGGTGATTTATTTGCAGTATAATGCAGTTTTACTAATTTCTTTATAAAATGTTTTATTTCATTAAAATTTGCCATCATCAATATTTATGGTTACTTTTCCTTTAACCACGGCCTTTCTTTTCCACCATGTGTATAATGGGGATATAATATAATACATAGGCTTAGACTTAAAGCCTAATGTTTTATTACATTCAGAAATGCTACGAGATTTACTAAAAAGTCTACATAATAATAATAAAATCCATCCGAGTGCGTGTCGTACACGTAGCCTGAAAAACCAATTAATTTTCTTCTGTAGGCAAATATTTATTATATAATATAATATAATCTAGAAGCTGTGTGTCGATCACACGCACCTTGGAGAGGAGAAAGTCCTGTAATTCGATGGATCTGATCTATCGCCCTTTTTGGGCACCGGGTGCACATTCGCAGTCTTCTATGAAGACGCAAATTGCCTAGTGTGGTAGGAAAGCGCGAAGAGGCGCGTAAGTACAAGATATAACTCTGGTGCACACTGCTTAAGCACCACTGCTGGTATACCGTCTGGCCCACTCGACTTATAAACGTCTAGAGAAAGCAACGCCCGCCGGACCTCCCGCTGTGTTATGGAGATTTACGGTATGGTCTTACCGCACCACGGAACAGTAGGTGGTACAGCGCCTTCGTCGTTCATATTCGAGTTTGAGGCTAAGTGACTACCCAGTAGATCGGCTTTCTCTTTAGCACTATAGGCCAAGTCACCATCGGTCTTTCGCAGTAATGGTAACGACGACTGGAAAACTGTGAGCTCGGTAATCTTATTTATCACCCTGAAATACCTGTTGAGTAAGTTTTAGGTCGTCTGCACACAAATAAGTATATTGATAGACATGAATAACAGTAAAGGATATAAGACAATAACAAAAATAAAACATTAATTATTTAATAAAACATAAACATTTATTCGCGGTTAACTTTGAATCTAATACAAACAAATACTTTCAATAAATAAAGCTATTACAAATATACACAATACAATTATTTAAGTTAAACATAACTTGTGCTGTGTTATATATTACTTAAATCTAAAAATAATAGTAAATCTATTTATATATTAAGTTTTTTGTCAGTCTTACAGATTAAAAATTGTCTATAGATAGTATTATTTACTATAAATTCGGAACACGTAGAAATTCTATATCTATACTAATATTATAAAGAAATAATACTTCTTTTATCTTTGCATTTTTCTGGTCTTTCACGAAATACAAAAATTATGTTTACAACGTGCGAGAGTGTAGAAAGAATTAAAATCTATATTTCATTTAAATAGTTTTTGTATCAACGCGATACACGAATATATATCTTTTTTTGCCGACGTCGATTTGTAATCTCTGCAACTACTAAATTAGTAATAAAACGAATGCTATATTTTGTTTTGATTTAAGTTTTTAGTTCCGAATATTAATATTTGTAAATCAAGTCAATAAAAGGGACAGAATTCCTTCACTTTAAAACAAAGCAAGCGCTTGACCTTATTTCTGGCGCAGAGGTAGCTGGAGGGACTGGAAAGGAAAGAATACGATAGAGAATATCCACGGTAGTTGGCACTGTTTCTTACCTTGGCACCGTAGGTATAGAAAAGCACAAAGAATACTTTAATCCCAATGCCACAGGAATAGGATTTTTCTCAGATTTTCTTCGCATTTCTTAAAAACAAAATTATTTCTTCCGAGTTCATAACACAAAAAAATAATAAATGAATATATAAATTAAATAACATATTTAACTATTAAAAATTATAATACTTATAAGGGAATCCAAATCAGATTTTTTTCATACAACCTTTGGTGCACAACATATCCATAACTATATTCTGTTGCTTAAAATAAGTAATAATAACTATCGCAAAAAGCATATTTAATACCAGTGAATTATGAACTAGCTAAATTTTTAGTTGTTGATTTTATACATTTAATTAATTCGATAAAAATATTGTTTACCAATAAAAACTTTGTAATAAAAAAAAACAACCGGCTTCAAAAAGATGCACTAAAAGGGTTAAAATAATTACTTATTTCTAAAGAATCAGATCTGAATTACAGTTTGAAGTTGGTTTCATGCAAGTGAAGCGTGTTATTAACTGTTAGGTAAATAGAAACCAAATTCAAACTGTAATTCAGATCAGACTTTTTAGTAATAAGTAATTAATTTTACCTTTTTAGTGCATCTTTTTGAAGTTGGTTGTTTTTTTTTATTAAAAAGTTTTTATTTTTTACTTCTGAGTGACGAAGTGCTTTTTCAAGGGAAAGTTATTTGGATGACAGAGGTATTTTCTAATATTGTCTAAAAACTAAACTACTGCATCGATTTCGATAAAATTTCTATGGGACCAACTCGCAAGTATATCCTGTCAAATAAAAAAAAATCAATAAATAAAATAAATAAAAAAGTTATGGCTGAACATCCATAAAAAAAAATAAAAAAAATATATACAGTCGAATTGAGAACCTCCTCCTTTTTTGAAGTCGGTTAAAAATTCACGGGCATTTAACGAATGAATATGCGTTTTAGTTACTTAAGTGAATAGCGCTTTATTATAACAACACGTTTTGAGTAGCGAAATTTCTATAGTGTAACACAGTTTGTATGAAAAAATAATGTTTGGATATACCTTAAATAATACTAAATAGTCAATATTATTTTATTTCAGCTATCGATTTGTCAAGCTTGAGTTATTATTCTATAAAAATACATTATTCGAGTTGTCATAACAATAATCAATCTTAATATGATATAAACATAGGTGTCAACCTACAGGTTATTTTTCTCAAATTATACTGGCTGGCTTAAGAACTCTGACAGCAGTTATTCGTGTAATCTTTTTCTTTTATTAACAAAGCCGACTAGAGAAGGGCTATTCTGTTGAAAGCAGCCCTGGTCTCCGTATTTAGCGTAACTTCCCCCATCGTGAATACTCATTTTTATGTGCATGTTACGGTGCGCGGAATAAGGACTCCAAGAGTTGAGGTTCAGTTAAGTCCTTCTTGTATTGTTGCGCGAGCTCCTGGATCAAGTGTCGTCTGCGCACGTGCGGCGGCTGGTATCTGTAACCGACGAGCCCTCTCACTAATACGCACACACTACAGTACTAACACTTTGCTAGTGTGGGCTTTCGTAGTGAGTAAAATTGGGTTTTCTTTAATAATAACTACATTTAGGTTTCAAGGTCATATGTTACAATTTTACACACATTATTTCACTCGTGTACTTTTAAATTCACCAGTTAGCCAATCTCAGTTCCCGGTTTAAATTAAGACCAATCGATGGACCCGAGCAAATACATGCGCGTTGAGGAACCAATAGGCGAATTCGAGACTGTGATCTGCGCAGATGACCTTGAAACCCCAAGTTCGGTGATTTAAACTATAGAGTAAGTTTAATCCATAATATTTAGAAACAACTTTGGTTTTTTTGTTTATTTCTCTCTACTAGTTTTGGACCCGATTAGGGCCCTTATCAAGGATGATAACTAGAACACAGGACACACTGCGGGCGGGGCGATTCGCCGAAAGTACGAGATACTATCGAAATTAATTATCCACCGAATTTCAATTGAAACGGAAACAAAGGCATTAAGATATTTACGGTCAGCTCACTAGTGCAAGAATGCAAAGTGCAATAGAAAAGCATCCAAAATAGAAACCGAAGTTTAACCGGCTCCTAATTAACAATTATTAGATTTTATATATCTTCAATGTCAAATATCTTCAAAACTACATTAGATACATAATAGAAACTTGGTATACGTTTCCAATAAAGTCGAAAAGCGCTTTGAACTAGAGTACAGAGCTTAGTGATATACTAGAATCTCTAGTCGCCAACAGAGTGCATAAAGAGCCGCTTGTCTGTTCTAGCACCTGATTCACATACATGAGTATAAGTGAGTAAGTATATGTTTATATAAATAAAAAATTTAACATTTTATTTTAACTACAAACACTACGTATACAACAACTATGATAAGGTAAATACCAGGTGCGCGTAAGAGCTTACAGATCTGTGTTGAGCCTTGTACGCGTGGCGATGTGTAGCGCGGCGGTGCGCAGCGCGGCGGGGAGCGCATGCGGAGCGAGCAGCGCGCCGTCAGCCAGCGCACCGGGCGCGGCGTGCGGGGCGGGGCGGACGCGCGCAAGCCCGCACCGCAGCGGGCTCACACACACCGTGCTCACCTCGTGACGACGCCACGAGACGCCCGTCTCGCAGTAACGGACCAGATCGTCTACATACATACAAATTACATTAACAAATGTGTCAATTTTATATGTCGTGTTTTGCTTGTTTTTACTTTATGACTTAAATAAAATCTGTTTCGTCCCGATGACTAACACATGCAGATAGACTTTTCCTTTGGTGGCCTCGGCGGTGAATTGTGGTCGCGTCGAGTAAAGTCGCGATGTTTTATTTATTCTCGTTGCCAGGCAGTCTTGTTGGACACCAGTTCGATGTGACAGCAACCGTGCCTTTCACTTTTTGCTAGTTCTTAAAAATCTTGGTTGTTTTAATACCCTTTTCGGACTCATAGATCCTGTATATTGGGTCATGTATAAATTTTTGGCTATTGTGCGTAACCTAATGGAACTGGCGTAAGAACATCCCAATTGGAATAAGCAATACTCACAAGTTACAAAAACCATTTCACCATTTAGCTTACGTTCACATACAACAAACTTCTTAGCTAACTAAACATACGTAGTTTAGGTGTAGGAACATACAAGCTGACTTGCTACTCCAAAATCAAATGCTCTAATTTACTTTAAGTTTAACGTAGATATTTTGACGGGCCACGTACGAATCGAAGTAGAAATAAAAAGTTCAATATTTTTTTACCTTCACTAATTACGAAGTTATTTAAAAGCAACGCTAAAAGGGCATTAGAACGTTGCACAGTGACGGGATAGCGGCTGAAGTGATGTGCAGTCTTATTGACAGGTGAGTAACCAGAGCAGTGAAAAATACTGATGACGGTTATTTAGCTATGTGCCCTGACCACGGCCACTTTAGCTTTGTTACTCGGTGAGCTATATGTCATAAACTGTACATTTTGTGGTCATTATATGTAAACATTGACGGTGTATCAAATACAGATCGTTCGGGTGGGCGATGTCATGGTTTTTGGCAAGTGTGCCAAAAGTTATCAATCAGAATGCCTTCCACTCGGCAATACGTTCTGTCACTGGAGAATATACATAAAAAAATAAGTGAAATTAGTTAAAACTAGTTTTCTGTATACGCCTTAACCACAATCGATATATAGGTAACATACAGTCTCTCACCTATCGGCAGATTGAGGTTATCTTCGTAGTCCTCGAGCCAAACAATGAGTATTTTTGTCGTGAAGTCTCTGTTTCTTCTGCCGCTACCTACAAGTTTATCCTCCATTTAATTAATCAAGAAATAAATAACGAATACACACAAACAATTGAATAAGTCCTATATAAACGTGCTAAATCAAATATTATAATATTTTTTTTTTCAGTTTTGATTATGTACGCTACGCTGAGTGACAGACATTCTCTAGCCTTATAGTCAATCAATAAAGCGGAATCAGCATTACCTACAAATCATTTAGAAGTATTACCAACGGTCAGCCAGCAGCTGTCTGTGAGCGAATGTAACAGTTCGCTTTTCAAATTGGTAGCCTTAATTTTAAACAAAAAACTAAATAAATAAAAAACCCGACGGCCAGAACTAGAAAGAAGTAACAAGTGCCCCTAAGACATACCAAATAATAATAAAACTATGAGCAGTGGAAACTCATTATTCTGTTTAGTTCTTGCAGTCAGATTTTTTTATTTATTTATTTTAATTCACAGTTTTTTAGTGTAATTTTTTTTCCAATGTTTTTTACTCGTGCTTGACTATTTAACTGTAAGTTTCATATATTTTCATACTCGCCTTTTAGAGCCCTTTATTTTGATACCCAACTCGAGGGTCTTTAAAAATAATTTTTAGAGATGGGAAGAGTGTACAAATAAAATGGAATGATTTTTTATTTTAGATCCTTCATTACCGTATGAGCATTATCTTTAGGTCTAACAATAGTTCTAAGACAACTGTATTAATCACTCAAACGTCCGGGCGCTTAGCTCAAGCCTTAAGGCGACTATGGCAGCTTCGCTGACTTCTTTCCTTTTTATAAATTTTGGTCTGTGGGCATTCTAAGATGCTTCTTATAATTAATACTAGATGATTCTGTATTAGAAACGCGTCTATAGGTCGGTTTTTTTTTCTTTTTAATACAACTGAGGTGGCAAACAAGCTTACGGTCCGCCTGATGGTAAGCGGTCACTGCAGCCTATAGACGCTTGCAACAACAGAGGTATCACACGCGCGTTGCTGTCCCTTAAAAAATCTAATAACTACTTTCTTAAAGAACCCCATACTGTATTCCTTATGGAAACCCTTGGTAGGGAGCTTATTCCACAACCCAAGCGTTCGCTGGAGGAAGTTTCTCTGAAACCGCACTGTACGCGACCATTTCGGTTCTAAAGTGTGAGAATAAATTACCTGCTGATAGAAAGAAAAAGAAATACCTAAATAATTTTTAATGACAAGTGTGGCCAAAAAAGATATTTCATTCAGTATAAAACTAACAACACTGATTTTTAGTGAAAACCTATGGTGAGATGGCTTACGTCACGGACGATTGAAGTATCGGTAATTTTAATTTTTTACCGAGTTTCTTTCCGGCTTTTCAGTAGCAAACGACTTTGTGAACCGGTAGCAATATGACTATAATAAGAATAACATTTGACGATTTAAAAGAACTCTTATTTGAAATATTTTTCATTTCTCTATCAAACCAACAATATTTACAATAAAGTGCATTACAATAAATGGTGCAAATAAATCATCTTCATCAACAAACGACGTTTTAGCTACCCTAATACGTAACAATATAATTACCAACTAATATTATTCTCTTAGGGTGCGTTTCAAATCGCAACGAGGAAGTTAAAAAAGTGGTTTTGGGACGCCCGGGGTAGAGTAATTTTCCAACTGTCACGTTGAATTCTTTACACTGCCATAGAAAAGGTTGAAAATCACTCCTGTCAGTGTGAAAATTAACTGTCAAACGCTCGTTCCAGAACGGGTTGATTATTCAACTTTACCGGGCGATAATTACTCGGCGTGATTTGGAACATAGCCTTTGATCGTATACCCCTGTAATATTTTGGGCAGTGTAGTGCGTGGTTGTACCTGTGAGGTTTCCGGCGTTTTTGTCTAGTTCGAGCGAGAGCGCGCGCACCTTCTCGTTAAGACTGGCTCGTGCTCGCTCGCCCTTCTCAGACTCGCTGATGCTGCGCTCGTACGAGGCCGCGCCGGAGCTACCGCTTGCGCTTGACACGTCCCAACATGAGCCCACCGCCTTCTCTGAACTCCTGATAACATATCTTTATTAAACAACTAGTGTCGCTGTAAGTAAGAACTAAAATCGCGTGCATTTATTACACACGAAAGATAACGTAATATCAGTGTTCAAGGAATAATTATGATTACCAGGTATTACTCATATTCATAAAAAAAACTATAGGTTATTTAATAATGTATGATAATATACCCGCATAATTAATGTAGTTTATGTAGTTTTCGAATAATCGAGCATTTTACAACGGCCGGGAAAAATTTACAGGTTTACAATTTTATCCCGATGTTCTGGAGTACGAATCGGCGCGGGAGGTTCGGCGCTTAACGGTTAAATGGGATTTAATTAATTCCGTCTCCTTCATCCAGAACAAGATACATTTCTGTACATATATTTGTGTATCGTCACACTTTTTATCCCCGGAAAGGGACACACTCACATCATAATGCGGGGGGCAGCCTATTTTCACCAACCACTGTGGCCCCGCGTGTCACGTGACAGGGACAGGTGGTGAGACCATCGCCGCTATACTGCTTCTAATGCAGTGTATCTGGTCTAAGGTGGCTTTATATATACAAATAAAAGACCTGGGAGATAAAAATATACCCCTTGCCAGTTCCTGACGAAATATAAATAGTAAGTCAGGATTAGGCTGGTCTTTGGATAAGTTAACTGTGAAAGTAAGACTTCTATACAATACTACTACTATTATTTACCCTGAAATAATAATTTTAACTTCTCTATGTTGTTTATGTTAACCTGGTAGAAAGACAGGTCCCGTCGACGTCTGACTTGACGCTGTCACTCTGCCGGTCCTCTGCCTCGACCACCTCCTGTCCGGACGGCACCACGAACGCTATCTCGTTGCTCGCGTCAGACCAATACAACACCTATAACATATATAATATTTGGTATGTTTTTTTAGCTCTTAATGTTTTTGCAGACGATTTTTTTTATTTATTTTTATTCACAGCTTTTAAGTTTTCATTTTTTTTTTTTAATTTTAGACTCGCGCTTGACTTTTTTATGAACCCTATGGAGTACACTCGGGATAAGGTTAAAGGTATTCAACCTTTCATTTGTGTTTCATTCATCGTTATCGCACCAGCCGTTCGGGCTGCCGGAGGTCACAAAATACCCACATACATACCTAGACATATACGTGCGAAAAAGAAAGACGGGTTAAAAGATAAGACACCTGTTTGCACTTCGCACTTTATTTACGAAATGGGAAAGATTATTGAAATTATATTCAGACAGTTACATAACTGGCAAAGTTGTCCTATAATATAGACTAAATAACATTTGGTTATCTAGTGGTATCTTAAATTTCAAGGAATTTTATTATAGTATTTTATATAAACGTTTAGTTGTATAATACTTTAGTCATTTCATTCAGTCTAGAAAACGTTTACACGATCAAATTATATAATCATCTTATAACAGTCGCAGCAGTGACCTTTATAGAACCTTTTTATGCAACTCTGTGTCGTTTAAACGAAAAATATATGATAATTGTGTTCATGGTCATCGTTACGACCACGTTAAGACTTTTTGACAGTGAAACGACTCTTACAAGATAAACGTATACAGGCCACAATTATTTCTTATATAAGACTATAGATAGATTTCGACATGTTAATCATATAAGGGTAATACATTTTCCTCCTATATAACGTTTTTTCGTTTCGTATAAGAACTTTTGAAGATGCTAACACGACTTTTATAAAATATAAAAGACTAATATTCGGATTAATAATAATTAAATAACTTCTATTTTTAAAATGGTTTTATAAGTTGTCTACTTTTGAAATGGTTTTATAAGTTGTTGTTATAAACATTTTGATTATTTAATGGTTTTACCGATATTTTTTGTTACGGCTTTTCGCTTCTTTTACGGTATCCTGAAAATGGCGGACAATAACCGTATTAAAGTCGTGTATAAAATTTTGTATAATGGTTATCATTACTACATTACATCGCATTAATATTATATTAAAATAAATTAAATAAATTTAGAGGAATTACTACGGTAATTTCTTAGCTGGGATAAAAAGTATTCTGTTATTCTCTGTTCTTCCAGTGGCTAGAAAAAGACAATAAACACCTCTACGTAGCGATTGATATCTTAGTCAGTCGGCCTCGCCCAGATACTGATTCCCCGCTTACAGAAGCGTATGAGAGGTAAGGATTAAGATATATGAGGGAAATTTTGTAAAGCAATAGCTATAAGCCGTATATGTATGTAGGTTGATAGCTGCTATTAGGAAACCTGTTCTCTGCCGTCGTATATAGCGGGCGCGAGATCGGCAGGTGCTGACGCAGCGGCGGGCGGGGCTGCGCAGTCGGGGCGCGCGTCGTAGCTGGTGGCGGCGTGCCCCGTCCACCCGGGGTGTCCGCGCACGCGCACCGCCGACCCCAACCTGTTGGGACGTACACTATCAGCTATCAACTGCATGCTACTTACCTACTTACACGCTATATACTAGCTAGTTTATCTCAAAAAACAATTAATTATGGTATTTGTACCATATAGATAATTACCATCGCGATAACTTGATTGTACGACTGAAATACCATAATTTCTGCTCTCAATATCTATATTAAATTTAGTTAAAATTGATTCTTTATTTACGCGTAGTAGTAGTAGTAGTATAGTAGTATACGTAGTAGTAGTCGTAGTACAGGCTTCTGTGTCGAACCAAGGGCGTGGATTCGATTAATTGTTTGCCACGTTGTTAGTGATTTCTCCAAAATCTTAAGGGATAAGAAGTGTCCTAAATAATTTACGTGTAGAATTTGACCTCTTCACAGCGAGCGACCAAATGCACACTGTAGAATAAAAGTTTTAGTTTTTATTTTCGACGGAAGCGATTATTTACTACGACGCTAAACTTGAAAACATTTTCGTTCAAAAAGTAGGGTAAAAAAAATATAAATATCTAAAAAAATAAAATATCAAGATAGCGAGTATCTAACCGACGCAGCATGTTGATAAATGCAGGTGCGAGGTGCGTGGAGGAGGCGTTAGCGACAATGTCCGTCGCAGCGGTCTGTCCGGCGCGTACGTAGAACACGTGCGCAGTGACGACGGCGCGCGGCCCGCACGCGTCCAGCCTACGCAGCGCCGCGCCGAACCCCGGCAGGGTGTCGTCCAGACCCACCAGTCGCTGAGGACCGCCCTGTACAGTAATAAACCAGCTAAGTGACGCTCGAAAACTTACTTGTGGGTGGATACATACAAAGCATCTCGGGCATAGGGAGGCAGAGACCAAAGACTTCCACTTGCTATGATCCTGCCTGACCCACTACAATACATAATTCATCGTTTGACATTATAGTACGTTTAAATTAAAATCACATAATAAGTAATGGTAATTTACAATGAAAACAAAAAAAAAAAAAATTAGAACCTAGATCTATAGAACTTTAGATCTGTAGTCAAATAGCAATTTTTAAAAAGAAGAAATTATGTGTCAATAACCGCAAATATTTTATAATATTTTACTCGCTGAAGAATAAAATTATTTTTGTATTACATACTTTTTTGTCACCACCGATGTTGAGATAGCCGAAGTGTGAGAGAAAGAGTCGAGCCGTCTGAAACTCTGTCACCGGCTCGGGAGGGACGTATTCTTCTGGTGTCTAACACAAATATAATGAACATCAGCAACAAATATACTAGTACATTATCATAATGAATTATTGCATAAAAACCTATGTGAAACAATCAGTAGGTATAGATCGGGCCACGTAAGTTGAACCAAAATGGCGGTCTTCCGCGCAGGTACAGTTACGGACAATAGTACTAAGAAATGTTTTGTGCGTGGCCCAAATTGCTTATATTTTTTATCTAACTTATTATGTAGCTAAGTTCTTACTGCCTGGCACGGCCCTGCGCACGCCACACGAGACGACAGTTTTTACGTCTCATGTACCCAGTAATTATATCTTATTAAATATTTTATATATTAATTTGTTAAAAAAAAGTTTTGATAAATACATCCTGTTTAACTAGATTTGTCATAGATACGTAATATCGGATCACCTTACATGTTATTATACTTTTAGAACAACATTGGCTTCGGAAGAGGTTGTAGGTTGAAAGTTGTAAATGTTTTTTTAAGCACTGTCACTTATTGGTAGCGGCATGACACCTTCTACATAATTTTGAATTGGCATAAACTTGAGCCAGAAGTTCCGACTTCGAAAACTTAAGTGCGTGATTGTACCCCAGGGCCTGTGTTCCTATAGTTAAGCGCTGCCCTTCGCGTCGCATCGCATTCCCCACCTCAATGGACCCGAAAATGTGTTACTGCGCATGGTTTAACTTACGTGGCGCGAACTATTATAGGTAGTGAATTGTGTATAAAGGGTAACAAGTATAAAATTAACAACTAGGGGCTATTTAGGAGCTTAAAGGCCGTGTTACACACAATGTTTTTCATAACATTTGCGAGTAAAATATTAGGTTAATAAAAAAATAAACTCACTAAAACACAATTATAGACAACGTTACCACTGGATATTAAAAAGTTTTGGCTTAAGTTATAACGTTTAATTGCTAGCTTGACGCGTATGTCGTATTGACTGTAGTTTTGATTTATGACCACCAGGTCAGAAAAAAATGTTGCACTATAATTGTTCGCTTGGCGCTAGTTCATAATCTAAACCACAGAGGACGCTTTTATACATACTGGATAGAATAAACAAAGTACGTAGAACGCACGCGCAGTGCACAAGCCAGGTTCCATATACAAGTAACAAATAAGTATGATGAAAAGTGTTTTCCAACCCAAGGTAGTCGAAAAATAAAATAAAAATGCTCCAAATAGTACCGCAGAGTGACATTACTGGTGTTTTATTTAAACACGCAACAATATTGCTTTTACTCACAACATTATCTTCGCTCTCTTTCACCCTCTTCTCGATTGCGGCTTGTTGGTCCAGCAGCTTGAACAGATTGGGCGCTTCCGAGTCGTTCAGCTGACGCAATACCGCTTCTAGGCTCGGGAACGCCGAGTCACTTAACAAGATGAGGCACTCGATATAATGACACAGAATCAAGACCACAGCAGAAGCGACTATAGATTTAGCCGCTCATCTGTCAAAGTCTAACTTAGAAAAAGTTTGGTTAGCATCTATATTTAAAGGAAAGATGACTGTCACCTAAACTTTTTAATAAAAATAACCGGTCAAATGCGAGTCTGGCTCGCGCACCGAAGGTTCCGTACAAACTTATATGTAGATAGTTCTTCCATCATGAGATCAAGTCTCACAGGTTTATGCCTTCATTATCAGTTTTTAGATGTTTTTCTATAACATGTAACATCTTGCTTCTTGCCCAATTTCATGATTCTAAGTCAAAGGGAAATGCCCCATAGGTTTTGATTAATTTGTGTCACAATATGCGTCAAAAATGGCCGTATTTTTTTATTGCGTTAATTTAGAAGCTTAGTTTTTAAAGTTTCGAGGGACCGTAGATTTTAGCATTTGATATTTATTTCAACTTGATTACTCCACGCGTCCCTGAGAAAGAGGGTTGCTTTTGTATATACTATTTTGCTACGTGTACGACACCCGCTCGGTTGGATTTTTTTTTTTTTTTTTTTTTATTTATTTATTCGGAAGACCAAAGGCTTAAGCTAATTAAAACAAAACAAAAATAAGTATTGGACGCCAAGGTAGGTCCTCACAATTAGTATCTGCATAACTATAAATTAAGTACGAACATAAAAAAGACAATACCTACTTAAAATATTTCAAAAACTATATAATTACATGTAACATTATACGGAAATCCAAAAAATACAATAACCAAAAATTCTAAAATGCAAATTTAAAAACAAAAAACAAAAAAAAAGATTATATTAAGAGTTAAGTTTAAAAAACTGCTTAGTGAGTATACGCCTTACGCTCTCCACGCTCATGTCAAATAGATCTAAGTTTAAGGTTTTGCATAAATTATTAAATTTATTGCAGACGCGCCACATGAAGGAATTTTGTCTATAATTCGTAGTTGCAAAGGGAATAAATAGAAGAGGGTTAGGTTAGGTATCTTATAATCACCTTAGGAACATTGAGGTGAATTTTGGCTAAGAGATCCGTACAATCTACCACGCCAGAGGTTATTTTTAACAAATAAACAATATCGGCAATTTCACGACGTTTATAGAGGGGCAAAAAATGATGACGCCGACATGTGTCAAGGTAAAATTCAGATTTGAAGTCAAGTTTCAGGCGGTAGCACATATATCTAATGAATTTTTTTTGAATATTTTCTATGCGTGAGATGTAGATGTTATATTTGGGGCTCCAAATTTGAGACGCATATTCAAGATTGCTGCGGACAAAAGTGCAATACAAGATTTTAAAAGTCTTCGCTTTTCTGAAATTATTAGAATTCCGCATCACGAATCCAAGTGCCTTAGAGGCTTTAGATACAATACCGTTAATATGTCCTTCAAAAAGTAACTTGGTGTCATGCTGAACTCCTAAATCACGCACAGTTGATGTGCGCACTAAGATTTTTCCCTTTATGTATACTATTTAGTAAATCTCGTATATAAAAACATTAGGCTTTTAGGTGGAAAGCAAGGACGTTGTTTAAGGAAAAAAAATCGGCTAAGTGCGAGTTGGAATCGCGCACCGAGGGTTCGGTACCCATTTAGGCATTTATCCAAGTACTGACCAAGCCCGTCGTTTCTTATATTTGAAAATTATTTCCAACAAACAAATGTGTTACTGTTTCTCTTAATAATAAGCTAAATGGCACTGTAACGTTATTATTTGTTGTAATACTCTAGAGCTCACACACACTATAGCTGCAAGATTCAAGCTAGTATGTGTCACTGTTTTCACGATTAAGCAACTATGTTATTAAGAGTTTATAAACAGTTACACATTTTTTTGTTGGAAACAATATACAAAAATAGGCAAGATTTAATGTGTTATAACTATTAACAAATTTCGTTTTTTTTTTGCCACATTTATGATGTGAAACCTTGCTTTGTGTCAAGTTTCATGATTCTAGGTCAACGGGAAGTACCTCATAGTTTTTGATTTATTTGTGACAAAAATGACCGTATTTTTTTATTGCGTTGACTTAAAAGCTTGGTTTTTTTAAAAGCTTCAAGGGACCGTAGATAGTATTTGATATTAATTTCAACTTGATACGTTCACGCGTTCCTGAAAAAAGGGTCTTGACAGACAGACGGACAACAAAGTGATCCTATAAGGGTTTCTTTTTACCCTTTGAGGTAAAGAACCCTAAAAACCTTCATATGTGTGTGTGAGTGAAAATGGTTTTAAAATCCAAATAAAAAAAGATTACTTTAACAAAATAACCAATTTCTTGTATCTTAAATTTGAATTTTATCCATTATTTGACAAAAAAAATACACGACTATCAGAAAAAAGTGACGTTTCATACATTTATTTAAGTTTATGTACGTATGAAAACCAGCTGCAAAAAAAAGGTTAGTGGTTTTAAACAACCGAATTTTAATTTGCAAGTTTTTAAAGCAGCCTGTTGGTTAGAAATATATATATATATAATGTGTGCAATACAAGATATTACAAGGAGCACAACTGAGGAGTAGAGGTTACATGCCCCAATGCTCACAGTGCGCAGGGCGGCGAGGGTGGCAACGGTAGGCAGTGCGGTTGCGGGCGCGGAGGGGGCTCCAGCATGTCGACCGGACGCGGACAACCTCCGCCCGCGCCCCGCCCCGCGCTGCGTGCCCACCCGCGGCTGCTCAGGGACCACGCGAAACGGCCCCACCCGCAACGGATTATCACTGCACCAATACAATACAAATACATAGCTACAGTTGTAGCCAGAAGCAGAAGAAAGGTGAACTCGCGCCCCAAGCTGTATATTTGTCTAATTTGGGAACATGTATAAACCAAGAAAACTTAACCTGACTTTAAACTTTTTTCCGGCCAGAGTTTGTAGAGTCAGCGGGCGTCGCTAGTGTTCATGCATTTAAGTTGTTAAATCGATTGATTAGATATAAATCGTGCCATTTCTTGTCTTGTCCACATATCTAAATAAATTTGCAGGTAAAGGACATCATGTGCTCTGATTGGTGTTTGGTGTGTGAAGTGACGATAAGTCATTTTCAATGTTTTAATTTTATAAAAATAATAGTAATCTTGGATAAAGTTAGAAAAAGGAGTTTATTTTCGTTATCTTTAGACTTGAACGCTGCCTAGAAAATAATAATTTTAAAGATGTATCACCCACAGAATAGTAAGGTCCAATGTAATAAAATTTATGTCTAAATTTTATAAAAATAATCTACCAAGCAAAGACTATTATTATTTTTATTATAAAAGACATCCAAAAATGACTATTGCTCACAAAGACTAATCCTACCCGTGACGTTATTCCATCCTAATTCTAATTTCTTGCACTTTGGGAACAGGTTCATCAGAAGTAAATAATAGTGTATGTACCGATAAGGGTTGGCTGCGGCTGTTGGCTGTTGGCGAGTGGCTCCTCGAGCAGTGACAGTAGGATGGTCCCGTCTGCGACGAAGTGTCGCAGCCTCCCGTGGCCCAGGGCCGACAGCCAGCGCTCGTCCAGTCGACACCAAGCGTTCCCACCGCCCATACCCTGCACACATAAAATGCTATATAATATTGGAATTTCATATTACATACTGCGTTAATTTTAATGACCTGCCTAATTATAGTGTGAGTTTATTAGAAATATATTTTTAATAAAGTCACACTTGTTGTGTGTGTTTTAAATATATTTGTCAAATACCTGTTCCAAGATCAACATTAGTAACGATTCGGCAGCGTCACGAACTCTCATCGATACTGGTTTTAGTTCCTTCTCGTCTTTCATTTTTGTCGGTTCACCTTGTTTACCTGCCATTATAAATAGTAAGATTCATTATGTTATCTTTTAATACAAATGTGACCGCGTCTAGGCGAGTCTAAGACATATATTGACTCCCTCGCAGCCTAGTTGGTAGTGTTGCCGACTGCTGCGCAGAGGGTGTGGGTTCGATTCCCGCATTAGACAAACACTTATGTGATAAATAACATTTGTGTTTGTCTTGAGTCTGGGTGTATAATATGTATGTATTTACAAAAAAAAAGTAATATATGTATCTGTATCCGTTGTCTGACACCCATAACACAAGCTCTGCTTACTTTGGGGCCAGACGGCGCTGTGTGTAATGTCCAAAAATATTTATTTATTTATTATTTATATACTACTAAATGTATACAGATCGGAAATCAAGGCATCATGGAGTGCTTTTTTCTATAATAAAAACTACTTGAGGTCACAGCATTTAGTCATCACTATATGGATTTTACTAATCCGTAATATGTTTGCTTACATGGACTTAATTACCCAATTAAGTACCTAACTTATTTTTGAATACCAAAAATCTTAAAAGGCACATCATAAGTATGTACAGAAAAGTCGCGGAGCAGGAAGAATATCGTACATTTTCCCGTTATTACCTGTCTATATCGCTCCTGCGTTCATATACTGCATTGCATTACGCTCGCACAGCTGCAATGACTGCCGCCGTTTTAAGAGATTACAAACCTTTTACTAGCGACAGTAAGGTCTTTCAAGCGTTCGTTTACGATATTTTTGTTACTTTTGTCACCGAAAAATGAAACTTCAGACCAGGTCTGGTGGTGTTTCGGTGTTAATCAGTCAAACTGCCTATAAATATTCATTGTTTATGGTAGTGTGTGTGGGTGTGTGTGTGTGTGTGTAATTATCGTTGTGTGCACAGACATAAATTTAAATAGATAACGCAAGTCCCTCCCTCTGTATGAAAACCAACCACGGGCATCGTCGCTTCAACCCAGTTCTCTTTAATCTTGGGGTCAGTTGGACACCTGTAATCCTAATTATTGTTACTCTGAACAGAATCACTAAAAAAAAAAGTTATTGCAAGAGAAACAATTATGTGTCACAAAATATACCTAGCCGAACATTATCATTACTCTGTTTCTAAAATCGATAACAATATCTCAATTATTCAACACAATACTGAATACCAACTAGCAAAATACAGTCTAATTCTATAGTGGAGTCAAGTACAACATGTGGGCGTACCCTGACTCTTGGTTCCTGAGATCCCGAGTTCGACGACCTCCATGAGCGTGGCGAGGCAGTCAGGGTCGGCGAGCAGCGCAGGGCAGAGCCACGAGGCGAGACACGAGTACGCGGCGACGACGCACGAGTGCAGGTCGCGCGAGTGCGCCTGCGGGGGCCGACCGCACTGCACCATTATGTAGTCGCAGATCCACCGCACTGCGCGCTTGCGCTCTATCGCCTCTGAACACGCAAATACCATATCATAAGATGGGATAAGCAGGACCGTCCGGAAGCACCACCGCTGGTAAAAATACGAAAAAATACTTAATAATAGTATAAAATACGAACTGTGCTATCTTGTACAGCGAAACAGAACGAGATAGGTTATTTAAAGTGAGGTATTTACCGCAAGCACGACGGCGGCACTGCCTCTGCTCTTTGGTCTTTTTACTGGTCAATGGGGATCAGACCTGTGGTACATCTAAACCAATCAAATGTTGACGTTTTTGTCTTTTACCCGCCTATTATTGGTGTAAATTTAAATGTTCCACACCACTCACAACACAATGCCTCGTATTTTAAAAAGTAGCTCTCGCGAGTCAGTTAAATAAATTTTAAGTCACAATTAAAACTTACCGATAACGATTTCTAGAAAGCGTTGAAAAAAAAATGTATTTTTAGAAACAGTTTGTCAATAAAGTAGTCATCACTAGAAACAATAGGTACACATAAAATGTATAGATTTTTTTTAAGAATTTCGTAAGAAAGACCTAAGTATTCGGTACTATTCGGCAGAATAGGCATGTCGCGGCGACTAGGCAGGTCGCGGCGACTAGGCAATAGTTCGTAGGTTAAAAGCTTACTGCTTGGAGTATTACCCTCCAGACATTTTTTTTAAATTTAGATATGCTTTAGGATTTTTTCCAACACACAACTCAGCAACTGTGTTACAATACAAAACATGTATTTATTAGTTGATACACTATAATATTATGTTTCGTTTGAAAGATTACCTATTGGACGCACGCAATAAAACAGTATTGTAATTAATTTGTAAAGTTAGTTGTAGTTAATTTACTTGACGATTCGAAAGTGTTCTTGGGAGCTCCCCTTAATGTAAAATTAATTTTCTTGCCAGCCTTCAAACGTCTCCACTGTTCGGGCACGGCCTACCCTTATAAACAAGGGTGATTTAAAATTATTTTGTGACAATTTGTATGGCTTTTGGTCAACAATATGCTTATAATGTGAATTTGAAGACTGTAGCTACAACGATTTGGCTGTAAAACCTGTGTGACAGACGACGGACAGAAGGACAGACGGACACTGAAGTACAGGTACGAAACCCTATCTCCATACATGGAACATGTTTTTGTTGCTGCGATTTAATACATACTAGCTTCAAACTTAAAACGAACATCGGGCTCGTGCATTCTGTGCTAGTACAGAACACTCAAGTCGCGAGTCTAACTCGCACTTGGCCGGTGTTTTGTTATTTAACTTTGATGATGGAGGTTTAAAGAAATAAAAACTAACGTTATATCTATAAATGACAATTATAAATTTATGGCCAAGTTTAAGAGGAAGGTTACACCTAGTAACTAAAGTACATCATCAAAATCAGCCCGAGGTGCAGTTGTCCCTATCGTATCTCTAGCGTTCTAGCGTGACAGCTTATGTTTTTAAAATACCTATAGCTGTATTTGCATGGTTGGTATATTTCCTCTTTACGGCTGATACAATTTCATGATTCATAAAAACTGTAACTTTATTTTACCTGGTTTCGCAGAGTGTAGCTTGGCTAGTCCGGATAGGAGTTCCAGAGCAGCCAAAGACACTTGCAGGTCTCCCTTCCATGAGGAGATGAGGCGGTGGCAGACCAGGTACGTGGCCCGGACCACGAGTGCCGCTCCTATATCGTTCAATATTACAGACACCAGACAATTTACGTCCTCTTCTTACGCCAACATCTTTCATGCAACACCGATTTGGATTTCTTCAAATTTATGCATAAACCATTTTATATTAAAACATGCTGTTTTCCAAAACACTTATTTTGATATCCAAATTATGTATTTGATATAATGTGCAGGCGGGTTAAAGTTTTCAAAATGTTAAACTGAACAAGTATGTTAATGATTAAAATAAACAAATAAGCAAGCAATGTTCAACGAAAAAAATAAGCCAACAAACTGTCAGAAAAGCCTCTTAAATAGGATCTTTCTTAATATTAATATAACTTCTAACGTGAAACTTGAATATCTCTGACAGTTAGTTATGGTATATAAATGGTGATATTAGACAAAATACATGTTCTGAAGAGTACAATGTACATGTTTTTCATCTTACATCGCCTTCGACAACAGAAAATATAATATGTGATTACCGAAGAGAGGTGAGGACGGGTCTAGCTCCCTAACATCGGCGGCGAAGTCGTCGAGAGAGTTTCCTTCCGCGCTGCCCGCTGCACTTCCACCCTCGGAGCGCGCTATAACAACCCGCTCGTCACACCACGGTAATGAGGAAACCCCTTTAGCCTAACGAGTCTGCATACCTCGATATTGTATAATATCGAAATTGTCTCATGACCAGAGGTAGTCAGAAAGAAAACCAGCACAAGTAAATGCGGTAATTTAAAATTATTGAGAGAAACAGAAAGTTGAGAAAGAAACAATTCCAATTAAATAACAACTGTACTTCATTTTGGAATTTAATCTCAGAAAAGAGGGACAACATTGATTTAAGTTGGATTATTTTAGATTGAAGTTCATGAACCGTGGCTGTGACGACATTTGGTCATCTGTGGTCGAATAGGTCGTTGTTTATCGTACAGGGACCGCACTCTATATTAGAGTTTGTTAAGCAAACAACACAAACAAAACACAAAAAGGTGAATATGAATCGCATAGTAATGATAAATTCCTTTAATATAACGTAATACGGTCACCGCACAAATAGCAAATTTTATTCCCGCAATGCAGTAACCGTAAGGTGCAGAGTTCTTTGGGGTAGTAGTAGATATGAGTGCAAATATGAATTAGAATTAGTCATATTTTTTCAATTAGGAGAAAACATATGAGTCATGTAAAAGGAAGATTTATCCCAGGGTTGCATTTCGTTTTCTAGTATGGCTTTTGTCACCGAATTCGTGTTCATATCTGCATGGTAGCACGCATGTAAAGATTTTAACCATTTTTTAGGCAGTGACGCCCTTTTAGTGAGGAACAATGGTGATTATTTATTTATGAAACATATTTATGATATAAATGCGATGTGAAACAACAAATGTAGCGTGTGTTTGTGTTTGCGAGCAAATGTGCGATACCACGAGGTGGTCGAGTGAAAAAACAAAATATTTAATTAAAAAAGAATATCGTAAAAAAAATTGTTTTTAAATAGGGTTTTGGCTACTAATATTATGTATTTTGTTCTTCACAAAAGAGTTTACTAAATAATTTTACTTTAGTTCAGCAGGGAGTAATTTGAAATATTTTAAGATTAAATTTTCTTCTTTTCTATCTAAGAAATATACTAAAACGAAATTAATAATAATAACAATAAAAAAATAAAACATGTGTCTTATTTTCATGCAAATTATTTCTCTCTCTCTGTTGCTATAAATATGATGGCGTAATTATTAGCTTTAAAATGTTATCAGAAGTAGTCTGGAGTTCGAATTTCGACTCGTTCACTTTTTCATTTTCTCTAAGACATCATATGATACTTATATTACTAATTTATGGCTAGAGGCTACCCTAAAAGATTTTAAGGAACATTAACGAGTTTTTATTAGGTCTAAATATTGCACTATAATCTTCGAACCAGTTGATTGTCTTTAATATTTACAACTATTTTCCGTACCTTTGTAGTCGGTGGTGTGTGATAGCGTGGACCCGGGGGGCGCGCTGTGAGCCTTGCCGGCGTGCGCGTGCGCGTTGTGGACCACGCACAGGTACAGCGCGCTCAATAGCGGCACGGCTAATGCGTCAGAGCACTCCACTTGTACGGCCGACACACAAATCAGTGATATCTTCCCTCGCGCAAATTCGCCTATTGTCATCCCACCGCTACAACCAAAAGCATAAATTATTCAAGTAAGGCTATCCAAATTGATAATACAGAAAATGCAAAGCTACATCTACTATGTTTACTTATTTACAGGCATCTCTTTCTAGGTGTAAACAGCCATTGTAAGGCAGTGCGAAAAGGGAAACTTCTTTCACTTATGTTTAGAATAGACTTTTAAGGTGGACGTAGGCTATATTTTGTTTTGAATAACTTAAGTTTTCAGTTCAAATTATCCATATTTGCAAGTCAGAAGAAGAAATGTACCTTTCCTTAACATTGTAACGAAGCAACGGTATGATCTGATTTTTGACGCAGAAATAGCTGGAGGGACAAAAAATAATGTGGAATACTTTTTAATTTGATCAATTGCATGGATCGTCTTTTTATTGAAAAATCAGCATTTCAGTTTTGAATTCTTTTCAACGTGGACTAAAAACGAACTGACTTTCTAATCTCACAGAATCACACACTTACTATTCATTACAACCCGGAAATTCTGGCACAGCTAGTCCTTTGTAGTGTTGTGGGAACGGTACTAAAGACAAGAGCAGGCTGATCGCAGCCTTGCGCAGTTCTCGCTTGTCTACAGCGCCACATTCAAGTTTGGGCTCTCTTTCTGATAGCACTCGATCCAATGCCGATATGAAATCAGGCACTAACACTAGTACACCGTCTAGATCCAACCTGAAAGGGAACAAATAAAACACCTGACAAACTGTTCACCATTACTGAAACTACATGCAATAGTTATCAAAGGTAAATCAACATTTAAGATCCAATTAAAAGTACAACCGAGACATGTTTATAGCAATACTTAAAATCGCGAATTGAGAGACAGAAATTTAATTATTTATTCTTTTAATACAGCACCGCAGCGGCGGCTGTGGCCGCGCAGTCGGTCATCACTGGACAGTTTGATATTTAAAAAATTAAGAATTATTATTTTACTATTTTCGTGTTTATCTTTAGAACAGGTAATAACAAGAAATAAAAAAGTATAAGAATTTACCGTCGCCTTTTCTGTTCAGAAAAGAGTTTTTTTTTTTTTTTTTAATTTATTACTAGCAATCCAGAATCAATGTCCTCCCAAGTAACATTTTATCGTTAAGAAAAGCTATAGTGGACCTTTTTTTCGGTTCTGCTTAAATATAAAGTTAGCGTATAATTTATAAGAGAGTTATAGAGTGTAATAACACCTTTATATCTTCGATTTTGGCGCAAAATTTAGCAGGTATAGCCTGTATAGACCCTTTATATGGTTCTATATAACCTTTAGTGGAAGTGTATAAGAGGTGTTATAAGATCGTTACTTTTCCGCTCGAACCTTTATTGCACCTTTATAATGGATTTTATTGAAACTTTTAGTTATGTAAAATATATATAACGGTGTTAAATAGAACTTGGATCCGTATTTTGATACCTTATTACTCATTTGTAGCGTTTTCGGGGTCAAAAGTAGATAGTAAAAACTTCTAAAGTCATAAAATTACATTAATTTATAAATATTAAATAAGTGTTACTGTTTATCTACGGCCATTGCAAAATTTTCATCACGAAATGTAAGTATTGTTGATTAACAGTGTTCTTGAAGTGTAATATTAATTATGAGTGCGCTTGCAAGTTTAATGTGATTGTGATGAAAAATATGATTTTAAGAAAAAAAAAGTAAAACAACTAAAAGTACTAATAAACTAAAATCATAGACATAGGATTTTTTCACTACGTTCAAAAGACCAATAAAGTGTGGGAGCGAGAAATCCAAATTAAGTGCATAGTGCCCATGAGAAAATAAGATAGAAGAAAATGGCCGAATGTGACAATAATTACATTGATAAGCGGCGATATCGGCGGGTCTATTTTATAGCGATTGGTATTTTCTGTTTTCCTCCTTGAATCCTTGATTAATATTTTAGAATATTTAAATTGTAAATTTAGTATCTATTTTGTGAGCCAGTGTGACGTTACACGTCAAGTCGCAATAATCCGAATAAAAATAGCGTTTTACCGGTGATTTATGATTTTTTTACTGCTTTGTTGTTAATTATATTTTATCGAATTTATCCGAAAAATTAACGTAAAAAATGAATTTGAATTTAAGTTTATATATTATTCTCTCTATTCAGTACCATATTTCATTGCTAAATCAAGATTTAGGTGATATTTTGTGTAAAATATGTAATCAATTAGTTACGATAAAGATTGACTTAGCACTGACGTCAAGCGTATCGATATCGATAATAAAGTCAATTAGGAGTTCTTTTTGCGGCAAAGATATATACGTTTGACGGCTCCGTGGCTCTGTTGGTAGTGAAGACTACCTACGGAAACGAGGGGTGCAGGTTCAATCTCCGCACAAGAAAAAAAAACCAATAAAGCGTGGAGGCGAGAAATTCAAATTTAGTGCATAGAGCCCGAGACAAAATAAGACAGAAGAAAATAGGTGCCCATGTCAATGTCTCCCGCGATAAGATCCGGTAAGGTCGTCATTTGTTTACTGTGACTGTTTTTTTGTTTCTGTAATCCGTCATTAATATTTAAATTTTTAGATACAAAAGCTATCTTCTAGTGTGAGCCAATGTTTATTTACAAGACGGAATAATCAGAATTACTGCATTGTTGATTGAATATTTTATCTAATACAGCTGAAAAATCAACGAAAAAAACCATTTAAATGTTTACAAGTTTACATGTTTATCTATAGACTTGAAACCATATTTCTAAATCAAGATTTGGAGGATATTTTGTGTAAAATATGTAATCATTTAGTTAAGATAGAGGTTGACATAGCGCTGACGTCATGCGTATATATAATAAAGTCTATGAGAAGCTCTAACTTCGGCATAAATAGAAATACGTTTATTAAAATTATGATAAAAAAAAGTATAAAATTATATGACCACAAGTAAGAGGACATAGCGTTTCTCTTAAGGCGAATGGATTTTTTTTTAAATAATCCTGGATTAACCTACAAACTATTAATTTTGTAGGTAACTATGGTGTCTTATGCTGTGAGTAAATTTAAAGTCCCAACAGATAATAATTCGAATAAGTACACATTTCACAGGTAAATTATGATATTTTTTACTGCATTGTTGTCATATGCATATTCTATCAGTTTTAGTTGAGAATTTTACGAAATAAAAAACAATTTAAATCACAGCTTGCATTTTTTTGTCTAGATTTACTGAGTACCATTATTTCGTTGTTAAATAAGGATTTGGAGAGTATTTTGCGTAAAATACGTAGACATTTAGTTACCATAGAGCTTGACAAGGTGGCGACCGACGGCATCAGTATGGATATATGTAATTATACATGTATAGAATATTAATAAGATAATTATTCATAGCCATCCAAAGGTGATCGCACATTTGTCCGCATCGTACGCGCCGGTCGAGCCACATTTATAGAATTAGTATGAAATGCAAAATGTATTACGCGCACGGTGGGAGTGAATTGTAAGAGATTGCATGATGAAAAATGATATAAAATACTTGGTTTTTATTTTTTACAATTACTCAAACAAAATTCTCTCAACTCGTACTTTCTCCAACGAGCATACCTGATATAGAGGCTAGGAGTGCTAACTACACGTCCGAACTGATATTCCGTCTCAGTGGATGCGCCTCTTGGCTCCTTTGACCACTTTCTCACCCGGAATCAAGTGTCATGCACACAAACCGTTTCCTCTGCGTCAATTAGTTGGCGTTGTGTGTGGCATTATAAGTCAGCAGATTGTGATGGATTGCGGGATTTTTATGCATCGTACTCGTGGAGGCAGCTCTACTTCAGCTCAGAAGATCATGACATCTGCGCAGCCGCAGTCACTGAGACAATCTTCGCTGGCATGGAATGTTACATTTCTAACCCTTGAGTAGCTGCCGATGTCAAAAAAAGACCGTGGTTTAATAGGTCTTGTAAAGAAGCTAAAATTCTCAAGCAAACTGCATATGAGGCTTGGACTTCAGAATTCAACCCAATAAAGACACAAGTCTGCGCGTTCACCGCTAAGAAAATCCCATTTACTGTGGTCCAACAATTCCAGACCACAGCATTTACCATCTCCAAGTGTATTGGGATCTTTGGTGTTGACACCTCCAGGTATATCGACAGTTTTGCGACCATTTGGAAACCAGGAGTACTCAACAAAGCGAAGCCATGCTTCAGCTCAGGGCAAAGGTTGTTGCTTTACAAATCACAAGTCTGGCCCCATAGGGAGTACTGCTGCCATCTCTAGGCGGGTGCACCTGGATACCAGCTTAGCCCTTTTGATTCGGTTCAACGACGAGCAGTAAGAATCGTCGACGATCCCAAACTCACAAGTTTTTGAGGAGAGATTTTGCCTCCCTGTGTGTGTTCTACCGCTTGTATAATATGTTCTGTGTTTTGAGGAATTGTTTGAAATAATTTCCACAGCTACATTCTACCATCGCTCCGCTCGCCATCGACAGTGAATTCATTCTCACTCTTCCTCTCAAACCGCGCAATCTGCGGTTTGAGAGGAACTTACTCCCGCGAACGCTGTGGAATAAGCTCCCTGCTGAGGTTTTCTCGAGGCACTACGATATGGGGTTCTTTAAGAAGAAAGTGATTAGATTTTTAAATTTCCTATAAGACGTGATTAAAGTCCTAATAGTTTAGGTTCTAATGGTATGTTTACACTCTTGCAATCAACGCTATGTTATTGGGCACATGCACGAGCACAAGCGTGTAAAAAGTTTGCTTTGTACGACAACGCGTTCCGAGGCTGCGTGGCGCGAGTGTAAACGCGACATAGGTAATATTTAATTTCACCAGCGCGCTAATTTGTAATAATTTTGTGCAGGTAAAATTAACGATAGTGTTGTTTGACAACACTATTCCACTCACACATTTACAATTTTTTTTCTGTTTCGTTTTTCATTTGGCATGGTTGATCTTGTACATTCTATATCTATGCCTTAAATAGTTTTTAGACATTCAATTTCAAATGTTGGTCAGTTTTAGTGACTGTATACATAAACTATGTAAAATAATTCGGAAAATTTAGGTACCACGTTATTTAAAAGTGATTTTGTATAAATAAATATTTAGTTTTTTTTTTGACAGAAAGCGATTGAACATGGCGATATTTATCTTAAAGATGCACACTTTTCTTAAATCTATTACGACACTCGAAGAACTACAACGCCGGTATTCAAGAGTATTATGCAATCTTTGGTTGACATAAGAGAGGAACTACGCACTTAGCGAAGACATCTACGTGCAGCGGAGAGTAAAATACCGGCTTTAGCTTTACCTATATACCTTAAGATTAGGGTTCTTTACAAAGTAGTAAAATCCCAAATTTTGATTATAATTTGGGATTTATATCCCAGATTATAGGCAAAAACTTGAAGCTAAGCTTTTTAGAAACATTAAATGGTGTCATAAAAAAAATATAATTTGTTTATCTTACACCATAACCCTTATATCAGAATCGTACAAAACTGTTATAACTATTTAACCTATCATTGTCTTTCGTTTTACAGGCGTAAGCTTTAGGTAAGAGTTATACAACGCATGTAGTGTTTGGTGTTACTACACTCTTAATTAACTGCGTTACAGAATCAATGACATTGATGAAGTTGAACAACAGCCTTATGATGTATAAGCAGCTCTGATATAGCAGATTTATAACAAAGAGAATTATAGGGAGTTAATGAAGATGTTCAAACAGCTTTTGATGTTGCAGGCCAAAACAAGCTTTAACGTCATAAGTATATAAGCGGCCGCTGCTACAACACTAACTGAAAAGAATATTTAACTTCTTTTTGACAGTTCTAATACAACCTATAGAGCTAAACTTATTTCATAAGTGAACTCTATCACTTTTAGTGACAACGGCGGAATGTATCCTGCAGGGTAAGCAATTTGGCGGGCAGTATACCTGAATATATCTTGTGCGTTGAGCAGTATGGCTGGTACGGTGGCTGCTGTGTGCAGGCCGCGACGCAGCGCCGCATAGCAGCGCGCCAGATACACGGGCTGCACCAGCTCGCGGCACTGCTTCGAGCACAGCACGCGGCACATTGCGCCCAGCGCCTCCGAGCGACCTGCACCAGTATACAAGAACATTACATTGGCAAGTATTACATTCGGTACACACAAGTATAATAGTTTGTGGGAAAAAATAATAGTCTTTTGTCAGCTTTAGCTTTTTTACGGTAAAGTTCGAAAAAGCAGAACAGAAACATTGCTATGAAAGTTAGACAAAACTATGGTTTTTTGAATAAAATGATCCCTACTATTTTTTACATTATAACATCTACTAATGTTTTAAACCTTAAAAAGCTGTTTTAGTCCGCTTGTACCTAGAATAAACAATCACTTTATTAGCATAAGAAATGGAAAAACAAAGATGTATTCCCTTACCAGCCTCTTACGTCCCCACTATTGGAGCACGGCCTACTCTTACTGAGGGCCATATCATACGTGAGGTTTATACGTTAAGTTCAAGAACGCTTTCTTCAAAGCAAGCAGAGCAATTTATTAATAGACAACATGCTGAGTTTAGAAAAATACTTATAATAAAAGCAATATGTTTGCATAACGACCGATAATAGAGCATTAATAAGAATACAATAGGTAAGCATCCTTTATAACAGAACTCACCGGGTTGATAGCTCAGCATAGTCAGTTTATATGTAGCGTCGCTCAAAGATGGCGGCGGCGGAGTACCTTCACCGCGTTCTATAATAACACAATACACTGTCAAATGACCTTCAAATAATAGAGATGATAAAAACAAATTATAAGAACAACGCATATATTTAGTAAAAACTTATTAACAAAAAAAAACAACGGGCTTCAAAAAGATTCACTAAAATGGTAAAAATAATTTGTAACTGGTAAAACGCTTTTTATTTTGATGATTGTATTTTGTTACTAGTATGGCTGTTTTTTAAGTATACAAAAAAGCAATTACGTAGTATATTATATTCTCTTTGATTTGTCATTAAAAAGTAAAAATATAAAAACTTTTTAACAAAAAAAAACAACCGGTTGCAAAAATATTTCCAAAAATCTGATCTGAATTATATTTTGAAGTTGGTTTCTATGTACCTAACAGTTTATAACACACTTCACCTGCATGAAACTAACTTCAAACCGTAATTCAATGAGGTTTTTGGAATTAAGTAGTTATTTTTACCTTTTTAGTGCATTTTTTTGAAGCCAGTAATTATTTTTGCTAAACAGTTTTTATTTTTTAACTTTTTAGTGACGAATTGCTTTTTACACTAAAAACATCCATACTAGTAACAAAATGTTATACAATAATCAAAATAAAAGGCGTTTCACCAGTTCAAAATTGACACCAATATTTTTTTTGACCAAAAGTTTGCAAATCCGTCTATATATGACTGAGTTATACCCGAACATACATAGAAAGAATATAAAAAAATATTAACATCCAAATTGAAAACTCTTCCTTTTTTGAAGTCGGTTAAAAAGGCATATATTTCTGTTAAGCGCATTAATTAACAAGAAATAATCTGCTTCTCAACAGTATAAACCGGCTAGTGAAAAATAGTCCAGCCTTTTGTGCATACATAAGCTTTTTTGACATGATATTTGACAAATTTACACACAAAATCCTCAATAAAATGAAACATAGTAAAAACTGTACTCAATGGAAAGTTCAGTTCAGAGAAAGTTTTAATTTTTTTATTTTTATAAGGAACTAATTTTTTTTCACTTACGTTGGTTGGTGTTGTGAGGAGGAGTTGTTCCGATTAGGGCCGCTTCAAACAGCCACTCGCCAAAGAGATGGAAAATAGAGTTAACTTTTGGACGTAATGGAGTCAATGGCGGTTTCTCAGTTTCACCTACTGAAAATACAATTAAAAAAAAATGAACGATGAAGTAGTAGATCATGACATGTTTGTGCAGTTTGATTTGAATATTTTGGCAAATTGTATCTTTTATCAATATTACGGAAGAAAACATGAAACGGTTAGAACTTAGCATCCTTATGACCCTTTTAGCCGTAACTACGTACCTTGAGAGGAAATAGAGTTTGGTGGTGTGGTGGGTGCCACACTAGGCGGACGGCTGCCTGCCAGTCCCATCAGTGAGGAGCGCGGGATGCCTGGTATACATTATTCACTCGTTATGCTTATTTATCCACCTACCAACTGATTACATATAAATAAATTCCCTAACCGATGTAGTTCAACAACCTATTCGTAGTTATGGTACATTGAAATTCATACCAGAATTTCAATTCACTTTAAGAAAATTAAAATTGAATTTCAATATTAAATTTTAAAAGATTTTTTACATCTTAATTAACTTAAAATTAAATTTGAATATTAAATTTCATTAGATTTTTTACATCTCTAAAATTTGATTTGATCAGATTTTTCACGTCTTACAGGTGCAAGGTATTGATATAAAGGTTAATCTAGAAACTGCTACACTTTTTACACAAGGATTTCAGTAAAATACAAGCACCAAAACTAATAAAAAGTATACTCATATACACATTAAGTGTTAAACCATAACTCCCTTAAATACAAATCGGTCACAACTACACGTGGTGCTGGCAATACTATACGTTTTCTACTGACTTACACTAAAGTTAGTACCAAACAAAGCATAAAAACCACACTACTGGATTAATATCGACAACGAAACTAAATTATTTTTAACATTATTAATTGTTATTTTAATCACAAATATGACAAAAATACAAACAATAATTGTAACTAAAATATAAGAAAAAACCTGTTATGCACATATTCTATTTATGTTTGTATTTATATTTGTAGCACTAAAATAAAATTAAAAAACTCTAGCGCTACACCTGACATGCCTTTCTGATGGGAGAAATTAGTGTTAAATAATTTAGTTTCGTTATTTTCCCATAAATAAAATTGTAATACTTCTCTCGGGCTGCTTGCTGGGCTTCGCGGACGACACACTAAAGGACTTGGCGAGGCGGCGGTGTGCGGGGGGTGTGGCCTCTCCTTCGTCCAGCCCCGTTACCCCCTCGCCGCCCGCGTCCTCAGCCGTTGTCGGCCACCACCGCTCCCCGCGACCTGTCGCCCCCACGTATCTCACACCACCAACCCAACAAACACACTACGGTGCTAGACGCGACAACCCAGCCACCGTTTACTACTATTGGCTTAATTTTAAAAACCTAAATTCGAATGTATAGAAGGAAAGTTGCAGATCACGGTATTGGTAGTTTAGTGCTTGCATGTACGGTGTTATCGTATTGAACTACGAATAAATACTGCACTGCTTTTTCCATGTCGGTTTGTCTTGTTACTCTATGACTGTCCAATATGTAAATTATTGAGGTTACGGTGAATATATTGGTGGATTTGGGATCAAAGAGATATTATCTACAATGGATTACACCTACCTCTTCCTAGGTTATGATCACACTTGTACTGTAGATGGCCACGTTAAACGTTGGTCGTCAATATATTAGCCCAAAGTTCCGTTACCTGTACCGCCTGCATCAATTGGGTTCCTGCGGCTTTGGGCCAGGTGGTGTTTCCAACTAGGACTCGATCGACGCTATTATTCCAGTCGTTCAATAACCTATCGGCTTTAAGTGCGATGTGGCCTGTCCACTTTAGTTTGCTAACTATGTTTGAGGTAGTTTAAGTTTCGAAAAAGTTTCGCTACCGTAAGGTATCATTGGCAACACACACTGGTTGACTTTTGTTATAATATCCATGGCACTCCCCGTAGCATTGAAAAAAACTAAAGCTTGCTATAGCAAATTTTATTGCTCATTAAGGAATTGCCGTATTAATCCCTCGCTGAAAAAAGAATTTAGCGCGGGCGGACTCTTCGGGAATAAGCTAGTGGGTAATAAAATCAATAAATTATGTAACCTTTATCGACTACGCGTAAGTGATTCTAACACCGTAACCTGCAAGCCTATTGTAAGTCTAGCCTAGTCTGCCTTTTGTAAGTCAAAATATGAAGCGCATTTCATAGTGAGGCAGCCCTTATACGAGTAAGGAAGTAAGTCTAGTGCCATTTATTGTCAAATTGAAAAAACTAAGTGCAGGCAAAGTATTTACAGCACCAATATGGATGGAGCTGCTATTAGCTGACTAGAATGTGTCGCAATAGCATGAAAAAGCATTGCTAGCGCTTAGTAAACGGTAAAATCCTACGTTATTTTATATTTGCTTTCCTACGTCTGTTTTAACAGATGGGTTTAATAAGCACATAAGCTGAATTTAGTCAGTAAGTCGCTGCCATATAGTCGAATATTCTTAATGTAAGAATAAAATATAAGAGCATTTTCAAACTTAAGTGTACAAAGAGGTAAGAAACTAGCATAAATATTAACTAAAGTTTAATCTACATTGTGTATATATAGAGGGTGTCTCAGAATGTATTTAGTTTTCAATACATTAAAATAAAACACTGGACTAATTTTTATTAATGTTAAGTTAAAGGTAGTTGCAATAGCAGTTTAGCCTTAAACTTTTTCTATCACTTCCTTGAATGTCGTTCTTGGAGTTTCGTTCTGTTTCTTTAAAACACTCAATTTAGGTAGTAATATATTGAAAATATAACCTTTTAAGTAGCTCCTTAAAAAGTTACAATTATAATATATAAAGTGAGTTTGTTTAAATATATGTGTATTTGGCCTTCCTTCATGTCAAAACATATAATTAAGTTAAAATTTGAAAAAGAGACGAAAAAGGACTGGATAAAATAGATTACTAGACGAAATGTTTATACAACATTTTATTGCTGATATAGAACGCACTCGTGTTAAAAGTTGGCAATACTGTCGCTAACAACTTCCTCTTCCCTTTTTTGAATCTGAAGAGAACACTGTTGAAATAATTATAATTTATTGTAATTATATAATAAAACTCTAAGAAGATACAAAAAACCTTTTATTCAAAGAAATAGGCCAGAAAATCCAAAAGCTTCCGCCGGAATAACTATAACTGAATTTCACGTGGACAATCTGTAGCTTCAGCCATAGCTTGATTTAGGAAACTTTCTTACTATAATAAAGGCGTTGCCGAAGAAATCCCACGTCAAGAACCGAATTTAGCGAGGGCGGAGCCCGTTGCAAAACCTAGTATGAAATAATCAGCAGGGGTTAATTTGGTTTCCTTGGTTGGCAGTTGATGTCTCATCAGCGGTAAATTACACTAACAGGCAATGTAATGTCCAAAAATATTTATTAATATTATTTAAGAAGTCATTTTTAATGTGGAAAGTGGCATAATCTTGTTCGAAAATGTAGCCAATCTGATTTGGATTTCTGGAGCCAGGAAAGTCCTGCCCTGACACTTCACATCACCACCCCCGTCATCTTGATGCAGTAGTAAGCTCCCTTACCAATCGGGCATTCGACTTGTTTGATGATGAGCACCTCACGAAGGAATAAGCAATGGTACAGGAAATGTTAAGAAAAAACGGATATCACATGAAAGGTGTGCAACGTAGATCCAAAAAAAGCCAGTCCCTAGCTAATAGGGTAGAATATCAGCCCACATTGTTGTCCTATATTAAAGGAGTAACAGATAAGATCGGCAAGATATTGACCAAATATTCAATACAAACCGTATTTACTCCCTGAAAGATCGCATAAAGCCTGCTTTTCCCTAAGAACAGCCTACCTCTCGAAAATCTGGTTGTATACAAAATAGACTGCAGTTGCGGCAGTGCATACATTGAAAAAAATCGCGTGCTGCATGAATAAACATATAAAGCCTGTTACTGGGGAGTCTCTTTGCCTCAAACTCGAATATGAACGACGAAGGGGCAGAACTACCTTCTATATTCCGTGGTGCGGTAAGACCATACCGGAAAGCTCCATATTACAGCGGGAGGTCCGGCGGGCGTTGCTTTCTCCAGACGTTCATAAGTCGAGTGGGCCAGACGGTACACCAGAGTGATGCTTAAACAGTGTGCTCCTGAGTTAGATCCTGTACTCACGCGCCTCTTCGCGCTTTCCTTCCGCACTAGGCAATTTCCATCTTCATGGAAGACTGCGAATGTGCACCCGGTGCCCAAAAAAGGCGACAGATCAGATCCATCGAATTACACGCCTATCGCTGTTACCTCTCTCCTATCCAAAGTGATGGAGCGTGTGATCAACACGCAGCTACTGGGATACCTAGACAAACAGGACCTGGTCAGCGACCGTCAATATGGCTTTCGCCACGGTCGCTTGACTGTTGACATTCTAGTGTATCACACACCAATGGCCACTAGCCATCGAGAGTCAGGGGGAGGCATTGGCATGCAGCCTGGACATAGCGAAAGCGTTCGATCTGGTCTGGCACCGGGGTCTTCTATCAAAGTTGTCATCTCATAGAGTGCGCGAGGGGTTTTGCAAAAGGGGGCTAGCTTTTTGTCAGGCAATCGCATATAAGCCGTACTTGACGCTAATTACTCTGACAGCATGGACATTAATGCTGGTGTCCCGCAAGGCTCTGTGCGGACTCCTACGCTTTTTCTGCTGCATATCAATGACATGTTGGACATCAACAACATACATTGCTATGCACATTGCTATGTACTGGAGAAGCTTATTATACGGGTCGTGCAAACATCCCTTGTTCTGTCGTGGAGGAAAAGCGTGAAAAACTTGTGTCTCAAATCGAGACCACTAAGTCTAAGGTCTCTGACTGGGGACGGGAAAACTTGGTCCCTTTCTACCCTACAAAGATACAAGTCTGCGCTTCCACCTCTAAAAAAACCCCATTTACTATGGTCCAACTATTCCAGGACACTCCCCTCTCCATGTCCAAGAGCATTGGGATCCTTGGTGTTGACATTTCCAGCGATGTTCAGTTCCGAGATCATTTGCAAGACAAGGTGAAGCTGGCGTCCAAAAATTTTGGTGTACTTGTTGCTTTACAAGTGTAGATAGATATGTTTGCCCTTAGACTTTGTACAAACTCGCAAGTGCGCCAGTCGTCCCGCGATCATGGTTCTTGCAACAGCACCGAAATATCGGGAGCTCATTTCCTCGGCTAATCACGGTAAGAACCCCATAAAACATAAAGTTTAATAGTGATATTAACCGTGAATCTTTAAAACAACATTGATCGATATTATCGGTCTGAGTTCAAAAACGAAAAATATTCTGAGACACCTTTAACTTCTGTGCAATCCCACCTCAGTCTATCATACCAGGATTATTTCTACTACAGTGAACTGTATTTATAAGTGTACTATATATAATAATATATTTTATGGTCTATAAATATTTAAAAAAAATATTTTGTCTGCACATAAATAACTCTTAAGGTACACATTTTGTTTTTTTATATAATCTAAAGTTAAATAGGAAAATTATATTATGTCATCCTAATGACGATATGAATAGCTGTCCTGTATTTCTTAATCTGCAGATGAAATGTTATTTAATTTTATAATAAGATTTTAATTGAAAGTAAAACTGTCTAGAGATAATCTTTGTTAATCTTCAGCAACTAACGGATTCAATTGGCGATGGCCTAACGTCTGAACTTGGCTGAGAAATCGTTAAACAAACCAATATTATAATGTCACCCGCTGTTATATCCAGTAAAAATACACACAACACTCAAAAATGCAACACTTAATAAACAGAAATGTAAAGCATTACAAAAAAAACGGCAAAGATTCTATAGGCAGGTATGTAACATGAGACCGAAAGTTAATATTAATCTTCTACTGATAACGACGATTTATTATAAAGTTTGCACCTCATTAGTAACCCAATACCATAGACATAGAGAACTGTACAGCGCATTTCCTAGCCAGATGCAAAAAAAAATTTTGCAAATTTTTGTCACAGATAAAGCAAAACTAAGGACTCTTGTCACTTTCTAACTTGTTAAAATAAACATAAACAAACAAAATGGCGGACTTTAATAGAAAGATAAAAGAACCCACAGGTTCGCGTTGTCTGTTTCTAAAATTGTTTTTTTTTAAATTTGTGTGGCTATTGCGCAGTCCATAGGACAAATTACATAACTCTAAGTCTGCCCAATAATAAAGCAAAACGACAAAACTTTTTATTTAATCTTTAATAGATTTTTGTGCAAACAATAGAATGCTTCAAACTAATGGCCCATAAAAAGGTTAATTACTTTTTATGTGTAGAAAACACACTACCAGAATCTCATCAAGGTCAAGGAGATGCAGACTCACCAAGGAAAGCATCAACGTGTGCGGCGATTCCCTTCATGGCGCGGTGAAAGATGGAGGGCAGAGCTTGCAGGCACGGGTGCTGGCTGGGATCGCGCCCGCCATCCTCTTGAGTTATGAAGTACTGGTAACAAAATACACTTATTAGTGGTAACCCATTCTAAATAGTCTCATAAGGAACTTATCTACTTCTATGGTTCTGTCTGTAATTATTATTTAATTCTAGTAAATTTTTTAATAACCTGTAACAATTCTGGCGTCTGGCTGATGACATTTGGCCGGCAAAGGTCCACAGGATTGCCGATGGTGTGCAGGATACGGTACCAGGCCTGCATTACGGCCTCGCCACTCATATCAGCCGGTACCAAATTAGCATCCTCATCGCCTTAAAAATAAAGTACAACATCGAGTGACATTGTTAATAAAAGATGTGAAAAATCTATTTTCATTTATTTATTTACAAGTGGCACAACCTTTATTTAGACAAATACAAATAGCTTTTATTTGCCAAACATAGGTAATAAATAAAAGTCTTCATTGCAGGTTGTGAGTTTTGTTTATCTGTTGTTTGCATTGTTCTATACATATTTGGATATATGTTGAGCTCGTGTGGATTTTATTAGTCCTTTTGTCTACTTTAGAAAAAGATATGGATTGTATTGAACAAAAAAACAAACTTCCTGAATAAACAAAAAGATAACGATCAATATTTTAAAAGGAGTTCTCAACTATCTTTATTTATTAAACCTTACATTGCTCTTACACATCGCTTCAAAACTGATAATGTGAGAAAACATTCACTTGCAATAAGAAGTGGCTGAATTACCAAACCTACTAAATACATTAGTTATATTAAAAATTATTTAAAAAATAAATAATAAAATAATTTATTCGTAAAAATAAGGTTCCACAAAATAAAGCTATAAATACAATATTTTGCTCATATAAAAGTAAAATGGGTGACTGAACTCGTGGTTGTTCTGTGTTTCAGGCGAGAAGAGCTTACACAAATGTTTATACATATAATTACTGCATTTAAGATAAGATTTATTATTAACTAATTTAGTAGGCATTTTTATATGTGTATACGTAAACAATATAGTTTTATAGAATAAATTTTAGAAATGCTTTTTAAAAGTAACAAGTTTTAATGATTAAAATAAAAGTACAAGAAATGTTTACTCTAGTACCTACACTTAGTAAATTATCCGTATCTTCGTAGGACATACTTTGCCGGGTTTCCTAGAGTTTTTTTTTTAAATCTTTATAGTTTAGGAGATAAATGTCTGTCAGTAGAGTTTAGTCTATTGTAGAGCAAAGGATCAAGAAAAAGATAAAATTTGGTTGTAAATGTATGTTTTATTGCTATTTTCTGCTGGCAGACTATATACTTTCTTCTTTTATTAGTAAGTTTGGTGCAGTAGAAAAAAAAAGCGTGCTGTTTTAGACCTATACTCCTTATGAATAACTGTCGGACTGTTAGTACTTTGCAAGATTTATAGAGGAGCTTTGCGCTCTTTCGATAGAAAGTAGTAATGTTTTACCCGTACCACCCCATTATGTAATACAGTAAGTTATTATTGATTGACATAGAACAAAGTAAACTTGCCTTATTTTTGTGTCAGCAATAAGTCGCAGTTTTTTAAAAGCAAAAAAAATTACGAATTCTAATACATAACGCCCCAATATGATGTTTAAATGAAAGATTTTCATCTATTAATATACATTCCTATTTTATTTGTGTGTTTGATAACAGAACAACCACATTTGGTAGCACTAGGGTCTTTACAATAGTGAGCATACAATGTTGTGTTAGATTGAGGTGATTTTAATTTGCGCATCGAAAACCTTACAGAATTTGTCTGATCTCAATTTAGTGTTAGTAAATAAGGCTGAAGTCACCTGTTAACAACATTGAAACTGTGTTGTGAATGCTGGAAAACTTTTTTTTCTGAGTTAGCTGAGACTAAAAGTGCAATGTCGTCAGCTTGAGACTAGAGAGGTCATTTATGTAAATTAAGAACATTTGGGCCTAAAATACTTCCTTGTGAAATACCAAAGGAGGTGTTTCCCTGTTGAGAAATAAATAAAGAAAATATTAAGATACAATATATATATATATAAAACAAAATACTTTCCTCTTATTTAAAGTGTTTTCAGTCATAAAAATCTAAATATGTATTCTTAAAATAATTTTCAGAAGTGATTCCAAATACTTTTATAACATTAAAATTTTCTTTACGGTGAAACCGGATCAGATATTTCTCATACAATCTTCAGTGCACAACATATTCATAACTACAAACATTTCACTGCTTTAAATGAGTTTTTATCATATCTACTAACTATCATTGTCGCAATATGCAAATGTATTTATGAAATGCCAGTAAATTATGACATAACTATTTTATTTTCGATTTCATAGATTTATTTTATTCAATAAAAACTTTTTTCTTATTAATAATTCACAATATGACAAAATATGCGTTTTGTGTCCATAATAAATAGCGATTTATGATAATAACACGTATTGAGCAGTGAAATGTGTATATAGTTTAAGATATTAAGTGTAACGCAGTTTGTATGAAAAACAAATACAGCTTACATACAGATACAGCTTTAATACTGCAGAGTAAAAATTACCTTTTTCTCCAACTTGCTCGGAAATTGCGTTATTTGGTAGAAGATATATAAATAGGCAGTTTATAATGTCAAATAAAATATACATATATAATAATTAAGTACTAACTGATGGGCATAGCAGGAAACAGCGGGCCGTACATATGTTTGAGCAGACGCGCAGTGAGACAGAGCGAGGCGCGGGTCCACTGCGCGGTGAGCGGCGCGCGGTGTCGCCAGCGGATACACTGCTCGCGTAGCGTGCGCCACAGCGGCGGAGACGGGAAACATCTGCAAATGGAGTAAGGTCACATGATGTGTCTACCTCTACAGCTTCTGCAAAGAGGGATATGGCCATCTGATGACAAAGTACTAGGGTAGCACGATCACGTCACGTGACGGTAAATTTGGTTATCGGCGACTGTGATTTACTCCTTAATTACACTAATTAAGTTTGCTATATCAAGCTGTAGCTATAGCTATAGTTTGTTTAAGCTCGGTTTTAGTTATTCCCGCGGGAATTTTGGGATAAAAAGTAGCCTATATGCTATTTCAGATCCCAACCTATATGTATGCCAAGTTTCATCCCGATCTTAGCGTAAAGACAATGGTGACCGATGTGTAAGACACCTAATGTTCGTAAATAAACACCAATAACAGCTAAAAGGAGTTAGTGAAAACCGTCAGACAGCTTTAAGTTCTATGGGTAGGTTAGAAATAAAACATTGGTAGTATATTCTAATTCTTTGACTGATGTACATCGTACATTAAAGTTTTAGTACAACTGTTAGTATCACATTTATTTTTTAACATTTTATGTAGTTTTAAGCAGCAATTGAAAACCCTTGTAAGTCTATAATATCTCTTAAAGTTATTAAACTGCTTGTAACCAACGCCACCAACCAAGTCGGTGGTGGCCGAGAGGTTTAAATTTCACTTCACGTCCCAAGTGGCGGAGGTTTGAACCCAAGGGTCGGCGTGTACCAATAAGTCGTTTCTTAATTTCACAAGTACACTGATTTATTCACACCACTGGTTTTTCGGTGAAGGAAAACATCATGAGGAAACCTGCATAAGTCAAGAAAAAAATCAATCCGCACTGGGCCCGCGTGTGGACTATGGCCCAAATCATCCTCGCTTATGAGGGTAGGCCGTGTGTGTCAACAGTGGGGACGTATGAAGGCTGGCAAGAACCAACGCCAAAATGTTAGTTGGGAGAGGACTCTCAGCGGCTATGAAACGGTAGCAGTCGGTTTAGTCTGTAACGTTAGAATTTGCAACTATGATCTGCTTTTACTCACTTACAACAAAGTGTTAATAAATATAAGTCAAAAAATTCTATAAACTACCAACTGCAAGAGCTTACTTAATACTTACATTAAACTACTTACATTCTTGCACTTGTAATGCTTTAATAACGATGTGAGCCTTGCGTAGAACGTCGTATTTTACTTTAATGCGATGATGTAGCTCGACACTTGCAAATAGTTGCAACTCTGTCCGTTTAAGAGTGAGAGGCCGCATACCGGTGGCAAGCGAGGATCCAGACTTCGAAGAGCACAGCAAGCACGCGGTCGCAGAGCTGATCAGCGGCGGGGTGGTGGGGCGCGGGGGGCGACAGCAGCGCCGACGCCGCGGACACGAGCAGCACAAGCAGCGCGCGCCACTCGCGCGGGGACAGCTCCGCGCCGCCCGCCAACAGCCGTGCTAGCCGGAGCACGCGGTGGCACAGCACCGCCTGTTTACTGATCAGGTCTCCGCCTGTTCCATGTACACATAATTTACACCCTGGTCGAGTCGTTATAAACATCAAACGGAATGTTGTGTGACGATAATCGATGCCATTGCATTCAGGAAAATTATCCACTCACTCATACAACTACATACAACAGCAACTTGACCTAATAATACAATTATAAAAAATTGAAATCCGTGCGAAATGTTTAAAACATAAATTTTTAACACTTACCTAACTCCAACTGATATATGAATGTGAGTGCTTGAAAAAAATTATCGTGGTGTAATAAACATATACATACATGCAGTTATTAAAAAATATTAGTTATAGAAAAACTATCACAGCCCAAACCACAGGTTCTAGTAACTTGAAATTTGGTATTTTCCTTTTTTGGTGGTTCCTTATTTGACGTAGGGCTATACCAAGAAAGTATTTTGCAAGATTCATTCAAAGGGAGTTGGATTAAGCTAAATGCATAAACATTAGTATTTATTTGGCTTTTAGGTAGAAAATTAAGATTGACTCGTTAAACCGTTTTTGTAAACATTATCTTCAAGGGGGCAAAACAGGGTTTGAAAGTTTGTACGAAAAGTCCGATATTAAAATATTTATCAGTTGAAATTTCTCTTAATCACAAGTCCACGCGGGCGATGTGGCGGGTCTAGTAAATAATAAAAATTAAAGTGAGAGATGTTGAAACATTCACTGTGTCCGCAGCTGTCAATATTATCACTAAACAATAAATGTGTGATGACAAAAAAAACTATTAGCTAACAATAACACAAATTTTAACTACTGGTAACATAATTCGGGGACTGCTTAACTAAATTGCTAATAGTAGATTAAGTGTTGACTTGTGTGCAGCGAATTAGTTCTTTAATTATAACAAAAGTTTGGTCATACTAAGTAAATTTCGAATAGTTAAACCAGTTTTGTTATCCTTTTTTTTCAGTGTTGCCGTATTGAGCCCATAAGTCTGAGGAGAGACTATGCCTCCCTGTGTGTGTTCTACCGCTTGCACAATAGGATGCGTTCTGAGGAACAGTGCGGTTTCAGATTGTGGAATGAACTCCCTGCCAAGGTTTTCTCTAAGGCCCACAATATGGGGTTCTTTAAGAAACAAGTTATTAGATTTTTGAAGAGTCGGCAACGCGCGAGTGATACCCCTGGGGTTGCAAGCGTCCATAGGCTACGATGACCGCTTACCATCAGGCACATCGTAAGCTAGTTTGCCACCTTAATGGTATAAAAACTAAAATAAATTCTCAAAGTAAAATCTTTAACAGACTACAAAATAAATACTATCCGAACAGGTTTTTATCAAAACACATTTATTTTATCATCGACCCAACTAACGACTGTAACAACAAAATAAAAGGGATATTGAAAATAAAAGATAATTAAAACTTAGTTTCACGGCAGTCATAAAACAAAAAAACATCACAGAAACTATAAACTAATATACACAAAACACTAACCACCTCAGAAACAGCGTAATTTTCGGGAAATTTTCCTTATTTCTTTTTTGTTGTGTTCGTTATTATTAGGGCAAGGTACATATATATGAAAGAAAAAAGGGTTAATTGCGAGTCCGACTCGCGCACAAACAGTAAACTGAGTGAAATGAAATTTAAGTAAGATTTTGTGCATACGCCGTTGAAGGTTTCTGAGAAAGAAAAAACTAGTCAAGTGTGAGTCGGACTTGCGTTAAACCGATTGTAAAAAAATTTTGGTAAATTGTTGTGCACACGTCGGAGAAGGTTTCTGAATTAGTACAACCCTTTCAGTATAGTTGGCGCGCCAGTTGTTCTAAAAAAGAAACACAACGTTCGCGGGGTCGGCTAGTGTATTATATATTAGTGTATGTTTGTAATTATGAAGATATGTACAAGTGTGTGTGTGTGTATCTTTGAATAATTTTAAAGAAAGCATCAATTTAAATTGGTAATTTAAATAACTATTATGTACAACTGAACAACGATATTAATAAGCGAATCTTTATATGCTGTGTTAACATGCCCTAATACACTGGAATGTCTATGTTGCGCCGTTGTTTATAGGTATTATACTATTCTTTATTCGGTGCCAATAGTTATATAATGATTTACTAACCTACCCTCGTAGTATGTTTTTTTCTCTTGTTACCTGTAGATTCTTTGTGATATTGTGCACATTACAGATGTCTCAGTGATACTGATTTAATACCGGCAGTGATCATAGACTTTTATCACAAGGCCGAAAAAAATCGCCTCATTAAGTCTACTCTCCGACCTGTACTGTCCCAAGCAATTGTAGGGTCTAAACCCGTTTAATTAAGAACTCTAAAACAGATTCAACTTGCTGGAAACCACAAGTGACGATGAAAAGATAACCAGCAACTTAGTAAAGACGGTGAAAGAAATGGAACGGAAATTCTGCCCATCGCAGTACAGAAATATGAAGTCCAAACTTTATTTTCTCGCCTGAGACTCTGGAATCCATGACATACTACCTAGAACTTCCATCGGATGATAGATTTTTAGACGGGCTTATATGCAAGATGACTAGACACGACCTTTGACGCCCCAGCACACGTAGCATTGAGCTTAATTTAGCAAACTGAAGGGTTTAGAGTTAAGTGAAGGGCCATTTGACGTAACTTAAAACTGCAGTTGGCAAAATAGTGACCTCCAAACCAAAGATCTCGGAAGAATTGGAAAAAATCTATGGAGAATTGTACCAGTCACACACAGAAAGGTCTGTATCTCATGTAACCGATCCAAGAGTCAAACTGAGGCGCTACTTTACCGTGGATATCCCAGACATTAACCAAAGCGAGATCAGGACGGCTCTGGAACAGCTTCTAAAAAAGTTTGTGGAAGTCGCGTGTTGAAACTATATCTCTTTAATACATGGAATTATCCATAACGGCACTACACTGGAGACGTGGTGCGGGAGCGTGCCATTCTTCAAAAAAAGTTTTCTTAAGAACTACCAACCGGTATCGCTCCTAAGTCATGTGTATTGCTGTTCTCTAAAGTCATCACGGATCTTCTCGCTGGATGACTTGACGAGTTTCAAACACCAGAACAGGCCAGGTTCCGACCAAATAATTACTGTTCGGCAGATTATACAAAAAACACAGGAGCATAATCAGCCGATGTGAAGGCGTTTGTGGACTACGAGACAAAATCAAAAATCAAAATCTTTTTATTCCACTTCGCTCAACCATGTTTTAGGGAACGTAACGACTCGACGCACATGCTACCACCGCACTTTGAGAGAGCATGACACACTCAAGCAACTCTAATAAATCTTTGATTGTACTATATTCATATAACATATAATATTACACAGCAGACGTACATATACATATATACATATTTACATTTTACAAACATGCAAATAAATAAATAAATAAATAGGTATTCATATACATATTAAAGATAATACAAAATACACATACATGCACATATTCATATATACACATACAGACATATAAATATAAATATACAAATACATATAAAAGATATAAAATGAAACTATATGTAAATTAACTTATAGGTCCTATCTGATTCAATTTTCGTTCGGCCGCGCGATAGCGGCAGGGCTCCGAACACTAACGGGTGCTACATGCAAACACGCACATATACATATATGCACACACACATTCAAACAGACGTCGCACACCCGAAAGTGGCCCAGCCCCTACACAACAGCCCGGCAATAAATACACATCATTTAAACTACACAAGCAAGCAAGACAGCCTTCGACTTGTTCGAAACCTGTGCCGTTATAGACTCTCTGCAAAGATGTCGTATAGACTGGCAGTATATCGAGGTGCTGACTGACAGACCATAAGAGGCCCATATCCAGCTGCACAGAGGGGTATGACAGGGGCCCGTCGTATTCCCGAAACTGTTTACCAAGGCGGTGGAGGATATCTCCTAAACAATGGACTGGGCGTGGCATAAACGTTAACGGGGAGTATATCACACACCTACAATCGTCATTACGAAGTATCGTCTCCAGAAGTACTGAGCAAAATGATACATACCCTAGAATCTAGGGCCTAGATGAATCCTCAGACGAGTGGGGCTAAACATGAATTTGGATAAGATAAAAGTCATGTTAAACCAACACGTCATGCCATAGCCAGCATACGGCGCTGGAACCTTACTGAAGGTGGTCTAGGTTTATGTCCTTTGAAAGACAATCCAATTTGGCCGAAAAAACTTCGAGTAGTAAGCCAATATCTAAGATGATAAGATCCTCCGATCCTGCTAGAGTGGGATGGTTTTGACAAGCTTCATCGAGTATTCTCGTTGCTTATACCCTACTGACTAAAGACAAAGGTCCTTTGACCAGTGAGTCTTACCTGTAATGACTTACGCTGCCGAAATGTGGACACTTACAGTTGAACTAGTTCACAAACTTAAAGCTGCTTAGCGCGCGATGGAAGGAGCTATTATGCTTGGAGTTTCTTTAAAGGATTTAATCCGAAATGAGGACATCCGGAAGAGAACTAACGTCACCGACACAGCTCGTAGCAGGCTGAAGTAGCAGTGGTTTATCGGCGTCTGTCGAAGGACTGACAGCCATTGGAGCAGGCGTGTGGAGTGGAGTCTAGAGTGGAGACCGCGTTTTGAAAAGCGAAGCGTGGGACACCCCTCAGATCGATAAACCGATAACCTTTAGCGGGTGCCCGGTATTAGCGGAAAGCTAAAAATCGCATGAAGTGGCGAGCCATAGAGAAGGCTTATGTCTAGCAGTGGACCAAGCTAAGCGGATGTGATAATGATAAAGATGAAAGAAACACTAATTTGTTTTTGGAAGTAAAGAAGTGATAAAGGTACAAAAACTTCATTTTGAAATTTAGGTACAAATACTGAATTTAGAAGTGTGTTTATTTAGAGGTAAAGAACTCACTCTCATTAGGTCTTGGCAGAAAAAGGTTGTGGAGATGGCTAAGTATCTTGACGGCGTAGCGGTGCGGGGCGCGCGCGAGCGGCGTTGGCACGGCAGGCGGCGGGGGCACTGTCGCGGGCGCGGCCGGCAGCAGTGGTGCCAGCCACGCGCAGCACACTCGCACACACTCGCGCACACCCTCGTGCTCCGACAGCGGCAGCGACAGACCGAACCGGATCACTTCTAGCACCCACTCCACCTGTGTACAAACAAAAATACTATTTTACTGAAAAACGCTATGAAAAGTTAAAATTACCTTTAGAAAGGAAGAACATCGAATCTGAATTGCTTATAATAAAGAAAAATCCTGAGAAAAAGGCTACAATAAAACCCTATACTATTTTATTTGCATTTTGCTATAAATATAAACACGCAAATAGTAAAAAATCGTTACATTTTCGAATATCGAACTGGCCAGTGATGACCGACGGCGCTAAATTGAAAAAAATAAATAAAGGCTGAACTTTTTACTCTCTCTCACTTCAACTTTTAAGTAAAGCTTTTCGCAAATCTCCACTCTGAGGCCATTGCTGGACGAATCCATATTACTAACGAACTCACCTCACGGCTCGTTCTTCAAACTCTACTCCTCCAGCAAAGGCTTGCTTTCAAGGCCTTGACAGTAATTTACTATTATACAGGGAAAGCCCGTAAGAGTATACATATTGATTTGACTTTCTATGAGGTGTATATAAGCGTTTTGTAACTACTTACTTAAAATTAAGAGACAGAATAAGGTAACACCGATATAAAAAATTTGGATATCAGTAAGGGACTTTTATGGCACCTTCTTGCTTATAGAAAGGAACTTTGCATTAGCCCACCTATAGCTGTTGGTCCACATAAAAATCGGTTATAGTTATACTAGTGGTACCTTTTTCCGAGAGTAGCATGTCCTTTTCCGTTTCTTCACCTGTCTCTGTGTCAAATTTCAGCTCAATTGAATGCTCCGTTGCGTGCGACGTAAAGGAAGAACAAACAAACTTACTTCCACGTTTATTATATTTAGTGTGGATTAAATTTTCGCTATAACATTGCAACAAGGACTACTAATGAATAAGATGATGAACAGTAATGTTGTGTAATAATGTAGTGACCTCAGCGTCAGTGTTGAGCGGGCTGGGGTCGGGCGCGGCGAGCTGCTTCACGACGGCGAGCACCACATCGCGCCCCCCGACCGCCCCTAGCACTCCGCGGCCCCCACCTTCCAGCGGCAGCGAGCTCCACTCGCTGTACATGCCGCCACACTCCACGTTCTATAACAAAACAGCGACACAATATCTCTTTTGAGTTTTAAAACGAGTGCAGAATTAAGTAGGCAGCCTGCCAGCTTGGCAACCACAAAATTACTCCTATGGGACCAATTTGAAAACCACGAGAAACATTATACGAGATTTGTGAACAGAGATGAAGTGGTATGCTCAACTAACCATAGTAATTTTTATAAGTTTATCGGTACTTGCTACTTAAAATGAATAACTGGAATAATTTAAAAATCGGATGAGGAATAGTGTTGAAACCAACAGCACAGATGAGAGAATATGAATTTCCCATGTATATTTATATCAATATTGAATATAAATAATATGCTAAATTCAACCACTGTTGTATCAGCTGTCGATGCTTTCATGTGTACAATAAAGACGTGTAAACAGATATAAAAGTAATGAATGACATATGTTATTTCTTAAGATGTATCCGAACTAGGGCATGTAATATTGGACGTTTTTCAATTCCGATACTGGCTTCCGATATTTGATCTCAGTATCGGAATGCCGATATTAATATCGGAATTGAGCATATTCGTCATAAAGTTGGATTTGACACGTAAATAAAGATGTTTTAAATCAAACTTTTTTGATAATCATCAAACAATAGATAGCCACATCAAATATCAAATCAACATAAAACTGAAAGCTAGTTAGTGGAAAATAATTAAAAATAATTAAAAATAATTAGTAAAAATATATTGTTTTGACGAAACAAAACACTAACTAAAATCGTATTAATTAGTTCACTTAAAAATTTGGTAAAACTATAGTGTATGTTTTACAGTGTGTTACATACATAATGTAGTACACTGCTATACGTGTGTGTAATATGTAACACATCACAGGCATACGTGTGTGTAATATGTAACAAATCACAGGCAGAATTCTTATAACTTTCCTTCGCTATTAAGTAAAACACTGTAAATCAACAACAATAAAATAATGTAGCAATTACAAAAAAAAGAATATGATCTAGTTACATACTACATTATTTATTTTGGGACTTAAAGAAACTAAAATCTAATTAATCAGTCTAATTAAAACTATTTTATATACTTATTTCTTCTATGCGGCTTCGCAAGTTAATTGCGAGATTTGAACTAAGATAAGTAATTTGCTAGTCGAGTTTACGTAACATAAATTTTAATGATGTGTCTGCCGTATACAGTGTGGCATCAAGTCGGCAAATTGATGCCACAGCCGTTTCTACCACTTTCAAACGACTGTGGAACTCGGTTAGTGTTTGGATTTCCACATCTGTGAAGGAAATGTCTGATTTTCTGTCAATAAGGAGTTTGAAGACGCAGTCCTTCATTTAAAAAAAGATTCTATTATGTTAGTCATGCTGGACCATCTTGTTCGGCAATCTAATTGCAGCTGGATATTTTCCTGTAACTGTTTACTTACGGAATCTCTTAGAGCATCAGCTTTAAGAGGAAATGTCTTAATTGATCTTATAAGACTTCGTACTTTCTCAATCACCACTTTGTATAGTCTCGGATCAGCTTGGCGAACTCTTGGATTTGCTATTTTAAAACCATCACAATTATAATGTTATGATAATATATACTTTGTTGTCTTAAGGCAACTTTCAGTACATTATGTGCACAATATGGGCGAGGGCTGTTAACGTATACGCTTTATTTAAAATCTCAAAAACAAACTTTGAATTTTTCCGATATTACGATATTGGACCACTTAGTGTCGGAATTATAATATCGGACTTTACGGTCCGAGATTCCGGAGTTACGATATTCTGAGATTCCGATCTTTTTGCCCTAATCCGAAAATCATTTTCTCATACAAACTGTTTTAAACCTAATATCTTTGACTATAGACATTTCGCATTATCATAAAGCACTGTTGTGGTTAACAGCAATGCAAAATGCATGTTTATCCCTAAAATGACAATCAATTAATAATAAAAAAGTCTTTATGAAATTAATTAAATAGTATGAAATCAACAAAAACTTAAGTTATTTAATAATTTACTGGCATTTCCATACATCAATATGAAAAAACGGAAGCCTTATAGGATGACTCATGAGACTGTCCATCTGTCACAGCTATCGTTGTAAGGTCGGTTTAAAACGAATCAAACCATGCCGTTTAAAACCAAAATTTTGGTTTATAACGGGGTTTTAGGGTTTTAATGGTTAAAAACAGTGTTTTTTTATATGAACTCAGAATGCATTACATTATCGGATTCGCCAAGCAACGTAGTACCAAACTGTGTATTTTCATGTTTGTGAGATTTTTTAGTAATAATTATTTTGTGAAAAGTGAAAACTGAAAATCAATGAAAAAAATGCCGACCCCAGCAGGGACTTGATCTCGCACCTCCCGATTACTGGTCAGGCGTGTTAAACATTTCACTACCAGAGCCTATTAATCTATTAATCTGTGGCCGCACTGCCCTTGCGCCTAAGCATAATATACATAGGTAGGAAGTTAAATATTTTTTTGTATGAAGTGCGAAGAGAACAAATATTTAAATTAACCAATAAATTAAATAAGTAGTAATATTCTTTTTTACTTGTAAATATTTTATTTCAACAAATAAAACCATTTAAGTAACTAGCTTGTAAAATATTGTGCGTTATTTTATGACTAAAAATCCGTACAAAAAAAAATTTTTTTTTCTAAATATCCATACTAAAAAAAAATTAGCCGCCGAATTCTGCATTCCATTTGGGTATAAGGAGATGCATCTTCATCTATTAAAATCATTTTTACGCAAAAATGACGTGGTGCAGAGGAGTAAAAAATTACCGCAATGCTACCTACATAATATTCTAAATACCATGTAATTCAAATTTGTTGTAATTCACATAAATAACCTCTATTTATGATCATTTAGCTGTTTGTCTATTGTAACTTTAACTATAACCAGTCATTTTCGGCTGGTTATTGTTAACGTTAAAGTTATGACGTATTTTAACAATTGTCAGATGGTGCACCCCATTTTTTGCTTAACCGAGGATTTGACAAGCCGTCGGCCTTTGTTATCGTTATAGTTAGTTGGTGTAACCCAGCCTAAATAGATAATTCTCTTTTGTCTCCGCTGTCGGGTATTACACCGTTTAAAACGGTGGCTTTCGGGTTTTAAACGGTGCGTTTTAGTTTAAACTTTTTATACTGTTTCTTTTACAACTATAGTCAGAGCGAATATGCTCCGAATATGTTAATTAAGTTTAAAGGAGAACGGCCACTTTAAACTTTTTAAATACGAAGCATATGGTAGTCAAATTTAGACAAGTCTTTAGTTATTATACGGTGTATATTTTAGCGCTTAAATCATATTTTTTAAAGTTGGAAGAAGAAAATATTTAGTTTCGTTAAATCTACGTATTTTGTAGTAATCGATCGTAAAACAAAAGGATAGAAATTATTCACAGTGTAACCAGTCCCACATTAGAAATAGCTTATCGATTACATTAAATAATCGATATTTCAATCTATGTTAGAAGACAATGTTCGTTTTCATAAAAATAATCCGAGTTATTGGTTAGTATAAGCTTTCTTGCATCACCACTGTCGAGGCGCTGGTCTACCTTGGATAAGGGCAATTCAGGCTAAACTCCATCACGCGGGCCCAGGGATGGTTGTGGATTTCACATTCAGTTTTCTATGTGCAAGTTTTCTCACGTTGTTATTTTTGACCGACCGAACTTCTATGTTTTCTTTTGTTGTTATTTGTTCTTTTGTTATTGTAACTATGCCTCTTCATTTGCACTGGGCTAGTACTGTATCCTCCAAAACCGCATCATAAGGCCCCACTTTTAGGGCACGGCCTATCCTCGCCAAGGGCGATTTGGGCTATAGTCGATCATCATGCAGGCTCAGTGCAGATTGTAGTCTTTACATAAGTCTTTTTTTTTTTGACGAGTGCTGATTTCCTCACGATTTTTTCCTTCACCGAAAAGTTAGTTAAGTAAATAATCAATATACTTGTGAACTAAGAAAAAGAAAAGCTTGAATCTCTGATGAAATCGAAACCCCTGGGCCACCAACGGCCTAAACCTAGCTCTATGTAGAGGCCTGTGCCCCTGTGTTGAATATTTAACTATAATAACCTCAAACGAATGTTAACAAATGACTCACAATGCTCAAAGTACGTTCCGTTTTGAATACGATGTAAGCACTATTTTTAATTCGGAATGGACGATATCGAAGTGAACACTGTGATCGATATAATCCAAAACGGAACGTCATCTTGATTATATAGCGTTGGTCGCTAAAAACGCTAAATTGTTAAAGCTAAATGCACAGTTAATACTGTGATATCTAATATCGGATATATGAAATAATATCGGAAATAAGAAACCCCGAAGATAATACACAATTAATAACAATTGGAAGCTGTTGAGTGCGAGAAAGATTTCGGTGTTTATATAACCTCCAACCCAAAATCGGTAACACATATTATCATAGCTGTTAAAAAGAAAACGAACTCCATCCTATATATTATAGGAAAAGCATTTCCTTATATCAAAACAACACCGTTTTTAAAACTATATAAGATCACTGCTTTGTGAAGTCCATATTTTAAGCATGATATTGAACTCCTTGAAAGAGTACAATGCAGAACTACTAAAATGGTACTAAGCTTGAAAAATTGCTCTTATGAAGACCAACTCAAGAGCCTTGGCCTTACATCTCTGGAAAAGCGCAGAAAATGAGGAGAATAAATTGAGACATATTCAATAATTATTACAATATACCAGATGTGACAGATATATATATGAGAAACAAAAATAAACATTTGAGAAACATTTACTCAAATTTCAAGGTTTATTAACATCAATTAATCCACGCAGACACTTTTTGCACAACTGTCTCCAGTGAACTATTAAAACAAGTTACCATAGAGTGTCATCATTAGTGCCCCCTCAGTAAACTCTTTTAAAAATAAACTGGACAAATACTATAAATAGCGCACTGGAACTAATTAAAAATACATGCACCAGCTTATAGCTGTTAGTGTAGTACTATAAATAAGTACCTGGAGGACCGAGCCTCGCTCGTTTTTTTTTAAACAACGCCATCTATTGTCAAGTAGCTTAAGCGTTGCTAAATAACGCCATCTATTGTCAAATAGCTTTAATGTTGCTTATTACTACTCGCCAATAGATGTCAGGAAGAGTCATATTTTTCAGATTATCACTGCCTAAAAACACGGATAAAACGACGGTTTTCTAAAAATGAAACCAAGCTTGAACGATTAATCGCCCCCGAAACCCCCTGCGTACTAAATTTCATGTAAATCGTTGGAGCCGTTTTCGAAATTCAGATTATATATATATATACAATTATAAATAATAAAAAAATAATTAGGTACAGATATGTAAATTTGTCTTTTAATTCCATCTGGTACAAGGGCGGATCCAGCTTTGGCGCCAGGAGGGGGTCATAGTCCTCGGTCAAGTCAAGAACTTATAATTTAATTTTGATAACAATAGATACAGGTAAAAAGTAGGTATTTTATTAATGTACGTAAGTACTGTACTTTATATAATAATATTTATTCTTTATTGTACATTTGAAAAATTTAACACATAATAACTTGTACATATACACGTACATATTGCCATCTTTTCTTGAAGACATCCAGAGAAGCACTATCACGCACGGAATGAGGCAGCCTATTTATATTCCATAACCGTCGTGAATGATTTGTCATAACAGCTAGAGGTATGTCGAGGGGTATGACGCAAAACTCCGCAAAAGTGAAGAGGTGGTACGACAAAGGCTTCCAACAAACAAAATAGAAACAGACAAAATACATATATTTAAATAACAAAATCAATTTTTCTTTTACGTCTTCTCCCGAAACGCGTTATTACGTCATTTACGTCAATGGGTACGTTTTTATGAACGTGGAGAAGTGCCAGTCCGGTTAGACGATCTTCAACCATTGAAGATCTTAGCCACGATTTAATTCTGCGCAAAGTAGAGAAAGACCTTTCTGCTGTCTCTACACTGACAGGTAGTGTAGCCATAATACATTGTTGGTTGCTCTCTTATTTTATTTTTAAAGAGCATTAAAATCAGTGTTGTCACGACGATACACTTGATTTCATTGTGTGAATTTATCTAAGATTTTAGGTTAGGTCAGTAAGCTTAATGCTCTTCAATCTCCCTCGTCCAAAAAAATATATAAGTAGGTAGATAAGTCACGCAGCACTCTTTCAGTAAGTAGGTACCTACATATCTATCTATGAGGTACTTTATGAGCATTAACAACAATAACATTTAAGTTAAAACACACGCACTGGAATAATGAGAAACTGATTACTTAACATTTCTTGTAATTAATGAATTTGCAACAACAATTTTAAAGAATACTAATAAAGGTACTCTTAGATTTTAGCAATTCCTTCAATTCAGTAGACTTTGATATCTTGTTGGGCATTCTACCCCGCTTAACATATCTCCAACAGTAATTGACTGGTTTCGTACTTACTGTGCGGCCGCCGGCAGCGCATCCAGTTTGATAATTCTTTTTCTGACTGGTGCAACATTACTACCGGTGTACCACAAGGTAGTGTGTTGTCACCGCTCCTATTTGCACTTTTCATTAATACAATCACTCTAAAGATTTCTTCTTCCTACCACCTTTATGCAGACGATCTTCCAATTTATGCAAGTGGACCTACTGACGATCTTAACAATGTTATCAAGTCATTAAGTTCTAACCTTGAGAATATTGTGGAATCGTGCGAGTATTATGGTCTTAGAATAAATCCTTCAAAATCACAAGCCATAATTATTGGTAGTTCAAAACTCACGTCCAGGATTAACTGTAATTACTTGCCACAAATTGAAATTAATGGAAGTCCTACTTCATATAGTGACATAGTTAAAAATCTTGGAGTCATTTGTATAATTTTGAGTTTTGAGTAATTTGATTTGGATTCCTCAAGTAAAAGAAATTAGCCGATTTTTTTTTGCCTCAGTTGGATTCCTACGACGTCTACGTAATCTTCTACTGGTTCCCACTAAAATTTTGCTCGCACAATCTTTGCTTCTTTCTGTCCTCGATTATGCTGACGCTTGCTGTACTAATCTTACAGAGGAGCAACTTGACAAACTTGAGAGTTTCGCCGGAATGCTCATTTTTTAAGTCTTTTATATAACGTGCTATTCAATCCAGCAACCCCAATCTACCTAAAGGAGCGATTCCAGTTTATTAGCTCTTCTACTCTAACTCTCCGCTCCTCTACTAGCCTCATATTAAAAATATCCAGTCAAAGTACCAATTTTTATGGTCTATCGTTTACTGTTTATGCAACAAAATTATGGAACTCCTTGCCTTTATCTATCAGGCGCTCACAATCAGCTGACACTTTAAAAAAACTGGTTAAAATCCACTATCTGAACTCCAATTTATAATTTCTGTCTTCCTATTAATTCTTTAGTTCAATTAGAATATCCTTACAATAATCTAATATAAGTATGTATGTATGTATTTAAATATATAATTTTTTTTTTTATGTACACGTATATATAAGTATGTTTATGTAACAATATGTATGTTTATGTTTTTATTTATTTTATACAATTATATAAGTATTTAGTATTATTTTCTCTTTGTAACTTTTCTCCTCCTGTGACACCTACTTATCTTGCTTCTATTTCTATTACTTGTAACTTAAGGTTGCCTGTAAAAGATCGCTTTATAGCGATAAGGCCGCCTAGTTGTATTTTAATCTATAAAATTGTAAAACTGTTTATTATTTGGTGTACAATAAAAGTATATTCTATTCTATTCTATTGTACACTTATAAACACATTATAGGTAGAAAGAAATTTTAGTTTTTTAACTTAGAACTATGTTATCATATGTTGAAGTTTAGTCGTTCCGATTCCGATTGAGGTTAGGTCTAGCTAGACGTTACGTAGTCGACAAGCGCGCGCAAGTGTGGCGCGGTAAATTCAAATTTTTGATGCGTTCGTTCCCAAACGTTTGCCATCATACATAGTTATTATATTATATTAAATTAATTAAATATTGAAGGCATGAAGTTACATAAAATCTGTATTTTGATAAACTATATAAATAAAATCATTATGTTCAATTAGTGGTCCACCTAAGTCCTGGAACCATCTCAGGGGGGGGGCATGACCCTCCCCCTGGATCCGCCGTTGATCTGGTACTGTGAAAGGACGCTTAAAAGGAGTGCAATAAGTCAATGAGGCTAAATTATTGTTTTAAGTTATAACTGTGGTGCTGTGTTGTGTCACTGTGAGCTACATTTCAACATTATTGCGAGATACATCTGATACTCGTACTGCAGGAAAGTTTGTGAAGGCCAGGATCTGGACGTCGGACTTCTGTCCGAAATCGTCATTTGACTGGCTTGTTAGAGTAGACACATCAAGTCTAACAAGAGCCAAGACTAGTATGAGGAAGTTCGCTAGTGGATGGAAAGTTAGGAGAAGAGTAAAAGAAACATACCTTACCCCGAAACATCCTGCCACAGAACCAAAATTAACTGTAAATCATAGGATTGATTAAAATTTGTTAACACACTCCAACTAGGAAGTTGAGCAATGGAGGCGAGTTACACTCCAAAGAATGCAGAATGTGTGCATGGATGCTATTATAGAGGCAGAGCAAGCAATTTGCATAGTGCTGTTTTGCTGTAACTGTGGAGGTTGTATGATGTGGGCGGGCATTTCAAGGGAAGGGAAAAATGAGGTATTATTATTGTGCCTGGTAGTGGTTGAGGTGGAGGTTTAACTGCAGATCTCTACATCTTCGATATTCTGCTAGATCACTTTGTTCCTTATGCTGGATTTATTGGTGAAGATTTCATACAAATGCAAGATAACCCTTGATGCTACATTGTGGGAGAAATAGTCAAATTCCTATAATTACCAAAATCTAAGTCTAGTCTTAAACCCTAACAATTATTTGTTCAAAAGCAAAGTTGGACTGGTAGAAGAGTGGGAAAGAATCCCCTAGAGACCGTCAAGAAAGTCATTGAGTCAATTAAAAAACATTTATAAGCTGTAAATTTTTATTGCCCCCTTTATCTAAAAGGGGGGATTTAAAAATACTTAACTGAAATTGCCCGCGGTTTCACCCGCCTTAAATTCGGTTACGGGTGTAGGATTTCAATTTCAATAGAGAAAATATTAATTAAATATCTTACAAAAAAAAATTGAGTCACATCTGACGTTTTTAAGTAGCCCAAATTTGCCCGCGTTTCCACCCGCCCTAAATTCGATTATCGGTGTAGGATTTCAACAGCAACTTCTTAATTAATGAAAAAAAAATGACTCGCGCTTGACATTATCAATTAGCCTATTTCCTTTAATGGGACTCAAACTATCTGTATGGCAAATTTCATCTTAATTGGTACAGAAGTTAAGGCATAAGGAAGTAACAAAAAGACAGACAACGTTACTTTCTTATTTAAAATATTAGTTTGGATTTTGTTTTAAATGTTAAATTTTCTAGCTACTCCCAGTTTCAATTTGGTTTTGATTAATTTAAGACAAATCCTAAAATTATTGTTATGTTTTTAGTCTTGATTTAAAGCTTATGGTTCAAGATTTTTTACAATACCATAAACATCCATGCACATCAATTACATCTTTAGCCATTATAACCTTTACATAACACAATGGAGCGGTTTCCTCTTTTTTTGTTCATAAGTGTATTTTGTATTAGAGTTAGACTAAATATTAATAATAATGATTTATAGACCAAAAAAGTTTACAATTTTCCATTTGTGCATTAAAGTAAAACGATTTAACAAATAAATCATAAATTAGATGTGTAAACTTAAGTACCTAAACTAGGTCTAGCCTTATAGGCTCTTTGCTCTTCAGTGAAAAGTTTTGTTGTTTTCATTGCAATGGATGTTGATTGGGAGAACTAGAATGATTATCATAGAATACTTGATACATAATAATAAAGTTTTTTTTTTGTTGTTTTGATGGTTTTATTTTTGACTAAGATAACACTAGTCAGAGGTGACCTAGGGGTTTTTATTACACCTTGCATTCTGAGGGCTGGAGGTTTGAGCCTAGGTGTGTACCTCAGTCTTTCTTGATTTTTTAAGTATCAAGTACTTCCACACCACTGGCTTTTCGGTGAAAAAAAAAAACATTGTGAAAAAGTGAAAGCTTTGAAGGCAGATTAAAAAAAAGATGTATACATGTGAATTCCACAATTCCCACTGTATCTGCATGTGGTGTATTAGTCCGTGAGCCAGCAACAGGTTTTCCTGACCAATTTCCTCTCAAGTGATAACTGGTAAAATGCTTCAGAGGGTTGTATTATGCAGCATGGTGAACGTCAGCTGCCGCTCCGTTGGTGGGTGGGGCAGCGGCAGCCTCTCAATCACGTTAAAAAAAATGTATTCAATCATTTCCTCCAGACTGAAAATTTGTTAAATGATAGTTAACGCAATTCTCCGGAGATAAAAAAAAGAAAGCTGACCATACCGTGGTGGATTATACGTCAGCTGATCACACGAACATACAAAAAAAAAATTTTGTTCAGTCATTTCCTCTCACTTGAAAATGTGTCAGATGATACTTTACATGCTATTTTGAATAAAAAAAACGTCAACTGGCTGTTTGTTGGTGGAAAGGTCGTCAGCTGGTGCAGAGAAAGGTGGAGCGAGGAGCCAGGTGTGAGCGCCGATCGCTTATTTAAATACCTGACGTATTTAAATAAGCGATCGGCGCTCACACCTGGCTCCTCGCTCCACCTGACGGGTTTTCCACCAATATAGAGTCAGCTGACTTTTTTATTTATTCAAAATTGCATGTAAACTATCATCTGACATATTTTCAAGTGAGAGGTAATGACAAAACTACAGTTATTCGACATTACATTCCATGCACGCACAGAATGAAATAATTTATATTTTAATTATGTTAATATTCTTGATAAATTTTCAAATATTGAAACTTACGGATATATTTCAATAAAATAAATATTCTGAATTAATTTTAACATTGAAAAAATTTATCTAAAATGTGTGTATGTGTGGATATATTATATTATATCCAAAGCAGCTGCTCAAAATAAGCGCTGCTTGTATATTCACCTTGTATCTATGACGACAGAATGTAATAAAGTAGCTCCACCTCACCTTTCAAATATTCTACAGGTATAAAGTAGTAGGCCTCCCCTCCTGAATTGCATCTAAATCTTGTAGATAAGAATAATATACATGCTGTTGATGATGGCACAGTTAATGAAATAACTATCCAGCCAGAAAAAGGTAACATTTTAGAAAGCTCCTCCCAGCTGAAACTTTGTGAAATGATAGTTAACGCAATTATTCGAAGATAAAAAAAGTCAGCTGGCCGTACCGTGGTGGATTATACATCAGCTGGTCACACGAACATGCAAAAAAAAATTTATCATTCAGTGATTTCCTCTGACTTGAAAATGTGTCATATGATGGTTTACATGCAATTTTGAATAAATCACTGAATGAAATTTTTTTTTTGTATGTTCATGTGTCCAGCTGACGTATAATCCACCACTGTACCGCCAGCTGACTTTTTTTTTTCTTCAAATAGTTGCGTTAACTATTATTTAACAAATTTTCAGTTGGGAGGAAATGATCGAAATCAATTTTTTTTTTACGTGATTGAGAGGCTACCGCTGGCCCACCCACCCACGGAGTGGCAGCTGACGTTTACCATGCTGCATAATACAACTCTCTGAAGCATTTCACTAGTTATCGCTTCAGGGGAAATGACTGACAAAATATACTATCTGGCTCATGGACTATATGGCCCAAATCCCCCTAGCCTAGGCTGTGCCACAACAGTGGGAACATATGAGGCTACCAGAAAAAGAAACATCCTTGTAAATTATTATTTACAAATATCCTACAAGTACAGACTGCTTAGTGTGAGTTTAATTAATCCATAATACTACTGTTGTATTATGGATTAATTAAAATATAGAAATGAAACGGGACATATTGTACAGTTTATATAAAATGAAATATAACTAAATCAGAAAATTCATCAGTTTATCAGAAATCAGTTTTCATCAAAATCTACAAAACTTAGGTTGGACACTGTCAGAATATGCTTTTCAAGTTTGCAACCAGCTGGAAAGTTCCCAAAGAGGAGCATCTAAAATACCCTATGACCTAAGAAAAAAGCCCTATGAAGAATTACCAACATTCCACAAAAATTACCTACACTTAAAAACAGAAGAATGAGATAATGGATTAGGTTGCTGAATAGTTTTTTTTTTTTTTTTTTTTTTTTTTTATACCACTAAGGTGGCAAACAAGCCTACGGTCCGCCTGATGGTAAGCGGTCACCGTAGCCTATGGACGCTTGCAACACCAGGGGCATCACTCGCGCGTTGCCGACCCTTCAGAAATCTAATAACTAATAAAAAATAGTTCCCAAAGTTATCTTAAATATCCTATGGCCTACAAAAAAAAGTCCTATGAAGAATTTTTTAATACAACTAAGGTGGCAAACAAGCTTGCGGTCTGCCTGTAGAAAAGTGGTCACCGCAGCCTATGGATGCATGCAACAACTGAAGCATCACTTGCGCATTGCAAACCCTTCATAAGTCTAATAAGCCCATACTGTAGTTCTTAGAGAAAACCTTGGCAGGGAACTCATTCCACAACTTAAGCGACCATTTACATTAAATTTTTTCTGTAAATTCCCTACATTTAAAAACAGAAGAATGAGAGAAGGGATCTTATTAAGACACACAGAATACTAAGTAGAAGATACTATCTGCCCAATATTAGAGACATGTTTGGGGTTGGATTTGGGTTGCTTGGGAAAAAAGATTTCTCATCACGTGGACACAGCCTCACCCTAAAACACTAATTTTCCCTCGATCATTAGTAGCCTATCATTTTCTGAACAATCTTGTTAAAATGTGGAAAAAACTTCTGGAAAGTGTGTAATGACTCTTAATAGTTTAAAGAATTACAGCTGGGAGCTATGGATCCAAAAAACCCCCTGACTGAATCAGAAAAAGAAACTTTGAACTATAAATATGCCAAATATTAAGATTAGACCAGTGCAGTGATGAGGCCATATTAGCAAATTCATCATATCCATAATTAAATAGTAGTAATAATAATAAAATGTTCTTAAAATAGCTTTTAGTTGAAATAAGCAATAAAGCTACTTGGTAAAGCTGTCACTAAGAAAAATATGGTCCACAGTCTGACATAGTGTGTGCTGGTTGTGTTTGAAATAAATATTAATCACCGAAATATACACTGTCATCAGGTTATGGGCCTAGCCCAGCCAATTCATTTTTAAACCTAATACCATGGTTTTTATGACTTGAACAAATTTTATAATAATAAAAAATTTAATGTAGAATTAATTTTTATAATTATTTTATAATGTAATGTAATATATTTTTACGAAATATATGAATATAAATAAATAAATAAATAATAAATAACCATGGTTTTCTAGTGTATCAGAAAATAATTCTAAGCCCTATTCCTACCTCCTCACCCCTTACTTTAATACACCTGAATGTACAATTTAACTGCAAATTCTTACCCCTTTTTATCCTGATTGATGCATTTTTTATGGGAGTGGAGTCTGAGTAGAGGGGACATCCCCTCTTCCTGCCAAACTATTCTACAGCTGGAAACATAGTATGGGACATGACTCTCAGACACAGTTGACTTTGTCAATTTGGACAGTACATTTACTTGAAACTGTGCACATTTAAGGTGGTAAGGCAACGATGATCAGCATTTGGGATGTCCAAGAGAAATCTGGCTCCCTGAAAATTTTTTCTCACACACTCCTGCAGGTCCTGTACAGCATGCACTGTGTGCGAGACGCATCCTAAGTCATAATGACATTGTCTTTAGGGGTATTTACCATGTAAAGTGTATGATAGATGAAAAAGTCATAAAATTTATTTATGTACATACTTATATTAAGGTCCTTTAGAAATTATGGATAATAGTATGAAAGTAATCAAAGTCGAGTCGTTTATAGGCTTCAGTACCTGAGGCAGATATTGGCTTCTTTTGCTTTTATTTCTTTTGATATGTGAAATCTGTCTCTGACATTCATATATTTTGATTTTATTCTCGGTGGAAAACATTGGTATTGCAACCGTCGCCAATTTCAATAAATGGTCCTCACTATTACTTCCTACATGTTTCCCCGACAACAATGGAATGGAATGATTGAGGACAGATGTCCGAAAAGAACGTCCACAGTGTGCACACTGTTGTCGCCAACGGCAGCAGTTGCTGATGGACGCGTCCCAAAATTTATTTGCAACTTAAATATTTACCAACGTCTAAAAACACTTACCTTGTTGTTGACCCTGTTGAAGATTCCCACATTCATAAATAATTGTGTACGGTATCACAACCCCGTCGAAGTTCTAAGTAATAAATAGGTACACAAAACGAGACCTTTTGATCGAATAGATAACTTATGGTATCCCGGCGAAATATTAATAATAAAGGAGTAGGTAATATATTCCTAATACCAGAAAATTTAAGTATACATGTTTACCGTAATCTAGTATTTATTTACAATTCCTTTTTTTTGGTTCGATTTTTTCTTTTCAGGAAAGGCAAAAGGTTTTCCCATACAGCCAAGTCAGTAATCTTAATATATTTAATTCTACTGTACTCCTCCTAAACGTCTGGACCGATTTGAATGATTTTTTTGTATGCGTTTGGGTGGTGCCCTGGATGGTTTAGATTCACAAATTAGCCCGGCAAATGGCGCTGCAGTCGGTATCTGCCTGCCCGGTCAGCTAGTATATATATGTAGAAAATAAGTGCGGATTTAAACAATGGGGACGTGTTTTTGCCTGTTTATTTTTAAAATTAATCTAGTAAGATTCGACGAAAAATTTCAGCAGTGTTATGAAGACCTATGAAGAAGACTTATTAATGATGAATTGAAAACAATGAGCAAGTAACGGCGAACAAAGTTGATGATGAAGATGAAGATTTTTGGCGCTCTTATTCTCTGGCTATATGGATGAAATTTCAAACAGCTTTCTAGAGCTTCTTAAGAAGCCTAGACAACTTCAAAAAAAAAAAATGAAACGTAAATAATAACATAACCTTAATTGTGATAATGTTATTTTTAATTTGTGATGGATTATTATTTACAAAATCAACGAATTAGTAATATCACAATGGCTTCTGGTGTTAAAATCAATACATTGAAGGTAAAAAAAAATTTAAACAGCCAAGACTCTAGTATTTGGTTCACGTGTTTTAGTAAGAAATTAAGTTATCTTCATTACTTTAGTGAATTACTTGTTTATATAATTACAGGCCTATCACTATTACCTCTTTCCTCTCCAAGGTAATAGAGCATATGATCAACACACAGCTTCTAAGATACCTAGAAGAACACGAGGCTCAGCTTTAGAAAGAGGCCTCCTCGCTAGCTCGTTCAAACTTTAATGGCAGATAAATATAATCCCTGTGACCTCAAATCTGAAATTTCAGTTCACGGAAATGAATACTTTTTGAGTTATGAATTTTTGAAAATCGTTAAAAAGGTTAACGCAGGAGCCAAGCAAAGCAAGCTCCTGCCTTAGTCTTCGTGGTTATTTTTTTTATTTCTACCCAGTAATCTTGTCAGGGCATCCCAACGAAGCCGTTTTAGGTTAGAAGGTTAAGGCAGGAGCAAAGCGAAGCAAACTCCTACGGCTACGGTGACCGTTTACCATCTAGCGGACCGTATACTTATTTGCCACCTTAGTGGTATAAAAAAAAAAGGGGGTTGGTAAGAGGGGGAACTCCCCAACCCCCTTTTTTACATTTTAATAAACCACTAAGGGAATAGATATAAAAAATGGAGTAGTTAGGTAGGACCCTTTAAAGGTCCATATCTCCGAAACTATGAATTTCCGTGAGGGGGGACTGGTTGGGGGGACCACACTGTCCAAGGTCTCTGACTGGGGATGGGCAAACTTGTTTCGATTCAACCCTGCAAGATCACAAGTCTTTTCACCGCTAAGAAAACCCCTTTTACTGTAGTCCCACAATTCCAGAACACTCCCCTCTCCATCTCCAAGAGCATTGTTTTGTTTTGTTTATCAATACTGTAAGACATTGATTATTTCTAAGTGATCCAGTGATGATATAAACTGTCTTTTTTTTTTTTTTTTTAATTTTGCATTTAGATACTTTTTTATGCTGTGCTTGTGCATTTCATGTTTATAATCGAAAGTGTCCTTCTATGATAGGAAGGGGATTTTCCAATATTTTTAAGTAGACGCTGTAAGAGAAAGGGAGAAAAGAAATGCCCTTGCTGAGATTCTTGCTGGTTTTTCTCAGTATCAGGTCTCCCGCCCTATAGACTTACAAACCGATGGCAAAGTGACATTCATAAGTGCTCAATTATTGTAGCCTAAACTGAATAAATAATTTTGATTTTGATTTTTGATTGGATCCTTGGTGTTGACACCTCCGGCGATGCTCAGTTCCGAGATCATTTGCAAGACAAGGTGAAGGTGGCGTCCAAAAAACTATGTGTACTAAACAGAGTGAGGCAGTACTTCTCGTCGGGGCAGAGGTTGCTGCTTTACAAGTCGCAAGTTCAGCCCCATATGGAGTACTGTTGCCATCTCTAGGGGGGTGCACCCGGATACCAGCTTGGCCCTTTTGACTCAGTTCAACGGCAAATTCATTCTCACACTTTAGAACCGAAAAGGTCTTGTAGAGTGTGGTTTCAGAGAAACTACCTCCGAATGCTTGAGTTGTGAAATGAGCTAGCTCCCTGCCAAGGTTTTCTCTAAGGACTACAGTTCAACAAGTTCTTCAAGAAAGAAGTTATTGGATTTTTGAAGGGCCGGCAACGCCCCAGTGATATCCCTGGTGTTACAAGCGTCCATAGGCCATGGTGCCTGCCTACCATCAGGTGGACCGTGTGCTTGTTTGTCACCAAAAAAAGTTATCAAGATCGTGGAAAAAGGAAAGGTCTTTTGACAAAAAAGCTACAATGATAGTAAATTATAAAGCTGAATTCACTGCAAAAAAATCGAATAAAATTTACAAACTGGAAGTGGATTTACCTCATCATGCTTATATATCTGAAATGAATCATACTGACGAAAATATAGGCACACCAAATAACGCTTTTTTGGCGTGGGCGATTGGGGCATTTGAATTGCAAAGCATTGAATATTTTACGATACTAGTCAACTGGTATAGATGATTTCAAAACAAAACAGAAAAGTTTTTGTTTATTTGAAGAACAAAAGCTACTTTCCAAATATATTTCTTGAATTCAAAACTGTTGAAAATGAGAAAGAAAGATAAAATCAATACGGTCAGACAACGGTGGAGAATACTTTATTTCTGTTTGTCTAGGTGTTTTAAAAAGGTCTTGAAGAAATTATGAGAAGACTGCGATAAACAACAATAGAATTATCATTAAAGCAAGATGTATGTTAATTAAGTTCAAACTTGCAAAAAAATTTTGGGCTCAAGAAGCTCATAGTGAAACTTAACTTTATTATCATTCTTATTTGGTATGAATGTTAAAGGAAAAACTACTAAAAAGATATAGTTTATGAATTTTCGGTTGTAAACCATTAGTACACATTCCCACGGAGAAGAGACTTAAGTGAAATCTAAAACAGAAGAGTTAATATTTTTGGGATATGATGAACGCAATAATATCTAACAATATAACAGTACAGAGATGCAGGTTTTTTTAAATGAATTAACTAAAAGTGAAATAAATTATTTAATTACTGATCATAATATTAATATCATACAAACTTTACATGCATCAGTCTCTTACAATATATGACAGTGTAACAGTATGGATGTAGATGTAGCTAATGTGACTTCAAATTATATGAGTAGTGAGTAAGACAATAGTTTTGAAGAAATAGATGAAGTTGATCACACTACAACAATTAATGAAGTAAAAGAAAATGCAGGTGTGTCAACATCAAGAAATGAAATGAATATGATGTTCAAGGTGAGGAAAAAGATCAATTCAATTAAGATTAATTTTTGAACTACGGGTTCTGGGTAGCTACGTAAGTTTGCAGCTAAAGCCAAAGAAGGAATCTTTATCGGATACTCTGATGAAGTTAAAGGATTCCGTATATACCTAAAGAAAAAAAGATTCAGGTAAGCAGAGACATAAGACTCTTAGATAAAATGTATTAAGATGATGAATGTGATAACAGAACAAACTAATACAACAAAAACGTATATCGAAGTTGGTTCATATTATGAAAAATCAAAGAAATATATTATGAAAATGAAAACATGAAAAATTATGATCATCATCATCTGATCATGGGAACATGGTGATGATTTTAAAGATTGCTGAGATAATCCAGAGCCAACTGACAATCATGATGAATATATCGAACCTGAACCAGAGATGCAAGACGACAATAATAAAATTAAGTGCTAAAAAGTTATTCTCCCTTTTTTTTTCCTTCTTGAAATAAAATAACAATTAATTAAGTGGTTTAAGAGGCGCGTTGGTCAGAGGTAAGGAGACACAAAATTTACAACTTTAGAAGCAAATAAGTCGCAAAATATACTATAGCAGGTAAAGAATAGATAAGGAGTATCCTGTTACCGAATGCATTGCCTAGGTGCTTGTAGATAGAGAGTTAGGTAGAGTAGGTTCAGAGGCAACTAAAGAAAATACTTTTCAAGGGTAAGGCAGGTTATAATGTATACTCTTTCATGTTTAAATAACAATATTTAATGGTTAGTAGAAACCTAATCACATAAGGTAATTCTTAACCCTTAATTCCTTGCAGCCTTCATACGTCCCCACTGTTGGGGCACGGCCTACCCTCATAAGCGAGGGTGATTTGGGCCATAGTCCACACACGGGCCCAGTGCGGATTGTGGACTTCACATAGGTCTTTTTTTTTTTGACGTATGCAGGTTTCCTCACGATGCTTTCCTTCACCGAAGAGCCAGTGGTGTAAATAAATAAATCAGTGTACTTGAGAAATTTAGAAAAGACTCATTGCCCGGGGTTCGAACCTCCGCCACTTGGGACGTGAAGTGAAATTCAAAACCCTCGGCCACCGCCGACTTTTATAAATATAAATAATACCTTTTTATTTTACAATAGTAGAGAACTACCTAACTATCAGAAAGATAGAAAACCGTAAGCCTGCCTACACAGATTTCTAAGCGGTTTTCAAGAATATATTGAAGATAGAAATACAAAAAGTTTCTTCGGCCTAGAGCCCGATCAGCAATCTTCCACGTCGATCACACCCCGCAGGTCTCCGCCGCCAAAGTAGACAGACGCGGACGGGATTGATTGTAGGTGACCTAACGACGTGTAGTGAGTAGTGAACGTGTAAAGCCTTAGGCTTTAGTAATCCGGCAGAATGCTATGCCGCACGTGGCTGTCACGATGCTAAGCAGCACGTGGCAGAAGTAAGCCCAGTAGCCACGGTGATAAGCGGTGCTCAGGCTGAAGCACGGCCACCGTACAGGCCGAGGATTTGGAGTAAAGAGTACTACAGGCAGGCCGATGATTTGGAGTATAGAGCACTCCAGGCCTCCATCAGTGCTGACGTCGCTAGCAGGCAGATGCGCACCGGCCCTCGCAGTAGTAGAGAGTAGCAGCCTTCTCTCAGACTTCAGTCACGGCACAGAGCCGAAAGGTAATGGTATAGCCGTTACTAAAAACCGTTGTGCTACATGTAAATAAAATGCATAGTTAGTAATTACCTACAAACGATCACAATACAATAAGAAGAGAAAAGAAAAACTATAATACCTAGTAGAGTACACGCCGATTTTAACAAGTAACTATGTTTCAGTTTACTGAGCTGTAGACATGGCTAGAATATAAGGGCTACATTATCGCCGATAAAATTGACTACGGGGCCCTAAAAATGAAAATGGTATAATAGTAGTTATTATTACTCTTGCTTATTATTAGTACTCTTGCTTGTTATATTGCCCTATTTCCGCAAACTGGAGGCGGAGTGAGGTGCAGGCGGTTGCAGGTCGGATGGAGGTGTCGGGTTTTCTTTCGAAGATAAGTCCAGATGATGCTAACAAACACACATGAATTAAAACAGCAGATTCAGTATTGGTATTCGGAAGTCAGCGGAGCACAATATTATAACACGCGCGCGGATCGGGTTCGGATGCTGCCTATGGGCGTCGGGATGCCTAACGGCGGACGGGGCGCTCTCTTCGGTGAGCGTGGTAAGACTATTGTCTTCAGCGGGCGTAGTGTGGTATCACTGACAATTCAGTTGTCGCATCGGCGAGCTCGGTAATAATGTCGGTGTTGCAGCGGGCGGCATACAAGGCGCTGAGCAATCCTTTCCAATGAATGTGTCTTTGTTAAGGTCACGTAGTCATGTGCTGGAGGTTCTGTATAATTATGTTAGTTATTACGTACGGTCGGTAGTCGGGTGTAGGGAATTTATTTATATATATAAAACATATGCGAGCAAATTCGAGGGACGAATTTTAGCGAACATGCCCACTGCTAACTTGACCCACAAAAATGTATGCGCCTGCAACGTAAAGCAGGCAAGGAATTCATCTCCACACCTTAAGAGAATACGATTCGTGGCGCCTCGCAGTTTGCTTCATACAAAATAATTTTCTACTTATTTTTTACACTTACTAATCAAACATTCTAGGTCTGCAGTGTGCCACTTTCTTGTTAAAAAGTATACGTTAATAGTTAAAGAGGATTCTAGTTTTTCATACAAATGGTCTTAATTAAGATTTTCAGTCAGTAAGATCATTTTTCAGGATTTTGGAAAACCATAGACATAGACATTCGGCTTGAGACCATGATTACTAAATTTCACAGTGTTTGATGAGTAAATATCAAAAATAAATGGAAAATTCGTTTGTATAAAGCACGCTTCGAGGCGCCGCTTAGGTTGTGAAATGAGCTCCCTGCCAAAGTTTTTTAAGGACTACAGTATATGGGGTTCTTCAAGAAGGAAGTTATTATATTTCTAAAAGATCTGCAACGCGCGAGTGACGCCCCTGGTGTTGCAAGCATCCATAGGTTGCGGTAACCGCTTACCATCAACCGGACCGTTAGCTTGTTTGCCACCTTTGTGGTATAAAAAAAATTAAAAAATAGGCATTGATGCAAGAAAAAATATTTTGTTTCAGAGAAAGAAACCTATTGCAGAATTTGCTGCAGACAGCATAGATAACACAGCGCCTGTTTGGAAGCTTTTAGATGATTTGCAACATAAGAATAACAAAGCTTATGAATTCTACTGTCAAACTATTAGGCAAAGACGTACAACGAAGAAAAACTTACAAAATTTGCATTATGTCTTACCTGGACATCCTCTGAACGAGTTTGGTGATGACTGGGACGGTGATGTTAACAGTGGATATTTCGAAGAGTTTACATATAAAAGCACAAAGCCTAAAATTATAACACCATTAAATAATTTAACAAAACTAGATCCAGTTGCAGATCTCATAAAATTAAAAACTGATTGGCAAAACACTAACCGTACTATCCGATCAGCAGCTGGTTTGTATTACAATTAACTTTTTTTAATTAATTACAGAAAATATCAGAATACAAAATCCTACACCCCAGAAAATAAATCATTGGTCCGCCACTTCACCGGTTTTTCAAGCTTTAGTTTTGGTTAAGTGTAAATCTTGCTTGTAAATTGAAGCCCAGTTGTCAGGAAAAGATAAAACTTGGTTATCACAATGACTATGCAACATAGTATCTTAACTTCTACATTAATGTATGAAGAGAGAGAGAGAGAGAGAGAGCGGAGCTTGTAAGTTTGTTTATACATACGTGGAGGGTAACATCTGGAGCCACTTTGTTTATTTTTTTAAAAGTCAAGTCTCCTAGCGAGACTATTCGCGATGACTAGAGAACAGCTTATACACGTGGCTTAGTAGCGATATCGGTCGGTAGTTCTTAAGATTAATGTATTCTTTCTTGAAGAACAATACTATTACGCTACCCTACCACGCCTCCAGTGAAGAGCTTTACTAACTCTATAAACACTGGATTTCCGCAAACTTTATGCTCAGTCGTAATGGCGTTAATTCCCGGAGCTTTGTTGTTTTTAAGAAGTTACTGAGCCACCCTCATTTTGCTTTGGCTAACGTACAGAATATCAAGTTCTGAAGTAGCGCGTTAGTTTGACTCTTAGATTATCGGTTCCATAGGATACACAGACTTTGCCGCGTGTGTTTGATACAGTTTTCCATAGATTTTTCCACTTTTGCCGAAAATTTCTGGTCTGATAAGTAAATATACATACTAAACAGCTATTAATCCTGTTTTTATTTCAGTTTACAGCAATTTAATCGAAAAGTATGAAAGTCTAAACGAAGACGTGGTCCATTGCCCTAAGCATTTTGTAGACATTGCCGCTCACCTGGACAGTGACCCTGACCCTCACTTTGACAGTTACTACAACTGGTACTACACAGGCAGTGGGAATATGCAGCTTGTATGTGTAAACTGGGCTGATTATATTTTACACTCTGAATTTAATTTTTTGTGTAAGTTTTGAATTGTATCTAATTTTAAATGTCTAGTTCTTTACATGTAGGTTTACTTAGGAACATTCTTCTAGCTGAAGGAGGCAGCTGCCTTTCTCTTATCTTAATACTAATAAACGAAGCAATGCGGTAAATAAAAAGTTAAACAAAAGTTTATATTAAATCATAATTGGTGTAATTAAATAAAAATATATGTACATGTTTAATTATTGGTAAGATATCAATAAAATATTTTTTTTTTTCAGATCTGTCTAGATTAAACAGGGATAATATGACTATAAAGCATGCATCTGGACCTAAATTTGACTCTGAGGAAAACAATAATATATTAGAAACCATCTGTTCAAAACACAATATTGTTGCTTTGAGAACCAAGCATAAAGTATTTATATTAAAAATCGTTGATTCAGATAGCGAAAGTGAAATTCACATCGATAAAATAAAAGTAACTGAATCTGAGATACCATTCACTGGTATATCTTTCGATGAATTCCATAATAATATTTTATATATTACTACTTTAGACAGCAAATTATGTATTGTCAATATAGATAGAATGAAAGGACGAAGCGTGACAATGAAACGGAAAGTTAGATCTTTAGTTGACAATTGGAACAGTGTCTTTGGTTCAGAAAGAACATACTTTACTCAAGTAGCTAAAGATTCAGTTACAATTTATGATAAACGGTCTAATGATAGTATTTGTATGTGGGGGGAATTTAAAAGTGTATCAGATGACGTCAGTTGTAATGATATTCACGTAGCAAAACAAATGGAAGGCACTCCATCTATGTACATTGGCACAGATCACCATTTGTTCCTTATGGATCTACGGTGGTATTCAAATCGCAAGCCCAAAGTTGTTCAAAGGTGGACTCACGGTATGCAGTGTGTTCCCACTTACATATCAACTTGTAACTTTCGATTTAATGAGGAACTAATTTGCTTGGCCAGTCAGTGGTGTGAAGATATGTGTGTTGTTAAAAATCAAATATTTACATCAGACAAAAGTTTTCAATTGAGTGGAGCTATGATACCTTATCGTCCTCCTAGCATATTAAAAACTTTAGACGAAGCCAAACAGAAGTTACTATGTGTTGATATTTACAACCCTATAGATAGTAGACTATGTACAAGCATAACTGGCAATGTTGTATTCGAACATGGTGAAAAATACTTCATATTAATGCAGAATGCCCTTGGAGATATATCTAGTCATTGTTTACATCCAGACCATATGGAAATATTTTTAGAAGATGATAGTGCTGAAGAACTACACGCTTGGAGTAAAAACTACAAAAATGTTAAGAAAAATGTTGAAATATCGTCTATTGTAGATATATCAAAGATTTGGAGATTACTAAGGAATGTACCTGAAGATCATAAGATTGGTGAAGGTAAATATGAGTTCAGAAGGAAAACTAAGTTTAATGAGCAAGAAATATTTGACGCATTTGAAAATGAAGAAATTGACAGTGGATTGTTAGATGAATGGGTGGAAAATACGAAAGAGGCTGCTATGGAGCAGTCATCTTTAGCTTTAAATTTACATTTCTCAGACAGTGAATGAATAAAACAGTGATTTTATTTATAAATATGTTTATTTCCTATCTAGTGACTAAACTCATACTTACATCACTCCGCACAATCATACATATGTACATACACAAAATATTAAAATTACACGTAATCGCAACATACCTAACACAAAAAAATCTTAAGTATCTTCCTGGTATTTAATTTGTTTAATTTTTCAGGATACTATCACAAAATTATGATTCAGTCAATAGCTTGTGTTTTCCTGTATCACACAACAAAAATTTCTTTACATGAGGCAAAAACAACAGGCGTAACTAAGGCGTGTAACTGTAAAGGGCACCAGACAACGGATACAAATACTTACATATATAATTTGATATAAGTATTTGTAAATACATACATATAGTATATATAAAACAAGGTTTTAGAAAGAAATATCTGGACCTCTTTGACCCGATATACCTTTAACGAAGGCCTAAATCTTTGCAGTGGGATAAATTTATAAAGATGGCAACTTAAATCGCTCAATAATATTTATTGTAATTTGAGACGTAGTATCAATACTAAGTTCAAATTGTATAATACCAAAGAATTTGATATCCGATCTTTATTCACCCTTCTTAAATCTGTTAGCTTTTGACCTTATTTATTGCCAGACACACACAGACCATGTTTCTCACATTAGATCTAATGTTAAAAGTTAAGTATATTTAGTTATAGGGCAGTTAAGAATGTCACTTGCAACATACAAAATACTTGCAATGTGCAAACTTATGTTTATTCATTAGGAGATCCTTTTTTTTTAATATGGTCATACTTTATAAAAGGTCAACCAAAATAAAAAATAGGAACATTAACATACTAATACCATTTTCGAAGTTCGAAAAAGCAGTCAAACTGAAAACCATATCGTTTTAAAAAATAAATTGCAGTTGAATTTACGTAAATCCAGATTATTTCCTACATAAAAAACGACTACAGCTATAAATCCAGCTTTACAGTGACCGGGTTATACAAATATTATTTTTCTACTTTTCTTCTATACACATTCGCAAAGGCAAAACGTGAGTTTTTAATTACCATCGTTCTCGGTCAAAACAAACCCACCTCAAACTGTTGACTTACATACTGAGACAGAGGCATTATCACAAATTCTAAGTTCTAGCGGCGAGTGAATGACCTCAGCCAGTTTCTGGTCAGCGGAGTGTCTTCTCCCTTGTTTTCTTTCTCTTTTTTCTCCATCTGTTCCATTAGTTTGCGTTGGTTCTCTCTAAAGGCTGCTATGGGGTCGTCGAACTGACTGTAGTATGTAAGAACGTCGCGAACGTCGGCCACGTTTGACATCGCTATCGCTGTAAATTGGAAAAATATTATTGAAGCTAGCTGTACAGTACCAAAACCGTAGCTCCCTTCCTGACAACCGCATATCGGTAACGCTATTACAAAGGGAAATGTACATTAAAAGGGCTACCTCAAAAAAAAGTGGGACCTTACTACTTCTTATTAACCTGTATAGGTACTACAGACTTATTGTTTCATCTCTAGGTACCATTGGATCAAAATCACTCGATAGTTTTCATTATCAAAGTAAGCCTTGTTTTTTACAATCTTCGTTAGCATTGCAAAACGTCTACAAGTAACTTATATTTTATAGTAAAGATAATGAGTAGAGGCGAAGGTGGTAATGTGGCACCTGTATTAACATCGGCCCCTTTTCAATATTTATAATTTAGAAACATTCCACCTAGTATATATTTGGTGTAATGTGCAGTTTGTAAGGCAGTTTCGATTTAGCACCCAACAAATCCGTGGTAAGGCGTTATGTTCTTTTATTATTCGACCCAGCTACTTAGTGAACATGCAACTGCCCAAATTTCAAATTGTGTGTTTTATTCCCACTAAAAGTTCTAGTTTTCAGATTCTTGCTATGTTAGATATTTATTAATACTTTTATTAATTTCTGGCTTACTTCCGAAAAAATATAAACAAAATTGAAGTATTTTGAATAAAACTACTGTATAAATTAAAAATATTTGTGGAATGATTATGTAATTAGAAACACTCCATAATGATAAAACAGCTCTTGAAGCTGTGCTGTTGTACCCTTAACCTAGTAGGCGAGGAGCCAGCAATCCTGAAAGACCCGTCATCGCGGATTCTAAAATTTTTAATGAAAATTTATAGTTTATACTCACACGTATAAAATGCGCTTGGTCGGCTTGGATTTTATTAGCCGGTAATGATTTAAATAAATTATATATGGTTAAATTCATTAAATGTTTTACCATCATCGTGGATTTTAATTTTCCTATGGGTGATTTTGTGCAAAATGTTGTACTTAATTAGAAAAAAATCGGTCGACCTACATTTTTTAGCCGGAAAGGGTTCGCAACCCTATTTAAATGATATTAGAGGAGGTAAAATTTCTCCGTTATCACGGATTTCTTTTTTTTTTATTTTACGCGATTTAATATCAGATTTAAAAATATTTTGGTATGCCTGCTTAGAAATAGCCGGAAGAATCGCGCATACCAGTTTTTATTATTTCGCTAAGCATCATGCATTGTACTACTTTGAAGACTCTTTCTTTTGGAGTAATTTATTTTTTCTACCTCTGATTTCTCTCTTAAATTTTGAATTTTATATAGATTAATATAGGAAAAAGTAAATGTAGGAAAATTTATTTAAAAAAAATTATTTACGAATTTATTCAAAAATGTATTTAAAGGAAATGTAGGTAAATTTTAATTTTAGTTGATTGTATAATAAATTAAGGTTGATACAAAGATTACGTTTAATTTTATTTTATTTATTAATAATCATTTACATCGTTATCATCCATATTAAAACTTCTTTCTTCTTCTGATGATTCTTCACCTTCTTCATCTTGTTGGCAAATTAAAACTTCTTCAACTTTTAACAGCGCCGATGGGCCAATATAGCACAATGGTTTAAGTTTACTGGATTCATTTAATTGCCATCCACATTCCGTTGGTTCGTATAAAATACAAATAGCTTCAGTAGCATTTTGCCACATAGAGTTTACAAACATAGTGCGTAAAATTTTTTGCATTAATGTTTTCCAACATGGAGGAATATTACTTGAATTGAAAATTATTATACCTTTATAAAATTCTTTTTTGTCACATGTACTTGAAATTTTTTTTAAATATAATTCAAATCTTGCAGCATTCACGTCATTATTGGTTATTTTATACATCTCATTTGTAAACCTTTGTACTGAATCTGTAATTTGTTTATTATTTATGTCTTCTGGATTCGTCAAATGCTCAAACATATTTTGGTATTCTTCATTTTGTAAGCAGGCGTAAGCCAAGATATAAATAAAAATAAAAAAAGAAATGCGTGATAACGGAGAAATTTTACCCCCTCTAATATCATTTAAATAGGGTTGCGAACCCTTTCCGGCTAAAAAATGTTGGTCGGCCGATGTTTTTCTAATTAAGTACAACATTTTGCACAAAATCACCCATAGGCAAATTAAAATCCACGATGATGGTAAAACATTTAATGAATTTAACCATATATAATTTATTTAAATCATTACCGGCTAATAAAATCCAAGCCGACCAAGCGCATTTTATACCTGTGAGTATAAACTATAAATTTTCATAAAAAATTTTAGAATCCGCGATGACGGGTCTTTCAGGATTGCTGCCTCCCGGACTATAGGATTCCATGCCAACGGTTCGCGCGGAATAGTAGACAGCAAGTGCTGTGATTAGCTGCCACCTTTGTAACTCTATGACTCGAAATGCTTGCATAGAAAACCATATTTACACAATTAATAGTTTTTTAGCGGCAAATTATAAATGGTTTTTTTTCTGTCGCTTTCACTCAAATCACGCTCACGCATGAGACCTCTGTGCGATAAAACTATTATTTTCCCTGAGGTTATTTATAGACCCAACTAAGATTTCTACTGCAGACATACAATATAACATACGCAAAAAACGTAAATGGTAAAAAAATATAGCCTCACTTTGTCGGCTCAAGGTCACTACAACCTTAGCCAGTCAAGTGCAATACTTTTCTAGTGTAACAGATAAACTATACAAGTATGTATGTATGTACTAACTCTGCAGCAGGTTGGCGAGGTCCAGCAGTGCGGTGTCGTCGTCGGCTCCCTTCCATTTCTTGAGCACGAGCGAATTCTGCGGATGGAACTTTGTCGCCGTCTTATTCCAGTCCACCACTATCACCTAATAAACATACAAATTTACGCACACAATTATTAATGATTAGACATGACAACTATGGCTACTTACGAATATCCAGTTATAGTAACTGGTGAATCGATGGGTTACACCTTGCTCTTACATCTACTTTCTCTACCTTTTCTCTTTCCCGTCAATCAGTCTGTAGCAGGATACGCATAAGTAAATACTTATTGGAGTTAATATTCCATTTTTATTTCAAAATGACTAATCAATATTTAAATAACGGACTTGTGGAAATGGTGTGTTTATACTCCATAAGTGATGACAGTTTACGCGGTGTAGTATAGTTGTTTGTGGAGATGTTTCCGGATCAGCCAAGACGAACACAGGATACAATGCTGGCTGCAACTCAAAAGCTGCGTCACCATCGTGTTTCACGTGCCTTGGCACGCTCAATAGTCTGGTCAACATGTACCTTTTTGGGTGAAATTTTTGTATAGTCTCCGAAAATTACGATCAAGGTGTCATTCGATTCGGAATATTATGTAGAAAGTTTAAGAAAAAGTTCCAAAAGGGGCCGATGAAAATTGCAAAAGTTATAAACAATTAAAAAAAAAAAAAGTAGGGGTTTGGTTTTTTTTGAATATCTCAAAAACTATCAAAGATATTCGAAATTTGAAAAAAGATCTGAAAAGAGGAGGAAATTTCCTAAAAAAAAATCTTACCTCCTGGAACTGTATCTTTAATATTTATAATTTTTACGGAGCCATGAAAATAGCGCTAAAAGCGGGTAGTCTTGCTTCCGCTCGCGATTTGTCATTCGGACACGGTAACAATAAAAATCATTTTTACATATTAAATATGAATATTAAGGAATAAAAAAATTTGAGTACTATTGGGATATATAAATGAACACTAATCCGTAGGCGAAAAATTTTTATCCCCATTTTTCCATTAGTTATGCATTAGTTAATTAACTACTTTTTCTGAATAGAATGTTAACAGAAAAAGCTGATTATTATTAAACTACAACCCTAGGATTTTTTTCACTTCGTGGAGTTATTCTTGAAAGGCATTTAAATAGATTTCCGTTTGAAAAATTTGAAAATGTTAATTTTCCACTTTTTTATTAACAATCGAAAACATTAAAAAATTAAAAACTGCATAAAATTTATTAAAAAAATTTTGTTTTCAAATATTTCAAATTTTATGATTTCTAACGGTTAAAAGTTACATGAAAATATTATTTTTTAATTTTTTACCGCGATTGTTTAAATAATTGTTATAAACAAATGCATTGTTTATAAGATAATCAACAATTTTTTTTTCCTCATCTACTTGTCGATAAAAATTATGATTTTTAAGAAAAAAATTATTCCTTAAAAAAAATTATTTATTGCTATAAAATGCATTTCTTAATTAACAATCGTTTTTTACCACTAAATATAAATATTAAGGAACCATTTTTTCTCTAAAAATCATAAATACTATTGTTCTTAAATATTCTGGAAAAAAAATTTTTTTTTTTCATTTTTTATTTGTTTATTTAATAAACAATTTGTTATAAACAAATTGATTTTCTTACTTTATTTTTTTTTTTAATTCGTAATTTAATTATAAAAACAGCTATGTATAATTTTTTATGAAAAAATTTTTTTATCTATTTTTTATATAACTTTTAATATTTTTATGTCCTAAAATTTGCCTTTTTATCTCGCTCTTTTTCTTTTATAACTGGTATAACTTTTAAACTATTATAAATACGACAATTATACTTCAAGTCGTTTTTATTCACTATAAATTTAAGAACAATTTAAGCTTTTAACTTCAGCTCTAGCTCTATTATTTATGTTAATTATTGACAATTGTTTTATTTATGCAGTTTTTAATTTTTTAATGTTTTCGATTGTTAATAAAAAAGTGGAAAATTAACATTTTTAATTTTTTCCAACGGAGATCTATTTAAATGCCTTTTAAGAATAACTCCACTAAGTGAAAAAAAACCTAGGGTTGTAGTTTAATAATAATCAGCTTTTTCTGTTAACATTCTATTCAGAAAAAGTAGTTAATTAATTAATGCATAACTAATGGAAAAATGGGGATAAAAATTTTTCGCCTACGGATTAGTGTTCATTTATATATCCCAATAGTACTAAAATTTTTTTATTCCTTAATATTCATATTTAATATGTTAAAATGATTTTTATTGTTACCGTGTCCGAATGACAAATCGCGAGCGGAAGCAAGACTACCCGCTTTTAGCGCTATTTTCAGGGCTCCGTAAAAATTATAAATATTAAAGATACAGTTCCAGGAGGCAGCATTTTTTTTTAGGAAATTTCCTCCTCTTTTCAGATCTTTTTTCAAATTTTAAATATCTTTGATAGTTTTTGAGATATTCAAAAAAAACCAAACACCTACTTTTTTTTTTTTTAATTGTTTATAACTTTTGCAATTTTCATCGGCCCCTTTTGGAACTTTTTCTTAAACTTTCTACATAATATTCCGAATCGAATGACACCTTGATCGTAATTTTGGGAGACTATACAAAAATTTCACCCAAAAAGGTACATGTTGACCAGACTACAAAGCCAGGGGTGTAAGACTGTCGGTGGAATTACAGGAGGATATTCTAGCGTACTTCAAGAGGGAACCACGTTCAAGTACGCAAGAAGCCGGCACGTACTTGAATTTGTATCACACTACTGTATGGCGGCTGCTGAAAAGGGAACAACAGCACCCATTTCACTTTGAACAGTATCTACGCGTAACGTAAGTAAGTAGGTACCTACTAGTTATTTTAATGCTAACATTTTTACATTGTTACTTCTTTCTTTCTACAACCTTACTCGGTTACACCTAAAATGGTCAGGGACTAGGTACCTATGTCTAGCTGTGAACAATTTTACTTGTGTGCATGTAATTTTGTTTCAAGCGGTGAAAGTACTAATGTTGGACGGGATATGTACGAGTAGGTACACTACTTATTTAGTACCTATCGTCATTATTTGCCACAAAAACTTAATTTTGTAAATCTATAAGTTAACTGTTCTACGAAGTTTACCAAGCCAAAAATCAATATTTTTTTATTTTATTATTTATAAAATAATTTGATCTAACTCTCTCTCAGCTGGTACTTTCTCCAACGAGAATACCAGATATAGAGGACCACACGAGCTCCTTACTGGACCTTCTGCTGACTACCAAACTGCGTATGAAGTTTGGACCACGGCTCGTTCTAATAAGGATCCGAATAATTCTGAGTTAAAACGCAAATTAAATGCTGCCTCGAGGTTCAGTAAGAAAGCAACTGTCAGAGCAAAATTCCAATTCATCGGCAAATTAGGTGGGCGACTTGCGAGCTATCCTTCTAGGAGTCGTGTTTTCTGGTCGCTTGCTAAAGCTGCCTAGGGGAACTTCTGCCAGTTACCACCACTGCGAAAGACCGATGGTGACTTGGCCCATAGTGCTAAAGAGAAAGCCGATCTATTGGGCAGTCTCTTTGCCTCCAACTCGAATATGAACGACGAAGGCGCTGTAACACCTACTTTACCGTGGTGCGGTAAGACCATGCCGGAAATCTCTATAATACAGCGAGAGGTCCGGCGGGCGTTGCTTTCCCTAGACGTTCATAAGTCGATTGAGCCAGACGGTATACCAGCAGTGGTGCTTCAGCAGTGTACTCCTGAGTTATGTCCTGTACTCACGCGCCTCTTCGCGCTTTCCTACCAAACTAGGCAATTTCCGTCTTCATGGAAGACTGCGAATGTGCGCACCCAGCCAAAAAGGGCGATAGATCAGATCCATCGAATTTCAGGCCCATCGCTATTACCTCTCTCCTCTAAGGTGATGGAGCGTGTGATCAACATACAGCTTCTAGGTTACCTAGAAGAACACGACCTGGTCAGGCTTCGCCACGGTCGCTCGACTGGTGACCTAGTATATCTCACACACCGATGGTAATAGCTGAGTCAGGGGGAGGCATTGGCATGTAGCCTGGACATTAATGCTGGTTTCCCGCAAAGCTCTGTGCTGTCTCCTACGCTGTTTCTACTGCACATCAATGATATGTTGGACATCAATAACATACATTGCTATGCAGATGACAGTACTGGAGACGCTTATTACACGGGCCGTGCAAGCATCCCTCGTTCCGTTGTGGAGGAAAAACGTGAAGAACTTGTGTCTCAAATCGAGATCGGTCTGTCCAAGGTCTCTGACTGGGGACGGGAAAACTTGGTCCGATTCAACCCTTCAAAGACACAAGTCTGCGCGTTCACCGCTAAGAAAAACTATTCACTGTGTCATGTCCCACAATTCCAGAACACTTCCCTCTCCATCCCCAAGAGCATTGGGATCCTTGGTGTTGACATCTCCAGCGATGTTCAGTTTCAAGATCATTTGCTAGACAAGGTAAAGCTGGCGTCCAAAAAACTTGGTGTACTCAACAGAGCGAAGCAGTACTTCACGTCGGAACAAAGGTTGCTGCTTTACAAGTCGTACGTCCGGCCCCATATGGAGTACTGCTTCCATCTCTGCGCAGGTGCACCCGGATACCAGCTTGGCCCTTTTGACTCGGTTCAACGACGGGCTGTGAGAATTGTCGACGATCCCAAACTCACTTGCGGTATCGAGAGTACTTAAGTCTGAGGAGAGACTTTGCCTCCCTGTGTGTGTTCTACCGCTTGTACAATGGGTTGTGTTCTAAGGAATTGTTCGAAATGATGCCCTCGGCTTCTTTCTACCATAGCACCACTCGACATCGGCAGGGAATTAATTCTCACTCTTTAGAACCGAAATGGTCGCGTACAGTGCGGTTTCAGAGAAACTTCCTCCCGCGAACGCTTGGGTTGTGGAATGAACTCCATGCCAAGGTTTTCTCTAAGGACTACAGTATGGGGTTCTTCAAAAAAGAAGTTATTAGATTTCTGAAGGGTCGGCAACGCGCGAGTGATGCCCCTAGTGTTGCAAGCGTCCATAGGCTACGGTGACCACTTACCTTAGAGGTATTAAAAAAAAAAATTGAAAATTTTAATACAATTCCGTATATTATTCACTAATGGGTTCTGAAATGCGGCGAAGATATTGTAGTAGCATAGATTACATACATGGCCGTGTTTGGAGGGGAAAGTGCCCTAAATATTTATGATATGAAATTTTTAGCATTGACCCAACAAAATATAAACTAGTTTCTGACAGCGGCTCTACTTGCGCTTAACCGCGCCGTATTGTTGGGCCGTATGTGAACTATTGTCCAAATCGCCTGGGTAGGTCATGCCCCAGCAGTAAGGACGCACAAGGCTGATAAGATAGATATAGCAAGCTCGGTGAGGGCAGACCGTGCCCCAACAGTGGGGACTTCTGAGGCTGGTAAGGATAGCAAGCTATAGCTGTAGCTATAGTACGTAAACGTATTTCTCTGGAAACTTTTAAATTTTCCAGGATAATATAAAAGTAGCCTATGTCCCTCTTTGTCTCGTCACCTTTCTCTGTCCCAAATTTCAGCTCAAGTGGATGCTCCGTTGCGACGTTATGAAAGTACAAACAATCTAACAAACTCACTTTTGCATTTGTAACAGAATGGATAATACAAACACTAGCTTTTACCCGCGGTTCCACCCGGCCTGAATTCGGTTATCAGTAGGATTTCAACGGCAACTCCTGTTATACAAAAAAGACCGACTCACACTTAATGTTCTTTCTCGGGACTCTAACTATCTGCATGCCAAATTTCATTTACATCGGTAAAGCAGTTTAACATTAATTTAAAAAAAATCTGCATAATTTAAAATGCACTAGTAGCTGGCGGATGACTCACCTTCGACAGATCCCTATTTAACCCATCTAAGTTTTTTACATGAACTCCATCGATGAAATGCGTAGAGTCTCGGAACAGTCTGTATGCAATCAGTTTATTTTCGGGGTCGAGCTTGTCAATGACCGGCCAGATCATGAACGCGTTCTCCGAGGTAAAGATAATCACTTCGTAGTCAGAATTTGCAACTGTTTGGAGAAACTGATCGACCCCAGGGCGCTTCTTAAACCTGAAAAGTATGTCCAAATTATTTACCCACTGATTTAGTAATTTCATTATACGGCGCTTTTACAGGTACAATGGGGTGAGAGAGTCAAACTCTGAGGTACTGAGGTGAGTCACAAATCAATCTAATCAGAGTTCATAGTTATCGGTTATGAATGATAGTAAAATATATAAGTTGGTGGAATTCTTAAGTTTCCGTTCTTTAAAAGGACAAAAGGAACTCCTATAGGGTCACTTTCTTGTCCGTCTGTCTGTCTGTCAATATAAGATTCTAACCTGTACGATCCCTTCAAGTAACGCAATAAATGTCATTTTGAGGGGTCCGTACCCAAAGGGTAATTAGTGGAACCCTATTACTAAGACTTTGCTGTCCGTCCGTCCGTCTGGCACCAGGCTGTATCTTATGAACCGTGATAGTTAGATAGTTGAAATTTTCACAGAAGATATATTTATGTTGCCGCTATAACAACTCGCGAGTGTTGCCGAGGCGAGCGGTGCAAGCGGGATCTCTCTCCACACGCTCATCTTGCTCAGTTTACGTCAAAACTTAGACGCGTTAAGGTCTTCGTCTTCCATGGTCTATACCAAAATTGAAAAAAAAACACGAATTTTCAATCACATCTTTTTAAAACAATCCTTTTAAACTCGCTCTGAACACTGAGCCCGATCGCGTGAAAAGCGAGCCGCACCCGCACTCGACACTTTGATGTAATAGGCGAGGCGAGTGGACACAAGTCGATCTGAGCCAACTCTATTCACTAGCCAGGACTCGCCACCACTCACGTGAAGTGCAGGCATAAGGATAGCAATACCTCCATCCGGTCTGGTAGGACCAGTCAGGGTGCACAAGCACGTCTGTAAACTCCAGCACGAGCGTGTACGTGGGCTGATACGGAGCGGGCAGTGGGTCCGGCAGCAACTTCTCACGAGACGGCTCTTTTATCATCTGTAATCATTCATCATTTGGAAATAAAAATAAAAAAAGTGTGTTTTTTTTAAACTATGTAAAATACATTTGTGTGTATGTAGATGACAAACTTGTAGATTAGATTTTGTTAGTGCACCTATTATTCAAAATAAGTGAATTCCAATCACTAGTGAGTAATTTTCCTTTATTATAAGTTAAATTATTTTTATTTAAAGCTTTAAAGAAAATAATGGCAAATAATATAATTCAAGTTATTAGTGCGTGTATGCGCACGAACGGCAAAGGATTTCATAAATAAGGATTTATTTAAGTTTATCAATAATAGATCACACACACTTTCGGGGGTTGTATTTTATCAGACCAAGGCACTAGCGTCTTTTCACGTCCACTTCCGTTGAGGTCAATTTTAACTATTTTTAAGGTAGTCACTTAAGTCTCTCACTAAAGTCACTTAAGCGACAAAACCTTAAAGGAATCCGACATAGTAAATCTTGTAAAATAAGAGTAAAATCAGTACCTTTTCGTAGAAAGTGAGTTCCTTCCAGGTGCGTCTGAGATACTGCAGCGCGATTGGCAAGTGAGAGAACTCATCTTCTAACAGCTGTCCATCATCGCCTCGGCGCGGGGCGCCCATCTCCACCACCAAACACCCGCCCATCACTGTCATAGCACCACCGAATACTGCAAATCTAATCCAGAGAAATTCAAGGGACTGTTACCCTTAGTAATTGATAATAATTTCAACTTCACACATTGCTGAGAAAAAGGTTTTCGACAGACAGCAGATAGATGGACAACCAAGTGATCCTGTAAGGGTTCCTTTTTTTCTTTTAAGGTAAAGAACCCTAAAATTGACCTTATGTACACAGTGAAAAGAAAGTAACCAAACATTGTATAATAGAAATAAAATATTTTGGATATATCACACCAGGAGTGTGTTTGTTTTGGAATAAATTTTTTCCTAAAAAGTTTCTACATTTAATACTTTTCACACTTTTGATGATGCTAGTTTTGCCACTGACACCAATCATTCATGTAGCTTTTAAACGTTACTAAAATTTGGTTTTCAAAACGAACTGTTGACATAGACATGCTACAATTATAACACTACTATAAACAATGTATATGTAAAGGCGGTTTGACAGATTAACAGCAAAACCCCAACTCCAGACATGGGTCTAAAGTTTCAGATGATACTATAATTTCGATATTTTTAATACCAATTGTAAACGAATGGATGACAGGAAACAAAAGTAATGAGAATAATAATTCTTTAGTCCAAAATGAACATGCCCAAGGTCCAAAGATGAAAAAATGATTTGTTTTTTTAATTATAATGATACAGAACATGATAGGTATTTACCTGTATATTAATTCACAGTGTTAGTAAAAACCTGTATCATGGTGAGTCTAACTTATTTTTTGGGAAATAGTATAGTCTTATCCTGACGTTTTCCCCCCGCCCAATCCTGACTAATCTGTTAAAGTTTATCAGGAACTGGCAATGGGGGTGTATTATTCTGTCCCAGTATTTTATGGTAATTTTGATAACTATCAACATATGGGAAACTTATAAAGCCACATTAGTGCAGATACACTGCATAAGCAGCAGTGATGCAGCGATGGGCTCACCTTCTGTCACTTCTACTATGGTTGGTGGAAAGAGGTTGTCCCTTCTAAAGATAAAAACCATAAAAATAGTATAAATGTATAACCAAAACCTATCCAACTTCATTATAGAATAGACCTTAAATATGAAAAATAACTAAACATAGTTCAATATGAAAAGCTGTCAATATGAGAATGTTTGAATTATATAGACATTTGAAAAATACCCAATTTTCATTCTCTTCCAACTCTTTTCATTTTCTTGTGACTTCTCTTTTTTCTCTTTTTCAAACTTCTCCTGCTCTTTCTTGATTTCTTGTGCATCATCAGCTTTTAAATTGGCTTGAGGAAAAAACCTTCCAAGGATGTTTACATTTTCATCTTCTTTAACATCTTTATCCTTTTTAACTGTGGATAACAGCATTTGCTAAAGCAATGTGTCATTTGATAATTAAACATAATATAATGTGATAAGTAACATTTTTTCTGTAGCAATAAGAATGTTAAAAATTGGTTTTGATAATATGTCTAATAATAATAAGAATGTTATTTAAAATTATAAAGCCTTTTGACATGTGTCCCTACATCACAGGGGTCATTTTTATGGAAGCTTTAAGCAGACATTACATTGGAATGGATTTATTACCTACTATTGATTTAAATTTTATGATTTACATAAAAAAAATTTAGACACAAAATATGGAAATATTTTTGGCCAATAACATTGATGAATAATTAAGAAAATATGCAATAAGCGGCAAATAATGTCTGAGATAAAAAGACTTCCACAGCTATAGCAAGTGTTCATTTCAATTAATTCACAAGTTATCCTTAAAGCTGTGCAGAACTGCATGTGGATTTTTTTGTGTGTTTTTGCTTGCAACTGTGCATCTTCTTAATTATTGATAGATGGCCAATAAAGATTATTTTATTTTATTCTAAAAGTGACTATCCTAATCTGAAATAGTATAATGAATATATTACTAACATCCTCATATATATACATATATACATAAGTATTCATAAATACTATGATACCAAAATAATATCAAAAGTACCTAATTTTTGTATAATAGCATGGTTAGTGTGTGCAGGAGGCGTGGACAAAAAGAATATCAGAGAAAAACAAGCGAAAAATCGTGAAAATATTCTAAGTCCGATACTTTCCCTTGCGCCTTTTTTTTGTTAATCTAGTCCCCCAGTGTTACTGGCTATAATGACCACTACAGAATGACATCAGGCAGATGACATTATGCTTGTTATCCACCTTAGTGATTTGAAATAATACATATTCTGCCAGCAGGCAGTAACACTCGTAAATGAGCTACCATGGCAATCATATTTACGAAAATATACATTAACATTAATAAATATACCGACTAACCTATATTTTTATCGGAATAGGTTCTGACAGAATTTGCCGTAACTAGCCAAATATTTGGGCTTGATAAATTGCCTGTATTAAATTTAGCAGTTTTATAACACACTGCATTTGCTATAAACCGTATTTGTTTCAGAAACATTGTTTAATTTCAATGCAAATTAAATCTGGATCATATGTTATTTTTCTTGTTTTCCACAGATCAATCTATAGTTTTTTTTTCTATATGACTAATGCGGATGGCTGATGCAGCCATTACTGCTCCACCGGGCTGTTGGGGCGAGACTCTGAAGGTGGACATAATCTATATAATTTGTGAACTACAAATTACTACTTCTACTACTATAGACTACATATCAAGAAGCTTATATTTTGATGACACTGGAGAGCGCAGTATGATAATTTTTTTGAGGCTCAATATTTTTCACGTTTTTTTAAGACTTTAGTAGGTATATACATTTTAACTAGTTTTTCTATATTTTAGAAACATAACCTTTCGTTCTGTCAGAGAGTAAGAAGGCAAATTTGATTAAATTTTCAACTATTGAAAGCATTCGAAGAAAAATCATTTTGTGTTTGGAAATTTCAAGTTTAATGTAAAAAATATTCAATTACCAATTTTATTTTTAATTAATGCTCATGTAATAGCTCCTTTAGATTTTAATGAGATTTATGAATAGAAAACTGTGGTTTTATAACAGACTCATCACAAATTATGTATTAACATATGACGTATCCTTAAATATCTGATAATAGATATTAAGAAAATAATGAACAAATTAAAAAGTACACAATAATTACTCAAAATGACATTGTATTGTGTTCCTTTATGTCGTATTTAAATATATTGGTTTAGCTAGCTGCTAAATATGACAATAAAATTGGAGCAATATTAGATTCAGCCTTATAATATAAGATAAAATGTCAGTCTTTAGTGCCAGTCTTATTGAATAACGATTGAAAACATAGTATTTGTATTTTGTTCACATTAGTTGATGTGAACAAAATCAACGCATAACTGACTGAAGAAGCCATATTTTTCTGCAAACTATGTGTAAATAAATATTGCGCATCTAATTTATTGCCTTTTAATTTTAAGCATTAATTTACTTAATTAATTCAAAATCAGTTCGGCCCAGGCCAAACTATTAAGCCGACTAGTATTTAGGCCAAACTAGACTGTCCTGGGCTAAACTAGTATATCATGACACGCTTAGTATGAACTCGTTTGGCCCAGGACAAACTAATTTGGTCTGAAATCTGGTTTGGCCGGTAACATATGGCCTAAATCACCGTCGGTGCGAGTAGGGACGTATGTGGCTGATAAGGTGAGAGGGACTATCTTTTGTACAATTAATATTTGAGTAACAAATCATTTGGAACAAATACTATATTATCTTGCCTAAAAGAGACAATTTGATAAGAATTTCTTGGGATATTTTTCAACGTCGGTATATTAAAACGAATATTTTGCCCAAAAGAGGCAGTCTGCTTAGCCAAGTTCTTAGATAAGTTATTTATATAATATGACAATGAACGTACAATCTGTGTTTGATTAAATTTAAAGATATAGTTATGTTTTTCTCCATAATAGTTTTTATATATAGTCATTAATGTCAATCACATGTAATAATTTACATGCATACAATACTATATTCTTCTGACATTATGTGCATTGACAAGTTTAATTTATATGTCCAGACATTATCATTGTTATGCTAGTGCTGATGCATGCCTGCTGATGGCTCGCAATATCTGGCTTGGTAAAATATTTTAAATGCGTTGAGTGTATGTGCATAATCTTTGTTTTTTTTGCATTGATAGCTAGACCAATGTCATGTGCCCCTTTACATAAGATGTAGTTTTTTTGCATTATAGCTTGTGCTAGAACCATTTTAAAGTTTGACCCTGTATTCCATGTTTTCTAATTTAGAAACGATGGTTTCCTAAATTAAATAACCCAACGCCTTAAAAAGTCTATAAAGATAGTAAAAGCATGATTTTTTCTTATTTAAGTATTTGTTTATATCATAACTAAACACGTTTAAAAGTTGATAGGTACTCTGGTTTTTCTTAAAATGGTACTGTTTTTATAATATTGTTATCTATTAAATATTTATTGAAATACCTCTCAATTATTTTATCAATGTATGGTTATTGGCCTGTAGTTATTTATGTCGCTGAGACTGCCATTTTTGTTAATGGGTCTTATTATTTCTAATTTTAGTTGTTCCGGGTATATGGATGTTCCATATATAAGCTTCTTGGATTTTACCTCAGGGTCTGCTTTGCTATGGTAACGCGCTGCCCCTCGCGTCACACCGCATTCCCCACCTTAATGGACCCGAAAATGTGTTACTGTGCATAGTTCTACTTACGTGCCGCGACTTATACTAGTATAATACTTATATAAACGTGCTAGATCATTTTTGTCTTGTACCTTAGTAGCATATAATCAGAACGCGTAACGGGTCCAGTGGTTAAATGATATAAGATGTCAGGCCAAACATCTTTTTTTACGGCCTATGACAATTTACAATCGAAAAATCGTGCAGTATCGCTATAGAACAAGCGTTGCTGAAACAATAGTGGTAGACTTATTGCTTACGTATCGAAAACGCTGTATCGTGGGCGTCGGCTAGAAAATTCTACATTATCAGAGCCAATTATCGAAAATCGCTAATGTTTTGGTTTTTTGTTCATACTATATAATATGGTGTTTCTTTTTTCTTAAGTCTAATATGCTATTATTACTTTTATTTTCATTCAACTTACTCAAATACCTTACCTACTTCAAATTAAGAAAATAGGTATTTGTTGTATTGAATACTAAAATGTTTTAAGAAGGTACCTAATCTTAAATATATTGTTGTGAAAATATTAGGTACCTACTCACGTAAAAACATTCTAGCAACGAAAATCTGGCTCTACATTTTCTATGAATCTAAATTAGAAATTAGACTAAAAGGTACTTAGAACACAAATTTTATAGACGATTTTCGTTTCGGCGCTCCACAGTGGCTTGGCGATGGTACCGATAGCATAGAAAAGCAACAAGTCTATTTTTTTTTTCCGATCGATTGCAAGTGACGTCATAAACTTTATATTCATACATTTTGTTAGATTTCATTTCTTTTTTCGTGATGCTAAATTTGAGAAGTCTAAGCCCTCTGTGTACCTAGTATGAGTTTTTAACGCTACTGTCGCGTTCGCGTCAACGAAATGAATGTATTGAAATGAACGAATGCCTCTAGCAGACTCGTTTTGAGAATTTTTTTCTCGTAGGACTTTTAATGATTACGCGAACGCGATAGTAGAGTTATAAACATGCAAAAACTCACACTCGGCACACTGGTTACTATTTCGTAACATGGTTAGCCGTGTTGGGGTTACGGACCTGTTTATTTAAAGCAGTAGATCTATTATTATATAATCACATACACAATTATATTAATGACAACAAGAAACAATGAGAAAAATAACAAATGGTTGCCATAGATACAAATATAATGTGCATTGACATGGAACTATGAAAACAACATAGTTCCAACACCTCCACTTCAATGCATACTCCTTAAAATATTATACTACTTAGTTAATCCAAACCACTTCACAAATTTCTAAAATTTGCCTTTTTCCAAGGGTTTGGTAAGTATATCAGCTAGCATATCCTTAGAAGGTAAGTATTGAACTTCCAATATTTTTTCATCAATCAATTCCCTTAAAAAGTGGTGACGCTCATCAATGTGTTTAGTTTTAGAACTTATCAGTCTATTTTTACTTAAATTTATAGTGCCCACGTTATCGCAAAATACCTTAAAATGGAGAACATTTATATCTTGTATCTCTTTAATTAATTGTCTGAACCATATGACTTCTTGAGCAGTACTAGATAGAGCCATGTATTCAGCTTCTGTTGTTGAAAGAGCAACAGTTTTTTGTTTCTTGCTGAACCAATTTATTGCACCACCATATAGGGTTGAACAACTTCCTGAAACCGAATGTCTATCTATTGGATTATTTTCCCAATCTGCATCTGAGTAAAATAATAGCTCAGTTGTCTTCTTACCATCATATTCTAATTTGCAATCTATAGCCCCTTTAAGATATCTAGAAATTCTCTTAACTGCCTTCCAATGGCACATTTTATGACTGTTATTGTATCTGCTTAGTACATTTACACTGTAGGTAATATCAGGTCTTGATATTAGTGAAAGATACAAGAGACTTCCTATAGCTTCTTGATAAGGTACATTAATTTGAGTTGTTTCATCTTCCTCATTCAAATTTACACCCAGTTCCATAGGTGTGGTGACAGAATTACAGTCTTCCATACCAAACTTTATAATAATAAATTCAATGTATTCCTTTTGGTCAATCCATATTTTTTTTTTCTAAAATCTCTAGCTATGTTCATACCAAGACATTTTTTAACCTCACCTAAATCTTTCATCACGAAATTTTCTTTTAGGTTAACTTTTAATCTGTTTACTAGATTCTCATCATTATAAAAAATGATAAAGTCATTAACATAAATTGACACCACAATCAGATTTGTTTTAGTTCTTTTGTAGTAAATACAAGGATCTGCTTGTGATTGTTCTAATCCAAAATCTTTTAAAACTTTATCTAACTTCTTATTCCAACAACGGCCACTTTGTTTCAAACCATAGATTGATTTCTTTAATTTCCAAAAAATATTTTCGTCACCAGAATTCTGTAACTCCTTTGGAGGTTTGACATATATATCCTCATTAATCTCTCTATACAGATATGCAGTAGTTACATCCATTTGATCAATGTATAGATAACTTCCTGCGGCTAAAGCAAATAAAAGTCGCAATGATGCATATTTAACAACTGGAGAAAATGTTTCTTGGTAATCTATACTATATCGTTGCGAACAACCCTTTATAACCAATCTGGCCTTATATCTAAAATTTTTGTATGACTCTTTTATTTTAAATATCCATTTAGTTTTTAATAGCTTTCCGTTTGATGGCATTTCACTGGTTTCTACATATGTCTCATTTCTTAGCAATGCCTGGTGTTCTTCCTTTATTGCTTTCCTCCACTTTTCTGCATCTTCCCCAGATAATGCCTCATCTGCTGTCTGTGCTTCATCTATCGAGTTTTGCACATAGTATGTTACAAAGTCTTCGTATAATTTGGGTTTAGGTATACGACTTGATCGTCTCAGGCTTTGATCATTATGTATAATTTCATCTTGTATTTCAACTTCAGGTGAATTAATCTCAATTGAAAAATCATTTTCCTCAGCTTGAACATTCGTATTTATTTCATTTCTCGATGTTGACACATTTTTATTTTCTATTGCTTCATCAATTATTGTTGTGCGGTTAACTTCATCTATTTCTTCAAAACTACTCTCATAATCATCTGAAGTCACACTAGCTACATCTTCATCCATAGTGTTACATTGTCCTCTGTTATTAGATACTGATGTATGTAAATCTTGTATTGTATTAATATTATGATCAGTGTTTAAATAGTTTATTTCATTATCCAAATCACATTTAGCAAATTTATTTTCAAAAAAATCTGCATCTCTGCTGACTGTTATGTTATTAGTTTCAGGATTTATAAATTTCCAGTTTTTAGTAGGTTCATCATCCCAAAAATATTAATTCTTCTGTTTTAGAATCCCACTTGAGTCTTTTCTCTTTAAGAATGTGTACTAATGCTTTACAACCGAAAACTCGTAAACGGGAAAGATCAGGAATATTACCAGTCCATACCTCTTCAGGAGTTTTTCCTTTAACACTTTTGGTAGGAGAACGATTATAAAGATAAGTTGCAGTATTGGCTGCTTCAGCCCAAAAATTTTTTTTTAGTTTGGACTCGATTAACATACTTCTTGCTTTTTCTATTTAAGTTCTATTTAGTCGTTTTGCCACTCCATTTTGCTGTGGCTTGTAAGGAGCAGTCTTCTCATGTTTGATTCCAGAGTTCTTTAAAATGCCTTGAAAAACAGAACTAATATATTCTCCACCGTTGTCTGAGCGTATTCATTTTATCTTTCTTTCTGTTTCATTTTCAACTAATGTCTTAAATTCCAAAAATATATTTGGAACTTCACTTTTGTTCTTGATAAAATAAACAAAAGCTTTTCTGCTATAATCATCTACAATTAAAAATATATATTTTTTATCACCAATAGATATTTCCTCCATGGGACCACACAAATCAGTATGCATAAGCTCCAATGTCTGATTTCTTTCTCTAGTACTAGTCTTGAACGGCCTTCGAGCTTGTTTAGCTTTTATACAAATAGTACATTTGGTAACTTCTCTTTTAAAATCATCTATACCAGTTGACCAATATTTTAGAATGTTCAATGCTTTACGATTTAAATGCCCCAATCGCCGATGCCAAAGTGAAGCTTTATTTGTTGTGCTTGTATTTTCATCAGTATGGGTCATTTCAGAAATATAAGCATGATGAGGTAAATCCACTTCAAGTTTATAAATTCCATTTGACTTTTTTGCAGTGGCAATAGTATCACCTTTATCATTTACTATCATTCCACCTTTTTTGTCGAAAATCACCGTGTTTCCTTTTTCTACGATATTGCTAACTGACAGTAAATAAGCAGGAACTTCTGGTATATACAGAGCTCCTTTTACCATTAAATTGTTAATACCTCCAGTAACATTGGCTTCTAAAACAATATCACCAGCAGATTTTGCGATTTGTTTATTATCAGCAGCAGTAATGATTTGTTAGCAAGGTTGTACTGATGTTAATATTTCTTTTTGATTGGTAATATGTGAAGACGCGCATGAATCTAAATACCAATCCTTTTTAGTACCAAAATAACATTTTGGTTGATTTTCTCTACTTGGTTCTCCTGAGTTCCTATCTTTTATGGCACGACATGTTTTAGCTAAATGTCCTTGTTTACCATAGTTATAACATCTAAAATAGTTTCTTTTCTGTGAATAAAGTGCTGTATCTTTAATGCAATTTGTTTCTGTCACATCAATATCTTGCAATAATTTGACTTTAATGGAATCTGCACATATTTTTATTCCTGAACTCTCTAATCCCATAATCATTGGCTTATATTCTTCTGGTAAGCCAGCTAACATTAATGTTCCAATCCACTTAGAATCTATTTTCAGCCCTATTTAATTTAATTTCTGAGCTGTTGTTATTATTTCATTGACATATTTCTCCACATTGTCATAATATTTTAATTGTGCAGTAACTAATTTTCTTAACAGACCGACACGCCTGGTCAAACCAGAATCTTCGAAAGTGGTTTCTAAAATTTTCCAAGCTTGTTTGGCAGTTGTTGCACTCTGAATGTGAGAATAATTTACAGGTTCGATAAATAAAATAATTTTTGAAAGAGCTTTTCTATTTTTCACTTTATCAATAGTATCGGATTCAACTGCATCCCATAAATCATCAAATTCAAGCATAGCTCTCATCGCAAATTTCCATGATGAGAAATTATTTCTTCCTTGTAGTTTTTCTATTGTTAAACCACTGTGCGAAGCCATTTTTACTTGTAGAAAATTTAAAGAAAAAAAATTCAAGATAATTGTTGGTATTTTTTAGCAATTGCTGTGCCCATAGCCTGTTGGGGTTATGGACCTGTTAATTTAAAGCAGTAGATCGTTTTATTACAGATGTTATTTATTATTATATAATCACATACACAATTATATTAATGACAACAAGAAACAATGAGAAGAATAACAAATGGTTGCCATAGATACAAATATGATGTACATTGACATGGAACTATGAAAACAACATAGGTCCAACAAGCCGAACGAGTAGATGGTCATTGCGAACGAGTTATGAATAAGACATAAAATAATGTTGATGCTCTTTGTTTATGTTTAGGTTGATGGATTCATTACCATACCCTAAAACCCCAATGGAAAAATAAAAAAAATATATATATATAACCTATGGTTTACCGCCGTTTGTGCTTTATTGTAATTTTTGTCTACTAATAAATTATTGTGCCTCAGCATTACACTCTTTAGTTACAGCGAATAGCAAAAATAAGATGTCGAAAGCTCATCCACCAGAGTTGAAGAAGTTTATGGACAAGAAACTGTCTATTAAATTGAACGCGGGGCGTGCGGTTACCGGCGTGTTGCGTGGTTTCGACGCTTTCATGAATCTCGTTCTTGACGAAACTGTTGAAGAGTGCAAAGACGGGCAGAGAAACAATATCGGCATGGTTGTTATCCGAGGCAACAGCATCATCATGATGGAGTCTTTAGATAGGCTCTAGTGTATCATTCCCTTTGTACCTACTTGTATGTACCTTGAAGGGAATGTACCTATTCCCAAGTGAATTCGTATTTTAAGTTATGTCATAAATATATAGTTATAAATTGATGGCAGTTTTTCTTTAGATACTGATGCCATGGATGGTAATTACCTGCGTTATTTCTTAATTATTTTTATAAAAAATGTGGTTTTAAGATCCATAATACACATTGAGAAGTATACACCTTTCTCAAATTGTTACACTTTGATGCTAAAGTATGTTTGAAAAATTTGGCAAATACTTCTTTAAAAGTTTTAGGTGCACCTGAGCTTTAGACTTAAAATAAGTTATCAATTTATGATAAGAGTTTTGTCAAGTATAGTGGCAATTAGTTAATACAAAAAACTGGGGTTGGGGTGTACCAAAGGGGGTGTTGAGGAAAAAAAGTAGTCTGGTCATTTTTTCCCTTTTAGTTACTCTGACCAAAAACTTTTTTACCCCTTGCCTGTTTGACCCCTTTTAGTTGCTCTTACCCTAGTCTGATGAGAGTCTGATTCACACAGCAAGAGTTTATACAAACTTGTATGTAAGAAAGAAAACACTTTTTACACATACTCTAATCAAGTCCCGGTCAATGCTTAAACTGCTAATGTATGTGATCATGAAATTTTTTATAATTAATTTCCAATAAATTTTTGGTTTTTTATTTGTGTTTTGCTTGCTTTTACTTGCTTTTTGCCAAATCATATGACTTATTTTTTTGTAAGGTTTTGATTTATTTGAGTGTTAAAATATGCTACATAAATCACTTTATTTTTAGTTGTGTTGACAAAAAGTCATGATTGTGATTTTATGATCAAAACCCGCAGTTTAATACAAATATAGCAATTGTTACATGTAGGAGGCATGACACAACACATATATTTATCAAAAAGCTCACAACATAACACAACTTTAATTTGACATTGGCCACAACACTCAGATACTCAAAAAAATTTTTTTTTGTAAATATGACAAGGATAAGTGCTCCACCATTGTTTTCTATGATTGAAGACAATAGAAATTTGATTTCAAATTGGACACTGCTATACCACTGACTAGAATATAGATGTGGGAACTATAAGAGTTTCTTGCATAAATATTGTGTGAAATTCTATTTTGGCCTAAAAGATAGAATGGACGGACAGACAGAGTAATCAGGTTTATATTCATTTATTCTGTAATTATGGTAACAATAGAGTATAATAAACATAGAACAGCCATCTGTCTAAAAGATACAGTCTATTTATGGTTGGATGGACAAGACAGAGTATACACATTCATTTATTCTGTAATTATGGGTAACAGCAATACAAAAACGTTACAGATAAATTATTAACATAACATAACAGTCATAATTTGCTCTTTCTAGCACACAGAAACAATATTACTTTTACAAAATAACTAGACGGTAATAGGGCTCTTTTGTTTGGCACCCTAAAAACTGGAGTTCAGTGGACTCCATACTTTTACATCAATACAAAATCTTATATTTAAAAGACACTCATGTGCACAAACACATTCTATCCATTTTTCAACTATTGTATGTACATGTGTGAACTCACATTATCATGTGGCTTATCTTACACACTATGTTTATTTTTTTATACCAATAAGGTGGCAAACAAGCTTGCGGGTACTGCAGCCTATGGACGCTTGCATCATCTGAGGTATCGCGCCTTGCCGACCCTTTAAAAATCTCATATCCTTTATAACTCAGCATAGGGGCTAGGAATCAACAAGATTTCTTCCACAAAGATACTAAGAGACTATTTTTTATCCCGATTTAGAGTTCTTACTGGAACATTTATTACGCATATTTCGTACCGGAGCAACTAAATAGCCAGATTTTAGGCTGAGTTTTAGCTGAAGGCATAAAGATAAATATGTGATACTTTTGTAACTACAATGGTTGTTATCTTTTCAGCATCAGGTAAATAATCAACTGACAAGTTAATATTGTTGTATATTTTTCAGTAAAGTTACAATCAGTTCTTATGAGTAACTTAGAGTAACCCTAAGATGACGTGGAGTAACCACTTGTCTCAACTAGGAGTTTTAGGATTAACTGAATCTACTGTTGTTGGCCGCAGATGGCCTTTACAACTACACGCGGACTAACTTTTGCTGCGGTGCTGCTTGCACTCTTCAGCGAAAAGTTGGGGCGGTTTGCGCAAGGGTGTCCTGGACACAAACCTCGGCTTGGGCAACCGCTCTTAAAAACTAAATTTGTATCTGACTAAAATTTACCGCCGTTTCGGAAATTAGCAAAGGCGTTCTGAAGAGAAGAAACGGCAAGAAACTCTTCAGCCCTCGCCTATCATTATTTAAATCTAACTAGTCGAAGCGCCCGGGTATATTAGTGAACCTAGTATACCCGCGCGCTCGAGTGTGTGTGTGTGAAAACTAAACTGTCTAATGCTCCGTCGCCGCCGGCGGCGACTTATTCTGTATATATTTGTATAATATGGGTTCGCGGACGCGAGCGCGGAAGGCGCTTAAGCTTTGAGCCTGCTGGTTATCTCATCGTTGGAATCTGTTAAAACGTGCCTCGGATATCTAAATGGTCCTAAGGTCCCTCTATTGGGGGCATAGTTACAAGATTGCCTAATTTGGAGATTGGGGTGGAGGGCTGCCGACTCAAAGTAGCGTTTAGACGCATCTTTGATGAAGGCTTTTATGGTCGGAAGCTCGAAATCACTATGGAGATCGATGTTACGCATATAGTACGGGGCGCCGACTGCGCCTCGCATAAAGCGATTTTGTAAGACTTGCAAGGAAGTAGTGTTGGTGTGACCAAACGCTACGCTCGCATATGTGAGTATGGGCCGAATACAAGTTTTGTAAAGCGTCACCTTATTTCTAAGAGACATTTTACTGTACTTGTTTAACATTGGCTTAAGGCGACCGAGAACGAAGGCTGCTCGATCTCTTACTCTTTTAATGTGGGCTCTGAAATTAAGACGAGAGTCTAAAGTGACCCCTAGGTATTTGACCTTTTTAACCCACGGAATGGGTTGGCCATATAGGTGGACTGGGGTGAGTTGCCTTGTGGCCTTTACCAATTTTTTGCCCCGGGTGAAGTGCACTGCTGCACTTTTCTCGGGGTTAACCTCGATTCTCCACTTCCGAAACCAATCGCCTAAGGCGTTGGCGGCAGACTGGAGGGCCAGGCTTATTCGACGGAGGTGTCGGTGAGAACAGTAGAGCGCCGTATCGTCCGCGAAGAGCGCCACATTGACGTTAGAGGGACGAGGTATGTCGTTAGTGAACAGAGAATAGAGTAAAGGGGAAAGCACGGAGCCCTGGGGGACACCTGCACCTATGGGGTGGGGAGACGAATGATTTCGTTCTACGCTATAGCGAAAACTACGTTTCCTAAGGAAGTCTCGTAAGATGAGCACGAGACGGTCTGGGACACCGAGATTGTACAGCTTGTAAATCAAGCCGTTATGCCAGACTTTATCGAAAGCCTTCGCTACATCGAAAAAGAGGGCTCCTGTGCTGAGAGGCTTAGGAGGATGTGCTCCGTTATGCGGTGCACTTGATTGACGCACTAGTGATTAGCTCGAAAACCGAACTGTTCGTCAATAAGAATGCCTTTAGACTGAACGTAGTCTTTCAGGCGAGAAAGGAGGAGTCGTTCATATAGTTTTCCCAAGGTCTTTAAGAGACATGGGTCTATATGACGTGGCTACGTGACTTGGTTTTGATACCTATAACGTTAGCTTCTTTCCAAGAATCGGGAAAGATGCAATTTGCCATGGCCGCATTGAAGATGCTGACCAATAGAAGGAGGAGCTGAGCGGGGAGGATTTTTAAGAGCTTATTCAAGATCCCATCGTCACCCGGGGCCCTTTTGGTAAGTCTTTGATGATCTTTTCGACCTCAGAGATTTACGGGCGGAAGCGAGTCAAGTGGGGGAAGGGCCGCTCTCCGCTCCACTTCCCTGTCTCCTTCAGCGACGTGAGCTTAGTCAGTGGGTTGTTCGCTGAGCGAACACTGACTTTCTAGTGATTTGGCTAGGCATTCGACCTTTTTGTCGTCGTCAAATGCGATTGTCGCATTTGCGTCGACTAACGGCGGCATAGTACTCACTACGTCGGATTTTAACGCTCTAGCCATCTGATAGTACGCTAAGTGGGAAGGCGATATCTCTTTCATGAGATTGTCCCACTTTTCGTTCCTAACTTCGGCTATTTTTGTCTTTACGGCACGCTGTAAAGATCTGAGCGATGCCCTGTTTACCTCGGACGGATAGTTGTCGTACCGCCGAGTAGCCGCGTTCTTATCTCTCAATAGCGACCTCACATCCTCCGGCAGATTCCAGCGGAGATTATTCTCTACTGTAATCCGCTTAGAGCAATCCGCTTCAGCGGACTGGAGGTGGCTAGTAAGCGCTTCGACCGCTAAACTAACATCGTCGGCTGTGACAATATTGTCCGGGATCCTATTGAGGTGGGGCGAGGCGATTTTACCTAGGTTTTCACCTAGTCTCCGCCAGTCGACCACGTCCTTATCGGACGGATGACCGTCGGTTGGGGACCCTAGTCGTAAGAGAACCGGCCTATGGTCAGATGTAAGCTCGTGTAACACCTCTATAGAATGCAGCCTTAAGGTTACGTTCTTAAGAAATGCTATGTCAAGTACGTCAGGTCTATGTGTCACTACTTCGGGAAAGTGGGTCGGAGACATGGGCGCAATGATATCGAAACCTAACGGGTCGAATAAGGCCTCTAGTCGTCCTTATTTGGCGCCGCCGCGTACGAACGTGGAGCCTAAGGGTACCCGCGGTAGTTCGCAGGGTGACCTGCCATGCCGCATAGGACACAGCTGGGCGGCTCAGGGTCGTTCCTTTGCCTTTGGCAGAGGGCTGTGCCACCATGGTCCTGAAGGCACTTTACGCAACGGGGAAAGCCGTTGCAGTTTTTGGCCGAGTGACCGTAATTTTGGCAGCGATGGCACTGCCCTGGGTAGGTTCGTTTGTTTGGTTGTTCAACAACCAAACCGGACAATTTACAAATCTCCTTTACGGAGAAGATTCGTTTGCCCTCTGGGGAGAAATTAAGTACCACTAAAACTAGGTTTAGTGGCCTTTTTGATCGGCCGCCGATCATGCGGTGCACTGCGTGTACCAGATAGCCTTGCTTTACAAGGTCGGCCTTTATGTCAGCCACCGGTATTTCGTGAGGAAGCCCTCGAATTACAACTCGTAATTCCCTCTCTTCCTCTAACGCGTAAGTATGATACGAAATTCTTTTCCCGTAACAGTTTAGTAAGACCGCGGTGGTCATCAGAGCTTTGGACTTGGTTTTTTATTCCAAGCTCGCCCATATTGGAGGCCTTAAGAAAATTAATTTTCTTGTCGGCCATGATCGTGGCTACATGCTTCCACACTTTTTTATCGTGTATAACTGAGTACTAAATTAATTGTAGCTTAAATTCATCTCTAGCTACGTGCATTATTTTTCCGTGATGCAATAGTGAAGGTTGCAGTCAGGCCTTACAATTCTGCTTTTAATTTTATTTCCTGATCTACATACGTGCTAATATATACTTTTTTTTATCCCAATTAAGAGACAGTCACGGGAAAAAGTTTTTAGGGTTCCGTACCTGAAAGGTAATTAGGAACCCTATTACTAAGGCTTCGCTGTCCGTCCGTCCGTCCGTCTGTCACCAGGCTGTATCTCATGAACCGTTATAGTTAGACAGTTGAAATTTTCACAGAAAACAAAAAAAAATATAAATATTTAAGGGGGCTCCCATACAACATACGTGATCTTTTGCCGTTTTTGTAGATAATGGTACGGAACCCTTCGTGCGCGAGTCCGATTCGCACTTGGCCGATTTTTTTTTAAGTGGGTGTCGCAGTTCCCACAGGTATAGCAAATATCTTAAATAATTAAGGAGTTGCCGTAGGAATCCCACGCCGATAACCGAATTTAGCGCCGAGGGATCCGCAGTTAAAGTTAGTAATTCCTCAAATCCCAGGATTTTTGTTTCTATCTTGTTTTATTAATCTGAGATATCGATTCATCGCTAAAAACCATCTCCTGTTGCGTGTTTTTTGTAAATTTTTATTACGTTCGTTACCCATTGTTAAACTAATCTCATTAACAAAGGGCATACCTTACCTTTATCATAGCGTAGGTAATACCTACTAATTAAGAATCAAACGAACTTACCTTGTGAAGTTTGATATCTAATTAATTATACGAGTGTCTTGACCGAAGACGATTACAGTTTACATGTAGCAGTACGCAAGATTATGCTGTCCTAATTACACCTTTAAAGCTATAAAAATGCTTATTAAAATTAAAATCTACATAGTAGGTAGTTTCCACTACCTACAGATATGCACCCCTCCATATTACCGAGTCTGGCTGCCCTTATTTACAGCCAATTTTTTGACAGATCTCGGGAACTTCAAGGGAGGCGGGAACGTAAAACTTCACAAGGTAAGTTTGTTTGATTCTTAGTTATACTTCGTATGTCTCCCGAAAACGATTACAGTTTACATGTAGATGTTTAGAGCGTCGAAAAAATTTTACATGAAATCGATGAACATATAATTATTTTATTTGATCTTCTCTATATGTAAATTATTGTCGTTATATTATATAGGTAATTACCTTCATGACTTAACGACGTACTAACAAATAAAATTTCTTTTAAAAGAGGTAGAGGTAATATTATCTTTCATTACAGTACTTTTAATATGTAATCGAAAGTCACTTTTATGAGTTATAGAAACTTATATGCGTGTCGTGTGAGGTAACAGAGGTAGGACACAGCAAGTACTCGCTCGAACAAGCCGCCCGAACAATTAAAGCTGGCCATAGCGAGTACTTGCTCGAATGAGCAGCCTGAACTGGCGAAGTACCTCCACCTTACAGAAAACCGCAGCCTTAATAACATTAAAATTGAGTAGTGTTATGATCCTGGCGGTGAGTAAGGTTGCCAGAGCTCTCTTTGAGGATTCGCTGCGCGGACAGCGGAGGACCGGCGGTGCTTGTTGCTGTCATTGCTCGGCGTAGACGCGGCGTGTTGGTACGGCGGTCAGGGAGACCTGATGAAACGGTTGACCGCTGGCTGGTTTAACGGGTTCCCGAACCCAGGGATCACTTAATCTCCGCCCTGGGAGGCTGATCCACCAACCTGTGTAAAGTCTCTGAAGTAGTAGTCGTGCCGGAGAAGGAGACCGGAGTGGACCCGGCTACTATAACAGAGGGGGATCAGGGGCCCTTCCGCCCGCCGTGCCAGCAACCGTATTATCTGTGCAGAGCTTTGGATGTTCTAGAACCGCACCTTTTGTCCTCTAAGCTGTCTGTGCAGTGAATCCTCATATTTAGTCTAAGTAACTCTTTTTAAAAAATGGGAAAAACAACGAAAAGGAAAGCCGCTCCATCCACATTTAATGTGGACTTTAGTAATATTAGGGGTATTCAAGCAAATCTTTACGCAGTCCACCACCATCTGGAGACTGCGCGGCCAACCATTCTTTTTCTAACGGAGACGCAGATATCCTGCCCGGCAGATACATTATACCTTCATTATACCGGCTACAAACTCGAACACAATTTTGTGAGTTGTGACGGTGTATGTATGTTCGTCCGGGAGGATATCTGCTGTCGCCGCCTTCATAGCCTTGAAGACAGGGACCTGTCGATATTGTGGGTGCGCGTAGATTACGGCGGCCACACTCGTATCTATGCGTGCCTATACAGGTCTCATAGCGGAGACACAGCTTCACGCACCTGGATTGACGACTGACAAAGTTCTAGAGCAATATCCCACAGCAGAACTAGTTATTTTGGAAGACTTTAACGCCCACCATCGTAAGTGTCTCAGTTCTCGAACTAATAACTACGCAGGGATATGCTCATGAATTTGCTCTGACCTATGGAGTCTCTCAGCTAGTACTTTTTCCAACGAGAATACTAGATATAGAGGTCCATACGAGCTCCTTACTGGACCTTCTGCTGACTACACGTCGGGATGGATATTCCGTCTCAGTGGAAGCGCTTTAGGCTCCTCGGACCACTGTCTCCTTCGGACTCAAATGTCATGCACACAACCAAAAACAAAAAAGTGGCATTATAAGTCGGCAGACTCGGATGGATTGCGAGAATTTTATGCATCGTACCCGTGGAGGCAGATCTGCTTTAGCTTAGAAGATCCTGACGTCTGCGCAGTCACTAAGACAATTCTCGCTGGTATGGAATGTTATATTCCTACCCCGCGAGTAGCTGTCGGCGTTAAAAACGGCCGTGGTTTAATAGGTCTTGCAGAGAAGCTAAAATTCTTAAGCAAACTGCATATGAGGCTTGGACCACGGCTCGTAATAATAAGGATCCAAATATTTCTGAGGTAAAACGCAAATTAAATGCTGCCTCGAGGTTCAGTAAGAAAGCAACTGCCAGAGCAAAATTCCATTTCATCGGCAGAATAGGTCGGCAACTAGCGAGCTATCCTCCTGGGAGTCGTGCTTTCTAGTCGCTTGCCAAAGCTATCTAAGGAAACTTCTGCCAGTCGTCGTTGCCACCACCGCGAAAGACTGATGGTGACTTGGCCCATAGTGCTAAAGAGAAAGCTGATCTACTGGGCAGTCTCTGCCTCAAACTCGAATATGAACGATGAAGGCGCTGTACTACATACTATACCGTGGTGCGGTAAGACCATACCGGAAATCACCATAACACAGCGGGAGGTCCGGCGGGCGTTCCTTTCTCTAGACGTTCAGTCCAGTGGGCCAGATGGTATACCAGCAGTGGTGCTTAAGCAGTGTGCTCCTGAGTTATGTCCTATACTTACGCTTACTCTTCGCGCCTTCCGACCACACTAGGCAATTTCCGTCTTCATGGAAGACTGCGAATAAGCATTAGGTGCCCAAAAAGGACGATAGATCAGATCCATCGAATTATAGGCCTATCGCTATTACCTCTCTCCTCTCCAAGGTGATGGAGCGTGTGATCAACACACAGCTTCTAGGTTACCTAGAAGAACACGACCTGGTCAGGCTTCGCCACGGTCGCTTGACTGGTGACCTAGTGTATCTCACACACCGATGGGCAATAGCTGTTGAGAGTCAGGGGGAGGCATTGGCATGTAGCCTGGACATAGCGAAGGCGTTCGATCGGGTCTGGCACCGGGGTCTTCTATAGAAGTTGCCATCTTATGGAGTGCCCGAGGGTTTGTGCAAATGGGTGGCTAGCTTTTTGTCCGGCATGAAGATTAATACTGGTGTCCCGCAAGGTTCTGTGCTGTCTCCTACGCTGTTTCTTCTGCACTGCTGAGTTTCTTGCCGGTTCTTCTCAGTACAAGGTCTCCCGCCCTGTAGACTTACGAACCGATGGCGTAGTGACATTCATAAGTGCTCAATTATTGTAGCCTAAACTGAATAAATTATATTGAATTTGAATTTGAATATCAATGACATTTTGGACGTCAACAACATGCATTGATATGCAGATGACAGTACTGGAGACTCTTTTTACATGGGTCGTGCAAAAATCCCTTGTTCCGTTGTGGAGGAAAACCGCGGAGAACTTGTGTCTCAAATCGAGACCACACTGTCCAAGGTCTCTGACTGGGGACGAGTAAACTCGGTCCGATTCAACCCTACAAAGACACAAGTCTGCTCGTTCACCGCCAAGAGGATCAGGATCCTTGGTGTTGACATCTCCAGCGATGTTCAGTTCCGAAATCATTTGCAAGACAAGGTGAAGCTGGTGTCCAAAAAACCAGGTGTACTCAACAGGTCGGGGCAGAGGTTGCTGCTTTATAAGTCGCAAGCTCGGCCCCATATGGAGTACTGCTGCCATCTCTGGGCAGGTGCACCCGGATACCAGCTTGGCCCTTTTGACTCGGTTCAACGACGGGCTGTGAGAATTGTCAACGATCCCAAAGTCACTTATACGTATCGAACCCTTAAGTCTGAGAAGAAACTTTGCCTCCCTGTGTGTGCTCTACCGCGTGTACAATGGGATGTGTTCTGAGAAATTGTTCGAAATGATGCCCACGGCTACTTTCTACCATCGCACCGCTCGCCATCGGCAGGGAATTCATCCTCACACTCTAGAACCGAAATGGTCTCGTACACTCCGGTTTCAGAGAAACTTCCTCCCGCGAACGCTTGGGTTGTGGAATGAGCTCCCTTCCAAGGTTTCTCCAAGGACTACAGTATGGGGTTCTTCAAGAAAAAAGTTATTGGATTTTTGAAGGGTTCGGCAACGCGCGAGTGATACACCTGGTGTTACAAGCTTCCATAGGCCACGGTGACCGCCTACCATCAGGCGGACCGTGTGCTCGTTTGCCAACTTAGTGGTATATAAAAAAAACTTCCTTACATTCTTTAAATATCTGTGCCCCTTTTTTTAGAATTAATATAGCTACTGACTTAAGATAAAGTTTAAGAGCCCAATTTATTTATTTTATTCTATAGTTATTGAAAACTTATAAAAAGAGATTCTCATTTGAGTTGTACCTAGTAAGGTAGTAACACTCGCGAGCAAAACTATGAAATCACTTAGAATGACTCCGCGCGATCTTGAGTACTTAATAACTAGTTAAGAATAATAAAAATAATACCATTTTAAAGGTAAAACTGTTAATTTTAAATTGATACCAAATTCATTTCAATCACACCAGTATTTAACCTGTAACTATGGACGTGCGGTCTCACAGGCCGCTTGCAGCGTACCCCATGCGTCTGTCGGCCTCAGTAGCTTCGGTTTTAGTGGCAAAACGACTGTTGAGAGTAAATGTTACGTCGCCGGCTGTATGTTGCGTATGTAATTTCGCTATATATCTTAAGTGCGGTCTGTGAGACCGCGCGTCCACGTTTTGTGCAATAAATTGAGCTGATGGTGTTTTTGTTCGTTTTAGATTTTTTAGTTAAAAATGTCAGAAGACGATCAACCTGTACATCTGCATACAAACAAACATCGAATTCATCGATTCCACAGAATGCGAGTAAAATATTGCGATTAGATGATCCTGCTTTTGAAGACGAGCTCCAGCGATTGCTTTTATCAGATTTTTTAATCAGATTAGTGCGACAGTAATGGGTATGTTGATAATTGTTTGTTTTATGAAACTGACATTGAAGAAAATCATTTCAGTGACCAAAAGATTTCTGATGAAAGTGGTAGTACCAGAGATGCCTACAATGTTCGAAGCCACAATGCAAAGACTGCCAATAAATATGCACAGGTTGGGCCTTTATCAAAATTTTTATGGGTTGTTTTAAGAAGTTAATGTTAAGTATTTTACTTTATTTATTCTTAAAATTTTACTGAAAAAGTAATTTTCCTTACATAAGTTCCTAGTGATCTCGAGTAAAAAGTCTAAAAAGTGCCTTTGATTATTAAAAGGTTAGATTTTAGTTTAGAATATAAACATATTCATTAAAATTACATTTTTTATCCTGAAAGGAATAAAAACAAAAACTGGTACAATACTTACTTAACTAGATAGAATCCGGCCTTTAAAGATAGCGGGCTGTGAGACCGCACGTCCATAGTAGTATAACAAAAAATTACCGTCCATAGTTAAAGGCTAAGAAGCTATCCCGGATAAAGTGAAGGAGTTAGGAAAATATAAGGAATATGGAAAAATGATAAATAAAGAAAACAACAAAAATTTATTTATAAAAATTTTGTTTGGCTTTAAAATCAAGTTTTAATATTTTGGGTCCCCTTCTCTCGCCCTAATAACTGCTCGAAGACAGTTCTTCATTGAACTAATCAGCTTCTGAATCGATTTTTGCGGGATACCTTCCTACTCCTCTATCAAAGCCGATTCAGCTCATTCACACTTGAAGGAGCTGTATTTCTGGAACGAACCCTCCTCTTCAGTTCATCCCACACGTGCTCAATGGGATTCAAATCCGGGCTGAGCTCTAGCCAGTCCAATGTGGCGATAGCCACTTCTTCGAGGTATTCAGTTGTGGCACGGAATGTGTAAAAACGAGTGTTATCGTGCATAAGGAGGAAGTCATCACCGATATATCCTATATCCGAACGACATGTGCCAGCAGATTATCGGAAATGTAGCGATCTGAAGTTAGACCGCCTCCTCGTCCCACGCCAGGTACGAAAACAAGCTTCGTTTTACCGTCGAAGGAAATGCCGGCCCACATCATACAAGAACCGCCCCCATAAGCCACCGTCTCAGCAAAACAGTTTTGTATGCCTTTATTGTAATATTACATAAACCTTTAAAAAATATTAATGATTATCACAGTTTTTATTCGTATTTATTATTATTATTATAATTATAGACGAGCAGCGTGAGATGCTGGTGTGTGTATCTAAAGTGATGGAAATGTCTTAGTCCTTTTCAATAAAATATTATTTACCTACTTAATATGTCATTCTTGTAAGTCCACCCACTTGAAGTCTTTAAACCATTTGTCTAGTCCATTTTTAAAAGAGTTGACTTAATTGGCTGAAACTACACTGGCCGGCAATCTGTTCCAAGTTTCCACAACATGATTACTCAGAAAGTGGTGTGCAAGATTGGTTTCTGAGCTGAAGCGTGTGATAGTAAGATGGTGTCTTCTTGAGTGTCCATGAGAGTTTGCATCTTTCAAGACAAACATGTCACGTATGGTAGGTTTTAATTGCATGTTAGGATTTTATATGTCTCGATTAGATCATCCCTTATACGCCGATCTTGTAAAGTTGGCAGCTTTAGTATTTTAAATTTGCGTTCCTTTATCTAGGATTTCGTTCCTTTTTAGACACGACGCGACGTGGTTCTAAATCTCTAAGTAGCACTGGCAACCCTGAGAGGAAAGTTTTTAACAACGTTCCAAAACCCGCCGAGTAATTATTAGGGGTGTCCACTTCGAAAAAACATCGATGTTTTTTTCGATGCCATATATCGGAACTGAGAATCGATGTCTTCTGATGTATCGGTAAGAAACATCGATGTTTTCTGAAAATCGAGTACTTTTTCTAACATGAGGTCACAAAGCTATAGCCAGCCCTTTGACACTTAATGCAAACGTCAATTTATAATTATATAGGGTAATGTCACCAATAAATGGATGATAAAGAGTCTTTGACCACTTGAATGGCGTTTTTCGTACAAACCATCGCTGATTCAAATGTAGTTTATTAAGAAAAACTTAAATTAACTAGTATTATAAAAGGTCCAAATGAAATAATAATCATCTACAATTATAGACATTCTGGAATTAATATCCTATTTCCAGTGTTCTTTTGACAGATTTTTCAAAAACAAAAGTTTATTTAAACGTTTCCTTTTCAGTCTATTTCGTTGTTGGTTGACGTTTTTATGAAATTAACAGATAATCATCGATTTGATGTTTTATAAAAATACATCGATAAGCTATTTATCAAAACATCGGATCAATTCGATGTATTTTATTACAAACATCGAGTGATTTCGATGCATCGATTTATATCGAATATCCCTAGTAATTATCGCCCTGCAAAGTTGAAAAATAACCCGTTTTGGAACTCCCGTTTGACAGTTTATTTTCACACTCAGGGAATTTAAACCTTTTAAAACTGTGGCTGATAATAATTTAACTTGAAAGTTGGAAAATTACTTTACGCCGGGCGTCCCAAAACCACTTTTATAACTTCCTCATTGCGATTTGGAACGCACCCGTAGCAAGTTACTTTGGTGTTTTACGTGATTAAATTCTCTTTTTTATATAGCTATTTGTTATGGCTATGAAGAAAGGTTCTTCCAAAGAGAATATAACCACTACGCTTGGTTCTTCTAGCAAAACATATTCTCTTATGAACTTTGTAAAAAGAAGTTCTAGAAACTCAACAGATAAAATCAGGTAAGTAAAAATAGGCGTTGTTATTTTCTTTGAATTTCTGTAATTCATCAATCAGTAAATCTTATTCAGAATGTTTTCTCTTTTTTATATTTTGTACCATGGGTGTCAGGATGTCTGCCTATATGTGCTATTGAAATCTTCTTTAAATTCCCGGGGATCTTATTTCCCTAACCATGAAATGATCAGGGAGGCAGAACATCTCCTGCAAAATAATTCTTGGTGTCTCTTATTTCAGTCCAAGTAACTCAAATGTAGAAAATAGAATATTGCACTCTATTTTATGTAGATGTACTTAATTATCAGTCAAGGTGAACAACAGGGGGCGCTGAGGAAAATGAAGAAAAGGAGGTGCTAAGAAAAAATATCAAAAATTTGACTAATATGATGTATTTAACTAATAAATAAGAAAAGAATTATTTAAGGACTTCTGAAATTTGAATTTTTCATTTAGATTACTATTCATAGCAAAAAAGCGAATGGACAAAGAAATTAATGGTTCATACAAACATTGCTCTTGTAACAATACCTGTTAAAAAAAATAGTCACAGGGACACACCTCATTTTAAAATTTAAAATTTTGGCTTCCGACAATGTACTTTATCAATTTTTATCATCAAATTACACTAGAGTCTTACTGACACCCTGTACAGAAGTGCTAGAAGAAGAAAGCCTTTTAGAAATGCAGTTTTCTAATGCAATAATCTATGAAGCCTGTTGGTTAAATTCTTGAATTTCTTTAAGTTGTTCTATGGCCTGTATGTGGTCTATTGTAAAAATACCTGAGCAGAATCCTGCCTGTTCCACTAGTTCACTGAAAAAAATACTTTATTGACAGAAACAAAATCTTATTAGCAGCAATCAACTTTCTTATTTAAATACGAGCCTATAAAGTATCTTGTCAACAGTTATAAACATAAAATTGTTGATGGGCCAATGCAGCTGTTTATTTGAAATTAAAAATACTTAATGTAATTTGTATAAAGTCAGTTATTTGAAGTTAAAAATGAATATTGTTGTCTTTATAAAGCTATTTATTTAAAATCAAAAGGAACATTTTTACTTTCATCAATTATCTTATATTAAAAACACAAATTATTCATTGTAGCTTATATTAAGCTGCTTTTTTGAAATAAAAAGTAAGGTACATTGTTGATTTTATCAAGCTCTTATTGAAAAGATTAGTTGTCGCTTGTACAAATCAACTTATTTGATATTATAAAAGGTGTAGTGTTGCTACTATAAAGTTTATTCGGATTAACAAGAATGTGTGAAGGAGATCGGCTATATATAACACTACCAGACCGAAGGTCGATACTTCTTGCATTAATGCTTGCGCACTTACAATCTTGAAAATGCCAAGTTAATGCGCCGTCTAAAGTACGTCGGAAGCCCGGCGTGCGCTATGTGATGAAAAGCGTATGGTTAACTATTTGTCTGTGTACTGGTAGATGAAGGAGAAGGCTGGCTTTAGCTCGGTGTTACCAATTATGGAGCGACGGAAGATGTGAGATCTCCGGTCAGGCGAGGTGTACTGCCTGGGGACCACTGTGGTTCACTTTTATGCGGTTTAGTTTGTATATGAGTATATTACGGACCAAGTGATATATATGCTTGTAATCAAAAAAACTCTCATAGCGCGATGCAGGTCGCGTGACGTCAGCCAACTGATTGTAGCTTGTATTAAACTGCTTGTTTTATGCAAATTCGCTAAACTAACAACTTTACAGATCCACCAAATATTAAGGGGTTCTGTTTTGTTTGACTATGGAACTCTTAAAAGAAGAATTAGCAATAATTATTGTGAAAAAATACAATGATAAAACCAGTCGCCTGAAATAAAGGACGACTGCCATTAGAGTTATCAGGGGCGTGTGTATTTTAATCAATCTATCAAGTTACATTTATATTAAAAAAACGACTACAATGCATTTTATTATTTTATAACAACTCATAGTTTTTAAGATTGTTATTTATACTACTATATACACCTATTGTTGAGAGTTTTTCACATTTAACTTTAAACCGAAAACTTTAATTTTTAAATATAACTATCTTACGTCCAGGTTTAACTCGAATTACTTGCCACAAATTGATATTAATGGAATTCCAATTTCATACAGCGACACATTTTAAAATCTTGGAGTCTTAGTAGACAATAATTTGAATTGGATTCCACAAGTAAAAGAAATTAGCCAAAATTTTTTTGCCTCAGTTGGATTCCTATGATGTCTACGTAATCTTCTACCGGTTCCCACTAAAATTTTGCTTGCACAATCTTTGCTTTTTCCTGTCCTCGATTATGCTGATGCTTGCTGTATTAATCTTACAGAGGAGCAACTTTACAAACTTTAGAGGCTTCAAAATCTTTGTATTCGGTTTATATTTGGACTCCGCAAATCTGAACACTTTTATAAATTTCGAACTGAACCCAAGTGGCTCCCTATCCGCTTTCGCCGGAATGCTCATGTTTTAAGTCTTTTATACAACGTGCTATTCAATCCATCAACCCCAATCTACCTAAAGTAGCGATTTCAGTTTATTAGCTCTTCTACTCTAACTCTCCACTCCTCTACTAGCCTCATATTAAAAATACCCAGTCATAGTACCAATTTTTATAGTGTATTGTTTACTGTTTGTGCAACAAAATTATGGAACTCTCTACGTTTATCTATCAGGCGCTCACAATCCGCTGACACTTTTAAAAAACTGGTTAAAATCCACTATCTTAACTCAAATTTATAAATTCTGTCTTGCTATTAATACTTTAGTTCAATTTGAATATCCTTACAATAATGTAATATAGATATGTATATATATATATATATAAATATATATACACATATATATAAGTATGTTTATGTAACTATATGTATGTTTATGTATTTATTTATTTTATACAATTTTATGAGTATTTAGTATTATTTTCTCTTTGTAACTTTTCTCTTCCTGTGACCCTTCTTATCTTGCTTCTATTTCTATTACTTGTAACTTAAGGTTGCCTGTAAGAGATCGCTTTATAGCTATAAAGCCGCCTAGTTGTACTATAATATATAAGATTGTATGAATGTTTAGTTTAAAATTATTTGGTGTACAATAAAAGTATATTCTCTCTATCTATCTATCTATAAATGTTATTATTTACAGTGAAAATGTCACTGAACAAGGACCAGAGAAGAAATCAAAATTTGTTTGGAAGTCAAGGTCATCAACATCAAACACCTGTGAGTATTTAACATTCATTGTTGGAGACTAATTTGTTAAACCTTTAAAGCTAAAAGTTTCTAATAACTGTGTAAAAACAAATTTACCTGTTTCATATAACTTCACTTACATAAATATTATGTAGAATGAAATATTATTTTGCATGATCTACTTAAACTGGTGGAAACAATTTGAATATTGTCAATGAAAAACATTAATAGATGGCATAAAAGGGCATACATTTTTTTAATGATTATATAAATAAAAATTTTACCCGCCTCATATGTTTCAACTATCGGGTTACGGCCTACCCTCACCATGGGCGAATGCGAATGATTATATAAATAAAATCTTTACTCGCCTCATATGTCGCAACTATCGGGTTACGGCCTACCCTCACCATGGGCGAATGCGATATCTATCACGCGGTGCTACATCCGAATGTGGGTTTCGAATATGTAGGTACTTTTTGACATATGCACGTTTCCCCACAATGTTAAGTTGTGTGAAGAACAGGCTATGTACTTTTGAAATTAAAAAGAGACTCATTAATACACTCCACCCTAAAACCACCCCATTAAAGGCGAGGCAGACACAGAAATCACTAGGTAATAAAAATAATCCACAAGGCATACACCAACCTGATACTGTCTATTTTTGCAGTTTCCATTCAAGATCACTTTCTATAACCAGAATTTCTCCTATGTTTGTTTGATTCTTCTATATACTTCTCTATTGTTTCTAACACCTAAACATTGCTTTTTTTGCCAAGGGTCCTTTTGTTTTACATTAACTTATTATATTAGTCTTATCCTATTAAATTAATTATTTTAGACTTCATTTTATACTAACACTTTGGTTTTAAGGGTTCCATTGTTAAACAAGGCAACAATACTATATATTTAATTAAACACATTAAGATTCTTTAAATTATGTCACTAACTCTGTTCTATGCTGTCTGTTTAAAATTAATTTTCAAATAAATATATTTTTACAGGGACGCCGCCTTTTAAAAAGGATGCACTGGATAATGCACCACAAAATGTTAGTAAAACTTTTTATCAATTTCATTTGAAGTCCTAAGTAATTTTTATTTAGGTAGTAAACAACTACTGTTAATAACCCCAGTAACAATTTTTTTTAAATATAAAATATATAGGTTCAGTGTGCCTAGTGTGAGTTCTTAACGCTACTATTGCGTTCGCGTAAACGAAATACATGTATGGAAATGAAGGAGTGCCTCTAGCAGATGCGTTTTAAAATGGTTTTTTTTTAAAGGACTTTTGATGAATACGCAAAAACTCACACTAGGCACACAGATACATTACGAACACAAAGCTGAAGTATTTTTAAGGACTGCAGTCAAACTAGGAGGAACCTTCGTAATTCTAAGTTTGTCTTTTTGTGACATACATGCAGCTTCTACACTTAAAGAGATTTTAAACATACACAGAGAGAGAGAGAGAGAGAGAGCTGCATTCTTCAACGTCAACTTCCTGTATCAACACCACGTCGCTACACAACATACCTCAAGAATTACACATAATGTTATACGGGGTTCTTACCGTGATTAACCGTGAATCTTTAAAACAATAGTTACGTCAAGAATACCTGAACGGTGTAGCATGGGGCTGTGGGACATGATTGTTTTTGACTTATGTTTTTTATTTACTACTTTGCTTATTGTTTGACGACACGTCTTTTGGCACCGGGCTTTTGGATTATTAGTTCAAAATGTACGGCGTAGGCAATGCACGGCTGTTGCAAGCCTGTATGGAGTGTATTTTACCTCTGAGGTTCCCCGAGGGTTTGCTAAGATCCCCATGTGTATTAAATATAAGTAAAAAATTGTAATAGGTAAGTAATAGCACTACTTACATGTTAAAGGTATACTACAACGTTTAATTGTATAAATACAATCATCCACACAAAATTTAATTTTGTATTCACTTTACTTACTACTCCATAATTAATAAGAAATCATTATATTGAATTGGATAATTGCTTGTCCTTATTTTTTAAAGTTGGTTAGATACTGATGAAGTTGGCTTTTCAATTAAAACTAATTAAAAATATTAGTAAGTAAACTTTATAAAACATCGTCATTGGCGCCAAATGCACTCATCACAACATTCACTCGGCAATCTATGTTCCTCTTTTGCTCTAACCCAACAAAAAGAGAGACAATCTTAAATGATGTAAAAAAAAACACCCAGTTAAATTTAGTATTCATATACTCAATACATTAATACTGTTTTTGTTTCTGGTCACCATATTATGGTCAGAGCCTTGTATGTTTATCATCATCGTCGTCTTGGCCGAAAAATATCAACTATTCAACCCAAATATCTTCCAATATGTCATCACAACGGCCGGTCTTTAGTCGTCTGCATCCACTAGCTTTCTGCGGCTCTGACCAAATATAAATAGTTCTCCAATTGGTCGCTATTTGGACGATTTCTTCCTCAGTCAAATCAAAAAAGTCGTTTTTCATCACACTCAAAATCGTTAAAATTTGTTTGGGTAAAGCGGATTTCGGATAAACACGATTCGGGAGTTTACTGTATTTTTATAAAATATACAATGGGGTTTCGTTGATATAAATTATGATTTATGAAATAGTTATTTTTAATTGGGTTACAGAAGCAAAGTCCATTGTTTCAAGGAGAACGTAGTATACATCCTGCCTTATATAAGAACATAATAAATCACAAAAACTTAAAAATTGATGACATTACATCCGGAAGTGTAGAAGAAAATGGTAGTAATGACATTTTTGATTCTATGGAAATTGTAAGTCATATGGAAGGTTCTAGTTTTAGTTTTGTAATTTTTGATATAATTGAAATAAATTGTATGCTGAGTTATTTTGATTAATGGTTGGTTTAAACTTTTTAGGATGATCTCAAAGATTTTCCATCTGCATTTCGTGATAAACTGAAAACCCCTTCTCCAGAAATGTCAAATAAATCAATTCGAATAAGTGCAACACCCACACCTCCTAAAAGATCTGAAGTCAGGAGTCCAAGGAAAACTTTGAGAACGCCACAAAAATCGAGTCCTAAGAAAGACAGTGATCCTTTAAAAAGTTTGAAACTTGATCATTCAATTTCAGATTTCTTGTCTAATATTTCGCAACATCCTGCCTTACGAAATCTTGAAGAGGTAAATACATGTACCTGATGTTTTATATATATATTTATTTTTCTTTTTGCAATCTTTTTTTTTCTAATTTTAGGACAAAGATTTACTTACATATACGGATAAAGAAAATTGCAAGAACATGTATATTGAAATATTAGAAAAAATATACAGTGCATTTGATAGAATTCCAACCTGTATAAAAATTAAGTTTCCAGGATATGATAGTAAAACTTATGCCAAAATGAAACAACTGAAATCAAAATTAAAATCTGTAATGGATCTCAATTCGGAAAATAGTTTAAGTATACTAAAATCTAAATCCCCGGTAAAAAACAATAATAATGTATATGGGAAAGAAAGTCCATCTTTAATAGGAAATTATGACAATGATTACTATGACTTTGATCTACAATCATCACATATCTGTGAAAAAGAACCCTTCAACCATGACAGGCTTAAATTTGGTAATCCTGAGACCTCAACTCCAGAGATTGTAAATTATAATAAAGAACCAGGTCCTAGTAAAACAATTTATTCTGATTTGCAAGTAAAAAAATCTTTATCATTTGATGCTTTCTTACCTTGTAAAGATGCGTCAAATTTAGAGAACAGGTTAGACGTAAATATGGAAAGCTTAAATATGTCAGATGCTGCCAATAAAAGTAAAGGAAAATTTGTTTTTAAAAAACCTTCTAGAAATACAGCTGACGAGCCTAGTGATAAGTCTACGCCAAATAGAGATGTGCCTTCTAGTACCTTAGCGAGGCTTAAAAAAGCTTCTGATAATCTTAAACCTTTAGCTGCTAAAGAATCTCTAAAATATCCAATGCTAGCCAATAGTTCTGTGGAATTTCAATCGCCGCAGTTAAGTCAAACATCTATGCTTAACTTAAACAAACCTTGTACTATAGTGACGCCAATTGTCAAAGAAACACTCGTAGAAGACGAAATAGACGATGAGGAGGACTATGAAGTACCAATCGACACGGATGATTATTTAGATGCTATTCCAGAAGCTTCAAAGTCAAGTGTAATAAACATCAGTGATTCTATATCTAGCACATGTAATACGCAAACTTTGAGTAGTAAAGAAATTCCAATTGATGATGATGGTTGGCCAGAATACAGGATAGAAGATTTTGAGGACGCTATGGAAGTAGCAAATGCTAAAGAAACTGAAGTTCTGAATTTGATGGAGCAATCAATCGTGAATGAAAGTAGAAAGTCTAATAAATATGAGGGTATGGGTGATTTTCATGCGGGTACTCAAAATGATGGAATTACAGGTAAAAATGTGATTATTGGTTTACTTAACCTTTTAGAAATCCATTTGATTTATCAATTAAATAGGCATTTTCAGGTGAATTTGACAGCCGCTCTTATCCTCATTCCTCTCTCATGATGGAGATGTTTAAAGAAAAGTTTGGTTTGAAATCTTTTCGTCCTAATCAACTGCAAGTAATAAACGCAACGTTATTAGGACACGATTGTTTTGTGCTAATGCCAACTGGAGGTGGTAAGTTTATTTATAACTTCATTTTACATTTGGATGCTGTATTACTTGCTTAATTTTATATAAAAAAAACCTTATTGTTACTGAAATATTGATAACATTAATGTAATTTTTTTTAGGAAAATCATTATGTTACCAACTGCCAGCAATACTTACTCCAGGGGTGACTATAGTCATATCTCCTTTGAAGTCATTGATTTTGGATCAAGTAAATAAATTGTTGTCCCTTGATGTAAGTATTATAAATTTTTTAAGAGAGGTAGGGCACAGCATAGCAATACTCGCTTGAATAAGCCGCCCGAACAATTAAAGCGGGGTATAGCGATTACTTGCTCAAATGAGCAGCTCGAATTGCGGAATTACCTCTACCTTACAGAAAACCGTGGCTATAATAACGCTAACATTGAGTAATATTGTAAGGTTGTCAGAGCTCCTGAAAATTCGCTGCGCGGACAGCGGAGAACCAAAGGTGCTCGTTTCTGTCATTGCTCGGCGAACACGTGGCCTGCTGGTACGGCGGTCAGGAAGACCTGATGAAACGGCTAAACCGCCAACTTATGTAAAGTCTGAAGTAGTAGTCATGCCGGAAAAGACCGTAGTGGACCCAGCTACTACAAAAGAGGCAGATCATGGGCCCTTCCGCCCGCCGTTTCAGCAACCATTTTATCTGTGCCGAGCTTCCGCAGTTCTAGTACCGCTCCGTTTATCCTCTAAACTATTTACAGTGAATCCTCATATTTAGTCGCAGTAACTTTTAAATAAAATCAGCCAAGTGCGAGTCGGACTCGCTCACGAAGGGTTCCGTTCCATTATCTATAAAAACGGCAAAAAATTCACGTTGTATGGAAGCCCCCCTTAATTATTTGTTTTATTTCAATTTAATTATTTTAATTTTAAAATGAATATATAACTAAATATTCTGTGAATATTTAACCAGTTGCCGTTATCAATATCGAGGAAAATCGAGCAAAAAAATCACGTTTGTTGTATGGGAGCCCCCTTTAATATTTATTTTATGCTGTTTTTTAGTATTTGTTGTTATAGCGGCAACAGAAATAAATCTTCTATCAAAATTTCAACTGTCTTACTATCACGTTTCATGAGATACAGCCTGGCGACAGACGGACGGACGGACGGACGGACAGCGGAGTCTTAGCAATAGGGTTCCACTAATTTCCCTTTGGGAAAGGAACCCTAAAAATTACCAAAAGAAATGAAAGGAAATAAGTGTTTTGCAGCGGCTACCTCATACACATGCGGATTTTTGCGGAAAGACTGCGCAACCGACCATTTTTTTTTTCTAACGGAGACGCAAATAGCTTGCCCGGCCAAATGTGTTACAAGCTTGTATGTGTTGTACTATTTTTACGATTGAGCAACAAGATTATAAAGAGAAACAGTTACACATTTGTTTATTGGAAACGATATTCAAAGTTAAGCAACATAGAGCTTGGTCAGTAACTGGACGTGGCCGCCCGCATGTTCAACGGGTTCCCGAACCCAGGGATCACTTAATCTCCGCCCTGGGAGGTTTAACCGCCAACCTGTTTAAAGTCCCGAAGTAGTAGTCGTGCCGGAGAAGGAGACTAGGGTGGACTCGGCTACTGCAACAGAGGAGAAACAGGGGCCCTTAAGCCTACCGTGTCAGCTACCGTATTATCCGTGATGAGCTTAAACAGTTCTAGGACTGCACCTTTTGTCCTCTAAGCTGTCTGTGCAGTGAATCTTCATATTTAGTCTTAGTAACTTTTTCCAAATTAAGTGGCCAGGAAAAATAAAAGAAAAAGAGTTTTTACAGCGGCTACTTCATCCACATGTAATATGAATTATTGCAAAATTAGGGGTATTTACGCTAATCTTAACACAGTTCAGCCCCATCTCGAGACTGGCAGCCGACCATTCGTTTTCTGAAAGAGACGCAGATATCCTGCCCGGTTAAAACATCATACCTACATTATCCCGGTTACAAACTCGACCACAATTTTGTGAGTCGTGCCTGTGTATGTTCGTCCAGGAGGATATCTGCTGTCGCCGCCTTCATAGCCTTGAAGACAGGAACCTGTCGATATTATAGGTGCGCATAGATCACAGCCCACACTCGTATCTATGCGTGCCTTTACAAGTCTCATAGCGGTAACACGGACGTAGCTCGACTCTTCACGCACCTGAGTTTGACGACTGACAAAGTTTTACAGTAATATCCTACAGCAGAACTAGTTATTTTGGGACACTTTAACTCTCACCATCGTGAGTGGCTTAGTTCTCGAACCAATAACTACTCGGGAATATCTGCTCATGAATTTGCTCTAACCTATGGATTCTCTTAGCTTGTACTTTCTCCAACGAGAATACCAGATATAGAGGACCATACGAACTACTTACTGAACCTTCTGCTGACTACTTGTCCGGACGGATATTCCGTCTCAGTGGATGCGTCTCTTGGCTACTCGGACCAGTGTCTAAAAAACCTACCTTATAGGCTTTGATTTATTGGCGAGGGTTAAAATATGCGGCATAAATGGCACAGAAAGGCGGATAACCAAGTTATACTTTTCTATGGTTTTTTTCTGAGCCGTCAAACACAATTAAATAAAACATTTAACATACTTATAACGAAGGCTATATTGTACCGTGGTGCGGTAAGACAATGCTGGAAATCTCCATAACAAAGTGGGAGGTCCGGCGGGCGTTGCTTTCTCTAGACGTTCATAAGTCGAGAGGGCTAGACGGTATTCCAGCAGCGGTGCTTAAACAGTGTGCTCCGAGTTATGAACTGTACTCATGCGCCTCTTCGTGCTTTCCTACCACACTAGGCAATTTCCGTCTTCAAAACTGCGATTGTGCATTCGGTGCCCAAAAAAGGCGATAGACCAGATCCATTGAATTATAAATCCCTCCTCTCCAAGGTAATGAAGCGTCTGATTAACACACAGCTTCTAAGATACCTAAAAAACACGACCTGGTCCGTCGCTCGACGTGTGACCTTCTAGTGTATCTCACACACCGATGGGCACTAGTCATTGGCATGTAGCCTGGACATAGCGAAGGCGTTCGATTGGGTCTGGCACCGGGGTCTTCTATCGAAGTTGCCATCTTACGGAGTGCCCGAGGGTTTGTGCAAATGGGTGGCAAGCTTTTTGTCCGGCAGACGCATACGCGCCGTAGTTGACGGCAGTTGCTCTGACAGCTTGGACATTAAAGCGTTCACCGCTTAGAACACCCTATTCACTGTGGTCGAGCACAGTGGAAGAGCATTGGGATCCTTGGTGTTGACATCTCCAGTGAGTTCTGAGATCATTTGCAAGACAAGGTGAAACTGGCGTCCAAAAAATATGGTGTACTAAACAGAGCGAAGCAGTACTTCACGTCGGTTAGAGGTTTCAGCTTTACAAGTCACAAGTTCGGCCCCATATGGAGTACTGCTGCCATCTCTGGGCGGGTGTACTCTGATACCAGCTTGGCCATTATGACTCGGTTCAACGGTGAGCTGTGAAAATTGTCGACGAACCCAAACTCACTAGTCGTATCGAGCAAAAAAAGTCTGAGGAGAGACTTTGCCTTCCTGTGTGTGTTTTACTGCCATCGCACCGGCCGCCATCGGCAGGGAATTCATCTCACACTATAGAACTGAACCGAAAAAAAGCAACGCGCGAGTGATACCCCTGATGTTGCAAGCATCTATAGACTACGGTGACCGCTTACCATCAGGTGGACCGTAGGCTTCTTTGTCACCTTAGTAGTATAAAAAAAAACTTTTCGTATTATATTTTATTTAGTTACATTACGATATAAATTTATGGTTTTATATTCTAGTTTAATATATGGATTTGACTGTAGTTCTAGTCGTGTAATCCTGTTCATTCGCTTAACATGCTTTGACATAACTTTAATATTTTTTAGATTCCAGCAGCACATCTATCAGGTGATGTGTCGTTAGCTGAATGTGATGAAATTTACCACAAGCTGTCTATGCGAGAACCATTGATCAAGCTATTATATGTCACTCCAGAAAAGATCAGCAATTCTCCTAAATTCCAGGCTATGTTAGATGCTCTTTACTCGAGAGATAAACTTGCCAGGTAAATTGTTATTAGATAATGTTATTAAGATTTCAGAATAACGGTTAAAATGTCTATTTTCATAAGGTAATATTGAGTTTGATTACTGGGAATAGTGATCATAGTGTTTAAGTGGGCTGCAAAAAATCGTGCCAAGGGGCTAATTTTTCTATAGAATTCGACACTCTATTGGCCGTTTCAATTTAAATTATTCGATGAAGGGAAGAAAGGATTAATAAACAGATTTATCGCTTTGCAGAACCTTACAAGCCATGGCCTCAGACGCGTGTTGTATGTAGGTACATAAACTTTGTATCTTCCGGATATTAAATACGCTGCTACCAAAAAATTTTCTGTTTTGACTAACCTTATGTGACTGCCAGTGTCGATGGGAAGGGGTGACGGTCAGTCTGTGTGTTCTATCGTTCGGTTAGGGGGGGCTAGCTGGTAGGAGAAAAAATTTACCTTATATGAAATTAGAGGATATTATTGCTAAGAGAGTAGATGTAAATTAACAGAAAAAAAGTAGAGTTACACCCGCGACGCTATCTCACGTTCCAAACACGACGAGCACTAGCCAGAATGTCTTTTGCAAGCACCACGTTTAACTTATTCTCCAAAATCCAAAAACAAGCGTCGATACCACAAAGTTGGTAGTTTCAACCGATCGCGAGAATATACTAATTACGCAGGTGCGTGTGAAGTAGCTCCCAGCTGGTTCAGTACTGATTGTCCGGCAGCGGACTGTCGTGCGCTAGCCAGACGCCAAGGTCAAGGTCATACAAAGTGAATGGCGAAAAAACTACTTATTATTACCTAACAATCTCCCGGCCCAGCCAGATCGTATCGGGCTGAGAATCCTAAATAACAGGGAGACGGGATAAGGTCGCCACAGCTCGTTTCAAAATGGAGTCACCAACCAATATCTCAACAACTCGAGGAACTCACTCACATACTGGTGAGTTTTTTAGGTGCCTATCCCGAATTATAAGCTCTGTTGACGGATTATGACTCGGAAGTAATAATGGGTGACGAGCTCCATAAGGAAGTTGTGTATTAAGAAGTCGGCCACCCACACGTACCAAGCCGTAATCGTTAATAAAGGGTTTCAGTCGAGCAACGGCTCCAATTTGCACCTTCCGTTGCGTAAGGTGGAGAGCACAGACTTAAAATGCTTAATCTGAACGCAACGAATCCAAAATATCAATGCCTGGTAATGCTCTTCAGTAGACAGAATGGGATCATACAATTTCACTGATCTGTTTCGACAATTGTGGAGTAAACGATTGATCTAACCTGTTACGCTACGGAGCTTGTCACGGGAGCTGAAATTAGGCAGCAAGGATTCTGCATCACGCAGAGGCCTCACCTCGACACTCAGGGTAGTCTAAATCAGGCAGGGGATCCACGTCTTTTTTTTTTTTTTTTTAATATCACTAAGTTGGCAAACAAGATCCGCCTGATGGTAAGCGGTCACCGTGGCATATGGACGCTTGCAACACCAGAAGTATCACTCGCGCGTTGCCAACCCTTCCAAAATCCAATAATTTCTTTCTTGAAGAACCCCATACTGTAGTCCTTAGAGAAAACCTTGGCAAGGAGCTCATTCCACAACCCAAGCGTTCGCGGGAGGAAGTTTCTTTGAAACCGCACTGTACGCGACCATTTCGGTTTTAAAGTGTGAGAATGAATTCCCTGCCGAGCGAGCGGTGCGATGGTAGAAAGTAACCGTGGGCATCATTTCGAATATTTACTCAGAACACAAGCCATTGTTCAAGCGGTAGAACACACACAGGGAGGCAAAGTCTCTCCTCAGACTCAGGGGCTCGATACCGCAAGTGAGTTTGAGATCGTCGACAATTCTCACAGCCCGTCGTTGAACCGAGTCAAAAGGGCCAAGCTGGTATCCGGGTGCACCTGCGCAGAGATGGAAGCAGTACTCCATATGGGGCCGGACGTAAGACTTGTAAAGCAGCAACCTTTGTTCCGACGTGAAGTACTGCTTCGCTCTGTTGAGTACACCAAGTTTTTTGGACGCCAGCTTTACCTTGTATAGTGATCTCGGAACTGAACATCGCTGGAGATGTGAACACCAACGATCCCAATGCTCTTGGAGATGGAGAGGGAAGTGTTCTGGAATTGTGGGACCACAGTGAATGGAGTTTTCTTAGCGGTGAACGCGCACACTTGTGTCTTTGTAGGGTTGAATCGGACCAAGTTTACCCGTCCCCAGTCAGAGACCTGGGACAGTGTGGTCTCGATTTGAGACACAAGTTCTCCGCGGTTTGCACGACCCGTGTAAAAAGCGTCTCCAGTACTGTCATCTGCATAGCAATGTATGTTGTTGATGTCCAACGTGTCATTGATATGCAGTAGAAACAGCGTAGGAGACAGCACAGAGCCTTGCGGGACACCAGCATTAATGTCCATGCTATCAGAGCAACTACCGTCAACTACGGTTCGTATGCGTCTGCCGGACAAAAAGCTAGCCACCCATTTGCAGAAACCCTCGGGCACTCCGTAAGATGGCAACTTCGATAGAAGACCGCGGTGCTAGACCCGATCGAACGCCTTCGCTATGTCCAGTCTACATGCCAATGCCTCCCCCTGACTCTCAATCACCAGTCGAGCGACCGTGGCGAAAGCCATATTGACGGTCACTGACCAGATCGTGTACTTCTAGGTATCTTAGAAGCTGTGTGTTGATCACACGCTCCATCACCTTAGAGAGGAGAGAGGTAATAGCGATAGGCCTGTAATTCGATGGATCTGATCTATCGCCCTTTTTGGGCACCGGGTGCACATTCGCAGTCTTCCATGAAGACGGAAATTGCCTAGTGTGGTAGGAAAGCGCGAAGAGGCGCGTGAGTACAGGACATAACTCAGGAGCACACTGCTTAAGCACCACTGCTGGTATACCGTCTGGCCCACTCGACTTATGAACGTCTAAAGAGAGCAACGCCCGCCTGACCTCCCGCTGCGTTATGGAGATTTCCGACATGGTCTTACCGCACCACGGTATAGTAGGTGGTACAGCGCCTTCGTCGTTCATATTCGAGTTTGAGGCAAAGAGACTGCCCAATAGATAGGCTTTCTCTTTAGCACTAAGGGCCAAGTCACCATCGGTCTTCCGCAGTAGTGCTAACGACAAATGGCAAAAGTTCCCTTCGGCAGCTTTTGCAAGCGACCAGAAGGCACGACTCCCAGAAGCATAGCTCGCAAGTCGCCCACCTATATTTTATTTCACCAGCAGAAGGTCCAGTACGGAGCTTGTATGGTCCTCTTTATCTGGTATTCTCGTAGGAGAAAGGACTAGCTGAGAGAATCCATAGGTCAGAGCAAATTCATGAGCAGATATCCCTGCATAGTTATTGGTTCGAGAACTAAGCCACTCACGATGGTGAGAGTTAAAGTCTCCCAAAATAACTAGTTCTGCTGTAGGATATTACTGTAAAACTTTGTCAGTCGTTAAACTCAGGTGCGTAAGAGTCGAGCTACGTCCGTGTCACCGCTATGAGACTTGTAAAGGCACGCATAGATACGAGTGTGGACTGTGATCTATGCGCACCTATAATATCGACAGGTTCCTATCTTAAAGGCTATGAAGGCGGCGACAGCAGATATCCTCCTGGACGAACATACGTACACCGGCGCAACTCACAAAATTGTGCTCGAGTTTGTAGCCGGGATTATGAAGGTATGATGTGTCGGCCGGGCAGGATATCTGCGTCTCCGTTAGGAAAAGAATAGTCGGCTGCGCAGTCTCGAGATGGTGGTGGACTGCGTTAAGATTTGCGTGATGATGCAAAAAAACAAACTCTTTTCGTTTTCGTTCTTTTGGCCATTTAATTTAAAAAAAGTTTCTTAGACTAAAAATGAGGATTTACTGCACAGAAAGCTTAGAGGACAAAAGTTTCGGTACTAAAACTGCCGAAGCATGGCACGGATAATACGGTTGCTGGCACGGCGGGCGGAAGGGCCCCTGATCCCCCTCTGTTGTAGTAGTAGTCTAATGTCTTGTGGCCAATTCTCTGGCTCAAACAGCCTGCCAGAACCCCACCGGAGTGGATGATCCAACAAAATAGAGGCCGAGCATCCGCGTAAAGCACAACCGGAAGGATTTAAAGGGCCAGGCACGTGCCTCCAGTTAATAGGCACGAGAGAGGAATGGATCTGGAAGACCTGGTTAGCCACAAAGACGTCCAAGGTATGGACTGAAGCTTGTGACCAGGCCAAGACAATTTTACTATCAGTCCAGCCATACGCCTACTTAATAGCCATGGCCCAACGGCGCAACCACATGCAAAACCAGACGTGCTAACAGGGCAGCTTCCGAATGTTTTACTTTCGGGATGGTGAGTCGTGAGCGGACGGGTGCAACTTTGCTCTTAGCTATTAACAAATTCACCGTCACAACTCCCATCCAATCAGCAGCACGGAGGTATACTGCGGCGGCATATCCGGCTTCTGAGGTGTCGCAGAAACCATGCAAGGTGAACTGGCACTTTCCAGGCGGTAGAATACGCCTACTCAATTGCACCTGTTCTATGTCCGGAAGTGAGAAGACATAATGTAGCCAACTGGACAATAAGTCACCTATCAGTGGCGTGTCACACGTCACTGTGTCCAACCACAACTTTTGGAGGAAACATTTTGCCCAAAAGACAACCGAACTGATCCAACCGTTAGGATCATTTATAGCGACTGTGGACAGGACCGAACGTTTTGTCACAGTACTAGTGTTCAATAGGTTCTCCATGCGGAACATAAATACGTCAATATTGAACGCCTAAAACTGCTGCAGTATCCGGATTACCTGCGTTCGTAAAGGTATGCGGATTTTGGCTCTTCTGGAAGGTATTTGAGAACAGCTGGTGAATTAGACATCCACTTCTTCAGCTTTGCCGTTATCGACACTTGCCGTTATCTTCTAGTTGTAGGTTTGTACGAAATTATACTCAACTGTCCAGATTTTATTTGAATATATTTTGTATAAATAATTTACAATAATATATGTATCTTATAACGTTACGGAATACTGGAAACTTACTGTATTACTAATTAATAATTAAACCGTTGCTTAAATATAAAGATATTAGAACGTATACTACGTGGTTATATTTGTTTATGTAGCAAATTACAAGGCTGCAATTACACCTTGTAAATTTGCTTATTATTTTATTTCCTTATTAGTTTCCAAATATTTACTTGACAATGAATACTTACAAGCTTATGACAACCAGCCTTCATAAGTTCCAAACGTTCATTACGAAGTAATAAGGCCTCTTCTTCGGTGGCGGCTCCCGTATAGATGTCATCAACATAGACATCTGTCGACAAAATGGCCGAAGCCCTCGGGAAACTAAGACGATTAGGCTCAGCGAGCACTTAGAGGTCACAAATTGCAATGAAGAGAGAGATGTGTTGATGTTCAGCTCAAAGACCGTTACTAGATGCGAGGAGTGTTCTCGCCAAAGAATGAGCTGATCATACGTCTCTCCATGGATGCTAGTCTAGTTACGGCTAGCTTTCTCGTGTGACCCAAAGGAGGTCTGAGGAGGGACGAAATGGCAATCTTGTCAGAAAATGACCGAATTAGAGCCTGGCTGTGTTATTCACAAAGAATGCTTCACAGTCCTAGACTCCAGGGTTCTAGCTAGATGCACTTGGAGGCTCTTCTACTTCCCAAAACAGCTTAATCGCTTCGGCGAGAGAAAGACCCACACAAGTTATAGGATCTGGCGGAAGTACAGGCACTAGTGATTGTGCTGGGCCCATTATAATGTGTCCCAGGTCAGTCGGAACCGCAACTAGTCCACCTGGCTGAAGCAATTTCCCTGCTCCCAAAGTCAACATGCCCCGGACATCAGCTCCTGGAACATGGAAGACAGACAATCTTACCGGTCTGTCCGTGGCTTGTTTCGACGATGGCGGGACGCAAATGATAGGGACAATTCAAATTCAATATAATTTATTCAGTTTAGGCTACAATAATTAAGCACTTATGAATGTCACTACGCCATCGGTTCGTAAGTCTATAGGGCGGGAGACCTACTAAGAAGAACCGGCAAGAAACTCAGCTAGGGCATTTCTTTTCTCCCTTTCTCTTACAGCGTCCAATTAAAATATTGGAAAATGCCCTCCCTATCATTAAAGGAGACATTCCATTACAAACATAAAAAACATAAAATATAAAGCACAAGCACAACATTAAAAAGTATCTAATAAAAAAAAAAAGACAGTTTATGTATTCATCACTAAAAAATAATCAATGTCTTACAGTATTAATAAACAAAACAAAAAAGTAAGACCAAATACTAAGAATACAAAGAAGTTTGCAAGGGCAGACCAGCCTCCACAGGCGGCACCCGTTCACGAGTATGACACATGAATCAGCCATCGCTTCGCTCAGCCATGTTTTAGGGAACGTAACGACCCGACACACGCGCCACCACCGCAGAGACACTTTGAGAGAGCATGACACACTCAAGCAACTCCAATAAAACTTCAATTGTACTAGTTACAATGTGTGTAGTAAAGGAACAAAATATAAGAGGAGAAGATTTGAAGGTTCGTAATGCTTTACTACCGAGAAGAACCGGCAATAAACTCAGCCGTTAATCTTTTATACATCATATAAAAATACAATATAGCCTTACACTAGGTAATAACATAATATACAATGTTTTAATTTAAAAAAATATTTCAAATGCCCCAATACAAATCAATTAAGTTCTAATTTTTCCAAGCATTTTTATCATTTATGTATTCATCAACTTTGTAATAGCTTTTTTCTTTAAACTATCTTTGACATATATTTTAAATTTATTTAAGGGTAAATTAACCACATGTTCTGGAATTTTATTGTAGAAAAATATACTTTGCATTACGAAAGAGCTATGTACCTTCTGAAGACGACATTTTGGAACTACCAATTTATCCTTATTCCTTGTATTAACTCTGTAGAGGTCACTATTTTTAGCAAATAGGTGACAAATTTGGCGTACATACATTATACAAGCGAAGATAAATTGGCAAGGAACAGTTAAAATATCAATTTCCCTAAATAGTTCCCTAAGAGAAGTTCGAGGTCCTAATTTATAAATTGACCGTACTGCTCTCTTTTGCAAAATAAAGACTGTATCAATATCAGCTGCCTTACCCCAAAGCAAAATGCCATAAGACATGACGGAATGGAAATAGCTAAAGTAGACCAAGCGAGCAGTGTCAACATCTGTAAGCTGCCTAACTTTCCTAACTGCATAGGCAGCTGAACTGAGTTTCACTGCAAGAACTGAAATGTGAGGGTTCCACTGCAGCCTATTGTCTAATGTAATACCTAGAAACACTGTTGAGTCTAATAGTTCTATTTCTTCTCCGTTTAGGGATAATTTTGTACTTATGTTTCTGACATTTGGCATCACAAATTTTAAACACTTAGTCTTTTTCGCATTAAGAAGTAAATTATTTGCCGTAAACCACTAAAGAACCTGATAAAGCGCACTACTTACGTCGTCAAAATTAGTTTTATTTCTGTCAACTTTAAATAAAAGAGATGTGTCATCAGCAAATAGTTAAAATCTTGCACAGCTTCTCCACAAAGAAAGGCAAGTCATTAATTATGTAAATTAAAAATAGAAAAGGACCTAAAATAGAACCTGGAGGAACTCCTAATTTTACTTCTGAGCCATTGGATTTTACTTCATTGATTTGAACCTTCTGCATTCTACTACTCAAATATGAGCGGATAAGCTCAAGAGCCAAATCTGCAATACCATAATGACTCAGTTTCCGTATAAGAGTTTCATGTTGCACGCAGTCGAATGCCTTTGATAGATCACAGAAGATAGCAATAGCATTTTGTGACTGTTCCCAAGCAGCAAATATATGCTGTTTAAGGGCAACCCCTGTGTCAGTTGTGGAACGCCATTTTGTAAAACCAAACTGTTGAAGCATCTGATTGAACATAAGTTTTTCAAAAATTTTGCTTAAGGCAGGCAGTATAGAGATAGGTCTAAAATTATTAGGATCATCTTTACTTCCACTTTTAAAAAGTGGTATTATTTTACTATATTTCATTAAGTCTGGGAATATCCCTTCAACACACTTATTAAATATTATGGCTAAGATTGGTGCTATAATATCAATAATTCCGCTAAGGACTTTGACTGATATCCCCCATAGGTAACAAGTTTTTTTTTGAGTTAGTAATTTAAATGTCTTTATGATGTCTTCAGAGGTAACATGCTCAAATTCAAATATAGCCTTGCATTTATTTACATTACATTTTCAAAGTAACTCTGATTCTAATGGAGAGGAATTTTATGCATTAGTTGTAATTGTAGGCATTTCAGTAAAATATTTCTCAAAAGAGTTAGCGACATCAAGATCTGAATTAATTATTTTTGAATTTACAGTAAGTGAATAATGATTGTCACGGGGTTTAATTTTTCCTGTTTCACTATTTATTACATTCCATGTAGCCTTTATTTTATTATCAGAATTTTTAATTTTATTACTTAAATGTATTGCTTTTGCAACCCTGCATACTTTTTTAAATATTTTTGAATACATTTTGACATAGTTGGTGAATGTGGGACTGTGGTTATATTGTTTCATTTCATACAACTCATACAATCTAGTTCGACTTCGGTGTATTCCTACAGTAGCCCAGTCCTTGAATTTCATTTTATCAGTTGGCCTAAAAGTTTTTACTTTAAACACTTGCTCGAACTCATTACTTAAGAAATCAAAAAAAATATTATAAAGATTATTAACATTATCATAAAAAATATTATTAGCATTATCAATCTCTAAACACAGTGTCTAAGGAGGGGCACTGAGTGACTCCGTAGTCCGCACCAAGGAACCTATAGCACCATCGTCGCGTGTCCACAAGGTTTGTGACTGCCAGTCTCGATGGGAAGGGGTGACGGTCAGTCTGTTCTATTTTCGGTTAGGGGCCTTGGAAGGGAAATTTACTTTAAAACATTAGGAAACTGCTATAAAATAGACAAGACAGACAATTATAAGATTAAAACTTTGAGTGCGTCACCGTAGCGGTTCCTTGTAATAATGATGCTCCGCGCAGCTACATCCAGTGAAGTCCAGTCCAGGGCTAAAAGATATTTCTTTGCATGTCACCAAAGTCCAAATTTCCACTATAAATTCACCACATAAGCCGATAAGTTGATACCACGAAGTTGGTATTTCCGATCGAACGCGAGAATTTTATGAAAACGCAGGGCGCTGGTTCAGTACTGATTGTTCGGCGGCGGGCCGTTGTGCGCTAGACAGACGCCAAGGTCAATGTCATAACGAGTGAATGGTCAAAAAACTACTTATTATTACCGAACAAACTTGTGTACGAAGTATTAAAAAAAATTTACGTTGCATATGTATTTTCTACATGGGATAGTTTAGAATTCAGCAACAAATTACAGGTTTGTCATAGACGAAGCTCATTGTGTCTCCCAATGGGGCCACGACTTCAGACCCGATTACAAGCGCCTCAATGTACTCCGAGAGAGATTCCCCCAAACAACCATCATGGCATTGACTGCTACAGCCAACCCGAGGGTTAGAATGGACATCTTGCATCAACTGAAAGTTACCAATTGCAAGTGGTTTTTGTGCAGTTTCAATCGACCTAATCTAGCGTACAAGATATTGGAAAAGAAACCGAAAAGTGTCAACCAAGAAATAGCCAAGATTATCAAAGAGAAGTTCCTTAGGTTAGAGTACTCATTATGTATAATTAAATTAAACCCCTAAATTAAGAGTCAGAATGACTATTTATTTTTGTTAATTCACTTAATGGTTCGTAGATAAAGACAATATAAAACTGTTTAAGTACACAATGGTATTTTTACCATTGGTTGCGGATGCGTCGCCCTGTTCGATTTCTAAAGCTTTCTAAAATTAAAAAATTACAGACCCTTTTGCCTTTTGCAGAGATTCCGGTATAGTTTACTGTTTATCCCGGAAAGAATGTGAGGTTCTGATGGGGGACTTACGTAAAGTAGGAATTCAAGCAGCGGCCTATCACGCAGGCCTATCGGACAAGAAGCGGGAAACTGTGCAGACGGGATGGGTAGCTGACAGGTTTAAAGTGGTGAGAGTTAAATTCCATCTTCTAGTTTAGCCAATAAAACGTTTATATTTATTATTGATAGAATCAGGCGTTACTTTGCGGAAATTCATTATTATGATAAAATATTATTACATTGCAAATCCGCTAAAAACAATTCAGTAGCACTCACGTGCAGAAGTACACCATCCACATGATGAAGTTGGCATCATCCACATAAGGAGGGAGGGAGGGAGGGAGGTGCACTTCTACATGTGGATGGTGTACTTTCTGCACGTGAGTGCTACTGAATTGTTTTTAGCGGATTTGTAAGGTAATAACATTTTATTTTATTTTAATATATTTTTAATAGACCCATATCTCTTTTTTTTACAAAATAGTTAAGTTATTAACATGGAGGTTAGTTTTTGAAGTAGTTATTTATTGAAAAATGATTAGGATTATTGTTACTTTAGAGTACAGAGTAAGTGACTTAACAGATATGCGCTACAATAGCATTTGGTATGGGTGTGGACAAAGCGGACGTGCGGTACGTGATCCACCACAGTATGCCCAAGTCCGTGGAGGGATATTATCAAGAAGCGGGTCGAGCTGGACGCGACGGGGACCCTGCCATGTGCCTGCTTTACTACTCATACTCTGACGTCAGCAGATACAGGAGACTTTTGGACAGTAAGTATGTAATTTAGTCAAAGTCAAAATTTTTTATTCAATCACTTTTGAATCGTCAAAGTTATGAAATACAATTTTGTCAAGCCACACAATGTTGATTTTAACCGAGAAGAATCCGACAACAAACTCGATAGTTCCTGTTTTAAGAAAAACATAAAAAATACAAATACAATCAATGTTTTATAAAAATGTTGAGCTATAAAATTTTATATTATTTCCATTTTAATTTGGTTTACCTATGCGTCATGTAATTGAGCATCTTCAGTCCCATGGCTTTTTATCATTTACATAGTAATTTATGCTTTTTTACAAAGTTGTTTGTTTGATAATAGGTTTAAATTTACTTTTTGATAGCTTTTGATAGAACTTTGTTGTAAAAGTGTATATATTGCCCCATAAAAAGTTACTAATTTTGTGTGGACTTGTATCATGCACTAAGAGCTTATTTTCACTTCTACTATTTAATTTGTGAACGTTACTTTTCTTTCTGAAACTATTGATATTTTTATGTACATATAAAAGATTTTCATATATGTACTGCGACGCTAAAGTTAAAATATTTAATTCTCTTAACCTATCCCTCCAGAGATATCCTAGATCATAATTTGTAAATATAATTGTGGAACCTCAGTGAACGGGGTTTTCTAAGATGCTAACGCTAAAAGAATCAAACCAAGTTTTCCCATCCCCAGTCAGAGTGGTCTCGATTTGAGACACAAGATCTTCACGTTTTTCCTCTACAACGGAACGAGGGATGCTTGCATGACCCTTGTAATAAGCGTCTCCAGTACTGTCAACTGCATAGCAATGGATGTTGTTGATGTCCAACTTGTCATTGATATGCAGTAGCAGTAGTGTATACACTAAAACGGCTCGCGTTTAGATACGTCATATAATCATTTTAACTATAAACAAGCTTTTTAGTATGATTCTCACGACCTTCAATCGAGGTCTTCAATTTAGGCTACAATTTTTTTTGTCATGCTAACAGAAATCCAAAACAAGGGCAAAATTTCAAATCTAAAAGACATAAACATGTAATTTCCAGTGGAGCGCAACACTAGTGCGGAAGCTAAACGCGTCCACATCGAGAACCTTCTGCGTATGGTGGAGGTGTGCGAGAGTGTGACGGAGTGCAGGCGGGCGCAGGTACTCTCCTACCTCGGGGAGAGGTTCAACCGGGAGGAGTGTCTAAGGGACAAGCGAACAGCCTGCGACAACTGTCTTAACGCACAGGAATTTAAGGTGAAAATATATATCCTTATATCATATATCATTGATATCGGTGATTGTAGCCGGAAACAGGTGTGGTGTTATGTGACCTTTCATGTACATGTGTATGGAGAAAATGAAAAAAATATGTCTACAACGAAAATAAAGAATACTAATGTCAATGATTTCCCAAAAAATGTATAGTTAACCTAACTTATAGCTAGTTGATAACATATCTCGCTGTAATTCCAAAACTTTCTGAGCAGGAAAAAATAATCATCGGAGCGAAGCAAAACTACTGTAGTGCATAAAATTAACTTTATTGTAAAATTTTTTTTACCTGAAGTCATTGGCTCACTGAAGTCAATTGTTACTATAGGCTGGAATATCTTTTGTAAATATATATATATACATTAATCATTTACATAAGTAAAAAAATATGGTTTAATATATTTTGATTACAAGGAAGGCCTTGTTTAAGCTTAGAGGGTAACATTCTGAATTGAAGAGTAAGATGTAGGTGTGTTCGGTAAAGATAAGCGATGACGTAGCGCCCTTTCACTTGGTATGATATTGACCGTGCGTCGCTCGCGGCCGGTGGGGAAATTAGTTCAGCTCAGTCTTTACGACAGGTTGGAAGCAACACTCGCGTATTGCGTTTGTTAGTGTCTTTGCTTGCTTTGGAATTTGTGAAGTTTGTTTGAATAGTCAGTACTCATATAGTCTAGTGATCGATCGGAAATACCAACGACGTGGTATCGACGCAAGTTTGTTGGAAACAGTGTGTTGGAACCGTGATTTGATCAGCCCCTGGATCTGGGTATAGCAGCTGCGCGGAGCATCATTAGTACCAGGCTCGGTGACATACTCAAAGTTTCGATTAAATCCTACTTGTCTATTTTGTATCAGATTTCTAATGTTTTTAAGTAAGTTTCCTTCCCTTAGATTAGGCCCCTTCGTAGATAACATAAGCACAGACTGATGCCTAGGTTCCTAGTTCCGCCCCGACGCTTCCGACCAGTAGCGCTATAAAGTGAGTGATAGAATTTAGTATACGAATTATACAATGATGATGATAATGACCTCACTAAATAACATTTTATACCGCTTGCATTTCTGAACTATCAACACAATAATATAGCAAATGTGTTGCTTATTACTTTGGTAATGTTATTTCCAGCCGGTGGACGTGACTGAGGAGTGTAAGGTGATAGTCCGTTTGGTGCGCGAGGTAACGGCTGGCGGACGCGCGCCGTACACGTTGCTGCACATCGCGGACGCGCTGCGCGGGTCCAACCAGGCGCGGCTCGCAGCGCTACAGAACACGCCCATACACGGACGGTCAGATTTATTTTGACAATAGTAATTAGATTTAGAGTTTCACTATGTTATTGCATTGCATAGTGATACCTAAATCATGCTTTTTTTATTTTTTACATTTATTTTGAAAATTTCGTGGCTCAGTAAGAGTTGACCTGCCTGCTGACGCACGAGCGTCTTAAAATTCCATTATAGAATAGTGAACTGTTGACTACTGTTTGTAGCTACGGTACTTTTCGACTTGACTAGGCAGGTTAAGTGGCAACATGTGTTAGTAATAAATCTTGTTTGGATGTTGTAGTTGCAAGTCGTGGCAGCGCGGGGACCCTCAGCGACTGCTGCGGCAGATGGTGGTACGCGGACTGCTCGCCGAGAAACTGGTCGTCAGTAACGACATCGCCAGCGCGTACCTTGTGCTCGGCCCGCACGTCGACAAGTTAGTCTTTAGTCGTAGACGGAGAGATTCGGTGTACTTTGACATTTATTAAATTTAATCATTTGTTTGAAACTAGACATTTTGATGAATTATAGGATTCGGTTGACCAAAACTGTTATATATTGAAATAAACATTTTATCCACATATACATGAATATAAATACAATGCGCATATATAAAAGGGTAATATGTGTATTGTATAATAAATGTTACCGATTTAACTGTACACATGTAAACACATTCACTACTGCACTTTATAAATGTATTGCAAATAGAAGACGCAGCGAAGTTACTTTTCTTCTCTAAGTTATTGATATGCCGAAGTCCATTGCCTGCTCATTGCTACTTTACTTAACAATTTTTTTGCAACACCATGTAATGCTGAGTGGTTACTGTGGCTATGACGACCTACCTTTTTATGAAACTATTTTAATCATTTTAGCAATCAAGTTGTTCATTTTGATACTTCGACAAATTCCGTTATGATACAATCCATGACATAGCACAGATAAAGAAGTAAGTTATCTTCATACAAAATAAGGAACACAACACAGGGCGCGTACACATGTAAGCTGCGCTACGCGTTTGTATGAAGATAAGTTTTATTTTTGTACTATGTTTATGACGTAGAGAGACAACACTCATACACACTCCCATACTTGTGTATAGGCCGTGATGAGAGCGATACCGAGAGGTTCCCGCCGCACCCGCGCGCAGGTCGAGCCTGTGATCGTTGGAAGCTGAAAAGATCTGAGCCTTTTGCATTTACAATACATAATTGAAAATGTTTCATTTCCGTTATTTACAAACGTTGTTTTTGGTTAGATTGATGTCAGGAGGACTTCGGATAGTGTTCCCGATGAAGTGCGAGAAGAAGGCGAGCGTTGTGACGGCAGGCGTGGCTGTGGCGAAGGCTGCGGACACGCCCATCAACGCGCTCGTCAAGCGGATCGAGGAGCGCTGCTACGCAGACCTCGTCGAGGCGTGCAGGTATGTAAAGGGAACGTTGATGCTGAAACATTCGCTGTTAATTCCAAAATGTCTTCGTGCTAGTTTTTTACTTATTAATATTAGTTTATTACTAAGCCAACGCTATCTGTCTTTTCCACCTTTAAAGGGCCCTATTTTTTTGACAGAAGTAGACAAAAGTTAAAATTTTTTACACAATATGTGTTATTGTAGTGGATTTCCTAACAAATAATTAAAAAAGAACAAAAGGTAAAAAATTTAAGGATTTCTATATAAGAAACATGTTTAAGTTGTCTTTGCCGTATCGAAAAAACAGTAATACACACAAGTTTCAAAATTAAAATTATTATAGTGTAAGGTCTATAGTAAAACAACAAATAATTTAAACCGGTCAAGTGCGAGTCGGGCTCGTGCAGTTTTTGGCGGTGCGGATCCCTCGACGCGCGAGTGCGACTTGCACTTGGTCGTAATAAACTTTTACATTTAGAATAACTATGTTAATAGTTCCTCGGACACAATTAAAATTGCGTTGACGAACGTAACGTTTGCAGAAACAGAAATCAACAGTACTTTTAATTTTGAAATATTTATAAAATACTATTGACAACATTAAATATCTAGAGGTATTTATTGCTGAGCATGTTGTGTATAAACTTTATACATTGTAACATCTGACTACATTGTGAACTACCTTATTATATATGTGCGTGCGTGTGTGTAGAGAGATGGGATTGGCGCGCGGTACGTCGCTGGTGGCCGTGATGCCTTTGGCCGCGTTGAAGGCGATGTCTGCTCGACTCCCGGAGACCCAGGAGGATATGTTGGCGCTGCCCCACGTCACCAGGGCTAACTACGACAAGTACGGAGCTGACCTACTTAAGATCACCACCGCGTACGCTATCGAAAAGATGGGTCAGTACATTATTATATTTGTAAGTGAACTCGGCCCTAAGTGAAAAAGTGTGGCTCCCAACCGAAACGGCTTAGTTTGCAGGTTGGGTCCTCTTGCCGTCTCGGAGGCAACCAGAACTGTCGACTGTTTCGTCTAGCTTTCAATAAACTAATAATGCCTAACGAAATATTGAATTATGAAAAAAAACCTCATTTGATATATTTTTACTCTTGAAATTTGAAGAAGAATGTATGACAATGTTATGACGTCTGCGTATGTATTTTGTAGATGTGATAGATATATAATATTTTTTGTTAGGTTAGTTTGGTGATGTACTCATAAGATTTGTTAAGTTACTGCTAAGGAGAAATTGTAGTTAATTGAGTCCTACTTACATTTTTCAAGAATTGCCTTGTAATTAGTGTACAAAAAAATTCATAGTGGGCATTTTTAAAATACTTAACTAGATGAACCCGCGTTTTAAACCGCGGAAAAACCTATTCCTGTAGCAACTCTCGATCGGGATGAAATTATTCTTTATTTATCTCGGTCCCTGTCGCTATCTCTGTGCAAAAAATCAAGTTTATTGTAAGCACTGTTACGACGTTAAGATTAGTGTCTCATAAAATAACTTAATCCCGCAGGAACTCGTGATTATCATCAAACAATATTTATTCAAAATATAAATATGTATGTTTTGAACTTAAGATTTATGTTATTCAAAACAAATTATAGCAATGTAGCAAATATCGTAAAAAGACTTTTTAAAATCGGATGAGTAGTTGCGGAGAAACTTAACCTTTTTATCATATAAGTGAGATATAATATTAGTAACGAGATATTTTTAGCTTTAGTAAGTAGTAACTAGTGTGTTTTGTAATATTAACAGGACTATTAATGCAATACCAAGATGAATTAGAAGAAGAAAAGCCCAAGGGTAATGACTTCGAAGAGGACGGGGGCTCTGGGTCGGACACTGACTGGGCCAGTCTAGGACGTCACGCCGAGACCACTAGCAACACCTCCGGCCAGCGCGGCAGGAGAACCTACAGGGGAGGGGTCAAGAAGAGGTGAGCCGTGTCAATGTCCCTTTTCATCAGGAGTGCTATAACTCAATATTTTACACTTGTTTAAGGTTCCTAAGGCAGCATCGTTATACGTCATTACCATTACCTAAACCGCCGATCGGGGAGATAAAGCAGGTAAAAAGGGGCTTCTAATGATCATTGCATAAGGTTTACGTCTTTATTTTATACTACCAGTGACGTCTTGTGATAAGGAGTAGTATATGAAACATCGCACCAAACCAAGTATTGTGCCTGCGGCAATATGAACAAAATTATCAATAACAAAAAAAATTATATATTGCCATAATTAGCCACCTGTAGCTGTGATTGCGACTTAAAAATTAAATGTCAAAACACATTTTTATTTTTAATATTGCTATAAAAAAAAATTATGTATGTAAAGCGATACATAGAAAAACTTCAAAGTTTGAGACAAAGACATTTTAATCGTTTTTGTCACCAGAAAAATGGTTTCTAATAATTAGGAATTTTCAACAAAAACAAAAACGATATACATAGGAATCTGCTACAAAGGTAAATATATTTTGCCTAGACTTCTTTATCTGACACATAAGACTAGTAGCGCTACATGTACGCTAATGAACGCAGTTCAACTTAGGCTAGCCGTAAGAGCGGTTTGAACGCAGTGAAAACCTAAACATGTCATGCTCAAAAATATCTAAGCGCTTTTAACAAGGGTCGATATGTGTAGTATACGTGCTTCGTATTGAGTTATAATTTTATAGTTCAAACCATGGAAAATCGACACCGTGGGTGAAACTTACGTTAGCAGTTTAATATTATTAACAATTTACAATTTTAGGTATAGACGTAAAGGGACGTCTGCGGCGAAGAAAAAAGCAATCCAAAGTTCGTTTAGTCCACGCGGCAGGGGAAAGGCAAGAGGAGCTGCTACCGGCCAGGGGAGAGGAGCGGGCACCAGTCAGGGAATGGGAGCGTCCACTAGTCAGGGCAGGGGAGCTGCAGCTAAAGGAACAATGTTTGGTTTGTAATTTTATTTTATATACATGTTTTATTTTTTACAAATGCCGTAAAACAAATAGATTATTTTCTGAGAAAATAATTATTATTTATTTATTAAATGAAATTCTCACTATTACAGGCCGGGTTAATTATTTTTTTTTTTTTTCGGGACTTTAAGCAATTCAAATTGATCCCATAATTTAAAAACATTAAATTGTAAATATTTTTTTAAATAGTGCAACTTCCGCTTGAATGCGCGTTATAAAGAAAAAAGAACACTTATGTTTTATTAATTAATTTCACATCACAGTGTTTCAAGAAACTGTTCCTACCTATTACTTCCTACCTTTAGCCTACAAGTAACGTAATATCGATGAGTTGAGAAGAGTTATTTTTATTTAGAAACACTGTTAGAATTACAGAATACATGTCGTGAGAGTGTCTGTCGCGTAGTACTCGTTTTGCAAATGGGGGGTGTTCCACGACGTCGTTCTAGAAGAATCTTTTTGGGGTGGATCCGAGCAACTCGCGACTAACGATCAACGACGTTTAATATTAAATGTACGATTAAGAAACCTTTAGATAATAACAATATAAGAAAAAACGAATTGCGGAAAGAAAATATTTTTTTATTTTGTTAAATTGTAGGTTATGCTGGCCGACAAAACAAAATATGTGTTTTTAGTATTGCCAGCGCAACGCAACAAAAAACCTTCTAGTCGCGTTCGGAAAATTAACCTAACAATCAACTTATGCATAATTTTATAAATATTCTATTGTTTTATAGTGTCATAAATGTAATTTAAATTTAAATAAAAAGTATTAAGAGGCTATACTACCTTAATTTAATTTTTTTTTCGGCAAAGATTTCTCCGAATCCGCTTAGTAGTTCCGACTTAAATTTAATGACTATTCCTAGAGATATGTTATAAACCCTGAAATGTAAAAACACTATAATTAAACTCATGTTCGATAAAGAAAAATCCTGAACTGACCCCTTTTCACTGTTCTTTTTGAAGTTTCGCATAGAAATATTCAAAGTTCTAAGTGATATTAGCGTACAACTTTGCTAAAGCATAGCCGTGATAGCTTTTAAAACCCTGAGAGAAAAGCAATTTTCGGTAACAATGATGTATGATAAACTATTAATTTAATTCATTAATTTCAATGAAAGTCTTAAAGTGCGTTGAGATTAACACTACTCACGCACGCTCAGTTACATATGGCGTCGTTCTTGTTTTTACTTAAGTTTTTACGTTTACTAAAATCAACTATAGGCGCGTTCCTTCTTAACCGCGTTGCAATTAAATAGTAAAACCTCATTTTAGCACTATCTACCCGTTCCGTTTGAGCGCATCTGATAATTTCAGCGGCCGTGTGTGTATGTTTAAGTATTTTATTTTGATTTATTTTGGAGATAATAACAAAGAAATAGAGTTTATAATGCGAAAATAAACTTTTCTATTAAAAAAAAACCACGGTATAACTATTTTTCTCAAAGGATTCACGTTCAAGAAAAGTAGCTCAAAATACCTACCCCCGGACATGGGTTTTTGGTAGCAACATTTCGTAGCAAAATCGCCTAAACGAAACGCTAAATGATTAACATTAGATTTTACTATGATTTTGCTACCTAAAAGCTTGACACGCAAAACGCTAACAATTTCTGCTCGAAGTGGCTAGATGGAACACCCTAAATAAATGTTGAAAGTAACAGGTGTCAATTCTGTATATATTTTTGATTTTTTTATTTTATCAATCATGTAGGTGGCAACAAGCTGGGCAGTATGCCGATCCCCCGCGGGAACAGCGCCGTACTCAACACACGACCTGGCGTCTTCAACCCCTCGCGGCTCAACTTGATCTAATAAATGCACACTATAAAAAATCCTTTATATAGATGTTATAGTTTAGTTTAGCAGGGTTACGATTGAAATCGGTGTCAATCCTAAATTAGTTTTAATTTTAAGTTGAACTTGATTTCTGTCGGTACTCATAAACTTAATTGTAATTGATATTGGCATTGCGGTCGAGTACCAAGTTTTGGCGATAGCTGATAGTCTTTAAATTTCATTCACGATTCCGTTGACGTCAAAAATTCGTCGGTCGACCGGTGATTTATAAGGGATTTTAATTCCGAAATTGGTTACCAAATTTCGCTCCCGATTAAATTGTAGCTTTAAAAATATTCAAGAGTAATAATTTGTTGTTATTCTCGATCGCTGTAGTTCTTCACGATTTAAATTGGTTTTAATTGTCAGGCCCCAGCTCTTTCGAACTAATCTTTTTTAAAATTTTGTTTCCCGCTTTATTTAAGACTGGTGTTAATTTGTAAGATGTTTTTTTTTTCATGTAATTTTCATGTGTTTTTTATGCATACTTTGTTTATATATTTTGAGATAGATAATAATATTAGGTGTATCCGATACAGATTTTTCCCATACCAACTCGATACTTAAAATGCGTTTACTCTACATACTACGCAGTCGCAAAAAGCATGTAGGTACATTCATGATATACCAGTAAATTATTAAGAAAATCAGAGTTTTTGTTGAATTAATATATTTAATTCAAACTCTGGCTATATAATTAATTAACTTTCACTTTATGGATGAATATACTTTGCTTTTTGGTTTTACAATAAATAGAGTTCATTACAAAACCTAATAAATAACCAGATTTTTATAAATTGACTAAAAAGTAAAAAAAAAATTTTTCTTTGACATAAACGTAAAGAGAGACTTCTGAGTTATGTCAAAGAAAAATTATTTTTAACTAGTCAATTTACAAATAAGTGGTTTATACACGGTTTTTTTATTATTTTTTTTGTACTTTTTAGTTTTGTCTGTATTCATTTGGTATGAACAATACAAAAATCGCGCAACTAACAGACTTGAAATGATACAGTGATTTTTTTTTATAGTTTTTTTCTTGAAATTCTTTTAAAACTCAATAAAATGTTGTCATCGAGTTCATTGCTATATTTAAAGTTTTAAGTGTCTTGCCCTAGTAAGGAATTAAGTTCAAAATGAATCGCAAAATTTGTACGAGGCAAACAAATAGACAAGAAATAAATTGATATATTATTATGATAATAACGCGTTTTGAGTAGCCAAATATTTGGTGTAATCCAGTTTGTATGAAAAGAATACATCAGATTCATTTTAGTTAATTATTACATATTTATTTACTTAAATATTATATTGACTTATTTAAAAAGAATTTTGTCTGTTGATCAGATATATTTAAATATAAAAAACGGTCCCACCTGCAATCAAAATGTATCGCATAGTATTAGGACCAAGCATACGGAAAATAACGTGTCCTAATATGTAGCTACTTCAATTATCTAATAATGGATGGATTTGATAAAAGCACATGTTAATTTAGTAGATAGATTTTTTAGCTAAGTATTTGATTTCAATGTTCATTTGTAAATAAATTTTGAAGCAATTTTCGCATTTTTATTTCATTTTTCAATGCAGGCGCTAGTACTAATTATGCAGAAAGATACTCTTTAGACCACGCGTTAAATAAAACACTACTGAAGTCCATTATTTCACGCGTGCAGCAATGTTATTTTTTTCAATTTCTAAGGTGCAAACCTTACGCCATAGAGTAGGATGCAAGGAGGTTTTGATGTTTGAAAAATGAACTATATATAAGTATACGCGCTCTATAAGTAATTAGTAAACATAATTTAATATTAAATTGTTGAATATGATATTTAAAAATACGTATTTTAAATTGTTTTCGCAAACAAAAATATATATTGAACATTATTTGGCTGCACGTAAGGCAGACCTTTGCCTCGTAAAAAAAACCTGTATTCGCGCCATTTCATTGCAAAACTGTTTTGTCTTTAGTAAATATTACTTTTTGAAAATGAGTTCTGATGAAGAAATTATAGATTTAATTCCGTATAGTATAGATTTAATATCGTAAAAGAAGCCTGAATAGCAAATGAGAGTACTTTATATATTTATATACGACTGCTAATTAGGTAGTTGTAGAAATTTATTTTAGTTGACAATGATTGGAGAAAAAAGCTTTTAATTTAGCTTTGAAAACATAAATCGATTAAGACAAACAAATTTCTGAGGGTAAGTTGTTACATAATAACGTTCTTTTTACCGCAAATGATTTATCGTAAAAGTTAAAAGGTAGTGTTAAGATCAGTATTGCGTAGATTTTTACAAGAAAACGACGACCCGAGACAAAGAGGGCAGGTATCAAGTATCGATTCCATTTAAACCTGATTTATCAGAAAAATTAGGAAATACCAAATCATTGGCTATTGCGCAATTTCGGCAGCTGGAACGAAACTTTAAAAAAATCAAGATATCTCAAGAGATTACAAATTTTTTATAGATGAAACCAGCTACAAGTAATATGAAACCTGAGTACTATTTACCGCACCATTGTGTTCGGCGTGAAGACTCTACGACTACGTCATTAAGAGTTGTGTTTAACGCGTCAGCTAAATCGTCTACCGGGTTCAATCTAAATGATCTCATGTATTCTGGGCCAAATTTACAGCAAGATTTACAACTATTAATATTAAAATGGAGACAATTTGAGTATGCATTTCCTGCTGATATAGAAAAGATGTTTAGGCAAATCCTTATTGATGAAAAGGATCAAAAATTTTAAAAGATCATATGGCGTGATATTCCTGACTCAGCATATCAAGAATTTCAATTATGTACTACAACTTACGGTATGAAGTGTTCGCCATTTTTAGTAATGATGACCTTAAAACAGCTGGCAGAAGATGAAAAACATAATTACAACAGTGAAGCAGTAAAGTTTCTCGAGGAATCATTATACATGGATGATCTGCTTCATGGAGCTCTTTCTTTATCGTCAGCAAAGAAACAGCAGGATTTAATATGTTTATTAAAATCAGTAGGTTTTAACTTAAGGAAATGGAACTCGAATTCACCAAATTTATTACAAAAAGGGGAAAATAATCAATGCAGTGGAGACAATTTTAAATTTAAACAGCTTGATTCTACAAAAACTCTGGGTTTTTTGACAGGAAGAGCAGAATTATCTGTCACACCACTTGATGCCAGGACAAGATGGCAACTTATTGACAAGATATTCAAAGATATCTGGAAAAGGTTCAAAACCGAATATTTAAGCCAATTAAACACAAAAAGTAAATGGCTAACAGCAAAAACTAACATTGAAATAGGAGATTTGGTTACTATTCAAGATGACAACCTGCCCGCGGGCAAGTGGGCATGGGAAGAGTCACAGATGTTCATCCTGGAAAAGATGGTTACGTCAGAGTAGTCACCTTAAAAACAAAAACAGGATACATTAAACGACCTGTTACAAAACTATCGATCTAACCTCTAGATCAAACCAGCAGCAGCGAAAACTTAAAAGAAAAGATACCGCAAACTCCTTCCCGTAATCAATCAAATTCCAAACAACCAAAACCTAGTTTTCTCGCTTTAGCAATTTCATAGATATTTTTCTTATCCATCTTATCAACTACTCACGCCTCATACAATATTTCATTATTACCTGATAATCAATCCCTATACTTTGACTCCCTTGCGAACATGAAATTAATTCGAGATGATTGGAAATTAATAGTGTACTACAATATGCAACCTTATTGGGAAGGATCGAAAACCATAAGTAAATACCTGGAACATATGAGAAACATATGTAACGATATAAGAGGTCAATCACACTGTGACGCATTGTTACTACAATTACATCATAGTTACAATGAGCTCGAGTAGGTACTTTAATCGTATTATGCTGGTCGGTCAGCAAAATACGCGCACGCGATGGCGGCGCCGTGGGCTTATCAACGGTGTCGGATATCTCGCACATGACCTCTTCGGAGTATTGGACGATCAATTCGCCGAACAATACAGAAAGGACATTTCTCTTGTGAGAGAAAACGAGAAGCATTTAGCATTTTTATTTCAGAACCAGACATCAATAGTCGAAGCTGAATATAATTCAATAAAAGATCAAGTTACAGTAAAGGAACTCAGCAAGGCTGGCGTTTTAGTTTTGGGTCAAGAGTGCCTAGCAAGAAACGAAAAATTCACTGTCTATTCTCACAAACTTTTGACTAGCGAAATAAATATCAGTCCACAAATTTTGACCCCAGAATTTGCTGCCATAAACCATGTCATAAACATATCTATTCCTTTGACTACAACAGACAACAATTCTCTAAAAATATCAGATGACATGATAAGTCTAAGGAAACAGATTGATGACATGAAAAAATAAAACATCATATCAGAGAGTATATCATATCACGACATCACTATACAATATCATATGTGCTGCTGGGCGCGGTATTCCTGGTTGGTGCCGTGTACGTCTGGCGGCGATGCACCCGTGCCGCGGTCGGCAGGGCGTATGGCAGCGGCGGAGCTGCTGCGTCGGCAGTTTCCGAGCCGGTCAGCAGGCCGGCCGGGGCTCTTCAAAACAGTGTAGTGAATAGTGTTAGTGAAACTTCTGATAGTGTGAGTAACAGTGTTCAGGTGACTAGCTATAAACAAAACAAAACTACGTCACCAATGTTTCGGGATAATATTGCAATTAGTGATTCATAGTAGAGACATTAAGAATTTACACTATAATAATAATTTAATAGTTTAATCATAAGTAATCTTTTTGTTTTCGCATCTCCCGGCGCGGAGCATGAACGGTCTAACCGTACATCGCGGGCGTCAGCATTTATCTACACGATGCGTTTCTTATAATTAGGAAACATTTACGTTCCGAAGCCAGTACACGTTTGAGCATTGTAGCGTGTGCTTACAGCAATAATCAATAATCAATTATAAATAATAAAGCAAAATCAGCATTGTTACAATTAAACCATTTTTTATCATATTATATCAAATAGTACATGTTCGAGCATTGTAGCGTGTACTCGCAGAAATTATCAATTATTATCAATTTAGCATAATCTGCATATTTACAATTTAAGCATTTTTATCATTTTAGCAAGTTTTCAGTTAATTCTCATTTTATTAATTTTAATTGTTTTTGTGTGTCATCTTTTAAAATAAATTGTTTTACTTATCAACTTCTATCATTAAAGCAAAGCAACAGGTGTTAGGTAACAAACCTAACATAGTGGATTGAGCCGGTAAAGTTAAAGTTCGCTCTACCTTTGACCTTAATGACATACTTTGTGACGGATGAAGTTGATTTATAATTATTCGTAACCGGCTTACAAAGATTTAACTTATCCCGTTACACATGAATATAACGTCAATAACCTGGAAAGCTTAAGAGTTCGATGCTTATTATATTTAAATGGTTTTACTTCAAATCATGATTTCGCAAAAAAAATTAAAACACGTCTAAAGATAACAACGCTCTTAACATAGTATTTATATTTAAAACTTGTACAGGCACTTATAGATTAGTGACTAAACGGAGTTAGTAAGCTCATCGCGCAGATGTATAATTATCTTCATGCCCTTGCCGGCCTTGGCGAGCTCCAGGGCTTCCTTGGTCTGACGTAGGGGGAACTGGTGCGTGATAAACGGCTTGAGGTCTACGACGCCGCTGGATACTGCTGCCAGCGCAGCTGGGTACCTGAACCAAACACAATATCTTCAATCCCGTAGTTAGTAGTAAAATTATATTAGGTATGTAAATTGATTTCAATAATTAAAATCATGATTGATGAACATGAAACCACACAATTTTGAAGAAAGATTTTTATGTTAAACTAGCTTTGGCCGCGGTTCCACGCGCCCTGAATTCGTTTATCGGTGGAGGAATTCAATGGAAACTCCTCAATTATAGATAAAAACCGACTCGCACTTGAAGTTTTCAAGTAGCCTATGTCCTTCCTTCAAGTACTGAAACTATCTTCATGCCAAACTTTATCTCAATCGGTACAGCGGTTTAAGCGGGTTAAGAGGTAACAGACAGACAGAGTCACTTTCGCATTTATAATATTAGTATGAATGGGTTGTATTATTATTCTTTTAGTCAGAAGTGAAAACGGTTTTATATTTTTTATATAGGTTGACTATTAAAATTTATAGGTAGGTAACTATTTATGTTAATCTTATAGAATATTCAAGTGAGAAAAAAAACGGGTTGCACTCTGGGAGTGCCGGCAGAAGTGAAATCATACTCGCTATTTACTTCCCATCACTTCTTATCCATATTTATTTATTAAAAATAATAACTTTTGTTTATTTAATTTTTTGACGTTGTATATTTGACAGCTCATCTGTCATAGAATTAAAATCCCATATCCAACCTCCCTGTACTACTCATAATCGCCATATACTAAAAATAAAAACTAACCTAATGTAAATAAAGGTCACGTGTCCTAACGCGAGTGACATCTTACGAATTTTCGATCAGGACACGTGACCTGACGCGAGTTTATCAGTTTTTACCCATCACAAAAAGAGTGCACAGCGCCGCTAAAGAAGTTTTCACCTCAAAAATCCCCCAATTTTAGATCAGATTTTTTATTTGTAACACATATATAATGTAAAAAGATACGGTGGCTGCAGTCAGTTTTGTAAACACCTGGTGTTTGGTACGGGATTACGTGCGTGCGCACCTGCTGTTCAATTTAGGAGAACGGAACGTATACAAGTCTCAATGGACAATTTACTCACCCGCCGTGCACCGGCAGTCTTCCCGTGACCAAGGCTAGTGTAACCCAGCCGAATCGTCGCGACAAAGGTATTTTGCCAAATAACGACGTGTTTAATCCCGTTTTATCTTTTGAATTAGTAATGGAACGCGAAAATTACAAACCTATATTGTAGTTAACAGCCTTCTTTTTTACAAAAAGTTCACACGGTCGATGTCGCGGGAATAAGCTAGTAGTAGTAGATGTATAAATGATTACTGTGTTGCGGTAATGCCATCAGTGCTGCAATATGTATATATATATAGATAGCTTTAGTATCATTGACGCAGATGCGCTGAATTCCATCTTAGTACGTATCGTACGTGTTTGCGATCCGGAAGGAGCCGCGCACGTCGACCTCCCGCAGCAGCGCGCCCGACAGCGGGACCTCCACGCGGTCAGCTCCGATCCCCACAACCATCACCGTGCCGCCGTCACCGGTCACCTAAACAACATAACAAGTATAGGTAAAGCGTATACGTGGGTAATTTCGCGTAACCAAAGCTATATTCGAATACCAACAAAACCTTTAGTTTAGTTAGCCTTGCACTATAGTCATTGTGTCAGCAAAAGGCTTCAATGTTTTATTCAACAATCCTACATTTGGTTATATCATTATATTGCTTTTAATAATAAGAAACCCCAAAAACTAAGTGAGGGATCTCCAAATTTACAATAAGGCTTTAACTTTTAACCTCAGCTACACGTGGTACATCTCCCTGCTGAGGGACAGACGAAGCTCTGACGACCGTACAGAGGCTGCGCCCTCTATATCCAGCCTACAAATAACACACACAGGTGACGGGCAGCAGCGTCACCAGAAAGCGGTTTGGCTCGTAGTAAAAAAATACTTTCTGAGGCTATACGATGACCATGATGTCTACGCTACAAAGTGACTATTATGGGCAAAACTTCCAATGGATAAATCTATGGTCGTTGAGGCAAAAGTGCTTTAGAATGGAAAAGACAGATCGGTTAACGCAGCGAGATCCCAGTCCCAGGCCGCAGGTAGACCGATGATCTAAAAATTGTAGCTGGAATGAAAGTGCAAGCAAGGCGGATAACGAGCGTGGTGTCATTAATCTATGCCCAAGATGTACCATCATGGATGTCCTTTGTGCGGAAGGGAAGGCGCAGGCGTCGATGGTGATGTCCGGCCTGGTGCCCAACAGTGATATAATCTTTTCTACGGTTTCCTCGTCCGTGAACTCTTTCTTAATGAGCAGTGTGTGGTCTACGCCCATCTTTTTCGCGGTGTCCAGTCGACCCTCCACCACGTCTGGAACGGAGAAAGTCGCGCAAGATCACGCTGAAATATAGTGGCATGTAGACATCATTTGACAAAATTGTACGATTCCTTGTATTTCCCACCTTTTTTTACTCTGTAATCTCAATATTTCAATACTCGATAGGGTTTGATAGATATTCTGGAGACACCATAATAGAAAACTAATTTAAGTCTCACTCATTCTATATGCATGCAAAACTATAAGGTCTTAGGAGTAATACAGGTAAGTTGACCTACTATATTAACTTAGAAACTAAAGTGTTGCGTAATTTATGGCAACTGACTCAGCTTTAAATCAAAGAATACTAGTAGACCATAAAAAGTGTGTAGTTCTGACCTGTTATAAGTATGTTGGTGGCGCCCATGGCCCTCGCCGTCATGGCGCAGAGCACTCCGATGGGGCCCGCACCCAGCACGACCAAGTTGGAGCCTAGCTTTATACCAGCGCGGTTGCACGCGTGAATCGCGATCGCCAACGGTTGTACTGCTGCGCCTTCTTCCATACTCAGGTTTTCTGGTATCCTAGTAGGTAAAAGTTTATTCAGAAGCTAAATTCAAAAAGAAATACCAAACAAGTAGACCAGTGGTGCCCATACTTTTTTTTATGAAGATCTAGCTACCAAAAATTTATGCCTGAGAGATCGACGCTTGTACCTACAAAACTTTTTTATTAGTTAATAAAACTACTTCCCTAAGTGAAAATGTTTAAATTTGTGTTTAATAGTCATTTATAATAAAACAAAAATTAATCAACGTGATTTTGGTGCATGGTGGTCTTCCGCTAAATTTTTGAATTTCGGAATATTTTCAATTAAAGCTACACGCATGCAGGCTTGTAACCTGCAACATCTAACACTACAAACTCGAGCACCTGCGCGGCTTTTTTCCATAGTGAAGCCATTGATATTATTTTATTTGAACAAATTATTTTTTTGCTCAAACAATTTACGGCGATCAATCTCAAACACACTTGCGGTCGACCAATCAATCTCTGAAGTAGATCAATAATATAAGCGTCGGGTCGCGTAGTCATTCATGCACGTTTAGATCAGAAATGTCGAATTCATATAGGTACTTTAAAAGCCCCCGACACCCCGCAGATGCAGTACCTGGGTAGGTATTGCAGTTTGCTTACATAAGTATGTCATCTTTCATCTATATAGGTACCTATGAATGCCTAGATTTTTGATAGCACTAAGTGGCAAACAAGCTTACGGTCTACCTGATGTTAGGCAGTCACCGGACGCTTGCAAGACCAGGGGCATAACTCGCGCGTTGCCGACCCTTTAAAACTCTTATCACACCTTTCTTGAACAGCTCATATTGAAAAGTAGATCCTAGAGAGAATTGACTTACTTATGGCAGAAGTCTTCCACATGTTTGTAGTACCGCGCGAGGTTCCCGGGCGCGCCCGCGGACGAGCAGTAGTGAGGTTTGACGCACAGGTTGTACCGGCCGCGGCGACAGTAGTCACACGCGCGGCAGGGCTGCGTCGGCTCTATAGCCACGCGGTCACCTACCACGAACCTCGTCACCTTCGTTCCTACCTGACCCAAAGAGTAAAGAAAATCGTAATCCAAATCAGACCATTTTAGTAATGTTGTACCTGACCCAAAGAGTAAAGAAAATCGTAATCCAAATCAGACCATTTTAGTAATGTTGAAAGAGATTGTCGGTCAACGGAAAGAGACAGCGGTCACACAAAGGATGCGGCGGCCCCGTATAGCTTGCAAAAAATAATAGTTGTTCCGTAGGTAATAGTTTTAACAAGTCTCCACGGAGCAATTATTTAGTTGTGCCATGGGGAATTTCGAGCATTTTGTTCCACGGACCAAATAGTTATGCTGTTTAGTTGGTCGGTGAGGAATAACCGGCTCGGGACAACGCGTTGTTGCCAATTTTTTTATCGGCAAAAGAAGATTTAAAGTAAAAATTCAAAAATATCCTAAATTAATTAAATTTTTTCGAATAATTAGAATCTTAAGATGATGGCATACCCAAACGATTGAATTTTACCAGAATTTAATTATTTTGTTACAGTCCTGAGTAGACTTTTTGACGTGAAGAAAATATATGTTATAGCTTAAACCTTAATTAAGTGGATTGCTAAGATTATAATAATTTGGCTATTAAAGCAGATAATAAAAGCTAGCGCCTATCGTACGTGGAACTGTGTCTCTTTGTATGCTTTAATAGTGTAATATGTCTTTGTACACTGGTCGAAACGAAAAGAGTATGCCATAGCCTTCACTTTACTTACTCACCAGTTCACAAAAGTAATTTATATCAAGAAAAGTCGACAGGAAATTTCTTTTTTGAGAAAAAAAATTACAATACTTTACATTATTTCAAATACCAAAAATACTACTAATATTAGGTGTCAATAGTAAGGGCGTCAATATAGAGGTCTTGCCTATTGAAATTTTAATACAGACATGAAGAGAAGGAAGGGAGTTACTAAGACTGTGGAACGGAGTATTGAGTTGTAACCTATATTTTATTGGTTTCTCGACAAGCCTCACCTTTACAACGGTCCCAGCGCCCTCGTGCCCTATGACGAAGGGTTCCGTGATGACGTCGGTGTTGCAGCGACCCGTCGTGTAGATCTTCACATCAGACCCGCAGATGCCCACGCTGTCTACCTTCACCAGTATTTCTGTTGATCATTTTCCTATCAGTAGTTTTATTAAAGAAGATCCAGAAAAGTGATCGTTTACCCGTAGTAGGTCATACTTATGAATGACTGAATGATTATAGGACATGTGCACAAGCGGCGAAATATCCAAAACCTAATAAAAGGTATTTATAATAAGATACTAACAATATCAGTAGGATCGTCGTTTTTGGGTTTGTGATCAAAGCCAGTAGTAGAAAGTGGCAATTAACTAACTATATTTTAGTATTTAGGACTGTACACAATAAGTGGACTACAGTATGGGGTTCTTCAAGAAAGAAGTTATTACATTTTTGAAGGGTCGGCAACACGCGAGTGATACCCCTGGTGATGCTAGTGTCTATAGGTTAAGGTGACCGCTTACCATCAGGCAGACCGTAAGCTTGTTTGCCATCTTAGTAGCATAAAAAAAAACATTTTAGTAAAAATAAATTATTAAAAAAAATGTGAGTCCATTTCAAAGTTCAATTGAATATATTACAATATACAAAACCGTAATAAGCTGTATCAGAGGTCGGACTACAAAATCTGATGACTTTGTAAATCGATCGACTTTTGCGAATATAGTTTTTTATAATGTAACCGTTTAAAATATGAACAAAATATAAAAAAATGGTAATAAGCAACTTAGAAAAAGAAGTAAAATTCCAGCAAAAACAATTTTAAGTAAAGTAGAGTAAGAAGCTTGGCTCTACATGAGATCTGATAACTTTTTGACAGTACGAGTTGTATGTTCTCTCGTCTTAGCAACATGTTACATGAAAATGTTTTGGTGGCATTGTCATTGAATCAGAAGTGGTATTTGGTAAGTGGTACTAACTTACCATTGTCAAATATAATTGGCATCGGCCATTTCTCCTGAAATAAAAAATAAAATGTGTATAGGTACTATATTGCGTAATGTCTTGATATTGCAGTTCACAATAATTTATTTTGTTCACAGAAAATGAGCGAAATTATTGTTTATACTTAGATATAACAAGAATATACCTACGTATTTTTTTACAAACAAGCTTTCAGAGACTGGTTATCGTTCAAGGTCAAAGTACTTTTCAAAACAAATTAATCAAGCCTAAACTCGATTGAGTACTGAAGCCGTTTCGTTACCAAGGTCCTATGGCCACCTTCCGCCTCCATCATCAGACCAGCTGTATGTCATCTTTAGATATACCTATTGCATTGTCATCTGATTTACGCTCATTACGCTTGAATGCAAAATTTTAACTTAATCGAACATCGGGAAGAGGGTCAATTTTAACTTACTTATTTGATTTGACACAGGGCTGCAGGTCAAGTAAATAAAAGCTTGTAAGTTTCAAGTAATGATATCGGGTTCCGATATTGAGGAAAAGTTCCGGCCGGGCGTTATCCCGCTCACAGTATAAGGCATAGTCCCGAACGTACTTACGTATGTACCAAAAATTCACATTCTCTGTTTATATAACATTGTACTTATGTTAGCCTTATGGGAGTCTCCTGTCAAAATTTGGGAAATATCCTGACCACTATTGCAAATAACTGATGGCCGATGGTGCTAGGCAGTCTGTTTGCCGCGACCTGGCTTCGAATGACGAAGGCGGCATTCACCTACCATTTCGTGGTGCGGTAACGCCATGTCGGAAATCTCAATATACTTAGTTATTCGACAACAAGTCAAAAGTTCAACAAGTCGAGTGGGCCAGACGGCATACCATCAGTGTTTGTTACAGTGTGGTCCTAAGTAATGTACTGCTTAAGCGCCTCTTCACGCTTTCTTAATACACTGAACAATATCTGCCTTTGAGGAAGACTAAATGTGCACTCAGAGTGCTCAAAAAGGATGAAAGATCATATCGGTGGTACAATAAAAACAGACAGACAGAATAATAACTATTAGGTAGGTAATACACACAGATTCTTAAGTACTAAATTAAAAGAAAAAAAAAATAGGTACCCGCCATTGAGGATTAGGTAGCCAGTAACCTACACGTAGCAGAGACGTTGGATTGGGTCTGGCTATTAACATATATATGCCCGCGGGATTGATTACAAGTTAGCTCTGTCTTTCTGTCTGTTGCTTTGCTGTGACAGTACCGAAGAGGCTAGAGGTACTACGTAACATTTGCAAAATCCGTGGCGTTGTATAAGAAAACTAAGGTTTCGAAACCGAGAACACTAAACTACTCACTGTGGGTAAAGTGGGTCCTATTCAAGTAACCCAAGGCACAAGCTGCACGTTCACCGTCTTAACCCCAAATACGCACCCCTTGAACCTTGAACATGTCCATGTCTAGTGCCTATAGGAAAGAAGGATAAAAAAATACCAATGCTGGAAAAAGGGATTTTTAATTTTAAAATGCATTCTTATTATATTACAAACTCATAATCAAAATGGCTCATAGATTAATATAGCTACAAACGTCGATCCCCCCAAACTTAATTTCTAACATTCAAACTCCTAAATAAATTCCTGTAGCTAAGACTTGTAATGGCTAGTCCATGCAACTAGGCTCCTCAACATGTCCAGACAGGTGTACTTACGATTCTTATGTCATATGGTCCGTGCAGCACGGCCGCGTAGTTCTCTGACACCATATCGCGAGCACAGTCTGCACTTTGACTGCCGTTTGCCCCAAATTCCCAAATATTAGTTACATTACGTACGTTACGTAATTTGTACATCATAACGAAACATAAGTCATAAACACGCTCAAGATAATTTTAAATAAACATTGCCTTATCGAGAACAGTTATGTGTGTCGAGTCGAGCATAAGAGTGACTATTTTATTCCATTTTTTGTACCTATATGTATAATTCATCTGTTAAGTATCTTATATTGACGTCAATTTATTATTATGTAAAAATATAATGTGAATATTTTTTAACATTTAACTGTTTGAAGGTATACAATAAATATAAATCTATCCAAACTCACGGACAAAACGCCGCGTTCTCTGGTACTTACTAACTTCCAATTTCCAACAAATTTTTTTAAAGAAATACAAAGGTACCTTTAATACCCCATTTACAGTCAGCCGAAGTGAGCAGGGGAGAGGGGTGGGAAGTGGGCAGGACGAGTATGTAAACGCGATACTTCTCATGCTCCTACCACTGCTCCTCGCGCTGCTCGAGGATGCCCAAATAAGCGGTTTTTACGCGGAAGTCAAAGGACGGGCAGCGCGAGCGGCATTGAGTATTTAAATTCAGCTCCGTCTCCGTCCTAGCTTCCCGCTGAGCGCCTGGACGAATCTGACGTGCGTGCTGCCTTGTTTCTTTACTGACAAAATGGGATTTTAAGGACAAAAACCACAAATTAATTATACTCAAATCATCCACCATCTTCTGCGACGACGAATTTACAAATTTTAATTTTAGAACTATTTAAAGAATTAACCAAAGTTAACAAGTTATCTTTGGAATTAACATAATTGCATATTGCAAGAAGACACAGCACGGACACTGTAATTATTTCGACGTCCGCCATTGCCGAAAGTCGGTAGTGAGACAGAATTTAAACACACACTTCTCTGTTCTGTCGATCCTGTCACGGCAGTATCTAGAGGTCTGGATGAGGTATATAACACGGTAGCAGCATAGCATGTGCTAGAGATGAAATGCTGCTATCACGAAACTTTAGATATACCTACAATATCAAGTTAAAAAAAGGACCAAGCAATTTTTTATTATGTTTAATTATATTACAATATTTTTTACATGGTCAGAAATAACATTTCATCTCTCTTGGAGTGGATATAAGTACATCATCACATCCCATCACAAGTAACATCTAAAATATTATGAATCGTGAAGTTGTATAATAATCTTCATGGCGGCGCCACTTTTGGCCAAATGCAAGGCATCTTCGGTGTTGGCGAGCGGCAGGCGGTGCGTGATGAGCGACTTGAGGTCAATAGCGCCGCTTGAAACTGCAGCTAGGGCAGCCGGGTACCTGAACGTAACAAGACAAACGTCTAGCTCACCATCTCTGCTTGATTTTATAGCAATACCAGTGTACCTTAATATAAGCACCTAAGACCAGGTCAGCCAACATAACTAAGTGCACTAACTATTTCACTAGGAAAAGTTTTGATCGCTGCTGACAAAGCGATAGACCGACATTCAGAAGGCATGCTCAAATATAAGGGCGTGGGGCTATCATATATGTATAGATTTTTTGACAAAAAAAACTGGCAAGGTGTGAGGCTAAAAATTTGCATAGGCATCAAAAAGCATGAGAAAAAGCCCGGGAAAAAATATCAAAAAGGGAAATAAAAAGATAGATTGTTGTTAGTAGCTGCAAAAGTTGCCACAATTATTAATTGATTCACATCATTTACATTAAAAGAAAACTTCTGGGAACTTTTTGAATAGAACCTATCACCTTGATTGGTTTTTATTAGTTAGGCAAGTTATGTGGTATACCTTCATAATTATTATTGCTAACTGTTTGAGCTACGTTGGTGGCTTACGTTGTTTGGCGAATTTTTACATCATCTCAAAAAAAAAAAAAAATTTATCATGCAATGAAAACCCTATGTTAGTGCAATTGCCAAGCAACAGCTTGTAGAGCATATTTGAGCTTGAGCGAGTGGCCAACCTTGCAATTATAAATTATTTGTATTCTGTAGAATCATATTATCTAGCTAAACATAAAACATAATTATCTCCAATGTTAAACTGAATCACAGTTAAGGTTACCTCCTGATTTATTATTTTTTATTACCTCACAACAAATTGTGACTATTCTAAATAAATAAAGTTTCCTAAGACTTCTAATAAAAAAATAAATTATTTTTCCTAAGAATACTTTAAACTACAAAATCCACTCTGGATTGATGTTGTTCCAACAAAAGTCCAGCTGGAAAAACGCTGTGGGATTGCAATCCGAAAATTTTGAACTCTTTTATAATACTTGCACTTCGGTTTTTTTCGTGAAAAGCTATTTTGCATCACTGAAATCGCAAATAAAAAAAACGAATTTGTTCCATTTATTCTACCAACATATCGTTATTTCGGCATTATGACTTGTTTGTACAGTAATAAAATAGTAATCACAATCACCATTAAAGTGTTTTATTGATAAGGTAAAGTATGCTAAGTTTAAGAGAAAATACTCAAAAAATCTCAAATAAATTAACTGTGCCAAATAAAACTAAAATTTGAAAATATACTCAAATTACTCTCCCTCGCTGCCTAGTTGGTAGTGTGGCCAGCTGCTATGCAGAGGGTGTGGGTTCGATTGCCGCACTGGACAAACATTTATGTGATAAATATTTGTGTTTGTCTTGAGTCTGGGTGTATGATATGTATTTATTTACAAGAAAAGTAATATATATGTATTAGTATTCGTTGATTAGTATCCATAACACAAGTTTTGCTTTGGGACCAGACGACGCTGGCTAAAAATATTTTATTTATTTATTTATTATACTACAGTGATTTTGTCATAAATGTTAAATATAAAACCATATGAAATTCGCGGGTCAAAACAAATAACATTTTGGTTTTAAATTAGGGAACTATTTACACGGTTAAATACCGGTTTAGTTTCTTTACCGATAATTTACCGACACCAAAATCAGACGGTTAGCCGGTAAAAACTAAAACCGGCAAACTGGTAATGCATGCCCTAGCCGTTTAAGAGTTAAGTGACGTACACACCCAAAGAAATTATATATAAGACAACATTTTATTTTAAGGCTTGCTACTATTATGTAGATTTCCCTAATTTTTTCACGAGCTTCAATTTAAGCGTCCTGTAGAAGTTCCAGCCCACGGAAAGCTTTCGGTACTCTCCAGATACATAGAGTGTCGTCGATTTTACAAAAGTTTTATCTATGTCTGATCCAGATTTTTATTTATACCTGGTCCTGTAGTTTCATTACCTTCCCGTGCTGTTCCTATGGAACTCCTACATCGATATTTGAATCTAAAGTGCAAAACCCACCGGTAACTTTTGTTGGCCTCTATAAAATACCCATAGTATCGCTAAATTGTGAATTATCTTTGAATTGACTGAAAACACAAAGATCTTACGTGTTATTTAAGCGATAAACGCCCTTGATATCAACCTCTCGGAGTAAAGTCTCTCTGAACGGTACTTCCACTATTTCCTCTCCTGTTCCAACCATCATTACCACACCACCGTTTTTTGTCACCTTTAAACAGAAAATAAAAATCTAAAGCTCAGACATGTAAAATATATATAAGTAGAAACCTACTTATTAATAATGTATCTAAGGAAAATACTATTTACAGCTCCTCGCAGAGTGCTTCATACAAACGAATGCCTCGCTTGTTTTTGACATTTACTGATCAAACTCTATTAATTTTAATTATAAGCGTCTTCAGTACTGTCATCTGCATAGCAATGTATGTTTATCCATAGCAATGGACAACATGTCATTGATATGCAGTAGAAATAGCGTAGAGCACAGGTGTCCATGCTATAAGAGCAACTATACCGTCAACTACGGCTCGTATGCGTCTGCCGGACGAAAAGCTAGCCACCCATTTGCACAAACCCTCCCGCACTCCGTGAGATGGCAACTTCGATATATAAGACCCCGGTGTCAGACACGATCGAACGCTTTTGCATTGTTAGTCTACATGCCAATGCCTCCCCCTGACTCTCAATGGCTAGAGCCCATTTTTTAAGAGATATCGTTAAAAATGTGTCACTTTACTACACTTTTGATGAAGTTTTAAACAACTTATAGTAGCTTAAAAAAAAAAGTCCTAGTACATAAATCTTACAAATACACAAATTATCAAATAATTAAGAAAAAAGAAATTGATAATAAAGTTTTGAATTTCTTGAAATATTTTTTATCTCACAGTAAAGATTGATTAATGATTTACCATCATAGCAGTTCTTTGTGCTGAAGAAGCGCCGCAAGCGTCAATGGTCACATCTGGCCTGGTGCCAAGGATATTCAGTATCTTCTTTACAATATCTTCTTCTGGAAACTCATCCTTTACGAGAAAAATGTGGTCGACGCCTAATCTCTTTGCCAGTTCTAGACGACTCTCAACTAAGTCTATTAGAAAAAAAAATGTTGTATTTATGTACAAAACATTCTAATACCTATAAATAAATAATATATATGTAGATATCATTGCGACACTTATCTCCGAACCGGAGATCAGACAAATTAATAATATTGAACATGTTGCCCAAACCTTTTTTTTGTCACCAAATGCCCGAGCTACATAAACCTGACTCAAAATCTATTTGCAAATCTTGTAAACGTAACCTAACTTTACTTAATGTTCAATTTTTTCTGGTAATTTAATCATAAATCTTTAAAATACTTACATGATTACCTTTATTGTCACATTCTTTATCTGGTTTTCAAATCACGACACTGATTAAACCTTAAATCTACAAAATTCCAAATTTACGAAGAGTAATATTATACATATTTATGTATATGTTGCATAGACTAACAAAGCGAAAGACGCGCGTCAAGGTCATTTTTGTTTACCCAAATTGCAAATAGATTTTGAGTCAGGTATACGTGAGTGTAAAATACGGCGAGTATTTGGAAAAAACCACAATCGCGAAAACTTTACTAGCTGCAACGATAATTAAATGGTAGACTCTATCGTAGGGAAAGGTGATTATACTAACCAAGTTCTTCAAATTATATTGATGTAATCAATAACCTTAAGGTCATTGGATGTAATAAATGTAAATCGAATCCAGGACCCACAGAGAAAAGTACAGATACAGCTGCAAAACGCCGCTCGGTCCTAGTATAAAAAGTGTGTAATTTCTTACCGGTGATTAGAATGTTAGTGGCCCCCATGGCCCGCGCGGTCATGGCGCATAGCACTCCGATGGGGCCTGCGCCAAGTATTACTACATTTGACCCTAGCTTAATTTCCGCCCGGTTACACGCGTGTACAGCGACTGCCAGAGGCTGCATCGCCGCACCTTCTTCCATACTCACGTTATCTGGTATTCTGAAAGTATTAAGTTCAAGTAGGTATTTCAAAGTTCATAACCATTTTCCTGAAGTATACCACTATTTTTCTATAACGCGTTGCTTACTTGTGACAGAAATCTGCGGCATGTTTGTAATACTGCGCCATATTGCCAGAGACACCTGAAGATGAGCAGTACTTAGTGTCTTCGCACAGGTTGTACCGACCTCCTCGACAGTAACTGCACACGCGGCATGGCTGCGTCGGATCGATCGACACTCTGTCACCTACCTTCAATCTAGATACATTTGCACCGACCTGGAGAATATTAGGTTGTGTTCAGTATCGTATAGTAGCAGCGTTCAGAGGCCTTATGAGCCCTAAAATCTCAGTCGAGTGGCTACTAAGTAACTTGATAAACGACCGCCAATTCGCACTAGGCTAGTGCGGTGGACTGGTCTAAGCCTCCTTCTCCAAAAAACGGTCTGTGCTCCTGCAGCGGGGTATGTATAATGGCTTAAGCAAGCGAATTTACTGTGATGTAAACGTTAGCCTGATTCATTATAATAACTTAACCGATTACACTTTTTACTGATGTATTATTATTAACTTCAGAGTTCTGATACAAGAAAATTAACATAAAGCATTGCCTTAACGACAACTCCAGCTCCCTCGTGGCCTAGCACAAACGGGTCCGGCAGCGCGGGCTGGTTAGAGCGGCCTCGAGTGTACTTGTAGAACTTCAGGTCCGTGCCGCAGATGCCAACGCACTCCATCTTTATTAGCACCTCTGTAAAAAAATGTTGCTCAAATATTTTGGCTTTTGATACATAACTCCTCACTTACATTTTTTGAACTCCCTTTATACTAAAATTTACTTTGAAGTTTTGAAAGTAAATTTTAGCGTAATATCAATCACCTCCAGCGCTCCGTCGTCGCTGATTGTATCAGCAAGCATTAAATAAATCATAGAGCAAGCAAAAGCTAAAGCTATGGCAATAATTATAGTTCTGTTGTAGCATCTATCATCATCATCATTTACTACTCTGCTTCTTCTAGCTATATGTTTCTTTAAAACTACTAATCTAAAAATTGTTTAAATTTGTAAAAATTTATCCCCACGCGATATGTTAATTTAAACTTTTTTTTAATGGTACCAAGGTATATACGATAATTCATTTTTTTTAGGGTTCCGTACCCAAAGGGTAAAAACCGGGACCCTATTACTAAGACTTCGCTGTCCGTCCGTCTGTCACCATGCTGTATCTCATGAACCGTGATAGTTAGACAGTTGAAATTTACATAGATGATATATTTCTGTAGCCGCTATAACATTTAATACTAAAAAACAGAATAAAATAAATATTTAAGGGGGCTCCCATACAACAAACGTGATTTTTTTTGCCGTTTCTATAGAGAATGGTACGGGTCCTTTCGTGCGCGAGTTCGACTCGCACTTGGCAGGTTTTTTATTAAGTTATATTAATGAGCATTATATGTATAAGTACGTCATCAAGATGTATAGATAGATATATAAGTAATGAATATGTATACGCATTTAAAACAGCCGTGTTAATTTCTGTGTAGTTAAGTAAAATTAAAGAAGAAAAAATATCTTTAACAAAAACAAATATCCATTACCTTTAAAAAATTATTAATATAATAGATAAAATTAAAAAATATTGTAATATACACTTCTAAGTCTTCGTAGTCTAACTTGTTTATTAGCTTGAGCTGAACAGGGTTGCATTATGAGATGCAAGTTGACACATATTTTAGACTAGCTGCTGTCCGCGACGTCGTCTGCGTGAACGGTATACTATAACATCACTTTTTGTGAACGAAACCATAGCGCGATCTAATTCAACGCCAACGCCATCTAGTTAGCAAATAGGAAACATTTTTATATGGTGAAAAATTATAACACATCTAAGTTATGACTTTACACGATTATTTAACATAAAATAAATGGCTATGTGTGAGTAGAATAATTAATAATTAAGAAGCAAGTCAAACATGCGTCGTTAGATTACACGTTGTTACAGAATGCGTTGAAGAAATAAAGGTTCACTGTTCGTTTCCCGTAGGTGATAGCGTGATAATATGTAGCCTATATGTTGACCCGACTTCTTAATAATATTCGTGCTAAATTTGAAGCAAATCCATGCTGTACTTTTTGAGTTAATCCTGAACATACATACAGACAAACAGACAAAAAATCTAAAAACTATATTTTTGGCTTCGGTATCGGTTGTAGATCACACCCTAAGTATTCTTTTAAAGAAATATTCAATGTACAGTTTTGACTTTCCCACCATTTTATTATATGTATAGATACCCATGATTCTTTTATAGAACACTATGGTTCTTTTATAGAACACTAGCTTATTCCCGCAACTTCGTCTGCGTAAACTTTTTAAAAAAAACAGGTTTTGACTCTTTACTGTTTTACATACAGCCCATCTTGTACCTTCTGTACACCAACGACCTCCCTAAAACGATAGGTACCCAACTAGCCCTCTTTGCGGACGATACTGCTGTCTATACCACCGATAGGCAAGTGAGTCGAATCACTAAGAGACTCCAACCCGCTATCACCGCCCTAGGCGAATGGTTTCGGAAATGGAGAATCGAGGTGAATCCCGACAAAATCTCTGCCGTCCTCTTTACTGTAGGCTGCCCTCCGCTCTCTCACTCTTCGGTCGTGCCATTCCCTGGCAAAATAAGACCAAATATCTCGGTGTAACCATGGATAGTCGTTTGAACTTCCACGCTCACACCAAAATAGTCAGAGACCGAGCCGCTTTTGTCCTCGGTCGTCTTTATCCCATGATAGGCAAGTACAGTAAGATGTCGCTTAGAAATAAGCTGAATCTTTACACAACTTGCATCCGCCCTATACTAGCTTATGCTAGCGTAGTCTTTGCGTTATCCAAGCGCAATCTCCACAAACTTCAGACCCTCCAAAACCGCTTTCTCAGACCGGCCTCTGGAGCCTCTTGGTACGTCCGCAATACGGACCTACACAGAGACTTCGAAGTCCCCACGATTCCCCAATATTTCAAAGACTTGGCAGTCCGCTTTTTTAAGCGTACGCAAAATCACCCGAATCGATTAATTGTGCAATCCACAACTTATCACCCCCCCGATCGACCGCGGCACGGTCGTAAAACTATAGTTAGGCGGCCTCGGCACGTACTAACGGCCCCAGATGACGATCTCGCTGTCTGGATAGCGAGATTAGTCTCCACGACCTCCCCGAATAGGGCCTCCCTCCAAACACGACGCCGACGTCCCCAGGTTCGTCGGTGCCCACAAGGATACACGAGGTATCAAAGAGTGCCGGGGCGCTTCTCACTCAATCGCAACCGTACCCGCGTAACGGGGAACTTCCCTCCTAGCGGTGACTCACCTTCGGGTTCGAGTCTCACGCCGGTCGAAGGCACGCCCCCGAGAGCGGCAACCCAAGCCGAGGCTTCTCCCGCGGGGAGCCCTTGCGCGTTGGACGCTATATGGGCTGAGGCTCCTTCAGAGTCTCGCCCCAAAAAGCCCGGTGAAGCAGTAATGGCTGCAACAGCCAACTGCATAGTCAGTTCAGAAAAAAAAAAGCTGAAAGCATTCCTGTCGCCTCGGGGATCAAAAAAGCCTCCTGAATAGAAGCAGAAGAAGAAGAAAACCGGAAGAGAGAAGAAGTTTTATTTTTAAGTGCAGTGTAAATTGTGTAAATAGTAGTTGTTAAGAAGATAGTGTTTGTGAATATTAAGGGCCACAATAAAGGTGGTTGCATTGTTACATGACCGGGCGTTTTATTGTTTCTTTCTTATCACGTCACACTGGCCCTTCTCGGGGCCCTTTCAATCGTAACGTCGGCCCTTTTCGGGGCTAGTGTGCAAGCGCCTATACAGTCCGCTGCTCAGTCGGTAACAGTACACAAAAAATCAAACACGCTTAACCCTTTTTCAGCTTAGAAACCCCTTAAATGAGACTCATATAGTACGGTGACATTCGAGACATTCCAATTTTTAAAGAGTATTAAAGTTGTTTATGTCTTTAAGTAAGTTCAAACTTTTTTGAATAAAATCGGATTGAGTTTTGAAACATGTGTCAAAATAAAATCTAATTTAAATCAAAAGCACTAAGGAGTATTGATAGTTCGAAGCAAATAACCGCCAAATAACTTTCTACCCCTTTTTAACCCCGCTAGAGGATGAATTTCAATAAAATACGAAACACATCTTCCATCAATTCTGTTAAAAAAGGTTTATGCAAAATTTGAAGTAGATTGGACCAAGGAATCACGTTGTCCCATACAAACTTTGCCCCCCTTTTTCACCCCCTTAGGAGTAGAATTCCGGAAAAACCTTTCTTGTCGGATGCCTACGTCATACAAAGAACACACCCTCCAAGTTTCAGGTCTCTACGATCAGAGGTTTAGGCTGTGCGTTGATCCATCAGTCATTCAGGACAAAGCCTTTTATATGTATAGATAAAAATATTTTTTGTAGGTAACATATCGTTTATAAATCACCTTATTTAGTATCTAATACAAATAGGCACCTTTAATTTATAAATGTAATGTACTCTTAACATTCCTATTTTAATCAAAAAACTGTAAAGTGTACCTAAGTTTCATCTCCTAAGAATTTTGAAATTTCAAAGTTTTCTTTTAAAATGACGCCCACAATGGATATAAAATCAAAACGTTCTCCAAATTCATTATTTTTATCCTTAGAGATTTAAGCTGAGAGATGAGGAAATTTAATAAAAACATTTAATTTTGAAAAATATATACCTACCATAACCCAATAAATTGTATCTCTCCTCCCGTATATATAACGTAGGCCTCTCCTATATGTCACACAGGGCCGGGCTAGCGGAAAATGGCCCGGGGTGGCAATGACCAAAATGGCTCGTGATCATCACCACCCAATCGGGGTCGGGCCTAAAATTTGAAAATCTTTTTGACGTGACAACGTCTTATAAATTGGTTTGCCGGGTGACACTTCAAGAAACTGCGTAAGGAGTAATCTTCTATAGCAACTTTGATGAAGCAGCTACTTTGTCTTATTATTACTTCAATATTGGAAAGACAGTCCCTTTTTATTGATAAGAGTAATTGGCATTCTAAAATATCTTACTGCTTTTTAGCTTTAAGAATACTCATTCACTCAGATTATTTGAGTACACGTGAGAGTCAAAATGTATTTGTACACTACATATAACGTTGAGGAGGCAGATGAATGTAAATTGTACTTTTTTAAGAAACGGAAAACGCACAATACGCATTAACGCGAAGTTTTAGACTTGGTTTGATGTTGATTTGAATAGAAGGCTTTTCATTTTTATATTTTCTTTATCGAAGTTTAAATTATGGGCATTATTATATCTTTATCTTTATCTTCACAAGAATAATCATTATCAATCAAATCAGTTAAATCATCATCGGTGAATTCCGGGTGGTAAAGTAGTTTGTTTTGAGGAAAATAGAGCTGTGACCCTGATATTTCATAGGCAGCAAAATGACTCATTTCGTTTTAAAGGTCTCATAGTTCACGTTAGAAACTTTCGCGATGTATTTCAAAGACTCAAAATCTGCCGAGTCAGAGTTCAATCGTTATTCGATTACGTGGAAACGACGCTGATCCAAAAAAGCGAACGCTTGATAAGCTGTTTGTTTTCAGTGAATCGCTCACTCATAGCCATTTTAACTGTGTCAAGAAGACTGACTCTGAAATTTTGGTAGGCAAAAAAATTTACAGCGTCATTAGACGCTTATTCGCCAGGCAATTTTTTATCTTCTTGGCCCTCTTGACTAGGAATTATTTGTCTATAGTCACATTTTCTAGGTCTTGCGTTTTTAAAACATTTTTGAAGAAATCTCTCTATTTCAAGGACTCGTAGTAGTCATAGTGGCGTTGTTTGTCAAACAATTTTTCTAATAAATTTGTTGTTATCATTTGCTTTTGTGTGAACCCTCTTCTTCGATGTAGCGAAGGCTTTCGATAAAGTCTGGCATAACGGCTTGATTTACAAGCTGTACAATCTCGGTGTCCCAGACCGTCTCGTACTCATCTTACGAGACTTCCTTAGGGATCGTAGTTTTCGCTATCGCGTAAAACGAAGTCATTCGTCTCCCCACCCCATAGGTGCAGGTGTCCCCCAGGGCTCCGTGCTTTCCCCTTTACTCTATTCTTTATTCACTAACGACATACCTCGTCCCTCTAACGTCAATGTGGCGCTCTTCGCGGACGATACGGCGCTCTACTGTTCTCACCGACACGGTCGTCGAATAAGCCTGGCCCTCCAGTCTGCCACCAACGCCTTAGGCGATTGGTTTCGGAAGTGGAGAATCGAGGTTAACCCCGAGAAAAGTGCAGCAGTGCACTCCGCCCGGGGCAAAAAATCGGTAAAGGCTACAAGGCAACTCACCCCAGTCCACCTATATGGCCAACCCATTCCGTGGGTTAAGAAGGTCAAATACTTAGGGGTCACTTTAGACTCTCGTCTTAATTTCAGAGCCCACATTAAAAGACTAAGAGATCGAGCAGCCTTCGTTCTCGGTCGCCTTAAGCCAATGTTAAACAAGTACAGTAAAATGTCTCTTAGAAATAAGGTGACGCTTTACAAAACTTGTATTCGGCCAATACTTACATATGCGAGCGTAGCGTTTGGTCTCACCAACACTACTTCCTTGCAAGTCATACAAAATCGCTTTATGCGAGGCGCAGTCGGCGCCCCGTATTATATGCGTAACATCGATCTCCATAGTGATTTCGAGCTTCCGACCATAAAAGCCTTCATCAAAGATGCATCTAAACGCTACTTTGAGTCGGCAGCCCTCCACCCCAATCCCCTAATTAGGCAATCTTGTAACTATGCCCCCAATAGAGGGACCTTAGGACCATTTAGATATCCGAGGCACGTTTTAACAGATTCTGACGATGAGATAACCAGCAGGCTCAAAGCTCAAGCGCCTTCCGCGCTCGCGTCCGCGAACACAGATTATACAAATATATACAGAATACGTCGCCGCCGGCGGCGACGGAGCATTAGACAGTTTAGAGTTTAGTTTTCACACACACACACACACACATTCGAGCACGCGGGTATACTAGGTTCAATAATATACCCGGGCGCTTCGACTGGTTAGATTTAAATAATAATAGGCGAGGGCTGAAGAGTTTCTTGCCGTTTCTTCTCTTCAGAACGCCTTTGCTCTTTTCCGAAACGGCGGTAAATTTTAGTTAGATACAATTTTAGTTTCTAAGAGCGGTTGCCCAAGCCGAGGTTCGTGTCTAGGACACCCTTGCGCAAACCGCCCCAACTTTTCGTTGAAGAGTGCAAGCAGCACCGCAGCAAAAGTTAGTCCGCGTGTAGTTGTAAAGGCCATCTGTGGCCAACAACAGTAGACAGTAGTTAGAAAAAAAAAAAAAACTTTTGTGTGAAGCGTGAGTAAAGCGAGCGAGGCGGAACGGTAGTAGCGGGCGAGTGACTCTATACAGACTCTGACTCTTTGGTACAGAGTTGGTACCGAAACGAACCAGTTGGAAAGCTCATTAAAATTTCTTGCGCTCGGTAAAAAATCTGTACAGATTCGATACGAAATATCAAAACGAAACCAAACTACGAATAGGAAGGTGACTAAATCGAGAGACTGGACCAATAAATCGGGATATCGGGGGACAATAGCCAAAATTAGTAGAACTCAGGTAAGTGACCCGCCGGGCCGTTGGGTTGTGGTTACACTCCGGTACCCCAGCCGAGACCGGCCCTGTGTCACAACAGTCCTGAGTCATCCATGTCCCTGTAGCTCTAACCAAGGAGGTTATTGCGAACAGTCTTGAGCTCTTCAGACTGGAACATTAGAGAGAAAAATGTATGCAAGTAGCTCTTGCCTCTTGAGGCCCTCTGAAGCTTTTCTATTAAAGAATTTTACTATCCCTTACCGTTTAGGCAGCGTTTAACTACCACGTTTTTTCGTCGGCTTTGCTTGCAAAGTTGGTCGCCACGAAATGTCGTTCCACTTTAACGTTATATACCCTATGTGTACCCTAAAATCCATTCTGGATATTAGTGAAGGATTTTTTGAAATTGGATAAGTAGTTTCGTAGATTATCAACTATATTCAAACTTACACACGTTACCACTTCGTAATATTAGAATGAAGCATCGTCATTGTTTGCAGTAAAAATAAGTTTTTATGTTTACTTACCTGTGTCATTAATTTCTGGCATGGGCCATTCTTCCTAGAAAAGGCAAACAATAATTACTGGTAACGACACGAACATGAAATAATAACCTAGTTGATATTCTCTTAAATATTATTCTATGCTTCTTATGCCAGATTTTTTTTTTAAACTATTTTATGCTCAGTTTTATACATGAAATGATTATTATCATCCTTTTTCTTTTTTTTTATACCACTAAAGTAGCAACAAGCTTACGGTCCGCCTGGTGGTAAACGGTCACCGTAGCTTATGGACGCTTCAACAACAGGGGTATCACTCGCGCGTTGCCGACCCTTCAAAAATCTAATAACTTCTTTCTTGAAGAACCCCATACTGTAGGCCTTAGAGAAAACCTTTGGAGGCCAACTTCACCTTGTCTTGCAAATGATCTCGGAATTGAACATCGCTGGAGATGTCAAATGGAGAGGGGAGTGTTCTGGAATTGTGGGACTATAGTAAATAGAGTTTTCTTAGCGGTGAATGCGCAGACTTGTGTCTTTCTAGGGTTGATTCGGACCAAGTTTTCCCGTTTCAAATCAGAGACCTTTGACAGAGTGGTCTCGATTTGAGACACAAGTTCTCCACGCTTTTGCTACGCAACGGAACGAGGGATGTTTGCACGACCCGTGTGATAAGCGTCTCCAGTACTGTCATCTGAGAAGCAATGTATGTTGTTGATGTCCAACTTGTCATTAATATGCAGCAGAAACAGCGTAGGAGATAGCACAGAGCCTTGCGGGACACCAGCATTAATGTCCATGCTATCAGAGCAACTACCGACAGCTAAGACTCGTATGCGTTTGCCGGACAAAAGCTAGCCACCCATTTGCACAAAACCTCGGACACTCCGTAGGATGGCAACTTCGATAGAAGACCCCGGTGCCAGACCCGATTGAACGCTTTTGCTATGTCCAGGCTGCATGCCAATGCCTCCCTCTGATTCTCAATGGCTAGTGCCCATCGGTGTGTGAGATACACTAGAAGGTCACTAGTCAAGCGACTATGGCGAAAGCCATCTTAGCGGTCGCTAGCCTGGTCGTGTTTTTGTAGGTATCCTAGAAGCTGTGTGTTGATTACACGCTCCATCACCTTGGAGAGGAGAGAGGTAATAGCGATAGGCCTGTAATTCGATGGATCTGATTTATCGACTTTTTTGGGCACCGGGTGCACATTCTATGCATACGGGAATAGCCTAGTGTGGTAGGAAAGCGCAAAGGGGCAAGTAAGTACAGGACATTATTCAGGAGCACACTGCTTAAGCGCCACTGCTGGTATACCGTCTGGCCCACTCGATGGAGATTAAGTAATCCCTGGGTTTATGAACTCCCTGACCGCCGCACCAGCAAGCGGCGTCTATGCCGAGCAATGACTGCGTCGGCTCTCCGCTGTCCGCACGGCGAATCCTCAAGGGCTCTGGCAACCTTACTCATCGCCAGGCACACAATACTACTCACTGTCAGCGTTATTGTGGCCGAGGTTTTCTGTAAGGCGGAGGTAGTCACTGAGCTCTACCTCTCTTAAATACTTTATGGAAACTGTTAAAAAGTTATAAATCTTAATTATAAACATTGGTTATTAATTATAAAATAAAATCATTGATTGTATTGATTTTATTCTAACTAAAGGTTTCCTATTTAATGCGATTTGTTTGACTAATAGTTCAGCGGCTGGAGGGTCGAGACGGATAATGAAACTAATCGTTTTGTAAAATAAGAAATACAAAAATTCCATTAGGACGTTGATCCCTGAACGAGTGGTCAGAGATGTTACGAACGTATGCCCGTAACATCCACGTTTGACCAATGATGGTATTATTTCCCAAAAACATGATAGGTGGCGAGCTAGTCGGCGTACCAGGCACAAACTAGAATCGAGATAACTTTACATTTACAAATTGTAACAATATGAGTTGCCTGGGAATCGAACCCGGAACCTTTGACATGGCAGCCGCTACTGCGCCACTTGGTCCTCTTATCGTATCTAAATTAATCAGATCTGTATCTCATTAATATTTGTTATACAAGAATTTGAACTAGGATTAGAAGGAAAAACAACGGCAAGGCTGTTCGACAATTGTTGGAACTATATCAATATGGATCAATATATTTTAAGGGACCTGGGGCATATTTCACGAAGTTCTTTGCAAAGTATTCACTCCACAAATCCTACTCTTTAATCTGCCTTCGGTTCAGACAATTATTTCAAAACTCAAACAATTAGAGAAAGTTGTGAACTGTCAACTTTGCACTTTGAAAAGTCCAGTTATGCAAAGTTAGGTACTTCGTGGAATAGGCTCCATTTTTTTTGGATACAACTGCATTATTGTGTTTTGAGTAAGAATGCGTAAGTACTCACAATTCTTAAGTCTAGAGGTCCATGGAGCACGGCCGCTAAATTCAAAGGCACCATAATGAAATGAAATTAATTTAAATAAATATGCTTTAAAATTTGGTGTTCAATTTTCGCTATTAAATTGCACAATGGCTTAAAGCAAGAAACTGAAACAAATATTGTTCGAGCCGTCACAGTAAGCTACGCATCCGTTGACTGCACAAATATAAATAGTAAGTAGACGTATTAGTTAGAATCAACTTATAAAATATGACCTGATTTTATTCATACTCATTGTATGCATAAATTACATATAACAAAACAAAGGTTACTAAAATATTCCAAAGTATAAAAATATGTAACATTATGTAAATGAAAAACATGACCGTTTCTAGTTTTAGTCGGACTCGCGCTTCGAGGGTTCAGTGCTTCTTGAGAATTTATAGTCTTTTTAAATGATTAAATATATATGTACGTACTGTATGCACTAAACTTCCTATACTACCGTCACCGTCGCCTTGTCAGACAAATGCAATATAGGATCCTTATATATACATATATGACTAACATTTAAAATCTAATCACTTCTACCTTAAAGTGACTCATATTTTACTTCCCGGGGAAAACCTGGTCAAGCAGCTTATATAATAACCTCCGCGTTGAGGATCGGATTCACGGCGCCTCGTATTTTTGACACTTACAAATCAAAACACCATGAAACTTTGAAAACTATTTCTAGGATTAAATATTCAGGTCTGCAGGGTGCCAGTTTTATATTAAGCTATAAAGTTTGAAAGCTTTGCAGGATTCTAGTTTTTCATACAAATGATCTCGAATAAGATTAAAAGTTGATAAAAACTTTTTATATTGGAAGACCATAAACATAGATATTTGGCTTGAGATCATGCCTACAAATTTTCACAGTATTCGATCAGTAAATGTTCGAAACAAGTAGGAAATTCGTTTGTATGAAACACGCTGCGAGGCGCCGCGAATTCAGCGTTATCCTTACACCTTAGAAATGGTCTAAATTGTGAGGATAAATTCGATATCTCGCCGTACTGCATAATTTAAACAATTCCTTATAGTAGGTAAGGCTGCTTTTACAAGCGTTAGAAAACTCACAGGGGTTCAACATATGTCGTGAATTTGAGGTTAGTACTATTTACTTATTTTGTGGTTTGAACAATTCTCAGTTTTTGAACCGAGTTGCAGATGTCAAGTGGAGTAAGGACAGGACAAAACAGTCTATGGATACTAGTGGCATTACATGTGTGTGCTACTTACCCCATAAAAATCTAATCACGCGCTTATTCAAAAATCTATGTAGTCATCGGGATAAAACCTTCACAGGAAGCTCATTTCAGAATCTTTATGAGTACCTAAGAAAGAGTGCGTGAAAAGAAGCACTCATTAATTACATTCTTGTTCATTAATTCGCAGCTTTTTATTTCAAAGTCAAAGTCAAAGTCAAAATGGTTTATTCAAATAAGGATTTTACAATCACTTTTATGTTATAACAAAGTTATAAAATATTATTTTTTGAACCCTCTCACCTTCCCGCCGGTTCACAATGTTGCTGATTTCTACCGAGAAGAATCCGGCAAGAAACTCGATAGTTACTCTTTTAAAAACACTATCAATAATACAAATAACCTAAAAATACAATTAATGTTTTAAATAAAAAATTTTTAGCCGTACAATTTTTATGTTATTTCCATTTTAGTTTGGTTTACCTATGCATCCTCTAATTGAGCATCATCAGTCCCAAGGATTTTTATCATTTACATAGTCTGAAATATTGTGGTATGCCTTTTTACAAAGTACCTGCTTGATAAAAGATTTAAATATACTTATTGATAGATTTTGAATTTTATTGGGAACTTTGTTGTAAAAGTGTATACATTGCCCCATAAAAGAGTTACTTATTTTGTTTAGACGTGTATCATGCACCAAAAGCTTATTTTCACTTCTACTATTTAATTTGTGAACGTCACTTTTCTTGCTGAAACTATTGATATTTTTATGTACATATAAAAGATTTTCAAATATGTACTGCGACACTAAAGTTAAAATTTTTACTTCCGTTAAACCTATCCCTCAGAGATATCCTAGATCCTAATTTATAAATAGCACGAATTGCCCTTTTTTGTAACAAAAATATTGAATTTACATCAGCAGCGCTACCCCACAATAGGATACCATATGTCATTAAACTATGGAAATAGCTAAAATATACTATTTTTGCAGTGTCGACATCGGTAAATATTCTTATTTTCTTGATCGCATACACAGCAGAGCTAAGTTTTTTGGCTAGGTTATGAATATGAGGACCCCAATGCCAAGAAAGACTGTTGAATTAAAAAGTTCAAATTGCTCGCCATTAATATTAATACATGTCTGTCTCTGACTAACATTTGGTAATGTAAATTTAACACATTTGGTTTTTTTTTCATTAAGTAACAAATTATTAGCGTTAAACCAATTTACAATTTTAGAAAGGGCATTATTTAATTCATTATAATATGTCTGTCGTCACTTAACTTTAAAAAGCAAAGAGGTGTCATCAGCAAATAAGACAATGTAATGGTTTTTTACATGATTTAACATCCTATATAGGTCTGAAATATTTTGGATTGAGTTAAGTAACTGGTAATATTGAATTATTTTCTGGGCAAGTGCGAGTTGGACTGTATTAAGGAACAAACTTAACATTACTGTTGGACAACTTCTGTCCCAGTACATCGAGATAGGCCGCGGTTAGTTTACCAACTGCAAATAAGTTAATAATCCATTTTTTTTTGTAATGTACCTACATAATATTAGGTACATTGCTTCTTGCCAAATTTCATGATTGTAGGTTAACGAGAAGTACCCAATAGGTTTTGATTTATTTGTGTCACAATATGCGACAAAAATAACAGTATTTTAGGCATATTTTTTTATTGCACTGCCTTAGAAGTTTTTTTTTTTCAACTGTAAGTGACCGTAGACTAGTATTTGATATAAATTTCAACGCGATACCTCCACGCGTTCTCGAAAGGGTCTTGTCAAACGGACAAACAAATTATATTTTTTAATGTGTTATGACTAAAAATTAACAAATTTTGTTTTTTTCTTATATTTGTGTCGTAAGACCTTTCTTTATGTCATATTTCATGATTTTAGGACTACGAGAAGTACATGTGGTAGTACCCATAGTTTTTGATTTATTTGTGAATGCCAAAATATGCGCCAAAAATAGCCGTATTTTTTATTGCGTTGATTTTTTTACAACTTTAAAGGATCGTAGACCTTAGTTTGAGATATTTATTTTAACTTGATACCTTTCCGCGTTCCTGAGAAAAAGGGTCTTGAAAAAGAGACAGACAGACAGACAGACAGACAGACAGACAGACGGACAACAAAGTGATTCTATAAGGGTTTCTTTTTTCCCCTTTAGGTACGGAACCCTAAAAATGCAAATAAAGCCTGTTTATAGGACAGCTTACTATTTTTGGACATTTAAAAGTAACCCTCCTTTTAAATGTCAATGTCAATCGCATGTCAATGGCTTAACAGCCAGGGCAGCATAACAACTATGACAGCAATCGTTAAACCAAATCATAGGCCAAACGTACGGCTTGAATCCCTGACTGCATGTCAGGTGGCCCCTAGTTCGATAATGTTAACCAATTCGCACTGCGCCAGCAGTCAAATAAGAATCACGTATATATTTCACCATGTTCGTCTGTCTGTTAGTCATAGTTTTTTCAGAAACTCTTAAGTATTTGGTATCTAAGTACTACCACCACAACGAAAGACCCATCTATTCTCCATGGAAACACCGATGGTGACTTGGCCTATAGTGCTAAAGAGAAAGCCGATCTACTGGGCAGTCTCTTTGCCTCAAACTCGAATATGAATGATGAAGGCGCTGTACCATCTACTATACCGTGGTGCGGTAAGACCATGCCCGAAATCTCCTTAACACAGAGAAACGTCGGCAGGCGTTGCTTTCTCTAGACGTTCATATGTCGATTGGGCGAGACCACCAGCAGTGGTAAGTACCAGTGTTCTCCTGAGTTATGTACTGTTCTCACGCGCCTCTTCGCGCTTTCTCAACATTAGAGGGTTCATGGAAGACACCCGGTGCCTAAAAAGGGCATTAGATCAGATCTATCGAATTATTTGACAATCGCTATTACCTCCGTCCTCTCCAAGGTGATGGAGCGTGTGATCAAAACACAGCTTCTAAGATACCTACAATAATACGACCTGGGCAGTGACCGTCAATATGGCTTTCGTCAACGTCGCTCAACTGGTGACCTTCTAGTGTATCTCACACACCGATGGGCACTAGCCATTGAGAGTTAGAGGGAGCCATTGGCATGTAGCCTGGACATAGCGAAGGTTGATCGGGTCTAGCACTGGGGTCTTCTATCGAAGTTGCCATCTTACGGAGTGCCCGAGGGTTTGTGCAAATGGGTGGCTAGCTTTTTGTCCGGCAGATGTATACGAGCCGTAGTTGATGGTAGTTGCTTTCATAGCATGGACATTAATGTTGGTGTCCCGTAAGGCCCTGTGCTGTCTCCTACGCTGTTTCTTCTGCATATCAATGATATGTTGGACATCAACAACAATGCATCAAATAATTATGAATTTACATTTCCTTTCACTTTATTTTTATTACTCGTGTAGCTCCAATCCATACTTAAATCATTAATCCGGAAGTAACTCTGTCTGTCTGTCTGTTACCTTTTCACGCTTAAACCATTGTACGGATAAAGATTAAATTTGGCTTTGAGAGAGTTTGAGTCCCGAGAAAAAACATAGGCTACTTTAAAAGAAGGGTTACCTTTAACTACTATGAACAGGCTTTATTTGCATTTCTGGGGTTCCGTACCTCAAAGGAAAAAAAAACTCTTATAGGATTACTTTCTTGCCCGTCTGTCTGTCAGTAAGAACATTTTTCTCAGGAACGCATAAGGTATCATGTTGAAATTACTATAAAATTCTTAGGTCTGCGGTCCGGTCGGCGACTTTAGTTCTCCTACGGATTCCCTCATTCCTGATTCGATCACGTAGGGAAACTCCGAGCATAGATCTTTCCATCGCCCGCTGAGCGACCTTGAGCTTAAGTATAAGGCCCATAGTTAGCGGCCACGTCTCAGTGCCGTAGGTCATCACTGGCAAGACACACTGGTTGAAGACTTTTATCTTCAAGCATTGAGGTATTTGGGGCGAGAAAATAATACGCAGTTTTCCGAACGCTGCCCAACCGAGATGGATTCGGCGATTAACCGAAATTGGACCTGCCTAATCGAACAGTTTGTCCCAGGTATACGTATTCGTCAACAACTTCGAGTGTAGAGTTCCCAACAGTTATTGGAGTGGCTGCTACATGGCCATTCGACATGATTTTCGTCTTGTCCATGTTCATCTTGAGGCCCACTCGTTGGGAAGCTCTACTGAGGCTTTCGAGCATAGTGCTAAGGTCCTCCATCTGTTCTGCCAAGACCACAATATCGTCGGCAAACCGAAGTTGGGTAATGTACTCGCCATTAACCAGCTTGTTCGGGAGGCTGGAAGTCGTCGAACTTGCGAGCGAGACGGTTCGTAATTACTCTTGAAAACAACTTATAAACATGGCTCAGAAGCGTGATGGGTCTGTAATTCTTAAGAAGGGTATTGTCACCTTTTTCGAAGAAAAGCACCACCACGCCCCTGTGCCATGCTTGTGGCGAAGTTCCTTCGATTATGGCGGTGTTGAAGAGCTTCTGAAGGACTTTTAGTACCGGTCTTCCACCCGCTTTTAGAAGCTCAGTCGTAACTTCATCATCACCCGGTGCCTTATTGTTTTTAAGCTGTTTGAGAGCCATACTAATCGCAAGCTGACGTCCGGGATGTCCTCGGTATAGTGTCGAGTCAGTCTAGCTCTAGGGTCTTTAGCTGGACTGCCAACTGGTTTCGATGTCGACGTGTATAACTGTCCGTATAATTTCTCGATCTCCTCCAAGACTTCTGGTCCAGACGAAACAATGCTGCCGTCCTCCGTCTTCAGCCTTGCCAGACGGCTTCGCCCATTAGCCAGATCTCTCGCGAACACTTTCGAACCTTTGTTCCGTTCTATTGCCTCCTCAATACGCAATGTATTAAAGTGGCGTTTGTCGCGTGCAAGTGATTTAGAGATCTGTCTATTAAGCCGCCGATATGACACTGCATCATCCGAAGACTGCAGCCTAAGTTTTCGTCTCTCGTCCATAAGTCTTAGAGTCTGGTCCGAGAGTCATTTTGTTCTAATTGTACGGTGAGTTTTAAAGAACTTAGACCCAACCGTATGGACAGTTTCCACAAACATGTCGTTGGTTTTGTTGGCGCGTAAACCTGTATGACCTTCAGCGAATATCGTTTTGATATTCTGAGTATCAGGTATACTACCCTGGTCGATACACTGTCAACTTTGATGATATTGTTGACGAGGGACTTGCGGACGATAAGCCCGACACCACCTTCGGATAGCTGGTCACCCCCCCGGTAATACAGCAAGTTACCTGAGTTGAGAACTATCGTGTCCTGTCCCTGTCTTCGGACCTCCGATAACCCTATAACGTCCCAGCGTAACTTGCTTGTAGCTTCTTCCAGTTCTACTATTTTATCTTCGGCCCTCAGCGTCGTGCATTGTAAGTTGCCAGGTCCAGTCGTCGGTGTTGGTAGCCGGATCTCTGCCGGGGATTCTTCGCACCCCCTGCCCCACCGTTACCAAGGCCGCTACCGTAGCCTGGACTAGCAGGGCTGCCGGGGACTAGGGGCCGTTTGTTTTTTGTGCCATTTTTTTGTTGGTGGGTTTGCCATACTCGCCACGCCTGGCAAGCGGGTTGGCGAGCGCAGAAGTTATAGGGGGTCGCTGCTGCCCGACATCCCTATCGGATATCAGAAGGGAACAAGGAGTAGGGTTGGGATGTGATGATTTTCTTAATGGGAATTGTATGATGGCTGGGATACGTCGAAGGGGGGGGGGGGATACTACTGTTGGAAGGAAATGGGGAGAATTAGTAGTAGCTCGGACGGCTGGGGTCGCGTAAACGGTAATTCGGAAATGAATACCCCTGACACTAAAATAACATAAAAACTACTTCCTTACAAGTCATACGCTAAAAACGCTTTATGAGGGGCGCAGTCGGCGCCCCGTATTATATGCGTTATATTGATCTCCACAGTGATTTCGAGCTACCGACCATTAAAACCTTCATCAAAGACGCTTCAAAAAGCTACTTAGAGAGAGCAGCCCTCCACCCCAATCCCCTTATTAGGCAGGCATGCGATTACGCCTTTAAAAGGGGGGACCTTAGGATCCTTTAGATACCCTAGGCACGTAATAATCAATTCAGACGATGATATCACCACTCGGCTCATAGCTGAAACGCCCGCGAACACAGCTTTCTCAAATTCATACATAATACTTCACCGGCGGCGGCGACTGAGAACTAGACAGATCACTCGAGCGTGATATACCAAGATTTAGTAATCTTGGTTGGTTCACTAATATACCTGGGCGCTTTGACTAGTTAGATTCAATAATTTTAAAGGCAAGGGCTGAAAAGTTTCTTGCCGTTTCTTCTCTTTAGAACGCCTATGCTTTTCCGAAACGGCGGTAAATTTTTAGTAAGATTTAGTTTTTAAGAGCGGTTGCCCAAGCCGAGGTTCGTGTCCAGGAACAGCAGGAAAAGCAGCACTGTAACAAAAGTAAGTCCGCGTGTAGTTTTAAAAGCCAACTGCGGCCAACAACAGTAGTAAGTAGCTAGAAAAAAAAAGGGAAAGAAAGTGGGACCCCCTTTACCCCACCCCACCACCCCCACCCCACGTGCAATTGGTTGAAAATTTTTCGCCTCACTTAATTTATGGATGCTCTCTAAATCATTTGTAAATAAAAAGTGCAGAGGCCTGTAAAGTTTTATGTGATTGTACATACGACACCCATGGTACAAAAGACAAAGTACGTATAGCGCGCGCAAAAGGTGTGTTTATTGTATAAGGTATTCTAGACAAACCAGCAGCCAACTTATGGGACAACTCCCAGAAGTGAGAGTGAACCTGACTAAACTTTTTCAGTCATCTGGATTATCGCTTATGTGAGTCAAAGGACGCGAATTTAGGCACCACTTGCGCCAAGACAGTTTTTATAACTCTTTAGGTACATACTATACAACTACATAAAATAAGTTTGCACGGAACCCTCGGTGCGCGAGCCAGACTCGCACTTGGCCGGTTTTTTTTTCTAATTGAGAAGTTGCTGTTGAAATCCTACACCGGTATTTTAACCGAATTTAAGACGGGTGAAACCGCGGGAAAAGCTATTATATACATAAATACAATGCCATGATAAAAATGCAATGTACGTAAGGAAGGTACTGGTCCAAGTAGGTTCCTGAATGTGATGTACGCACGTACACCTAAATAAGAAAATAAAAATGCAATATACGTAAAGTAGGTTACTGAATGTGATGTAGGTACGTACGTACACATCAATAAAAAAATAAAATTAGTTTATCAAACAATAATATATTTACATAACAAAAACACATAAATTCAAATAAATTACTAAAAAAAAATTTGAATATGATGTAATTTATATGAGAGTTGTAAAACGATTACATAAACACTCGACATACAATTAAATATTGATTCTCTTGAGCATTGTAAATACAATTAAATTGATAATCTGTTATAAATAATGGTAACATAGACTGATGCTAGAACTTTGTTTTGTTATTGGCGTCTCTTGGCTGCACATGGATCATGACCTTGATTCCAGATCCATTGCGCGCCACCTCGTACGCCTCCAGGGTCTCCTCCATGCTGAAGTGGTGCGTCACCAAAGGCTTTACATCGATCTGACCGCTTGAAATCATCGCTAGGGAAATCGGGTACCTGAGGAAGTTAATTGTACCTTATAATTATACAAAGTAAGCCGGGAAATAAATAAAGCCAAAAATGTAATTATCTACTTCGAAGCAATAAAAAATTCTTTAATAAATATGTTTTTGTTGGATGAAAAATATACAATTCATCGATATACAGTGACGGAGGAACGTTATGCTTTATTAGGGTAGAGTATGAATTTTGCGGCTTTTGGTCGACGCCTGAATCATTACCCAATTAGCACAAAACTGCATTCATTGTTGTCACCAAGGATCCACATCAGAAAAAGCTTATTGACAAATTATATATCCGATATAAAGAGATTTGTAGCTTTTTTAAAATATTATTTACCTATTTTATTCTATAATTTACTTACTTAAGTAAACACACATATTTTGATAGCGTAAGAAAATTTTAGCCTATTTCATATGGTATTTGACAGAGAAAATTTGCTTTCCCTATTAAATTTTACGGACGATTAAGGAAAAAATCAATGTTTTACTTCAGAAAATTAAAATTCGTTAAATGAGAAATGGATCGCGCACAAACAATACAAAAATTCTACATGAACAGCGTTGTGTGAGTCGGAGCAGTAAAAAAAATTACACATTTTGCCACTTGTGAATTTTCAACACCATAGAAGCATTAATAAGATCCCGGTCTGGAGTTTATGATTAAAAATAGGTAACACCCAGTCTAATAATCAGCCAATGTTCAGCTCTTGGGATGATAGTTATCCTTATTAAACAGTGCTAATATAATGCAATTAGATACAGTAACTCAGCTGATAGCTGTTTAATTTGTGCTCTTACTTAGCAGGCTTGTTCAGCTTAAGATTCTATTGTAGACAGTGATTCAGCTGATATACTGCGGTTCGGTGTTACTAGGGTTGGAAAATCCTATTACAACTAGGACTACATTTTCAACAATATGACGGATTTAGTACCAACAAATTTATTTATCACTAATTATTTTTTTCGATTCTGGCGCCCCTCCTGCATAGCGCTTAGAGCGGCCGCCCCTACGGCTTTAACCCAGGACTGTCTCTGAATATGACAGAAGAGAATTATGCGATACTCTCGTCACGGTAAGACTAGTTATCAAGATTCACCTGCAAGAACCAAGAGTGGGAGGTGTAACATCAATACTTTTTTTAAGGCGTGTTAGTCTCCTTCTCAGATTCACTTACAAAATCAGACGTAACTGGGGAGCGACCTTCGACCGTCTCCGTCCTTTATACTAATTAGTTGGCAAGCAATCATACAACCCGTCTGATGTTGAGCAGTTATGTAGAGTATTGACAATTGCAACACCAGGGTCATTACTCGAATGTTATATTTAGATCAAGTTCCGGCTACGCCACAAGGTATAGTCATGTTGCAAAGAGGTAGGTATTTCAGGAAAGTGTAAAGGGTAAGTAACTTTGGGCAAAAAATCTGTAAACTGTAGACTCGTAGGCGATCACACTGACAAGATATTTGTGGTACAAATTAAGAGCGTCAGGCGCGATCGGTACAAGTTTGTGCATGCAGAGGGCATTAGAATTGTATATATAGACCGATCATCATATGCACATGGAGTCACAAGGTAATAAGAAAGCTATTAACTCGTTGACGTATCGGAAGATGCCGATGATGTCGACTTCTCGCGCCACCGCGCCCGCCAGCGGCAGCGTCAGCTCAGCGTTGCCCATCCCCACCAGCACCGCCTTGCCGCCGGACCGCGTCGCCTGACAAACAAACATACGCACACATGTGCTTTAAACTTAGTATAGGTAAATCCAAGCAACACGGTTACGCCACCTAGCTATTTGGATAGGAGAATGCGAAATTTTAACTTTAGTTTTCGGGAAGGAGGCAAACTCAAATGTTCAGAGGTAATATCTTTAAAGCAATATGTGTTTTGGCCAGCCGTACTCAGCCTTATATTATTAGTATACCAATTAGATAATCTATCCGGTTTTGACTGGATAAACATACATATATACCCTGGACATCTTACCCGTTACGGCAAGTTACTTGCCCGATCCTCGATACTATGGGCACAATACATGGGCCTGCAAGTTTTGGCATGAACAGCATGGAGGAAGCTTCATTATTATCTATTCGTTTAAGCAAAGGGTCGTGTGGTTTTGTTAACCGACTTTCAGTTAGTGATAATCTGTCGAAGTGTCGATAGGAATATCTGGCAGAGAGTTTCATTATAATTATGAAGTTTTAAATATTATAAATTTGTTTGTGTGATTACCAGCAAAGCAAGTCGCACGGTCGCCTGTGCGCCACTAGCATCGATAGAAATATCAGGATGGCTGCCGAGCACCTCGTGGATCTTCTTTACCAGATCACCCTCGTTGGCGCTCTGACTCACAAGGATCGTGTGATCAGCGCCCAATTTCTTCGCGAAGTCCAACCTCAACTGGTTTATATCTGTACATTATCAACACGAAAAGAATAAGTTGTGTTTTTTAACGAAAACGCTGTATCATGACCACAGGCACTAGAAGAACATACGTTGTTAATCGTTTCTCACCAGTGATAAGAATCTTGCTGGCACCCATGGCCTTGGCGGCGAGTAGCGAGACCAGCCCAATGGGTCCGGCGCCCAGGATGAGCACGACGGATCCGCCGGTGACGCCTCCGCGCCGGCAGGCATGTACGCCCACTGACAATGGCTCTAGCATCGCGCCCTCTTCCATCGACACGTGGTCCGGTAGTCTGTGGGGAGAGGGCAAAATTCTACATCACACCATACAATTTAATAATCAGCAACGGCTTACTCCAGTTGAACAGAAATGTATTCAATATTTATTTACGACAGTCGATTCGTTCGTTTACTTCTCTTTTTAAACGTTCTCATACATGCATATGTACTCTACTCTCCAAGGTAAAGGTTGAAATAAGAGTCAACGCGATGACCTTATTCAATTCACCGGTTTTAACCTGTAAAAGATGTTTTAAAAGGTGTTGTAAGTTGTTTAGTGATAGCACTGTGATAGAGATCTATATATTACAGAGGACAGTGTTTGCGCGCATGCAGCGGCAGTACTTCTTTTTAAAGGTGAGTCTCTCCTTGGAAGGCATTTCCAGTAAAAAGTGTTTATGAATTTGTCAGAACCCATCTAGGGTTCTTTAGATATGTTTCTAATAAACAAGACATTTGGCTTTCCACTGATTTCTGTAAATGACTCAACAGGTAAGCGTCCTTGCCGGCTTAGGCCATAGTCCAACAAGCTGGGCTAGTGGGTGTCGCCAACGTGTGTCAGAATGGTCAAGCACACATAAGACTTCTGTCTTAGTTTAACGACAGCTGTCATAAAACTACAGCCACTGACGGTTTAACGTGTCCTTCGAAACACGCATGTCAGACAAATGCGCTACAGGTGGACATTCATCCAAGTAATGGCCACGCACATTTTTTTATCGCCTATTTTACCATTTTGACATGCTGCACACTACCATGCTGTTCGCGTATGCTACAAAAACCTCTGTTTTTTCTTGTATAGTACTTTTAATTGCGTGTTGAAATATAAGTTAGTTAGTCAGTCAGTTTATTTTTTATATTTATAAATAAAACTATATAAAAACTAGAATAAAATATTACTTATAGGTACCTATCTGTTAATTTGATATTCACTGTCAAAATGGATATCATACCAACGATGTCCTTGTGTATACCTACGTAACGGCCTCGCCTGTGGCACACACACACGGACTAAAATGGCAATTTCGATTCATCATGATTCATTCAAAATTTCGTTAAGATGATCATTTCCAAAGGTGTCATAATAAATTATAGCACTCACAGCGGATTTTTCAGTAATAGTAATAGTTTATCATAACGCTGGCCCTGTTTCTAGTTTGTCATAAAGAGTTTTGATGCCTCCTTGTCACGTTTAAGAGGAAATATCCCGCTGTTTTGTACCTTACAAACGTATTCACCTGTTTCCTCCCTGAATTGTGGCATTAGAGCTGTTTGTTTTTTTTATGTATGATACACAATTATTATGTCTGTCATATTTAGACGTGTGCTATGCAAATTTGACCACTAATTTTTAAAAAAACAAAACATACAGACACGGAATAATTCATTACCTTCAAGGTGAAGTAATTTTTATTGAATTTGGTTAAGACTTGGAAAAGGAAAGTGGGAAATACGATACCCCGATTTTGATGATTACGACTATGCAAAACAGCCCGAGGCGCAGTTGTCCCTATCGCACATCCGTATTTTGGCCCGGGTCCTATTGCGACAGCAAGTGCTTTTCAAATACCTATGACGTCCTGACAATTCACTAGTACGTACTGATACTTCAAATTGTTATCCCATAGCATTTTAATGAAGGCTAGAAATAACTACGGAAATTTTGACAAAACATAAATATTGAATTAATTTAACTAGATAATGTAGTCACAAAGTATCATGATGCGATGTTAACAAGAAGTTTCCTTAAAAAATATGATGCCATGTCGTAATGGTGTACGTTCTTAAGAATTATACGTTAGACACCCCTCAATTTAATTTATCCTGTCAATTCCTGTCCTTAAGAACAAAAGAGGAACAGTTGTGATGAAGTGTTCATATTATTTTTAATCTATACCTTAATTTTCGGCAACTTACTATTCATCTGGCTAATTTAACGGTTAAATATGGTATGTATAACGCCAGAGGTCCTGCGATCGATTCCCACATGAATCGTCAAAAAGAACTGAAAGTTTAAAATCTATAATACAAATGGTTGCTCCATACAAACTAGTACAATCATACGTATGGTATGCAAACATCTATGGTATGGTATGGTATGGTTATGGTATATGGTATTTGGTATATGATATATGGTACATGGTAATGGCAATGGTAATGGCAATGACGATGGTGATCGTTATGACGATGGTAATGGTAATTTTAGTGGTAATGGTAATCATAACTATCATTTCCTGATATAAGAACACTACATGTTCGCATTAACAATACGACTACTTGTTCTTTTGTAGGTATGCCTCTACTATAAAAACACTATTTCCTGATATTTCTTCAGTTCATGCATGATACAATAACATGCAATACTTTAGCGGTATCCGTACATGCTATAGACCATTAATTGAGTGATATGGCGTAAGTACTCACTTGTCGCATACCCAGCAAAGTATTCTTAGCATTATCATGTACTAACTTGAAGCAAAAATCGGCAGCGTGTTTGTAATAGCGCACGAGGTTTCCGTGCACGGGTGGTGTGGCGCAGAACACCATGTCGGGACAGAGGTGGTAACGACCTGTCTTGCAGAAGTCGCAGTAGCGGCACGGTACGCCTGGCTCAATCGCCACCCTGTCGCCTACTTTTAAGTTCTTCACTTTGGCTCCAAGCTGGAAAGAAATGGAAATATTCAGAATTATCGCAAGAATATAAAAAAAAAGTCAACAGGGGTACATAATACATGAAAGCCGTTCGAGCAGTAGATAAATCGTCAAAGAACTAACGTTACCGACATAGATTAAAAAGTAAGCAAGCTGAAGTGGCAATGGGCAGGCCACATTGCTAGTCGAACCGAAAACCGATGGAGAAGAAAGGTTCTCGAGTAGCGACTGTGGATCAGAATACACAGCTTCTGCTAGATAGACAGACGACCTGGTTAGAGCCGCAGGAAGCCGATGGGCGCGGACCTAGAGGGAAGCCTAAGTTCAGCAGTGGACGTCTTGCGGCTGAAAAACCGAAGAGTTATACCAGTTCCAAGTTGCATCTCTCACCTTTAGTTTGTCGGTTTTAGGCTTTTGTGAAATTTCAAATTAAATAATGATAAACCTATATAGCAGGTGGAAGAGCATTGCACCATTAACATGGTTTGACATGTAAGTAGAAAATGCTGATTTTTTCATTCTTACAATCTCTCTAATGAGAATGCATCTTTAGGAAAGCACCAGTGGTATTTACTTACTGTGACAAAAACACTAAAACTGAAACATCCATCTAACCATTTGTACAAGCTCATGGTTTTTTGATACAAGCAAATCATCAGAAGGCAGCGAACAATATTCCACACACGACCTGTGGATATTTCTTTAAAGTTGACATTTCATTGCTTTTCATAATCTATTTGTTAAAAAATAAATGTGCAGTTATCTTTGAGCTTGTAAAATTTGATAACAATTATATACTTACCTACTTTTAGTTTTATTATGATGTAAATACCCCAGTATTCTAAGAATTTATGTGTCTGATAAGGATGACGGTCATAAACTTTTACTTAGAGCAAGAAAAGAACACTGAAACATGTTTTTTTTTTCTGTTAATCATTTAATTAGGTATTTCTGAAAATTATCATTAAGGTGATGGCATACCTAAACGAGTTAGGTTTGCAAGAATTAGATTATTTTGTTACAGTCCTGAGTATCTAAACTTTTTGATGTAAAAAAATATATGTTATAGTTCAAAGCTTAATTATGTGGATTTGCTAATATTAATAATTTTGCTATCAAACACTTAAAGAAAAAAATTAAACTATTTTTGGGCTTTAACTCAAATTATTTGGAAAACAAAGAGTGGTATTCTTTTGATTCTTATTTCATAAAATATATATAAATATGACCCAGTGAATTTGCTAATTTCATAGTTATAAATAAATGTTAAAAACAAAAACCGAGAAAATCAAGATTTTCAAAGTGCTCGCACGTGCTAGCGCCTATCGTACGTGAAACTGTGTCTCTTTGAATGCTTCAATAGTGTAAAATGTCTTTGTACACTGGTCGAAACGGCATGTTTGACTAAGGTATGCCATTGCCTTAAAACTATGAGATGCCTTTAAGCAATAAAACTAATAACCGCTAATAAAGAAACTAAAAACGCAAGGGTTTGACGTTTCATAAAGAAGAATTCAAAATACATACTGCATTTGATTATTTCCATTTATATCTAATTAGGTACGCTTGAAAATAGTTAAGTACTGAAGCTTAAAACAAATACACAAAAACACAATTGTTAGTTTTGAAGAAATCTTCAAAAGTATGAAATTATGTTATTATCTATATCAATTGTAATTGTTTATTTTTTATGCCTAAATTTAATTATTTTTATTTTTAATTATGCCTTAACAGTCAATAAAACTACCGAAATAGATTGAAAATCCTACTAATATTATAAATGTGAAAGTATGCTTGGATGGAGGGATGGATGTTTGTTGCCTACTCAATCACGCTTTAACCGCTAGACGAATCGGGATGGCACAAATATAGATCAGGCCCTGAAATAGGACATAGGCTACTTTTTTTTTTTAATTTCAAAAGTTCCCACGGGAATAATTTTCAGGCAATGATAAACTGAAAAATGTGGCTCTTCCTGACATCTATTGGCGAGTAGTAATCTAATATTTTTACCGACACAGCAACACTAAAGCCACTTGACAGCAGATGGCAACAGATTGATGTTAAAATAAAACGAGCAAAGCTAAGGGTACTAGTAAATTAAGTGAAAAAAGGACACTAAACTAAAAAATGCAATGCAACAATTAAGGATCAAAAAAGCAAGAGTTCAACTCACCCTTAGGACTGACCGAAGCTTAAATCCATTTAGGTATGATTTACTTAGGTATGCCTGAAACTATCAGAATAGTGAAAACCCGCGGTTCCATACACGCAAGCCTATAAATATTCTTTTATTGTGGAACCTAAATAGTAATCAATAATTAAATAAATAAAAAATACCGGACTGCAAGCACTAAACAGAAGTAAACAAGTGCATCTAAAACATACCTAATATTTAACTATAAGCAGGCGGGACTCATTTAAATGCAAGAACAAATAATAGTGCACATTGCTCACAATATAGTAGTTACCTTAAAATAAGTTCCGACTGCTTATATGTACTTAAATATTTGGTATGTTTTAGGGGCACTTGTTTACTTCTTTTAAGTGCAGTCGGGTTTTATTATTTATTTATATTTTCAATGTGACTCATTCCCTGAGTCTTGCAGTTGAACGCTGGAACGTAAGTGGAAAAATGGGCTTAACGTTACAATTAGGTACGCATGTATATAATGTACTACTAATTATATGTAGGTAAGTTTACCTACTGATATAGATAGAGTTCTACTACTTTCATTTTCATTATCATGCTTGTATTTCAAGGTCGTCTTCGAGTTGATAAATTTTAAAACCGGACAGGCGTGCACACACCTACTTATTTTAAAACCGGTCAGGCGCGCACACACCTATTTATTTACATACTAACTAAATGTTGGCAGCAACTACTTACCTACACATTTTTTAAAACAAGATAAAAGTTTTTATTATTAGTCGTTGTCGTGTCGTCGTACATAGCCCATGCAAAGGGGGCTCGCCTTTCTTTCAACATAGTACTTAGAACATTTTTTTTTTTTTTTTTTTATACTACTAAGGTGGCTAACAAGCACACGGTCCGCCTAATGGTAAGCGGTCACCGTGGCCTATGGACGCTTGCAACACCAGGGGTATCACTCGCTTCAAAAATCCAATTACTTCTTTCTTGAAGAACCCCATGCTGGAGTCCTTAGAGAAAACCTTGGCAGGGAGCTCATTCCACAACCCAAGCGTTCGCGGGAGAAGGTTTCTCTGAAACCGCACTGTACGCGACCATTTTGGTTCTAAAGGATAGAATGAATTCCCTGCCGATGGCGAGCGGTGCGATGGTAGAAAGTAGCCGTGGGCATCATTTCGAACAATTCCTCAGAACACATCCCATTGTACAAGCGGTAGAACACGCACAGGGAGGCAAAATCTCTCTTCAGACTTAAGGGTTCGATACGGCAAGTGAGTTTGGGATCGTCGACAATTCTCATAGCCCGTCGTTGAACCAAGTCAAAAGGTCCAAGCTGGTATCCGGGTGCATCCGCCCAGAGATGGCAGCAGTACTCCATATGAAGCCGAACCTGCGACTGGTAAAGCAGCTGCTTTATTTGATAAACCTCTGCCCCGACGTGAAGTACTGCCTCGCTCTGTTGAGTACACCTAGTTTATTGGACGCCAGCTTCACCTTATCTTGTAAATGATCTCGGAACTGAACATCGTTGGAGCTGTCGACACCAAGGATCCCAATGCTCTTGGAGATGGGGTTTTCTTAGCGGTGAACGCGCAGACTTGTGTCTTTCTAGGGTTGAATTGGATTTTCCATGTAATATAAACTGTTACATGGAAAAGCTTGCATTTTACAGTATATACGTAGAAATCTCTGGCTTTGTTTCAAGTCAGTCTTAGTCCTATTATTTTTATTTTTTATAAATAAATTATGTAAGTTATCCTTAATAAATAAAATAATAATATTCAAATACTGATTAAAAAGTAAATAAAGCCCCAGAAAAACAGCTAAGTGTTCAGCTTCTTAAGGCTTCTTTCGAAATTGCGTTAAACTGAGCAAGTTTGTATTTTTCCTGTTAAATATTACATTTATCGAATGAAAAAAATAGATAGTAATCTACAAGCTATACGGATTAATATGCTTTTACTTAAAATCCTTTTTAACTACAGAAACGAAGGAAAAAAACCCCAAAAATTCACTCCAGTCTGTCCAGCTGTAATCCTATTTCTTGAACATTTTTTAGCAAAACACTATAAAAATACATTTTTTAATTATATTTTTATTATTTATCTATACATATAATAAAATGGTAGAAAGGCAAAACTGTACGTTGAATATTTTTGTAAAAGAATACTTGGGGTGTGATCTACAATCGATACCAAAGGCAAAATTATAGTTTTTAGAATTTTTGTCTGTTTGTCTGTAGGGGAGAGCGGGGCTGAAAGTGCCGGGGGTAAATTGTGCCGACGCAAATATCTCAAAAACAGAAAGAGATAGATATACGATCGTATTGTGCCGCGTAAGGCCCAACAGTCGCGCACACGCGGCTACCATTTTAGTTGCGTCAGCGACGCGGACCAAGTCGCACTGCATGTGAGGGTCCTCCAGCGCCACGTAAGTAAATATTTTCGTTTCAATACTTTTTGGTCTCAAGCTAGCATTTTTCGTGCTTTTAATATGTGAGTTTTTGTAAAATGTTTGTTATTTATCCTAGTTTGTTATGCAGTGTAATTTTAATGCTTTGTGTACAGTGATTTTTATATGTGAGACAAAATATCACACTATCATAAACGGGGTAAAATGTGCCGTTCATGTGGGGCTGCTTGTGCCGCGGCACAACCAACCCCTAACCAACCTATATTGTTTCAGTATTGTTTATATTTACGCGAGCAATTATGAAAGAAAATACTTTTGGACATGATACTTTATACTGCATTTATTTTCTTTGACAGAATGAGGACATATCAAGAGCAAGAGACACGTCAGTGCTCTCCGGAACCTATCCCTTGCTGCAGTTTCCAGCTTCCTCAATCAGTTGATAATAACACAGGAGATAAAAATGCAGCAGTTTTCTCACCAGAGCTAATAAGACCACTGCCTAAAGCACCTCCCCGACTAATTGGACATACTATAGCACGTAAAAGAAAGACAGCTGTTCTTACGGACACTCCAGAGAAAAATGCTTTAGCAGAAGAACAGGCTAGTAAAAAGAAGAAAAAAGAAAGCGAAACTAAAAAGAAGGTTAAGGGAAAAGGGACGGGAAGATGCAAGGGAAAGGGTAGACAGTTCTGATGACGAACAAGAATGGTTCTGTATCATTTGTTGTGATGCCTATTCTAACTCTGCCCCTGGAGAACAATGGATTGAATGCAGAGAATGTAAGAATTGGGCCCATTTGCAATGTATTGAAGATGAAGAAAACCAAGCATTTGTATGTCCTAATTGTTATTCTGATCAATCACCTGGAGAGTAACTAGTTTTGGTATATTTATTATTTCTTAAAAAGACTCGAGACTGATTAAAAAGTTAATAATTTTGGAACATAGTAATGAAAGAGAAATCTTTACTGTTTATAGCAGGTAGTTTACTAGTCCGTATAGACTGATATTTTTAATAATTGATCTCATTTGCATAAAAATAAGTACAAACTATTGATTAAAAATACGTTTTTATGTTTGAATAATTACATAAGAAGGTTCCTTGTTTTTTTTTTATTATAATACTTAGTATTATACAATTAAACTTTAAAAACTGTTGATTTATATTAAAAAATATAACGAATAAATATATTATTATAAAACTGATGTGTTTTAATTTCCTAATTAATTTTCATTCATATAAAACTCCCAGCATTATCAACGGCACAACCGACCTCAGCTACGGCACAACTTGCCCCAGATTGGGGTTGGTAGTGCCTTGCCGCCTCTGTATAAAAAAATCGCATTTTCATAAAAACTATTAAAAATGTGCAAAATCTGAAGTTAAATTCGTAAAATAGATTAAATTTGGCTTAGGATGAACCACTACTTTCAGACATAGTACTTGTTTTATCCGAATCTTAAAAGGATTTGTCAAAATCGGCACTTTCAGCCCCGCTCTCCCTATGTATGTCCGGGATAAACTCACAAAGTACTGCATGGATTTACTTCAAATTTGGCACGAATATTATTAAGAAGTCGGGTCAACATATAGGCTACATATTATCACGCTATCACCTACGTGGAACGAGCAGTGAACCTTTATTTCTTCAATGCATTCTGTAACAATGTGTAATCTAACGACGCATATTTGACTCGCTTCTTAATTACTTAAGTGAGATTTTTTTTACTCACACATAGTCATTTATTTTATGTTAAAAAATCGTGTGAAGTCATAATTTACATGTATCATAATTTTTCATTGGCGTCGAATTAGATCGCGCTATGGTTTCGTTCACAAAAAGTGATTTTATAGTATAGCGTTCACGCAGACGACGTCGCGGGCAGCAGCTAGTTGTAAATAAAGCATTCAAGTCGGTGTGCGATGTTTACGTGCGAGTGGTGGGCAATCATAGAAAAGTGCTCTAAACGTCGTTGGCGAATGGACAAGCCTTAATGTCGAATGCTAAAAATTTACAGCAAAGATATTTTTTTTCTTAGCAGATATTTAATAGCAAAATTTTATCAATATTTATAATGCTGTGACTTACGTAGACTACTAGAGAGATAACGAGATAGACGAACGAAGAGTAGAGACAATATATATCTCGAATTCGAGATATGTTTAATTGTTTTATTCATGGATTGTTCATTGCGGTAACTGTTTTTATTCGATACATCGACTAGTTTGAACTAGATATATCGAAAAAACATGGCGAGTATCGTTTGGAAATAGTTTTACGTATTCTTAGAACCTCTCCATAAACATTCTGACTCGTTTCATATTACATATAAATGGAATGTAATATGAAACGAGTCAGAATTGTAAAATTGAAAGGGGGGGGGGGGAGTGCACTCTATACCCCTTTTTTCTTTATTTTTTTGTTTGACACCCCTGTTTAAAATTGATTCCCGATTTTAATGACTTTTATGACTCCCTAAAATAAGAGAAGTCAAAAATCCCTTTTTCACCCCCAACTTTTTTTTTCAAAAAATTGTGTTTATTTATAACTTCCCATTTTGATGATCGATAAAGTCTATTGTATCGAACATTTTTCGTGATTATAACTTATAATATATATATAACTTATCTCAATTTTCAAGGTTTATTTTTACTTTTTTTTTAGTGATTATAGTAATCTTTTTTATTTACTTTTAGGTGGGTCTTTAAAGGCGGTGTAACTTTTTGATTATATCACAATATCTTGAAAATAGGAACTATACTTATCCCTAACTTGTGCACTTGATTTTATACCTATTTATTTATCTAAAAAATGCATGACTGACCCGTCACACCTAGAAATTTCTAAAGCCATAATGAAAACTGACGTTAAAACTATTTTTGGTTAGTATAGGTATACTCTAGGAACGTAAAAAAAGTAATGGGTAAAGGTACCTTGGCGACGATGCCGGAGGACTCGTGTCCCATGATCATGGGTTCCTCGAGCACGAAGTGTCCGCAGTGCCCGCTCTGCCAGTAGTGCACGTCCGAGCCGCAGATACCCACGCAGTCCATACGCAATAGAACCTCTGGAACAGCAAACTTTCATGTTATGATTTGTAGTAGGTAGGTATTGCATGTATAGTACATGCACTTATATAAAAAAATGCGTTTACAAATAACTTATTGTGGTATAAGTACACAGAGCTTTAATATATGAGTATATATTAATACTAGCTGTTGCCTGCAGTTTCACCCGCCCTAAATTCAGTTATCGGTGTAGTATTTTAACGGAAACTCCTCAATTATAGAAAAAAACCGACTCACACTTGACGTTTTCAAGTAGCCTATTTACTTCCCCGAGACAAACTACCTCCATGCCAAATTTGCCTGCGGTTCCACGCGCCCTAAATTCAGTTATCGGTGATGGATTACAACGGCAATTATGCAATTAAAAAAAAAACTTACTCGAACTTGACGTTTTCAAGTAGCCGCTCTTTCTCGGTGATCAAACTATCTCTATACCAAATTTAATTTTAATCGGTTCAGCGCTTTAAGCGTGAAGAGTTAACAGACAAAGTTATTTTCGCATTTATAATATTAGTATGGACTAGTATGGATATGGCCTAGTATAGATAGCCGCGTTTGTGGTAATGTAAAGTTACCTATTGAAAATATATAGTAATAAGCCTTGCTATATTTTATATTGATATATATATTAAAGCTCTGTGTGTGATGGGCTAGTGATTCATAAGAATGTAAGAAAACTATTACTACCCTACTAACTACCCAAAATTACTAAGATTTTCATTTACCTGAATAAATATATAGGTGCAGCATATCGTGGGCTAAGAAATCGATAGGCTCTGTGTTGATAAGTCAGTTACAGTCAATTAATAGGTAGAGGGGTTCCGAAAGGGGCGTTGAAATACATTACGTAGTTATGTAGTGTAAGAATCACTTATTCATGAAGTGATCTCATTAATATTAATTACTCAAAGTATTACGTAAAATTATTTGTAAATTCATTCGTTATTTTAAGAAAGCTAAAACTCGATCGAAATCACACGAGGTTCAATTCTTAGCGCTACCAAACTTAGTTAAGGCTATGGCATAGCAAAATCGCGCCGTTTTGACCAGTGTACAAAGACATAGAACAGTATTGAAGCATACAAAGAGCACGTGACCGCACGTTAAAAATCTCGATTATATATTTAGAAATATTTATTTAGAACCTTGAAAGTAGCAAATTCACTTGGTCATCCATACTAATCCATACTTCCATAATAATATTATAAATGCGAAAGTAACTCTGTCTGTCTGTTACCTCTTCACGCTTAAACCACTGTAGATTATGATGAAATTTGGGAAAGGACATAGGCTACTTGAAAACGTCAAGTGTGAGTCGGTTTTTTTTCTACGAATAATTTTTCTTTACGTATTTGTCACCTAACTCCTCCAAATTCACTTGGTCATCCATAATAATCAATACTTGTTCATACTTCTATTAACCAAACTTAGATAAGGCTATGGCATAGCAAAATCGTGCCGTATTGACCAGTGTACAAAGACATAGAACAGTATTGAAGCATATAAAGAGACACAGCTCCACGTACGATAGGCGCTAGCACGTGACCGCACGTTAAAAATCTCGATTATATTTATAGAAATATTTATTTAGAACCTTGAAAGTAGCAAATTCACTTGGTCATCCATACTAATCCATACTTCCATAATAATATTATAAATACGAAAGTAACTCTGTCTGTCTGTTACCTCTTCACGCTTAAATCACTGTATAGATTATGATGAAATTTGGGAAAGGTATTAGGCTACTTGAAAACGTCAAGTGTGAGTCGGTTTTTTTTCTACGAATAATTTTTCTTTACGTGTTTGTCACCTAACTCCTCCAAATTCACTTGGTCATCCATAATAATCAATACTTGTCCATACTTCCATAATAATATTATAAATGCGAAAGTAACTCTGTCGTCTGTCTGTCTGTTATCTCTGCTCGCTTAAAGAACTGTACGGATTAAGATGAAATTTGGCATGGAGATAGAAAGGATATAGGCTACTTGAAAATGTCAAGTGTGAGTCAGTTTTTTAACAACGTGTTGGTAACCTAACTCCTCCTAAACGGCTGCAACGATTTGGGTGAAATTTTGTCTGAATATTTCAATAGGTTCCTAGATGGTTTGAAAACACAATTGGACCCGGTAGGTAGCGCTACAGTCGGTGTGTCACTGATCTTCTTCTAAACAGCAATGACGATTTTAATGATATTCTATGTGTACGTTCAAGTGGGTCCCTAAAAGGTTTTTACGATCGCCCCCCTAAAGAGGTTGAAAGTAAATTTTTCCAACAAGTACGACACATTATTTTCTTCACTTCTATGCAATGCTTGGGTATCCTAGCCATTGCAATTCGTAAATGCCACAGAATAAGTAATAGTACTAACTAAAGGCCTGCGCTCTACTATCAGGTCCTGGGTGTTTTAGTTATTTTTTACCCGACTGTGCCAGAAGAAGGGTTATATTTTTAGAGCGTATGTTTGGTATGTACATATATTTCTTTGGCACGCTCTGTAGCCTAAACGGCTTGATGGATTTTAGCTTGAGAGGTGTCGTTAGATTCGTCTGACATTGATATACTGATAATTGTGAGAGTGGTACTGGGTACATAAATTTCTTGAAAAATTAAAATGGAGTATTTAATGCGCTTTAATGTGCTAGCTTAAATTTTTGAAGTGAAAACTTCTTTAGCGGCGTTGTGCACTTTTTTTGGTATAGGTAAAAAATGTTAACCTCGCGTCAAGTCACGTGTCCTGATCGAAAATTCGCGTCAGATTTATTTACATTAGGTTAGTTTTTGAGATGGGTAAAAAGTGATAAATTAGCGTCAGACTAATCGTCAAACGGAAACCATAATGCCACGCCATAAAAATTCGCAAGACTGAAACCATAATGCCACGCCTATTATAATTTTGAAGTGAAAACGTCTTTAGCGGCGTTGTGCACTTTTTTGTGATGGGTAAAAAATGTTAAACTCTATAGGACCAATAAAAAGTAAGAGAAAATTGAGTTGATGAAAAGATGAAAGTGCGGATTACACATGTTAAAATGTTATATCCAGGTTGTATGTTTTTGAAGTGAAAACTCCAAAAAAGTACAATTCATAGAAAATTCGTAAGACGGAACTCGCGTCAGATTTATTTACATTAGGTTAGTTTTAGTGTATGGCGATTATGAGGAGTACAGGGAGGTTGGATATAGGATTTTAATTCTATGACAGATTGAGATGTCAAATATACTACGTCAAAATAGTAAATAAACAAACATTATTGTTTATAATAATGAAAGTGCGGATTGCACATGTTAAAATGTGTTACGATACGATACGAGGTGAGATAAAAGTAATTGTAGAGCATAGCTTACGTTACACTGGTTAGAAGGTATATCTATATGTGTTGACGTGTCAATCGGGGATTTTATAGAAAAATAAATAAACAATTTTTATTCATTATGTTAGGTTGTGCCAAAGAAAATAGTCGAAAGTAAGAGGAGTTAGAGACGTGATAGGATAGAGAGCCAGTTCCATAGTATAGTAGTGGCATAGTAATATATTACGTTTAATAAAGCTTATTACATTATTGAGAAATATAGGTAGGATATTACTCGAAACATATTTGAGTGTTAAGCGCGATTTGTGTGTTAAGGACATTGGTTCTGTACAATTAAATATTACGTATGAGTTGTCTTGTAACATATTTGAATGTTAATCGCGAATCGTGTGTAAAGGACATTGGTTCCCTACAATTAAATATGACGTATGAGTCGTAAATATGGGATTTTAATTCTATGACAGATTGAGATGTCAAATATACTACGTCAAAAAGTAAATAAACAAACATTATTATTAATAATAAATAAATATGTATACGAAGTGATGGGAAGTAAATATCTAGTATGTTTTCACTCCTGCCGGCACTCCCGGAGTGCAAACCTTTTTTTTTTAAGATGCTCGAGTTGAGTATCAAAATAAAGGGCTTTTAAAGGCGAGTACGAAAATATTTAACACTTATAATAATATAGTCAAAAATAAATAATTAAATAAATAAAAAACCCGACTGCAAAAACATTAACAACTAAACAGAAATCAAAATACCAAATATTTAACTATATACAGGCAGAACTCATTTCAAAGGAAGTTCAAATAGTTAGTGTTCAAATGTTCCTAAAATGAGTTCCGTCTACTTATAGTTTTTATTTCCACTTGGCTGCTGTTTTCGACATTCAATTTTAGTGGTATTGTGTGATGATTTCAGATAGCTTTTAAAAATTACTTATAAAAGATTATAAATGTATTTTTCTTTTATTACATCACAGATTACTTCTAGCTTACCGTGTTTATAGTTTACTACCGTTTTTTACCCTTTGGGTACGGAAACCTAAAAACAGAAAATCTAAAGGTCTTTTTGATATTTTTTTTTAGATAAGCTATCGTGTTTTTGGTAGCCATTTTATTCTAGGTTTCTAACTAAAATGTGTTACTTGACATTGGTTAGCCTCCTATCAGACAAAAAAGTGTCCGACCTTTGACAGAATACCACATTCGATTATTCCATTGAGCCAAAGCAATATTGCCACATCAACTACTCGTCTGTCATCATGATTTAAGAGGTACCTTCCTCCTTCAACTTTAACTTCCTGGCTTCAACTGAAAATAGCGAGATTTAATGGTATTATATTGGGTATTATTGACCGTTTTTTTGGTTTCATTAATTGGGTTGGAGTAGACTATGGGATTCATTGGAAGGGTTTCACTAACTTGGTCATTAGATTTTTGCATCGGAATTATAACAGAGCTCCTTTGAAAAAATTCACATGCCCTCAAAAAGTCTTATTTTGGGGATTAAATCTAAAGATATTGATATCGCACATTATCTTTACATCGATTATATCGAAGAAAAACCCTCTTTCAAGTAAGAGAAATATCCGAAATAGAGATAATTTTTTTTAGCTAAGTGACAATTGGCAAGATTGACAGTGACTATTTCAAACATGACAATTTGACGATAACTATTAGCAATGTGCTTATGTTAAAATTGTCTCGGTAAGTACCTACCTACCTGTCTACGCAAACAATCAAAGACCGGTATCTACTCACCATCGTCGGCTATTTCTGGTATTGACGTCTGCTCCTGAAAAAGAACATTTATATTAGATATTAATAACGTAATGATTGATAGAGTCATCGATATGTTATCGATAAGTGATACTGATAATGTACTCGTTTGTAGGTAACGCTGTCTACTGCTACTAACACGATCATTTTTTTATGCAAGGACGCTCTGATTTACACCCTACAGGGGACAAACTAGCATTGATTATTTACAGGATACAGGGGAAAAACTAGCATTGATTATTTAACCTGCATCAGGAACAAAGATCGACAGTGATACTTAATTTTTTTTTAAACGAAAAAAAAAACAACTTGTTTGATACCGCAGTACGGACTGGTAACGCAGTGGTAATTTGAGTACCGAATATGAGACTTTTTTGTGATAAGAAACCAAAGAGGGTGGGGAAATTCATAATAAACATTAAGGCCCGGTTGAGGACTAAGAGTAAACTGCTAGGAAAATAATTCGAGACATCTACAATTTTGTAAATGTGTTTATAAATTTTTATCTGTATTTTAGGCACTAAAAGTATTTTACCACTATTACCTCGTAGCTTTGAAACAGCTAGATAGATTGCAACAATTAAGGTATTGTTAGATTCGTCTTAAAAACCTAAGTGTCCTTAAATATTTTTTTTTTTAAATCAAAATGTCGGGTTTCTGGCTTAGATAGGCGTAGATATCAAAATGAAGAAAATTAAAAGATTATAAAAATAAATGTATATCAGTCAAATGTTTAAATTTTATTTGAAATTATAAATTGGCAATCAATGCATTCAATTGGTTGTACTATTTATTATACTTTTTGAGCGGCCATGTCGTGTGTGTCGGACCTCGTATTACCTATTTTTTTGGTATATTATCTTATGTCGCTGACGGATTTCACCCCAGAATAACATATTCAATCGCCATTTAAAAAAAGTTAAAAACACGAAAACTAAAATGTTGTAAATAAAAATAAATAATTAATTAAATAAAAAACCCGACTGCAAGAACCTTAAAAACTAAAAAGTGATAAATAAATGCACCTGAAATATACCAAATATTTAACTATAAGCAGGCGAGTCTCATTTTAAATGCAAAAACAAATAATAGTACGGATTGCTCAAACTGCACGTCGTTATTTCATTTTTACACCTATCTAACTAGCGCTGCTAAAAGATATCATTTATTTCCTCATTTTACAAAAAACATGTCAAAATATTTTATAAATCAATTATTTAGAATTAGGTACCTATAAGCTATTTTGAGAACTTTATTGCTACTTTTAGCAGAAACGCTTTCTACAACTCACCAAGGGCGGATCCAGCGGGGGGCGATCGGGGCCCTAAGGACGGCCGAGGAAGACATGAATTGTAACATTTTTTTAAATATATAACTTTTTTACATATAAGTTACATAAAAAAAAATACTTCGGTTTACTTGGGTTTGTATATTTAATTATTCAATAACTGCACGAGCTGGGTCGATTTGGGTAACTTACGTTTGCAGATTTAAAGTTCAAAAAATACCTTCAGATCTTATGATCGCCCCCCCTAAACTTTTGTTCTGGATCCGCCCTTGCAACTCACAAATATATTCTAGAAACGATATGAACCTTCTAAAAATAGCTTATAACTGGTTCTAAATAATTGATTTGCAACATTTTTGAAATATGTTTTGTACAACAAAGCGGAAATAAAGAATATCTTTTGGCGGCGTTAGTTAGGTAGGTACTGCGCCTCATGAGTTCCGTCTGCTTATAGTTAAATATTTGGTATGTTTTAGGTGCACTTATTCAGGTGCATTTATATCATAAAGTTTTGTGTCTCTCTACACTCAAGACACAAAACATTTTCTGAATATCTCATACAAATTTTCATCCCTTTGTCTTCCATAAACGGTAAAAGCGTATTCATCATTTTTAATTATAGGCTAAATACCAAGTTTTATACAATTAGCTTTAATAATGACGGATCTCCCTACAAACTCCCAATTACCCTTTTTTTAGTGATTAACAGAAATTTTATTTAAAATATCAAGTCCCTATCCCTAGTAGTTTGGGCTGTGACTCGATGATATATCAGTCAGTCAGACAGATCATTTTTATATATGTATATAATTATATGTGTATATATATACAGGTAACTTTTTCTCGTTACCTCGAAAATTGTACGAGTTATTTACTTCTCAAGTTGAAAATTAATATCCTCTGCTATAACTTTTAAAATGCGTGCTCTTAAAATTTGAAATAAATCATGATAATGAAGCTTTATAAATACTTTGAAATGAATGAAATTGTTTCGAGCAAAATCGGTTTATAAGTTTTTCAGATAACTGCAATTGTTCCCATTCTACGGAACCCTGACCTAATGCGTGTACGATACGCACTTGGCAGGTTTTTATGGTAGAAGATGTTTATTTTTAAACATACTTGTAATACAAGGATAGTTCTTGTTCGTTAGTGCGTCTTAAGACAGCTTGTTACAGAATTAAGTATACCGCTGTTGATACGTCGACTGACACTGTTCTGTGACATTGACTGACGCTATCGCCTATTATGTCAGCTTGACAGCAGTAAATCTTATCATCAGACTATTATCATCAAAAACATTCCTAAACGCACTGTTAAAAATGACAAGTTTTGTAGTCTCACTGATTAGGTAGGATGTAAGGTAAACTAAGGTAATCTATTATGGGCGTAGCCAGTTTTGTATTGGGGGGGGGGGGCAGGCTTGGCTAAGGGGGGCAGACCTGTTAGAAAATGTCATTTTAATATAGTGAACATGTTCATTTTGAGCAAATTCCTTCAGGTTATGGGCACCTAGGGGCAGATGCCCCCCCCTGCCTATACCTCGCTACGCCCATGGGTTAAGTATAAAATTAAAATCTATACATATAATAAAATGGTAGGAAAGTCAAAACTGTACATTGAATATTTTCTGAAAAGAATACTTGGGGCGTGATCTACAATCGATACCGAAGCCAAAAATATAGTTTTTAGAATTTTTGTCTGTTTGTCTGTATGTCTGTATGTCTGTTCGGGATAAACTCAAAAAGTACTGCATGGATTAACTTCAAATTTGGCACGAATATTATTTAGAAGTCGGGTCAACATATAGGCTACATATTATCACGCTATCACCTACGGGGAACGAGCAGTGAACCTTTATTTCTTCAACGCATTCTGTAACAACGTGTAATCTAACGACGCATATTTAACTTGCTTCTTAATAATTAATTATTCTACACACATAGCCATTTATTTTATGTTAAAAAATCGTGTAAAGTCATAACGTGTGAATTAAGTGTAAGTGAAGCAGTAATGGCTGTAAAAGCCTTCTGCATTGTCAGTTCAGAAAAAAAAATGTTCGATAACGATATTTTTGTTATTTTAATCACTTAACCCCTTAGGTGGCAACCTATTAAATAAACTTTAGACTGATGTCTGGAAAAACGATGTGTCAAGTGACAAAATTTACGAAAATAATGATTATTCATCTCAAAGCGAAGTAACACATAACTTTTTAAAAATTTCATCCTTCGTGGTTTACGTAGTATTATATTCTCTTTGGTTTACGCCTGATATTATACTAAGCATTAAGTTGAAATATTGCCATCTGGAGCGTCACAAAGCTGAAAAAAAAAGTGAACCAACCCAACCCAAGTGAATTCTGGACTTCTGGACAAAACTAACTTGTGAGCATAAATATGAGGGTCAAAGCGTTACAAGGACACAGGCAGGCTTTCGCTGACTATTTTAAATACGTGTTCAGGGACGACAAACCGCAACCAAATGCAGAGAGCGCTCAGAGAAACGTCGCCGCCATTCACAGTATGGACTCTTTTCGTTTCTTCTTCAGGAGATTAGACGCGCCGCAAGAAATCATAAGGGAAATTCCTCTTTCGGTTCAGACGGTATACCATCGTATATTGTTAAGGACCGCAACAGTGCATTTGAGATGCCACTTCTTTACATATTCAATTAGTGATTAAAGTTAAATTCAATATACATGATTTTGGAAACTTTCGGGCGTCACGCCTGTGTACAAGGATGGTTCATGATCTGAAGTGAATAATTATAAGCCTATAGCTTTCCCGTCGGCATTCGGAAAGATTTTTGAATCTATTATAAATTGTCACATCACGCAACAAATCGACACTCGGTTATCTTACAACGAGCAGTATTTTCGAGCGGGCTGCTCGACAGCCACCAGCCACCTAGAGTTTGTCAGTTACGTAGTAGCGGAAATAGAATACTTTCCTCACCGATACCACTATGTGAGGCTAAACGGATATTACTCTGAACCTTATGCGATTACGTCAGGAGTAAGTCAGGGTGGTATACCTGGACCTACATAATTTTTAATATTTTTGATAAGATCTGGAGAAGATTTGGATGATCTGCCGTAACAGCTAAATGCTTTATGTTCGCTGACGATCTGAAGCTATTTTTAAGCATCAACAACTTGAACGATATCATATGGCTTCAGCGCGATATTGAAGGTGTAGTAGTTGATTGGAGTCTCCAGTACCATTTAGAGTTTAACATATCCAAGTGCAAGGTTATGGCGGCTACACCGTCAATGACGTTCCGTTCACTCGTTTTATACAAATTCGTTAATAGTTGACCAGCGGCTAACTTTTAACGAGCACATAAATGCTATATGTAGAAAAGCTGCAGAAGCTCTTATTTTTTTTGCGTTCAATTGCACGTTTTGATAACAGTGCACCTATTGTATAACGCATACGTTCGGAGAATATTAGAGATAACGCAATAATCTGGGACCTTACAATAGGCGAAATATACCTTTTAGTGGAAAAAATCCAACGTAAATCTGCTAGGTCTCTTTATAAAAATGTATGGGTATTATCTTTATCTTTTCCTATCTCTGTTCGAAGTGAGAATCGTAGGATGAAACACCCTAGAGTTCAGAAAAACATTTCCACCTGCTCTTTCACAATCAGGTAGGCAACTCAGTGTGAAAAATCAATATTGTGGACTGCTGGTACTAAGGTTTGGCCAATGCCGGCCGGCACGCCGAGCTCGTACCCTGTTTGTTATGAACCCGGCGCGAACTCAGCAGGCGGAACATTCGCCTATTTATCAGATAAGATATGATTGTTCAGTACCCAGAGACCGACATGTTGTTGTCACTAGTTTTAAAAGTATTTAAATAATTTTATTTAAATTTAATTTTAAGTTACTTATTACACGATTTGGTAATAAATTACTGCAAGTATATTAAGGTTCTTACGTATAAAATAATTAAATAACGCCTTTATTTTATTAAATGCTAGACGATATGTAAAACAATGAATTATACAATTCGGCTACGACTTATACATAATAACAAACGTCATAGTGAAAATCTGGTTTTAGTTTGCCGGCGGCCTCGTGGTGGCCAATGGTTGGCATAATAATTATTTACCATTCTAATGTGGCCGGTAAGTAAATTAAAAATCGCATTGTATTGTTATTAGCTATCATTTCCCACTTATAACGTCTTCTATTGATTGACGTATTTCATATGATCATATAGCACTAATATTTGCTTATCAGCACACTATCAGCGTCGTAACAAGGTTATAGTAAGATTAGAATTCATATACCTACCTACTCACTCATTAAGTAAACGATATTTTCATAAAAATCGAAGTTCAATGACACGATACAACAACCATGCTTTCAATATCTAACGAAGGTTAAAATGAAAATAGTTAATGTGAGACTGACAGCTTGAGTCACAGCATTCACATCTCTTATTGTTACATTTATCGATCGCCGATCGGTGCGAAAAGAAATAAACGCTAGTCCCTATTGCATAAAAAACAAGATTCTGATAAGAAACAAACTCTTCAAGTTTTCTTCATAGCATTTTATATTCTTATAAAGCGTGATTTAAATACGTGATTAGGAAATAATTACTTGTATACCCAGTACGAACCTTCGAGGTACGAGTACGAGGCTTCGCAAAAAAAATACTTAATTTAAATATAAAGTATCAAATATTTGACTTACTAAACGCAAATCTTTCGGTTTATATAAAACTGCGGCTAAATTATCCTCTGCCATGGTTGACACGTGCGCGATCGTTCGCTGACCCTGTGGAACTACTGCCATTGAATTGAATGTGGATGGAATATATAAATAAAAACCACGAAATGCTAAGAATTGTAAGAGTTCTTAGCTAAGTATACAATACTAGCCATGCACGACGAAATAATTTACTGCTCATATAACGCGTGAAATGGATATCAAAAACAAAGAAAAGTTGCGAGACTGTTTTTATGAATGATGCAAATCGAAAGTCATAAGCATTGAGCGATTACAGACATTAGAAGAATATAAATCTATATTTTTTATAAATACAAACAATTTTTTGTAGTTGTTATGAAGTTAGACTTTTTATACTGGCTACGTATAAAAGTCTTAGTAATATTAAAATGATAGTATGATAGTAACAACGTTTTTTTTTAATATAAGATTTTGAATAAACTTCGTTTCTAAATCTCTTTCTCTGTTTGAATTACAGGATTGGAAAAGCTTTACATCACAAATTGAATCCTATGTTGGAAATATTTTATTTAATTTCACCCCATCTATTCGAAAAACGTTTATTTGTTGCAAAGCAAATTGCGTGTTTGCTCTAGCTCCATAAGCCGTTAGTATTAAATTTTGATAAAATAAAAAAAAATGCGACCTGCGTGCTTCTCTACTCTTTTAAACAATCGTTAATTAAATATTACATTTCAAAATTGTCAGAATGCTTCAACTGTAAATTATAATTTTTTAATAAATTCTTTTAGTTTAAACAGTATTTATAATTTTTCATTAATTTAAATTTTTTCATTAGTTGTGACTTAAAGCGCCTTTTAGTTTTTTTTCAAAGAGGGGAATTAAAAGTAGAGTATGTCACTCGGTCGCACAATATTTTTTTAGCTCGGGTGACGTATATTGAATCCCTCACTACACTCAGGATTCTAAGTCAAAGTTAAACACAGTAATTTTTTAATTCAAATTAGGTTTAACACTTTTGACTCGTCAAAGTTATAAATCTATCCCTCAGAGATATCCTAGATCCTAATTTGTAAATAGCATGAAATGCCCGTTTTCGTAACACAAATATTGTATTTGAATCTGCAGCGCTATAAGATACTATATATGTTATTAAACTATGGAAATAGCTAAAATATACTATTTTTGCAGTGTCGACATCGGTCGATTGTCTTATTTTCTAGATCGCATCGACAGCAGAACTAAGTTCTTTCGCTAGGTTATGAATTGTAGAACCCTATTAAAATATGGATTCCAACGTTATGCCAAGAAAGACTGTTGAATCAACAAGTTCTAATACCATAGTGATGTAGCTTTCTGTTGAGATTTTCAAACGAATCCTCCCAGGCCTTATAGTTTTTAATACTGCTTTGGCTCTGGAACGGCCTTTCATAAAGCAATGCTGTTTACTACTAAAAAAGTCATTGATACAGAATTAGCTTATCATTTGACAAGACTATAGACTATTTAAACAATTAAGCTTTATCCGTCAGCAGGGCTGTGCCACCCCTATGCGTAAACAGGTAGGTACTAGGGCCTAAATCCTATACAGGATAAATTTTTCAGGTGGGCATGCATGGCCAAATCTGAAAATATGAATAATAGCGAAAAGTACTACAAGGTACAAGGAGTCTTAGGCCCCATTTTAATGAATACTAAAAACTGCATCTGTGAATTTTTGAAAAATCAATAATTCTAGCCAGAATTAGAACCCGTTGATTTTTAAAAAACAAACACTCATTGTATTCATAAAGCCAAGCTGTTTACTACTAAACAAGTTGTTGATACAGAAATAGTTTAACAATTGACAAAGTATTTTAGTTTAGAATCCATAGATATGTTAGGGATTTTACGCTAGAATGTTTCGCTAAGTTCTGTAAATACTTTCTCGTCATGTAAATACTAATTTGCTCCCTTGCTAGACAATCTACTGTTACAATATCGTCAACGTGGAGATTTTTTTTTCTTTTTGTAACCGTTTCTTTAATTACTAACTCCACATATATACATTAGCTATGGGTACATTTTAGTAGGTTCTCTTGTTTTATTTTCAATAATTGACACGCTGCAATTTAATAGTAATAATTCGTTTTAGCACGAAATTCCCGTTCCGTCTGAGCGCAACTGATAATTTTAGCTGTTACTGTATAAACAAAATGCCTTTCGCGTCATTATTTTACGGTTGAAAGCTTGACAGCAGCACAAGCTTGAAGAAAGCACAAAATACCCACACCCCAACATGAGTTTATGGTAGAAATATTTCAATATATAAAACCGCTCAAACGAAACGCGAAAATTCAACATTAGATTTTGCTATAATTTGCTATGAAAAGCTAATGAAACGCCAACCGCTAACAAGTCTGCTTCGAAGTAGTTAGGTGAAAAACCCTAATTATGTACTTTTAGGAACCTATATATATATATATAACCTGTCCTTTTTTCCATATCACTAAGGTGGCAATCAAGCTTACGGTCTGCCTAATAGTAAGCGGCCACCGTAGCCTTTGAAAGCTTGCAAAACCATAGACCCTTCATAAATCAAATAACTTTTTTCTTGAAGATGGCAGGGAGCTCAAGCGTTTGATGGAGGAAGTTTTTCCGAAACCGCACTGTATGCGACCATTTCTGTTCTAAAGTGTGAGAATGAATTTTTTTGCCGATGGCGAGCGGTGCGATGGTAGAAAGTTGCCATGGGCATTATTTCGAACAATTCCTTAGAACATATCCCATTGTTCAAGTGGTAGATCACACACAGGGAGGCAAAGTCTCTCCTCAGACTTAAGGGCTCGATACGGCCATTGAGTTTGGAATTGTCGACAATTCTCACAGCCCGTCTTTGAACCGAGTCAAAAGGGCCAAACTGGTATCCGGGTGCACCCGCCTACACTTCTTCTTCTTTTTAGGGTATAAAAACCGAAGTTTAATATTATCTAAGCTATCTAAAGTGTCCCACTATCTAAAGTGTGCACGTCACAGACAATATTTACAAAACATTCAGAATGGCTCAGATCGATTTTCTTTTATAACTTGCACCATGACTAGATAACGTCATAATTGAATGATGATAACGCTAAGTAATCGCTTTGTATCCATTGCTAGTTCACTATGAAATATTGCAAGCAGAAATGGTTCTTGATGGAAAACCAAAATAAACAGAAGTGTAATCTGAATGTGAAACGTGGGTGTAAATGTTGCAGTTTGATCGAGTGCAAGTAAAACCTAATTATTAACATTATCTAATCCTGATACAGAAAATAAACCCAATTTCAACGACATTATTAGAAACTTACAAGTAGCCTATAGTTAGTTATTCAAAGAAAGGCCTGCAGTGGGGACGTACAACGGCTGGTACAGCAACAAAATCACACTAATATTATAAAGGCGAAAGTTTGTGAGTGTGTTTGTATATTTGTTACCTCTTCACGCTTAAACGGCTGCACCAATTTTGATGAAATTTGGTATGGAGTATGGAGGTAGCCGACATACATCTGGATTAACACATAGGCTACTTTTTGTCCCGAAAAATTTAAAGGTCCCCGCGGGAACAACTATAACCGAGCTTAAACGAACTATAGCTTGCTATAGCAAACTTCATTAGTATAATTAAGAAGTTCCACACCGATAACCGAATTGAGGGTGGGCGGAGCCGCTGGCAAAATCTAGTTCTAGCACAAGGAAATATACAGGAATGTATAGTGTTAAAACAGTTAAAAATAGATTATACCTTTTATAAATGATCATGCATTATTACACATTCTAATTAGTTGATTTTAATTCGTTGTATAACCATTATTCCATTGTTCCATGTGATATGTCTATTCAAGCAATTAATCTTTCTCTGTCAGCAGGTCTGTGCCACCTCTATGCGTACACAGGCGTCAGAGCCTGAATATATGCAGGGTAAATTTTCAAGTGGGCGTGCATGGCCAAATCCGAAATTATAAATAATAGCGAAAAGTACTCATAAGAATCTCGGGCCCCATTTTAATGAAAACTGATAACTGTACCATTGGATTTTTGAAAAATCAATATTCCCAGCCAGGAATGGAATCCGCTGATTTAAAAAAAACACACACACTGTGGTATTACACAATTCGATAGTGTGGCTAATAAGGAACGAATTTTGGGCAGTTATGACATACGGCAAACTTAAGGAAAGTGTTGGATTTTTCACAAATTACTTTTTTTGTTCTTATTTTACTACTTATCTTAACTGATTATTTGTTCAAAATGATTTTTGTTCTCGATACATAACTGGATTAGTCGTCTCAAGGATCATACTGCATTCAGCATCACAATATTATTAATTGCTTTTAGGATATTTTCAAAAGATCGTTTCAAGTCATCAATTGCATTTGTATATTTCGTTTTTTTGTATACCCCCAGAAAAAAAAATCTTAAGGAAGTGACCTCGCTGGCTACGGCCCCGACCATGCGTTGCAATAAAATTTTTGCCAATCTGCTTAATCAATATCTTTTACTATTGAGGGCTATTACGGGCTGCGGCTCCATCTTGTTGAAAGAATAATTGATCGGTCTGGGCAAAAGGCAAATTATCCAGCTCTTCGAACAGTTCATATAAAATTTCTACATATTTAAAAGTGGTCAACAGTACATAATAAATTTTAAAATAAAATATTCTGTCCTTCAAAATACCGCACCAACCAAACCAACAATTTAAATAAACCTTTCGGTTATCTGTAAAGGATAAGTGTTAGACTAATAATATTTATTTTTTCGGTTATACATTCCATTATTGACAAAACTAGTTTCATCAGAGAATAAAATGTGGTATAAAAATGTCTATGGTAGTCAATTTTCTGAAGTTGCAAAAAATTAAAGTGTTGAGTTTATCTCCTGCATGTAACTTTTGCACAATGCGTCCGAAGCGGTAACACTTATAATTGTATTTTTAGAACTTTACATAGCGTAGCTTGAGACATTGAATGACTCAAAATAGGTCAATATAGCTATTCCTAAATCTTCATTACAAATACGTGGCTTTATTAGTTTACTTTTAGAGAGGTAGGGCATAACGAGTCGCTCGAAAAGGCCAACCGAAAAATAAGAGCAGGGCATAGCGAGTACTCGCCAGAATGAGCAGCCCAAACTGGGGAAGTACCTCCTTACAGAAAACCGCGACCAAAATAACGCTTACATTGAGTAGTGTTGTGTTCCTGCGGTAAGTAAGGTTGCCAAGCTCTTTGAGGATTCGCAGCGCGTGCGTCCGTGTTCGTTGCTGTCATTGCTCGGCGTAGACGCAGCACTAGGCAATTTTTGTCTTCATAAAAGACTGTTGACTTGGTGCCCAAAAAGGGCGCTAAATCAGATCCATTGAATTACAGCCCTATCGCTATTACCTCTTTCCTCTCCAAGGTAATGGAGCGTGTGACCAACACACAACTTCTAAGATACCTAGAAAAACATAACAGCCACAGCCCCTCGACTGGTGACCTTCTAGTGTATCTCACACACCGATCGATGGGCACTACCCATTGAGAGTCAGGGGGAGGTATTGGCATGAAGCCTGGACATGGCGAAGGCGTTCGATCGGGTATGCCACCGGGGTCTTCTATCGAAGTTGCCATCTTACGGAGTGCCCGAGGGTTTGTGTTAATGGGTGGCTAACTTTTTGTCCAGCAGACGCATACGAGCCGTAGTTGACGGTAGTTTCTCTGATAGCATGGACATTATTGCTGGTGTCCCGCAAGGCTCTGTGCTGTCTCCTACGCTGTTTATGCTGCATATCAATGACATGTTACACATCGACAACATACATTGCTATGCAGATGACAGTACTGTAGGCGTTTATTAAACGCGCCCTGCATACTTCAGGTAACATCCCTGATTCCGTTGTGAAGAAAAAGCGTGGAGAACTTCCCAAGTAACATTTTAGCGTTAAGAAAAGCTGTAGTGGACCTTTTTTCGGTTCTGCTTAAATATAAAGGAGTTAGTGTTTAATTTATAAGAGAGTTATAGAGCGTATTAACACCTTTATATCTTCGATTTTAGCGCAAAATTTAGCAGGTAAAGCCTGTATAGACCTTTTATAGTGGTTCTATATTACCTTTAGTAGAGTGTAAGTGTGTTATGAGATCGTCAGTTTTCCGCTTGAACCTTTATTGCACCTTTATAATAAACTTTATTGAAACTGTTAGTTATATAAAATATCTATAATGGTGTCAAATAGAACTTGGATCCGCATTTTGATACCTTATTACTCATTTGTAGCGTTTTCGGGGTCAAAAGTAGATAGTAAAAACTTCTAAAGTCATAAAATTATATTAATTTATAAATATTAAATAAGTGCTACTGTTTATCTACGGACATTGCAACATTTTCATCACGAAATGTAAGTATTGTTGATTAACAGTGTTCTTGAAGTGTAATATTAATTTTTAGTGCGCTTGCAAGTTTAATGTGATTGTATATCATGTTTCTCGTCTCAATTTTGACGCGCCTTAGATAAAATTTGATTTTAAGGAAAAAAAGTAAAACAGTTAAAAGTACTAATAACCGTAAATAGTTTTCAGACACTGAATTTCAAATGTTGGTCAGTTTTAGTGACTGTATACATAAACTATGTAAAATAATTCCGAAAATGTAGGTACCACGTTATTTAAAAGTGATTTTGTATAAATCAATATTAAGTTTTTTGTGACAGAAAGTGATTGAAGATGGCGATATTTATCTTAAAGATGCTGACTTTTCTTAAATCTATTACGACACTCGAAGAACTACAACGCCGGTAGTCAAGAGTATTATGCGATCTTTGGTTGAAATAAGAGAGGAACTAAGCACTTAGCGAAGACATCTACCTGCAGCGGAGAGTAAAATACCGGATTTAGCTTTACCTATATACCTTAAGATTAGGGTTCTTTACGAAGTAGTGAAATCCCAAATTTAACTTAGTTCGATAAATGTTTTAATATGTAAGGCAAGATTATCGGCAAAAACTTTAAGCTAAGCTTTTTAGAAACATTAAATGTTGTCATAAAATAATTATTATTTGTTTATCTTACACCATAACCCTTGTATCAGGATCGTACAAAACTGCTATAACTATTTAACCTATCGTTGTCTTTCGTATTACAGGCGTAAGCTGTATATAAGAGTAATACAACGCATGTAGTGTTTGGTGTTACTACTTAATTAACTCCGTTGCAGAACCAATGATGTTAATGAAGTTGAACAACAGCCTTATGATAAAGCTACTCTAATATAGCAGATTTTTAGCAATGAGAATTATAGGGAGTTAATGAAGATGTACAAAAAGCTTTTGTCGTTGCAGGCCGAAACAATCTTTAACGTCATAAGTATATAAGCGGCCGCTGCTACTACACTAACTGGAAAGAATATTTAACTTCTTTTTAACAGTTCTAATACAACCTATAGAGCTAAACTTATTTCATAAGTGAACTGTATCACTTTTAGTGAGAACCGAATCCATTATAAATCAATAGTAGTACTCTAAGCTTCAAAATTACCTGTAAAAAACGCTAAATTGTTTGTTGGGTTATGTCTCAAACCAAGATCACTCTGTCCAAGGTCTCTGACTGGGGACGGGAAAATTTGGTCCGATTCAACCCTTCACTGACACAAAACACTATTCACTGTGGTCCCACAATTACAGAACACACCACTCCTATCTTCAAGAGTATTGGAATCCTTGGTATTGACATCCCCAGCGATGTTCAGTTCCAAGATCATTAGCAAGACAAGGTGAAGCTGGCGTCCAAGAAACTTGGTGTACTAAACAGAGCGAAGCAGTGTTTCACGTCAGGGCAAAGGTTGCTGACAAGTTGCCAGTTCGGCCCCATATGGAGTGATACCAACTTAGCCCTTTTGACTCGGTTCAACAACGGGATATCAGAACTCACTTGCCGTATCGTACTGAGAAGAGCTTTGCCTCCCTGTGTGTGTTTTAGCGCTTGTACCATGGGATGAATTCATCTTTACGCCGTAAAGCATAAATCGTTACGCACAATGCGGTTTCTGAGGAACTTCTTGCTCGGACGCTTAGGATGTGGAATGGGCTCCCGGCCAAGTAGACGTACAGTAGGGACCTGAGTAGGGACTACAGTATGAGGTTCTTCAAGAAAGAAGTGATTAGAATTTTGACGCGCGAGTTAATGTCCATGGTGCAAGCATCCATAGGCTCAGTGAACGCTTAACATCGGGCGAACTGTGATCTTCATAAAAAAAAATTTCATTTAATGCCGGTGTCGAGAGATGGCCACTGTATGTATCTAAATAAGTAAATAGGTACCTACTATTTTTTAATCTCGCCAGCCACGTCCCCACTGTTGGGGCACGGCCTACCCTCATAAGCGAGGGTGATTTGGGCCATAGTCTACACGCGGGCCCAGTGCGGATTGTGGACTTTACATAAGTGTTTTTTTTGACGTATGCAGGTTTCCTCACGATGTTTTCCTTCACCGAAAAGCCATTGGTGTGAATAAATAACTCAGTGTTCTTGAGAAATTAAGAAAAGATTCATTGGTACACGCCGACCCGGGGTTCAAACTTCCGCCACTTGGGACGTGAAGTGAAATTTAAACCCCTCGACCACCACCGACTTTTGTGAATTGTAGGAAAAAAGAAATCGTTTTCAAAGACTTTCTCCGCTGACTTTCCATACACATCATCATCTAAAATAAGTAAAAAACGCATATATAATAAACGCATATATAATAAACGCATACCTTGTGCATAGAGCTAGTAGAACGTTGGTCTGTATCTGTGTCAAAATATATCTCCTATCAGGGCGGGAGTGTGTCATTTCAATAACGTTCGTACCCAAAGCAAGATAAACACTTTTACTTACCAACAACGATAACCTATGACAATGGCTATTATACCTATTAGGTAGGTAGATAGTGAGTGACCTGACGTAACCTCTGGCAAAAATTGCATGTTGGTATTGAATCATTCACTTTATTCATTACTGATCTCTGTTATTTTAATTATTTTTCGTCTCATATTCGAATATAGGTTAAGGGTTCGTCGATAAGTGCGAGCAAAATGGGTCATTCCGGCGCACTCAATATCTTATAGAATCCATCAGTTCAAAAGTACATATCAAACAATTGTTTTAATGTTAAAATTTGAAAGAGGTCAATCGTCAGGGCCCACAACTGTTGGTGTTAGGCATAACTTCTGTTCGGTAAAAAATATGCGGTCGATCCGGCGATACGATCGTAGCTTACTCAGTGCGCGTCCGCGCCAGTTAGTCGTCTTAATTTGTGCGCGACGTCGCGGCTGCAGGATACATTGTTTTTGGAAATAATTAATTGAGTTCGGTTTGCGTGAAACAACCTACACATACACAAACATATACAGACACCACACCACATATTCAGACAAAAACGTTATACAAACAACTGATACCAAACTTGGGTGTCCTTATAATTTTTCTTACGGCCTACGTGTGGCCTTTTTAGTAAACAACTTCAAACAAAATCACTTAGCGTCTATGAAAGAGTTATACCTACTGGAATTTTCTCTATTCTACGTAACAAATTTAGAAATCTAGAAGAACTGGAGTGTCTAACATACCTCAAGAATTCGGCAACGGTAAGGCCTCATGGCTTGTGGCTTCTAGAGAAGAGACTGTGATGATCCGGAAAATCTAATGTGAGACGGCCACTTATTAGATGGGAGCGCCGCGTAACCACACTCGTAACGTTGTAACGAGACGTCACATCACACATGCAAGCGGCTTAGTACACTTTGTTTGTTAGCAGAGGTACTACTATTCCTTATTCTGTGGCAGTATCGAACATAGGTAGCTAAATGCTATTCTAACCTCTAGTCTTTATCCAGTAGTCTGTCCACTTGGTAGGATCCGTGGTCGCTACTTTAGAACTTTTCTTCCGTATTAATTCTTCTTCGACAAGCTATTTGCCATGACCTGCCCATTCTATCAGCTTGCTAACTGTTTTATCGTTATTACGGTACTAGGCAACTTAACTCGACACTATACTGAAGATATGCCGGAAGTCAGTTTGTATGCGATAAGAATGGCCTTGAAACAGCTTAGGACTGAGTTTCTGAAAGCGGGTGGAACACTGATACTTAAAGTCTTTCAGAGGCTCAATTCTGTTATCTTCGAAGCAGCAAACGTGCGGTAAAACTTTTCTTCAAAAAAGGTGACCTTACCTTACTAAACAACTATAGACCCATTTCGCTTCAGAGCCATGTCTCTATATAAGCTGTTTTCCAGGATCATTACGAATCGTTTCCGGCGGAAGTCGGTTTCCTAAAAGGCATTAGCACTTACACAGGCTCCGCCAGATTATACGGAAGACAGAGTTGTACAAAAAAGAGGAGTTGGCAACGCTACTCCCTAGAGGAGTTGACGAATACACACACCTAAGGCATGTAGTTCAGATAGGTAGATCCAACTTTGAGAGCTCGTTTGGGTAGCGTTCGGGAAGCTACGCAACATGTTTTAGTCCAAAATACCTTAGTACCTAAAGACTAAAATCTTCAATTAATGTGTGTTGCCAGTGATGACTTATGGTACAGAAACTTGGTCTCTAACTAACTGTTGGCCTCTTATGAGGGGCCCAAAGCGCATATACATTTGCTTTAGGCGTTAAGCTGAAATCAACAATGTTTATCTCCATTTTTCTGTGACAAAATTATATTACAGATAGGCAAACAGCTTAGCGAAAGAGTGGAAAATAATTAATTTCAATTATATCACATATGATATAAAAATTATATTACAGTAATTTACTATATTTATAGCGACTTGACATTTCATGAAATAAATTATGTTGCCGCTACTGGAGTTGGTAAGGAGTTAAAAACTAAAAATAGGCAAACGATAAGTTCGGCTGTTATTTTTTAAAGCGATGTTTTAACAGATATCTTAAAACAAATACAGTTACTTACTAGTTAAAGAATGTAAAAAGCCATGTTATTTTTATTTTTCCAGTCTGAAACTTGCAATAGGACAGTGGAATCGATTTTAAAAACGAGCAGAAAACTGCACATTCGAGTAGCCGCAGCCTTAAATAGGCTCGAAGTCGCTCAGCAAGCTATGGAAAGAGCTATGCTTGGTGTTTCTTTACGAGGAAATTTGCCGAAGAACCAAAGTTACCGACATAGCTCAAACATTAAATTATCATAAATCGTAAAAAATGCAAATTGCTATCAAAAGTATGTACCTACCTAGATAAATAACAATGTAGATAGTACTTGCCAAAATGATAATAGTTATAGTTATATTTTTTTATAGTTATATACTAGGTAGGTATCTACACTTACTGCAACTCACGCAAGGTAATCTTATCATTATTCATTACCGTACCTAATTAACTAAAGTAGGTAAATGTTGTAGTTCTTACAATATAACGTTAATTTCCACTTATTTATCTATCTTACGTAATTTATTTTTATGACATCGTTGAAGAGATCACTGAAATGGATCGGGTATAAATAATTAATAAATTAATATACAAAAACATTTGTTTTGATAAATTTACTGTCAAGATGAAACCAGCTACACACTGGGACCGTCAAAGGGGTATTTATGTGAATGTGATATGGGCATATGGCGACTGCGGTTTTGAGTTTTAACCGCCGGGTCAGAAAAATTTGTTGCTCTATACTTACGAGTTAAATTATTGTTAGAAATGTTGACGTTTTAAATGGTAGTACCTGGAGGACCGAGCGTTGCTCGTTTTTTTTTAAACAAGCCATCTATTGTCAAGTAGCTTAAGCGTTGCTTAATGACGCCATCTATTATCAAAAAGCTTTAATGTTGCTTATAACTACTCGCCAATAGATGTTAGGAAAAGTCATATTTTTCAGTTTATCACTGCCTAAAAACACGGATAAAACGACGTTTTCTAAAAATGAAACCTAGCTATATCGATTTATCGCTCCCGAAACCCTCCGCATACTAAATTTCATGAAAATCGTTGGAGCCATTTTCGAGATTCAGATTCTATATATATATACATATATACAAGAATTGCTCGTTTAAAGGTATTAGATAATAGTACTACTACCTATATACACTATACTATACTACTGCAGGTACCTGCAGTTAGGGTGAAGGCCCCACGATACCCAAACGAGTATAGTTTGCAAGAAGTTGAATTTTGTCACAGTTCTGAGTATACTTTTTGACGTGAATAAAATATATGTTACAGATTTGACAAAAACTTGAATTAAGAAGATTTGCTAATATTATAATTATCAGGCTATAAAACAAGTAACAAAAAAAAATAATGCTCTCTCTCTATTTTTGGGCTTTAATTCAAGTTGTTTGGAAAACTAAGAGTGATATATATATATTAATGTTTAGGTATTAATATGACCAAGTGAATTTGCTATTTCATAGTTCTAAATAAATATTTTAATACTATACCGACAAAAACCCGAGGAAATCGAGGAAATTGCGATTTACAACGTGGGTCACGTGCTAGCGCCTATAAATAAATTAAATTTTATTTCAGACAACGTCCGTCAATTGTTTTTAGTGACAAAAATACTAGATCCCATATTAGTAAATAACAGTACTTTGTTTTCCTAATCGTACCAGTGACTATCCCGTCTAAATACCTCGATATTGAGCAGTCAAACTTGGTCACTGCCAGTGCCTTTATGATAATGTTGCAGTTGGAGCGGATACGGTAAAGTAGAGACGCAAATGGCGAAATCGAAATCCTTATAAATTCGTCAAGTCCGTCCGTCTGTATGTCACAGCCTTATCATTCCGCCGTCTTGGAGTGGATCCTAATGAAATTTCACAGAAATGTTACTTTTGTGAACCGCCTTATACGCGATACGCCTTGCCTTATTGGCTAGTACATATTTGTTTATTACAAAAGATATGCAAAGTTAAGCAGCGTTGGGCTAGATCAGTAATTGGATAGGTGACTGCTCAGCGGCACACTTTTTGCGTTTTTTTTTTTCGTAAATTACATGCATGTTATTAAAATGGGTCAAGTGCAAGTCGGAATAGCGCACCATGGGCTCCGTACTACCATTTACGTAATTTACGAACACAAACAAAAATTCAAAGTGTGCCACTAAGCGGTCACACATCTTATCACTGACTAAGCCCGACGTTGCTTCACATTGAATATCGTTTCAAAAAACAAACATTTATTATGTAACTGTTTCTTTTTATAATCTAGTTGCTTTCTCTTAAAAACAGTAGGTATAACATAACATATACAAGCTTGTAACACATTTGTTGGAAACGGTATTCAAAGTCAAGTAACGTCTAAGACCGATATGTAAAACTCATTGGTAACCGTCAGTGTAATTTACTTGTCCTCGGAATTACTTATGTTTAAGTGATTACTAAAATTATTTACTTGTGGCTACTAAAGTTTTTTCTTCGTGAACTTACACAGATAATACCTACCGGGTTTATTTGCCCTTTTTTAGGATTCCGTACCCAAAGGGTACAAAACGGGACCCTATTACTAAGACTTCGCTATCCGTCCGTCTGTCACCATGCTGAATCTTATGAACCGTGATAGTTAGACAGTTGAAATTTTCACACAAGATGTATTTCTGTTGCCGGTATACCAATAAATACTAAAAAACAGAATAAAGTAAATATTTAAAGTGGCTCCTATACAACAAACGTGACCTTTTTTGCTCGATTTTTCTCGATATTGATAACGGCAACGGGTAGACGCTTAAAATATTTACAGAATATTTAGTCATATACATTTTCGACACGCAAAAAAAACGCGGACTTTTGTACCAAACGTAAAACCTATACCTACGTAAAACTTTTTCTACGAAGGTAGCAATCCGTTGACCATGACCATACAATGCATGTTAAAACCTTAAAGTGGGTGGGGGTGGGTGGGTGGTAAAATATTTTTTTTACATAGAAAGCTATCGCTTTACAGAGCCATTGAAATCGTTTTGTTCACCTAATGTCAACAAACAAAATAGCCGTTCACTATTTTTAAAGAACATCCACTGGTCTACCTTCTGAGCATGTGCAGCCAATGCGTTAAATGCGGACCGTAAGTGCCGCCATATATAACTCAGAGCACATTCATTTTTAGTAAACAGATAGATCAAATGCGCACATAGAGAGCATAGGGCACATTCAATGCGTAAATATTAGAATAATTATTAAATTTCTTTTGCGAAACCGATATTGCTGATATTGTTAGAGCGGCCGCGCGAAACCGCAGGAGTCGGATCACAATGCTATTGTTTAAATGGGTACAATTTTCACAATTAACATTTATTATGAATTTCATACTCGTCAGTGTTTTGTCAGTAACAGTGTCATTAAATTATACCGTAACTACGGCGCCTAAAAGATTTTAGTATAACATTTTATAAGTTTATGAAAAAAAATTCAACAAAAATCATTATAAGTACATTATATTTGTTTTTCTTAAGATTTAATAGTCGCGGCGTGCAGCGACATCTGGTTAGTGGAATGTAAATTTCCACTTTGTGCTATTCACTCGTACAACTCATGGTAGCATGCGACACACCGCGCAATACATCGAAAATGGCCTAACATACTAACTACGCAAAAAGTATTATATTAATAAAACGTCAGTTTTACGATAGAGCAAAAACATTGAAAATATGTTCCCATCTCCTTAAATTTTAACTTTTTATTATTTGTTAGATAATCCCCCATTAAAACACATATTCTGTAACACAAATCAGGCTTCTACTTACTTCGGTCTAAAAGATAGAGTCTTAAATGGCGGACCGACAGACGGAGAAACAGAGCGTACGGTACTTACTGATGATCTATCCTATCATCCATCAACAGATACCAATCATCTAAAAATTAAACTGCTATTAAAAATCGATTACACTAACGCTCTTCGACTGCTACATGCCATTAGGCCATGGATGTAATAACAAGGTGGTTGTTTACTCTGTGCCTATGTTCGTTTACCTCGTCCCACGCCGCCGCGGCACCTACACACCTGCTCGTAACTCGCATCGGTTCATGCTACGACGTTCCTGACACCATCGTCACCATCTCGGAGATGAGCATCACGAGAAAGACTTACGATTTCTCCGTTAGCGGACAACTCAATATTTCTACAAACATCAGCGATGGGTGGACCGTTAAAGTGAGATTTTAGTGAAATTGCTATTAAGCTTTTGAAGGCATTATTAGAAATCATAACGATTATAAAATCGTCAATCAATTACTATTCTGTATCAAAATTTATTTGCTAGCGTGCAAAATGCGCATGTTACTGCCAAAAACACTTGCCATTTCTCCAATCACTAAATACAATTAAGGGTCTAAAAAATAACTAGCTAGATAGGATAAAATAAGCAGGTGTACCTATGATAATATAGAATACTTATTAAAATCAGTCCTGTACATTTGGTAATGTAAACTTAACACGTTTGATTTTTTTCTCATTAAGTAACAAATTATTAGCACTAAGCCACAATATTAGAAATGGCATTATTCAATTAATCATAACATGTCTTTAGTCTCTTAACTTTAAAAAAGAAAAGAGGTGTCGTTAGCAAATAAGACAATGTCATTGTTTTGAACATGATATAAGAGATAATTAATGTAAATAAGAAATACAAAAGGACCTAAAATTCAGCCATGAGGAACTCCCATAGTGACTGCTGATCCCGGATTATTTCACCGTTGGCATCTATTTTCTGTACTCTGCTACTCATGTAGGAGGTCAAAAGGAGAGCTTTGCCTTTAATACCATAGTGATATAGCTTCCTGATGAGATCTTCATGTCAGACACAGTCAAATGCCTTAGATAAATCACAAAAAAACTGGAGTGTTTGGATCATGCGAGGCCTCCCAGGCATTAAATATATTTTTTAATAGTACCACTTCTGCATCGGTTGTGGAACGGCCTTTTATAGAACTGTTTATTACTTAATCGCTCATTAATACAGAAATGGCTTAACATTTGACAAAGTATAATTTTTACTGAGTATAGGTAATATTGAAATAGGCCGAAAATTATTGAACTTCCTGATTGAAAAAGCGGTATAACTTTGCTTGGTTTCATCTTATCAGGAAACACACCACTATCAACATAAATATTAAAAATTATGGCTAAGGGTTGTGCTATAACATGAATTAATGAGTTTAAAGTTTTTACAGATAGTCCCCAAAAGGCCTGTGGGTTTTTTTATTTCTAATGTTTTAAATGTTTTTATGATATCCGTAGGACTAAAGTTTTTAAATACAAATGGAACTTTACATTTAAGCATTAGTTTTTATTAATTTTTCTGCTAAAATTGCTAAAAACTTGATTCAAGATGTTCAGTTGATTTGAATGGAACATTGCTAAAAAAAATCCAAAAGCAACATCTACCTTAGAAATTGTTTTTAAACTAGTATCATCTACAATCAACTCAAAGTCCTGACAAGAATTCCTAGCTTTACCAGTTTCATTATTTATTATGTTCCATGAAGTTTTTGTTTTATTTGTTGATTTTTTTACTTTATTTCTAAGGTGAATTGATATGGCAACAAGACAGCCTTTTAAAAGGTATTTGAGTATTGTTTTACATATTCCCTAAATAGTTTATATGTTCTATCTTTATATAATTCATACAGTTTACGCCTACTTTTATAAATACCTTGGGTAACCCATTTACTAAAACTAAAGCGACAGTTTCTTTTTTGCAGAAAATATTTTATAATACTCTGTAGTACTTAATTTGGGTTGCCTTTATAAAGTAAATCCGGAAGTTTATTCAATAAATGATTCAATCCGTTTTACATTTTTTTTATTTAATCAATCAAAGTAGGTACCTACCGTTGTGATATATGCACTTTTGCCATTTTATAGGGAGTTCATTGATTCCTTTGCTGAAAAAAATTGCGGGAGCGAGAATCAACAAAACCTTTGAAGGTTCCTCATCCGAATTCAATTTTTTTCCAAATAAGAAATTAACCAAATTCCGAAAAAAGTGGTAATCGGTTGAAGCAAGGTACAGGGAGTATGTGGGTGACGGAGACATTCCAATCCTAGCTCCTCTAGTTTCGCTACCGTCTGTTGTGCAGGGTCTGGTCTAGCGTTGCCCTGCAGCAGCAGTGGGCTAGAGCGGTTGACCAATCTCGGCTGTTGAACGGCTAGCTTTTCCATCATGGTTTCCAATAATCGGCAGCACAGATCTGCCGTCGTCGAATCGTCTGACACGATCTTAGGAAGCTGTAGTGGATGACACCAACGCTGGTCCACCAGACCCTAACTAGTCCCTTTTTTGAGTCAACTTATTTCGCTTGGGGCAGGATTAAGCCGGTTCTTCTGGATTTAACCACTGTAATGAGCGTTTCCGATTCTAGGATCCATCTTTCATCGTTGAGTAACGTGACGCAGCAGTCGGCGCGTGTTTGTTGGTTTACTTCACTTAGTCAAAGTCAAATTCAAAATGTTTTATTCAAATTAGGATTTTACAATCACTTTTGAATCGTCAAAGTTGTGAAATCATGTTCAAGTTCATGCGGTACCCATTTTCAAGCTTTTTCACTTTTCCAATTAGTTCCAAATAATTCAAAAGGTTTTTATCACTCACACCGAAGCTGGCAGCTAACTTTGACGTGGTTTGAGATGGACCCCATTCCACGATCACTTTCAACTCCTTATCGACAACTACGGCCGTCCACGAGGTTTTGTGAAGACTCAATTCCCCAGGGGAAGATAAATGAAAAATAGGTGTAGTTCGTAAATACAATTTAATTATAGTTCCCTATATGATCACACCTTACAACAATTAATTAATTCCAAACCCTTTTATGCCATACACAATTTAACTTCTTCGTTTCGGAAATTATTCATTTTGCCGTCTTTTCTTACTTTGACGACCGTATTACAATTATTACCCCGGTCGACTCTATTATCGCCTAAGTTGGCAAATCGTAGTACGACGTGATTAATCCTATGGTTTACGACAATCTATGTCAACTCCATATATTCCCGAATTTTCAGGATACGGAAAAGGGAATTCGATAAAGGCAAAAAGGCCCAATCCACAAAAAATCAAGATCTTCGTAGACCTTACTAATAAAACAGAAATATGGTACCTTCTGTGTGATTTATGGGGTAACTCACAAACCGTCGACAGATAATCCAGGAAATCAAACCTCCTTATGTGTTTTCCTTTTGAACGAATCTATTCCCAAGCACAGGTTCTTATATATGGTCCACGCCGATAAGGTTGCACCAGGTAAAATAATAAATTATCTGTTTATATATAAAATTTCAAATTTATTATTTTTTATATCTTCCTTTGAGAAAATCTCAACCAGACTCACTTTGAATCTTTGTCGATCTGTCATCTTTTTAAATCAGATTTAAAAGACTGTTGACGTAAATGAGTATGGCATTCCATGCCTGTATGGATATAGAATTTTACAATGATTTTGACATTACACGCAAAAGGGTAATTTAAAGCTAATTACACACTACATATACAAAATAAAATACTTCACTCGCTACAGTTTGTTCTGGAGGTCAAAATTTCCAAACGAAAGCGTTGGAACCAAAAACGTAATAGTTTCTTTTATAGTGGCTACTCCGTACACATCATTAATCCTTCGAGCGGTTTTTTTGCAGCGCTATAGTGCCACGATGGAAGTCGTGTTCGAAAATAATGCGATTTTTATGTTTTCCATATTGAGCACAAATCGATGTCAAAGCAAAATTGAATGACGCGAAAACAAATGAATTATAACATTCGAAACACAAATAGACAAGCTTAAAATTGCAATAAATTTGAATTTGGAATTCTTAACCAAAGCCGGCGCTCTTTGAGATCAAAGTGGCCAGTTCTATAAAACATCAATTTCATATGTAGGGACCACAGAACATTATAAAGACTTATAATGTTCTTGGGTAAGATCTTAATACTATTCTTTCTTTGTAAAACCACTAACTGTCCACAATGATCTGACTCAAGATTACTTATAATTGACTTTTGAATTGGTTTTATGTCAGTAAATACATTGTAGATGCAAGTGACACTAAATACATAGTAATTCTAGTTGGTTTACAAAACAAATTATTTAAACTAAAAGACCGAAATAAGGCAAATAATCTGCTGCTTAATGAGCTATTTTCTAAAATGTTTATATAAAAGTCTCCACAAATAACACAAGTCAACAAAAACAAACTTTTTTTTGTGTTTGTTATTCAATGCTATTTTCTGATTTTTTAACATTGAAAAATAACCAAACTCTATTTATAAAAAAAAAAATTTGCTTCTGTACTTAATACGTTAATAAATAAAATACACGTTTTTTTGCCAAATGCTTAGAGGTTAATTTTCTTAATAAGCAAACTTTATGAGATAAAAATATTATTTCTTTTATAAAATAGGTGTAAGAAATCAAAATCGGGTACACAGAACTCAGGCATCAAATTTGTGTTGACTTGTGTAAAGATTTGTTTGTTGGAATTGCTGATTTTACTCAGCACTTTTTCCATAACTAATTCAAAATTATCATACATTGCGCAAGGCTGCTTGTATGCACTCGCAACAATGAGATGCTCAACTTCTATACAGGACAGCTCGTCAGTTCGCTCAACTGAGAGGCTCAAAATGTCTTTATGTTCCTTAAACTTTAGCTGTTTATTAATTAAAATTAAAGAGCCACCATGGATTGCATTTACTCGGCTAAACGAACTTCCCACCTAGTGATGAGTGAAATTAAACATAAACTGATGGCTGCGAAGCCAGTGTTCAGTAATACATAAAATGTCAATATTTCGGCAGTTTATGAACAATTGAATTTCTATTTCTTTCTGAGAACTTGTAAATTCTGATGCACCAGGTTCAATGGAATATAAATTTTAGTGGAATGGTCAGATAGACAGACAGCTTAGGCATAGTTACAGGGCTCTGTTGGCACCCCTTGGGTACGGGACCTTAATAAGGTACATTATTTGACACATTATAAATTGTGCAGATATACAGCAATCTGTTACTAAAGTTCGGATATAGAACATTACTGCCGCGGCCCGCAAACGTAGCATAACCGGGCGACTGTAAGTATGCGAGCCGAGGCATGGCCGAGGCACGCATCAAGAAGTCCAGTTATGCTTAGTTGTGGCCAAGGCTTGTATAGTATAGCATGTATAGCAAACATGCGTGTAAAAAAACTAATTATATTGACAATAATAAAATTAGTTTAGGTAATTTTGCCGCCAACTCGCCGCGTTCAAATGTCGATTTCTTTTTTTACTGTTTATTAATTTAATGGTGCATTATAATGCAAAAATAATTATTTTTGTTGTGCAGTCTGAAATTTAAATAAAACTTGATGAGTTATCTCTTTAGTTATCAATATTTGGGTTTAAAAAAGTTCGTTCTTTTATTAAATTTCATATTGCGGGTCGGGTGCAAGTTCGATTTTATCTAAATGAGTTTGTGCAAGATATGGTTGCATAGCGTAAAATGTTTGAAAGGAATTTCAAGCTACTTTCGACCTTGTACCTAGCTCAAAATTATTTTTACAATATACCTACTGCTCTATGAGCTGTTTGCAACCAGGTACCTAGTGATGTGCCGTGCTAGTAGGACTTGTATGAAATAAGATTAGACTCAGTGTGCATGTGTGTGTGTGCAGGCGACGATGCGCAAGTGTCAGGACATCCGCGATACGGACACATGCGACCACCTGCGTGCGTTTTCCGTCGTGCGCGGCGGTTGCGAGCGGAACGACGACTCCGATGCGATAGACCTTTACGCCATGATCTTCCACTACGCAACGCCAAGGTATTACGTTTTCTCTTACAGACGTGTGTGTGACTTGCGTTACAAAGAAAAAATCACTGGCATAGCTTAAACGGCATTGGGCAGGCAAGAAAAGGGTGTCAGTCTCGTGTCCTCCCTCAGGATTTTAAAAGTACTGTTACTTAGCCCCTAGGCTGGGGAGACAACGGAACTTGTTTTCTCGGATCATTCTCACTAGATCCATTGTCCAGATCCATAATGGATCTAGTGAGATATTATTTTCTCAATAGATCCATTTTTAGAAGTGTGTATCTACTGAGAAGTATTTGTCTCGCTAGATCCGTTAACCAGAACCAGATTTGAAAGTGTGGGTCTACTAAGGAATTTCTTTCTCACTAGATTCAGTTCTGGATCTGATAAAAAATTTGGTGTCGGCTACGCTTGTTGTCCCCTAGGCTGGGGAGATAACGGAACTTACTTTCTAATACTATTACTCGTATTTCCTGTCATATTCTTATTTTTACCAACTTTAAAAAAGGAGGAAGTTCGCGAATGGTCTGTAGGTACCTATATAAGAGATATTATTAATTCAAAACTAAAAATTAACCGACTTTATAAAATGAGGATCCATACTAATATTATAAATTCGAAAGTGTCGGTGTTTGTCTGTCTATCAATCCGTTAAATTTCACGGTTGGACCAATTGTGATAAATTTAATATGGAGATAGTTTGAACCGCAAAAGACAAAAAAAATACTGTTTTTCTTAATATATATTTTATTTTATATATTAAAAAAAAATTAAACTATTGATCTTACACGTGTAGTTATTTTACAAAAGTTATAGATCTCATCAAGATCTTTATTTCAAATGACAGCTGTCAAACTAGAAAGGTCTATATCTCTGTAACTATTGATCGTAGACTAGTAGTTTCCCTAGTAGAAATGATAGATCTCATCAAGATCTTTATTTCAAACGACATCTGTCAAACTAGAAAGGTCTATATCTCTGTAACTATTGATCGTAGACTAGTAGTTTCCCTAGTAGAAATGATAGATCTCATCAAGATCTTTATTTCAAACGACATCTGTCAAACTAGAAAGTTCTATATCTCTGTAACTATTGATCGTAGACTAGTAGTTTCCCTAGTAGAAATAATAGATCTCATCAAGATCTTTATTTCAAATGATAGCTGTCAAACTAGAAAGGTCTATATCTCTGTAACTATTGATCGTAGACTAGTAGTTTCCCTAGTAGAAATGATAGATCTCATCAAGATCTTTATTTCAAACGACAACTGTCAAACTAGAAAGGTCTATATCTCTGTAACTATTGATCGTAGACTAGTAGTTTCCCTAGTAGAAATGATAGATCTCATCAAGATCTTTATTTCAAACGACATCTGTCAAACTAGAAAGGTCTATATCTCTGTAACTATTGATCGTAGACTAGTAGTTTCCCTAGTAGAAATGATAGATCTCATCAAGATCTTTATTTCAAACGATAGCTGTCAAACTAGAAAGGTCTATATCTCCGTATCTGTTGATCGTAGACAAGTAGTTTCTCCACAAAAATTATACGTCTCATTAAGATCTTTATTTCGGATGAGACCTGTCAAACTAGAAAGGTATATATCTCGGTAACTATTGATCGTAGACTAGTAATTTTTCCACAGCAATGATAGTTCTCATCAAGTTCTTAATTTCGGATGACAGTTATCATCTTAAACCTTTCTATTTTTGACGTGTCATTTCTGTAGAGAAACTACTAGTCTACGATAAATTTTAGGTACCCGAGTAAGTTTTAAGTTACCGAGATATATTTCTTTATAGTTTGACAGATGTCATTCTGTAATAAAGATCGTATGAGACGTATCATTTCTGTCAAGAAACTACTAGTCTACGATCAATAGTTACGGATATATAGTCCTTTCTAGTTTGACAAACAAACCCTAGGGCAGGGATGGCGAACCTTTATTGATGAATATGCCTTTTTTATAAAAAAAATACTACTGTACCTATGACGTGCCGTCAAAAAATCTTGGTTACTTAATAATAATGGAGAAAAATTAAACGAATTGCTGTTAACTTAAAGCTATTTAGATACTTGCAGCTCGAAATGTTTACAGCAATCGAAATGTTTAATAATTTATATTTTAATTAATTAATTTATTTATAAATTATATATTAATAATTTAAATTTAATAATTTCCGTTAATAATTAGGTATCATTTTCTATAATTACATATTTTTTCAAACATTCTATTTAGTGAGACAATATATTATCATTAGATCTAATTTATTTTAACATTATTTTTAAAATAGATCTATTGGCAATGAAAATTCTCATTAGATCCAGTTTATTAGAAAACAGATCTAATGAGAAAAAAAATTCTCACTAGATCCATTATGGATCTAGTGAGACTGATCCGTTTTCTCATACTATTTTAGGGACTCATACGAGGTTACGGGGATACCCCCCCTGTTATATTCATATTTTACCAACTTAAAAAGGGAGGAAATTCGCGAATGTAGGTCCCATATAATATCTCTTACATACTTCTTGACATCTTGATGACAACTGTCATCAGAAAGATTAGATAATTCTTAGTTTTGAATTAATAATATCTCTTATATGGGTACCTACAGACCATTTGCTAACTTCCTCCCTTTTTAAAGTTGGTAAAAATATGAATATGACAGGGGGGATACGAGTCCCTAAAATAGTATAAGAAAACAAGTTCCGTTTTCTCCCCAGCCTAGGGGAGACAACAGTACTTTTAAAATCCTGACGGCTCACCCAGAGGAACCATCAGGGGGGACACGAGACCGACACCATGAAAAGACCTCAGATCGAAAGATGTAGACGACCTGGTTAAAGCTGCAGGAACCCAATGAAAGCAAACGACGCAAAACCGGCCGTTGTTGAGCCATATGTCTCACAGTGGACGTGTCCCGGCTGAGACGACAACTGACTTCCGTCGAGAGGCTACAACACTGCCAACGCACCCAACACTCAATAAGGAAAAAGCCTACGAAAATCATAAAAAAAATACTACTATTACTTAAACATCATTCAGTGAAGTAAATATTTTTGAACATTACACACAGCGCCGTCTGGCCCCAAAGTAAACAAAGCTTGTGTTATGGACACCAGACAACGGATACAAATACATAAATATTACTTTTTTTTTGTAAATACATACATTTCATACATAAATACACCCAGACTCAAGACAAACACAAATGTTTATATTATGACATTAATGATTGTCCAGTGCGGGAATATATATATATATATTTATATTTGACGTCTTATTAAGACATATATACATATAAAGCTACTTTAGACTGTATAAATACACTATACCAGATAGCGTTGCGGCGATGGGCTTCCCACCTGTCACGCGAACCAGGACTTGAACTAAAGTGGATGGACAGAGCTATCCCCCAAATGAGGTTTGTTCCCAGCCACAGCCGCATGTGATGTCATAAGCGAGAATTTTATTCCCCTTAACCTGTTTATAGCAGTCGTAGTGAAATATGATGTTTGAAGAAAGTGGTGTGTAGGTTGTCGTGCCCCATACAAGCAGGCGCGTACCGGCTCGAGGGGTACCCGTTCTACACGGGGGACAACTACCTGAGCGTTTCCGAGTCAAAGCTGTCCACAAGCCGCTTCGGGTACACCTTCAGACTCGAGGGGTTCGCTGGAGACACTCTGGTAACTTTACGTCTCACATAGACAAACATTTTATAAAAAGCATATAAATTTGGTAAGAGATCGATCTATACAGAGAAGATAAAGTTGTAAATGTTTTTAAATCTGTTAATCGCGAGTCAACTTCAGCTGGAAACAAGGACAAGTGAAGTATCATATGAAATAACTTTGTTTCCACATTTTAAAACTTTAGTTTTTACTTAGGCCTGGTTTAGGAATGCCTAAAGTCATAGAAATATTATACAATCATATCATCAATCATATAATATAATCATACAATTTAAGGTCAGAAATATTTTTAGGAAAACAACAGATTCCCAGTAATTTAGTTTGAAAAAGAATGCTAATATTCTTCTCTAAATCGTTATTTTTTAGATAAAAATCATGTAACATGGCGTACACCTTCCTGAAACTGCTGCTTATTTTACAATCATACGCTTTAATATTTAAAACCGAATCGTATCTTCAGATCATGTGCGTCGACGCAGTGATGCAGCTAGTATACATGCGGGAACACAACTGGATCACCGTGCAAAACTACTCCACAGAAAATGATCAAAAAAGTACAACAAACAAGAAGAAAAATATTTTAAATCTCCCCAGTTCCATGAATGGCGATGAATAATACAAAAATCTTCCAACTCTAAAAACAGTTTTGTTTTTTTTTATATACAATCACTTGTTTAATTTAACGATTTCATGAGAAACTTTAAAGCCAAACAGTTTTTATAAGTTTTGTTTCTTTGTATATACATGAAAATCCAATTCATATTCAACCAACATGCCATACCACCGCCTGTGTACGTTTATATATTACTTTTACGAACAATGTAGCTATATTACATTTTACATAGCATGAGGCGTAGTTGAATTTTGGAAAAGGAAATTATATTCAAAGTTAAGCAACGTCGAGCTTGGTCAGTCATTGGATGGGTGACCGCTTAGTGGCACACCTTTTGTTTTACTTAAAAGGCAGTCAGAACAGGCAATCCATTTTGGCCGTAACAATTTCAAGAAGGAAGGCGATAAAAGGATCAAGTTAAGGTGGGCAGCGTTTAGTAAGTTTCAAGTATTCTCTTTGCACATACCGCAGAGTCCAAAGACAAAGTTCTTCGCTCACTGTGTTATATCTGTCATAACCTACGCTGCCAAAAATACTTACAGCAGGGCCAGTTTACAAGATAGAGTCACTCATCACGAGATGGAACACCCTATGCTTGGAGTTTCTTTATGGGATCGAATCCAAAATGAAGACTTCCGGAAGAGAACTAGTCGACGACATAGGTGGCAGAATCAGTAAGCTGGAGTGGCAGTGGTGGAAACGAAAGCCGGTAAAGTAGACCTTTTCTAGAGTGGAGACCGCGTATCCGAAAGTAGAGCGTGGAACTCTCACCAATTCTAAGGACCGATGACCTGAAAAGGGTGACTATTAGGGGGTGGATGCAGAACGTACAGGATCACGACCAGTTACGATATCCATTGTGCGTATTAAGTATAAAAATAAAAGATAAACTAATAAAAAAAAAAAAAAAAAATTTATTCACTAGCATATTACTCATCCCAGCCCCACAGCCCGTGACTTTCTCTAATAGTCTCTCTGTTATCTCTTCTTTGTCGTGTGACCGCGCTTGCTTCTCCTTTAGCTATCGCCTTTTTCCTCTCCATCTTCTTCTGCCTATCTTCTAGATTCTTCTTCACCTGCTGTTTCACTACATCAGGAGCTATCGTACTGGCAGATGTGTAAGACCTCATTGAACGAACGTCTGATAACGCTTTTTCTATCATTGCTAATCTGTACTTTTGCGAGTTTTTGTCTAGTTCCGTTACTATCTCTTTTTCTTCCTCAGTTTCTTCTTTTGATATTAACGTTGGTTCTTCATTTGATTGAGAATTGGTTAGAGATAGATTTGATGTCTTGTTTACGTCTTCTTCATTTTTGCTATTTTTTTCGTCGTTTTGAATTGAATCGTCTACCTAAGGATTGATAGAACATAAATAGTTATCAGGTATTATAAAAAGATCAAAAAATTCTAAGCAACACGATACAATTTTGTCAGTTTCTAAAGTAATATTTATTTCAATAAATTTTTTAAACACTACATTTATGTAGCCTTTGTAATTTGGTCTGACAATGAATATTGGCTGATTAAAAAAATTATATCTATGTTTAAAATTTACTGAAATTTCTTTAAGGCAGATTTTTGTGTTAAGAAATTTATTGGTTTAATTAATGCAAATTTCAGACTTTTCTTAATTTTAACAAACTATTGTTTAACAATTAAAATATTGACTACGGTATGTAAAGGCGACATTTAACAAACGATATAATGCATTAGTCAGAGGTGGACCGGACTTGTAGGGTAAAGTTTATTAATCGTTTTTGGCCCCTTCACACCAAACCGGGGACCCCGCAGAACAGCATCCTGGTCGAGGGAGGATTACCTCTGCTCGGCAAGATAGTTGTATGCAACTCACGGAAAGACGTCAACCGATTAAGACCGCCCATGGAGATAGAGTTTTGACCCTAAATCTCCAAGCTCTAAATCTCGATCGACGTGGTTGTTAACCTCAAACTGTTACCCAGAAGTATAGCTAACGTGCAGGACGCCCGATAAGGAGCCTATCCGCCATGGAAATTCAGGTCGCAGAGACGCTTGGTGTAGGGAGCCGCAAGAGCAATGGGATAAAGTTTTACTATGTGTCGAGTTCATAATACTGTAATTTTTGTTTTTTTTTTATCAAACGTCTGTCAAAAGCTATTTTGTTTTAAAATTTATAAAACAATATGTAAAAAAATTGAGAACTCCATAGTCATTTGTCAAGTCAAAACGTTAGTGGGTGTAGACTTTTTAATGTTTATAGTAATAAAATGTATATGAAATGACATGTTTTGTTTTTTGATAGATAAAACATTTATTTTATTACATTTTTTCTGAATTACCTGTTGTCTGAGTACAGCTAGTTCCTCTTCATTATATTTGGTGGTTCTCGCATCTTCGGGACCATCTTCCACGTCGCTGACATCATCGTCGCTCACTTCAATGCCTATGCCCAGCTCCTTCAATAAATATTTCATTTAAGTATAAAAGTACTAGTGTTGGAAGGGTCCGGTCAATTGCGTGTCAGAACCACGCATAATGTGAGGTTATATAGTCTGTACTCTTTACTTATTAAAAAAAACCCAGTCAAGTGCGATTTGAACTTGCGCACAGAGGGTTCTGTACCAACTTGCTTGTATATTGATTTAAGGACAAATTTATCTTTCTAGTTTAATCATAATGACGGTAATTTCTTCAACAGCAAAAGTAAGTTTGTAACGCAATATACAGGTGAATTTTTCAAGTGGGCGTGCATGGGCAAATCCGAAGTTCGAGGTATAGGTATAACTATGAGGTATAGCGAAAAGTACTCAAAGAAGTCTCAGGCCCGATTTTGGTAAAACTAAAAGTGCTAAAACTAAAGCTGTTAAAAATTCAACACTTTACTTAAGTTTCCCGTGTGTCATTACTTCCCAGAATACGTTCCTTATCAGCAACACTACCGAATGGTGAAATAATACAATGTATGTGTATTTGTTTTTATCAAAATCGGGCCCGAGACTCCTTTGAGTACTTTTCGCTATTCCTCATAGTTTAAGAATTGGTCATGAACGCTCACTTGAAAAAATGGTGACTGAAAAACACACATTTTGATTTCTGATACAAGTACATATTAACGATTTTTAGGTTATTCCTTTGCTTAGCTGTGAGACTTTGGCTGCTTGCTAAATTTCATAATACTAGGTCAAGGAAGTACTATTTAGTGCTATTTAGGTTTTAATTGTTTGCGAGACTAAAATTTGCGTCATAAATGGCTGTATTGTTTGATTGCATTGACTCCGGAGCTTGAATTTTTACGATTATCTTACATTTTACAGCTAACTTTGCAAAAAAAAACATGTATGAGGACTTGCACAATGCAAAAGACATTTTTGGTGAGCATTCCTTTATATATATATATACACACCTTTCGTCACTATTGGCTTACCCCTAATAGTTCCTCATCTACATCTTTACTCCTTTTATATCCAGAACAAGCTATCTCTTTATCTAGTTCATCATCTCTTTCTAAGTCTTCAAACTTCGGGTACAGGGTGCTCTCGTAACCGAAACGCTTCTTGAAAAACTCTCGAATACATTTTACATCGCGGTCAAAGTATCTGCAAAGTAAAAGAATATTAATGTCAATGTTATAGTTTCCTTTTACCTCATTATAGGCACTACATGGATCTGAGAAAGAATCTAGAAAAAAATGTTTATAATACATAATATCTACATATAAATAATTGCCTGGCTACAGGAAATATCGTGATTTTTTATACTATTAAGGTGGCGAACACTGTAACGTCTCGCCTGGGGTTGCCTGTAGAAGCTTGCAACACCAGAAGTATTGCCAAAATGTTGCTGATACTTTAAAAAATCTAATAACTTCCTTATATGTGATCTATATATCAAAACAAAAAGTTAGCATTTTAAAAATAAACCAAAATTTAATGAAGTTAGTGATTTTACTTACGATTCTGCATTGGTGTGCGAAGTAGAGACCATTTGCGGGAAGTCAATGACAATTGGGTGTCCATTTTCATTGATCATGATGTTGAACTCATTGAAGTCACCATGGATGACCCCACAGTTGCCGAGCCGGACTATAAGACTCATGAGCTCATCGTAAAGTGCTTCAGGGTCTTCAACTGAAGATACATGGGTCCTGTGGGGTACAGTTTCACCATTAAATAATATCATTTTTAAATTAAATGATTTTACCTGCCAGCTAGTTATCAAGACTAACAATGTCGCCTGCTAGCTAGATATTAGAAGTATTGCAAAATATTTACCAAAATCCTGCAAGAACAACATACTATTGCTGTTTATTTCCTGAATATTTTTAAATCAACACAATTTATTCCTACACAATTTATTTAGGAAAAAGTTATACGAAATCTTATATTATTTTCATTATTTGAAAATCATATCATAATTTGGATCTACCATTCTCCGCAGAAACCAAATCAAATATAGATACCTATCAAAGTATTAGTTTTTTGTAAGGTCAGCAACGCGCGAGTAATACCCCTGGTGTTGCAAGCGTCCATAGGCTACGGTGACCGCTTACCATCAGGCGGACCGTAAGCTTATTCGCTACCTTAGTGGTATAAAAAAAAATATTATCAAAATTATTTTATTAAAGGTATTTTTTTATCCATACAAATAATATATATGCGGAAGTAACTGTCTGTTACCTCATCAAGCTTAAACCGCTGTACTGATTAAGATGAAATTTGGCATGGAGATGTCCCGAGAAAGGTTATAGGCTACTCGAAAATGTCAAATGTGAGTCGGTTTTTTTTTCTATAATTGAAGATTTGTAGTTAATATCCTACACTGATAACCGAATTTAGGGCGGGTGGAGCCGCGGGCCAAAGCTAGTAAAACATATTGCCTAAGACTGCGATATGAGCTAGATTGCGTTAAGACGCCGTTTTTGTGCAAATTTTGTGGCTAAACTATAGCACCAGATTAAAAAAAAAATATATGTTATAAAACTTGTTTTTGTCTAGTGGGTAACCTTACTGGTTGATTTTTATTTATTATATTTAATTGTCCTGTATATAATTCCTGAGCTCAAAACCGAAATTCATCGAGTTATTGACGAAATTCAATCACAATTATTATGTCAAAATGTCATTGAAAAATTCATAAAAAGGGTAAATGTTTGCCAGCAAAGCCAAGGCGGGCATTCGTCGGACGTTGTGTTCCAGAAGTAACCTCCGTGTCAATATTTAAAGTTAAAAACATAGATATGTGTTTTGGTAAAAAAAAAAATTTCAATAAGGTTTTGGGACACCAATTTCAATGATTTTTTGTATGTTTACATGCACATCGTTAGTATTACAGAAATAAGCTTTCTGGCCTATATCACCCTCTTAATAGAGCTACATTATATTTTCATAGAAAAAACAGTGACCCATGAAGGCTGATACATGTTAGAAATATGTCAGAATCACATAACTTTAATAATAATCATTCATTCATATTTAAAATGTTAAAATAAATCTTTCACAAAACTGCCAAATTGATTTGGATGAAAATTGGCACAGAGGCTGCAGTAGTGTTCCACATTAACTTATTCCTCCTAAAATAACAGGCAGCTATGTTTTTAACTTACAATGGCCCCCCATGCACAAGTTCCATCACCACACAATGTCTGTTAAAATCGACCGGCTTAGGAACAGGGAATCCTCTGTCGTGTAGCGCCTTCATGTACGCGTACTCCTTGGTGGCTGATATTCGCGACAGGTAGAGCCAGGAGGCACGGTTTCTGTGTGCGTGGTAGTCGCGCTTATCTTTGATGTTTCGAAAACATGTTCTGCCAAGCCTGGAAAACATACAGTCCACCTTGAGAATGCCCTTCCATGCTCAGATATTTTCACATGTTTTTGGTACGGATTTCTTGACCTTGTAAATTACTTTTAATTATTACCTAACTGTGGCAAGAACCTGTTCTTATTAAAGCATTATTTCATACTGATTATTTGGTGCATTTTATTTGGTAGTTCATCAGTTCTATTTATAAGGTACAAAAGCAATTATTTTTCACCTTTGTTTAATCTCCATTCAAGCTCTACAATTAAATCCTTTCTCGTCGTCTAAACCTATAACCTAATAGCGCGATCAGTACGCAAAAAGTTGCATTATGACAATAGCTACAGTACTTTTATAAAACAGAAAAAAAACATTAAAAAATATATCATTGTGCACCATATTTATAAATTAAGTGTGATAGGTTTTACTTGCTTACAATAATAAAAATAAATAAAAATTAAAATATGTGCTCGAATTGAGCTATTCCAGTGGTCCCACAGGCCGATTAGTTGTCCACGACGCCAAAATTTTGCGGTCTCGTTGTAGTCTTTATGATACATTTGATTTTGCCTTTTATGTATTATAAATAAATTATATCTTCAGAAATACTAAGCTCAGTAAGCTCAAAGTAATATTAACATAAAAATTTATTGCAGCCGTAGAACTTATTTACCCTCCCTTATGACAAGTGATCAAATATGAGAAGATTTTGTTTAGAAATAACAAAACTATTTTTTTGTAAATGTTTTTGTAATGTGTAGTTTCAACTAAGATTCTAATGTTTATATATCTTGTTCTTCTTTTAATCTTTCAAAAGATATCACATTTCAAACAGTATTGTAATATACCAAATGATAATATATATGCCAAATCAAAGAAATATGTAGGTGCCTTTTGAAAATATGTGGATTCACATGATACCTGCCATCGAAATTTCTTTTTAAATTTTTTTTTTTAAACTTTTACAAACAAAAAATATTAATTTAAAATTGAATTTGACGAAATGTTATGATAATTTTAATACAAACTACATATTTTTTTACTTTTTTGTTTACTACCAAATCCAAAATACAATGTGTACCTACTTATATTTTCTTTTAATGTGGTGCAAGATTCAATATTTGGTCAAATACAGTGACTGATAACTAAATTGTGATTTACGCGGACGCCACCAACACCGAGCTCCGGGTAGCCGTTAGGCTGCAGTCTGAAGCTGACCTCACTTCTGCTGAAGCGGAAACCATAAGGGTAGCCATCGGAGACGACGCTGGCAGCCGGGGCTCTTTACGCACCTACGTTCAGAGGTAAAGCCTGCCATAGTGAAGGTTGCCTCAAACTGTGGTGCGAGGACGAGCGATCGCTGAACTGGCTCAAGTCCACTGTGGCCAAAATAAAATCACTACGTGAAGGCACCAGGCTGAAGGTGATCAGGCAAGTGGACATCCCCAAGATGGTGAAGTCCGCCGTTCTTATAACAGGTTATAAGAGAGACATGAAGTGCCTGCAGAACGTCCTCAGAGGCCAAAACCCTCAATATAAGTTCGGCACCAGGTCACTGTACAATACCACCAGCCAAAGCGACGACCTATTCCTAACCTTAGTAGTAGTACGTGCGCTTCTTCTCGGACGGTGCACTGGTGGACACCCCTCCAGAACCAAGGGGTAACTTGCTTGGCACGGACATGGCGCCGATCTCTGGGGATTCGTCCACAGAGCAAAGTGCTGCCTTTCCGGAGACGGCAAAGACCTCTACTCCGTCTGAGAGGGAGGCGAAGGCCAGAGGTGGAGGATGTGGCGATTCCCTCTACTTCCAAGGGCAATCAGTCGACCAGCACCCAGCGGACGGCAGCAGAAATACGGGGGATGGAGGCGGAGTCGGATAGCGACAATGGCCTGTCCTCCAAGTAAAATACCGATAACCGTCGTACAAACTAACCTCCAGCATAAAATGGCGGCCACGGCTACCCTACGCAGGCTGCTGGAGGTTGACACAGGAACCATAGCTCTGATTCAGGAGCCGTAGATCAGAGACAACAAAATCTGTGGCCTCAGCAATTTAGGGGGTAAGTTACTACTCAACACAACCATAGAAAAACCACGCACATGCATATACATAACCGAACACATACCAGCTGTGCTGCTTACCCAATTCTGTTCCAGAGACCTAACATCTGTTAGAATAAAACAGGATAATGACGCAGGCCCACTCTCGCTAGTTATCGCATCAGTGTACATGCCGATTGACGGAGACATTCCGTCACATGACCACTAGGAACTGGTGAGATACTGCGAACAAAACAAAGCGGATCTGATCATAGCTGCAGACTCCAACGCCCACCACGCACTCTGGGGGTGCGAAAACACAAACAAAAGAGGTGAGGATCTCGTCTCATTTCTATTTTCAACTAATCTTAATATTCTCAACAGAGGATCTGAACCAACGTTTGTACCATCACGGTACCAAACCATTGTTGACATCACATTGGCAAAAAGCTCAGCGGAGGAAATCATAACAGAATGGCACGTCTCTGACGAATTGTCGTGCTCGGACCACAAAAGGATCTGCTACAAGATCCAAATACAAAAGACAATAATGGAGCCTAGAAGGAATCCCCGTAAAACCAATATAACGGAATTCAGGGCTGCATTAAAACGTAACCTAGACACAACCGATGCAAACACAGGGGGAACACTGATAAATATAGACCTGATCGAACAGAGGATTACAAAGATGACACAGTCGCTGCTGGACTCCTATCAGTCTTGCCCTCTCCCCAAGCCAAAGGAACAAAAACACAACACCAATCACTGGTGGTGCCCGCATCTAGACAGGGCAAGGCAAACCCTAAGAAGGCTCTTCAATAGGGCCAAAAATACAAGATCAGAACAAGACTGGGAACCTACAAATCAGCACAAACCGATTACAAGAAACGCATCAGAACTCGCAAAAGAGAGAGCTGGCGACGTTTTTGCAATTCTATCGAATCTCAAAACGAAGCTGCAAGGATAAGAAAAATCCTCAGCAACGACAACCACTTTCCCGGTTGCAGACGCAGACTGGAAACCACACCAAGAGGAGAAACCATCGGAAGAAGACTGGAGAGCCGCGCAAGACGCAGTGGACAAGGAAAAAACAGTCTGGGCGATCCAATCCTTTCTCCCCTTCAAATCAGCGGGTTTGGATGGCATATTCCCAGCCCTACTACAGTGGGGACTAAACCTTATTGCCGAGGCCCTGGTACATATCTTCAGAGCTTGCCTCGCACACAAATACATTCCTGTGGCTTGGAGGGAAGTAAAGGTAATCTTTCTACCCAAACCTGGCAGGAGTTACTACGCAATTCGGAAGGCATACCGACCAATAAACCTCACCTCCTTTATGTTAAAGACTGGAAAGACTGCGACCGACACACAGGGACGTGACGCTAACAAACATACCAAGCAACATCAACCAACACACCTACTGCACCGGAAAATCCACAGAAACAGCCCTTCACTACGCTGTGGAAAAGATAGAAAGGGCGCTGGCAGTTAGGCAATCAACACTAGGTGCATTCATTGACATTGAGGGTGCATTCGACAAAACGCTGTTTAAAAGCATAAACCGAGCACTCATTAAACGCAAAGTGAATCCTATTTTAGTCAGTTGGATAAGCAACATGCTAAAAATTAGAGGAATACAGTTCACCGTGAACGGCAGCACAACCAGGGGCATAATAGCGAAAGGATGCCCGCAAGGAGGTGTGTTGTCACCCTTACTATGGAATCTAGTTGTAGATGACCTAATTGCCAAACTCAACGAAAGTGGCCACTATACAGTGGGCTATGCTGACCACCTGTCCATACTTATCAGTGGCCGAGATGAAGGCACACTAAACGACCTCATGGAAGAAGCACTGGTAAAAGTGGAAAATTGGTGCAACGAAAACGAACGAAACTCCAGCAAAACAGAAGTAATTCTTTTTACTAACAGAATAAAAAGCAGCAAAGCAATCACCCCAATATTTTTTGGCACTCTGTCTGTCTCTCTCACAGGAGGTCAAATACCTGGGGGTAATCCGAGACAGCAAGCTGAACTGGACCAACCGCTTAAAGAACAAACTAACCAAAGCTAGCATAACCTTCGGACAGTGTCAAAGGCTGGTGGGCAAGAACTGGGGTCTAAGCCCCAAGACGACACAATGGCTATACACAGCAGTAATCAGATCAGCGATCACCTACGGAGCCATCGTCTGGTGGCCGAGGACAACGTTAAAAACCGAGCAACTCAACCTACAATGTTTCCAGAGATTGGCATGTGTGGCAATAACTGGATGTATGAGAACAACTCTCACTGCAGCCTTAGAAATTCTACTAGGGCTCCTACCGCCCCACCTACACATTCAACAAGAGGCGGCGATGGCGGCCCTGAGACTAAGGTAGGCAGGACTATGGAGAGGTAATACAGGAACTAAGCACACCAGCATCCTTGACAAGGTAACAGCTGCATTCCCTCTATTGCACGCTCCCTGCGACAGGATACCGAGAAGGTTTGTTTTTAACAAACACTATACCATCGAGCTACAGGAAAATCAACAGGACCATCCCGGACTTAATGAGGTACAAGTACACCGATGGTTCAAAAACAAGGAAGGGTACGGGAGCCGGTGCGTGTTATCACCGCTGCAAGAATGCAACACAAATTGCATCCATAAACATTTATATAAAAATGCATAATTTTTGGCATGTAATGTTTCGTAATAATAAGTTAATATTGAGTATATATTTACACAATAAAAACTATTTTCGTGATAGGGACTAGTTTAGATTTAAAAACATGTAATAACAATAAGTGTAAAATTGTATTAAGTTAGGTAAAAGTAGAGTAGGTTTGTTTCATTTCCCCTCTTTACTATTTGTTGATATCAAAAATAATATTGTGTGAGTACCGACATGTTGTCGACTTTGTACGCACGACTATCCCCAAAAAAGCAGGAAATTTAGTTTAATATATGTATGTAAAACATATGCCATAGTTAGTTAGTTAGTTGGACTTATGTTTTCCGCACTTAGCCTCATAATAGGGCCATTGTACGTAGGTAACCAATACCTGTCATTGGTTACCCATACCATCCCAGCTCCGTCCAAAAGTTAAGGAGGCATCTGATGTTATTCAGTGCCTCTCTCATGGTTTGTGGATTCTTAAGGAGCTTTGTCCGTTGGTCGCTCACGCTTTTGCAATGAAGAACCACGTGAGACGGTGTCTCCTCGGCTTCCATACAGCCCCTGCATAGAGGACTGTCAGTAACGCCGATATTGAAAAAGTGCCTGTTTAGAGGGCAGTGACCTGTTATTATGCCAACTATGTAGCGTAGGTTTTTCCTGCTGAGTTTTAACAGTTTCTGCGACAGATTAGCGTCCACGGATGTAAGAACATTCTTGGTTTGTTTGCAATCTGTCTGTTCTGCCCACTGTTTGTTGTGTTGTTGTAAGGTTCTGTCACGTAACCATGTTTTGAGTTGGATAAATGGTATCGGTACAATTGGTTCAGGTCCCATTATTTTAGTGCCCGATCCTCTCTTTGCCAATTCATCTGCCGCATCATTGCCTAGAGACCCACTATGACCACGTATCCATTGAACAGTGACCCGGTTCTTCAATGCAATTTTTTGCAGTTCACAGTGACACTCCAGGATTAGTCCACTGTTGATGCGGTTGTTGTTGAGAGCTTGTAGCACAGCGGCACTGTCGGAGATGATGCGTATCGATGCATTACTTATGCCTTTAGACAAGACCGCTGTTGCAGCTCGGGTAATCCCAACACATTCTGCTTGGAAGATGGTGTTGAGTGCACCCAAGCTCGTTGACATGTTGATGTTCAGGTCATGGGAGAATACTCCTGCGCCCGTTCCTGATTCCGTTTTGGAGCCATCGGTGTAGATCCTGACTTCATGGATGCCGGAGCTATCTTTTTCTTCCTCATGAAGCTGGATACGGTATTTTTTGTCAAAGACAAAGGTTTTTGGGATGATATCACATGTCGCCTCTATCATCGGAAGCTCGTTTCCCACCGCCTCCTTGAGCCGTGCATGAGTGATTCTGCCGTCCCGTTTCCAGAGCCCTACTTTCTCAAGTCGTATGGCTGCAGCGGCAGCTTCTTGTTGTATAACAAGATGAAGGGGTCTGAGGTTGAGGATGACTTCTAATGCTGTTGTGGGAGTCGTTTTCATACTGCCTGTGGTTGCTAGGCAGGCAAGACGCTGCAGGCTTTGTAGTTTGTTTTTTACCGTGCTTAACTGAGTTCGAGGCCACCAAACTACTGCACCATATGTTATCATGGGTCGTATTATGGCTGTATAGAGCCATAGGGTTATGGATGGCTTAAGGCCCCATTTCTTGCCTATTAGTCTTCTGCATTGCCAGAAGGTTGTACATGCCCTGGTTATTTTTGTGCTTAGATGCTTACTCCAATTTAGTTTGTTGTCTAAAATTACCCCAAGGTATTTGACTTCACTTGAAAGGGTAAGCTCAATGTCAAATAGCTTTGGCATGGTAGTTATTTGAATTTTCCTTTTATTTGTGAAAAGGACTAATTCTGTTTTGTTGGGGTTTACCGTCAGTTCATGGTGGTGACACCACTCTTCCAAGATTCTGAGGGCTAGTTGCATGCGGGTACAGATAATATTTTCTGAGTTGCCTTTAATCAGAATGGTAATGTCATCCGCGTAACCTACTGTGTAGTAGCATCTATCGTTAAGACGTTTCAGCAGATCATCCACCACGATGTTCCATAGTAAAGGAGAGAGTACTCCTCCTTGTGGGCAGCCTTTGGCTACAATGCCTCTCGTGGTGGTGTTAACTGTAAATTGCACTGCTCTTAGCTTCAGGAGTTGATCAATCCACCCACTGATGGTTTGTTCGACTCCAAATCTACTAAGAGAGCGGCTGATGCTATTGAATTTCGTTTTGTCGAACGCTCCTTCGATGTCAATGAAAGCGCCTAGTGTCATCAGCTTATCAGAGAGGGCTGCTTCTATAGTTCCTACGACAGCGTGTAAGGCTGATTCTGTCGATCTACCCTTTCTATAAGCATGTTGTTGGCGGTGCATTGGCATGCGCGTTAGTGCACCCTCCCTTAGATATCTATCTGTTAGCCTCTCCAGAGTCTTCAGCATGAAGGAGGTCAGACTAATTGGCCTGTAAGATTTCGCTTGTGTGTAGTCAGATTTACCTGGTTTTGGTAAAAATATGACCTTGACTTCTCTCCACTGGCGAGGTATATAGTTGTGAGCTATAGAAGCTCTAAATATATCAACTAGATGTGGCACAAGTGTTGTTTGTCCCCATTTCAGGAGTGCTGGAAATATGTTGTCCAGGCCAGCAGATTTGAAGGGTTGGAAGCTTTCGATTGCCCACACAACTCGGTCTGCAGTGACTATGGATTTGGCTATATTCCAGTCTGTAGGGGTTGGTTCTCTGTGTTCCACATTTTCCCAGTTTGGGTTGTTAGTGACTACACATCCTGGAAAGTGTGTTTCGATAAGCACCTCGCTTATCTCGCTATCGGAGGTCGCATATGTACCATCTAGTTTTTTTATTGAGCCCAGAGTTCTGTTATTATCTTGTGATAAAAATTTTTTCACTCTAGCTGCTTCATTGGTGGAATTGATGTTGTCGCAGAACCGCCGCCAGGATTCACCTTTGCGATATCTTATGCGTTTCTTGTAGTGATACTGGGCTTGTTTATATCGTTCCCAGTCTATTTCAGTTCTTGTGTTTTTGGCTCGATTAAAGAGTCTTTTCAGATTGAGTTTGAGTCTCTCTAGTTCTGGCCCCCACCAGTGAGACTTTCCCCCTATGATTGGTGTTGTAGGGGTGCAGGCTTGCTGGTAGCTGTGTTGGATACACGTGGTTAGTGTGTTTATATTATGTTCTATGTTGTCAGTGCTGTTGGTCATGTCTTTAAAGGTGATTGTGTCTACCTCATTTTGAAGAAGGGTCGTGTACCTTGCAACGTCCGTCTTACGAGGGTTACGTTTTGGTTGCTCGTCCCTCTCATGCACTTGTATGGTATAGCAGATTCTTCTGTGGTCTGCAAAGGATGGTTCAGCGGAGACGTGCCAGTTTGACACAAGATCCGTTGCCCCATCGGATGCGAGAGTTACATCATGCAACATATGCCATTTGTTGTGCAAAAATGTACAGAACTACTATGTAAAGTTCTATATAGACCGTATGTACGGTTACTATGTTACCGCCGAAAATAGTTAGCGTGTTGAGTATTATACATTCTTTCTCCCGCACTCCTATAACAATAAACTGAAATAAGGATACAAAAGAGATGGGTCTATGGGTAAAAAAGGGAAAGACTGTCTGAAACTTTACCTGGCTAGGGTCATTAAGTCCTTAGGCTATGCCTAAAATAAGTATCACAGGTTGAATGCACACCTTTACCCCTATACATAGGTATCTACACCGTTACGCTAAGTAGTATGGTTAGGGCGCAAAACACATGTAAACTTATGAAACACAATAGCTTATAACTCAGCAACCGGGTTACATAAGATAAAGATAAATATGTCACTAGATACCTCTCATAGGCATCTATCAAGATAAATAGGTTTCATAGAGGTAACTTTTAGCCCTGAAGTACAGGAGCACAAGGAAAATCCTGAAAACTTGTATCACACATTTTTTCATGATTTAACATACTGACAGACACCAAAAATACTGAAAGGTTTGTCCGAATTTTAGGTCTATTTTTTGACATATAGCACAAAGTCTGTAGTCGTCTAGTATAGGCAGAAAGCCCTGAGTGCTAGAATTCCAGCTCTTCTCTCACTACGGCCTAACCGTAGACGATGGAACATACCACTATACGTCGTTGGAACCGCCTCCGAAAGCTCTATCTTAGGACACCTAAATCGTCATTACAGCTCCTACCGTTTGGCTATAAAACCTAAAAATGTAAAACAACGTTATTTTATAGTCAAGCCGCAAATCGTGTGACTGTGATGGCAATAGCCGATAGAGACCCCAACTGTCAGTAGCGATTTATACCTACACTTTCGATATATGTCTATATCAACTACTATATTTTGTCTTTCACTAAGTTTTTGTGTGGGCTAGATTTTCAGTCACCACAGTAAGTACAATAAGTTAAGTACTAAATCTAGAAGGTTCTATGGAACAACCTCTCCCTCTGATGGGGTTTTTTATTTTTATTATAAATATAGAACAAAATTTGTATTTGCATTCAGTCTTCAAGAAAACTTCAACAAGTTAATAGCTATGAAAGCTAAGAAGTAAAATTTTTGTACATATGTGTTAGAATTTAAGTAAGAAGCATAAGCAAAATAAAATCGGTCTGTTGCGTGCATATACGCGTTTTAATATCTCAAGCGCCTAAGAAGAAACTCCTTGTCACGGGCAAAACCTTCTGCCACAGATTTCAAAGGGTCTGTCCGCACAGTGCGTACTCTGCTGACCTAAACTTGCACGCATCCACAGCTCTGGGTAAGTTTAACACGATATTCTAAGCGGAATGTGTAGGTATAATCCAGGCTGCAAAAGGCATGGCAAACAAGAAGATCACGGACTTTGAAATCAGAATTCTCTCAGACAGCACTGCTGTCCTAAGAGCTCTCGATGGTAACTCAGTCAACTCAGGACTACTATTTGAATGCCACCAAGCTCTACAGGTAATATCACTCAGTAATACCGTTAGAGTGGGTTGGATAATGATCCAATGTGGCCCATTATCCAACCCGCCAAAATCGGCTCAAGCTCGGCGCCGATAGGGCCGCAGCCAATCATACCCATACCGTTCAACCAGCTGCGGTCTTGGCTTAGACAGCACACAAACCAACAACATCAATCAGAATGGGTAGGTGGTACAGGTTGCCGACAGGCCAAGGACTCAACACCCAATCTAAACCCCAGACTAACTAAAACCCTGCTACGGTTGAACATAACCTTTTCGATAACCTTTGATTGATTGGTAGTAGGGATCTTAACTGGTCACTGCTCACTTAACCGACATCTATTTCTTTTAGGTGCCACCAATAGCCCCCTTTGCATGCATGGGGGCCAAGAAACGCCGTCCCATGTAATGCTGCATTGTGCTAGGCTGGAAGACAACAGCAGCAATGTGGGTCACTTGTCGAGATTCTGGAAGGAACTGGGTTGGCTGCAATAGTCAGCCATCTGCTACGCACAAAGCCACCATCTACGTGTGGCAAGTGCGGAAATCAGCCTGCCACAAGAAGATGAAGAAGAGGAAGAACGAACTTATTTGATCTTACTTTCCCAGCTTCATCCCTGCAAAAACCTGATCTTTTTAAATAAAATGTATCAAGAGAAAAACTAGTTAAACATCCAATACGAATAATTTGAGGTAAGTATGGATAATTGAGTATGAAATGTACCTGTGAAGCTTTAAGCATAAAGGAGTATGATCTTCATCTGCAACTGTATAGATGTTAGACTCCTTGCCAACTCCAATCTGGTTGCCAAATGATGCAATAACCTTTCTGTTGGTGAGGGCTTTCAGGGCCAAGTAGTCATATCCAGCATTTGTCAGACGGTAACCATCATCTAATAAATGTAAAGCTTGGTTAAATAGAGATGCAAACTTACATTTAAAAGAATTATAGGACGTAAATTATTATATTCCTTAAAATTCACAAATTTTTATTTTACTATATGATGACGAGGATGTTGATGACTATAATTAGATATTGCCCATAGCCACTACCTACCATTACTGGCATATATGATTGTAACAGACTTTGACTAAGATATTGGTAAGACTTACAAAAGACTAGACTAGATGATTATTATGTGAAAATCCTATTATATATTCGTTAAAGTCTCTTTGTTTGTATGTAATTGCTTAAGGCCACAACTATATCTAAATTCCACTTGGAAGAACTATAGCAGCAGCTAGAGCAAATTTCTCTCTATAATTAGGGAGTTCCAATAAATATCCGACACCTATTACCAAATTTGACATGAGGGGAGCCACAGGCAAAAGCTAGCCAGTTATAAATTTAAAACTATATTTATTGCATATATTTTAATGATAAATATAGTAACAGGTTAACACAATCTTAACACCCCTGCACCTGATCAACATTCCTTTGTTGTTTGTTCAATAGCCTATTGCAAGTCAAGACAATACTGATTACCAGATCAGTAAGTGATTATAAGTGTGTGTTTTAGATTAATACAAAGAATCCTGAACATCCACATGTTACAATCTAACCTGACAAAGCTCTATCTTAGCTTATCATAGGTCATTACACAAAATACAATATCCTTAAAACTTCAGCTTAGAGAAAATTTATTAATTATATCCAAATTATAAGTCAATAACAAAAGCAAAGAGAAGATGCTACCCTGTAAATATTATAAGCACAGGGAAGAACTTAAGTGACAAAATATGTTTTTTGAACCATACTAACATAGAAGGAATAAATATCATTAATGAAAATCAAAAACTTGATCTTATTTTGAAATGGGATTTTTTATAATAGCCAGTTGGGGTGTACAAAAGGGGGCAACGAGTTAAAATATTTAGCGACGAAGCAATGGTTTTAATTATCCTTCGCGCCCTTTTTTTACTCTGACCTAACAAATTGCTGTGGAAATATCTTACATTGTTTTCCACGCTCATATGTTAACAACCTATGTTTACATAATTCTTTCATAAGTTTATGAACACCGCCGTGGCGAAGATTTGCAATAGATGCTACCAGAGATCCAGGCACGAGTTCGTGATTCTTCATACCCATTTCAACCTGAAAAGTAAATGAAGATTGAAACGTAGTAAAATAATGATATTATGTTGTTATGTAGGATGTTTCATGGAGGTTAGCTTTTAGCTTACTGCAGTTAAAACGCGAAAGTCTTCAGCTGTTAAATATCTTAATATAGCAACATCAAGTTTCCCCATTTTTATTTGAATCTGACGACAACGAATTTGTAAATTTGTAAAAAAATATTGTCAATTGTCAATCGTCAATGTGATTATTTTTTTTATTTTTTTTTTTTTAATATTATAATGGGCTCGCACGGTCTTAGCAGACCATTTATGCATTTGCCAAAAAGTCAATTATATTATATCGTATCGTGGCGCGGGCGTTACCGCGCGTCCTCGTTTTCAAGTCCCAAGATTGGGCGGGAGATTTGGTGTGGATCCTCAGACATTGCACGTCATGTCCTGCTTATTTCTTCATAATTCACTATTCATGAGCCTTCACTGCACAATTCTTAACACGCTTTCGTAAAACATTGCTGAAATATATACATCGAAAGTAACTAAATGAATTTAGAAAAATTAAACAGAAAAAAACACCACTCCTTCTTAAGATTCGCTCCAAAACTCCCAAATGTGATTATTGCGATACATCTTTTTTTTTTTTTCGGTTCAATTTTTTCCATTACTTTTTTTTTTTTTTTTTTTTTTTTTTTTTATACCACTAAGGTGGCAAACAAGCTTACGGCCCGCCTGATGGTAAGCGGTCACCGTAGCCTATGGACGCTTGCAACACCAGGGGTATCACTTGCGCGTTGCCGACCCTTCAGAAATCTAATAACTTCTTTCTTGAAGAACTCCATACTGTAGTCCTTGCAGAAAACCTTGGCAGGGAGCTCATTCCACAACTTAAGCGTTCGCGGGAGGAAGTTTCTCTGAAACCGCACTGTACGCGACCATTTAGGTTCTAAAGTGTGAGAATGAATTCCCTGCCGATGGCGAGCGGTGCGATGGTAGAAAGTAGCCGTGGGCATCATTTCGAACAATTCCTCAGAACACAACCCATTGTACAAGCGGTAGAACACACACAGTGAGGCAAAGTCTCTCCTCAGACTTAAGGGCTCGATACCGCAAGTGAGTTTGGGATCGTCGACAATTCTCACAGCCCGTCGTTGAACCGAGTCAAAAGGGTCAAGCTGGTATCCGGGTGAACCTGCCCAGAGATGGCAGCAGTACTCCATATGGGGCCGAACTTGCGACTTGTAAAGTAACAACCTTTGCCCCGACGTGAAGTACTGCTTCGCTCTGTTGAGTACACCAAGTTTTTTGGACGCCAGCTTTACCTTATCTTGTAAATGATCTCGGAACTGAACATCGCTGGAGATGTCGACACCAAGGATCCCAATGCTCTTGGAGATGGAGAGGGGAGTGTTCTGGAATTGTGGGACCACAGTGAATGGAGTTTTCTTAGCGGTGAACGCGCACACTTGTGTCTTTGTAGGGTTGAATCGGACCAAGTTTACCCGTCCCCAGTCAGAGACCTGGGACAGTGTGGTCTCGATTTGAGACACAAGTTCTCCGCGGTTTTCCTCCACAAGGGAACGAGGGATGTTTGCACGACCCGTGTAAAAAGTGTCTCCAGTACTGTCATCTGCATAGCAATGTATGTTGTTGATGTCCAACATGTCATTGATATGCAGTAGAAACAGCGTAGGAGACAGCACAGAGCCTTGCGGGACACCAGCATTAATGTCCATCCTATCAGAGCAACTACCGTCAACTACAGTTCGTATGCGTCTGCCGGACAAAAAGCTAGCCACCCATTTGCACAAACCCTCGGGCACTCCGTAAGATGGCAACTTCGATAGAAGACCGCGGTGCCAGACCCGATCGAACGCCTTCGCTATGTCCAGGCTACTAGGTCCATTACTTCTAAAATGGAAAAGGCAAAAGCACATTGCGCCATACGGCCAATACATCTTTTTTTTTTTCATTTGTCCCTATTGAGTCGCGTTCATAAACCCAACTCGGATTTCATACGTACAGTAGGCGACACATCAAGGGGCCGTCCATTAATCACGTGATGTTTTTTAGCATTATTTAACCCCCCCCCCCCCCTCCCCCTTGGTGAGACGTGGTGAGGTTTAAGACTACAACCCAAATCACGTGTATTTTTTCGTACCTACAAAAAATCTTAAAATTTTTCGAATTTTGACGAAAAAATAAATACACGTGATATCTTACTCGGCCCCCCCTCCCCCTTGTGCTATTTCGTGATTTTTGCCGGACCCCCTACCCCCTTTCGGGCCTCACGTGATTAATGGACGGCCCCCAACCTAACCTTAATGGACTTTGAACCCAAGGCGCAACAAAGCGAAAAAGTCGCGAAAGAGAGATAGTCGTAATTTATTATTTCGTCTCACACTGGCTGCTTTTTACTTGGTAATCCCACTGCATCGCGTCGCAACCGTAAATTATGAATGAATATATAAGTGTGCGTGCGTTATTATTATTGGGTTCCAATTTTTCTTACTTACGATAGCAAAGACTTTTTGTGCTCAAAGTCACCATTTTTTTACCCATAAAAAAATGCTCCCTGTTACCTATTACCTAGATAATGAATCACACTATAATATTATAAAGGCGAAAGTTTGTGAATGTGTTTGTATGTTTGTTTTTTCTTCACGCTGAAACGGCTGGACCAACATATAGGTATACTACTTTTTTTCCTGAAAAAATATGGTGTTATCGAGGGATGAGCAAGGAATCAGATATGGATATGGAGATAACTGAATTTAGCGCGGATGGAAAGTTTTTTTTTACACTAACCGGCGCGGCGTGCATATTTAGTAACTACCTATAATAGGAACAGTGTTTAAATCCATAACAGTTACCATTGCCGCGCTAACTAAAATTTATTCTGTAGCCCGCTTCTCCACTGCACTTGGATAAGTTGAGGTGCCATTTTTAATTTAGATAGGTAGCGATGTAACAAACGAGTAAGCGCGTTCCTTATCGTGTCAATGTCACGGACAACACTAAATTTTGATTTATTTTATTTTACCTCGATGTTGATTGAGCTCCGCCCGCCGCGCCGGCTTTCATTCATGATGCAGCTGTGTTCAGTCTCTTTCCTACGATTTATCTATAGCGAAACGTTTTAGTTATAGAAATGTTTTCGTGGGTAACTTGATGTGTCGCCTACTGTTCGTAGTAGGCGTGGGCGTTGTGTAACACAGACTGTTTTCAAACTACGAATTTCACAACGATCTATTTTTCCAGACAGTCTATTTGCCCGTTGCGCGTTGTGCCTGTTGGAGTGTCGGCGACAATGCCAGGGCCCTGAATCACCCAATCAAAATCCGCAGTCATTAGTGATTTGTCAATGACAGAAGCTTCCGTCGACTTTGATTGGTTAACAACACCAAAAAAAGTTTTTTCCAGGTCAGTATTACCAATTTCTGGAAAAATAATATATTGTTTAAAAAAAAATCTAATTAATGAAAATTAAATATTGTTTTTGTTTTAAGTCCACATTTTTTATTTGTAATTGCTATTTGAAAAAAATCATAAAGTAAAAAAGATATTTCTAATTTTAGGAAATCATATAATTGAAATAATATTGATAGGTATATGTTTTAAAAGCCAGAGCCCGCTCAGCTAAAAAAACTTGAGTGCCGCAACGCAAATCATTTTTAAACCCTTCATTTTTCATTTTGTCTACTTCTATATCTGGAATCTGGATATTTCAATATCTGGAAATGCTTTTTAAATGGCATGAAGAGGACGCCAATTTCATTTCCTACTAATGGAAAACCATAATGTAAGTGGAAAACCAAATAGAACTGTTGCTGTATAACCTAAATAAATAAACTGCATTACCAACTGCAACATTGGTAAGTAGCTAAAGTAGCTATGGGACTTACTAAGTATTAAAAGTTATCCAAACTAAAATAATAGATACGATTAATTTGTCCTTCTATCACATCGTGTCGGTGTGATTTGAAACAGGTATCTTTTTGTACTATCCCCCACTTGAAAATATCGTTATTTCCCGGCTACTGTTTTTTTGAAAAATAAATGGAATGCAAACAAATAAATCTAAAATGATATTTTCTCCAATAAAAAGTCACTTACCCGTAACATGCATTTTCAAAGTTATAAATTGTCGATGAAACTTTTCTTGGGTTGATGACGTTTTAGGACATTTTACCATAGTGCGTTTTAGGTTTCTTTTCACCCATTTTTTTAGGGTTCCGTAGTTATTAATTTTGGACGATACAGCAGCAGAACATGATTTTTGGCCATACATGTACATTTAAAACATAAAGAAGTAGGATGCTACTATTGTCCTATGTCGTTTTCCTTTCGGTCTTTACGCTGGTTAAACCACGTTGTACATCATATCTTCTGATACAAAAAAATGGATAAAACACCTATTTTAAGACTTTTTTTTCTCAGCGCACCCTTTTGTACACCCCAACAATATTTTTTTTCATACAAGTGTACATTCGAGTGTAATAAGAGACTATAGGCACGTTCCGTCTTAGCAGTGTTAGTATTTAATAGCAAAACCTCATTCTAGAATGAACTACCTGTTACATAGTGAATTACATAGTTAAATAAATAAATTGAAATGATTTAACAAGAAAACGAGTAAGCAAATAGCTAAATATCCCTGGACATATACTATTATCTGTGGACAATGCGGCAAGTTGTACGTTGTCATTACAACGGCAACCACAAGGTCACGTCTCTTTTGCACCCGCTCGTTGCGCTGGGGATTAAAAACCGTTTACATTCCGCTATAGTATACCTTATTATATTGATATAAAGTCAAATTTTGATGCCTTCATTTTATAACGCATTTTGTCACCTTGAGTCACGGGACGAAGTAGGTACCTAACCAATCATTTACCTAATTACTTATAATTTGATTTGAATTGTTTAGTGTGATATATTTCTTTGTGTCAATAGGTCGATTCGGTTGATTTATTGCGTTTTTGATAGCACCACAGATAAATAGAAGGTATATGTAGCACTCGTCATTCATCTCACAATTTCAGACTTATTAACTAGCTATCAGTAGCTAGCTATAAAAACGACAGGTCCGTAAGCCTAGGTAAAGTATAAAAGGAGACTCTTGTTGCAAATAATAATAAATAAAGCATTTATTTATTTTTGTAATTTGACAGTTGCGAAACGTCAAATGAACGAAACAGACACAACAAACCGCAACGAACAAATATAGAAACGTCTAATGACTGGCTACACAGATGGCCGGTCGTTGTGATTGTAAAATAGATAGTTGTAAAATAGATGCTTTTCATAACGTTGTCAAAACGCTTATAACGTCGCGTTGCGGTTTTGTTTTTTTTTCTGAACTGACTATGCATGCCTGCCAATGGCTGTTGCAGCCATTACTGCTTCACCGGGCTTTTTGGGGCGAGACTCTCGGCGACGTCCCTTCGATCGGCCGGCGTGAGCCTCGAACCCGAAGGTGAGTCACCGCCAGGAGGGGAGTTCACCGCTACGCGGGTGCGGTTGCGATTGAGTGGGGGTGAGAAGTTGTGAAGAAAAGAAGTGAGAAGAGAGTTTTACGACCATGCCGAGGTCGGTCGGGGGGATGAACCGTTGCGTTATGTTGTATTTACATAACGACACATGTCTAATACGTAGGACTGCCATCTCTAAAACCTGCCGCCCAGGACCGAAAGCGTAAAAGCACCGGATTTTGGAGCCCTGACTCCGGTTATTTGAATATTTTATTATTCACTTATAGCTCTGTTTAAAAAAAAATTCACTCCCAATTTGATAAAAAAAAAAATTTTTTAGGTCTTTTTCCGGATAAAATAGTTGGTTTGTGAGTTACAGCTTACTTTTTATAGAATAATATATGTCTTTGCCTTTTTGGCTCATTTTTTAACCATCACTTAACATAAATAAAATAAATAAACCTAATACAATTACCCAGTTACTAAAATAAAATAAAAGTTTTAATTGGTGATTTTTTTTCTTTAAATTCTTAGATAAGAAAGTTATTATTAATAACTTTTACTAAGGAACTGTTAGCAGTCTTGCATTTTTATTTTTTTAATTATTTATTAGCAGTCGTACATGTTTATTTCTTTATATTGCAATCAAACAAAATACAATTTGCTGTTTTCATTCATAGAACTATTTAACTAAATTAAACAGAGTAGAGTAGAAAAGGTTGGAGGAAGTCTTTGCCAACGGGGAACAACCGAAGATAACCTAGATTTTATACAGATTAATTTGTAATTGTTTATTGTATCTTCGCTTGAATAAAAAGGGCTTATGATTATTATTATTATTATAAGGCATGAAATTAACTTTTGTGTAGTGCAGTGCTTTGTTTCCCAGCCTCGCACGTGTAGCAGAGCATGTAATAACATGCCTATTTTTTTTTGTTATAGTGTTGTATCAGCTTGTTGCGTCAAGCATGTGGGTAAGATTAAATGTTACTGATATATATTCTACTTGGAGTACTTTAAAAGTATTTTATTTCCAATCCTGCAAATATTCCAAGTTTTATGATATCATAGAAAGTACTAATTTGAATGACATGCAATTAAGGGTAATTTTATTCTTAATTAAATGCTTAGGTAAATTAACATATTATAGAAGATGAGGATCAATACTGTATTGATCAAAAAAGCATCCTAAGTAACCGAAATATTACTTTTTAAAACATAAAAATGGTTATTGTAAGTATACCTTACGAGATAGGTATATACCATCTTACTTTTTTGTAGGCCATATTGAGACCTACATTTTTGCACTACATTATTTTGATGTTGTATATTAAGGTATAGCCAGCGTACGCCATGTGAAGCTCCAAGTTGTCGTTATTTTTTCCACATCTACAACAATCATCGTCATATTTCGTTTTGAAGGCCTATTCAGCCAATTCACACACAATCTTAATTCCTATTCAGTCAATTATACTCTTAAACCTGACTAGTTAATTACTCCGTCAATTGGTGATACTTTATGGTAATCCATTCGTTCGTTTTTGAGTTTATAGCGTTCAGGCAGACGGACAGACGGAACAGGAGAATTTATTTCATAATATGTAGTGATATATTAGCTTTAATTTTTAACACTTCAATTACTAACATTCGATGTTTAAATGAGAATAATTTTAAAAACATTTTGAATAATGCCGTTAAAAAAATAGGAATAAAAACAGATACACTGTGTAATTTTTGAACCACCAAGATGCTAACGCTTTTATATGCCGTAGCACCTAAGCTGATATTAAAGATACTGCATCATTTAATGTCACTTGCATCGTTTTGGTTTTTGGTATACCAGCAGACTAAACGCATGTAAATATTAAAGAGAATGACAAATTCAGACACACTTAGACAAATTAAAAAATGACACACTTTAACAATAGAGTTTTAGACAATCATATCCCTACTTGGAAACCATCACAAACAATAGTTACGGGGGGTGACGGGTGGGTTTCCCCTGGGCCCGCAGTTTTAAGAAGGGCCCGCTATTTTCCGAAAAACCTTCACTTTAATGACGATTTTGACTGTTTGCATGGAAATCAATACTTTCAAATTTTCGCGCCCGAAGAGCAACGACCAATGAGAGCGCGCTATTGGTTTGTGGAGCTTCGTGCGCCGAAATAAAGTCGTGCACGTCCTAACACGTTTTCTGACAGTTGCGTAGAATTAATAAATATACGTTTTGCCCTCGCCGCTAATTGTCCTGCTAATTTTACCTTCCGAGCGAAAACCGAACATGGATACCCCCAGGCCCTGATTTTCTCTCAGCCGCCCTGGTCCCCGGGTTTATCGGCGAATGCACGGAACTACCTCATACAGGAGGTATCAAAGAGTGCCAGGGCAATCGCGTAACGGGGAACTCCCCGTAGTAGTAGTAGTTTTTTTGTAAAGCAAAATGTACATCTGTGGCAAAAAAAATGGCTAGCAACACTTAAAGATTGGCGACATTGCTTGTTTGTGCCTAAAATTGGTAAATAAAACTTTTAATAGCCAGGGAAAAGAAAAAAGAAAAAAAACTTTTAATAGGAGTTTTGGCGCGAATCTTAAGAAGGAGTGGTGTTTTTTTCTGTTTAATTTTTCTAAATTCATTTAGTGACTTTTATTTTAACAAAGTTTTACGAAAGCGTGTTAAGAATTGTGCAGCGAAGGCTCATGAATAGTGAATAATGAAGAAATAAGTAGGACATGACGCGCAATGTCTGAGGATCCACACCAAATCTCCCGCCCAATTTTGGGTCTTGAAAACGAGGATGCGCGGTAACGCCCGCGCCACGATACGATTTGCGTGATTTTTTAGCTGTTACGATTGCAATTGCTTTCGTGCTGTCTCTTACTGTTTTGTTGAAAAATCTATTTGCTCTCCTGCTGTCAGTTGCGAAATTTGCTAAATTTGCGAGAAGTTGTAAGCTACAAAAACAGGCCCGTAATATAATTGACTTTGACTCTGGCAAATGCATAAATGGTCTGCTAAACCGTCCGCGCCCATTACATTATGAAAAAAAAAAAAAACTTTTAATACTATTTAATTTCTCGGTAAAATGGGTTCAGGCTTCAAAAATGGAATTATCTCATTGGACAAACCTAAAGGAATATATTATTCTGGCCAAACAATATCAGGAAACCTTCAACTGCAACTGAGCGAACCTCTAACATTTTCAGGTTTGATATTACGTTGTATCTAAAACCTTTTAGTGGTTGGTGTTGTGATGACTCTCTTGACTTTCGGGATTTACTATGATAGCGCTTTTCTAGCAAGTAATGAGGACTGTGGCATACTTAAATAAAGCTCTTAACTGAAAAATAGATTGCTTAATAAGTTTTAAATATTTACAATAAAATTATGGAATTGGTCCAAAAGAAACTGATCTTTCATCTTGAGGTTCTCCGCCTTATTTTTGGAACCATAAACATCACAATTCTCTTAGAATAATTGACTCTTTTAATTTTACTCTATATCTAAGTTACTTGCAAACAAGGATAATTTTTAATTTCTCTGCACCACTTCATTTTTCCGTGAAAATGATTTTAATTGATGAAGATGCATACCCTTATACCCGAATGGACTGCAGAAATTGGCAGCGGCAAAATTTTTTTTTATGGATTTTTTTAAAAAAATATTTTATTTTGTATTTTTTGAAAACTTTTGCTTGGTATGTATTAAACAGACCCCTCTGTGGCCTGCCTTTGCTCCATTTGGTAAAAAAAAACCAAAAATAACCTAACCTAACACTAGAATTTCAGTGTAGACTTTTTATTTTGAATATTTTTCAAAAACTACTCTTTGCTACTGACTTTTTTTTACCTAAAAACAACTTGGTGCAGAGAAGTAAATATTTACCAAAGAAAGATTGTTCCGCAATTCTGTTTTCACTTTGCCGATTATGACACAGTTAATTCACCTATCAACAGTATTGACTGGGATATCCTGTTAAATAACTTATCAGGTGACAAAGAATATCTTCTACAAAACCCTTTACAACATAATAAAGAACTCATTCCTATGAAAAAACCTAAGTCTTGGAAATTTCTGATATGGTTTTCTAAATCCCTTATACATATATTTAAGCAATAAAAAGAAGTGTGGATGTTATGGAAAAATTATATGAACATCAGTGACTATGAGCCTTTTTCATTATTTCAAAAAAGATTTAAATTAGAGAGCAAAAAATGCTACACTATGCTAAATATTGATAAATAAGAAAACTGTCAAATCTTATATAGTAATAATAATAATAATAATAAAAGCCTTTATTGCTGTAAGTTTATACAATACAAGAAAATGGTTAATCCTACATTTAAATTTTTCTGGAACTTTATTTCAAATAAAATTACAATGAAAGCATACTTTAAAATGTCCACTGTAAACAAGATCAGTCTCAATCTTCAGAAGATGTTTGCAATCTATTTGCCATTTTCCAGTTCTGTGTATGAGCCTTCTAGTACTACCTTATTTAGTCACAATGACTTACAACATTCAGACTTCTCAAGACTTTAACCATGGACAATATATATGGAGCTCAAAAACTGGATGCAAGTAAAGAAGCTGGCTCAGATTGAATACCTTCTTATTTCTTCTTAAAAACTGCAGATTATATCTGTAAATTTTTGCATTTAATATTTAATTTATGTCTAACTGCTGGCATCTTTCTTGACTTATGAAAAACGTCATCATCCCTGAATCCCCAACCCAATCTGAAAAGCAGCTTAAAACAGATGTTGACAATTATCGTCCCATTTCAATATTGTCTGTTTAGTTGCAGTGTTATGCATGACTCATGCATAATCAAATTTATCCTTCTGTTCACAATACCATCATACAAGAACAGCATGGGTTTGTTAAAAACAGGCATACAGTAACTAGCCTCAAGTCGTACACTACTTGCCTATTTGAATCAATAAATACAACACACAAGTTGATGTAGTATATATGGACTTTTAAAAAGCATTCGATAAAATATATTATGAAATTGAAAAAATAAAACAGGATTATTAAATTAGTTATGGAATGCAAAAATTTAATTAGGTTATGTGATATAATTAAAGAAAATTGCCTTTAATGCCATCAGTTGTGATTAGAGGATACAAACCCAAAATGATATTTACATCTGGACTCCCTCAGGCATCTATTCTGAGACCACTGCTATTTGTTCTGTACATAAACAATATAGCAGTATGCTTTAAGCATTGTTTATTTTAACTTTATGCAGATGATCTTATTATGATCAGAGTGGACGATTGAATAAATTTCAAAGTGATATAGATTGACTTACAAATTGCTGTAACAAAAATATGCTTTAAATTACAATTTATATTTTTATTCATTAACCTATTTTTATTCCCAAAATTTTTTCCTTCAAAAGTCAAAATATTTGATGTCAGTTGCGTCTGCTGCGTAGGGAGGAAGCAGGGAGCCGACCGCGCGTATGAGCTGATCATGGCCCTTCGTGGGGGCGTTTTTTTTTTGTATGAGTATTTTGTTTAGATTGACTTTTTAAATTGGTAACATCTTTTGGATGGAATGTCCGATTTGGATAATTCAATAAACTACAGGTATTGAAATAGTCTTGAATACAAATATATTTGTTAAGGATTAATACAAAGGTATTCATAACATGGTCTGATTTGCGTTGGGTTTTTAAATGTAAAAATTAGTTATAGATATTGATATGTTCTTTAATATTGTAGGTCATTTTTTTGTTCTAGTTTTCGCACCTCATGGGATGAAAGACATTTTATAGCAAATTTTTTTACACCTTGAGTTACATTATTTAACCTTTAGTAGGGATTCCTAATTTTCCCTTGTAATAAAATAAATATAGCCCTTGTTTTTCAGGTATAATGTAGCATTCTAATAGTGAAAGAATTTTTGAAATCGGTCCAGCAGTTTTTGAGTTTATTAGTGTAGATAAAAATTGATTGTCCATTTATAATAGATAAGGTCAAGGTAAGAAAGTAATAACTTAATAAATTTATATAAAAAAAAAGAGAATATATTCTATGGAATTAAAGTTGTCACAAAAACATCAAATAAAATTTAAAATACCAACAACAAATTTTACCTCTTACTAGCTATGACTAGCTTCCCATTGTAGGCCTTACTTTATTTTGTAAAATTTTTGTTTTTTACTTTTATGGTCCATAAATTCCGTGAGGTGATTTGGCCTTTGGTGAGATGTCGTGAGATTTGGCTCAAACCCAAATCGATTTGGCTCCCCCTTCCTACCTCTCCCCACGTGAGACATGTAAATGTGATCTTTTCAAAAAACACATAAAACCAAGATATAAGAGCAAATAAGGTCTTACATTTCAGTGCAGGCCAACTTAGGTATAGTTCATCAAAAACATATTGTTGCCTTATTTAATTTTTTCTTAGTTGTAAATATGTACTTATTGTTATAAAACTGATGTTATTACCGCATGTGTATCATAAATAACTATTATAATACACAGAATAGATTATTAGAATAAGTTCCAAATAAAAACGAAAAAATTATTTTTTTATTTCACTGAAAAATATTTCATGTAAGGCTGTTATTATTATTCTAGGAATAATGGATTAAACACCAGATTGTTGCTAAATTGGGACATAATATTTCGGAAATAGTAGGAAATATATAAAAAATAACCTCTTTTATCATTTATTCTGTCGTTTTTTAGTTACAGCAGCTCATATCATTCTTTACATCAGCTTTATCTCATTATTTAAGTCATAGTTCAATTAGCTGTACCTGTTTAAATAGGGAATAGGAAGAGTAACACATTTGGTAATAACCAGACAACCAAATTACATCAAAGGCCATCTGGTAAAAGGGACATTACACATGCCTTTTACAAGATCTACCTACATCTCAGGATACACAAATGAGAATCACATTACTAGATACGAGTATATAGTGAAAGGTGTTAATCAGGGTTCCGTAGCAAAAAATGGCAAAAAACGAAACCCTTATAGATTCGTCATGTCTGTCTGTCTGTCTGTCCGTATGTCACAGCCACTTTTTTTGAAACTATAAAAACTATACTGTCGAAACTTGGTGAATGTATTCTGTGAACCGCATTAAGATTTTCACACAAAAATAGAAAGAAAACAATACATTTTTGGGGTTCCCCATACTCAGAACTGAAACTCAAAAATATTTTTTTTCATTAAACCCATACGTCTGGGGTATCTATGAATAGGTGTTCAAAAATGATATTGAGGTTTCTAATATAATTTTTTTCTTAAACTGAATAGTTTGCGCGAGAGACACTTCCAAAGTGGTAAAATGTGTCTCCCCCCCCTGTAATTTCTAAAATAAGAGAATGATAAAACTAAAAAAATAAAAATAAAAATGAAATAAAAAAATATATACATTACCAGTACTTCCACCGAAAATTGGTTTGAACGAGATCTGGTAAGTACTTTTTTTAATACGTCATAAATCGTAAACAGCAATTTACCTTTCATTCAATCAACTCAAATATAAAAATATTTTTGTTTGTGTTTGTAGATAACATAAATTGTGGTAGGCACGGAACCCTCGGTGCGCGAGTCCAACTCTCACTTGACCGGTTTTTTTCAAATGAGTATTGTTGTTTTGTTTATGAGTTATTGTATATTTGCCTCCTACTTTTCTATGTGTATTATCTCTTAGACGCTTAGGTTTGCTGTAAGAAATCTCTTTTAAGGGATAAGCTCGCCTTTGTACTTAAACTATTTTACCTAATTATTATTAAATTATGAAATTCTGTTCTAGCTATTAATATTGCATATCATGGTGAGGCAAAGGTATCATGGAAAGAATATGATACCGAAGAATACAATGGCCAAAGGAGAACAAGAGAAATCAACTACAAAGGCCGACAAGATTACTTCCAATTTACACAAACTTTGGCTGGAGGAAATGGTGAGTATCAATTTAACTAACTTAGTTTTACTGTTAGATCTAAAATATATGGGGTGCGCAACATCTTCGCATGTCCTATGCTAGATTACTCTCTTTTGTTAGCTAAGCCTTTAGAACAGATTTGCGTCTTTGGACATTATCACCATACTACTACATGTATTAAGTATATCAGGGTTGAAAAGATCATGTTTTTTTTTTATATAAACCTAATCAAACTGATTAAATCAGTTTTACGAAAATAAACGCGCCAGCCGGCTGATACGAACGAGCGCCACGGGGACCGGGCTGCAGCGTAGCGGAAACAAATTATGATCAACTATCTACTAAGAAGGAACCAGCATTAACAACTTATCACTGCATAATTTTACGTCAACCTACGCAGTGTAATAAAAAAAAATGCTTAAAAACACTTTTGTGTTATCAAAACAACACGCGGCCTCACAGATCCTGTAAAAGGACGTTCTTTTCGGCGTAAATCTTGTTTGTTCGTACAGAACTCGTTCTTGCACTTGGCCGGTTTTTTTTGTAGTTTTGCTCTCGATTGTACTAAAAAACATTTGAATGGTGCCCCGGTAGTGTCATCATTTGTAAACAGCACTACCAGTAGTGTTACTGGTAGTGCTGTTTACAATAAACGCTATAATCTATATTTGTGGATTTGAAATCATTTTTACAGCCCCCTTATTCGCCTAATTTAGGACCTTCAGACTTCCACCACCACTTCCATACTTCCCCAATTATAAAAAAAAACATTTAGTGGCACAGAAATTTTGATCAAAGAGGTCACAGCTGCAGTCAACGCTTATTTCGAGGGCCTAGATGAGATATTTTTAATAGTGGTATAATGGCTTAGGGTACATTAAGTTAAAGTTTAAAAATATCTGACTTTGTTTTCATGCTCAGCCGCTAACTTTCCGGTAGTAATAGGTATGTATTTTTATTAAAAAAAGGCTACTTTTAATCCTTGACTATCGTTAGGATTTGTGCTGAATGTTAGTTTTTTCAAAGTTGGTAAGATCTTGGTGGTAGAAAAAATACACGTTTAGTCTGATTAATTTTATAAACATCCTCTTAAATATATAATGAAATTGTGAAGATCGCCGAAACAGCGAGATAATATTCCTTCATGTTACAACGCAGAAATAGGCTGGCCTTTTTGGTACAAGGGTAAGGTGTAGGTTCGATTCCCGCACTGGTGAAAAATTAATATAATTAATATGTGTTCGTCTTGAGTCTAGGTGTATTTATGTATAATATGTATGTATTTACAATAAAAAAAGTAATAAATATGTATTTGTATCCGTTGTCTGGTATCCATAACACAAGCTTTGCTTACTTTGGGGCCAGATGGCCGTGTGTAATGTCCAAAAATATTTATTTATTGGATACTTTTAACATCGATCTAATCTATTCCTTGAAGCAGCTGGGCGAACACCTGTTTTTTAGCATAGGGATAATGGAAGGGGTTAAATTTTTTTGTCAGTATTTACACACATGACAACTATTTCACTCGGACCACCAAACCAATTTAAACCTATCAGACTCCTGATTATGGTTTTTGATTTATCTCTTTACGATAAGACTGTAACTAACTGCCACTTGTCACTCTTACGAGGATATTTGATCACTTTCCATTATGTAATAAAATCAATGTGAGTTTTTTTTTCAAGATATGCTATAAGTTCCGTTTTTAGTAACAAAACAAAGAAATTTTATTTATAAATTTAAAAAGGGGAGTTGATTAATTCCAAGCAGTCCAAATGGGAATATAGAATGCGGCGTGGCATCGACCAAATCTTATTGAACATTTATTAAAATCTATTGCCGAGGGGGAGATTAGATCGATATTAAAAGATCATATCCATGGCATGGGCTACGAACATTTAACATTCGTTTTCAAGAAGTTCAGTTTGAATTGCTCAAAATCCAAAATAATACTAATAGTATGATGCTAAACTTTCAAGGTGGATGATAAAATTTTATTTTCAGGTGTTACGCAACTTCCTCCCGGCTTGCACTCTTTACCATTTCAGTTTCAAATACCCACAATAGCACCATCTTCCTTCGACGGGGACAAAGGAAAAGTGACATATTATGTTGTAGCATATGCTGAGGAGTATCCTGCTCCTGTAACAAGAGATGAAATTGTTCAGGAATTCCAAGTTGTAGCGCCTTTGGATTTAAATAGGGCTAACCCAGCAGTTAGGGTTAGTATTACAAAAACTTTTATTTCAAGAGTGTAAAACTATAACTGTAAAAATTGTAAATGTGACCGAAAACATGCAGGTGTTATAAGTTTAACGTGTGATCTTTCTGGGCCGTTAGTACGTGCCGAGGCCTAACAATAGTTTCTCGACCGTGCCGTGCCCAAAGCCTTTAACGCGTTGAACGCAACTAACAGGACGTTAAGAAACCCAATCCATAGGTTCTTAGCGTTCTAAGCCCGTGCATCTCGTCCACTATAGCCAGTCTGGTCAAATAAAAACTATTTGTATTTGTAAACCATAGGTGAGATAATACAGGTTTTTATAACAGATTTTGTGTTCTCTATGTTTTGCCGTTGATTGCAAATATTTTGGTTTGTAATGAAATCGGTCGAAATATACTATTTTAATATATTTGGACAAAGTAAGTTTCAACGCGCTATTCTTCCTTTTGTTTATATCAAGAAGTTAAGCAGTACTTAAATTGACAAGACATTACAATTTTCAACACGTTTCGATTATTACAATGTAAAGGAACAACAAGTACGACAATACGTATCTTTAAGTAGGAAGGATTGGGATTATATCAATGTAAATTATAATCTATCCAAATGTAAGTACATATTTTGGAATCAGACAATCGCAGTGGGATTCCTTATCCGTCCCTTCAGCTACCCCTGTACAGAAAACTTATATGTAATGTACTATAAGATAAGTTTGTTTAAAATATGCGATAAAAATTACCGTATTTTAGGCATTTTTTTTTCACATTGACTTAGAAACTTGATTTTATTACAACATAAAGCTCGTAGACTTTACTATTTGATATTAATTTCATCTTTGTTTCATTTTAGTGTTCGGTGAGCGTTCGGTTAAAACAGTATAGGGTTCCGTAAGTGCCTATATTAAATATATTTAATCTGTAAGTTATAGGTATCGAGTCAATAACTCACCTAAGCTTGGTTCTTTATTTTAGTAACTAGTTATTTGCTTGAATTATTAGCGATAAGAGATACGCGTTCAGTACGGTTTGAAAGAATTATAGTTTATGGTTCCGCGCGCTTTTGTTTATTTGTTATTAATTTATTTGTGTATTTTTGTTTTGAATTCAGGGTTCCATGCGATCGGTTATTTAGATAATAGTATTTAATTTTGTTCTTTGTTTTTTTTTTGTGTGCTAACCATGAAGAAACCAAGGGCGAGAGTTTTAGATGTGCTTAGATGGGTAGTGTCGGCTTAGCTCAATATAGGAAGACCGGAGTAGAGGGGATTCGTTGGTTCTGGCGCACTTCCCCCCAACCTCAACCCCTCGCCTAAAAAAAAGCTCACTAACTTTTTTTCTGCTTTGTACGACTCGCGCTTGACCACTCTCAATACATCGTTGGTTCTGGCACACTACCCTCCAACCCCAACCCCTCGCCGTCGTATTTTTCCGTTCATTAGTTATTCTTATTTAATTACAATGTCGTGAGTGCGATAATGATGTTTGTGGTGACATTCCTAAGATAAATCGTATATATATACAGGATAGTCGAGAGTATTCGAGTTACAATTTATCATCAAGTGATTGAATTCATCCTGTGTGATACTGAGGCTGGTTCTATTTACTTCAAAAAAAGCTATGGAGGTATGTGTTTTTTTGCTTTATAATTCTTTATCTATATTTATTATATATATTACAGACCCTCAAAACTATGTGTTTGTTTGAATGTCTATTACTTAAACCAATTTTGTTTAGGTTTTCACTTTAGGCAAATTTTTGATTCAAATTATTATACAAATATGTTTTTAAAGCATAGGCTTATTTTATTACAGAATTCAACATTTAACGTAATGGAAGAAAACACGTTCAAGCATTACTACTACGCTACATCGGATGATGAGCAATCAACTGAGAAGGCCTTAGAAACAACAAAGCTCAAACGGTCTCGTCGAAATAGTATCGACTCATTCTTTGAGGGGACCAATCAGAAGAAAAAGAAACTCAGCTCTACAGTGGCGAGATCTTCAAAAGATGGTATCCCTGGTGTCACATACTTGTCTACTAATAATGATGATGGGGCTCATGCTACACATTTGATAAAAATTGAGGTGTATGACCTCATAAAATTGAAAAAAGTACCAGTAGATGAACAGTAAGGAAACACTCAGAAGTGAGGATCAAATATTATACGGATACAAAAGATGAAAAATATGAGCAAACGAAGGGTATCATATTTGATATCACGAAGCAAATAGCAGAAACCAATAACTGTAAAAAATACTTTTTTAAAAAGTAATCTCTAATAGCTAAATTAATTTATAAGAACCATCCTTACAAAATTTTATGAGTATCTAATTGATAAGTAACGAGCAACTATTAATTAACCATCAACTAATATAGTAATCACCTTATCGACTTGTATATATAAGAGAAAAATCGAACATTATATTTATTATTAATTCATCATTCACAAGCAAAGCTAAACTGGTTTATTTCAACCATGTCACTAGAAAGTGTTTTTTTTCAAAATGTTTTTGAAGAAGAAGAAAAAGAACTAATGAGAGCGTGTGAGAATTATGAAGATAATGCTCTGGAAAATCCGTATTATGACACTTCACTGTTTAACATCTGTAAAGAAGTTGAGGAAACATTCAGGTATACATTCTAACTATACTTATTTAAATTTTATGTTACATATTTGTGTTCTTATATTAACATAAGCATGTTATATCTACAGAAAATCTTCAATTCAAGTCGGTCGAGGTTTGAAGAGACAAGCTGATATTAGTGTTGAAGATTTACAACAAGCATCGACGTCATCATCTTCCAATACAACACATAGACAGAACGTTATGTGTCAAATATGTGAATTACAGGTTAGCCAAAGGTTCTATGCTCAGCACTTACGATCTAAGGAACACAAAGAAAAATGTCTTATTCATAATCATAATTTACATAATGTCTCTGTTATATCAGTTGCTTTTGGGTCTCGGGTCTTAACGTATAGAATTGTATCACCTAAAGCTAATGAGTCACTTAAAATACAAACTCCTGAAGTATTCATAGCATCAATTAAAGAGTCGATACTATTTCTTATTCAGGAATGTTTAAAAGAGTTAACTATTGTTAAAGTTAATTTTATTATTCATGCAGATTTTGTACAGGAAACAAAAGATTTAAAAAATTCTTTCGATTTTCAAACAAAAAATTGGACTATTTCTTTAGGGGACGAATTAGAAAATTATTTAGAAACTTTAAGCGAAGACATTAAAAATAAAATGAGTGATTTCGAAGCAAAAGATAGTGGATGGACTTTAAAAAAAAATCAGTTCTTAGAAATGAATGTTAATAAGTTCAATCCCTTACGAGGGTCTTCGTTTATTGAATTACCTTTAGATATTAAGCGTAAAAAAGCAGTCATAAATGTAAAAAATAACGATCAACAATGTTTTAAGTGGGCTTTATTATCCGCACTATATCCTGTAAATAAAAGTTCTGAAAGGGTATCATCATACTTGAGGAATCAAAATAGACTAAAGTTTAATAATATACAGTTCCCAATCAAATTATCGGATATACCCAAGGTAGAAAAACAGAATAACATTAGTATCAATGTTTTCGGATTAGAATTTAACAAAGAAAAAAAATGTAATACCATCGTTGGACCATTATATTTTACAAAATGTCGTAAAGAATTACACATTAACTTATTATTTTTAAACAATGGTTCAAATGGTCATTATTGTTTTATAAAAAATTTATCACGCTTGGTTAGTAAACAAATAACGAATCGAAATAATGCTATTCATATCTGTGATGGTTGCCTTCTATATTTTAAATCTAAAGTTAATTTAATTAATCACCAAAAACATGACTGTGCTCATATTGTTACTGAATTACCAGGAATTCATAAAAAAGGAAAAGATTGGTTTAATCGGGAAACAAATAATGATGAAAAAGTTTCAAAGAAAATTAAAATTACCTTTTGTAATATATGCAGACTTTGAAGCTCTTTTAAAACCCGTCACCTCATGTGACCCTGATCCTTCGAAGTCATATACAAAAACAATACATGAACATGAAGTTTATAGTTATGGATACTATATAAAATGTTCGTATGATGATAAGCTGTCTACATACAGAACATACACAGGGCCTAATTGTGCAAAAATGTTTATGGAAAGCATTTACAAAGATATTAGCAATATACATAGGATAAATTGTTTTCAAAAATGTCCACTTCCATTAACTAACGAAGAGAAGGAATCTATTAGACAATCGCAATTATGTTATATTTGTGAAGGGCTATTGGGTGATGACATCACAGTAGACTATGATTGGAATACTGGTAATTTTAGAGGTGTTGCTCACGAATTATGTAGTTCAAAGTATCGTGTTCCCTTTTTCATTCCCATTCTATTTCATAATCTAAGTAATTATAATGCTAATTTTATTGTTCATGCTTTGAATTTTAAAGATGGAGAAATAGATATCATTCCGCAAAATAAGGAAAAATATATTTCATTCTCAAAAAAACTTAATATAAGAGGTCATTTAGTACATTTGCGGTTTTTAGATTCCTTTAAATTCATGGCCAGTAGTTTAGATAGTTTAGCTAAAAATCTAAAAAAAGATCAATTTATAGAATTAAGAAAACAATTTCCAAACGAAAATGATTTTAATAAACTTATTAGGAAAGGTGTTTTTCCTTATGAATTTGTTAATTCTTATGAATCCTTAAAAGTTACAACTCTTCCAGATCAAGACGCTTTCTTTAACTCTTTAAGTAATACCAGTGTCTCAGATGATGATTATAAACATGCTCAAAATGTTTGGGTCCAATTTAAATGTAAAAATATGTTGGACTATTCCAATCTATACTTAAGAACTGATGTAATGTTACTCACTGATATTTTTGAAAACTTTAGAGAAATTTGTATTAAAACATATGAACTCGACCCTGTACAATATTATACCCTTCCAGGATTAAGCTGGGATGCAATGCTAAAATGTACTAACATAACACTGGAATTATTAAAAGACTTTGATAAAATAGCATTCGTAAAGTCTGGTATAAGAGGTGGTATTTCACAGTGTTCTAACAGATATGGAAAGGCAAATAACGAGTACATGGGTGATTACAAAGATAACTTACCAAAATCTTACTTAATGTATTTTGATGCAAACAATCTCTATGGTTGGGCAATGTCTCAGTATTTGCCTGTAAGAGATTTTAAATGGGTTAACCCGAACATAGACTTCAATATATCAGATTCATCAGATATTGGATACATACTGGAAGTTGATCTTGAATACCCTGAAAATTTACATGATCTTCATTCAGACTTACCTTTATGCCCTGAAAACATTGTAATCGGTAACAGTAAAGATAAAAAATTAGTACCAAATTTATATAACAAAACTAAATATATTATTCAATATAGAAATCTGAAGCAATGTTTACAACTTGGTATGAAATTAATTAGAACTCATAGAGTTTTACAGTTTGAGCAAAGTCCTTGGTTGAAGAAATATATAGATTTAAATACACAACTAAGAACTTTAGCTAAAAGTGACTTTGAAAAAGATTTTTATAAACTTATGAATAATGCAGTCTTTGGTAAAACTATGGAAAATGTTGAAAAACGTGTTAATGTGAAATTGTTAACCCACTGGGAAAACCATGGAAAAATTCAAGGTGCACAAAGTTTAATTGCTCGCCCTGAGTTTCATAGTCTATCTATATTCTCCGAGTCTTTAATTGCTGTACAATTACAAAAGACTAAGGTATATTTCAATAAACCATTTGTTTTAGGATTTTGTATATTAGAAATATCAAAAACATTGATGTATAACTTTCATTATAATTACATGAAAAGAAAATACAATAATAGTGTCAAGTTATTATACACTGATACGGATAGCTTAGTTTACCATGTATTTACAGATAATTTTTATAATGATATAAAATCTGACTTAGAATGTTTTTTCGATACTTCAGACTATTCTAGTGATAATGTTTATGGTTTCCCACTTTTAAATAAAAAGAAACTTGGATATTTTAAGGATGAGAACAATGGTAAAATATTTCGGGAGTTTGTAGGACTTCGATCAAAAATGTATGCAATGGACATTGAAAGTAAGGTTATTGCTAAAGCTAAAGGTGTAAATAAAAGTGTGACAAAAAAGATGAATTTGGAAAATTATAAGTTGTGTCTATTTAATAAAAATGTAAATGTTTCACAAATGTGTAGGATTCGAAGTGTGAAACATACTATTTTTACACAACAAATTAATAAAACTTGTCTATCCTGTAATGACACCAAGAGATATATTTTACCTAATTCAACAGATACATATGCTTGGGGTCATTTTAAGATTAACTTATAGTTTTGAAATAATAATAATATAGAGTATTAATTGTATCTGGTTTATGTGTGTTTAAAAAATGTAAGGTAATAACTATTATTAAGTAACCTAATGATTGTAATTTTTTTTTATTATTAATTATATTGTTTTTAATATATAAGTGTTTGTTTTTATTGCTTTCCTCCATATGAATTTGAACATTTTCAAAGAGAACACACATTAAAAATAATTATGATTCATTTTTATCATCCCTTTACAGTAATTGTAGCTGGCCCTAGTGGATGTGGTAAATCAGTTTTTGTTAAAAATTTTGTGAAACATGCTAATGAGATTTGCAATCAACATTTTTCTAATATTATGTGGTGTTATGATGAAATGCAACCGTTATACAACTTGAACAATGTTAATTATTACCAAGGTATTCCTGACCTCAGTATGTTTGATGGAGAACAACCACAACTAATAATAATCGATGACCTCATGCGAGAGTCTGATGGTCGTGTTGTTGACATATTCACAAAGGGTAGTCATCATAGAAACATTAGTGTTTTCTATATTACACAAAATATATTCCATCAAGGTAAAGGACAGAGAGATATTTCTTTAAACTCTAGTTATATAGTCTACTTTAAAAATCCACGAGATAAAACACAAATTCGTTACTTAGCACGTCAAGTCTCACCTGAAAACATTAAATTTTTGGAAGATGCCTACAAAGATGCTACTAGTGAACCTCATGGCTACCTAATGATAGATTTAAAACAGGACACAATTGATATGTGTCGATTTAAAACGAGAATATTTCCTTCTGACCAGAACTGCATTGTATATATACCTAAAAAAGGATTTAAATACAGCAAACATAATGAAATTCCAATCATTCATAAATAATGCATTCAAGAGTGACTACACATCAAGAACTTTTAAAATTGTTGCATGTATTGAAACCAAGACATAGAAAAGCTTTACTTAAATCTTGTAGTAAAGAAGAAATAAATTTTATTTGTGAGTGTATTTACAACGTATTACAGGGTAAAATACCCGTCAAGGAAAATGATAAAAACAAATTAAAAAAATATAAAAATATATTGAGAAAGTTGGTTTGTAAAGGAAGAAATCTACTTAGAAAAAACGTAATTATTCAAAGGGGTGGTGCCTTTTTACCTATTATTTTAGGATCTGTTCTAAGTGCCTTGGTGAGTTCAATTTTAAAACCTTAGCAGGAAAATAAAAGCAAAAATGGAACATGCTAAAAAAATGATTCTAATTGAACCTAATTTGATAGAAAAAATTAAAAAGGAAAATGAAACACAAAGCGCTTTAAATACTTTATCCCGTTTAGATGGTGAAATGAAAGATATTTTAAATAGTAATGTAGAAGATAGAGAAAAATGGATTTTGTATTTACAAACACTACAAAGGTATTTACATTTTACTGAAGTAGAACGACGACCATATCAAATACCAATTATAACCAAAACAGAAAGTTCGCCTAATTATAAAGATACTGATGACATTAAGGAAACAGTCCTTGACACTGAGCAGGTATCAAACATAAAATCAAAAACCATAAATGATACTGACTTAACCCCATTTTATTCAAAGCAACAACTCTTGAAATTGATTCCTAAGACGTATATAAAACGAGGTGAATTACTAATAGAATCAATTTTTTCAAATAAAAATAAGGTAGATTGGGATACCAATGGAACTGTTAGTATCAATAATATGAAAATACCAGGGAGTAACATTATAGACCTGGTGAATGATACACTAAGACCACTTAAACACAGTGATCCAATTGGGTGGCAAGAGTTTACATCAGCATTAAAAGAAATTAAAATACCATTAACTTATATTGGAAATCCAAAAAGACTAGAATATATTAATAAACTTTACTTAGGTGATATAAAAGAAGAAATTCCACTTAACAAATTGCAATCAGATAATAGTTTTACTCCTACTAAGACTCATTTTAACAAAATCAAGAAAAAAATAGACTGGGACAAATGGACCCCCTATTAGAAATAAATCAGATTTACTATGATGTTTCTCATCCTGCTGGATATGGAGGTGTTAACAAACTCATCAACTCGTTAAAGGGAAAAATGACAGCAAAACAAGTGAAAAATTGGTTGCAAGAACAAGAAACTTACACATTACATAAACCTGTAAGAAATAGATTTCCTAGAAATAAGTACATTTTATCTAATTATAATGACTTGTGGCAGGTGGATTTAAGTGATATGCGCACTTATTCTGAATATAATGATGGTTTTAAATATATTCTGTGTGTTATTGATGTATTTAGTAAATATGCATTTGCTAGATGTTTAAAAAAAAAGAACTCTATAACTATAAAAGAATGCTTTGAAAGTATATTTAATGAGTCAAAATCCTTACCTAACCACATTCAGTCAGATAAGGGAACTGAATTTGTTTCTAAGGATGTGCAAAAATATTTTAAAAGTAAAGGTATAAACTATTACACCACTAACAATCCTGATATAAAAGCTAGTATCGTGGAACGCTTTCAAAGAACATTAAAGACAAAAATGTGGCGGTATTTCACACATCATAACACATATAGATATGTTGATATTTTAAAAGATTTGATTTATTCTTATAATCATAGCTATCATTCAAGTATAAAAATGTGTCCCAAAGATGTTAACTCAGAAAATATTATGACTGTTTGGAATAATTTATATGATAGAGATAAAGGGCAAAAGGCTATTCTAAACAGGTTTAAAGAAGGTGATTATGTTAGGATAACAAAACATAAACACATATTTCAAAAAGGATACGAGAGCAACTGGAGTGATGAAATATTTGTTATTACTTCAGTTATAAGAAGATCACCTTGGGTAGTTTATACGTTAAAAGATCTTCAAAATGAACCCATTACAGGTACATTTTATGAAAAAGACTTACAAAAAGTAATATACAACCCCACTCTCCCACATAAAATAGATAAAATACTCCACACTCGTTATTTTGGAAATAGAAAGCAAGTACTAGTGAAGTGAAAAGGTTATCCAAACAAATTTAATACTTGGGTATCATTAAAAGATATAGAAAAAATATGATTAAGGAAGATTTTTATTTAACTTTGCTCAGTAATAGTTCAATGGAATATTTTCCGAGTAATACCACTACAAATTTTTCAACAAAACTTCCAAAACCTATAAAATTAGAAGGACAGTGGTCTGTTGGAGTTGTAGAATTTCAATACCCATGTAGTATGTTTACAGTTCAAGAGGGTGAAAATATAATGTATATTACTAAGAAAATGATAGTACCTTTGGATAAATCAATATCATCAGTTATTTATAAAAATCATATACCTGCAACCAATTATGATAATATTGATAACATTTTAAAAGCCTTAAACCTAAAAGAAAACTGTCGCTTTCATTATGATAAAGTTTCCCAGATGGTCTGTGTTCAAATTAACGATAAAAATATATCATCTTTAACGTTATCATCAAAGTTAAGTATTCAACTTGGCTTTGAACCAAAAACTAATTTAATAACAAAAAATGTTGGAAGATACCCACCCAATTTACATTTAGGATTACCTTCTCAATTATTTGTTTACTGTGATATAATTGATCCGCAAATAGTTGGAGATGTTATGACACCATTGTTAAGAATAATACCTTTAGACCCCGAGATGCATGCTTATAAGATGCATGTATTTTCACCACCCCACTACTTACCAGTTATGTGAAGAGAATTTGATACAATTGAAATAGATATAAGAACAAACACTGGTAATAAAATACCATTTCAATTTGGGACCGCATATGTTAAACTACACTTTAAGCGATTATAATGCATAATAACAGTATTTGTCCCTATGAGCAATATTATTCACACCAAGCAGGATCAGGAATTGGTGTAATTTATAAAGGTGTACCACATCAACGTGGTCATGGAATAGGAAGCTTTTTAGGAGGCCTGTTTCGATCAGTACTACCTTTATTATCAAGTGGGGCAAGAGTAATTGGTAAAGAGGCTCTTAATGCTGGAGTGGGATTATTAAGCGATATGATAAGCCAGAAACCAATGAATGAATCTGTGCAAACACGGTTAAAAGATGTAAGTAGTAATTTAAAACGAAGAGCAGATGATAAAATTGAAAGACTAATGAATGGATCAGGTTATATAACGAAACGTCAACGTCGGATTCATTCCATTCCGTCAACAGCTTTGAAAGAGTTGAGAACTAGAAAGTATAAAATTAATAGAAATACTAAAGATATATTTTCAAACAAATAATGTCATTCTTACATAATCATTCATGTGAATGTATAAAATCGGAATTGGATTTATTTGCTTTACCAACAACTCAGACAAGTATTGAAAATGGACAATGGATACACTACAAACCTATATCATCCCTTACAGACGATGGACCAATTGAATTTCAAATTCCTGGTACGGGGGATGATTATATCGATTTGTCTCATACATTACTACATTTAAAAGTTAAAATTCGAAACCAAGATGGCACCAACTTAGCTGCTGCTACAGTAGTAGCCCCAACTAATAACTGGTTACACTCACTGTTCAATCAACTCGATGTGTATTTAAATCAAAAACTAGTATCTCCACCAAACAACACTTATGCTTATAGGGCATTTATAGAAACTTTATTAAACTATGGTCCAGCAGCTAAACAATCTCATCTGACTTGTGGACTATGGTATGAAGACACAGCTGGAAAAATGAATTCACTAGATGATTCTAATGATGGATTTAAAAAAAGGAATCAATTTGTACGTGAGAGTAAAGAGGTAGAAATGGTAGGACATTTGCATGGGGATTTGTTTAATCAAGAAAAGTTTCTGATAAATGGTGTTGAAATTAGTCTTAAACTAGTACGATCAAGAGAAAGTTTTAATCTTATGGCTGGTGCTGATGCTAAACTGAAAGTTACTTTTACTGACGCTACACTTATAGTTCGTAGAGCAAAAATTAGTCCAAGTGTATTATTAGCACATCAAAAAGTTTTAAGTGCAACGACCGCTAAGTATCCTATAACCAGAGCTGAAGTGAAAGTGCTCACAATACCTTCAGGAGTTCAGGGAAAAACGCTTGATAACATATTTATTGGTCAAGTTTCAAAAAGGTGTATAATAGGTTTTGTAAACAATGCTGCTTTTAATGGAAGTTTTAACAGAAACCCTTTTAACTTTGAAAACTATGGAATAAATACATTTAGTTTGTATATAGATGGCCAACAAATACCATCAAAAGCTTTACAACCAATGTTTCACAACAATATATTTACCACAGCTTACCATACACTATTTTCCGGGTCAGGTATTCACTTTTTGAATGATGGTAATGCTATTTCTAGGGAACAATATGCAAATGGATATTGTTTGATGGCATTTGATTTAACTCCAGACTTATCAGCTAGTTCTACGTGTCATTGGAATCTTATTAGACATGGAAGCGTAAGACTTGAAGTTCGTTTTGAAGCAGCACTCATACAAACAATAAACTGTATAGTGTATGCTGAATTTGATAATGTTATTGAAATAGATAAAAATCGTAATGTTTCAGTAGATTACAGTAGCTAAAATATAATAATTAGAACTCAATGAAAGGACTTATTATACTTTTGACATTCATAATATCAACATTTTGAAATGAATACTTTAGATATTCAAAAATGTTTAAAGATAATTTCTCCGAAAATTAAACTAAATGTATTTGCTGCAAATAGATTACCAGTACTCATGCACCTACCTGCTTTTCTCATTAGTAATTTAGATGTTGACAATCAACCTGGATCGCATTGGGTGGGAATACATATTAATAAAAATGGATTAGGTGAATACTTTGATTCTTATGGTCGTAAACCTAGTAGACATCATTTATATTTCTTAAATAAGAATACTAAGATATGGAGTTACAATAATAAAAGAGTTCAAAATGACTTTACAACTGTTTGTGGGGAATATTGTCTTGTTTATTTGTATTTTAAGTTTCATGGTAAATCAATGATTGATTTTGTAAACCACTTTAGTAATAACACTCTATGTAATGATATTTTATTATATGATATGTTTAAAACAATTTTTGATAATAAAACTTTTTAAAATAAAAAAAATGTTTTTTTCTTATGTGTGTGTTTGTGTAATTAGTGGTTAAAAAACAAAAAAATATTTTTTATTTATATTATTCATTCATTCACAATAAAACTCAAACATGATACAATTTGATTCAAAGTTGATTTCGAGTAATACTGAAGCTGGTTCTTATAAATTAATTTAGCTATTAGAGATTACTTTTTAAAAAAGTATTTTTTACAGTTATTGGTTTCTGCTATTTGCTTCGTGATATCAAATATGATACCCTTCGTTTGCTCATATTTTTCATCTTTTGTATCCGTATAATATTTGATCCTCACTTCTGAGTGTTTCCAATGTTCATCTACTGGTACTTTTTTCAATTTTATGAGGTCATACACCTCAATTTTTATCAAATGTGTAGCATGAGCCCCATCATCATTATTAGTAGACAAGTATGTGACACCAGGGATACCATCTTTTGAAGATCTCGCCACTGTAGAGCTGAGTTTCTTTTTCTTCTGATTGGTCCCCTCAAAGAATGAGTCGATACTATTTCGACGAGACCGTTTGAGCTTTGTTGTTTCTAAGGCCTTCTCAGTTGATTGCTCATCATCCGATGTAGCGTAGTAGTAATGCTTGAACGTGTTTTCTTCCATTACGTTAAATGTTGAATTCTGTAATAAAATAAGCCTATGCTTTAAAAACATATTTGTATAATAATTTGAATCAAAAATTTGCCTAAAGTGAAAACCTAAACAAAATTGGTTTAAGTAATAGACATTCAAACAAACACATAGTTTTGAGGGTCTGTAATATATATAATAAATATAGATAAAGAATTATAAAGCAAAAAAACACATACCTCCATAGCTTTTTTTGAAGTAAATAGAACCAGCCTCAGTATCACACAGGATGAATTCAATCACTTGATGATAAATTGTAACTCGAATACTCTCGACTATCCTATATATATATACGATTTATCTTAGGAATGTCACCACAAACATCATTATCGCACTCACGACATTGTAATTAAATAAGAATAACTAATGAACGGAAAAATACGACGGCGAGGGGTTGGGGTTGGAGGGTATCGGGTACTCGGAATTAGAGCCGGAGGCCATGGCCAAGATCCTGGCTAATATTGATCAGACCGAGTATATAGTGGACGAGATGCACGGGCTTAGAACGCTAAGAACCTATGGATTGGGTTTCTTAACGTCCTGTTAGTTGCGTTCAACGCGTTAAAGGCTTTGGGCACGGCACGGTCGAGAAACTATTGTTAGGCCTCGGCACGTACTAACGGCCCAGAAAGATCACACGTTAAACTTATAACACCTGCATGTTTTCGGTCACATTCACAATTTTTAACAGTTATAGTTTTACACTCTTGAAATAAAAGTTTTTGTTTAACAAATAAAAAATATTTGTATTTGTAAACCACTTTCGAATGTTGCTGTTAATGACTATCTACCTGCGATGTTATGGGCTATTTAACTATTTAACTTGCAATTTGCACTCTGAAAACTTCAAGTCTCAGTTAAATTTGCGCACAGAAGGTTTTATCCTGAATGGAAATTTTACAGCTTTTTAACCAAATGAAAACAGGTATTTTTTTGTATTTGTTGAACGTATTTTAAGCATAATAAGTACAATAAGCGATTATTATCGAGCCGGTAAATTATAGCAAAAAGAACTTCCAAAGCGTCGTTCCACGACTAAAGGTCAATTAACAATTATCATGCATTTAATTTCAAAGATAATGGATTTCACACGGACACTCGATCTTCTATAAGGAACCAAGCGTTTGTTCGGCATCGCGGGTATACATCTCTGACCAACCCTTTGGGGATAAGCGTCATGATGGATTTTTTTTTATAAATTCTAAAATTTTATGAACGATTTTAATAAAGCCAACTGAATAATACGGTGTATGTTATAAACATACGTTCTACGTTAATATCTCTGACCACCCATTTTGGTCAAGGGTCAAGTGTCGTGATAGTATATAATTATATTACTATTAGGTATATATAATTGAATATATTAGATGGTTTCACCCACTTAACTCTTTTATATTTTCAGGAACCAACTGTTTTAGAGCTGGAGGAAGTTTATAGTTGCTGTTGCAATTCGAACCTGGTGAGCGTGAAGGTACGTCTGCCGGTGACCGGGTACTGTCCGGGACAGGTTATCGCAGCAGAAGTTATTGCTGACAATCAGTCTTCGTTTGAAATAAAAAAAATGGTTTTCCAACTTGTGAAGGTAAACTATATTTTTTTTTTCCTTTACAATTTCGTAACATATATCCCTTAGAAACCTATTAAAATATCAGAAATCATTTTATTAAAAGAAATGACTGAAAAATTATACTATCTGGCTCACGGACTATATTGTATGTCAAATCTGTTAATTGTCTGCCATTGCTAAACAACCAATGACCTTTTGAGTGGATAATTGTAAACAACACTAACTTAGCCAGTTGCTAAGAAATATTCTTGTATTGGAAACTATATGAAAATGCGTTGAACAAGCAACGTCAGGGCGTGGTCCGTTATTGGATGGGTGACGGCCTCGTGGCACATTTTTGTGAACTCTTCCAAGCTTCGGAAGGCACGTAAGAGCTTTGGTTCTGGTTGTTGTCATATGAAAGCATTGGTTAGGCCAAGTCAGAGACCTAAGGATTGCCGGTCGGGTTGAAAATTCTGACAGCCGACTAGTTTGATAACGTCTGACAATTGGCACTGGGCCAACGCGGTGGACTTTCTGGTCCTTTCTCTAAGGCTGCTGCTGAGGCCAAAAACCAAAAAACTACGTAGGTTTTGATGAAAATTCACGTTTTGAGCAGCGGAAAAGGGCTATATGCGTGTCGTACACGTATTAACTTAGGGATCCATGTTTTAGAATTATTCATGAACTTCCAAAAAAACTTGTGATTGTTTAAATTAATTTTATTTGAAAGTTCCTATTTATAAAATTATTATTGAGAGGTTTTTTAGAATCATGGTAGTACAAAAATTGTTGGCAAGTAATAACACAAAAGATACCTATATGAATACATATGAAAAAAAGGTCAGTTAAAAACTTGAGATCTAACCAGCGACTGCAGACTACACAATGATATTCAGAATCGAAAGATAGGTACCGTTCAGCTCAGGAATCAGTTATTGTAGTTTTCAAGATACGGATTGTTAAGTGCGTCCCTATCACAAGGAAAACACGTTGTCGGTTTAAGAGCGCTTAGACTAAATCCGAACAGTTTTTGTAAGTTTTTAATCGTTAATTACTATTCAAACTATGCAAAAACACTGAAAGTACGTAACAATAGCGGTGGTCTTCTTCTGGCGGGCTGATTTCCGCACTTGCCACTTGTACATGGTAGCTTTGTGCGAAGCGGATGACCGGCTAGTGCAGCCAGCCTAGTTCCCTATGTTGCTCAACAAGTGACCAACATTACTGCAGGACTCCTGGAGCTCTTTGGACATCCTATGTGTTTTCCTCTGTGTTATTCCAACTCTTCACAATGTAGCATTACGTGAGACGGCGTTTTTTCGAAAATAGCGTTGGTGTACTAGCTTCTATGGATGTTTGTTCATAGGACGGAACCACGTAAGAACAACGGACCTACGTACAAAGGTTCATACAACTAGTACACCACCGCTATTGTTTAATAATTTCGGTGTTTTTGCACTTGCTCTGGACACCACGGACAAGAGCAAGCGCTACACATACGCATGTAAGGGCAGTTCAGCTTACGCTGGTCATTTGAGCAGCTTGAATGCAAAAAAACATTAATAGCATGACGCTCAAAAACGTCTAAGCGGTTTTAACGACGGGTTCCTATGTCTCATCAGAACAAATTATTTACTATATCCTCTTTATTTTGGTACCTACATAAGTGAATTATTTTGCAGAAAGTGCGATACCACAGTCAGCAGCCCAGTTCTCAGTTCACTTGTCCGGAGGAAGTTCTCGTCACGGAGAAATTGGGTCCAATACTGAGCAACACTGAGAAACATCTGATCTGCAGGATGGCGGTGCCAGCTATGATGGCGGCCAATTTAGAGAACTGCAGCATTATAGATGTTGGGTATTTTTTCAAAGTAAGTTAGTTTGCAACTTGTAGAATATAAGGTTAACATTTCTTATTTGATTGAAGTTTAATATGTATTTATTAGTACCTTATGTATAGTGCGACAAACTTTACTGATCCGGCGGTCAAAAATCAAAACTACAGTCGCCATATTGAACTTAACTTGAACTTACAACGACACTAGCGACCATATATCCAAGGTTAGTAAAGTTGGTTGCACTGTACCTATTCTTCGCCTTAGCTGTTATACGTCCCACTGCGGGCGCACAAACCTCTTCTTGAAGAAGGAAGCATAAGCCATCATTAGTAAGTACTAGTGGCTACTCGACTGTCAGAGTTTTCAAGCCGCCCACAAAGCCTCTGACTTGTCTTAACGACTGCTGTCATACGATTAACAGCAAGGACCGATGGTTTACGTGCTCTATGAAAAACGGAGGCGGTTAGAAAAATGTGCACTAGGCGGTCACCCATCTAAGTAGTAACCAAGCCCGACGTTGTTTAACTTCGCAAATTCTGTTTTCGTTTACGATAGACGAATGTCACTTGGCCTCCAGCTTCTCAGCTAATAATATTTAATAATATTTTTGACCAATAATACAGACAAGATAAATGTATATAGATAGTTTGTGTAAGGTATTATATAAGACCCTGAATATTTATTTGTATTATTCAGGTGACAGTAAAGTTGAACGGATGCAACGACGACATGCAAGACGATTGCGAAATATGTTTAGGATTGGTGCCTATACATAGTACCTTGAACGGCCCCTACACTCACCCTATGGCCGATGTCCTACCTGAGGGGCCTATCCCCGACCAAAACCAACCTGTAGCACCTGTCTATGATGTTCAAAATTTCCGGTTAAACGATAATGTTGTTGATTTTACACCGAAGAGGCCCAACCACGATCTGAACGAGCCACCAGCACCTGTCTATAGGCCCTACATCCCTAACAACCCACCGAGCGACACTACCCGCCCCACAGCGCCGCCGCCTACTTATTCAGAAGTAGTAGCTTCTACTACAAATGCGTACCCGAATATAGGATTTAACATTCCAAATAATTCTTAAAAAGTGCCTATACAATACTTACATACAAACTTACGTATAATAAAACCGATATAAGTCTTTACTTAAGATAAAATACTAACTTTAGAAATTATATAAATATATTCTGTAGACATTAATTATATATAATAATACCGATATATTGACAGATTTTTTTCTTATGTAAACGTACATTTCATGCGTTGTGTTGTGATGCACTTGCGTCAGGATTTGTGAAGTATTGGTTAGTAAAAAAAGTGATTCAATCTGCTTGCAGACAGGGTTGATAAACTTGTGATAAAAAAAGAGGACTCTTATGTATGAAAATAAGTGAAATCATTGTTCTTATGTATCTATATTTTTATAAAAATCACTACCTCAATTTTTATTAACTTTTTTTCAATAGCATTTAGTTTAGTTTGAAGTTGAGCCTTGTTTTTTGATATATAATCTGCAAGTTTTCTAACTGGTATTTTACTTTTGATTAATTAAATGCGTATTATTAAGACTAAGTAGTGTACGTTTTCCGTTTAGTAGTTTTATACTTTAATTACAAAACAAAGTAGGTTATCGAAACTTTGCTACTGTTGACTACTTAATTGGTTTTTGTATTAGGTTGTAAATGGTTAAAAACTGCAAACCTTAGTCGAGATAATTTACATAAACACATATTTGATATCAATATAAAAATGAAAAAAAAAGTCACTGAACTTAGAAATTGGTAAAAAATTTATGAAAACATAGTTGCTGAGTGCCAATAGGCAGCTGGTAAGTATTTCCAAGACACGTGCATCACGGATGCGATGATCTTTACCGCAAGCTGATCGCTGAATCGATCATTCTGCTATTATTATGTGGCACAAGTAATTAATTTATATTTAATAAATACATTTTTTTACACATTGATAATTTTTTTAATTATACCTAATAAAGTACACAACTTTGTTTTCTAAATAAATAAATGAATAATAACAAATGGTCTTTGACCTTTTTATTAGGTACTTATAGTCCAATCGGTAACAGTCAAAATACATCAAAAGCCACGAAAAAACAATAATTTTTCTTCATTAACTATTAATAGAGCTATATCCTTTTTTATATGCTTATAAATATAATCTTTCATTAAATTTTATGTCAAATGAATTTACATTTTATATTCCTATAAAAACATTTTTTATCCTGCTTGCTTAGTTAAAACTAATCCTTAAAAGGAATTTAATTTTTTAGTTAAAAACCATTTCAAGTATGAGTATTTTAATTTTGCATTTTTTTTGCAATTTCTTCGAATATGATTTTCTTGGTATATATGGATTATACAAAAAAAATACAAAATAACTTTTTTAAGAATTTAATTAAACTTATAGAATAAAAATATTTTGGATAGCTTTAAGGACTAAAGAGTTGGTTTTGGGGAAGTGTCACCCTTCAAGACTGATTTTTGTGGTGCTATAAATATTGTATAGGTACTTCTAATAATAGTTTATGAAAAAAAATGCTGTAACAGGTTTTGTGGCAGGAAATTACTAAAATTATTGGACTATAAGGTAGTTTTACCTATATAGGGTAAATCCCATAATAACAAATGCATACCAAAGAATTAAGAAAATCACAAGTAGTCTATTTCATAGGTTTAAAAACTGCCAAATTTTCTAAAATAGATAAATAAAGGCCTTCAGAAGGACTAAAAATGGACTCAAATTATGTTACATTTATATTGTGTATAATAGATTTAAGAATACAATGTGCCATTTGTGCATTTCATCGCAAGTGCATTTACAATATAAGTACATACTTTGGTTATAGCAGGTATACTGCAATTTTGAAGTCAAATATTCCGGAAAATGTATATATATTTTAAAACCGTATATTTTTTACTTCTTTTAGTAGATAAGTTAGTAATAGGGTTTTAAAGAAAATGTAAAGTTAATGCAAAAATAGGTTAGAGGCCCCAGCAAACGAACGAGTTTTGCGCGGCCTCTTAGTAGTCGCCGCATATGTAGCAAATAAATTCAAATATAGGCAGGCGCCGAAAAATGTATGCGCGCTGATTTTATAGTGGACTGCGATGGGTTTCGGCGTTGTCCTGACTTCTTTGAGTTTGTCAGGAACTAGCAATAGGCCCTAGGTTCCAGGTCTTTTATTTCACCGCTTATTAAAGGTCATATATGAAACCACCTTAAAAGCAGTGTTGTGTTACCACGCAGGTATAAAGTGGTTGTTGAAAAGTGTCTGTCCCCAGTGGCGTAGCGTGGGTGTCAGCCGCCCGGGTCGTAAGAAGAGAACCATATCGCCGTGCAAGGCACGAAGAGTCGAGGAAACTTTACAATTTATAACATTATGCTTACTAGAAAGCCAACCAGCACCACTCCGTCACTCAGTCCTTTTAAGTTCTGTTATTGTTATAATTAAAACTTTAAATTTTATATAAGTACTAGGCAGCCGAAAAACCGATAAAATTAAAAAAGATCATTGCATTAATTAGGAGATATTATTCAGACAATTTATAGATTAATGACAATAGATAATCTTTAATGTCACTCAGTCCTAAAATGCCATGTACAAGTTTTTTGCATTCTCGCAAAGTAGCATAAATGGTATTAGTATACAGGATAAATAAACCAACAATCATTCATTTATTATATATTTTGGTAATATAAAAGTAATTTGTAAAGTCATAAACGTACGATTTTTATGGTTATTATCTAGTCATGATTGAAACAAATCAGTTACACAATTTAAATGGTGCGTTGTTATGATAAACAAACAAATTAAATCCGATACATATACTAAAACGTGTTTGTTTTGTATAGAATTTATGTAAGAAACGCTAAAGTGGCACGAGCGCTGTGTAGCTTGCTTATTATTTTGAAAGTATTTTGGGTATTTGTGCTATTTAAGTACATTTGTATGAGATATCGAAACGTTGCACTTGATGTTAATAATCAATCAATGAGTAAAGACTGTATCTGTATCGCTGTCGTACTGGTTTAGGATTTTGAGCATTTTTGTACTGGATTGCCGGTTATAGAATCGGTTTTTTTTACTTTTGAATATTTATTGCTTTTACCTAGAAAAATTATGTTGCAGGTACATCTTTTAATGGTTTACTTCGCTCGGTCGAAAAAAAAGCAGAAAGCAGTTTAGATAGATTTCTCATTTTATTGGAAATTGTATAAACTAGATATTATAAAAATAATATATTGTGTAAGCTATAGTATGTGTTGAGGAGTAATTTCTATGATTTTTTTGAGTTGGTTTTTATATTTTTCATAAAATACGAAGAACTAGCGCACTGCCAGATCCACTCGAGATCATGGAGGAGGTTACATCACGGTAGTACGTATTAACGCGTTATACTTCGTAAATTGGCGTTGACAGAAGTCTTAGAGTAATCTGGCCTTAAACGCATAATGCGGCAAACTTAAAAGCCTTTACTTACGCAGGTATCTGATATATTATTAATAAAAATTTTGTACTTTTTTTTAAGATGAAAAGATTTATATTCCTAATATTTTCTAATTCTATATACATATGCTAATGTGTTGGTATAATTATTGCACTGTTAAAAATTTTATTAAACTGTTTCGATACAATTATCTGTATTTCATTGATCCTTCTCGCATGAAGTTAATATTGATTAAGTTTCACTTATTTAACAAAAATAAAATCCATATTTCACACACAATTGTTAAATTACGTCATAACTTCGTTAACAATAACCAGCCGAAAATGACTGGTTATAGTTAAAGTTACAATTGACAAGCCGCTACATGGTCATAAAATGTGGTTATTTATGTAAATACAAAACAAAATTTATTGAGTTTTGAATATTACATACCTAGGTAGCATTGCTAATAAAATACTCTTAGGATAAATGTCAAATAAAACTTAGATGTATTTCAGAAACAATATAGTACATAAGATGTAATGGCGGCGCTAGTACTAGTTAGCTGATATACATACTAAACAAGCAAGCAAGGCAGGTCCCATAAAGAAAACAAATAGGTATCCTACTAAGTGAGATAAGTAAACATAGGTACAGTCAGCCAATGAAAATGTTAAGCACCTTTTGTTCTATCGAAACAGCGATGTGGTTTATTTGCCCCCCGTAAACCGGTCGAGACCCTCCGCAAACACGTCACAGTATTTGGAACTGAAAGCGGGTACATCAAAAACATTATTGTTTACTAAACTATTGACATTAATATAGCTAAGCTCGGGCAACTGAATTTTTAATGCAGCTATCCATTGCCTACCTAAAAGTAAAGTTTTACCTCTCTCGATTACGAGCAGTTATAAATATTCACTTGTATCGTTTTAACTAACAGGGGGTCTTATTACACCTAACGGTTTAACCGTTTCACCCGTGTAATACATACCTTAATATTAATTTGCACGGTTGCAAGGGAAGCTCCCGGAATAACTTATCGTAACACTCTCGACTAATACATGAAACTGCACTGCTGGTATCACATTCCATGTCTAGTTTTTTATTATGCACCTTAACGTTATTAAAATAGGTTTGCAATTTGAAATACCTAAACGACAAACATCGACATAAATTACTTCATCACTGTCCGCTCCGTCGTCGCTGCTTGTGGTTTGTGTTTCTACCTGATTCACTAAATTGGGACACATACGTTGTAATTGGCCCTGACGATTGCAGACCCTGCATACGTAACGCGCGAACTTGCACGTTGCTTCGTCATGGTTAGCGCCGCACACTCGGCACGACGGCCGCTGTGGCCGAGTTCGCTCAAACCGCCGTTCGCCAGTTGTCGCCACGTCGCTACTGCTTGACACGTCACCGTCGCCGCCGCTGTGCTCGGTCCCTCTGATGTCATGTGTCCCTCTACAACCGCCGCGTCCTTGTCTGCCGCTTCCATACTCATGGCTACCTTGTAAGCTTTTGCAAAGCCTAATCTAGTTTCTGTGAATGACCTTTGTCGAATATTTTCGCTCGCTATTCCACACACCAACTGATCTCTTAAATTTATTTCGAGCCAAATCCCAATCTCTCAAGTTATTGACATTTTTTTGAGAACCGCCACGTACTCGTATAGTTTCACCCTCCTTTTGTTTTCGGTGCCGAAACTTATACCTCTCCGCTAGTTCTCTGGGTCTTGGTTGTAAGTGTGCTCCCATTTCTGACAACTCATCAAATGTCTTTGATTTTGGCTTACTTCGCGTAGGTACATAGGTTAACTAGTAACTCGTTATTTTCAGCTCCCATAACTGTTATTAATGTGGGCACTTGTAAGTTAACCGGAATTTTGTTTACTACAAAATATTGTTCTAGACGTACAGTTTCCAATCGTCTTTGGACACGTTAAATTCTGATATTTTTTCGATTGACATTATGAAGTCGTAACACTAAGAAAAATAAGGTACACACGTAAGGTTCAATACTTGTTCGTCGCCACTGTGATATTGGTTGGGTAGCCTAGAAACACACACGACTCGGTTGCACAGCGTATATTCGCAGACTGGCCTGGCCTACTGACAATCCACACTTACAGATAGAGCTTATTATCTATGAACTAAATAACTACCTACTTAATACAACATACATCACAAATACCAAATTCACTTCAGCACACACCATATCCCAGGCAGATACAACAATCATGCCGATCACGTATCGCGTCATCTTCAGCCTCCGGAGTGGCACTTGCTACCAGCCTGTGTGGAAATAGTGTTTACAAAGTGGGGAACCCCAGTGATAAATTTGTGATAAATTATGTTGTAAAAGTAATCCAAAAATTAGGTTTCCCGAGATTTGAGAGACCGTCAAGCGCTGTATCACGACGCGTTCAGTGTTCCATGGAATTACCCGCTAATTCCCAAAGCACTGACACACCTGAATCGGTCAACAGGAATATTTAATAGTAGTCTCCCGTTGGGAAAAGGTGTTTTGGCGGGCAGACCTAAAAGCCTGAGCGCTCGAAGCGCCGCTCACTGTAACCAATTCACAGAAACATCTAATCGACACGGCGACGGGACAACCACTGCCGAAAGTTTAGCACATACTCCTGAAAGTTTGGAAATGTGGGGCTGGACCGAGGCGATATCAACATGGAACAATGAACAGTTATTATTGCTTAAACATTCTTGGCGAAAATCTACCCTAAAAACTTACGAAGTAGCTTGGAAACGCTGGATGTTATGGGTTAAAAATAAACATGTTGATCCGAAAAATCCTACTGGCTCCCAGTTAGCACAATTTTTATCAGATTTATATTTTATTAATAAATTATCATACAATACTATTCTCTTACATAAGTCTGTAATTTCTACGCTATGTAACTCTGAAGAAACAAATCACTTGACCTCGCACATCCTGGTAAAACATATCCTAAAATCAATCGCTCTGAAAAATCCAAAAAGTACTAAAGCACCTATTAGTTATACTGTCAATTTAAATAATTTATTCCAGACATCGTGTTTTACGGCGATTTTACTATTTCTATGCTCAGGACGACGTATGTAATTAAAACTTGCGATAATTCAATATTGTTGCCTGAATTTGGCTTAAAAACTGATACCCATTACTATAGACAGTCAAATTGGAAATTTCTTTCAAATATATCCAATCAAAATTTAAATCCTATACTTTGGATTGACAAAACTATAGCATTGTTAAACGAAAGACGTAATACTGCAAAATCATTTCATCTCTTTATTACAATCAGACGAGTTGCTAAACCCGTTTCACATACTGTAATGGCAAGCTGGGTAAGTGATTTTTAAAGAAGCTGGTATAACAGCTTTTCCGGGAAGTGTCCGCTCAGCGGTTGCCTCAAAGAGCTGGTTAGAAAATGCTTCAATCGACGACATCCTAGCTCCAGGAAATTGGCGATGAGCAAATATTTCAAAAAAATTTATAGACGTGAAGTATTAGGAACTGATAATTCAAAAAGCGTCACAATTTTTTTTATTTCAATAGATTAAAGAAAACAATAACCTTTCCAATTCTAAATGTTACAAAAGAAGGTTGATTGTATACTATTGATTGAGAATAACTTTGAGACGAATTACTAAATAATTTAATTAATACTGTTGATCTTATTTATCACTTTTTAATTACTTAGTTCATTTGTTTTTCAGTTCAAAGGAAAATATATTATGTTGTTTTTTAAACAGAATTTTATTTGAGATCACATTGGCATTGGGTTACCAAATATTTATAGCCCTACTCCAAACTTGGGGCACCACCAGGCGAAAACAAACAGGCTCTCAATATAAAAGCTTTCAGTTACGGTCAAGTTATTTAATAGCAGCGTCTTACCTGAAATAAAACGCATATTAACATACTTACCTAACTGGAAGCTTTTACTTTAATTTCTGCCTGGTAATATATTTAGCCAATGATTTTAAAATGGCGCTCGATGTCACGAAACCAACATAGCGAGCAGCCGCCAGGTGGCGCCACTTCTAAATACGGACTCAAGGTAGATACGACAGCCGGCACTTGCGACGGAAACGGAAATGCTCTCTCAATATAAAAGCTTCCAGTTAGGTAAGTATTTTAATATGCGTTTTATTTCAGGTAAAACGCTGCTATTACCCAGATTTACCATTTCAAGAAACGTATTCTCTGAGCTCGAAAACACAGTATGTACAACACATAAAATATTAAGACTACAATTCTCTGGCATGATAATTTTATGTGAAAGAATTCGTGTCCGCACCAGTACACATGATGAGATCTATAACGCGTCATAACTAGAGGTCATAAAACGAGCTCTGTTAAAAATCGGTTTTACGATTTTAATGCGGTGAATTAGTTTCTTTGATAATGTTGTCATGTGCACTAAAGCTCACCAAAGTTTCAGGACAGTTAGATAAATATTGTAAAAACAAACAAAAAAAAAAACCATTAATAAAAAATTTGGTATGTAATTATTTTAATTAATGTATAATGGAATAATATACGACTCTGACAAATCTAAAACATAATAAATGATTCAAAATAAAAAGAAAAATGTGTGTAAAACCGATTTACCCATTTTTTCTATTTCGGTAAAACCAGTTTTGTGACCCCTAGTGGTGATAATTTGAAAGGTAGTGCACCTCTCGCACCCCGCGTCCCTACATCAAAAAAAACTGAAAATGAATTCTGCGCATTCAAGGTCATCGCTAAACTTAGGTGCCGGCATGTATACTCTGTTGAGACGTAATGCGTTTAACTCATTGATATTAATGAATGTCGAATTTAAACATCGTTTGACACTAATAGTTTAGTCAGCTAATTAATGGCACAAACTTGCCTAATCCGGTGTTCGATCGCTAGTGTCACGTAGTTTACAGCATATTAATACGGTGAGTGTTGTTATGTTTTTTGAACCCCCCTTAGGACGGCAGAGGAAGAAATGAATTGTTACTTTTTAAAAACTACAAAGACACAAGTCTGCTCGTTCACCGGTAAAAAAACCCCATTCAATGAAGTCCCACAACGCATCTCTAGCGATGTTCAGTTCCGAGATCATTTGCAAGACAACGAGTGATACCCCTGGCGTTACAAGCGTCCATAGGCTACGGTGACCGCTTACTATCAGGCGAACCGTGTGCTTGTTTGCCACCTTAATGATAAAAAAAAAAACTTCAGATCTTATGATCGCCCCCCCCTAAACTTCTGTTCTGGATCCGCCCTTGCGCGGGGGCAATCAGTTTGACATTGCCCATTGTATAAATCAAACAATTACTGAATGATGATTTAAGGCTATAACTAATATAACGCTTAATAACGGATCCATGCGGACGACGCACGGGGTATCCATTTGTTGTATACTTAAGCCTTCTCCAGAATGTAACAAATATTTTTCTAAAAACCGCATGAAAATCGCGAAATAATCCTAACTTAATATATCAAAAATGTAAAACTAAGTTAAATAAGTTTATAGTGGTTGGTGTGCGAGCGACCAGGGGACCTAATTCTCACTTCATCCGAGATAATCTCTTATCTGGGAGCCAATTCTCACGCGGTCGAATTGATCACGAATTCGAAATAAAGGACGAATTTAAACTTTTCTCTAACGAAAATGTAGTTAAGCAATTCTGGTAATGTCGAATCCGACATTTCTCGAACGCAAACCGCTCGAACTGCTTCGAGTGGTCGGGACCGTTCGAGACTACATCTCGCATTCGAATCATGACAAATTTAGTTTAAAATGATTAGGTTCTAAACATTAATTCTACTCCTAGCGTTAACTATATGTTCTAAAATCTAAAGTAAATGTCTAAAATGTAGATCAGAGTAATTAAAAGGGCGAAAAAAAGACTTATATTAGCAAATATGATATTTTTTTACCTTTATTCATTTCATAATACATTATTAGTCTTTTCTCAATTGATTGATTGGCCGATTTTCGTAATTATCAAAGTCGCCCATGACAATAATTTTCTTCTATTTCTATTGATTTCCATCATAACAAACATCACATACACTGTTTGAGGTCCGGCACCGCCATCTTTAGTACTGCGTAGTATTTTGATAATACTAGGTGGTAATTTCATGAAAATATTTAATAAACATAATTACACCGTTGAAAAATAAGAAAAACCTAAAATTCTCAACCAAATAAACAAATAAAACACACAACAAAAACAAACAGAGTTTTTTTTTATTTGTGTCCAAATACGTTCCGTTTAAAGATGAAAGCAATTTCTCGAAATAGGGATTTAGTTCACAAACTTAGTTATACTTATTATTTCCTCATTAATAAATTAATTCGATACTCCCCCCCTCCCACTTCCACTCAAATCAAAACTAATTAGCCATTAACCAATATTACTAATTCCAACTTTTTGATACCACTTTCCGTGCGACATCTCATCTCTACTGCTACCGACCACTCGATGCATGTCGAGCGCTAGCGTGTGACATATGTCCATAAAGAGATTTTCAGAATACGAAAAACTATTTGCAAATGATGTCCCCCATGTTTTTTCAACATACCTAGTTCAAACTAGTCGATCTATAAACTAAAACAGTTACCGCGATTAACAAGCTATGATTAAATCAATTAAACATATCTCGAATTTGAGATTATCTCTATCCGCACGAGAATCAGGCCCCAGGAGGATTCTACACCATGTTCAAAATTTTCATCGAGTATTTCCACCTTTGGTTGCCTGGTTTTGGTAGGGATTTGGATATGTGGGGGTGTGACGCGCAGGTGCATACATGTATGTGTGTATACATATTTGAATATATATGTGTACCTACTTAATGGCTTGGTTCCTGCCTGCATGGCTGGTTGGTAACATGCATACATCCGGGAGTTTCTTGTCACTTCTTCTCCTAACTAGTTGCCGAAGTGATGGTAGTTGAACTGATGTCTATTTGTTGCCAGGCTGTTGTGTGGGAGCTGGGCCACTTTCTGTCTGTCTAAATGTGTGTATGCATATATGTATGTAGGTATATTATGTCCGTGTTGTGTGATGAGTCCGCTCGCGTTCCGAACGAGGCAAGCGGCGGTAGCGTTTAATACATACATACTTAATCATAAATGTGTAGCTGTGTGTATAATTATATTCATGTGTATTTTATTATTTCTTTAATATGTATGTTTATGTAGATATATACCTAAATATGAATATTTATCTCTGTATTTACTACTGATATTTAAATCCTTTCACAAGATTTGGGAATTTTAATGTTTTACATGGTGCCCCCTGTGCAATCTGTAAAACAATAGGCAATTAAAATAACACTTGATTTTTGTTTTTTTTTTTAAATTAAATTATTTACATTGTAAAGCTTGTTTATTGAGTGTTTCAATACAAAATATGTATTTATTCGTTTTCCTTTGTAGTTTCTTAGAGTAACTATTGGGTGCTGGCAATAAAACAGTAATGTTAAATTCACTGGGAAACTTTCACCTCTCCCGTATGGATCTTATCTTAGATAAAAGACGTCTGCGTAGATCGCGGCAAACCACACGATGCCCGATGCTCCGCCGGAGAAGCTATAAACTGGCTTAAAAAATACGGTAGAAACTGGATACCATCAACAAGAGTGTTTGGGACCAAGCTAAAGAGACCGCTGGCGACGATTGGAATACTTTGCACGGACTGTGCACATGTGTAACGCGCCCCGCTTCGTGCCAATCCGACCACTCTCAGTAGACTACGGGACGCGCCGCTACCGTGCAGAGATCTTAGCTAAGTATCTCGAACGCCAGTTCAAGCCAAACTTTGCGTCGCAGGAGTCGAGTTTTCCACGCCAATTGTCCTAGAAGAGGATCCTGTCTTTTTCGGGACAAGTTAGACGTGGCTTCCTTAGAGTCAAACCCAGAAAAGCTCCAGATGCACGTCGCATTACAAATACAGCGCTGCGTCACACGCTTTTTTAAATGGAATAATGCGTACTCACTTACCACATAGTCCTATGTGGTAAGTGAGTACGCATTATGGTATATGGTATGGTATGGTATTATGGTATATAGCAAAAAAAAAAACCGCAAAGCGATGTAGAGTTTAGCCGTTTGGCACACAGGTAGTTTAGGGCAAAATAATAATTTTGAGCCGCAGTTCCTCAAAATATTTCCCTTAGGGGGGGGGTTATGATTAAATCAATTTTTTGCATGAGATTTAAAAATTTTTTTTTCAGAAATCAATCGTGTGGGGTAACAAATGAAAGGGCTTGATGAGCCGGTTCTAAAAATACTTTTTTAATTGCTTTCAGGGGGTTAAAAATGAGAATATAAACCATCATTTAAGGTATATATTAGAGAAAAATACTGAGCCATCTTCTACCTGGACCTGGAGGGCCCAAACTTGGTATTTTTAAAAAATACTGTTTGAATTTTAAGAAAAAAAGTAGCCCAAAGGTAATAGTGTGGTATATTTTTAGAACTGGCTCATCAAGCCCTTTCAAGCCCCCACACGATGGGTTTCTGAAAAAGAATTCTTAAATCGCATACAAAAAATTGATGACATCATAACCCCTAAGGAACTGTGGCTCAAAATTATTGTTTTGCCCTAAAGTACCTGTGTGTCAAACGGCTAAACTCTACATCGATTTGCGGTTTTTGAAAAGCTAAATTGCCGTTGTACACCTGCCACTAACAGGCATGGAAAGTATGTCACGTCATAATGATCTTCAAGGCCAGTAAGAACACTCAACAAGTCGAGGGCTGGTAGAGCCGTAACCTTAAGCAATTTTACTTTTTATTACTTGTTAGTAACAACCTTAAAATAAAACAAGTTTTTTTAAATACGTTTTTATTATACCTTAAAAACTACAAAATTATTTAGTAAAAAATAAATATTTACAAGTATAAAATATAATAAAAAATACGCATTTATTAATTTTTATTCGATTGTAATATTTAGCTGTTCTTTTTTTAAATAATTGAAAATTTGCGTTCATTACTAGGGACCGTTAGGTACTTTTAACCAGGAAAAATATCTTAATAAATTGTTTTATATTCAATCTGATCACGATTTTGTGATTTATAGTAATTAAGTCAATTGACAAATGCAACATTTATAAAAATATACTTACATATAATACATAATATTATGACTAGTTAACTTATTATGGTTCCAATACTTAATTCTAAGGTCGTTCTCTACGGTTTAGGCACCTGGAAGCATTTGTGGAAAACATCATCACAGATATATCACTGTAGTGAATGCAACCCATTACAGATATCATCGTAGTGAACAGAACCCATCACAGATACCTACTCGAATTTATAACTGTAGCAAATCTACCCATCACAGATATTATTATTGTAGTGTCGACTCTTAGATTTGAAAGACTTAGATTAGACACAGAGGTAAATATTTATTTAAATTTGGGATACAACACATTTTAAGATGGGTTTCTATTATTATTGTTAATTAATCTGTTAAATTCACTCAATAAAAGCGTAATATTCAGTCTTAAGCATTTTGCATTAGTTCACTACCGACTATACACCATATCACATACCTAGCATGGTGCGGAGCATTTTATAAATGTTTTTAAAAATAGAACATAATTGTTAATTATTATTACATAAATCATATATAATAAAGAAATGTATATCTTCAAAACGACATACTCATTAACTTCATTGCAGTCACCAGGGGCTGTAATTTAGTAGAAACTCTCGTATCTCCCGCACCATGCTACGTGAAATAATATAGTAGTAGGTTTTTAACAGCTCATCAAGCTGAATGCTGTTTTGATACGGGCCATCTTTTAACAGTAAGAAGTAAGTTGCAGGTAAAAAATTAAAATAGATCAATGACTCCCATTAAAACTACTTGACACTTTTATTTGTTCACACGCATAATAATATTACTTAAAATCGACTTAGGTACGTGTTTATGGCTGAGAATATAGTATGCTACAGTAAGGAACTTTTAAGGTCAAATAATTAATTAATTAATGATAAAACCCATTTGTTTACGAATTTATTCGATTAAATTTAATGGCTTAATTTTATTGATCATAATATGTTATCTGCGTGATAAGATTTGAATTTAAACATTAAGTTTTTTACAGTAGATTTTTTTAAGGATCTTTAAAGCAGTTTCTTATATTAAGGTTAGTACCCATTGAATGACCTCACTACTCTGTTTAAACAGAGCAAAAACGCTATGTATTAATAACTTTATCACGTGAATTAATAACTTAATCACGTGATTCAATAACAAATTGAAATTGAACGACGAATGTAATAAACTTACTTTTTATTACTTTATTAATTGTAAATGTCTAATAACACCGATCAGTTATATGTACAGTAGGCGACACATCAACCTAACTTTGAACCCTAGGCGCAACAGAGCGAAAAAGTCGCGAAAGACAGCTAGTCGTAATTTATTATTTCGTCTCACACTGGCTGCTCTCCTACTTATACTACTGCATCGCGTCGCAACCGTAAATTATGATTGAATATATGTGTGCGTTTGTTATTATTATTGGGTTCAAATTTTTCTTACCAACGATAACAAAGAGGCATGCAAAAGGGTTGATTGAGCTCGGTACTTACGCCGGCTTTTATCCATGATTGTAGTATACGTATATCTATAAACATTTTCGCAGACGCAGTTATGTTCAGTCTCTTTCCTACGATTTATCTATAGCGATACATTTTATTTATAGGTATGTTTTCGGGGGTAGCTCGATGTGTCGCCTACTAAATAGGGCGTCCAAAGCAAAGTTTCATTTAAGTTTAGCCACAACTCATTTGTTTTATAGTGTATCTATTAGCCCGCGTTCAGCACCTGATGACAGTAATAATCTGAATTCCCATTATAGTTTAACCAGTGATGGGAAAATAAAATTGCAATTAACAATTATTATTTTGTTATTTTGTAACTGCACCACTAAAAACTGACTGTAACATATAATTCAATGCCTGAACATTAGGGCAGTAATGCGGTATGTATTTTAATTTGATAATTATATATTAAATGAAAAAAATGTAGTTTAATTAACTGCAATGATTAAAATAACTATCAGTTACTTGATTTATTAAATGTAACAATTCTTCTTTGCACATTTTAATGATAATAAACTGCATAAATCCAACTTTGACTTCAAAAATCAAATTTTGGAAAAGTATAAGTAAATAAATTGTGAAATAGAATATCTGGCCTTCGGTTGTGAAATACCCTGCGTTATTCTTAGTATAAAATGTTACGCGTACAATATTTTTACACTTATTATAATGCTCCTCTTGAAAATATTGTCTAATTTTATTTATCTTAAAAGTTAGGTCTCTGAACATGTTAGTAATATTAAATTGATAAAGACATTGTTGTTTGAGCAAGCTTACACGCTTGTAAAACAGGTTTCATGACATTCCAACACCAACAGTTGGGTCTAGCGCGCATTGCGGAGCGGCGAGTTGCGGTTTGCTAAAATCTGTGAACCACAATGGAGGTGCGCGCACTGCGGTTGATCAACCGATATGCCTTTCTCCAACTATCCTTTTAATAGATTTCGTAACCAACAATTCTTTTTAAATTGTCAAAGGCATTTATGTTCATGCTATAGTACAGAAAAAACTTTTTAGAAACATTCGCAAATCATTATATCTCACATAGAAAAAAACCTTTAATAGGTGTCATTGCAGTCAATGTACCAACCCAATACTGCTTGCATTTTTGTTTTCTTGCCGTTAATATTAAATAAATGCAAATTCGGAGCCCGGTTTCATAGTCCATGCTGTTCGACCTTCCGCTACGAAAGCTGTGATACGAATGTAAATCTTGCGGCTGTTTAGCCGAAGTGCGCGCGGCAAACCATTTCAATTTCGCCGCACCGGTTTTAAAATCGCAACCGCAACGCGCCGCACCACAGTGCGCGCTAGGCCTTAAAAATGATAAAATCAATAATCTTTAATACAAAACAGAAGAAAATCATAACAAGACTTACATTTTATTTACTCTTCAAATATATCTATGATATTGTTCTCTAGTCGCATATACTTAACGACATATTTTTAATTATAAATGGTCACTAAGTAACATAGTAAATATACTTGACATTGTAATTACGTTTTCGGTTTTAACTATTCTAAAAATAGTCAACATTTGTAAGATAAAAGTATACTTCATTGTGGCACTGATCACTAACTAGGACTAGGACATATCAACATTTATACAAGTATTTATATAACATATCAAAGTTTTTGTTCATAAATATTATTAAAATTATTTGTGCATTGGTTTGAGAACATAGAATTTCCAAAATAACATTAGCACCATTAAAAACATTACTTAAAGAAAAATTAAATATGTAATAAGTCATCAGCGGCTCGATTCCGTAAAAAGATTGCTAACAATTCTCGTTTGAAATCCGTATAAATAAGACATACATTGCGCATTTGAAATTACGTATGAAATTCATCGATTGTCGCGAATCCGCAATGTATATGTCACCGTAAAATTGTAAATAACGTTAGGTTATAATCTATCTAGTGAGATAGTATACTATGAAACAAAATGAGGCAGAAATCGCAATGTATAAATCTTTTTGGGTGGGTTAGGTTCAGTTTCTCTTGTGATCACGTAGATGCGGAACGAGCGAAACGAGCGGAGCGATCAAATCAAGTTTCACATAATCTAAAAGATACACTTTATAATAATTTTTGTTCCATAGTATACAATCTTACTAGATAGATTATAATTGAACGGTACTTACAATTTTACGGTGACATCTATATCTTATTTCTATCGAGAATTGTTAGCTACAACTTACTTAATCGAGGCTCAGAACATTTTAAATGAAATCATAGTACTTAAATTAAAAATATTGTACAGTCGAGGTCTCAACCGCTATAAAGCCCGTCACACACGTAACTATAATATACGTACATTTACATGTCACAATATTTGAAGATTCCGTTCCAGCGTCTTACCAGCCAGCGTTCCACTGCAAGGACTCAAGGAACGGGCCACATAGTAGAAGAACTGTCGATGAGAGGGTGCTGTAGTGCGATAAATGATACCCCGCCCGCCGAAGACGACAGACGACACAAGAAGCACCGCGACTCCGCAAGTAACATAATATAGATATATTTTCGAATACACTTAATACTGATACTCTCCACCGCACTTGTTTTATTCTATGTGTGTGCGTGTTAGCAGTCTGCACTGTATTTTACAAATATCTATATTATATTACGCGCGGAGTCGCGGTGCGTCTTGTGTCGTCTGTCGTCTTCGGCGGGCGGGGTATCATTTATCGCATCGGCGAGCTCGGCAAGACTGGTGATGTATGCAGCGGGCAGCGTGTCGGCGGTGAGCAGCCTTGGAAGGCCTTTCCATTGAAGGATGCCACAATATTTGAAGATTATTATAAAAATATATCCTTATATGTTTTGCTGTAATTTATAGTAACTAATACATATTTGTTAAAGTCTGTTTGTTATTGCATAACGTCGCTACCGATATAATGCATGTTCTATGCGACCTGTAACATGGCCGTTTTAGAGTTGGTCTACTCTATAGAGCGGCCGAGAGTGGCCGTACTGCATTTATTACTATTATTTATACTATGGCCTGACGAAGCGACGTAGACTCCGACTGTACTTATATGTACGTAACATTATAATAACATGTAAATATAAATTAGCACCAATTACCTAACAAGAAAACACAAGACTATTTCGCGAATTACACTTGTTTGCATATTTTTTCGTACCTGCTTAATAACTTAAGTACGGAACCGTAATGATGCTCGCACATGGCACAAATGAGATTATCGGCATAGCACAAGTATAACGCAGTAAAAGGTTTAATGTAAATAATTAAATATTATCGAAAAATTAATAAACGTACCTATAAATGTAATAAAAATTAGTAAAACCTGCTTTGTAAACGGAAATAATTGCATATAGTTTTGTAATACTTTAATTTTCGACCCAAATTAGGGCAGATTAATAAGTTCGACTTCAACTAACGCACCGCGCTCACAATGTCAAACCTCAGCAACTAGCAAATCGTGAGTAAGAACGCTGCGTAGTTAATGATTTTTTTACAATTACTAATTAAGAATGAGATTCTAAAAAAAATAGTCGCAATGTTTTTTCAATAAATATCGCAATAATTGTGTCTTAAAGTCATGATTTCTAAACTAGCTTCTGCCAGCGGCTGCGCCCGCCCTTACAGCAACTCCTCAATTATTTGTGAACGAAACCATAGCGCGATCTAATTCGACGCCAGCGCCATCTAGTTAGCAAATAGGAAACTTTTTTATATGTTGAAAAATTATAACACATCTAAGTTATGACTACACGATTTTTTAACAAAAAATAAATGGCTATGTGTGATTAGAAAAAATCTAGCTAGTTCCACATCTCACTTAAGTTTATATTCGACAGAAGTAAGTCAAATATGCGTCGTAAGATTACACGTTGTTACAGAATGCCTTGAAGAAATAAAGGTTCACTGCTCGTTCCCCGTAGGTGATAGCGTGATAATATGTAGCCTATATGTTGACCCGACTTTTTAATAATATTCGTGCCAAATTTGAAGTAAATCCATGCAGTACTTTTTGAGTTTATCCCGGACATACATACAGACAAACTGACAAAAATTCTAAAAACTATATTTTTGGCTTCGGTATCGATTGTAGATCAGACCCCAAGTATTCTTTTAAAAAAATATTCAATGTACAGTTTTGACTTTCCTACCATTTTATTTTATGTATAGATACTCATTAGGTTTGTTTATTACATTATCACGCGCTGCGTTACAGAGCGCTAAACCATTAGGCGCTGGGCAGACGACGCGGCGACGGTCATATAATTACCGCGGAGCCATGAAGACCGCGTCTGTACGTTGATGCCAGCGGTTGCCCGCGGGCACTAGCGCCGTGAACTAGCGGTTTATCCTCTGTGTGCGTTGCTGTAAAGGATTCCATAGGTTCTATTTTTTGTGAGAAACTTAACCCCGCCGTCTGCCGAGCGCCTAAATGACAACTTACATCAAGCCGCTTATATTCATTTCGAAACATATATAAAAATGAACGGAGAGTCAGCTTGTTTCGGCGCCAGATACCCACGCTAATATTATAAACCGATGCATATAACATTTCTTACTATTGAGCACATTAGTGTATACTCGTACTAGTCCGCGCAATGTGAATCAAGCTACAATAATAAAAAATACAAAATTAAACTTAAGCCTAACTATATCAGGTTATATCTATGAAAATGCAGTTATTAAATTCATAAAAGTATAAAAATGTTGAACTAGGAAACTTCATCTTGGCTTATTTATCACTTTTAACAAATTCTGGATTGTAGGGCGGGTTTTTTGCTTCGATTATTGGACTTTCTGTAACAGAAGGAATGTAGCTATTAAGAAAAATAGACTAATGATAAATAATACATATATATCATCATAACATTGGTCCCCGAAGGCAGTCAACGATATTATATTTAGTAGAGGTAGGGAACAGCGAGTACTCGCTCGAATGAGCCGTCTGAACTGGGACATTTAAGCAGTATTCAATATCACGGTACCACTAACTTTAAGTAGTGTTGTTTTCCATACGCTGAGTAAGGTTTGCCAGAGCTCATAAGAATGCGCTGAACGGACAGAAGGGACCCGGCAGCGGCGGCGGCGGTCCGTGACGCTGCCATCGCCCGACGTAGACGTGGTAGTCAGGGAGGGGAGGGTTATTTTTTGAAGCCATTTAGGTTTTTCTGTTAATTAAATAAGAGCGTTGGCACGTTCCTAAACGTTAATAAGCCTACAATCATAAGGTGTGCACTGTAATGATACATTACTGGCAAGGCCGTTATAGTAAGCCTTTGCTAAATGAGTAGGGTTTGAAGGTCAAACCGAAGGTTCCTTACGGCCGAGACTTGTATGTAGCTTTACTCAAAAACGCAGGTAATAGAAAACAGAGTTTTGACAGAACTCTTGAAAATCGCGAAACAGACATTTTATCACAGAACTACTTAAATTGAAAATGAACAGTTAAAAAACTTATGATATATTGCCTTTATTTTTTATTTTTTTAAGCCAGCGCCGCAGCAGCAGCGGCTGTGGTAGCACGGTTGGTCTCGTCTCGTCACTGCGAGTTCGATAATTGAGAATGAAGAATTATTCTGTACTTCAAGATTGGACCAATGAGGGTAGTGAAGTTTGTTTATTACAATTAGATAGATTTTTAAAGGGGAGTAATAAGCCCTAGCAATCGAGAATCGATGTCCTTTTTTCGATTGTAATTTAAACTTTTCGTAGCGTTTCTGAGTAAAACTATTTTTCTAGGTTGAGTTGGATGCAAAAATTTCAAAACTGCATTGAAAAATTCTTCATGACGACATATGGGACGACACGAGTGTACTAGCTACTCACTCTCATCTCCGTCGGGCGTGGATGGCTCCGGCGCGGTAGCTGTAGCAAACGGACTTCCTGCTACCTATTGACAAAACACACGAACACCCTTTAACCGACTTCGCTTTAGACAACGCTTAAAGTTTAAAGGCAATAAATATTGATTGATCAATGTGCTTGACATCGTGTAATGATTTAAGTGCATTAACATGCTTACACAGCTTTCTGTATTTCCCTTTGAAGTTAGAGTTCCATGAAATTAAAAATTTATAAAGATCACTTATAATGATTTTTCAGATTCTTCTTAATTTTTATTCGCCGACAACCCTCACAATAGGTTACACGAAAAAAAATTATTTTATATCTCAGTTCGAACCGATATTGGTATAAAAAATGATTACATAAGACAACTGCTTGTAAAGTTTCTTTAGAATCGGTGCAAAGATAAGGCCATGTGCACTGACCCTCACCGAAGTTATATCGCAGTTACATAAATAGTTTAGAAAAAAAACAAATAAAACATGAAGAAAACATGTGTAACATAATTAATAGAATAAATTCGGTTTTGAAAAATCTGAAACATAATAAATGAAACAAAAAAAAATTTTTTTGTGAACCCAGTTGTTCCAATCCCGTGAAACTAGTTTGTGCTAAAATACTAGAGACACAACAATAATACTTATAAGCTTTTTTGTAGGATATTTAATAAGCTATAGTTTTTATTTACACTGGACAGCAAATAATTCGAGCCACACGCTACCTTAGAACTATGATTAGATTTTCTCAAAAAGTATAAAACTTACAACTATCAAAGTTGTACTTACAGAAAGTACGTTTCATTTGGATTGAAATGACCACAAATTTATTCTCAAGTACTGTCAATTCACATTGTACGCAAGCAACAAACACAATACCAAAGATTTGCTCTGTTTTGACTAGAGTTAGCGATTAGCGTTCTTTTTCTTACAATGAGGATAGTCGGATATTTTTTATAATTTCTTTAGTTGTCATCCATCATTTGCTTCATACACGTGTATTTTTGCTACTTTTTCCGGTTGGTAATGGATACGACACCAAAGAAGCGGTTCAAGCTGTAACACTACTTCAAGCAGGCGTTTCGTAACGTGAGGTCGCTCGGAGACTTTGAATCAGCAGATCTTCGGTACAACGGGTTTACAGACGATACCTAGGGACTGGAGCATTTGATCGCCTACCAGGCACGGGCAGACCTAGGGCTACATCAGCAGCAGATGATCTTTATATCCAACTTACTGTTTTGCGAAATCGCCGCCTTAATGCAGTTCAAGTACAACGATGTCTGCGTGACGGACGCCAAGTGGTCATAAGTTCAGATACCGTCAGAAGGAGAATCGCTGAACGAAACCTGACTCCAAAAAAAGCTGCAACAGGCCCAAAATTAACGATAGCCCACCGTCGAGCACGACTTGAATTTTCTCGAGTGCATAGGGATTTGACGTTAGAGCAGTGGGGTAATGTACTTTTCACCAGATAGACCAGGGTGAGTCTACATGGAAGTGATCGACGTCAGAGAATATATCGCCGCCCTGGAGAACGTTATTCTCAGTGCCGCATCGAGGAAACTGTTGCTAATGGAGGGGGATCTATAATGGTCTGGGGCGGCATCTCGTTAACCGCACATACAGCGTTAGTTTTCATCGAACCGACGGGCCGTACACGTAGATTAACTAGATGATGTGGTACCTTACGCAGGATATATAGGGCAGGATATGCAATTGATGCATGATAATGCACGACCTCATGTTGCACATGTGGTGACCCAGTAACTACGCGACGTCGGCATTCGCACGATGGACTGGCCAGCTCGAAGCCCGGAGTTAAATCCGATAGAATACTTATGGGATGAGCTGAAACGTCAGGTTCGAGCCCGGGAACCTGCTCCAACAAGCCTTCACGAGCTGCGAATTGTAATTGTAGAGGATAGGAATGCAATTCCTCAAGATTTTATCATCAGGCTCGTGAGGTCTATGCATACCAGGATGCTGGCAGTTATCCGAGCAAGGAGAGGGAATACTCAATACTGATCAAATTTTTTTTTCAATTTTTTCTTGTGTTAATTTTTTGTTTCATTTTGTGGTTACTAACGATTAATACGACTGGAAAACGACTCTTCATTGAAAATGCTCAATAAACACTTAATAAGTTGATTATACCCAATAAGTTTCCAATCATTTCAATCAACATAAAACGTACTTTCTGTAAGTATAACTTTGATAGTTGTAAGTTTCATACTTTTTGAGAAAATCGAATTAGAGTTCCAAGGTAGCGGGTGGCTCGATTTATTTGCTGTCCTGTGTATGTTTTTTTTTCCGTATGAGCAATAATTAGCGAGATATAAGCAAAAGTCTACAAAAGGGTACCTTTTCTCCAAGATGGCGGCGCGAGCGCAACAGCTATCGATGGGGACTTGTAGTATGTTCAACGGGGGGTCTTAATGAACACGTAGACCAAAATTCAAAACTCTACCAACTAATGTTTTTTTAAGCCTAAAAAAGTATCTTATTTGACTGTAGGTACTGATTGGCTACTGCACTGTCAAGATTGGTATCAGGAAGCTAAGTGACTCACATGTCAATTTATGAAAAGTTGTGGTGGTCTTTAAGTCTTTGACGTGAAGCATCCGGTAGTTACATGTACGCACAGTACTAGAAGTCAAGTGTGCATGTGTGGATGATAAATGACAATTAAGATGTTATCTTAGTACTGTAGTTATAGCTTACCGAAGTCGGATAAGGCACATTGGCTCCTGCAGGTAACAAAGGCATTGCGGGACTTTTTTCTTTGCTGTCTTCCTGTCTGATGCCCAACGCTGGGGAAATCAGCTTGTTACGGGAATGAACATCACCCGGGTAAGGCATTTGTTCTTTACCTGAATATGGCGTGGGTAGCCCACCAGGGTAAGGAGAGCTCATTGCTTGGTTCGGGCCGGCAGGGTATGGGGAATTTCCAGGGTAAGGTGGATTAGCAGGATACGGTGATGGATTTTGTGGATACGGGGAAGGTACAGATGGATTTACGCCAGGGTAAGGGGGAATTACTGTGTTAGGCGGGTAGGGTGAATTACCAGGGTGAGGACTGTTTCCAGGAGGATATGGGGAGTTTCCTGGGTATGGAGGATTTGCAGGATTAGGAGAATTAGAATGTTGAGAAGGATAAGCAGAATTGACCGGAGGATTTCCGCCAGGATAAGGAGGATTGACAGGAGGATTTCCGCCAGGGTAAGGAGAATTGCTTGGGTAGACATTCGGACCAGGGTAGGGAGAAGTAACATGAATAGATTGGTTTCCAGGATAAGGGTACCCCCCAGTTGGTAAGGGCTGGTTTGTGACTGGGTAACTAGGGTACTGTGCATTCAAGTTAGGGACATTTTGGTGAGTTTCAGGAACAGGCATTGGTTGTTGAGGCATTTGATCTTGCAATGGGTTCCGTACGTTATCCTGGAAGCCGACGAGTGGGATGGTTCCGATGATAATTTTTTCGGTTTCTTCAGAATTGTCGTGACAGCCTTCAGGCTCAATTGTGACCTGATAAATGATGAACTACGGCTTAAAATTATTGAGTATAAAATGAGAAACTGTATTTTTATACAGTACTTTCTTTGTATATTAATTGCGATGAAACTTTAGTCATTTTTTTAACAATCTTCGCCAAAGTCACTCACAAAGATTCTTCGGGAGTATGGTCCCATACACATGAAATATCTTAGAACTTATGTGAGTTACTGCTGATTTTTCTAATTAATTAATTTGGGTGAAATGCCGACTACTTCTACTCAAATCAGATTTTACTAATAAGACTAGAAATCAGAAAACTAATAATCAAAGTCTACGCAATTAAACTAGGTAATTAATTGTGTGTCTTGTTAACCTTGAACTCATAGTCAATGTCGATGAACCGGCAAGAGAGCAGATTGTAGGCATCAATGGCGGGTATTTCGAAATCTGCCGTCCAGTTGCGAGTAGTGTTGCCTCCTATTGGCCCTTTCTTTAATTCTGCTATCTTGTCATCTTCGTCCCTGGTATCCCCGTCTGATGCGCGAAAGGTTATGATCTGGTTTAAAAAAAAAACAAGTAATAATTAATTGAGCTACAAACATTTATATGCATGGATTTATAGGATATTATAATTATCATTCATTGTTTTTTAACATCATCATCGCGGTATTAGTTACCAGTCATCCACCGCTAGACATAGAACTCCTCCTTAAATTTCCAAAATGAACAGGTCAGTGCCGTTTGCACACAACGATTACCACCTAGTGAGTCCACCTAGTGAGTGGCCGTCCTACTCTGCGCAATTTAAGTCGCAGTCTCCACTCTAGAACCTTGTCATTAGGCAAGTACCAGAAGGAAATATCCTTACCATTCACCAGTTCTTCGAGCTTTGTGGCCTGCCTATTGCCACTTCAGATTCCTCAAAATAGTATTTTGACCATAATTATCATATAAGCCACAACACATCCAGTACTGGCAGATGTCATCGTCATTGGGTTTTCAGAATTGAAGTGTCTACGTCCAGTGACTGCCTGCACTCTATATAGTGCGAGGCTGAATCACACTGGGTTTTCAGAGCCGCAGAACTTACTTTTGCTGTCAATTATCTGTTCTACAAGAAATGTACCTTGCTCATTTCCACTTCAGTTTACAAAACCTTTGAGTCCGTCATTCAAGTTCTGCTTACATAATTTCTAATTACGAATCTTATCAAAAACCTCTAAATAACTCTTTCCATAACTCAGTGAGCAAATTTGAGCTGTAGGGTAACAGTTATAGACACACATCGATATTCTTGAAACCAACTTAAAATCAGAAGATCCTACAATTATTGAGAGATACGCAAGTTGGTATTATCAATATGCTTTCTTCTCGATAGCTTTATAAAATACTTAGGCTATAGTAATTCAAAAGTATTTTGACTCAAACTGTGATAAAGCAGTGTTTTTAAAAGTGTTTCTCACCTTTTTTATACAAAACTTGATTTTTTCGATTTCCACATTACTGTTGTTGGTGCATGCAACCTCTATGGGTATAACCTGTCCCGGACAGTACCCACCCACGGGCAACTTTACGATGGTCTCCACGGAACCCGAGCTTACGCACCAACAGCAATATGACTCATGCATTTCAAATTGTATGGGTTCCTATAACAACATAAAAGTATTTTATCCTATTACAATAATTTGAAATAAAGTTTTTATCTTTGTTTCCTTATTACTAAAATATTAGTTGGTTTAATAATGAATGAATGATGTTTAAAAAAAAAACCTTAAAAACAGCAACAAAGAAAATTATACATTATTGACATAATATTGCAAGGAAAAAAATAGCCAATTAAACTTAATTCAATGCTATCTGTATTTTTTTGGTATTTTCTATTGAGACTTAATTTTATCCAAACTACATAAGCAGAGCTAGGTAGACCATTAAAATGATGACCTGTCATTTTATACCAACTTTGCAACGAATAAAATGAAGGGAATTAAAAAACTTACCCTACAATAAGGATCCATATTCAAATCATAAGGTGCTATAACTCTAATGCTAACTCTCTTCTCTTGGTCTAATTTAAATTGTCGGTCTACCACCACTTTGAACTCATACCGGATGTGGCCATATGTGCCCTCGAATGAGGATGGGCAGTTGAATGGGATTTGGCATTGAAAGGGGAACTCGTGTCTGCCAGCGTTTATGTGATGTTCACCTGTTGGACACAGTCATTTTGACAGTTGAAACTTACTGTTTATCTAGCAAATTTAGATCTAAATCTTCCAAATTTTAGCACTGAAATCATAACAGTCTTTTGATATGTTTGGGCTAAGCCTTTAGGCATTTTTTGTTGTTTAGGAGCACTGTTCCCGTTCCTTCTACTTTTTAATGTGAATTGACGGTGGTATACAAGGATTTTCATCTAACAACCACTACTTCCAACACACAACAGTAGGGAGAGCCTTTGAAGTGACTAAGATGAATATGTTTAATTGACCACCTAATAACTTTTCTTTTATAATCATTGTCACGGTAATAAGAAGCGTATTGCATCGCAAACCTGCTGCCTGCCAAATTCTGATAAAGGATACACCACGACGGTCGCGAAGGGAGTGAGTTTCCTACAGTCCCTTTTTTATGTACCCAGTGCTCTTAATTTTTTTTTGTTAACTGCTAGAATTTAAAATTTAATATTGATAGTACCCCACTGTTTAAATATTTTTCTACCCTTTATTGCGGTCCTTACGAACCAGATCCAATCATGTGGAAAGGTCCCATCGCAAAATTATTTTGTCTTTAATTCGAAAAATTGATAAAACTAATACTTAAGTAACCTTTTTCTGCTCATTGGTCAATCTGCCTGGAAGGCGACCCATGTGCTTACTAATCCGTGGTCTCCACTTTAAGACTTGTTTTACACAACCGACAACAGTTCAGCGAAAAATATGACCTGCCCATTGCCACTTTAGTTTGCTTTTTCTGTGGGATATGTGGGACTTGACTGGATCAGGCCAACTGTCAGTGTGCACGTTTCTGCCCCATAGGTTATGACCGGCAAGACGCATTGAATAAAGTATCGACGTATACGCGACGTAAAGACCTGACGCAACTTTCAAAATGCTGCCCTGATAAACAGCTTCTAAAGCGTCATTACCGACGACCTCTGGTCTCAAGTCAAAGTAAGTATTACCTTTGTCGTGTCTACGTTCATCTTGAGACCCACTCGTCTGGAAGAACAGTTGAGGCTGTTCAGTGTTTATTTTACAACCTACAGGGATTCAACAATTACTACGACGTCATCCGCGAATCAAAGGTGGACAAGTGGCAAATAAACTCGCCATTTACAGAGATGCCGCGTTATTTTTTTGTTCAGCATCTTAAAGACATCCTTCAGGGCGGTTGTAAACAGTTCCGGGGTTATAACATCTCCCTGTCGTACTCATCTACGCAACTCGATGGTTTCGTCTGGTGGTTATGTAGCGGTGTCATACAGACATCTCGGAACCTCGATACATCGCTAACCGATTTGGCATACCGAATACCGATTATGAAATTAACATTCAAGACATGACATAAGTAAACCTTTTAGCTTGCGCGGGCTTAGAGTTTAAATGCACGTACACAAGGAGCTATTATTGAGAAGTCTGGACATAGCGAAGGCGATCAATCGGGTCTGGAACCGGGGTCTTCTAGCGAAGTAGCAAAGAATCTTACGGAGTGCCTAAGAGTTTGTGCAAATCGGTGGATAGCTTTTTGTCCGACAGACGCATAAGAGCCGTATTCGACGGAAGTTGCTCTGATAGCATGGACATTCATTCCGGTGTCTCGCAAGGCTCTGTGCTGTCTCCTACGCTGTTTCTGCTGCATATCAATGACATGTTGGACATCTACAACATACATTGCTATGCAAATGACCGCACTGGAGACGCTTATTACACGGGCTGTGCAAACATCCCTCGCTCCGATGTGGAAGAAAAGCGCGAAGGAAAAAAAGGTACTCATATCGAGACCAGTCTGCACAAGGTCTCTGACTGGAAACGGGAAAACTTGGTCCGATTCAACCCTACAAAGACAGAGACAACAACAAGACAAGTCTGCGCTTTCACCGCTTAGAAAACCCCATTCACTGTGGTCCCGCAATTCCAGACCACTCCCCTCTCCATCTCCAAGAGCATTAGGATCCTCGGTGTTGACATCTCCAGCGATGTTCAGTTCCGAGATTATTTGCAAGACAAGGTGAAGCTGGTGTCCAAAAAACTTGGTGTACTCAATAGGGCGAAGCAGTATTTCACCTCGGGCAAAGCTGCTGCTTTACAAGTCGCAAGTCCGGCCCCATTTAGAGTACTGGTGCCATCTTTGTTCAACCTTTTGACTCGGTTCAACGACGGGCTGTGAAAATCGTCGACGATCTCAAACTCACAAGCCGTATCGAACCCTTAAGTCTGAGGAGAGACTTATTTGCCTCCCTGAGTTTGTTCTACCGCTTGTATAATAGGAAATGATGCCCACGGCTACTTTCTACCATCGCACCGTCCGCCATCGGCAGGGAATTCATTTTTATTTCAGAGAAATTTCCTTCCGCGAACGCTAAGGTTGTGGAATGAGCTCCCTGTCAAGGTTTTCCCTATATAAGGACTACAGTATAAAAAAACACTGCCTCCAACACAATAGTGTATAATAACTAAGGTGGTTTTATAAATGTCCCAGAAGTTGTAATTTATGGTAAAAAGCGGTTCAGGGACAGAATTATATTCCCCCTTTGCCAATTATAGACAAACTAAGTCAGGATTGGACACGCAAACAATCATTTCTTTTAATGGACTACTCGTAATTATGCCTTTGAACTAAGTTCTTATTTATGAAAAAATTAATTCAATGTGTTTGTTGAACACATATCAAAACTATTAGATTCCATTAAATATTTACATTAACTTTTTACAACATTTTAACACTAATATATGTATTTACTATCCTTCAAATGTGTTGAAAACAGTCATATGCCGCTCGTAAGCTTTGCTTAATACACACTTGGCTAAATTACACTCTCTGCTTCGGCTCGGTCTGCAAACTACAACCTGGTCTGTAGTGAGCAGCCTAAATCACCTTCACCTACTATCATAATGCACTATATTAGTTAATTTATGCAGTACAAAGCACAATTTGCATTTTACTATATACCTTATTTCATTGCTATGTACTATCCTTTGCTGTGAAATACCGCCATACTTAGTTGGACCAATCCTTTAGGTATTTTTTTGTTCTTTAAGAGTACTATTCCCTTACCTTTGATTCATCCCCCCGACCGACCTCGGCGTGGTCGTAAAACTATAGTTAGGCGGCCTCGGTACGTACTAACGGCCCCAGATGACGATCTGATTGTCCGGATAGCGAGATTAGTCTCTACGACCTCCCCTAATAGGGCATCCCCCCTAACACGACGCCGACGTCCCCAGGTTCGTCGGCGCCCGCAAGGATACACGAGGTATCAAAGAGTGCCCCTGCGAGAAGCGCCCCTACTCAATCGCAACCGCACCCGGTTAACGGGAAACTCCCCTCCCGGCGGTGACTCACCTTCGGGTTCGAGGCTCACGCCGGTTGAAGGGACGCCGCCGTGAGCGACAACCCAAGCCGAGGCCTCCCCCCGCGGGGAGCCCTTGAGCGTTGGGCGCTATATAGGCTGAGGCTTTTTCAAAGTTTCGCCCCAAAAAGCCCGGTGAAGCAGTAATGGCTGCAACAGCCATTGTCAGTTCAGAAAGAAAAAACCTTTGATCATTCTTCGCTCCAAAATAAAATAATTAAGACTTTGATGTGTATTGACTTGTATACAAAAAGTAGGTAATACAAAAATACACTAACTACATATATGGATAATCACTTTTTAACCATTTCTTCCAACATGCAACGGTAATCTTGTCAAGTGACATAGATAAAAAGAGAGACACTAATGAGTGCCCCTATACATATGTTTAATTAATAACTTAATGACTTCTTTATAAAGAAATATGTGTTAGTGATAACAAGTTAATTATCTCTGGGAGTGGACACCTTAAAACTGGGGTCTGCCAAATCCTAATAATCTTCTTTTACATATGAAGAACTATCTAACAGTAATAACAAGCCCATCATCCCTGAAAGTGGATTGAGATACCTCAAACCTGGTGCCTGCCAGTCCTGATAGATCTTCTTTATATATGAAGAAATATGTGTCTGTATGTGATAACAAGCTTATCATCTCAGGAAGTGGATTGAAATACTTCAAAACTGGTGCCTGCCAACTCCTAATAGATCTTCTTTTACATATGAAGAACTTGTGTCAGTTATAAGGGAGGTAAGGAGAAAATTACTAAGGAGAGGCTATTTAGAAGCCTAAGGTTGAAGGCTTTAATGGCACTCACAATGTTTTTCATCACATTTGGAAGTAAATAAATTAAAGATGAAAAAATAAATATACTCACCTAAACCCAATTGAAATGGCAGGAATAGAAGTAAAGAATAAAACACCATCGCTAAGATAGATATATAGACACTTTATGAATTAAAAAGTTTTGAAAGAAGTTAAAACTTGTAAACACTTGCTTGGGGTGTAGTTCATATTTTGAACACACAGCTTTAATACATACTTGTTAGAATAGGTCTTAACAACCGCCTTACTAGCATGTTATGACACTGTTTGCAACTTAATGTGATGAAAAATATTTTGCTCCTTGTATTATGAATGAGTAAAAATAGAATAAATGACTGTGACATACAAAAGACATGGTGAAACTATATGAATTTCTTGTTTGACTACAGCACCTATTGAAGTGAGCTATGATCACTTCCAACAATAAATAATGTAAGTTTTCGTATAAAAAGTATTGACAGTAAAAATCTCACCTGATTCTCCACCAACAAGGTACACTTTGCGTTCTAAGTAAACCTCATGAGCTCCGTGTGTCTCAGTATATGTCACATCTCTATCATTTTCTCTTCTAGTGTGGGTAGTAGTCCACTCCACTTCACAGTAGCCCTTCATTTTTACGTATATGCCTGAAATGTTATATAACCATTGGAAATAAAGCTAGTATTAAATTAATTCTAGTTTAAGGGTTAAAATACATAAAAGTTTTAAAACACCTGTAACAACAATTTTTCTTTATAAATAGTTAGTGGAGGTACCATACACCATAGAACCTTAAAATTGGGTTTCCAAACCACTTATTTGGCGAAGAAGTTTTATTTTGCTAATAACTCTTTTATAGTTAAGGAAAGCTATCAAACACATTTCTGTCTGTTAGAAGCCTAAAATTTTCACAGAATATGTGGCAGATGGCATACCTAACAAATAATAAAAAGTTCCAAAAGTAAAAATTTATGGGTGCTTGTTTTTTCTCTCTTATAGTAATATAACTAATATAACAGTAAAACATACAAGCTTCAAATTTGCAGTGATTATAGTTTGAGCTATAAAGTATAACAACAGATTATAAAAACAAAAACCAGGTATGTGTGATGGATTTGCGGCATTTACTTTGCTCAAAAAAAAATTTTATTGCTGAAACACTACCACTTAGTGTAAATAAAAAAAAAAAATGCATTTCAAACAAGAAAAAATGTACTTTTAATTGAGATTTTGTTGTATTCCAAGTATATATTTTTAAGTATATAAAAAATACCACAAATGTTATAATTGTAACCATATTTTTTTTGCAATCTTGTGATATTTACAGGCTAATGATAAATTTAACTTATTACTGTTTTATATATAAAATAAGATAAAATTTGTAGTGAGGTAATAAGATCAAAATCTAAAGTGACTGACATACTTGCCCAAATTGATTAACAAAAATAAAGCCACTTACTAAGATGTAGTTTAGATAAGTAGAGCAAACCCCATGGTGATGGAAAAAGAAAGAGGGGATCCCAACTAAAACAATGGGAGGGTTATGTCCACTCACTGGAGTGTACAATAGAGATTGTAAGCCAAAAGGTAACACATGAGACATATAAGGAGTGTTTCGTCTGCGTACTTTGTAGCAGCATTGTTACTGATTTACGTTTATTAGCTTACGGTAGCAAAATATAATGTTGTCTTTTAGCATTTCATTTAAGCAGTATTGCTACTAAATATCACTACCAAAATCCCATATTGAGAGGTAGGTATTTTGCGCTACTTTTAGATAGCTTTCAAATGTAGAACCCTTTGAGAAAAATAATCATGACCTTATTTTATTTTTCATAACCTCTATATCTTCCTACAAACAGTGATTAAATCAAAATTTTCCAATTAATTAAAACAATAAATTTTAACAATTATAGTTGCACTGGAATTATCAGCTGTGTTGAAACAGAGTGAATAGTTGACGCTAAACTGAAGGACAAGGATAAGCCTAGTGTGTGATTTAGTATAACTGATTTAATACTTTGTAAATTCTCTTTTTTTCTGAGTTTTTTTTATTTTATTACACTCAGTTATAATTTTAAAACTTTTGGTGACCAGGTCAAGAATTTCTCCAACACTACTTCAGATTTATTACCTACCTTCAATTAGAGGAGTAAAGTGATTATGACTATGTATATTATCAAAGTTATTCCGAACCAGTAGTAATGTCTATAAAATTAATAATTGAACTGACGATTGGAAAGTGTTGTTTAAAAGTCTTCTTGAACCTTTGTTTTCAATAAACAAGTGTGTTTTACAGGTGTGTTCCAAATTCCAACGCTGAAGTAAAAAAACTAGTTTTGGGTTTCCTGGGGTAGAGTTATTATCCTACTCAAGTTGAATTCTTTACACTTCCAAAGAAAAGGTTGAAATTCACTCCTATCGGTGCACAAATTAACTGTCAAACGTTCACGTTCAACATTAACGTTGCAAAAGGGGTTGATTTTTCAACTTTACCGGGTGATAATTACTCGGCAGGTTTAGCAACATAGACTAATAAAGCCCAGGCAACTACTTGACCGACTCCTAAATCTAGGCGGGCAGCGACCACGCCTGGACCTAAAGCTAAATTACTAGTCATTAACCTTTTGCTGCCGGTACTCACCCCGAAACGTTTTAACTTTATCTTGATTAAATACCAATTTTCCATGGACCATTTGACCGGCATAATATGTTCCATTGGCGCTATCTAAAATTATTTGTCCTTCATCAAATCCCATTTTTGCACTAACTCAAATGTATGGCCTAGGTCCTATTTTTTACTAAGGTACTATTTTTATTCTATAGCAGTATAATATTATTCTACTCTTTGGCAGTATAGCACACAGATAGTATATGTCCAGGGAGTATAGCACGTAGTTATAGTTCCTTTCTTCCTTCTTCGATATGGAGACCAGATTTCGCATTATAGCATATCATTTCTCCAGAGTCATGTCTAAATATAGTCACGTGCTTATATCTAAGTTTGGCGAAGCCCCATATACAAGTTTTATCTTATAGGGCGGGAGATTTGGTGTGCATCCTTCAGAATTTGCGCGTCATGTCCTGCTTATTTCTTCTTAATTCTTCTTATTTATGAGCCTTCGCTGCACAATTTTTAACACGTTTCCGTTAAACACTGCTAAAATATATACATCGAAGCATGCTAAGTGAATTTAGAAAAATTATACAGAAAAAAAACACCACTCTTTCTTAAGATGCGCGCTAAAAACCTACGTATACTTAAGCAGGTAAGCAGCACGCACAGATAATATACAGTGTTGACAGATGCTTGTCTTAAAAATACAGTGTTTTCACTTCTTAAATACAGTTATAAAAAAAATACCTGAAAATACAGTGTTTTAAAAACCTTTTTTTCTCACAATCACCAACATCCAGGCCTATAGCTATATATATATTATATACAAAGTCGCATGCAGGACAACGGCGCGCCGGGTCAGCGCCATCTGCCGGGATGATTTGTGAATCTAAACCATCCAGGGCGCCACCCAAACGCTGTATGCGTTCAAATCGGTGAAATCGGTCAAATCAAATCAAAAAAATCATTCAAATCGGTGCAGCCGTTTATGCCACTGTACTCCTCCAAAACGGTTGGACCGATTTGAATGAATGGCCCGGCAGATGGCGCTGCAGTCAATATTATGCAGGACAACGTCTGCCCGGTCAGCTAGTTAACATTAAAATAACAGGCAAAATCTGTATTGTCTCGTCGTGAAATCCATGATTGGAGCCAGATTCTTTTTTTTTTGCTCTTTATTTTTTTTTTGATACAGTGAAAATCTTTGGGATGGCAGGTAAAGCTTGTGTCTGTAACGAGTTGGCCTTTGATTGATTTCTGTCTTTGTTAAGAATAGATGCAGATATTTATGGACAAAGAGACATATTTCATAAACATATAGACATGGTAGTGGGAGAATTTTATTATTTTTAAATAAGGGGGGTATTGTGGAGCCGACCGCGCGTATTAGCCGCATGGCATGTTATCTTGCAGAGCCAACTCGGTCACCGTCCTTCCCCCTCAAGTATGCGCGCGCAGTTCTTGATCATTATTTTGCTGCAATGTTATTTTAAAACTGCAATATCTCCTAAGATATTCTTTGAAATCGAATGACGCGAAAGGTCAAATTAAGTGCTTGTGATGAATAACGTATTTATTTGGGTAAGGATTAATTTCATGTTTATAAAAACACCTTCGCAAATAATGCATTATTTTAGAAAGAACAAATTTGATTAGCATAAAAAAGGTTATAGTGTGCTAACTTTTAAAGATAGATATGGTGTCGCAGTCTTTTTTTTAGCTTCTAAAGGGAAATAATTCTGTGCTACATGATTTTTGCGAAACTTTAACCGTTTACGCAGCACACGCAGCCGAAGCTCTGAAAAGGGTAAAAAACCCCGATTTTGAAACATTCTTCATTGGTGCTCCGCTCCTATTGGATTTACTGTGATGATTTATAGTCTATAGCCTTCCTCGATAGATGAGTTATCTAACACTGAAAGAATTTTTCAAATCGGGCCCGTAGTTCTTGAGATTAGCGCGTTCAAGCAAACAAACAAACTTTTCAGCTTTATAATATTACGGTAGTATAGATAAAAGATTTGATCAATAGCAGAGGCGGCTCGTGACAATTTATACTGGGTGTTAACTTAAAAAAAACAAAACAAGTAATTGCTTAAATGCTTACCTTTCATTATTCTATTTATAACTAAAAGTCATTCGCTTATTTGTGACCTTTTGTCTAAATTTCAAGCCAAATTAATAACATATTTTCCCACTGTTTAGTCACGTCTCAATAATCATATTTTCTTTTTAGACAATAAACAGACTGTGTATGTACTTTTTAATTTGTAAATAAAAAACTCATACGCACCTACTAAAACATTTGTTTTGACAAGAGCGGCAGCAGCGCGCCGGCCAGACCGAAGGCGGGGTCAAGCTGTCAGCAGAATTTTTATTAAAAAATCTTCTGTTTCTCGTGTGAGACTGTGTCGAACTTTTTCTTTTTTACATTCGTTGATTTTAGCTCTAAATCCCTGTACTGAAATTCGTTTCATAGGAGCGCAATTGATATCGCTCCACATAGTAACTCAGTCTCCTCAGTGCAATTGCAGTGCAGTGCAACTGTGCCTGCACGGAATGTTTTTAGTGAAATGCTATTGTAACATAAACACTAATCGAAGCATAATAATTTTTTATTTTATGTTAAATCTAAAAAAAATGGTTTTTTAAGTAGATAATTCAAATTCAAATTCAATATAATTTATTCAGTTTAGGCTACAATAATTGAGCACTTATGAATGTCACTACGCCATCGGTTCGTAAGTCTACAGGGCGGGAGACCTTGTACTGAGAAGAACCGGCAAGAAACTCAGCAAGGGCATTTCTTTTCTCCCTTTCTCTTACAGCGTCCAATTAAAATATTGGAAAATATCCTCCCTATCATAAAAGGACACTTTCCATGACAAACATTAAAAAACATGAAATATAAAGCACAAGCATAACTTAAAAAAGTATCTTATATAAACAAAAGACAGTTTATGTATTTATCACTAAGAAATAATCAATGTCTTACAGTATTAATAAACAAAAAAAAAAAAGTAAGACTAAATACTAAGAATACAAAGAAGTTTGCAAGAGCAGACCAGCCTCCACAGGCGGCACCCATTCACGAGTATGACACATGAATCAGCCATCGCTTCGCTCAACCATATTTATAGGAGAACGTTGCACCAATGCTCCATAGCAAAACATAAGGTATGCCATGGCTTAACGTGAAAGTTAGTTCAACCCAGCCTTATTTCACCTAGAAACGCTAGGTTAGGCTAGCTAGGTTTTTAATGAGTAGGTGAGTAATAAAAAGAGATCTATGGATGAAAATATCTTAAGAGTTCCTCAGGGCGTAATTTTTTAGGTGTTACGGTTGCATTTGCTTACATGCTGTCTCTTACTGTTTTGTTGAAAAATCTATTTGCTATCCTGCTGTCAGTTGCTAAATTTGTTAAATTTGCGAGAAATTGCAAGCTACAAAAACAGGCCCCTAAACAGACCAACGAAATTGAAAGTGTAAAGTTCAAAAAGACAGATACATAAAAAGAGATATGTATGGGAAGAAACGTATTTTGATTTCCAATGCTGCTTTGCTACAACTAACAAACTTGCTTTAAAACCAGCTACGAGTTAAAATAAATCACAGGATCAACGATCATGCTAAAGGCCACATTCAACTAAACTCCCTTTTTGGATGGGAAATGTAAATGTAAATCTGAAAGTCTGGCAGCACTGAACGCTTTTTTTTTATTCAGTTTGTGATGTTTATTCACTAGAGGTATACGCATAAAATGTTTGTGTTTATCGCATTTTGTTAAATTCGTGTTTATTAATTAAAATGATAAATGTAGAAATAAATATATAGATGAAAAAATAAATAAAGCAATAGATAGGCCTGTCAATTACAGCTGGCACTTTATTCCTATTTAACAAGAAATCGAGTTCTGTAAGTCACTTCGTGTTAGTGTACTGTCAGGATTCTACTTGAAACCTTTGCTCTGATTGCATCAAGAGGTCTGATAAACTAATTGGTAAATCTACTAGACAAAATTCTAGTCGTAGTTATTGCTATGAATTCACCGCAAAAAGACATAGAGTTAGGAAATATGAACTACGAAGCTAGTAGTGCAAGAGTGCCAGCAAATTCGGACACGCTAAATGTGACATTGAATGACGAGGAGGATGTGATAATTGGAAGATTTAGGAAAATAAGTTCAGCCAAATCCATGGCTGCGACCAATGGCAACATCCAGTACCCCAGTGACATTCCTGCAAAAACTTACGGGGACCCTGACGGTGGAATTCAGTTTAGAAGTAAGGAGACATCTGAGGAAGATAAGCTGTTGGAAGGACATAATGACCCAGTTACAATTCGGCCTTCGGTATCAATCACTAAAAGTAGCTTTCGAGATGTGGAAAAGCCATCTAGATTCAAAGATCAACCATCTGCTACAAGATTCCAGGTGAGGCCTCCGCGCTAGCTCATTCAGACTTTTATGGTAGATAAATATGATCCCTTTGACCTCAAATCTGAAATTTCAGTTCAAAGAAATGAATACTTTTTGAGTTATGAATTTTTGAACAAAACATGCATTGAAAGTCGTAATATTTTTTTCGTAACATTTTTTTCACACATAAAAAATGTATTGTTACTTTGGGGTATTGATAGATTGGGTAATCAAGTACATTTTTTTTGATTTTGATACTCTTCTATAACAGTATTTTGTGAATAATTGAGTTAATGCAAGTTTTTTTCAGAAATATAAAACTGGAACTTTCATTATGTGTGCCGTGTGCTGTAACCTATCAATGTTTTGAATTTATTTTTATCCGAATTTCATTTGTCCGAAAACGGTTGACTGATTTTTGTTTTACATAAAATTTACAATGCCACATATTCATTTAAGGACAATATCATTTGCCAGAAATTTTATTACCAGAGTTACAATATCTAATTTTAACATTTGACAAACTCCATCATTTATCATTCTATCATAAACTCAATGTTAGGACAAGTCAAAGTAATGTTTTCCATAATTTTTGTTTTCCATTCTAGCAGTCTAGCCCCAAAGTAAGCAAAGCTTGTGTTATGGGTACCAGACAACGGATACAAATACATAAATATTACTTTTTTTTTTTTAAATACATACATATAATACATAATTACACCCAGACTCAAGACAAACACAAATGTTTATATTATGACATAAATGTTTGTCCAGGGCGGGAATCGAACCCACACCCTCTGCACGACAGCTGGCCACACTACCAACTAGGCTGCGAAGGCGTCAAATGTTTTTTTTAGATAAATTAATTATTATTATAAAATATATTTATTATAAAAAATTTAATTCAGAACCAACTCTGTCAACCCCCGAAACACCGTGGTCTTGGTCTGCCCAACCCCTAGAGTGATTTTTAGAGCCCCGAGGCGCAGAGGGGTTTCTAGACCCGCACCCCTTAAGGTGGGGGAGGGGCAAAGGGTCGAACGCGGGCGAAGCGACGCATGAGTGATGCCCGTAATGTTACAAGCATCCATAGGCTACAGTGACCACTTACCATCTGGCGGACCGTATACTTGTTTGCCACCTTAGTGGTATAAAAAAAAAAGGGGCAGTAAGAGTTAACTCCCCAAACCCCCTTTTTACATTTTAACAAACCACTAAGGGAATTGAGATAAAAAATAGAATAGTTAGGTAGGAACCTTTAAAGGTACATTTCTCCGAAACTATGAATTTCCATGACGGGGGACTGGTAGGGGGAATACCCCCTCCCCCCCTCCCCCTCTCCCCCTCTCAACCCACTCCGCGGGAGGCATTATTCTAAAGTCCTTCCAGAATTGGTTGTGTAATAATGCAATTTTCTTAATTTCGCTATAGTTAGTTTTTATGTTAATTTAAACTACTATTTTACATCTTTACTTGGCAAAAGATGCCAGCTGGAGCAACTAAAAGGAGACACAAATGAAAAAAAAATATTTGCTTTGTGTTAAAAACATTTTACAGACTTCTCCTCAGTGCCTCCTTTTGTACATCCTTTCCATTCTTTATAATAAAAAAATATTTGAAAACCACATTTATAGTAAATGTATTAAATGGTAGAAAATAAGCCCCCATACATCACCAAGCTACAAAAGTCACTTTTCAACTTTCATAAAGCAAAAACATACAGTTTAAAAGTGCCTACACTTTTGCTCTGTGATGTATGTCTCTTAAAATATTTTTTATTTTATACTCAAAGTCTTTCTTAGAACTACAATTTTGTGAACAAAATTTTTATTAAAAATAAAATTTTCAACATGATTGTTAATTTGTAGGTTTGCAATTGATTATTGCATTGCCACCGAGTTCTGAGCTTCCTTGAAAATTTGAGAGTTCTAACTATTCGGGAAGTGATCAAAATTACAATTGCAAGATTTGACTTTAAATAATATAAGCATTGTAAAAATACAAACAGTTCCTACTACATTTCAGTCTGGTTTTCGTACTGGTCACAGTACTTCTACAGTCCTTTTAAAAGTAACAGAAGATATAAGAGATGGCATGGAGGATAGATTGGTCACAATTCTTGTTCTAATTGATTTTTCTAATGCCTTCAACACAGTTGACCATGACATCTTACTTTCCATTCTTAAAAAGATCAATTTATCACTTACAGCTCTAAATTGGTTTTCTTCTTATATCTGTGGCTGCCAACAATCAGTTCGTTCCAATCAGGCCACCTCAAACTGGTGAGACCTTGTTTCTGGCGTGCCTCAGGGTGGAATCACCTCTTCTCTTTTCTATTTTTATCAACCAAATCTCATCGATACTAAACTGTCCTTACCATCTGTATGCTGACAATCTGCAGCTATATGTACAAGCCAAAATTGAAGATCTCACTCCAGCCATACAAGAAATCAACAGAGTGTGCTAAGTTGCATTAGAGAATGGTCGAGATGTTATGGACTGGTAGTCAATCCGTCAAAATGTCAAACCATAATTATCGGCAGCACCCGTCAGACTATCAAAATTGATTATAATATTTTGCCACCTGTTTTATTGGATTGGGCAACGGTACCTTTTTGCGACAGCGTTAAGGATCTAGGGCTTCATATTGATCCTCATCTGAAATGGAACGTCCAAATAAAAGAAGTCAGCCGTAAAGTAACTAGTGCATTGCGGCAATTTTACACATTTAGGAACACCCAACATGTACAAAACTTATGTTAGTGCAAGCCCTCATCTTACCACTCATTGATTATGCGGACGTGTATTACCCTGACTTACATTCTGATTTCTTTAATAAACTGGATCGACTTCAAAATAACTGTATAGGTTTCATCTTTGGCTTACGTAAATATGACCACATTTCCTGTTTTCGCAAACAACTTAAATGGTTGCCGATACGCCAACGCAGAAGTGCTAGAATTCTCAATACCCTCTACTCCATTCTAAACGATCCTTTATCCTCAAGCTATTTGAAGTCTCAATTCCAGTTTATCAGCTCTCTTCACGAACGTTCGCTTCGCTCTTCTCAAACTCTTCTTCTGTCCACTCCACGTCACCGCACTGGTTTCGTCTTAAATTCTTACACCGTCCAGGCAATAGGACTCTGGAACGCGCTTCCTACAGAAATTCGCAGAACACAGAGTAAAAACTTGGAAACAGGAATTTTATGACATTGTGATGAAAAACATGCTACATAGTTACAATATATTTTTAATTTACAATATACCAAAATACTTTAAAATCTCTCAGTACAGACTGAAAAACGACTAAGACTGTTCCAGAACACAGATCACAATAGTGTTAATATTAATTTACACTTTGTTAAGTACAAACTGCACTTACCTGAATGTCTTTATATTATATGTTGACTAGCATCTGTCGCAACTACGTCTCTGTATATTAAGGAACACATACCCTGCACATATAAACATAGTTACAAATTCTGCTGCCTTTTTTTATATTTATTATAATTGGTAAAGATTAAGCATATTATTTAAGACCGGTCACCTGTTGTGCACCTCTGCAACCATAAATTTTTGTTTTAAAACTATTATAATCCATCAAGTAAAATCAATCAAATTTTCATTATATACTAATAACTTAACAAAATACAGAATTTTTAAACAATATTTATAAATAAAATTGCACAATAGGCGGGTTTATTGAATTAAATAGAAGTAGAAAGTAACTGAGGTGGTGCACTAAGAAAAGAACATTAAGTAACACAATGAAAACTTATATATACTAACACAACTAGGTAATAAGAAAGTAAGAAAAAACAATTTAACTATAACTATAATTCTAAGTGGTAAAAATTTTTAAAAATGAAATTAATCGGTCAATATAGATAAAGTGTAAGTAACTCTAACCTAACACTAATAAGTATTTACGAAAACTATTCTTTTCCACTACTTTTTTATTTCATTTGTGTTGTTTTACATTGTTAAAAATATTTCAAGCATCTACCTGCTGCCATTATCAATATAAAACAAGCTAAAAAGTCACGTTTGTTGTATGGGAGCCCCCTTAAATATTTATTTTATTCTGGTTTTTGGTATTTGTAGTATCGGCAACAGAAATACATCTGTGAAAATTTCAACTGTCTAACTATCACCATTCATGAGAAACAGCCTGGTGACAGACAGACGGACAGTGGAGACTTAGTAATAGGGTTCCGCCAATTACTCTTTGGGTACGGAACCCTAAAAATAGCTTTTATAGCATTTGTTTAAAAAAATTTGGAGATGAACACTGTTAGGCAGTCATTACTCGAAAGAGAGTAAAAATAATTTGTAAAACAGTGGAGCTATAATATTAAAGACATTCTGCAATATTTTATTAAATTTCTAGAAAGCTTTTGTGGATTTAATCCTGTGACTGAGGTATGGTAATAAATAAATACCTAATAATAAATATTATTGAACTTTATGCTTTTGTTATGGATACCAGACCACGGATACAAATACATTTATAATAATTTTTTTTTTGTAAATACATACAGATCATTTATTAATAGACCCAGACTCAAAACAAACACAAATGTTTATAACATAAATGTATGTTCAGTGTGGGAATCGAACCCACACCCTCTGCACAGCAGCCGGCCACACTACCAACTAGGCTGCGAGGGAGCGTAATGGTATGGTTAACATTACGGTCTTTTGTCCTTGATTTCAAATTTTGATTCAGGACAAAAGAATTTACCGAGAAATATGTCTATGAAAGTTTAATTTTATGTACTATGTCAAAATGTATACTTCCATGCATAATATTCTAAATGCGTAAGGTCTCTGTCAGTTTGTGACCTTTTGTTAAAAAACCTAAACCGCTAAACCGATTTCGATGTAATGTGGCAAGGTGATGGCTTGCACCTTGGGGAAAGACACAGGCAACTTAAAAACGGCAAGTGTGAGTTGGTTATTTTACTATAATCAAGGAGTTGCCGTAAAAATCCCACGCCGATAACCAAATTTAGGTGGGCGGAGCCACTGGCTATAGCTAGTAGGTAACAAATAAAATTGAAATGAGCTATTGCTGGAGTTTTTTCGTCGTTTCTTCTCACGTATAGACCGTTATTATGATCCCAGAACGGTAGAAAGAAAGTTTATTGACTCTAAAAACTGGTTTCGAAAAACCATAGACAAAGAGGATAGTGTTCAAGAAACAGAGAATGCATGGCAATCCTATTCAGAAACTGGTCCACCGACAGTGATTCACTCTTTTACCTCAGTTTTAGTGGAACTTCCTTTCGCAAACGCTTAGTTTATGGAATGAGCTTGTCGATGTTTTCCTTAGGGACTACAATTAAGCAACATGAGAGCAAATGTTCCTAGTGTTACAAGGGTCTATAGACTACACGGTGCCTGCTTAAGATTAAGCGGCCATTATGTTTGTTTGCCATCTTAGTGGTATCAAAAAAACCCAAGATGTGTTTTCCATACTGAAACAAAACTAGTTAAATCCAGTGTTACATTATTAGTCGGTCTAGGTCAATGGCGAGTGTAGGTAGCAATGCCAACAAATTGGATAAATGGACGGGCGATAGGCGCTTCCTATAGCCTCGGACGTGCGTACGGTGTTCTTAAGGGTGCGCGGCTCTGTTCTACATTTTTCTCTTCGTCTAGCCAGTGTCTGTTTGTCTATTTCGAAATAGGTACACGGTAACAAAACGTATAAAGTTAACCCAAATTGAAATAAATATTGCGTTAAGATAACGAACGCTGGGTTTCAGTCCAACTTTATGTTACGTAACAAACGAGACTAAAATAAATGTTTGAATATCGGGAACAGATTAAATAAATACAATATAAAAACGGCCTCAACTATCACTTTCTTATAAGTATACAACAGCAGTTCATTTATAATTTCGGATAAGAACTGATTATTTAAATTGTTTCTTTTAATTATAACAATATATAAGCTAAAATTTTTTTTTTATAAAATATCACTAAATCAAAATTATGTCAAATTGAAGTTTGCGGGATTTCTTTTTATGAATACCTATTATTATTTTAAATAATAATATATTTTTTTGAGAAGTATTTTGCAAGCATTGGTGATGTGAATAATTGTTCGAATCCTACTAATATTATTAATGTGTACTTCTTCACGCTTAAATCGCTGAACGAATTAGATGAAATTTGGTATTAAGATACGAGTAGTAGTCCCGGGGAAGGACATAGGATAGTTTTTATCCCGCAAAATTCAAAAGTTCCCGCGGGAATAACTATAACCGAGCTTTAGCTGCAGCTGTGTCATATTATAGCAAACTTCATTTGTATAATTAAGGAGCTGACGTACAAATTCCACGCCGATAACCGAATTAAGGGTGGGCAGCAGAGGCGGCTCGTCCTAAGGAGCGCTGGTACAGCGCACTCCCATAAATAATTATCATGCTTCTATTACACTTCATTTTAAAATAGCATTTCACTAAAAACATTCTGTTCACACACAGTTAACTCAAGATTTAGTATGGTATTGTACTGAGAAGTCTGTGTCACTAAGTGGAGCGCTAGCCATTGCGCTCCTATGAAACGAATTTCAGTACAGAGACTTAGAGCTAAAATCCACAAGTGTGAAAGAGAAAGTTCGTAACAGTCTCACACGTGAAACAGAAGATCTTGTATGAAATATCAGCAAAATGTTGAGCGCCGCTCCTGGGCTTTGATGCCAGCTAGACTCCCGCCTCCGGTCCGATAGCGCCGCGCCGTTGCCGCTCTTATCACAACAAATGTTTTAGTTCATGCGCGCGAGTTTTTGTTAACAAATTAAATAATTACATATCTACATGTACACACACAGTATTTTTAATGTCTAATAAGTAACTATAGCAAAATAAAATGTGATTATTGTGATGGGATTAAACAGTGCTAAAAGATTTAATAACTCAGTTTGAAATAAAGACAGAGGGTCACAAAAATATAACACGAAAGCATACAAGCGCGACGCGCGTTTGTAAATCTAAATAGGCAAATTATTTTTAGTTATAAATAAAATAATAATAGGTTAGCTTGTTTTTCTGTTTTAGTGAACACCCATTAAAAATGTCACGAGCCGCCTCTGGCGGGCAGATAACAGATAAGTGTCAATATTTTATTTTTGTTCTGTTCATCATCTGTTGATGGTGAGATTGGGCTAAAGTTTGTACATTAAAATTGATCAAAATGTACAGATCAAGTGATGATAGTAATGAAGGTAATACATAAACAAAAAAAGCATTAAATATTGACTGAGAACCTCCACTTTTTGCTTTTAATCGGTTGAAAATGCGTTATTATAATAATAACTAGCGGGCCGTCTCGGCAATTGGTGGCCTTTTTTTTTTTATCCATAAACCTGTTTTTTACCCTCAAAGTTTTTTTCCTTGAGAAAAGTCAAAATATTCAATGTCGGTTGCGGTATGAGCCGCGTGGCATGATACCTCGCAGAGATAACTGAGGCTACCGTCCTTCCGCCGTTATAGTGAGCCAACCTTAAAAGATAGACATATCGTGTCGCTGACTTTTTTTAGAACTTTTAAAGGGCAACAATTCTGTCATACATGATTTTTGCGAAACTTTAACCGTTTACGTAGCGCACGCAGCGGAAGCTCTCAAAAGGAAAAAAAAACCCTGATATTGAAACATTCTTCATTGGTGCTCCGCTCCTATTGGAGCATGATGATATAGCCTATAGCCTTCCTCGATAAATGGACTATCTAACACTGAATTTTTCAAATCGGACCAGTAGTTCCTGCGATTAGCGCGTTCAAGCAAACCAACAAAGTCTTCAGCTTTATAATGTTAGTATAGATAATATACCGCTATTTACCATGTATGGGCTCAAAACATATTGATCTTAAAAATGACAGTGTCGTATTGAGTTTTTGAATATAATTAGATGTAACAACTAATTTAAACTATAATTTAGTAGCGAAATATTTATAGAGAGCTAAATATGTAATTTTATTTATTATAATAAGTTTATTTATTTATATGCAAAACCTCTGATTTGGTTCCACCTTAATTCTAATGCATTAACATACGATTTAAATGCAACAATGTCCATTAAACAGTACCTACGCACGGTGCGTCTAATAGAAATTCCAATTGTTTCGTCATGCTTAAGCTTAGCCCGAAATGAACATGCATGTCGTGCCGTGATTAAATCGACAGGTTAAAAAAGTCTACACGTGTTGTTACAAGCTCGTGTCCCAGCTGTATCTGCATTTTCGTAGTTCTGTAAAAAAATTGAAGATAATGATTGATTTGTTTTAAATATGAATTAAATAGTACAGTACAGTATAGTGTTACAGTCGGTACAGATCAAAATATAGGAGTGGGTGCGCAGTGCCATAAGTAACAGCCTTTTGTGCGCCCGGTGCGAGCTTCTATATATGCGCCCTTAAAAAATAGTTAATGCCAACGAGGTAAACAAGCTTGTATTATGTTTTGTGTTAGCAGTTTTACTATTAACTCTTGTAACTCTAATGCATAGGCGTATAAAGGGTGTTTTGGGGGTTCAAACCGCCTCCGAAGTGCAAAAAAAATCTTAAAAACCATTTCAGGATTCTGTACTCATTAGGCAGAAACTACACCTTTATAAAATCGTACATAGCGTCACATACAATAGGCAAACTTCCTGATCCAACATCCGACAAAAACGATTTCACCTACCTACCTAGCTACTTTTTTGTATTTTAAATTTATAAAACTTCTCTCCAAAATAGCTACTTGAATCAGTTTCCGTCGATTTCAGTAAAAAAATCATCGGTACCGTGTTCTATTATATAAAATAGAATTAAACTCAATTACTTAAAATCAATTAACTAACATTATACGTAATAAAACTTTAACATTAAGTAATAAGTAACTTGTATTATGGTTGTTACAAAAATAGATAAAAAAAAGAGTTCTTCATAATTGTAATCAACAAAAAGATGACAGGATTGATGTGGGTGTGGGATTGAACTTAGAGCACCAGTAGTCGTAAAATAGAGCATAAAAGCAATAACTGTGACTTTTGTGAGAACAACAATTTACAATATCTAGTGATTGAATTTTTAAATAATATACGGTCAAGGATAAGAACATTCACGTAATCTAAACATAGAAGCAATCACAATTTAAGAGATACAGCTGTGAAATACAGCTTTTTTTTTAAGGTTCCGTTCCCAAAGGGTTAAAAACGGGACCGTATTACTTAGACTCCGCTGTCCGTCCGTCCGTCTGTCACCAGGCTGCATCTCATGAACCGTGATAGTTAGGCAGTTTAAATTTTTACAGAAGATGTACATATCGGTTGCCGCTATAACAACAAATACGTACTAAAAAAACCGGCCAAGTGCAAGGCGGACTTGCGCACCGAGGGTTCCGTACAAACCTATAAAAATAGGTATATACGTTAAAAATAGGTATATACGTTAAAAATTTTCGGTTTTCGCAATTTTTCCTTTATCTGTGCTATAAGACGTTCCTTCCTACCAAATTTCAAGTTTATGAGTTCACGGGAAGTACCCTGTAGGTTAAAAGCCTTTGCAGATAGGTATGCGGTCTTCAATCGACGATGCGGGTTTCAATGCAAGTTATAATTGTGTTATATTTTAGTTAGGTGAAATGACAAGCATTATTGTGATATTATGTTATTGTACGGTACCTACAATAACATGTTTATGAAGACAAATTGCTGTAAGTACCAGGTGCTTCTGCAGAAAATTACTTACTATAATGATTGTGCTATAAGATAAGTTTATGTTGGATCTTATTTTTCCTCCCCTCTCCTATATGAATTAAGAAATATGACAGGCAAAATTATTTGCTTATACACCTATTAAGGATTTCAAATTTAATTGAACTTAATTTTGGCTAATACATTCAGTCAAACAAGTATAGGGAATGGACCATTTTGGATCTAAATAATTATTTGGTTTTTTTTTTGGTGATCGATTGGCACAACTGTGTTCCATTTTGGCACCGAGTTTGAGTTGTATCTGTTATTTAGATTAAATACAGATCTGTTTGGTAAAGTTGCACTTTAGGCACTTTCGTCAAAAATGTGGGATTTTTTTTTTTTTTACAATTAATAGCTATTTTAGGGTCTACAAATTAATAAAATAGGGGCGGAAAACAATTTTTTTTTCAATAAATAGCTATTTTGGGGGTGCCCTAACAAGATTTCTTTAGAAATAAAAAAATAACCACGAAGGCTGCGGCAGTGTTTATTGCTAGTTTTTACTAACAAAGAACTCAGAAATCTTGTTAGTAGGCATCCCAACACAGCCGGGTTAGGTTAGAAGGTTCAGCCTTCGTGGTTATTTTTTTTATTTCTACCCAGAAAGCTTGTTAGGGCACCCCAATAATAAAAAAAATAATGTTTTCCGCCCCTATTTTATTAATTTGTAGGCCCCATAATAGCTAATTATTGTAAAAAAAAAATTTCCCCCCATTTTTGACGAAAGTGCCTAAAGTGCAATTTTACCATCTGTTTTTAGTTAAATCATATCTATTGTGTATTGCGAATTTCATAATGGACAAAAACATCGAACAAGGAGTTTGTCGTAAATTTTGCATCGCCAATGAATTTCGTAATTGGAGTCACTAAAAATATTACAGGAGGCTTACAGTGAATCAACTGTATCAAAAAGACGTGCTTATAAGTGGTACAAAGCTTTCAAAAGCGGTCGAGATTTGATGGAAGATTTGCCGCTCTGGTAAGCCATCAACGTCTTCAACTGAACTTAATATCGCAAAAGTGAAGGAAATAGTGACTGAAAATGCTCATTCAAGTTTAAGAGAGATAGCCGCTGAACTTTCTGTGTCTCACGAGTCGATCCGTACTATTTTAAATAATCTTAGGTATGAAACATGTTCCCGCTCGGCTAGTCCCAAAAGACCTGAATTTCCTAGAACGAGTCAATTCCGACCTAACATTCATTAAACGCATGGTTACTGAACCGAAACCAAAAAAACCACGCCAAAGTAGATTATTAAAGTCATGTTGACTGGTTTATTGGCTATCGCGGTGTTGTGAACTCGGAATTCTTGCCGGAAGGTCAAACGGTAAATAAAGAATATTATTTAATCGTTATGCGGCTTTTATGATAGCAAATTCGACGAAAAAGGCCATATTTGGAAACTTCTTGGATTTTGCACCATCGCAGGCCATCATTGTGAACGAATTTTTGACCAAAAACTCAACAAATACCATCGAGTAACTACCAGATATGGCTTTAGCCAAGTTCTTTCTTTTTCCTAAACTCAAATTACCACTTCGTGTCACCCGTTTTATTTGGTAGAAGACATAAAGGAGAATTCGCGGCGAGAACTGAACTCAATTCCAGAAAAAGCGTTTAACAACTGAAGGAGCATACTTTGAAGGCGATAAAATAAATTTGAATGAATAATAACTAACATTTTGTGTTTTATCTTTTCCCGGTACTTTTTTGACAGAATAGTATAATTATAAAATTAACTTTTATTTTTTAAGATAAAGACAACGTCTAATTTATTATTATTTCGAATAAGTTACATACTATTTTTGTAGTTTACATAATTATAGTTTTGAGAGGGTAAATAATGTAATATTACTATTTTATATTTTAGGTTTACTATAATGATGTCTGTGACTTATTTTAAGTAATAGGTTTATCTTCTCTTTATACAAGTTTTCGAGCTACCTCACGTGTCGTATCGACATACTTTTGTGACTTAGCTGATTTGCTCATAGCCTTGTTTCTAACATTTTTGATGACATTTTCACGAACTTCGTGACTTTACCCTTTTAGCTGCTTACGACCTCGAGCAGTAATTTTGACTATTATTTCATGCACACGTTATTGTAAATTCAAAGATGACTTTGACAAATTATTGACTTTGCTGTGAAGGTTGTTATTGTTTTCTTACTGACAGTTGAGTATAGCAATGAAAATGTCTTTTTGTATAAAGTAATTTTTTCACACACTATTTACTTTTTATTACCTAACTTCAAGTTGTATGTTTTTCGCGCGTATCTATAGATGTATGTGATATTCATGTAGTGTTCTTTTGGTGTGTTCGTTTTGGGATGAAGAATCATTTCGTTGTTTGTGTTCTATTGTAAAAAAAGTAATACATACAAAAATTCAAATTTTCAGGGTAAACTCTAAAGTTTAACAACAAATAATAACAACCGGCCAAGTGTGAGATGGGCCCAAGCCGTTAAGGCTATTTAAAATTACCGGTACAGCGCCATCTAGCTTATTATTAAGAGAACAGGGGGCTTAAAAACTCTCGACAGCCGAGGCTATTTCCAGTATAAGCTTTTCAACTTTCTCGTTGATATTCGCCGTGTTGGCATCAAACGGCCATCCTGGGCTGGAGTTGATCTATATACCATGTCCGAGATGCGATACTTCAAAATATGGGCAGTTTATAATAAGTTTACATAATAAAGATTTATTGCGGTAAAAAACTAAACTACATGTTTACCGTATATTATTTTTTTTCTTCTTAACAGTAGCGCCTCTCCCAGGTAGAAACTTACGTGGCGCGCAATGTAAGAAAATATTTCAAAAGATGGTCTAAGTAGCCACAAATGATAGAATTGCAAACATTTACTAGTTTAAGTCGGGTTTTTGAATAGGACCACTCTGGAGGGTCCTTTCCATAGGTTCCATTGGTAAAAATCGGTTCACAAACAACTGTTAAGCGGGAACATACATAGAAAAAACAAACATGCAGACGCATTGCGAACCTTCTCCTTTTTTGAAGTTGGTTAAAAGTCAAAACTAAATCGATATTTTGGTGGACTTGTCCTAACTCAAAATTTTTGTTGTTTTTTGGACATGGCAAAGCCGGTGGCAGCACACTAAGGTCGAAAACTTGGATTTTTGATTAAGGCTATTTCAGATTTTACTTTGCAAAGGGTCGACCCTGTGTAAGGTAAAATGCATAATTGTAATAAAAATTTTGTTCGGAGCGCGCTGCGTACGTTCAATTTTAGTAAAGTGCATCCATATTGTGCTGTAGTGCTTGCTACCTTGGCGCAAACGCAAATGGATACAACTGACTTTGAAACATAAGTGCTGTAGAAATCTAGTGCTTCATAAATTTTACGAGTTATTTCCTTTTGTACTAAATATAGCAAAGACCGGAACGATTTGTTCAATTCAAAATCGTCAGTCTCGTGGTCTAGTCTAATTTTAGACACTTTAGAAGAGTTGGACAAGGATTTACTACCAGAAATGTGCGTGGAACGGTTTCTATTCGTGCCGTAAACCACTGGGGTCCTCGAGCACACGGTTTTTAAATGTTATTTAATAGTACTAGGAAAAAAAATTATCTAACCATGAAGTTATAATTCGCTGGTTGATTGCAAACTGCCTATCACAAATTTTCCTTTATCGTTAATCATAGACAAAAAAAATATTATTTAGTAATTGAAGTTCAATTTTTCAGATGGAAGACCGTGGAAATGCTAATGAAGAGTCGGAAGGCTCAGGCATGGACAGCGACGATCCCCTCACCAACTCCGACACTAAATACAGACAGAGCTTCAGGTATGGTCCCCATTTTAGTATTTCTTAATCCAAAAGAAAAATACTATACTATTGTAATCGCTTCAGTTCAGAAAAGTTAATAGAAAGATTTTACCTACCATTAAAATCCTTATTGTGATCCTGGAGTCCTCTCCGGGTTGTGAGAGAGCGTGCTTGTGATTTGGATGCATTTCCGCTTCAAATCTGTCCATTCCAGGCGCCACTGTCGCGTACACGTGGTTAAGTCATAATAATGCTTCTGCTAACCGTCTACTTACCAGTGTGAGTACAAAAAGTACGTTATCTATCATTAATATATACCAACAAAAATAATAAGGATTTGATGACCTTAGTCAAAAACTTATTAAATAATACTTCTTAGTCAAATTCGTTGAAAATAGTAGACGAAACGAAACTACCTTAAATCCCTTATCTTTTTAAATTATATTATCTGTTTTAAATTTTTTAATTAATTTTGAAAATTCAGAAATAGGTAAAATAAGGAATTTAAATAGAGACATTAATTGCACACAAAAACAAAATAAAAAATAAATAGTAATAATATATGTAGTCTAGTAGTTTTCTTAAGCGCTAGACTGTAAGCTCAGTGTTTGAATACGTTTTAAATCCGTTCTATGAGTTTGGCAGGCGATTTAACGGTATGTTGCTTATAGAGTATCCCAGAGCGATCTGACATAACTTATTTTCACATAGATGAAACTTTAGGTTCTCAGTAGCGTCTCATGTTCTTTAAACACCTGCGTGCTTGTGGAGCTCCCCTTGTGACACCTGGGCAGGTACCAGGTAAGAAAGGTAACTAAAAATAAGAGCTACTTATATTTATATGGCTGATTTCTATATATGTTTCGTAGAATATTATTCTAAAATAGTATTATAAGTGTCAGACACTTTCCATGGGCCAAAAATTTTGTCAGACGCCTTAAAGCGCCACAAAAAATAAACGAACTTTACTTATTTTAACATGTATGATTTTTAATTATGTTATTAGGGTAACTATTACAAAGTTATATTTCATTTGTCAATTGTACTGACCAAACATCCCTTAAACACCGTGCGTCAAATTAACATTAATAAAAGCGATAAAAAATATTTGGATGTTCCAAATATCCAATGCGAACATTGTGACGCTACAATATTTATGCCTTAATATTTCTGAAATGCTATGTTGTTATTCAGGCTTTAGCTTGAAGTTTTGCATTAGTAAACAATTCTTAATAAACGTACTACCTTTAGCAGGATGCATCTTTAAATAAGAATGGCGCGTTCAAATATACAAGTTCAGTTATTTTATGCATTAGCTGAGAATAAGGTATGATTTATTTTATGAAAGGTTTAAAGCTAAAAAAATATAAGTACACATGACTCAAATCTAAAATATTTAATTATAAGTTAACGAATCTCAAGCATCAACACAAAATTAATTGTTAAATGTAGATAGTAATCTATGATTATAAAAATAATAATATGATTAATGTGGACACCTTTATTTTAAGGAAAACTTTAATAATAACTGAAACTGATATTTATTTTTTAAATCGCGTAAAATATTTTCTACTAGGTACATTTGTTTTTTTTTGCATTAGTTTGGTCTAAAAAGTTAATATTAATATTAAAGTTAAAATTGACATTATAAAAGTTAATACTGACATAATCTTCTTTGAACCTAGACTAGCATATTTTGCCGTGAAATTAAGTTAGGAACATTAATTTAGATATGATGTTTCCACGTAATATTGATACTGCGATATGTATAAAACAAAATTAAAGAAATAAAGCGTCGGCAACAAAAATAGACAGGTTGTCCAATACCAAACACTACAATGGCATTACGGTCATGCGTTTTATCTGCGTAAATTCCGTCACGCGCAGTTAGACTACAACACAAGTAACACAGTGTTTTTAAAGAATTCGTGCGGAACCATTTGTCGCTTTTGTGCAAGAAACATGTGGCACGATGGTCTTCGGCCATAACTATGATCTATATAGTGAGCAATGGCTTATAAGTTCTTGTTACTTTTTCTGGACTTCCTCCATGCTACATACTTTATTTATAGCTTATCTACTAACTGTTAGCCGCAGTTGGCCTTGACAACTACACGTGGACAGGCTTGATGTGAATATAGAGGGCCTAGCACGACCAGCACGAGTAACCGTGAACTTGTCTTGAATTATTTGTTTTTACTTAATATTAGTAAATTCGTGCTAATCCCTCAGACGACACTTAGTTGGTAAATAGCCTTGGGTAACTCCGGACATAACTATATCTTTGGATATATATCCGAGGCCGGATATGTTAAAACTCCTTCACTTTGCGTGAAATAAACATGTCCTATATCCAGGGAGTGAACAAAATAATCCAAATAATTAGCGGAGCGTGTCGCCCGTGTCCGTGGCGCGGAGCTGCCGAATAGCAATGCACGCATTGTTTCATTGTGTTTTTATTCTTCATTGCGGTGAGTTTTATTTATTATGATGGCTTTAATTCACATAAGCACTGAAATTCAGAGAGAGAGCTAGCGTTAAAACTTGAAAGCTATAAAGTAATGTTGTCGTGTCTTGCTCATAAATAATCGATCACAATGCTTTTTAAGATCACGCCTGCTAAACCTAATGTATATGCATTGGGATCTGAATTTCTGTGCAATACGCTTAAAAGCATTTAAACCGCTTATAATTAAGTGGACGCTTTTTGTCTTCAATTCAATTATTTGTTTATTTAAGTATGTATGTACATACTATTTGATTTTCAAATACGCCAATCAAATATAGTCCTAAGCCTATCAAGTATGAAGGGATATCAAATAGAATCTGTCTATAACAAACAAGGGATACACTAATGATTTTTGCACTCATGATTAACAGGTACGAAATCGATCCGAGGATTCGTTTGACCGCGGTGTGCTAGAAAATTGCATATTTCTATGGATATATTAAGTGGATATGGATATGCGAAGCGTATATATATCATTAATCGGAATGATATGTGACATGTCCAATCTTTGTCCGGAGTTACTTAGCCCATGGCTATTGGTAAAGTTGGGATGGTAAGCACAAGAACGCCATGGGAATGTGTGCGGGCCATCTGCTATGCAAGCACTAAATTTATTTCTATCAGAACAGAGCTACATACATATTATGTACATATTATGTATGTACATCACGACTGCTTCCCAAAGGTTTAGTCAGAGACTAAAAACTTCCACATGGTATGATTTGGTAAACAAATATCCATATACATGAATACAATAAAGGAAGTATACAAGGAGAAGGTTGTCTGGTCAAAACACATTTTTATAATTTTTAAACTGGTGAACGATTTATTTATGTACCTTTGCCGTTCAACTGTTTTTGGGACGACCCCTGATTTTTACCTATAGGTACAGGGATTGAAAAAAGGAAAATATTCAAAAGCTTCGATAATATTACATTTTGTTAATTACTTCAATCAAATAAAACAATATTTTTTCAAATAGGTTTCTGAGAACTCTTTTGAATCATCAATACAATGTAAACAATGTTAATTTCTGCCAAACTGGTAAACATCTAATTTGGGCAACTGTGGAAGTTGACCCCTGATTTTTTACCTAGCTTTTATAATATTACATTCTGTTACTTACTACCCATGGGCAGAGGCCTGGATAACTGTGGGAGTTGACCCCTGATTTGTTACCTAGCTTTAATAATATTACCTACATTTGTTAATTAGAACTTGACCCCTCCATTGTTGCCTACCTAACTATTACCTTTTATTTTTGGAAGTTTTTGAAAGCGTCCAAAGGTAATACAAGTCGGTTAAACCGATCTGATTCGGAGATGGTTATAGTCTTATTAATATCTCGAGTGGTTTACGTTTTAAACGCGAATCTTTAGACTAACCATGTAGATACTAGATAAGATAGAAGCAATGTAAATCCTAACCACCGCTAAATTACTGATATTGTGTTGTGTATTCGAATACCATCGTCGGTTTTGATTGCCTTAATACATTATTCAGTAGTTTTCGGAATGAACTGATGCAACATATTCTTTTCCTATGGAAAATTTTTACGGTACATGTGGGACAAACGGTACATGTGGGACAAATACTAGCTAAGTCCTAACTATATATAAAGGACCAATCAAACCAATTTCTATTCGTGAATAACTATTCATTTAACTCGACACCTGGGGTGTTTTGTTTAGTAAACATTTTCCACACATGATGACGAATTATGAAATATGTGTTGATTTCCATACAGACACTTCACTCGCGAGGCGCTGCCACGGCTGGACAACTACCGCAATGTGCTTTCCCTGCACGCGGCGCTGCGACCCACCCTCGACGAGCTCCACAACGCGTCGCTGTCCAGAGAGGTAAGCCCTGATCTCCACTACACACCTCTACCGTTAGGGCGCATTTACATTGGCTGATTCGAACGCATCCCTTAACCGTCTTCGGGGAAACTTTTTTTTATTGATCGCCAGAAAAAGCATTTCTGTTGAAAACTATTTCTTTTGCGAATTGCTTTGAGAGTGTGGCAATAAGAAATAGTTATTTGTTCAACAAGTGGGAAAAGCAGTTTTTTGTGAAGAGTGCCATAATTAAAGGCATGAGACCTCAAATTTGCTCTCGTGTACAACTTTTCACCTCTACTAGTGCGAAAGTAGGTCTTAGGTAAGGAACACACTAAAGGCCATATAAGTTTATTCTACTTTATAGTTTATCAAAAAATTAACAATAGGTTTTTTTAACATTAGCCTTAGCTCTTTTTAGTCTTAGCTCTTCTGGTGTTATAGAAATATCTTCGTAACTCGAGTCAATTAATTTTTTTCAAAAGAAAAACAATAAAAATATGTAAATAAACAATCTAAGGTTAAAATAACTAATTAGTTTCGCGCCATTCCGCTTTCGTTTTTTTTTACATGTGCGTTCAGAAATTTACTCTATAACACTTTCATTGAAAACAAAGCATAATTTTTTTGAACTTTGTCTCACGCCACGCTCGCAGTAAAAATCGATTTTACCTACTGTTTTTGAACGGCAGTTTTGAATGGTAGTTAAGTTTGCAAGAATTTGATTAATTGTTAGTCGTGAATACACATTTTGACGTGAAATATTTTTTTTATAGTTTAAACCTTTATTACCCAAACGCGTTAAATTTGCAAGAATTTAATAAATTGTTAGTCCTGAATACACATTTTGACGTGAAAAAAAAAATTTTATAGCTTAAACCTTAATTACCTAAACGAGTTAAGTTTGCAAGAATTTGATAAATTGTTAGTCCTGAATACACATTTTGACGTGAAAAAAATTTTTTATAGTTTGAACCTTAATTACCCAAACGAGTTAAGTTTGCAAGAATTTGATAAATTGTTAGTCCTGAATACACATTTTGACGTAAAAAAATTTTTTTTATAGTTTAAACCTTAATTACCCAAACGAGGTAAGTTTGCAAGGATTTGATAAATTGTTAGTCCTGAATACACATTTTGACGTGAAATAATTTTTTTATAGTTTAAACCTTAATTACCCAAATGAGTTAAGTTTGCAAGAATTTGATAAATTGTTAGTCCTGAATACACGTTTTGACGTGAAAAAATTTATTTATAGCTGAAACCATAATTACCCAAACGAGTTAAGTTTGCAAGAATTTGATAAATTGCTAGTCCTGAATACACATTTTGACGTGAAAAATTTTTTTTATAGTTTAAACCTTAATTACCCAAACGAGGTAAGTTTGCAAGAATTTGATAAATTGTTAGTCCTGAATACACATTTTGACGTGAAATTTTTTTTTATAGTTTAAACCTTAATTACCCAAACGAATTAAGTTTGCAAGAATTTGATAAATTGTTAGTCCTGAATACACATTTTGACGTGAAAAAATTTTTTATAGTTTGAACCTTAATTACCCAAATGAGTTAAGTTTGCAAGAATTTGATAAATTGTTAGTCCTGAATACACATTTTGACGTGAAAAAATTTATTTATAGCTTAAACCATAATTACCCAAACGAGTTAAGTTTGCAAGAATTTGATAAATTGTTAGTCCTGAATACACATTTTGACGTGAAAAATTTTTTTTATAGTTTTTTTTATTTTTTCCTCAATTAAGTGGATTTGCTAATATTATAATAATTTGATTATTAAGACAGTAAAAAAAAAAAATCTGACACTATTTGTTTGGATCTAAATCAAATTGCTTAGAAAACTAAGAGCAATATTCTCTAAATTCTTATTTCATAAAATATATATTAATATGGCCTTGTAAATTTGTTAATTTCATAGTTCTAAATAAATATTAAAAAATTTTACCGAAAAAAAAACAGAAAATCGAGATTTCCACCGTGCGGTCACGTACATTGAACTGTGTCTTTTTGAATGCCTCAATAGTGTAATATGTCTTTTTGAATGCCTCAATAGTGAAATATGTCTTTGTACACTGGTCAAAACAGCACGATTTTGCTAGGATATGCCATAACCTTAATGCATTTTTGACTGTGCCCCAGCATAGCTTCTGTTTTATCTATTAAAAAGGGCGTGAGAGGTAAAAGAACACAATGGTTCATCTAGCTTTATATCGACTTATTTCCATTGATCGGTATATAAGCTGCCTGCATAAAACAACTGAATACACCATGGAAATTCGCCCTTACACTTGATGCGCGAAGCCCTACCCTGGTTGAGTGACCACCTAACCCAAACGTGATCTCCTTTCACGTAGCCACATACTGAATGACCAATGCCAATACAAACTTAAAATTAACTCAGCGGAGGGCAACATCGTCGTTTCAGTAGCCGTCGTAAGAGTTCCTATTGTTAGTAAAGTAAACAATTCTGTATGAAAAATACATAGTTCTATTTAGGTCGACTAGCTGCTCTGTATATTTATCAAAATTTTTCACGTCACTTCTTAAATGTGAGAGGAACTCGTGCTATTCCCTATGTTTAAACTTTTTTAGGATTTTAAGGTAAGAGAGAAATAATAGTTCTCAAAACAGGAGCACAGGTCTCTCGTTAGTGAAACGAGGCTTAGGCCGTAATCCGCCTCGCTGGTCCAGTGAAAATTGACAGAGACGTTGTCCAGCTAGTGACCACCCGAATATCAGGGTATTCTAGCAGCCCTTAGGCCTATGACATGGCTTAACGACTGCTATCATTTGATAACATCTAGGACCGACGTTTTAACGTGCCCTCCGAAGCACGGAAAAGCTCAGATAAAGGTGCCACCAGCCGTTGCCCATACAATGTGTGACCGCGCCCAACGATGCTTGTAGTCGCATACGTTAAGCAACACGCTACACGCACACGTAAGTATTGTAGCTGCTGTGATAATCATCCAGAGTATACGATGGTATGCTCATAGGAGTAGGTAGCTATGTAAATACTAACAGTAATTGTCACCTTTATTATGCATACACCACCTCTCCTCTGCAGCCCGTAGTTGTTTTTTAACTTGACATAACATACTATATCAGTAACATCACTTATTTGTCAACATTACAATATCAATTTATTTTATTTATTATTAAGTAATTAATTACAATATCAAATTATCTTAAAATCAACACTACTTAAGATAAAATAAAATTAATATTAAAATAAAAAATATAATGCAAGTGCAAGCTGTGTCGAGTCATTTATATATTGTACACTATTTAACGCTGCAGATCACCATAATTCCATTAAAATCTACGTTACTTAAAAAAAATTTAAATAAAGCTCTTTTCATATATCTGGCCATTGACACATACTGGTTAGAACTGAAGCAGTAGTATTTACGAGACGTAGGGACTGTTTGACGTGACATACAAAAATACGTTTGAGTAAGTTTTGATGGCTAAGTTACACCCATAGTACTGTAAGTTGTAATTAGACAGCAAATCGAAATGTAATTTGCTTTATACTTTAAGCTGCACACACTATAATATAACGTATATAGACTGTTGTGTAAAGCGAGTACTACAACTTTAGTATCTAATAGTACTATTCACAATGACCCAGCCACTTGATTCCTAGAGGTAAGAGCGTGTACCTTCATTAATTAACTGTACCAGTGGCCTTGTTGTAATTAAGTAATTACTCTTTTGAAACGCCACTAGTTCTAGTAGGGCTGCCAGATTGAGAAACTAAAATCTTTGGACAATATTCGAAAATGACTGGAGAATGGAATGTTTGGCTGGACATAATAAAATAAGTATTAAAACATCAGAAAAACTGTGACTATTTTTCGTGGTACGTATACTATCGTATTATAAATAGGAAAAAGACAGTCAAGTACTTACTTAATGGTTAGTACCTACAGCTCAATTTAGTATGTTCTTTCTATATGAAATAATTATTAATTTTCTAGCTTCTTCTAGTTATTTTATTAACAGAATTGTACGCTTGACACTGGACAACGTATGAAATAGCTGGACAATCTAGCCAAGTTCCGCCCGTCTGGCAACCCTAAGTCCAAGAATATCTAGACGTCGATAATCAAATATTGACGAGCCTGTAACTGTAATTACTAATAAACAATGTATGTCTGAATATTAGTTTGTTGTGAATGTTTAGCTTATATACGCGCACTTAGTACATAAATCTACGATTTTTTACGACAGTATCCAAATGTTGCAGGTTCAAGTCCTGGCCTAGGATCAAATCTTCTAACTTTTGCTCTAAAATAACAAATTGAATTGTGTTTTTGATCTGTTGATTCAATTAAAAATCTACGGATAATACTTAAAAAAATGATGATTTTAAAATACAAGTTACTATTATAAATACATTTGATGGTGTGTGCTGTTTATTATCTTGAGGTGAAGGGTCGATCTTCACGCTGAGTGTGTAGGAGTGTCACATAAGTGCCGTCGCACATAATAGGCCAATGTGTTAACCTTTTAATTTAATGCACCTAGCCCTAGATACTGTATGGGTAGATTACGCATTGCTGCATTTCACGATACGAGGCTACATAGCATTAATTTAAGTACCAAGCGGCGTATAATTTACATGTGCCCCGCGGTTTTATCCGTAGAAAAAGTTATTTCCGTGGGATTTCTCAATTAGGATAAAAGTGTTATTTGTCCGCCTGTGTCTCTACAGCTGTCTTTGTGCCAAAAACTGGCCAAGTACGAATCTGGCTGGCGCACCGAGGGTTTTGCACAAAGTTATTATATGTCGATAGTTCTTCCATCATGAAAAGTTTCACAGGGTTCTGACCAGTATTTAGTTTTTTTTTATATTTGTCATGCAACATCTTGCTTCTTGCCAAATTTCATGATTCTAGGTCAACGGGAAGTAGGTACCTACCCCAAAGGTTTTGATTTATTTGTGTCACAATATGCGATAAAAATGACTGTTTTTTCGGCATATTTTGTATTGCGTTGACTTATAAGCTTCATTTTTTGACAGCTTCAAGATACCGTAAACCTAAGTATTTCATATTATTTTCAACTTGATACCTTCACGCGTTTCCGAGAAAAAGGGTCTTGATAGACACATTGACATACAAACAAAAAGAAAAACGTAGAAAAGGAAGAGATTCTGTTGTTGTATTTGTGTCATGTAGAAAGCAAATTTAATGAATGCATCTCTTTAAAAAAATTATCATAGGAACCTAAATAAAAAAAAATATATATATTAACGATAATACTAAAAATAATACTAAAACGATAAAATCTTTAAAAATATTCGCTATTTGCAGGAGACTTAGGGTAACAAAATACATTTATAAGAATTACTATTTTATATTATTTTTCATTATAATCAACCAGCCATACAAACTTTTGACCTATTTTCCGATAACACTCTTAATATTTTCGTTTGTGAAGTATGCATGTGATATATTAGTGTAAATTCATTTGATTACCTATTTTTAATTACCTACTATTTTTTTTCGTGGTGGTTTTTATTCTTTTTCTTGATTCAAGACAAAAACTTTAGAAAAAGATCCCCCAGGGTATTTTAGCAGGGGCTTCTAGTGGACGGAGGCAAGATAACCTATTTCATCTTGGTTTCAAGATAACAACAACACATGAATGGTAATTGCATGGATTAACGATATAGCTTCGATCTTCTTCCTTGTAAGAGAATTATACTAAACTAGCTGACCGGGCAGACGTTGTCTACCGACTGCAGTGCCATCTGCGGGGCTGATTTGTAAATCTAAACCATCCAGGGCACCACCCAAACGCATACAAAAAAATTCATTCAAATCGGTCCGGAGTACAGTGACATACACACGTACTGTAGAATTATATATAAAAAGATTATGAAATGATTTGTTAGACTTTTTGCGTCAAAAAGTAAAATATTGTCTCGTAGCCAGGTCAAGCTTTGGAGAAGGATCAAGTGCCTCCGACCATGGATTCAGCTACCGTGAAGTTTGGCTGGATCAAGGGGGTACTAATGCGGTGTCTGCTCAACATATGGGGGGTTATGCTCTTTCTGAGACTATCATGGGTCGTTGGACAGGCAGGAGTCGGTAAGTGGTGGTATACTCACTCTGTTAAAATTAATTGGGTTAATCCTTACTCTTAAAAATAATGTGGCTGATACATACTCTTTTTATCCTTTTTACTATTAGGCAGTCGCGTATTTTATTTTATGAGTTAATATTTTATGGCTTTTTGACAAAACAAAACCCTGTTGCTTAAACTTCGATATGTAGTATTAAAATTATCTTTAGCACCCCTTATTACTTACACAAAAATGCAGACAATAATCCACGTAACGAATTACTTTAACCAATTAATGGTTGGTCTTTTATTGTATTAACCAATTGAAAAACTCCATACTCCAAACTTGAAACTTACATGTCTGTACATTCAATAATTTAGAATACTAGAGTGTTTGACGTCCGTTTGCCGCAGCGCAGGCAATATTGCTGATCCTGACGACGTCGGTGGTGACCACCATCACTGCTCTCTCCATGTCTGCCATCAGCACTAACGGAGACATCAAGGGAGGTACTTACTCACATTTTAAATAAAACGCACATTATATCGGACCGCATAGCGCCGGACCTACCGGGTTACATAATTGGCGTCCGGTAGATACTTATCTAAAACTATTGTATGACTGCTATGTGATGCTACTCGGTGTATTGTGCGCTGACCTTTATGATGTTTTTATGTGTTCACATAAACGTTATTAAGTTACCTAAATTCGTTATATCACCTCTCACGTACTAAACACAGCTTAAGAGAATACGACCCACAGCGCCTCGCAGCGATCTTCGTACAAACTTATGTCTCAGTAATTTTTAACATTTGCTGATCAAACACTGTGAAGTTTTGTAGACATGATCTAAAGCTGAATAATTATATCTGTGGTTATTAAATCTTACTAGAGACTATTTGTATGAAACACTAAAATACTCTTTTAAACACAACCCTGGGCCCGCGTGTGGACTAAGGCCCAAATTCGGTGAGAGTAGGCCGTGCGCCAACAGTGGGGTCATATGAGCCTGATAAGTAACTCTTGTAAAACTAATTATATACTAGCTGTGCGCTTCCGTCGGCACAAAAATCGATTACCACGGGAATTTATAATCAAAACAAAAATGTTCTTTGTGTTTTCGGGCCCATACACTACGAGTATGTCTTTGCAAAAAATCACTTCGATTGTGCGCTTTGTTGCTAAATCATAGTCGGACAAAACAATATCCAGATTTTTGCATTTATATGTTATTGTCCCACCGTGACCGCGGCTGCACTCCGCCCGAGGTAAAGTGAGACGCGGGGGTTGAGTAGCTGTGTACGTCATATGCACATGTGGTAAAATATACAAAGATGAATTCCAGACATCTAATCCATCAACGGGAACTTTTAAATGGTTAGATGGCTAGTTTATTTGAAACACATAGTATGAACTGATGCTTATTTAATGAAAGTTGAGAAAAATATCTGCAAGAACACAATAACTCATAGCTCACTTGCAATAATATTTACCCACCTTACTTAATAAATATTAATAGATATAACTATAAGAATATCGTAACTAAGTAATTAATATTCGTTCCTCGACCCCGCATAGTCCGTCGCAGCCAAGGCGGAACACAGCGGTCGAAGAATTTTTAATTCGAATTTTTTTCGTTGATTTTGTTTTATCTCGCAGGAGGTACCTATTACATGATATCAAGATCCTTGGGACCAGAATTCGGTGCTTCGATCGGTTTGATATTCTCCATGGCCAACGCGGTGGCTTGCGCCATGTACGTAGTCGGGTTTGGGGAGTCGCTCATCACGTTAATCCCCGAATCAGCTTATATTGTTAGCAAAAGCTGGGTAAGTATTTACTTTTACACTCAGATATGCCTGAAATATGGTTTATGGTGTAAAAATTGTAATTTAACCTAAAAAAAATACACTTATGTGATCCTGTGGTTAAGTTAACAATACACAGTGCATTGGTATTGGCTGGTTTTTGGTCTGTGATTGATGGTACCACTCTCTGGAATGGTACACTCCGTCCGTCCGTATACTCTGGATACAGCAGACTGATTCAAGTGAAGTTGGGCAGCGACTATTCGCTGAGTCCTTGTTGGCACAGGGCAACAGCTCGAGCAGCAAGTGTAGTATTCATCGGTTCGTGCGAATAATCAATGCAATTTATTGAGATGTGTACCGGTCCAATTCTGACTAGCGACGAATAAAGTAAAGCGATAGCGTAAGGAGCAAATTTTCTCCTTTATAAGCCTCATACGTCCCCGAGGGTGATTTGGGCCATACTCCACACGCGGGCCCAGACACGTTTTATTTTGGCGTATGCAGCCTTCCTCACGATGTTTTCCTTCACCGAAAACCTAGTAGTGTGAATAATTAATGTACTTGACACTGTAATTAGGAAAAAGCCTCATTGGTATACGCCGGGTTCGAACCTCCGCAACTCAGGCCGCAAAGTAAAATTGAAACCCCTAGCCCACTACCGGGCAATTAAAATGCTTATTGTATTTATAAATATCGTGTATATTTTTAGTAAATTCAATGTATGCGCAGTCAGGGGTTAAGTCAATTTGTTACTTGCTAGTATAGATGTTAATATGATTTGCTCTGATGGAATGTAAATTGCATGCTTTTATTCTATAATGTTGCAGGATCAAGCGATATACGGGTGCATAACTATAGTTGTTTTGACCGGGATAGTGATGGTCGGAATGGAGTGGGAAGCCAAAGCACAAATAGTTTTACTAATTATATTGTTGGCCGCCATAGCAGATTTTTGTATAGGGTCCTTCATAGGACCTAAAAGTGAGTTGGAAGTTGCACAAGGATTCGTGGGGTATAACAGTGAGTACAATAAAATTTATCAAATATACTTTACTTCTGACTTACTTCGCGGTGTTTTTAATTTTATTATTGAGATACCATTTTTTTAAAACACTTGTACAAATAAATTCACCTTAACAGTTCTTTTATACGTGTCCATTTATTTTAATGATTACAATATTATTCGTCGCATTATAAATATAAAAACTGGCATAAAGCATCTCTATACGCATTAAGTTAAGGTTGCGTACTATAAAAACCATGAATAATAGGTATTTGGCATAATTATAGGGCTTTGACAAACAAATGGACGGTCATAACAAAACTATAAGGGTTCTAATATTGTCATTTAGCTACGGAACCCTAGAAATGCAATGAGGAATTGTAAGTATCTGTAAATAGACGGTGGGATACGGAAGCGTAGCGCGTGGTGTGTATACATGGCTGCGGTCAGTGCTGGGGTTGTGCCGTCTTCAAGTACAAGTGTGGTCAACCAAATGATATAATATACCTGTCTGACTCGATCACACCTTACGACGTAACTAGTTGTTGTCTTACTTTCCTTGAAATGGAACAAATAAAACAATACAAAAAATATTCAATACACAGTAAAAGTAATAAATAAAAAAATAAAGTTAAGTCTAGTCATGTAAAATATTGCAGTAAACCATTTTTTTAAATCAAAGTAAGGCAGTTTAAGGGCTTTTATGTTTAAGAGGTGTGTTAATCTAGCCATGACAAATTAGCAACGTACCGACTTACTGTTATAGGGGCTAATATGCTTAAGATTTACGTTAGTCCTGCCATGACAAATTAGAAAAGTACCTACCTACTGTTAGAAGACCTAAATTCGAGTAAGTCCTGTTATGACAAAATAGAAATGTATCTAATGTAGGTAACTTCGTTCGGTTAAAAAAAAAAGTAATCGTTCTGAATTGAGTTCAAAATTAAAGGAAACATTGGTTTAAAAACAATTAAGGGACGTAATTTGTGCCTAAAACACAAGGCATAGAAGAAATACTGATGTCATCGTAAAATATAAAATAGCAACACTGTGTGATGATTATATTGATATTTATCTTTACTACGTTGGTGTTACTAGACTTGGATTTTACTCTTTATCTTTAACAGTAATAATGTTTTAATTCATAATTTTTTTTCCCTCTTTTATCCTTTCTTTTTTCTTCTACACTTCGCACTTTATGTTACTTTGTATAATATATCCCGCTTGTCTCACGGAGTACCAGTTCCTTTTGTTCAAGACGACGGTAAGACGTTCTCCAATAAGACGACGCCGACGTGGATGGGACAGCTGGTAGTGTCGGACTTCGCTGTCTAGTGGAGAGGGGGGTATTATAGCCGACCGGTACCAGCATCCTTACCCAGATGGAGGATAATGTATTATATTTATATTTATTATAATTGTTGTAGTGTCTGTTCTCGCAAACAACCTGCACCCGGACTATAGATACTTTGAGGGAGTGTATCACAACTTCTTCTCAGTGTTCTCCATATTTTTCCCGGCAGCGACGGGCATATTGGCTGGGGCTAATATATCGGGAGATTTAAAGGTTTGTTATACATATTTGCATATAATGTTTCGATGTATATGGTATTGTAATACTAGGTTTTTTAATTATTTCAGGATCCCCAAAAATCTATTCCTAAAGGAACTCTGCTGGCAATTTTGATAACGACGTTTTCATACCTGCTGATAGCTGTGATAGCTGGTTGGACTGTACTGAGGGACGCGTCGGGGGATGTCAACGACTTGGCGAACTGGACCATAACCGACTGTGCTACTAGTGGGACCTGTGCTTACGGCCTGCAGAATAGTAATGACGTAAGTACGTATACAATACCTTAAAATTTTAATCCTCATTTGATATATTAAAGCGATAGTTTGTGTTTTGTTATTTCTTAGCATCCAATTGACCTGCATTTTGGCACATGGGCTACCGGAAGGACTTATGGACGGGAATAGATTTTTTGCAGATAAAACTGCGAGGGACTGTACCTTCACGTTGCGTCGGAGTAACAGGCTGACTTGATTTTTTGGCATACGAATAGTTGAAGGGACGAAAAAGGATAAAGGATACTTTTTTTTAGCCCATTCAAGAGTTTTGATGGAAATAGTTTTTACCGCGGGTAAAACCACGGGGCACTATTCCTTTACGTCGTAACAAGTAAGCAGGGTGGCTTAAATTTTCATACAAAAATAGCTGAGCGACTGGGAAGGACAAATAATGACTTTTTATTGCGATTGCTTGATGCTTACATCACGATAAAATAGGATCCTCTTTCACAATGTTAACACTGAATTTAGAAAAAGATAGATGTTTCACGACTTATATTAAGTAAACTAAATTCTTTCCGTGTGGGTAATTGTAAAAGTTTTCACATGCAAGTTATTTTGAACTGGTGATATCTAAATAGTTGTCGTGTAATTTTAATTTTACCAAGATTACCCTGGCTGAATCGATTTTGATGAAGCTTTCATTGTTAATAGGGTCTGTTTTTTAAAACGCTATTAAAAAATCGTGTAGCACTGATATTATGATCGCGATGTTTGAAAATTATGTTCATAGGTAAATGGTTAGGTCACTGGTCTGTATTTTCTGAAAATAACTAAGGAAATCTTAATCTTCAAATACTGTACAGAGAACAAAACTAATTATACGCCAGGGCGATGTCAGGCAGATCGTTAGTTTATGAAAAAAAATGTTATATTAAGACTAAATAATTATTGTAATAAATAAAAAAGAAAATTTCGTCAGGTGATACGACTGGTGTCTGGGTTCGGTCCACTTATATACGGCGGGTGCTTTGCTGCGACGTTGTCCTCGGCCCTCGCCTCTCTGGTGTCGGCACCTAAAGTATTTCAAGTAAGTTTTATTATAAAGGACTCATTGAAATTTTAAAGAACTTAAAACTATGTTGCTTAAATAAAAAAGGGTTAGACATCGACATGACATGAATTTAGGATTTGTTAGTTTTGCTTTCAAGAATTCATTATGAATCCTCATGAATGTGTTACAGGCATTGTGCAAGGATAAGTTATATCCGTACTTGGAGTTCTTCGCGAAGGGATACGGCAAGAATAATGAACCGGTGCGAGGTTACGCCCTCACCTTCGTCATTGCCGTCGGGTTTATACTTATGGGTGAGTTGATAAGTGACTGGAGCTCACTAACTCATAGCAAACATCAAATATATTTTTGTAAACATATTTGTTTTTTTTATATTATATAATTGTGTCTATTTCTTAACTAAATGCAACTATCAAAATTAGTAGCAATGTTAAACATGCGATCGCGAACTAGGTTTGTTTAATTATAGCTTTGATTTATTTTTTAATTTACTGAAATGCAACTAAATGTCATAAGAGGAGTTCTGTTTGGTTTTCGGAGCTGACACAAGACCTGACAATAGATATAAATTTTTATTAAAATATTACAGGTGGCTTGAACCAAATAGCGCCATTAATCTCTAACTTCTTCCTGGCTGCATACACGCTGATCAACTTCTCCACCTTCCACGCGAGTCTCGCCAAGCCAGTTGGGTGGCGACCCACATTTAGAGTGAGTTACACTACCTATATTAACAGTGACTTGAGCATTATTATCATGTAATACTTTTATTTTAAAACTATTGTTAACCAAATAAAGTGAGTAAAATGACAAACAACTTTGTAGAATCAAATAAGTATCCCTTCAATTCTCAGTGTCGATACCCTAAAGCACCTCCACACAAAATGTGTACAAATTGTTTCGGGATATTTAGGGTATTACATACCTTATTCTCAACGTATTTAACCCCTGACGAAAAAAGTGGAGTGGTTTAAGTTGAACGTGTTTTTACTGTAGTCTTTAGAGAAAACCTTGGCAGAGAGTTCATCCCACAACCTTAGCGTTCGCGGGAAAAAGTTTCTATGAAACCGCACTGTACGGGAGCATTTCGGTTCTAAAGTGTGAGAAAGAATTCTTTGCCGATGGTGAGCGGCGCGATGGTAGAAAGTAGCCGCATTTCGAACAATTCCTCAGAACACATTCTATTGTACAAGCGGTATAACACACAAGGAGGCAAAGTCTCTCCTCTGACTTGACGGCTTGATACGGCAAGTACCACCTTTTCTTTCAAATGATGTCTGAACTGAAAATCGATGGAGAAGTCAACACCAAGGATCAAGGAGTGGGAAGTGTTGAACGCGCAGACTTGTGTCTTTATAGGGTTGAATCGGACCAAGTTTCCCCGTCCCCAATCAGAGACCTTGGACAGTGTGGTCTCGATTTGAGACACAAATTCTCCACGCTGTTCCTTTACAACGGAACGAGTGATGTTTGTACGACCCGTGTAATAAGCGTCTCCAGTACTGTCATCTGCATAGGAATGTATGATGCCCGACATGTCATTGATATGCAGTAGAAACAGCGTAGGTGACAGCACAGAGCCTTGCGGAACACCAGCATTAATGTCCATGCTCTCAGAGCAACTACCGTCTTCTACGCCTTGTATGCGTCTGCTGGACAAAAAACTAGCCTCCCATTTGCACAAACCCTCGGGCTCTCCGTAAGATGGTCACCATAATAGAAGACCCCAATGTGTATTTATCTGTGGCATCGTAGCACACGAATGTACCAATTATGATTTTGTTTTCAGTTTGAAAGCTAACTTGATCGACTTAATGAAAATTTGTTCAGCCGTTTGAAGATCAGCTCTTCTATAGTTGCTTAGCAGTCCGTCGCAACCACACACTTACCAAAACAAAACATAGCGTATAATCAAAAATAAATAAAGCTTTCTAAGTATTGTATTATTACTTTAAACAGTTCAGTTTTTTCTTTAACATTGTTAAATAGATTGTTTTGACGATTCAAAAGTGTTCAGTATCATGTTTCAGCTGATTAGATGATTTTGTTACTACAGTGGTCGTTATCGTATTCAGCAGAGCAGGTTGAAGTAAATAGTAATCACTAAACAATTTAATATTGTTTTATATTTTAGTAAAGTTACAACAGACACTTATGTGTAATTTACATAGTAACAGCTTGTCCTAATTAGGAGTTGCTATTATTTAGGCATAGACAAGTTAACAGGCTACATGGCTTAGGCAATTGAATAATAAATTAACTTAATCTTAAATACATTGCTAATACTACATGCGATTATCTCACAACGTGCCTATATCTGTCTGTCATTCAGTAGCCAGCCGTTGTAATATTGCTTATTATTTTATTTCCTGATCTACATAATATGAATACGATGATGATGGTAGATGGAATGACAGTCGGTGATCCGGGTCTGATGATAGAGCAGGAAAGGGGAATGGGTGTAAATTGGTGAGAGATTTTAAGCTACTTTCACTCGTTCATTCAACATACATTTTTTAGGGTTGGATGTATTTTAAATTTTTAGATGATTTTACTTGTTAACTTAAGGGTTAAAATCCCTCACAGAGATCGTGTTCAGATATCAGACGTTGCTACACTCAAATTGTCAAACAATGATCTACCTAATGTAAGACCATTTTATTTTTACTATGACTATTAGAGCCAACGGCATGGTTGGTTCGCCAAGGGAGGGGGGCTAAGGAGGAAAAAAAGGAGAGGAAGAATTGTTCGAAATGATGCCCACGGCTACTTTCTACCATCGCATCGCTTGCCATCGACAGGGAACTCATTCTCCCTCCGTAGAACCTTAATGGTCCCGTACAGTGCGGTTTCAGGGAAACTTGCTCCCGCGAACGCTTAGGTTGTGGAATGAGCTCCCTGCCAAGGTTTTCTCTAAAAACTTCAGTATGGGGTTCTTTAAGAAAGAAGTTATTAGATTTTTAAAGGGTCGGCAACGCGCGAGTGATACCTCAGGTGCTCCAAGCGTCCATAGGCTGCGGTGACCGCCTTAGTTTTTTTGCCACCTTAGTGGTATAAAAAAAACCCTGCTCATAGCATTGATTTGAGGTTGAATTGAAGATAAGGTAACCTATAATGTTCTATAATTTTTTTCAGTACTACAATATGTGGCTATCTCTGCTCGGCTCAATGCTCTGTCTAGCGATAATGTTCGTTATATCGTGGATCACGGCGCTCGTGACGTTCGCTTTTCTGCTCACACTTTATTTGCTCGTCTCTTACAGGAAACCTGGTAAATATTTTACATTATTCTTGGGAAACTTTCTGTACGTAGAATTAAACAAAATGTTATGAAATATAATGTTTTCAGATGTTAATTGGGGTACAACAACACAAGCGCAGACGTATAAAACGGCTCTCTCTGGCGTTTATCATCTGAATAGGGTCACAGAACATGTTAAGAATTACAGGTAATTAATTATACATGCCGGCACGTAAGTTTAGCGATGACTTTGAATGCGCCGAATTCATTTTTTAGATGTGTCTTATGTAGGGGCGCGGGGTGCGAGGGATGCACTACCTGTCAAATTATCACCCCTAAGGGTCACAAAACTGGTTTTACCGTAATTGAAAAACTGAGTGAACCGGGTTTACACACATTTTTCTTTTTATTTATTTTTATTTTGAATTACCTCTTATCTTTAGATATAAACCAAAACTAGCTTAAAACTAAAAAAAAAATAAGTATGTAGGAAATACAAAATTTTAGGTTTTGTGTCTGTAAATGTAAATATTTTTATACACATTTTCCAATAATAACTCATGCTAAATCCGAGAATCACCTTTTCAAAAAAATATTAATCAAGAGTCAATAATTAGGAAAATAAATATTAAGTGACACTTTATTTATAAATATAAATTATAAATATATATAAATTTATAAAAGTTTAAAAATATATTCACCTTTTTTAAATAAGCTGGTAGTGCTCGATAAATATAATTACTTTGCGCTGTGATATGGTACTAATCCCACTTTTAGACTAAATCATCAGTTTTTAGTAGTCTCGAATTGTTTTGGAAAATTGTTCATAATCTTTAGAGGGTATAATTGTCTATTTTACATTTACCAAATTATAGTAGGGACTGAAGTTTTAAATAGCCTCTAAGTAAAATGACAAGGTAAAAATGTAAGGGTTCCTGATTTCTACGAAACCCTAAAAACAAAATGTTTACTCTGTTTGACTTTCGAGTATATGAAAAGTGCTTTTTACGCAGACCTCAAATCCTGGTGCTGACCGGTTTCCCTGGCGAGAGGCCGATCCTGACTGATTTCTCGTACCTGCTCACTAAAGGACTGTCTTTAATGCTCTGCGGACATATTGTACAGGTTTGTCTGCAACGTTTTATTAACTGTTGGTTGTGTTTAATCATAGTCGGTCATCGCGTTTAATGTTAAAGAAAAAATCCGACGTGGCGGAGACTTGTCGGAGATCTCCCGAATGTAAAGACCAAGTGACACTGTTGCCAGATATAATGCTTTTTCGCTTTTTACCCAGCTTTTTTACCTATGAATCTGCCTTCTCCTTTAAGCTGGCGCCGTACCGCTTGTTTCGAAACTTTCTTAAATAATTCAAGATTTTTTAAATTTTAACTTTATATATATAAGTATATTTACTTTATTGGTATAGCCTATTTGTATTGTTTTCCAATCCATTATCTTTAAATTTAATCAATAGGGAAGTGTACGAAGATGTGATGACAAATTAAAAATAAATGTAAATGTGAAAAGAGCTGCTAACACGAGGAATTCCCTTTTTTTACCCGCGGTTTTTAAGCAAAGTTACCGCATTTTCTATTTTGCCGTCTAGCAACACTGCCAAGTGAAGACATAGGCTTAACTACCTGAACTGAGGATTAGTTAACTTACGATTGCTCTGTCTAGACTAACTTTTAAAGCGAAGTATTGATGTATATTGTAGGGGATATTAGGGGACCATATAGAAGAGCGTGATCCACTTTGTTTTTTTTAAAGGGTCAAGTAAACCACAGAGCACGAGAAGCACTGACGAATCGCGCGTACCACTGGTTCGTGAAACGAAAAATCAAGGCCTTTTACACCTTGATAGATGACGTCACATTCAAAGATGGCGCTGGTGCGCTTGTACAGGTAATAAAAATGTTAATTTATCCAAAAAATTAATAAGGCATGATAAATAAAAAAAAAATTGCAATTTATAAAAAATTCAAACAAATAGCAAGGGCCTAAATTATGTTTGTACGTATATTTTTATTAGACACACCACTAAAATCATAGTGTTCCCAATCCTAAATTATTTCTTATAGTCCGTCAAGACATGGCAAAGAGGGTATATTATTCTGCCTCTGGTATTACCACTTATTGCTTTGAAGTTGGTAACGTTTGACGTATGGGACATATATGAAGCCACTGTAATATACATGACTTAAATATACAACTCTAAAACTATAAAAGGAAAAATATATTTTAAATTGAATTTTAATGTTGTTAAAAGTACGTTGCAGTCACTGATTTGTTTAATTTGTAATTAAAGTTTTTTTTTAATACCTATAATGATTTATGTTTCACTATTTTGTAGGCCAGTGGTTTGGGTAAGTTGAAGCCCAACATATTGTTGCTCGGCTTCAAGGAGGATTGGCAGTCGTGCGACAGGACAGAGATAGTTGATTACGTTGAGGTCTTGCAGTAAGTGTTTACATCTTTTTAACTTCTGACTCTTCTCTTTTTTTTTCTTCTTTTTCTAAGAGCCTAATAATGGCCCAATAACATATTTTTAGGAATATTCTATTTATTAAAGGTGTGAATGTATTTTGGGCCAGGCAACATATATCTTGAATTTAACACCGTAGCGACTGGTTAAAATTTCGATAATTTTATTTTATTATTAGTTATTTACTCGTAATTACTACAAAAGCCTGATTGTCTAACTAAAATCTGTCAAGTGCGAGTTGAAATTTCATTAGCTCGAGCCCGTCCCACACTTGGCCGGTTTTTATTATTTGTTGTTATACACTAGAGCTTACACTAATCAATGCAAGTTTGTTGCTTTTATTGAGTATTGCTGTTTTAGTAGGGTGAGGTTTAAACGTGTTTCTTGTATAGGAATCCACCTCAGATTTCAACTTTTTAAATATTTTATTAGTTGTTAGGTAATCCAGATATATATCCAGAGATATAATAACAGATATTCTGTTAAAATTTCAGGCTTTTACCTACTTTAGTTTAGCAGATAGAGCTGACAGTCGGACAGACTTACAGACAGACGGCATGGGCTTAGTAATAGGGCTCTGTTGCCACCCTTTGGGTACGGAATCCTAAAAATTATGATAATATACATATAAAACTAAAAAAGCCATTTTAGAACATTTCACTAAAACAAAACGGTTATGATTTGATTCCTCTAAAAAGAAAGAAGTCATAAGTATCGTTACAGATATATGATATGACCCACTTACGTCTTCTAATGTATAAAAACACTACATATACCCTTTTCTGATAATTACCTACAGTTTCAAAGACCGTGCCTAAATAAGCGAAAATATCTGCAAAATGAAATGAGAGATTAAATCAATTATTTCAACACTAGGCAGTCGCGGGCCGTGAGCTTGTTTGGCGCCTTGGTCAAATAAAAAACAAAATCTCAGAAATTTCTCTTTTATATATTTATTTTTTGACAAATGTTGATTTTACCGTATTATAAAACTTGGAGAATCCATTTGCTTTCCGAAAATTGTCCTAAATATTCTAACCAACCAAACTCTAGTTACAATTTACAATGTAGCTGCGTTATCGAGAGCTACTCTGTATGTATGTATGGTATGTATGGTCGGTAGTGTCGTTATAAGTTTACACCATTTCAAATTTGGCGACTGTATTTTATATTTTTGCCCACTGGGTTCGAAAAGTTGTACTATACACAACACTCAGCTCGTTATTATTTATAATTATAATTATTATTATTTGTATATGATATTTTCAGCAAAGCTCTAGACGTGCACATGGCGATAGCGTTGCTGCGTGTTGAGGGGGGGCAGCACATGAGCGAGGCGCTGGATGACGAGCTGTGCAACTATCTGCGCGACCTGGGCGGAAGCGAGCGAACAGGACAGCCGCGTTAGTACTGTCTGCTGGCATACAGCTCTTCGCACACTTCGTCAGCTTTGTAGACGTAAAGATACTAAGGTCTGTGCTAAGGACTGAATGCCTCTAAAATTGTCAAGAAAGTGACAAAGAGACTGTGCAGAGCCAACACCTGACTACAGTCAACAACTGGCCGCTCAATTGCCTTGGCTCTCACACCATGCGTAATTCGCTATAAGTAATGCTTAGTTCATGGCAGCAGCGGATCCAGAGAAAAAGTTTTCAGGGTTAAAATCCCTCCAAACTCGGTAGTACTACATATTAATAATCTAATTTGTTACAATAATTAATTTCCTGTGTGTAAAAATCCTGGATCAGCTGCTGGTTCATAGACTTCATGACTATGGCCATCGCCAGCTTGCATCGCATTGCACCGCACTGCTGAATCCACTTTCTAGAAAAGTTATATGGATATTTATACTGCGTCGTGATATATTACCTAGCGAAAGTGTAAAAGAAATTGATTGTTTTGCAGCTGCATAATTCTTTTACAAATTGACTTGCTCTTTAATACAGAAATCTATAAGTATTGTCAAACGGTTTTTTTCCCTAGACGGCCCTACACAGACACGGTAAAGATAGCTTGGTTTAGGTACTGACAATAACGGTTTTCAGAAACTACGCTTGTGCTTTCATGTTGTTCGGTTGGTTTAATTTTGCTGCTACGCTGAGTGTGTATGTATCTAACCGTGGACCTTTCTCTTAGGTTCAATGGGCGACAGCTACAAGGAGTCTAAGTCCACCGAGAGCTTGAACACACATTCACAAGGTTTTTTGTTTTTTTATTTAATACTAAGCAAATTTTATTAACGTTATACGTTACACTACAGTCCCACATAAAAGACATTCGACAGACTTTAGGACGGATTCACATGATATCGATACTACTGAATAGTTCTGAAGATATTGGTTACAAATATTTTTATAGTTGTGGAGCGGTGGCAAAGGGCAGCACTTCCGCCAGGCGAGGTGTTATGCCTGGAGACCGCCGTGGTCCACCTAACTTGCGCTTTGGTTTCTATATATGCTGATCTGCCGAAGAAACTTTTATAGCGCGATGTAAGAGGCGTAACATCAGCCTTGATTGCGGCAGCGGTACGATATGATCTGCTGCATCAGCCCTTTCCCAGACCGAAGGTCGATATTTCTTGCAGTAATGTTTGCGTACGATCTTGAAAATGCTTATGCGCCGTCCACAGTAAGTCGGGAGGGCGTGTAGTGCATGCCGAATTTCAGCAGTCTGCGGTGGGTCGAGACTGGTACGTTGCTGACTGTGTGTCTGCAGTAAATCAAGACACTAGCGAGTTTTGGCATGAAGGTGCGTATGGATACAGTGAGTCGGGTCCATAGAATCGAGACACTGGCCTGAGTTAGCGGCAGGTACGAGCAGAGAATGCTACACTGGAGTTTGAGTACTCGACCCCTGGGTGTGGTGTATAGTTAACGTCGCTGGAGAGGAGCTGCAGGAAACAGGAAGCACTAAAGTGCTTGCGCTAGGTCCTGAATGAAGCTCTGAATGCGAAGGTGCGTCAAATGTTTAGCTCGGGGTCACCAATGTGGAGCGGCGGCAAAGAGGAGATCTCCCGCCAGGCAACATGTTATGCCTGGGGACCGCCATGGTCCATCTAGCTTGCGCTTTGGTTTTTATATATCGTGATCTGTCGAAGAAACTTTAATAGCGCGATGTAGGACGTGTGACTTGAGCTTTGATTGCAGTGGTACGATATGATCCGCTGCATAATAATTATGTTTTTAATTGATAATTATGTTTATTCAGTGAGATGATATTAGGTTGGTAAATATTATTCCTAGTTAGCTATGAGCTATCGTTTACTTGCAGATCATTTTGTTTTCTATTATAATAATTTCAGTTTGACTGAAAACATGGATAAAACGAAGGTTTCTAAAAATGGAAAATAGCTAGATCGATTTATCGCTCCCGAAACCCCCTGCATACTTAATTTCATGAAAATCGTTGAAAACGTTTCCAAGATTCAGTTTATATATCTATATGCATACATATATACAAGAATTGCTCGTTTAAAAGAATTAGATTATATTTGGATGATTGGTTTACCCTTATTGCGCGACTCAGTCTTGCACTTTACCGGTTTTTTTTTCATTTAACCTTGTCCTGACAATTACGAACACACCAAAAAAGAACTAAATCGGTCGAGCCGTTCTCAAGTGATGAAATGTGAATGTGAATGATGATGTGATTCGTCATACATGTGGAAATTGTTTTTTATTTTATAGATTTATTTTTTGTTACTAGTCATATTTATTACATAAGTATATTCGATATAGTTCTATTAGCTAACTAACCTCGCATAATATAATAACTTTTAGGCAGCAGTATATCTGATTTGTCGACGGGATCCCCTCAGCTGGGGAGCTTCTCTCCGGACCCCACGGCAGACACCAAAACCCACAACACTAACAAAACTGCAGATAATAAGAGGTATGTAATTAATTTCTACACCCTCCCAAGGCGTAATAATAATATTTAATGTTAATTTATAGACGCAGCCTGTAGTTTTCATCTCTGTTATTATTACACGCACAGTGCGGTTTCAGAGGAACTTCCTCCCGCGACCGCTTAGGTTGTGGAATGAGTTCCCTGCCAAGGTTTTCTCTAAGGACTATAAGTTCGGCAAAGCGCGAGTGACGTCCCTGGTGTTGCAAGCGTCCATAGGCTGCGGTGACCGCTTACCAACAGGTGGGCTGTTAGATTATTTGCCACCTCAGTGGTATAAAAAATTAAAGTGTGTGTGTACGAGCTTGAATCTTGACTTTAGTTCAGTTTGCTCTAGTTTATTGTGAATTCTTTTTTTGCACGAGCAGCGAGCTGAATATTATTTTATACGTGCAGTAAAGGTTTTGGAGGCGCGGTTCGTCGCGCGTTCGGCGCGTCCGTGGCACGTCGCGCTTCGTCCTTCACGTCAGTGGAGCTGTTCACTCGGCGGCAGGCCGGAACCGTCGACGTTTGGTGGCTCTACGATGATGGAGGTAAGGCGATGAATACAGGCTAGGTCGCGTAAATACAGGTTCTGTGCAAGTTTTTTAATATAGGATTCATAGGATTGAAAAAAAAAATATTGGATTAGTTTCTTAGTTGTAAATAAATACGATTTGAAACTGATTCTAACACGTGAGCAAATTTTTAAAGTGTATATTTTTAAAGCGTATATTGAATGCATTCGATTGTAAAGAAAGTCGGTAAAATCATTACATTTTCAGCAAAAAAATTTACCACCCACAAAATGATAATAACGTTAAATAAAAAAACGGAGAGTGTCATGGCGTAAATTGTAGTATTCATTATTCACGAAGTAGTAGTAATGGTTTTTAGTATTTTATAAAGCACATTGTTCGCATTACTAAATTTAGAGTTCTGTCTGCCTGCGGGGTAAAAATTTATCAATGTACATTATGCAGTTATACGGAACACTTCTTTCTTCTTTGTGCTGTAGTATATGAGTCGCAAAGAAATTTAACAAAAAATATTTTGTACCGATGCGGCAACCTACGCGCTAATTAAAAAGGTAACCGGAGAGCCAAACAGAAATTACGTGTTGAAAAAATAACAGAGTACGAAAATGTACTGCCATAGTCTGATCACGCCCACATCATAAAAAACCACGTTGTTTCTGGGTACTATAACGACTACAATTACGTACACGTTATGTGTTACGTGTGCGTATGTGTGCGTGTTCTATGCAGAGCGATCACAGGAGCATAACAGAGGGGTGGGGAGTCGGATCTAAAGAGCATCCCGCATGAAGCGTGATACGCACGCTTGTTTGTTTGTTTGTTTGTTTGTGAGATGGTTTCGGTCGTTTGTTGTTCAGGTCTGACGTTGTTGCTACCGTACATTCTGTCGACTCGTCGCGCGTGGTCCTCATGTCCACTGCGTGTCTTCACGCTCGCCAACAAGAACACCGAGCTGGAGCTAGAGGAGAGAAAGTGAGTCGTTTGTGCTGTCTTAATTTGCTGAATAATTAATAAAATTAAGTAGGTACAGCTCCCTCTCCATACATCTAACTGAGGGGTAGGAATTTATAGTTCGCCCATACTGTTTTGTGGACTGTCGTCGGATTGGTCCTTACAAATACATTAGAAATTTTAAAGTGACCTTTTTTAGGTGTTTATGTTGCAACATATTAGCTTTCAAAACCTTGAATTTTGTGTTTTCCCTTTTCTAACTTTCAAAACTATCTGCCAGCTTGGTCCTCATAGTAGGGGCCCTAAGAGTCAATTTTCAAGGATACCTTGCAGATCGTGATAAGATTACGAAACTTGGCACAGATGTTCATCAGGTACAGCCAAGTTGATTTAGCCCGGTTTCCCTCGGTTCTCCCCTCCTGGGGTGGGCGAGCTTTTTCGAAGAGCGCTCCCGCCGGGCGTTGGAAAAAAAATCTGCAAGAGCAAAGCTACTATGACAATGTTGGTATGGTGTTAATAAATGACAAGGTATTCATTTAATAGCTATAATTTTACTTTTTTATTAATTTATCCATAATTTATTATGAAAAGATGTAATTTAGAGCTATTAAATGAATACCTTGTCATTTATTTACAAGAAAACGATAGCTTGTTTGTAGCTTGTTTGAAGGGGGGGAACCGAGGGTAACCGGGCTAAATCAACTTGGTTTTACCTAATGTACAGCTGTGCTAAGTTTTATGTTTTTATCACGATGTGCAAGGCCATGTGGCTTAGGGCTCCTACTATTTGGACTCCGTTTTAACGACGGGCTGAGAGAGTTGTTGACGATCCCAAACTGACAAGCCGTATCGAAGACTTAAGTCTGAGGAAAGTTTGCCTTCGTGTGTGTGTTCTGAAGAATTGTTCGAAATGATGTCCACGGCTACTTTCTACCATCGCACCGCTCGCATAATACTTTTGACTTCCGTCGTTGTAGTTCTTCGAGTGTCGTAATAGATTTAAGAAAAGTCTGCATCTTTAAGATAAATATCGCCATCATCAATCATTTCTGTGAGAAATAACTAAATATTTATTTATACAAAATCACTTTTAAATAACGTGGTACCTAAATTTTCCGAATTATTTTACATAGTTAATGTATACAGTCACTAAAACTGACCAACATTTGAAATCGAATGTCTAGAAATTATTTTAGGTTATTAGAATTTTTAGTTGTTTTACTTTTATTCCTTAAAATCATATTATTTCTAAGGCGCGTCAAAATTGAGACGATAAACATGATACACAATGACATTAAACTTGCAAGCGCACTAATAATTAATATTACACTTCAAGAACACTGTTAATCAACAATACTAACATTTCGTGATGAAAATGTTGCAATGTCCGTAGATAAACAGTAACACTTATTTAGTATTTATAAATTAATGTAATTTTATGACTTTAGAAGTTTTTACTATCTACTTTTGACGCCGAAAACGCTACAAATGAGTAATATGGTATCAAAATACGGATTCAAGTTCTATTTGACACCATTATAGATATTTTATATAACTAACAGTTTCAATAAAGTTCATTATAAAGGTGCAATAAAGGTTCGAGCGGAAAACTGACGATCTTATAACACCTGTTATACACTTGTACCAAAGGTTATATAGAACCACTATAAAGGGTCTAAACAGGCTTTAACTACTAAATTTTGCGCCAAAATCGAAGACATAAAGGTGTTATTACACTCTATAACTCTCTTATAAATTATACGCTAACTCTTTAATATTTAAGCGGAACCGAAAAAAGGGTCCACTACAGCTTTTCTTAACGCTAAAATGTTACTTGGGAAGTTATTAGATTTTTAAAAGGTTGGCAACGCGTGAGCGATGCTCCTGGTTACTTAAGCATCCTTAGGCTTTGGTGACCGCTTACCATTAGGCAGACAGTTAGCTTGTTTGCCACCTTAGTGGTATACAAAAGAACGAAATGGTATTGAAATAATTTGTTTATAAGTAATTAATACATACTTATTAAATCTCATACTATGAAATAATAAGTTAAAGCGTGTACAACATGCACTTGGCCGGTTATATTCTTTTAACACAAATTTTGTATTGGCAGCATGGCATCAATGCTGTCCAAATTTCGCATCGACTATTCCGCATTGAAGATGATAGACGACATCACGAAGCGGCCCAAAGACTCCACGCTTGCTTACTTCGACAAACTAATAGCGCCATTCAAAGTTACTGACGAAAACCACGACAGCGGTAAGTGGACATAAATACTTATGTATATATTCTACAAAGGTATGTTAAATTGGTTTATGCATGTTATTTTGAGGCTCAATAAAAGTTTCGTGGATTGGTAGAGGTATTATCTAGATAAAATTTTGACAGTTCTCAGGAAAGGCCAAGATCACTCTATACCGTCGAAGGTGAATGAAAGGATTGATGCGCGTGGATGAGGCATGAGAAGTGTGCTAGGACCGTTGAAAGTTGAAGTCTGTAGTATCTGCCTACCCCGTATGGAAACGGGCGTTATGTTATATTTTTAAATAGGTCTGTGAAGGACTTTTATTTTTATTTTATTTCTTTTGAAAATTGTGCAATAAAGAAAATTCATTAATTTGTTCATTCTATTATTTGTCATTAATTTCTTTACTCTTACTCGCTATGTGCTACGATACTCTTGATCCTAGCACGATTCTCTAACATTTTCTTGGACGTTTTAATGAGTTTACTACTTTAATGGCAGGGTTAAGCAGTTTTAAGCAGTTTTTGATCGTATGTCTTTTTTAATGACGACGTAGAAAAAGCCAATAATTACATCTTCGGGGTGTTAAATTCCTGCAAATGTCCTACGTAGTGCCGGACAACCATTTAAGATAAGGACTTTATTTTTAGAAAGAAAGAAAGAAAAAAACATTTGTTTGACACTCAAACAATTACATATGTAACATAAATATATATAAATAAGAATGCATTGATAATTGAGTGCCAAAAAGGTCTCTTACTCAGTTTAAGCTGCAGCCGAAGCCTCAGCACTGATATTCTGTAAGAGCCTTTTTGGTTGTCACTAAACCAGAGTGACCACAAACAAAACAGCAAAAATAATAATTAAAATTAATAATTTACATCACAACATAATATTTTAATTTTTTAGTTTATAATTTTTTTAGAAGCTATATATATAACATTTGGAAACTATCTTTCAATGCCTACGAAACGATAAAATGGTAAAATATCACAAATAAAAAGTGGACTTACCTGTGTCGAAGACTTAAAAAAATGCCGTTGATCAATTGATTTGATTTGTTGCGTAATACAAATTTATGTATAACTCAAACTTTTTATTGAAATAGACTTTTAAACAGCTCTTTTGAATCGACAGTTTAATTATTAATTTACAAAAATAACCACAGGTTCGAAATGATTTACGACCGAGAAGAACCGGCAATTTCAACCTTATATTAAAATACAATACCTTCAACTAGGTAATAACATAACATACAATGTTTTAATTTAAAAAATAATACAAATGCTCCAATACAAATCAATTAAATTCTTATTATAGACTAAATCATTATGTTTGTATCAGCATCAATAACCGAGGCTGACTTGCTGGCTGCCCAAGATCGCACTCACCGTCACTTGCGACTGCGCGAGCTCATACAGTGGCAGTCGGCGGGCGCCAGGCTCGTCTGCGTCACCCTGCCCATGCCTCGCCGGAGGGGGGTCATCCCCCCCACTTTGTACCAATCCTGGCTGCACGCTATAGCTACGGCCTCCGACCGAGTACTGTTGGTCAGGGGCAACCATTCCGCCGTGTTAACATTTTATTCATAATTTTGGAGGTTTTTAAATCAAAGTGCGATAAAGCAAAAAAAAATGGTAGTAAAGTTGTGTTTTCTCTTTCGCACTTGTATCTCGTTTTGAATTCGTGCGAGAGAGATGGCAGAGGGGGTATATTGCTATGGTGTTAATCTTGATATTTGTATATATTTTTTGACATGATTTTTAATATTAGTGTATGAAAAACTTGAGCTATGTAAGATTTTATTGGAATATATTGTACCTATCGCTTAAAAATACGTCTGTATGATGAAGCTCTTTTATTTATTGAATAAGATTTTTTTAGATATGACGAAAAAGTACGCCATTTGATGGGAAAGTGCAAGTCAAGTTAGAACAGCCTAAAGTACGGAGCTGCAATTAACTTCTGCAATATTGTGCATATCTAAATATTTGTCGTTAGAATCTACCAAACTATTGTCTCATTAAAATGAGAATGAAAATCGGTTACAAGTCATGGTAATGGACTCAAAACCGTTTCCTATTGGAGTTAGACAATGAGTAGGATGGTCTAAAGACTCAGGAAATCAGGGAAAAATATAACTTAACTTCATGCTAGAAGCTTAATCGTGGGTATTTACTCGCATTCGACAGTGGGACTGATTTATTACGGAGATCTGAAGATAATTTATTAAAATTTCTCGTGAGTTTCATGTGTGTACTTGAAGTAAAAAACCATAAATCTGGTGTCATTAATGTGCTATATTTTTAATAAGAAGAGCTAAATGAGGTATTGTAATGGGCCTTATTATTAGATACTAATATTGTTAATACTAATTATAGGACCAAGTAACCAAACGGGTTTTTTTGGGGGTATCAGTTTACAGTTTTATAAAATTATTTATAATTCCTGTTTTGAGAGGTTTGAACTTGCATCCACTGCCTACGGCGAAGCACAGCTCAATCACTTGAACCAGATGTATTAATTTTGAAAAAAAAAAATTGAACTTACTAATAAAGTGTGGTTCATTTCCCGAAAACCTTTATAGTACAAATTATCTTAAATTTACAAACTAAATCCATTATTTTACATTGTGTATACATTTTTAAGGCGTAACTCATCATACTAAGTGTGATTTATTGTAGATAAAAAAAAATTGGAATTTTCAACACATTTAAAATTTACGTTTAAATATATTTTTATTTAGTTTTGTCATTAAGGTTTCTCTTAAGGTTTAATAAATATGTAGAAATTTCTCTTGTGAAAGGAATAAAAATGTAAATGAAAAATTTCGAACTACGGATCTTGGGAATTCAGTGGTATATCGAATTTCATTGTCCACTTGAGTACAAAAATATGTAAAAAATTGTAATAGTAAAGATATGAAGTACTTCGGAAGTACGACCGATCATATATCATCTTTTCGCCATCAACTGATTCGGTTACCAGATCGTCAACGCAGAAACATCAGACTCCTTTGTTCTTTTTTTTACTAACTTAAATGAGCCTAATACTTCAAACTTAAGATCTAGATTCCAATACCTCGGTTCAATACACTGTAAAGAAAGATTAAATAAATAAGAACTATATGTCAAACACTTATGTGACTCAGTGTACATGCGCAATGTGCATCATATAACCACAGTTGACGAATTGGAAACCAATTAAGTTGATGGCGAAAGAGGATATATGATCCTTCTTCCGAAGTACTTAATATCTTTATCATTACAATTTTTCACATAGTTTTGTACTCAAATGGACTTAGAAATTCGACAAATAGCCAATCCCGGTTCTTGGTTCAACTGTGAACCAATCAGTGAATGCGAGCAAACGCATGTGCGGTGGGAGGCCAATAGGTATACGAGACTGCGAACTACGCAGTTGGCCTTGAAGCTCCAAGATCCGTGGTTGACAATGCTTTACGATGTTATTTGTAATTCATACCTATAAGGTGTTGGAAGAAAAATCAAATGTCGCATGAGGAATTTTTGTGGTAAATTAGAGAATTCCAAGTTGTGTTTTTCTTTTTATCATAGATTTTTGATTATTTTTATTGCTGCTATGAATTATTGCTCAGAAAGATGCCATAAGAAAATCAATTGAATGGCAAAATGTAAATTACAAAGATAAAATGATAAAGTCAGGTTAGTATTGGTAAACAGGTAATATTGATGAAATTAATTATTATATTTAGGTACGACTTTTTGATTATTTTGTGAATTTACGAATTTTTCATTTTATAACCAAACAATTTACAACGACTGCCTTAAAGTATTGAAAATTAACTTTTACAGGGTATTCATATGAATAATCTTGTATTTACCACTTTTCGAATATTTATCTTTTTACGAATTTTTATTCATATACAACGTATGCGTTTGCATACAAAACAAAATCATAGGTCATTAATTGGATTTCGGATTAACTTTTTTATCTCAATTACCTGCTATTTATAAAAAGTAAAAATTATATTTCATAGGAACTAACGTAACAATAGTTACTAAATTTTTAACTAAACCATAATAACACTAGTTTTATTTTTATTCTGAGTAGATGTTAAACAAGTTAAGAAATTGAATCTGATTTTTTCTTGATTTATGTATCGAAATAATTTAATCTCTTCAAATACTCACTATTGATCTGAAAGTTTTTACTTTATTTTATCGTATTACATACTGACTTACACTTGTGAGTCATTGTATAAAAAAATAATTTGCTTAGACAAATGTTGTACTTTGTTTGCGAAAATCAGCCAAAGTAAGGGAAATAAAGCGCATATATTAGTATAATTGACTCAGATGAGACTTACAAGTAATAAAGTTTAAGACATAATGCCTAGAACTAGAGTGTAGCCTTTCATGCGGTTATTGTATAGACCGTCGTAGTAGATTTATGTATAGAGCGTGAAAGTGGTACTTTATCCAGGCAAAATTTGGTAAAAGTGGCAAAAATAAATTTTATCTACGGAATCCCTCTAAATAATTATATCTTACATTGATAAAAACTATTCTATCTGCTATAAGAAAATATACAGATAAATATTATAAGTGCAAAAGTAAATCTGTCTGTCTGGCACATTTTCACGCTTAAACCGCTGTACCGATTAAGATGAAATTGTTCATTGAGATAGTTTGTGAAATAGGCTACTTCAAAACGTCAAGTGTTAGTTGGTTTTTTTTTCTATAATTGAGGAGTTGCCGTTGAAATCTTACACCGATAACCGATTGAGGGCGGGTAAAACCGCGGGAAAAGCTAATACTAAAATAAGTAGTTTAAAACGTGTAAAAATATTGCTTATATATGTATATTTTATTTCCTGCCCTTTTTTTGTCAATCGAAAATCTTAGACATTATCAAGCCATGAATAGTACCAGTTGCAAGAAACAAGGTATTTCGAGCAAAAACTCCAAGCGCGTACCCAAATCACAATAAAGTATAGATATGTCAAAGTTGTGACGTCACTACTTTTACGGTGTACTTTAAGACACTTTTACACAGTTATTATCAGTAACGTATTTGAATATAACTTTGTATTATTTATGTGACGGAAAAATATGTAATAAAGTGGAATTAACAGAAGTATGAAGTTTTTTCGCTGATCAGTCAGGTATAACAAGTTTTTTTGACTTACAATGTGAAAAAGTTGTTAACATTTTTATGTTTAATTAAATAGTACCTGGAGGACCGAGCAATTTAAACAGCGCTATATATCGTCAAGTAGCTTAAGCGTTGCTTAATAACGCCACCTGTTGTCAAATAGCTTAAGGGTTGCTTAATAACGCTACCCATTGTCAAATAGCTTGTGGTGCTTATAACTACTCGCCAATAGATGTCAGAAAGACTCATACTTTTCAAGTTTATCACTGCCTTATAAACACGGATAAAACTACGTTTTCTAAAAATGAAACCTAGCTAGATCAATTTATCGACCCCGAAAACCCCCTACATACTAAATTTCATGAAAATCGATGGAGCCGTTTCTAAGATTCAGATTATACATATACATATATACAAGAATTGCTCGTTTGAAGGTATTAGATTAAATTTTTTCGCTTTAATTTTATTTACTTTGTTGCGTACTAAGTACAATTTTATTTTGTTGTTTTTTTTAGTTTATATATTTTTGCGCAATTTCAATGGATGGTAATATCTTTAATAAGAGAGATTAATATTTTGTCAAGAGTTATTGTTGTCCTAAATCTAAAATTAATGGATTACAAAGAACGTTTAATGATTATGTATATTAGTTCTAATACAAACGTAATTAATTAGTAACGTTAGGTATTGTTTAGTTTTTATTTAAGTATTTATTTATTTATTAACATAATACACACAGTGTTAATGATTTTATTAAACGACTTGATAATTCATTTATTGTCTTTTATTTCCTTTTGACTTCATCTCAAAGGTACACACCCTTTGACTTTGATTTGACAGGGAGTAGTGGTAGATCGTTGGACTGAAAACTCGACGGTCCTAGGTTCACTTCCTGGTAACGGACAACCAATGTTGTCACAGTTTGTTAATTGTAAAGTTGCCTCGGCTGCGGTTTGTAAAATATCACCCCCCGTAAAAAGAAGAAGAAACTTTATAGAAATATAATTTTTATTAAACCTTTGAAGTTATAAAATTTGTTATGAAATAGATGAAACTTATCTAAGATTTTAATCCGTCTAGGCTCACCAATGCGGAATTGGAATATGCTCGTAGGTTCCCGCTTGTCGTTCATGCTCACACCACGCTGAGTTCGCTTATCCGCTCCTATAATTCGAAAATAAAAGTGTGTATATATTGGATTCATAATAATTAATAATATAGATTTTTGAATCTTAGTTTTTTAAAAAAAAATAAAAATTTAAAAAATATATATGAAATTATAAATCAACACATAAAATTGCAAATATCAAGTTAGAAGTTAAGAAGCATTTTAAATTAATTGGACCCTTTATCCTTATCTCCAAACAGATATAATTAATTCTGCTTTTTTGTATTCACCAAATTAATCATGATACTTTGACCAATCATATCTGTTGCCCTCTCCTCGAGATTTTTAAATAGAAAAACCGCAATCTATTTAAGATCTCTACACATAAAGGCTGTCCAGTGACTCTGTTTACTACGTATCAGAAAAATAAAACACTCATAAAAATAAGAAAAAAAAACAAAAAAAAATTAAATTGAGGGTAAACTAATTTTTAACTATTAGCGAGTTTTGATGGGCCCATTAAAGGCCATAATCAAAAAAAGTACGCTGAAAGAAAATTAGATTAATACACATTGAAATAAATTAACATTAAAGTACATAAATGATTGAAACAGTAAGCTAAATTAATTCAACTTTTATAAGAAAACAAAATATCCTAAATCAATTTTTCAGTGAGTTTGTGTTTAGTTCTCGTATTTTAGAACTTCACTGAAATTGGGCATTACTTAAATACAATAAAAAAACCTAATTATTTAATCAATGTAATTAAAATAAAAAATCCTTTACAATATATTTATGTGATAGAATAGAATTAAAGTAACGCCATACAAGTGAAAAGTTCAAACAGTCATTAATTATACTCAGCTTTTATGAATTTCAGCATTATAGTCCGGAAGTATCTCCAGTCCCATAGGTACATGACGTCTGCACCCCTTTGTCGATTCCCGTTGAAATTTACAGACAGCAACTCAAACAACAGATTTTAGAAAATAATTGATAAATTAAAACACTAATTTATTATAATATTCATGGCTGAAAAGAAAATCTAATTATTAGAACATATTCTCTATCATTCAAAATCTCATTAGAAATTCCGATACACAATACATCTCTCCTTATATACATCATACATCGCCTTAATTTTGTGATTATGTGTGATTGACAACGTATGTGTATAAAATCTTGTATAATGATAAGTGTATGTGTAGGATTATGGTAATAAAATATATATAATATATTTACTTAAATCTGGAACTTTAAACAAATATAAGATAAGAGAAAACCAGAGATACAATCTTCCTCCTGAAAATTAAGAATATCTAAGCAACCTAATATAACATGATTCCTGAAATCTTTAATATAAGTTTCGAACCATCTAACCAGATTTCCAGATCATCTCGCAGGTATCACACTGAGACTCAGACATAGATTGTTCAATCTCCCCCTAAAATAATACCTATTACACAATCATACTTCTCTCCTAAAGTCTGCAGACATCCTAGGCCTCTAAGTCATACTAGACTCCTAAGACATAGAATATCTTAATATCAAAGTTGGAAAGCAAATTTCAAACTTTTTTGTATTTACCTAGTCTAACGTCTGTTCGTGACGAACATTTCCAATTCTATAGCCACGTAGGAAACAATTATATGACGCCTAGTATAAACTGGATTCCAACACGCTGACGAGGTCAAAGGCTTCCTCCAAGAGTCTCCCAGAACCGTCATACATCATTTCCCGAAGCTATGAACTCGAAAATGACGCTGAACATAGTTAGGTGATGAAGCTATGTTGTGAAGTAATTTCTAATATGCTCCAACATTAGAAATAAGTTCCGCCCCTGCTCTACCTAGTTCCCTAGGGGACGCCGACAGATACCAGGGGTGGTTTGAGTCCCTAAATGTATGTAAACAAAAAAAAAAAAAATTTTAAAAGTTAAACTGAGATATGAAAATTTCCTCTCAACTCTAGAAGTAATTAGTTGTGAAAATAAACTTGTATTCAAGAGAATTGTATTCACTCATTGTTAAAATTATTTAATTTGATGTGTTTCTAAGGTGGTATTAATTATACGAATTGATCTCTATCCGTTACTTCATGAAATTCGGTGACTTGACTAAATTTAGAAGTCACGACTTCGAAGAATAGTTAGGTATAAAAATACCTATAGATTTTATGGTATCTCGGCGATAATGTATTTACTAAAACACATTTTTATATAGTTGTTGAGCTCTTGACAGGATAATTTAGTTTTTTAAATATTTAGTATTAGTTTATGTAGTATTAAGCTTTTCAAACATTTCGTTTGAAAGTCTCTTAATGAAGCTTCAAATTAAATGCTTAAGTGGTTGTAATCACCCAGTTGAAACAAAACACATCTAACAAAATAACATAACAATTTTACACACATTCAATCAATCACAAACACTTTTGTAAATAAATTCGATTTCAAAAGCTCGCCCCCTACTCCAACTAATTGATAAATCAAAAATATTGTAGTCGTTGTCTGATGTTTGCTGTCACTGTCGAAATCACTTCTCCAACTGTATAAAAAGGAAAGAAAACCCTTCCTGAAACTTTAAGATTCGTTTCAGGCCTAAAGCTCCTAATTTATAAAACCAGTTGAGAAATAAGATAAAAATACAGACAACATGCAGGAAGTCGAAAGACGACTACCTCTATTTATATTAGCTATATATATATATATATGTAGTGTTTATTAATTAGACCCGTCGTTCCCGGATATACGTTAATGAAAATTCCTTTATACATACATATTTCACACTTTAGTCATCAATAAATCATGCATTCGCTTTAATAAATACATCCTATTAAACTAAGTTATCCGAAGAAATTAGTGAATTAAATAAAAATCTAAAAGTTAAAAGAAGAAATATATGATAACAATTAAAAAAAATTGATACTGTTTACCAATTGTAATATCCAACCATCAAGATTTTACTTGTTAAAGTGCACAATTGTAAAGTTAAATTTTAAATTAATTAAATTAAATTGAATTAAATGCTAAATTAAAAGTAAATTGATATATCACTTGTAACTAAAAACACTGTTTCTTCACCACACTACACTCTGATGCCCTCTTTGGCTGACTCATTCGGCTAGTTGACTGTCTTGTATAAAAAAAAAATGAAACTCCACGACTGTATTCTAGAGAACTCTCTCGCAGACTGCCGCAACTTCGTTCCCGCAAACGCTTCCTGGAAATCCTCTATACCAGTTATCGGCTCTGGAGCTTTTTTTCTATGCATTCACGCGGTTCATGGATCTAATAAAACTGGTTATTCAACATCCCTATCTGTATCCTTTGTTTATACAAATTGTGTGACAAACTGAAACTACACCGTATTCGTATATCTTTTTGGGATAAAACAAAATACAGTTCGAGTACGTGACTTTCTATAGTAAAACTTACCAAATTTTAGTTGATCCTTTTAAAGATTAAATATCTTTCTCACAGTTTTTTTAAACTTGTTAAAAGATTCCTGTCATCGTAGACGAAATTAACTATGTTAGCACAACACAGATGTAAGCACCTATTCACTTAAGAAAATAACTCAAGTTTCTAAGTATTGCACATAAATTCAGTTCACAATATTTACTTTCATGTCTATTTTCAAAGTAACATAATACGATATGTTACAGGTTGTGACCTTTGTGGGTCGAAATACCATGAGAAAGACGTGGATTTTACGAGCTAATTCTATTCATATCCCCTACAGGAGTTTTTCAGGGATAGTTAGTGTCTGTCTCCGTCGTATGTCAGGTCAGCTATACTGAAGTGTTCGAGTACCTATTGTCTGAATAATGTTAAAGCTTACGTGTCCGGTCTCCGGAATGAGGAAACTATCATATCTAGTGGTCAATATACTCACTAGTATGTTAATACTACTACTAGCTATTAATAGTATCTACTACTACTGCTAGCACCAATATTTAAGTACTACTAGTATTTAACCGCGCTGCGAGCTGTACGAGTTCCCAGGGGATTATTACCCGACTGCAAGAGGGTTATGTTTATTCCCTAGTATCATTCAAACGGCTAACGGATTATTCAAGGCCGCGTTCGAAAACTCACTCTACCGGTGTGCTGTATTTTTCCTACAAAAATGCATCTGATATCCTGCTGTTACTGCTAACCATTAGCACAGATTATATAATGCTATACTAGTCCATTAGGGTTAATCTGAGTAGGGTTTATGGACACGCCACAGGTTTCGTTGGCTATGTCGTGATGGATCAAGTGTCAAAGAATAGGTTAGTAAAAATTTAAAAAGGCTATATTTTAGGAGTGAGAAAAACGTTTATTTTTTTAATATTTGCCATATGAATATCACACGCATGGAGCTCATCATGATGATTGTGAAAATACATTTTTACCAAGTTATCCTTAAGCACGATGCTACGCATATAGTGACTGGATCTATATTACAATTCACGATCACTACCAGCATATACCTGATCGTATCATACCTTACTACAATATAAGTTTTTATGGGTTCCTAGCTGCTGCCCGCGATGTCGTCTGCGTGAACGCTATACAGCATCAAAAATACCTGTGATTATGCCTTTTAAACTAATATTCATTTACCCGTTTCTTCTTTACATTTCATATCTACAGGAAGTGCAGTAACAGAGGTAGACTGTCTTTTGTAAAATTGACCTTCAAAAAGCGCTGATTTTCAGCCTGCTTTGAATAAACGACTTTATGGTGATTCTACTGAATTAGGTAAGTCATAAGTTTGTGACTGAAGCAGATGGAAAAAAAAGAATACAGAATAGGGTAAAAATACATACTTATAGGACTTCTCGATAAACAACATTAGTGGTTAGGCTCTCCGCAGCCAAAATGTAAAGTTTTCTAGGCATTTTGATTATTTTAAGTTTGAAAGATAACAGAAAATAATTTACACACTGAGAATTTACACACATAATAATGCTAGCTAAGCAGTAGTCCGATTGAAGTTTATTTAAGTCTATATTTATTTATTTTACAGGAAAATGTTTTCACGTTAAATTCGACCAAGCACACGATAACTTATAGCAACGTAGGTAACCCCAGTTTCTACAGGTTGAGGCGGCGACATCGGTACTCATAACATCACTTTTTGTGAACGAAACCATAGCGCGATCTAATTCGACGCAATCGCCATCTAGTTAGCAAATAGGAAACCTTTTTTATATGGTGAAAAATTATAACACACCTAAGTTATAACTTTACACGATTTTTTAACATAAAAAAAACAACCGGCTTCAAAAAGATGCACAGGTAAAAATAATTACTAATTTCCGAAAATTTGATCTGAATTACAATTTAAAGTTGGTGTCATGCAAGCAAAGTGTGTTATAAACTGTTACATAGGTACATAAACAACAACTTTAAACTGTAATTCAGATCAGATTTTTGTAAATTACAAATTAGTAATTATTTATACGTTTTTAGTGCATCTTTTTGAAGCCGGTGGTTTTTTTTTGTTAAAACTTTTTATTTTTTTTCTTTTGAGTGACGAATTGCTTTTTATTTCTTGTACACTAAAAACATCCATACTCGTAACAAAGTTTTATACAATCATCAACATAAAAGGCGTTTCACCAGTTTCAAATTCATATTAATTTTTTTTTCTACAAAAGTTTTAGTTTTAAATTCACCATAATAATATAGGACCACCTGGAAAGATTAACCTTTTAAATAAAAAAAGAATTTCTTGAATCGGTCCAGGCGTCTTCGAGAAATCGGGTAACATACATAAAAAAAAAGATTCCGACGAATTGAGAATCTCCTCCTTTTTTTGAAGTCGGTTAATAAATGGCTATGTGTGAGTGGAAAAAATCATGCTAGTTCATCTCACTTAAGTTTATATGCGACATGAAATTAGATTACACGTTGTTACAGAATGCGTTGCAGAAATTAAGGTTCACTGCTCGTTCCCCGTAGGTGATAGCGTCATAATATGTAGCCTTTTTGTTGACCCGGCTTCTTAATAATATTCGTTCCAAATTGGAAGTAAATTCATGCAGTAATTTTTGAGTTTATCCAGGACATACATACAGACAAACAGGCAAAAATTCAAAAAACTATTTTTTGGGTTCGGTATCGATTGTAGATCACACCCCAAGTATTCTTTAAAAAAAATATTCACTGTGCAGTTTTGACTTTCCTACCATTTTATTATACGTATAGATTAACAGATATCTAATTTAATTATGTCCTAAGGAATTAATTTTTAGACACTCTTAGAGTGTGATGATTTATTTTATTAACCTGCCTACTATGATTAATATAACATTAGAAGTTATATTTTAAAAATAGTTGTTTCCTTAGCTACCTACTTACTACAAGGCCAGTAGCCCCTCATTATAAATAACCTAACTCTTCATTGAATACTTATATATACCTACTCTGATATTACCTACATAGATAACCAACTTATGAACATGCCTTTTATGATCGTAGTTTAATCCATCTATTACAATTGTTCTTATATCTTTATGGAAGTGTGAATAATGAAGGTGAATGTTATCTAAATAATATCTATTGCTTCATTATATACTTACCTTTTATTTTTAAATACGATAAAGTAGTTTTCACAATACATTTTATGCAGAATAAGTAGATTCCGTAATCAGCAAAAATGGCTTAAGGAACCAGCGATTTCCTCTTACAGAGTATAAAAGGTATATTATACGTATGTATGTGTGTGTGTATGTGTTGTATATATTCACTTCACGGGTTTTATCTGGTACCCTATGAGGGTTAATCTACACAACTACAGCATAAGCCTCTTCACCAACCTATAGTATATACTTAGACTCAAATAGGCTGCATCATCGATGAGTGAGTTAGAGTTGTTGTATTACTTATGTTATAAATTGCGATAGCAGGCTTATCTGTCAGTCTCTCTGTCTAATATGTGTATCGCGTTACGCACTATATCTACGCAACCTTTTGAGCATTAAGTCTCTATGTATATACATAGACATGTAAGTACGTAAAATAACAGAAGTTAAAAAAAAAATTGTCCACCACAAAGTAAGAAATTGATTACAGCGCGACTCCCAAGTAATTTTAAATCTGCGATATCTTCTAAAATATTAGGTACATATTCAATGTTATGATTATTGGTCAGAGGAAATTTTATATACATTAAATGCCCAACGCAACGTTACCAACTTATTTATTTAAATAAGAATAAATAATTAATATTAATTAAAATAAAACGAAAGTATAACCCACCGAAACACTTAAATATCAATTGCATAAAAACGGTTACTGTGGGTTACCTATAAGTGGAATATAGACATATGCCATCGTGGACTTTTTGTAGATATTTTGAGATACACAATCCTGTAGTACCTACATCATTTTGATATATCCCGTACAGTTTAGTCAGCGTTATAAAAAAAAGGGGCTGAATTCCTGTTTTTAAGAAACATTAAACGTTTTTTGTTTTCCCGGAAGAAATTATCTGAATGATAGTAAAAATAGCATGAAAATCTGTTACGTACCTAATTTATAAGATATAAGCGTACGTCTACATAGGGACAGAATGCGGGAAACGACTTTGCTTTATATCATGGTATAGGTAGGGGAGAGTGGGTAACAATGGATCACTTTTTTTTTCAAGCTCCACAAATCCCAAGTTTATGCGTAAATAATTAATCTATGATAATTAACCACAAGATATGTCCCTAATCTACAAAACCAGGTGCAATTATTGGTAAAAACGGCATAAATTTACAAGTTATAACAAGTTTTTTAAAAAATGGGAAATGATCCACTGTGACCCGTGGATGGGTCACTTTGGATCTTTTCATGGGTGACAGGGAATCGCTTGGGGTACACTGGATCTTTTAAAAAAAAGTTCAATAAAATACCAATTTTCTTCATAATTATTTATTTATTTATATTCTAAGACAGCCTTCTATCACAGTCTTATCAAAAATTAACAAATCTTTCAAATTATGCTGGTATAAAGAGACCTACTAACTACTTAACATTTTGTTTAAATAAACAACAGTTCTTCTCCTTTCATTTCCACAAAGTTCTCTTCTCTATTCAAATAAACATATTTACTTCTTCAGTAATCATTAACAAACATTTTAATAAGAATTTTGTTAAATGCTAACTCAACTATTAAACATAAAGTATTTCCGGGATTTCGCATCATCCAGCTGTCTACAGCCTTGTTATATGCGGTTTTAAAAGGCCCAAAAACACCGACATCCAGTGGCTGTAGCTTTCCTGTGGAATGCGGTGGTACGGTTAATATGGTCACGCCGTTTTCTTTTGCCAGATTCAAGGCTTCTATGCATATGTGTGATTTGTGATTATCGTAAATAAGCAAACTAGGGTTGTCTTTGCTGCTGTTTGTGTAGGTTATAAAATGTTGTTCGTTTTCACAAAGAGTTCTGAGTTCATCCAGCCGGATGTGTTGGCTAGCCCTAAGGTCCCAGCAGGAGCATCCGCAATCATGTGTTGTTTAAAGTGCACCCTTGGGAATATCATGACAGGCGGTAGAGCATTCCCTAAAGCACTAACTATGTAACAAGTAGTTGTTAACGTCCCTCGTTCTGCGCATGTAACCTTTGAAACCTGTCTTTGTCCTTTGGCTGCTAGCACTTTAGCACTTTTTTGCACTATCATGGTATTCGTTTCATCTAGGTTAAAAACTCTGGTGCCATTACCAAAGACAGATTGCCGAGACATAACATTCTCTAAGTTATCGAAAAATAAACCAACATTGTGGCGGTTGAAAGATGTCTCAAGCTGCAGCCCTCGGGAGTTCGTAATGATAATCTGTTATCTCTCTTTCTAAGATTATATAGATATTCGATACCTGCTAGTTTAGTTTCATGCCACTTTTTTGTTATTCAACAGTGCTTCTTCATAAATCAGATTGCGAACGTCTGTGATAGTAAGTCCATAGAACATTTGACTGCTCTTAAGAATATAATCAACTATCTCCTTTTCTTCCGCGTCAGTAAATATCTTATGAACTGCATAATTAGGTGTTAGTCTCACTGGTTTTGCAGGATCAGGGTTTTTTGTACTCTTGACATGGTATCGATATAACGTTGTGTATGGAATAGCAGTTGATTTAACCTCAGATCTTATTTTTCGGCCATCAGATATAAGTTTTAAGGCGTTACTCATCTGTTCTTCAGTATGAAGACCGATATTGGTTTTTCGTAGCCTATTGCGAGGCATTGTTACCTACGAAGAAGAACGAAACCATTTTTATTTTACGCTATTTATGTAATTTCCACTTGGGTCACACTGGATAACAGTCCGCTGTGACCCAAATGAAAATTATTCACTGTGACCCATAGGCCGGCACGACACAAAAAAAATATTCAAAAAATAACTACTTATACCCAAGCCAAAATTACATTACCCACAACGGATTTATCAAATAACAAGTTCAAAACATACGACTATCATTTATATTTATTAAAGCGTTGGGAATACGACAAATTTCTAAATTGCGTAAAAAAATACTTTCGTACTTACCTACTGGTCTGCGTGTGACAGCACCTGATTCCGCTCGGAATCATCAGACGTTGTAGGAATAATCAAAAAAGCATGCAGAGCACTCTTCAGAAACTCCACTTATCTATACAATTAAAGAATCTTTATAATGTGTAAGTAGGTGGAGGTGAATCTTTATAATAGGTAAGTACTTACTAACACAATTATATTTTGATATTTTTAGAAAATTTCGCGCGCGCGCCTCTTTATACCCTCGCGCCCTAGGCACGTGCCTAGTTTGGTTTAGGGCTAAATCCACCTCTGCAATATAATATTATTTTGCCATGCGCTTAGCCATGTGCTAGCCTATACCTATGATGTCAAAAACACAAGTTCATTAAACTAGGTACCATGCGTACAGTTCTAATTATCTTGACTCAATAATTCACGACGTGACTCCGTCTAGCACAAGGAGAACCAAGCAAAAACCTAGTCAGAAGGAACGCAACGCGTTTTCAGTGACAATCACTAAGAAAAACAGCGAGATTATGAAGTGTCGTTGGAGAGTTAACTAATTATTGGCAAATAAACTGTGTCTATTCAATTTATTCGTTTTCTAGCATTACTGTGCCGTGTATAATGCAATCATTATCTCCTGAGACTCGTTTGACGACCACTGTCCGGCTAATACAAACAGTCGCTCGGCGCCCGCCATTTGTTCAACACGCGCGTTCCCGCCAAAGCAAGCAACGTTCGAAAATACGCTTTTGAAATATCACGCGAAATTAACTTTTTAATAAAAGTGATTTTTAATCTGTGTTGTTGCATTAAGTGATTTAATGTGATAAGTGGATTTTATGTCTAGTGAGTTTATTGAGGCCGGATCTTAACTAGCAGCTGAGGTAAACATTTGATTATTTTTTAATTTTTTATTGGTATGATTAACTTGAGATTGCATTTGCGTATTGTGAAATGTACCTAATAGTTACGAGAATGATAGTTTATTATATTTTAAAAATTGATTTCTGTTTAAACGTCTTCTACTGACTTTGGTAGCTAAAGTACCTACTTATTAAAAAAAAAATAACAATAGGTATCCGCCAATTTTTTTTTAATGAGGAAGTGTCTACTTTAAAGCAATAAATGTAGGTATAAATCTACGTTACTATACCTTAACAAAGTTTCTTTTTCATATGATAAAATAATTCGTTGACATACAAACAAACCGTAACCTACTGTTAAACTGTTAAGAACCTTTTACAAATCATGGTATAAAATACCTAATTCAACATATTTAGCGCTTGCAGTCTGCGCGGCCTTCAGCAGAATAGGTCCACAGAGAAGGGACAATTTTGTATCACGAATCACGATACGACAATTACATTCCCACAATTATCTACGTGTCGTAGAAAATGTGATGCGGTCCTTAACTTAAAGGTCTATAAGCCAAGCTATATATAAAAAAAACCAGGTAGGTATGTTAGGTAGGTAAACAAAAAAAAATATAACTCGAGAATAGCTTTGTTTTGTTTTAGTGCTTTTAGGAATAATTTTATTTGTCTTATTCTTTACATTTATTTAGCTCTTAATATCTTCATTTGTTGATCGTTAACGGTAATAACATAACAGAGTATCTTTTAGGTGGTGTTCAATGATAATATAACCAGTTATCTGACGTCTGTCTGCTTGTTTAACATGTAATTTTCTTACAAAATTAAATATGTTATAAGATAGGATTCTACTTACAATGCGTCCCCTAAGAAGCTCGTCATATCCACAACTACAAATTTGAACCAACTTATGGACTACTTCCTGGTCGCGGCTCCCTTCTTATGATCTATTTGTGGATATCGGATGAGGACTAATCAGTAGGTACAAGTTTGACCCTCGTGGGCCTAAAGCCAAATTGTATAGGGCAAAAACAAAAAATATTAAGAAAAAAGGGGCGGGTAGAAGTCGGGCTATAACCGTTCGCTTTTTATGCATTTTATGATTCCCAGATCGCATCATTGACAGACCATATTTTTTACACACGTCACAGGCGACGCCGCCGAATTAAATTTGATGATTTCTAAATCGGGTCATTGGCGAAAAACTAGTCTGTGACACGCGTCATGAGAGACTCCGAATTCATTGTCCAAAAACGTTTTCATCAAGGGTTTATCAACTACGACGTAGGCTCCCGACGACGAAACGTGCCGCGAACTAGTCGAAATGGACTAGACGGGCCCATATTACCCTCGTTGCACTTGCAACTCTATATTTTCAACATACATCAGTGAAGCGGTCAAAAGCGCCTGGGCTGAAATAGATCACTGTTCAACATCATACATAAATTTGAATATGTGCAGTTTCCATCTTGGCGCTGAGCTGAGCACCTTGATTAATTTTCTAGGGCTCCTTACTTCTTCTGACTGAATAAATAAACAAACTGAATAATCAGCTCTTTAACATCGGTATAACAGACAGTCCGCCATGTACGTACAGGCTATCTGGAAGCCGAGGAGACACCTGCTCACGTGATCTTGCACTGCAGAAGTGTCAGCAATCAACTGGCAAAGCTTCTGAATAGTCCGGAAACCTTAAGAGAGATACTGCATATGTAGCATCAGGCACTTCCTAGATTTCTGTACAAAGTAGAAATGGTATGAGTAAGCAACGGCGGATAAATATTTATATATCCGTCGGATTCGCGTCAAAAAGTATTGCTGTAGGATATTTCTATTTTGTCGAAGTAAATTGGAGGTAGTGTGTCGTAGTTAATTTGGGTAAGAAATCGCGCACTTCTAATGATATAAGTTTGTGTTTTGAAAGGTTTTACTTTGAAGCCAAAGATTTAGTCCACTCAAGTATTAAGGAAAGATCAGAATTAATAGTCCTAACAGCATGGTGGATGTCACTTGTTGTTGAGTGGCTATAAATTTGTAAGGCATTTTAGACACTTGGCCAATCGGAGCTATCTAGGCTAAAAAACTTCCGTACAAAAACGAGGTACGGAACCCTAAAAAGTGTCCGACAAGACAAATTTTGCTGTTTTGCACCCATGGAAGTAGGTAGTAATCTTTCGACATCTATCTAATTTAAATTATTTGTGGCCTTCCCTAGAAAATAGTGTCATCTCATTCCCAGGGGCGGCCACAATGTTATAAATGTTACTAAGCACGTAAGATATAAGTTTATTAGTAGAAATAAAAAAAAATATAAAAACAACCCGACTGCTGAAAAACTAAAAAAAAAAACAAGTCGTGGACTTTAGATTTCTTTTTAGCTACAAATTATAAATATATAAAGCAACTATAGCCATAACCCATTATAATTCTACACCGGCTAAATTCTGCTATTCCTTCAAACAAGCTAGGCACCCCTGACCGCATAGGCGTTCCATGATTTTGGACTTGGTTTTATCTTTTTAGTTTTTTAGCAATTAGGGTTTTTTGTTAATTTTTATTCCAAACTTTTTTGTCATATATTTGTACATATATGACAAATGATTTTTTTCTATAATTATGAATTGTTATTCTGTATAAAAAAAACATATTAAACCAACAAAGTGCGAAATTTGGCTCTCGCACTGCGGGTTCCCTACAAAGTTCTTCCTTCATGAGATTAAGCTTCACAGCTTTATGCCTTAAATATCAGTTTTTGGATTTTTTCATATATTTGTGTTGTTAAATCTTGCTTCTTGATTTTTATGGTTCTAGGACAACAGGAAGTACCCCATAGGTTTTGATTTATTTGCGAATGCCAAAATATGCGACAAAAATGGCCGTATTTTTCTATTGCGTTGATTTAGAAGCTTTATTTTTTTACAGATTCAAGGGACCGTAGACCTTATTATTTGATATTAATATCAACTTGATACTTAAACGCGTTTCTGAGGAAAAGGGTCTTGAAAGACAGTTTACGCAGCGCACGCAGCGGAAGCTCTCAAAAGGAAAAAAAACCCCGATTTTGAAACATTCTTCATTGGTGCTCCGCTCCTGTTGGTTTTTTCAAATCGGACCAGTAGTTGCTGAGATTAGCGCGTTCAATCAAATAAACAAAGTCTTAAGCTTTATAATATAAATATACATACATACATAGTATAGAAGAAGATTAGCTTATGTTTTTGAATGAGTGTAACCTTTTTTGAATAAAATCGAATTGAGTTGTCAAACATGTGTCAAAATAAAATGTAATTTAAATCAAAAGCCCTAAGGAGTATTGATATCAACTTCGAAGCAAATGACCGCCAAAATAACTTTCTACCCCTTTTTAATCCTGTTAGGGGATGAATTTCAATAAAATACGAAACACGTCTTCCACTAATTCTGTTAAAACAGGTTTATGCAAAATTTGAAGGAGATTCGGCCAAGGGAACACGTTGTCCCATACAAACTTTACCCCCCTTTTTCACCCCCTTAGGGGTAGAATTTCGGAAAATCCTTTATTATCGGATGCCTACGTCATACAATAAACACACCCTCCAAGTTTCAAGTCTCTACGATGAGCGGTTTAGGCTGTGCGTTGATCCATCAGTCATTCAGAACAAAGCATTTTATATGTACATTTCCATATTGTATCTATCAATATGGAAATGTTTGGCCACAGCACAGACTATAATTCTATACAGGGACTACAGTAACACCAAAGTACCGGCCTTTCTAACAACCTACCTTTTAATCGAATGAAAACATACCTAAGCCCGTACAGTAGTTACCTTCCTACATGCCTAAGCACGTACAGTACATAGCACATAGCACGTACAATAGGAACCTACCAACATACCTAAGCACGTACAGTAGGCACCTAACTACATACCTAAACCACGTACAGTAGGTACCTACACGATGTAATATAATAATTACTAATTATCATTACTAGCACTTCCCACTTACACTACCTGATTGTTATTTAGCTTAAATACTGGTAACTATTAATTTAAATACTTTAAACTTTGAATCAAATACCGGTTTCTTCTTAAACATGTCTAGTGCCTATCGTGTCGTATTCTCAAATAAATAGCCATGTTAGCGTATTAGTATCTCTTACATAACTCCAACAAAGAGTTGAATCTTATTTTTTTTATTTTGTTGTCGATACACAGTACACAGTAAACAGAATATCCAAAATAGTTCAAAAAAATTTTCAAAAAGTAATTTATAACACTACCTAGAGAAAGAAAGACCGACAGAGAAAGTCAATAAGCGAGAGAGAGACAGAGAGAAGGTGAGAGAAAATGTAGGGGCAGATGCATTATTGAACATGATGTGTAAAGCAAGGCGAAACGTCTTTCGGGTCCACTTGGTGGGTAAGAATAGCGAATATCCTAGCCAGCCATCAACTGGTAATCATCGCGTCTGTTTCCTATTAGGTCTTATCCTGCGTAGGGTAAAAGGGTAAAAACTCAATTTTAACATTATAACTGCTATTAACTACGCCGTTAATGACTACCTACCTATACTAATAGGCTGGAAATACTCGACATAGTATTTCTATTCCACAGAACATCAGCCCAAGTTTGTGCTCCGTAGAAGTGCTGGATGAAGTTTGCTGTAACGTTCTCTCGGTTCTCGGTCACGCCTACGAATCCACTGCGACAAAGACTGTTATAAACTGGGAAAAATTCAAAAAAGAAGACTAGATCTCATTCCTGCTCTGTAGATCTTTCAACCCAGTCATCAAATCTGTCACCCCCCAGTCAGCAGTCAATCGCAAGCTACGGCTCGTATTAGCAAGTGCTTAAAATAAAATCGGCCAAGTGCGAGTCGGACTCGCGCACGAAGGGTTCCGTACCATCTATACTCTATACTAATATTATAAAGAGGAAAGATTTGATTGATTGTTTGTTTGCATTAGAAGCCGAAATTATCCCTGATGAACATAGGCTACTTTTTACTGCGGGAAAATGCTTCATTCTTACGGGAAAACGGGTAATAGGACACCGGGTAGTAAGAATTATCCTTCCGTAATTATCTTTTTCACATAACTTCTAAACGGCTGAACCGATTGAGTTGAAATTTTATATGGGTATTACGATGGTTTCCTGAACGATTTAAAAATACTATTGGACCCGGTATGTCAACTACTAAACGGCTTGACCTATTGGACCCGGTATGTCAACTACTAAACGGCTTGACCGATTGGGTTGTAATTTTGTATGTGTATTTCCATGGTTTCACAGATACTAATTTTTCTATAATTGAGGAGTTGCCGTAAGAACCCACGCCGATAACGAAATTGAGGGGGGGGGGGGGCGATAACGAAAAAAATACTTACTAGATCTCGTCCAAATCAATTTTTGGTGGAAGTTTGCATGGTGATGTACATCATATATTTTTTTTTGTTTTATCATTATCTTATTTTAGAAGTTACAGGGGGGGACACACATTTTACCACTTTGGAAGTGTCTCTCGCATAAACTATTCAGTTTAGAAAAAAAAAATACTAGAAACCTCAATATCATTTTTGAAGACTTATCCATAGATACCCAACACGAATGAGTTAATGAAAAAAAAAATTTTGAGTTTCAGTTTTAAGTATGGGGAACCCCAAAGATTTATTTGTTTTTATTCTACTTTTGTGTGAAAATCTTAATGCGGTTCACAGAATACACCTTCTTACCAAGGTTTAACAGTATAGTTCTTATAGTTTCAGAAAAAAGTGGCTGTGATATGCGGACGGACAGACAGACAGACATGACGAATCTATAAGGGGTTCTGTTTTTTGCCATTTGGCTACGGAACCCTAAAAAGGGTTGCACTCCGGGAGTGTCAGCAGAAGTGAAAACCTTTACACACAATTCGCGCTTTACACTCAAATATGTTTCGAGTAATATCCTACCTATATTTCTCAATAATGTAATAAGCTATATTAAACGTAATATATTACTATGCCACTACTATACTATGGAACTGGCTCTGTATCCTATCACGTCTTTAACTCCTCTAACTTTCGACTATTTTCTTTGACACAACCTAACATAATGAATAAAAATTGTTTTATTTATTTTTACATAAAATCCCCGATTGACACGTCAACACATATAGATATACCTTCTAACCAGTGTAACGTAAGCTATGCTCTACAATAACTTTTATCTCACCTCGTATCGTATCGTATCGTTACACATTTTAACATGTGCAATCCGCACTTTCATTATTATAAATAATAATGTTTGTTTATTTACTATTTTCACGTAGTATATTTGACATCTCAATCTGTCATAGAATTAAAATCCCGTATCTAACCTCCCTGTACTACTTATAATCGCCATATACTTAAAATAAAAAACTAACCTAATGTTGCGTCTTACGAATTTTCTATCAATTGTCCTTTTTCGAAGTTTTCACTTCAAAATCATACAACCTGGATATAACATTTTAACATGTGTAATCCGCACTTTCATCTTTTCATCAACCCAATTTCCTCTACTTTTTATTCGTCCTATAGAGTTTAACATTATTTACACATCACAAAAAAGTGCACAACGCCGCTAAAGACGTTACACTTCAAAATTATAATAGGCGAGGCATTATGGTTTCCGTCTTGCGATTTTTTATGGCTTGGCATATGGTTTCCGCCTGACGATCAGTCTGACGCGAGTTTTTTTTTACCCATCACAAAAACTAACCAATATAATGTAAATAAATCTGTCGCGAATATGTCTTACGAATTTTCTATGAATTTTCGATCAGGACACGTGACCTGACGCGAGTTTAACATTTTTTACCCATACTAAAAAAAGTGCACAACGCCGCTAAAAAAGTTTTCACTTCAAAAATCACGTTTATTTTATGGGAGCCCCCTTAAATATTAATTTTATTAAATTTTTTAGTATTCGTTGTTATAGCGGCAACAGAAATACATCGTCTGTGAAAATTTCAACTGTCTAACTATCATGGTTCATGAGATACAGCCTGGTGACAGACGGACGGATAGCGGAGTCTTAGTAATAGGGTCTCGTTTTTTACCCTTTGGGTACGGAACCCTAAAAACCAGTTAAGATCGATCTCAGTGAATAGTGAAATAGCTTATAAATCTAACAGATAAGTCCTAATTGAACGATTTCGCCACTTCGGGAAATGGTGCTCCTGTAGGTATGTGCTCCGTCTGTGATGCAGTGCCCTTGTGAAAAACCGAAATAAACTTAGTAATGAGGTAAAGTGTCTGTAATGACGTAACCATGGTTGTAGTAACGTTAATAAAGCGTAGTCAAAGCGTTGCTTAAACTAATTAATCTATATGTTGAGGGCTCAGGATTTTTTTTACTAAATATGCCGCGAAGAAATGTAGTTCGACACTCGCTAAATTTTTTTATTAATATAACGACCAGGGTTAGCCTTAATTTTGGTAGCCTGCAAAACTTCGTCCACAATGACAGGAAGTCTAGAGGCAAGCGGCGGAAGAGCGCATCACCTCTTGACCTCACTCTCTACCTCGTGGACGTGATTGTCGTCTGTTGGTTTAGCAAGCAATTACGATTTTAAGTTTTTTCTAAGTCAACTTTTAGTCAACATATTTAAAAGCAAGGATTCATTTTGACGTTTAAAGGAAGGCATGGCACTCAGTAGGACGAGTTCAATAGCTCCATAGCTCCAGTTAGCCTGGAGGCTGGGCTAGATCCTTTTCATCAGGTTTTCGTAACTGCTTTGACAAAGTTCACCTGAAGCCACCTTGACACTTTTGTACAAGGAGTTATGATAGGGTCTGTTTTCGGCAGACGGATAATTGTTACTTTATCGTCGTGCGTTACGCTCTCTTATTAGTATCTCTATGTCCGCGGGCACCGGTTATTGCTCTACACTGGTGTTTGATTAGAGCACTCGCTGATAGTAGTTTAACTTAGTGACTGGTAAGAGATTCGATGGCCACTTAAGAGGATACGATTCGCGGCGCCTCGCAGCGGGCTTCATACAAATGAATTTCTCATTTGTTTTTGATATTTACTGATCAATCAATGTGAAATTCCTTAGTCATAATCCAAAGGCGAATGTCTGTAGTTTTCCAAAATCATGTAAAATGTTTTTATTAACTAGAAATCGTTTTTAAAACCATTTGTATGACAAACTAGAATTCTGTATAACTTTTGAAATATCAAATTTTATAGAAAACTGGCACACTGCAGACCTAGAATTTATTAATTACTAGAATATATCTTCAACATTTCGTGGTGTTTTATCAGCAACTGCCAGAAATAAGTGAGAAATTCGTTTGTATGAAGCACGCTGAGAGGCGCTCCGAATCGTATTCTCTTAAATTTGTCGGGAGATCTAATGAGAGCAAGGATGCGATCTAGTAGGGACATAATAACGGGAAGAAGGTCAAAGCAAAATCCGTCTAGCAGTTCTACAGAAACTTTGGCTAACGTTTTGTAAATGGTTGTCATTAACGGCTTAGACAGTAGCTGTCTTTAAAGCCATAATGCTAAAGTTGAGTATGTCAATCAGTCTCCAGAGAACCTTGCCTTTGCCATTGTTAGTATTGCAGTATCAAAAACGGTTTTTGTTTACTATTAACATTTACATATAGTCACGTAAATCGGAATAAGTTGCCTATGTCTTTATGGGAAGTAAGGTATACACTTACGAGATGATGACTGATGACTGGTCATGACTGATCGGTATTGAAAGCCGGTCGTGGCTATTGCCCTGCATGATACTGACTTCAGCGCCATCCAGGGCGCCACCCTAACTCATTCAAATCGGTCCAGCCGTTTAGCAGGAGTAAAGTGACATACACACGTACAGTAGAATAATATATATAAAGATAAGACTGTCAAGAATGAGAATCGACAGTGGTTTTGAGGGCGGTCAAAATTTCTACGGACATTTATATTTATATATATACATTTATATATTCAACAGCAACAGCACGGTCAAAGACCCTAAAGCCAATGTCCCGGTGGTCCCGGTAACAAATGAAAGATATGTTAGTCGCTGGATTTACGAGCTAGTATGGCTATTAAGCAGCTCAAGAACAATAACGTACCGGTCGAAGACAGAGCTTCTGAAAGCGAGCAGAAAGCTGTTACTTAAAGTTCCTCAGAGGCTCTTTAATATCTTCATTGACAAGAGTATCGTGCTAGAAGCGTGATGCCGTCATCAGAGTGACGTAATAGACGAATATGGTTGATTCTCCGTATGTCTAGGACAAACCGTTCAGTTATAAATACTTGAAACCTTATATATAAGGTTTTCTCTAAGGACTACAGTATGGGGTTCTTCAAGAAAGAAGTTATTAGATCTTAGGAGGGGCGGCAACGCGCGAATGATACCCCTGGCGTTGCAAGAGTCTATAGGCTACGGTGACCGGTTACCATCAGGCGGACCGTAAGCTTGTTTGCCACCTTAGTGGTATAAAAAAAAAAAAAAAAACTACAGAGACTATATTTTAATCAAACTGTCTAACTTCGAGAAAGAGGTATATTGACATATCAAAGTATATATATATATATATATATATATATACATAGTTATAAGTAACGGACTCGAAATAAGTTTAATCCGCAGTTCTAGTACTTTCTAGCATTTCAGACACAGCTCAAAGGAGTACAAGCTAATAACTAAAGAATAATTTAATTCAGTCGGCCATCGAAGGTGTCTAGACAGAGAAATGGTGAGGTTTATCGACACATATGGCTAGTCGGGTGTTGTTCAGCACGGCACCACGACTGTCTCGACGTTGTCGGATTTACCAAATGTGATGAAGGACTGTATGACTAAAATAAATGTGTCGGCTAAAGTAATGTAAGTAAGTATGTCGTTAGAGCCGCGGGAAGTAATCCCAGTGGCTCAGATCCATACGGTTTGGAAATATAAGGTGGAAGCCTATGTTCATTAGTGGATATTTTGAATATATGATTCACCTATAAATGAATGTTGGTGTATTTTATTAATAAGCTATAAGAGTCATATAAATCTGAATAGCAACAAGTGCAATTAACGATAATAAAATTGAGCAGCGTTTTTATTATTGTAACAGTTTCTACAGAAAAAAATTATTCCAGTTTGCGTTGCGGCTAACTTGTTACAACCGGGCAGATATTTTATGTGCCGTAAAACCACTGAAACTCTGTTCCGCTGATCGACTCCTAACGCGCCGTTACGTACAATTAAACTCTGTGCACGAGCGAGTTCCCCGCCTGCACGGGATTTGTTCGCAGCATCTCTCATTTCACCAAATACATACTTTAGCTTTTCATATTGTATATTGTTCTTTACATGGGAATGTTAGTTTCAGAAACCCTCAAGTGGAGATACAATAATAAAGAAAATATATGAAATTTACTGATGTATGGGCCATATATAAAACACCCTAGTCCATATGCGCTCACCACCTGTCACACAGGACTAAAGTGGTTGGTACAAAATAGGCTGACCCCCGCATTATAGTGTGGGTATATCCAGACCCTGATTGCCCCCCCTGAAGAGGAAAGCCGTAAAGATATACATACATACATTTACTTAAGAAAGAGCAGTCAATAAAATACAAAGCTAGCCTATAAAAGTACTTTGTACATACTTACTATATACGTTACACAACGAACAAAATTAACAAAAGTTTTGGAAAGAAAGCTGTGTGTATAGAGAAAAAAATGTGAATTCTTTTATTTAGCCGGACCTGATTTGTTTGGACCTGTCCTGTTAACACATTCTGGCTACGGCGACGGCCCTGGAGTCTTTTTGTTAACTTATTTTATCTTGTAAACTTTAAATCAAGATAACTATGATTTCGGCACAAAAAATAAGGCTAAATACAGATAAAAAAACCGGACAAGTGCGAGTCGGACTCGCGCACCGAGAATTAACGGTCATCTATCCAAGTACTGACCAAGCCCGACGATGCTTTACTTTGAATATCGTTTCCAACAAACGAAGATGTTACTGTTTCTCTTAATGATTAGCTAGTTGGCACTGTACCGGTAATTTAAAATAGTAATGGCTTGTGCCCGTCGCACACTTGGCCGGTTTATATTATTTGTTAATATACTTAAGCGTTTACACTATTTTTCACTGCGAGTTTGAAGTTTGTATGTCTAAACCAACGAAAATGTTTTAAACTTATATTTGTTAGATAATCCCCCATTATAACACATATGATGTGAAAAATTCAGGCTTCTACCTATTTCGGTCTAAAAGATACAGCCTTTTAATGGTCGGTCAGACAGACAGTGTAGTCTTAGTAATAGGGCTCCTATGGCACCCTCTGGGTACGGAACCCTAAAAAGAGAGTTGAACTCTGTTCTACTGGCTGATCTTATTTGAGCCAAAATTATAGTTTCCTTGATTTTCAGTTTACAAAATAATAAAGTAAGAAAAAACAGGGCACTAATACTTGAAGTTGAACCGAGATGTACCTAAAAACGTCATGCAGATAGACCTTCTTGCGTAGACTGAAACGATTGCTACACCATTCGTCTCGGTGAGAGAGAAGCCACCATGGGCCTATGGCGATAATTTAATCTCTAATTCAATTAGCCAATGTTTTTTCTTATTATAACTGTTTCAATTCACTTCGTCAGAAGTTGACTAATTAAAAAAATTTGGTAGTATTCGTTGGCAATATTGTCTTCGTTTTTTTACGCAATTCATTTATAAACAACGAAATGAAGGAACAGTTACAAACACAAATCGCGCGTTGCTGGCCCTTTAAAAAATCAAATGACTTCTATTTTGAAGAACCCTATATTATATTCCTTAGAGAAAACCTTGGCAGGGAACTCATGGCACAACCTAAGAGTTTCCGGACTGTACATATAGGTTCTAAGGTGTGAGGGTGAATACCATTGACGAATTGACGAGCGGTGCAATGGTAGAAATTAGCCGTGGGCATCATTTCAAAGAATTCCTCAGAACACTGCTCATCATACAAGCGGTAGAACACTTAGAGGGAGGAAAACAGTCTCCTCAGACTTAAGGGTTCGATACAGCTTGTGAGTATGGGATTGTCAGAATTCTCTCAGCTTGTTGCTAAGCCGAGTCAAAAGGGCCAAGCTGGTATCCGGGTGCACTTGCCCAGTGATGGCAGCAGTACTTCGCATGGAGCCGGACTTGCGACTTGTAAAGCAGCAAGCTTTACCCCAAGGGTACGCCAGCTTTACCTTATATTTCGAATGATTGCTGAACAGAACATCGCTGGAGATGTCAACACCAAGGATCCCAATGCTCTTGGAGATGGTGAGGGGTGTGTTCTGGAATTGTGGGACCTCAGTGAATGAGGTTTTCTTAGCGATGTACGCGCAGAACTGTGTCTTCGTAGGGTTGAATCGGACGTTTTCCCGTCCCTAGTCGGCGAATTTGGACAGTTCTCGATTTATTCCAACTCGGAACGAGAGATGTTTGCACAACCCGTGTTCTAAGCGTCTCCAGTAACAGCTTCTGCAGAGCAATGTATGTTGTCGATGGACCACATATTACGCAACAACGTGGACAATACGTTAGCAGTGCAATGAAAGTTTTTTTTTTTCGATTCCCATTTTGTGCGATATAATGAATTCGTGGTTTTAAAGTAATTTTTCTATCAAGTGCATAGGTATAGGTATTTTGAGATTTATTAGCTTGAAAACTTTTTTTGTGTGACAGACCTCCCAATAGAGCTTCATAAACACTTTTCACAACAAAATAGCTTTTCGGATCTGCGATAATTCTCTTTCCACGGATCCTAAACTTAATCCGTTGGTACGAGGCGCACTTGGACTTTTTTACTTTCTAGCGAATTTATTATTAAAATTTAACAATCAGTTGTTACTTAAACTACTAATTTGATACCAAGATAAACTTATTTAATAATTTTAGGTATACTAGTAGTCCTAACAGAGGAGTTTTCGTTGTTGAGACAAGACAAGTAAGTATTTGTTAAGTTAGCATCCGACGGTTGATAGAACTTATATTTTACTTTTCAGGGGTTAATTTGGTTTTTTTACTACTAACATTTTTTTTTAATTTTTAGTTGCAATAAATTAGGTATATTCTCGGTATGCGCTTCAATTAAATAAGAAAATCACAAAGCAGAAAAAGGGAAAAAACAAATATTTCACAGAATAGTACTGGACTTCCTACTAAAGTAATAGGAAATAAAGTAAAATTTGCGCCTTCATTAGCCAAAGAATATACAGGGTGGCCGGGAAGTTGACGTTCAAACGTAAAATTTAGATACTTTATGATGCAAATCATCCCCATGTATGTTCTACGATTTTTCGTAGTTTTCGAGATAGAATTTTTTTAATGATATTTTTCGTAATTTTCACCTAACATCAGTTTTCGATTTTTTTCTAGTTCTGTTGAACATTTCGGGTTCAGTTTTTTTGTGATAACTAATATGCATAGTCTAACCTAACCCCCAAAAAAATGGTTTATCTAGGAATTGCAGAACTTACTTAGAATTTATTCGGAAGTTCAAAATAAAATTTGAGCTCAGTACTCACGAATTTTCAAAGTATTAAAAAAATTTAAATGGGAAGATTTTGGGTTCAAAGTAATTTTAAAAACTTCCTAAGACATTAAACTTTAAAACAAGGCCAAATGAAATAGGGTTAACAAGGGTTTATTTTCTGTAACTGACCTTCAAAGTAAATTAGGGCATTTTTAAGGAAAAAAAATAATTATTTTATTTTATTTAAATCTTTGAATTTCTTTGTGATGGATCGTTATGATGGATTTGAGTAAAATACAGTTAATTGTTACTTAGATAAATTTATTTAAAGTTAATTTTCAAAATTTCGCCCTCCCACAGAAATGCACAATCTACACCTGCGCAAAAAATTACGTCTTAACTCCCTAAAAACTTTGCGGTTATTTCTCACAGCGGTTTCGGTGTCGCGAATTTTTCTTCTAAGCTCTTCTTCACTTGAAGCTTCTCTGGCGTATGTTGTTTCTGTAAAGTAGCCCCAGATAAAAAAAATCTATGGGGTTGAGGTCAGGCGAGCGTGGTGGCCAGGCAATTGCCCCTCGTCGTCTGATCCACCTGCTGTGGTACGTCTGGTTTAAATGGCGACGCACTTGCGCCGCGTAATGACATGGTGCGCCGTCGTTCTGGAACACCATTGTCATTCTCAATTCAAGGTTTACATCTTCCAGTAATATTGGTAAATCATCTTCTAAAAAACTTTTGTACGTCTCGCCGTCTAATCTGGATGGCAGTTCAAATGGGCCTATTAATTCGCCATTCAAGACGCCAGACCACATGTTCACGCTTAAAACGATGTTGAAATGATGAAGATCTGGCGGCATGTTGGCCCAAATATGATAATTGTGGATATTGAAAACCCCCGTTCGCTCAAATCTTGACTTATCCGTCCACAAGATTTTATTAAAATATCTGGGGTCTTCTTCCTCTTTTTGCAACATAGTTCTATAAAACTCGACTCTCAATTCATAATCTGCAGCCTGAAACGCTTGTACTTTTTGTATGTGATAGGCGTGAAAAGATTCCTTACGCAAAATATCTTGTATTGAAGATCTTGGTATGTAAGATTACGAGCCATTGCTCTCGTACTTGTACTTCTATTAAGTTGCACTTCCTCTAAAACAATTTCCCTGCGTTCCGGATCAACTCTCAAAATGCCTTCACCACCACGTTGGCCAGGAATGCGGCCTGCCATTCACGTATTGTGAGTATTAACGAACACACGATAGTCAGGGTAATGATCAGGTTGTGGTCCGCCTCGGCGTTCAAGGTGTTTTCTGTAGAGTCTTGCTGCTTCACGTCTTTTGCCTTGTGCAACACCGTAAATAATATAGGAAGGGTCTGGTGGCACTCACTCGTATCTTTAATGGGATACTGCTCACTGGACATTCTCATCTTCGTGGAAGATTGGCAAAATTATTGATCTCTCGAAACCAGGGAAAGATCGTCATCGTCCAGAACATTACCGACCGATTACGCTGCTGTCCAATTTAGCCAAGTTGTTCGAACGCCTGCTTTTACTTAGGATATCCCCGCATATCCAGCTTAGTCCTGAACAGTTTGGTTTCAGAAACAGCCACAGTACCACTCTTCAGCTTGTACGAGTGCTCCATCACATGGCCTTCGAGCTAAACAAGGGCAGGCGCACAGTCGGAGTCTTTCTCGATATGGAGAAGGCTTTCGATCGAGTTTGGCACGAGGGCTTATTACACAAGCTGTTGGAGACGGACATCCCACCGATGCTTGGGCGAGTAATAGCCTCGTTTCTGGACAATCGGAGCTTCTATGTCTCGGTCGAGAACAACCAGTCAGCATGTAAACCCATTAGAGCAGGGGTACCTCAAGGCAGCTGCCTATCGCCTGTGCTCTACGCGTTATTCACCAACGACATCCCCACTCTCAGTGTCTCCGGTCTAGCTGAAGGTGTTGAAGACGTCATCCTAGCCCTTTACGCGGACGACAGCGCCTATATGTCCTCCTCCCGCAAAGCTAGTTTAGCAGCCAAAAAAATGCAGCGACTATTGGACACTTTGCCTGGCTGGCTGGACAAGTAGAGAATAGCCGTTAATGCCAGCAAGACATCAGCAATACTGACCGGCCTGCAAAAGTTCCTCCCACCGAAACTTGTGTTTCGAGGTCAAGTTATTGAGTGGCAACCCAGCGTAAAGTACCTTTGTTGTATTATAGACCGCCCCTTACGCATGCGCAAAATGCTAGACCATGTGTCAGCAGGCGCGGTCGCGTCACGGGCGTGCCTTAGACCGGTACTTTCCTCTGACTTGCCACTCAGAACCAAAATTCGCCTGTACAAGTTGTACATACGGTCGAGACTGACCTATGCAGCCCCTGCTTGTTACGGTTTTCTATCTTCTACCAGCAAACATGAGCTCCAGGTTGTCCAAAATAAGTCGCTAAGAATAATAACCGGCGCGGGACGCTACGTCCGCAACTCCACCATCACTAGAGACACCAAAACCGAGCCACTCGCAGAGTTCATATCTGGTTTGTCGAAACGACTATTCACCCGCGCTGATAACAGCCACCATACACACCTCAGGGGCATAGCGCCCTTACACACCCGTCCGCCGGAAGGCAGGGCTCTCCCCCGAGAGCTAATCCCTGTAGGTGAATAAGTTTATTTATTCACCCTCCTACCTACTCACCTACTTTCCTTATTTCATTCCGTTTTTATTGCAAACTCTCGCTTTTATTTCTGTTTTATTTTTCGTTTTATTTCGTTTATATTTCGCTTTTATTTCGTTTTTATTTTGCTTTTATCTCGCTTTTATTTCGTTTTTATTTCGCTTTTATTTTTGGTTACGTTTTGTTTATTGTTTTTTGCTTCGTTTTTGTTTTATTTTATTTCTCATTCCGTTCTTTAATTTGTTCTGTTTTTATTTTTTGGCGCCTAATCTCGTTTTTACAATTTATTTCCATCATTAATATCGCCTCCGGCGGCATTACATAGTCACCATCAAGGGGCCTGAAAAGTAGGCCTCCTTTTTAAATTTCACCGGGGGTGTTCAGAGCTTCTGCCCGGGTCATGGTGGGAGGTAAATTCCCCTCCCCCGACACCCGCACCTCAACACCCAGAAGGGTGAAAGAGAAGACACCCCACGAGTAGAAATAATAAATTTCTGCATATTCACTCAGAGTGTAAGGCATCACTAACACTTCCAAGTAACTACAGTCCAAATCGATAGGCACAACTAAATCCAGTAACAAGCAGTGGTCAAACAAGTAAGCAGCGGCGGTATCAATAGGCAAGATAGTGGTCAAAAAACGGCAGAACGAGATGATTAGCAGTAAATACAATGTGAGTACGACTGAGGCACGGCGCGCGGCGGCACGGAGATGTACTCATTGTTAGCGTCTTAATTTTGAACTTTCGAATAAATTCTAAGTAAGTTCTGCAATTCCTAGATAAACCATATTTTTTAGGGGGTTAGGTTAGACTATGCTTATTAGCTATCACAAAAAAACTGAACCAGAAATGTTCAACCGAACGAGAAAAAAATCGAAAACTGATGTTAGGTTAAAATTACGAAAAAAATCATTAAAAAAATTCTATCTCGAAAACTACGAAAAATCGTAAACATACATGGGGGTGATTCGGATACTCCTCATCATAAAGTATTTAAATTTTACGTTTGAACGTCAACTCCCCGGCCACCCTGTATGTATGTATATATGGTTTGGCCCCGCTACACTCGTGCATCGGATAAAAAAATATGACCTCTTTTTTGATTTTTTACATTAGATGTTATCAGTTGTCGAGATAAAGTGGGATTTCTTGCACAAACCGATGTCAACTGATTCGACTGACGCGACGCGACACGCGACACGACACCCGACACGCGAGGACACGCGACGCGACGCTGCAATGCTCTTTTATGTGCCACTCAACAAAATTTGACATTTTGATAGCAGTCGTTAGCAAACAATAAAGTATTTCTTTTGTTAAAATTGGTTATTGCTCAAGGTGTTTAGTGGATACTGCTACGTATCTGTTTAGATATTGTCCTTAGTGTAATAGAAAATAAAAACAAATTTATCTCTATTGTTAATGTTACAATATTAGAGTGAAATCGTTAAGTACCGATTAGGAATACTTTTAAAAATAAAATTTGTTATGATCATTATAGCCGGAAGGTTTCTGTCCTAAAACGTAATGAGGAACGCAGCCCATGTTTTCCACAAAGAAACATCGATTTGCTTAATATTTAAATAATATCAAATACTTAAACTTTTTGCATCAATTTTTTTACCGAAGAAATGGTCAAGTAAATTACTTTATCGTCAAGAACTGGATATTTTTGGATATTATATATCTGGATATTATTGGTTAATTTTTTTTGTCCCATTTAATGTAAAACCATTAACCGCTTATATTTTATAAATATAGTGGTTTCCGACAAGGGGCTTATATAAAGCCACATTAGTTCAAATAAACTTTATCAGAAACAGTGTTGCAGCGATGGGCTCACCACCTGTCACACGGTACTAAAGTGATTGGTGAAAAAAGATAGTTAGACATCCACATCAAGAGTTTCAAGTTACTGGTTGCCCCCTGCGGGAGAATTAAAACTTAAAGATATAAATATTTCCTAAGATAAATCTACAAATACTTGATATATGGACTACTTGCTGTTTCCCGCGGTTTCACCCGGTTATCGGTGTAGAATATCAATTTCAATAGAGACAATATTATAGAAAAAAAATCGACTCACACATGACATTTTCAAGTAGCCTACGTCCTTTCCCCGGACTCAAACCATGGCGAATTTTCCCGCGGTTCCACCCGCCCTAAATTCGATTATTGGTGTAGGATTACAACGGAAACTCCTCAATAATTGGAAAAAAACGACTCACGCTTGACAATATCACTTAGCCTATGTCCTTTTTCGGTACTCAAACTATCTGCATGGCAAATTTCATCTTAATTGGTGCTGCGGTTTAAGCATAAAGAGGTAACAGACAGACGGACGAACGGACGGACGCACAGACGGACAGACAGTCAGAGTTACTTTCGCATTTATAATATTAGTATGGATAGCGGACCCGGCAGACGCTGTCCTGCCCGGGAAAGCAGCGCCACATTAAATATGCTATTTTAAATTTAACATTTACATTTTCTAAATTTTGCGATTCAATATTTACTATTAACAAATCTACGGTTGAGTCAGCATAATTTTTGGATATCTCACTGTTTACTATGACCTCTATGTCTATATCAATTTCTTCTAAATTCTCTATGGTGGAAGTATTGGCGGGAAGCCTTTACGCGCCCTTTCGATGCGTTTTTTACGTTTTATGTAATGTGTTGTTTCCAAGCCACAAATTTCACAATGATTGAAGTTGTGGTATATGATAATAATGGAGTCGCATTAAATGCAGCGAATGTTGAAATTATTGTCGTACATTCAATCTTTGTCGTTAAGGAGAAGATCAGTGACACACAGACTGCAGCGCCATCTACCGGGTCCAATTGTGGTATCGAACCATGCAGGGCCTCACTCGACCCTACACAAAAAAATTTCATTAAACTCTTCTCTGTCGTTTAGGAGATTAGTGGCACACCAACTGCAGTGCTACTTACCGTACCGTACCGTGTCCATTTGTGAATTCTAATCATGCAGGGACCCACTCGAACGTACACGAAAAATATCATTAAAATTATGCCTGCTGTTTAGAAGATCAGTGACACACAGACTGCAGCGCCACCTACCGAGTCCATTTGTGAATTCAAACCATGCAGGGACCCACTCGAACGTACACGAAAAATATCAATAAAATCGTCCAAGCTGTTTAGCAGAAGATCAATGACACACCGACTGCAGCGCTACCAACCGGGTCTAATTGTAAATTTAAACCTTTTAATGATATTTATTGTGTACGTTCAAATAGATGCATGCCTATTTAAACGTACACAATAAATATAATTAAAATCGTCTCTGCTGTTTAGAAGAAATTCAATGACACACTGACTGCAACGTCATCTACCGTTTCCAATTGTGTGTTCAAACTATGCAGACACCACTCGAAAGTACACAAGAAATATCATTATGTCTCCCTGCTGTTAAGTAGAAGATCAGTGACACATCAACTGCAGCGCCACCTACAAATCCAATTGTATTTTCAAACCATTTATGAACCCATTGAAATATTCAGACAAAATTACAACCACGATTTGGTTTCCAGCTGTGTAGAAGGTTTTTTTTTTCTGACTGACTATGCAGTTGGCTGTTGCAGCCATTACTGCTTGACCGGGCTTTTTGGGGCGAGACTCTGAAGGAGCCTCAGCCCATATAGCGGCCAACGCTCAAGGGCTCCCCACGGGGGAAGCCTCGGCTTGGGTTGTCGCTCTCGGAGGCGTCCCTTCGACCGATGAAATAGGAGGAGTTAGATGACAAACACATAGGAAGGAAAATAAAACTGACTCACGCTTGACGTTTTCAAATAGCCTAAGTCCTTTCCCGGGACTCAGACTATCTTCATGCCAAATTTCATTTTCATTAAGCGTGCAGAGGTAACAAACAGATAGGGAGTTACTTCCGCAGTTATAATATTAAGTAAATGGATATTGTAACATCTTTCAATAAAATTGATTCATTTAAAATAGTAGATGTAAAACTAATTATCACAATCTCACCCTGAGGACCATCTGAGTTATTGCTCACTGCTGAACGTAATAGACCTCCTCAATAATTTCCAGTGTGCGTTTCTGACCAATGAATTTTTAAAACTGACTAACGATCGCTTCATCTGAGGTACTTAATTAAATAGAGACAGCAAAAATAATCCTATTCCTAGACTATAATGTAGAACTTTTAGCTGCCAAACACCACTAGTAGGTATTATGATATGAGCTCTACCAATAGTTCATGATCATTTACATACATACCTTAAATTGTTACTCTACTTTATTCGTTCGTATCTAAAGCGATGTACCTATAATAAGGCATTAAACACGTTAATGTGAAAGAGAGTGTTTGTTGTCGTTGCGACTGCTAAAAAGAAAAAATAATAAACACTGACGTTAAGCAACGTACAAGTAGCGTTGCACGTGCGTTGTGGACATTCAGAAATGTTCAACCTTTGCGTAGACATTGTTGGCCTATGTTGATTATATATTAATGAACAAACCTGATCCAATAATAAAGTTATATTACCAGCGCTGCATAAAAGTTAAACGTTCTTTTATTTTTAAAATACATAGTGTTAACATCATACATCACATTTTATTTTCTTGATTTGATATAACACTCATCATATTGTGGTCCTTGGTACTAAAGACTTTCCGGAAAAAGGCTTGTTTGGGAGCCTGGAATTCGGAAAACCTAATATAAAATGTTGAAATATTATTCAAATTTGAGTTTAGCACTATTTTCTTTTACTACTTAGAAGCAAATAAAAATAATCGTCTGGCTTTTGCGTATCATTTACATAGTACCAATATGTGTACAATAAAAGTATACAGTATTTTCTGGGTTTTTTTTAAGGCTGTCTATACTAATATTATAAAGTAAAATTCATTTGTTTGTATGTATGAAAGGGGTAATATCTGCAACTACTGAACTGTGAGTAATACTGACTATATTTTGATTTGGTTAATTTTAATATTTTTGTTTAAAAAAACAATAATTGTTAAAAAAGCTCGCACACGTTGCAACGATGTGCTATGATTTTTTACGTAGGGACAAATGGAGGGACTGGAAATTTCTTTCTATTCTGATCAAGATTTCGAAAAAGATTTTTTTTGAAGTGAAAACTTCTTTAGCGGCGCTGTGCACTTTTTTTGTGATAGGTAAAAACTGTTAAACTCGCGTCAGGTCACGTGTCCTGATCGAAAATTCGTAAGATGTCACTCGCGTTAGGACAAGTGACCTTTATTTACATTAGGTTAGTTTTTATTTTTAGTATATGGCGATTATGAGTAGTACAGAGAGGTTGGATATGGGAGTTTAATTCTATGACAAATTGAGCTGTCAAATATACAACGTCAAAAAAGTAAATAAACAAAAGTTATTATTTTTAATAAATAAATATGGATAAGAAGTGATGGGAAGTAAATAGCGAGTATTTTTTCACTTCTGCCGGCTATCCCGGAGTGCAACCCGTTTTTTTTTTCTGCAGAGCACTATTTCGTACTTCGAGTGTTGTAAGACCACTCTTTCAACACTCGAAGTACGAAATAGTGCCCTGCAGAAAAAAAAAATAATTGTGTGTGTCAGCTCCGACGCACGACTGGAGTTTACTATACATATATAAATATATATTTATTCATTTCATATACATTTATTATAACTAATCGACGAAATATTTTACATTAAACTTTTTACAATAGTCAATTTCAGATGTGCACGGGTGCGACGGACCCTGAGGGTTGGTTGATTGCCAGAATATTTTGGGCTTCCTTCATTAATTTTTTTTTTAATCGGTAAGCTCGCTGTCTCTCGGCTGGAGTTTTTGGAGGTTTAGATTTTTTTCTAGTAAAAAAATAAAAAAAAAAATTAGAAAATTTATAAATGCATAATTATAAAAATTTTAATTAACTTTAAAAAGAAAATTGATAAAAAAAGGTTTTCATAAACATTTTTTTAAAATTATTATAATTAATTTTTTATTAAAATATAATATTATCTCAATAATTAACAAAAATGGTTATAAAAAGATAATTATGTCACTAAATCTTTTACGTACAATAATAAATAGTACATGAAAATTATTTAAATAAGCTAAAAAATAACCTTTCAAAAGAAAATTTTATAAAAACATTATTATAATGAAAAAATATTGTCGATTTTTCTGATAATATTATCGAATTATTGACTACAATTGTTAATATTCAAAAATTATTTATAAAATAAATCATAATAACGTGGAAGAATTTATAGACATCGACAAAAAAATTAATTTTTGGTTAGGTTAGAAATTTTCTATTTTATGTGGATGCGGTCGATAATTATTAAAATATTTAATAAATACAAATTGCACATGCTCATACATATAATACATGAATTGCAACATGATTGCAACCTACCTTGCAGCCACGTGTTTTTTAGATGTTCCGGCAATATCATCTACACCTCTTTCTGCCATAGTTATTTGAAAATACCTTCAGTTCACTTTAGCGGAACACAATGATAACGATTAAAACTTCACAATAACAATATTAATTATTGATATTTATAATAAAAACAGCAATATAAAAATGTCGACACTGATAGAAATAAACAAACCCAATAACATATAGGTATAGTCGCTTTGCAGTATACCCTATGCACATGTCCCTATACCCTACACTCACAACCAAATTAGAAAGTTGCGCGACATAGGATGCGCACCAAAAACGTAACGAGGTCATTCATCGATAGATTTTACTCCTCACATTTTTCTCATACCGGGCTCCTTATATATGCAAATCGATTCTTAAGGAGTAAACTCCAAAAAATCTTGTGTGACACAGAAATGACTAAAGGGAAAAAAAAAGAAAAATACTTGAATCCCGATCTAGATTTACCACGGGGATAGGTTGTTCTGCAGGTAAAACCGTAAAGCACATCTAGTATAAAATAAGTTTAAAAAACGATAATGTATGCCGAAAGAATTTATCACGTCGTAAATTTTTTATTACTTCTACCCCTTACTGATGTTATTTATTACACTATTTAGATAAGAGTTGAGTATAATTATTTCTGACTAAGCGATTGATGTTGACGGCCCCTGGCCGAGCCCATTGTGGATAGCTTGAATGGTAAATTGGTATTCTATGAGTTCGGGGTCCGCGCGAGGTTGCGTTGCGACGACGACGTGACGCGTTACTGGAACCGGACCTTATCACGTAACAATAATAATAATGCACGTAACCTGCTGCTCTACTTATTTAAATCAATCAACTGATAATAAAACACTAAGTTTTTAAAATATTTATATTACATTGTATTCAGTGTAAAGTATTTTCAACATCATTGTAAATGATTTATTAGTTTGCAGCTACGTAACTCAGACTGTGCTCGGTTTATTCTCAAAAACGCGGATAGAAAAAGCTTTGGCAGCGTCCATTTTCCTCAAACGTTGAGTTCTTCAAGCGCCATGTTAATTCTTCACATACAATTATGTATGTAGGTATATATTATTGGGTCTAGTACCTAACTGGAAATGCCTATAGGTACCTTTTAGTGCATATGATTTGAAGATATATGTCTTAATAGGTCAAGGTCTCTTAGTTAATTTTTATTAATTATTTAGTTTAATTATTGCTAGAGGGCTGAAAATTATTTTTTAAATTATTAACAATTAGAAATGTAATTTTATTGTGACCGTAGATGTATTTAGTTTTCGGTCTACCACTTGGTCGAGACACAGCAAAAACTTAAAATTTAGAGTAGGAATAGGTTTTTTATCTGTGTAATTCAGTTTTAGGTATATATCTATAAAAAACTTTGAAATTTTTGAGAAAAGATTTTTCTTCTGATCCCATGAATTTATGAATTAATGTAACCATTAGATGGCTCCGGAAATATACTTGCACCACACTCACCGTTATAAGTAGTATTGGCTGTAACAATGGGTTCAATCGTCAAATTGAACACAATTTCGATTACCATTGGAATTACATAATTATTCGGCAAGCCAGGGTTAAAAAGCTACGCTTTAAAATTAGGAATAACCATTCCTAAAATGTGCTTGGTGTTTATTTTAAAAAGCGAAATTATGCAGGTAAAAGGCAGGTAAGTTGGGTAACATTCAGTACACGAACCTTATGTTTTAAATAACTACGTTAATATAACGGTAACTGCACACAAAATCAAGAAAGTACCAGAAGATCTTTACTTGCATTGAGTAATAGTGGTTGCGCAGCGCGGTGTCGAATCGAATCCGTTCCGACCGAGTTTTGGAACGAGATAGAGAATCAACTGCTGACATCCGTTTGATTTGTTGATCTTTGCTCTGAATGCAGCACGAAAGTCTGTAAAAAAGGGGTTCTTAACCTTTTTGCTATTCCAAAGCAGATTATTATTCAAATCTCATTTTAAATTAGATTTGATTTGTAGTCGGGAGTCCTGCCTGAAGCATTCACGATTTGGAAGCCCAAGATGGTGGTGACAACAAGGAGACCGATAAAATAGATATAATTTTTATGTAAGTTTTTCGAATCTTAGTTGACTTTATGCCTTTTCAGCCCGAAGTTTGGTATTAACTTTGAAAACTTTTGCTTTCTTAATAATGATTATCTGACCACTAAGATGTGGGAATTTTTGCGATGTCCTACTTTTATCTGACGAACCCCACTTTACTACTTAGGTACTATTGGTCTAAGGTTATTAGCAAATATGACTAAATCATCTTAGGTTATTGGGCTATTAATCTCTGTAAACATTTGCAACGCTGGTCTGTGTAAATAAAGATATTCAGTTCTATAGGTTTTTAAATATTCGTGCTCCATTTAATTATTAATCAAAAAAAGGTAAAACCCTTTTATTTCGACGTTTAGGCAGAGTTGCACCAGCCTTGGTTACGGGCAGACCTATGTAAATAGCTAAAAAAGTGTCTGGACTTTCTAGTTAACAATCAGGATAAAAACGGAACCAGCGCTTTACAATTTCACAAGCAAGACTAAAGTCAAATAGGTATACTCCACAGAACTCCTGTCAGAAACACACTACCTAACTAAGCACGATATTATACGCTTCATATGGTGCGCCCCCTATGCTACATAAAAAAATAATAATTGATATGTTCGAGTTTGTTTTTAGTAGCTTACTTACTTATTTTTATTACCTAATAAAAAGTGTTTCGGTACATATTGTATACTCTTTAGCTAATTGTCAAAGTATTGTATTATTTCTTTAAATAGAACTTCTTGCCAGCTCTTTTTGGCAGAAATTAACATAGTTTACATTGTATTGACGATTTAAAAGTGTTTTTAGAAACCTCTTTGAATAAATATTGTTTGAACGATTACCATATTTCCACCGACAAATAAAGGCAGACTGTTCAATTGCAATATCATTACAAAATAAACACAACTCATACCGTACATGTACGTACATGCACGTCCGTACCTGATTAAGTATGTATATTTATTAAGGCTAGGGTATAGGCTAGACCGTGAAAATACGCCGTTTTTGTGCAAATTTTGTGGCTAAACTATAGCATCCAAAGGATTGAAAAAAATATATGTTATAAAACTTGTTTTTGTCTAGTGCATTACCTTACTGAATGATTTTCATTTATTGTATTTAATGCAATAAAAAATCTGTAAGTGACCATTGTTTCAACATTTGTGCAAATTTTTAAAGCGTGTTTTGAATTTGCTTGTAATGAAGGTTGGTTAAATAATTAGAATAGCTTGTTATCTAGTGCATAGACTCTAAGTTGTAGCGAAAAGTCAAAAAATGTGACTACAAAACGGTACTAACGTTAAATTCCATACAAAAAAATTAAAGTTTTAAGGCGTCATTACGGTATAAATTACTTAAGAAGTATATAACATATATAACTCATAGTAATTTATATGACATTATATAGTGATTTATAGTACATAACGATTTATAGTATGTAACACAACGTTAGAATTACAGAAATTAGCTTTCTGGCCTATATCGCCCTCTTAAGTGGAGTGTAATTATATAAAGAGTTGCCTCGCGCGTGCCCGCCACAGACAATGTCGCGTCGCGTCGCCACGCGTAGGTACTACGTACCGCGTACGTGTTCGTAGTACACAGTGTAGCAAGTGGTAAACCATAGAGACTGTGTACTTTTGCAACTCTTGACCATAAATAAGTATTGTTACGTAATCATTCAGCTGGGAAAACCATTGTCACCCTAAAAGGGCCGGTACGGACATAAACCGTTCAGTTCAAACACGCGTGGTAGTAATCGAGCTAAATTATTAAATTGTTCCCACTACTGAATGTGCATGATAAAGGCGTATTATTTTTAACCAATATCAAAAAAGAGGTTATTAATTCAACCCGTATTTATGTAGATTTATTGATATTGTACCTACTTACCAGCATGAGTTGGTTAGTGTAGGTATTCCCTTTAAGGGGGGTAACCAGTGACTGAACACCCACCCACATCCTAATGTGGGGGACAGCCACTTATTCATTAACCACTTTAGCCCCGCGAGACAGGGGGTGAGCCTATCGTCGCAACACTGCCTCTGATCCAGTGTATCTGAATCTGCACTAAGATGTATATAACGCCCTCCCTAAATTCGGTTATCGGTGTGGGACTTCTTTATTTAATCAAGCTGTAGCTATCGTTCGTTTAAAGTCGGTTATAGTTATACCCGCGGGAATTTCTAGATAAAAATAACCCTATATGCTATTCCAGGACCCAAACTATATGTATGCCAGGTTTCATCCCGATCCGTCCAGTGGTTGAAGCTGATAGAGTAACAAACGGCATCCAAACAAACTTTCACATTTATAATATTAGTAAGATAATCAAAAAGAGGTACCCGTAAATAAAAGACCAGGGGCAGAATAATATTACCCCTAATTAATTAGATGCCAGTTTTTGATCAACTAGCGGTTTGAAAGCTCTGACAGTCGAATGGCCACTAGTTCTACAATATCTGCCAATTCGTACTGGGCCAGCGTGGTGAACTATGGCCTAAACCTCCCATAGATCTCTGCATTTTAGAACTGAGACGAGGTATCACTGCAGGTACTTACGTCTGCCACAAGGATTTCCGTGTAGTTACAAATCCAATAACTATGTTTGCAAAACACATTTCAATTTAAATAGATGCAACTAAGTACACTATTTTATGACGTAAACACTCGGTACAAGGTTAGGTTAGCGAGCTAGGTTTAATATAGTGATATAACAGATGTTTGTTTGTTTTGATGTAAATTCGTATGTAGTGAACGGGTAAAAAGACTGAGTGACGTGTCAGGAATTCTTGTTAACAGGACTTGTTGACGTGAGAGAAATTCTTGTCAAGGGAAAGAGGGCCACATCTAAGTACTCTTACTCGTATAAATACTAAGAGGATACACACGGTTTTACCCTCGCTGCAAAAAAACCTAGTCTTGTGGGATCTCTCGTTCGGAATAAAATGTGTGTGTGTCAATAATCAAATTAATATTGTGAGCAACATTAGAAATTTCGAAGAAAATTTGATTCCCGTGGGAACAATTGATCACGATTTTTTTTAATACCACTATTAAATGTTAAATTGATTATTGACACACAACAAATAAGCTTCCGGTCCGCCTGATGGTAAGCGGTCACCGCAGCATTTGGACGTTTACTACACGCGCGTTGCCGACCATTTAAAAATCTAATAACTTCTTTCTTGAAGATCCCCATACTGTAGTCCTTAGAAAAAACTTGGCAGGGAGCTCATTCCACAACTCAAGCGTTCAGATTGAAGGGCTCGATACGGCAAGTGAGTTTGGGATCATTGAGAATTCTCACAGCCCGTTGTTGATCCGAGTCAAAAGGGCCAAGCTGGTATCCGGGTGCACCCGCCCAGAGATGGCAGCAGTACTCCACAAAAAGTATTCTAAATTTTTTTCTATCCCTCCAGCTATTTTAAGCTCCTCCAGATTATGTTATTATTCAAAACAAAAAAAAGTCTATGTGCACCCTTAAGGTCTATAGTTAATATTGGTAAAAGAATTTTTAAAATCGGTGGAGTCGTTCCGGAGGTTACTTCCTACATCCAAACTTACAAGACACTTTTAAGAAACAAAGGAAAGTGATATTTAAGTAAAATTTTAATCAGCTTCAATTTGCTCCTTTTTCTTTTAAAAACATTCATTCAAAAGAATTTACTTCTTAGTGCCTTTCAATAGAATAAGTACAAGGGTAATACTTTCGCAGATGAAGTAAGTATATTTACTTCCCAGGTTACTTTCGTTGTCCTTTATCAAGTTAAATGTATTTTTTTAGGATTCCGTACCGAAAGGGTAAAAAACGGGACCCTATTACTAAGAATCCGTTGTCCGTCCGTCCTTCCGTCCGTCCGTCTGTCACCAGGCTGTATCTCATGAATCGTGATAGTTGGAGAGTGAAAATTTTTACAGAAGATGTATTTCTGTAGCCGCTTTAACAACAAACACTAAAAAACAGAATAAAATAAATATTTAAGGGTGCTCCGATACAACAAACGTGTTTTTTTTTTTTACATTTTTTATAGATACGGAACCCTTCGTGCGCGAGTCAGACTCGCACTTGGCCGATGTTTATTTTTTTTATTTATATATGGTAGCCCTACGTAGATATAAAAAAATTAAATACTATTAAGAGTTCGTTACAACACATTTGCTTTGGCTAAACCTCTGAACCAAAACTTTAATCAGCGTTCAAGCGAATGACTTCTTAGAGTCAACAAAGGTACGAATCAGCATTTGTGTGGATGTTAGTTCGATGATAACTTAAGAACTGTTTATTTGGACTTTACAAAATTTTCTGGTAAGCGAGTAGATAAGATAAATCAATTTAGTAATTTCCGAGATACGGAGGTCCTAAGGAGTTGCCCGAGGGTATCAAATAAAACATGGGTTTCTCAGGTAAACGGGGTGTATTACAAGTACTAAACGAAACATAGGAAGTTTTTATAGTTCTCGGGATGAATCATTGCTATATTTTGTAACCGACTGAAACGAAAGTCATTCAAAAGGTTTATTGGGACCCTAATTCCAAAAATTAACTCGTATTATAATCTAATTTATTTATCTCTAATACCTCTCAAATCATAAAAATAATCGTCTTGAAATCCAGGATGTTTTCCGACGTCCGGCAAAGTAACAAATGGATTCCTTACACATTAAAGTTTGAAACAAAACATGGATGTAGTTTGTAAAGTTCATGTGTTATTTTATTAAGGTCAACCCAAAGAATATAAGGCCAAATAGTAATAGACGTTCACAATACAAAAAACAAAATCATAACAATACGAGATTCGACCTTACAGTATATTGTTGCGTTGTATTGTAATTCAATCGTCTAGGTTTTGTTGATGCCCTGGTATCTTGCTCGTTCACAGATGGTAGTGACGATCGGTGACTAACACTGATAACTAATAAAATCGCATAGTTGTTTGAGACTATGTTGTCCTGGTACTAAGTGTGTCATACTCCATATGTTACTTATCTGGCAAATTAATTTACATGTACATTAACATTTACAGTGGATGCCATGTCCTTGAGTTGCAAAAAAATGTTTAAATGTTAAACGTCTGAAATCAGCTAGCTCTTGTTTCATACATTGGTAGCGCTAGATAGAACTGTGGCAAATGTTAGTATGGAGTCTGTAGACCATTTTTATGAAGCTGTCTTACAAAACTAAAAACTGCACTCAAATAATCTAATACACTTATTATTTCAAGTTATAAGAATACAGATTTGAATAGATAAACTGAAAACACCTTAATGATTATACCTACCTGTGGAGGAAATACTTATAAAAGCTAAAATAATTTAGAATGTTGTAATAGGTACCATTGCTGGGCATTATACATAATTAGCTGCCTATTATTACTTGCATTCACACACCATTTACTAAATGTTCATTAACCAGCCATATTTGAAACCGCGACAAGTTTATTATTATAAAGATTGAAAAATAAATTATTTTATGGTCATATTTATCTATCAAAAATGTTACTATTGCCTATTGTCCTCTCATCTTATCGAACTGAACCTGACCTTTCATTGAAAAATCCATCTGTTCTGTACAATTACCTACACTACTGCCTCATAATTACAAATAAGAAGTAACAATAGGTATTTTACTAAGTTTTGGGAAAAGCATTAATATAAATAATCGTGGTTAGTGATATCATCAGTGCGGATTTGATTCGCGAACCAAATGTAATTTGATCTTATCCTTGGTACAGACGACGTTTGCAGTACCATATATGTACCACGAAGTACAGATAAGTAAAGATAAAACTGAACCCCATGAAGCTAAAGACCACAACAGCGTGTCTGATCTGATATTGGTACGTTGATACTATAATATTCATTAAGAGAATGAAATTAGGTGAGAATTTAATTGCGTATTTCTAATTTTACATGTACGTAAAATGGTAAATGACATTAAATTATAATGACGCACATGTTTATGCATACTGTACCCGATTACGCTGTTTAAGTGTATACCATTATGAAACTTACCAAATTTGTCTAAAGTGGTTGTTACAAAGAGGCTCTAGCCATCCATCACTCCGTGATAAAACCGTGAAGATATATGCACATTATTACACATACATACATGTATTTAATTGAGAACTTGTTTGTAAATAGACTAAGTGTAAAATGAAATGAACCATGTGTTGTTTCTTCATGAAGCCTAAATTTGGACCTTGTATTCATATGGACCAGTATTCACAATGAGAACGAAATCATTATATAAGAATAATAAGAAGATAAAATTAATTTTATTTGCTAAAGATCTTGTGCCTTTTCAACGGTATCATTATTAAATGTTCAATTGACACCTAACGTCATATTAGTACAAACGGTGGCAAGGCCCAGTACGCATACCGACGAAACCCAGCTTCTGAGGCCGGGACCGCTGAAGCGAGTATCAGAAATTAGAGCACAATCCATGATCTCATCGATGTCACACTTCACTACCTTCAAGGCTTTATTAATTATGAAATGCAGCGAGCAATTAAACTGATTGAAACGTTTCGACTGAAGCAACAGCTAAAAAGTAAAGCATGGGTGTAGATTAAGCGCTGTGCTGTGCTGTATTGTCAACAACCTTGGCTTTATCTTTGAATAGAATGGAAAGCCGACACAAAGGCTCATTTCATTCATCACTATTAAGTATTTCGCAATCAGTTAGGTGCAATAGAGGCATCGATGGTTCTCAGCTATTTAGATTTTAAATTCATTCGCGCTGGTGTTTTAATAATAGTTTGTATGAAAAAAAGGACAAATGTGAGTAGAATTTGCAATATCCAAGGGTTGCATACCGTAGTTATTATTTAGTGGTTAGTTACGTACATAGAATAAAGAAGTTAACCAAGTTGTCATTTTGCATAGAATTAGCTTGTCGCCTTGTTTTGAGATTATGAACTAACAGAATTATAACCTACAACTATTATATCCTAACTGAGTCAGTATTGGTCTTGTTTATGCAATATATATAGAATTCAATTTTAATCTCCAAAACAGGTATATATAACATTTGGGTAACAAGGGGCTGAAAGTTCCTTTCACACCAACCCCTTTGTCCTGTGTTACAGACGGTGAGCCCATTGATGCAACATCCTTCTTATACAGTGTATATGGACTAAGGTCGCTTTGTATATGTGGCAGAAGTTGCAAACAGATTAACACGTATGCCGTATGCTTACGTATGCGTACACAAATAGACTAAGGATATTGTTCATAAAACAAAGAGCCAACTTTTAAAGACGCAAATAAACACGTAAAAAGTAGAAGGGTATATCTAATACGTATATGCAATAGCATTAATTTTTATACAAAAAAAATGAATTTGGCTCAAAAAAGACAATTTCCAAAGCCTATTATAAAACTCTATACCATAATTCGAAACATTCTATAAAAACTACAAAAATAATAAATAAACCAAACTCTATCATAGTATCGCAAACTCAATCGGCTGAATCGAACAAACCATCGGCTAATCAGGTCACCGCAGACTATGAAGCTGGTATTTTTTCTTGATCATCAAGACCAGCAGACCGTTGACTCCTTGTACGAAATCTCCGATGGGCAATCATCCTCTGGGCGTTGTGTAAAAAAACACTTCCAACTTCAGTCAGCGTGAAGGCAAAACAACAACCGCTAGAGGAGCACGTAGTTTTTGTGTACTTCTTATATTATTTACACAATTCCGATCTTTTACAGTGATTAGATTTTTTGTTTTATTTTTGCTTTGACTGATGTGTTGCAGCAAGATTGAATAATTATCTGTAATAGGATTCTTACACACGACCAAGGTTTCGTAAGTGTTCCGCATAGGCATCAACAAGACGTGACTTGACTATATTGGCCGATTTGATTTTACGTTACCTTTATGACAGACAATAATACGTGCACCTAACGAAGAACTAGATTTAATATTATTATTGGTGTTTTTCCATTCGTTTGTCTTGTTAAAAAAAAATTACTAATCTGATTATTTTTCAATAGCATTTCGGCAAAGAGTGTTTTGTTTTGTTTCTATACAATTCATACTAATATCTGTTACCTCTCTGTTTGTTACCTCCTCACACCTTAACCTCTGTATTGAAAAAGATGAAATTTGTCATAAAGATAGTTTGAGTCCCGAAAATGACACCAGAACAGAATTTACGGCGGGTGGAACCGCGGGCAAAAGCTATTAGTACAAATAATAATAAATAAGTTTTATTATTGATTTCTTATGTAGTATAGTATAGTATTATTTAATCTGTGGTAGTATTATCAGCATATTTGTTTGCCAACAACAACTGTCTAGTGTCTATATAAATAATAAACAAAGATTCATAAAAAGAGCTATACACTACGGACGGTCAGATCCGTAGTCTTGACTTTTTTATCCGCATCAATTGTTTTGCTAACAGAACAGGAAATACTAGTTATGGTAGTCCTCGTATTCTTGCGCGAAATTTAATCAAATTGACTCTCCTCTCGTACCGGTTTGTTGTCGTCACACCGTACACCATATACATATATTACGCAAAAAAATGTTATTTATTACAGTTAAGTTATTACTAAATTAATTGATTACAGCAATCTTACAAATACGTCTATAATACCTAACACTACGATTTGTTACACGACATTTCCTGTAATTGAAAAATGTAAAACTGTCAAAGACTCCATTGAAAATTTTGAACGCGACATAGATTCTAAGTATTGTATTGACTTTCTAGCGTACCTAGACGCTTTACAAAGTTAAATAGGCTTTGAATAACATAACTGTACTTCATCAGACAAGTCTGTTGGGTGATTAGTTATTGTAATAGTTTTGTCTTCGGCTCCCGTGCTTATATGAATCATGCTTCATGCAGCGTCTGCTCAGTTACTTAGAAGGTTTTTGGATTAGTGGGTCAGCGGGTTCCGTACCATCAGACCGGTCTACCAGCCCACATCTGGGTGCTACACCCACGTAAGTTGTGCGGCTACATCGTCAATGTTAACGCAGTTTTTACTCGCCATTATATCCTGGTTTTTTTATGTGAGCAACCAACTTCATTCTGGTTTTTGTTATTAATATTGGGCGTAGGTAGAAACTGTACTATGTGACTTGATAAATCCCCCAACACAACAACAAGCCCTTCCTTGTTGTTAGGGTTTCAGATATATTATTTGAAAGATAATAAGAAAATAGATGAGAATTGACCGTTGCCGCCCCCCTCCCTTATTTCCGAAGCTAATGAGCTTTAAATATAGAAACTAGTTCTTTACTTAAAGGTTAGAAACTTACAAAATCAACTGTTTTTGTGTAGGTAGTTAAAAAAACTTGTAAGATATTTATTAACTACGGAACCCTCGGTGCGCGAGTCCAAATCGCACTTGACCGGTTTTAGTTTTTATGCATCAACGTGTCGTCGTCGTTACAGCTGGAAGACGTCCACTGCTGAACATAGGCCTCAATTAGATACATATGAAAGGTAGATAGGTTATGATGTTTGTTTAAGGTAAAAGATGTTTGAGATATAGGTATGTGATGATGTGAGTAGAATTATGATCATTGACATTCTAGTCTCTGTTCTTCCTATTCATACTCATATCATCAACTTCTCACCGTTCACGGTTCACGGATACTTGGTGTCGGTTGTGGTCTTGATTAACTTTTCCAATGCCTTCAATACTAAAATATAACAAGATCTCCCATTCAGCTGGAAAATGGGTTTTTTACATACTTGCGAGATCGCTAACAAGTTATCCGGATTGACAGTCAAGTCTCGGATAGGTGTGAACTCAATTCTGGCATACATCAAGGTGGTATACTCTCTCCTCTGTTGTTGTCCATTTTCATCAATTTCGTTTGTACTCGTCTTGGTTGTTCTTACCATCTGTATGCAGACGACTTGCAGCTCTATAAGCAAAGTAGAGTCAGAATACCTCGACGGTGCTATACATAAGGTCAACAGTGAGTTGAATAATATCTATAAGTGGTCCTCACGCTCTGGAGTGTCAGTAAACACTAAAAAATGCAATAGTATAATTGTAGGTAGTTCTCGACAAATGTCTAAAGTTGATTTATCAATCAGCGGTACCAACAATTTTATACAACAATGTAAAGAACTTTGGCTTACATTTGGATAACTCATTCAGTTGGGTAGTTCAAGTAAATGAAATAAGTCGTAAAGTTGTCTTTACAGTACTGAAATTTCATACCAACTAAATTGAAACTTCATTTCATCCATCATCTTCAATTCAACTCATTGATTATTGTGATGTGTGTTATCTCTCAGATTGCCTTGATGCAAAGACTCTATGCACCCTTTACTCTATTTTAAATGATCAAAATTATCCATATTATTAAAAATCTAGGTTTCCATATGTTGGCTCTTCGCACGATCAATCACTTCGTTCTTCGATCAGCTTGTGTGGATTAGATATATTATTATTTGCTAATAATGATAATTTTATAAAAATCAGAAAGAAATGTTCTGTGATAACTTATTCTGTGCCCAGATTACACATTATATAATTTTTTTATTTTTTTTAATACCACTAAGGTGGCAAACAAGTACACGGTCTGCCTGATGGTAAGCGGTCACCGTGGCCTATGGACGCTTGTAACACCAGGGGTATCACTCGCGCGTTGCCGACCCTTCAAAAATCGGAATCGGTTGAGAGACCAAGACCAGTGTGTTACCATTGCCGCGCGCGTAGGCATTAGTTGCTACACAATATATACGCACGCGGCAATGGAAATGCTCTGGAGTAAGATTCAAAACCGATTTCTATTCCTAATGGACTTACAAAATCATTTAGCAGATCTTATTGCAAAATTAAAACACTATTTTTATATAATGTTTATTAAGGAAAAAGTAAAAAGTGAGAAAAAAACATCAACACAAATGTCTCAACAGTCAAGGTCAACGTATCAATTACTAGTGGAATAAAAAACCTGTATAAACCCACTTAAGTGAAGAGAAAAGATAAGAAGGTAATATTTTGAAAACTAAAGATTAGTTGTTTATAACAATATTATAAGTATAAGAAATAATCGATATTGTAAGGCAGAGTAAGGATATAGCAAAAACATGATATTTATTACGCTGTCATGTTTAACTTAATTCCTTCGTTTACATCTTTTTGCATTAGTTATGTCTTTTTTTATTAACTTTAAACGTGTTAAGGCAATTAATTACAATACCTAGGTAGTAAAGTGTCGTGCCAGTAAAATGAGAACATTTTTTTGTTTGAAATGTTTTCCTATGCGGAAATTTTTGAAAGTTTTTTTAATATGTTGACATTTCAATTTGGAACTTTTTTTTGACAATGCCTTTTGCATAGATGACAGATGTGATTTTTTTTTAAACCTGTGCCTTATTACAATTGCGCGAGTACGTGTCATGTACACGTAACGTATGGTTCCGTAGAATAAGAATAATTGAGGATATCTAAAAGACTGTTGAACTGATTTCGTATAATTTTTGAATGTTATAAATTATAATTTCGTATCATTAAATTTTAAAAAATGAATTTTTTCGTGCCTATTTATAACAAAAAAAAGTCTGTTGTAGCCGAGGCGATTCAATTACACCTTGTGTGGCGGAGGTTCGAGTCCGGCGTGTACCTATGACTCTTTTTCTTAATTTCCCAAGCATATTGATAATTCCCACTACTGGATTTTCAGTTAAGGAAAATATCGTGAGGAAACCTTCATTTCGAGAAATTTAAAGTTAAAATTTTCATCTTTAGAAGCTAATAACTTGCAAAGTATGCACTTTAGAGACAAAAGTATGCACTTGAGAGACAAAAATGACTCGAGAGACAAAAGTATGCACCTTAGAGACAAAAGTATGCACCTAAGAGACAAGAGTATGCGACTGAGAGACAAAATTATGCACCTGAGAGACAAGAGTATACACCTGAGAGACAAAAGTATGTACCCAAAAGACAAGAGTATGCACCTGAGAGACAAAAGTATGCACCTGAGAGACAAAAGTATGCACCTAAGAGACAAGAGTATGCGACTGAGAGACAAAAGTATGTATCTGAGATACAAGAGTATGCACCTGAGAGACAAAAGTATGCACCCAAGAGACAACAGCATGCACCTGAGATACAAGAGTATGCACCTGAGAGACAAAAGTATGCACCAAAGAGACAACAGCATGCACCTGAGAGACAAAAGTATGAGCCCGAAAGACAAAAGTGTGCACCCAAGAGACAACAGTATTTTATAACATACCTCTCAGATGCATACTTTTGTCTCTCAGTCGCATACTCTTGTCTCTCAGGTGCATACTTTTGTCTTTTAGGGGCATACCATTGTATCATGCAGCATGGTACAAGGTGAGCTTAAGAACACTTTAAATTGAGACGAACGTGTATGAAAGTGTGCCAGGATCGTAGTTAGTGTAAATCTGAGAAACCTACTACCTATTTTTGACTATCAGACATCATGTGACAAGGACATCATCTCGAAGTATGGGCTGGGTCAGCCAATTTAAATGAATTTATAGTGATTGGTCCGTCTTTTGTATCTATAAATAAAAACCTTTGTAAGTCGCGTCGATCGGTTGCCTCGACAAATTGTGTTTTTGTGTTCGACTCATCATTTATTCGCAAATCGAGAGCTTTTACCCGTGCCTTACGTCTTTTACCCTCATCGTTCCACGGTACCTGTTTAGTGACATGTTTTATAGAAAGGAGGTAATTTTAAGGCAAGGCAATATTAACAGGCAAAATTTTTAGCCGACCCAAGCAAAAGGACAATTTATTACATTTACACAAGTATATATATATATATATATAAATATATATATATATAAATATATATATATAAATATATATATATATATAAAAGTGCTCCAACCATATGGACGTTCAAAAATTATTTTAAGAGATACTATCAAAATAATTAGATTCTTTTATCTATTTGTCACATTCCTATCTCAAATTTAAATTTTTAAATATTTATGGTATATTTTATCTTATTTTTAAATTTGTATATATATATATATATATATGTATTCCTATGTATTTTATCATATATGTATATGTAATTCATTTATTCATGTACATAAATAATATACATGTATAATTCTTTGCTGTGCATGCAATTCACCACCTACCAAGCACGAAATTTATTTGTTCTCTATAAGAAGAGGGTTGTCTAAAAGAAATCGCTTAACATATAAGACCGCCTAAAATTGTTACCTAGTTTAAATATTCACTTTTGTTAATTACTTTTAAATATTAGTGATCAATAAAGAGTTATCTATCTATATTATCATTCTAGCATTATACCTGCTTAAAATGTTAGTTGATTATCCAGCAACACTAATCTGGATGGATAGCGCGTATTAGCGCTGTGTTACTATACCTATCAGGTTTAGACTTTGGTATTTGAAAGATAAAGATAGTAGTACTACACATCACTACATCTTTGTAGGTACCTACAATAATAATTACCTACATGATAGAAACATAATTTAAACAGTAAAGGGCACAACGCGAGTAACTGGAACTAGCTTTTGCCCGCTGTTCCACGCGCCCTAAATTCGATTGACAGTGTAGGATTTCAACGGCAACTCCTTAAAAAAACTTTACGTTTTCAAGTAGCCTATGTCCATTAAACTCTAATTTCAAAGTTCATCTTAATCGGTAAAGAAGAATAAGCGTGAAGATTAATCAGGTATGACATAGGTATGGATTAAGGTATGGGGCTCACAGATTAAACTAACAAAATAATCCTAGATTTAAAAAATAGGTAGATAATGCTTTAAATACTTCCATTTTTAATCAAATAAAGTTTTACGGTGTTTATATGTACCCACGAGACCCACACTCAAAGTATAGTATTATCTCAAGTTTAATCTCAATTTTAAAAAATGTTTTTATTTTAGCAAAAATTTACTTCAAAGATTGGGAGTTTTATTTTGCAAGATTCGATAACCGAGAAGTTGATCAAAATTGATATCAAATATTTGAGGCAGACAGACGGACATATATAAGGTATTTTTTTTGGGTGCAATAGAAAGTGTTCTTACATACTTACGTGTTAGATGCGGAAATCTCTATTTGATGAACATACAATGTTTTTAAAACCAATATTAGATATGACAACATTCATTGTTTAAGCCATAGTATCAGTACCTACTGAAATAGAATTTACTATCGGGTTTAAAAAAAAGTCGGAACTTGTCCCTAACTTGAAATTGCTTTTCTTATTTGAAGAATTTTAAATAAATTTTGTCGTGGACAAAGAACACTGATTCTTTATTTTAAGGGTTTATGTTTTCATAATAATGGGCTGCTTTTATTTTTCGTCACTTTCAGCCTCTAAAGAAGTAATTCTCATATTCATTGCATGGTAGGTATCTCACACTGGTAATGCTTGTAAATGCACATTCCGAGTAGGTTTTCCAAATCCACAAATGAGAGCTCAAATTTTCCCTTGTTTCCCTGACATAGGAACATGATTCCAGACATGTCAGGAAAATTTCTGTCGTCTGGTAACCTTATTTTCGAGTCCCATTCCTATGCTCAATCGTATTACTATCTACCCTAAGTTTAATTTTTCACCGAAAGTTGCTTTTCATTTTTACCCGACTGCGGCAAAGCCCAAAAGGATGATTATGTGTTTGACCTGTATGTATGTCCCACTCTATATTTCTTCGTAACTAGTAAACGGCTAAACCGATTTTAATAATATATACGTGGTTAGATTCGTACTATCCACTAGAGTATCATAGGCTATATCAAAATGGCGGATTTTTAGCGCCAAAATGCGCGGCATAAAAAGTTTTGCTTTTCAAAACCTATCGAGTGGGGTGTCAATATAAAGAATTTTAAAAGGTGATTTCAAGCAAAAATTAAAAAAAAAAATAACAAAGAAATAATAAAAAAACATGACTGCAGAAGCATTAAGAACTAAACAGAAATTAAAATATACTCGACATTTCATCCAATGCTGTCAGGGAAGATTGCATTAGTCGTAATATGATCGTAACCATCCTTGATATTATAACTCCTATTATTATATTTATTTATTTGCACAGGTGTTTTTCCTAGTTCCTGCAAGGATGCTTATATAATTCCTTTACCAAATAAATATTATCCCTCCTCCTTTTTTGACTTTCGTCCTATATCCATTCCTCCTTTCTTGTCAAAAGTTTTGGAACGGCTTGTTTATCAACAGGTATCCCATTTTCTTACAACAGACAACCTTTTAAATCCCTCACATTCTGGTTTCCGTCCCGGTCATAGTACAGCTACTGCACTTATCAAAATAAGTGACGATATACGGTTTGGCATTATATATAGAAAATAAAGAGGTCACGATTCTGACACTCTTAGATTTTAGCAATGCTTTTAACAACGTGCACATTATGGACATTCTGCTTCTCATTCTTAGATCTCTTAATATTTCTCCAATCGTTTTCAATTGCTTTTATAGTTACTTGTGTGGACGCCGGCACTGAGTGGTGCAACACGGCCGCTGGTGTTCCGCAAGGTGGCGTTTTGCCTACTCTCCTGTTTTCTATTTTCATTAATTCTATAACATCTCAATATTTCCTCTCTATCATCTCTATGCAGACGATCTTCAGACGTCTCTGACAAATGCTATCTCAATTCTTAATCGAGACCTTGATCAAACTGTCAAATGGAGTGAATCCTAGCCTCATTGTTTATCCTACCAAAACACAAACTATCATTATAGGCAGTTCTTGACTTTCATCCAAGATTGTCTGGAACGAACTCCCTTTAGTAACTGTGAACGGAGTTTCCATCACTTACAGAGACACAGTTAAAAACCTGGGTATATTTATCGATTGAAAAATGTCTTGGGGTTCGCAAATGAAGGAAGTTAGTAAGAAAAATTTGCTACAGCTAAATCTTTAGGGAGGTTGCGAAACATGAGCGACTTCAGAACTTCTGCATTAGATTCATATTTAGTCTATGTAAGTACGACCATATTTCCAAATTCCGATCAAAACTCAAGTGGCTCCTAATTCGACATCGCCGAAATAATCATGTTCTCTTTCTTCTCTATAACGTCCTGTTCAATCCAAACACACCGGTACAAACTTCTCTTCGAGGGACTACGAGCTGGATGCTTAAAACTCCTTCGCATTGTTCACAATCGAATAATGATTCTTTCACGGTAAATGCTGTTAGATTATGGAACGCTTTATCTTTGGAAATAAAAAAAGCAAAATCGAAAGCAATATTTAAAAATATTACTATTACTCATTACCTGAAAGACTAAAATAACATCACTACCTATATTTAAATTATATTTATTATACATGCCTATTTATATATATACATATATTCACTTAAATTTATATATACACTAGCTGTTGCCAGCGGCGTCGCCCGCCCTAAATTTGGTTATCGGCGGAGGATTCTTACGGCAACTCCTAAATTATAAAAAAAAACCTACTCACTCTTGACATTCTCTCTCTCTCGCTCTCTCTCTTTCTCTTTCTCAAAATATTAAATAATAAACTTCTAAAAATTAATTAAATAATGGATTAAGCTCGCGATCTTGGTGTTCCGTACAAACTTTAAGCCGTTTAGAGGGTGAGTTTTGGAAAATCCTTTCTTAGCGCACGCCTACATCACAATAGCTATATGTGCGCTAAACTCAGCTCGATCAGTCCAGTGGTTGGAGCTGAGCGTTGATAGATCAGTCATTCAGTAATAGTGACTTTAAGCTAACACTAACTTTAACCCACGACTTTGTTTACGTAGTAAGTGAAAATATTTTTAAATAATACGTATCGTTTTCACATCATAAATGCGGGCGCAGTACTTGATCATTATTTTGCTGCGATGTTATTTTAAAACTGCGATATCTCCTAAGATATTCATTGAAATCGAATGATGGTAAAAGCAATTTTGTTTTAAATTAAATACTTGTGATAAATAACACCTTTGCAAATAATGCATTATTTTAGAACAAATTTGGTTAGCACAAAAAAGGTTATAGTGAGCCAACTTTAAAAGATAGACATATGCTGTCGCGGACTTTTTTTTTGAACTTTTAAAGGGGAACAATTCTGTGATACATGATTTTTGCGAAACTTTAACCGTTTACGCAGCGCACGCAGCGGAAGCTCTTAAAGGAAAAAAAAACCCGATTTTAAAACATACTTCATTGTTGCTCCGCTCGTACTGGTCTTAGCGTGATGATATATAGCCCAAGCCTTCCTTGATAAATGAGCTATCTAACACTGAAAGAATTTTTCAAATCGGACCAGTAGTTCCTGAGATTAGCGCGTTCAAACAAAAAAACTCTTCAGCTTTATATAATAGTATAGATTATTCATATATATTATTTATGTGTATTTCTATATATTATATACATTATTGTATGATATATATATACTTCTTAATAACTGTATCGACACAGATGTACTATCTAATTTAACTTTATTATATCCTCTACCCAAAGGTTGACTGGAAGGATAGCTTTAAGACCGCCATTTGTTATTTTTAAATAAAAATATATATGTTGTTGCTATAAAGTATATTATTATTATAAAAAACATAGTTAATATTTAACTATAAGCAGACAGCACTCATTTCGATGCAAGTTCAAAGTTCAAATTATGTACCTACCTAGTGATTGCTCACACTATAGTAGTTAGGTACCTTAAAATGAGTCCCGTCTGCTTATAGTTAAATTTTTTATTTCGGTTTAGTTCTTAATGTTTTTGCATTCGGGTTTTTTTTATTTTTTTTATGCAATAAAATCCATTAGCCATTATATCAAGACTATCTTGAAACTTTTTTTAAATTGGTTCTTTAATATGGTAAGAACATGATAATATATCATAGTGGCCACTATTTATAAAACGTTATATTTTGGGCTTGGATCTATTTGTTGGGAAGAGTTGCTAGACTAGTCGCACGACCGGCTGCGTAATCAACTTATCTGCATACAACCTGTTTTTTTTGTGACATTTGACGTAACCTTGTAACTTTGTAACGGTTCCAATATTCAATTCAACTTTTATATTTATTAATTGATAAACTGAACTAGTGGATTCTTCAAAGTAATATACACACTACATAAATATCTGTTTCCAAGATATATCTATTTTCATACTTTATTGATTTTCATTGTGAATTTTTATCCGCCCGACCGCCCTCGACCGACGACGGTCGTAAAACTATTGATATGCGGCAGCCTCAGCACGTACTAACGGCCCCAAATGTCGATCTCGCTATCTGAATAGCGAGATTAGTCTCAACGACCTCCCCTAATAGGGACTCCCTCCTAACACGACGCCGACGTCCCTGGGTTCGTCGGCGACCACAAGGATACACGAGGTATCAAAGAGTGCCGGGGCGCTTTTCGCCCCAACTCAATCGCAACCGCAACCGCGTAACGGGGACCTCCCCTCCTGGCGCTGATTCACCTTCAGAGTCTCGCCCCAAAAGCCCGGTGAAGCAATAATGGCTGCAACAGCCAACTGCATAGACAGCTCAGAAAAAAGAAAGAAAGAAAAATTGTGAATATGTGAGGGCGACTCGGGCGACCCACCCTCGTTTAGATTTGCTTACTGCCACATGGGCTTTCTACCTACAAGACTCCTTGATCAAGGTTTCAAAGAGGTGGGTGGAAGGTTTAAAAAAATAGTATTTCATTACTACTATGACGATTCAAAAGTGATTGTAAAAACTTAATTTAAATAAAAAAAATTGACTTTGACTTTGAAACCGGATAAAAGTATTTTGTATTATTCTTAGTATCCGTCCTTTCTTCCAGCTATCCCTGTGTCAAAAATCAAGTACACCAGTAGTTGCTTTGTTGCAGTGCAAAGGGATAGGGCCATGCGGTTTCAACTATGGAAAATCTGTTCCCGAGAAAGCACGGGATCGAAATGAAACGTTTTTTACCTTCACATCAGCTCTATGTGCCGAAAATCAGGTTAAATAACCGTTTCGACATGAAGAATAAAGAATCAGATTTTCTCTTTTATATATTACAGGTATTGGGATGTGATGCCACTGCGCTCTGCCTAGCTGTCTTTACGTAGCTGCGGCATTTGAAGGCAAGGTGTAATGCACCTCCACCGGGACTAGGGTACCGGTACCCTAGCTAATGGTATCTATCAGTGCGAAAATTAATCGAATTCGTCTTCGACACGAGAGGGAGAAAGCTACAGATGTATAAATATGCATACCTAACTGTTGGATTTCTCTCCTTGCACGCTAGATGCGCACGCGCACGGTCAGCTATGAAAATTACTGGTTACAGAACTTAAACGAATATTCGTGAATACTTCGGAGTTAAGTAACTCAATGGATTTCATCTCGTAGTCAGTATTACGTGATTTAATGGATTATATAGAGATTTTGTTGTGTGTGTGTGTGTGTGTGTGTGTGTGTGAGTGTGTGTGTGTGTGTGTGTGTGTGTGTGTGTGTGTGTGTGTGTGTGTGTGTGTGTGTGTGTGTGTGTGTGTGTGTGTGTGTTTGTGTTTGTGTACGATAAGTGTTCCTTGTTTGACTACGGAACACAGTTTAACTTTGAATAAAACATGTTTTTATAGTGATACTAAAGAAATAAAGCTGAAAATTCGAATGGCATGATCAAATATTGCTCTGAAACTCAAAGATCGTGAGCATGAAGATAAAACAAAATGTTAAGAAAGGCTTTCAATACCTTTATACTGATCCGTTGATTAAAAGAGTTCGTGCTAAACTTAGGTGCCTATAACACGTAGTACCTACCGGGTCCGAGTGTGAATCTAAACGATCCGGGAACCCACTCAAACACACAAAAAAAATTACTAAAATCGGGCCAGCTGCTTAGAAGGAAATTGCGGAGAAACAACTAACTATATAGGTACAAACTATAAACATTTAGGAGTAATTGCTTTCAGACGTGCATTAAGTTTGGCGACCACTGTACTTATTGTCTAAGCAACGACGACACGGCACATTTTATTGACGTCGTGCTTAGCGGACTGTGAATCCAATGGAGATGGGCACTTGGTGTTAAAAGTGACTGTCATTTCTACATGCTTCTTACATATCGCGTAACTTACATATCGCACAACTTACATATCGCACAACTTACATATTGCACAACTATCACATCGCACAACTTACATATCGCACAACTTACATATTGCACAATTTACATATCGCACAACTTACATATCGCACAACTTACATATCGCACAACTTACATTACGCACAACTTTCATATTGCACAACTTACATATCGCACAACTTATATATCGCACAACTTACATATTGCACAACTTACATATCGCATAACTTACAATTATTATATTTGGGGTATGGACCAAAAGGGTGACAAGAAGGCCCTTTGAGGCCAACTCTAATAAACCTACGTTGTTTGTCCGAATTTTAAAGGGCTCTACCTTTTAGACAAAAAAAAAACAATTGAAAGTCGAATATCAAATGTTATAGTTTTTGTGTGAAAAAATTTCGCCCTGAAATCTGAAACTGTGCAGGTTTCAGGTTTTATTCAAAGTGGCGAGAACGGTAAAACGGCAATTTCATATTTAAACCCCTATCGTTAATAGTCACAATTACATATAATGGGGATAAAATAGATGATGCAATTTGTATTGGATGTGGATAATTTAGTAAATAAAATCACGGAAATTGGTGCAAGGAATAACAAAGTGACGTGATTGACTTGTAACAGCAATTATGAGGGTGGGAAAAAGTTTGTATGGGAATTCTACTGCAGGATATGGTTTGAATGGGACGAGAAAATCTAACACCGCGAGTTACCAGCTAGTAAGTTATAACGAAGTTCTCTGCGTTATACACTACACGTAGGACGCTAGTGCACACAAACATTATATATTTCGAAAATGACTGTTACTGGTCGACCGTTTTAAAAGTTTATTGTGCAAAACTATACAGAACTACCATGTAAAGTTCTATATAAGCCGTATGTACGGTTAATAAGTTACAGGTGAAAATAGTTAGCGTGTTGAGCATTGTACATTCTTTCTCCCTCACTCCTTTGAAAATAGACTGCGATAGAGATACAAAAGGGATGGGTCTATGGGTAAAAAAGAGAAAGACTGTCTAAAACTTTACCTGGCTAGGGTCATTAAGTCCTTAGGCTATGCTTAAAATTAGCATTACAGGTTAAAAGCACATCTTTGCCCCTACACGTAGGTATCTATACCGTTACGATAAGTAGTATGGTTAGGGCGCAAATTACGTGTAAAGTTATGAAATACGATAGCTTATAACTCAGCAACCGGGTTACATAGGATAAAAATAAATGCTTCACTAGATACCCTTCATAGGCATCTACCGTAATAAATAGGTTTCATACAGGTAACTTTAAGCCCTGAAGTACAGGAGCACAATGAAAATCCTGAAAACTTATGTCACACATTTTTTCATGACTTAACATACTGACAGACACCAAAAACACGAAAAGGTATGTCCGAATTTTAGGTCCATTTTTTGACATATAACACAAAGTCTGTAGTCATCTAGTGTAGGCAGAAAGCCCTGAGAGCTAGAATTTCAGCTCTTCTCTCACTACGGCCTAACCGTAGACAATGGAACATACCACTATGTGCCGTTGGAACCGCCTTCTAAAGATCTATCCTAGGACACCTAAATCGTCATTATAGCTCCTACCGTTTGGCTATAAAACCTAAAAATATAAAACAGTGTTATTTTATAGTCAAGCCGCAAATCGTGTGACTGTGATGGCAATAGCCGATAGAAACCCCAACTGTAAGTAGCGATTTATAGCTAGGTAGATATACCTACACTTTCGATATATGTCTATATCGACTACTATATGTTGTCTTTCACTAAGTTTTTGTGTGGGCTAGATTTTTAGTCACTACAGTAAGTACAATAAGTTAAGTACTAAATCTAGAAGGTTCTATGGAACAACCTCTCCCTTTGATGGGGTTTTTCATTTTTACTATAAATATAGAACGAATTTTGATTTGTATACAGTCTTCAAGAGAACTTCAACAAGTTAATAGCTATGAAAGCTAAGAAGTAAAATTTTTGTACATATGTGTTAGAATTTAAGTTAGAAGCATAAGTTAAATAAAATCGGTCTGTTGTGTGCATATACGCGTTTTAATATCTCAAGCGCCTAAGAAGAAACTCCTTGTCACCTGCAAAACCTTGTGCCACAGATATCGAAGGGTCTGTCCGCACATTTATTATAATGCTATATTATAGTAATATAGTAAATATTACTATTCCGAAACTAAATCTTCATATAGATATTGTTGTATTAATATCTACATACAAACAGTTCTCGACAGTAATTAGCAATGTCTCGAAAAGTTAATAGAGATAATTCGTCTCGGTTACATTTTTCCGTCTGCGTCAGCGCAACTCGTTTTTGAACAAAATTAACCAAATCGCTTTAGTGTATTTAACAGGTTTCGACAGCGACGAGGGTCGAGCATATTAAACTTTGCGCTCAAATATGCATTCCTTCATAATGATCTATAAATAGCTAGAAGAATTAAGAAACGGCGATAAGCAAGCCGGACTCAAATCAAAACAATAAAACAAATCACATATTTATAGTAAATATAATAATATATATAAATATAATAATACTTAATAAAAGGTAGTTATTGTTTATCATTAAAATTAATAAAATTGAAAAAATAACACACTTATACAGTTAATAATTAGCTCATTAATAAACGTAAAAACGATAATTTACTACATATAGACTGTATATATAGCGTGGCGACGAGTCGCCACGTCATATATCGCCACGCTAATAATCCTGATTACTCGCGCCTATAGATGTTTCACATCAAAAAGTGACATGCATAGCTGGGCACCGTTAATCAAATAATTAACTTCGTTAATCGCTAATCTGTAATTAAAAAATAAACTTCATCCAACGTTAAAGTATTACATTTCGGAAGATTTAACGCGAGCTAATATTGATTGTTAATCCGTTAACACATGATAAAAGTTAATACTTGAGGGTATTAAATTTAATAAACAGATTTATGATGATGTGTTGCGAGAAATGTCGCATCATTGATTTTGATTTCATGGGTACCCACATTTTGACGAGAGTTTGAGCTTTACTTTCACTTAGGTTTTTCTTTAGACTGGGAGACATAATTGAAAAAGGTTTTCTTATCATCGTCGTTGTTACTCGCGTTGTTGCCTCTGCTACTTCAACTGTCCTTGTCCTTTTCCTTAGAACTTTCGACAGCTTCTTGTCGTTACGCCTCTTCTACCTTTTTCCCATGATTTTTTTTTTTCCCGGATCAACCGACCCTCGAGTGAAAAGCTGCGCCAATTCGGCAAATATTAGGTAGTGGATTAACGATTAACGGACTTGGGAAAATTTAACAGAAGTTATCGAGTTAGTTAACATTTTTTTAGTAAACTGAAATGTTAATTTGTTAGTCGAAATGTTAACTCCGTAATTAATGATTAACGAGTTAATGCACAGATATGGTTAATCAAATTATCTTAATTTACGACAATTATCTTAATTTTGCCGCCTCAGTTTTTGTGTGCTAGTAGATATGATATCTTCCTTTTTTTAATATAAAGTATACACTTTTATTGTGTATACTATAAAAGCATTGTATGCAGGAGGATAAACCAAAATAAGTGTGCTGGGATCGTAGCAAGAGGAAGTATTTGGTCTCTGTCTACCATTTCGGGAAACAGGCGTGATGTTATATATGTACGTACAACGGGCAGACAGTTGAATTGTAAACAGAAACAAGGGTGCTATGATAAATATAGAACTGCTAAATGAAGATCGCATCGAAGTTGTAAGGTAAACGAGGGAAAAAATCCTGCATCAAGTGCTAGGAGAAAAGATTTGGGATTAAAATTAGGAAATAAGCTGTATTTGATTAAAAACCAGATTATCTTATAAAAAACTGGTTGCCTGTAAAGTCGGTATACGGGCGAAAGTTTTACGTGACAATGATTTTATGTCTGTCTCTCTCGCTCTTAGGCGGGCGCGTGCCTCTCACTCGCTCTCATTGTGAGCGCATAACGTGAGCGGAGCGTAACGCAGTTTCTTGAAGTGTCACCCGGCAAACCAATTTATAAGACGTTGTCACGTCAAAACACATTATAAGATTTTTGTTATACTACTAACGAAGATGGCAAACAAGGTTAAGGATCACCAGATGTTAGGCGGCGGTGTTAGCTCTCGTCTTAAAGAACCTCAAAATGAAGCCTTCAAAAAAAAAGGCAATATATACAAATGTAACATTTTTGTGCTGTACTATAGGTAAAAGTTTCGCATTTAAAATTTGAATTAAAATCGATTGTACGTTATCTGGAAACGTGCGGGCTCTAGCGTAACACCACGCTCCGCCGCGCGCCCAGCGCCCCGTCTGTTGCCGACTGCGCCGGGCTGCATCGCTGCAAGATGCATGTCGCACTGTGCGACACTGTTGCTGCAAGAAATACCTTAATTCAGGAGCTCTTCACTATCAACTACTATACGTTCTCTATTATGTACAATAATGCGTAAAGCCCAAAAAAACACTTCAGTGTGAGTAGGAATCGCACACCAAATGTTCTATACCATCATCTACGAAATTTGCGAGCACAAACAATAGTAAAAAGTGTCATCAATCTAATGACTGACCAAGCTCGAAGATGCTTAACTTTGAATATTTTTTCCAACAAATACATGTGTAACTGTTACTCTTGATAATCGCTAGATGGTGCTAATACGGGAATTTAAGATGGTAATGACTCGGGCTCGTCTCACACTTGGCCTGTTTTTATTATTTCTTGTTATAATTTAAAGTTCTAATATTTTTAACTGCAACTTTGAAGTTTGTATGTATTAATGTATTACTGTTTTAAGAGGGCGATATAGGCCAGAAAGCTAATTTATGTAATTCTAACGTTGTGTATGTATATGTACTATAAATCACTAGATAATGTCATATACATTACTATGAGATATATATGTCATATACTTTTGAAGTAATTTATATCGTATTGACGCCTTAAAACTTTAAATATTTTGTATGAAATTTTTTGTTATTACCGTTTTGTAGTCACATTTTTTGACTTTTCGCTACAACTTAGAGTCTATGCACTAGATAACAAGCTATTCTAATTATTAAACCAACTTTCATTACAAGCAAATGCAAAACACGCTTTAAAAATTTGCACGAGTGTTGAAACATCGGTTTTAAAAAGTGCGTCTCATATTATAATTTAAATTTTAACGAGATTTTACGTAAACTGTAGGTAAATGACGTATCACATACATCGATAATATGTCTCGTTTGAAAGTTATTTAAGTTGTCAATTTATGATATTTTTCGTACTTTTTGTGCTAATTTACATTTCTGAATATACTAATTAAACTTTTTCTTTTCAGAAAACTCTTTAGATTAATGCCTATTTAAATTTATACTATGACACGTTTGATCACATCGATATGTTTCTTGGTCTTTACTTTACTTGCAGAATTTCATAGATCTTAATGTTAAGTTTCCTAAGTATAGATATTCCTAAGTATTGATTTGCCCTTCTGACTGTACTGACCCCTCAGTGTTCTTGTATGCATGTTAGAGGTTAGTGTCTCGCTGCATCTGCCTTCTGCCTTAAAAGATTCCTTATTCTTGGCAAGTTACGTTAAATATCAAATCCGTAACATATTTCTTTATTCATTGCTGTTTTTATAGTCACTACAGACGTTGAGCTACTTTTACCTTATTTTATGCTGGATCAGGCCATTGCAATTGATTGATTGGGAACCACTAACCTAGGTATTTCATATCTATTATACTGTAGGTTACAACAAAAAAACCGCGTTGTAGTGTTTGTATAATACTCGGAGAAATAGGTCGTTTTTTTTAACATGTAGATGTTGAAAGGGTCATGAAATATTAAAAATACCAAAAAAGTAATAGAAGGATATCTTCTATCTACCTACCTACTACCTATATACCTATATCTACCTTTATTACTATTAGGTTGCGAAGACAATTAGTTTCTAATTTAACTATATCTAAGACGAAACTAAATAGGTATATGGATTTGCTGATGCCTGATACATAGACGACTGATACGTTTTAAACGTTCAAATTATAGGGTTTATTACATGTAAGTAGACGAATATAAAATCATGGACCATGCTTGGATCTATTTGTTTAAATCAGAGACTGTTATAGTATGTGGGTCAAAACCGGAAGCTTCGGAACTAAAAGGTTGTCAACCTATTCCCAAACATCTAAATATTCAAATAATATGTTTTAAATAAATAAAGTGGTTTGATGATGACGGTAAAGTTACAAGAGTTTAACGACACCACCACTGATAATTTATTAATTAAGATTCGAACGTTTTAGATGAAATATATCACGGATTTAAATTTATTTCGTCAATATGCAAATTGCAGCTTCCAAATTATAAGCGTTTCAAGTTGATTCGATTGCTGGAAACGGTGATAGTAATTCTAGCAATCAAATCATGATTCGATTAGCCTAAGTCAAGCTAAGATTATTAGTCAATCTAAGTTAGAAATATTAATTAGTATTAGTATTTGCATCATTAAGGTGCATAAATCACAAAACTATTAAGTACATAATATCAAACGGATGTAGGATACGTGTAAGCAGGTATGATATATTTGTCGTCGGTTTTATATGTAACTTTACATACTTTACATTCAGAAGAGGGCCATTCAGCAATTTACTACTGATCCTTCAGACAGTCTTTAAGACATAGGTAAATTTAAGAAAATCAACAATGTATTACCGGATGACAACCTTACCGTCTCACTATATTATATTACGGTCTCACTACATATATTATATTCAAAGTCAAAAAACGTCATAGTCGAATTTTTTATTTAATTTAAGTTTTAACAAACACATTTGAATCGTCACAGTTATGAAATAATATTTTTCTACCAAAAACTTCCACTTTGGAGCCGAATATTAGAAAAATGGAACGTAAAATTAATAAAGATTATCACTATGTGAACCACCATCATAAGAATATCTAATGTTACCGCAAAATTGCGAGTTATAATAACGTTCAATTGCGTACAGATGATGTAATCACCGATACTTACCGCAAGCGGAATTCACATAGAGGCAAAGTGCCACTAATTTTATTAAAGTTTTGCGGTTTGTCGATTTTTATGAAAAATATTTATTTTCTGAACTACAAAAACACGCCTTTGTCACTAAGTGTGATTGTATTCGACTCGTTAAAACTAACCAAATGAGTCTAGTTCAAAAATTTTGGTAGTAACCTCTGCAGAGTTCCACTATCTATCATCAAGATGCAACCTCAGACGCTCCTCACCAAGTGTGATGTGTTCGACTCACCAAGTATTGTAATCGTAATGTTATTACGTAATCAAATGAGTCCAAACTCGAGGGGTTTACTAGTAGCCATTGAAAAACTTCATGATCCAAGTTTTGGATTCATTATCAGATCCGCTCGACGGAACCATATTATTGTCATTGGTAATATATCCATTTGCAAAGTTTGAAATCCATGCGACAATTAGAAGTTGGTAAATTCGACTTTCAAGATTTGTTCTATAAATGTAAAAGGGTGCTTGTCTGCACGTTACCGATGTACCGCTGAACTGATTTTGATGATATTTGACAAAGAGAGGGTGAAGGCATACAGACTACTTTTTACCTCTATTACTACTTGGCCGATTGCTCGATGTCATCAAGTGTCATAAGAATATGGGATAAGTAGTGGAAAAGTTTAAGCATAGACTTGCCCATGAAGAGTTATGTGATGAACGGAGCTACCAATTGATGTTTGTATCTTTGTTATTTAAATATGTAAAAATTTTTTTTTTTTAAATTTCAAGTTATAAATTATAATTATAAGTTAAAAGGCACATCGAGGTTTTTAAACGGTCGTGGTTACAAAGATCTCTAGATGGAAAGGTTTTTTTTTTTTATACCACTAAGGTGGCAAATAAGCCTACGGTCCGCCTGATGGTAAGCGGTCACCGTAGCCTATGGACGCTTGCAACACCAAGGGCATCACTCGCGCGTTGCCGACCCTTCAGAAATCTAATAACTTCTTTTTTGGAGAACCCCATACTGTAGTCCTTAGAGAAACCTTGGCCTTAGAGAAACCTAAGCGTTCGTGGGAGTAAGTTTCTCTGAAACCGCACTGTATTCCCTGCCGATGGCGAGCGGTGCGATGGTAGAAAGTAGCCGTGGGCATCATTTCGAACAATTCCTCAGAACACAACCCATTGTACAAACGGTAGAACACACATAGGGAGGCAAAGTCTCTCCTCAGACTTAAGGGCTCGATCGTCAACAATTCTCACAGCCCGTCGTTGAACCGAGTCAAAAGGGCCAAGCTGGTATCCGGGTGCACCCGCCCAGAGATGGTTAATGATTTACATATTTTTTTTGTCTCGAAGTCCGTATTACATATATAAATACTTTTAAATATACGCCAAGCCACTTTAATGTAATATTTTTTAATATAAATTGATGAAAACCAAAAAATTGTAGTATTTTTTTGAAGAATGTTTATTTAATAAAACAGGTTACTATTTAACATTGATTTTTACTATAAAAAATATGAAAATTTTATATAAATATTACACACATAAAACACTTACGTCTAATTGATTAATTTTTTAGCATTCGTTTATCCAAACAGAAACAATAAAAAGATAACAACAAATTTTAATAAATACAGATTATTTGGTTTATAATTTCAATAAATTTTTTAAATTTCATCGCATTTTTTTTAAGGATTTTAGTTTTAGTTGTTAAGTGAATTTGTCAGAGATAGCAATAGGAAAAATTACAGTCTTTTTACAAAACGTTATCCTTTTTTTTTGTCATTTTACCTACACAAATAAAAAATATTTAAATTGGCAGCATTGATGAAAAGCAAAGAGCGTCAAAGTTTGTTAATCGACATGCTTGCCTGACCAGTGTTGCCAGATTGCGGGTTTTTTCGCGATTTTGGGAAAAAAAATATTGATTAAGGAAAGTTTGGGGAAACGAATATTTGGAGAAGTGTTTGGGGAAAAATTTCAACATTGGCGAATTTGGGGAATAATCTGAAATGCATTTACTTTTTTCAGATGATGTCTAAAAAAACTTTATTCTAGTGCCGTAAAACCCATGAACATAAAAAAAATTAAGTCAACCATAAACTTAAATAAAAAATAAAAACAAAAATCTAAGTTTGTTTCGTCTTGAGTAATAATTTAACTAAATGAATAAATAGGAAGTACGTATTCAGTGCGTATTTATTTGTTAATTAAACCCACTCAAGTATGGGGGTTCAAAAAAGGTATAACTTTGGGAAAAAATAATTACGAATCTGGAGAAATTTGAAAACTCCCATCTGGCAACCCTGTGCCTGTCTGGCGCGTGTCGCCGCGCGAACAAACCAGTTCTTCAAGATAATTACCATTTTCTTTGAGTTGAATATTTATACGGGATTATAAGTTATTTCTCCGCACGTCTAGTTAAATACATTATATGAAAATAAGTTCTTGGAAGGGTCTCCTTGTTATTCATGTCAGTGGAAATTAATCGATTGTGTTTTTTTGGTCGCTTAATAAGCGATATATATAATAATAAGCTTTTTGGTCGAAAGTCCTCAGAAACAGCTCCGATTTGGGTATTTTTTTATAAAAAAAAATTGTTTTTAACTTCTATTGGGAAGTTATTGGAATAGGTCCGAAAATCAAAATCGAAAATTTTGAGTTTTCTTTACGTTTCAAGACTTGGAGAATCATTTGCAATCATTTTTAGAGTGATGTCTGTGTGTGCGTGTGTGTGTGTGTGTGTGTGTGTATGTATGTATGTATGTAGACATATTTTGGCTTTCGATTCCTCAATAACTACTGGACGAATCGCTCTGATGACATATCAATCGATACGCCACGTCATGACTTAGATCTGAAAAGAGTCTGAAATAAATCGGTCCAGCGGTTCGTTTTTTATCCGTAAAAAACTGACTTTTTTATGGACGTAACATAAATTTCATGTATCGAGGGGTAGTAAAAGGTTTTCGAGGGTGCTGATTTCGAATTTTTTATCAGTTTTTAAAATTCAAAATGGCGGACCCAGTATGACGTAATTTTTTTTTGTAAACGAATTTTTCTCAAGAGAAGTTGCATGTACGGTACTTGCTGCCGAACTATTTTTTTATATTATTCAAAATCAGAAATATTTCAGAGGGGGGAAATAATTATTTGTATTGTTTAAACAATATGTAAATTATTTATATAAGGAAACAAGTTTTTGCATGGTTTTCGATGAAAAAAATTATTCGTGTATTAAGTTTGGTGTTAAGAATAGTTGTTAAAAGTACATTTGTTAGTAATAACTATACTTAAAAATTTCTTTGTGAAATTACCTTCATATTGACATTGTGATCGAATTATACAAAGTAACAAATTTATTTATCACTTTGCAAAAATCGTCATCTAGCTACAAAATCACATAACTCGTTGTGCTGTGTCTGTGTAAATTACCTAGGCAGTAGTCATGGTTAAGTGCGGCGCTTGTGGAAAATTTGTGACGGCGACAGATGGCGCCAAGTGTTGCAAATGTGCAATGATTTACGACCGAGCGTGTGTAGCTCTACCTGCCTCTGGCCGTATCATATGCACATGGGTTTGTCCCAACTGTTCGTCTAAATTGCCTCGAGACAACAATGCAGACACACCAGTAAAAGGTGTCGCAGCTAAATCATGTGTGGTCGATGATGATAAGACTGCCACACTTACCATCATTTCTGAGCCCACTTCTGAAGCGGCACAGTTGGTTGTACAGATAAAGCTGCTGCGAGACGAGTTAGTGGACTTTCGTGCAGAATTGTCAAAAGTGAGAACCAGTATTTCGTCCTGCGAAGATCGTCTGAGCAATATGGAAGTACGTGTAGATAATCTCGAGAAAAAGGGTTGCTGTGGCAATGCATGCGATCAACAAGTACATTAGTTGATGGCCACAGTATCTAGGCTACAGGCTGAGTTAATTAACAGAGACCAGGATAAGTTACTAAATGACATAGAAGTGGCTAATTTACCTGAAGAAAAGGGGGAAAATCCTACTCACCTAGTAACACTAGTAGCAACCAAACTTGGTTTTTGTTTGGAGGAACGAGACATAGTTAGCGCGTTACAAGTAGGCCCGCAAAGAACTACTCCGAGCGTCGACGATAGCAGCACAGGTCGCGCGAGACCTCGGTCGTTGGTGGTACGACTCACGAGACGAATTCTTGCGTAATGCTCGTGTGCGCCGTGACGTAACTACCTCGGATATGGGAATGCAACAGCAGCCTCGGCGATTCTATGTGAATGAAAGTCTAACAAGACACAATAAGTGCTTTTTAATAAAGTAAGAAATGAGGCACGTCAACATAGATATGTATGGACGAGAGAGGGGCGCATATATGTTAGACAAGACCAAGGCAAGCCCTCTCATCGCATACGATCGGACTCCGAAGTCGCCAATATTTTTAAGATTCAGTCAGTTGGGCCTAAAATTAACTAGTTTAGTAAAGAGTTTGCTACAATCAGTAAAATTAAGTAGCTGTGTTAAAGTATTTATGGGTCTCAAAAATATCTATAGTTATTTTAAGTTAAAAGACTTTGTAAGACTTAGTAGTATAAGAAAAAACCATGTTTTTAAGCTTTGTTTTCTTAAAATAGTTTACAGTTCAGCATATTTCATATTCTTAACAGGGGTACATAATAAAAAAATAGTTTTGCCTAATAGGCTAAAATTCATTTTGTTACATTTATACATTCAAAGTCATGTCTTATATATGTATGTATGTATTTATAGTGTTGTTGCTTTATACAAATTACCGCCATGCATAAGATTAAATATTTAAAAGTTGGGTTCTTTAATGCAGGCTCTCTAAGCTCTGGTCATGACGAGTTCATAGAAAATATGGAAATCTTAGCATCAGATGTAATATGTATTAACGAAACGTGGTTAAGAGAGGGTGAAGATAGCCGTGCTCCAATAGTACCAGGATACCGATTGCGACATACACCACGCCCACAAAACGTTCGGGGTGGTAGAGTTGGTGGAGTAGGCTTTTATTTAAGAAAAGGTATTTATGCACGTAATTGTCCCCATCCAGTCACACCAAATGTAGAGCAAATGTGGATAAGTATAAAAATGAATACTTTTAAAATTATACAATTATACAGCACAGCATACCGTCCTCCCTGGTTAGATGTAAACCTATTCCTGGATGCTATAGCATTGTCAGTGAGTACATTTTCTTCAGCGGACTATATAATTCTAACAGGTGATTTCAATATCAACATATTAAGCCCAGGAGAAAACAAAACAAAACTTTTACAGGAGTGCTTGACCTCAATTAGTCTGAAACAATATATTGATAAACCAACACATTTCACAGCCCATAGTGAAACCTTAACTGACATTATATGTACCAACGCCCCTGTTCGTCATGTCAGTGTTGCACACATTCCAGAGCTGGCAAACCATGCTTTAATACATATTGAGCTTACTCTAAAAAAAGTGAAACCTATACCACGTAGCATCACATACAGGCCTTTAAAGGACATAATATTTGAAAATTTTTACAATGACCTAAATTTCATCAATTGGCAATACAAGGAACAATTGGATGATGTGAATGAAATGTTATTAACACTCTCCAATGCTTTAATATGGCTATTTGACCTCCACGCTCCCGAAAAGACAATATATATTAAAGAACGCTCACACCCCTGGATAACTGACACTATTAAAAAGATAATTAAAATACGTAAAAACAGTCATAACAAATATAAGAGGACATTGCAGGAGTCCCACAAAATTTTCTATAAAGAAATGAAAGCAATTGTTAAATCTGCGATACATCAGGAGAAAAAAGTGTATTTTGAAAGGTTTATAAATGGCAACTTAAACAACCCGGAAGAGTTATGGAAGAACCTAAAAAGAGACATTCTGAGTAAGGAAAATAATAACACCTTTTATGTCAAGCGAATTCACTGACCCAAACAGGATAAATGGTCATTTCTCAAATATACCTGGGAAGAATGAAGTAGATATATCAACACTATGTTACCATGAGTTTCATAGGTTTGGTTGTGCCACGTTACAATAAAACCCTGTAGATGAAGACTTAGTAAAGAGTATAATAAAGGGCCTTCACTCTAATGCTCAGGGTACGGACCAAACATCATTGCAGATGCTAATGATGACCTTACCACAAACTTTGGGTATAATAACAATGATAATGAACAGATCAATCAGTAGTTCTGTTTACACTAATGTGTGGAAGATCGCACTTGTTAGGCCTATTCCAAAAAAGCCTAATCCCATCAGTGAGAAAGATCTTAGGTCAATTAATATCTTATCATGTATCTCTAAGATCTTAAAAAAAGTTGTTTGTATACAAGTCCGTAATTTTATTGAACATAATAACATTTTACCTAAAACACAGTCAGGATTTCGGAACTATCACAGTACTACAACAGCATTAATATGTTATTGACAACATTTTGTATTCACGGGACAATGGAATGGGCTCTATATTGGTATTATTATTATATATATATATATATATATATATATATATATATATATATATATATATATAACCAAGCTACTGCAGTAGAGTCAACACCATAGTAAGATAATTTGGATAAAAGAAGAGAAGAATTAATAAAGTCAAATGCACGGGAGAAATCTAATAATACCAATATATATATCTCTGTAATATATCACAGTTCGTAGAAATCATCAGGGAAGATGGCACAAAGAATTCTTTTTCTATACAGCCAGTAGAACGAGGTGTACCACAAGGGTCAATCCTAGGACCACTTCTCTTTATTATTTGTAGTGCAGATATCTTCACCTGTTTGCACCACTGTAATTACCATCTATATGCTGATGATCTGCAAATTTATCTGCCTCTTACTCCAAGTACCACACCAACATCTGTAAAATACATTAATAAAGACCTTAGTAGAGTAGTTTTATGGTCTAGTAAAAACAATCTGGCTTTGAACCCTACCAAATTGAAATTTATGATCTTAGGTTCCAAGAAACAAGTCCAGGATATTTCCAGACATGTGCCTACAATAACCATCTTGGGTGAATCTGTTAAATGTAAAACTGAGGCACGGAACTTGGGACTTGTAATAGATAGTCACCTTAGATTTGAGACACATGTTCTGGAAGGTGTCCGTAACTGTTTTTATAGACTTAGACTATTGTATAAACTGCGGCCATACATTAGTGTCAATACTAGAATCATGCTGTGTGAGACTCTAGTTTTATCTAAACTAAACTATGCGGATGCTGCTTACGAACCATGTTTATTAGCTAAGACTTTCGCAAAGACGCAGAGTCTCATACAAAGGATTCAAAATGCATGTGCACGTTTTCGTTTTATAATTCCCCCAAGAACGCATGTTACCCCTTATTTAAATAGTGGTAATTTACTGAAAATGACAGCACGCACGCTATTGCATCTGGCAACACTTATGTTTGGTGTAGTTAAAAGCAAAAAGCCAATTTACCTTTATGAGAAATTGTCGTGGGCGAGAGACAGGAATAGATATGGGACCAGAGCATCATCGTTTCTAATCTTATGTCCTCGCCATAGATCCGCGGCTTTCCGTGGTAGTTTCAAGTTTGCGGCAAGTTGGTGCTGGAATGACTTGCCACCGCCTATTCGTGCTGCAAATACGAAAAATACATTTATACATTATAAATCGTTTTTATTAAAAAAACAGTTTTGCTAGCGAGAAAATAAGACAGCTTCTACCTGTACTGTGTACACGTATCTTACATTTCTCCACGGACTGCCGTAAACATCCTTCTACTGCAGAGGTACTTTGATAACCACACATGTCCAATTCCATCTAAATATCTCTTATGACCTTATCACAGTTTATTAATTTTTAGTCTTTTGGTAACTACCAGTGTGACCATCTCAAATAGCTAATCTGCCCGACACTGGCAAAAAATCTACCAAAATCTGCCAAACTCAACTCCAGAAATGCCATAAATCTGGCAACATAGAGACGGGAATGTTTAAATAAAATACGCACTACTGACAATATTACATACATACGGGTCAAATTGATAACCATTTTTTAAAAGGCGGTTAAAAACATTTTTATACTTTGTAAAGTACTTACCGATGATTGGCTGCTATACCCAATCATGTGCTTCTTATGTTTTTGAGATGACACGTATTCCTTTAATGCAGACAGTCTTGTAACTAAATTACAATTGCAGGCTTTGCAAAATGCAACATCAGGATCCTCCTTAGCTCTGGAAATCCAAGGAGTTTCTCCAAGGATCTTGTTCCCACTTAGATAGGTACGAACGCCTGTATTTTCTTTTCATCATGTACGGATCAGCATAGAAACAAACACAACACATATATTTAGGGTCCTCGAGGTTTACCACGAAATACCCCGTATTAAATTAGTTTAAGTCAAAAGTTATATTAAATCACCGGGAGTAGTCAAAATTTGACAGTGACAGCTGATGTACAAAACCAAAATACCTTTTAAATGCCCGTGGTATTTTCTAGAAAATTGGTTTAAGTTGGATTATTTTAAAAGTACAGGGACCGTGGTTATACGTCAGTTGGTCATCTGTGGTTAAATATGTTCGTGGTGTTTCGACAAGACAACAAAAGGGGCGTTTTGTTGACCAGCATTATATGCATTGAATGTGCTCAATGCTGCCTATATCGTTCTGTTGACTAAAAATGAATGCGCTATGACGTCACTTGCGGACCGCAATTAACGCATTAGCTGCACATGTTTGGGAGGTAGAGTAGTGGATGCGCTGTCAAATAGTGAACGGCCATATTGTTTGTTTACATTTGGTGAGCAGAACGATTTCAATGCTTATGCGATGTCATAGCTCTCAATGCCGTCAATAGTACGCACCAAAAAATATTGGAACCTCGATCAATTATGTTATAAGAAAATAATCCTTATCTGTGACTGTTTACTGTTCATAATCATATGGCGTACCTACGCGAATTAACAGGAAATACCCGTGCTGTCTGGCATGACATAAGTTACCAGCTCAGTAAGTAAAGTAATCTTCTAACAAATAAGTCATAAAAAAATAAAGTATCTAATAAGACATAGAAAATTATGAGTTTTCTATATGTATTAAAAAAAAATAAGAATTTCTTTCAAATCTGCCAATTTTTGCTACTTTTTTTAAACCATCAGCTTATTCTGCCAGACTTGAAATTTAGGAGCAAAATCTACCCAAATGGCAGAAATCTACCACAAATGCATCACCGCATCACCGGTATACCTACGTGGCTCAGATATGCCTGTACCGATTGTGCACTATGAGCACGAGCATTATCTTGCATTAGAATAAAGTCGTCACCAATAAATGGGGCAAATGGTACAACATGTTCTTCTAAAATGTCTCTGATGTATCGATCTGCTGTCATGGTCCCTCCTGTGACTATCACTAACTCTGTGCGAGCTCCCAAACATATCCCTCCCCAAACCATAATCGAGCCGCCTCCATAAGCCACGTGTTCAAAATTAGACTGTATGTGGCGTTCTCCTTTGCGTCTTCATATTCGCTGTCTCCCATCGATCTGTTTTAAAAGAACTCTGCACTCATCAGTAAAGAGAACCTGCTGCCATTCGTTCAAATCCTTTTTTTGTGTTCCGCTAATTGTGCCGGTGTGTATATAATAAATAGCATTTTAAGTATTGATACGTAATTGGTTTTCTATATGTAACTCAGAAGTGTTTGATATAGTTTGAAAGTGAGGTTATATTACGTACTACGTTTTTATTTTATATTTATGGATATGATTTCTTTTTTTTTTCTTGTTTCTCTCATTATCGTTACGGCAAAGGTATTTTTCATCTACGAGAGCATTTTAGAGAGTCTAAGACCACTCTATAATCGCATTATAATTATGGGTATACATCGTTCCTGGCAACTTAAATCCATACTAAAGGCGAGGACTTACATCTCCTTCCTCTAAATACGCCCCACTTTTTGAAGTGGAAACTTCTTTAGCGGCGTTGTGCACTTTTTTTTGTGATGGATAAAAAATGTTAAACTCTATAGGATGAATAAAAAGTAAGAGGAAATTGGTTTGATGAAAAGATGAAAGTGCGGATTACACATGTTAAAATATTATTGTTAAGGTTGTATGTTTTCACTTCTGCCGCCACTCCCGGAGTGCAATCCGTTTTTTTCCAAATTGCACTCCTCTTCTAGATTTAATGCAAGTATCTTAAACCATACAAATCTTTTAACATGGTCAGTGCGCTGCTAACGCCTTTTCTTATCATGCTTTAATCTATTTATCATTTAAGATTCGTCCTCCAAAAGCTAAAACAAGAGTTCTTCTGTAACGTAGTTATTTCGTTGGATGGAAGTAACCTGTTTATCTGATGACGCTCAAATTAAATTAGGGGATGGTGATACATGTAGTACCACAGTGAATGACAAAATTTAAAAAAACCTGTAAATGAACTTTATGATAAACATGCACCGGTTCGGCCTATTTAAATAAAACATCGCCCTGCGCCTTGGCTCAGCAAAGACATAAAAGCTTTTATGAGTAAAAGGAACCGTGCTAAGACAAAATTTAAAAAAGATCCCAGTTACAACCAATCCAAATATAAAAATCTGAGAAATTGCTTTGATGTTTAGAGATGCGCAACGTCGCCATTTTCACAAATACTTTCTTAAGTCGCTGTGTGTTGTCAAATTTACCTCTTCTCATGTTTCTCAAGATCTGGATATTAATAATCTCAATCATCACTTTTGTTTAAATAGTGATCAGAAATTACGTGCAGTAGCTGAAACTTTCATGGTCGAAGAGCAAGCTGAAGATATACTTTTTGATGGAGGTATCTATTGTATTCTCACCATGTACGGTGCTGAAACTGCCCAAAGCTTGAATGAACTGCGATGCAAGCGTTTTATAGCATTAGCTTCAAAAAACAAGAGTATAACTAAGCTCGTTACCTCCAACAGTGAATGTAGCAAAACAACACATTTAAAGAGTTTACCTGCAAGTTCAACAATGGAAAGATAATGCTTAAATACCTCCGGAAGATTGGGGTTGACAAATACCCGCAACACCAATGAACATTTTGAAAATTATATTTTGCTCTTGCAAATCAGGATGCGTTTCAGCGTGAGGTTGCAGAAAAAGTGGTTTGCATTACTCACCCGCCTGCATTGTATGCAGTGGAAGTGACTGCGATAATCACCCACCACTTGAAGAAGATGATGGTTTTGAAATTAAATGCTATTTTGGAAAATAATAAAAAAATCACAAAATTACTTGTTGAGTGTTATTTTTTCGAGTTAATAAAACATTAGAAAGCTAAAAACTTGTTTCCTTATATAAATAATTTACATATTTTTCAAACAATACAAATATTTATTCCCCCCCTCTGAAATATTTCTGATTCTAAATAATATAATAAAACAAAAATTAAAAAAAAAAAATGATCCAAATCGGAGCTGTTTCTGAGGACTTTCGAAGATTGCTTGTTTTAGGGCTTCATTGACGCGACGCGATAGTTTCTTATGGGTTTGATAGCAATCGTGAAAACAATAGGGGGTAAACTTAAAGTGGGGTTACTGCGGCAAATGGGATATTACATGAACGGGCTTTATTTTCGCGAGCATAGTTTTTATACACAAATTATAGTTTTGACTTATCTATTCCCAAAAACTTTAAGAGTCAAAAATTTAGACCAATCGTTTATATTTTGCCAACACAAACTTAAGTTTTAAATTTTTTACATTTTAATAAAACTTTAAAAACAGAAGTGATATTCAGGGTACAAACGAAGTCATCGAATTTAATCAATCATCATCAAAAAAAACAACTAATACGAGTATAATAAAGCTTTTTTGTTTTTAGCTTTTTTTGATTGAACGCGCTAATAACGGATTCAAGAAAATATTTTTGAATTTGATAGCCTAATTGCCGAAAGAAGCTAATAGGCTATTTACCACCCTACGACCCTTAGGCGCCGAGCAAAATGAAAAAAAGTCAAACCCTAAGCTAAAATAAAACAAAGTAAAATTTGGAAAATCCAAAAGTGCACGCCTCATAGCGGTCATTTAAAAAAATATTCTAAAACAAAAACTCAAGTTTTTTAAAATAAAATAACAAATAAGGTGAGGAAAAAATATACTATAAAATAAAAATAAAAAATATATATATAGATATACAGTATACAGTGGTATATTAGTTTTTTATAAATTATAATTAAACGACAGTACTTAAAACGCTAATATTAACTAGGAATCAGCACAGTGTAATACTTTATATATTAAAAACAAAAGTATTCCGGTAAGATGTATTTTCGACCAATTTCTCTGCCACATACATGGTCACATAAACACAGACTCACGGACGTCCAAGAATGATAAGTTTTAATGTTATTAAAATGTACCATATGTGCTAGACAGATTATTTAACTTCATATTAGTGCACTCTTATTATCCTGTAAGTGTTATATTAAAAAAAAAAACGTCATTTAAGTTTCGAAAGACTGGGTTTTTTGACATGTCGAGAGTAGAGCACTAGCTCACCGCTCCGCTTATGAGGCGTGCAATAGCGCGGGCGAGCGATGCGATGGAAAAGGCAGAACTAAATTCTTTATAAGTACCTTATAGTCTTTTTTTCCTGTCAGCTGAACCCGCCTTGAAAATTACCCGGATATGCCTGTGCTCGCAACTATTATTTGCGTTAACTGATTAAACCAGTCGAAATCCGTTACCATCCACCGCCAGTCACTCTGTATCAATTGACAGCAAGTACCAATCATTGACAGCGTTGTATTATGTGCCAACTGTTACTGTAGGTAACTCCCGGGCTATAAAATTCAAATTAATTCAGGTACCAGTTTACATAAAAGACATTCTATAGTTAAACTAGAAGAACCAATAAGTAATTTAAGGAAAGACAGAATAAATGAATAAAATTACTATTTAGGGGTAATTCAACGATAATTATCTACATAGGTATATAACATAAGTTTACAAATAAATTAATAGAAAAATCTAAATACTATGTATAAAATGTGTATGTTTTTCATTAATTTTAACAAATTAGGGCTCCATCAGAATATATACTATGTCACGGGCCTCCAGCTTGTTAACGGAACAAGTTAAAATTACAAATAATGTTATACGGGGGTCTTACCGTGATTAGCCGAGGAAGAGGAACAAGTTACAGACCTTTGAATATTTAATATTAAATCAAAACTGAATATTGAGTTAAAAATTCAATTAAATTATTTCAATATAAAATCGGCCAAGTGCGAGTCGGACTCGCACACGAAGGGTTCCGTTCCATCATCTATAAAAATAGCAAAATATAACGTTTTTTGTATGGGAGCCCCCCTTAAATATTTGTCTCATTTTAATTTAATTATTTATTTTTAAAGAGAGTAGTATATAACTTAATATTCTGTGAATATTTTAAGCGTCTACCTGTATTATTTTAGTTCTGTTTTTTAGTATTTGTTGTTATAGCGGCAACAGAGATACATATTCTGCAAAAATTTCAACTGTCTAACTATCACGGTTCATGAGATACAGCCTGGTGATAGACGGACGGACGGACGGACGGACAGCGGAGTCTTAGTAATAGGGTTCTAAGTAAAAAGAGCTTAAATAGTAGATTTCTCAACAAGCTAAAAAAACCGAATTTCCTATGAGGGCTTGAGTTTGAGTGTTTTTAACTCGCTAGTCGGTAATAGTAGATTGTATCACAAGGGATCAAAACTAATTTCGCGACAGAGTGATACAATCTTCTTTTTATCACCCTCTATGAAAATAAATAAATAAGAATAGTACATTTATTTATTTTACTATCACAACATATCATAAATACAAAATATCATAAATACGAATTAGATTAGATAGAGTAAACAATTACTAAGGCGAAATACATTTAACGCGGTTAATACTTTTGCAGAAACTTTATTTTTATTTGGTTCGCGAGCGGCCAGTTTTATTGTACAGCTAGTTACTTCTTCACACAATGCTCTTGATCGATCTCTATTGTGATTGGTGCATTTACTAACAATATCCACATCCAAATTGAAATCACTTTGCGTCCCTAGGGATTAAATTACAACTTTATCATTCTAGGTCAATGGCAAGTACCCCATAGGTTTTGATTCATTTGTGTCACAATAAACCACGAAAATAGCCGTATTTTGGCTATTTTTTTTGATTGCATTGACTTAGAAGCTTAAAGTTTTTACAACTTTAAGTGACCATGAACTTCAGTATTTGATATTAATTTTAATTTGATACCTGCACACGTTCTTGAGTAAAACGGTCTTGACAGGGTCATGTGTTATGACTACAAATTAACGAATTCCGATTTTTTTCCATATCTGTGATGTAAATAATTGCTTCTTGTTAAATTTCATCATTCTAGGACAACGGAAAGTACCCCATAGGTTTTGATATATTTGTGAATGCCAAAATATGCGACAAAAATTGTCGTATTTCGGTCGCATTTTTTATTGCTTTAACTAAGAAGATTGATTTATTTACCATAGACCTTTGTACTTGATATTAATGTCAGCTTCATACCTTTCCGCGTTTCTGAGAAAAAGGGTCTAGACAGACAGACTTATAAAACTTGACTTGACATGTAATAATTTAAACTAGATTCAGACAACGAACGACAAATTTGGCAAAAAATTTAATACTAACATAGATAATAATAATTTAAATAAATATATATCCAATAAAGTTCTATGCAAATATAAACAAAAAACTAAACTTTGTCACACTCAATAGAATATACAAGGAATGTTTCATAAAGAACTAGAAATTGAATTGTTCATAAGCTGCCAAAAGATTGACACATTTTATGTATCACTGAACAATGGCTACGCAGCCATTAGAGTCTTTGGCCATTACTTTATGTATAATTTCACTAATCACCAGGTGGGAAGTTCGTTCAGCCGAGTAAATGTAATCTATGGTGGCTCTTTTCTATACTAATATTATAAAGAGGAAAGATTTGATTGTCTGTTTGTTTGTTTGTTTGGTTGTTTGTATTGATTAGGCTCCGAAACTACTGGACCGATTTTAAAAATTCTTTTACCATTAGAAGCGGACATTATTTCTGATGAACATATATAGGCTACTTTTTACCACGTGAAAATGTTTCATTCATACGGGAAAACGGGTAGTAAGAATTATCCTTCCGTACATTCCTAATTACTTAATTACGTAATTACTTCCTTTTTCACATAACTTCTAAAACTAATTACTTTTTTCTAAAAATCTGATCGGACTTACAATTTGAAGTAATTATTTTTACATTTTTAGTGCATCTTTTTGAAGCCGGTTGTTTTTTCTATTTTCTATCTCTAAAACTGAACTAGTAAGAAATTTGGAATTCCTGTATAATATGTACCATACACTCTGTATCTTTTACAGATATTAAAAACACCCATTTATGATGTAATTTGTAAGCTGTTAACTAAACAAACTGGTAAAATTCCTCTTGATATAGTACAAAAAGGATATATTATTTTACTAAATGTGGGTGAACCTGAAACAGTAGGATTTTTTTTTCGTTTTTTGAAACTGATGTGTCGTATGAACGGGCTTTGTTTGCACATTCAGAAGATATATTTTTTTATAATTTTACAGAACATAGTTTTTGACTTATTGCGTAAAAACAGTTTTTGACCCGTATTTCTTCTTCAACGGTCTTTCTTTATCAACATGTAGCTAGTTAGAGAATTCCATCCTTTCGGAAATTCCCAGCTTTATTTGCGGACGCCGCTTGGCCGATTACTCTCATGCTTCACTGGTTTCTTTTTAATTTGTGACAAAACTGTATCCATCTTTATCTTTTTCAGTACAAGAATTAATGAATATCCTTGGTATTAAAATTAATAAAAATACTCGGTCGATGTCATTAGTAATAGACTTACAAAATACAGTAATAAAAGCCGTCCCGCACTGAATATGTGTTATGCGTACTGAGGACGTCCATCATCAATTATGCACTATCAAGTTTGAATGCATGGGATGTTTCGTCCGACAATGAGAGCCAGGGCTGTTGACCCTTCTTGGAGTGATAATGCCTATATTTACCTCAATGTGTTTAAAAGTAGTTTGTTTTTACCATAATTAGAATGTAGATATGTATTAATGTTTTTTTTACCAGCGATTAGAGATATTTGAGAAAAGATATATTTTTTTCAAGGTTAGTGAGTGGACAAATTGTACTGCTGCGGTTACCTCATTCTTAAATGTCGATACTTGATATTAAGTAATTACTTTGTAAACGTCAAAATACTACTATAAGGAAGAAAATTGTTGTTTTAGGATGTGTATGTATTTGTTTTCTCTGAAAGTAGGAAATAGATGTGTAACAGGCCCACCTGGGTGTGAGGCGGCTCCTAATTGCGCACCGGTTGCTCAACCTGTCGTACCACTACTCGGAGTCTATGACTTACCCAATTATGCAATACACCGTGCTATTTATGTTGCCCTGGTACTAAGCCTACCACTCGCAAATAAATTATATAAGTTCTTTTCGTTAAAAAATAAAAAAATCGTTCTTGGTCGATTCATAATATCTATCATAGAGTCGTCCACTGCTGAACGTAGGCCTCACCCATATGTCTCCACAACGACCGGCCATATATACTAATAATCTATACATATAATAAAATTGTGTCTAGCCGATGTCTACTTGTACATAAGAGATATTTAAGAAAAATAATATTAGGTCCTTACATCTGAAATTAATGTTTTATAGAACTGGCCACTTTGATCTCAAAAAACCGGCGTGTGGTTAAGAATTCCAAATTCAAATTTATTTCAAATTAAAGCTTGTCTATTTGTGTTTCGAATGTAATAATTCATTTGTTTTCGCGTCATTCAATTTTGCTTTGACATCGTTCCGTGCTCAATATGGAAAACATAAAATATTGCATTCTTTTCAAATACGAATTCAATAGTGGCACTAGAGCGCTGTAGAAACAGCTCAAAGGATTAATGATGTGTACGGAGAAGCAACTGTAAAAGAAACCACAGTACGTTTTTGTGGTTCCAACGGTTTCGTTCTGGAAATTTTTAAAAAAAGGTACTGTTTAGTGTCTGGTGGAGCAGCGTTGGTGTCATCCACTACAGCTTCCTAAGATCTGGTCAGACGATTACGGCAGATCTGTATAGCCGACAATTGGAAACCAAGCTAGCCGTTAAACAACCGAGCCCACTGCTGCTTCAGGAAAACGTTAGACCACACACTGCACAACAGACGGTGGCGAAACTACAGGAGCAAGGACTGGAATGTCTCCGTCACCCACCATACCCCCCGCGCCTCCCCCCAACCTATTACCACTTTTTTAAGAATTTGGATAATTTCTTAATTGGAAGAAAATCAATTCAGATGAGGCAGTCCAAAACACCTTCAAAGATTTTGTTGATTCTCTTCTCTCTTCTCTTCTTCTCTTCTCTTTACTTTTTCCATATAAAACATCAATTTCATATGTAAGGACCTATTTATTATAAGGGAAATTTATAACAGCAAAAGGAGCCAAAACAATTTTCTTTAGGAATTTATTGTATGTTTCTGTGTCCGGACGCGCATCACCTAAAACCTACTACAGGAAATTGGATGTGATTTTACATAGATACAACTATGCTGGAGGTATAACATAAAATCTGGTGCATGTTTTTATCTTGATACGCTGCTTAGAAGCTGTTATCAAGGACTTGCCGAAGAAACCCCACGCCGATTCGAATTAAGTGCGTAAGTTAAAAAAAAAATAACGCAAATAGGTTAGAACCACAGACATGAGGTAAGAAATTAACAAGAGTCAAATTACCTTTATTAAAATTTAGTTTTTAAAAACTATTTTTTTTTTGTCTGTTATAAATATCGTATGCCGGCAGAGAACGCTAGGTAATATAAAAATATGACATTATATTTCTATATGCAATATTCATATTTATAAGCTATCTCTTCGTCGCCGGCGCCGTTTCGCTATTTCACCTTTAGGTAAAAAACTTAAAAAACAATTTTATTACCTCCAGTTATTATTAATCGATTTACGTGTCGAAAACACATTATAACTTTGTTTTACTAACTTCCACCGGACAATCACCTCCGATGACCCAACAGTGTCTGTCAATACCTAAAAAAAATATCATTACGCCATTATATCCTGTATTACACATGAAACAGGTGTTAAAATCCTATTTAGGGCACTGGATTCAATGACCAGTTGATGGAGAACTTTAGAAAGTAATTTATTGTTGACGGTTGGAGGTCACAGATAACCAGACAGGGGTGAATGACAGAGTGTGCTGTGTTGATATTTATAATCGATCACGCACCCTGGCCGTTGTCGTTACCCTGTATCCACAAATGCCATTAATTACATATTCTACTACATACGTATTTATGATTGAGTTTTGTTCTTTTTAAAAACCAATCAAGATCTATGAGCACAAAAATAAGAAAACTAGTTACTTTATAAGATAAACTTTTATTCATATTCCGCTTGATACAATTTACCGGTTTCTTCAGCTCCGACTTCAAAAAAAAGAGGAGGTTCTCAATTCGTCGGAATCTTTTTTTTTATGTATGTTCCCCGAATTCTCGAAGACGCCTGGACCGATTCAAGAATTTTTTTTTTATTTAAAAGGTTTATTCTTGCTTCTATGGGACCACCATATTATTATAGTGAATTTAAAACGAAAACTTTTGGAGAAACAAAAATAATTAATGTTAATTTGGAACTGGTAAAACGCCTTTTATGTTGAAGATTGTATGACACTTTTTTACGAGTATGGATTCGTCACTCAAAAGAAAAAATAAAGACTATTTAACAAAAAAAAAAATAATTACTAATTTCCAAAAATCTTATCTGAACTACAGTTTGAAGTTGGTGTCTATGTACCTATATAACAGTTTATAACACACTTTGCTTGCATGACACCAACTTTAAACTGTAATTCAGATCAGATTTTTTATATATATTTGAAAATTTAGTCAAAATTATTTTTATAGGGTTCCGTAGTCAACAAAGAACCCTTATAGTTTCGCCATGTCCGTCTGTCCGTCTATCTTTACATAGCATAACATTAGTACTAGAAAGCTGTAATTTAGCATGGATATATATATATTAACTAAGCCGACAAAGTGGTAGAATACAATTAGAAAAAAAAAATTTTTTTTACGGTACTTCCGCTACATTTTAAGTGGGGATGATTTTCTTTTCTCATCTACCCCATAGTGTGGGGTGTCGTTGGATAACTTGTTTAAAAATATTGAGGGTGTGTGAAAACTATTTTTCAATTCAGCGAAATATTAACCTTAAAAGTGCAAATTTTTGTTTGAGCCCACTGCCAGCTAAACGGTTGTTATTGGGTGTGTGAAAAAGCTAGCTAAGTAGGTCTTAGGTGCAACTTAATGAGTAATAGTCGACCAACATAAAAATGTAGTAGGATAAGTAAAAATTTCATCAAAAGGTACTTAGATGAAGTTGGTATTTGTGTAAAACAGGTATTAAATAAAGTAAATAAACCATGTAACATAACAAAAAACTAAAATTATAATATTCTGAATACTAACACTTACTATATTAATAACAATATATACGTTCGAATTCAGGTTTTACGCTTGGCGCTACCTAGCTACGGGGTACAAACTTAATGTTACCCGTTTTTGCTTTCACGAGATTTTGATAAGCCTTTTTTATATTAGTATAGAGGTATTTTATATGAAAAACAATCTACGGCGTTTACCCTTCATAAGGATAAAAGGTATTTTATATTATTTAATCTTTGTCCTTCGAGCTAGCCTTTACTAAAAAATCAAGTCATTTCGTTGCGGGAAGAATATTGCCCCTTAGTTTCATACGTGAAAACCGAAAACCCAACTCTTCATTTGTAAAAATACAGAAAATACCGAAACAAGCAATTTTTTTAAATCTACTTTACCTACCAATGTTCAAACGTTTATCATTTATAGTTTTCGAGATGTTGATTGTTTTTTTCAGAGCTTTGATCCCGACATAGACACCTTAGCAGGAAAATGCAGAGCTCAAGAAATCTATCTACACTTGACAGTAGATGGCGCTGTTAAAAAAAATGAGCAGAGCTCGGTCTTCCAGGTACTTGGTATCTATGAGTAACACATGCAAACATGGAATAAATGCAATGCAAACCCTTAGGGTCCTTTTTTAATGATCCATACTACTTATAATCTTTGCTTTTGTTGCATTCCTCAATGTATATATTAGTGTTTAATCTAATGTGTTATCCCGTTGTTTCAGATTCATGAGAAGCGGAGTCGGAGAGGTAAATATTATCGTCTTATCGTTATACAAACATCAGTCAAGTGCAAGTCGAATTCGTAATATAATAAGGTGTCTACGAAGTTTTTATCGTATCATAACTCAAAAAATATCTGACAGTCGAGGGCCACTGGCTCGACAACGTCCGCCAACTCGCACTAAGCTAGCGTAGTGGCACAATATATAACGTAGTGGTTATTATTCTAATGCCACCTAAGCATCCTTCTCTAACGAGCCCGTTTCAGGCTTAATTTTAAATAAAGTCACAGACTATATAATACTATACAAGACTATTGTCTACATTTTTTGCCCTAAATACCAATGTGCCGGGCCGTGGTATTGGCGGGCGGCGACGGGCACGCAAGATCTGCAACTGTAGGTAAGCACCGAATTTCAAATCCGGGTAGTTACTAGTTAGTGATAAGAAAAAGGGCTTGACATATGTAATTGGCTACGAATAAAGTCTCACCGAGAGAACTTTCTTTTTTTTACGGTACCCCCTTTAAAAACCTCTTAACTCTTTTACGGTAGCTTAAAAAAAACACTAAGACCTAAGTTAAGACCTGTGAAGAGTTGCTTTATCGATTTCGAAGGAAATCCATTATAATGCAGAGCAAAGTATAAGAAATAATACGCAGACATTCTGGCAAAATAGCCCTTATTTTTTTAGTTCTAAGATAAGAGTAGGTATACTTCTGCGCCTCAAAAGTAGCGTATGTTCCTATAGTTCTGAGATACAACCAAATTTAGGATTAGACAAGAAGTATAGGTAAAATTTATACGAAAAGTAATGAGACGATTTTATGCGCGGATCGCTCTGTGGCAAAGTGTATTGTTTATGCCATAAAGACTATGGAGTAAGGTATCGTTCGCACGAGCACTTTTTTTTGTAGTATTTGCTTACTTACTGCTAAAAACGCTAGAAAAGGGCCTACGTGCGAACACAAGTCATCAAGGTCCATTCAGAACGTTAACATTAAGGCATCTCTAGCCTTGATTGATTGATAAAGCGCTTGTGCTAGTGCGAACAATCGCTAAACCTACAATGACACCTAACCAAAATTTGCTTTAAATCAAATCATTATTCATTTACACAGTTTTTAGTTTTTTAGGTTACACGTAAGTTCGTTCTATTATTAGGAGTTATATGTTCTAGCACTGACTAGCTAACAAATATTTACACAATTGTTTGAAGAATGTGGATAAAATTAATGAGACAAGGAATGGAGTAACTGGAGATGCGAGGGGGTGAGGTGTGTGCTCTAGAAAATGATCTCAGCGGCAGAAAGCGTAAAGCTGTGCGCTGGACCGTGTGTACTGCGCGCACGCCAGCGGAGCACGCGTCATGCGCCGCGGTTCTAGGGCTGACACTTTTGGAAATCCGAAAATCTTAAGACAAAAACTGCGCAGGAAGCAGTCAAGCTAAAAGTAATAGTAAATATAGCTTATAAACATCTGAGGGTCTAACAAACACAGAAAAGTAAATATACCAAAAGGAAGTTTAATAGACATTATATATGTTATAATCTATCGAATAAAACTAATTGTCAATTAAATAATTTAATATAAATTTGTTGGCTGTTTTTTAAAAAAACTAAGAAGCTTGCATTTATTTGTAATGTTTATTGTGTTGTACTGTGATCTGTTTTCTTTATGTGGATTATGAAAAAGTAAACAAATATGTCTGATATGTAGGGTTGCCATAATTATTGCGAACTGATACGGGACGTTTAAGGTAATATTTCTCGGGATTAGCAATTAGTTTAAAAAAACTATATTTTTACTGACAATATATCAATACATTAGATAATTATAAAGTCCTGATTGCCAAACTAGTTAAAAAAATCATTAAATTGACCATTTGCATTAGTCGTTTTGCTGCATAGGTGTATATTAACAAAAAACGGGACGCAATAGCAATACGGGACGTATGGTCACCCTACTGATATGCCTCTATTTGTTTTTTATTTTACTATCGTCAATTCAATTACGTATAAAGAGACTGGTACACTGTACAGACGCTTATCGCGGGATTACTGACAATAAAACAACTTTATTGATATTCAAATTATCTGTAATCTCATTTTTCCTGTCTCAATAATATCGATAATCTACATTCACGTGGTCATGGCATAATAATTGGTCAAAGATATTGCACGATGCTCGGAGACCTCAGTAGTTTCTCATGTGGGGCTAAAATGAACATGCCGAAACATGAATAATACGAAGGTCATGTTTAATATCCATGTCGAGCCCTTACAGGTTGTTGCGATTGCTACTCTCAAAGTACCTACTTGACGAGGGCATACAGTGCAGTTAAATTTCCAATTGATAACATTCGTAATGAAAAAATTCGCCGAAAAAAACCCAAGTTACTTACAACAAGCTCTAGGTAATGGGTGTAGGTAGCTCACATCAGATCGATGAACCGATAACTGACGGAGATGAGTGGCTAACGTGTGGCAAAGGCCATGGATTAGAAGGTATATCGTGGGACGGCCTCGTATAGACGTCCAGGTCAGGCCACTAGGTGTAGATTGGTATAGAGCGATCGTTGTAGAAACATATTATAAAGGAGACCAATATTTAATGGAGGACATCTACTTCAGGCTCCTTAGGCACTATGAAAACACAAGCAGTATAAATAATTAAAATGATAAAAGTAATGACCAAAACAATGTATAAAAACGCAAATTAAATGGTACCTCGATGTCCTGAAAGAAAGCTAAATTTCAATTAATCGGCAAAGTGGGTGGGCAACTTGCGAACTATCCCTCTAGAAGTCGTGCTTTCTAGTCGCTTGCTAATCTGCTGAAGGGAACTTTTACCACCACTGTGAAAGACCGATTGTGAATTGGCCCATAGTGCAAAAGAGAAAGCCGATCTACTGGACATTCTCCTTGCCTGAAGCTCGAATATGAACAACGAAGTCGCTGTACCACCTCTTATACCGTGGTGTGGCAAGACCATGTCGGAAATCTCCATAAAACAGTCGGAGGTCCGGCGGGCGTTGCTTTCTCTAAAAGCTCTCTCCAGTGCTCTCTATAAGCACCGATGGGCACTAGCCATTGAGAGTCAGGGGGAGGCACTGGCTTGTAGCCTAGACAAAGCGAAGGCGTTCGATCGGGTCTGGCACCACGGCCTTCTGTCGAAGTTGCCTTCTTGAGGACTGACCAAGGGTTTGTTTAAATGGTTGGCTAGCTTTTTGTCTGGCAGACGAATACGAGCCGTAATTGACGGTAGTTGCTCTGATAACAAGGATAAAAATATTAATATCTGGTATCCCGCAAGGCTAGATGATGTCTCCTACGCTGTTAGATCTAAAGGGGGCTGATAGATCTACACCTATTTAATGATGGTTATAGAGAAGATAAAGTGTAATGCCACATTTTCTATTCTAACGCACAAATCGGTCAAGTTAAATTGTAAACATGTAGGACTTAGCTAAATAAATAGAATAGGGGAGGTCATGGATTGTGTGGATATTTATGTATGGAATATCCTGAGAAAGCTCGAGTATACCTACGGATCGAGACAGCACGTGTATACGCACAAATAACAACCAGATGAAAGGGAAAATAAATAAGAGTATAATAAATTTAATAGAAGTGACAGCAAGGAGTACCTACAGTACAAACGAACCTAATAAGGAAGTGATTATCTCTTAAGCGTCTCGCTGCTCTTGCACAACTGAAGCGACATTCTTTACTTAATTTGATACGGTGTCAGTTGGACAGTGCAACAAAATTTATGACTTTGTTGTCAAAAATAAAAACTACAGTCGCTATGTTAAAATGGTAAGAACTTACGCGACATTAATGACACCACAACGGGACAGAAAAGTTTGTGGCACGTAGGTAGATTGAAGATTTATTTACTAACTATAGTAAAATCAAGGGTCTTATTTTATACAGCCAGAACAATAACTAGCTTAGCTTATAGGTAAATTAAATGACGCGTTACGGGTATTATAAAACCTAGCTATATAGTTATTTAAAGAGTTCAGCTTGCCACATACGAGGCATATGATATACTTTTTAGTCTGCGAGCGTTGCATATGATTTTTTATTGCATCTGCGGGGTTACCACACACGAGACATAATGCAACATACTTGATAGTGAATAAAAAGCCGAACGTTCAGTTTTTCACGGCCGTTTTGGTTCGGGCGTGCAAGGGGTACATAATGATTTACGACAAATTTATTACAAACTAATAATATAACGCTAATTATCTTTATAACATAATATTTTCAGTGCCTTTATTAAATAAGGACATTGATCGCCTCAGTTCACACGTCATGTCCCCCAGTAGCGATCTTTAAGTTTGTACGAATTATGTGCTCAAATATTGCATTTTTACGTATGTGTGTTGATAGTAAAAGCTTAATAAATCATAATATTAAAAAGGTAATAGACACTTTAAAAAAAATAATAAAAAACTTTCCCTTTATAAATCCAGGAGCTGCCATAGAAACACCAAGCTGATCAACTGAATTAAGCGCGAGCAGAGCGAGCCAAATATTAAATAAAATTTACGTACGTTATAGCAAAAAAAAAAAACAGTTAAACAAAAATCTTTTGCCTAGGATTGTATATGTGTAATAAACACACACTTTTGTAGGTAAATCTTTTTGCCATTCAAAACATTAGTAGGTATATTAATTTAAAGTAACTTATAACCTATCCTACAAAGAAGAGAGAAAAACCACAAGCAATTAAATATGTTTTAATACATGCTAATTACACAGATTACAACGGTAATAGTTGATGAGAAAATCGCAAACATGCCGAAATACATACAGAGAAAACACAGAAATCTCCCTTTTTGATGGTTGATATTAGATAATAGTAAGTGGCACACCCGCGTGGGCAATAATATAGTATAGATGTTATTTGCAAGGAAAATTGAACCTACATTTTAAAGACAGTTACTAGTAAAAAGTAGAATGAATGATACATCCGCGCGCCCAAAAAAACATTGAACCTTCTTTTTTCACGTTGGTTCTAAATAAATGGTAAAAGGTATACTTGTGCAATCAATTAATATAATACGGCACCTTCCTGTAAAATTTCATCAGAATCGATGGACGGTAGCAATGTAAAGCTCTGACATAAGATTACGAACTGAAGAACGGATAAACATGAGCTTCGTCATATGGAATGTATAAGGATACTGTTTTTTCATTTGACTACGGAACCCTAAAATAGGTATTCATTTAATAGAATAAATATACTTTCTGTTATTTGACTGTTAAATTATGGATAAGCAGCAATTTGCTGATGTGACAGTTTTCTATCACCTATCAGATACTTTTGTTTTAAATAGAATAGTAGATTATACAAGTGAAAAAAAGAGGGAATTTAATTCGAGGGACAAAAAAAAATGTAGAATCCTGAGCGGAGCGAGGGTTACTAAGGACCGAGATGTTTTTTTCACAGCTAGTATACTTTAATTTTTTTACTTTACAAAAAGCGGCGGTTTTCAAAAAGGTTGCCCTTAATATCCGATAATAGGTTCCAAAAATAATGTTAATAATTATTGATAGATAGTTCTTAAATCTCGTATATTCCTTTAACTGCTAAATATTTACATAATATTAATTAACAACAGTTAGTCTATTATTGTTCATCAAAAATCAGTCTTAATTATGTAGTTCAATACTCCCCAAATTATCCACATCAAACTTTGAACCAGGCAATGCTCCATGTATTAAATATCTTTTCATAGTTACTGAAGAAAAAACAGTGAGATGAGAATATGCCTGAAGCTTCCAAGCAAAATATTACAGTCACACAAAAGGATCCTAAGGGCAAGTCTCTCCGCATAAGTGATTCCACAGACTTGCTTTTGTCTTTATAAAATAAACCTTTTGCTATATTTTACTGCACAACAATGAATCCAGTTTCATCTTTATATAATACAATATTGAATTTAACATACACTAACAATGATTTTCCCTATATCGGATATCCGATACAAGGCTCGCATACTATCTAATCCAATATTAAGATTCAACATGGCCGAATATGATAGAAATATTGCCATTATACAAGAAACGGTATATAAAAACAATATAAGAAGCGTTTATATATGTTATGAAGTACTAGATTTTGCCAGCGGCTCAACCCGACATTAATTCGGTTATCTTCAATTAACTTCTTAACTTAATAATGAAATTTGTTATAGAAGGCTATAGCTGTAGCTATAGTTTGTTTAAGCTCAGTTATAGTTATTCCCGTGGAAACTTTTGAATTTTTCAAGTTTAAAAGTAGCCTATATGATAATCTGGGTAGTAACAAATATGTGTGTCAATTTTCATAACGATCCGTTTAGTCGTCGGCGAATTATAGAGCAATAAACATCCATCCAGAAATACTTTCACATTTATTATATTAAAGGAAGTAAGAAAGCGAAAACTATTTATTGTAACTATTTATTTCTTTAATAAAAATAAGACATATTTCTTTTGCGTATAAGAAAATTTGTGTCGCCTCACTGTTCAAACAACTTTTATGCAAATCTTTCAAAGTGGCACTGAGTTATTATTGTTTATGAATATATGAGATTAAAAATACATGTCTCTATTTTTAAATTCGATACTCAAATATCCGAAATTGCGCGACATCCGATAAACACAGCCTTTTGTTTACATAACGTACCTACCCTTAAAAAAATTTTATGTTACACTTAAATTGCAACGTTTCTAACTGTCAAGTCATGATAATGTCACGGTTTTAAATGTAATTTAAAAAGTATTATTTATAAAAAATGTTTTGTAACAAAATGTTGATAAAGTGGGATTTCACTTCTTTTTGTTAGTTGATTTATGACAGTATTTTTTTTGTTTTGATTTTTTTTTTCTTTTTTTTTTTGGCGTATCTCTTGCACATCAGAAGTGCCTTTTTTCATAGACCACTTCAAGATCTTTGCCTCTCTTCTTTTTTGGTTTACTGTTCATAATAAGCGATAAATCAGGGTGATAGTTGGCTCTTAGGCGATTATATTGTTGTTTTGTTGTTAATGAAGTAGATTATAAAAAAACTATATTCAGACAAGTAGATTGGTTTACTAAGTCATCAGATTTTTAAGTCTAAACTCTGATACAGCTTATTACGATTTCATCTTCTATCTTCGATTTTTATCTTACAACAACCTGGTTTATGGAGACGGTATGGTTTTGGTATGGTTTATATTTAAACCTCTTGTTTATGGAGACGGTGTTGCTTCTCGCTTGCTTCAGGGTATATTAGCTGTGGTACTGACGAGGTTGCTCGGTACAAAAAATCCTGACAAAAAGTCTCGGTACAAAAAGTCTCCTCTATGGCAAAGCAGGTTGGAGAGGTATGCAATCCACCCTAACATTTCCTTATAATTGTTTATTGTATTTAAGTTCCTAATTAAATTAACTACATCATATCACAGATAACATTAATCACATGACACTATCTTTTTTTAAGACACTAGTGTTTATCTGTGATGTTACTTTTTGTAGTCCCCTACACCATTGTGATTTCCCATGTCCATAGAAGTTTTCTTTTGTAAATAGTTACTTGTCACCACATTTTATTTTACAACGAAGTATACGTATGTTTAGTAATATTATTCGTATAATATAAGTATAATAATGTAGTAATATTCTGAAACTTGACGGAACCCATATACACTTTTATCCCCTAATTTATGGGGTTGAGGGATGATTTTTAAACAAAATCTGAAACACGTATTTTTTAATTTTGAAGTCTGTGTACTTGTGTAATTTTCAGATCTCTAAAAACCTGAAATATGTGTTTTATTATTTAAAATTTGCTGAAGTCTGATAAAAATTTTCATCCCCTAGTTTAAGGGGTTTGGGGGTTAAAAGTTTTAAGTTTTAGATTATAGTTTTTGTTGTTTGTGTACTAATACTAGCTTAAATACCAAATTTTAGCTTTCTAGGACTTTAAGAAGTACTCTAAGAATTTTGATGATCATCAGTAACTCAGTTACGAAATTAGGGTTATTTAGATATCAATTAAATCTTAAGTATAAGAGCTATGAAATTTTAACATAACATGTTTAATAAGTCTACTATTGAAATCATATCCCGAGGATTTTGTTTATCTGGTATAATCAAAACCCAAGTTATAAGCGTTCAAAAAAAAAGAAGAAGTGTTTCAAGAAAAAGTAGGTAGTGCCCTTGCGCCTCGCTTGGCTCGTCTTGGCGGGGGCACTACCGTCCCCCAGGCCCCAGATCATTGCTAATATTATAAATGAGAAAGTAACTATGTTTGTTTGTTTGTTACCTCTTCGCGGTTTAACCGCTAAACCGATTTAGATGAAATTTGGAATGAAGATAGCTTAATCGAATTATAGCTACAGCTATAGCAAACTTCATTAGTATAATTAAGGAGTTGACGTAAGAATCCCACCCCGATAACCCAATTTAGGGCGAATGGAGCCACTGGCGAAAGCTTGTTTTTTCTTACAGTAACTACATTATATGATAAATGAAATGATAGTCTATGTATTAAAAGAGGTAGCTATCGTACTATAACGCAGAAACTGAGGCGGTGAAATTAAGAAAATTGACGTAATTTGATTCAGTCACATGTCACTTTCTAAATATACCTAACTCCTTTTTTACACGTTCCGAAATATCTATTTCATTTGTCTAAGGTTGAAATCTAAGGTGAAAATCGTTGGAGCCGTTTCCGAGATTCAGATCATATATATATACAAGAATTACTCGTTTTAAGGTATTAGATTGGATTATGTATCTTACAAACTATAATTATATCGATACAAGTTATTGAAATCTATGAAAATCATAAATGGGATGTTGAATTTTCAGAGGAGGTACCTACGTTATACAAAACGTACTGCGAAACAAACTCTTCTAACCCTCTGACCTTAGAAGTGTGGTCACTAGTATTGTTGTAAGTTCACACTAATTCAATATAGCAACTGTCTTGATTTTTGTTTACCGGGTCAAAAAGTTTGTTGCACTATACTAGGTAATATCTTTGTTATTCTTTATGGAGCTATCAATTTTGCTTCTGAGACATTTTAATTGCATTTTGTTTGTTGCTTAATAAGATAAAGGTGATGTAACTATACATTGAGGTAGCTGACTCTTTGAAGTTGTCATGGCAAATTTAGCAGGTAAACATGTAAAGTCACATGTCAACTTCAAATAGGTCAGGTAGCCTACTAACATTATAATGTAAAACCGTAAGCATTATGCAATAATAATTATTCCTTATGCTTATGGTGAAGCTTTCAAGTCGAAAAAGGTAATTATATACTAGAATTTACCTATAAGTATGTTATACGACTTTTATCATATCTGAAAGAATTATATATAAGGGTAAGACAAACTAATTAATTAGAAACTAACAGCGTATCACTGGTATAAAACTACGGTCTTACATAAATATGCTTTTAAACTACGGCCTTCAAAAACTCAAAAAAGGCGTATAAAAGCAATTTGCAACGCGTATGCCTCTATTTGAAAATTTAAAATTGTTAACATTACCATGCATGTACAATAGGAACATATGTTTGTTAGTTAGACAACATCCTGAGTACTTTTCTACACATGCCGAAATCTTTACCTCAAGGCAGTCAAGAGATAAATTAAAATTATCAATACCTAAATGTAATCTTGATATATAAGGAAATAATGTTTGTTATATGTCAATAAAAAAATTAAAATAGGCTGCCATCTGATATAAAAGCACTATTATATTATTTTTTTTAAAATAGATTGACTGGGTGGTTACTAGACAAATGTTTTTTATAGTGTCGGAGAATTTCTTAACAACAAATATCATGCATCAGTATCGAGTTGCTCGTAGTAATAAAACATTATAATATTATTATGACATGCGATGTGACTATTGTATGCCTTTTTGTATGATTTTTTAAATATTTTTAATTGTATTAACAGTAATTTAAAAGTAATTGTCGATGGTTATTAAGAGATTTTATATTTACTGACATTTTAGAATTTAATTACTTACTAAATTATTAATTGTAAAGTTTGCACAACCTGAAGGGGTAGAAAAGGAGAATCATGTACATAAATAATTAATTAAAATCATTTAATTAATTATTTATTTTAATATTCAGAGGCAAATAAGAATATTATTGTTACTATTATTAACCGATATTTATTCCTTATTAACTCATCATCCACATGTTTATGTTTATGTGACAGACACCAGTAAAATTACCAGACGGTGTAATCCGAGATCGCGACGCCCCCTATATTCTATCACCGTCATCACTACGATATCATTGTTATTTACTGGAAATCGACAAACTTGCCCATTCACTTCACACACGCACCACTGTCCATAAAAACATTTTACTTTCACAAATATTAATTAGTAATTAAAAATTCTATCAACTGATTAAATTTTCTGCGCTCGACTGACTGTGTTTCTTAAAATCTAGACGAAACTAAATGATTTCGCTCCTTTGCTGAGAAAAAATGGACCTTTACGCAATTTGTTTTGTCGAGTTAGTCAATTTAGGCGTTGGTAATTAGTCGAGGCCTAAGTTAAAGCTTAGGCCGCGCATACTGGACTATTGGGAAATCAGAAAATAGAAAGAGACCTGTTTACTTAACTTGTTGGATTTCAGTGGCAGTTTTTTTCGGAAACTCGTTATTGGAAGTGCTCTGGTGTGCTGCTCTATTTAAGTAAGTTGTTTTATTTTAGTGCTTCTAAAAATAGGGTTTTCTTAAAATATTTGTATGTTAAATTAGGTAAAATCGGGTAATTTTGATTTATATAATAGAATTCTGTATGAAAAAGAAATACATCAAAAAGCCGGGTCTTGGGCTGACATGGCGGAGCGTAAAAGGAGACTCAAGTACACAGTGCTGGGTAACTCTTACGTATTTAAAGCTTTTGGAGTGGAGACCATGTATGAAGAGCTAAAAAACTCTTGGTCTCTACTTTACACGACCGGAGAGCTGGCGATTACTTTGGTCAACGAATCAGTATTGCCATTCAGCGTGGCAATGCTGCTAGCCTCCTAGCCACGTTGCCCACTGGTGGAAATTTGGACATTTTTTTATTTATAGATTTTTGTAATTGTATATAAGTTGAAACATTTATTGTTTTAACCAGTTTCTAAATTATTTTAATTTAAAATAAATAAAAATGAAGTGTCTTTTTGCGATTGTAGACTTTCTCGATTTTGAAGTTTTTCTGAAAGTTTATTTGGTACCTTAATAACTATAAAATGATTGTATTCTGTCTGTATGTCTATATATCCGAAATGATTCGACTTAGTAAATATGAAGCTATATCATAAACCTTACTAAAACTAACGCTTGTAGATAGCGGCGCGAGCTTGTAGATAGCGGCGCGAGCTTGTAGATAGCGGCGCGAGCTTGTAGATACAACACAGGGTAGTGTGTTTACCGTGAAAAAATATCGCATTCCCACTAATTCCAACCTGTGTCATTAAATCTAAGACCAATGTGTAATGTATAACTTGCAAAAGACAAGCCAACATTGAAATTGGTTTTCTTAAAAGTTACATTTTAAAGTATCCCGCAGTTTATTGCGTAAAGTTAGTTGTGTGTTTTGATTAAAATTACTTGGTTTTTTTTAAAACATTTCGGTATTAAATAAAACTAACTTTTTGGTAGTTTAAAGAATAAACTTCATACCTAAGTTTAGTTTTTCCGTAAATCAAACCTAGATACAGGGCCTAATGTGATACTAAGTTTAATATGGCACCTGGATATATGGAATATGGATACGTCATCCTTGGGACTAGGTGGCATGGACCAGAAACACGGTGATACTTCTCTTGAAAAACCGGTTAAGTGCAAGTCGGACTCGCGCGCCGAGGGTTCGGTCAAAGGTAAACTGTATTGAGGGACATACTCAACTTTGCCGTTGGTTAACTGTTCCAATACATCGACAAAATTCGCGATTAGTTTACCAACTGCAAATAAGTAAATTATTGCAAAAAAAAAACATTACTTATGTGACGTAACAACAAATATTTTTTTATTGCTTCGACTAAAAAGCTTGATTTTAGTACAACTTTAACTGACCGTAGACTTTAGTATTTGAAATTAATTTCAACTTGAAACCTCTAATCCTCCTTTTTTTAAGTTCAATTGACATACTTTTGCAGGGATTTTATTATACACGGATACATGGTCCTTTAAATAATGTATCTATTTTTTTAAGCCTTGTGTGGGTCAGAGCAAGTTTGTATCTACTCGTATTTCGAGTATTACTATTATGAATATCGCTATTCTTTTTAAAATAATCAATATTTTAATGGACATAAATTAAATTATCTAATATACATATACTGAGACGGTAAGATCACGGCAGGATGTTTAGGACAAGATGCTCGTAAACGATAACCGATGGGGTTAAAAGCGCAGGCATGCAGTGGGGGACGGACTACTACCGGGTGGACAGACGACCTGGTCAAGCCTACGCTCAGCAGTGGACACCTATAGGCTGTGATGATGATGACTACTATAATTATACGAGGAGTTCTTCCATTCCGCTGCTTTTTCGTGTTTTTACGCGTTATGTTTGCTGATTTTGAACAGATTTAAATGGCGGCTTCGTGGCTCAGTATGTAAACACCTGTCTGCTGTACTGAGAGCCAAAGGTACGTCGTTACCGCATAAGTTTTTATGTAATGAAAATTTGTGCTTGTCTTGAGTAACGTGTTTCTTGTAAGGGAAGTCCCCTTATATTTTTACTTTTTGTACTTTTTATTATTGCTTGTTCGGTAATCCTACTCCACTGTACTCTAAAAGATACAGCCGTTTAGTGGTCGGACAGATAGACAGACAGCGTATTCTTCGTAAATGGCTCCGTTGGCATCCCGAAACCCTGGTCCCATTTGAATTTCGTGTGGATCTCTCTTTATGAGAATAAATGTCTTTAAACCTTAAACCTTATCTGACCATGGGAGCTAGAGTTTGTGGGATGATCTGCTGGAATATGTTTAGTAGTTCAATTATATACAATTAAATTTAAATAAATTAGCTTTTAATTGTTTATAGCATTAAGGCTACCCACAAAATGGAATATAAGGAAGGTATACTTACTTGTTTCGGATAGGTAGTTTTATATTATATATACTTCCATCTCTGAAAAACTTCACGCGCCTTTTGAATGTCTGCCTTTTATACCTGCAGACAGGTGTCAAATTTATGTTATCCCTACAAAAGTAACAAAAGTTATGTACCTAATAGCAAAAAAATCGAAATACTTTTTTTTAATGCGTTCGAAATTTGCACCGGGCCAATTCGAACTTAATTCGAATTCTTAGAACAAAAGCTTTTGTAGCAGTTTAAGTTATCCCTAAAGTAAATTAAAGTATAAACTTTAGTATAAAGCGCGACCACTGTACTTTTGTTTTCATATTAGATGGTAAACTGACGGAAATGGTCTCACTTTCCTAGTTACATTTTGGTACAACGAAAGTGAAAACTGAGTATGATGCTGTGTTAAAATATGAAACTTGTGGAGCGGAAATAAGATTATGGGCTCCACGAAAGCATAAGGTAAAATATTTAAAAGAATTGTTAATTAATTTAACATATGAAATATATTTTAGACTTCCTTCATATCTAGGCCACGGTATACCTAAAATGATAATGATATTTTAAGTAGAAACCGAGTTGATCTACATTGATGGTAGTAGTAAAGAACCTGTAAGTATGTGTGGGTCAATTCTTAAAAGTAAATTTTGATCGAGTTCCTGTTATCGGATTGGGGTTCAATTTCCGCATGCCAATGCTGTTTGGGTTCACGTGACAATCAAATACAAAAAAGTTTTCTGATTGTTTGTATGTATGTCTGCTTTAAACCTTTGAAGTCAGTTTTGACCAAGTTTTTTTCACATCTCTCTCATACTTTGGCATCAACTCTGGTCTCGTGTCAAAGGTCAAGTTTGATAAATTATTCGGATATTTTGTGCGTTTATAATTAAAGCTTCTGTCTGACAGCAAAACGAATTGTTTAATATTGAAATTTTCGTGGTATTATGCAAATGCTACGAAATAGTAGAAATTATAAACTGTTACAATTAAATATATACCACAGCAGTATACCACAGCAGGAAAACTATTTAGTAGACAAATTGACGAATTAATAGCTCAACTCGGCGGGAGTTCGATTGGTTCAAACTTTTTTTTTTTTTTATTTGTGAGCGGGCGAAGTGTTGAGACGCAACGCTAGGTGGCGGTGGCGGTGGCCGCAGCGTCAACATTTTATGGGTAATTTGCCGTCACATTTACCGTTAAATTAAGAGTGCGTGACTGTTAAATTATAATGTTCTCGGAAACAGACTGGAAGTGAAATTAGTAATTAGCAGATTTGTGAAACGCCTAGGTCATGGCTAGGCACAGACACTGAATTTATTTTAAGATAAAATTAACGTTGTTTGAAGCAATAATAGGTATCTTTGTAAATTGTTTTATTTATTGTTTTATAAGGTGTTTTTAGAGGAATATACGTACTTAGATGTACATCTAAGGCAGACTTATTTAAAGGCCTTTGTGTGGGAATTCAACCTAAAAACGGACTTAAGGCGGAGTTATTTAAGGGACTCAGTATGGGAAGTCAACCTAAAAAACTGACCTTAGGCAAAGTTTTTTAAAGCCTCAGAATGGAAGTCAATCTGGAAAAACCGACCTCAGGCAAAGTTATTGGAGACCTCAGTCAAAGTTATTGGAGGGCTCAATATAAGGAGTCAACCTAGAAAAGTGATCTAAAGAGGTCTTTGAAGTAAGCACACCATTTTTAGCCAAACGCAAAATAAAGTATACCCAAATTTGCCGTTTTTTATCCGATATTTATCCGTTACATTAAAAAATTTGCCGTTCAACTATTTTTTTAAAAAAAGGGTGGTTGGCTTACTTCACTCGAAGTTAGCCGGCCACCTATGCAAAATGTTACTTGCAGGAATGATACGGACCTGCAATATGGCTCATAATTTGCCGTTTTTTATCCGTTGTTAAGTTACCATACCAAAATATTTGTCGCTGCTCCCTTTTTTTAAAAAAAAGGGTGGTCGGCTAACTTCACTCGAAGTCAGTGTTGAATAACAATATCATTTTAAACAAAACTCGACTACGGGAAAAAATTGGACTCTGAAAAATACGATACATTAAAATACTATAGTCCGAAATTTTTATCTATACCAACTAGACTTAACTGAGGTTAGCCGCAGCCGCATGCGAACTTTCATTAGAGTTAGGACACGATCAACTTAAGGCTATATACCCACTTATATTTAAAACTATGATAATTACCTACATAATACCCTAAAACTATTGTAAAGTAAACAAATCTTACTTAAGGCAACGTGGCATGCAAACGACTTTTCTCTCTAGTTGGTAGACAAGAATTTTTTTATTTTGTACTTTTCAGAGCGCGATTTTTCCGTGGCCGGGTTTTAGTTACTATTAAAACTTTTTTTTGTATATTATGATTTCTAAATCCTTCAAGTAAAGTTGTAGTTGCATCACTCCTTGCATAGAGCGGAGTATAAAAGGGCGCTCGTAACAAGCATCACGACTTGCTTCACTCATCGTGACTGCAACTAGCGTTCTGTATTTTGGACTCACGACATTTTAAATATTATTATGGTAATTGAGATAAAATCGCTTAGAACGTGCCTTATATATATACCTATAGGCACTTTGTAAGTGTTTTAAATAGTGATTAAATGTTTTTAATTTGAAACCGAATATCAATTTGATTTAAACCTAAATTTAAAGACCTATGAATTAAAGAAAAAAAATTTATTAAAAATATTTTTTAATTTAATTACTGCCGTACCGAGGTTTTGAGATTTAAGAGAGCGCTAGCTCGTCGTCACATTTTTTTTTCAATTTTTCGAGTTCCTAGTTTTTGTCTCTTTATTGCTGCAAATTGCAAACATTTGGTTATTAAAATGTCAGCTTCTTCAAGTGATTGGATGTTTACCGTTTGTTACTGTTTGTTAGTGTTTGTTAGTGTTTGTTACTTTCTTTGTTTTATTGGTCACTAATAGGATACTAAAAATGTTAATATAAGAAAATTAGACAAAAAAGGGTAAAAAGAATAACTTTGTTTTGCATTCAAAAAACACCTACGACAGGAAACATGAATGAAGCTGACAATTTAATAAGCACATGGTTGAAATATGTAAGTAAAACAAGTAAAATATGAAAATTATGTGTTTAATACCTACACTATTCTTAAAATATGTATATATTTATTTTGAGCCCTTTAATATTTACTTGTAATTATTAGCTAACATATAAAAGGTATCTATTATGTATATATTTGGTTTTATAATTAAAACCCTTATATTTTACCAAAAAAGGGCCGAGTAGAGCGTGCAGCTGCCATGCTTAAGGTCTTGGGTTCAATTTCCGGTAAGGGGCAACGAATATTGTTACATTTTGCTGATTGCATTGTTGTCAGGCTCACCACCGCCTATCACGTTTGTAAGACGGAATTCCGACGGTGTAACGTGGATGCAGGCGCGTAGCCAGGATTTGTATTCGGGGGGGGGGGGGGATTAACAGGCTGGCCTGAGGCTAGTTGCCAAGTAGAATAGACACCGGGCGATATAGGCCAGAAAGCTAATTTCTGTAATTCTAACGTTGTGTATGTCATATACAATACTAAGTATATGTTATATATACTTCTTAAATATTTTGCCTTGAAACTTTTAAATTTTTGGTATGGAATTTAACGTTATTACCGTTTTGTAGTCACATTTTTTGATTTTTGCTACAACTTAGAGTCAATGCACTAAATAACAAGCTATTCTAATTATTTAACCAACTTTCATTACAAGCAAATGCAAAACACGCTTTAAAAATTTGCACAAGTGTTAAAACAATGGTCACTTCCAGATTTTTTATTGCATTAAATACAATAAATGAAAATTATCAGTAAGGTAATGCATTAGACAAAAGCAAGTTTTATATGCTTAGAAAGCTTTAGATGATATAGTTTAGCTACAAAATTTGCACAAAAACGGCGTATTTTCGCGGTCTAGCCCATACCGCAGCCTTAAACTTAACGCGAGCGTAGCGAGCGCGAAATTTTCCGATTCTGGTAGGTAGAGGTCAATGAATCAATCAATGCTAAAGTGTGTGCACAATAATTCTCACTTACGCACGATGTTGTAATGGTTATCATTCATTTATAAAATTTAAAAAATTCAAGAGAATTTTACCTTACTGCTCACATAATGATTATTTTATTGTGCCTATTAACCTTTATGATTACTACGATGTTGTATAAAAACCTAGTAATTCTTGCATTTACAAGCCTTTAGTGCAGATTTAAAAATTGTTTGGTATTAAGTTCATCTGGCATCCTTGCCGACAACGCGACGCTTGCGTGCGGCACTTGTAGGTATCGGACGGAAACGTTCGGTGACACGAGCCGATCGCGACACCCGCCGAAGTAAACCAAAAGGAGCCGACCGATCCAACGCGAGTGTTTCGGCATAAGCAAAGTATTATAGTAGTTTAATACACAGATCCTTGTCTGTCCGGACCAGTCCGGGGCGACGACGACGGAGGCGCGGCGACAAGGTTCGAATGCACTGAAAGATCCCCCCTCTGTATACGCGCATACGTGGATGTTACGGATACGTTCGTAACATCTCTGGCCAGCCTTTTGGGGATAAGTGTCGCGATGTTATATTATTATAAATTTTAGCAAAATACAATGAAAACGCTGTTACGCACGCAAGCAACACTATTTTTCGTGACAGTACTTTACTCTGCGTTCTCGGTACGTCTCGGATCGGTAAGCCACTAGTTAGAATTCGAGTCTCGCACACACACACACACACACACACACACACACGGCACGATTGCTTTAAATCGACACGTACATATGTATTGAAGTCATTTTAAGTATTAATTGTAGTGACGTTATCTGCTACAAAATGTCGATACATAAAAAATATATAATTATAGATGATAATTTCATTTAACGATATAAACTCACTCTGTGGTACCACAATTCCAGAACACTCCCCTCTCCATCTCCAAGAGCATTGGGATCCTTGGTGTTGACATCTCCAGCGATGTTCAGCTCCGAGATCATTCGCTAGACAAGGTAAAGCTGGCGGCCAAAAAACTTGGTGTACTCAACAGAGCGAGGCAGTACTTCACGTCGGGAAAAAGGTTGCTGCTTTACAAGTCGCAAGTCCGGCCCCATATGGAGTACTGCTGTCATCTCTGGGCGGGTGCACCCGGATACCAGCTTGGCCCTTTTGACTCGGTTCAACGACGGGCTGTGAGAATTGTCGACGATCCCAAACTCACTTGCGGTATCGAGCCCTTAAGTCTGAGGAGAGACTTTGCCTCCCTGTGTGTTCTACGGCTTGTACAATGGGTTGTGTTCTGAGGAATTGTTCGAAATGATGCCCACGGCTACTTTCTACCATCGCACTGCTCGCCGGCAGGGAATTCATTCTGACAGTTTAGAACCGAAATGGTCGCGTACAGTGCGGTTTCAGAGAAACGTCCTCCCGTGAACGCTTGGGTTGTGGAATCAGCTCCCCGCCAAGGTTTTCTCTAAGGACTACAGAATGGGGTTCTTCAAAAAAGAAGTTATTAGATTTCTGAAGGGTCGGCAACGCGCGAGTGATGCCCCTGGTGTTGTAAGCGTCCATAGGCTACGGTGACCGCTTACCATCAGGCAGACCGTAGGCTTGTTTAGTGGTATAAAAAAAAAAACCATGTATTTAAAACTTGTAAATGCGGGGACCTATATATTAGAATATTAAGTCTTAAACTGGTCAACTCTAATCTGAATTGTACTTTTAAAGGTTTTAACATTTTTTTACTCTGTAAGTTACCTAACCTATCTATTTTGGGTATAGTTTAATTTAGAAGAAACTACTTTTGTTTAGGTAATAATTCTTATTTAGTGCAAAATCACATGAATGGTTTAACCATAACTTAGTTTTTGGCTACGTATTGGTTATTAACCAATGGTACAAATCATTAAAAGTGGGTAGAAAATTAAGTTATTTTGGCAATTTTCTTTTGTCTTTTTAGATATATCAGTTTAAAATGTTTTAATTTTTTTTCGAATCATGCAAAGATTAGGTGCGTCTCTTGGACATTAACAATATGATTTCTTAATTCTTACTATAACCAAAAGTTAAAAATTACCTCATACCAATATTAGAAACACCTAATACTTATCAATCAAACTCCAAATAAAATATTTTTTACTTGTGATTGACCTAGATATCAACATTTCTTTGTTTTTCTTATACCCTATTTATTTTTCGTTCTTATGACAACCATAGCTTTAACTTCCATTCCACAACCTCCATGTTTTTATAACATTAGGCAGAGGTAAATTTTTTCCCCTAGTTATAAGAGTTAAGAAGTAATTTGTACCGTAAATCATTAAGGTGCACCGTAAATCCGCACGTGTTGAGAAAGAAAGATTATATAAGAACTATAAAAGACAATGAAGTACAGTTATCAAAAAAGTTTAAATATATCTTATCATCTGTAATTTATTTGTACAATCACTGGTGTCAACCAATCTGGTGGGCGCCGGGCGTCCACGCGTGCCTCACTTCTAAAAGGTCGCACGCACCAATTCTGAGAGCCCGCGGCTACAATAAATTATTTTCACTGAATAAATTAGGCATATTGAATTTAAACACACACAACAAACTGGCAGCATTTCGTTTCTAAATCGAGTGAATAGAGCTCCATGCGTAAGTAAATATTCATAAGATTCTTAGTAAAAACCTAATCCGCAGAATAAACTGATTTATCGATAAAGTGTTTATTTTCAATCACTACACGCAACGTTCGGAACGCAAGCGCATTCTGTCACGATCTTTGTTGGATGTTGCCCTCTGCCATTTACATCGTCGACAACGACCCTGGCAGTAACAGAAACTTAGATTGCTGGTTTTGTATAACATTTAACATGCATGTACGTCAAAAAGTGCCGATGGAATACGAGTACTGAAATAGATAGGTGTGACAGAAAAATAATGGGCAAAGTCATATAAGTATAATTCCTAAAAGACTACAAACGAAATTTAAAAAAGAGCCATTCATAGGCTTTTGTTTGGTTTTACATGAGAAGAAAAAAGAAATATGTAAATAAATTGGTATTCGTGGTTAAATACATATTATGTTTTAGCTGCTGTGGCAAACAGTCAAGAAACCGACACGACTTGTCGAGGTATTCCCTAGGGACTACACTATGGAGTTCTAGAATCTTGGTAAAGTACCTTTGGCATTGACATCTCCAGCGATGTTAAGTTGCGAGTCATTTGCAGGATAAGGTAAAGCTGGCGTCCAAAAGACTTGGTGTACTCAACAGAGCAAAGCAGTACTTAACTTCGGGGTAAAGGTTGCTGCGTACTACTGCATATGGTGTACTGCTGCCATCTTTGAGCGGGTGCTTGCAGCTTGGCCCTTTTGACTCGGTTCAACGACGGGCAATAATTGAAATTGTTCAAAATGATGCCCACGGCTAATTTCTACAATCGCTCAGGGTATTTATCCTCACACCTTAGAACCTATGGTCACGTTCAGTGCCGTTTTAGAAAAACTTCCTCTCACAAACGTTTAGTAGTAGTAGTAAAATTTATAATAGGGTCTGGTAAAAAAAAATATTAGTGTGACAAAATGACAAGTGTAGTGTGACAACTCATTTAGGCAAGGTATTTATTTTTATATCTTTATTGATATTTGATTAAAATTTTGGGATTAATTATTTGTAAGCATGTATGTACACGAAAAAGATTTTACTTTCGGAATATTTTGCCCATCACAACAAACGCCTTATTCTTTGTTACTATGTTCACCATGTTAGACAATGCCGAATGACTAACAATGTTTTCTTTATTATTAAAGGTTTGATTATCTTATTACTTCAATTGATTTTCTGTTCTAGTAATGTCGCTAGGATAGAAAGATTCCAAAACAATATGCTAGATTGAATGATAGTAAATATTCTGAAACAGAATGTCAAATGCATGATGAATATATTTATTAGTTTACCTCTTCACTTGTACCTACTTATATTTCCTGTTGAAAATCTGATCAACATGTTTTTACCAACACTGCATTACATCAATGAATCTAACTTTAAGAATGTGCTATCGTTGTTCGCTATTTCTTTTCTTTCCATATTTAATTCAAATACATTCAAGTTTTTCGTTCATTATTTCCACCACTGGTTTTTGAATAAAGGGAAACATCGGGTGGTACTTGTGGACTATGGTCCAGATCACCCTCGGTGAGAGTAAGCCGTGCCCCGACGCGTCTTTACTAAATGTACCTTATGGATACTCCCCATGGGTTTTTTATCGGGTATAGTTAGGAGTAAAATTGACGACGACAGAAAACTGACTGCTAAACATACCCGATTTGGGGAGAACGATCACTCCTTTGCAGAAACCATATAAACAGGTGCATACAGAGCTGATGGAAAAAGTAGGAAAAAGTGGTAAGATACCGTCAGAAACATTGACATGACACACAACTGTAAGAAAGCTTGGGCCACCCTCCGCAAACTTACCGCCGCCACAGAACCGAGACAAGCCACAGCTAACCAGGTTGCTAGCCAACTGCTCCTCAACGGCAAGCCACTCCACCGAGTGCCCAAGTGGCGATATCATGACTTCTGGCTGTTGTCAACGACTAGCTCAGCGCTCAACATACCAAGAGTCAGGCGCGACTGAAGCCTGAGAAATGCCCCTCTGACCCCAAGAGCTACCGACCTATTTCCTTACTGTGCCACACTTACAAGTTATTTGTGCGACTAATGCTCAACCACTGAAACCCGCAGTAGATCCCAGCTTACTACAGAATAGGCTGGGTTTCGTCTCGGGAAGTCGTGTACGAGCCAGGTACTTAAGCTCACGCAGCACATTGAGGACGGTTTCGAAATTGGCATGGTCATCGGCATGGCGTTTGTTAACCTATCTGCGACCTACGACACGGTCAAAATCAGGCTCTTTCTGTATAAAGTTGCAAAAGTCACAAGGAAAAGTGGTTTCGTTCGGATCCTCGGCGAGATGCTCTTTAACCGCCGTTTTCAACACCATCGGACATATTTGCCTTATTGACAGACGTAGCCACAATATCTCCGCTTTGATTGGGCACGATATGAAGATTTGAGTTCTGGGACGAAATAGAGTTAAAAGCCGGGGATGTATTAATTTGAGTGTTATGTTGCGTGGACCCATGGAGGAGCATGTGGTGGCGCCGAGCACAGCCACTTAAGGCACAGCGCTTGGCACGGCAATCGTTCCATTTGTGTGGGTTTGATTTCAAACAACGATAACAAGTTTTCGACTCCTAGATCCAGTGCCATCGATTGTCTACGGAAAGCGACGAAAACACCTTACATGTTTTGATTGAGTGCGGTCCCTGTTTGCAATATGATCACACCGTAACCTTGCCACTAGAGACATCAGTAGTATGGACATGGTCTTTAAACGTAATAGGCTTATAAAATGTGACCTTACTAGATGAAGAGAAAATGAAATATAAGGCTTTGTGTTGTAACGTGGTTAAATTCTAAAAATTGTTTTGTCATCGAATACGAGAATTATATTTTCTGTAACGATTTTCATTTTATGAAAAAAAAAAAATATTTTCCCCAATTTGGCATTGTCGGTCACAACGGCTATATAATCGTCCTTTCTTTAATATTTCGTAATGTGCGTTGTAGCGGATATAGAATTTCTCAGAAATGAAAACTTTGGATTGTTGAAAATAATTTTTTAGGGTTCCAATTTGATCTAGAAATATATCTAAATAAATAAACTTATGTATTAGGGGTTTTAGCCTCTGCCATTTCGTAGGATGCAATATTTATTATAAAATCAAATATTTATTTAATCAAAGTTGTCGCCACGGTTTCTCGATTGTTGTTATGCAGTTGAAACAGCGTAGGACACAGTACTGAAACTTGCGGGACACCAGCTTTAATGTTTATGCTATCAGAGTGTAGTGTAACTTCTGTCAACGACAGCTCGTATGCCTCTACGGACTAGCCTCTAAATATAGATAATACTTTTATCGGTTTAAGTGGCTGGGAACCCGTTCACCCTTCTCAAAGGCTAGGCCCTAGTAGAGAAAACAATACAATACACTGTAGTTGATTCTATATTTTTAGGTTAATTAAAAAAATCCTAAGTAATAAAATCCTAGTTTAAGTTATCAAAATTAATTCATTAAAAGAAGTAATACCAAATCAACTTTTTATGGTTTTACGTCTTGACGTCTCTTCAATTGTATTAGCGTTTATTTAAACTAAAAAAAATATATAATTATGTCCATTTTGCATGTCTACTTTCTGTAGGTAACTATACAATCGACCTTATTTTCGGTTATCAAATAATTTAGTGCCACGATCAATCAAAGCCATAACATAGCAAAAGCAGCAAATTTACGTGTGTGACTACAAACGTACAGTTGATTGAACAAAATTGCCTTCGTCTTGAACTAGTTCTGGAAGGTTATTAGCGGCAAATGTACTTAACGGCATCTAGTGGCCAGACGAGGGAACTACTTGTAACAAAGAGTCTTTTTAGTAAGTAACAGATATTGATCTGTGCACTGGTAGACGGTAACACCACGGAAAATTGTAATTATAGCACACGCTAATGATGGCCACATTATTCGATTCTTTTTTATTTGCAGAATGTTGAACAGCAAATTGGGGTTAACATAACATTTGACACTGAATATCCGTACTAATGTTGAAGTTATAATTTTCTAATATCAATAGTACAGATCTAATATTGCATATTAGAGATTTGCTTTTCAAACGAACACTACCTATCAAATGTTCAAAATGAAAGTGTTTATTATATTGTAGTACTAGCAATTTTACACTAGTACACTTTTTTAGTATACTAGTCACTCATTTTAACGAACTGAAAGTCGTCTTTGAAAACAACTTTATTCCAATAAGATGTTCACTATTCAGTAAATAGTTAGTTTACCTGAGAGGTCATTAGTAGGGTTGCAAATCGTCCCGCAAGATGCGGGACGTCCCGTTTCGAGTGGATGCGTCTTGCGAAAGATTTCTGCGGTACGCCAACTGTCCCACTTAACTTTACAGTTAAGCTCTCGAAAGGAGTAAGAAGTATAGTACAGATACCAAGTTATGTAGAAATTTTTAAGCCAATTTTTACCATTGATTGCGAGAAAATAAAATGTACTATTATCACATTCTGGTATATATTCGGTAATTATTACCGGCTGATAAGAGAACAATGACATAAAACGACCACAATAACAATTAAATCATTTTAACTATTGTCCCAAATTCAAAATATTTTTATTCACTTTTATTGATGAATAAAATGCCGTTTTTCGAGTGGCAATGGTAAAGAAATGGGAAGTCAGCAGAGTTTCCGGAGTAGGAGGACACCCTAATCCTTACAAATATTTAAAAGCCAAATCTGGTTTGTTTATTTCTTATTCCTTCTCGTCGTTATGGATGTCATTAAAGTCAATGGACCTAATTAATCATCCACACATCCCGAGGCATAAATTTTTCTGCGGTACACTATTCCTTCAGTCGCAATGGAACATTGGAATGACTTAATTTTATAATAAGTTAAAGAAATGTATAAGAAAATAAGGAACAGATTTTTTTGATTTTCCCTATAAAGGAACCCTGGTTTATTGCTCCGGGATATCCGGGCATAGAAGGACATAGTTTACATACTTTTTATTCCAATCTATAGAACGAGTGATACGAGAACAGATTTACGGCACTTTTATTTCTCGCTGCATTGGGATTACCAACTGGGTTAACTGTCTTAAAGGAAAAGCTTATGGAGAATATTTTTTATCGCGTTTTATAAAGGAGTTTTCGTTTAAGTCTACAGTAAAAACCTAATACCACGAGGGAGAAGCCGAAGGAATCTGAAGAGAATTTAATAAAATTTCAAACCCTATGTCCTGGGTTCCATTTTTTAAGCCATGTCCCGTATTTTAAAATAATGACATATACCGATAAGCAGCACTTTGGTAGGCAAGCCTAGTCATCAGTTTTTCTTTCTGTGAGAACAATAAGTAAAGTACAATCGGCTGACGGCAATTGCAGTAAAGCTCATACCTGAGGAAACTCTCGCACCCAAATTCTGTGGCTCAACGCCGATATTTGCTACTTTCGACTTGTATCGTTATAATATGCTTTTCATACTAGAACTATTTAATATTATGAATGCTGAAGTGAGTTTGTTTGTTCAGTTTGTCTTGTACGTCGCAACAGATCATTTAATTAGGCTTGAATTCGGCACATAGATAGTTGAAGAGACGGAGAAGGACATAGGCTTAGCCTGGAAAATTCAAAAGTTCCCGCAGGAATAAAACTATACCTATTGCTATAACCGAACTTCATGTGAATAAACTATAGCTACAACTATAACTTAATTTCTAACTATTATCAAAAAGTTGCCGTAGGAGTTTAGAACAGGCAGACATGGGAGTTGCGGGCAAACTCTAGTATAAATGAGAACTGGACAGAGTTGGTTGGTAGTGGGTAGGTACAAGATCATTCTTTCTATGCTCATTCCGATTTTAAATCATGTCCCAGTCTCGTCAAATTCAGTACATAAAGTAGTTGGTTATCTGGACGGTAATAAAAAAGCCAAATTTGGCTCGAAATGAAACATTGACAAAGTACTTTTTTTCAGTTAAAGTACACGAACCGATAGATATACCGACCTACGTTCGCACCGTTCGTTGTGGTTTCAGTAAGGTAGTTACAAGATGTAGATTGTGCGACAAAGATTTCTCACCTATATGTGTAAAGTTGGGTTCCAGTTAAGAAGGAAATCTTATAGTTTCGCATGTCAATGTGTCTGTCTGTCTGTTATTAGATATGTTTTTGATCTGCTATAGCATAGTTGCGGGTGTTAGGGTGTCGTTAAGCTTTTAAACTTGTAAATCTTATTAAAGTCAAGTGTCCCCAGCCCTTCTTGCAGCTAAATGGCTGTTTATGGATATGTAAAAAGAAACATGGCTGTAGTATATATAACGAAGTTAAAAGGAAAACTATCACAGGTAAGTAGGTTTTACAAGTTAACGAGTTATAGGCCACCAACTTAAAAAAAGGTACTCGGAAAAGTAAAATTTCGTACAAAATTCCAAATAAAATTATTTAGATAACGTTGTTTTTAAGAGTGTAAAAATGCTTTCGTTTACGTTCGAATGACGCATTGAAGTGGGCGGCGTTATAATTTTCATTCTACGAAAGCGTATAAGGCAAGCTCTTGGCTGGTTTTTTATGTAGTCTGCAAAATGGACTGCAAAAATATTTTTTGTGGCCAAAATATATAAATTGATGTATTGTTGCAGAGGAAGGAATGAAGTGGCCAACGAGAACAAGTAGTTGAAGTCAAGAGTAACCAACAAGATGCACTGACTATGGAATCCCCAGTGAGAATATGTTTGGGTGAGGATTTCAAAATTATTTTCTATTTTGTTACACTGTTTTATGAGATAAGCATACCACGGACTTAAAAAAGCAACTGAACTGAAAGCTGCTTAATGCAGGTGGCTCAAGACGAGCTGTTGCGGAAACATATTAGGCCTACGATCAACAGTAGACGTGTTAATAAGTAACGTTCGTCGTTCATTTAACTTTTGCGTTTCCACTTTAATTTTGTGTGTATGTATGTTTATCTTTATGGCTTTTATCCCAAGAAAGGATAAGCCATTGTCTGGATATACACCCGCATCATGATGTAAGGGACATCTGCTGACTAACTACTTTAGTTCTGCGTGATAGGAAGTGTGCCATTCGCTACAACGCTGCTTCTGATGCAATGTATCTGGACTAAGGTAGCTTTATATATGTCTCATGCTTCGTAATTTATTTAAATAAGTGGTATTCATGAATAAAGAATAGCGTTAAGTCGTCCCGTATGATCATCGAATATTTGTATACGACGTTTTCTGCCAGTCACGTTACGGATGTCTAAGAGCCCTAATAGTTCGATAAATACAGCAAGAATTCACACAAACCGGCTTCAGGGACATGATAATCATCACATCCCATCCCAATATAAAAGTCATACATATCCCGTAGTTTCATAGCTAAATAAATTCAGTAACGATGTCCGCCATTCAACTAGTATTAGACTAGCATTTTTTTATCATGTGTCTGCTAATTAAATGTGATAATTTTATTTCAGAAGTAACTATTTATACTATTAAAGTTATTTCATATAAAACTTCAAATGTTCCAGGTGCAGCATTAGTAGTAAATCTACTACTTATTAGCAGCACAACAGTTAATGGGACTGCGTTGCCAAATTCAACTTCAGCAGTTACAAAAAGTGATAAATTTACCAGATTTCAAAGGCTGAATAGTACATCATGGGGCCCTAAAAACAAAACCAATCCGGACATAGCTTTAAATGAACTAAACAATAAAGAATCAGCATCGGAAGAACATACAGAAAAGAATGCTAAATATAAAGATAGAGGAAGAGTCAAGTTTCACTCTCAAATAAAAGCAAGCCCAGAAAGTGCCGTAAAAAAAGTTACAACGCCATCAGATGCAATTAATTTAATTATAGTAACTCCAACGCCCGAAGTCAAAAAACCTGCCGAAATCATCGATAACATGCGAGCATTTAAGGCAAAAATGCCCAGTGTAGTAACCAGTTCAAGTACTGGTGTTCCCATATCAGTTCTAGCAGATATAAATGACGAAGAAGAAGAAGAAGATTATGACGAAGATGACGAAGAAGAAGACAATGATTTTGACAAGTTTTCGACAAATAATTTTCATAATGATTTTTTTACAATACCCGGGTATAATGATGCTGATGACAATTTTAATCATGATTCTGGACAAGAAAAATCACATACCAAACAGGATTATAGCAGTTCACCTTTCGATACCTTTTCCAGCTTCTTTCCAGATCATGAGTCATATAAAGATGAAGACTCATATAACTCTGATAGCTTTTATGGTTTTGGCAGTGAATTGACGACACCCAAAAATGAATTCTTTGACAAAAAATACCACAAAATTACTTCAGGTATCATGAAAAGATTACGGTCTATTTCAAAAACATCACCGCAACCAAATGGTACTAATGTACATACGATAGTAGAAGAAACACTTACTGATGGAATCAGTGGTATACCTAGTAATAAGTCGACAGTTATTATAAAAAATACCAAAGAAATTCGCCTTTTAGATAATGATGAAGCTGGAACGTCCAACAAAGGATTAAGTGACGTACATGGTACTAGTATTTATTACGAAATGTCGGTTCTTTCAACAGAAACATACGCTATTCAAGACGATGACTGTGATAATGATACGATATCTTTTGAACCTACTATGAGCACTTCCATTGAAGAAGAATTGGCATCTATTAGAGCCACAGAAGCAACATCTTCACCAAGTTTAAACGAACCTAAAATTTTTGCAGATTCGAAAGAAGAATTTCTATCAACATTATCTTCTAGATTTTTACCCTTCCCAAGTTCTATACCATCAATTTACAATCAACGGAGCACCGGAGAAACTGCTTTTAATAGAGGCTTAAGTTCATCAACACAAAATAGCAATGAAATTCAGAGTTCATCGTCACTTTTTGACAGGGGATTAAGTACGGTAGCACCAAGTATCTTTTCAGTTCCTAGGTCGTCAGTTTCTGTCATGAATCCAATATCAAGTTCAATTGCAACTATTTTCAATTCAAGTAGTACCGTTGCTGTGTCTACTCAAAACTCAGTTATCGCAACCGAAAGAAACAAACTATTAACAAACGTAACAGCCAGAAGCAAAATTTATTCTAAACGGCTAAACTTCATAAACAATAAAGATAACAGTGTTGTATCGAAATCAGAGCAGCCTCCTCTAAATCAAGTGTCACGTAAATTGCACTATACTACTCCTAAAACGAAACGTGTCTGGATGGCGCCAGTACGGAATGTAACTAGAGCTACGTATATAAAACCTACCCCCCCCACAACAATTTACTCAGAGCATTTTAGTATTAAAGATAATAAATTACGAACTAAAGCTAAAACTAGACAGCCAAATAGGACTGTTTTGACTACTGTATCTTCAGAAATAGATCCAGTTTTGCAAAGCGATGTAGGCGGTGAAAATAAAACAGTTTATTCACAACCGATATCAGAAAACAGCATATCATCTCTCCGAAAGAGGGGATCATCTAGATTTACAACTGCAGCAAATTCTGTGGAAAGTGAAACAGAACTCAATGGAATGGAAATTCCCCCCACCTTGACTGCATGGGCTTTAGCGAGCTTAATAAGTCCTCCGTCGTTGTCAACTAATTCCACGTTAGCACAAAAAAAAATTGTTGAAAATGAATTGCAAAAAGTTGGCGAAACAATTGGTAAGTATTTTCATAGTATTTCCATAACAGTTAAAGTATATACTTTTTTAAGTAGGTACTCTTAAATTTGTTTTTAGAACCTTCACAGACATGTAACATTCAAGTTTAACATTAATGGGTAATTTGTTGCTTTGACATAACAAGGGCTTTGTAAAAAGTTCTAACCAAACCAAGTCCAAATATCCATATATATCCAAATATAGATTGCATTGTTTTGTGGAAGACCTATCCCTTCGCGATTTTGACTCTGTAATTAACTCAACAAATGAACCACATACTAAGTTCAATTATTTCATGTCCAAAATTAAATCAACGTTTGATACTGATTTCCCACTGACAAAACACCAAAGGAAATACAAAAAAGATATGTGGGTAGACGAAGAACTAATGCTACAAATAAGTTTTTTGGACCAACTTACATCTATAACTAAAAAGTATATGGAAAATAATGAATTATCAAAATTATACAATCAATACAGTAATTTGGTAAATAAAAATAAGCAAAAAAAACGTTATAATGTTATAAATGACAAATTAAAAGGTTCACAAACTTAAGTAAAAGTGTGTGGAATATAATTAATACGGAAACATGCAGGCAAAAATACTCCAAGCCCAATCCCATTGATAAATTAATGATAAAACTTACGAATTGTAATAATCAACCTGTAAAGCTAGCTAATGAATTTAACGATTTCTATATAAACTTAAATAAAAATTGCATAAATAAATTAAACATAGACTTGGACATCCTAAAAAACATATCAATGCCATCAACTACAATGACTCTTAGACCATTTGACGTAACAGAACTTAAAAAAAATCATAAATAAATTAAAAAAAAACCACAAAAGATTTTTATGACATGTCAACATGTGTACTGAAATCTCTGCCTAATAATGTGATTGACATTCTATGTGAACTAATAAATCAATGCATGCGGGATGGCACCTATCCATTATCATTAAAGGTAGTTAAAGTAAGCCCTATCTACAAAGGTAAAGGTGATGAGGAAGAAATGTCCAGCTAAAGACCTATATCTTTAGTGCCCTCAATTTCTAAAATTGTTGAGTTCGGTGTTACAGACAGACTTACAGAATATTTTGAAAAAAATAAATTATTTCACGACCATCAGTATGCATACTGTGACGATACCATATTTATGCCTTAACATTTTCGTAATTGAATGTGTTTATTCAAGTTTTAGCGCGAAGATTTTCATTAGTAAACAATTCTCAATGGACGTAGGTACTACCAATAGCAAAATGCATCTTTAAATTAGAATGGCGCGTTCAAATATTCAAGTTCAGTAATTTTATACATTAGGTGAGAAATTATGATTTATTTTATGAAAGGTTTAAAGCTAACAAAATATAAGCACAAATGACTAAAATGTAAAATATTAAGTTATGAACTTACGAATCATAGACATCAACACGGAATTAATTGTAAAATGTAGGTAGTAATCTAACTTCCGATTTATGAATTCGAACTCTAGACAAAATAAAGTTGCGTGAAATTTTGAACCTGCGGCGCGAGAATGAATGGTTTAAAGCTAACTGTGATTGGGTGTTTGTTTGGAACTAAAGTGATTATAGGACTTTATAATAGTAGCCCAACCAACATAACTAGTATTATACTTAAAAGATATTCTTTTTTTGAAGTGAAAACTTCTTTAGCGGCGTTGTGCACTTTTTTGGTATGGGTAAAAAATGATAAACTCGCGTCAGGTCACGTGTCCTAATCGTGGAAATTCGTAAGACGGAAACCGTAATGCCACGCCTATTATAATTTTTATTTTTAGTATTCGCGATTATGAGTAGTACAGGGAGGTTGGATATGGAATTTTAATTCTATGCCAGATTGCGATGTCAAATATACTACGTCAAAAAAGTAAAAAACAAACATTATTATTTCTTGACAATGTCAAAGACATGTCTTGTGACATCTTTGAGTTTTAAGCGCGAATCGTGTGTAAAGGTTTGCACTTCTGCCGGCACTCCCGGAGTGCAACTCGTTCTTTTTTTTTGTTAAAATTAATGAAGGCCGGAAATCCGTCCGGAAATAAAAAACCATGATGGAGGAGACTGACATGTGGGGTGAGAAAGTTATTAGAGAGGGGTTAGTGGTGATAAAAGTAGTAAAAGTGCGTGGTCCTTTACATACAGGAAATTCAATTGCCGCCGTTTATATCGTCGAAACGCTGCCCGACCAATAGTCCATAGTCTACGCTTGTGTGTCACTAGAAGCTAGGAACCATGTGGGGTTAAGCTACAGCTAGATCGTACTAACATTATTGGTTAGTAAATACTTTTATATTAGAAGTTACAGTGAAAATATTGTGTGTTCGTTTTTCAATTCTTTGGGTTGTGTTTTAAAAATATCTAAATTAATGTTAAAACATCCAAATGACGGGCCCGCTTTTGCCGGTTAGAAATTTATGGTAGAAAGAAATCCCAATCACCTCAGTAGGAAGGAATATATTAACGGACCTTGTTTCTAGGACATTTTCCGCTAGGAAAAGATAAATGTTCTATAAAAGTATAAGTGGGAACAAAGATTATACCAGCCATAATAATTATATAGCCCACTAAAGAACTAGGTTTGCCAAGAGATACAGTAATTACTATGTGTTATCCATGTCCATCCTTGGCCGCGTTAGTAGGGTTTCACTATTTTGGCTGGTTAGCTAGTGTAGGTGAGCGCTGATGATGATCGTAAGGGGGCGCCCCTTAAACCTACTTTCAGGTCGCAAGTCCTGAACGCTAGCTACCTGTTTCCCACACTACAAATCAAATGGATTTAGCATTCGTATGGATTTTACTTTCAAATGTGGAAGTAGCATCAATTAGGGTTCCTTTGTGTAGGGATGACGGAAAATCATATAACTCATTAGTACTTGTGTCCCTTTAGTTCTAATATTCGCGTATTTGCTTTATTTAGGTGGTTTTGTACTGACTTTAGAAATGGTGAAAAATTCAAAGTGGACATTATATATGATCGTAGATTTAGCTATATTTATTTTATATTACCCTGACGTACCTACCTCTAAAACAACTGGGTTACTACTTATTTAACACAACGGGTTCGGGTCCTACCACTTTTGACGATCACGCTTGGCCAAATTAGTTAATTATCTACATCACTATTAAATATTTATTTAGATTTAATTTCTCTCATTCATTAAGTGAGTGGGGTTGAGGCTGCGAAGTTTCCTAAAACATTTTAATAATACATTTATATTTCTATAAAAAAGGCGGGGGGGCGTTACAATACCGCCAAGGAAGGTCGACAGTTAACGCAGCACGTGCAGTGTTTTTAAAATATTAGAAAATCTTGAAACAAAAAAACAAGTAGCTGCCATATTTTGTGACCTCTCACGCGCGTTTGACTCAGTAGACCATAAACTTTAAGCACTGAAATTGGAGATTATGGTGTTATGGAAAACTCCCTCTACTTTATAAAATCATTTTTGAGCAACAGATTTCAGACAGTTTCGATTGTTGGAGGAATACTAACTCAGACGAAAAATACTAGGCGAATGTGCGGTACCGCAAGGCTCAGCGGCAGGAAATTTTCAATTTCTGGGAATGGTAAACGATCTCATAAGCCTGTTTGAACCTGGTAGCTTTATAATGTTTGCAGACGACGGATGTGCAATAGTAACAGATGAAAATTTCAATGTTTTACGAACAAAACATTTTAAATGCCCTCACCTAAATGACAAATTGGTTCACAGCAAATGGTTTAAGTTTATTTCTTAAAAAACACACCTTTTACATTTTTCACTCAGAGGTAATTATTGTAAGCCACTTGATATTATATTTAACAGTGTCCAGATTCCACAAGTGTCAGTCGTAAAATTTTTGGGTTTCCATTTTGACAACTTAAAATGGGACACACACATAAACAAATTAAGTGGGCGTCTCAGTCAGGCTTGTTTTGCATTAGGCAGAATCTCCCCAACACTTAGTCCAAACAACATGCGCATGGCGTACTACGCATACGCCAATTTTCTAATAGCATACGGCATAGACTTGTGGGGCCAAGCGGCCGAAAGAAAAAGAATTTTCCTTATACAAATAAGAGTCGTAAGCGACTGAAGCGGACAACGGTGTCATTAAAGGCAGTAGGAGTAGATATATATAATAAAATCCAAAACAAAATAAAAGAGGCACCCTCATATGAAACATTTTGCGATAGGTTAAAAAAATACTGATTTTCAAGGCTTATTATGACAATAAAGGTTTTTAAATGATGATAATTTCGGTTAATATTGACATTTTGTATAAAAATTAATTATTCTATTTTATTTTATTTTTAAATTGTAAAAATTGTAATGTGATCTAAAAATGTAATGTATTGACTTGTGCATTAATTGTATTAAGATTTTTGACTTCGACTTTTACTTTGATAAGTTTAATCTACCTGTTCCATACATTCTGTTTCGAATACTATTTAAGATAAAAAAATTATTGAATTTAATCTTTTTTAGTGTTAACTGTCATATATTATTATTTCAATAGAGACAATAAAGTGCTTTACAGCTTAAATAGAATATATTCACTGGAGACAGGAAGTTTACAACTTATTGAAGAGCCATAGCGTAATAACTGTAGAAATGCAGAACCCTAAAGAACCTTTCAAGTAATCAATGAGCTCCCTGCCAAGGTTTTCTCCAAGGACTTCAGTATGGGGTTCTTCAAGAAAGAAGTTATTGGATTTTTGAAGGGTCGGCAACGCGCGAGTGATGCCCCTGGTGTTGCAAGCGTCCATAGGCCACGGTGACCGCTTACCATCAGGCGGACCGTGTGCTTGTTTGCCACCTTAGTGGTATAAAAAAAATGTTGGTGTTAAGAATAGGAGATATAAGTCATTAAAAGAAATATCTTAAAGTGCATGATTTACTTCTTTACTTCCAATTTATGGTTGTAAAAAAGATCATCTTATTGTATAAGAACAACTTATTAAGTCTTAAAATATATTTTTCGAGGACGCTTAATATAAAATAACTACATATTAAAAACATGATATTTATGTTTTACAAAATGTTTTTGGCATATTTTAAATATATAAGAACTATAAGTACGCAGCTAATATTATAAAATATGCTTCTTATGTTTCAGACAAAAAAAGAACCACCAATACAACTACAAAGTCACCTACAACAGCAGCGGCTATTGAAGCTAACAATGATTTAACATTGAAGAAAGTGTCTGAAATTAATCAGAATAACCTACCTTGGAAACCAGTAACCTATACACCACAGACTTCAAAAGCTTCATTTACTCCTAACTTAACGGAGATAAAATCTGAAAGGTTACCCGCTGAAAGTATTATATCATTTCAAAGTAGCATAGAGCCCGTAGTGACAACAGAAATAATGGAAATAAACTTAACGGCATCAAGTAGCCGTGCCCCTGAAAAATTAACCGAGAGTTCTTGGATACCAGTGACCGAAGAGATCCAAAAAATTAAAAATCAATCAAATGAAAAAATCAAATCTGAAAGGATTCCGCTGGTTGATGCTACACAGTCAACTGGTTTCGAATCAATTTCGAAATTGCCTCCAGGGATGACAACACCTCATGACGAAACTATTGTTAGTGATGTAGAAAATAATATGATTACTGAGGCAAACATTAATGTACCCACCACATCTGAATATGAGATTACAACAATAAATTTCTCTTACGTACCAACATTAAACGTAACTGAACGCGTCAAGACAGTAAAACCAGGAAATTTGTGGCATCCAGTTACTCCTACGAGAACTAAAATGCCAACGACAAATAAACCTTTCAAAACCATAATGCCACTTACTGAAATTCCTATAATAACTAAAATGCCCACAACTGAGGAAGTTCCTATCACAACTTACAGACCTAAATACGTTGCAAGTACTACCGAAATACTAGAAGAAACAACAATAATTCCAGAGACCACACCTCAAATTGAAGTATCCTCGCAATTATTAGAAACTACCTCTGATGATTTATTGGAAACTACAGAAATAATCGATCTACCTACTACCACTATCACTACCACAACTACTACTACTACTACTACTACTACTACTACTACTTTACCTCCTGTTGCTATCAATACTACTGCCACGACGGGGACCAGTAGCACGTCAACTAGTACTAGTATCGCTGCTAGTTATAGTAACAGTAGCGTGAGCAAAAAGAAATTTTCGACAACGATGGCTCCTAAACTGGAACTTATTCTCAATGAAACAACTACCGATATTGAAGAAGATACTACTAGAGTGGTGGTGGAAGTTATAACTGAGATCAATACAGAAAAAGAAAGATTTGAGATACTAACTACAATTGCACCTGCTGTTGTTGATACGACAAAAAAACCAACAAGTGAAATTTATTATAGTCAATCCGAAGAAAATAGTGGAAGTAATGAAGTAATTACACAGGACACTTCTAAGTTGACAACGAGCACTAAAGAACCAACAAGTAAATCGATAATGACAACAATGGAAAATAAACAAGAGACCACTCAGGAGACGATGATGGACACTACAGAAGTGTCTAAAGAATTGCCAACGCAAATGAATGCCAACATTTTTGATAACACGACTTATACAGAAAGTAGTTCGACTGTTGACGAAGAGACAACTGTTGATACAACGAAGGCTATTAATGAATTGACAGATCTGACTAGTTTAGCCGAAGACCTGACAACAGAATCCTCGTCTATAGTTTTACCTGAAGGAGCTAGCTCGGGGGCGGCAATCGCTATAGCTGTCAGTACGATCGGTGTCATCGCCCTAGTTCTGCTTGTTGGACTTTTGGTAAGTGAATTTATCTTATCAAAACTTAAAATACTAAAAGGCTTGTTGTTATCGATAGCTGATATTTTTTGATAAAAATTGACATACTCGTTATGTTGACAAACAACCCTAAGTATTAAATCCTGTTTAATTAATCACAGATGTTAAAAGAATTTACTGTCATATTATTTATTTGCTCGAGGTCTTTGCCTTCCTTTATTTTGTTTAGGTCGCGATAGGATTACACAAGCGTGCACCATGACGCGCATTATTTTAACATAATGATATAGAAACATATTATTTCCGAGGAACGACTTCACAAAGAAACGTTCAATAAACGAAACTCAATCCGACTAAATCAATCAGATTAAAGAAAATCATTGCGATTACATTACGAAAAAAAGGAATCCTCGGTTCATGGTTTTTTTTTTGCGTTTCCAGGAAAGAATACTGAATGATAACGTTAAAGGTTATTTTAGCCTGAGACTGCAAGAGAATTACGTTTTTTACGCATATCTATTCCCTTGTATCATCCAATCCAAACGGCTAAATGGATTTAATCATTAAGGTATTAATAATTTTTTTGACAGGCCAAAGGTCGTACCAAAGGGTAGGTGATATTAAAAAAGTTAACCTGATGGTCATACTTGCCCCGGGTGGCGAAGACTAGAGGTGGGTAGCAAGCCACCAGTTAGTTCAGTACGCTATAAAATTACGACATCAAATTTTCCTGAAGGGCGGCAAGGTAGCACTTTGCTCCGCTTTTTTAAATATGTAGATTCGGGGCTGTGGCCTTAAAACCTCATTATGTTTTTTTCAAATCCTACGATATGGGTAATAATTCCCAAAACTAATTATAATCAATTGATTTGATGTGTTACTCTACACAGTCCAGGTTGTCAATTCTTAATGGTATATTCAAATTACCTACCTCAGTTCTTTCAGGTCGATCAAGCTGTTAGATCAATTTATTTACTCGTTAATGTGAATATCTTTTCGTCAAGTTACTTTAGCGTTTATCATGGTTTTTGCTTCTCGAAGTTTGGGTATTGGATATCTTCATTTGAATTCGTTCCTAGCACAGTTTCTTCGCTAATTTCGTCTTCTCCTGGTACCTACGAGTATGAATGGCTCATTCGTTCAGCTGCTTTCAGTCGCCGTCGTGTGTTCGTACAACATATCCAAAGTAATGAGCATAATATCTATAGGTCAAGCTCACGATAAATTACGTTCACTACTTTGGAGACCGTTGTAGAGTTTAAATCGTAGCGATGTGGTTCTTTCCTGAAACGTTAAACATCTTTTTTTACACAAAGTTCAAGGTTTTGAAATCATGATTTTTATCAACAAGGTTTTAACAATGCTTCAAAGTGCATTTTTAAAAACTAAAAGGTATCAAGCCACTGGATACCCCCATCGGGCAAGTTTACCCTTCTAAAGAAATACATATACCTAGGTGTATTTACAAGTTGTCATGTCATTTATGATGTTTTTTAGATGTGTTGGCACTCGCCAATCAATAATCATCATATTTCTAAAATGAATGACACATATATTGCTTTGGTATTTAACTTGGAAACCCTTTAGTGTGGTGCCTAGAAAAAAACTACAGCCCATACAAAATAATATCTATGTTCAAGCTGGAATTCGAACCCGAAATCTTCGCTTTAATATTTAAAAGCAAATGCTTTAACAATGGTTAGTAAGTGTAATGACACCAATAGGTCTATTTTAAGACTTAGAGCATGTCACTATTGTATGAAGAAAAAAAAACTTGTGCTTACTTTATTAATAGTGAAATTATGTTCCTTACAAACTACTTCAAAATAGTAGCAATTGAAGTAAATAAACCTTTGATCAACTATAATACCACCAGTTGATCGGAGAAACTAAGTAAAACTATAGATTCAGGCTGCGCTTTGCTTTAGAACTCTATAGAAATATTTGCAGAAAGTGATACAAAAAAATTTGACTAAAATGGGTGTCTAAGTATTAATTTATTATTGATAAGTAGTTAAAAAATTGTTCAAAATGATGCCCACGGCTACTTTCTACCATTGCACCGCTCGCACATCGGCAGGGAATTAATTCTCACACTTTAGAACCGAAATGGTCGGGTACAGTGCGGTTTCAGAGAAACTTCCTCCCACGATCGCTTGGGTTGTGGAATGAGCTCCTTGCCAAGGTTTTCTCTAAGGACTACAGTATGGGGTTCAAGAAAGAAATTGCATTTTTGAAGGGTCGGCAACGTTAAACGATGCCCCTGGTGATGCAAGCGTCCATAGGTCACGGTGACCGCTGTGAGGCGGACCGCGTGCTTGTTTGCCACCTTAGTTGTATAAAAAAGAAAAAAAACTTTATTGTGGTCGGTATGCGAGCGACCAGGGGATGCACCATATGCACTTACCTGTCTTTGGTTGTCTGGTGTTGGTGGGGTTCGGATGTGTGGGGGTGTGACGCGCAGCATGTTTGTCGGTGTATGCATATTTGGATAGATTTTGTACGCAATATAACATCCGGGAGTTTCTTGTCACTTCTTCTCCCCATAGGCTAGTTTCCGAAGTGATGGTAGTTTAAATGATTTGCATTTGTTGCCAGGCTGTTGTGCGGTGGCTGGGTATGCGATGTATATCTGAATGTGTGTGTTCATATATGTATATATACGTATTTGTATGATGCGCCCGTTCACGTTCGGAGATCTGCCGACATCGGGCGGCCAATCAACTACTAATATTTAAATTCCGTCACAGAATTGAGGACTTTGACGCTTTACATGGTGTACCCTCCCTATTTAAATCTGCAAAACAATAGGCAATTGAAATATTTGTTTTTTTTTCTTAATTATTCACATTGCGTTATTTCACATTTTAAGTGTTTCAATACAAAATATGTATTTATTAGTTAACTATTGTATTATGTTTTATTTTTGGTTTTACAAAGAATAGACAACAATTTAATGCTGGCAATAAACTAGTTGGTATTGTAATTAGTTTTAAAGCAAATTCTTGTTATATTTTCTTGACGATTCATAAGTGTTCAAAGTGACCCATTTTAGTAAAGATTTTTAATACAGACATTCTTATTTATTTCAAAAAGTTAAATTACTGCACTAGGTGTTTAAATAAAAAAAAGAAGTTTTTGAAGGGTTTAAGTAAGTATATTATAAAGATTTGTTGATTCTAATAAAACCGTTTTTAAATTTTTCGTTCAATTTGTTTGAGAAGTAAAAAACGGCTAAAGCATTAAGTTGGGTTTCCGTAGAATAAGATTTTTTGCGGATATTATGTGAAAAATTGTAAATTTATTTTGTTTAAAAGTATTTAAGCTTTAGTAGCGTGATTATTTTCAAATCCGCTGTCAAAAACTGAGGGTTAATCTATGTAGGTATGAGTCTGATAAAAAAAGCTGGATATGAGGGCAGTTGGGTATTGAGGGAAATTGTTTACTTACCAAACTTTTACGTCTTCCTACGTTTCTTGATTACTAGAGTTTTCTGAAACATTAAAAAAAATCGGTAAATCTAACAACATTATTACAAAACAGAAAAGACATAATACTTGTATGTTTAATTGGTCAAAAAGTGTCAAAATAGCTATTTATGCAATTGTAACGAAATATAAGTTATCTTAAAACGAGCCCCGTTTCAACTAATATAAAATATAAATAATATAAGAAAATATAAATAAAAATTTCATGCAGTTGCATACAAGATTTTGAAAATCAGTTTATTCAGAAAAAAAAACATTTTGGTCAATTGCTTGCATAAGATTAAATAACGGGACCATAACGTATGGTTAAATTTTATCTGCACATTCTCCTAAATAAACCAATTAGACCTTTGATTATTAAAATAAGACATTCTCCGACTGTGCCATCTTTTGTCCGGCAAACGCATACGAGCCGTAGTTGACGGTAGTTGGTCGGAATAGCATGTATATTAATGCTGGCGTCCCGCAAAGTTTTGTGCTGTCTCCTACGTTATTTCTGCTGCATATGAATGACATGTTGGATATTAACAACATACATTGCTATAACACAGATCGTGCAATCATCCTACGTTCCGTTGTGGAGGTGAAGCGCGGGGAACTTGTAACTCAAATTGAGACCACTGTGTTGTCTGACAGGACGGGAAAACTTGGTCCGTCTCAACCCTACAAAGACATAAGTCTGCGAGTTCACCGCTAAGAAAACCCCATTTACTGTGGTTCCACAATTCCAGAACACTCCCCTCACTATCTCCAAGAGCATTGGGATCCTTGGAGTTGACATTTTCAGCGATGTGCAGCTCCGAGACCAATTGCAATACAAGGTGAAGCTGGCGTCCAAAGAACTTCTGGTGATTTTGACGGACGGTTCGGAAAATTACGAATGTTGCTCGTACACTAAATCCGTGATTCATGATTTTTTTATTATAAATTTAAAGACGCCGCAGAATAAATAAGTTCTGGATATATCCTCTGTTATGAAATAGATGTAGAATGGGAGCGTTTTGTGATTATTATAGAATAAATATAGCCACATTTGATTATATATTGTCTCACTTTAAACAAGAAATTACTTTTCTAGACAAACGTTTTATACATTGTATCCCTCCAGAAGTTTTTACCGCAATTGGGCGAGCGCATAAAAGAACGCGGTATTACGTTCTCTGTTCTATCCTATACAAATTTAAACACTTTCTTTTTACTAACTTGGCCGCAGCACCACCCATCGGATCCAAATTTTGCTATTTACTTTTTCGGTACTGATCCAACATATATTGTAAATATGAATAATTTAGCTTCGTAAGTTGTGAAATTGCCAACTTTAAAGTAATAGGTGGTAAAATTATAGACTACATAGGTTCAGAATAATAATTTTGTCAGTTTTTAGTCAGCAACTGAATAAAGTAAGCGACACATCAATAATTTAATGCGAGATTAATTTGTGTGTGTGATCACAGTGATTTGATAATCAGTGCTATTTTATTTGCTTCGATGCAACGTAAGGGAGTTAATGCCTTTTTTGCCAAATTGCTATACGAATATTGATAACTCAATTTAAAAACTTTTATTCTAATAAAAAAAATATAACCTACTATGTATGTCATATATTATGAGTTTATAATAATTATTATTATATTTTTGTAAAGGGTGTTTACTTATCTTTGTTGATGTTGTTGAAAATTTGGAAGAAGGCACAAAATCGACTTTGAAACTTGCAATTTGCTTTAATTAAAACTTGCTTGCTTAAATTAACTTAGAAGGGTTTTATATCTAATTATTAATTATTATTTCAACAGTTATTATCTGATGATACCTAATCAGCCTATTTCGGAGTTACCTACGTACACACCTCTGAGACGATAAAAATTCCTGAGCCGCAACCGGACCGCCCCGGTGCGGGACACCCGACACGGCACGGCGCGTTATCGGTTGCGGGAACTCGTACGACATCCGTTATGATGTCGGTCACAGCTCTAATGGTGCACACATTAATATCATATTAGTAGTAATGAGCAGTTACTATACTATACTGGTAGCAGAAAAATTAAGAGTATTGTGACTCCTCGAACATGTTGCACATTTTTAGCCATAATTATTAATAGTAATATTAATTAATAGTATACAACATATAGTCAACAAGTGTTTTTTGTTTCACTTTTTTCTCGGAAATATGAATGAGGTGTCATTCGATTTAGAATCGCGTCGAGACGATTTTTTAAGAAAGTTAAGTTCCGCTCAAAAAGATTGCAAACATTATAAACAATTTACTGAAAAACAAGGAGCTGTCTGGTTTCTTGCAAATATCTCAAAAAAAATTAAGCCGGATTTTTTGTTGGCGGATTATTGATCTATCCGGTAACTGCCTGAATTTTTTTAATGCTCAATTTTCATATTTAATATGTTTAAATTTTTTATTGTTGAAGTGCCCGAAGTGGTTGGTGCTTGCGCAAGCCAAAAATACCCGTAATTAGCTGTCTGGGAAAATTATAAATATTGGTCCTACAGTGCCGGGTGGGTGGTGGTCCGGCGGGTGCTTGACTACCACTTTCCACAGACTATATAATACTACTACCCTTACTGTAATGTTTGTAGACAAAGGGAATGGCAGCTTTAACACTAATAGTCACAATTTTTTTCTAAAAGAAGTAGGTACATAAGTTTTTTTACAACTTTTAAACCCTAGTCAAAAATAATTAAATTTTTAGTAAAAAAAATATTTTTGTAGTCTTTTTTGAGGGTTTCGTACCCAAAGAGTAATTAGCGGAACCCTATTACTAAGACTTCGCTGTCCGTCCATCCGTCCGTTCGTCCGTCCGTCCGTCTGTCACCAGGCTGTATCTCATGAACCGTGATAGTTAGGCAGTTGAAATTTTCACAGAAGATGTATTTCTGTTGCCGCTATAACATAAATACTTATTTAAATGTTAAAATAAATATTAAGGGGCTGCCATGCAACAAACGTGATTTTTTTGCTCGTTTTTGCTGGATATTAAAATATTTACAGAATTAGCTCTTTACTCATTTTTAAAATAAATAATTAAATTAAAATAAAAATTTAAGAGGGGCTCCTATCCAACAACCGTGATTTTTTTGCCGTTTTTATAGATAATGGTACGGAACCCTTCGTGCGCGAGTCCGACTCGTATACTTGGCCGATTTTAAGATCAATATTTAAAAAAGTATAAATGACACGAAATGGTCAACACTATTATAAACAAAATTTAGGAGTTAGAAAAAAATACACAAAAAAAAATATTTTTTTAATTAAAAAATAAATTTAAGAAATTAGGGGGGTTACCTTAACACTTAGACCATAGTAGACTTCTGGTTCTGTCATCTGTCCTATGGACTGCGCTATAAGCTAACATAAAATTGGTCACATTTTAGAAAGAGAGAAAGTTAACCTGTGGTATCTTTTCTCATCACACGTTCAATTCGTCTCTGTCACACTATTGCGACCATTTTTTTTCACAGCTGGCTAGGAAATGCACTGTTCAGTTCTCTATGTCTACGATCTAGATTGAAAGAGTTAAAAAGCCATGACCTAATTTAATTGCAAACCCGTGTAGTGGTTCACTTTAGATAAGTACATTTTTGTAAACTTTGGTCAGAACCGAGGCAAAGACTGCAGAATAAAATAGTTTATACGAACCGATGAACATAAGGGTTTCCGTTTTGTTATTTTGCTACGAAACCCTAAAAACTAAACTTATCTCATCCGACACGCATGATATCTCCCGTGTTTTCCCGTGTATGCAACAAACTCATATACGAGTTAGTCTGCAAGAATTTATTTTTGGTTCGTTTCAGGGTTGAAATTTTTTAGCTATGATATTTAAACGACCGGCCGGTTATTTAACTGAAGTGGAGCTTTTTGTAAATGACGTATCTAGTAGTATCCACGGTAGTCCAGTATATTTTTACTTCAAAGTTTATGAACTATTCAATTATTGTTTTATAGTTGAAACCATATATTTTTGAGTACCGTACCCAGAGGGTGCCAAGTGCCAACGCGGCTCTATTACTAAGCTTACGTTGTCCGTTTGTCTGTCACATCTTTTGTATTATAAGATATATGGCTGAAAATTTTAAAAAATATGTGGCATTGTAATCAATTTCATGACAAAAAAATGCAGCCAAGTGCGCGTCGTCATACACGCACTTAGTTAGGGTTCCGCAGAATGATGATCTGACTGTAGCGACGGCCCTTAAGGGTGTTAAAAATTTTAAAGTTCTATTATGTTTTTGTGAGAAAACAGTATCTACAAAAGTTAAAAAAGCAAATATATAAGTTTTGAAAAAAACTGTTGATTCATCTTGGAGAAAAGGATAATTTAAAAGTTCAAATGAATTTTAGAAAGAATCAACCCTTAAAAGGTTTTTTTTTGTGCGGTTATTTACATAAATCACAATTACAATAATTAATTTTAAAATCAATACAAAGGCGATGAATAATTAAGGTGTCACATACGGACGTACAAACTAACGTGACGAAAATTAATAATTAAAAGGGGTTCCCGGTTAGGGTGTTTTTTCCCCTTGCTCCCCCTTTTTGACATTAACCGGTCACCGTACGTAGCCAATGGACGTTTGCAACGCCATCCTGGGGGCATTACTCGAGAATTAGCAACCTCTTAAAAGTCTTAGGGGCCATTCAAGTATTACGTAAGCAGATTTATTACAATTATTTACCCCCCTCTCCCCCTTGTCAGCAAAAGTAAGCAAAGCTCTTACAATGCTTACGTAAAAAATTTTAAATGCATTCTTCTTTTAATGTATTCTGTTTTTTCTTATTTTAATGTATTCTCTGTTTTCCGTTTTACATAATAATCATTTAAACAAACTTTATCGACCCGAATCCATGATTCTAAGTTTTTGATGATATTGGATATTTGCTGCTCAATGTTGTGTGTCTGCTGGATCAACGGTATAATACAGGAAAGGAGGTAATTTTTTTTGGAAAATTGAGCAGTAATTTTAGTCAAATCAGATCTACTTGAAATTTTTTGAAAATTGGTCAAGAAAGGTGTCAAGTTGAGAAGTAAACAAGTTTGGTTAGGAAGATTTGGCCCAAAACGCTGTAAAAATTTGCCAAACTATTTTTTTGGCCAAAAATAGAAAAATATTTAATATCTCGGGAAATATTAAATGAATCTTCATAAATAATGGGTACCGGGGGGTTTTTGATCACTGATTACGATTTTAATGTCAGAAATTTCTGAAACACCCTTAAAACAGTAACAACTACCCTTTTTTAGGGTTCTTTTTGAAATATTCTGGAAGTAAAGCTGAGATTATCAAATAAATGCCATTTTGTCAGAATAATTAAGATAAAAATGCTTGTTTTGATTATGCACCATAATTGGGATATGAGGGCTAATAATAGGGGGTTTAAACTACCCCCAAAATAATAATAATAAAAAAAAACATGAGCTCAGATTATTTTTTGTTCTTTAATCAATTTTTTTTTTTTTAAATTATCGTATTTTGACTATTATGAAATTTCCCCTCCCCCGGGGGAGGAAAATACCCCTAAATTTAAGAAAACGAAATAAGTTATTTAATTTTTTTGTTGGAACTTTGCATTTTACAACCAAAAAACTAATAATATTTGTCATAAAAAGAAAAATTTAAAAAAAATGCAAAAAACGTAATTAAAATTTGTTTTTTAAACGTTCAATGGAAGCATAAAAATAGCGATTTCTTATTCTGAATTTTTGGCCTTCACTTATTTTTTGCTAATAATAACGAGATCTACAATGAACTATTTTAAAGCTAAGTTTATCACCGAAATGTCAGGTGATGCCAAATTTCAATTGGATTAACCATTTTTTTTTAATTTCACCTGCAATAAAACATTGACCGTTAAATATGCTATGTTAAACGGCCAAATCCCCTTACAAATGAAAAATTCAAGTAAAGATAACTCGGAATAAGGGCTACAAAATTTGGCCGTTGAAAATAAATAAATTTCACGCTACTGGCCAAAAACTAAAGATTTCACCCAATTTTATCAGTCCAAAACATAAAAAATTATTATTTGATAGGGCTAAAAATGATTGGAGATATTTGGGAACATGTGTTCTGACTTTTCGTTAAAGAATTTTTATTTCAAGCACCTCAGTCCAGATGGCGCAAAAAAATTGGCCTGAAAAAAATTAAAAAAAAAACGTTAATTTTGCGCATTACTTTTTTCTGCTTATTTTAAACGGTTCTGGTTGGTCTCAAAATTCCCAATTTCGTCTTCTTGCAAAATAATAGTTATAATTTTTTTTGTGGAAGTAATATTTTTCCAGATATTTACGCCAGAACGATCTAGTCTCTTCATTTTTCGTTTAACAACCATTTTTGCTATTTCATATCTCTTTTAATATTCATCGTACAAAAATAAAAAAAATCGTTTTATTTGTCAACTAAAATACTTCATATTAGTAATATATAATTTTTTTTGTAATACTACCAGATTTTCGGTAAAATTAAGAAAACTTTAAAAAATTTAATTTTTTGACAAAAATCTCAATTTTCCTTGCGCTTTTACTCGGAAGGGGTTAATTATGATAAAAACGATAACTTATCGATTAGGTTACATTTTCAACCATTAAATGCTGACGTAATCACCATCTACCCCCTCTCCCCCATGTCATCAAAAATAAGCAAAGCAAGGACGCCCCCGCCCCCCTATAGTGCTTATGTAATACTTGAACGGCCCCTTATCACTAATTTCTAGAATTACCCTACATAATAAGAGTGAACCCCCACTGGTACTTATATGTATTTCCAAGTAAATAATAACTGTCTCGCATTTTTTAAATTCAATTCCAAGGTTTTTTCCCCTCGCGCCTCTTTTTAGTTATGGCCCGGTGACCGCTTAATATCAGGCGGACCGTCTGCTTTTTGCCACTTTAATGGTAAAATATCGGGTCGCCTAAGACATCGGGTAACATACACACCATAAGCTCCTAATAATAATAATAATAATTCTTAATTGTAAAAAAAATTGAAGCGTATTACACACACAGATAGAAGATGGAATACAAAATACAGGTTAAAATAGAAGGTATGAACTTATGTCTATAAATTTATATGCTAGCGTAACTAACATTTGATAAACCCTGGTTCCCAATAAAGGTAAAATCCTGTGTTTCAGGAACCAGTGTCTTCCCTGATTGAGCAAGCTTGTTAACAATGTAGGTAACCAATATCACACAGACTTCATTCAATACTTCAAAACAATAATGCATTTAAACGACGACGTGATTTTCTGATGATTCATACATAATAGTATTTACTTAACACTCCATATCTTGCAAAATACTGAACCGATTTTGATGAAACTTGTACAGTTATTAAAATAAACATTAATTTTTTTTTAGTTTCTGAGAAATACGCGGATACATACATATATAAACCTATAAAAAATTGGCACATCTGTTTAGAAGCCAACATAGACTAACATATATGAATATTGTACGATTCGAACAGTATTACTTACACAATAAGGGTAGAATTATTGATAATCATATTTTTAAGTAAAACTAATGACATGCTAAACGTTTAGCACGCGCACAGGCACAAATGCTATTTGACTTTAGGTTTTTGGTTCATCAAGTTATCTGTAAAAGTTATTAAAAAAAACTTACCAAACTTAGCAACTGTAAAATCCATTCTTATATTATAAATGCGAAAGTAACTCTGTCTGTCTCTTATCTTTTCACGCTTAAACCGCTGAACCGATTGAGGTGAAATTTGGAATGGATATATTTTGAAACCTAGCAAAGGACATAGGCTAATTTATAACGTCAACGTTTTTTTTTTTTCTATATTTGAGGACTTGCCAATGAAATCCTAAACCGATCACCGTATTTAGGGCGGGTGGAACCACAGGCAAAAGCTAGTAATAATATAAACAAACACTCACCGAAATCACGAAGCCAAATCTTCAATCGACAATCACTCACAAGTTAAGTAAATTGACGAATAAAACCGCCTGTGCTCCCATTAAAAAAAATGAAATTGTTAATTGAAATAAAAAAAAAAATCTAGTTATGTTTATTTTACTTTCATTTTACAAAACTTTTAAATTTTTTTTAATTAAAATAAAGCAACTTGACAATAAAAGTTTTTGAAATTAATTTGTATTATTTTATATTCTTTTATAAATTTTATTTTTATTTTGTTTCCCAAATGTACATATAATTATTTTTAAGATTATAAAAAATAGGCTAAATCGTGTTTAGGGAGTCACAAGCGGTAGTCTGGGGCAGAACCAGAGGTGGGTACGTCACGGGCTCGTCTGAGGGCAGCGGGCCGACCATGGGCACTCGCGACCTGCAGGGTTTGCACTCGTACGCACGGTACGGCACACAGAAAGTTTTGTCGCAGATACTGCTATGCTAAGGTTAAGGTACCTCCTAGGATACGTACCTACAGGTACATGGGGACACAGGCTACGTACCTACAGGTACACAGGCTACGCAGGCAATTGCTGATGACCAGAGTTTGTTAAAGTCGTTCAATAATAATTATTTATGCATTTGTAAAGAACAATAGTTAATTAAAAATAAAAGTGACTCTCTAGAGTTCCTTTCGACGAGGTCTATAATTCTTTTTGTAATTAATTTTCATTCCGAAACGGTAGAAGTTTGTAGTTTATTGTTTCGAATTAAATTTGGTTACCGGCACAGACATGTCTGTGGTTATCCGCGTAGGATTCCTACGGCAATTCCTTAATTATGGCTAGGAAGTTTGCTATATTTTGTAGCTATAGGAATTTGGTTATGCCTAACATAGGTTAGGCTATGTTATAATAATTTAGGGTATAAGCTATCTCCATTCGAAATCTTAGCCTAATCGGTTCAGTTGTTGTGGCGTAAAGGAGTGACTTCTGCATTTATGACATTTATGGAAACTAGTACTCTATGTAACGTGTCTCGGGCAAAAAATAAATAATTTGAATAATCCATCGTTCCGTTGCTAAATCATTTTGCATTCGTGCGAAAAATCGAGTCAAACCATTGCTCTTTTGCAACGTGAAGAAATAGAGTCCTATCCATCTTTATCCTTTTAGCTATATGAAAAATCTAGGCAATTAGATGCTTCGTTACGGCGCTAAGGAATCAAATATTCTAGATATGCGTGAAAAATGCGAAAAATAGTTTGTGGAAAATCTCGATATCGATGTGCGATAGAGAATAGCATATGTCACATTGATGCCAATGAACTATTTTTCTGCAAAAAGATGTTGTTGATTTGATACCCAACAAACGTAAAAACACACTTTTGTATTTGTAATATTAATATGGATTTTTAACAAATTAACTATTTGATTACTCTTTTAATTGGTGAATGATACCAAAAACTTTAAATTCCATTCAAACTGGTCTTTATAATAGTGTGTACCTCGGTTAAGTGGAGTAGCTAGGTGTGTATAAAAAACCAATGTCCAAATTGTTATTTAATTAACGGATACACTTAAAGATTCTGTACGAATAACTAGTATAATTTCGTACAAAAATTAGTAGGCGCAATATGTGCTTCAATTTTTTAAATTCCTCTCGTACTTTCTTAGTGCCGTACCGAGGTTCACCTAGTTCCTTCCACTAAGCTGTAAGTGTCGCCACTCGCCGGTATCACGACGCAAAGGATGTTTTTACAACGCGAATTATAAACAAAGCTCGCTCGATGACGGACCTTAGTGCGTGTCTCCATTAATCCCGACGAGGGTGACGTCACGAAGTCACGACACGACGACATCACAGTCCGATTCACGACTTTAGCAATAAGGCTGCTAACCATCTTGTCACTCCAATCCTATACTTTAATTCTTCTATACTTTTTAATTCTAATATTCATGATTTTTTATGTCAGAGTAAATTATGTATTTGAAACTGTTTACTCTCAATCTTTAGATAAGACAGTGAAGTGAAATTAGCGCAAAATACGTCAAACAAATACTCTGGAAGGTTTCTTTATTTTTGAAATTTATTCATGGCTTTTAATTAAATTATAGATGTTTTTTAAATATTTGACCATTGTTTAAATTTTTTTTGATCTTCTGATTTTGGGGGTTTATTTTCAGTAGGTACTAGCGAAAAGAATCGCAGTAAATACTTGCTCATAACACTTAAAGTACCGGAAAACGAGGGACCTTCGCTCTAATTTTCAAAAAGCCAAGTATAGATAAAATTATAAAAATGAAAATTCGTGAATCACTACTTCACTATGTTTAGCCAAAAAAGAACAATATGGCTAGCTTTGGCTAAGTTCAATATACCAGGGTTGCAAGAATAACTACGATACTGCCAGGTGAAATTAAAATATAACATAAAATTTGTTTTGGTGCAAATGTTTCCTCGCAAGGAGCAAAGTTCCCTCATTTTACGGTAACGTATATTTTACTTTTAAAATAAGTCAAACAGAATCTACAGTGGGAACGCGCTCTGACTAGGGCAACTCGTAAATTAAGGTCTCGAATGTAAATTACAAACAACCCTTGAAACTTGCTCCACTTATTCTCACGCGTTCTCGTTATCAGCTCAAGTGCCAATCTCTTAAGAGTGGAGAGTTCTCAATGCTCCATGGTCCGTGGCTCCGTGCTCCATCCACACCGTTGACAGACTTGGTTTTTGACAGATTAGATTAGGCAAATAGTTAAATGCTGTTTGAGAATATATATAGGTATGACGTATAGGTCTGGTATAGTACTCACGCAACGTGTATAGTAGTAGCATGTATGGCCATGGCTACGGACTAGGGACTACCCATCCATGTATCTAACTGATGAATAAAACTATTAAAACTATAATAAAAAAGTCATAGGTTTTTTCAACGTTATCGTAACCATAAAATGGCTAACTCTGGGCCTCTGATTTATTTAGTAAAATCAAATGTATATTATGTGTCAACATCACTTATATTACGTAAACCGTCAACAAAGTAATGTAACTCAGTGTTGTACACACTTTATTTTTTAAATATAAGTATTCCATGTCGATGTCACATGGCACGGTGCGTAGCATTTTGTAATTTTGTTTTTAGGTATAAATAGAATATCATTGTATAATACTATTATAAACATAGGTCATACATTATAAAGATATCCATACTTATAGTATAAATGCAAAAGTAACTCCGTCTGTTTGACTGTCTGATACCTCTTCACGCTTAAACCCCTGTACCGATTTAGATGAACTTCGGCATGGAGTTAGTTTGAGTCTAGGGGAAGGACATAGGCTACTTGAAAACTAAGTGTTAGAAGGTTCTTTTCTCTATAACTGAGGAGTTGCTGTTGCAATCCTACACCGAAAACCGAATTTAGGGCGGGTGAAACCGCGGGCAAACGCTCTTAATTTAAATCTTCAAAACTACATACTCATTAAATTCATCATTGTTGGCACCACTCACCAGGGGCTGCAATTTAGTAAACGCTTTCCTATCTCCCGCACCATGTTGTGTGTTACGGAGTTATTATTTATAAGTAGGTTCTAACATATCGCATTTTTAAAAGCACGTGGCCTTTTGAAAATAACTAATCTTTATCATATATGCTATTTAATATCTAGATAGGGTTGCCATAATTATTGAGAACTGATACGGGACGTTTAAGATAATATACGGTAGTTTTCCAAAAGCGGTGAAACATGCAATCTTAATTTTCAATCTAAAGGCCAAACACTTTATTTTGCTTTCAGTTTAAAAACGACTGATTTAAATACAAAACTTCCAAGGATTAGGTAAAGGTTTACCTATTAAGAGAGTTATAAATTAGCTTTCAGAGTCGTTACTTTTGTGTCGCCTATCTAAGTTTCTGTCATGACTTCTACAATTATAAAAAAAATCTATTGATGAAGCTTTATAATATCTGCTTCCTACGAAAATAATTTTGAAAAAAAAAATGTTTAAGAGGACTACTAGAGAGAAAACTATAATACTATAAATCATTAAACTATGTCCAATACGTAATGTTGGAGATGTATTTGTTATATGTTATAGAAGAAGTACTTCAGTAATTTATACTATAACTAGCTTTTGCCCGTGGGCTCACCTGCCCTAAATTCGGCTATTGGTGTAGGAATTCGACAACTTCTCAATTAAAGAAAAATGACTGACTTACACTCGATGTTTTCAAGTAGCCTTTCCCGAGAATCACACTATTATCATGTAACAGTTCATCTTAATCGGTATAGCGGTTTAAAGTATAGCAGTCATCTCAGACGCGACTCGAGATAGCAACACATTTACTAGACAAAAAGATACGCATCCTAACGTCGCACGATGCATCTTGGTGTACTTCGACACGTAACCTCTCACTTTTGTGCTCTTACTATAATTTGTATATTTTTGTCTAGTAAACAAGGTCCATAATGCCGCGTCGCGTCGCGTCTCGGTCTGAGCTGACCCTAAGTAAAACTTCGTTTGTATGAAGCACGGCGCGAGACGCCCCGAGTTGTACTCTCTGAACAGATTTATAATCAAGGTTGCTTGCTCGTGACATAACCACGTAAGTCAAAATGTGTAATATCTCAGGCCAACCAATTTTGGGATGAGTGTCGTAAAGGTGTATTACATTATATTGCTGCATTTACTGTAACTGTTTTATTAAGTATGATTTAGATTCTACCTACATTCACGCTCTTACCCAAGGAACGCTTTGAGCGCAAATTTTAACTAATCTCTTCTCCGAATCTAAATGTTTATAACATAAATATCCTGTTGATATATGAGTCTGTGGCCACCTTCAATAATCATCTACCTACTTACAATGTAGGTCACAATGAATGAACGCATAGCTTTATGTGTGTCAGCAAATGTATGAGGTGTGTCAGCTTCGTCTACCGTTCAATAGGTACTTATAGCAGTGGTGAGTCAACAATATAGTCCAGTCGGCAAAGTTCAAAATACATCAAAATCTTAGAAATACCTGGAACAGCAACTTTTGTTTATGAACTGTTAATGGAGGTACCGTACATCATAAGGACATCATGATTTTAAGGGGTGCTACGTCCTAAACCCCCAACCCCCTTCACCCGCAACCAATTATTTGGCGGAAACCCCTTGTTTCAGCAATAACTCTTTAATGTTAAAATTACGGATCATTTCTATTATAATAAGAATGCTTAGAAATAAGAACTTAAAAAATACGTTATTTGTAGTATAGTTAGAAGTTTAAAGTATAAGTTAGAATATTGTATACTCCATAGTTCAGGAGAAAATCGCTGCCAAAGAAGTTGTTAGATTTCTATTTTATTCGTATATTGCCTACGCTAACATTAGAAAATTTCCGGAACACCAGTAAATTCAAGTACAGCAAAGCCTCAAAGGTTTAAATTCGATAATTAATTATTTGAAATTTGTCGTAGGTTTTACAGGTAGGGCTTAAGCTGACATTCTACGTAAGCGGTATGTGTAACGTGTCAATACAGATTTAAACAATGCAGATGTGTTACAATCATTATGGAGAGAGCCCCCCCCCCCCCCTCGATTACCTCTTTGGTGAAAAAAAGCCTTATTTCGCTACTAAAAAATTAAAACTATCAAAAATATTTCTACTACAAAAAGAAAGCCTAATTAACATCCTAAAAAAATATTTGTATTTTTTTGTATAAGTATTATTTAGTTAACGAGATTTTTTTTTTAGATAGGCTGTGGACAAAAATTAAATTTACAAAAACTAAACAAGCTAGGATAAAACAAATGCATTTCAAAGAAGATAAAATGTACTTTTATTTAACATAATTTTTGATGGAAAAGAGACGTTTCATATCCGGCTTGCACTTTGTACACCTATTAGAAAACCGAAGAAAAATCGAGGTTATAAAAAAAAATTTAAAATTGCGATTATTGTATTTTTTTTGTGTACATACAATATTTTATTAAATCACATGAAAAAACAGGCAACTTTATTTTAAAGTTAGGTTTTTGCAAAATATGCATATTTAAATGCTTTTATACTAGAAAACCACTCCAAAATACGGAAAATTAATGATTAAAAGTCACAAACACACAAAAAAGAGTTAAGTGTAACTTATGAATAAAGATAGTATATTTATTAATTTCATTATCCCTGCTAGGAGAAAACACACTTTCTAAAAGTATCATCATAAATACGAATTTGAGTAAACAATTACAAAGGCGAAATACAATTCACGCGGTTCTTACTTTTTCAAACTTTTTTTTTTATTTGGTCCGCGCGCGGCCAGTTTTATAATACAGCTAGTTACTTGTGCACAAAATGTTCTTGATCGATCTCTTTGGTGATTGGAACATTAATAACAATGCCCACATTCCAAATTGAAATCACTTTCCGTCCCTAGGGATTAAAGTGCAACTTCCCAAATCCCTGTTTACGAGGAACCAACTAACTCGTTTTGTGCAGATGTGATAAAAAATAATATTTAAGACGCTTGAAATAATGTAAATGGAAACAATTTTTTATCTCTCATACTTTGAAAGTAAACCGTAAAATTCAGTCACATGGGGCAAAGCCAGTCACCAATACATTAAAACTAGGTATATTTATTCTTAACTTGGTTGTAGTTTTTTTGTTTGTGATGCTATTTAAGATACCTAGTTACACCAGACGTGTGGTTTAATACTACCGGAAAACCGTGTTTAAATTAATTTAGGTAAATCATGACAAATTAAATATATTTTATGTATAATTGTAAGTTTTTCATCAACTATAACATAAATTATAAGTGCAAATTCTAAGGAAGCGAATTAAATTGTATACCTAATAAAATGAGTTCATCAAGCAATTCTTAAATGAATTTAACGCCTGATTTAATTAGAGAAGAGGTTAAAGCTGTTATGAAAATCCTTTTTCATTTCGGTTAATAGGCCCATTTTAGACTCGAACTATTACTAAAATATCTCGTCAGAAATGGATGCCTTTCATTCCCTTAGTAAGCATTCCACTATTATTTTTAATAACATTCACTAAGTAGGTACCTCTTAGCTAAAATTTAGTATATTAATAGCTTTTGTTAAAGACAGTTATTTTTAATGAACCTGTAAATATCGCAAAATTGGAAATAAATTGAAGACATTCACAGTATTTCTTAAATTCTTTTGAATATAAAGTTTCATATAATATTATGTCAAGAAAAAGACATTTAATTTTCTTTGATATAGGTACAATTTTTTTTTCCTCTTGCTTAGTTTTTAAGCAATTATTTTTTTTCGACAGCCGCGCATAAACTAGTTTTGAATATTTGAACGTATGCGGGATTCGCATGAAAAAACTAGAAGTTTTATCACTTATAGTTTTACTAGTGCCGACTGCAACCTACACCTACTCCTAAGGTCCTTTAAATTTTACTTCAATTCTTCTGCATGAATTACATAAATTGTAGGGATCATTGTGTCCGAAATAAAGGCTTATTATTATTATTTGTAGCTTCCTCAAAAGCGATTATATCGTTAAGTATGCATGTAATATACAAAAAATAAGAAAATGAAGTATTGAGCTTTCTTATTGGATCTAGTTATATTTTTGATAGCTTTAACCATTAAAAAGTTTTTCGCGGAATAAGTCTTTTTTTCCAAACCAAAGAAGTGGACAAAACTGATTTTGTGGTTTTATGATGTCCCTCAATACGTCATCAGAAAGAGCATGTGGTTTTTTTTAGAATCTCTTATGTGAGGTTGGCAAGGCAAGTGCGATGGGATGGGACAACTAGGGCACTTGGGGAATACCCCGTTATAAATTGATTGAAGTCATATCGTGTTGCCATAAATACATTTTAAATTAATTTGAATAAGCTTAAAAACATTCCGTGCCAATAATTTTGTTTTAAATTTGCTATGAATAATAAGTATGGTATAATTTAACGACCATATCGATAAAGCGCTAGATTTTACTCCAGGAGTCAAGAAAATAATGGGAGTTGAATACCTAAAAATTCCGCTAGATCTAACGCTGAAAGCGCTAAAATGGCGTACCCCGTCAGAGGCGCGTTCATAAATCCTACTTGGGCTAACGCGGGTACAACTGACATTAGGATAGTAAATACTTATAATAATACTCTACATATACATAGAAAGAGAGACTATGAAATTCCACACCGGGTAGAGTTAGCTTCTGAACGCAGGCGTGAAGATTTTTTCAAGTTGAAAGATGAAACAAGTACCTGGTGAAATAAGCAATAATGAACGCATTGTCATTTCATCATATTCGTGATTATCGTTCATCCCTCTCACGAGATATTTTGACTAATGAGGTGTCGTTACCTTGGTCTTAGTGGTCCGAGTGTCATAGGCTACGTGACGACGTATTAAATCCAATATGTCGGATATGACATTGCTTAATACTTTAAGCAATAAAAAAATATCCACAAATCTAATTTATCAATTTTGGTATCATATTAAGGTTTTCATTCATAAATTCTGAAAATGTACAATTTGTATCGCAGTCCATGTATGTTTTTTAGCATGTTTATGTTCCCATGTAGCTCAGGTAGGTACAAATCATATTTTGAGAAATAAGATGTCGTTAGCCACTGACAGTGTCACAGAATATTGTGATGCGAAGAAGGGTAGAACTGACAGCAGGGTAGCAAATACTTTTCTCTACCTAGATACAGAAAGAGACGACATAAAACTCTCATCGGATAGTTACTTAAATTGTTGAACGTAAGCATGGGGAAATTACTGTTGTGTTTCTCTCGTTCTGTTATTGGTTTGTACACAATTAAATAAGTGAGAATAGGCATATTGTAATTTCTTCAAAGTCGTGGACATTAATAATAAATTTTAACCGAATGTGAAGGGTTATGAGTTTAGCAGTCTATGTAAGTACCTACTATGTATGTTAGCATGTTCATATGTTTTCGTCCAGCTCCTCAGTTAATCATATTTTGACAAATAAGATCTCATTAGCATTGTCTTAGTGGACTTAGCAGTTAGTGTCAAATAATTATAATTATTATTGTGTCTCATGTGTGGTGATGAAAAAGTATGGTTATGCTAAAATCGAGTTTTGCCCTATATCTGTCATGTGGTGTGTGGCAGTTGGTGGTGCGACGTCGTGGGCGGCGCGGGGTGTACGCGCAGCGCTGTACGCCGGTGTCGCTCGACGCATACAGCCTCGACAGCGTCAGCGTCGGAGCGCGCACGCGCAAGGCGCCGCCCGGCCTGCGCGCCAGCAAGCGGAGCTACGGGAACCCCGCCTACGACGACGAGGTAGGCCACAGCCTTCTATATTATAGTAGGCTATACTTTACACTATAAGCGATGATCGTGTTGGGACGGGGTAAGAGTATAGATCACTAGCGCCGTCGCCTTCTTTATCACTTCTGTGGCCGTCGCACACATCGTAGAAGGCGATTCATTCAAGATTGTTGGATAGTACTAAAAAAACAAATCACATAGTTGAGTCCATTTCAGCTGCATGAGATACACTGTACTAGCCACAGTGTTGGAGCGATGCTGGACTAAAATGAACTGTAAAACAAAGATAATCCTATGCGGGTCCGTATCTAGCCGATGACAAGTCTACTTAGCGTAAATCCTTTGAAAACATAATGAATGTAGTATATATTTGAGCAGCTTATCATTAAGTAGTAAAAATCAATCTGTATCATTTCAGGTGACTTCACACCCGATGCAGTACGCAGCTTTGGCAAACTTTGCACTGGATGTCGACTCCATGATAGCAGAGTACTCTGAGATTCCTTCAGTGTCAGTACGGCCCGAGGATGTGCCCCCGGGATGCGAGGACAAGAACCGGTACTCCAACGTGCTGCCGTTGCCTGAGACTAGGGTTCCGTTATCCAGAATAGGCAATGATCCCACCACGGAGTACATTAACGCAAATTATATTACGGTAAGTTAACCAGACTTATAACTTGACAAACTGAAGAGCCTCTTTCAGAATATTCATGGAATTTATTGCCTAAAAAACGATAAATGAAAAGTTTTGGCTATAAAAGTGATGAGTGATGACATTTTTTGTGTAGTTATAGTATTGAGGTGGAAATTATCTTGCAGAGTAGAATCCGTAAGTACATGATTTATTTTCCTAATTTCCACCACAGGTTTCTTTTCTAGAATACTAAACCTAAAAATACTTTGTCAAGATTTGTAGATATAGGTAAAGACATAGGTGAGGACAGTTCCGGTAAGAAAACGAGCATTTAAGAAGAACTAGTATACTGTCGTAAAGAAACTACTCGTGAACTCTTTTAAAAAAGATGCATGATTGTCTTGATATCAAGAAAACTGTTTGCATTCCAGGGTCCCGGTAACATCAGGAACTACTACATTGCGTGCCAGGCGCCGCTGTCCAACACCGTAGTTGACTTCTGGCGCATGATCTGGGAGCAGAACTCACGAGTCATCGTCATGCTTACCGAATACATGGAGAACGGAGTGGTGAGTCTTTATGTTGGTACACAAACCAGAAAACTACTGACAACTTCTACTTGTTCTGTTCTTACTGGTTGACAGACAGTCAAAATATCAACCTCAAAATTGACGGAAAAGTCAGTATATCTGCAGATCAAAAATAATACACGGCAGTAATTTTTTTGTCTACGTACAAGACAAGCCGACCGAGTTTGTAACGCCTACAATCCTACAATAAACATAACTCGACCTGCTCTTAACGGATTTTTTGACTCATGACAAATGTCTGCAATCGCCTCTTGCTTTCTTTTTAATAAAATCTAATATGTTATATTATAAGCCCTTAATTCTTTTAGGAAAAATGCCATGAATACCTGCCGCCATCTGAAATATCAGATAACAAACGGACATTCGCAGAGTATCAAATTATCCTGAAGAGGCGAGAGCAGAAAGAGAAGTATGCTGTCTCCACGATCCAGTTAATAAACCTCAACACTCGGACTTGGAGAGAAGTCACGCATCTCTGGTACTTCTGGCCGGCCAAGGGCGTGCCGGAAGATTACAATTCTGTCATTGACTTTCTATCTGAAATAAGGAGTCACATGAAGATCTCACAAGCTGCCAAAGAATATGATGAGGAAGGTTGGTTTTTAAACTGTTTTATTAAGCTTCACTTTGAAATAAACTCAATAATTAATGTACCTGATAGCACAATTCTTGATCTACTGCATGAGTAGCAGAGCTTAGAAAATAGATGTCGACTGTGACAGATCTATAATCAGCAGTCACTATAAATGTTATTTTAGGCTCAATTTTTGATCCTTTTGTATTTCTTATTTGGACGTGATTGCAGGTGTAGAAGTGATCTATGGTGACCAAACCCGTTCATCTTATAACAACCTATCAAAGTTCCGCGAGGAGAACGGGTCGGGTAATGGAGTTAACGTATACTCACCGGCGCGGGCCGAGGAGCTGATGAGAAGGAACAACGCTACGAACGGAACCCTCAGCAGAATGAAAGCTGCCTCTGAACTAGAAGGTTTCTATACTTTTTGTGTAATTGTTATATTTTAATTATTATATAATTTCTCTCTCTCGCTCTCTCTCTCTCTCTCTCGATATTTATTCTATGATGCACATGTTTTACTGTGGAGATGTTCTGGTTTGTCAGGCGTCCGTCCGTGCGTGGTGGTGTGCGCGAGCGGCGCGGGCCGGTCCGCGTCGTTGATCGCGCTAGACGTATGCGCGCGCGCGCTGGCTGCGGGCCAGGCCGACGTGCCGCGCGTCGTGCGGGAGCTGCGGCACCAGAGGCCGCACGCCATCAACAACAGACATCATTACATCTTCCTCTACAAGGTTAGTACTCCTTTACTATTTCTATCTCCCTACAGTTTCTCAATTTGTTTCTTTTCCTGTGTAAAGAAAGTAAAAACATTTTAAGGCAAGCATAGTATAGCACGAGTAGATATCTGGTTAGAGAGGCAAAAATCCAACTATTAGTAGGGACAGGTAAGACCAGCTATAAATTTGCAATTTATACACTTGCTTCTTAAATGCATATGTAATTAGGCTGGTCTCGGTACGGCAATAGTAGCAAGGAAGCTATGCAGTTTCTGAATACACGCTTATAATTATGGGCCTATTCAGGCTGGAGAGGTAAGAAACATGTCCGCTTGTGCGCACATGGAGTGACCAAAATATCATCTCATTCCTTGATAGGTACAACGCTGAACAAATATAAATGTATTTTACTCAAAAACGCTATGAAAAGTTCGAATTATATTAAAAAAAAGAATATGGAAAGGACATAGATGCTGGATTGCAGACAAAAAATTAAAAAAAAAATACTTTTCAGGACAGATAAGACGACAGTAATTTCATATACGATTTTCTTTGCTTGGCCTATTATAAAGCATGCACTCGCGCACAAATAAAGCCTATAATCAAAGATAATATAATACTCCGTAAGACCTATAATTTTTTTTCCCTTTTTTAAATATCGAAGTTGCCAGTGTTGATCGACCCCGCTGCCATATAGACGCCGCAGGCGTTGGATTAAAAAGAAATAAAGGCAGGAACGCAGGAACTCATAAGTTATTTATTTAATTTATGTTCAATTTAATTCTGTAATTCGATTTTCTTTTAAAAATTGCCCAAATATGAATAACATAACAGTTAACATAAAATAATCTTCGATATTTTGAATTTTTAACATCTTTGCTTTTATTGAACCAGTATTCTATTAGATGTCTGTTGCCTTTCCCTGCGTTTTTGAGTAAAGCTCTATACAAGTCTTGGTCGTGAAGCCATTGCTGGATGCGTATTATTCAAATTCAAATTCAAATAGTTTATTTCTCAAAAATAGGATACAATATCACTTTTTTGACGTCAGTATAATATGCAAGGAATTCATAAACTACTACCGTTTCGGAATCAAGATGGCGTTCTGCCCTTACCTACGCTACGGCCGTCAAACTCTACTTACCCAGCAAAGGTTTACTGTTGCGGCCTCGTCAGTAATTTACTATTTTAGTGCATTTATGTCTCTCTTTTGCATATGTTTATTTCTACAATGTAATTAATGTATGTCTGCTCCAAAAGCTGTAAAATATATTTTCTGACGCACTAATATGCACGACTTCATGTTATGTCTCTTTTAATATCTAGTCTAGTTTTTGAGATGTAATGACAAACACATGAACCTTCTTACATAAAATCTCATTCTAAGACAATAGTTGTTTTTCGATAAGGGTGCTTTCTGACTTTTATTCTTTTTCTCGTAGCGTGATGTTAAAAGACTATGACCCTCCTCAAGAATTAGGCTACCGAATGCAAAAAAAAATTAAATTTCGACTGGTAGTTTCAGATATTAGCGCGTTCAAATAAGCTTCATCTTTTTTATATTATCTACTTAAGGCAATCTCAAGTATTTTACTTTATAATATAGGTGTCTCTGCAAAAGTCATATTGTTAACTATGTATACATGTCATTTTTTTAAAGGTGCTGAGTGAATACGGTAACAAACTGATGGGCGGTGGAGTAGATACTATATAACTATACAATACTATCTTTCGTTTCTTATAAATTAAGGTGTGACTTATATTTATGAAAAAACTAATTCCATGACATTCCAATGCAATTGTAGATTATATATTTAAGAAATATATTTGGAGTATACCAAAGTTAAGTGACGCGATCTCTAAATACTAAAATAGCTCAAAAAATGTAAAATATTCTATTTTATTTTAAACTCCGATCTTTTGTTCCAATAGAAATAAATATACATATTATATTTTAATAAATAGATTTTATACTTTATTATTTATTAGATTAAGTTGTTGTTTGGTTTAGAAATACATTTTAAAATATGTTGCGAACAATTTAGCTTTTTTAAAATCGCTCCCTAGTCTAGTTAGGTTTTAAAAGCAATATTAAACACCAAATATTGTTTGGTCTTTAAATTTTACAATAATATTAAAGCATAATAAATAGATATGTCAAATTATTTTTCTATATTTTTTTCCTTTTGTATATTGTTATAATTACCTAGGGTATTGAGATCTGCTGTGATTTCTTGTCTCCTTTTTTTTTTTATTAGTTTTAAATGTTTTAGACGTTAAAAATTTAACTAAGATAAAAATACTCTTTAACTAATTTTATAACTAACTTAGTGTTCTGTAAGGTATTGAGATTTAAGTAAGGTTTACTCAATTCTGTATTATTTTGCCTTTATATTTTTGAGATATAATAATAATATGGAATTTGACACAGAATTACGCTATTATATCAATATAATCGACGAAACCAGGCTAATGTAACCTCTAAAAATTCTTTATCAAAAAAAATATTAGTTATTATATTGCTGTGTTAATCAGAGCTAAGAGTAAGTAATAAATATAATTACATTATTATACGTTGTACCATTTTCTTAAAGATAAGAGCATTAAGTTAGTATTATCCAACTTGGTCTAAGATAAGTAATGAACTGCACTGTTTGTATAAGCACGTATTTTATGATAACTGTCTCATTGATGTACATATTAAAATTAAATATATTGTTTACCAAAAATATATGAATATATGTTTATTTAATATTTTTAGTGTTGAGTGTTTTTAAAGAAAAATAAACAGTAAAGAGAGCAAAACCGTGTTTTATTCATATAAGTAACATTATAGGTTATTTGAAACTAAGTGTAAATTAAAAGCACTCAAGAGATCATGTTAAGAATGTAGTGTAGAACGTTTGTATCAATCCGCTTTACGACTCCAAAATAAAACAAAAACGGATTTTCATTAGCTAGGATTCAACATTAAAATAAAGGCAGTCAAATTGCACTATTATCAACTCTATTAAAACTCTGTTTCGGTGTTTCTAGGATGTACTCATTTTCAATTTTTACCTAAGAATTACTTTCACTCATCATTTAGTGTATATTTATTATCAAAACTTGCTTCTGTATCAATATTATTTGATATTTCTTCACAATTTTACATAACTCCCTCACCCTCTTCTAAATCTGTATTGTCTTCTTTTTCTCCTTTGGTACCTTTTTCATCTTCTCCGTGATCTTTTTCTGCGCTGTATTCATATATTATTTTTCTGTTAAGTATTTCTTTGGGTCTTTTACTCGTCACTTTATCTAAACTGTTGAATTCTTTGTCTTCATAAATTATATCCTCTTCAATAACTGATTCTTCAGACTCGTAAGCTGCTTCTTCTACATTATCTTTTTTATCTGCTAGTATTTCGTGAAAGCTTATAGTCTTTTTTTCCTTATCTCCTTCATTTTTGTCAGACGACTCATCGTACACGTAGTTAAACGACATATTAACGTAATCTATATTTATATGTTCTTTTTCTTGGTTTTCGTTTGAATCTGGAGAGTCATTGAAGATCGAATATGGTTTGTTCTTAGGTACGTGCAAGTACGACCCAGCCAGAGACGATGAGGACGCAACACTTTGACCTAAAAATCAAATATCATGTAGATAGGTATGTATTTAGGAAAAAATTTCGTTATAAATAAACAATGAATTATTTTAAATATTTGTAACATCACATTTGTTATTAAATTCATAAAATTAAGGACAACATTTAGTGGCACATCCGATTTAACAAAACTAAAACTCATTTTTTTTAATTCAAATAGACTTTTAAACAGCACTTTTGAATCGTAAGTTAATTTATTGATTTGAAAAAATACCACCGGAATGATTTACTACCGAGAAGAACCGGCAAGAAAATTTAATCTTTTATATTGTATAATATTTAACACGCAGACGGCTTATATATATGGTAAAATGTATCCCACCAGAAACATTTTCATATTAAATTTTGCCAAGACGAGACCATATGGCTCGCACTGTCAAAAATGTATTAGATCTCATTTAGAGCCAAGCTTCGAACTCTACACACTCAACTCTACAAGCCCTAACTTTACAAACTTTTTACCTTAGTTTAAATATGTGGCTTGGCCGCTTCGTTACTACAAGAACTATTGTATATCAGAAAAGTAATGAACAGTGAATAAATTTTACACCCCACGCCCATGTGACGGTAGCGAAACGGCGGTGTTGAGTTTGTGAAGTTAGGGCTTGTAGAGTTAGGGCGTGTAGGTATAGTTAAAAGCTTGGCTCTAGATGATATCTGATAACTTTTTTACAGTGCGAGCCATATGGTCTCGTCTTGGCAAAATTTAATATGAAATTCAAAATTTGCGTAAGTCTAATACAAACTTCCATTACTTAGTTTAAGGGGCTGAGTTTTTCTGGTATAATCCAAACCAAAACTTAGTTATGAGGGTTGAAAAAAACGACGAAGCGCTTCGAGAAAAGGAAGGTAGTGCCTTTGCGCTTTGCTTGGCTCGCGGGGGTACTACCGTGCCCCCAGATTTCATGTATCTTAAAAAGTTTTACATACATATTTATCAGATAGGAAATAACCTACTTTCGAATAAAAGTTTGTTTGGTGAATATAATAATAAAATTTAGCAAAATTAACTAAATTATAGCGCATATCAACTTTCTTGCAAGGAATCCACAACATCGGTTGTAATTAAAATGCCAAGAAAATATTTGTATCAATACAAAGTTACTAATATAATAAACGATATTTAAGAAAACAAAGATGTTTCAAGGCTTACCTCTTCTACATTTTGCTGCCATATAGATTTCTTGAGTTTGTTTCTCTATCTGCAATTAATTTATATTTTTATTAATTACGTATTTCTCGTGTTTCTTTTTAAACATATCGGTGTTTAAACTTACTGTAGAGTCATATCGAATGTTTTTCTGCGTAGGGTCATGCTTCTCTGATTCTTCTTTATCAGCTTTGGCTCGTCTCACGCCGTAAGCTCGATATGTTGACTTTGAAATGTTATTATTATGTATTATAATTTTTTACAATTATTAATTGAATACAAATAATTTTAGTAAATTATGAAACTATTATTGCAAAATATATATTAATTTATTATTGCAAAAAAAGCATGCCTTAAACAATGGCTTGCTTGCCAAACCCAATCATGCGATCTTACACCGTGTTGTCTAGGTATCCTGACACTTGTTCCCTACCTAGCTTATCGGCTGTCCTACGTTATATTTTTTTACAGAATTATTCTCCCCAAATCTTCTGTGATTTTAAGTACGACGACCAATAAGAATATCTTACTAAATCTTCTGCATATGGTTCTCTGGGATGCATTGAATTACCTTTCTAGTAAGCTACCCTATCTGTTTCTGAATTAATTTCATTGTATGTTTCTGGTTTAGACTCTATACCAAGGACTACCTAATTGCTGTTGTATTTTTACTGTAGGAAAGCTAATATTTTCTGAATTGCAATAAGCTTGTATGACCTGAAGTCAGTACGAATTTCGAGTGTCTTGCAAGTTGTAAATACTACGGTTGAACTTTTTGAGTGTTTGTAAGTACCTGTATTTTAATAGCCTTTTGTGTATAGTCTTCATCTGAGGGTTGGGTCTGTCTGTAAAGACGTAGCGTGTGTCGCACAGCCGCCGTCGTGTCATCCTCGTCGCTGTCTGACGACGACTAGGATAAAGAAATGCTTGTATTATTCAGGTCTTCGGGTACTTAAGTAGTACCTATTACTACATTCTGTTATCACAATATCGTTTTATTCTAACATAATCTTAACATAATTAAGTTAAAGGTAAGAAACTGTTACCTCAAATATAGGTTGTTGATATTTCCGATGTCGCAGAAAAGCCTTACGGACAGTATCCACCACGGCGACCAGCTTCACTTCGTCAATTTTGGTGTTCTTTAATATCTTTATCAATAATTTGCTTTCTTTTACTGAAAAATATTAAAGCGTTTACTTTGGGTAACATTACTAAAGATTACATCTGTAGGTACATAGGTAAGTAGGTATAATAAAACTGAAAGAGCTTATGGTCCTCCACCTAACACTTGTCTATTGGACGGAAACGATCAGTTTTTGGATAAGTGACCGCTTGGACGATTCCCGTGATTTTAAGGGCACGTTGGCCCTGTTTGTTGTCATACGGCATTTGATAACTTGACTTATCGACGTCAAGTAAGCAAATCTGATAGTCATATGGCGACTATCAGAATTTTTAACATACTATTTAAAATCATTATTTTGTGTATTTGGTGATACTTAATCTCCTGAGTTCCACCTTAGATATAATATCAGCTTCATGCCTACTAAATATAAGCCTAGCATTTTTCTGTGCTTTTAATTTTTTTTGTGTATCGCTAAGGTGGCAAACAAGCTTACGGGCCGCCTGACACATGCTCATGCCCTAAGATTTGACGCTGTGGATATTTTTTTTTGCATTTATTTAGTTAAACCATGTTATTTGTTGCTATAAGCAAAGATAATTTATAATTAAGGATTTTACGGTAAACCTTGGTTTAACCAAGTTACAAAGTATGCTATTTTATTCTACGTCCATCTACTACCAGCTACCCTTCTACCAAAAACCAAGTTGAATCTTGTAATGTGACGACAAAATATTTATACCTAGATATTCCTTTAAACTGTAAAGACACGTCTAAACATCAAAGTAAGTGATATATTGCTTATTGAATGGCCAATTAACATCGGTATTTAAGGCCTGGTATTATATGTTCAAAACATATAATATAGGTAATAACTAAAGTGACCATACGTCCCGTTTTGAACGGGACTGTCCCTTTTTTTGGTTACCTGTCCCGTTGTCCCAAAACAAAGCCCCGGGACGCATAAAAGTCCCGTTTTCCAGAAAGTATGAAGCTCGCCGCCAGACGCGAGTGGTGCGAGGGCGTGTTGTCGACGATCGGCGATACATAAATAATTTATTTAACTATTTTAAGACACACCCTAATATCCCATATCAGAAACTTCTTACTTGTTCCAGATTGAAGAAGTGGTACATACTAAAAATCATAGAAAAATACAGGGGTTAGGGAAAGAACTTATTTAAAAGAAAAATTGTGCAGAATTTAAAAAGATTATCATAAATTAAGTCACATCACAAAAAAGTGCTGAAAATTTAGTTTCCTTGTCTCAGATCTCGATTTTTGGTCAGGAAACCAAATTATTTTTTCAATTCATTAATTAGGTATTGTTTCATATTAAAATAAAAATCGGCTGGACTTTTTATGCGAAGGTATTTTTTTTTTATTAATTAAAAACATAAAAAAAAAACAGCCAAAAACGTACGTGCTCTACGCGTAAGCGCCATAAAACGTAACTTGCGAAGTTCAACCTTCCATAACAGCGGGCTTAAGATGGATTGTAGCTTTTTTTATACTTGACTTGCTCAACTGGCGTCTATCGTTCCCTTAATTATAACACGATTAATTGTGAACACGAATAACTAACTTTTTCTAAATAATGAACATTAAAAAGTTGCTTTTTTTTATCGTGAACTTACTTATTGACATAAATAAACCAATGTCCCGTTTTGAGTTAAAAAATAAATGGTCAGTTTAGTAATAACCCTATGTGTATACAAAAACAATACGTCCTCGACGAATATGTCGTCAATACAATGATCTAATTAAAGATAAGAAAAAAAAGTAGATGTTTATCAAAGTAACCTAAAAATGTTCCTTAAAAAATAAGTTATCTTTTAAGTAGGTATACATTCTTTGTAAATGTCTCTCTCTCTCTCTGTGTGTGTGTTCGTGTGTGTGTATCTTTAGTAACTATATGTATAATGAATGTTGTTTTAATATTTTATTTTATTTTTTATTTTTTCTGTTTTTTACACCTAATAACAATTATTTAGTCTAGATTAAGTTAACTTGACGTGTTTCTCAACCGTATTTTATTGTACTTATATTTTAGTAATGCGTATTATTTAATACGTAACATGCTGTAGGCTTTCAGTCTGTCCACTAAGTGTTTGTATAAATAAACTGTATATATTGTCTGTAACCTGATATGCGTATAAATAAATAAATAAATAATAAATATATCCTAGTGCAATCTCACACTTTTTTCCGAACTATGAAAGATTACAAAATCTTCAAAATTTGTTCTAAAACAGATTAAAAAGAAACACTAGCGACATCTATCGTCGAGTAGTAGTAAAGTCTACGAGGAGAAAGATTCCCATCTTCGGCGTCGCGTAAGTATTATTATATTATATATTTTTACTAAGGTACAATGCTAAAAAAACCGGCCTAGTGCGTTCCGTAAAATGAGAATTCTTGCGAATATCTGAAAAACAGAAAACTGACTATGTTCAAAATAATTGTATAAAGTTCTATCATAATTTTTTTCAGATTCTTGGAACACCCGGTTTAAATGTAACAATTCACAAAATTCAAAGGTACGAATTTTTTTTAAAAAAAATATAAGGAGTTTTTGGTTGAAATAATTTTATTTGTGAAAGTATAAGCTCCATAACCCTGATTTTATTTTAAATTTTTGGGACTTGCGGTTCTAAATTTGAGCAAACAAAATCTTTGAATTTGTAAGCCAATATCTCGCAATTTTCTAGAGCCTGGCGTACTCGAGATGTTCTGAATAAGCTCCTAGGGCTTCCGTTTGAGTCCTGTGAAAGTACTTGCTTATATTTTTCTCTCGAATTCCAGAGTCTGGCGTACTCGGGACTGTTCCTAATAAGCTCCCTCTATGTACGATTTAAATATCATTTAAATCGAAGCAAAGATGGCGGAATTATATGGCTGTGACTGAGCTGGTTCCATGTTTGTTATTTCTGTTTAAATGCAATTTTTATTACTGAACGGGTAGACAAAGCTTTTTGTGAACAGTCTAGAGTACTCCAGACTCTGAAACGAAAGAAAATGTACGAAAGTCTTCATATGCAAAGAAAAATGTCTTTCCGATATGTGGTAATTCTATTTGACACAACGAGTAATCATGAGTCTTCAAAAAGTATGGTACCTAAATACGAATTGCGATAGCACGTGGATGTTTTAAAGAACGCGTTGTGGGCTATCGACATCGATGACCCCTTTTTTATTAATAATATTCAAAAGCTAACAAAATTTTTTTTTTATGAGTATTTTAAAAGAGTAACTATCGAGTTTCTTACCGGATTCTTCTCGGTAGAAATCAACATTGTGAACCGGAGGGTGGGTGGGATGTGTGTTCAAAAAATATTATTTCATAACTTTGACGATTCAAAAGTGTTTGTAAAAATCTAATTTTTATAAAAAAAACCGACTTTATTAACTTTGCAGTAACTAAGAATCTAAAATAGATTTAGAAGTAACATACCTCCACCAGCTTCGAAATGCTTGTCAATAATGTTCTTAGTTTTCTCAACGTCTTCTTCGTCCAGACCGATTTTCCTCAGCTCTTCTTCTAGCTCCGGGTGGCACACAGCGTAGCACGGCTCCGTGCACATCCGACTGGCCACAGACAGATGCTCGCGCGTCACCAACAGCGCTGCGAGGTACTCCGAGATAAATCCGTATAGATTTCGCGGTTGGCGGCGTAATACCTTTGTTAGACCATAACTTGACAGATAACCCATGTTTTAAAGTTCCATACGGTAACTTATTTTAAGACCATTACTTTAAAAAGGTTATATGACTATCTCACACACAGTCACATGCTCTGCATGCATGCAGCTCATAATAACGCAGATACAAAACAACATAGTTTTATATGTTGGTGATGATGATGATGATGATGATGATGATTACTTGTACTCGTATTATGTGATAATTAATATTTATTACATGAGATGAAAGATCTTAATATATATATAAGTGCTTATTTATTTGACTAACAAGCTTTTCTGGAAAAATACGAAATAGTTGAATTTGGAAATCCGATCTGAATTTTTTTTTGTAATATTTTTATCCGTTTTTACTCCACAGACCAACTGAACGGCACAACTAGTTGGTCCGTGGGGAATTTCAAGCGTTTCTTCCCCCACGGATCAACTATTTTAGTCGAACTTACTCATATAATAGTGCGGCTGGTAGTAATGTTTACTTGTAAACGCGAAGGTCATCCGTCGATCCGTCAAAATCTGTTGCCTTTTTACAACGAAACCACTGAAAAGATCATTATGAAATTCGGCAAGGAGACAGTATAGGACGTATTTTCCTATTCACAGGAATCGATTCCATTACCTAACCTAACATTACCCTTTCTAAGTTTATGTATATTTCCTTAAAGTTGCAGAACTTACGATCCCGAAGCAGAAATCTTTCAGAGTCAGCTCGGTTTGATATTTCACAAATCTCTGTTCCGGCAGATTTCATCACAATGTTTGTCTAAAAACCCTTACAGACGAAAAGGGAACCTAGATTCAGATCTATCCTCAGGGATTACCTTACATTATAACCACACAACTTTGGATAATGCTCAGACTCCGTCTTCTTTGTTGATTCCTACTCACTTCTCTAGATATATCAGACATTAACTCCTTCAGCCCATTCGGTAACACAAGGCGACAGCTCTCTCGTATCTGGGACTGCAGTAAGTCTTCCATTTCTTTGTGCAACATTTATATTTATTAGAAAATGTAACACACTTTAAAATATATGATTGACATACAAATATGTAACGAATCCAGCGGGCCATGATAAAAAAATCTTTTAAAATATACATTCATAAAGTCACAGTAACATCATAGTTACAATCTGGAATATTTTTTTATAGGTAGAATTGTATCTAAACAAACAGAATTTTACGTATTGTACAGTCGTATTTTTGAAACGTGTCAATTAAATAAGTTTTTCAAGTTTTATTAGTTAATAATAACGGTCACATTATCAACAACAATACCCCAACCCCGTGCAGAGGTGTACGCACTTGTGCTGTATACGCTGGACGGTGCCGGTCCCAAGTCCGAATAAATGGGGAGGGCCCTGGCCTACATTTATCAAGGAGCCTATGAGCTGCAAAGCGGGCATACTTGGAAATGCAGTCCTACATACATACACATGCACATACATACACACACACACACACACACACACACACACACACACACACACACACACACACACACACACACACACCTTCCCTAACTCACAAACCCACACACACGCAGACACACACTAGTCAACCCACTACATCACACCAACACCACTCACCACATACACAACACACATCATACCAAAACCGGCAGAAAAAAAGTTTAAAATATGGAAGTGAATTTTAAAAGGAAACTGCCCCAGGAGGGTACCAGCGTCCACGACGCTGGAGAATCCCTTCCTGAACCTTTGAGCTCAGGCTCGGGGGCTCAGGCTGCTCCACGTATTCTGGGGGGGAGCAAAACTTCACTAACCCACTCGATAAACCTGCGCGAGCTAGCTAACGCTATGCCCAGCGCAGAAATAACCTCTAACGCCTCCTGGCAGCTTGCACCGCGTCGAGCAGATGAACGCAAAAATGCTTCCGTCAACTCCGCCAAGCCAGCAGCCCCTGGAGGGAGAAAACGTAACGGGCGCCGCCATCACCGGGGACGGCGCTCAAAAAACAACACTGTGCAACCGGGAAACAGCGAGCCTTCTAAGACCAACGCTGACCAGGGTGCACAGCAAACCAACGCGACTGAAGGGGAGACCCGACAAGAGGACCCAGCTCTGACCGATGCCGCTACGAGGTTGACTTGGCCGAAGCCCTCGACCAGTTGCGACGCGCTTAGTGAGGAACGCAGCCACAACAGGCGTGCGGGAACCACACAGTCAGCGGGCGGGCCTATGATGACGGCTAACGCAAGCACGACTGGACAGTGCGGAGCACTGGGAGGGGCGACGTCCGAGGCTCCTCAAAGCGGACTCCTGGAGCGAGCTAGGGACACCTCAAGGTCAACCCAACCAATCGCAACCACAACAAGTCCGAGGAAAAAACGGAAGCGCGGACCTAACAAGCGCGGATCACGCTATGCAGCGAATCGACCTGAGCAATTGGGACATCCCGCACCGCCTGCAAAGGCGAAGAGGGAGCGCCCCGATGAAACCTTGTCGCCAAGGGACGGGCCGAAACGCGCTAAGCTGGATCCGACACCAAGGAAGACGGCAATTAGCTATGCCGATGCGAGTAAAACGCACCTGCTCATAGCTATTGCTGTCACGCCTGCCACGGACCTGACGGTGGAGCAAGCACAGCAGCTCGAACTCTCCATCGAAGAGAGGATTATTGAAGCAGCGCTTGCTTCACCAACAGACAACGAGCCACCATTCGCACCTGCATTTAGAGGGAAACCTATCATAGCAGAAGGCGTACTCAAAATGTGGTGTGAGAATGATGAGTCGCTAACTTGGCTCAAAAACACTGTAGCCACCCTACAGTCACCAATCTCGGACAGCAAACTGACCGTCATCCGACAGTCAGATATAGCGAAGCGAGTCCGCGCATCGCTGTGGCTTCCGAAATCAATTGGTGTCGACCTAACGAGGACCCATCGCCTGCTGACCGCGCAGAACCCATGGTACAACGTAAAATCATGGCAGTTGTACGGCGCGACCATGCAGGAGAAGGGTATCTTCCTGACCCTGGGCATTCCAGAATCCGAGGTGGCGAAGATTCTGGGAAGGGATAGACGAGTCGCCTTCATCTCCGGCAGTGTGTACATCAAATTCAGCATTGTCGGGGGTGGAGATGATTCGGCGGACACAGAATCCCCAGTTGAACCCAACACAAACGGAGCTAAGGCTACTGGCACACTACCACCTAGCAACCCAACTACCTCAGCCTTAGCTTCCACAGAACACGCACCTATGGACACACACGTAGCTCCCACACCGAACACAGGTGCCTACGACCATACGTCGTCTGATGGGGAGTCGTTGGATAGTAAAATTCTCGGGTCCCTATCAGATTAGCGTGATCCAAACAAACCTCCAGCACAAGCAAATTGCAGCGGCTACCCTGCGCAGACTGCTGGAAGTTGACAAGAAGACCATAGCCCTAATCCAGGAGCCGTGGATTAGAGGAAATAACATATGCGGTCTTAACAACATCGGGGGTAAGTTACTACACAAAATCTCGGCTAATCAACCGAGAACATGCATATACATACCCAGATCAATACCAGCCTTGCTACTAACCAATTTCTGTTCCAGAGACCTTACAGCTGTAAGGCTTGACACAGGAACAAACAAACAAACGCTAGTGCTAGCCTCAGTCTACATGCCCGGGGATGAGGTGATACCGTCTAAGGAGCTGACTGAACTAGTGCAACACTGCGAAGATCATGGCTGGGACATTATAATATCAGCTGACTCAAATGCCCACCACCCTCTTTGGGGGAGCCTAACACCGAACCAACGAGGTGAGTCTCTAACAGAGTATATATTCTCAACTAACCTTTCTATAATTAACAACGGCTCGGAGCCCACTTTTATTAATTCCAGATATCAGACAATAGTAGATGTAACTCTCGCATCCGATGGGGCAACGGATCTTGTGTCAAACTGGCACGTCTCCGCTGAACCATCCTTTGCAGACCACAGAAGAATCTGCTATACCATACAAGTGCATGAGAGGGACGAGCAACCAAAACGTAACCCTCGTAAGACGGACGTTGCAAGGTACACGACCCTTCTTCAAAATGAGGTAGACACAATCACCTTTAAAGACATGACCAACAGCACTGACAACATAGAACATAATATAAACACACTAACCACGTGTATCCAACACAGCTACCAGCAAGCCTGCACCCCTACAACACCAATCATAGGGGGAAAGTCTCACTGGTGGGGGCCAGAACTAGAGAGACTCAAACTCAATCTGAAAAGACTCTTTAATCGAGCCAAAAACACAAGAACTGAAATAGACTGGGAACGATATAAACAAGCCCAGTATCACTACAAGAAACGCATAAGATATCGCAAAGGTGAATCCTGGCGGCGGTTCTGCGACAACATCAATTCCACCAATGAAGCAGCTAGAGTGAAAAAAATTTTATCACAAGATAATAACAGAACTCTGGGCTCAATAAAAAAACTAGATGGTACATATGCGACCTCCGATAGCGAGATAAGCGAGGTGCTTATCGAAACACACTTTCCAGGATGTGTAGTCACTAACAACCCAAACTGGGAAAATGTGGAACACAGAGAACCAACCCCTACAGACTGGAATATAGCCAAATCCATAGTCACTGCAGACCGAGTTGTGTGGGCAATCGAAAGCTTCCAACCCTTCAAATCTGCTGGCCTGGACAACATATTTCCAGCACTCCTGAAATGGGGACAAACAACACTTGTGCCACATCTAGTTGATATATTTAGAGCTTCTATAGCTCACAACTATATACCTCGCCAGTGGAGAGAAGTCAAGGTCATATTTTTACCAAAACCAGGTAAATCTGACTACACACAAGCGAAATCTTACAGGCCAATTAGTCTGACCTCCTTCATGCTGAAGACTCTGGAGAGGCTAACAGACAGATATCTAAGGGAGGGTGCACTAACGCGCATGCCAATGCACCGCCAACAACATGCTTATAGAAAGGGTAGATCGACAGAATCAGCCTTACACGCTGTCGTAGGAACTATAGAAGCAGCCCTCTCTGATAAGCTGATGACACTAGGCGCTTTCATTGACATCGAAGGAGCGTTCGACAAAACGAAATTCAATAGCATCAGCCACTCTCTTAGTAGATTTGGAGTCGAACAAACCATCAGTGGGTGGATTGATCAACTCCTGAAGCTAAGAGCAGTGCAATTTACAGTTAACACCACCACGAGAGGCATTGTAGCCAAAGGCTGCCCACAAGGAGGAGTACTCTCTCCTTTACTATGGAACATCGTGGTGGATGATCTGCTGAAACGTCTTAACGATAGATGCTACTACACAGTAGGTTACGCGGATGACATTACCATTCTGATTAAAGGCAACTCAGAAAATATTATCTGTACCCGCATGCAACTAGCCCTCAGAATCTTGGAAGAGTGGTGTCACCACCATGAACTGACGGTAAACCCCAACAAAACAGAATTAGTCCTTTTCACAAATAAAAGGAAAATTCAAATAACTACCATGCCAAAGCTATTTGACATTGAGCTTACCCTTTCAAGTGAAGTCAAATACCTTGGGGTAATTTTAGACAACAAACTAAATTGGAGTAAGCATCTAAGCACAAAAATAACCAGGGCATGTACAACCTTCAGTCAATGCAGAAGACTAATAGGCAAGAAATGGGGCCTTAAGCCATCCATAACCCTATGGCTCTATACAGCCATAATACGACCCATAATAACATATGGTGCAGTAGTTTGGTGGCCTCGAACTCAGTTAAGCACGGTAAAAAACAAACTACAAAGCCTGCAGCGTCTTGCCTGCCTAGCAACCACAGGCAGTATGAAAACGACTCCCACAACAGCATTAGAAGTCATCCTCAACCTCAGACCCCTTCATCTTGTTATACAACAAGAAGCTGCCGCTGCAGCCATACGACTTGAGAAAGTAGGGCTCTGGAAACGGGACGGCAGAATCACTCATGCACGGCTCAAGGAGGCGGTGGGAAACGAGCTTCCGATGATAGAGGCGACATGTGATATCATCCCAAAAACCTTTGTCTTTGACAAAAAATACCGTATCCAGCTTCATGAGGAAGAAAAAGATAGCTCCGGCATCCATGAAGTCAGGATCTACACCGATGGCTCCAAAACGGAATCAGGAACGGGCGCAGGAGTATTCTCCCATGACCTGAACATCAACATGTCAACGAGCTTGGGTGCACTCAACACCATCTTCCAAGCAGAATGTGTTGGGATTACCCGAGCTGCAACAGCGGTCTTGTCTAAAGGCATAAGTAATGCATCGATACGCATCATCTCCGACAGTGCCGCTGTGCTACAAGCTCTCAACAACAACCGCATCAACAGTGGACTAATCCTGGAGTGTCACTGTGAACTGCAAAAAATTGCATTGAAGAACCGGGTTACTCTTCAATGGATACGTGGTCATAGTGGGTCTCTAGGCAATGATGCGGCAGATGAATTGGCAAAGAGAGGATCGGGCACTAAAATAATGGGACCTGAACCAATTGTACCGATACCATTTATCCAACTCAAAACATGGTTACGTGACAGAACCTTACAACAACACAACAAACAGTGGGCAGAACAGACAGATTGCAAACAAACCAAGAATGTTCTTACATCCGTGGACGCTAATCTGTCGCACAAACTGTTAAAACTCAGCAGGAAAAACCTACGCTACATAGTTGGCATAATAACAGGTCACTGCCCTCTAAACAGGCACTTTTTCAATATCGGCGTTACTGACAGTCCTCTATGCAGGGGCTGTATGGAAGCCGAGGAGACACCGTCTCACGTGGTTCTTCATTGCAAAAGCGTGAGCGACCAACGGACAAAGCTCCTTAAGAATCCACAAACCATGAGAGAGGCACTGAATAACATCAGATGCCTCCTTAACTTTTGGACGGAGCTGGGATGGTATGGGTAACCAATGACAGGTATTGGTTACCTACGTACAATGGCCCTATTATGAGGCTAAGTGCGGAAAACATAAGTCCAACTAACAACTAACTAACTAACGGTCACATTTTTTTAAATACTTTCCAAAAATCTAAATACAATACTGGTACAAATTGTTTTGCAAAAAAAAAAATTTACACCCTTGCGGCGGTATGGCGGCCATTTGGAACCGTCCGAAAATTATGGCATGGTGATGTTCGTGAATGGCTACTCGACGATGATTAGCTGTGCAAAAGTTAGCTTGGTACAAGTGGTTGAATTGTTTTTTTTTAATTAATGTGTTTGCATCGGTATGGCGGGCTGTAAGTCACACCGGAGAAGTATGGCATTACGCTACCGCCCAATTTAATTTAAGGACTATCGGAACAAATCGTTTGACACTCGTAATTTATCCGACACGTTCGACTAACACCCACGCGATTGGGCCGCCGGTACCAGCGCTATGACCATCATTTTTCTTTTCGTCATTACGTAAACCCCTGAAGAACCGCCATACTGGTACAAATGACCCAATATTTTGTGTCACTGTCTCCCGGTCTATTATTATTAAATTGTGTTTGGAAATCTGCAAGGAAAGCGTTCTTTGACGTTTTGCATAGTAAATGCTGACGCTTTCTTTTACAGCAACCTGTCCTGGAAAAAAACAGCACAAATGCATAGTAGAGAAAAACGTTTAAAATATGATCTTGAAGACATAAGAGCGTCAGTCATCCCACTAATTATCTCATTTGACGGAGCCCTAGGCATTGAATATAAGTTTCTTATAACAACAGCATCTAAACTGAACGAGAAATGGGGAAAAACATACTCTCAAATAATTAACTAGCCGAGATTGAAAGTACAAATATCTTTGATAAGCGCAGTCTCCATAAGGTTAAGAGGCGCAAGGAGACAAATAAGATCTCTTGGTTGTAAAGATAGCCATTTTTTTTTTTAGCTCCTCAAAAAATTTCTGATTTTCATGAAACTAAAGGAAAGTAATCATCAAAATACAATTAATAACCAAAAAAAAATTTAATCAAAATATCGATCAGTTTCCGAGAAATTTATGTTTTATGGTCTCGGGACGTCGAAAACCATCCCCAACTTCAAGTGGATGCTTCCATGTAAAAACAAAATCGTTTAATATTCAGGTAGGGCTCATTTTAATAACCAATATCATTTTATTAAAAATTTAAATAACTTTTTAAATTAAAAAAAAACATTGTATGGGTGCCCTGCAATACTACGTTTTAAAATTGGAATAATCAACATTTTTTTACTTTGTAAGCTATTTTTGTTTTAATAATCACTAATTTATTGACCAAAGTTTAAGAAACTGACTATACTAATGTATTCTGCGGGAAAAAAAGAAAATAGTGTACATAAGTTTTTAAATTGACGCTTATTATTTATACAATTTAACCGTCAACATTCCAACTTTTCAATTTGACGAGTCGTGAAAAAATTGGAAGCCACGTAAACTTTACCTTTTTTGTATTTTGTCCCGAAGAATCGATTAACGTTTTTTTTTAATTAATTTTTGATCGATTTTATCTGAAAAAATACATTTTAATTAATTGATTTTAAGAAATAGAATTCATTGATATTAACAAAATGTTGTCATGATTTTGTTTAAAAAACATGAAAAATAATTAAAATCTTCTAATTTTTTTTCGTTCAAGGTTCTTAATTTTCTCTGTCAGGAGTTTCTAATTCACAATAAATTTGATGAGAGGCGAGTTGTTAAAAATTGTTTCTTGAAGTTGCGAAAAGGGCTGCGATAAATAGACGATGTCGTGCCGTATATATAAGCATGGCCTTAAGTGGACTGGTTTCTGAACGAACTGTCTTGCTTCAGAAAATTGTTTAAACAGTGGTCGACATTTTTATGAAGATGTCAGTGACTCAAAAGATAATCCTGAAGATGAAATGCCAGGTCTTATTTTGCATGAGAAAATCACTGACGAATTGAATGAAATTTATGATGAATTACCAATTTCCGATAAAGAACATTCAGTAGTATTAGCAAAAGAAACGTGATTTAAACATAGAACATTCGAGGTTTTTTAATTTAAAAATAAGAGTTACAGGTGAATAAAATGAGCCCTACCTGAATATTTAACGAAAAATCATTTTAATGTAAACATTCACTTAAAGTTGGGGGTGGTTTTTGGTTGTACAAGGGTCATGTAAATTTCGGTTTTCTAACGTCCTTAGTTGGTCTACGGGAAAAATAATCTTGTTAGTACAATCAGTTGGACATAATAGTTGGACCAACGGGAAAAACCCCACAATCCGCACTAGGCCCACGTGTGAACTATGGCTTAAATCATTCTCGGTTAGAGTAGGTCGTGACCCAACCGTATGAGGCTGATCAAGACAAAGACACGGCTCAAAACTAAACATTTATAGCGTAGCTTACGCGCTTAAAACTAAAAATTTTGTCAGCCAATACAAAATTCTATTCCAAATTAAACCAAAAACTCTAAACAAGTAGGTCAGGTTTACATGCCGTTCCAAATTTAATAATCAAATGTGTGAGAATTGACAATTTATTGTTGAATTTGGAACTTTGCACTAGTCGCTTCAGGTCAGAGGCTCAGAGATTAGCGGATCTATTGGTCTTCCCCGGCGCTGGTGTCGACATCTTCCATGTCAGCGAAGTCCTCTACTTCTGCAGGTGTTGAGGCAACCGACGCTGTCTTTATACTTTCCATTTCGTCCGCGTCACCTAAATAAAGGATACGATTTATTAGAATTGTGGTAAATCTTACTGCTATGATAATCATGGAAGTCACTTTTACCTCAATTCGAATTGTGTTCGAGCAGGTATTTCATTTTAATGTTCATGCTTTATAAAATAAAGGGAAAATCAAATTTTGTCAAGTCCCACTAACCATATGTTTGCTAAATCAACACTCGCTAAAGAGTTTAGTTATGACTTCTATGAAAAATGTTAAATATGTACAACAAACCTCTATAAGTGATGCTAAATTTTATGTCTCTGGATAAATTATTCCGACGAAGGCAAACAAAATGGCACATAATAAATAATAGGAAACGAGCCTATTACCTAAATTATAATTTATTTGGCAAGGATTCTGGACTGAAATTTAGTGACTGTGTTCTTCAGGCTTAAAGTTTAAACCCTGACAAACGCAAAAACGTGGTTCACGAAATTTAGTTCGATAAAAAATGTAGCACTTTTAAAAAAGTTGCAAAAGTTTATAATCATATATTGTCTATTGTAGAAATTATTTTGCCTATACCTGCCTGTACCTGTACCTGCTGTGTCGGTGGCAATCTCCTCGGGCACTTCGTCTTCATCGTCTATTTGTTCCAAGATGTCGTCATCTGGGATCACTTCCGGTGGTAACTAGCAAACATTTCAGACACATAATGTAATTACAAATTATTGTACCATCTTAAAGTCATCAAGTTTAGTACAGTTATAATGTGCGGGAGTTATATTGTCGGCTCCGTGGCAAAGTGGGTAAAGACTCGTCTGTTGAATCGAGGGGCGTGGGTTTGATTCCCGCACAGGACAAACCTTTATTATTTGTGAACGCTGGTGGAACTGAACGAAACGGACATATGTGGGGGACAGCCGCTTATCACCAACAACTTTAGTGCGTAACAGAACAGGTGGTGAGCTCATTGCCGCGTCGCAACACTGCTTCTGTCGCCGCGGAATTAGGATAGTTTGGTAACAATAGATAATCTAAAAACATCAGATAGGAGGAAGGACTTTCAAAGTCTGCCATAATAGATAAATAGGAATAATGAAGACTTACTACAGCAAAGGAAATCTTGTGTGCGGACGAGATTTCGGTGTGGGAGATAGGTCGGCTGGACCGCGAGCGGATCTGCGGCGGCGACGGCGGCTTCACCGAGACGGAGTCCTCGCTGTGGTCCTTACCTTTACCAGACCTCTGTCACTTTATGTACACAGCTCAAACATTTAATTTATTTTCATACAGTCAGCTATCGACAAAGCAATCATGAGGTGCGGTGCGGGAGGCGAGACGGGAAACTATTACTCTGCACTCCCGACTAGTCTATTTCATAAGAATAACTATTGTTTATACTTATGCCAATGCCTACGTCTTGTCTTCAATATGGCCCTTCGAAGGCTGGCCGGAAAGTGATTTCCGAAGTTTTGTCGGTTTAACATCAAACGCGATCAATGTTAACAAGTTTCCGTGAACGGACATATCTTGTTGTTTATATCGATAAATATATTATTATTATTATTATTTGATAAAATTCTTAGTTTATAAATTGGGTAGAAAAGTCATTCTTTAAACTCTTGACTAAGTACCTATATTCCTTGGATTGAGATACTTTCAGCGCTAGTTAGGTTACAAGAATGTAAGAATACTTATGAACTTATAAAGTGGGAGGTAACAATTTAAAAAATTTGGAAGCTCACTCTAGATGGAGATAGGCTATGTTTTGTCCTGAAAAATAAAGGGTTTCCTAGTTAACACTTTGTTAGTGTAAATAAGCCTTTAGGGTGACTCGGTATCATTAAAACTCATTAGAGTTTAAATATTTACTAGCATTTCACAGCAGCTTTTTCCCCGTCTCTTGACCCCTTATTTTTTTAGGACAAAACAAAGCCTATCTCCATCCAGAGTAATGAAGCCTCCAAATGCTTGCGATATTGCAGGTGCAGGTGACACGGGTAAGTAGTGCAGTTTTGTACTTGCAGTTTTTTAGGTAACAAGGTGTAAATTAGTCGTAGAAATAATACCAGTCAGATTAAATCGTAAAGAGTTTTTTTTATTTTTATTTATTTATTTATTAATTAATCTACAGTAAATATAAATGACCGAGGAAGTCGGTGGTGACCGAGGGGTTTCAATTTCACTTTGCGTCCTGAGTGGCGGAGGATCGAGACCCGGCGTATACCAATGAGTCTTTTTCTTAATTTCTCAAGTACATGAATTATTTACACCACTGGTTTTTAGGTGAAGGAAAACATCGCGAGGAAACTTGCATACGTCAAAAAAACAAAAAAGACGCATGTGAAGTCCACAATCCGCATTGCGCCCGCGTGTGGACTAAGGCCCAAATCATTCTCGTTGAGAGTAGGCTGTGCCCTAGCAGTGGTGACGATGAGGCTGATAAGGAAGAAAATATAAATGGGCAATATAGGTGGGCGACAGCTAGCTTTCCCTTTCGGAGTCGTGCTTTATGGTTGTTTCCTAGCTGCTAAGGAAACTTTTGCTAGTCATTGTTACTACCACTGCGAAAGACCGATGGTGACTTGCATTATGGTCCATAATGCTTAAAAAAAGCCAATCTACTGGGCAGTCTCTTTGCCTTAAACTTGAATTTGAAAGAAGAAAACGCTGCACTTATAATACCACAGACTTTTAGCTTGTATGTCACTTTAGAGATATAAAAAATGTAGGTAAAATAATTAGGGGTGGCAACTTAATAAAATTATTGGGGGGCGGGTCCCAGAAATAACAGTAACGCCGCAAAATATTGAGAGAGCTTAGTAACTATGATAGTAACATTAGTTGTGAGGGTTTAAGCACCCTCAGGCCCTAGTCGGTGCGGCGTCGTGGGTGAGAATAACAAAATCCAAGATGAGAATTGTAGATTACCTTCAAAACTGTGAACCAAGGTGGCCGGTGCTGGAGCTTGACTGGATAACCTTCGTCGTCTCTCAATGGTGAGTTCCAGTATGGTGGATGGTTTAAAGGTAGGCTTCGAGAACTGCAGCCGATGTACTTGGGAATCCATTTCTATTCCCTCCAAGTGGGTGATGGTTTTTATTGGGTCGTATTGGAGATTCAGATCTTTTTGAATGCATTCCCCAAACATCTCACAGACATTTTTATCTTGTACTATAATATCCTAAAACAGACGAAGTATAAGTTACTAGTCTAAAAATCTTTCTTCTTCAATAATCAGAAATAAGATTTCGTAAATTAGACATTTTAGTAAAAGTAAAATTTTCCGTTAATAACTACTTTTATGTATACTAGTAATTTTCACAAAAATGATACTGCCAAGGTTTTTCTTATTTTTTTTTTCTTGACACTTTGGATAAACGGCAAAAAATTTGAGAAACCATAAGTGAGTTGAGGTTTTATGTAGCTGCACTACTTATGAACGCTTAGTTACATATCGCGTCGTCTTTGTATTCCTTCAAGGTTACAGACAAGTAACACTGGCTCTTAATAAATTAATCTATCTTCATAATTATATAAAATTATTTTCTGGGTAAAAGAGTATATAATCTCGTCTACGGAACTGGACGTTGTGTTATCTTAGTATAACAAGTCAAAGTCGAGCTATTTTCAAGTAATGGAGCGATATGAATGTATCATAGAACACTCACGATAACTGGTCCAAGATTCATTTCCCTAGAACCGGCCACATCTAACGGGGGTCCAGCCATCTCTGCTTTCGGCCGGAAATGCTTCGATGGCTTCACTCTAAGATGCTTCAGTATGTTCCTCCTGACGTGGTACCCTCTGTACGCAGCCTGTAATATCAGAGAATAATCAGGGTGGTATTGTAAATGGAACCCTTGTGGAGCTGAGGGAAGAAATGCTAACTCTTGTGATAGCCGAGACCGATACCACCGCTGTTACTATTGGTAATGTTTTGAAAATGGAGGCAAAGTATCCAGATGTTCAAGAGAACATCTCATGACATGCAGGGAACGGCTTATGTCATTGATATTCAAAGAAAGCAATCCGCAGAACCACGTTCAAGGTATTCTAATAGTAAAGAATATGTCTATATACTAAACTTAAAAAGCAAATGTATATAATATATAGAGCTTCTAGATATGTACATTTTAGGATAGACTCATAGAGGAGCAGAATAGAAAGAGTTACCTGGATCTTAACTGTAGCGCGGTTAAGCTCACTAAGGGAGGGCTTGGTCCTCTTGTACAACTCCAGCGTGTGCTGTGCAGCGATCTCCCACGGCTCTTCAGGGTGAACTTCTAAGCTCTAGAAATATGTAGATGAAATTATTTTTGGACTGTCTTCTGTTATGAATCTGAATTTTAAATATTTTTGGTTATGTTGTAAAAGAGCATATAAACCAGCACTGTACCTACGTCATGGGTCTAAATAAAAGAACTGTTGTATGTAGGGTTTCTGCTCGAGAATTCTCGAACTCGATAAGACTCGAGAAATCCATCTTGTCTCGAGGCACTAATTCAAGGTATTCGAGGTAGGTTTTTCCGCGTAAAACTGGCCGCGCTCACTGCGACTACTGCGAGCAAGTTGTTTCACTCAAACAAACACGCCGCGCTTAGGATTAACTAATGTTCTCAATCAGTGCTTAAGCTATTAAAATAATTTTGAACGAGTAATATTAAATTTGTTATAGACAGAATCAGATTCAAACTCTTAGTGATCTGTTACTATTATTTTTTTAAGATTTAATTATTGTAATGGTTTTAAGGAGATTTCTTTGTTTTGATATCGATCACAGATAAAGCTGCGAATTACTAGACAGATTAAAGAATTACTAACGATTAGTTACTTACTACTGTTACCTACTACACATTAGTAGAGTATATTAATTTTATTCAGAAAGTATTTCTTGTTATTTCTAGACGATTACTTATTATATGTAGATTGACGCAAATTTTAAATAGAATCTTTTAGGGTTGTTGTGGTACCGTACCACCATTAGTTATCCGTTTCCATTCGTTATTTAAGATTTTATTGTTGTGATGTTTCTGTAGGAAGATTTGATCTCAATGATTTAAAAGTTAGAGCTAATAAATCCAATATTTTATTATTTATTAGCTTAATTGACGATTAAATTCGCCGAAGAACTAAGGTTACCGACATAGCTCAATCAGTTAGCAAGCTAAAGTGGCAATGGGCAGGCCACATCGCTCGTCGAACCAATAACCGATGAGGAAGAAAGGTTCTCGAGTGGCAACCACGGTTCGAAAGACGCAGCGTAGGTCGGCCTCCTACCAGGTGGAAGGCGCGGATGAAAGCGGATGGGCGCGGGCGGCTCAGGACCGGCCGTTGTGGAGAGATATGGGGGAGGCCTACGTAGCAGTGGACGTTTATCGGCTGAAACGAACGAACGAATAGCTTGATACTAAAGCTTTTTGTTTCACTATGATTAAGACGCATGCAGATTTTTAGTGTTCCTTATTCTTCTAAGTATTTAAATTTGTTTATTATGTGTTAGAATATTTTTATGTTTCGTTTATTTTAAGTAAGTGCAGTTGGGGGTAATAAAAATATGTTTCTATCGTGATTATTTTGATTTTTTTCTTTAATTTATATAGACTCGAGAAGACTCGAGAATTTGGCCTCGAGAATTCCCGTGCCTCGAGAACGAAAATAGTTCGAGAAATCAGAAACCCTAGTTGTATGTACGTGTTACATTTTTCGCATAGTTTGTTGTTTGCTGACACATATTATATTATACTATACCTACTTAAGGGCCCTCCTGCAGCCCACTAGCGCCGCCATTCCTTTTCGTAGAAAACGAATTTCTAAAATCCAAATGTTTGAAATATAAAACTAGTCATTACCTATTTTTAGGTTTTATATTTTTCCTAAATAATATCTGTGAGTTGTATTTGGCATTTCTGCCAAAAGTGGCCGTTTTTAGCAAAGTTCTAACGTTAATACATGCCCTGGTTATGAAAAAGTAACCGTGGTTCCACTGATAGTAGACGAGGGCACCACGGTAGGGAAAAAGTATCCGTGGTACCACTGATGCTACCACGTCCGTAAATGGCCGTATTTTTTTATTGCGTTGACTCAGAAGCTTGATTTTTATAATAATAATAATAATAAATGTTTATTTCAGACCTTGGTCCATAGTCCTTAGAATTTGATATTAATACCTTGATACCTTCACGCGTTGCAGAGAAAAAGGGTATTGAAGTCTGACATCAAAGTGATGCTTTAAGGGTTTTTTTTTTCCTTTTGAGGTACGGAACCCTAAAAATTAGTTATAATATCATAGTACCTGAAAGACCGAGCTCACCTCGTTTTATTTTAACAACGCCAGCTATTGTCAAGTAGCTTTAGTGTTGCTGTGCCGGTAAAAATAATTGTATTGCCTGAAAACACGGATAAAACGCGTTTTCTTAAAATGAAACCTAGTTAGATCGATTTATCGCCCCCGAAACTCCCTGAATACTAAATTTCATGAAAATCGTTGGAGCCGTTTCCAAGATTCAGATTATAAATATATATACAAGAACTGCTCGTTTAAAGGTATTAGATAATTTAAATAAAAAAAAAATTTTTTTTAATACTACTCTAATAAAGTGGTACAAGGCTGTTTAGGCTACAGTTCTGGTTAAACGGCAAGCTGGTCTTACTCATGTATCACGTCCAACTCAGTGACTCCCATTGCTGTGCCAAGAACACAATTCAATTGATTCAACAAATTACCTTCTCCAGCAGTTTTTTTCTGTACCAGTAGTCCTTGTACGCATTTCTGGCAACTTGGCACACCTTCGCAGTCATATCTTCATCCAACTTCGTATTCTTGAGTGCTTTTTTAATTATCTGACTCTCCTTTACTTTTGCTTAAAACAAATAAAGCTATATTTCTATCAGTCAGTCACAGAACTAAAAAAAATATGAACAACATCTTTATGACTTTATGTAGTAATTGAGATTATACATAAATAATTACACATTAAAAGAAAATTGTAAAATAATAATCTGAAACTTTGTGTTTAAAGAAGCATTGTGGGCTGTTTTTAGATACGACATAAATTTGAAAAATAGGCTAGTGAAATGACCCACAATTTTTTTTTTTAAATTAGCTTGAAATAATAAAAACGAAGTTCCCTACTAGGCCGAAAGTGATGTATGTTTCTTGAGTTCGTCAAGCTTTATTGTCTAAGAAATTTTGATGCCCTATTTCGGCTTTATCATCAAACCCTGGCCTACACTAGGTATTTGTTTGGATAAATAATGGAAACCCAAACACGATAGCATTATCTATTAGTTATATAGTTTATATGGCCATTTACCGGCTCCATTTATCATCCGACCCTGAACACAACTTAGGTTTATGTAAATCCAAACAGTCAAGACATACCCCACGATACCAAACACGATGGGTTGTGTTTAGTTAATAGTTTCTATGACCACCTAATGGCTTTATCACCAGACCCTGAATATCAACTGTATAGATCATTAAAACTTGTCATGAAAAATCCTAATGGATTAACGTTGTATGATTGAGAATTTCCGATGACCTCAAAATTTATAATCAATTCAAAGCCGATTTCCATTCACATCCGTCTAATCTGTTCGAAGCCCATCAATAGGGTACCATATAAAAAAATATCAACAATATGACAGACCAAGATTGCCAAATTTCAGGTCAATAGCAATAGCATGCTATCAAGTGCTTACCCAATGAATTACAAACAAAATAAATAAAATAAAGGCCTTTAAAAAAGGTCAAGTTTAAAATACATGGAAACCGATTTAACGGCTTTGACGACAAAAGAGAGTCAGTCACCTTTTTTAAGCAATATCCTAATCTTACTTAGCCTGCTCTAAAAAACCCATCGTGACTTGAAGCCTGTACGGAATTTACCTTTTCCTTCTGAAACTGGCTCAGCGCTCTCAATCTCTTCTTTGATTATCTTTGAAATCACCTCCGCCTGTTCTTTCTCCAGGCCTATTTCCAGCAAATGCTCAGAGACCGTGGGCCTGCAGTCGCACAAGTCTTCTAGGATCTTTACAGCGAGGATACCGTGTTCCCGAGTTATAAGCAATACGGACAAATAGTTCGTAATGAACTCCAAGATTTTTGCTGGCTGTTCACGAAGAACCTGTATAAGAAGGCATTATACATTAATCAATGATCAAAAAAAAATGGGAAAACTTTTTATTTTAGTAGACTTAATGGAATTATTTAAAAGGACATTGTAACCATAGATAAAGAAAACTGGACAGTGCATTTCCTAGCCAGATTTGCAAAAAAATGGTAGCAAAACTGCTGTCTCTTGTCTCTTTCTAACTTGTTTAAATAAACGTCAACAAACAAAATGGCAGACGTTAATAGAAAGAAGAAAGAGACCACAGGTTGGTTTTGTCTCTTTTTAAACGATGGTCAATTGTGCGTTATTGTAAGGCTGTTGTGCAGTCCATACGACAGATGACATAACTCAAAGTCTATGATTGTAACTCTCATCTCGCTCAATAGCATCGACATTGACGTTTATTAGTGTAATGTGAATATGACGTTGACGGGACAATTTATTAATGAGGCATGAGCAATAGTTAGCAATCACCGCATTGTTTTTGTGGTTAATTGTACTTGACTGGTGTTGTCATACCATTATCACTAAAAACCTATTGCAATACGCTTATAAATTGATTTGGATTAGAAAGTAAAATCAAATGAAATATAATACACTTTGTTTTGAAGATATGAGTTACGCGATTGTTTACGCCAATGTGATTACGTCAGGGAGTTTTTGTTATATTTTAATTGGGGCCTAGTTATATACCAGTTATCACATCCAGGAATTTGGTTGTTTTTTTAATAAATCAGGGATTGTGAATTGTCAGTTTTTTTTTCAAATGTACACGGAGAAGTACCTGTGACAGATTACTAATCGAATTTCCCACTTATTTTTGATATATTGAACTATAAAATTTTGAAGACGTGCTCTAGGATTAAATGTCTAGGTCTGATGTGTGCCAGTTTTCTATTAAATTATTAAGTATAAAAGCTATTCAGGATTCTACTTTTTCATACAAATGATCTCGAATAAGATTAAAAGATAACAAAAACAATTTTTAGGATTTTAGAAAACCACAGACATGGATATTCGGCTTGAGATCATGCCTACAAAATTTCACAGTATTCTATCAGTAAATGTTCAAAACTAGAAGGTAATTCGTTTGTATGAAACACGCTGCGAGGCGCCGCGAATCCGATCCTCTTAAGACGCTACGCGTCTATAACGGAATTTTCTTCAAACTTTTGTAACTATAACTGTAACTTTAACTGTTGTATCTCAGTTAATTTTGAAAAAAAACATAATTTTGTATGATATAAATGAAAATCTGAAAAAAGTCTGAAAATTTTGAAGTTTTTTGCCCCCTTAAATTAGAACAGGGTCCTCGAGGTAAAAAACTTAGATTCTACGCCTCAGAGTATCCCATACCAAAATTTCATTAACTTCGGAATACTTTCCAGATAGATATTAGTGGATATCGACTGGACTATATAGGTATATATATATATATATATATATATATATATATATATATATATATATATATATAATCAATTGTGTTTTACAATATTTGTGGATAATTTAATTAGAACTGAAAATTTATGAAATTAGAATCGACAGTGAAAAATTGTTACAGAAGAATATGTACTTACTTCTCTGGTGATGTCGGCCATGAGCTCCTTCAGACCTTCGGGGACTGTGAACACGTTGGAGCATCCATGCTTCTGCAGCAGCTCGTTCATCCTCACTCAAATGGTATTTTTGTAATCAACTCTAACAAAGTACAATGACATGTGTCAACATGACGAACTATTTATATTGCTCTTTCATCTGTTTTTATATTCAAAGAGGTTACGTTACTGACCTTTATGTAGATACTTGGCTTTTGCCCGCGGCTTCTCATGTCTTCTGCGTGTCTAAACTTGTCCTTTCAGCAATCACGTGCCGCTCGTTGCCCCCTAAAGAAATAGTGCTCCTCGGTTTTATTTCAGGGGAAATAGGGAAAGCCCATGGAAAAAAAATGATCGGGACAAAAAGTGAAAGTGTAAAATCTTTGTGCCCAAAAATCAAAATATCCCATTCCTCCGTTAGTGTTCTCGGTATCACCTGTGGAAAAATCTATATCCGTGGGTAATGAAAATAATCTCAACTTTGCAAATACTTGGGACATAATCTAAGATTAGATTGGATGTATATAAAGTGTGTATGTAAATAGTTCAAAAAGTTAATTTATTAATTTTCTTTAAACCTGAAAAATACCTTTTTTATTAACAAAAGACAACTACTACTTAAAATATATATTATAAATTCTAGGTCACGTTCCAAACGCGAAAGTTAAAAAAGGGGTTTTCAAACGCCCGGCTCAGGGTAATTTTCCAACTGTCAAGTTGAATTGCTCGTATTTACACTCCCATAGAGACGGTTAAAAATCATTTCTGGCAGTGTGAAAATTAACTGTCAAACTGCCGTTCCGAAACGGGGTGAATATTCCTGAATTATCAGGTGTTAGGTATATACACATATAGTATACAGGTTTTATGTTTTCTAAAAGTTGCTCTTATCCACACAGATATCAGAGGTGCCCAAACGGTCGATCGCGATCGACTGGTCGATTGCAAGAGTTTTTGAGGTCAATCGCCGCATATTGTTTGAGCAAAAAATAAAAAGTTTTTAAATAAAATAATATCAATGGCATCACTATGGTTTAGAAAGCAGTTAAGATCCCTGGGAAACAGCGGAAAAAGCCGCGCGGGTACTCAGGTTTTTTAGTGTTAGATGTTGCATGTTAAAAAAGCCTGCATGTGTTTAGCTTTAATTGAAAATATTCCCAAATTCCCAAGGCCACCAATGTCATGCACCTAAATCACGTTGATTAATTTTTGCATTATTATAAATTACTTTTAAAGACATATTAAAATATTTTTACCTATTGTAGTAGTAAAAAGTTTTTTAGGTGCAAGCATCGATCTCCCAGTCATAAATTTTTGGTAGGCAGATCTTCGTACAAAACGCTTATAAAGTGGAATGGATAATGGTAATGAGATTTTGGAATGACTTAACAAATAGACCTAGACCCAAGCGAACTCAGAACTACTCCGACAAAACGCCGTACATTAGCCTCTATGAGATTAGTGTGGTTCTCAAAGAGCTTAAAAACATGGCATAATCCATGATATTAATTAAATAATGCGCCTGTTAGTTTTTTCCGAAAGAAAAAGGGGTAGAGGAAAAGGGTCACGTGACTGACACGGCACTACGTCATAATCCGATGCAGAGCGAGAGCCGAATATGGAACCGAAGGGGTTAACGAGTGGCTGGTGAGACACACACACACATCATAATGAGGGCTGTCAACCTCTCTAATCCACCAACCACTTTACTCCTGCTGACAAGTGGTGAGGCCATCGCCGCAACACTGCTTCTGATAGCAGTGTATCTAGACTAAGGTGCTCCTATAAGTCATATACGCCAGCTTTATAGAAGTTTTATAGAATATTTAAGAACAAAATAATTATATATCACTCTGCCAATTCTAGACAAACAATTAAGAAGTAAGTCAGAATTGGACACGAGGCTACTTTTTATTTCAAGCAGATAGACTCTATATTAGTTGGCAACCCTATTTTTACCTGTCCTTTTTGGAACACTGCCCTTTTGAAGTCGTTCACGAATATTTATAAATATATACCTCAGACAAATCGTTCAGTTCAGTAGTCGGTAGTCGGACAACTTCGAGGGATATGATATGATGATTAGAGCAAAATTAATTTGGGAAACTTTTTATACCCGGATAAAACGTCTTTCGGGATCTAAGCTTGTTGATGTGAAGTTGTTGAAACAAACGACATAATTTTCAAAACTTCTGCCACATATTCAATAATTCAACACAGGCAAAGCTGCGGCGTAAAGCAAGTGCAAAAAGAGTTTATAGTTTAACTAGTTCATAATATAAGTGAATCACAACTATATGCGTAACACATCACATTTATGTCATCTAAATGGACTAGACATAATGTTCTTTATATTTTTTGGCATGAACCGGTTTCTTATGACCTCGTCTTTCTTTACTAAATTCTTAATTGGAAGTCCCACTGTAGATCTTCATAAACTGGATATAAAATTATTTACAAATTCACATTTGCTGTCGTAAAGAAATGCTTTTACAATTGAAACCTTAATATTTATGATTCAAAGTCAAAGTTTGCACAGCGTGTATCTTGAAATTGTGTAGTTAATTTGGTATCTATACGACCAACTCGGCGTGAGCAGCACAGCGTTAGTAGTAAGGACACAAGACGTGAATTGATACGTATTCTAAATGAGAATAAATCGTGTTGTTATCAGTTTTACATTTTTATATTGCATACATACTATGCGTATTTCATGTTATGAATTTGATAAAGTATTGTGTAAATAAGCGTGGATAACTACACAGTTGCGTTAACGACCGTCTATCGATTATACAGTTCCATTTGATAATCTGTGACAGTGAATTCAAAATATATTTTATTTTAATGTGAAGCAGTATGCAATTAGCAGTGTTGATAATATATTGTTATTTAAATATAAGAATCCAGTGATTCTATGAGTATAGATTTTTCTGAAAAATATTTAGAATTCTAAAGTGAGGGTAGTTTCTTTTTTGAGTTCAAATTAAGAAGAAGTTAAAATGGAAGTAAACACAGCGAAAGCTATATCTATGTTTACTTTGGGGTTAGGAAGTTTTTTAGCTGGAATGGCTCCAGCTTGCATTTCTGAAGACTCCAGGAGAAAACATCCTCTTTTAATTTCTTGCCTTCTCTGCTTTGGAGCCGGTGTCCTTCTCGCTACATCTCTAGTTCATATGTTGCCAGAAGCTAGAGAAAAGATGGCAGAGAACTCAGAACTGATGCTGTGTATTGGATTCTTTATGGTGTATTTGGTAGATGAGATAGTGCATCTTTTTTATGGATCTGGTGAAAGCCATGATCACCAGTTAGCAAACCATTACGGTAGCGATGAAGAAACGCGTCTCCTTAGACACAGAGAGTTGGAAGAAAGAAGAGATGATTCGGAGATGAAAGAAAGATGTTGTGGAGATGCAGGGAATTCGAGGATGTGCCATGTTAGTCATACGGAGCCCTGCAATAAGAGTTCCTCTGGGGCAATAGGGCTACTATGTGCACTGTTCGTACACAGTTTGTTAGAAGGGCTGGCAATTGGATTGCAAGAAAGTGCTTCCCAGGTATTTTACAGTATATTTATATATTTCAATATATCGTTAAGAACTTAGTTTATAGAAATTTATATGTGTTTTTTTTGAATTCGCTTCTGTTTATTTGAGATAAAATAAAAAAAAGGCGTAATATTTCGGTTGGCATCACATTATGTTTGGTACCATAACTATTGCAAAAATTTGATGTTTTGTCTTCGTAATTTTATTTAGTTACCGGATAGTAATATATTTTTGAATAACGAGCTCTGCTTTGTGGTTTCATCTGCGTAATAGGTATTCAACAATTCTATAGTATCCCTTTATGATAAGTAAACATGCAGATCTTTCCTCTTTATAATATTAGTTTGGTGATAACACTCAGGTTTATTTACTTCGGCAGTCACACAGTAAACTATGATTTTCCCTAAAATTTAGCGTATGGTCACTTAGTTTGATGTATGGCAAACTAGCTTAGTTATCGTATTTAATTTAGTTGATAGTGGATTACTTATTAGTTTGGGGTATGGTACTTAATTTAGTTCATCGTAGGTAACTTGGTTTGGGTCATGGTTAGTAACTTATACTAAATTACCCTCGGTGCAAGAGAACTTAAATGTAAGTAATCAAACTTTTCCTCGTGAAAATAAAATTATGCATATAAAATATATAGATATATATATATATATATATATATATTAATAATTAATTCTGTATTGAAATAAATAAGTAATAAAATGTTTATTAATAATTAATTCTTTATTGAAATAAACAAGTAATAAAAAAACCAACCTTAAGGAAAAATCTATTGAATACATACCTTACTCAGTCGGGTATCGAAACCTACGCCGGTGATGCCGCTGGTGAATGTTGAAGTGAGTTGACCTATGAAGTTCTCAGACCAACCTCGAGCGGTCTCGGTAAAAGGTCAATGTTGCTGCGAAGTAATGGGAATTTTAAGTAAGTTTAATGTCTCGATTTTAACACTGAACATATTAAACCGTACACACCCTTGTTTTGTAAATAGGTTGAGTACCTATTACTTACAAAAAATACCTACCTCACGTAAACCTGCCAAGTACGAGTTTGCTTCGCGCTTAGTAGTTACGTAGAATATCCACTTTAGGACATAACATTTTCTTTTTATATTAGCTTTTTAGCACTTAATTTTTTTAAACTGTGTATTTATAATAGTCAAGGCAAGTAAAGTTATTGATAGAACTCTTTTTATCACACTCGTAAACAGTGTCATTACGTGCGGGCAAAGCGGGTGCTAAGACCTTAAAATTACCACCACGGGCTTTTTATTTGCAAATTTTACATTCCTCGTGGCAAAGTAGGCGTTTATGTATTTAGTTTTCATGCTCTTTAAGAACAAAATATGTCAACAAATTTTTCAGATGTCCGAAATAATTCAGACACCACCGAACCCTAACTTAGTCGACACGTCATTGGTCCATTTTTAGCCGGCATGCGTCAAATCATCAGAACGATTATCACACAAGTGAAAGTAATATTGTTTTGGAACGTCGTTTGTTGATTTATGTGTCTTTACATTTCAAATGTTCTTCAACTAGATCGGTAGAAGTAGAAGCAAGACGCGACCACAGAGTAAATATATAGTTCGTTTATCTAATAGAGTAGATAAGGTCTTGATTAACGAGTAACGGATGTCACCTCACCTATTGTGTCCACCTATGTCTGTTATCAATGCATGCACTCTGTCTATCGGTCACACGGTTTATTTGGAACATCTCGTCTCAGTATTTTCTATGAGGTATATATCTACTTACTCTAAAAAAGCCTATAAAAACATTTATTCTTCCTTCATACTACCATACCACTACAAATGCTTCCCCATATCCATCTACAATAGAATAATCTAAACTTCCAAGCAGAAAAGGAATTTATAACATCGGTTAATCTCTCGTAAGTGGTGTAAGAGTAACGTCTGGTCGATTTCAAAAACGCATGTTTGTAGGTATATACAAAAAACAAACACTCTTCTCTTCCTTTATAGTATTACATTACATTAAACATTAAATTTCGTTTAATTCTCAAAAAAGTACATTGTTTACATTAAGAATACTTATTAGGTAAATAGTAATGTAACATATTTTGTGGGCCACTAGCAACTAAACTAGGCCTAGCCTGTATTTTAGATGCTAGTCTCTTCTAGTGTTAATGACCCATGACAAAAGTTAGGTACTAGTACCGAGGTAACGACAAAAATACAAAATATTACATAACATACAATAAATTACAAACATTAAAAATGTTATAACATTAAAAATGACCTTGTTAGTTACCAATAAAAGTAATGTAAGGTAAAATAATATTGATTGATGAACTTAATGTACTTTTAACTTGTTCTATGTAACAAGTTGCCGATTAGTAAAGTAGCTAATTATGTACGTTACCACTAAGGACCACTAAGGATTAGTAAAGTAGCTAATTATGTACGTTACCACTAAGGACCTAAGAATATTTATTACGAAATAAATAATTTGAGGGTGTTTATGTTTTTTTTTTCTTTTTTGCACATATTTGTCGGACACTTTAATATAGTAAAAAGATTTTCGATTTCGTGGTAGTTTTTAGTTTTCAGCCATTTTGTCAGGATCGTTTTGCAGTTAAAATAATTGAGATGACAAATATTAATAATTTTGTTAAGTTTATTATAAAGCATTGGGCCGAGGTGACACTGGAATTTTCTAGATAATGGAATTTGGCATACTTTATCTTTGGGACGTGAGGTTGATAGCACCGGGATGTAAGGAAGTTTCATGTGTTGCAGAATTATGGTATTTCTTATAAATAACTGCCTAACTGAAAGTATATCGCAATTAAGGTATAGTTCAGAAGTAGGATAACGAAAAGGCTTGAAAGACATCATTTTTAAAAGGGCACGCTGTGCACGTTCTAATTTTATTAGGTGCGTCTTTCGAGCCCCACCCCATGATGTTATACAGTATGTCAAGATAGACTGTCCCAGAGCATAATAGATAGTTTTCAACAACTTAAAGTCTGCAACATGTCGTAAGGATTTTAATACATAAATTAATTTCCGAGTTCTCTGAGCCAGTATATCAATTTGAGGTTTCCAGGATAAGGTTTCGTCCAGTACAACACCGAGATATTTTATAGTTTCCGATTTCTTAAAGTCTGGACAGTTGTATTTTTCAAAATTGTATGGGAAAAACTTGGTGAAATTTGGCTGATCAAAATAATTTATTATAGAAATCTGGATTACTTTATTGAAAAATAGTTAACGAACATTATTAGTACTTGGTTAAATGGTTTTAATTAAATTTAATGTAAATATTACCGTGTAATTGTCGTTATAACCAACCAAACAGAGCTCGATCAACGAAAATTGAGAACTTTGCTACTTTATTTATACTGGCTGTCAACCGAAACAGCGGTACTAACACTAAAGCATACTGTCCAGTACTACACTAGCTGAAACACGCCAGTGTACCCGTGCTTACTGGACCTATCGAAAGCCCTCGACCTAGTAGCTTATGACATATTGTGGAAAAAGCTAGCCAGTGAGACCAAAATAAAAAGTCCAATACGGCGGGGGTCTGTACACATATGAGCTGGCATCTCTTCGGAAGGTCACACACAGTTAGTGGCCATAGAAAATGGCACTCTGACCGGGGTGAGATATGATCAAGAGATCCTTAATGAGTATGCAGGTCCATATGTGGGCGATGGATCAATTCTATTGCAAGATAACGCCCGGCCCCACACCGCCATCAAGAAATCTTGACCAGTACCCGATCGAACACGCTTGGGATGAGCTCGGATGGTTGGTCAGACAACGAAGACGTTCTCCTGTCACCCTCAATGGCCTTAAATAGGCCCTGATGGAAGAATGGGAGAATATCCCGCACCATCGTCTCCGAATCCTCGTCTTCAGCATGCCAAACAGACTCGAATCTGTGATCAGAGCCAAAGGAGGCAACACAAGTTATTAAAAAGGTGATTTTAAGACTACAAACACCTTTTTCATGGTATTTAAGTTTTTGCCATTTAGTGAAAACGGCTACTTTTTGTTTCATTTATGTTAAAAACATTAAGTTAAGTAAAATAAACTTCTTTTTTAACTGTTCTAAATGTAGTTTTTATTTCAAGTCTCTAAGTTTAATAGTTTAGGAGAAAATTCAATTTAAAAACTGTTATACCTTCTTTTGTAGGCCAGTGTATAAATGTATATATAATTGACGGTGAGAAAGCCGAATAGAGTTTGGCACCTCTAAATTTAAGGTTATTTAGTATTTAATATTTACTTCTGTACATATTTCTCTAGCGTAAATCATTGTAAACCTTAACAATGACGAGCCAGAATTTGGTAATCCCTGCGGTCACCCATAGAATTTGCGTTTTCGATAACTTGTGCAACCTCAAGATTGTTTATTTTTTATTTCAGCAAAATTCTTAAAAAGGTCGCGATCGAACGCAATGTTGCGGTATTTCGTATTTCCAAAACATGTTTTAATTTCGTGTTTGTATTAAAAATGCACACATGCACGCATTTGCTATATTATGAGTCAAAAACTGGTTTTTTAAATAAGCTTGCATTATTTTTACGCTTCTACTTGAATCGGCGATTTCTAGCTTCTTTGTGTTCAAACAATTTTAATTCGAACTGTTTTTTTTAAATATAGCGTTGGAATGACTCAGCCTACATGTTTACTGTATTTTTGAGTCTTCAACTGAAATAATAAAATTACTGCTCCTACTAGTATGGCAGAAACATTACATATTTATTATACGCCTTTTACATACCTATGCGTTCTGTACCTATGCTTTTTGTGACGGAAAACATGAGTAACGTCTTCGTATGCATTACCTACAATGTGAGGAAGTTATTTATTGTCTCAAGGTTTTTACCGACCGCGACGTAACCGTGCTAGGGGAAGTCCTGCAGTCTATACCTACATTGTATGCAACACGTATATTAGCAGGTAGGTTATTTAAAAACTTTGATTATTAACCTGAAAAGCCTGTAATTTTAATATGTTTATCTTACTTAAAATGTTTCTTCAACTTCTAAAAAGCGGCGAAGCACTAAACTAATTCACTATGTTCCGTCTCGTAGCCCTACTAATTTCTCAAAGTTTATTAGTTTAAAGTTATAATGTGCTTCCAATTGATATTCTATCAGGCATATCTTTTAAAGTTTCCTTCGTCGACCAAATGTCTCGGAAACCCTGTGACAAATTCTGCATATGTTTAAATCTAAGGAGCACAGATGGGTCCCTGGCTCAATGAGTCCACAATGCGCATCGTTGGGGGAAATAAGGTCGTGTGACCGTGAACCTAGCAAGACCCTTTCGTGCTGCTCTTCTGATTTGGCTTAGGAGTACATTTTGTCTGTAAAGAGGAATCGTGAGCATAGCGCAATTTTTTTATTTTGTGGGCCTGATAATCTGTGCTGGTGAGCTGTTTTGAAGTATTTTTTTTTTACTTTTATTGGTTAAGTTGTGGAATTATCTCCGTGCGAAGGTTTTCTCTAGGGCCTAGAAAATGGATTTATTCAGGAGAAGAGGAATTAGATTTTTAAAGCGTTGCAAGCGTTTATAGGCTGCGGTGTCCGTTTCACATTAGACAGACTGGAAGCTTTTTTACCATCCTGGTGGAATTAAAAAAAATAATAACGCAAGTGCGAACCGCACTTGGACTGTTTTTTTATGGTTCCGGATTCCCTGAAGGTCAGCCCGTCCCGGGTCTCCTGTAGGTCAGCCCGTCCCGGATCCCCTGTAGGTCAGCCCGTCCCGGGTCTCCTGTGGGTCACAGCTACTTTACCTTAGGGATTTACAAATATAGGTAACGGGCATTAATCTAGGAACTAGTGTTCTGCCTTAAAGGTCTATACGAACGAATTGAAAATAGTGAAACAGAAATCATCTTTGTGTTGATCGTTTCCATAATGGTTTCCAAAATGGGCGCTTAAGTAAAAAACAAGCCCAACGTTAGCTGATTAATCTTTGAACTTAATCGATACGAATTCCTTTGTTGTTTCATGGGTGTAAATATTAATAGAATCCTGGTGATTCAGTTTTGTCAAGCTTGACTGACAATGGAGTCATCATTTAACATTTGTAAATTGATATTGCAGCCTAAACTTCTCAAAAAGGTACCCTTAATGATCTTGAGGATACGAGAGTGATAAATATAGTGGATCCTACGATTTCTCATAATTATGTTGTCCTTCAGGACATTATGTCAGCTTTTAGAATAGGATAGCAGAAGCTGCAAAAATATTTCCTTCCTTGTTTTTCTTTTTTAATTTTTAGCTGGTGCCAAGCTAGAGCAAATGAGACCAACGTAGGTTTCACTCCGTTGTATGGACATGTCCGTTTGCTTGGACATGTTTCTATGTCAGAGTTAATTAGTTTCGTTTATTGCAGATAGCACTACCAGCCGCACTACTGGTAGTGCTATTTACAAAAAACAGCACTACCAGACATTCAAATATTTTAAAGTACAGTCGTGAACAAAAATACTTATTATACTTATTGTGCCAGGGTTGATTTGTTAATCACTAGGAATTTTTTTCATTTATTGATTTTTTTTATTATTTTATTAAACTAAATTTTTAATCATTATTTATTTCTGATTACAGCTGTCAAACTTGAAAGGGCTACACCCCCCTAACTATTAATCTTAGACTAGCAGTTTCCTTGGAGAAATGATATATTTCATCAAGATCTTTATTTTCAATGACAGCTGCCAAACTAGAAACAGCTATATCTCCCTAACTATTGATCTTAGACTAGCAGTTTTCTTGGAGAAATGATAGATCTCATCAAGATCTTTATTTTTGATGACAGCTGTCAAACTAGAAAGAGCTATATCTCCCTTACTATTGATCTTAGACTAGTAGTTTCCTAGCAGAAATAATAGATCTCATCAAGATATTTATTTTTGATGACAGCTGTGAAACTAGAAAGAGCTATATCTCCCTTACTATTGATCTTAGAATAGCAGTTTCCTTGCAGAAATGATAGATCTCATCAAGGTCTTTATTTTCGATGACAGCTGTCAAACTAGAAAGAGCTATATCTCCCTTACTATTGATCTAAGATTAGCAGTTTCCTTGCAGAAATGATAGATCTCATCAAGGTCTTTATTTTCGATGACAGCTGTCAAACTAGAAACGGCTTTATCTCCGTAACTTGAATCGTAGACTAGTAGGTTCTTCACAGATGTGATAGATCTCATTAATATTTATTTCGAAAAACATGTTTTGGACTTTCAGTGATAATGCAGTTTTTGGTTTGACACCTGTAAATAAAGAACTTGATGAGATCTATCATTTCTGCAAGGAAACTGCTAGTCTAAGATCAATAGTAAGGGAGATATAGCTCTTTCTAGTTTGACAGCTGTCATCGAAAATAAAGTCCTTGATGAGATCTATCATTTCTGCAAGGAAACTGCTAGTCTAAGATCAATAGTAAGGTAGATATAGCTCTTTCTAGTTTGACAGCTGTCATCAAATATAAAGATTCTGATGAGATCTATCATTTCTGCAAGGAAACTGCTAGTCTAAGATCAATAGTAAGGGAGATATAGCTCTTTCTAGTTTGACAGCTGTCATCGAAAATAAAGTCCTTGATGAGATCTATCATTTCTGCAAGGATACTGCTAGTCTAAGATCAATAGTAAGGTAGATATAGCTCTTTCTAGTTTGACAGCTGTCATCAAATATAAAGATTCTGATGAGATCTATCATTTCTGCACGGAAACTGCTAGTCTAAGATCAATAGTTAGGGAGATATAGCTCTTTTTAGTTTGACAGCTGTCATCGAAAATAAAGACCTTGATGAGATCTATCATTTCTGCAAGGAAACTGCTAGTCTAAGATCAATAATAAGGGAGATATAGCTCTTTCTAGTTTGACAGCTGTCATCAAAAATAAAGATTTTGATGAGATCTATCATTTCTGCAAGGAAACTGCTAGTCTAAGATTAATAGTTAGGGAGATATAGCTCTTTCTAGTTTGACAGCTGTCATCGAAAATAAAGACCTTGATGAGATCTATCATTTCTGCAAGGAAACTGCTAGTCTAAGATCAATAATAAGGGAGATATAGCTCTTTCTAGTTTGACAGCTGTCATCAAAAATAAAGATTTTGATGAGATCTATCATTTCTGCAAGGAAACTGCTAGTCTAAGATCAATAGTTAGGGAGATATAGCTCTTTCTAGTTTGACAGCTGTCATCGAAAATAAAGACCTTGATGAGATCTATCATTTCCGCAAGGAAACTGCTAGTCTAAGATCAATAGTAAGGGAGATATGGCTATTTATAGTTTGACAGCTGTCATCAAAAATAAAGATCTTGATGAGATCTTTTATTTCTGTAAAGAAACTGCTAGTCTAAGATGAATAGTTACAGAGATGAAGCCTTTTCTAGTTTGACAGCTGTCATCTACAATGAAGATCTTGATGTGATCGATCATTTTTCTAATTTGACAGCTGTCATTTGCAATAATATTGAAAATAAAAAACTAAAACGACTATAAAAGCTCGACATATCCCACCGACCGCACTAGTTGTGCCGTTCAGTTGCTCGGTGGGAAAAACTATCTTTTCGTCGTCAATCCATCGAAATACAAACACACGTCAATCTTGTTAGATCGTACGGAACTCCTTCTTGCACTTGGCCGGTTTCTTTTTGTATTTTCTTCCTCGATTGTACTATAAAACATTTGAACGGTGCCATGGTAGTGCTAGCATTTGTAAACAGCACTACCAGTAGTGCGGCTGGTAGTGCTATCTGCAATAAACGATTAGTTTTACGTTTTGAATATTCGTGCTAGAATTAGCTGCTTTGCTGTAGACTTAGTAGGAACCTCATATTCACTCGTTTACTGAATAAGTCATTAGGATATTTAAATAAGTAACCTATAGGCTGTTATGCATGTTTCGGTCTCTAGTTGTAAACAATCTACAAAGATAAGCAACGCTTGGCACTTTTAATAAATTATTGGAAGGATAAGTTGTTAGTAGCATATTTATCTGAGTTTCTGCGTGTCCTACGATCATGAGTGATAAGAACCAGAATAGAGCTATTTTAAAAGTTATAACAGGACAGGTTAAAGCAGTAGTGCCCTGTTACTGAATGCACCGGCTAGGTGCTCAGAAGGAGGAGAAAAGATAGAGGGAGTTCAAAGGCGAGTAAAGAAACACTTTTCAAGGGAAAGGCAGGTTGTATTAGTATACTCTTTCATTATATAGTAACAGCTTTTAATGCACAAAATCCTAATCACATAGGGTGATTCGTAACACTTAAATATCTAGTTCACAGCTACCTAATTCACAATCATAAAGGACTACCTAAATAAATAGAAAGATAGCCAAACGCAAGCCTGCCTACACAGATTTTAAGTGTAGTTTTTAAAAGCTTTTATTAGGGAACTAGTACACTCAGGTCTCTTCGGCCTAGAGCCCGATTTGATGTCTTGCTCGCTGTGGGCACCCCTCAGGTCAGCACCGCCGTAGAAAGAAGACGCGGATGGGACTGATGTTACGTGGCCTAACAGCGTGTGGTGAGTAATGAATATGCCGCCCGTGGCAGGCACAAGGTAAGGCCGCACGTGGACGTAGCTCGCCAGTAGCTTCGGCGTAGAGCAGGTCGCCCCGTAGCCTTGGTGTGTAGCGATGTTTTAGTTAGCACCACTACTGCACAGGCCGAAGTTTTGGAGTCAAGGAGACACCGGACAGGCCGAGGATTTGGAGTTCAGTAGACTCCGGCCTCCCACAGTATAAGGACAGCAAAGCAGCTGCGGTGCGCCGTCGTTAGAAGACAAACGTGCACCAGCCCACAGAGAAGTCTTCTCGCGGACCTCAGTTACGGCGTTGAGCCGTAGTAGAGTAATATATATACATCGTATATATAAACTAAGAACCGTACTGTCAAGGAGAAAGATAAATAGATTAGTGACTTACCAATAACTCACAAAACACAGAACGAGCACAAATAAATATATAAAATTACCGAGGACGGTTTTCATTTATAGAAGAGAAGTGGATATGCAATTAATTTGCAGTTTAGAAGAAGATCGCACAGTTTACTATCCGTAAAAATAATTAGTAGTAGAATTTTTACAACCACGTCAAGCAGAACGTAAAGTAATCTGTTTTTGACTTACCGATGTCAAACATCTAGAGATTCTTTGATCTCTAAATTTAAATTACCACAGTGGTAATGGACCTAAGAGCGAATGTCCAGAAACTTCTATCGTTTCCTACATCATCCGGTCCTTTACCGGAGACGGACCACCGGAAACGGTCGTTCCGTTACAGTGTCCCCTCCCGTGTTTCAAAAATTTTCCATGAGACCAAGTCTCGCTGAAAATTTTTCTTCTGAAGACACTTTTCTTCAATGATAAGAGATGGCTGATGAGTATGTACAACTTCTGGTATCACTCACTTTCATTCAAACAAACAGCAACATTCAAAATCCTTTCAAAGTTCGCTTTTAAATTGTCTGAAAGTCTCATCATGAACTTTCAGACCCTTACGTACGTTGGTGCTGAGCTACAATCGCCAGTCCACCAAGTGAACCCAAAATATTTAATTTATAATTAGTCTCTTTGTTAAGTTTCAAAGACACTATTTAAATATTTACCGACAGAGTTACGAGTAGCCTCTGTATTAACAACAAGTAGAATTAGTTGTTCTAAAGTTCAAAACTTCAGATTGCAGATTACGTTCATATTTGACATAAGCATTATAGAGTAGTAGTATCTTATGTCAATGAACATTCTACCATAGATAGGTAAAATGATTGACAGAATGATGGAATTTGTGTCCGACACTTTGGTTGTAACACCTTTTCCAGACATAGTCACCGACGTTGAATGACATGTCTCTACGACGTAAGTTGTAATAAGCAGCATTACGCTCGTGGGCGTTCCACAACCTTTCCTGCACCTTGTCGAAGATAGGGGAAAGAAAACCAACGTTATCTGCGAACTCGTCCCTAGGAGACATAATGACTTCGTCAGAATTTTCGTTGTTTTTATAGATAGAGCCACAAGATACCAGCTCTCTTCCGAACACCAAGAACGCCGGAGTGTATTTAGTAACCTCATTTACAGATGAGTTAATAGCGAACTGAATCTTGTGCATATTCACATCCCATGTTCTATGGTCTTCCTCCACGAAACATGCGACTGCCGTACCAATGGTCTTATTTGTCCGTTCAGTAGTATTCACTTGAGGAGTATAAGAAGTAGTAAAGTAAATTTTCGGAACATTGTACCTTTTAAGCATGTCCACGAACTCAGTACTAGCGTACTGGGGACCGTTATCCATGATAACTGTTTCAGGTACACCATACACAAGAAAAACTAAGTTTTCCATGACATGATTTAAGACAGAAGAAGTTGCCTTTTTAATAGGAAATAGAAGAGTGTATTTAGAGAAATGACACATCACTACCATAATATACCGATTAAGCTTTCGAGATAAAGGCAATGGGCCTATTAAATCAGTTGTAATACACTGAAATGGTCTACAACATTGTTTAGGTTTACCCATTAAACCAATAGTTTTAGAGTTTTGATGTTTGTAAGCAAGACAAACATTACATTTTGCTATAAACTTAGCAACGTCAGGGTACATTCCATTCCAAAAATAACGTAGGCGTATTCTTTGGTATGTTTTTTGTATACCAAAATGAGCACAAGTAGGAGGAGAGTGATTTTCAGAAATCACTTGTTCTCTTACTTCGTTTGGTATGACTTCTTTCCAGTCATATTCAGAGCACAAAATAGAGTTAGTGCGACAATGTTTATACAATTTGCTATCCCTTATTAGGTATTGACGATATGCACTAGGGTTAGCTTGAATATTAGCCTTAAGAGCATTATACCAGGCATCAGTAGACGATGTGCTGTTATAAGTGATTGCATTCACCATGTTAGCACGAGACAAGAAGTCAGGTATCACATTGTCGGAACGCTTCGTATAAGGAGATACACTCGCTACAAAAGGACATTTAGTATCGGAACCTTTCGCATCAGGAGATACACTCGCTACAAAAGGACGTTTAGTATCCAAATGTACCAAGTTAGAGTTTATGCAAGAAGGCATAATTTGAAAAGCTTTCCAGAAGTCAACACCAAGTAGTAGAGACTGTTTAACTTCTGGTACAACGTAGAAAGTTAAAAGCTTTCGAATTCCATTGAATTCGACAGGTAATTCAATCGATCCGATAGAAGACATTTTTGTTCCGTTTGCTACGGAACATTGAATGATATCGCAACGATTTACACTTAACCCATTCTCGCAGAGTACGAGATGTGAATTATTGCCTAAAATAGAGATTGCGCTACCGCTATCTAACAAACCACATAAAGTAAGATTATGTACAGAGATATTTACATAAGGACGTACAAAATCATTTTCTTTAGAGAGAACCGAATCGACTTTGTACGATTTCGAAAAGATTTTTACCGTTTTAAGCCATGCATCCCACTCGCCTTTATCAAAGAAGTTGATATGTTGAGTGACAGATTGCATACAAGATTTCGAATTTTTGTGTGTACTATCTTTAGCACAAAAATCGATTTTCTTAGGGATCAACCTTTCATTTTTCAAGTTTGATAAACCTTTCTTTGAAAAGTGATTTGGCTTAAAATCAGTATTAGAATTAGGGTTCTCTGTTACAAGTTTTTTTGGATTTGAACCTTTTGTAAAAGTGACCTTTTTTCCACCAGTTTGTGGTTTAAAATGGTTGTACTTTCGAGCAGGTCTAGATGCACTAATTGTCGAAGTAGGAGAACAATTAGGACAATCGATCACACGTACGTCTCTACGGCCACAGCCGAAACATACAATGTCACGAGAGTTACATTGTAACGTAGTGTGCGATTCAGAGTTACATCTAAAACATAGGTTTCTCTTGTCAGTTTTAGGAGTAGACTGTACAAGACTAACCTTGTTTTCTATAGAAGTAGAAAGAATATTATTATTAGAAGTATTAAGAGAGCTAGTGCTAGGAATAGAAGTATTCATCGCAATAGACGTTTCTAACCATTTACAAGCTTCAAACAAAGAATCAATTGAAACAACGTCCGATTGTCGCAACTGTATTGCAAAATTAGGGATTAAGTTTCTGCGCAAAATAGAAACAATCTCTGATTCTGACATTGGGGACCTAAGTTTTCTGCAAAGAGTTTGCACCTCAGTTATAAAAATTATGGCCTTTTCATTAGATTTTTGTTTTCTGGCCTCAATTTTTTTTCTTAATAAATAGTCAGCATCAGGAACCTCAAAATCCTTAAGAAAATCGGTTTTGAATAAATTCCAATTTATTAATACATCTTTTTTGTTACGGAACCATTCGAGTGCTGGACCGCTCAACATTTCAAACAAAAGTGAATACAATTTGTCATCCGAAACAGACTTAAATGAAGCCATTTTAGTAACGTTTCTTAAGAATTCAATTGGACAAGATTGACCATCGTATTTGAATTTTTTAAAATCTAGAAGAGGAGAGCGTTCAATTACAACTATTTTTTCAGTATTAGTAGGACAAGAAATACAAGGCTTAGGATCAACATTTTCGACAATGCCCTTGCAAAAATTCAAATAACTTTGAGAAATCTTTGTATAGTCTGACGAAAGGTCTGAAAACTTATCTATAAGAGATCCATCCTCATCCTCGTCAATATTGATCCTAGAAAATCTAAGCATTAAGTGCTGAAAAATAGCTTCAAGATCAGCTTTAGATACAATTCCACTAGAAATTGTTAAATCAACTTTGGCTTTCCAGATTTTAAGCAATTTAGATATCTGATCGATATCTTCGCCACATTCCAATGGGCTTAGATCAGAAACAACAGTAGTAGAAGGTAGTTTTTCGTACTGATCGCGCATTAGATCGATTTTAGAAGCAGGTTCTACACCTCTGAGTAGCAACTCATACTGTAGAGCCTTTTTAGGCAGAAACCTAATTAAATCGCCTGCCATCTGGAATGCGTCTGTTACACAAAGATATCAGATAGATTAGATTTAGTAGTAGTAATCAGTTAATTACAATGAAATAATAAGCAAAAGACGTTAGTAACCTAGTATATGGTACTCGGCTTACCACCGACACGTTCTATAGAAATTATTAACACCTTACCTAGGGTTAGATATACAATGAATGAGTATACCGCTATGCTAAAATACAATTTCATAAGAAGCTGAAAAAAATAAGGATTAGACACCCTAAAATCTCTGAACCTTGCCTTGAAAAATCTCTTTACTTTAAAGAAAGTAGAATACCTCTAAAACCCACGTGAAAGGGCGCCACTATAACAGGACAGGTTAAAGCAGTAGTGCCCTGTTACTGAATGCACCGGCTAGGTGCTCAGAAGGAGGAGAAAAGATAGAGGGAGTTCAAAGGCGAGTAAAGAAACACTTTTCAAGGGAAAGGCAGGTTGTATTAGTATACTCTTTCATTATATAGTAACAGCTTTTAATGCACAAAATCCTAATCACATAGGGTGATTCGTAACACTTAAATATCTAGTTCACAGCTACCTAATTCACAATCATAAAGGACTACCTAAATAAATAGAAAGATAGCCAAACGCAAGCCTGCCTACACAGATTTTAAGTGTAGTTTTTAAAAGCTTTTATTAGGGAACTAGTACACTCAGGTCTCTTCGGCCTAGAGCCCGATTTGATGTCTTGCTCGCTGTGGGCACCCCTCAGGTCAGCACCGCCGTAGAAAGAAGACGCGGATGGGACTGATGTTACGTGGCCTAACAGCGTGTGGTGAGTAATGAATATGCCGCCCGTGGCAGGCACAAGGTAAGGCCGCACGTGGACGTAGCTCGCCAGTAGCTTCGGCGTAGAGCAGGTCGCCCCGTAGCCTTGGTGTGTAGCGATGTTTTAGTTAGCACCACTACTGCACAGGCCGAAGTTTTGGAGTCAAGGAGACTCCGGACAGGCCGAGGATTTGGAGTTCAGTAGACTCCGGCCTCCCACAGTATAAGGACAGCAAAGCAGCTGCGGTGCGCCGTCGTTAGAAGACAAACGTGCACCAGCCCACAGAGAAGTCTTCTCGCGGACCTCAGTTACGGCGTTGAGCCGTAGTAGAGTAATATATATACATCGTATATATAAACTAAGAACCGTACTGTCAAGGAGAAAGATAAATAGATTAGTGACTTACCAATAACTCACAAAACACAGAACGAGCACAAATAAATATATAAAATTACCGAGGACGGTTTTCATTTATAGAAGAGAAGTGGATATGCAATTAATTTGCAGTTTAGAAGAAGATCGCACAGTTTACTATCCGTAAAAATAATTAGTAGTAGAATTTTTACAACCACGTCAAGCAGAACGTAAAGTAATCTGTTTTTGACTTACCGATGTCAAACATCTAGAGATTCTTTGATCTCTAAATTTAAATTACCACAGTGGTAATGGACCTAAGAGCGAATGTCCAGAAACTTCTATCGTTTCCTACATCATCCGGTCCTTTACCGGAGACGGACCACCGGAAACGGTCGTTCCGTTACAAAGTCTTCTGACGTAGCTTTGAGGCAGGGTGACAATTGTGGTAGCAAGCTATGGTTCTAAGGTACCTGTACTATGGTATACGGTTCGGCGGTTAATCTTTATTTATGGGAAATCCTAAGATATTTAGCATATTTCTTTTGTCAACGGTTTATTTTATATATTACGTAGTATATTACTTACCGTTATACTTTATACAACTTTTGAACATCACACGAGGTGAGGTTCTATTGCGAGTAACCGCTAGTAATAAATAATAACTTGTCAAAGCAATATCTTAAAAAATCTGTACATAATATAATTATAATTTTATTGCACAAAGCTTGTACCTAACATAGAAAAATTGTAAATAAAACACAAATCACAAATACAACACGATTTCGACTTTTTTATGTATTTCTTTACAAGTCGCGAAAGTATAAAATCAGTATCTTTATTTCAATAAGAATTTTCAAAATATAAGAACGTAAAGTTCTTGGCAAAACTCAAAAGCCAGCCGCAAGTGTTCATTCTGCTGTTTGCTGGCCAGAAAAAATAAGCTGAGCGAAATATATGTTGTAGTAGGTATAACCAAGCGGACGTGTATGCGTGAATTTTGTTCGAGGTGAAGCAGAATGTTAAAATAAGATATTAAACATCATTATATCAGCTTCTTTTGGTCCACTGATTAATGTAAGTCTCCTCTATGGCGTGCATTTCTCAGGGTCTTCGGCCTTCCGCATCCAGCCCATATGGAGTACTACTGCCATCTCTGGGCGGGTGCACCCGGATACCAGCTTGGCCCTTTTGACTCTGTTCAACGACGGGCTGTGAGAATTGTCGACAATTCCAAACTCACTTGCGATGTCAAGCCCTTAAGTCTGCGGACTGACTTTGCCCCCCTGTGTGTGTTTTACCGCTTGCACAATAGGTTGTGTTCTGAGGAATATTTCGAAATGATGCCCACGGCTACTTTCTACCATCGCATTCATTCTCACACTTTAGAACCTAAATGGTCGCGTACAGTGCGGTTTCAGAGAAACTTCCTCCCGCGAACGCTTAAGTTGTGGAATGAGCTCCCTGCCAAGGTTTTCTCCAAGGACTACAGTATGGAGTTCTTCAAGAAAGAAGTTATTAGATTTCTGAAGGGTCGGCAACGCGCAAGTGATACCCCTGGTGTTGCAAGCGTGACCGCTTACCACCAGGCGGACCGTAAGCTTGTTTGCCTCTTAGTGGTATAAAAAAAAAAACCACCCTTTCAGAGTCGTCGGTCCATTAAACTGGTTTCCACTCTAAAATATTAGTTATTTATTTATCACTCATCTGTCACTATGATTGATTGAACAAAAAAGTTTAAAATGAAGTAGATAAGAAATAAAGATTAATAAAGATCAAGATGTCTGTCCTTCCTTTACGTCGCGTCGCAAGTAACGGAGCATCCAATTTAGCTGAAATTCAGCACAGTTATAGATAAAGGGACATAAAAGGACCACTTTTTATCCCATTTTTTTTTTAATTCCTTCAGGATATAACTATTACCGAATACTACGTGGATGAACTATAGTTACCGGCAGGCGGAGCCATCGGCAAAAGCTAGTATTAAAATCTATAGACAAAATGTTATTGTTATAATGTTACGAATGCAATAATGCGCCCACAATGCGCCACGCTGACGCTGCCGAGTAGCGCACTGAAGACACATGACTAAATAACCTATCATGTGCTGAAGAGCCTTAGCCAAGGCGCCATTGGTTCAGTAGCTTTGATATTATACGTGATGAAGGTGTTCTGTTACATTACACAGATTACACCGAACAAATATGTCAGTTTTCACATATAACCTAAACTAGCTATGTCTTTGGTATCGCTTGCGATTTATTTAAAAATCACATGTGTCAAAGGTTGTACATAATTCTTTCATCCTTACCATTTCTCTTATACAGTTCTTGATTATACATAAAAGCACTATGTATATACGAGTTTAGACTGATTAATATATGTGTAATATAAAGTATCCATTCAAGTTCACATGAGCGAAGCCGCTATTAACAGCTAGTTGTAAAACTTTAAGATTAAAAATATTCAATGTTAAGTATAGTTTTATTGTGTACGTATCAGTTCGGCCTACTTCTAATTACAGCCGTTTTGGGTGTCGATTATAATCATAAGTGATGGCTGATAGTGGCGCTGTGTTAGCGCACGGCACGACCACACGAGGGTTCACTGGTGCGGTGTTTGTATGTAACATTCTAGGATAAAAATGACCCAGTAAGTGAGGAAATCAGTTGTTGTGACTTAAATCTTTAGGTTGATATGATTGTATTATTTTTTTTAATATGTTGTTATATATACTATTTTTATACATACATAACATTAGGTATTCTTCAGAGGGGAAGGTAGAGACCAAAGACTGCCACTTGTTAAGATCCTACCACTCTTATTTGCTCCACAATTCCACAATATTCGAGTGTTCTAGAAAGTTCCACAATATACTGAGATAGTCGCCGACATTTCACAACATTCCGGATGTTTTGGACTGTTAGACCGGATGTTAAGAAATTTCTCGAGGGCTAAACTTCCAGCTTTTATATCTTCAAAAGCACGCCTTTCAGGTAAAAAAAAGGAATCTTCTTCATGGACGAGAGATAGAGGGTTACCACTCTCCCTAAATCGTGCCGGGACTCGTTTCTGACTTTTAGCGGCACGCACATGGTACACATTTCTTTATACTACCTATTATGGATTAGCTTTTTTTTTCGACTCCCACCTGACTATTTTATTATAAGTATTGTTTATTTATTAGCCCGCACATCAAAGCGCATAAAATCCGCCATTTTGATTTTTCCTCACCTATCTAAGAACACTATCATAAATAACACTATGGGCTATCAAGACAAATATAACGACACTTCAATTATAGACATCCATCCAGCCGTTTGGAATATATGAGGTAATAAAGAAATTTAAGTAGAGGGGATTCGTTGGTTCTGGCGCACTTCCCCCCAACCTCAACCCCTCGCCTAAAAAAAAGCTCACCAATTTTTGCTTTGTACGACTCGCGCTTGACCACTCTCAATACATCGTTGGTTCTGGCACACTTCCAACTTTTCTGCTTTGTACGACTCGCGCTTGACCACTCTCAAAACCACCCCTGTGTCTGGGGCTATGTCGACTCACGCAACCAACCCCTGTGTCTGGGGCTATGTCGACTCACGCTTGACCAAAACTACTGCGTGACGTCACAGTGGCTCCTGTGTATAACTTGTCTCTAGTTTTGTTATGTAATTACATCATTATCGTAATGGGTTATCATGTTTTTCCCCGTTCATAATAAAGTTATTCCTATTTAATTACAATGATGTTGGTGGTGACATTCCAAAAACTAGTCCCCCGAGGGTGTATCTCAAGGTTTTAGGGGTGTGTCCACTCACGCTTTACAAAAACAACCTGGAGACGTGTCGGTTCACGCTTGATATGACTTGACATGTTATACCTACAGAAAATCTTCAATTCAAGTCGGTCGAAGTTTAAAGAGAAAAGCTGATAATAGTGTTATAGATTTACAACTAGCATTGACACGTCATCATGATGTGTCAAATATGTGATTTACAGGTTAAGCAAAGATTCTATGCTCAGCACTTACGATCTAAGAAACACAATAAGAAATGTCTTATTCTTAATCATAATTTACTTTATGTGTCTTATAGCATCAATTGAAGAATCAATACTATTTTATTATTCATGCAGATTTTGATCAGGAAACAAAAGATTTAAAAAATTCTTTTGAATTTTTAAATTTGACTATTAGGAATTGGATAAAAAATGGTGAATTAGAAAATTATTCAGAACCTTTAAGTGATGACATTAAAAATAAAATGTGTAATGACACATAGTGATTTAGAAAAAAAAGAAAATGTAGACCTTAAAAAAAAAAAAAAACAGTTTTTAGAAATGCATGTTAATAAGTTTAATCCCTTACGGGGATCTTCGTATATTCGTAAAAAAGAACGATCAACAATGTTTTAAGAGGACTATATCCTGCAAATACACATTCCGATAGGGTATCATCATACTTGAGGCATTAAAATAAACTAACGTTTAATAATATTCAGTTCCCAATCAAATTATCTGATATACCCAAGGTAGAAAAACAAAATGATATTAGCATTAATATGTTTGAATTAGAGTTTAACAAAGAAAAAAAAACTTTACAAAATGTTCTAATTAATTACAAATTAACTTATTATTTTTAAACAACGGTTGAAATGGTCATTATTGTATTTATCACGCTTGGTAAATAAACAAATAACAAATTGAAATGACACTATTCATATCTGGGCCGGTTGCCGTAACTATTTTTAATCTAAAGTTAATTTAATTAATCACCAGAAACATGAATGTGCTCAAATTTTTACTGAATAACTAGGAATTCATAAAAAAGAAAAATATTGGTTTAATAGGGAAACAAATAATGATGAAATCTATTTTGATAAATTTCAAAGAATATTAAAATTACATTTTATAATATATGCAGACTTTGTAGCTTATTTAAAACCCTCCTATTGTCACCTATTGTGTCCCTGATCCATCGAAGTCATATACGTAAACAATACATGAACATGTAGTTTGTTCTTATGGATAATATATAAAATGTTCATATGATGATAAACTGTCTATATACAGAACATACTCAGAGCCTAATTGTACAAAAATGTTTATGGAAAGCATTAACAAAGATATTAGCAATATACATAGGATAAATTGTTTTCAAAAATGTCCACTTTCTTTAACTAATGAAGAGAAGGAATCTATAAGAAAATCGCAATTATGTTATATTAGGTGATGAAATCACAGTAGACTATGACTGGAATACTAGTAATTTTAGAGGTGTTAGTCACGAATTATTTAGTAGCACAAAGTATCGTGTTCCATTTTTCATTTCTATTCTATTTCACAATCTAAACAATTATGATGCTCATTTTATTGTTCATGCTTTGAATTTTAAAGATTGAGAAATAAAAATAATTCCGCAAAATAAGTAAAAATATAATTCATTCTCATGTAAACCTAATATGTCGTATAGTTCATTTGCGGTTTTTAGATTATTTTTAATTTATGATCTACTAGAGTTTAGATATATAGAATATTATATAAAGACCAATTTGCAGAATTAAGAAATCAATTACAAACGAATTTTAAAAAACTTATTAGGAAAGGTGTTTTTCTTCATGAATTTGTTAATTCTTATGAGTCCTTAAAAATTACATCTCTTCCAAATCAAGACTCTTTCTTTAACTCTTTAATACCAGTGTATCAAATTATAATTATAAACATGCTCAAAACGATGTCAGCCCAATTTAAATGTAAAAATATGTTGGAATATTCCAATCTATATTTAAGAACTTATGTAATGCTACTCACTGATATTTCTGATAACTTTAGAATTTGTTATATCTAATGTGATATAATTGTTATTATTTATTTTCTTCTTTTTACACTAAGCTGTACACCTATGTATAATATATTTTTGCCACGGAAAATGAGCTCTATTTTAAAATTAACCTGTAACCTTAAGTACCCTGAACATTTACATGATCTTAATTCAGATTTACCTTTATGCCCTGAAAAACATTGTAAACGATTACAGTAAAGATAAGAAATTAGTATCAAAGTTTTATAATAAAACTAAAATATAATTTACTATAGAAATCTCAAACAATGTTTACAACTTACTATGAAGTTAATTAGGGTTCATAGAGTTTTACAGTTTAAGCATAGTCCTTAGTTGAAATATATATAGATTTAAATACTTAAGTAAGAACTACAGCTAAAAGTGACTGAAAAAGATTTTTATAAATAATACATTCTTTGGTAAAATATGGAAAATGTTGAAAAACGTGTATTTGTGAAAAAAAGATATTTATTTGGAGAATTATAAGTCGTGTCTATGTATCACAAATGTAAATAGTTCACGTGCAGAATTCGAAGTGTGAAACATACTATTTTACACAAAAAATTAAAAAAAATTTGTTGTAGACTTTTAGTTCTCCAAATAAATCTCTTTTTTTGTCACACTTTTCTTGAAAACTTTAGATTCGGCAATTACAAAGTCTACAACAATTTTTTTTTAATTTTTTGTGTAAAATAGTATGTTTCACACTTCGAATTCTGCACGTGAACTATTTACATTTGTGATACATAGACACGACTTATAATTCTCCAAATAAATATCTTTTTTTCACAAATACACGTTTTTCAACATTTTCCATATTTTACCAAAGAATGTATTATTTATAAAAATCTTTTTCAGTCACTTTTAGCTGTAGTTCTTACTTAAGTATTTAAATCTATATATATTTCAACTAAGGACTATGCTTAAACTGTAAAACTCTATGAACCCTAATTAACTTCATAGTAAGTTGTAAACATTGTTTGAGATTTCTATAGTAAATTATATTTTAGTTTTATTATAAAACTTTGATACTAATTTCTTATCTTTACTGTAATCGTTTACAATGTTTTTCAGGGCATAAAGGTAAATCTGAATTAAGATCATGTAAATGTTCAGGGTACTTAAGGTTACAGGTTAATTTTAAAATAGAGCTCATTTTCCGTGGCAAAAATATATTATACATAGGTGTACAGCTTAGTGTAAAAAGAAGAAAATAAATAATAACAATTATATCACATTAGATATAACAAATTCTAAAGTTATCAGAAATATCAGTGAGTAGCATTACATAAGTTCTTAAATATAGATTGGAATATTCCAACATATTTTTACATTTAAATTGGGCTGACATCGTTTTGAGCATGTTTATAATTATAATTTGATACACTGGTATTAAAGAGTTAAAGAAAGAGTCTTGATTTGGAAGAGATGTAATTTTTAAGGACTCATAAGAATTAACAAATTCATGAAGAAAAACACCTTTCCTAATAAGTTTTTTAAAATTCGTTTGTAATTGATTTCTTAATTCTGCAAATTGGTCTTTATATAATATTCTATATATCTAAACTCTAGTAGATCATAAATTAAAAATAATCTAAAAACCGCAAATGAACTATACGACATATTAGGTTTACATGAGAATGAATTATATTTTTACTTATTTTGCGGAATTATTTTTATTTCTCAATCTTTAAAATTCAAAGCATGAACAATAAAATGAGCATCATAATTGTTTAGATTGTGAAATAGAATAGAAATGAAAAATGGAACACGATACTTTGTGCTACTAAATAATTCGTGACTAACACCTCTAAAATTACTAGTATTCCAGTCATAGTCTACTGTGATTTCATCACCTAATATAACATAATTGCGATTTTCTTATAGATTCCTTCTCTTCATTAGTTAAAGAAAGTGGACATTTTTGAAAACAATTTATCCTATGTATATTGCTAATATCTTTGTTAATGCTTTCCATAAACATTTTTGTACAATTAGGCTCTGAGTATGTTCTGTATATAGACAGTTTATCATCATATGAACATTTTATATATTATCCATAAGAACAAACTACATGTTCATGTATTGTTTACGTATATGACTTCGATGGATCAGGGACACAATAGGTGACAATAGGAGGGTTTTAAATAAGCTACAAAGTCTGCATATATTATAAAATGTAATTTTAATATTCTTTGAAATTTATCAAAATAGATTTCATCATTATTTGTTTCCCTATTAAACCAATATTTTTCTTTTTTATGAATTCCTAGTTATTCAGTAAAAATTTGAGCACATTCATGTTTCTGGTGATTAATTAAATTAACTTTAGATTAAAAATAGTTACGGCAACCGGCCCAGATATGAATAGTGTCATTTCAATTTGTTATTTGTTTATTTACCAAGCGTGATAAATACAATAATGACCATTTCAACCGTTGTTTAAAAATAATAAGTTAATTTGTAATTAATTAGAACATTTTGTAAAGTTTTTTTTTCTTTGTTAAACTCTAATTCAAACATATTAATGCTAATATCATTTTGTTTTTCTACCTTGGGTATATCAGATAATTTGATTGGGAACTGAATATTATTAAACGTTAGTTTATTTTAATGCCTCAAGTATGATGATACCCTATCGGAATGTGTATTTGCAGGATATAGTCCTCTTAAAACATTGTTGATCGTTCTTTTTTACGAATATACGAAGATCCCCGTAAGGGATTAAACTTATTAACATGCATTTCTAAAAACTGTTTTTTTTTTTTTTAAGGTCTACATTTTCTTTTTTTTCTAAATCACTATGTGTCATTACACATTTTATTTTTAATGTCATCACTTAAAGGTTCTGAATAATTTTCTAATTCACCATTTTTTATCCAATTCCTAATAGTCAAATTTAAAAATTCAAGAGAATTTTTTAAATCTTTTGTTTCCTGATCAAAATCTGCATGAATAATAAAATAGTATTGATTCTTCAATTGATGCTATAAATACTTCACGAGTGATATAACAGACACATAAAGTAAATTATGATTAAGAATAAGACATTTCTATTTGTGTTTCTTAGATCGTAAGTGCTGAGCATAGAATCTTTGCTTAACCTGTAAATCACATATTTGACACATCATGATGACGTGTCAATGCTAGTTGTAAATCTATAACACTATTATCAGCTTTTCTCTTTAAACTTCGACCGACTTGAATTGAAGATTTTCTGTAGGTATAACATGTCAAGTCATATCAAGCGTGAACCGACACGTCTCCAGGTTGTTTTTGTAAAGCGTGAGTGGACACACCCCTAAAACCTTGAGATACACCCTCGGGGGACTAGTTTTTGGAATGTCACCACCAACATCATTGTAATTAAATAGGAATAACTTTATTATGAACGGGGAAAAACATGATAACCCATTACGATAATGATGTAATTACATAACAAAACTAGAGACAAGTTATACACAGGAGCCACTGTGACGTCACGCAGTAGTTTTGGTCAAGCGTGAGTCGACATAGCCCCAGACACAGGGGTTGGTTGCGTGAGTCGACATAGCCCCAGACACAGGGGTGGTTTTGAGAGTGGTCAAGCGCGAGTCGTCACACCCCAGACACAGGGGTGGTTTTGAGAGTGGTCAAGCGCGCGTCGTGCGGGGCAGAAAAGTTTTTAGGTGAGGGGTTGGGGTTGGAGGGTAGTGAGCCAGAACCAACGATGTTTTGAGAGTGGTCAAGCGCGAGTCGCCACACCCCAGACACAGGGGTGGTTTTGAGAGTGGTCAAGCGCGGTGCGGGGCAGAAAAGTTTTTAGGCGGGGGGTTGGGGTTGGAGGGTAGTGAGCCAGAACCAACGATGTTTTGAGAGTGGTCAAGCGCGAGTCGTGCGGGGCAGAAAAGTTTTTAGGCGAGGGGTTGGGGTTGGAGGGTAGTGAGCCAGAACCAACGATGTTTTGAGAGTGGTCAAGCGCGAGTCGTACAAAGCAGAAAAGTTGGAAGTGCGCCAGAACCAACGATGTATTGTTTTTTAGGCGAGGGGTTGAGGTTGGGGGGAAGTGCGCCAGACCAACGAATCCCCTCTACTAATTTACAAACATTCAAAAAAGATGTATGTGCAAAAAACGCAAGCCTTCCTTGGCAGTCGGGTAAAAAAGCGACATGTAGGTACAATTAGATGAAAAAAAAAGGTAGAAATTAAACTACCTTTTGCCTAGTTGCCTTTTTTATTTAAGTCTGCTTCTGCCAGCGGCTTCGCCCGCCCTAGATTTGGTTACCGGCGTAGCATTCTTACTGAAACTCCTCAATTATAGAAAAAAAACCCACTCACACTTGACGTTTTCTCTCTCTTTCTTTATTTTTTCTCGCTCTCTCTCTCTCTAATGGATAAGCCTCGCGATCTTGGTACAAACTTTAAGCCCCCGTTTCACCCCTTTAGGAGGTGAGTTTTGGAAAATCCTTTCTTGGCGCACGCGTACATCATAAGTGTGGTTGGAGCTGTGCGTTGATTGCGCTGTCAGTCAGTCAGTCAGTAACGCCTGCCAGATTAAAATTCATTTAAACAAATTCAAATCCATAAAAAATTTAAATAAGAAAGTGTGAGTAAAAAAAACAGCCAGTGTTAATACATTCACATTATATATTTAATTATTTTATTATTTATTTAATATTAAAAAAACATATCTGGAACCCATATGCACAGAATTCAAGTGACGCACAAGTGGAGAATCACATCTCTTGGGTATCGTTTTGAGGAGGATGTTGAGGCTGTCACGCACCCAACGCATCAGGGAGGCCACTCTTCGCGTAATAATATAGCATCTAAGCTGTCTATCTGAGCTTCAGCAAATAAAAACATGGCACTCCCATCAACATCCTGAACCCGTTGTTAGATTGTACCCGTAGAGCATTGACAGTCTGAAGCCTATCTAGTGTAGATAGATAAAATAAATAAATAAATAAATATGAATATTTTTGGACATTACACACAGCGCTGTCTGGTCCCAAAGTAAGCAAAGCTTGTGTTATGGATACCAAGACAACGGACACAAATACATAAATATTACTTTTTTTTTTATTGTAAATACATACATATCATACATCAATATACCCAGACTCAAGACAAACACAAATGTTTCACACACCCTCCGCACAGCAAATGCAACAGAACTATTATTTTTCTAGTAATAGGTACTTAATTCCGTCTATCGGACCGGTTTTGCCAGTCTACTCTAATATCATTAGGTAGATACATTGAAAAAAAGTAAAAACGAATTTAGTAAACCAGTACCATAAATACCTATTTATAAAAACTAACCAGTACCTTCAGAGTTCAATTTATAGTAGTTGAAGTAGTTAATATCATAATACAGTGTAAATACAAAAGAAAGTTTGTTCGATATTTGTTACCTCTTCACGCTCTTTAGGTAGTGTTCATCGTTTCAACTGTTTAATTAATTAATTACGATATTTGACAGTATAATAGCTTAATTGAATTCCAAAAACGATTGGTATCACAACACATTGAATTTAATTGTAAGTTGTCTAACTGTAAATCAATGATCACATTGACCACTACATCGGACCATAATCGATATTGTAGTCCCTTGCTTTAGCATTTTGAAGTATTGTATATCTTTTCCCCGGCGAAGTATTGTATGTCTAGGCTCTAATAATAAGTCCCCAATTCAAGTATGGAGATAATAATATGTATAGCAGCTGGAATTTACTTCTTGGGGACTTACTAACAACTTTTAAAAATACATACATTTTTTATCAGAAACACATTTGCATGTCAATTACAATTACTTAGGTACGCGACGTGACTTGACTGACTTGATCTACGCATAGATCATTAAATAAAAAAGGCAACTAGACAAAAGGTAGTCTAATCCCTCCGTTTATTTTCATCTAATTGTTATGAGAAAACATCCACATAAAAAAAATGAAAAAAATATTTTCAATCCGATATTATAGAGGCTGCTATATAGGTGAGAATGAAAGTAGTACTGTATGTCTCTAACCTTTAAACGGCTAAACCATTAAACCGATATTGATAAAAATTAACAGGAAGGTAGCTTTCATCGTGAGGATGTGCCAGGTCATATACTAGCCTTTCTAATTCAACACGAGCACACAAAGTATTTTTGTAAAGAAAAAACCAAGTATGTCAGTTTCTTTCTGAATTGTGTAAACTTGTGTCTGTTTATAGTAGTTTTACCTCTGGTAAAATACTTCGTAAATAATAATAATAATGATTCTTATTTATTTTGGGAATTGAAAATTGCTAATTCTAACCAGTACAAAGTAATGATAACCCTGGACCCGCCAAACGGATCAACTTTTTCAGCGATTTAACATGGGCTGGGTCCACAAGGTTACTGCACAAAGCAGTCAGTTTATTGATAAGAACACGTTTGGTTTACTTTATCGGGAATTGTATATTTGTCGATATCATATTGATACACAATATATCAAAAAATATACCAAGATTTCTTGATTTAAATTTACTCAACCGATAAACTTGGTTTTTGCTTTACAAAAATACTTTGTGTACTCGTGTTGAATAAGCAATGCTGATATCTGCGGAAGTATATCATGTCCATCCTCACAATGAAAGCTACCTTCCTGTTAATTTTTATCAATATCGGTTTAGCCGTTTCAAGGTAAGAGACTTACAGTAGTATTTGCATTCACATAATTATACTTATATAGCAGCCTCAACGCCGAGTTGTATACATATGTAGTATAACCGAAGTCATCTACTCGTACTCGTATAATTTTGGATTAAAATTAATGTTTTAATATTTTTTATGTGGATTTTTATTTTCTCATAAAACATTATTAAATCAAAATGATGACAAAGAATTTTCGAAAAATAACGCCGAATACGATTTATTGTTATACTCTTTCTCACAAAAATGAAGAAATACCTAAATGTTTACGTATTGTTTCTCTTATTATCGAGGAAAACCACATAATGTTATAAAGTGATGGCATACCCTATATTTGCTAATACTATAATAATTTGGCTATTGAAACAGTTTGAAACAAAATTTATTCTGTCACTCTATTTTTCTTCTCACTCTCTTTAATTCAAATTGTTTGGAAATCTAAGAGTGATATTCTCTTGAATCTTATTTCATAAAATATGTTTTTTATTATAAAATAAGATTTTAATAACCAAGTGAATTTGCTAATTTCATAGTTCTAAATAAATGTTTGAATTTTATATCGACAAAAAACCGAGAAAATTAAAATTTTCAACGTGCGGGAACGTGCTAGCGCCTATCTTACGTGGAACTGTGTTTCTTTGTATACTTCAATAGTGTAAATGTCTGTGTATACTGATCGATACGGCACGCTTTTGCTACGGTAGGTATGCCATAGCTTTTTGTACATAATATATATTTGTATATATTTACGTATCTCGGAAACCGCTCGAACAATTTGGATGAAATTTTGTATTTAGACAGAGTTTTGCTTTTTAAGTTCATCTATATACTAATTTGTTTTTTTTTTGAAAAATCGCCTTTAAAAAAAAGAAATTCTTAAAAAAAATACCAAGCAAAACTCGGTCGCCCAGCATACATTGTATTAGCTACAATATCACGTATTTTTAAAAAAAAACTAGGAGCCAATTAATTACGGTTCAAATGATGGAGTCTAAAAAGGTAAAACAGATAGAAGAAGGATAGATACGAAACCCTTAGAACACGGTCATTGCACCATGGAAGACCCCTAGAAAGTATAAAACAGGGTGACCCTCTCGGTCCTGCCATAATTTGGAATACAAAATCTCTCTTTCTGGAGATCTGTTTCTGGAGTTGCAGGAGAAAAGCAGGGATTTCCTTTCCTCTGTTCATGACCATCTTGATTAATAAAATTCTTTCAAATATTCCAGAAATTGTAGAAATATCTTTTATAAACGAAGCCAAGAATGTATGGATGATAGCATGCCCAAATACCGATTTCCCAAAAAATCAGCGTTTGTGTGGGCCGATCTACGAACAAGTTCGGAAACAACTTTTTGATACGTGCTTGAACTCCGCAGATCGTGCCGGCTTAATTAGCTGTTACCGAGTGGGAATCGGGATTATGGTTGCAGGCCATTCCTTCACCTTATATAGTAACCCTGCTGGATTCTGCCACTTTTAGGATTGCGACCTCCCTCCGCTTGGGCATTTCGAATTGTGCTCCACACCGCTGCCAGTTTGGCTTTACTGTCGACTAACGCGGTCATCACGGCCTATCTTGCACTTTGCAGTGCGGGCAGGTTTTCTCGCCTTGCCGGCTTAAATGATATAATACCCCGAGCTCTTGTCACCGCCAACTGCGCGGTTGGACTTGAACCGAATGGTCTCGTACGTGACGGTGGTAAAAGAACAGATGGAATGACTTTGATTCCTTGGAGAATCGGGCAGACTCTTGTTTGGGACGCTATCCGTCGATACCCTCGCGCCGTCACATTTTCAAGGAACGCAGAATAGGGCTGGTGCGGTGGATGATTTTGCTTTAGGCAACAAAAGGTGCAAATATACTACCCTAGACAATGGATGTATATTTGAGCCTTTTGGAGTCGAAACATTAGGAGCTTGGGGCAGAGTCCAAAAAAAATTATAGGGCTTTACCTTCGCAACTGGTTGAAGCTTCTCGGGACAAAAATGCTGGCCTATGCCTTGCCCAAATAATTTGCATTGCCATTCAAGGGTGCCAACGGGACAACAGTTTATTGGATTAATTTTATATTGTTTTGATTGTTTAATAATTAATAATGTTAAGGTACATACTTTCATAAATTAGCAATATCAACAAATATTGGAATAATAATTTTCAGTAGAGCACATTCCATTTCCTTCTATCGAGTAACGTACTTATTTACAATCATGTATTGGCCTACGTCACGACCTCCAGCACACTCGAGTATGGACTACGGAACCCTAAAACTGGAAGTCCAAATGTTGAATTATATTTGTAAGACCAAACAATTGCTCTATTTTCAGGTTCTACTACTGCTCGGAGCAGTATCAGCCCACAAGTATGTGGTAGGGTTTTGTTTGGGCGCGGAGCTGTGTGCGAGCGCGCCGGGCCGACTGTGTCGACACATCGTGTGCGTCGTGCTGTTCAGCCTGGGGTCCGTCGTTGGGATCGGCCTCGGTGCCGGCCTGGAGACACTGAGCACGCTCAAGGATTCCATCGCCGTGCCGATAATGCAGGTAAGCTGGAGTGTTTAGTGGTCGCTAGCTGATGTTCGATTTAAATCTCTCTTGAACTAAGCCAGCAGATAGTGATGGGTCGCCATTGCTCATTGCTCATCTAGTATCAACTATAGCTAATGCGTCCAGCACTAAGCGCAGTGTTTTAAGGGTTCCGTACCGCAAAAGGAAAAAAGAAACCCTTATAGTACCACTTTGTTGTCCGTTTATCTTTCTGTCAAGCCCCTTTTTTTCTGGGACGCGTGACGGTATCAAGTTGAAATGAATAGTAAATATATTTTAAGTCTACAGTCACTTAAAGTTGTTTAAAAAAAGTCAATGCAATAAAAAATATGCCTATTATGGTCGCGCACTATGTGACAAATAAATAAAACTTATGTGGTACTTTCCGTTGAGCAATTGAAATTTGGCAAGAAGCAAGATATAACATCACAGATATAGATATAATCCAAAAACTGATGAACTGATGATAAACCTGTGAGACTTGATTTCATGATGGAAGAACTATCTACATATAATAAGTTTGTACGAAACCCTGGGTGCGCGAGCCAGACTCGCACCTGCTCGTTTTTAGGGTTCCGTACCCAAAGGGTAATTAGCGGAACCCTATTACTAAGACTTCACTGTCCTTCCGTCCGTCCGTCTGTCACCAGGCTGTATCTCATGAACCGTTTTAGTTAGTTGAAATTTTCACAAAAGATTTATTTCTGTTGCCGCTATAACAACAAATACTTAAAACAGAATAAAATAAATATTTAAGGGGGCTCCCAAACAACAAACGTGATTTTTTTCGCTGTGGACACGTAGTCCGACTGCTTTGTCCGATGGATCGGACCACGAGATTTTTTTTTTCCTGTTGGTTCGATTATGGATTCGGACTATAAAAACTACGGTTTTCTTGGACCACGTAGTCCTACCAATCGGACGACCTGAACTTTGGTTTTCTTGTTAGTTCGATTAAGGGATCGGACTACAAAAATGATTTATTTCTTAGACCACATGGTCCAACTGTGGGACCATGCGTTCCAAGAAAGCAACTTGTACACTGAACGAAGTTCCATATGGTGCATTATATACTTAGATGATGGTATAGGCAGATGGTGGATGCGAGAAAAATTACGTCCGCGGCACTTTTTATATTCAAATAATGCTACGTTACAGTTGTAGTTAACACGCACGGTCATACACGCAGTGTGGTGTGGTTTAAAGTGTATCTTTTAGAAGTTGCTTTTACAGTGGGAGCCAATCAGCGAGATGCCAGCTGTCAAATTATGAAGGGCTATATCTTCGTAACTTTTAATCGTAGACTAGTATTTTCTTTATAGAAGTGGTAAATTTAATCGAGAACTTCATTTCAGATGACAGCTGTCAAACTAGAAAGGTCTTTATCTCCGTAACTATTGATCATAGACTAGTATTTTCTTTACGGAAGTGGTAGATTTAATCAAGATCTTTATTTCTGATGACAGCTGTTAAATTATGAAGAGCTATATCTCCGGAACTATTGATAGAGTAGAGTAATAGTTTCTTTACAGAAGTAATAGATCTTATCATTAAATATTTTTAAAATCAACTTTTATTAATTATTATCACTACCATAGTATAAAACAAAGTCCTAGTCCTTTTAGCCCTTTTTAGTTTGACAGCTGTCATCCGAAATAAAGATCTGAAAGAGATCTATCACACCTGTAATGAAACTACTAGTCTACCATCAATAGCTTCGGAGATATAGCCCTGTTTAGTTTGACAGCTGTCATCCGAAATAAAGATCTGAAAGAGATCTATCACATCTGTAATGAAACTACTAGTCTACCATCAATAGCTTCAGAGATATAGCCCTGTTTAGTTTGACAGCTGTCATCCGAAATAAAGATCTGAAAGAGATCTATCACTTCTGTAATGAAACTACTAGTCTACCATCAATAGTTTCAGAGATATAGCCCTTTGTAATTTGACAGCTGTCATCCGAAATAAAGATCTGAAAGAGATCTATCACATCTGTAATGAAACTACTAGTCTACCATCAATAGCTTCAGAGATATAGCCCTGTTTAGTTTGACAGCTGTCATCCGAAATAAAGATCTGAAAGAGATCTATCACTTCTGTTATGAAACTACTAGTCTACGATTAACTGTTTTGAAATTGCAGCACTTTCTAGTTTGACAGCTGTCATCTGAAACAACGGTCTTGGTGAGATCTATCACTTCTGAAATGAAACAACTAGTCAACCATCAATAGTTTCAGAGATATAGCCCTTTGTAGTTTGACAGCTGTCATCCAAAATAAAGATCTATCACGTCTGTAATGAAACTACTAGTCTACCATCAATAGTTTCAGAGCCTTTGTAATTTGACAGCTGTCATCCGAAATAAAGATCTTCAAAGAGATCTATCACTTCTGTAATGAAACTACTATCCTACGATTAATACACACACACAAACATACACTTAAAAGTAAGGAAAACTATGTAGACATAGGACTTTTTCCGTTGAAAACTACGTGGAGACTATTTAACACAACTGCACAATTTCTGCCACAAAGCGAATCTGTCCTACAGCGAACAAAGCACCCATTTACGCTTAGACCGCTGAATCGATTTACATGAAATTTGGTATGGAGATAGTTTAAGTCCCGGGTCTACAAAATTGCCTTCTGGAGACCCTGATGATTTGTCCGACTGGGATCTGACTACGGAAATTTAACATTTCCTTGTCCTCCTATGATCGAACTAATAAAAGTTGAGATTCCTCGTAGTCCGATCAATCGAACCATCACTAGAAAAAAAAATTATGTGGTCCGATCAGTCGGAAAAAGCGAAATTTCAAATTCTTATAGTCCGATTAATCGAACCAACTGGAAAAAAAAGTCCTCATAGTCCGATCCATCGGACAAAGCAGTCGGACGACGTGTCCACAGGGATTTTTTTGCCGTTTTTATAGATAATGGTATTCGTACCCTTTGTTCGCCGATTTTTTTTAAAAATACATCCTTTTTACATATTTAAACATGAACTTCGCGTCCTTAGGCACCATTATAATTTTTTTTTCCGTTGTAGATAAAGTTGTTGACTTGCATTTTGGAACAACACAATATTTAGATTTATTATACAACTTTTGATTAGACAGAGACAATTAATCACGCAATAAATAATAAAGGTACCCATTGTCATTATTTTATTAACAAAAGTAACCGGATTCCCATACAACGATTTATCCACTATCATACTTCTAAGGGAAGATTTTCCAAAAACAGTAATATACATCAATTTTAAATTTTTAACCCAAAAGCCGAATGACTGATTTTCATTTAAACTTCCAATCCCTATTTCACCCCTATTGGTGTTGAATTTCGAAGAATCCATTTTTAAATGATGCCTAAATTATATCATCAACCCCTTATTCAAATTTTAAGATCAGAACATGTAGTTTACAGCAGTCCACTGTTGGGACACAGACCTTCCTCAATAAGCGCCATCACACCTGGTCCTCACTAACTGGATGACCCACTTTCAGCTACCTTTTCAAGTCGATCCAATCCGTGGTCCTCAACGGCCATCGCTTCTGCGACAATATGACTTGCCCATTACCACTTTAGCTTCCTTATTCTATGGGTTATGTGGGTAAGTTTGATCTCTGTTTCTGATGTTATCCTTTTAAGGGATTCCGAGCATTCCATGGCGATGATTTAAATAAATGATGTAGTACCGATTCAAAACTACACATTAGGAAACTAGTAGTTAGTTATTGTAACTTATCGTTTGGTTTTACGTTGAAGATCCAATTTATGGCCGTTCCAGGCGCTGGCGGCGGGCACGCTGCTCTACGTAACTGTCAGCGAGGTGTTGCCCCGCGAGCGCGCGCGCTGGCATGAGCGAAGCCGAGCGGCGGGCGCGGCCCAGCTTGCCGCTGTCGCACTTGGCTTCGTGCTCATGTACCTCACTACTAAGTATCTAGGCCAGTAGTTAGTAGTTATCCTACTACTTTATTTTATTTTAATTATATTGTATAGTAAAAACATACATAATGATCATAAAGAAAAACGGTACAAAAGAGTGCGAGATTTCTTCCTGTAAACCCTGAGAAAGAACAGTTTACAAAATAAGTGGAGATGGAGAACAAAAAAAAGAGAAACTAGGTTAAAAACGAAAACATAAACATACACACTAATATACATAATACATATATATAAATAAATAAATTATGTGTATATTTACAATAATACATATAAAACTACTATCTGGTTTGTGGGTCAACCCCCTCCCCCTCTGGATAAGCTTATGCTGCCAGGGACCTTATTGGAAACAGTCTCGAGCTATTCGGACTTCGAACTCTGGGATTCGAGAGAAAAAGACAGCTCGCATTAAGGTCTCAGGCCCTCAATTATGTATACTTATGAAGTAACTTTCTGCTGTGCAACAATGCACATGGCTGTGATTCACTAAATTCTTTACTCTACCTACTTAAGTACCTATGTGCCTTTATCTACAACAATAATTTTATTTATAGTATTATAAAGTGTGTGTCATAATTAATAGGTACTAAACAAATTAGGACAATGTCTGTATACTTATTATTGTAAAAGTACCTATGCTCCTCACTCCTTGATGAACAAACTAGTTTTGTTTATCGTGATTATTCAAAGAGCCTATTGTTTGAATGTCCTCAAACAATTTGTTGTAGCCCAATTAGATTGAATTTTCGCTATTTGATTTTTGTATATAAGCGCCATCTATTGTGTAGTAAATTAAATAAAGTTTTTCTACTCGACGTTGGATGGCACCGCTCAGGTAAAAATGTTTAAAAGTACTCAATTTTCAACCATGGCACGGATAAAAGTGGTTATTTCATAATTTATCATTTTTTTTTGGTGTTTACTTCTTAAGAGCATTAAATTCGAGTAATTAGAGAAAAATGTATGCAAGTATATTCACGGGTTTCAAGAGTTAAGTCACACTTCCTTACAATTTAGTCTCGAATTCCAGAGTCCGAATAGTTCGAGACTGCCCCCAATAAGGTCTATGTATGAACATATTCCAAAAAGTTTCTACACAATAATAGGTATGTGATTAGAAGGTCTAAATTCTGCTGCGCCGCAGCGCTGTTTTTGTTTCACTGTGGGTTCGAAATATGAATTAGGGAACCAAATTTAGGTTGTTTTGTATCTGAATTTAAATTGTCTTATTTCAGATCATGATGCTGCCTAACAATTCAAGAATATATATATAATAAGTTTAATAAGATAAGACTGCCCCAATAACTGTTGGCTGTAAATTTTCTCAGACATTTGACTTACCCTAGATGTATAAGTTTTGTTTAGAAAATAAAACAATTTTTCTATTTCACTTTTTAATTTTTACAATATTGTAATTGATGTCAACAAACATTTTGTTGTTGCAAAAACAACCATAAATTAATACGTATTCAATTTTACCAAGAAATTAAATATTCGGTAGAAGAGGCAAAATGAAATAACAAAGTTACCTTACGAAAAATTTGTTTTTTAATAAATATGAATAAATTAATGCCCCCACCATGCCAACTAGCAACACAATTAAACTATTTCAAAAAGTACTCGATTAAATTGTTTGAAGTAAAGATAAGCAATTCATAAATAACAAAGATAAAAAATTCTTAGAATGCAGAAAAGTTCACACTGGTTCAGCAAGATTCTTATTTCTGTTTCGCCACTTTAAGCATACTTAACTGGAGAAAGACAAACGTGAAAATATTTCGTTTACAAAACTTTCTTAAAATAGTTTATTTGTACTTCAAACTCAATTAAAAAAATAAACACTTTGAAATTGGTTTTTACCAGATATAAGTAAAAAAAATGTTAAAGTGACGCTAGTTAGCGTGTGTTAGCGCCTTGAAATTTTCTTTATTGTTCTAATTCACAGAAAGAGAGTTTTAACTTGAATGCATGGCACTGCAGTGCCACAGATAGAAACTACTTTTAATTAGAAGAATCTGTAATTGTAATTATTTGCAGTAATATTGTTTATTTTTCGATAATTACAGACACAAATAAACTTCTTATCTTTAACTTAAAATATTTCGCTTTTCATATAGGAAAATGTAAATCAAAATATTTTAAGAAAAATGTGTTTTGTTATTGCGTACTTGATACTAACTTAATATTTTAAAATAAACATTTTTTTATTTGTTTGAATACCTCTTACGTACATAAATACTGATTGACTTCTAAAAATTATTAGAAATGGCACTAAATTCTGCTTTAAATTGCTAACCTAATATTCGTTGGTATGTTGTAGCGGCTACGTCAATGGGTGGTGTATAAACGGTGAAAGATTTTTAAACGTAAGATATATATATATATATATATATATAGTTAATATTTGGGAAAATCTCTTCATAGTCTAACACAAGTTCTTGTAGCATACGTTCTTATGTTAGTTTATAGTACAGGTAAATTGTACTTGGACGGGTTTAGACATCTGAAACATTAATTAAAAAGAGTGTTGTTCTTAATAGCTTTTAAGGTAGGTAATGTACTAATGTCACCCATAAACTTATTTGTAACAGGGGCTTATAACAGAGCGTGATCAATGTTTTTATTTAAACCGCCAAAATAATGTCAGTCCTCAAACCTATGGCGCTTTTATTATTTTATGGAAGCATTTCTACATAAATAACAACATCCATACTGAAACTCTGAATACCTCGTATTAGACAGTATAAATAAAAATCAATTCTTACATTACCTAACTATACATACAATAAACGTATTACAAAATAGAAAATAATACAGATCTTTGACTCGACGCACTTATGCCTAGCAAATAAGTACTTACCGTTAAAATAATAACAAAAAAATTATAAAATGTTAACTTTGAATAAATATTCTTAATCATAAGATGGGGAAGAGAGCATTATAATGAGTGGAACGACTCAACGTGACATCACCACTGGTGGCTACGACATTAAACGTACTGTCACTATATGACGTATTAGAAAAATCACAGACTGCATTATATGTTACTGAATCTAGCTTAAAATACATTATTTTTAATCAGTGAATATTTCGACTGGAAATACTATGTTTATATATATGTATGTTATGAATCTTATAATCGGTAACTCTTACAAAAACTACGTATTCAGGTTTGCATAGTTTAAAAAAAATACAAATGTAATTTTGGTGTTGTTTTAGTAAATTAAATGAAATATTGAAACTTCTATTTATAAGTTACAAAATATTGACTAAAACATCTTACATAATCAAATCCCAAAAGAGGTTTGTTCTGATTGTAGAAAATTCTAAAACAAATACAATCAAAGGCACGTCTTGAGGCCCTGCATTTTATTTAGTGATGTATCTATCGATAGGCAATAATGCAAAGCGTTAATTTTGAAAAAAAAAAAAAATAATGCTTTATAACTACTCCAATTGTCAATTGATTTTATAACCAAGTTTGACATGTCGGTAACATAACAAAATATAGATTAAAATGCCCTTGCACCAGACAATAACAAAAATAATCGTCAATCTTTGTGATGATGAAACTGTACAACCTAACCATTACGTGATGTATCTATCACATGCAAAGAAAGAAAATCTCATAATACTATTTGATAAGAATCCACATAAGTTTGTTCACGTTCCACTGGATTTCACTAACACACAAACCTACGGTCAGGTATCTTCGTCTTTTTCTGATCTACCTTTATTCTTCCTTTTCGGTCTTTGCCCCTCGGACCCCTTTTTATGTTTCTTTTTCTTTTGTATTTCCACTTCCTTTTCTATTTCACACTCACAACCCGCACGCACCTGTATGTAGTCCAAAGACCAGCCACCGGACGCTGGCAGTTCGAGTCCCTCCCGTTTGTGCCTGTGGTGAGAGATCTCTGTATCAGTCGTGTTTCTAACTAAAGCGTATGAGAAAGAGTACCGCTGGCGGCATCTCGACTTATTGTAATGCCGCGCGTCCACGAAGCGGCACGGCTGATCTGCAATTCCTGGGGCGCAGGACAGTTCGTAAAACTGCTGCACATTATCACCGTCCTGGTACAACTTCACATATAGCCCGCTTGGAGTTTTTCCTCCTTTTGGCGCCACCATTTCTGCCTTAGATGGACAGCACTCGTTGGGACCTTCTTGCATGAGTGAGTCCATCTCTCGCCAGTAAGAGCGCTTCCACGCCGCCTTTGCTTTTATCTCATCATCCCTCCTGAAAAGTTGAAAATGTGGTTTAATAAGAAGAAATAAGTAAAAGTCCAACGATTTTCAAATTTAGCAAAACTGTACCAATTGCCAATTAACTATCAATTACTTAACGAAGATCACGTTTCAAGATCTCTAGGTGAAAAGAATTTAGGAGATAATACTGCAAAAGGCAATATCTGTATAGTTAGGTACTTTCGAATGACGTGTTAGTAGCTTGTATACGAACACGAATGGAATAATATTACTCTAAATTATATGCATTGCATTGATCCCAAGAATTTTCTTTGAGATACCAGTGTCAGTAGAGTTCAAATTTAAAATTTCGACAAGAATTTCTCTGTCGTTATTTGTAACGAAGAGAAATGAAACGGTACAGGTGCAGGCGATATTTACATTAAAGTAAAATGTTGTTAACCAGATGGAACATTGGGCGATGACATTAGAACTGTGGATAAACTAGTCGAGTTATTTATTGGCACTTGATGAGTGAACATTTTCAAGATACTTTCACTATGTAAGGTAAAGTATAACACATCGAAAAACTGTAAGAATACGCGTCTTTGCGATCAATATGCACGTTCTTACTTATTGTTTTCTGAATTAATATTTAAGCACTTTTTAGGCCTGTTCATTTGTTCTTATAATTTACAATTTGATTTTCAGCGTTTAAATTGTATTCTAGCACTATATTTGGTTCTCGTCCCAAATTCTAATTTTGTTAAATATTTTTTTGATTTATTTAAATAAGTATTTTCATAGCAAAGTCAAAGTATTAACCTCGAGCCAGGACTTGAAGCTGCAACTCTGTACATTCTGTGTAAGTACTTGATGTAGCCATAGATATGGCATGTATGATGTATTTTCTAACTATCTATTCCTTAAACTTACATAAACGAAGAAAAATTATTTCTATGTTCGTCTTAATTTATATTGTATTTCCTAATTCTATAAAGATTTTGTGTATTTGTAAAGTTGATATTATAAGTCACTAGGAGTTTCTTTTTGGTTTATTTAACATAGATTAGAAAGTCAGTAAGAACACTCTTTTAGTGTATCATTTTCATTTAACAATGTCATTATTGTTATAGGCAGATACATACTTGTACGAGTTAAAACATACTTTGTACACTAACTTTCAATTAGGATTCTTTTCGATTAGGATTATTCCTGTTATTTATTTTTCGATGATTATACAGACTTTGTGACAGTTTACCAAGAGGTGGTCTGTAGCTGAGCACATACTGCAATACCGAGGTAATTTGGTATCTACGGGGTCTTCTTAGGTAAATATCACAACTGCTTTTCATTTATATGCAATATCGCTTTTGATCTAGCATGCTTGGAGAGTTTGTAATATTCTATCTATCTATCTCCAAGCTATCTATAAACTATGAAGGTCTCCAATTCGATAATTTACCTTCGTCTTATTTTCTATTAGTATATAATAATATAATAATACTTTGATAACAATCATTATTAGCACATAACGTTATGAACAACACGTATCTATCTACTTTGGTATATCTACATTTGGTTATGGTATAGATTAGCAGATATCCTAAAATAATATAGTTCGTTGTGACGAAAGTGATCATCACCTATAGACGTAACTGTCACTTTTCACCTTCACCACCTCGACCTTCCCCGCATTCCCAATTTTTTTCGCATACATACACACACTCATACATTGCTTCGGCTTTATACGAAGAAACAACACAGAAACACCGCATTTCCAAGGGTATTTATGCTCAGGTCCCTCATAATAGGTCCAAGTGGAGCAATAGTCAGCTGCAGTGTAATGGGATGGAAACTTACAAGACGCGGTGCAAATGTTGAGGATGCGCCGAATGGCGCGCGCGGACCGCGTCGTTCGGCGCGTTACCGCCGCTCGCCACTGCCCCACACAGCACCTGGAAACATACACAAACAAGTATTGTTAGATAATGGTCTTAGTACGTTAAAGAAGGTTGTACATCGCCTTCGTGGTTTAAATTTCAGTTTAAGGCAAAGAGACTGCCTGGATCGACTTCCTCATTAGCAAAAAAAACTTTTAGGTCAAATGATCAAATTAAATTCAAGGACTAGGCTACTGAAGGAATACACTAACTATGCCAAAATGAATTAAAAAATATTTTAAAAAAGTGTGCAGTGTTGCAAAATCTGTACATTCTATAGATCTATACTTGAACCCACAATATCAACAGGTCCTTGTCTTCAATGCCAGAAGGTGGTGACGGCAGATATTCTCCCAGACGGACATACATTTCTACACCGGTAGAACAACTCACAAATTGTGCTCAAGTTTATAGCTGGGGTAATGTATGGAATATGATGCATCGGCTGGGCAGGGTATTTGCGTCTCTATTATAATATATATTATAGAGACGCATATATATTATATATATGATGGTGGACTGCGTCAAGGTTGGCGTACATGCTCCTGATATTGCAAGAGTTCACATTAAATGTAAATTTAGCTGCCGCTGGAAATACTCTATTTCATTTTTTACCTTTTGCCATTATCTGCAGAAGTTTCTTAGTCAAAAATAAAAATTCACTGCGAAGGTAGGTAGGTGTCAAAAATGAATGTACACCTACCTAGGTACCTAGGTACTTTTTAAGGTTCCGTACCCAAAGGGTAAAAGAATGATCAATAGCGCGGTAATTGCCAACTTTCTCCTATTAGCTATTCGATACATGTAGGCACTGTGTCAAAACTAAGATCTGTAACATCGATACCTTCCATAAGGATGCTACTTTATTCTCGTAGACAAATACTACAATATATATACCTGAAACTCGTAGGTACATTATCTAGTTTACACAAGGGAGATAATAATGACTAAAAGTCACATTACTCATTTGTCAAATTTACAAAATTATAATTGCTACTCGATAAAAGATGGCGTTACATTGTATCGGAATGTAGCAATCGGAGCATATAGGGAACAGTCTTGAGCTAGTCGGACTCTAGAATTCGAGACAAAAATTTATGGAAGTCTGACTTACCTTCGAAACCCGTGAATATACTTGCATACATTTTTATCTCAAATTCCAGACTCCGAATAGCTCGAGACTGTTCCAAATAAGCTCCAACTGATTGATGACAATGATTACTGAGAGCCTAACCATGGATTTCTATATATCACTAGGGTGTAACCAGGACCTGACTACGAAACTGCGAATTTTGTTATTTGTGCGGGGATCAAACAACAAATTTGGTAAATTCGTGAATAAAGGTAATAAATTATAGCTAATTTTTTGTTAGTTACAGGTACCTAATTCAAATAATCAAGGACACGCTATCAACTTTATGCTTAACCTTTTTTCGTTTTTGTCCTTACATGTCGGAGCCTGTGTTTTTAGTTTCTTATGCCATTTAGGTGTTAAGGGCCGGATTAACAATTTCGGGGCCCCTAGGCAGGGCATGGCTCGGCCCCCCTCTACAAATATAGGAACAAAATCCGAAATTCATAAATTTGTAGTTATAACATGCCATTTAGGTGTTAAGGGCCGGATTAACAATATCGGGGCCTCTAGGCAGGGCATGGCTCAGGTCCCCTCTAGAAATATAGGAACAAAATCCGAAATTCAGATATAGCACTTTAACAAAAGTTTGTCTACCTTCTTTTTTTTTTTTTTTATACCATCAGGTGGCAAACAAGCTAACGGTCTACCTGATGGTAAGCGGTCACCGTAGCCTATAGACGCTTGCATCACCAGGGGTATCAGTCGCGCGTTGCCAAACCTTCAGAAATCTAATAACTTCTTTTTTGAAGAAATCGTTTAAGCGTTTGCGTCTGTGAAGACCCTTTCACTCATGAACGCGTAATGGTATCAAGTTGACATTAATATCAAATAATTAGTGTTATTTTTATTTATAAAAAATACTAAAGTCTACGGACACTTAAAGTTGTATAAATATCAAGCTGTAAGTCAATGTAATAAAATAATAAGACTAAATACGGTCATTTTTGTCGCATATCATAACACAAACAAATAAATACACATACATAACACCATAAATGAGGTACTTCCCGTTGACCTAGAATCATGAAATTTGGCAAGAAGCAAGATGTTACATCACAAATATAGGAAAAAACTGATCATAAACCTGTGAGACTTAATCTTATGATGGAAGAACTATCTTCATTCTACGGAACCCTCACTGCACGAGCTATGAATATAAATAGGCAGTTACTTACTAATTTTACACACAGGCTTTTTTTGAGTTTTTTGCTTTAATGACTGCAACTGACTGACTCAAAGACGAATTGATTGATTTATTACGGAACCTTAAAAGGGTTAGGAAAACCTAGTAACTTGTATATCTACTTGTTACTTTCTAGTAAAACTTTATTTTTTATCAAAGAAAATATTTGATTATATACTTGAGTACTATTTTTAAATAATTTGGTATGCCTGTTACAAGTGACAAAAATAAAGCGCTTTTTTGAAAAAGTGATGAAAAACTCTTTCTCTATAAATTAATAATGTATGTAATGCCATAAAGCTTTTTTTATAGTATGACCCATTATTTAGTGTTTTCGGTGGATCGTTTTAAAAATTATTATAACTTTGTCTATTTCTTTAACTCCTTCATAAACTATAGCTTTGTGAGCTGTAGACCTCGCTAGTCTGTCTTTTCATAGCTTTAAAACTTAATAAATGTTCACTCTGAAATTTTCGTTTTTTAATTATTTTTCATCCTCTCACCCCCCGACCCTTTGAAGTCTATTGGATGAAAAATTTTGATCTCAATAAGAGAAACAAAAAACTTTTGTGCAATTTTCGATCATTTCGAAATGGCTGAAATATGATTGTTTTTACGTTTTCAACCCCCATATATCCGCCATTTTTAAAAATTTCGAATAACTGAATCGACAAAAAATCCATATAATTATCGTACCAGCTTATAAAATTTTACCTGAATCGGTTGAGAACTGCGACCTGTGTGTTTAGAGTGAGTTTTTGCGTATTCGTATTCGTTCGCGTTTTCATTAAAAGTCCTATGACAAAAAACCGTCTCAAAATGCGTCCGCTAGAGGCACTCCTTCATTTCCATACATATATTTCGTTGCCGCGAACGCGATAGTAGCGTTAAAAACCTACACTCGGACCACTGTAGAGGAGAACATCCGGATAGACATACGAAAGCATTTTTGCCCAAGCTGAAATGGAGACGCTTCGCGCTCGTTCGGTCAAATATATAGAATGGCCCACTCGGCCCACAGAGCTAGGATTTTTACGCTACGCTAATGGGCATTTATAGCAGCTCTTCGCTTACAATTTGCTTCATGGTTCCTCTCTGTGTGGCCACATCGCAAGCGGCCGCGGTCGCATCTTGGCATCTTGGCAAACACAATACTTTTACGACGCTATAAAATATCCACCGCCCGCGCCATGTAACTTATTTGCTGCCGGAAATTTGCTACTGAACTTTTTATACGTGCTACGTAACTTGATATGTTAAAGTATAATAGTATAAATTGTTGGATATCAAATAGCTAAAGTAACATTGAATTGTGTTCGACGTAAAGTTTGGACCTTTGTACTTTCTCTTGGTAGGATCTATGTATATAGGTATATTATCGTTTTAATAAATGTTAGCAAAATAAGATAGTTTTTTGTGCTGACTTTTGCCACTTTTATTTCTCGTGTGCGTAGTATTATATAATATGTGCTATTCATATATTTCAAGGAGTCAATATGTAGCTGCCCTACTCACGCACGCTCAGTAACATATCGCGTGATCTTTGTTTTTACTCAAGTTTTCTTTCATGTAGTTACTGCCTCTAAATTAGCTTATTTCAGAAACTATCAGTTCGATTTGAAAAATTGTTTTTGCGTTGGTAAGTCAATTTAGAAAGTTATAGGTTATATTACTTAACTCTTAAGAGAATACCATTTAGAGCGCCTCTCACCGTGCTTTATACAAACGAATTTTTAACTTATTTTTGAAACTTGCAGATAAAATACCACGAAATGTTGAAGACATGTTCTAGTAATAAATCTAGGTCTGCATTGTGTCAGTTTTCTGTTAAATTTTATAGTTCACAAGTTAAAGAGGATTCTAGTTTTTCATACAAATGGTTTAAAAAAAGATTTCTAGTTAATAAAAACATTTTTCAAGATTTTGGAAAACCACATACATAGGTTTTCGGCTTGGGATTATGACTAAGAAATTTCACAGTGATTGATCAGTAAATGTCATAAAAAAATGAGAAAATCGTTTGTATAAAGCCCACTACGAGGCGCCGCGAATTGTATCATCTTAAGGGGTGCAGTAGTAACACAACTCGGGTAAACTTGCGGTTAGCAGAAATAAAAAATAAAAAAATAAAAATCCTATAGGTATAACTGTTAAAACCTATTTAAAAGCAAACACTTAATATAATAACTTAATATAACTTTAACTTAATTTTAAAAGAAAGTATTAAGTAAACGGTTATTTTGTCGTGTTTCCAAACCATTTTCCGTATATTTCATTTGCAAGAAATATCTATATAAAATTCTTTACAAAATGACGAAATAAGCTAAGAATGTGTAATATTATTAAAATTATTGTTAATTTAACGCCAACGTCTACGGTAATACATATTTCTCTTCAATGAAATGCCGCGTCATGTAGGCATTAATCTATGAATTATTCATAATTCAATACCGATATTATTATGTATGGTATTAATATTATAATTTGTCATACACCTACAGTTTAAATAGATGTAATATATTAAAATATAAATTGCAATGGAAAATATTAATAGACGGTAAACGACGTCATTAAAAACACCAGTCGAAATTAAATTGTGTTGCTTTAAGACCAAGTAATCAAAAGTTAATCATTTTATGATTTGTTTTATCAAATATTTACATACAGCACGAAAGATTTATGCAGATGTAAAAAATTGGTCAATTTTTTTGGAAGTTTGGAACGATCACAGTCTTGTTTTGAAAAACTTAGTAATTAATAATGTTTGTAGTACCTATAAGCGGGAACTGCACACGCCACACGGCCTGCAGACAGTATTCCAGTACTTATATGTATTTTGAATTTGACCTTGTGATCTTTGTCAACTAGGACTAGCACCACCAGCATGGTAACTGTAGTAGGTATGCAGGTATATTTTGTTAGTACCTAAGTACTGAAACTTATATTGGGAAAAAATGTTACGGTCCCGTATTACGTAGATATCATATTTATATGTGTTTACACAATAACAACAACAAATCACGCCTATACCTATATGTTACTTCTTGTATGATTTTTAATTTTTAACATACTTACTGAAGACGTGGCTGTATTGGCCTCCTTCGCCTTTCCGCAAGGATAAATCAAACATATAGTACTTTTTATATTTTTCCAATTTAATTTTTATACCGCCATTTTTTGGGCAAAAATGATTTTCTTTTAATTTTTTTTACGAAAACGTTTTTTGTTGATTTTTTATGCAAAAGTAACTAGTTAATATTAACCCACCACATAACACAATTGTGTTAATAATGTGTACAGGCAGATCTCAGAATTGATCACTTCATGATTGCCCGAAATGGTCGTATTTCATATATGCTAGCTCAAACTGACCGTATCATTAAAACGTCAACGTTTGATGATATAATCCACGTTTGGCCATATCAATATAGTAGGGTTCACATAACAGGTGCAATGAAACAATTTAAAGAATGAAGGATCATATGTATTGCTCTTGTACGGACCAAAATTAGCTTACTAATTAAAGCTAAGGGTCTATATAGATAGTCTGCATTTAAATGAAAACGCAATTGCAATTAATGCATTGAGGATGTAGTTGACATAACTGCATTATTGTTGCTATTTCATTTTGGATCGTTTTATTTCTCACACGAAACAGAAGACAACCAATATTTACTATTTCTATCTATTCTATTTATCTAGTTACTTCCGTTATATCACAAAATATTTTTCATCGAAAGTGTACAAACAGTAGGATCGTCAATATATTTTTTGAAGTGAAAACTTCTTTAGCGGCGTTGTGCACTTTTTTTGGTATGGGTTAAAAATGGTAAACTCGCTTCAGGTCACGTGTCCTAATCGTGGAAATTCGTAAGACGGAAACCGTAATGCCACGCCTAATATAATTTTTTTTTTTTTTTTCTGTTATATGTGTTTTTCTTGTGGGGGTGCCTTACCGCTTACATATTTCGATGGCTTAACGTCAAATCCCCCCCCCCCTTTTTTTTTTCCTATGATTCTTTCGTGGTTGAGTAAGTTTGTAAGTGATTTACTTTTCTTTATATATATGTGTATTTAATGGTCTGTCCGTCCGTTCGTCCGTAAAGAAAATTGAAAACAAACATGTGTGTACATTTAATACTCGTATTTATCTATTTACACGTTTAGCTCCTGCCAGGGGCTTTGTCCGCGTAAACTTTTTTACAAATAAAAACGTTATAATACGTAGATAGCTCTTCCATAATGAGATCGAGTCTCCTATGTGAAAGGTTTTGATTTATTTGTGTCACAATATGCGATGAAAATGACCGTATTTTGTGTATATTTTTAGTATTCGCGATTATGAGTAGTTCAGCGAGGTTGGATATGGAATTTTAATTCTATGACAGATTGCGATGTCAAATATACTACGTCAAAAAAGTAAATAAACAAACATTATTATTTCTTGACAATGTCAAAGACATGTCTTGTGACATATTTGAGTGTTAAGCGCGAATCGTGTGTAAAGGTTTTCACTTCCGCCGGCACTCCCGGAGTGCAACTCGTTTTTTTTTTATTAAAAACTCTTCATCCGTTGTTTCTATTAAGTAGGTATGTCCTATTTTGAAATCCAATAAAATAGTACCTTGGTTTTTTTTGCTTGGTCTGGTCACCCTACTCACTTTTATTTGTTGTATAATCTAAAAATAAAAGTAGATGTTAAAATTATATGTTTAATATTAGTAATTTTGGTTAATCGATAAATGAAACATTTGAAATACCTTTCATTTTAAAATTCCTTTCAAAATGAAAGCTATTTAAATATTAAAATTATTAAGATTTAACAAGCGACATCAGCGCCTTTAAGGTATATAATGTAACTACTGTACGGTATGATCACCAATGTTTGACCATATCATAATGTTTGACAATATTACAATGTATATAATGTATAATATGAAATGTAATGTATATAGTATATAATGTTTGACAATATTACACCTTGTGAATACACCTCTACAGCTTATATTTTTTATTTTTTTTATATTTTTATAGGACAATGCCTTTGTACAGCAGCTTTATTTGTTTATTTTCGACATGAAAATTTAAATATTTTTTACTCTAGTATGTCATAATTTTTTTTATAATTATTTTTAAGTCTCACTCAATCTCTAATCTTGGTATGAAAATGACTTATATTTAGTTGTCTAAAAAAATTGCATTTTTTTTTTATGTTAAACATTGTATTATTTGTTTTATTGACGTAACCAAATGTTCAACAAATTGTTCCCACGGTGTAAATTTATAAATAAATAAATATCATAAAGCAGTCGTGCATTTAACACTGTCATTGATCTGGCTAGACTATATCATGATGTGGCCAGGGGGTACTGTTCTATATCATGAAATAATATAATAGTATGACCATATTTCTTTATTCTCATGCACATACTGTGGACACTCTAATACGTGCAACAAATTTTGCTTTGTGCGGCTGTTCTTGACCGGAAAGAGATTACTTCTCCTTTCTTTCCTCCTTTTACTTATTTTCCTTCCTATCCTTTTAATTTTCCAAAATATTCAAAAAATGAATAGAATTAACAAACATGATTTTCAAGTAATACTGACATACGACGATACACAAACGGCAGTATCTCATAACCCCTAAAGTTACAAAAAAAATATTATTTTACCACATTCAATAAAAAGTTCCATTCCATTAAAACTGTGGCGATTTTTTGTAAAAGTTATGATGAATTAGGATCAGACTGTCAGGTAGTAGAAAAAGTAACGTTCGTACCGAATACAAGATGGCTTTTCTTACCCTCGGAATAAAAGCTTTCTAAACTAATTTCCTTCCTCGGGTAAGCAAAAGCGTCATACTGTTATACTATTCTATCGCAAGTAGATGATGTTGTCATAACGTGATTTATTTGCAAATAATCAATTTGTTATTAAAAATAGGAGCTTTAAATTTTTATTATTTTAAGAACCCTTAGAGTTCCACCGACTAGACCGCACTAGGCGGAACCACTTAACAAAAGTAATGTGGTATAAAGTCTTTTTCCCCGACGCGCCGTTTCAGACGACTCGTGGTAATAAGACGGCTTACATTACTTAGTTATATGCAAAAATTGTTAACTTTAAGAGGGCCGGTTACCCAACCATTATAACCTATACTTAAAGATCTACCAACTTCGTTAGTCAAACGTCTACAGTTGATGCCAGTAGAAGTAGCAGTCGTAAAACTGATGTAAATTAAATTTTGTTATGAGTTTGTAATGAACTTGTCCGACAAAATAACTAATGTTTACTAAACAATGGACCTCAAAATAAATTATTAACTGGAAACATTATCTGTGGCAATAAATCTAACAATACAAACATAATCTACCGTTTAGGAAACATTAAATCAGCTGTTATCATCCTTATTGCTATGAATATAACGGCCGCGCTTTATTTGATTTTCTGTGAAAGGTCACACAATACATAAATCTAAGATTAAATGTGAGATTTGCTATCGCACGATGAGGATAGACAATTCTTGTGTATATTGTTAAAATAATTGATATTCTGAACGATTCGTGACAATCGATTGTTCTGCTGAATGGATCGTAGCACAAATTAATGCAATCATGCTTAATGTATTACTTTTACAATAGTAAAAATCCATTTCGTAGAAAATAATATGTTTTCACGTTCCATCAAAAGAAGACTCAAATGTCAAAATGTTCAATTTTTTTTTATTTTAGTTTACTTTTCAATAAACAAATATTGAACATTGTTATTTCATTTAATATAGTGATTTTTTTTAATTTTTATTTGTTATTAATAATTGAATAATACACAATTATTAAAATCAATATTTCACTTAACTTAACACAACACACACACAACACTTAACAAATAAATGTTAATCGTATCATAACGAACACTTAAGTATGGTGATACTAGCTGTAGCCTGAAGTGGTTTTATTTATTTATTTAAGGTTCAGTGTCGAAACGTAAAAAGTTATGTAGACGTTGTAGTTTTTAAAATAAACGTAATTACCAGTACAAAGAAGATATATTGGCACGGATTTATTTTTTTGTGTTTGTTTAATAAAAAGTTTTAATTCCACATTAGCTAACATAGCTCCTAACTTGAAATGACATACACTGTTTCTGCCTTATCTTTAGGACTAAAAACATTGTTTATTAAGGGTGGTAAGGAGAAAATTACGAAAGGGTATTAAGAAGCTAAGGCCGAAGGCTAAAGGCTTATATGATTCGAGTTTGTAATTTATGTACCCCCCGTGTTGCACACAATGTATTTCATCACATTTGCGAGTATATGAATAAAAATATAGAATGGAAAAATAAATAAATGGCCGGTACAGAAGTATATAAAACAACGCCACAAGCGGCATCTAGAGAATTTATGAATTAATTTTGAAAACAAAAAAAAGTTTTTGCTGAAGTTTTTGTAAATTCCTCGCTTTGCGCGTCATGCGGTCATGCATGCGCAAGTAATGACACTGTTTACGTGTAAGTGTGATGAAAAAAATATGTGCAAGGTATTTCTTTTCATTGACAGCACAGTATAAGTAAAGACAATTTATGTCGATAGTATCTATATTCTGTCACAAACGTAACCCTGTCGCCGTTTCTTGGCTATAAACCAGAATTGAGATAAGTTTTACAAATTTTATAGTGACTCTACAATGCTCCTACCTGGAATCAAACCGAGGATCTTAATACGGCTGTCACTCCACACTGCCCCTGCGCCACTTCAGAGTGTTAACACATAATATATTATAATATTCTTGTACCAAAAAGTGTATGAAGCAGAAAAAAAACAAATAAGAAGAGTATCTACTCGATGTCCTATTCGTTACTGCTTGTTTGGTACTATTAAATACGTTACGGAACCCTCCGCACGTCGACTCAAATCAGCTCTTTTCCGGTTTTTTTAATCATAAGTATGTCTAATAAATCTCCTTTACCCGCCACGCCGTAATGACTCTTTCTTTATCCCTTTTATCAGAGATGTGAGAATATATTTCAATTTGCAGTGAGTGTGTCGTGTCGTCGGCTTGTGGTTATATTTCAACTCTTTGACTTTAACTACTTTATTCGACCAGATTCATCTAACATACACTGTACAGTAACCATATTGCATGAACGGACAAATAATTGGTGACTAATGAATGCCGAAAAACTTTTGTTGCAAGTTTTCTTTGTAGTTAAATGTTATATGTATGGGTACTTATAGGCATTAACATGTGTAAATTTCTAGTATAGTTATTATAGTTCTTATTGTTGTTGGAATAAGGAAACTCTACCTAAATGCATTTCTGGATGAGGAAAAAGTCAGAAGAAGGCAGAGGTTAGAACGAATGAATTAATTTTACAGGTCGTAACTGTAATGTTATCACTATTACAGTTACTATGACTCACATTTAAAATCAATAGTCGCTTACAGTGTCTTTGGAAACGATGCCGACACAAAGACACTTACAAGTAATGTATCTAGTGTCGAGCATGTACAGAAAATTGCAATAAGTAGGTATAGGGTAGCGAGGCTGGTCATATAGTATGTAGTAACGTGGCATGCCTACCATTTATTCTGAACAGGCATGCTATTAGATGTTTCACATCCCAAATTCTTTTGTTTCTGGCTCTTAGTATCTAATGTTTAACTTAATATCAAAACCTGTTCAGAGCCGCGTAAAATATATATTTCTGTACAAAAGAAAATATATACCTTAGAAATTTTGTTAAAAAAAAAAATGTAGGACCAACACAGATTTTTATACGAATAAATATAGTATATTAAATTCGATCATAAGGATTTTCAAAAAGTAACATATGGTGATCCTAGCCTGTCTCACCGAAGCTTTTAACATATCTCGAGTGTTATTGAACATATAGCGCACGCAGCACTCCATTACGTACATCATTTGATTCACGCCAGCAATAATAACTCTTTATCTTAATATGAATAATTTACTCAGCGTGTCATGGTCACATTAGTTTTCGGTCTTCACATTACGCATGATCTCTCAGCACATATGGTCACCCAAAGACACCAAAGTCAGCTCTCAGTTAGTTATTGTGGCTAAAGTACTGCAGCGTGCGGGGGCGTAAAGATGCTCCTTCTACCTATTTCTATTTAGGTATCGGGATCTCTGCTAATAAAAAGACAACATCGGGAGTTCTTTTCTATATTCAGATGTTCTTTTCAATCGCCACAAGAGTATACATCCTTTAGTCTCATCTACTACCTAGGAGAATTATTATACAATATTAAACTTATTTGCAGAACATCTTCTTCTATTAGGCCATCCTTCAATAGGCCTCGGGTCGTCGTGTCGATACATTGGATAAAATATACATAAGAACATTAAATTGCGATGGTGGCGATGCTTGGAATATTTTGGATACTGGAGTATCTTACTTTAAGTCCACTGGCAATGTAAAGCCATTCTACCAATTCTAGGGCTCCCTGATAGAGACAGGAATCGACCCTCCAAATTTATATAGACTTGTCCGATCTATATTTTTCACTTGAATGTCAATTAATAACAAAATAATGACAAGCTCGAAATTCAGATTGTTTTTATTTAAAAACGCGCTGACACCATCTATTATGTTTCCTTAAAACCACTACGAAGTATTTGCTGCGTAAAAACGTTCGCTAGCCTATTTACTTCCTTTACATTCAACAAGAGGTCGTAACCTCTACAGTACCAACCAACACCGTGAATATTCTGTATCAATAAGTGCATTTAGACAAAAAAGGTGGCGAAAGAGGCGTTTCAAGAAACAAGGATACTCTTTCTTTACCTACCTCGTTTTTTTAAATCTATGTCTCTTTAAAACCACTTTTAACTTATTTTTTAGACACCAAAAATCTTCTTACTTACTTCTTTTAATTGGATGGAGTTGAACCTTTTAACGTGTTCAATTATATTGTCCCTACTTATGTGATAGAAAAAGAGACGTAGCAAAACCAACCTAGAGTTAGTGGCTCGAAGCTGTTCCAATTGTGGTTGACTTGTTGGCAGCTGATGTAAGTGGCGTAAATTTGAGGTATTCTCATGTGATCTTGAATTAACAGGTACCAGAAGGGACAACATCCACAGTCTAGGGAAATCTATATTAGCTGCTGTCACAATTCTGTCATATGGATACAATTAGGGTATGATTGAGATATTTTTACAGATTGCAGTTTATATTTATATTGACATGCTGGTTTGGATGCATCAAGGCTACTAGAGGTAGTAGTGTAGTAGTGTATATTGTAGTGTATATTTTTTTTTTTTTTTTTTTTTTTTTTATATTTTTGGACATTACACACAGCACCTTCTGGCCCCAAAGTAAGCAAAGCTTGTGTTATGGATACCAGACAACCGATACAGATACATATATATATATATATATATATATATTGGTTTTTTTTTTTGTAAATACATTCATATTATACATAAATACACCCAGACTCAGGACAAACACACATCTTTTATCACATAAATGTTTGTCCAGTGCGGGAATCGAACCCACACCCTCAGCGTAGCAGTCGGCCACACTACCAACTAGGCTGCGTGGTGGTTATTGTTCTTTTAAAAAGTTACCCTAACAATGCTTTAAGGACCTTGTGAATTCTAGAACATTCTGACAGCAGAATGGCCTTTAGCTTGACAACATATATTATTACGCACTAGATCTAGATATTCGACAACAGTAGCCTTTTCTTTAAGTATTATACTTACCGTTTTTCACAAAGGTAGACAATGTTTTGTACCCAGAGTGTGTTCATGGGATCAGATGTAACAAAACAAAACATAAATTAACTAAAAACATGGTCCCTATCACCGTTTAACAGACATTCAAATAAATAAAGTATCCCGAGTCGTGACCGGGGCGCGAGTTGCGCGAGGCGGTGTGATTGAGGCCCACGCGTGTTGCATTAACTCGATTATCTCGATTTATCTCGATTCATCGAGCAACGAATCGATTGTATACAAGTTGTTTGCGGTTATCGGGCAATTTGTTGACGACAATGTCGGTGGGTGTGATTGTTACTTGCTATATCATTAGTGATGTTAAAGAAAGTAGATTGGTTAGGTTTGTATTTAGTTGATAACATTTTAGCTTAGTGCACTAGATACATGAATTTGGCAGTTTGAGCGAGGCAGGTAGCGGAATGTAGATCTAGTCATTTAATCTAGATAGATAGTGATGCAAGTTTTGTTTCATCATAAGCTAAAGAGAGTTAGTTCAATCGCAATGTATTAAGATTTTGAAGACATTTCTATAAATAAAAAATATGATTTAAAGGCGTGTATTTCTGTGAGTGTAGTTTTAGGTAAATTAATACTAAATAAATATCATTACAAATTGAAAGTCAAAAAAAGAAATTGATAAAAGAATTGTACCTATTCATAATAAGTTTAAATTTAACACGTTTGATAAAAAAAACAATAATAATGAATATGATGCGACGCGGTGGTAAAATCCTTGACAGCGTGTGGAATGATATGTCAAACACGGAGTTCAGCCGATTCCACGGCGTCTCATACTTTACGGTTTAAGTGCTTAAGAAAGAACACTGACAAATAAATAAAATAATATTATTAATAACGCTACGGTTATTATATTACTGCACACGCCTTACTTACTTATGCGAAGATTAAAATCAATAACTTTAAAAAAAAATTAAAGTTGCTCCACATTAGGGTGGCGCGTTAGTGTATGTATACACCTACTTGGGTTTATCCATTATTAGACAACAATATACTAAACTTTCGCAAAGATTTAAGCAAGTGGCTGATTCTCTAATCGTTGACTAGTTAGTTCAAAAGGCAATAAATTTTAGCTATGGCTTTGTTCTTCTGTAATAATATAAATATCCATATAATATAATCTATAGTCGAGTTTATTCGCTGTTTCCTGTATTTATCTAGAGCTAAATTGTGTTTTCGAAACTTTAGATAACTAGCTTTTGCTCATTACTCCGCTAGCGCTGAATTCAGTTATCAGCGTGGAATTCCTACCGCGACTTCTTGATAGTTATAGCAATTCTGTTAATAGTTATTTCTGCGAGAAATTTGAATTTTCCTTAATAACATTTTGCATGTGTGATCATTCGGTGTATATATAAGCTATCAGTATTTCTAATTTAAATGCTTCATCAAAATCGGCTCAGGGTTCTACAGAATTTTATTATTCCTCTCTACGCTAATCCGACTCACACTTGACATTTTTTTTAATCAGTTATGTGCTTTCCTATATTTCAATTTTTTTTATTAAAATTGGCTCAGCGGTATAGCCCAGTTCCTCTTAACCTTCTGTGCGCTAATCCGACTCATACTTGTCGCCTTCAAGTAGCCTATGTCCTTCTCTTATTATTTTATTATTTTAATCGGTACAGCGGTTTAAGCGTGGAGAGTTAACAGACAGACAGACAGAGTTAGTTTTGCATTTATAATATTAGTATAGATGAAACATCAACATTTTTTCAAGAATAAAAAAAAATAGTGGAAGCTGTTTATAAAGTTATACATAGTAGGTGTGTCAATAATAGGTACATATTATAAATATAGACTCAAATTAAATTTATTAACAACAAAATACCCTGATTTGGTAAAAAACTAATAACCAACAAAATCTATATCTATATCTATGTATAAAAATCAATTGCTGTTCGTTAGTCTCGCTAAAACTGAAAAACGGCTAGACCGATTTAGATAATTCTTTTTTTGTTATGTTCGTTTTTGTTAAGGCAAGCTATAAAATGTTAGTAAAAGGGTCAAGTGCGAGTCGGACTTACGCAATCAGGGTAAACTGATTGTAATGAACCAATTTGGTTAATTTTCTTTATTGTGTTCGTTATTGTTAGAGCAAGGTTTATATGTATGAAAAAAAGGGTCAAGTGCGAGTCGGACTCGCGCACTAGGGAAAACTCGAAGACGGCTGGACCAATTCGGGTAATTTTTTTTTGTTGTGTTTGTTAGTGTTAGGGCAAGGTTTAAGTGAAATAAAAACGGTCAAGTGCGAGTCGGACTTGCGCACTAAGAGTAAACCGATTTTAATGAAATTTTGGTAAGTTGTTATGCACACGCCGGGGAAGATTTGTGCGAAAGAAAAAAGGGGTCAAGTGCGAGTCGGACAGGGCAATAAGGGTGAACCGATTGTAATGAAATTTTCGTAAGTTGTTAGGCACACGCCGGGAAAGGTTTTTGAGAAAGAAAAAAGACTTGCGCAATTAGGGTTTAAATGCAAATTAACTTGACATATGCAGGTATATAAACAATACATCTATAATCATACATGCTGACTGGGAGCTTTACATGGCGTGCGCTGACTAAGAGTTACATACATTTCTAACAGATAGCGATTTAAGTTAGTTTATTGACATAAGTAAACTTGTCCGGTTTCATACACTTCTAACGAATGGCGGTGTAAGTTAGTTTATCCTCATAAATGTCCGGATTAGGTAAGTATCTAATAGAAATCCTCACGGGTGTAACCGAGGGTAATAGATAACCCTTTGTTGTAACAGTGTGCTTAGTGTGGGTTTTTGCGTATTCGTAAATCTACAATCGCGTTTTATTCTGAAAAGTCCTATGAGAAAAAATAGTCTCGAAACGCGTCCCCTAGAGAGGCTCCTTCATTTCCATACATGTATTTCGTTGCCGCGAACGCGATAGTAGCGTTAAAAACTCACACTAGGCACACTGATGGTGCTACAGCGCATCAACTTTAAGGGCAGAACAACGTCTGCCGGGCCATTTCCATACATGTTTTTCGTTGCCGCGAACGCGATAGTAGCGTTAAAAACTCACACTAGGCACACTGATGGTGCTACAGCGCATCAACTTTAAGGGCAGAACAACGTCTGCCGGGCCATTTCCATACATGTTTTTCGTTGCCGCGAACGCGATAGTAGCGTTAAAAACTCACACTAGGCACACTGATGGTGCTACAGCGCATCAACTTTAAGGGCAGAACAACGTCTGCCGGGCCATTTCCATACATGTTTTTCGTTGCCGCGAACGCGATAGTAGCGTTAAAAACTCACACTAGGCACACTGATGGTGCTACAGCGCATCAACTTTAAGGGCAGAACAACGTCTGCCGGGCCAGCTAGTATATAATACATATTTTGTTTCTACTACAGTTACTGCAAAGTTCTGTTTAACTGTAAATGTGAGTAAAAAAACTGTTTATAATTAATAAAGTTTTAGTAAAGTTAGCGGAGATTAAATTTTATTTTTAAATAAATACCGACTGATACAGCATATATATTTCACAAACAGCAATTTACCTATAGGTAAGTACCCTAAAATAAAATACCTGTAAAATTTATTTAACATTTCCTTCGAAGGATACTGTTAAATACCAAACCCGTTATTATAACCTTAATAAAGCTTTATATGAGGCGGTAACTTGATACATTATTAACGCAAATAAGCGGTTCCAGCAAAGCGCAGCGCGAGGCAGCTGTCGCTAATCCGCAGTCGCGAGCCGACAGAATTGTCGCATAAATCAATTTCAATTTCGCAGCGCTGCGCGAGAATACACAAATTAGCATGTGAATTGCGATGAACGTCAAGTTAAGATATTGTATGTCAGAAATGTGGTCTAATAAGCTTTAGGGATAATTTAGATTGTGTGGAAATTTCTCGACCTAACGTTAAGTTGGAATTATGCCGTTGTACGTACTATTACAACAATATTTTCTTAATCCCACCCAAACTTACACATAATTAATAGAAATAAGAAGTAATTTGAAAACAATCAATTATTGTGCATTACACGTATGCAGTAACGAAACGACATCGTTACGAGACCTGTATCTAACGTTATTGAATAATGTATAAACAACACATATATGTATTTTACCTAAGAAGAAAATGAGTTTAGTTTTAAATAGATCTCAGTAGATAGATGTGCAAATAAGTTTAGTTTAAAATAGACCTCAATGGGTAGGTGTGCAAAAGAGTTTTAGTTTAAAATAGATTTCAGTGCGCAGATGTGCAAATGAGTTTAATTAAAAAAAAAAATCAATGGGTAGATCTTAGATGTGCAAATGGGTTTGGTTTAAAATAGATCACAGTGCGCAGATGTGCAAATAAGTTTAGTTTAAAAGATATCTCAATGGGTAGATCTTAGATGTGCAAATGAATTTAGTTTAAAATAGATCACAGTGCGCAGATGTGCAAATAAGTTTAGTTTAAAAGATATCTCAATGGGTAGATCTTAGATGTGCAAATGAATTTAGTTTAAAATAGATCACAGTGCGCAGATGTGCAAATAAGTTTAGTTTAAAAGATATCTCAATGGGTAGATCTAAGATGTGCAAATGAATTTAGTTTAAAACAGATCTCAGTGGGCAGATGTGCAAATAAGTTAATTTAAAAAATTCAACAACAAATCCGCGTCATTTTTACGTTGGCAAAACGTTTAGAATGTCGCTTGTACCTACCTTGTACCGTAATGTAGTTCTGTTATGGTTTATTTTATTGAGTAACTGCACCATCTTACACAATCTGAGCAAATCTGCAACATTCTGCACATTTTGACTCAGTAAATTGTAATAAAGGAATGACAGTTCCAGGGTTCGGTCGAGTTGCACAACGCATCTGTCACGCCCATAATCTGCGACCGCAACGAATGGCCGACTAGTTTCCGGATTTGCTCGATTTTTGAATACCTCGGAGATTTGTATTTACTGATCAGTTTTATTAAAGCTGGAATATTAGTCAATATTTATGTATAATTTAGGACAACATGCTAACTGCTAACAACTGCTAAGAGTGGCCTTGCCTGAGCTTTATTTTCATACCCTTTTAAAGTTCAGAATTTTGTAGTTTAAACAAAATCATAATTGAATGCAGACAGGTAGGTAGATACCCACAAACCTACAGTAAATTTAACTAGACCAACTCAGAAAAAAAACACACCAAAGTCACGAGAGTAGGTAGCACAACCTATCACCTAAATTCTCCTATTCCTCATTAACACCGAAGGGTAACACTCCATTTTGCATTACAAAAAACAATTTTCTCTTATTATATCTTCCTGGTACTGAATGAACACTGTTTACACTCTTACAAATGTTTATAGAGACAGGTCCCAAAATCAAAGGGTTCCGGGCAATTGACAAACAAGCCAACACCAAATAGTTTGGTAAAACATTTGTCGAGACACCTCTCCGGTCCCTGGCTATTGGAAATCCATTTCCTGTTTGATCAAGATAAGGAAGGGTTTGATCAAACATTGGTATGGAATGTAAAACACGAGAGTTTGGGATACTGCGTTTGGTCACTATCCATTTTTTTTGTTGTTTTTGAATGACATTATAAGCACTCATATCTTTTTCTAAGAGATCAAAGAAAACACCTCTATGCTTCAGTTGCGGTAAAATATATAGTTTGAAATCTCCCCTAAGAAATAAATCATCATACTGTCCCTTTTCAGTGGTCGGTAAAATTTCCAAAAAAATAAAGGTAAAGATTTGAAATAAAATTTTGAGCGGATAGTCCAAGTTGAACGTTTGAGATACCGTTAGAAAGATCTTGATCTAAATATTGTTAACAGTGTATTATACTTTTATAGGAACTTTCTATCTCAATTACTGAATAAAGTAGGAATTGTAGACATGGGGCGTATTTTTCAAGTGGCCACTTTTAGGTTTCGGTGAAGCCTTTAGATGTTCTTAGACTTTTCTTATGGTTTTTATTACATTTATGCCAGATAGTTTTGTAAACAAAAAGTTCAAAATTTCGTTTACGTAGCGACCGACTGAGTTATTATTACAACTAGGTTATTGTTCTGAATGTGAGTATGGGCAATTTATTTGACCGCTTTTGATAACATTCCTTATTTCAATATTAAGCTAAACTAAGGTTAGAAGTTGCCCATACTGTCCCATTTTAAAGGATGTCTCTGTCTGTATTGCGAGTCATAGTCAACTTTCAGCACGTCGCTGCCCGTGCGCTGTGATATCAGCTGACTTATTATAACTAATGTTACTAAAGACTTTTTTTTTTAAATAGATAAACAACATTAACAAATAATCTTGACAATAATTACGGGAAATACGCGTAGATAGTGTCGTATTATCAGTATCTAGACCATAGAAAATATATAAAGTTTTATGAGTACCTACATAGACTTATTTTTATCGCACTGGTTAAAATTTAATAAAATACTATTTTTAAAGATAAAAAGATCTTAATATTTAACATATATGTAAGTAGATGTTCAGTTGTCTCGAGATTTAGTTGACAAAAAAATTGTTAATGTTAACTATAGATAATTAAGTTATTGTATTACAAACTTTTTACCACAAAAAAAAAACAACCGGCTTCATAAAGATGCACTAAAAAGGTAAAAATAATTACTTATTATCAAAACTGCGATCTAAATTACAGTTCTGAAATCTGAAATAAACTTCAATAACAGACCTTGATTATTTTAAACATTTGTACCTATGTACACACGTTTTTGAGATTTCGACAATTTTCAGTTTTTTTCACAGCACTCAACCGGTTTATTAATTGCAAACAATCAACGGACTCAGCGTGGAATTTTTTTCTTAAGACGTATTTCTCCTTAAGTGTAATATAGATATGTAAATTTATTATTGTTGTAAACCAAATATTATGTATGAGTAATCATGACCACACCGTAGGCTAAGTGCGTGTCTAATGTTATAAATATATTAGGTAGCGAGTAACGAGATAATGTTGTAAATCAATTATATGTTAATAGTAGAGTTATAAGGAATGTAAATATGTAATAGTTTATAATTAGTTATATCATATTTAAAAGTTTTTAAGCACATTACCTAATTCGATTAAATTTTTAGGGTTCAATGAAATCGTATAATATTTTATCATGATTTATTTCAACAAAATCTCCAAATAATTGTAACTATTATAAAATTAAAGTTTTATTTTGGTGATATCAAATTAATAATATTTTTACATTATGTGTTTTTCAAATAAAATATGATTTTGGCGTATGTGCATCACTACAAAAATAGTGATTGACATATTACTATGCCTGTACCGTATTTTACCGAACCGATAGCAGCTCATACCGGTTTTCGCTAGTATTTAATAGCTACAGTAATAATGGTGTGACCAGTGTTGCTAACGGATCCCAGACCTAACATACCTGTAATCTGTTCCCGTTGACCCCAAGGTGTCACAGTTGAATGACAGACTGTTATATGATTTATCTCCTTTACGCGCTAAGTTTCTGTGTTACGACATTTCAGCGTAAATATTAGCCATTTATGGTTAGAAAAAAAAACATAATATTATGCGTGAAATTGTTAATTGTAATAAATCTGTTAATTTTAATTTACGAGTACATATTGACTTTATGGTGAATTTAGACAGAACATGAATTTCTATTAATTTAGGTTAAAATTGATACCGTGATATAAAGTTTCTGGCAAGAAACTTGCTGAAGAATTGTTTGGTTGACCTAATTAAATAAAAATTATTAAATAATATTCATTTATTATAAATGTATTAATAATTAGATACAATAAATAAAAATAAAATTTAAATTTATGAAATTATTATTTTTGTACATTTGGGTGTGTGTGGGTTACATAAGTTACTTGTGTTCACACGAAACACATCGAAGTAGGTATAGAACTAGTGTACTTACACGTAACATACCCAAGTATACCACTTATGTACTCAAACCTACACCTATCAATAATATAGGTACAACTAAGTTTTGTTTAGTTTAACTTTGTCAATTGGAACCAGCGGAAATGCAGGAAGGTGACAGACAGTTACAGACTAACGGACGGACCGACAAAAATAAGTCTATTTCATTTCATCCTTTTCAGCGAAAAGAACGAACAATTGGGGGTGCATTATATGTAGACTTACGAACCGATGGCGTAGTGACATTCGTATGTGCTCAATTATTGTAGCCTAAACTGAATAAATTAAATTGAATTTGAATTTGTAAATCCCATCGTGACCAAAATTTTGGCTTTCCTGATGGAATTACAGTACGTCTGTCTGTATACTTACATAATACCTTTTTATAATAGAGTCATTAATTAAGTATAAAGTAAATATTTTAAATCATAAGTCTATGTTTATGAGACATGATGATAATTACTGCTTCAGCCAAAAGCTTATTTGAAGTGGGTGAATTTGTAAAAAATTAATATAAGAAAGCTAAAGGGTCGAAGAATTTAAAACACCAACCCAGAATTATTGCGTATACCTAACAAACTATGATTCATCCCCCGATCAATGTATGGAGAGCTACCATTTAAAATGTTTTTTCTCAATTGCAATAACACATCTCTATGGCCGTTAACAAAAGTCACGTCTCTGTTAAATTTGATAGAAATCTACCCCAAAAACGGCGGAATTATCATGCTGAGATATAGACGTAGGAGGAACGGACATAACGAATTAAAAGGGTTTAGTTTTTTCCATTTAGATATAGAATCCTAAAAATGGCACGTGGTTTACTGGACCAACAAGTTTGGGGATATTTAAACTAAAAGAACGCGACATGGACTAGTAGTGAAATATAAATTGATATACTTGTAGCAGTAGATACCTTCCTTATATATTACACTATACCAATAATTAGTTTTATTTACTATTTAGTTTTAGTGTAGTCCAGTTAAACATGAGTTATCAGATATGGTTTGTTCATGCGGAAAAGGAAATAGCTGTCGCGTCATCATCTGGTCGATATCTGAGTTTCCCTACCCTATTAAATAAAATATAGTGAGCAGGTAATCATTTGTATTAGACTTGCAACGAATGGTATATTCGGCCACACGCCGAATACCGAATATTCTGCGAGCTTCCTGGTCGACCGAATATTCGGCAAAAGTATTCGGCTAGCTGGTAATCTCACTTCCACGCCGCACTGCGTCTTTTGACATGTTTAGTTTGGTGTTCATAGTAAATACGACCATTTTCGTGCTCTCTTCGTATTGATTTGTTCACTTTAAAAATGAAATCGTGTAAGCCTAACATATTACTAATTAATTATGGCATCTAAAAAGAACTGGACTGGAGGTTGATAATGCATTATTATTTTATTCATTAAAAGAAATACATTTTATTTTGTCAATTATACTACTACAACTAACTAAATAAATAGAATAGTACCTCGATATTCGGTAATCGTCAGAAAAGGATAAAAGTAGCAGAATAGGCCGAATACCGAATATTCGTTGCAAGCCTAATTAAAAATCGATGGAACAACAAACAACTTTACAATTTGTGAATTAGTCAAGGTTTTATTGATTTAATGGTGACACGCATTAACCTCATAATAAAAGAAACGCGTAAAGGTATCGATTTCTTTTCACGATAATAAATCGATTAATGATCGATTTATAGGTTCGTTATCGCGCCCTAAGTCTTCCAGAACCAAAACAATGACTCGTGTTACAATGACCTTTGGATTATGAGGAATGGGGCGGAAGAAATTAACGTTTTAAGGTTTTTTAGTTTTTCCTTAATGAGCTATACGGATAATGCAAGCAATTCATAAATTTTTTGACGTGAATTTTATTAAACGTCTTTAAAATGCAGACACGGAGTTTATAAAAAGTTGCGATACGTAGATTATGTATTTTTGGTGCCTTAAATCTCAAAAACTGAAAAACAAACAGTAAGGTGAGAACATATCACCTGAAACTTAGTTCTTCCGGATTGCCAATACTCGACGATGACTCTTATACATTGAGATCTACGAAGATGGGATGTTATGCAAGAGTGCAAAAAATAGGTCGAGGTTTCTTATTTCGCTAAAACTTATAACTCTGGAAGGAAGGGTCAGATCGACTCCAAACTAGTTCCAAACGATAGAAAAGGCTTGCGTGATGGTGTATATTTAATTAATTAATAAATTATTCAAAAATGTCATTAATTAAAGCAAAGAAGAAACTCTCGATCATGACAAAAGTATTATTCGTCTTGTTTTATCCTTTCCGCTATTCTTGCGCCAAAAATATTAAATGTTAATGTTAAAATGTTACTGTTACGGTGCGATGTAAAAGATAAGTGCTCCGCGACAGCATATAACCCAAAAAATATTTATTCTCTAAATCGTTATAAGTCAAAATGCATTTTTCCGTCCTTTTAACTATTACCATGTCAGAAATTGGGTCATTGCCATTAGTTGAATGCTCTGTTGTCTGCGATCTGCAACACATTAAGGTGAAATTGATTCAGATTCCTTCCATACAAACTTGAGTACTTACCTTAAATATTTTATAAGCTATAAAAAAAAAAATTATAAAAGTCTAATGAGAAAACACTAAAAAGAAGCTCTCTAGCAACAGTTGATTGCTTTGTGTAGAATTTAAAATATGGGTAAGCATTTTTGACGTTCCTTATGAGAAATCTGAATTGGGTTTGAAATCCTATTTTTCCTGAAACCAAAGTTATCTCTTTCAGCTCATATGGTAGACCATATGGAATGTGTTAGATAGAGTATTTTTATTGTGTTTTGATTTTATTATATATATATGACTGAAAATCTCAATAATTTTGTGTGTATGTGATAAAAATAGGTTTATTTTCGTTACTAGCTTTGGCTGCGGGTCCGCTCGAGCTAAATTCGGTTATCGGCACTGCACATCGGGATTTCTATCACAATTCCTTAATTATAGCACAATTATAGTGAAAAAGAAAGTTTGCAACAGCAAGTTATAGCTATAGTTTGTCAACGTGGAATTTGGTTATGGTTTTTCCTTTGGAAATTTTCTAGATTCTTATGCAGCTATATTCTACGTGTAAATATTTGTTGATAAATTATTATAAAATGACAAAATGGACAGAAAATACGTAATTAAATTTGTGGAGCTATTTATACACCATGAATGTCTGTGGAAGTTTAAAATTATCGCAATAAACAAACAAAAAAGCAATTACAAGTCACAAGTCCGTCCATTTTCTGCGGTCTTCTTTCTTCCGTTCATCCTACCTAAATTGACGTGCGCCCGTTTGAGTGCCTTAAGTCCTCATTATTTAGTGAAGATTAAGTTAAAATTTATTTATTTACTTAATTACTAAATACGCCCTTCTACGCCCCTTCAACAATCTTTGTACCAAAAATCAGCTCAGTAGGTTGCTCCTTAGCGACGCGAAGCAATAGCAAATAAACAGACTTTTATATATAAGTTAGTTAAACAGTCTCATTTTGTACTTATACTTGGTTTTAATGATCATGATAATCCATACCAACTCACCATATTAATTGCCATCAGCAAATGTAGTCTTATCCCAGATCTTGAATAAATCATACATAAAATTTCGGATTTGCACTGCAGGTCATTTGAAAGTTTTACAATCGAGTCACTTTCGCCGAACTTTGTAAATATCGCAACCACAGCATTATATTTATTTTAACAAAAAAATAATTTTAATTAAATATCCCGGTAATACTGGCCACATAAAAATAAATAAATTACGTTGTGAAAAACTATTGTTCCATTTTCAAATTTTCAGTTCGCCAGCCCGCGCGCGCCACTGAGCCTAACGAACTACAGACTACGCAAACCTTTTTTATAGACGGCTAGTGTTGGCCACGTCTCGAGATACACTGCCTCAAGTAAAAACCGGTGTCGATTCACTTAATATATTCGATATTGTCGGTCTTTATTGAAATGTGACGAGTTGTCACTCATCATCACGCCACGATAAAATTATAAAATAGCGTTGTACGATAAGAATTATTATAATCCAAACTTGTAACATATTAGTGATTACTATTTAAATATGCGTTGTATACAAAACTGGAGAACATTTCAATACTGATTTAATGTTTTTGGTAATAGAAACAGGGTAATTTCGTCACTACATAGTGGGTTCGATCACATTTTCATATTGCGAGTTAATGAGATGAGTCATTAAATTCGAATTTACGATTCGATAAATGGAACAGGTGTTGTATGTTACGGAAGACGGTTACTACAAGATACGAGTATTAGATAGTGCGAGCGAACACTTGAATAATAGGCTTTAATATAAAATGTTGCAATAATCTTCACGTAGGTTATTTTTATGGAACGTTAACGCGAGTTAAAGGTGTTTTTATCGAAAACAGGCGTCACCCAACCTTTTTTGTCCGTAAAAAAAATATGAATTTTAAGAAAATGGATCAGGTAAATAGGTATTTTTATAATAAAGCAGGCCGACGGTTCATTTTTAAACCTTGGTAGTCAAATCAAAATAATTTTTTTTTTATTAACTTTTGCACAATTTTTATTTTATGTTTATTTCTTAATGTCAATTTTAATTTATTTTGATTTTATTCTAGAATTAAGTGAGTCACTGGTATTATTAAAGACTTAGCGAACTGCGGGTCATAAATTGCCGACGACACGCCTGATGAAATAGATAGAAATAAAAGGTTAAGAAAGTAAATGTACTTTTGCTATAAACTAATAACTGGTTCTGATTTAAGTAAATTTTCGATTAACTGCATTTTGTTTCAAAATAAATTGTTCCCCGCGGCCGCTACATCAGACATACTTGTGTTATCACCCTGTCACTATCACTAAGTATTTTAGAAGTTTGTATGAGCCAGCCAAGAATGCATTAAAACATATGTATTTTATTTTCTATGAGTAGATAAGCCAACGTTTCTATGGTTTGTCGGGTTTGATAAACTTCTTAATAGTGTTTCTATTTATCGATGTGATGTGCCGCACATTGTATCGTTACTTTAAAAAAATTTAAATATCCAAACACGTACCAGATAAGTGATAGAGATTCCGTCAAAATTCATCGATGTCACCTAATCAAATAAAAACCATCGCTGGTTTATCGAGTTTGCATAAAACACGAGAGTTTATTGGCGACACCAGTAGAGAGGTGTGAAGAAAAGGCCGATGACTAGTGTCCACAGCAGCGTTTGTGATTAAATGTGCTGATTTGTAACTTTGCTTTTAGAAATGTCAGGATGCATAAAGTTTTATTGTCGTCTTTTCCGTTTGCTTTTTTTCTTTACCTAATTATCGATAATTTTATTCTTCGAGAAACTTCCGTTACAGTTTTAAAACTCAATTTGTTAGTTTATATAAAGTGGCAAAAATAATTAACTAGCTACTTATATCTTTATATTGTTGTATCCTATATTGCACGCCTCATAAGCGGAGCGGTGAGGTAGTGCTCTACTCTCGACATGTCAAAAAACCCAGTCTTTCGAAACTTAAATGACGTTTTTTTTTTATATATAACACTTACAGGATAATATGAGTGCACTAATATGAAGTTAAATAATCTGTCTAGCACATATGGTACATTTTATAAACAATTAATTTGTTTAATATAATAAATAATAACATTAAAACTAATCATTCTTGGACGTTCGTGAGTCTGTGTTTATGTGACCATGTATGTGGCAGAGAAATTGGTCGAAAAATTCATTTACCGGAATACTTTTGTTTTTAATATATAAAGTATTACACTGTGCTGATTCCTAGTTAATATTAGCGTTCTAAGTACTGTCGTTTAATTATAATTTATAAAAAACTAATATACCACTGTATACTGTATATCTATATATATATTTTTTATTTTTATTTTATAGTATATTTTTTCCTCACCTTATTTGTTATTTTATTTTAAAAAACTTAAATTTTTGTTTTAGAATTTTTTTTTTAAATGTGTATGACCGCTATGAGGCGTGCACTTTTGGATTTTCCAAATTTTTTTTTTTAATATTATTTTACAATAATTATATGTTTTTTATTATAATATACATTACGAGGGGAGATCAAAAAATAATGATAATCGGATATTTCTAGTATTCACAAAAATCTAAAAAAAATAGAGAGCTTGCTTAAACCTTCACTAGTAGATACAGGTTAAAGGTATTTAAACACACAGTCACATTTTGAAACTTCATTCATTTTATGTCAAGTCAGAGCCGTCATCAAAACATCTGCATTTTATATTGATTAATTTCTACTTTTTGATCACCCCTTGTACTAGGTGGCGGTATTTAACGCTTTCGACCCGACAAAGTTTTACAGTTTCTCTCATAAAATCTTTCTTTGGCTTGGACGATGATTTTTGGAAATGCCTAAATAAGTCAGTCTTATTTTTTGAGACTAAAAGTGAATAAAATAAAGTAAAATTGAGGTTTAAATAAATAACCCAATACCCTAAAAAAGTTGTGTGCTCTATTTTACTCCATTTTCATAATATGTTAGTGATCCAGGACTTTTATTGGAGAGAAGTTATTAGAGAGAGAGAGACGTTTAAGTTATTATTAGAATCTTATTTATTCAAAAAGCTAGTTTCTTTTTCGAATTTAAATATGTTGTAACTTTTGCATTTTTTTAGGTGCGGGGTTGAAACTCGTTTTGTTTAGACGCCATTGCGAATCTTATTAGTAGGTACCACTCAATCATAGTGTAGTATCAAAATATCCAGAATAAACACAATTTTAATCAATGCGTTTTGATTGTTATGCATGCATGATCTGTGTTTGACCCGGAAAGCTGACCACAGACAGGTTGACCTGATCTACAATTTAAGAGTAGCTTAGCGAGCTATAGAACTAGCCATGTTCGAAGATTCTTTGAAGGATATCATCGGAAGAGATGAAGAGATCCGACGAAGAACCAAAGTCGCTGACGTGAGATAGTGCTCAGGATAAGGAAGCTGAAGCGGCAATGGGCGGCAGGTCATATCTGTCTCAGAACCGATGATCGTTGGGGCAAACACGTCCTAGCGGGGAGGCCACGGATTGGTAAGCGCAGTGTGAGTCTTCCAGCCAGGTGGATCGATGACCTTGAAATGAAAAAGGTAGCGCAAAACCCGACTTTACCTTATCCAACGCATATGTTGCACGATAACAAGATTGTGCGGATGGTTTAATTTGCTGACTATAGGTAGGTATTGTGACTTGAGACTTACCGCGAGCAGAGTGGAGAGCGCGCCGGCCACGCGCATGCGCATAGTACCCGCCTAAGTGACGGAGGCGGGGGGCGGGCGCGCGCGCGCGGGCCGCATCCGGCCGCCCCGCCCGCCTCACCACCCCGCACCACCCATTCTGCACCTGTAACGCATAATTAATTGTACTCAGTACAGAAGTTTCACACCAAAACGTAATGTACAGTCGAGGTCTTCGCTGCTTTACCAAGCTTCAGTAGGGACGATTCCCTTTTCGGCCCTCACACAATAAATCACTACAATTTATCTTTAAGTCAGAAAGTCTAAGATTGTACCGCGCGCTGATAGGTTACAGCGTAGAAGTAGAAGTTCAAAGTTCAAAGTTTCACAAAAATTTCACTCAAAGTGGTTAAATGACGAAGACGCTAACTGTGCCGACAAATTCAACGCAAGCTGAATTGAATCTAAAAGCCTAAATAGAAACTTCATGCTTCCAATGACTGTTGTCACGGCTTTTGGATAAAAGTCTAGCAGTTGCCTCCTTGTTTTTGAAAACGCCGATGTATATTCCACATAACTAGCGCCGCCAAATGATATTCTTTATGTCCTCTCTGTACAAAGCACATTTCAAAAATTTAGCAAACCAGTTAAATGTTGTTGATTTCAAAACCGGCCAATTTTAGCAAAAACGGTATCTATAACTCATAGGTGTATTTTAGAAACGACGTTCTAAAAATAGCCATAAATTTTCGAAACTTCCGAACTTTTTACATTGCACTATGAGATAACCCGCATAAAATACGTGTAGCCTGAAACTATATCCTTTTATGATTTAACGCACGGAAAAAAAACGTTAGTAGCTACAAGTAAATAATACTAAAAACCACTAAAATATTAGTAATTCCGAGGACAAGTAAATTACACTGACAGTTACCAATGAGTTTTACTTAATGTATTTATTAACAGAAATAAAACAAAGTCTTGTTGAACAGTGTACTGAAAACATGTAAAATTTAATAGAATGCAAATAACGTTTTAAAAACCTCTTACAATCAGCGTTTCATTACACCGATACGAGTAGGTCACGATAAAGCTCTGTGAAGCGAAGCGTACGGTTGATAATAACTGGTCAGTGTACCAGGTAGATGATGGAAGAAGGGCTGCGGCGGATAGTGCGTCAAATCTGTTCAGCGCAGGGTAACTATTTAACTATTTGTGGAGCGGCGGTAAAGGGGAATCCCCCGCAAGGTAAGTAGCTATACCTAGCGAAAGTATTATCATACTTAAATTGCATTTCGGTATGTCGGTATATATTCGAATTATCGAAAAAACTTCGATAGCACGATGTAGGACGCGTGACGTCAACCTTAATTCGTAGCAGTACGAAATGATGTTTGTTATTTGTAAACTTCACTAATTCTTAGAAAGGTGTTTGTAAACGTTAATTGGCTTTCACTGTAATGACAAGTAGTGTTTTATCTGCCCACTTTAATGAAACTTTTTGTAATCTTTAGTAAGCTTTATATGTTGATATTAATTACCCTTCTCAAAATTTCGAGGAGAGTTTTGTAGGTTTTGTAAAATTTTGTAATCCGAAGTGCAAATTATTAATTACGGAAATAAATAAAACTATTTTGTTGTTATTATTTTATGGAATTAATAAAATGTACTCAAATTATATTATTTGTAATTTCCAGAAAAAAAATATTTAAATTAATAAAATTTAGTATTGACGCATTTTAATAAACAGTTTTTTAATTCGAACAATATTTTTTTCTCCGTGCGGCTCATATAATTTGGAGTACTTCACTCCTCAGGCAAACAATACATGTAAGAAACAAATTGACTAAGCAATATTTCCTTAAAGCACCCCTCAGCCCTGCCACCAATCAAAACGAACATATACAGACGCCCTAGTCCTTCTTTAAAAATGGCGATTCAAACAATGTAGTGTAGAGAGTAGGTATCCAGTGCGAGTGCCGTTCTCGTCTCTACTCTACTCTACCTCCTATGGTATAATTTGTCCTTATCTGTTACGTTGGTAGTAAACATAATCTTACGTTTTTCTGTATAAATATAAATCTTATTTATAAACAATATTTTATATTAGGTATAGAATTTCAGAAATATTTTAATTTCATAAAGCTTACATATCCGCCTATTCCGTAAAATTCATATCGTAATCGAAGCGAATACGTCTATATTCATACTTATTGATATCCATTACTGCCGCGGCCAGCAAACGTCGATTTCTGTTGTGCCAGTCCGAAATTTAAATAAAACTTTTTTAGAAAACTTTGCAATTTATAGTGTCAAATTTAAATATATTTAATCAAATTAAAATAGACATTAGCAACATAACATAAAACTAAAATCACATAAACTTAAATTATTCAAATAACTCTAAAACCTTAACAACATAAGTAAAAACTAAAATCTGGTTACTAGTTCCGAGCTACTCCATGTTCAAACCTTAGTACACTGCTTTACAACAACAGTTTTCAAATTGCAGTGCAGATTTGCCATCCCCATACTTGACTGTTTGGTAGCGTCGTCTACGAACATGGACTTTAGGAGCTGTCATGCAAAAAGAGTGCTGACAGGTTTTCCCGCCACGGCTTGCTTAATGATACCATCAAAAGGGCTCTTGCCACCATCAACGTGCCATCTGTTCTTGAACCCCTTGGAGTTTACTGCAATGATGGCAAGAGACCTGATGGTATGACACTTATTCTTGGGAGCGTATTATGGGACACCAAATGCTTTGTCACTATGGTTCCATCTCGCCTCACTAAAACCAGTGTTAGAGTTGCGGCGGGTGCCGAAGTTGCGGAACACCTCGAGCAGCGCTAACACGATCTTTTGTTGTCAACACGTATGTTTGTGCCAATTGCGGTAGAAACTCTTGCCCTTGCGGGCCCACAAAATTTGTAAAGGAAATAACATCCAAAATTATCATTGCTGCAGGTGACAAGAGGGCTGAAAGAATCAATATATCAATTCAGAGAGGAAATGCTGCCAGCGTTCTTGGGACCTTACCACGCGCGCAACAATTATTTGAATAATATTTATTTTTATAATAGTTTTAATAGAGAGTTTGAAATTTCATTACATACCTAGTACAAATTCCAATTAATCGTATCAACGATCATCGGTAGAATGTGTATCGTTAAGTAATTACCCCATATCTCTTTACACTTATATCACTAGTGCCTGTTACAACAAACGCCTTTACTATATTTATTGTTTTACAAACATCTTTGTCATCATGACTACATTTTTTTAAATAGTTTTTTCTCAATCACGCTACGATATGCGACCATATCTTGCACAAGTTTCTTTGGGGTAAATCGTACTTGCATTACAGTATCAGAGAGCGACCGGCAATGTTTGAGCCGTCCGTTCGAGCGCTCGAGCGGTCAAATATAAATTTAAAAATGGAACGAACTTTTTTAAGCCGAAACATTGATAACTAAAGAGATCATTAAGTTTTATTTAAATTTCGGAATGGCACTACAAAAAATAAGTGCCATTAAATTAATTTAAAAAAGAAATCGGCATTTGAACGCGGCGAATTGGCGGCAAAATTAACTAAACTATATTTATTAATATCACTATAATAGTTGTTTTACACGCATGTTTGTGAAAAGCGCTATAAAAGTCTTGGCCACAACTGAGCATAACCGGACTCTGTAATGCGTGCCTCGGCGATGCCTGCTGTGCTCGTGCTTTGTGTGTATATAAACAAAATATAAATTCCTAATTACGATGGACGTGTTTCACCGTTTTTGAAAAATAATCCCCTAGAGCAATAAGAATTCCGATATTTTTGGGACTATAAACACTTAAAAACTATATTTGTTTCAAAAGTCCACGCAAGCAAAATCGCGTGATTAACTTAGTTTGATTAAGTAGCTAGTTCGTTATAAAAAAAACTAGTTTGGTACATCTCTATCTGTGATTACATCTCTATATTACAAGCTTTTATTTAGTTTCTCCTGTCCCGTTTTGTCTGTAATCAAATTTTGCAAATTGAATTTAACCCACCTCCCAGTGTTCGATTGAGCTGAAATGTTGCATGTAACACATGTAAATCGGATGACAGTGCAATATAATGATATCATAGAGCTGGTTTGATTATGGAGCCGGAAGGTGGTCAAAGGACCTCTGTAACAAAATGACGCTACCCCATCTAGTTAGGGCTTGTTTGATTTGTCTTGACAAGTATTCTGGTCTTAGAGGATAGACAGGGTCTAATGATGAATCCGTTATGTCGGTTAAACTTTTATGTTTTTTTTAACAATATAGAAGCTTGTGTTACAAAAAAAAATTACTTATATTTCTTGTAAAACTTGATTCATATACATACATCTTTACATAGGACGGATATCATAAATAGGATCCCATTGTTAGACAAGTATAATTTGTGGATCTGCTTATAAGACATATACATATAAGTTGGTAATCTCCTTGGATTCACAAATATTATGTAAAAATAATGAAAAACTATTTTATAGAAGCTGACGTTACAGTACATAACTGCCGCGGCCTGCAAACGCAGCATAACCGGCCGAACGTGAGTATGCGGGCCGAAAATGGGATCCTATTTATGATATCCGTCCTTTGTAAAGCTGCTAATAGGAATTAAGTTTGACTATATATACGTAAATTTTTTTTACAACACAAGCTTGCGTCCTGTTAATTTTCACGTTTCTAGACCCAACGGTTTAGTAAATAACTTTTTAAACTTTCGCGGTTGTTATCAATTGGTTTATATTATTGATAGAATCAGGCGTTACTTTGCGGAAATTCATTGTATTGTGTGAGATGTTATTACCTTGCAAATCAGCTAAAAACAATTCAGTAGCACTCACATACAGAAGTACACCAGCCACATGTGTAGGAGTGTACCTCATTCCCCTCTCCTTATGTGGACGACGTCAACTTCACTATAACACTACACCACTAAATTGCTAACAAAACTCGACACGTGTTTCGCCTCAACACGAGGCATCTTCAGGAGACGCAAGTTTTTCGTGCACTATACCTTCATCAAAATATATTGTACGTAAAGTGGGGTTGAATATTTTTTTCTCGTCTATCCCATAATGTGGGGTGTCATTAGATACGTTTGCGAAATATAAAGTTTTAAAGTGCAAATTGTGTTAGAGCCCAGTATCCCCTTCCCCTCCACCGCCAGCTTAATGGCTGTTCTAGGATGCGTGAAAATAAACATTAAAGTAACATAATGAAATTCAAAGAAAAACTATTATATCTCAATAGGCTTTACAACTTAATGAGTAATAGTCGACTTTACGAGTAACTTAAACATGTAGTTGGAAAAGTAAAAATGTCGTTCAAATTCCATTAAAAAATACTTAGTTTAAGGTGATACTTGTTTAAAACAGGTATTAAATATTAGTTTATGAACCATGTCACATTGTAGAAAAACTAAAATTATAACATTCTAAATACTAGTACTCACTAAATTAATAACAATATTTACGTTCGAATTTGGGCGCGGCGCTTGGCGGTACAGGGTTATGAACTTAATAATCTAGTTTGCTTTATCGTAAAAAGAATAACACATTGTATGTCTCTAAAGTATCTCAACAATTAATAAAAAGCGGCCAAGTGTGAGACTGGCCCGAGATATTTACCATCTTAAATCACCGTTACAGCGCCATCTAGTACCTACTACTGCGAAACAGTAACACATTTGTTTGTTAGAATGAAAACAGAAATTGGATAGGTGACCGCTTAGCGGCACACTTTTTATTTTTGTTTGTTTGTGGTAACCTCCTCAGTGTCCGACTCGCACTTGGCCGTTTTTTTTTAGAAATGGGAACCATTGAAGATTACGGAAATACAATGTTGAGCATAGTTGTAGTAAAGTTTCAGTATAATTCATGTATTTGATTTCAGTTAAATAGAGAAAAGACTTTGCACACCAAATTTTTTAAAATTTTCTCAGAAAATTGTGATTCAATGAAACGATCGATTCATTATTGGCGACATGCGACATTTCCCGTTTTTACACCCGCTATTGTTTGACGTAGAAATTTTTTATCTCTTAAGGCGCCAGATTATTATCTAACTAAATATTTCTTAGGTGACTCATTTATTTTCGGTATCGATGTACTCTTTGTATCGATAAAGTTCAATTATATGCTGATAACTGTATAAAATCAACGACGCTTGGAACTACTCAAGTGTCAGATTATCACAGATTACACTTTATCTTATGAAATAAATGGAAAAGATGTGTAAATTTTTGTCAAAATGATGTAGTTTGATTGTGTTCAAATGCTGTAGAAAATTGTTTACTGTAGGTATTTGTTTCTATGGTATTTTAAATTATTAGTGATGAATAATAAGGTAAATATTTACTTGTTGGACACTAGATACTTTTGCATAAAAAATATTAATCGATATAAAAGCATCACCTTGCTCTCTGCCTACGAAAGATAAACGAGAAAAATCACGAATAACGGATGTAGTGCACAAGCAGCATTCGTGATTTTCCGAATCGTTTTTTTTTACGTCCGTCAAAATCACCACAAGTGTTTTGGACGCCAGCTTCACCTTGTCTTGCAATTGATATCGGAACTGAACATCGCTGGAAATGTACCAATTCTCTTGGAGGTGGTGAGGGGAGTGTTCTGGAATTATGGGACCACAGTAAATGGATTTTCTAAGCGGTGAACACAGACTTAGGTCTTTGTAGGGTCGAATCGGACCAAGTTTTCCCGTCCCCAGTGAGAGATCTTGGACAGAGGGGTCTCGATTTGAGTCACAAGTTCACCGCGCTTCTCCTCCACAACACACGGAACGAGGTACGTTTACACGACCCGTGTAATATGCGTCTCCTGTACTATTATTTGCATAGCAATGCAGTAGAAACAGCGTAGGAGACAGCTCAGAGCCTTGCACACCAGCATTAATGTCCATGCTATCAGAGCAACTACCGTCCAACTACGGCTCGTATGCGTCTGCCGGACTAAAAGCTAGCCACCCATATGCACAAACCCTCGGGCACTCCGTAAGATGGCAACTTCGATGGATGACCCCACCGGTACCAGACCCGATCGGTATATAGCAGTGTGCGAAGTGTGGACCGCTAAGCGTTAAAGGAATTTACTGAATTAGTAATAATGTGTAATCTATTACTAATTATGTAGATTATAGTGACAAGCTCAGTGATGTAATCCACTTTTATAGTCGTGAGGTGATTTGATAGCTTTGAAACGGAAATTAATGATTATTTAAAACTAAATCATAACGACTATGTATTATAAAATTTATGCATTTCTTAGACAAATAGTTTTTGTTAGTTGTATATTTTTAAAAATATTAAGTCTACTTACTATTTTTAGCTTCTATTTAAGGTTGATTTTTTTTTGTAACCGTAGGTACCAATGAAATTTTTAAAAAATAACAAATAAACGAACAGTGATACTGCATCCCATTGTAGGAGAGTTAAATAAGTAAACAAAACAAGTGACGATTGACTTAGGTCATTTAGAAGACTATGTAAACATATTAGGACAAGTAGTTTTTTTACTTAAATAAGTTTATTCACTATTGTAATTATGTATAACTTAAAATAATAGAGTTACACGCGGGATAGACATAATTTTTTTATAGCCTAAAGATAATGAGGTAGTTCGTTTAACATAATATAATATTACAAACGTCACTAAAATAAAACTTTATTATTCATTATATTATCATTTATTTAACTTCATAATTTTTATATAATGTCACAAATTTATTATTATTGCCGCATAAAAGGTCTACTTTACACGTTTAGCTCCATTAGCTCTATCAAAATAGCCAGTAAACCAACCTGCCTCAAAAGCGCCGATGATCGGGACAGAGATAAGCTTCAAAGTTGCAAAACCTAATAATCTGGTAGACAATTTTAACAGCGTTAAACCGATAAATATTTTACATAAATTATCAGCTAAATCGACTCACCTCACTTTACCTATTAATTATTATTTTATAGCTTTGAAACTAGAATTGTATTTACCCGACTGCGCCAGAAGGATGTATATTTCTTTGACACGCTCTTTAGACTAAACGGCTTGATGGATTTCAGCTTGAGAGGTATCGGTCGTTAGATTTTCGTTTCTAGTGTGAGAGTGACACTGCGTACATAAAATTCTAGAAAAAAAGAATGTCGGATTTTATATGCTTTATTGTGAGGGCTAAACTTTATTTTTCTAGACCCTCGAGTTGGGTCTCAAAACCAAGGGCTTTAAGATTTTTTTTCTCAACTGACATTGCAGGTGGCTGTTGCAGCCATTACTGCTTCACCGGACTTTTTTGGGCGAGTCTCTGAAGGAGCCTCAGCCCGTTTGGCGCCCAACGCTTAAGGGCTCCCCGCGGGGGGAGCCTCGGCCTGTACGTTAATATATAACACATAGAATGAAATAGTCAAGCGCAAGTACAAAAAAAATTAGGAAAAAGAACACTAAAAAGCTGTAAATAAAAATAAATAAATAAAAAAATCCGAATGCAAAATCATTAAAAACTAAAAAGAAATTAAAAATACCAAATAATAAAATATAATATTGCAGTCGGGTTTTTCTTATTTATTTAATTATTTATTTATTTGCTTATTTTGCCTAAAGAAGATTACCTATAGGCTAACTTAATGATGAAGTCTCGGAAAACAAATATTGTAGACGCTATTGTTTTTTAATGAAATGTTGGTTATGTAGTTGATCCTCGCATAAAAATCACCTTTTTTACACTTGTTGTGCAAGCTACTATATTTCTTAATATAATTATATATTAGTTGTCTTTTCTTTTTATAAATTTAACTGTAGTTGTAGGTTTTTATAATAATTGCGCATGTTGTAGGTAGGTAGGAAGGTAGGTGTTAACATTAATCTCCTAACATTGATATTCGATTAATCTTTCACGTCAATTACACCAATATCTCCGGGATCAGCTCAGCTCAAGTCGGCTGACGGCAACTGGCGCTGTCTTATCTATCTCATTTCTGGTCTAGTTCTTGAATGATATAATTACCGGGGTACAAGATAAAAAATAATGAAGTAGTAGTAAAGTAGTAAATTCTTTATGGCACAAGAAAATAATTAAAGACAGTAAATACAGTTGGTTGGTAGAGTACAATTGAGACGGTCTTATCGCTATTTAGCGATTTCTTCCAGACAACCTTTGGGTAGAGGAAATCTAGTAGAATAAAATTTAAGAGTAGGTGCAACTTGGAACTAGAAAAAAATATGAATAAAAACAAACAAGTGTGTGATTATAATAATATATATAAATAAGCAATAATACACGTTACTTCATATTAAATATAGTATGAAAAAATATATTTACATATACTTACATAATACCTACTACATAGACGTACACAAAATAAATAAAATAACATGTCTTATTTGTAAAATAATAATTAATTATTATTAATGTGACCGAAGTAAAATTAATATTGTTGTACATTCTATGTTGGTTTATACACAACTGTTTCTCCGCTTCGTCTCTTCCGTGATGACTGACTGACTTGTACTGACTGACTTGTACCTGTAGTACACAGTGTTGTATGTTCTCGCTTCATGTCGCTAAGAAGCATCCATAATTGAGCGTAAGCTTAGCACAGGTATAGCTGAAAAGACGGAGAAGGTCATAACTAGGTATAACCGCCTCTTATTTGTATCCAAGGGTATCACGGAACATCACGTGGACGTACTGTAGATACAACTACAGCTGCTATAGCAAACTCTCTTATTACAATCAAGGAACTGCCGCAGGTACCAGCCCCGAGTCGATAACCGCATTCATTACAGACGGAGTCTCGGGAAAAAGATAGTTATAAGTATCGTATAAAACATAAAATCACATATATTTTCTATATCGTTGTATTTATTCTTTCTGTTTTAGGGTAACCAGTGGCTGGACACACACCCACAACCTAATGTGGGGGACAGCCTCGTTTCACCAATGACTTCCTTCCTGCGTGACAGGGGAGTGAGATGTAACAGGGGAGTGACGACGTGGGCCTGTAACCGCACCACTGCTTCTGATGCATGTGTTTATGACTAATATGTATGTCCCATATGTCATAAATTACCAACTGTGGTTATAATAAGTAATTAGATAAAAGACCACGAACAAAATAATATAGCCCCACTGCCAATTCCTGTCCAAGTCTAAGTAAACCGGGATTGGGTATTTATCAAGCTTTGTTACCTTGCCAATTTGACGCAAATATATCAATATTGTTTTAATACTAACATCGAAAGCTGCTGCTAACTCAGGCGTAGTTTGAATATCGGAAGTGGACGCTTATGACACTCAAATCGCCTATAAAGCCGGGTCTTACACAAAAACATCTACACAGAACATGTTTTGTGTAGTACACGTGTTGTCTTCTGCTTTGGTATTGTTGTTTGATGTTCTTAAAATCATTTGCTGTCAAAATCATTTCAAACGTAGAACACTAGCAGGACACCCGGCTTTATTCGTCATTGTGGGCGGCTACGGGGTTCATCTTTTCGATCAAAATTTCCAGAACGGAAGAGTTCAAACCGGGCCGTGCGTTCGTATATAGTGTTTGGTCTGTTTGGTGCCGTTTGCGCCACATTGGCACAACGATGGAACTCGTATTTTATTATTAGACTAATCAATAAACAAATGACTGTATTTGATTATGGATTTCTATTTTTTGTTTCTTTTCAAGAAAGTCAATTTCAGAATTCCATGTTTTTAAAATTTAAAATAATAATTTTTGGCTAAGCCGAGATTGTTTTATGTTTCTATCAACAGATAAGTATTGCGCGGTATTATCGTATAATGCTTGCGCGGTATCATCGTATCATGTTTGCGCGGTATCATCGTATCATGTTTGCGCGGTATTATCGTATAATGGTTACGCGGTATCATCGTATTATGTTGCAAGCAATCTTTATGTGGCAATTGTAGTAGTATTAGCTGTATTACAAAGAATTTTTACCAAGCTGAGGTTTATTACGCTTGCAGCGTTTTAAAACCGTATATTTGAGTGACTTCGAATTTAAACTAGTCTGTCTTAAGGTATACCAATGTAAGTTGTTGTTAATAGTATCTAAATAAATATGTAGATGAAATAAATAAAATGATTTGTAGCGTTTTATTGAAAGACAATTGTGTCAACTTGAGTTCTAACTTACAAGCTATTTATTTGCTACGAAGTCAACATATAAATAGTGGCTAAAACAAAAGCTTTACTTTGTTTTCTAATTTACATAGTGAGAATATGAATTTACATAGTGAGAATATGAATTTACATAGTGAGAATATGAATTTACATAGTGAGAATATGAATTTACATAGTGAGAATATGAATATTACAAATTGCATTTAAAATAAGCCTAGGAAAATTAAACTGCAGAACTGCAAATACAAAACCATATTATGTAAGTTGAACACATTGTTGAACAATACAAAAACACAACGAGTTCAGTCGACATTTAGTTATATACTAAAATCACTTAGTAAGCTAACGCACTATACAAGAGTTAGTTTGATAACATATTTTTTTAATCCTTCAGATGCTTTAGCTTTTCCACAAAATTAGCACAAAAACGGCGTATTTACGCGATCTAGCCCATAGCAAATCTTAGCCTTAAATGTTCGTGGTATTTCCTGCCTGATAGCATGCACGAATAAAAGAAAACAAACACGATAATAGAAAATACAGGAAGTGGAAATCATAAGTACATTTTTATTAGTATCATAAATTAAACTTCTTGTACATGGGTACTGATAAATTTAACCTCATAGATAGATTTTTTGATCGGAGCAGTTTTGATTTAGTACGTTGCGTGTCAAGAGAGGCAGTCAGGTAAGGCTTCAAGTGAAATAAAGACCACTCCCTTATCTTGTTGGGTTGTTTTCCGCCGTCGTATATCTCGGCTCTGTCATGTTGTACTGAGAAATGTGGAACGCACAAATACTATATGAAAACCATAACTGATAATAGATATAGTCTACAGCATGTCAGCTATAACTAGATACCTTCGTTTTGAAAGGTTCTATTCTATTTTTTATTCATTTGGTAGAGATGCAAACATTATCTATTTAACATTTTGTTATTTTAAGAGAAAATATAAGACGAAAGCGAATTCATAGGTATTTAGAAAAACAATTGCTGTCGCGCTAAGTTCCGGTCCAGAATACCATTGTGCTGGACAACTGTGCTTCGGGCTAATTGTACCTAGTCACAGTCGTCAAAATAGGTGTTTTGTATTCTCCAATTATCTCCTCCAAATCTCAGATAAATTATATAGAAATTACTTATCCTGGATGTTTCCGAATTATTCTATGTCTGTGTTTTGTTTTCTTAAAAATTTGTTTACATATTCGTACAACGTCTAAAAATGTCATACATGTCATGTTACATAGGTACATAGACCCCAACTTCAAACTGTAATTCAGATCAGATTTTTGAAAATTAGTAATTATTTTTACCTTTTTAGTGCATATTTTTGAAGCCGGTTGTTTTTTTTTGTAAAAAGTTTTTATTTTTTTCTTTTCAGTGACTAATTGCTTTTTTTTTCTTGTACAAACATCCATACTCATAACAAAGTTAACATAAAAGCCGTTTCACCAGTTCCAAATTAACTTAGTTTTTTTTTTCTCCATAAGTTTTAGTTTTAAATACACTATAATTATATGGGACCACCTGGAAAGTATAACCTTTTAAATAAAAAAAGAATTTCTCGTATAGGTCGGGGCGTCTTCGAGAAATCGAGTAATATACATAAAAAAAAAGATTCCGACGAATTGGGAATCTCCTCCTTTTTTAAAGTCGGTTAAAAAGATGCAAGTTTTTGTACTTTTATTTATACGAATGGCATTTAAAAAAAGCAAAACATACAGACATAGCGACTGTACTGTGTATATCTATCATGTATAAAAAATGATAGGTATAATGGCAAAATCCAGGAAGGAAACGGAGGACTACGTTTATATGTGAAAAAATAGCCTTTTTTACTTTCCTTTTAAGTTAGGGAAGAATTGCCTAATTTTTACAAACGACAAGTGTTAACATTATAGGAAAATAAGATGGTAATTTTTCATTAGCTTGGAAATTAATAGCATTAAGCTCGCCATTGTACACATTTTTTGTGCAAAAAAATTAAATAAATAAATAAAAAAAAAATATCATCAAATTTCAATCCTTCTTAAATATCATCAAATTACAATCACTGTTGCGGGCGATTGGCTCACCAACTGTCACGATGGGCTCACTACCTGTCACGATGGGTTCACCACCTGCCATGATGGGCTCACCACTTGATACGATAGACTCACCACCATCGGGGAATTAAAACCATTAATCTAAATATTACATTAAAGTTTGTATGCATACAATAATTTGATGCTATCAGTTAGTATAATGACGTACCAGTGAAGTGAGTGTGATAGAGCAATATAGCATATTAGCTTGAGGCGAGTGGCGCCAGTGACACTGTTAAATGCCTCGTCGAATCGATTAATACAAATCGTTGGCAACTAACAACTTTATCCTATTTAACGGCTATGGCGACAAGGAATTGTAGTTTATGTGAAAATTCCTTTAGGCTATATGTGGCTAGGAGGTATTTTGTAAATTTGTAAATTTCTTCACGTTTTATAATGTTGGTATCCGATCGTTACGCACGCATTATTGTCCTTGCATGATGTAAATTCTAGATCATAGTACTTATGCGTGCTTGATGCTTGATGGACCAAGCTTAGCATGAGCGAATTCACACTTTGGTATAGTCCTTAGTTTTAAGGATTCTGTTTCAGAGTATCCGGGTCAGCTTTCTAAATTTACTTGATTGCCTAATACATGGTTTGTTTTTTTAGAGTGTAATGTGCATGGGGTCACGAATCTTGCTGCACAAGATATAAATCTGAGTAAGACATATGCGTGACATGTTAGAGTAACCGCTGCGATATGACGCATTGCATACTTATGGGGTCCTGAGATCAAAGATTCTTTAAAAGTAAAAGATGCGGGTTCAAGATTAAAGTTGCTTGCCGCAGGTTTTATGCATGATCCCACAGACTTATCATATTGCCATATTGACGGGCTCGTGATCACGATCTACAGGTTACCTACTTCTATTTGATTCACGGTTCATGTCACTATTTCACATAATTACTGGCTTCAATATCGGTAGCTCCAATCCTTGATTATTCACGATTAATATGTCTAAATAGTTACCTCCAATTTTCCTAGATTGTCCTATTTAAAATTAGTCATAAAGATCTTATTTTATCACAAGTTAAGAAAAAAATTTAAAATAAGGTTTTATTGGTATTTGAGATAGATGGATGGATATAGGGTCTCACCCTCGGGACGCAAGTCCTCGATTTTACCCTTGTTTTTTAGGGTTTCGTACCCAGAGGGTGCCAACGGAGCCCTATTACTACGTCCACGCTGTCCGATCATTAAAAGGCTCTTTCTTTTAGACCGAAATAGGTAGAATAAAAGTTTATTTTCAAAGCAGTTACTTCAGATCTTAAGTAAGTTATAAGTGAAATAGTTCATTGTGTATTAAGGGTGGTAAGGAGAAAATTATCTAAAAGCCGAAGGCTTCAATGACTTTGTAAACGAGTTTGTAATTTCTGTACCGCCCATGTTACACACAATGTTTTACATCGTATTTGCGAGTAAAATTATAATTAAATAAATGAAAATAAATATAATATGTTTTACTTAACTCACCATAACACAATTAAAATGGCGGGAACAGAAGAAAGAAAAACAACGCCACTAGCGGTATTCAGAGAATTTATGAATCATAAAGTTTGGCAAAAGTAAAAAAAATATTTGCTCGCTTAGCACGTAGTTCAATATTCAAACCTCAGATGGTGCTTTTCCTACACGAGTGGACAAAGAACGTACAGCGCGCGCGGTGCACAGGACAGGTTACGTATGTCATTGCCACCCTTGATGTTCTATAAACGCCCTTTGTCTTAAGTAAAGTAAAAATTACAAAGAAAAAGCCCGTAAGAGTAATTAAGGTCTATAAGCAGATTAGCTTCTGCTTTGCCTGCACAATTTACTATCAAAACGGTTAACCGTACTAGTATAATAGTAGATTATTCGATAACCAATTTAAAAAATTGAATAAGTAAAAATAAGTAAGTAAATATACAGAGTGTTTAAATGTTTGATTTTTCACCAAACGAATAAAATCTAAACTGAAACACGAACATGTTAAAAAAGAGATTTGTGGAGACATGTTGACAACTTCAGGTGTTTAACACCTTTGTTTGCTACTGCTAAAAATTGGGACCCGGAATTCAAACGAGGTCTAAAGATCATTAAAAAGCCATATAGCGGTTTATCTTCGATGGGAACGAACTCGGAAAACCTTAAAAAAAAAAATTAAATACAAAAAACCCGACTGCAGAAACATTAAGAACTAAACAGAAATTAAAACATACCAAATATTTAACTATAAGCAGATTAAAGGAAGGAAATGTAGGATATCCACACGGTAAAGTCAACGACAATCTGGTTATAGCAACGATATGTATGGTAAAATTAAAAACATCTATTTGTCTAAACTATTACAATAACATTATTTATATTAATAATATTTGAAGTTATATCAATATGATAAGCTTACAAGTTAATGCAAATATAAATTTGTGGCAAAAAAAAAACGTTGCGCCTTACCTATACGTAACTAATAACAGAATATAATTCTCTCAGATGTTAATTTGATTGTCCAAGCAACTGACAGTTTATACCTACGGCTGGGCATTACATTTAAAGATGAGATTACCGCTTTAACGCAACTTTGAATAAAAATTAACCTGCATATTATCAGATTTAAGAGCGAAACTGTTTTTACACGAAAACTATAATATTAATACATTCTAACTTTTAAGAAGCCGATCTGTGCCAAACTACCATATATAGCGGAATAGTTTGACTTTACCATACCGACAATATTGACCCACTATTGCTCCATTATAACGCGTTTGCTAATAATGCTCGTAAAATAGTATTAACACTACAAGAACTGCAGTTAGAAACAACCCGTCTTCCTCCATACTCGCCGGACCTTGCAACAACAGATTACCTACCACTCACTCACTCACTCTTCACGCAGTTTGTTGAGTTCAAGTCCACAGAGTTTTATCGGAATGTTTAAGTGATCATCCCATTATATGGCAGAAATGTATAAAAAAGAAGGTTAGATACTTTGATTAAATAAATATATTTAGTCCTACTAAATTGATTTTAATTCTTCATTACAACAGCAATTTTATACTTTAACCCTATAATTTGTTTCAAAAACGCATGTTTTTACTGTCTAATATTATAATATATATTGTATTGAAATTGTCTATGTAATAATGAACACAAACAACATGTTGGTCGTGCGACAGAAACAGGCTATCAATTAGATGCGATAGTGTGAACATTAAACTGATTCCAATAGTCGGTGATTTATCTAAAGAATTTTAATTACATATTCGTGTGTGTTGGTAAAAGAGATAACATTTTTCAAAACACATAAAGTTGTCAAAACATGTTTACAAAGCACATATTTTCTTTGTTTATAACAAAAACAGTAGGATAAAGTGAATTTCACAATGAACTGAACATAAAGCGAATTACGTGAACATTGACACAGAACTGAACTTATGTTTCACGATGAACTGAATATAGCCTTATAAATCAGGTGTTTAAAAGTACCTATACGTTGTGCGGTCGCAATACCAGTTGCAGCAAAAGAAACGCCGCATTGTGTCAGAAATATGTTGAATGAGAAAATTAAGATCTTAAACTGGTAAAAAAAAATACAAAAAAATTTGAGGTTCATTTTTAGTTTAATTTAAGAACAGAGCTTTAGTATATAATATAACTTGATTTTGACCAGTGTAAATTGATGTCAAACGCACTTAAGTAACTGGTTCCAATTAGAGGCTTTGCTGCTTGGTGCACGCAAAGTTATGGAAATTGTGCAGAAGCACTCGTTCGGAGCACGATTCTGGCCGAGACGCCGACGACGCGGACGCGGGCGCACGACCGATGTGACCGATCGGCTTTTGATAAAATTCAGTTGTTGTATAAACGGTCGCTTGCTGCTGCGCCTGCGTAGCAAAATGGTATGACTACTGCTTGTAATATCAAGTTTAAAGAAGCTTCATTATAGTAATTTATGCAACTGCCATATAGGTTAGGCAATACCTAGTTAAAAGTGAGCTTAGTACGTCAAAAAAAGTAAATATTTATTTTGGCGCGAAACCCAGTTTTCCCTACTGCGCATGCGCCAAGAATAAACCAATCAACGTTCGGAAAAGTTACGCTGTCTCAGATTAAATACATACTTAGATATTTATTTTGTGTCGGTTATTTTTAGGAAAACTTTAAATAAATATAAAAATAAAATTCTAAAATATTACCATATTGACTGAAATTTATTTGAAATGAAATTTGGCAGATATTGGCTCAAATCGACCGCGCCCTAGGTTTGGAGGAAAGGCCAGGGGCTACGATAGTGGGAGAGGACGTATGAAGACCGATTAGTTCAATGTTATGACGTAGTGTGTAAATAAACGTGTTATTATGTAATATTTTTTCGTAAAGTGTCGTATCTACATTTGGTGGTATCTACTCTTTGGCGTTGAACAGACATTTTGAATTTTACACGATCAATACAAAACTAGCTCTAAGCGGTAACTGTGGGAATTTGTAATAAAATTTATTCTGAATTTGTAATTTATTTATAACAATATTAATTCCAACCAGTCGGCCTTCAGCAGCTGGGCTACCATTGGACGGTTAGCGTTGTGCCTGCAAGGATCATTAATACACGTCGCCCACTCATTAGTCCGACGTCACACTACAATTATCACATCCCACATCTGATTGGTTGACAGAATGTTGTCTATTTCTTCGCTCGATTATTGCACATTGTTTGTGAATTGATAGATGGTTGACTATTTTATTTGCTATTTCTATGTATGATTTAATTGTTGGTATGTATAACAAAATAAGTGCCTGAGATATAAAATCTCACAAGACAGACTGAAATTTAAGTACCAGGTAATTTCAGTTTAAAATAATTCTTCAATTTGCACAAATAATAAAAATTTTTTTGTAAAATTGTGAAATTATGCATTTAAATATTTGTAACTGAGTACTTCTTTATATTAGCTCAAGAAAGGTTTCAGTCTTTCAGGAAGCTCATTTTTAATAACCTACCAATTAAAACCTAAAAAGGCACTCGACAGGTATAAATTTGACCCAATGCGCTGATGGCTACACCGAACGGCACTTTTTATTTTTGAAGTAAAATGTTTATATTAATGAAATACCATGGCGGATTGGAAAAACAACAATTTGTATAGGTTTAATGTTTCTTTTTATGGTTCCGTACTTACATACTCAAAGGTCAAAACGAAATATTGAATTAGAAATTCTAATCAATATAATTATTTTTGGTCTAATTAATCAAGTTCATACCAACCTATAGTAATTCGTATCTATAGCAAACTTTATCCCTACACATTTTCCTTTCTACACCTAGATATCGACCATGTTTTTTTTGATAATATTCATCTCAAAGGTCACAAAGAATCAGCATCAGAGTATTTAATTATATAATTAAATGAGGTCGCAACCTAAATTTCTTTAAGTTGATGCCTATGTCCAGCACCTATGTACGTATCCTTGAAGAATACAGTTCTTTCAATCGGAAACCATTTTCTTTTGAAAACTCTACCTTGTTTTTATTGTATTCAAAATTTGCAAAAAATATTACCTGATTTCAAATCGATGTCTGAAAAATAATAAATGAATTCGAATGCTTGTGAGTTCAATCAATAGTAGGGCACTATTGAATTTATCTGCACGCATAAATCGTCTCGTGGGCGCCATTCGTCAAGTGCGGAGACTCCGGGCGCTCCGGGTGCGCCGGGCGCCGCGGCGCCTGTAGCATGACAATCACTACGTACTACGACCGGTTACACTCTTAAACAACTCCGAACCAAAATACAAAATCATTTATTTTTTAATATTAGTTTTTTTTGTAATGAGCACTGCTATTGCGAAATCATAGTTTAGGACTCGAGTAGGCAAAAGTTTATTAAATGGCTAGAATTGGCTATAATAACGTTATACACGTCAAAAAGATACCAGCTAAAACATTGACAAAATACATTATTACGACCTCAAAAACACACAGCCTAACTTTTGACGTTCGGTGCAGGGCAAAATCGTCTGAAACTTTCACATTCCAATTAAAATTAATCAAGGAACCCTTTCGCAGAGCTACTGACGTACGCTCGCCCAAGCTTAACACTCTATATGGGCCCAAACTCGTTGTGCATGGCCATATCGTCAGTTACTTCTATTTTTTGGCTAAAATGGTCTAGAAAATAAACCATTAAGCGAACTAGCGTAGAACGTTAACCCTACGGTCAAATTTAGGCCATTTAGGGCATCATATTGTGGATTTCAATTTACCTATTATGACACTGCCGACTTCACATTTGACAGAATTCTCATATTAATTTTCATCTCTTGCTTTTCCCCCTAGGGGATAGGCCGTGCCCCAACGATAGAAATGTGTGAGGCTGGCAAGGAAAAAGATTCGCTTTGAATTAATGCAATGCTTTGAGACGCGTCTCGGTCTAAGCTGACTCTAACATGTAACTATTAAATTCATGCATTGTTTATTTTCAGACAATAAGGGAAACAAATAAGACATATGTATAATTTAGAAACGTCCTTCTAAAGTAAATGCTTGTTTTATTTGTGACCGCGCAGTGAACCACGAGTAAGCACGGCGCAGCCTTAAATGGCTCAGTTATAATAACATTAACATTCTTGGAGTCACAAATCAGAAGTCTAGGCACTGGCCTAAAGGTAAACTAACAATATCCCTACTACACACAATATGATATATTATCATTTAAATGAGCACCATATTTTTTTCTGCAAGCAATGTTACCACATTGTATTGGGCTTTTTACACAGACCTGGTTTTATTTTCCTTTTTCAATAATAAATGTAGATCTTTTTTATACAACTATGGTGTGGCTCACTTGATGTTCAACGCTAGGAGCATTGTCGCTTACAGACCAAGATACTATTCTGTGTTTGAGATCCCGTTTTGTCGCGTGGGTACATACATTTAAATTTGTTATTAGTTAATCTTCGCGTCGGTATCATCATAGAAATTCTGCACATTGAATAAATGGGTTAAAATAATATTATATGGGTACCTATGATATTCTGTCCCATGCGCTAAAAATAAAATTACCTATATATCATCGTTGCAAAAAAGTACCTGCGGTATCACTGGCGGAAGAATATGTTAATGTTCTATAATCTATAAAAGTGTATAAAGTATGATATGTCCTTTTCCGCCCCTGCAATTAAAAATTAGATCAATTGGATGCTACAGGCAGTGTTGAAGATTAGGACAACGCGATCACAAAACCATTAAAATGCAAAAGGGATTAAATAACTATCACTATTATATTTAAGCAAAGTTGTAAGGTTTATCACGTAGAACTTTGAAATTTTCTTTGCCGGTACATTAAATAAGGAGTGAAAATGCGTCAAAGTCGATTTTTTTTTCTGAACAAACCTCCAGTATCCATGTTTTTCAACAGTATCCCATAGAACATGATTATTTTATTTTAGTTGGGTCTGTTGAGCCAATAATCACCAAAAAAAATAATTTAGGCAGCATGGTTACTGCATTAGGAGTAACACACATACAAACTTTTACATTTAGAAATATTATAATTAAGTAGGATATGATATAAGTTCATACACACAGGAAAAACAAGATCAAGACAATGTTGTAGCAAAATAGTGTAACATACACCAGGCTGTCAGAAAGTCAAGAGAGTGCTGGTAATAATTGTAGAAAACTCGTTGTGGTTGAGATAGATTGGATCCAGCAGCAGTTCCAGGGGATTATGTGTTAGTTGCCAGGGCTAGATGGGTCCGCTCAAAACTAGATATAATTCGCTCAACTGTTGTACTAGGCACTCATAGGTCACAAGCAACTTATGCACCTGTGGACATGCGGATGTTATTATACGCGGGCTTCGATAAGATAATTTGAATGAATGAAACATGACCGAGTTTACAAACCGATTACAACTTATACTGTTATGTTATCGTAATAAAAGTGATATAGGTACCTAATTATAAATATACATATGTAATCTCACCCTGAGAATGTATTTTGATACTAAATTTTCTTAAATTTTCCAAAAAAATATTAAATACCTGATATATTTTTATGATTAAAGATCTAAAAGATTGCAAGTTTTGAATTTTTCAAATGTATCTTCCTGTTACCTAGTAACAAATTTAATTACCTAAGTATGTAATATACCAGAAAGATGCAGAAAACAAGTTTCCCGTGTGAACTCTTGATCGGTATAACATGTATTGTACCAATAAGTATGCTTTTTAGTGTCTACAAACAATCCCTGCGTGTTAAAATCATATGCAGGTCACCCTGTTAATGCTTGGAGACACATTGCCTGCCGTTTACTTTCGACTTGATATCTGCGTAAATCTAATTAAAACAAAAAAATATATGAAAAACTTTAAGTAAAGATTCAATATAGTTGATCTCTTAGATAAAAACAAACAAATTCTAACTTTTTTATATTATTATAGATTACTATAGGTAGGTAGGTACTCTATAATCTTAGACGCAAAAAAAAATGAAAATTTTGTTACCAGTTTTCAAAAAATTACTTAAATTTATTATTCAAACAGCAGCATGGCAACATTAAATAATCTAATAGCCGACTATTTAGCTTTATAAACGACCCATCGACAGCTTGACTAACTGCCGACACGCTTCTATAGAGTTAAGTTAGTCTATGCAAATTATTTTGGCTGCCCGCAACGTAAGAAGAAACTTTTATTTTCACACTTGTGTACGTAGGCTTAAGGTATAAAATGATATTTCTAAAAATTGACATTATTGATTGTCTATCGAGTAGAATCAATATTGTAAGCAATTTGTTTGAAAACAAATATTTCTACAAGCCGTATAATGGTCACAACGCAAACTACAATGTCCTACAAATTTACATATTGAAAGATTTGAAAGTGATAAGCGGTGAAGGTTATTTTAAAGACGTACTTTTTCGTGTAAACATAGCCTGAAAACTTAGAGATAGGTTACGAAAACAAAGTAAAAGTATGAGTGCAACATAAGGCCAAGGCTGCACTACGGTGAAACCGCGACGGTTTTTATGTGCGTAATGACGGTTTTTTTCCTTTTGAGGTACGGAACTCTAAAAAGATGATATTTATAGTTAGAGAGTTCTGGTTTTTATTGTACCTGGAGGACCGAGCTTCGCTCGTTTTTTACAACGCCATCTATTGTCAAGTAAGTTTTAGTATTGATGTGTCGATAAAAATAATAGTATTACTATTCGCCAATAAATGTCAGGAAGAGTCATATTTTTCAGTCAATCATTTTTTTTTTGTTTTCTAAAAACGAAACCTAGCTAGATCGATTTATCTCTCCCTGCATACTAAATTTCATGATAATCGTTGGAGTCGTTTCCGAGATTCAGTTCGATATTATATATCTATTAATATACAAGAATTGCTCGTTTAAAGGAATTAGATAGAAAGATGTTCAGTTTAGTTAAATATTCACAATAGTTAGTTTATATTCACTTAGCTTAGTGTACAGTATTATAATATAATATACTCATATCTTTATTCTGATGATATTACACATTGGAGGAACAAATAACAAACGTAAAATCAATATAAATATAAAATTATGTTTGTTTGTAATTACTTTAGGTCCTAGCGAAGTGTCTGTTTTAAATTTCTTTTAAATCCCAATCTAGATTTCTAACAGAATAATTTTTTTTGTGGGTGATTGATACCATAGACAAAGACATAGACATTTATTTAATTTCACATTACACAACAAACAAAAAAAAAATAACATTTAGCACCACAATACATACAGAAACAGGGAAAGAACACAAACAGGCAAAAATTTAACATTTAACACAGTAAATATAGTCTCTGCATCGTGGGGCCATAGTGCAATGTGAAAAATGGACGCCGCTCAGCATATGCTGCAGCTAAAGCTACAGCGCTGATTTTCAGCGGAGCCCAGTGACAGGCGAGGCTTGACTCGCGTCGCAGTCGAAGCAATTTTATTTTTATTTGCATTATATTTATATATGAGGTTTTTTTTTATTTTTTTATTCGTACGATTCGCTAATTCAATAAAATTAATAATTAATCAGATTTACTTATTTTAAAGATAATAATAAATATAGTATATATAAATAAATATAAAATAATGGATAAAAATACCGATTTTCAATGCATTTTGTAATTTGTATTTATGCATATTATGTAAGCAACGGACCTACAGATATGTTGGAATGACTCTGCAGCCAGAAGGTTCCTTTTGGTAATTCAACAATTTTTTTTTGTATTTAAACTTAAAAGTACAAATAGATGTAGAGATGTTCCTAAGTGGTGGTGGCAGGTTATTCCAACATTTTGTGGCGGCATACCTAAAGCTACCACGAAAAGCGGATGTGCGATGGTGTGTGGCATGCTGAGAGGTGGTGTTATTGCTCGTACTGCCTTATGTTTATTTGTAACAGTTCGCCATTTTAGTTTTTCAAAGAGGTACTCTGGGTGACCTGAACGAATTACGCCAAATAACAATATGGCCAGGTGGAGCTGTCTACGCAAGGTCATCTTAAGGGTGTTTGTGTCATTAAGATAAGGTGTAACATGAGTCCTTGGGGGAATTTTGAAACAGAACCGTGCACAGGCATTTTGAACTCTTTGCACAATTCTCTCCGTCCGCGCTAGCAATCGAGGGCCATAAACCACATCTGCATATCCCAGTAACGAAAGTATCAAAGAGTCACAGAGCCGAACACGATGGTCTATGCTAAGGTAGTTGCGTATGCGATACAATATCTTAAGCCGATAGAAAGCCCTTTTACTCAGTTCGACAATGTGACTTTCGAAGTTCAAATCTTCATCCATTAAGACCCCAAGATTACGTGCTTTTGCCACTCGTTCCACTGGGGTGCCCATAATGAAGACGTTGGGCGCTGAGGCGGTGATTCGTTCCTTTTGTGATTTTGATCAAGGGATCATGTACTTAGTTTTAGTAGCATTTAGAGATAGGGTGTTCTCCTTCGACCAAACATTTATTTGTTGTAATTTGTTGACAGCAGCAGTGGTATCATTTGGGTGAAAAGATATGTAAAGCTGTATGTCATCCGCGTACATGTGATAGTGACAGTGGTTAATAGCGCTAGTGACATCAGCCGAGTACAAAATAAACAGCATAGGTCCCAAAATAGATCCTTGTGGAATTCCTCTCCGTACGTTCGCAGGATTAGACACTAAAGGCGTGCCTTTACTATCCGTAAGTTGTACAACCTGAGTACGATTATTAAGGTAACTGGCAAACCATTTGACTGTCGCTGGTTTGAAACCATAATAACTAATTTTAGAAAGCAATAAAGAAATGTTAATTGCATCGAATGCCCGTGAAAAATCTAAGAGTACCAATATGGATCCTTTACCCTGGTCGCGAGCAAACAAAATATTGTCAACTATATCGGCAAGAGCAGTGGAGGTACTAAGACCTCTCCTAAACCCTAATTGTCTTACTGGAAGTATATTGTTACTTTCTAAATATTCCGTCATTTGCATGCAAACGATACGTTCCAATATTTTCGATATACACGTAAGGATATTGATAGGCCGCAAGTCTTTGAACTCAGTCACATGTGCAGTCTTGGGCAGCGGTGTAACTATGGCAGTCTTACAGGCGTCGGGAAAAATACCGGAGGAGATTGACGTATTAACAATGTTTGTGATGATACCTAATGTTTGAGGAAGAGTAAGAGTAACCGATCAAATAGGTGATAAAGGACGTAAAAGTATGTAAACGTTGTATCCCAATTGATAATTCTGAGCCGCGGCAACAGCTAACATTTCTTTGAAGCAAAATAATTTGCTTATTTTACACACTATGATACATAAAAAAATAAAAATATACAATTAAAACATTGAAAAGCTTTTCCTTCAAGGTAATAAATATCTACTACTAAGCCATACAATCATATTTAATAGTCAGAAGGATCCGGGTCAACCATTAGTGTAGTCTTCAAACATTAAGTAGTACACAATAATTACTTAACGGTACGAGCCATAATAACAAAGCCGATAACTTAGCAGGAGGCTTAAATAAAACCCTTGAAAAATAATAATTGCTATTCGGCGATAAAGTGTGAAAGGTTCTCAAATCACGAGGCGATTATGTTCCTGTCAAAATAATAGAACGCACTCGTAAATGTGAAAGCGCGTAAAGTTTTATGCATACACTACCGCTTTTGGCGAGCTACTTTACTTGTATTTACAGTTCATAAACAGCAGTGATCGATCATGTAATTATGAACGATTAGTGTAATTACCTAATTTTACCTAAAAACACCTGGCCATGTGGGTGTCCAACATGCATTAAGTTAGTGTTTCGTAGAATTAAAATTATTTCGGATATTTGAACAACTTGTAATACCGATATGGATCAAACCCCATGTACCGCTAAGCGCCGCCTACTCCAATGCGTTATTCGAACGTAAACAATGTTTTTAATTTATACATTATTTGTTATTATTAAGGATGTTATTAGAATGCTTTTTTTTCTTAATTTCACACTTTATAGTTATTATCTGTTTCACATAAGTAACAACTTTGTCTAAGTATTTGTACAAAAAGTACAAAAATCTCGAAAGTTCATACAACTTTACGTTTGATTTTAGGTTAAAAAGAAAGAACAAAAAATCAAGAGCTCACCGTATTTGGTTTTATAAAATTTCATTCAAGGCATTATGTTTTAATAAATTTAAAAGTTAATTAATTTTGCTCAAAAATACATTTGTAGTGGTAGCACACAAAATATAGTAACACGCTATAATCACACACACTAATAAAAACACACGAATACAATCCGTGAAAGAAAGGTCAATATGCGGCAAACAAAAGACAGCTGTATGTCACCCAAAGCCATCTCTTAAATTGTGATTCCTCCTATGGTTAGATTACGTAAATTTTCTTATCCTTGAATGTATATTATTTTAAAAATTCAATCGTTATTGTGAATTGTTATTGGCATAAATGTCACAGCTTTTGCTTTTATGCTCTTTTCTACGACTACTGGTGCTCTAAGTTTAATCCCACCTATGTCCTGTGTGATCTTTTGTTGATTTCAATTATGAAGAACATCGCATTTTTTATCTGTTTTTTTGTAACAACCATTATACAAGTTACTTATTACTAAATGTTAAAGTTTTATTTAATTTTTTTAAGTAATTTGGTATAATTCTATTTTATGTCATAGAACACGGTTCCAATCATGATTTGACTACCTATATTTCTTTTACTGAAATTTTTTTTTACGTAAACTGATTCAATTTTCGGAGAGAAGTTTTATAAATGAAAAATACAAAAAGGTAGTTAGATAGGTAGGTGAAATCGTTTTTGGCTACTGTATATGACGCTAGTGCACGTTTTTATAAAGGTGTAGTTTCTGCCTCATGAGTACCAGATCAAGAGTATCGCCAGATGTAGATTCTGCGATATTTGCCATGAAAAAATATATTGAAGGTAGGTAATGGTTCAAAATAGGTACCTATATAAAAGGTTAGTATGCAGATACTTACCTACCTACCTACATTTAGATGTAACGACCACATAAAATAGCCACATTTAAGATTTGCATAATAAAAAATGTAAATGATAGGTACTTACAAAATAGATGTAATAGATACTGTCAAGATATAATATGTGAACAGTGTTTTTGTTATATTATGGTTCCTACTTTACACAGATTACAGTCAAAGTCAAAATGTTTTATTTAAATTAGGATTTTTTAAACACTTTTGAATCGTCAAAGTTATGAAATACTATTTTTTTAAATTTATTTATAATCAAATTAGGCAAGTTTTACGTATGTTTAGTACTAAACTAAACTAAACTAAACTAAACTAATACGAGTATGTAAAACAAACTGACAACAACAGACAAGTAAACGCTTTTTTCATATACTTTGCTTGCCAGTCAAGTATGAGCCAAACATTCTGAAGTTTACTTCACTTACTCTGTGGACTAACTTTGCAGATACGTTTCAAGAATCATCTTGAGTACAATATTCTTTCTAAATTTTATTTAAGCATGAAATGAGGTTCCTTGGTAGAACTTTTTTGGTACCTTCAGGTGTCATATAGCCTGAAGTTTAGGATTTTCAGGTTCTATTAAAGCCATAAATAGTTGCTCTAGTTATACCTAACTATGATTAGAAAACTTAATAGCAGACCAAGACATCCATAACTCAATCCCTTTCTTTTATGTCATTTTCACAAATTCAGTTTGAATTTTTTAAGATTTTTAGTCGAAAATATTATTGATTTCAAAAAAAATCATAAAACTTTTTAGGATGTGGTTAATGTAGGTAGGAATTAAAGTAGCAATGCCCGCCTGTCAATAAAATCAATCCTGAAATTGTAAACATGAGCAAGTTTTAAACTCAATCGACGACTGATGTGTAAACAAACTTAAAATACATTAAACATCTCGGTAAGTAACGTTTTCCTTATTATTGTGATACCAGGACTGTATAGCTGCATGTACAGTACATACCATATTTGTGCAAGTTGTTACGTTTTATTGAACATGAAAGCAAGCATTCATGTAACTGCGTAACTAAAACAAAACATAAACAATAGCTCTCACAATTACTGGTTGCCTGGTACATTCATAAAACTGGAATATGAAGCAAAAATATTATATTCGAACTGAGCAATAAACTGTAGCAGGGCACGGGAGTAGCAATTATAAGTTCTCTGACTCAACAATAATTTTGATCTTTTCTTTGCCTTTTCAGTAATTTTAAAACATTTTTAGTATCTCTAGCTAGCCAAATGGCAAAACAGAGATTTATATGTAGTTTCTTCATGTCTATAAGATATACATTGCGGTTTCGCGACAATCGATGAATTTTTTACGTCATTTCAAATGCGCAATGTATATCTTATTTCTATGAATTTCAAACGAGAATTGTTAGCTGTCATTTTACGGAATCGAGCCGCCGGAGTCATATTTTGTGTTTTGCCATATTTCCATCGACTCTGATTAAATATTACAAACAAAAAACCGCCATGTACCTACATATTTGTAATGAATCAAATTATGAAAATGGGGCGGGCTGCCACCGCTACATTTTTTGTGAATTCTATGATTTCCAGATCTGATCATTGACAACATAGGCTATGCGTGATACACGCGTCACAGAAAGCTCCGAATTCGTTGTTCAAAAGCTCCGCGCCGCAAACCATCTATATGGCGCCCACTATAGGCTGGCACTAATCAATTGTGTGTTTTGTCACTACAGAATCGTCCACATTATGTACATTTGAGTCAATTGTAGGCGCCTGGGCCGAGGTTGAGGGCTGTGATCTATAATACGTGCGATTTGGTATAGTCGGGGCTGAATATCTTGGCCAACCTGATTTGAGTAGGTATTTGAGTAATAAAAAACGGGTTGCACTCCAAGAGTGCCGGCAGAAGTGAAACATACTAGCTATTTACTTCCCATCACTTTTTACACATATTTATTTATTGTAAATAATAGTGTTCTCATCAAACTTGAAATTTGTAAACACAAAAAGATTTTTTCGAATGATTTTAAGAGCTCTGCCTCACCGGGATGCCATGGTTACCTCTGGCATCCCAGGTCGCCAAACAGAGTAGCCATGGCTACTCTTCAGTCAGTTGACGACGTCGTAGGAATGGACGTAGAGGAGATCGCACTTATTTATTATGTTCGTCGAAGAAAAGTACAAAAAGAAAAGAAAAAAAAAGCAAACTGTTCATCTTTTTATATCAGATCGCAGTAAAAACTTCATCAAATTTTCCTCTCCCTTCTCTGTGACAGATGGACATGAGAGTGATCTCAGAAAGGTTCTGTTTTTCTTTTCATGGTCCAGAACCCTTAAAAACTATGTACCTACTATAGTTTTAAAAAAAACGTGAAAAAAATATCTCTATAATCCTCGATGGTCACCCTATCAATATATTCAAAGCGATTTCAATCTCAAAAAATTGAGCTTTAAAAAAAATATTCATACTGCTTCAGTGACATCCATATTATATATAAGCTTCTTGGTTACACCCACATACCTAGGATTTTTTCGCTTATATCCTATATCTATGGTTACACCAAACAAACACAGGTATTTGACATTTTAAGATCAGTGAAATTCAAACGAAGGGTTTTCATCTCTTTCTTTCACAGTACTTAAATAAGTACATAAATCAAAAGTTGAAATAAGCGTTTTTTGTCAACACTGGTTACAACGTAAAATAAACACTGGTTTTACTGAAAAAGTGAGATACGGCCGATTAGAATCAGGACGACGCAATAAAAAATCTACCAAAATTCTAATACTTACAAACAAGATCACGAAGTATTTTTGTGCAGTAACTTGAGATAACCTAACCACAAAGTTCTGTACGGAACAACAAAAGCACTAACATAGATGTACTGAACTGGTACAGCCATATCCCACCCCACAGCCTGCGGTCAATTTGATCTTGACCCCGCATCGTAAATCCTCTCCTAGACGTTTAACGTTTAATTGGTCGACCTGGTGGTCTGTGCCATTGCTTCGAGTTCCTAGAGCTCAGCGAGACACCCGTGTGAACCTATGTTGCTCTGGTACATCTGTCTGTGCATGAGAAATTATGAAAATTTACTAAAAAGTCAATAATCATACTAATACTTATATGTACGAACAAGTTTTGTGGCATCCACTCCATAAATAAAACTACTTAATATATTGTCTGCCTCAAGATTTTTTAACCTAACCGAGTGGATTATCTCTGAAAATAAACAGTTTTTAAAACCATGCTCCATTTTTAAAATATTTAAATCCAATGTTGCCATTTTTACCGACTAGAATAAGTTGTCAAGCCATATAAGTCCATTGAAAAAATACATTTGGGGTTGCGGTTGTCAGATGATGCAATTTTATTTTTTATATTATTTTAGATTAAATTAGTGTAAAGTTAAATCCAAGTTTGTGGGGTTGCAACACTTGTCCCACGACCGCCATCTTGGAGAAAGAGGTTCAAATGGTTTTTATGGTTTATCTGGCAAACTATAAGTCTCACAAAAAAAATGTAACATTTTTAGTTGCAAATCAAATTATCTACAACTTTTGTTCAGTAACTTTTAGTCGTAGATTCATAAATAAAAGTTATTATTAATGTAGTTACCGTATTAATGTAAGTAATTTTTTTGACTCGGTTCAACGACGGGCTGTGAGAATTGTCGACGATCCCAAACTCACTTGCGGTATCGAGCCCTTAAGTCTGAGGAGAGACTTTGCCTCCCTGTGTGTGTTCTACCGCTTGTACAATGGATTGTGTTCTGAGGAATTGTTCGAAATGATGCCCACGGCTACTTTCTACCATCGCACCGCTCGCCATCGACAGGGAATTCATTCTCACACTTTGGAACCAAAATGGTCGCGTACATTGCGGTTTCAGAGAAACTTCCTCCCGCGAACCCTTGGGTTGTGGAATGAGCTCCCTGCCAAGGTTTTCTCTAAGGACTACAGTATGGGGTTCTTCAAAAAAGAAGTTATTAGATTTCTGAAGGGTCGGCAACGCGCGAGTGATGCCCCTAGTGTTGCAAGCTTCCATAGGCTACGGTGACCGCTTACCATCAGGCGGACCGTAGGCTTGTTTGCCACCTTAGTGGTATAAAAAAAAAAAAAAAAAACAGTATTCTTTAAAAACCTTGAGACTCGAGATGACTCGAGAATTTCCGTGCCTCGAGAACGAACATACTTCCGAGAAATCAGAAACCCTAATAGCACTAGGCTAAAACTACTTCCGAAAACCCCACAACTTAGTTAAACTGTTTCCTGGATATAGGCCCAGAAGACGGGTTAGTTTCGCACTCAAACAACGATTGTACACTACACTAAGCACGGGCCGACATGCACTTTTTGTGATTGGATTTGATTTATTTCGGCTTGCGCACCTCTAACTATACATACATGTTAGGTACCTACGCGGTTTCCCTCAACAAGCAGCAGGCCGCAGCTAGGATTATAATAAAGAAAAACTGTTCTACAGCTATTCGTTTCTATTTGCAACTATAGCACATTACCACACGACCGAGTGAGCTAAGAAAAATAGAAACACTATTTCGAGAATAAATAAATAATCAGCCATTTTGAAGCTTCGTGAGATGGAGTCGTCTAGTGGATTATAATCTGTTAGGACATTTAGTTTGATGACAATTTAACGATAATTTCATCATCATTCGAACATTTCTCAGTTTTGTGCTGTCTATTATTCCACTAATGAATTCTTATTTATTGACTCCTTGTATTTTGTCATAAATTGACAGTAAATTTATATTTTGCGTTGTTTTGTAGTGGCAGAATTTTTGTTTTCATTTGAGATCATACAAATCTTAAGTTAGTAATTGTCTTAGTTAAAGTTTAGCGTTTAGCAGGAAATAGGCCTGTCGTAAAGTCTATGATAGAACATACTTTACTTTACTTTATATTTTACTTTACTCATTGGATGTTAGTCTGCAACCCAAAATTTAAAACTATTATAAAAGGAGACATTTATCCTTAAGGATGCCGCACTTATTACTTTCTTTTTAGTTCCCGTTACTCTTACCTTTAAAATTCAGGTAACTGACAAATTATGGTACTTATTTATGGTGTTTCATCGACGATATTTTGAAATATTTAGTGGACTATGCTGCAATCTAACAATAACAGTTTAAAAATTATTTGTTTATATCACATAAAAAACTTTTTGTTTTAGCATTTTGTACATAATCCTCTCAAATATTCGTTAATCTTTTGATAAATTTGACTGACGACAGAAAAGGTAATTTTTTTTTAAATTTCTTAAATAAATATTTGTTTTTATGCACTCTTTGTTGTTGTTTGTTGTTGTATCAATGTAAACACTCTGTAAACTTCGAGTTCTGTTATCTGTTCTATGGAGTGTGCAATAGGCTCACGAAATTGGCCACATTTTAGAAAGAGATAAAGTTAACCTGTGGTATTTTTTTTCATTGACAAGACAACACGCGTTCGCTTCTTTTCTGTAACACTTTTGCGACCATTTTTTTTCACAGCTGGCTAGGAAATGCGCAGTACAGTTCTCTATGCCTATGGTAAATACTTATTGTTGGTTAAAAATCATGGTTCTAACTCACATAAATAACGAAGCCATTAATAATAGCAAAATATCTATTAGGTACATGTTTTAAGGATTGGGAGGTTTTTTAAGGATTAGGTCTCAAGCTTTACCTTATATAATAAATAACATACTCGAGAAGTTAGAGAAAGATAGGGAGAAACTAGCCGCTGTGTCAGAACAGGGAATTCTATCACAAGTTAATTTTATGAGATTTCTTAAGCAAATCAGGTTAATATTGGAAACCTTGAATTCAGTAACACAATATGGTGAAATTAAAGATCAGAAGATTCGAGATAACCAATTTCGAAGAATTAGTTAAATTCTTACAAATTAAATGGAAGCATTATATTCAATAGGATTAAAATACATGTTTATTTATTTATTAGATCACAAATTCCATTTTAAAGGTGCCATAGTAAACAAGGAACGCTTATAGTTACGCCATGTCCGTTTGTCTATGTGTCCGCGGCTTAGCTCAGAAACTAAGTATTTGTGCTAAATGGAACTTGTAACAATGAACATAATTTTCCTGTAGATTTTATATTGAAATAATATAAAATGTTAATTGACAGTTTCCCAGAAACCTGTGAAAATGTTTTCTCCTGACCCTGAGTACCGAGAACAGAAAACACAAATCATAAGAATAGCCGTGGTACAAGCGAGTAGGTATAAGATGATATACATATATGTAAAAGGTAAGTATAGTTTCGAATAGCTTGCATTGATGGACGACTAGATCTATTTCAATAGTCGTTTCCTACTATTTACTGCCCTGTAGGTACATCTAAATAGTTCATTTGACCCTGGCTTCAGGTAATGCTACCAAGGATTCTGTGAAACTTTACTATGATAGATCTTAAACTAAATGAGTTGTTAATGACAGTTATTCATAATATTTATGTTGAATGGTATTCCAATGTTATTTTGTCATAGTACCGGCTGTACATACATAAACATACATATTATTATGGTACCTACTATGTTTTGTAAGTATCTGCTACACAGATACATATATACAAAAAAATCTTGATTCTTATAAAAAAAGTCTATTCGAAACTTATTATTTGATAGCCGTGACGTAGGCTGGGGATAAAAGATGCTTTATGTCTTATATGTTAATCCAGGACCCAAACCATACTGCATACCCACGAAATGTAATTGCTCGAATAAACAAATAAGGTTTCATATCGTATTCACAAACTCCCAATACCCGAGCCCGAATTAGTATTGGGATATATGTGGCTAAAATCATGAATGGTCTTCTAAATTAATGCTCGTGCATGGAAAAAGACAAAGAATTGCCGAAATAGGTATACGGGAATTACTGAACTTAAATATATAAGTATTTCAATAAAGAAATTTGACTAAATATATATTAAGTGCACATACAAAATGGGATTTAAAGTATCAGATACGTCAGAATGAGCTGCTAGTTTCAAGACATACAGGTAGATCTTTTGAAAAACATGATCTTTTCTGTGAAAAAAAGAAAAAAACATGTTCTTTGCGTTCAGCGACTTCCTGCGGCCATCACCAAGCGCCAGATTTCACCTTATCTTACTATCTCTAACACTCCAGACCCGAGAATTCGAACGTAAAATTTATGCAAGTAGATGTCACCATGGCCGAGTAACTAGCTTCAGTATCAGTGCCCAACATTGTCCTAGTGGGCCCGCCCTCCATAACTGAAGATTTATTAAATTATTCTCATAATTTTCTTTATTCTCACTGGGTTTCTATTAAATGAGTTGAAAAAACAAACATACGAAAACCAACTTCGAGAGTAAGTCCCAGTTAACGACCAAAGGGTCATAAAAAGTAAATAAGATATAAATAAATATTTTTAATAAAACTTGTTTATTATTTCTTTTGCAGTCAATACATACAACGACCCAAATACAGAAAATTGGCCAATAAAAAACTTAATTGAGACATTGGATTCAGTTTAAGTTTTGTTCTTTGGGAACAGTACCTACTGATTCGACAAAAGTTATATTAAAAGTTTATTCTCAGAAAATATTTGATTCTACATTTGTTAAATTAAAATATTCAAAGGTTTTAATAACTTTTTACTGGTTTTTAATAAAGAGGATGCTTAACTACTACCTATGGCCGGATTTTGCAAACGACTTCTAATTTATGTTCTACAGAAAAGTGTAATGTACAATAATCTACCAAATGATATCAAAGACACTAAATCCCCAATTACTTTTAGAAGACTATTTAAATTTTATATCCAAAATAAAATAAAACATAAACTAAAGATATTGATTAATTAATATAATTAGTATATAGATAATAATAATTTACACTAATAATAATAACTATATATGAATATAACTATTTATGTTAGATTATTGTAAAACAGAAGTATATAGATGTGTAGGTCTTTTTATGCTGGACAACTATTTGCTAATGGGTAACATTCTTAATTTAATTCTTGATTTGTTTAGTATTTCTACCCACTAGTTTGTAAAATAAACATTACTTGTTTAACTTATATCCTAAAATATTATTGAAACTGTACGTTCACTTTTTAGAATTTATCTTTATATGAATTCATGTTTTCTCATGTAAGGAAATTGTAATACTCTTAATGAGGAATAAAGATCTATAAACCTATAATAATCCTAATTTGTTAAATTTTATTCTGATGCAAAGTAATAACAAGTTATTCTACTGGTTACTGGTACTGCCATTTTTATTTGTTTTATCTCAGCTTAACGACGTTTCTGAACCTACTAGTATTTGGATTATTTTTATGAAAGAGTTCGCCTCCAGGGTGGTGGTGGTGGATCAGGAACGTTTTGAATAGCCTCTGACTTAAGAGAATTTGGTTTTACGTTTGTTTCAAGTCTGTTTGGATGATTTCAATGAACAAATTCTTTTGTAGTTTATGTTGCCATAAAAAAATAAAAACATATGAATCTTTTTAAAATTAAAGTTAAAATATGTAGTAACCTTTGTATGTAACTCAAACAAGAGATTTAATTATCTTTATTAGACGACAAGAAGAAGGAAACGCTTAGATTAATCCTCTCCCATACTTTGTCTCTCTCTCTCTCTTTCTCTCTCTAACTCTAAGCTTATTCTTTACTTTCTAGTTAATATTAGAAGCCTGTTTAATTATTAATTTTATTATATTCTCTAGGAGCTTGGAAGTAAGGTGACAAGTTTGTAGTGTACAAGTAGTACTATACAGTAGCTACACTACAGTAGTAGTTCTGGAAAGTGATCAATTATTTATATTTGTAGTTATTTTAATCAGTTTACGTGTATTGATATGAAATACAGGTTGATATAAATATAAACGAAAAAGCTCTAATGAAAATAAAAAGATTGTAGGGATAATATAAGATACATTTTGAATACAGGAAAAGAAGCAGTTTTTTTTTTATTTATGATGTTATATAACTTCTCATAGCTTTCTGTGAAGTTAATTTTGTTAAGTAAATCAGAATGGTATCAACTAATAACAAGACTCGCGAGCAAAACTATGGAAACATTTACTTAGAATTGACTCCGCGCTATCTTGAGTACGTTAATAACTAGTGAGGAATAATAAAAATGGTTAACTTTAAATTGATACCAAATTCATTTAAATCAAATCAGTATTTAAGTAGCTATCCCGGATTAAGTGAAGGAGTAAGGAAAAAGATATTACGTCGCGAGTTAAGTCCTATTGACCCCCTATAAATGTTATTATTATTATATTTTTTTTATCATACGGCTTTTACACGTTGACCGGTATACATCCCCGCTACTTTTGATCCTTGAACTTGGATGACAATGGATACTACACCTATAGAAGCAGCACAATTCGTCGGCCTATTGCATGAAGGGCTCAGCCAGCGGGCTGTCGCACGTCAGCTCCACATAAGCCAGTCCTGTGTTTCGAAAGTTTATAAACGCTTTCGGGAGACTAGTAGCTTTATCCCGAGACCAAGATCTGGACGGTGCCGGTGCACATCGGAGAGAAATGACCGTTTTATCGTGTCAACCTCTCTCCGAAATCGGCATTTGACTGGTGTCGACGTCCAAACGACTCCAAAATGTTCGTAGGGTAGCTGCCAGCAAGTGGACAGTCGTCGCAGACTTCAACAAGCTAATTTGACTCCAAAAAGGCCTGCCACAGGCCCGAAACTGACGGCAGGTCACCGACAAGCTCGCCCGCAATTTGCTCGCTCCCATCTTGATTGGGGAGTTGAGCAATGGAGGCGAGTCCTGTTTTCCGACGGGTGCAGAATGTGTTTGCACGGCAGCGACCGAAGGGGTCGGGTCTACAGCCGGGCTGAGAAGCGATTTGCGCAGCGCTGTTTCGCTAAGACGGTGGCTTATGGGGGCGGTTCTTGTATGATGTGGGCCGGCATTTCCTGCGACGGTAAACCGGAGCTTGTTTTCATGCCTGGCGGGGGACAAGGAGGCGCTCTAACTTCAGACCGCTACATTTCCTATATTCTGCTGGAACATGTCGTTACTCGATGCCTATGCGGGGTATATCGGTGATGACTTCCTCCTTATGCACGATAACGCTCGTTGTCACACTTCCCGTGCCACAACTGAATACCTCGAAGAAGTCGGTATCGCCATATTGGACTGGCCAGCGCTCAGCTCGGATTTGAATCCCATTGAGCACGTGTGGGATGAACTGAAGAGGAGGGTTCGTTCCAGAAATTCTGCTCCTTCAGGTGTGAATGAGCTGAGATCGGCTTTGATAGAGGAGTGGGAAGGTATCCCACAAGAATTGATTCAGAAGCTCATTAGGTCAATAAAGAACCGTCTTCGAGCAGTTATTAGGGCTAGAGGGGGAACATAAAACATTGAAATTTGATTTTAAGGCCAAATAAAAATTTTATTTATAAATTTTTGTTGTTTTCTTCATTTGTTATTTTTACATATTCCTTATGTTTTCCTAACTCCTTCACTTAATCCGGGACAGCTCCTTAAATACAGGTGTGATTTCAATGAAATTGGGATCAATTTAAAGTTAACAGTTTAACCTTGTAAATGTTACCATTTTTATTAATCTTAACAAATTATTAAGTACTCAAGATCGCGCGGTGTCAATTTCGAGTAGGTGATTCTATAGTTTTGCTCGCGAGTGTAGTTATTCGAACACTCATTTTATAATTCTGTTATTTTTATTTATTCTATCGTCTTTTTTTACTATCTGAATTACAGTACAGTATTATTTTTATATGTATTTAAAACCGTACAAACAAAAATCAAGGATGTGGTCCCATTCGAAAATTAGATATAAAACAAAAAAGTAAATCAAAATAAACAAAAACCACATTGTTTTATAATACTTAACCACAACTTGATTTGAACCCGCATCCTAAGGAACAAATGTTACACCGTTAACAGCATGCGCTACAGCTGATCGTCTGGTGATGCGAAATTAAAAAAATATATGAAACTAAATACCTTGGCAATTATTAGTTGCTAGCTGTTGTCGGTGGTCCCGCCGGCCCTAAATTTGGTTATCGGTGTGGGATTCTTACGACAACTTAAATAATTATACTTAATGAAGTTTGCTGTAGCAAGCTATAGCTATAGTTTACATTATTATTAAACCATCACAGTAAATAATTCCCATGTTTAAAATAAAATTTAGTTGAAACAAAAACTAATTGGACTCATCACATCAATGAGCAACTAAAAATATTGTGTGTAAATACATTTATTATTTTTGAACTACTTTTGATTTATTATAAATAGCAAATGGTGCGTCTGGGGCCGCATCTATAGCCATGTTCACTTAGCAGTATCGACCACAATTGTCGACGGGTTCTTTTAGCAGCTTCGCGGGTGTTCCGATAAAAAATACGATTTATTGTCAGTGAGATGATGTGTGCCAATAAGCGGAGCAGCAACCGGCCGACGGACAAATTGAGATTTTTATTTATAGTTCAGTTATAAGGTACTTGGTGTTAAAAGGTTTTCTTTTTAGTGACGCTTTAGCATACGTGCGATACAAGAATCGTAAATAGATATCGTTGTAAATCCTACTATTATCATAATGTAAAAGTTTGAATGTTTGTTTGTTAGTCAACAACGCCACAACGTAGGATCCGATCGGCACAGATACCTATAGTTGAAGAGAAGGAGAACGACATATTTTTATTCCTGAAAATGCACAAGTCCCCGCGGGAACAACTTTAACCGAATTCCACTTGTACAAACTATAGATACCTACAGCTATCTATAGCGGCAATCTTTTTAGTATAATAAAGCAGTTCCCGTGGGAAGCCCACCCTGATAAACGCACGAGTGACGTTCATTTCTTTTACATTTCTTTTGTAAAATTTACAAAAAAAATTGTTAATCAAATATTATAATCCATACTAATTTTATAGATGCGAATGAGTCAGTACGCTTGTAACCTTTTACCGGCTAAACTGCTGAACCGGTCTCTATTCAATTTGGCAAGGTGATGAGCTTGCATCTCGAAAAAAGACATGAGCTAATAAAAAAATGTCAAGTGTGTGTCGCAAACCTTACCGATAACAGAATTTAGCGCGACTGAAGCGGCTAAAAGCTGAAATAGCCAGTAATAAAGAAAAGAAGTTGATTTTGTAAGTTTGTTTGTATGTAGAAAGTAATTTTTGCAAACACTACATCTATTTTATAATTTCTTTCCCTATAAAAGGTACATCATTCCAGATATTCATAGGCTAAGTACATAGTGCGTTGATATTGCTGTGCAACAATTATTATCATATTACCAAGTAAAGTTGTTTCAGGATTCCAGGAAAATGTTAAGAAATCAACAAGAAGATTGAGATATTAATGTCTATCACCAGTTCGTTGACACTGGCCTTTGAAATAGAGACTAAAAGTCAGTTGACACGTGGTGTCAAGATTGCGTCTAGCTCGTTTAGGCAGTAAGACTAAGGGCCAGAACACATGGTGAAACGCAAAAGAAACGAAACTGCATCTTCTAGTTACTTTTGATTTTATGCCATGGACTCCTTTGAGAGACCACACATGACGCAACCAGGTTGAAACTGGTTTCAAAAGCATTGCAAATCAGTTGCATTGAAACCCGCGTGTAGAAAAACCCTGACACTTTTCAATCATTATATCAAAACAATAATGAGTTTTTCGTAATGATGTGACATCTGCAAAACATACCAGATTGTAATGTAGTATAGCAGGATACCTGTCACAGATAATAAGATGTAAAATAAAAAACTTACAACCCCGGGGAGTTGTAACTAAGCTCCGAATTCAATTTTGAAAAATCTAATTAATAGGTTCATTGGCTCACGCTTACCATTTCTGTAAAGAATTGGCCAAAAGTCTAGTGCCTGCTACACATCAGCGTCAAAGTCTAGTGCCTGCTACACATCAGCGTCAAAGTCTAGTGGCTGCTCCACGTCAGTGTCAAAGAATCAGCATTGCCATACATACAATTATAAAAATAGATGGCTAGCTTTCTGTCCGGTATATCAATGACGGTAGTTGTTCTGATAACATAAACATTAATGCTGATATCCCGCATGGCTCTGTGCTGCCTCTTGCGTCGTTTCTGCTGCGTATTAATGATATAACTTGACGGTAGTTGCTCTGATAGCATAAACATTAATGCTGATATCCCGCATGGCTCTGTTCTGCCTCTTGCGTTTTTTCCGCTGCGTATCAATGATATTACTTGACGGTAGTTGCTCTGATAGCATAAACATTAATGCTGATATCCCGCATGGCTCTGTGCTGCCTCTTGCGTTGTTTCTGCTGCGTATCAATGATATAACTTGACGGTAGTTGCTCTGATAGCATAAACATTAATGCTGATATCCCGCATGGCTCTGTTCTGCCTCTTGCGTTTTTTCCGCTGCGTATCAATGATATTACTTGACGATAGTTGCTCTGATAGCATAAACATTAATGCTGATATCCCGCATGGCTCTGTGCTGCCCCTTGCGTTGTTTCCGCTGCGTATCAATAATATTACTTGACGGTAGTTGCTCTGATAGCATAAACATTAATGCTGATATCCCGCATTGCTCTATGCAGTCTCTTGTGTTTTTTCTGCTGCGTATCAATGATATTACTTGACAGTAGTTGCTCTGATAGTATAAACATTAATGCTGATATCCCGCATGGCTCTGTGCTGCCTCTTGCGTTGTTTCTGCTGCGTATCAATGATATTACTTGACGGTAGTTGCTCTGATAGCATAAACATTAATGCTGATATCCCGCATGGCTCTGTACTGCCTCTTGCGTTGTTTCTGCTGCGTATCAATGATATTACTTGACGGTAGTTGCTCTGATAGCATAAACATTAATGCTAATATCCCGCGAGGCTCTGCGCTGTATCCTGATGCTTCTGCTGCATATATTGTCTAAAGACAATATTTATTGATTTGAAGATCACATTACCGAACATTATTATGTTGCAGAAAACCGACACCACTTTTCAAGGTCTCCGATTAAAAAGCGGAAAACTTGGTCCAATTCTAATCAACCCAAAGAATATTCCATTTTAAAATCGAAATTACTAAAATGGATTCTCGTAAAAGTCTATATAGGTTTATATGGCAGATATCGCTCCTTAGCGATGAGGCCGCCTAGCAAGCAAATTGTATCGAAAATATGATTTTTACAAGAATGAATAAATATTCTAGAAATGTAAATTTAAAAACAATGTGTCAAACACTGTCTAGACAAAAATTATCTTACTATAAATTAAACAGGGTAACAAAACCATTTCACACAATTAATGTGCTCAATACAGTCGTTGACATGAAAACAGAGCGTCGTATAAAATTGAGACAACCTCTTGTAAAGTATTATTAAGATAGAGAGATAAATATTGTGCAGCAAATGAAAACATTGCTATATTTTGTTTTTATAACACTGCAATGTTTGTGTACAAAACATAGAAACTTTCATTTACCTATAGGTAGGTAACTGATAATAAATATTGTCGTCCTTTGATAATATGAGTATCATATAGCAAAAATATTTTTCTTTATTTCATTAATGTGGCGCAGACGAAGTTGCGCGGGTCTGCTAGTACAGATTATATTCAATTCAATATGTTTTCTTCAATCTCTCTTGCTATGGAATTGTACCTTTCACATTATTTTTCCATTTAATCCGTTTATAATTACGAATTTTAATTATTGAAAATCAAAAAAAAATATTCAGATAAGCAAAAAGTTCCGTTCGATTGTGACGTCAAAGTCTGCGACAACAAATCCATTACCAAGTGCATTTCTTACAATTCATTCATTCATTCATTCACATTAGGTACCATACAGTATTTACATATACACTTGTCTTTGATCTCTTACTATGGTTTATTAAGTAACAATTACAAAATTATAAGTATTTGTTTTTATATTAATTCGTATAATTCGTTTTTATATATTTCCTGAATTACCTAAAAAATAATTATTTGAATCAAGTAAATGATGATTATAATCTTATTTAACTAGATAAATATTATCTGAATCAAGTAAAGAATCATTATCGAACTTAACTAAATTAATGTTATCTAAATAATAAGAAAAATATTATTAGAATCGAGCAAGGTATTATATTATCTGATACGAGTAAAATTAAAATATTTACGCAACAGTGTTTTATTTATTCTATTTAGTAGATATACATATATGTAAGCATAGTTCCACTCGAAATTGGATTTGACAACCCATAAAATTGTTTTATTGTAAGCAATGGCTTGCAACACAAGAAGAATCACTCGCGCGTTTCCAACCCTTTAGAAATCCGCTCGAAAGCTCGCTAACTGTTTAAGTTATGTCATAACTTTGGTCCTTCGGCGAATTTCCTCCGCGATTTCATAACCCGCTGAGCGACTCTGAGCCCTTTTAAGAGGCCTGTTGGCACTGAGAGTTGAGAGCACGTTTCTGTACCATAAATCATCACTGGCAACACACACTGATTGTAAACTGACATCTTTAGGCACTGAGGTATTTTGGACAAAAAGAAGTTGCGTAGTTTCCCGAACGCTGCCCAACCGAGCTGGATTCTTTGCTCTTTCTCAACATTGGACCTACCTAACTGGACTACTTTTCTTAGATATGTGTATTCGTCGACAACTTCGAGAGTAGCGTTCCTAACAACAGGGATTGGCGCGACATGGACATTAAACAATTATTATGTAATTGTATTATCCATATTTATTTTAAGGCCAACCTGTTGGGAAACTCTGCTGACTTCTCTGAGCATCATAGGATTCTGCCATGACCACAATGTCGTCGGCAAATCGATGGTGAGTGATGTACTCGCTATTTATGCCATATTCTTTCCACCACTCCACTCCAAAAGCTTAAACACTTCTTCCAACGCAGTAGTAAACAGTTTCGAAGAAATTCTGTTTCCCTGTCTCATACAGATGGATTGATTTTGTGCTCTAGTCTTGTAGTCGGACAGACATCTTGGCTGTGTTATACAAACACTTCAGCACTTTGCTGAACCGACAGTCAATGTGACCACTGGTGAAACTGTAACACTGCCCAGGTCTCGATAGTCCACTACATACTAGTCCACGAACGCTACATAAAGAGACCGATTATACTCCTGTGCCTTCTGTACAATCTGGCGGAGAGTATGTATGTGGTCCATGGTTCTAAAGTCTTTTCGGATACTGGCTTGTTCGGGAGGCTGGAATTCGTCAAACTTGCGTTCGAGACAGCGCATAGATATGGATTGGAAGCGAAATAGTTCTTTAGTTGTGTGTGTTTGTTGTTTTCTTTTTTGAAGAAAAGTATGACCGCGCTTCTGCTCCAAGATTCAGGCATGGTGCCTTCGAGGATAACAGAATCAAAGAGCTCCTGAAGGACTTAAAGTATCGGTGTTACACCCGCTTTCATAAGCTGTAACGTAATTCCGTCATCGTCCGCCGCGTTTTTGTTCTGAAGCTGTTTAAAGACCATTCTTCGCTCATACAAGCGGACGGATAATAACAAGAATCAATAAATTGGAAATTAAAGAGTTAGGGGTACTTTTATATATTTGTGTGAGTAGTTTTTTCTTAATAGAAACTTTTACAAATAATGTGTTAGTTCCTGATTAATCACAATATTTTCTATTACAAGTGTGATGTGGTGCTAGTGTCATTCGATGAATGGTTTTTTTTTTTATTATTATTTTATTGGTTTTGAAAATGGGAATCCTTCATTTGTTATTGCACAGTTTAATACTATTTTAGCGACAGTCAAAATTGAGACCAGGTACAGTACATATACCTAACTTTTTACTAGATAAAACATATTTGCGCTTAACAACATGTAACATCATTTATTACAAGACACAACTGTGCGACAAAAGGCAATAACATGCAACGCACATGTCATAGTGATAAAGATTTATTTAGAATTTCTAAATTAAGATGTATAGAGAAGAAAGCAGCCGGTGTCCATCTTAATGATAGCGCCAGTCGCTGCGACAAAAAGTCAAAGAGTAAACAAATTAAGACGCGTCAGAAACGTCATCGCCGTAATTTGTCATCAAAGAGACGAGTTAAATGTTTTAGTGATGATGCATGGGTTAATGAAGTTGGGGCAATAATGACGGACATAAGATTTGGTTGTCTGTATTGATTAAAGAAATAGGTTAATTGCAGTTGCGCTGATACATGGTTATGTCGTGATTTTGGTTCAGGTCGATGGTTCAAATTAATTTAGCTCTGCGGATCCTCTTATGTGTATTTATATGCGAGAATTATGCGTGTAGGAGGCGCGTTTGTGGGCGAACGTTTGAAGGTTGAATTTTCACATCTACTAACTTTCTACTTCGTCTATTAACACTATCCTACTTCATAAATAGTTTATATAAACTCGGGATAGTTTTGATATTCTATTTTTCGGAATCCATCCACTCGCTCCAAACTTGGCGCGTAATTTGCGCGCAAACTAGGCGCAATGAAAAAATACCTCCTTGTGCGAGCTAAGTGCGAATCTAGTAGAGCGGTCCACGACACATAAACTGCTGACCACATAACCACGGTTCATGAAATTTGATCTAAAATAATCCTACTTAAACCAACTCACTACAAACCACGCATCGTCATAGCAAGTTATTTTGTTTTTTCGTAGGTGTACGTAAGCTATCAATGTCAATTTTGACTTTAGTCATAGGTCTTATGAAAAAAAAGCTGCACTTTGTGATGGAAGCAAGCCGTTTTGCACAGTGATAGTAGGGACCAAAATAAGCGTTTTTGCCTATTTGATTATTTTAACTCACTGTTCACCGAAGAGCGAGTGAATCCGGAACTGTGAAAACTGCCTACCCTGAAAAATAAATTGGTGACGACTTTCATTGCTGAAAATAAGTCGTTGTCATCGTCAATGAAATCAGATAGAAACAAATGGTCATCGATTTAAATTTCAATTAACCTGAGTGATTGCATCGAAATTTAGGTATTGTTACTGACCTTGATAATTTAGCTCTTCGGGAGGAGTTCGGTTGAGCCGCTGTATCTGGAAACAAAACGTCATTGTCAGTTTTAGATGTACTTAGTTGTTAACTTGAAAGAAAATCTATCGACCTATAAATGACTAGACAGATTTTAATGAGACTTTAAATTTTCAGGGACAATCTTTAGGGTCAAGATAAGCCTTTGGCAACATTGGCTTATTTTTGTTTTAAACGAAAAAAATGTTTCTTTTCGTAAATGTCATGAGGGATAATGGTGACAACAATTACATAAAAATTTTGTTACATGCTACTAACTCTGTGGTGAAATACTGTCTCAGCAGTTATGAATGACAAAGAATGTAGATATAAGGTGGAGCTGTCCACGTACATAACAATATACTCGTTTTATCGAAAAGGATCGAATATTAAAATATTATTGGGAAATAACTATGAAAACCACAAATTGGATAAAAACTATTAAAACCACTAAACATTTATTAAATATCCTAACGTGTATTCTGTGAAATTTATGTGTGCCATAAAGAATATAGAATAGGAAATTTAATTGTTAAAAATTCTGTGTTTTCAATACATAAACATATACATAATCGGTATAATTTACTGCGATACAAAGAAAAAAAGGTTTATTGAAATGTTTCTAGACGGTGGGTTTTACTAGAATTGCCTAAACCTAGGACTTGGAAGCCTTACTCACGTTTTCACGCTATCTTTGTGTGATTTTTACTTTTACGGGACATCATTGCGGGGCGCTTTTTGGCAAAAAAAGCTATAGGTATATAGTTTTGTCTTCAAAAATATCGGAATTCTTATAAATTTTTTTAAAATAAATTTTCAATTATAACATAACTATTAAATAAAAAATTAAATAAAGTTAAGAAGATTTTATGGTAAATAAACGTTTTGTTTTAATTTTGTTTTCCATTGCAAATTGTAATAGTAGTAAGTCATTCAAATTCAAATTCAGATTCAAATTCATTTATTTGCTGCAGTATAGGTACAAAATGGTTTAATGTATCGTAATTCCTTACAATACCCTACCTTTTCAAAGCATGCAAATGTTATTTATAATAAACAAGCAAGAAATTGCAATAAAAACTAAATTAATTTAAAGTCACAGATTTATGTACTATCAACCAGAAATCTAAGTATCCACCTTAATGACGACTTTGGCTTGCAGTGACTGATGACCTTTTCAGCTGGGTGCCGTTTTTTTATTGTTTTGGACAACCAATTAATTAATTTTTATATATATTAATAATATTAATTTATTTACGGGACTTTACAAAATAAAATCGGCCAAGTGCGAGTCGGACTCGCGTACGAAGCGGAACCCTTCTACCATTATCTATAAAAATGGCAAAAAATTAACGTATGTTGTATGGGAGCCCCCTTAAATATTTTATAAACTAAACAGAAATACATCTTCTGTGAAAATTTCAACTGTCTAACTATCACGGTTCATGAGATACAGCCTGGTGACAGACGGACGGACGGACAGCGAAGCCTTAGTAATAGGGTCCCTAATTACCTTTCAGGTACGGAACCTTAAAAACTCATGTTAAAGTCCAGGTTTGTAATACATTTAGGTAACTTATTATATAATTTCGGTTCCATACAAAATATGCTTTGTAAAATATAGTATAATAAAATATTTATTTGTTGTACGACATAGAATTACATACATTGACGTTACGCGTTTGGCAAATTTACTTAAATTGTACGTACGAACACAGCAATTTAAAAAAAAAAAAATACACGGTAATGTAAATTTTTTTTGTTTTAATTTGTTTTCCATTGCAAATTGCAATATAAGTTACTGCTAACTACTATTGCAATTATTGAAATTAATATTGTAATGAACATTGAATGATTAATAATAAACAAGACTGATTCGTTCAATTTTAATGTTGTTCCATTAGAAATTAAGATTTTATGGTAAATGATAAAAGAACCTTGTTGACGTGACAACGTCTTATAAATTGGTTTGCCGGGTGACACTTCAAGAAACTGCGTTACGCTCCGCTCACGTTATGCGCTCACAATGAGAGCGAGTGAGAGGCACGCGGCATGGTTAGCCCGCCTAAGAGCGAGAGAGACAGACATAAAAAGTGAAAGGCACAAGTTGTCACGTTACAATGTTAATAATATTACGATTAATAGCAATGGTTTTTTTTTTTTTCTTTGAAAAAATAATTTCGTATTACACTAGGACTAAAAAATTAATGATGTCCGGCCTGTTTATCCAAATGTCCGGCTAAACTGACTGGTCTGTCCGGCTTTTCGGTTTTAAGATCTGGCTGGCAACCCTACCTATATAGGTAAGACCAAATAAACACAACTCTCATAAATTGACTAGTGTTCACGCAAGCCAAGGTTGGGGAAAGGCTAGATTATAATAAAATTAAATACATCAAAAAAGTTGTGCGTTGCTTCTACTAATCATAACAAGTCAAGATGAGGGTAATTAGACATAAGTATTTACATGAAGCTAGCGCATAGCCCTGAATGATAAATTCAATTTACTTCTCTGACAAGTGTTACAAACAACTCAGCGCGGGAACGCACAACACAAGCCGCCTCTAGATTCTATATGAGTGCAATCTAAACTGAGAAGTAATCTGTTTAAAGACCATGATGGTTTAAAGTTTATTTAATGTTATAATATTATCTTTATGAAAATCTTGCAACATTAATCGCAATTCTATAACAAGATATTTTAAATCAAATATCCCTTAATGGCAGTGCAACTTATGATTTCTCTGAACTATCTACTCACTTCACAGTTGTAAACTCGTAAACGCAATTTAAGACGTTGATATAAACAAATTTTTTTTTTGTTTGTATCAATGATTTAAGCGTAATAAATTAGCATTTATTATATTATAAATCATACATGTAGAGTTAATACATGGACAGTTAGTCATAAACACACATGCTACTAGTAGATAGTATTACGAAGCTCGAAAGTATTACTAAATAAGGGAATAATATGACCCACTTCAGACGTTCTAACTAAATACTTGAACTAAGTGTCAAGTGCTTGGATCTTCAGAAATTCCTTAAAGTGAACTCAACAGCGCCACACGCAAATGTGAGAGTTCCAACAAGGATCAAAGTTGAAGAGCGATTACACAAAAATCCAATCCAATTACCACATCTTTTGTGAGTTAAAAGCCGCCTTTGTGTTCGGAGAGCAACGCCGAGTACATGAATAATCAGGCACAATATTTGAGGTTCAATTTGTTTGTGAAACGTATAAAAGAGAAGGCGCCCTCTAGTGTTACATTCAACAACCGGAGTTTTATTTCTGTCCGAGACATGAGAAAAGTCTGTCAGGACACCGTGGGAACGTGGACCTTACGCAACAGTCAATATTAGTCCACAATATTTCATTGTAGCCGACGAAGTGAGGAGGTAGTTTTTCGGAGGCATCGTCAAACATATTTCCAGCACCGACCGGAGCTTTTACACCTACGTTGGTTGGATGTTTATGTTTGTAATTAGTTAGTGTGTCGCGTTGCCGATATATAATGGTACATAATGCATTGTTGTGGGTCACTTTTATGACTAGGAGCTCAGAATTCGTCATGGGTGGTTGGTGGTTTTAATGCACCATACTTATTAACTATTTTTGTACACAATAGAATTGCTTGCTATAGTTTTTGTTAATGCTGTGCACTTCAATGTTAATAAGTTTACTGCCGACATAATTTAAGGATAATTCGCAATTTTGAACACAGTTATTAAAGTGTTGTTTCTTTGAAAAATTTACAATATGTTTTTTTAATTGCCTGACTTGAATAATATATTTGCATGGAGTCGAGATAGGATCGTATCAAAATTAATCGGGTTAGGCTAATAATAGGTGTAACATTAGATATTTTACAATTTATTGGTGGACCCAGTTCTTTAAGCGTCATTTGTTTAATTTTGGAGTCATTATCTTATTGTTTCTATTTTGTAAAGTAGAGTTTCTTCATTTAATCAAATTTATCGCGAACATTGAAAATTTAAATGTTATGCACATTTTGTTTACGAGTTAAGAATGTGAAGGTCTAAAGTAAACGGCTGTTTGGTACCTACATGTTACGTTCAGGAGCTGCGTCGACACAATTTAATCTAAGTACTTGTCAAGCCAAGCCTAATAAACTTATAAATAACTGGACACTGTGTAAGCTTTCAATTAAAACTTATTTTTATTATGAGTTAGCTTGATAGTTGGAAATGACAATTGGTTGGTATATTATATATATATTCTACGACAGTTTTTCCCATTTACCTGGGATCGGCCTTCTTTGTCCGTCTTCTTCATTGCACACGATTTTGTGCGGTATCTCTTTCGAGATTAATTTGTCTTAGGTCTCTTTGGACCGTCATTAACCAAGTGGAGGGTAGTCTTCCTCGTCCCCGTTTTGCAAGCTTGACCGTTTGATCTTCTGGGCGTCTCTATACGTTCCCGTGTCATCGAAGGCGTCTTTCCTTGACTTTATCAGCAGCATAGGTGCGACTTTAAGGTTTCCTCTGATGTGCTCATTTCGGATTTTTCCCAGCTATGTGTCACCTCCTGACTAGCGTTCATATGCACATCTCTTTAGTGGGAAGCTTGTTGAGATGTTGCTTATTAGTCGCCCATCTTTCAGAGCCGTAAAAAACCACTGGTCGAATATGGTTTTGTACATTTTGGCTTTGACTTTGAGTGGCATCTTTCTGTCGCACGTAACGCCCGTGAGTTGTGTCCATTTTAGCGATTCCTTTGTTATTCTATGGGCTACATCGTTGTCGATTTTGCCATTATTGCTTACTATTGAGCCTTAGTAGTTAAAGTGGTTAACAACTGGTAGTTGTGTATTTCCAATGGATACCATTAGATTGTCCGACTTTTGACGCCGTCGAACACGCAGGACATGTGCTCTGTCTTCTTTCTGCGTATTCTCATACCGTTTTCTTCAAGAGATTCAGGAGTCTTCTTGGAAAGGAATCTTTTGTAATACCTTACAAATCCATGGTCGTGTTAAACAGCAGAGTACCTTGGTGTACTGCTGCTTTAATTTCGAATTAATTGCTTTTTCCGGCTGGGCACAGTAATTATATTATATAAGTTAAATACACTATACAACACAATAACAATTGTCGTACAATGGTAATTATTGTTTACTTTTATATAAGGGTAAATGGATTATATACTTACTTTATTAAAAGATCGGCCAAGTGCGAGTCGGACTCGCGCACGAAGGGTTCCGTACCATTATCTATAAAAACGGCAACAAAATCACGTTTGTTACGCCTCCCTTAAATATTTGTTTTATTTTAAATTTTATTATTTATTTTTAAAGTGAATATATAACAAAATATTCTGTAAATAGTTCAAGCGTCCACCTGTTGCAGTTATCAATATCGAACAAAAACGAGCAAAAATATCACGTTTGTTGTATGGGAGCCCTCTTAAATATTTATTTTATTCTGTTTTTTATTTTTTGTTATAGCGGCAACAGAAATTCATCTTCTGTGAAAAGTTTCAACTGTCTAACTATTACGGTTCATGAGATACAGCCTGGTGACAGACGGGCGGACGGACGGACAGCGGAGTCTTAGTAATAGGGTTCCTTTTTTTACCCTTTGGGTACGAAACCCTAAAAACGGATTTGTAGTTCTTGTAATGGAGAGATATAAATTGTTGTCGTCGCCGCAGTGAGCTTGTTTAAATTTAGTACACTTTGTTAGTAAATATAAACTTTAGTATATTGCAAAATGAAATAGTACAGAAGGGCGCGCCGTAAACATCGCGAGGAGAAATGGCGGACCCAAGCAGAAAGCGAGAACGGCGGAAGTGCGGCGTGTTTACTCACACGAGCGCGATACCGATATCGATACCGGCGGCGCGAGGCGGCGCCTGGTCACACTGCACTGGCCTTCTGACACAATTACTCTAATACTTGTTGTGTAACGCAGATTCGCACACGGCGACGAAAAAACCTATTCCCTTGGTATACAATTTGGGATAAAAATATAGTTGAGTAAATAATATTCGAATATTAAAATGTAACAGGAAGATTATTGATTGATTACCTATAGAATCTGTTCGCTGTCATCGTCGTCTCAGTCGGAAAACGGGAAATGCTGAACGTAGACCTCCCCTATATGTCTTCACAACGGTTGCTAGCATCCAACGGCCTTCGGCGGCTCTAAGGAGATCGTCTTGAGGCGCTGCGTCTTCCGATCCGTGGTCGCAACACTCGACAACCTTTGTTCCTCATCGGTTATCGGTTCGAAGAGCAATGTCACCTGCAGTATGACAATTCAGCTTGCTAACTGTTTAAGTTATGTCGGTGACTTCGCTTTTCTACAAATTTCCACGATACGGATGTTATCACGTAAAGAAACACCCAGAATAGCTCTCTAAGCGCCATTTTTAAGAGCCCAACGGTTAGAGACCACGTTTTTGTTCTGACATTACTGGCAGCATAAACTGATATCCTTGCAACTCGGTAGGTGATTTACTTTATTTTAGCCGACAATGGCAAAGCCAAAAAGGAGGGTGATTTTTTTAAATAGGTATGTATGTTCTGTTGCCTCATATCTTATAAACTACCTTTCATAATTTGACACATAAGATATCGTTAGTTAGAAGCGTCTTAATGGCCCGCTGGTTATAGCTTATGCGACAACACACTAAAGACAATATGGCACCGTCCAGAGGACCTAAAGTCCTATACAGAGATGACTTATACCCTGTATTAAAAAACTGGTTGCCTGTAAAGTCGGTATACGGGCGAAAGTTTTACGTGACAATGATTTTATGTCTGTCTCTCTCGCTCTTAGGCGGGCGCGTGCCTCTCACTCGCTCTCATTGTGAGCGCATAACGTGAGCGGAGCGTAACGCAGTTTCTTGAAGTGTCACCCGGCAAACCAATTTATAAGACGTTGTCACGTCAAAAATAAATAAAAAAGTGTTCATTTCTCTAATTCGTTGAGACTAGTTCAGAATTTGGATATTTTAATTCTAAATAAGTTTGGGCGATACCCAATCAAGAGTACTTTCAAGATACAGTAAGTATTAACGACTGTCTTTTTCAAAGAAAAGGGATGAAAAAATAAAAAAAAGGTAGACTTTTGAGTAATGATGGTTTTATCACCATCCCATGTGAGTGGCGGTGCCTGTGATGAACGTACCTAATCATTATACAAGCTCCGTTTACACCGACAAATTGGTATCAATTAATATTGTGGTATCGATTTAATTGGCTGAGCTTATTTTTATGCTTCTTGATCACGTCTTTAGCTGTTCTCAGTGTCAAGGACATCCCTACGGTCAGTAGCGCTCGTAGAAAGCGTATTTCAAAAAAAAAATTGATCAAATATTAAAACTAAGCATAAGTTATTTTAAGAACAATTTGTAATGTTTCTAGAATGAATATGTAAGTAGTTGATATAATATTTACTAAAAGTGGCCACTTAACAAAATGTACTAAAACTAGCTTATAACTAGTTTTATAATTCGTTCAATCAAAATTTTGAAATACACTTTCTACAAACAGTAAATAAAAATATACAATGGCGGCGCTAGTGGACCGCAGGGATGGCCTTAACAAAAGTGTCCTATATCAAATTAAATTGTCTTTATATGTCAAACATTATTTGAGAACATTACACTAGGTAGTAAATAGGTTTTCCCATAACCTGCTTCATATAGCACGAGAATGTTAAAAAAAGTCTTAACTACATCAAACAAATAAATCCAAACAATCACGGGCTTAAGGAAGTAATAATAAAATAAATTTGAATTGAATTAGCAAATGTCAAAAATAATTATTGTCAGGTATAGTAAATATTGTATTATTTTTATGTGGAAATAAATGTCGCTTTACAAACTAAATAACAATGTAATACTATTTATTGTTCAACCAGCCTAGTGTAATTTTTTTTTATAAGTTAATATATTGTGTGTGTGTGAATAATATAGAAAAATGAGGCAACCCTCCATGACGTCTCGGAGTGGCGGCCAACTTTTTAATAAATTGTTTGCGCTACACAGAGGTACTAATTTTTTAAACAAATAGTACGAATTAGGTACTTAAACCTCAGTAGTATTTCAATAAGAAATTCTTACCTCGAACCGCCATCCTGACGCACACCGTATTTTGGTCATATAACGAAAAACTTTTTTTGTAACTCTGAATTCCTGAGCTATCCATATTCCATCCATATCCATCGCCATCGCCATCGGCAGGGAATTCATTCTCACACTTTAGAACCGAAATGGTCGCGTACAGTGCGGTTTCAGAGAAACTTCCTCCCTCGAACGCTTAGGTTGTGGAATGAGCTCCCTGCCAAGGTTTTCTCTAAGGACTACAGTATGAGGTTCTTCAAAAAAGAAGTTATTAGATTTCTGAAGGGTCGGCAACGCGCGAGTGATGCCCTTGGTGTTGCAAGCGTCCATAGGTTACGGTGACCGCTTATCATCAGGCGGACCGTAGGCTTGTTTGCCACCTTAGTGGTATAAAAAAATAATATCAATAACACAAGGCAGCATAATTTTTGTTGCATGAAATATTACCAATAATTTTGTATATTTACGGGGTACTGATTTCAGATATGAAGTCAGATTTTTGGTATCATCTTTGGTTTTTGAGATATAAATAAAACGTTTTTTTCAGGAAACAAATAATTTAATTTCCAAAACACATCAGAAAAACGACCACTACATATCAAAAAACTTTCTTTTATAAGATTTCTTGCTCGACTTGGTTCAATAGGGCTGTTTTTAATGCTCCAACAGTAGTCCGCTATCATGTTGGCATTCCAATGACCCTGGTACCGCTCTTCCTTAGTCCGAATATCTTGGTGGAACCGTTCCCCTTGTTCTTCACTGAGATCATCTAGATTTTCAGGGAAACGTTCCAAATGGCTATGGAGAAAGTGTACCTTAATGCTCATATTACTACCAAGCTGCTGGAAGTGCGTCAACATCTCTTCAATATGCTTCGCATAGCTTTCGTCGTTATTGTTTCCCAGAATATTTTGTAAAACCCAAATGAATTCATTCCAGGCATTTTTTTCAATATCGGTCATATAACTATGAAAGTTTTCATCCTTTATCAACTTTCTTATTTGTGGACCATCAAAAATTCCAGCTTTCAGTTTCTCTGTACTCAAATTATGGAACTTTCTAGAGATATATTGAAAACAATCGCCATTTTTGTTTGGAGCTTTGACAAATTGTTTTATGAGCCCAAGTTTGATGTGTGAAAGTGGCAGTATTATACGATCCCTTGGCACTAATGGCTCATTTATCACATTTAGTTTTCCCGGAACCATAGCTTGCCTGGAGGGCCATTTTTTTCTTACTCAGTGCTCAGACTTAGCTCTGCTGTCCCACAGACAAATAAAACAAGGATACTTTGTGTAGCCTCCTTGTTGTCCCAGAAGAAACTTAACCATTTTTAAATCTACACATGTCAGCCACATAACAGAAGCTACATTAGCGTATTCTTCTTTGGCTGTAGTTGAATGTGCAATCGGTATCGAACCCAGCTTATTGCCGTTATGCATAAGGGCACATTTCAGGCTTCGTTTAGAGGAATCGATAAATAAACGCCATTCATTTGGATCATATTGTTGTACTCCCATTGATCTTAATAAGCCAGGAATATCTGGACAATAAACAAAATTATCATCTTCAGAAAAAATTGAAAGCAATTCTGTCTCTCTTTTACGATAGTACGAAATTCTTGTTCCTTGAGTTAAAAGATTTCTTTGTTTTAAACGAGAAGCTAGAATCTCCGATGCTTTTTTAGAGAGGCCAAGGTCTCTGACTAATGTGCTGAGCTCTACCTGATTAAAGAGCCGGGGCTCAGTGGAAACCTCTGGATTAAAATCAGATGTCCAACTCTCATCACTTGAAGGAGAGTTTTTTTCTTCCAAGTCATGATCAATTTGTGTAGATGAAGATGCTTGTGGTGCCGATGCATCGCTGGAGTACATGACTGGTCGGGTAACAGATATCAAGTTAGGGTAAAGACATTTGGACCTATTTTTTTTGTTAATTCCGTTTATATCAACCACGCAAAAATAAAAATCGTCCTGATGATTCGAGGGTTCCCGCCAGATCATTGGTGTTTGGTACTTGAGATGGGATCTTTCTTATTTTCCCATAATCTTAAAGACTCAATGCATCTTATTACATACCATTTTAGGCACCCAGTACCTGTCGCGGGTGTCCAAAGAAAATCCAAAGTAATCAAAGTACACCCGTTTTACGAACTCCGACACTAGTTAGTCTATAGTCTTTAAATGTATGTTCACCACGTATATTACAGAAACAGTTAGGATCATTTCTACAGATATTTCGCGACTTAGACATGGTAAAAATATATACTTTTTAAATAAAGTGCTTGGCTTTATGAAAGTCAAGTGTAACTAGTACGTAAATACGCTCAATAGCTGTATCTCAAAAACTAAAGCTGTTACTGAAGAATTGCGGTTAGATTTGAAATCAGCAACCTCGATTTTGTAAACAACAGTCACTAAATTTAATGCAACAAAAAAAAGTTTCATTTGGTTCCTTTGTGTAATATGACTATAAAGTACGAAAGTAGGTATACACTGATATGTAGCGATGTAAAACAAAATAAATTTAAACACACAACGTTTCGCTTAGCTGCCAAGACCTTTTAGGGGTTTTGTCATCGGTAAAACAAAAAAAATCTCGTAAATGGTTATATTTTTTTGCAAACCTATTTTACGGGTAGTACACTTTAGGTGTATATCTATAAAGTATTTAGTAATAAAGTACTTAGTAAAAAATAAAACAATAATAAATAAATATCCTTATATGTATATTAGAAGAAAAGAATATTTTCTATCTTACGGTCAGTGTGAATTTTTAACTTTAGGGTCTTTAATCGTATTTGTAAAGATTAAGAGAGATGAAGAAGAAGAAAAGCGAATTCAATCAATCCAACTCTTTAAAAAAATTTAGGTACCAAAATTTACATCATCATACTTATTTTCACATACGGTTTAAGATGTTTAGTTTCATGTACAGACATTGTTTTAGTATGAAATGTTTTGCAGTATGTTAAGTTTCATGTACAGACATTGTTTTAGTATGAAATGTTTTGCTGTTTTCTCATAGCTTAAACCTCAAACTGAAACCAACCCACCGTTGGACCACAGTGGATCTGTGATTAGATCCTTACCCTATTATCTGACCCAAATATGTTTCAAACGTAAACGATGTTTCAAACGTATACGATGGTTATGTTACTTAAAAATCAAAATAATAATTCATCTTCATAAAAGACATTATTGTTAAATGGTAGGTCAATCAGGCGAAATACCTTAAATTGCAGTCCGAAATGCTATGCCATTGCCTTAAGGTGAGTCACATATAATTTCAGCCGTCTACTAGTTACGTTTCAAAAAAATAACAGCCAGATAGACACCGTAGGCTTAGTAATAAGTTTCCCGTTTACACCCTTTGGGTACAGAACCCCAAAAATGGTCCTACCCTATTATCCGTGGTGAAAATGTAAATTCATTCTGCAACATCGCCTTAAATATGGGTTAATAAACCGTTAAAATATAAACAACACTTTGCAAGTGACTTCCTTCCACAAAATCCGATATAACAGGCCCTACCTGTATTTGGTTACGAAACTCTACCGGTATTTTAGACAAAGACATTTATTTAATTTCACATAACGCAACAACCAAAAAATAACATTTAGCACCACAATAAATAAAGAAGAATAAAGAAACAGGGAAATATTTTACCGTCATTTTGTTACAAAACTTTTAGAACAGGGTCTACCGGTATTTTGTGACAAACAATTTATTACAGGTTACCGGTATTTTGTGACAAAACATTTATTACAGGCCCTACCGGTATTTTGTGACAAACCATTTATTAATCGCCCTACCGGTATTTTGTGACATACTATTTATTAAAGGCCCTTCCGGTATTTTGTGACAAAACATTTATTATAGGCTTTACTGGTATTTTGTAACAAACCATTACCGGTATTTTGTGACAATCTTTTAGTACTTGGTCTACCGGTATTTTGTGTCAAACCATTTATTACAGGCCCTACCGGTATTTTGTGACAAACCATTTATTAAGCGGTTATTGGCTAAAACTCTATATTGCATAATATTATAGTGCTGTAGAAGGCAACTTTGTTTAAAAACACTATGCACCACAGTTTTATTATTGTTAAAATAAGTTCAGTAAAATAACACATTTCATTATATTTTATAAGCATAAGAAATTGTGGTATTGAAATGAATTTACGATAGCTTTAATGTGGCTGGCCAGCTGCGGTACGGGTGGTTGTAAAATGGCAGATTGTTTTGTTACTTATTTAATGCCTGGTCAGTAGCGGTATTGCGGCTTATCTGAACTTTGGCGTTAATGAAGCTCTTCATTATGGCCAAATGTCTTATTTTGGTAATATGTTCTCAATTATACAGAGAAGATCTGCATTTATCCAGTTTTACCAGTTTCGGCAACTTTTGTTTGTACAAACAGACAGGCAATATACTCGTTATTAAAAAAAAGATTTTTTTGTATTCTGTAACTGTTCCTACATCACCCGTTATAAGTTATTGGTAAATATTTTCGACGTATAGGCTCGACGGTTTTTATAGTACTTACTAGTTGGCCTGGCAGACGTTCTGCTGCCCTATGTGCTGCAGAACTCTAGTGGCGAGTTATACTATAATTAATTATTCTTAACGACCTCCCCCAATAGGGCCTCCCTCCAAACACGACGCCGACGTCCCCGGGTTCGTCGGCGCCCAAACAGATACACGAGGTATCAAAGAGTGCCGGGGCGCTTCTCGCCCCCACTCAATCGCAACCGCACCCGCGTAACGGGGAACTCCCCTCCTGGCGGTGACTCACCTTCGGGTTCGAGGCTCACGCCGGTCGAAGGGACGCCCCCGAGAGCCACAACCCAAACCGAGGCTTGAGCGTTGGGCGCTATATGGGCTGAGGCTCCTTCAGAGTCTCGCCCCAAAAAAGCCCGGTGAAGCAGTAATGGCTGCAACAGCCAACTGCATTGTCAGATCAGAAAAAAAAAATATAACTAACAACAAGAAAAAACTTCGCCATGAAAAAACACTTCAATTTGCCAAGTTTCACGATGAGCGGTTATCGGAGTTCGATTTTGTAGTATATTTATATCACCAACCATTTTTATGTATAAAGGTACATCGTGTTATGAAAAAGAAGTATTGAATCAGCATCTCAAATTAATCGCTTAAGCTGATTCGTGACGAAGTGATAAAATAAAAAATAAAATAAAGTTAATAAAATGTTGCTACAAGCTAAGCTTAAGTTACTGGTAAAACTGGTGGAGTTCGTTCAGTAGTTTTGGAGATTGCCGTATACAAATGAACATATAGATAGACCAATAGGCGGACAATAAATAGTTTTTGATAACACAAATAAAAGCCTATATATGTCGTTACAAGGTGAATCTTAGGTTACAAACACCCAAAAGTTGTTACTTTTACAATTATGATAAAAGTAAAGAATAAGTGGGATAAATGGTTATTGACTATAAAGAAATTACTTCCTTTTTTGATTTATGAAACCTGCAGTTTTACAAAAGCAGTAAACATCAAAATATAAATAAATTAAACCATTTGAGTTCGAGTCAAACTTTTACCAAAGTTATTTTTTTTTTCTCGCAATTAAATATAACAAAAGACATTGCTGCATTCTAATTAAGCTTTGAGTTGCACAAACTGCGCTCAACAGTCCTCCAGTATAAGTTCTGGCCATAATATTCGACGTTGGAAATTTTAACTAGCCGAGTTGTCAATCCACACCTGAGTTATATCAGCGCCTAGCGGGTCTTGTACAAAAATACTACTAAATAAATAACTCTTTGCAATAATACTTGGTTTATTTCAAGAGCTAATTATGACTACAGGTTGAAAATGTTTATTGAGAGGTTTCAAGGGTTGGAAGTGGTTTTTTTATTACAAATGGTTTTCTTGTACATAAATCCTAGGTAGAGACAATGAGGGAATACCTACTTTTAAATGATTTTAAGAATTTCTATAATTCATTTGTATAATTTCTATATGAAACGCATTCACTGCAAACCTTTGCCTAAATATGTGATATGATTTAGGAGACACATGATTTGAAGGTAGAAAAATCATCACCTTAAAGGGTAAGTATATGGTGAAGACAGTTTGTATGGAAAGTCCACCACTTGCCAAAAGAGTTGATAGAAAATTAAAATGTAAAATCGCGAATGGAATTAGCTCGTTACGTATAAAGTCCTTATATAAGTGAAATTTTGACATTATTTTTTAAAATTACATATTTTTCACATATTCTTTTACATCCAATTTCAATTAAAATACAAGTAACAGTTTCCTTTTATAAATGTTCTAGAATTTCCACTTACAGTAGTTTAGAAGTAAATACAATATTATCAAATCTAAAAAAAAAGTTTTTAGCTGTTGGTATATTTGGCAACGCTCTGACCTGCGTATAATATTTACAATATTAGAATGCTCGTCCATCATGGCTTGTTACAATTTACTAACCACACTACAAAAATACCATTTAACTATTTATTGGCGCTACTATCTATGCAAACAAGATTTAAAAACTAACTCTCATGTTCTCCCACCGTTTACTTTATTTAATAATAAAACTGTCAAGGAAGAGCCAGTGGGGCGTTTCGGCGATTTATCGGGTAATTAATACCAATTAGGAACTATGAATATAATAAAAATAAACGAAAAGAATTATTTTATTGTATACATCGCGACTTTACGAGCTACTAATGGATAGAAAATGTGTTGATGGTGTATACTGAGGTAATTAAATTTAAATTAAGTTCATGATCAGTAATTATCTTCTTCATTTGAAGAAAGTTATACACATAATTTGATTTTAACACTTTAAAAGCTTTTTGGTTGCAGAACGTTTATAAAGACATATTTATCACTAATGCTCTGAAAGTAGCCAGTATTTAGGTACTCTTAATTGCGGGATGCAAATTTTATTTGCATTTCTCATTCTCTGAAGCGGGTGGAAAGTAGTAGTAAAATAGTAATGACAGCCCGCAATGTAAACAAAAATAATTCAGTCACATTGGGCAAAGTCACTTATACAGCGACAATTCAATTAATACTGGGTATATTTATTCTTAACTTGGTTGTAGATTTGTCGTTTGTGATGTTATTTAAGATACCTGGTTATACCAGATGTGTGGTTTAATACTACAAGAAAACCGCGTTAAATTATGACAAATTAAAAATAATTTAAAATGGTAAGTTATTTTTTTTGTCTAGCAATAACTACAACTCAAAAATACTGGCTGGCATTATGACGTTTGAAAAACGTTGCACGTAAAAAAGAAAAAAAAAGGCGGCAAAACGTGACAAGTGAAAATTCTATAAATGTTGAAGCGAATTACATTTTATCCCAAATGAAATGAGTTAATTAAGCAATTCAGAAATGAAATTAACGCCTGATTTAATTAGAAATGAGGCTTAAAATGTAATGGTAATCCTTATTTTGACTTGTTAACTTTCCTTATATTCTAAAAGTAGAATAATAGTAATCTTTTTCATATTTGGCTTGTGTTTAATTTGCTCATATTCGAAATGAAAAGTGGTGTTTTCCGAATAAAACCTTTCCGAAAGGCCCATTTCAATAGGTGCCTTGCATCCCTTAGTTAACAATCCACTAATTAATGATAGTTTATAATTATAATAATAAATATTAATACAATGCCAAAATGGATAAAAAATTTCACAGATTGAAAAACTCTAATAGGAAGTGACAAAAAAAATCGAAAATAAAATCAATTACACCCTCGAACTGAACCCAAGCGCTCTCGCTCGGTACGCAGGTTCGTGAGTGGAATATCTTAGGTTACTTATTCGATATTTAGCACGTAGTAAACCTAAATCTGTTGTTTAAACCTAAGCTTGATTTGGTTTCTACCAGTTGCTTTGAACCGGTTTAACCTAGTACCGAAAAAAAACGGTTCCAAGCCCTATTTAGTGTAACCACAAATTAGACTTACATCACTAACCGTGAGACAATTAATTGTATATAATGTGGTACTCGTGTATTTACGACCTAAATGCACCTGGGTCAGGTCAAGCCTGAACCGTCAGACGGTAAATAATATCATAAATTAGCGCATAAAATGAAAAGTAATTTGGTTATCGGCATAGACATTGGTTTTAACTTTTAGTTGTTTTGCACGATTGTTTGTAGTCACAAATTGTTGTATTCTTCTTGTAAAATCTGTTTTTTATATACATTATGGCAGCAGTACTCCATATGGGGCCGGCCTTAAAATCAGGTTTTAATTAGGGATACCTAGCAGGGCACATTTTGTAAGAAATTAATTTAAGTATTTTAAATCACCAAAAAAAAAAACGATCTTCAAAGTATAATTTTAAATCTCGCAAATCGCGCGGATCTCGCACTTGCACTGAGCGGGATCGGAAAATCATGCGGGACCTTGGTATTTTGGATCTCGGTATACAAAAATTTAAAGCCCTTATTCAAAGGCACTTCTAGGCTTTCACATTTATTATTGTAATGTGGATAATATCCGACAATGCGTCCAATAAATTAAAATAATCTGAAATACAATCTAGTTGTACGATTGGTTAGGAATTATTTATTTAGCTGTTTACCTTTGTGTTGAGTTAGTATCAACATTACATAAATTATTAAAGCTTTATTTATACATTCAGTTTACTACCATTTAGCTAGCTCCTAAATCACTAACACAATAATAATTACTTTCTGGCTACAACTAATAGAATTACCTTAAAAGAATAATTCTGGGGACGTGGTTTTAAAGAGCCGATAGTACTGAACGTCAATTAGACGAAAAATAAAAGGACAGCTAGTTCTTTTACCCAGGTATACAAAACAATTTTGTACAATCCGGGCATGCTAAGCTTGGTTGAAAAATCAACTACAGACATTAGGCTATTACTAAGTACCTTTTACAGGCCACCGCTGTCTTTTATGCAGTTGGCTTATGCAGTCGTTACTGCTCCACCGAGCTTTTAGGGCGAGACTCTGAAGGAGTCAGCACCGCTGTCTTAAAAATTGCAGTGTATGGGGTATCTAGCTGGTAGGTATAGTTACTAACTGAAAGACTTCCTACTTCCCGCGCACGGGGCGTCGCGACTTGGAACTCTGCTGATTGCTGAAGCATTTGTAACTTTATATTTGCTCGACAGTAACTTGAGGACTGTTGCACCAAAATTCATTATTTTTTAGTACACAAGTAGTTGAAGCCAAAAGAATTTTTGAATTCGAACATGAGCGAGATCAGTCGATGGGTTGCGGAGATATGGGGTGCAAGAGGGATAAAAATTATAAGGTAAGCAAATATACCCTAGTACCCTACTAAAATAGCAATTAAAAACTTACGCCACTTTGGTGAATCATAAAATTTTATACAAATCGGCTTAGCGGATGAGCCCGATTCCTTTTAACTTAACTTACCCTTAACCCGACTATGCCCTATGTCCTTCCTCAAGGTGCAAGCCAAATTTTATCAAGATCGGTTTTGCGGTTTAGCCGAAAATGTAAAAAACAAACAGACAGAAATAGACACTTTTGCATTTATTATGTTAGGTATGTATGGATTAGTTAGATATGGATGAATTTGTTAGGTATAGCTGAATTAGTTAGGTATGGATGGATTACTTAGGTATGGATGGATTAGTTAGAATAATATCAGCTTATTCGGCTTATACAAATAATATTTACTAAAATAATTACTGCGTTTACCAAATTTTATTCCTTTTCAAAGACAGATATATCATCATCACTTTTATTTCTCTAGCCGTTAGTAAATTTCTAATTTAATTGCATATCATCTTATATAACTGCACTTCAAATAATTGGCTCCCTTAGCTGCATCGCATTGAAATTATTGCGAAATAAGATTATGAATATTATGATTGAATTGACGTACGTCACTTAACCCCACCTCTGTCACTAAACTGTCTATTTTACGACCGATTCTAATTATATTAGATCTTGCACTTGTTACATCAACGAAAATAACCATCGGCGAAGCTGCGTCTTAGACATGAGATTACCTTAGCGTTTATCGTTTTAATACATAAATTAAAACATGGATAGTTCTTAAAATATACTAGTTTAATACCTTTATCAGGTAAGTTTTATATAGAAGAAAAAACTGACAACGCACAGCCCAAACCGCTGGGTCTAGAAACTTTGAATTTGGAAAGCCAGTTTGTTTTGTGATGTAAAGCTCCACTAAGTATTCTTCAAAATCCCCTATGGGGGTAATATTAGAGTTAAAAGTTAAAGCATAAAAATTTAAATTTGGACTTAACGTTATGAAGAATAACGTTTTCACCGTGTTTATGGAGCAAAATAATGGAATGATGTGTATGAAAATTACGATATTTTTGTTTTTTATTTTTCTAATCTCTACGCGGAAGAAGTCGCGGGAAAAAGTTAATACTTTATAAATTAATACTTGATACTTGGGTACTATGAGAGGCACAGTAACACAACTTTGATACAAGCAAGCAGTGCTGTTACGTAACAGTTAACAGCATAGGAATTCGATAAGTATTTATTTTAACTGTCGGCCAGTGGGTCTTGTAGTGCTTGCTGTGGCTGTGGACAGACAACGTGACAGACCGTGCAGTACTAATGCGAGTGCAAACATATTATTGCATACTGTAATCGTGGGAACTAAGATTTCGGTTGGCAAACTAATATGTAGCTTTGAGGACACTCGCTGTGAAATAGCTTACAAAAATAATAATAATGTAGGTATATGACACAAGTAACTGATATAATGGAAAATTACTATGTCATTCACATAGATCGTTTACTACTTTGACACATTTGCTAACTGCGTAGACTTAGCGAAAAACTTGTTATTGCCAATTGAACAATATAAGACAAGGTACAACTATCTAAAATTACTAACCTAATTCAAAGAAATGTAATAAAAGCCATTTTAGCCAATTATTTTCATACGCGTAACTGTGCTTCTAGAGTAGGGTTGCCAGATGGTATCCAAAAGGATGTCCTCCTTTTTCATTATTTGTCCTCCCTTACCAACCTGTCCTCCTTTTGCTATACGTCTTTAATGCATGCCGATATTACGCTGCATCATTTTATTTCTTGAATTAAAATCAGATTTTCTTGACAAAATTTATGATATGAAGTTGCATGAGCAGTGGACTATTTACTTTACAATTGTCAAAAACATAGATTTTTTCTTGAAACTGCTCAAGATTTACCGTTTTATAAGCACACATAACGCAAATATTAAATGAGTTTTTTCGCTAATTAATGCGCAATGGACTAGAGAAAGAAACAGTGTGGAGTCAGTAAAGTCGTTGATTCCCACACAATTTAACTTTAAAAACACATGTGAAGATTTTCATTTTTATTTGTTAAAATAACCAAGAACTGCTTTCAAAAATTGGCAGATCAGCTAAACATTATTCAAATAAAGTAAATCATCAAAAACTTATTAATTTGAAAAAGTCCTCATTTTTTTTGAAAATCTTCCTTTTTAGACCCATTAGTCCGCCTTTTTTTTTTTAGTTATCATCTGGCAACCCTATTTTAGACGCTTCTAATATGCTAATGCTAGGAACGTTTTGAATAGTTTGTGTTAATTTTTTTACCTCTAATGCACCGTCACTGTGAATGGTCTGAAGCCTTAGTTCGAGTGGACATACTCGTATTTTGAAACACCAGCATAATATTTATTTTCATCATACCTACTCGTAAACGATGTCATTACGAACAGGCAAGGCGGGTGCCAAGACCTTAATTAATTCTACGGGCTTTTCTACGTAAATTTTACTTTCTTCAAGCCAAAGCAGGCGTTTATAGAACTCACAGGCGGTAAATGACGCGCCGTCTATTCTATCAACTATGTATAAAAGCTGTCATGTTTTAAATATGACCTGCGTGGCAAGCGAGCAATTACAAGTCTTAACTTCAAAAAAAACTATTTAATTTATTTAATTCTTTAGATACCTAGATCTCTAGGCATCTGACAGTAACGTTGCTTTCTATACTTTTATTCCCGCCATTTCAATTGTGTTTTGGCCAGTTTATTTGTTTATTCACCTCATACCTTTATTTATTTTCTTGCAAATGTGATGAAAAACTTTGTGTGTAACATGGGTGGTACGGAAAGTACAAACTCAAGTCATTAAAGTCTTCAGCCTTAGGCTTCTAAATAGCCTCTCGATAGTAAATTTCTTCTTATACCAGCCTTAATACACAATGTACTATTTCGTACACGTTTTGCGTGTGTTTGCATTACCATTATTTTATACTTTAGGTACTTTAAACTTATACATCTACATTACAAAAATGCTAACATTTTTTAAAAAATATATTCTCTTTTATAATCTGCATCACAGTAAGTATATACTTATACTTCACCTGATCTGAAGTTTTTCAATAGAAGAGTAAGGGTTGTTAGCACTTATCCGCTAACAGAGCGCAGCGGTGCGCGAAGTCAGCAGCGCCTGCGGCGGTCACTTCTTAGTATTACCTTTTTTGTCAAATCTAAAGCAACATGTTTGGAATTTTTATAGAATGGTTTCACTCTGTGTTGGTCACATTTTTATGACGGGAAAAGCTTCTTTGTCCTACAAATAATGCTGTCTAAAATCCATTTCGGAGTTGGAATGTTGTCAGTTGGCGTTTCTGCGTCTGGTTAGGTATCGACATATTCGTTTTTCGTTATATTTATTACGCCTGTAAGTGTTTAATTTAATACTCAGATGCAATAACTTCGATATCAAAAAAAAAATATGAAATTGTGGGCTTTAGTCAAATTTGAAAAATTATGGCACATTACTTAAGAATAGATAGATAGATGAATGAGGCAATTATTTTCTATGTTCGTAATAATGTTCTTGTGGAAAAGAAAATTAAGGTAGCGCTGGAGTGAAGTTAAAAACAAATAATTCTAATTATTTCTAAATAAAATTATCTCATATTCGCAATCTATACAAATATTAAAAAGAGTTTAAATTTGTTTGTATGTAGACAATAATATCTGCAATCGTAAAAGCTATAGAAAGCTCCACTATGCCTAAGTAACCTAGGTTATAAAATATATTGATTAGAATAAGATTTTAATTCGAAATATCAATGTTTGTTAATCAAGTCCAAATTTTTTTATTCAAATTAGGTTGTTACAAACACTTTTGAATCGTCAAAGTTATGAAATACTAATTTTTGAAATCTCCCACCCACCCTACGGTTCACAATGTTGTTAATTTCTACCGTGAAGACTTCGGCAAGAAACTCGATAGTTACTCTTTTTGAAAAGTCATAATAAATATAAATAATCAAAATATATAAAACTTTTAAACCGTACAATTTTATATTATTTCCATTTTAATTTGATTAACCTTTGCGTCCGGAAATTGAGCATCTTCAGTCCCAAGGATTTTTATCATTTACATAGTCTGAAATATTGTAGTATGCTTTTTTACAAAGTTGTTGTTTGATAAAAGATTTAAAATTACTTGTTAATAGCTTTTAGGTCTAATACCATAGTGATGTAGCCATACCATAGTATTTTCATGTTCGACACAGGTAGGTAGGTAGGTATTTTTTATTTTTAATGTTTTAAATGTGTTTATGATATCCGTAGGACTAATGTTTTAAATAAAACGAGAACTCTACATTCAGGAACATTCGTTTTATTATTTTTTCTGCTGAAATTGGACTTTAGTTAAGATGTTCAGTTGTTTTAAATAAAATATTGCTAAAAAAACTTCGAAAGCTATAGCTACCTCAGAATTTGTTTTTAAACTAGTATCATCTACTATCCTGGCAAGAATTCCTAGCTTTATCAGTTTCATTACTTATTGTGTTCCATGTAGTTTTTTACTTTATTTCTGAGGTGAATTGATTTGGCAACAAGACATGCTTTTTAGAGTATTTTTTTTAAATATTCCATAAAAATTTGGTTATTTTATAATGTTCTTTTTTTAGGGTTCCGTACCTAAAGGGTAATTAGCGGAACCCTATTACTAAGACTTCGCTTTCCGTCCGTCCGTCTGTCATCAGGCTGTATCTCATGAACTGTGATAGGTAGAAACTTGAAATTTTCACAGAAGATGTATTTCTGTTGCCGCTATAACAACAAATACTAATAAAATAAATATTTAGGGGCTCCCGTACAACAAACGTGATTTTTTTGCTCGATTTTGCTCGATATTGATAACGGCAACAGGTAGACGCTTAAAATATTCACAGAATATTACTTATATAGTAAATAAATATTTAAATTATAAAACAAATATTTAAGGGGGGCTCCTAACAACAAACGTATTTTTTTGCTGTTTTTATAGACAATGGTACGGAACGCTTCGTGCGCGAGTCCGACTCTTAAGTCCGATTTATAAATACCTGGGATAGCCCATTCACTAAAACTAAAAGCGACTGGAAATAAGTTTCTTTTTTACAGTAAATATTTTATTGTATTCTGTAGTAATAGTGTTAAGAACAGTTTTGTACATAATAATCATTTGGCTTGCCATTTTAAGTAAATCTAGAAGTTTATGCATTAAGTTAGATTTAAATGATTTAATCCGTTTAGTTGTAATTGGTATGAATTTAATTTCCTTTTTAGTAATACTGCTATTTCTTTCTTAAATCACTGACTTTCCACAATGATCTGAATCTAGATTTATAAGCAATAATTGACGTTGGAATTGGTTTTATGTGAGTAAACATATTGTCGATGCAAGTGGCACTGTATACCTACAGCAACTCTAGTTGGTTCACAAAACAAATTATTTAAATTAAAATACCGAAATAAGGCAATCAATCTGGTGCTTAATGAGCTATTTTCTAAAATGTTTATATTAAAGTCTCCACAAATATTGTTCAGAATTGCTGATTTTATTCGGCACTTCTTCCATAACTTATTCAAAATTATCATAAATTGCACAAGGCGGCTTGAACACACTCACAACAATGAGATGCTCAACTTCTATTCAGGACAGCTCGTCAGTTCGCTCAACTGAGAGGCTCACAATGTCTTTATGTTCCTTATTAGCTGCTTATTAACTAAAAAGAGCCACCATGGACTGCATTTACTCGGCTCAACGAACTTCCCACCTGGTGATTAGTGAAATTGAACACAAACTGATGGCTGCTTAGCCAGTGTTCAGTGACACATAAAATGTCAATCTTTTGGCAGTTTATGACCAGTTCAATTTCTAGTTCTTTCTAAGACATTCCTTGTATATTCTGATGCACCAGGTTTAATGGACTATTATTTTTAGTATGACAAAGTTTATTTTTTTTGTTTATGTTAGCATAAAACTTGAGTAGATGTAGATTGCTTAATATTATCATTATTTATGTTGGTATTATATAATTAGCCAAAGTGATCCTTTATTGTCTGAAAATTTAATTTAAATTATTACATGTCAAATTATTATAGGTACTGCTTAATCGAAGCAGGTTGTTTAGCCAAATGATTGGCTGAAATGTCAATTACACTATTTAAATGCAATGCTCAATAGAACAGGTTGTGTAGCCAAATACGTGGCTGAAATGTCAATTACACTATTATAATTAAACTGCTCAATAAAAGCAGATTGTTTAGCCAAATTATTGGCTGTAGTATTAATATAAAATGATAGCGACAAGGCTAACACTCTGGTACAATGGTGTGTGAGATAATATTTATGTCTTGTCCTTATATAATTATGTCTAAAAATACTGTTAGTATCTATCACATGAAAGTTATTGTTATTGCTAGACATAGTATGCAAAGCTAAATTAAACTCACACCTAAGGTTGTTTTCCTCCTGTGGCAAACCCTTACAATAGGGAAATGTAAACATTACAATTTTTTTTACTTTAAGTGTACTTATACTATTATAATATTGTCTTAATTCACTTTGATTTACATTACCCCTGTTACCGACAAACATTAAAATCCATCTTATAAAAGATGGAGTGATTTTGTCAGACTTTATTAAACTTCTCATTATATTCATGGTCATCGTTAAGACTTTTTGACAGTTAAACGACTCTTACAAGATGAACGTATACAGGTCACAATTATTTCTTTTATAAGACTATAGGTAGATTTTGGCATGTTAATCATTTAACGGTTATAAATTTTCCTCCTACATAAGAACAAGAATAAGAGCAAGTAAAAGAACTTTTGACGATTCGTACACGACTTTTATACAAATATTTAAAAGACGAATATTCAGATTAATAATAATTAAATAACTTATTTTTTTAAATAGGTCAAATAGGTTGTTGTTAAAGACATTTTGATTATTTAATGGGTTTACCGATATTATTTGTGCTATGGGTTGAAAGAAACGTTTCTTTTACGGTACCCTAAAAATGGCGGCAAATTAATGTTTTAAAGTCCTGTTAACACTTACCTACCGTACTTACCTACAGATATAAAATTTCGTATAATAGTTATTATCACTACATAACATCGCATTAATATAATATTTAAATAAATTATTAAAAAAAAAAATATAATAATATTATTTTACGATAATTAGAAGGGGCATTAAAAAAATGTGAAGAAATAAATATACAAGTGTCAAACAATTATTTTTTCTAATAGAAATGCAAATACCAAGCGTTACTAACATCGAATTTAACTTTAATAGTAATAAAATTCAGTAACAAACATGGCAGACAAAACGATTAGTCAGACATAATGATGACTAATAGAAATACAGATACCAAGCGTTACTAACATCGAATTTAACTTTCATAGTCAATGAAATTCAGTAACAAACATGGCAGACAAAACGATTAGTCAGACATAATGAAGACTAATAGAAATGCAGATACCAAGCGTTACTAAAATCGAATTTAAATTTCATAGTTAATAAAATTTAGTAACAAACATGGCAGACAAAAACATGATTATTCAGACATAATGATGACAATTTTTAATAATTTTAGAGCACTACTCACGTTTGGGGAACTGACTTTGCTTTTGACATCAAAGCATCCGTATAAATGATATTTTTCAATTTTTTTCAAGTTACATGACATCTATTCGATTACTATACGAATGAAAGTTTTATAATTCCCGCATATTTCTCGTCATATACACGTTAACATGAGAGAACTACCTAAGGTTGCGACTAAAACGTTGTCTAAATTATAACACGACCAAATTTTATTAGTTAGGTTGCCATCAACATTACATTTTCGTGAAACATTAGTTGTGTAAGAACTGTCGTGTGCATATTATGATTGATGCTCGGATCCAAACTGACACTCATTGATGACTGCGGTGTTGGTAAAGGTAGTAAAGTAAAGTTGGTAAAGGCTGCACAATCCGCCTGTGAATCGTTGAGGCGTTTACAATGCCACATACTGTTGTTATGACTAAAAACGTTCTGCATTATATATACTCAAGTCTATTAGCTCATTCATAGGTGTCATCATCTATAAGATCTATAGTGGTGGTATTGCTAGTTGCAGCAGAAACAAGAGTCGGGGCCTTACTAATTATTTCGTAAAAAAGATTTTGAGTTTGATGCTGTGTGTAAGTATGGGTTGCCCCTTTAAGTTGTGAGATATGTTGATGGGCCTCCCGTAGTTCCTCTTCAAGATATGAGATCTTGTTAAGGGCCATCACATATTCCTCGCTACAGGTGTCAAACCCTTCTATAAGTTTCTTAAATTGGTCCCGCACCTCTAGTACAGTATCATATTGAGTATGCAACACTGACAACTTATTGCGGAGGCAACTATTTCTGTTTAATATATCTAATAGTTCTCTTTCGTTAACATGCCTTTCACTGTATAGTTGATCACACTTTTCCTTGGAATTTTATTAACTAATTTTATCCCCCTTTATGAGAAAAGAGGTAAGTGCAAAATAGTACATTTATTTATTTAATTATCACTACTTGAGGAGGACGCACTAGTCTTTTATAAAAGTATCATCATAAATCGAATTTAAGTAAGCAATTACAAAGGCGAAATACATTTCACGCGGTTTTACTTTTTCACAAACTTTATTTTATTTGGTCCGCGCGCGGCCAGTTTTATGATAGAGCTAGTTACTTGTTCTCGATCGATCTCTTTGGTGATTGGAACGTTTACTAACAATATCCACATTCCATATTGAAATCACTTTGCGTCCCCAGGGATTAAATTTAATCCCTGTTTACAAAGAACCAACTAGCTCTTTTTAAATAGATGTGATAAAAAATATAAATTACAAAATGTATTTAAAGTCGTCTGCGTATAATTTTAAATTTACCTTTAATTTTAGTATTAGTATTAAGTTCATAACTTTAACATGTTTCTGCTTTACCTATCCTCTTTATTCTGTAACAATCATTTAGAGCTGGTTGACTGTTCCATTACGTTATGCTTTGTGTGTACACTGTGCCCCAGGTATGTGAACCTGAGACCTACGCAGTACTTCTCGGAATCGGATCACAGTTTTTGCGAGCTACAGTTACTACTTGGCCTAATATTACTGCAGTTTTTGTTATGTCTGTGACCTTGGTACCGCAGCGCAGTTACACTACATTTTTTCTAAACAGTATGTTGGCACACCCGCTAACTGGCTCTGCCACTAGATTTTTTTTTGTACAAATTGTACAAAAATGATTACCTTCTTATTTTGTCCTAAAAACTGCAACTGTGTAGAAAAAACGCTTAATACAACTTATCATTTAAATCATGGGTTACTAATTACACCGCCTTTCAAAGTCACAAAACAGTAAAAATAAACATGAGCAAAGTGCTTTCTTCTCCTTGAACCCAAATTGAAGTCGAATGCTGAAAAACTTTTATGTGCATAAGGTGTATTTTTTACTTTTTATAGGTTTTAAAGGCGGTGTAATTTTTAAAATATATTTTTTAATTTTAAGTTGACCGGTACTTCGACCTACATACCTACATGTATCAGAATGGGATCACCCTTATTAATTAAAAAGTATGTGGTTTGGAAGGGAGTGATTCGATTTAAAGGGGTCGTCAATGCGCAAGTACCTAAAGCCCCTGGCTGGTGTTGCAAATGTCTATGCGCTTCGGCTGCCGTTTATCATGGAGACTGTTTGCCACCTAAACAGTATAAACATTTCTTACGATGACGTCGTTAAACCAATGTTTTAAAGCGACGACGTGTTTTACTGGTGATTGGTACACATTTAATAGTATATATTTTGTATATTACTCAACCGATTTTGATGAAACTTGCACTGTTGCCTAAGTTTTTCGGTATCTAATTGAATAAAAAAAAATATTAAAACCCAATCTCTAGTTTCCCAGAAATAAACAAACATACAAAAAAATGGCACATCCGTTTAGAAGCCAACATACACCAACATGTAATGAATATTGTGCTATACTAACAATATTACAAACATGCGGTTCGAATTGATAACTTCCTTTTTTAAGTCGGTTAAAAATAAAACATTATTATTAAGTTACGGTATTAATAGTTATTTTCGATTAATGATATCGTTTGCTTGTTTACACCATAGCGATATAAAAAAATACGGGCCAAATGCATGTCATACACATACAGGGTTCCGTAAAAATACGGGCCAAATGAATGTTATACACGTACAGCGTTCGGTAAAAGATGAATTATTGCTAATATACTCGTATTTATAAAAACTTGTGAACCTATTTAGTTCAAAACAATTTTGTGCAAGTATTGATAAAACTCTATTCCTTTTTTTTAATTTTTTTGACCACATAGTTAAAAATTTAGCAGAAAGGGGGGATACAAATGACACCTCACACAAGGGGCAGCCATTCTGTGAGCTAAAAATTCATGATGGACAAACATGACGATTTTATAAGAATAATCACGTTAGGATAGCGATGTGTTTCTGAAATAAGACGCTTAAATTACTTGACTTGAGGACATGATCAGAGACAAAATGTGTCCTGGCTCCCAACTTCCCAACATTCAGTTCAATGTACAACACGGGCTTATTTTTAACTTTATTACGATTTGAAGCTGGTTTTATTTTTTTTATTTAATATTTAACATAATATCTTTCTTTAATTGAATAACAGGGCTCATAAATCTCACAAATCGTTAACAGTTCAATAAACAACACACTAAATAACGATATCTTTCCCACAGTCTACAGTTTCTGTCAACGCGGAAGCCCAAAAAGGTTACCGATCGGCCGATAGAGCGGTACACGTGGTACGGTACGTTGTGTTACCCAATATCGATAGAGCTTACGTTATCACTACTGTAAATCTCACAAGTAAGAATTGTCTTTACTATTGAGTATCACAATTATCGAGAATATAGAACGTTTGTAAAGACACTAGTATTGCGTTTACCAGAAGCGACGGGCAATACTTGGTGCTTAATTGGATATAAGGTAAAGTTCTAACATCCAAAGTTGGCCTGATTTGAATATTATTATAAAGTTAGAAGGCGTTATTTGAATATAGCATAGAGTGTACCTTGTGAGCCGCGCTTAGAGACACAATAATGGGCGAAATAGGATTAACGTCACAGTCACAGATGTTAGTGGTGCCTATGTTTCTTGTAATCTTTTTCATAGGTATAACAATGTTAGTAAACACTAAAATGGAGGGGGAAAGGCCATTTAGCAAGAATGAGTGACGGTCGCTGGACAAATCAGCTGACTTCATGGCCAGGTCCTGCAGGTATCGGGAACAAAAGAACCAGATAGACAGAAGATATTGTAGAAATGCTGGAAATCTTTGGTCGGAAAGCGTCAAAGATATCTATTGGGCATTTCTGGAGGAGGCCCTTACTCTGTTGGAGTTCACCACGATTCCACAATAGCTTAAAGACCTGGCAGTCCGCTTTTTCGAGCGTACACCTAATCACCCGAACCGATTAAGTGTGCAATCCACAAGCTACCATCCCCCGACCGACCACGGCACCGTCGAAAAACTATTATTAGGCGGTTTGGCCAAGGCTCCTCCCGCGCAGAGCTCTTGAGCGTTTAGTCTCATCCCAAAAGCCCGGTGGGGCAGTAATGGCTGCATCAGCCAACTGCAGTTGTCAGTTCAGAAAATATAACTACAACGTTTAGATATAAATAAAATTGTGGTGATGGGACTGAACATTTCTCGGCCCAACAATAGCCTACATAGTAATATACTACGCAGAAGCTATTCGCGGGCTGATAAATGTTTAGTCCCTTTTCCACAATTATCTATAGCTAAAAGTTGTAGCTATAGTTATGTAGGGGTGGGTAGGTTGGTGTGCTGCCTTGTCTACATAATCTAACACCTTGAAACGAGCAATTCTTGTATATATGTATATAATCTGAATCTCAACAATTTTCATGAAATTTAACATGCGGCGGTTTCGGGGGCGATAAATCGATCTAGCTAGGTTTCAATTTTAAGAAAACGTCGTAATATCTGTTATCAGACAATGATTAACTGAAATATATGAATCTTCCTGACATCTACTGGCGAGTAGTTATACTATTATTTTCACCGTCACAGCAACACTGAAGCTACTTGACAAAGATGGCGTTGTTAAAAAAAAACGATTAAAGCTCGCGCCTCAAGGTATTGTAATACAATACGTACAACCATTTATACATTTTTGTAATTATTGTAAAGAGCGTACATATTGCGGTTTTGCTTAAGTGATTTAATTAAATTTGAATTACTTACGTGTCAATTAGATATCAGATATCTGTTATGAAAATGATAAAAAATAATAAGTTATTTTATTATTAACAAAAACAGAAAACCACCCATAAAAACCGGTCAAGAAATAGCATGTCAGACCATGCTTTGTAGGGTTCCGTAGTTCGGCTTTTGTGGATTGCAATTTCGGGATGCAACTAATAAAAATTAACTACAGAACCCTTTACCATGTGTGATCCCGACACGTTCTTGACCGGTTGCTTATATTAAACTTTGGAATTTATTTAGTAGGTAGGTAGATTAGAAATATGGGCATAACATATTCGATATTAAATAGAAATCTAACACTTTTTATTTCAACTTTTTAAATTTAGATTCCATTAAAAATAACCGCTAGTTACAGACATTTATCAAGATGTCGACTGATAGGTAGTGTACGTTAACAATCGATAAACATTAAATCGTTTATGTATGTATCTCGGCAACTCTTAAACACGGGCAAATGCCTTCTATAGATCTTGCACAATAATCCGATAAAATCTGTATGATAACTAGGTTTAACAATCTCCAAATCTTATCAATTTACAATCAAATTGATTCCTACAAACATATACGTATGAAAATTATACAAACTGTCTAATAGAAAATTAAAATTCCGTCGAACACCAACAACACAAAAACAGTATACATAACTTGAAATACAAAACGGTGTGTCCCAAAACACATATATATTTAAAAGACATCCAAGTGAATGGTACAAGACGATAAAGTTAAAAGAATAACAACGTAACTTAGTCAAGTAGAAAGCATGTGTAAACACAGCGATAATTTTCCCATAAGACATGTTCAAGATTTATATTGGGCAACCATTTATCATGTGTACGACGACGACGTATCCAATACGTGTATACAAACACTTAATGAGGCGAAAAGTCAAAGAAAACAAGCTTTGGATGACGCCCACGCAAATTCCTTCGGTGATAGATTAAACCACTGTATATTGTGGCTCTTTTCAGTTTATTTAACTTTCAGACGACTTTACTATACACGTACCTACCTATTGTACCTACCTACCTACTGGTAATTATAATTTAATGGCAGCTACTTCGATCAAGAGTATTTTGTCATATGCATACAGTCCGGAAAATATTTCTTATTATGTACATTAGTAATTCTTATACATACACATAAATATAAAAGTATTAAAAATTGATATATGGGAATTATGTAAACTTAGTTTTAAGTGTAACTTACTTTGTCTGTCTTGAATCTGTAAATTCAGTTAGTTCAAAGAATATTTCGTTACGTGTAACCACAGCTATTGATTTATTTAATTAATTAATTTATATAGATAATTATATTTATATTTATTACATAGGTTGTGGAGAGTAGATAGGCAAAATACTTGGCAGAGGTTCCTCAGATTTCAGATATTTTGTACAAGATTATTAGGTATGGTATCACAAGAGGCGATGAATCATTGTTTACATTTATGTTTTTGATTGGATTTTTTTCTTGCGCACCCCAATGTGTGGAAGGTTGTTGAAAAGGGCTTCAAAATAAGGTAAAATTAGGTGCATGTTGTGCGAATTGTAAGTTCGAGCCAGCAAAGTTTAAATATAAAAATGTTAGAACTTGTTATATTTTTTAAAACTAAAATGAAGTAGGTATCAAAGGTTAATAAAAATAATTATTCATCCCTTGCCCAATCTTGACTTTTTTTAGTTGATTAAAACTGGTACAGTACTTATATTATTATCCTGTCCCTTGTCTTTCATTTTACCACTTATAACTTTAAACTTAGTAACTCACGACTCACGGAACACATATTTAGCTACTTTAGTCATGCAGGACAAAAATAGTTGATGCATTATAGTGTGAGTGTGTATCCAGCCACTAGTTACCCCCTTTTGTGGAATACAATTGTAAAAATACATGTAAGGGACGGAAAAGAGGGGTTTTCATTTCATTTTTTTTGTTTGATTTATTGAACTAATTAAATTGATGACCTAGCTATTGATATCCACTTTACAAATTAATTACTGTATTTCTATAAAAAAATGATTCTACAAAGAAATTATTAGTATCATTAATATAAAGTTTACACAAGTGATACACAACAATACTAGATGTAGGTACTTGAAATGTTTTTGGCCTAGCATCCCCTTTCGACTGCCCCTGTAGTGGTACAGGGGGGTGTGGTACGCAACATGCCTTAAAACTGTCGTAAAAAATCCTCTCCAAAATGTATTGCTTCACGCTATCTTCGTATTAGTCTCTCCCTTACTTATCTATTACAATCTGTTGTTTCCCGAACACGACGGCTACCTGAGAATTTCTCGCCACTTGACTGCGTACTCAAAGTATCGTTACATCTCAAGGGCCCTTGGAGGCGCCAGAATGGACCGAGACCTTGGGAAGTGCTTGAGACGTTTATTGATCTAAATTATCACGACTTTTTTTCTTAAACAAAAGGCTTGGCCACGTTGTACTTCAACTGTCGAATTAATTTCTTAGCATACTTTTTATCCTGATTAATGTTCCCACGGTTAAACATTATTCCTTAAGGTCGCAACGAATCAACGTGGTGAACTCATTTTTGTTATAGTGATGAAGGAATGAGGGGGGCAGCGGATACCTTTATATCACAATAAAGACTTACCGTAAAAAATATTTGCGTGGTCGAATTCTGCAAGCCTGTTACGAGTAGCTTGATTTTTGTCACAAAAAATGAATTTCGTAGAATACGTAGTAACTATTTATGGTGTTTCGTAATCAAACGTCGATGATCAAATTCTTTTTTATACCTTAGTTGTATAAAAAATACCTAATAAGATGGTTAACGAGCTTGTGGTCCGCCTGATGGTAAGGAGTCACCTCATCCTATGGACGTTTGCAACACTCGGGGCATCATTAGAGCTTAAGCTTAAAGAACCCCAATACAGTCCTTAGAGAAAACTTTGGCAAGGACCTCATTCCCCAACCTAACTTTTTGCGGGAAGAAGTTTCCCTGAAACGGCACTGTACAGGACCATTTAGGTTCTAAGGTGTGAGGATGAATTCCGAGCCGATGGCGAGCGGTGCGATGGTAGAAAGTAGCCGTGGGCATCATTTTAAACAATTCCTCAGAACACATCCCGTTATACAAGCGGGTAATAACTAGTATTATATGTTTATGAAAAGCTATTTGTAACTTATTATAATCACGTTAATACATTAATAGCTCCTTATATGTATAATATAATGTCGAACCTTCTAACATGTTAAGTACTCTGCAGTAATTGAATAAGTTTCTCTTAGCGAGAAATAGATGTCTTTAAAATTCAATAAAAATTTTATGACTCATTACAATGTAACTTTATGATTCCTTATGTATGTATAATTGATATCTAAGATGTCGCGTGTACTGTGCCGATAACAGGCCAATTATACAACGTCGTAAAACAACCTTATAAAACAAAAGGGTGTGGCAAAAAAGTAAAAATTTCAAGAATTTGATCTATTTTGTTGTTGATCCATTTGATCCATTACCATGTTTGTTTGTAAAAAAATATGTAATAAAGCCTATGTCCGTTTGCTAATTATTTTGTTATAATTTGGCCATTAAAACATTAAGAAAAAAAATTACCCTTTTTACGGTAACATAACCTCGCCAAGTAAGAGTGATTTTATATCTACATAAAATGTATATTACTATGAGAAATTTAATTTGTTCATTTCATACTTCTGATTGCATGATTGAGTTTAAAACTAAAAGAAAAACGAAAAAAACCTAGATTTTCCAACGAACAGCGGTCAGTCTGCTTCTTGTGCTAGCGAGCGCCTATCGGACGTGGGCTTTTTCTTTATGCATTCTGATAGTGTACAGACAGTTCTTTCTGCACTGGTCACACCGAGACATTTATTCTAGTCTAGGGTAAGTATGTCATAGTCTTTAAGCCAAGTGTTAACGGTTCCGTTCGCACAAAGTCTAATTAACTCACACATTTTATAACCAATTTCTTGAGTTAGCTATTTTTTATCGTTTAAATATTAATATACGAATGTGTTTATTTAATTTAGATGTATTAATTACTGGTTTAATTTATATTTGCTGTTCGCGAGTTTTACTATCTTAAAATTTATGAATTTAGTTAGCAAATAGGTACAATTATTTTAGTGACTTTTTACACCTAAAAGTAGTAAAAGCTATGCATACTTGTTTTGTATTTAAGTTATGTAAAGTAGAAAATTTAATAAACTCAAAAGTAACACGTATTTAAAGAAGGCACATTTTAAATTTAATTGTAAATTAAACTAAAAACTCCAGTAAGATAGGGTTTTGAGCCTTTTTCTTAGGCAGCGGCACGGCCCACTAGGGCCTCGCAGGCGATTCCTAATATTCCACCAATTCGCAAAATCCAATCGGAAGACTCCGGTTCGCAAAATCGTCAATAGGTCCACTTTGGACCTCTCCGTGACGATCGGGCCCGGACCCGTACCCGTAACAGGGCTCTTAAGTGTCAAAATACGATATCCGTCCGTCTGTTTATAAATAACTGAAAATTACCAAAGAGTTACATAGATTGCACTTTTTGATCAGATTGTGTTTCCATGTAGGAAACAAAAAAATATGTGTTGAAGCTTAAAGAAGTTCTTAAACGGAATCGTCACCAATAACGCAAACGGTTCAAAATTAATAAAAAACAATCAAAGAACATAAATAATAATGTTCTTTGATCCCTTACTTACAATCTTGGATGAAGAATAACATCTTCATGCTTAAAGTGATCACTCAATGGAAGCCAAAGAAACTGATAAAAACAATTTAATTTTTGCATTATTATTTGTTATTTAACAGATTTACCAACACATTTTGATCTCTATTCCAATGGAATAAAAATGAGGTTGTTCGACGTTGGTGGCGCTGCATTTGCAGAATCACATGCGGCGAGAAAACGTAGGTAATTGTGATATATCGAGTGCATTCCACAATGCCAGAGACATTTTAAGTGGCAAATATTGTGTCTCTTTGTATAAACCAAACGAGAAAAACACTTAAAATGATAAAAGTGTTCATAAATAAACAATTAGCGACAAAACGAATGTTTAAATAAATGTTTTAAGTTCTCATAATATGACATCTTGTGCAGTCCTATGGACATGTTCTTAACCCTAAATCCTATTTGTTGGACCTTCGTTGTTGGTTGTATAAATAATAAAATTTCTGTAGATCGTAATACTACCTAAATCTAAAACCACTTCCCTACCATAGCGTATATATTTTTAGAATGTAAATATGATTAAATATGCACCAAAATGATAAATTAACTGTTTGTAGGAAATTATTATAATTACTCACTGTTATATAATTTTAAAAACGGTTACTCTTACATATATCCATACTAATTTTATGAATGCGAAAGTCACTCTGTCTGTTTGTCTATTACCTCTTCACGCTTAAACCAATAAACCGATTTAGATGAAATTTGGTGTGGTGATAGTAAGAGTCCTAGGAAAGAACATAGGATAGTTTTATCCCGTAAAATTCAGAAGTTTCCGCGAGAATAACTATAACCGAGCTTAAACGAAGTAAAGCTGCAACTACAGCTTGCTATAAATAAATTTCATCAGTATAATTAAGGAGTTGTCATAAAAATCCCATGCCGATAACCAAATTTAGGGCGGACGGAGCCGCTGGCAAAAGCTACTAAATAATATATTCGGAGTAGGTACTGATAAATATCTATATATAGATTTTCATGCCGATGTTAATCTTAACTATTTCAGGGGAACAATGGATAATTTGTTATTTTTTATTAGAACACATAAATTGAAATTGGACAATATCGAAATCGCATTCGATGGCTTTCTTATTCTTTTTAGGGTTCAGGCAGGCCTCGGTCGAAATACTTTTTATATATACGCCAGATACGGGTACAAATATGTAAGCATTCGTTTAAAGACTTTCCAGCAATTATTTGTGCACCATGAACATGGTGTGGACTGTATACTAAATAATTATTTTAAGGTGAAAAACACGAATGTTTCCAAGTACTTACCTATGTCAAAAATAACAGTAGGCAACAATATGGCATATCTAATTATAACGGCCGATATATATATATTTTTGTCGCATATTTTGGCATTCATAAATAAATCAAAACCTTTGAGGTACTACTACCCGTTGACCTAGAATCATTGCAAGAAACACGATGTTACATCACAAATATAGGTAAAAATCCAAAAACTGGTAATTAAGTATGCCTTGAGACTTGATTTCATTATGGAAGAACTATCTACATATAATAAGTTTGTACGGAACGGAACGTTTACAATGAAAGGTGGCGCCATGTGATGACAGAATATGAAAGGCTGCGTTTTAAAACAAATAAAGAGCCAATTAGCTACGGGTTTTTTTTATTAGTTGTTTGTTTGTTTGTTTGTTTGGTACTTACTTACTTAAAGATTTTTTAAAGATTTTAAAAAAAATATGTTTTGTGGTCAAAGTGAGTTTTTTTATTTTTTATTTATTTGGCGAAATAATTAACTTAACTAATTAACTACTTGTATAGACATATTAATAAGTGATAATATGGTAACGACTATATTTTATGATCGTCAGTCAGTAAAGTCCTCGATATTCATTAATCTACGCTCATACTTTAAAATCCAAATTAAGAACCTAAAAATGTTCTTTAATTGCAAACTTTTTACACATGATTCTTGAATTTAATAAAAACAGTTATTTAAAGGCAGTGTATACTATATAAATAATACTTATACTGTGACGGCGTAACTGTACCGAGCGTTGAGTGGTTGGTTGATGCTTGGCGCATGCGCAGTAGGAAAATCTAGATTTCGCACCAAAATAAATAGGTAACTACTTTTTTGACGCTCTAAACCAATAAAATTTGTGTTATGGAAAAGTATGAAAACTAAATTAAATGAGTGACGTGACGAATCATCTAGCAGCAGTGATATATGTATAGGTAAATTTAATTCAATTGGATGTATTAGATGCAGCAACAAATACTACCCTTACCCTATAGCTTTTACTTGGAAAATCAAGAAATATGTAGTTAGTTTTGTTTTTACTTTACAAATGCAGCAAAGCAACAAACGACTCATTAAGCTGAAAATTGGTGTAGTTATTAGCACTTTAATTTTAAAACTTAAAGTGTAAATATCAGCTACTTATTGCACAGTCTCTGGAGTTATTAGAGGGTAAAAGGTGGTGTTTAGATACAGATATAAGAAACATATGAAAAATTATATCCCCTAAGATTAAGTTAAGATGTCCTCACTTTAATAGAAATGTTGTCACCGTTGGTAAACAAACATGCACACACAATTTACACGAAAAAATATTTGGCAACTTAATTTTTTGTGTATTTAAAATAACGTTTTCAAGTTTAAAATAACATGTCTTAGCCGGTTTAGAGAATGAAAGGAATTAATCGTAGGCCTGGTTGTTTTAAGAAATTAAAGGAGATTTTTTTTTTTTTTTTTTTTTTTTTTATACCACTAAGGTGGCAAACAAGCTTACGGCCCGCCTGATGGTAAGCGGTCACCGTAGCCTATGGACGCTTGCAACACCAGGGGTATCACTTGCGCGTTGCCGACCCTTCAGAAATCTAATAACTTCTTTCTTGAAGAACTCCATACTGTAGTCCTTGCAGAAAACCTTGGCAGGGAGCTCATTCCACAACTTAAGCGTTCGCGGGAGGAAGTTTCTCTGAAACCGCACTGTACGCGACCATTTAGGTTCTAAAGTGTGAGAATGAATTCCCTGCCGATGGCGAGCGGTGCGATGGTAGAAAGTAGCCGTGGGCATCATTTCGAACAATTCCTCAGAACACAACCCATTGTACAAGCGGTAGAACACACACAGTGAGGCAAAGTCTCTCCTCAGACTTAAGGGCTCGATACCGCAAGTGAGTTTGGGATCGTCGACAATTCTCACAGCCCGTCGTTGAACCGAGTCAAAAGGGTCAAGCTGGTATCCGGGTGCACCTGCCCAGAGATGGCAGCAGTACTCCATATGGGGCCGAACTTGCGACTTGTAAAGTAACAACCTTTGCCCCGACGTGAAGTACTGCTTCGCTCTGTTGAGTACACCAAGTTTTTTGGACGCCAGCTTTACCTTATCTTGTAAATGATCTCGGAACTGAACATCGCTGGAGATGTCGACACCAAGGATCCCAATGCTCTTGGAGATGGAGAGGGGAGTGTTCTGGAATTGTGGGACCACAGTGAATGGAGTTTTCTTAGCGGTGAACGCGCACACTTGTGTCTTTGTAGGGTTGAATCGGACCAAGTTTACCCGTCCCCAGTCAGAGACCTGGGACAGTGTGGTCTCGATTTGAGACACAAGTTCTCCGCGGTTTTCCTCCACAAGGGAACGAGGGATGTTTGCACGACCCGTGTAAAAAGTGTCTCCAGTACTGTCATCTGCATAGCAATGTATGTTGTTGATGTCCAACATGTCATTGATATGCAGTAGAAACAGCGTAGGAGACAGCACAGAGCCTTGCGGGACACCAGCATTAATGTCCATGCTATCAGAGCAACTACCGTCAACTACAGTTCGTATGCGTCTGCCGGACAAAAAGCTAGCCACCCATTTGCACAAACCCTCGGGCACTCCGTAAGATGGCAACTTCGATAGAAGACCGCGGTGCCAGACCCGATCGAACGCCTTCGCTATGTCCAGGCTACATGCCAATGCCTCCCCCTGACTCTCAATGGCTAGTGCCCATCGGTGTGTGAGATACACTAGAAGGTCACCAGTCGAGCGACCGTGGCGAAAGCCATATTGACGGTCACTGACCAGATCGTGTACTTCTAGGTATCTTAGAAGCTGTGTGTTGATCACACGCTCCATCACCTTAGAGAGGAGAGAGGTAATAGCGATAGGCCTGTAATTCGATGGATCTGATCTATCGCCCTTTTTGGGCACCGGGTGCACATTCGCAGTCTTCCATGTAGACGGAAATTGCCTAGTGTGGTAGGAAAGCGCGAAGAGGCGCGTGAGTACAGGACATAACTCAGGAGCACACTGCTTAAGCACCACTGCTGGTATACCGTCTGGCCCACTCGACTTATGAACGTCTAGAGAAAGCAACGCCCGCCTGACCTCCCGCTGCGTTATTATTTCAAAAAATAGGCAAAATTTGCTTAGTAATAGGTAACCTAACATTTGTTAAAATTACATAACTGATTTGGTGCACATGACTTATTTTGTCTACTACTAGCAATTTATTTTAGCAGTCTCCGAATTATGTAGGCGTAAAAACTGCTTGTTTTATATACTAGACGATCCCCGCGGTTCCACCCGAAGTAAAACCTATTCCTATATCCGATTGGGATAAAAGTATTCTTTGTTTTCTCGGTCCCTAAGATATCTCTGAGTCAAAATCAAGGTATGTTATAATAAGCATTATATATTATTACAACGTTAGGAATAGTGTCTGCCTTACAGAAAAAAACATTACCATGGGAACTATTATTCAGGATAAAAGAATTCTGTAATATTTTCTGTCCCTCCGGCTATAATACCTTTGCTTCGTTGCAACGTTAAGGTAACATTTAACTTTTTCTTCCGACTTAACTTACAAAAGTAGATATTTTAAACTAAAAACTGACGTTATCCAAAACAAAATATGTCCACGCTTAAAGTACGTTCTAAATTTTGATGAAAGAATTTTTGAAGTCGGATGAGTTGTTTCGAATATAAGGTACCTCCTAATTTAAAATAAAACGGAATTTAACGCGTCGTACCTCTTACATACAAACTTATAATCTTTACCTATTTATAATATTAGGGTAGATAAATTCCCATTGCTTGCTGGAATAAATAAAAAAATCAAACATCTGTTCCAGTTTGCGACCACTACAATATCCAAACTAAATATGTACAAAATTATTATTTTTGATCGCTTTCAAAATTCGCTAAGCTTTCTTTGTGACTTCGCACTCGCTCCTTTTTCTAAGAAAACAATAAGCAAGGGCCAAATCGTGAAACAGGATACTAACTACGATAAGTATGTATCTCGTTGTACCAAATTCTCATACACTGACCACCGCCAAAATGACATATAGGAATGGCGGTATTCACCATGGTTAGGTCCCGATTCCCGGAAAGCTCTATCGATACTCTAATTCATTGTTGCAAATCATAAAAAATAAGCGGCTACAGGTAACTTTGTTTACTTTCGATGGTTGGCTTGAATTGTTATGCTTTAGCTTTACTTGAGGGTCGGTCAAGTTACTTTGAAGTAGGTAGACTTTAGTTGCGGTTCCCTTGGAATTAAATAACGCATGGGCATTTAAACAAAAGATAATGGCACGATATAACCTAAAGAAATGTTGTATAACAATAATAAATTAGAAATAATAAATGTTAGATTTGGATTAAAATGATACTATATTCTTTGAGGATTTTTCAACGCACGCAACACACACCCAAAAATATGCATATTACCAGATGAAAAAAATTTCAAATAATATTTAACAAAAAAGAAGGACCATTTAACAGTTAACTAAAAAGCTTTCCCATAACTGACCCACATTCTGAGTTATCCCATCGCGAGCGCGACACATACGGGACACACTGTAGCACTAACTGTGGATACAATTGCCACAAGCAATGACAGTGTACTAATGGGAACACGTGGAACACATAATAGAGACAACGGGACGACAGCTATTAAAGCATAACAAATTCAAAAAAGACGAGCAAGTCTGATTACGACTTGAGCCGTAAAGGTTCCGTACAGATATACAATATTATTGTGTATTTATTAACAAAAAAATATACATAAGAATTAGACATTTTTTTGCAGTTTTGTTCCCTTACTAGATTGAGTAATGTTCTAATTCGAATAGAGATAATATTTTAATCTTTCTGGGTTATCAAGAAAGTGGAAAGTATTCTAGGTTTATTGTGGTTTTATTAAGTAAGTTACATAAAATATCCGTAAGGTCAGCTTGAATTGCAACAGGACTTTTTTTTATTTTTCAAAGTTTTACTGGTATAACTTTGGAGGCCTAGACTATATTAATTTGGACTTGATATTTAATTTAACGGTCAGGACAACCACACAAAAGAAAAGGTTCCTCATTTCGAATAACAAGTTACGGAATCCTAAAATTTTGAACTCATTGAGATAATGGTTACGGTAAATGTCGCGACGTTCCGTTCGTTGTTGTCCTTTAGGGTGTGACACACCCGTAACTAAAATTACCTTAATATTTTTAGTTATTATTGGGGTAATAAATAAAATATAGTGGAAACATGCGGGAGAATTAAAGATAGAAGTAGGTAGTGCAAGGCAGTGTTGCTATAAATCGACATTAAAATAATCTCCTTTACAAACAAAGTATAAAATAGAATATTGTCAATGACATCTTTCGCCTGGGACAACACCGACCACGGCGAATTAGGTATTACTCGATGGATCATACACAGTACGTAACCCTATTTTTATCATAAAAGCCAGTTTGCTATGAATCTACTGGATCGAATGATTTTGGACGTTTTTTGCAGATTAGAAAATTGAAAAAAAAAGTTTTGCGAACTATACCGTTTTACATATCATGAAAAGGCTTGTTGTGCGAGTCTCAAAAAAAATTTTTTTTTTGTTTTAAAGTTAAAGAAACTGAAACTACTGAGCCTAAAATTTTTAAAATATACAGAAAATTATTCTTTACTAATTGAGTGAAGGCACTCTATGGTCTTGAAATAACCTAGTATATCTCTCAATATTGTGCGTACAAACTAACATTTTTTTAGTTATCACGAACAAATTAGAGTCAGGTGTATATTTAATACATGCTAGGTAGGTAACATATGTATCTTACCGAACCCTCTCCACGCGAGTGCAACTCGCACTTGTCTGGCTTATTATATTATGCTTGTCTTATATATTTTTAAAAGTTATATACATGTTTATGTTATCATATGTTATCAAAGAATATGTTCTTATTTCATACGTTTTATTGAATTGTGTCAAAAAATAGAAAGGAATTTGACAATTTGTATATTCAATCAGCGTTACGGACGTGAAAAAGCGTGCAAATATAAAAGTGGACCCCACACCGACCCCAGGCGCACGCCGAGCCGCGCCGCGCGCCGCCGCCACGCTGCGCTGAACCACTGCGCTCGCTGTTACTAAGTAAACAATGTGCGGAGTGGACACAAAATAAAAAAGTTATTTATTGTTCCGGCAGAGGTTGAAGGTAAAGTTTTTATACGACGGTTGTTGACTGTTGAGAGAACTTGTAGCAGAGCAACTTCAGTAGCAAATTAAAAGGAAACTTAAGTACGTTTGTCGACAACGCGTTTCAGTAAACGTTGTTATAATATTTTTAATTATGTTCGTGTTTAACGTAAAGATTTGCTTCGTTTGTCCGTCCTTGTGCATCAAATCTTTAAAGACAATAATTTCGATCACTTACTCCTCGTTTTTGGATCGTGGTGGAAATGTTGCCACATGCAATTAATGAATTCAGTAACGATAAGGTTAAAAAATCATAGAATTCCGTAGGTTATCTATACAAAAGATTTTAAGTTCCACAGATTTTTCTAGTTTTCTCTGATGGAACTATAAGCCTGAAAAAGTGGTTTAAAGCTGGAAATCGAATAAAAGCGAAACTGAAAGAAAATCAACATGTGTTATCTGTTGTTATTTTTTTTAATAACTTAACTTACGCTCAGTTACTTTCACTGTCTGTCTTTTAATAGATTAGAATAAGTTTACATTTTTATGTATAAATTATTCTGGACCGAATCGTGTACTCGAAATGAGTATTGTGTAACGCCATGGTTTTCCCGAAGGGATTAACCAGTCGCTGGATACACATCCTCATTATAATGTTGGGACCTCCTCGTTGCACCAACGACTTTAGCCCTGTGTGACAGACAGGGGGATGAGCCTATTACCGCAACACCGCTTCTGCAACATGCAGTGTGTCTGGACTAAGGTGGACTACTTATATTATTATTTGTCCCATATGTCGGAAATTGCCTAAGTTAAATTGAATGCTCGCGGTTCGACCCGCCTTACATTTCGGTTATCGGTGTAGGATTTCAACGACAACTCCGCCATTTTAGAAAAAAAATCAACTCACACGTGAAATTTTCAAGTAGGCTTTGTCCTTGGCCGGAACTCAAAGCTATCTCCATGCCAATTTCATCCTAACCGGTACAGCGGTTTAAGCGTGAAGAGGTAACAGACAAACAAAGTTACTTTCGCATTTATAATATAAGTATGGATATGAATTGTAAATGCGAAAGTAACTTTGTCTGTCTTTTACCTTCTTATTCTATATTCTTTATAAGTCAGTATCGAAGTAATTAAAATAATCTTGAGCTTTTGTTTTAATGTCTTTTAGTTTTATAGCTTCGAAAAAATAAATGATCATAAAAATTAAACACAACCATGTCTAGTAAAATAAGGTACGTAATTAATAACAGGGAGCTTATTGGGAACAGTCTCGACAACGCCGGACTCGATAATTCAGGATTAAAATGTATGCAAGCACTTTATCGGGTTTCGAGACTGTTCCAAATAAACTCCCTGGTAGTTAAATACGAGATGGGTGTACGCTTATTTCGGTCTACTATATGGAAATAAGTATTTAAAAAACATAAAATGAAAATTACTTACTTACTTACTTATCTAGGTTATTATCATTCCGACGGCTTTTTGATTTACGGTAAATAATCAGTTTGTATAAATATTATTCCAAGTGCATTTTCAAGATGGAAAACCCATGTTTTTTTTAGTTGGCTGAAAGGTATTGTTTATTATGTAATAAGACCGCCTCTTGTGCAGTTTTGTTTTAATCCATCTGATCACAAGTTTGTTGTATTTTAGTGTTCAACTTATTGTGTAAGGAAGTGCAAGGTTCCGTACGGAAAAACAAAGAAATACGGGCATTTGCGTTAAATTTTCTAAGGTCTTTAACATAAGACGTTTATTAGTTTTGTCATTGAACTTAAAATGTTAACGATATACGAATTGTATCGATCACTTGATTGCGCATTGTGTCGAACCTCTGCAGCTCTGGTCCGAGGCGCCCACTACCCTTTGTTATTATATTACTTAGTAACGGTAAAGCTTTATCGGAATCTGTTTTGTAGCGTGTCGTTTTGATACCGAAAGTTATTGACGACCGGCAACTTACAACATAAATAAACTATGTTTCGATATAAAATGTAAATATAATATAACCATTTGCTGTTATTTATTGGTTACTAGCTTTTGCCCGCTGTTAAACCCGCTCTAAAGTCGGTTTTCGGCATTTCAACGGCAACTCCTCAATTATTGATAAAACCGACTCACCTTGACGCTTTCAAGTGGTCTATGTCCTTCCCCGCCACCAAACTATCTCCATGCTAAATTTTCCCGCAATTACACCTGGCCTAAATTCGGTTATCGGTGTAGAATTTCATCGTCAACTCCTCAATTATAGAAAAAAAAAAGACTCACACTTGACGGTTTCAAGTAGCTTATGTCCTTTCAAACTATCTCCATGCCAAATTTTATCTTAATAGGTTTAGCGGTTTAAGCGTGAAGAGGTAACAGACAGACAGACACGTAGAGAGACAGTCAGAGTTACTTTCGCATTTATAATATAAGTATGGATAGTACGAATTTGATTCGATAAAAAAGAACTAAGTGTGCAATTATTTACCTTTATCTACCTATATTTTAATATAAATAATTAGCAAAACCGTTAAATTATCAAGTCTTTGTCGATGGTTTTCATTAAAATTGTGTTCAATTATAGAATGAAAACCGAAAATTTAAAATGATAAAGTCTACTAAAGTTACTGTTTGTCGTCAGGTTCAGCTGGTACATGCAGCTATTAGTGCCCATAGTGAAGCTATTAACAGCTCACTACGAGTGAACATAATAATTTGTCAAAGAACACTTAACATCGTAATTACGTCCATCTTGCGGGAGTATATTAGACAAATGTGGTGAGAGGGGTGACGGTAGAAAAACCATTAATGGTCCCTTGGAGACTTCATGTAGGTATCTGCTATTCAACAGATGCTGGTCTTGTGTGTAATTACAATTACACAGACGGGGACCTACTCGCTGCTGGGTATTGATAAGTTCAATCTAAACAAATTGCCTTAGTTTTTGTTTACCTTAGGACACAAATTTGATCAAATGATGAAACAATTCGAACAAGTCCTGGTATAAGTTTCAGATATGGTACCTATATACAACAATTGCAATTACAATAATTTGTCCGTGGACGTGGACGTTTAAAAATAAGATGACTTTTGACTGTTTGTGGTTTATCCTACAAAATTATCGGAATTCTCTCTATCAGAGGATTTTCCAAAAACAATAGAGGACGTCAATCTTGATTTTGGACCTATTTTTTTTTCTAGACAGTAGTCTACTGTTGTTGGCCGCAGATGACCTTGACAACTTCACGCGGACTAACTTTTGCTGCCGTACTGCTTGCACTCTGTTGCGAAAAGTTGGGGCGTTTTGCACAAGGGTATCCTGGATACGAACCTCGGCTTGGGCAACCGCTCTTAAAAACTACATCTGGCACCTGATGTTTAAGCCGCGAGCGTCATGGTGATATCGTTTCAGATAATTGCGATTGATTGCGGATTTCCAACCTAACCTCCAAATACAAATTTTAATGCATTTAGCTTAAAAAATGACGGATTTCCATACAAACGTCCAACCCACATTTTACCCCCTTAAATGATGAATTTCACAAAATCCTTTCTTTGTGCTCGCCTTATTTATAACAAAAACCTCTGCGCAAAATATTAAGTCTCTAGACCCTATAGTTTGGGCTGTGCATTGGTATGTCAGTGAGTCAGTTAGTTTATTTTTTAATATATAAGTAAAGTCTACCTTAAACTAAAAAAAATATGATTGTAAAAAGATAATAATTAGTCTTGATATTATTCAAGTTGTTTCATAGGAACCTAGGAGAATAATTTAATAAGCTACGTCATGTTTACAAGATTAACAATCGGGATTTGTAAAATTGATAAACCTTTATCCGGATTAGTTTTAATTCAAACAAACCTTTTTTAGAGCACTTTAAAATCGTCACACCAGTTATCACTTCAGAATATCATAATACATACATATTATGGTTTGACTATTGCTCTATCGTCACATCGTACGTAGTCCACATCACGCCATTTGTCTATCAAAGCATGAAATGTCTAAAAGCTCACTAAGCGGACAAGTCACTGATCTGTATGATGAATACAAATGGTTCTGAACGAGTTTTGTTCTACAAAAGAATTGGGCTACTTAGGGTATTAATAGCAATTAGAAGGCAAATCGTACTGACTCGGTCCTTCTCGGAAATAAGTAACGCCACCAAAAGTATGTCCATTTGTGAGGGAGCATAATGAGTCTCATGAATAGAAAGTACCAGGCTGGTGCAACTATGGAGCTGGTGTTTGGGGCCAAAACTAATCATAGCCACATTTCACTGTCTATTTGTATATGAATGTAAATTTATTTTTCAGTAATATAAACTATGCTTTCTCGTAACTGTTTTTAAAAGGTCATGTGACACACAGTGCAATTCTCGATAATGATTCGCTAACGCTCGGTATTAAAACCGTCAACTCATTTTCAAAAACCTATTTTCCATCCTTGTATCACAATGTAGGTACTATTGTGTCTTACATTATTATTACCTCGTTTCTAAATCGTAAAAATCGGCCAAGTGCGAATCGGACTCGCGCACGAGGGGTTCCTTACCGTATCTATAAAAACGGCAAAACAATCACGGTTGTTGTTTGGGAGCCCCTTTTAAATATTTGTTTTATTTTTATTTAATTATTGATTTTTAAAGTAAATATATAACTAAATACTCTGTGAATATTTCAAGCCACTACCTGTTGCCGTTATCAATATCTAGCAAAAAAATCACGTTTGTTTTATGGGAGCCCCCTTAAATATTTATTTTATTCTGTTGTTATGCTGTGTAGCGGCAACAGAAATACATCTTCTGTGAAAAATGCAACTGTATAAATATCGCGGTTCATGAGATACAGCCTGGTCACAGTCGGACAGCAAAGTCTTGGTAATATGGTCCCATTTTTTACCCTTTGGGTACGGAACCCTAAAAAACCACCAGTAGAAAATAATAGAAAAAAATTGGAATAAGTGATACATAAGGTACTTATGTCTGTTTTAAATATCTCTAAATTAGTAAGTTTGTACATATTAAGTAAACAGCTAGTTAGGGTGCGGCGGTTGCACAACTATCTCGGTTGCAGTTGCGTTCGTGCGATCATCAACATTTCACCACCACCACCGCGCACCACCGGCCCGGCTGCGGAACGCACTTCACAATGATTTATAGGGACTTTGATCTTGAATGCTATTCCTTGTTTTATGTCACTCGGACTTGTCGTTTTACCATCAATTTATTTTAAATAGGAGTGTGTGCTATTGTTCTTATGATTTTATACGGAAACTAGCTTTTGGAATTTGGATTTCGTCGTGGTATTCCTACTTCAACATTGATTATATAAGAAAGTTTGCTGTAAGCTGTAGCTATAGTTCGTTCACGCGGAATTCGTTTATAGGAATTTCTGCGGGAACTTTTGAATTTATGTGATATAAAGAAGTAGGGTACGGTCTATGCCTATACTTCTTTTCCGTCGGCCTTCACGGGATAAGTGTTGTAGTACTTCTTTTTATTTATAGGAAATATATTATGTTATAAAAAACTGCGTTGCTATTTTTTCATTTGATTTTTATTTATTTGCGGAAGTTAAGTTAATATTTTCACATATGGGGGTTTTCGTAGGGTACGTCAATATATTTTAAATAAACCTGATAGGAATTATTATTAGGTAACCATAAAATTAAAACTGACGTGTTTTAATATATATAATCCTATGTGAGTATTTACATTAAAAAATATTAACTTTCACACAAAATTACATTTGAACAATTTGTAATGTACCGGAAATTGTTTTGTTCTGACATTAAAGATTTTCTTGTAGAAATTAACTAGTTGACTATTTGCAAAAAAATATTACGTACCTTTCAGATTCAACTGACAAATATCTTATGTCTTGTCACAGTTTTACACAAATATCATAGTCTTGTCACGGTTTTACACAAATATCTTATGTCTTGTCACAGTTTTACACACATTCCAATATCATTTTCACTTATCCACACAAAATTTAAAATCACAAATATTTTCTAACAACAAATCGCACTAGTCACAAAAAAAGTTAACGGCGCATCGAATCCAATTTCAAAATTTTAGTTAGTAAGTTAGTCATAATTTTTTAAAATAAAAAGAATAAAATCGATCTTCGATTCGATGTAAACACTGATCGATTGATTGTATCGATTGCGGATCAACACGTGTCGACAAGAAGCGCGTGCGGCGAGCACTGGCTGGCTAGAAGTTCCTCCCAGCGATCTTGCTATTGAACTTGGCACGCGTTCTGTACGTACTGAAAAGCTTTTGCACTTTGAAGTTTTAGTTTAAACTTTTTGTTTTTTTTTGGTCAATTTCGTTTTGTTTGATTTTATATGACTAAATATAAATGAGTTGAGAGTTAACATACATAATTCATGATTCTACAACGTGATAAGAAAATTATTATAACAGTAAAAATACTGATCAATAAATTTTGGTAAAAATATTATCTTGACATGATAAAAATAAAGGTCTAATAAATAAAATAAAATCTAATCGAATATTATGTGATTTTGTTTTTCTCTAAAATTAATTCAAATTTTCCTTTTTATTTAGTCTACCAAATACCATAAGAATAATAATTGTTTATTCATATGCCTATATAACCATCAATACCTACATTGTAACAGTTAATTTTTGTCTTTCTCAGGAGTGGTAGCCCAAAATATGATAGAACTGTTATTTTATGTTTAGTAACATTCATTAATATTTAAAACAGCGGTATGTTATTCAAGTTTAAAACTAGTTAATTTTAAGAAGGAAAACATTGGTTTTGCTCTTTACAAAAAAAATGTGTCCGCTCGCTGAGTAATTTGGTTGGTTGTGGCCATTGTCTAAGACCCTTTACCTGCTTCTGGGATATTGAGAGTAGTTGTAGGTAAGTACCGATCTCTGTTTGAAGTAATCTTTACTTGGGAATATTTTTTCTACTTATCTTGTTATGTATAAAACACAGCTCATAAAGTACACATTTTAAAGTTAAGGTATCTTTAACCTTTTTTTTAAACAGGTGCGTTCTATTGTGTTAATGAGTATGTATTTCAGATTCAAGCTTTTTTAAATTAAATGTTTTAGCACACTCGTGTTTGTTTAAATCTAAGAAAAGAATTATGACGTTTTTGGGAAAATCAGTCTTAGGGGGTAAAATAGGGAATGAAACTTTATTTGGGAGGGATCTTTATCTGATTTCACGTTTCTGTTTTATATAAGTAAATAAATCTATAAGAACAGTAAACCTGAAGACTATCCTGACTGCTGCTGCGGCGCCCCCTGGTGGTCTACAGCCGTAAAATATGTCTAAGAATCTGCTTTCAAATGACACCTTTAAAATGCCAAAAAAACCGCTAGAAAATCTGATTACTAGTTGAAAATGTTTACAGAAACGCACACTAATACCTCTTTCCGTAAACGCATGCAAGTACAGTTTACGTGGCCGTCGCGGGTAACTCTAAGATAGTCCACTATAGTAGTTACCTTATTAATAATAATCAAGGTAACTACTATTGTGTGAGTAATCTTTAAAATGAGTCCCGTCTGCTTGCCTTATAGATATTATAATTGCGAAAGTTTTTCTGTCTGTCTGTCTGTTTTTTACTTCATAAGTCACTCATACATGGACCGATTTAGATTTGAGTCCCGTAGAAGGACATAGGATAGTTTTTATTCCGAAAAAATCAGAATTTCCTGCGGGAATAACTATAACTGAGCTTAAACGAAAAACTTCATTAGTATAATAAAATTAAGAAGTATTTAGTAGAATTAAGGAGTTGTCGTTAGAATCTCACGCCGATATCCAAATTTAAAATGGTACGGAACCCTACGTGCGCGCGTCTGACTCGCACTTTGGGCGTTTTTTTACAAACATAGGCACTTCAAAGACTGGATATTACATTATATGTCTGCCAGATGTTTATGCTCCCAAATAGGGAGCAACCTCATAGTAAATAGGTACATATGTTAAGAAGGTACAAAGATTAAGTTCTGCTATTAATTTTATTTACGTATCATAAATGACTATTTAATATTAATTCCCTATAATAGCCACCACTATCCACTATCCACCATCCGTGCCACACAGCACGGCTGTGTTGCCGATTTTTCATTTTTGATATGTAGATAATAATCTATGATATTTTATTGGTAGTAAAATAGTACACAGACAAATGGTATTATTTACACAGCAAGTTATTACTGGTGGCGTTGTGTGCGGTCATATTTTATGCCCTCCTACACTTGACACAGATACTGAGGTAATGTTGGATATTGGCATTTGATGATCAAACCATACTCGTATAATAGAATTAAGAATAGAAGATATTCTAGAAGTCTCTATTCGACAAAAGAAAAAATAAAGCTAGGCTTGTATTAAAAGAATAAGAAGTACCTATACAAAAGTTTCTGAAGTATATAAACAAAGATATTGGTATTTAAAACTTATAAATTTAATCGGATAATAGGTAAGTAATTGAGAGTTTATAATTGAACTTGTCACTTGTCATCACTGTTAACAGAAATTGTTGTTTAAGGGCTGCAGTTCACTTACAGCCACGGCACGGTTGTATTGTGCTTTTCTCAAACATATGCGTGTAAAAAACTAATTATATTGACAACTGTATTGACAATAATGAAAATAGTTTGGTTAATTTTAGGTGCGTTTTGTTCAGTGCTTCAATGCGTTAAATGTCATAATCCTGCCAAGTTAAAAAGACATAAAGTCTGTATAACACAGTACAAATCTTGGTTCATTCTCTTTGGTAGGATAACCGCATTATGTTCATTATGTCGGTCAACAAAACGCCACTTTTGCCGCCAATTCGCCTCGTTCAAATGCCGATTTATTTTTTAAATTAATTTAATGTCACTTGTCATTTGTTGTGCCAGTCCGAAATTTAAATAAAACTTGATGATTTATCTCTTTAGTTATCAATATTCGGGTTTAAAAAAGTTCGTACCATTTTCAAATTTCATATTAAATAAAACATTGCAGGTCACTCTCTGATATTGTATCGCAAGTAAGATTTATTCCAAAGTAGCTTGTGCAAGATATGGTCGAATATCGTAGTATGTTTAAGAAAATGAATTATTCCATGTCCATGTACTTTGTTTTCATAAAAAATAGTTTTCATATTTGTAAAGCACACGTCTTAAGATGTCTTAAAATAGAGGATTTTTTTTTGGACTTATGCAGGGTCCCAGTTATTTATAGCAATGGCTATCAAAGCAAAACGTACGGACATAGTGATTGTGTACATCTATCATACATAAACAAATAACAGGAAACAGGGAATACGTTTGTATGGAGAAAAATACCGAGATATTTCCTCTTAACTAGTATTACATCTGTGACGTTACGTTTTTTATATAGCGTCTACTCTAGTGTAGAAATCATAGCCAAAGTGTGAAATCCGTCAAGATGACTGGTCAATGCCTGGTTCATACAAACTAAATTTTTATATGAAAGCTTTGAGTTAGGTTAGGTTTATTTATCTAACTGAATGAGTGTACCGTATCGTAAAAAACATTTTTTTTATAAGAAGTTAAAGTTTGAATGAACCTGGCTTTGTCTAGGCAATCTTCAGGTTTGATGTATTTCGCTCTTTGACTATAGAGCAGACATAATAGCTCAATACAGAAAACAATGAAAAATTTTGAATGATATTTTTATACAAATGAGAAAAATTAAATAATCATATACCTGCATACGTAGCAAAAATAATATAGCTTCGACAAGTCATCTATATTAAATATCGGTTAACCTGTAAACATTCTAAAAATGTACCTATTGTTTCGCGTACCTAAATAATAAATATTTATGCTCTCAACCGATTTGTAGTCCAACACCGTTGCATAAATTATATAATACTTTAAACTGGTAACATAAAAAAAACTGTAATTAAACTTTTCTAACAAACATAAAACTCATAACATCTTAGAAGTGGTTAAAGTTAGCAAACTTGTAGCAGCCCTGAGAGGCGTTTTGGCTATAAACCCTTAAATGTATCAAAAACTAGGAAAACAATATCATTGGTTTACCGATTTATGACCCTCTGTATAGATATCTTGTTCCTTAGCGAATTTATATGAAACTATTAACATAAAGGCCGACTTCAGACGACATGTCAACGTAACGGTCAACTAAAATGACGCAAGGCATACGACTTAAGCGTTTATTTCGTTTTCAAAACGTTCGTCTATGATGCAGAGGAGAAGAGAATGGTACGGATTTTGTTTTTTGGTCTGTCAAGGAAGAAGATATTGTTATAATTTAGATAAATAAGCTACACGTTTATTTATCTAAATTTTTAACAAAGTCAAGCGATAAGTTCGCCATACACACATTTACTATAATATTTTTTCCGAGTTAGTAATCTGAACTCATTTATTTAATTGCTACAGCAGATTTTGATTGTTGTTTTAAGCAGTAAACATCGCAGGCTCTATATTAACTATCTCGCTAACTTCCGTTTTCTCAGTGAACTCTGTCTCTCTGTCCGTCTGTTGCCTCTTCACGGTTAAACGGCTGTACCGATAAAAATGAAATTTAACATGAAGATAGTCCCAGAAAAGGGCATAGGGTACTTAAAAACGTCCAATGTGAGTCTTTTTTTTTTCTATAATTGCCAGTTGCCAAGTTGGCATTCAAAAAGTCTTGTGTTTTTGTTAAATTTGACAAACTGTGACAGCGTTTCAACCGCGATAGTAGATTAGTCAAAGATCCCAGAGCGATCAGACATTACTTATTTTTACATAAATGAAACCTTAGGTTCTCAGTAGCGTCTCATGTTCTTTGAATGCCTAAGTGCTTGTGGAGCTCGTCTTGTGGCACCTGGGCAGGTACCAGGTAAGAAAGGTAACTAAAAATAGGAGTTACTTTACTTAAATTTATAAAGCTGATTTTTATATATGTTTTGTAGAATATTATTCTAAAATAGTGAATAATTTTTGTGTTTAGGGGATGTTTGGTCACTACAATTTGTCTGACTAATAAAATGTAACTTTGTAATAGTTACCTTAATAACATATCTAAAAATCAGACATGTAAAAATAAGTAAAGTTTCTTTATTTTTTGTAGAGCTTTAAAGCGTCTGACAAAAGTTTTGGTCCATGGAAAGTGTCTGACACTTATGACACTATGTATTTTAAAATAATATACTACAAAAAATATATAAAAATCAGCTATATAAATAACTCTTATTTTTAGTTACCTTTCTTACCTGGTACCTGCCTAGGTGTCACAAAGCGAGCTCCACAAGCACGCAGATATTCAAAGAACATGAGACGCTACTGACAACCTAAGGTTTCATCTATGTGAAGATAATACATTATGTCTGATCGCTCTGGGATCTTTGCTAATCTACTATCGCGGTTGAAACGCTGTCACAGTTTGTCAAATTTTACAAAAACACAAGACTTTTTAAATGGTAATGCTGATTGATACATACATAAATTATCTATACACATCATATATAAAGACTTGACTTAATTGACTGAATTATCGACGCACAGCATTTTTTAGGGATGCATCCGATACCGATACCGACATACCGGTGATTTTTTATGTTTCCGATATATCGGAATTGACGATATTAATTTGTTGAGATGTAGAAACATTTTAAAATGTTACGCATTCCACTTGTTACCGTGCGGGCAATTGACTGGACTTGAGTGGTCTAACTAAACTCACCCATATATATTTTTGCTCGGGAAATACACCATATTTTTTGTACGGCAGTTTGCCTGGCGCTTCTATTGATCTAGCTTATTTTAGTAGTTGCTTTCTTCAACATAATCAATATAGTTAATCATATCAGTCCTAAAAAAGCAACTAATGTAAATTGTTTCATTCATACCTATACACCTAAGTGTATATCGGTATCAACTTTGGCGACACTTTTTTAAAAATCGGTATCGGTATCGTATCGGCATAACCCGTATCGGGAAATCGCTAATTTTAAACCACTAAGGTTGCAAACAAGCTTACGATCTGCCTGATTGTACGATTGTGGCAGTAGTACTCTATATAGAGTCGCTTTAAAAACAGTTTTCAAAGTTTATTTCGAGGTTTCAATTGGAGACTCTTCTTTAACGTAATTAATTAATCAAAAACAAAGTACCTACGTAAGTATATAAAATTAATATACTACTCTAAGTTCAGTTATCTTTATTATCAACCAATCTAATTTAAGTAAAAATTCTTGCATAACTGGATTCCAACGTAACAAACGGTGTCCTGGGTGGGCTGCGAAAAATATTTACTCCGACAAGATCCGTGTTTATGTTTGTACGTCGTCGTGAAGATTAACATATCCGCCTGACGATGTTCGTCTATATGTATACCTGATCAATCCTTGAAAAAACATAGCTAAAATTAATTAAGTGATCAACAAAATGCACTAAAGATATATACTATTTTTATCTCAACATTATGCTGTTTATTGAAATTGTATCTAACAGTGGCGAATTAAGAACATTTAAGGCAGCGACAAATATTACCATGTTGTGATTATTTAATAAGCTGATGATAGATGTTTATTTTATTAACATTTGTAAACATTTATTGAATAAAAGATTATTAAATTATTACGTAGTCCACGAAGCAGCACAACGACTGCCTAGTCTAACTCTAATAGTAAATTTTTGAGTCCATTACCATTCCTAATACAGAAGGTGTTGTGAGTTCGATGTTACAAAACAAAACAATGCCGAGTTTGAACATCGTCCTGCAGGTGACCGAAAGAATACATAGCAAGACATCTTAATTTGAGGAGTTAAAAGTGACGATTTATTGGAGTACGGGAGACAGACTGGTCTGTATACACCTACTGTATACACACACAAACTGGCTTTTGAATCGAAAATTTATTTTCGGTGCTCTCATAAAATATAAAACCTATATTTAAAAATAAAATATAAAAGTATAATATATCTTTACACACGTACATACATACACACACACGCACTCACACATGTTGTGATGAAGTACCATCTGAGGACCATAGTCGTATCCGAGGACTGCCGAAAAAAGTAACTTAGAGTGGTCATATTGCTATCTAACCAAGGGTGGAAGAAACAGTAATAAAATTAATAGCGATCAGCCCATTCTTATAGCGCTGTCTCAATTTTCTTACTTACTTTTCATGACCCATTCGAGGACCTCAAATACACACGCTAAATGCCTGGGGAAATCTTTTCGAGGACTTTTGTGTATTCTATCAGAGGACGTAACTTTACACATATTTTCTTGAGACCTATACTTTGAGAACATTTTGCAATTTTTTTTTTTTTACACCACTAATTTGGCAAACAAGCTTACGGTCCGCCTGACGGTAAGTGGTCACCGTAGCATATGGACGCTTGCAACACCAGGGGTATCCCTCGCGCGTTGCTAACCTTTCAGAAATCTAATAACTACGTTCTTGAAGGACTCCATACTGTAGTCCTTGGACAAAACCTTGGCAGGCAGCTCATTCCACAACTTAAGCGTTCGCGGGAGGAAGTTTCTCTGAAACCGTACTGTGCGCGACCATTTCGGTTCTAAAGTGTGAGAATGAATTCCATGCCGATGGCGACTGGTGCGTTGGTAGAAAGTAGCCGTGGGCATCATTTCGAAAATTTCCTTAGAACACAACCCATTGTACAAGCGGTAGAACACACAGGGAGGCAAAGTCTCTCCTCAAAGTTAAAGGCTCGATACCGCAAGTAAGTTTGGATCCGTCAATAATTTTCACAGCCCGTCGTCGAACCGAGTCAAAAGGAAAGGAGTCGAGGAAGCTGGTATCCGGGTGCACCCGCCCAGTGATGGCAGCAGTTCTCCATAGGGGGCCGAACTTGCGACTTGTAAAGTAACTACCTTTGCCCCGACGTGAAGTACTGCTTCGCTCTGTTGAGTACACCAAGTTTTTTGGACGCCAGCTTCACCTTGTTCTGCAGATGATCTCGGAACTGAACATCGCTGGAGATGTCAACACTAAGGATCCCAATGCTCTTGGAGATGGAGAGGGGAGTGTTCTGGAATTGTGGGACCACAATGAATGGGATTTTCTTAGCGGTGATCGTGCAGACTTGAGTCTTTGTAGGATTGAATCGAACCAAGTTTATACCGATTACCTCAGTCAGTGACCTTAGACATTGTGGTCCCGATTTGAGACACAAGTTCTTCGCTGTTTTCCTCCACAACGGAACGAGGGATGTTTGCACGACCCGTGTAATAAGCGTCTCCAGTACTGTCATCTGCATATTAAGTAAGTTTGTTGATGTCCAACATGTCATTGATATGTAGTAGAAACAGCGTAGGAGACAGCACAGAGCCTTGCGGGACACCAGCATTAATTTCCATACTATCAGAGCAACTACCGTCTACTACAGTTCGTATGCATCTGCTGGACAAAAAGCTAGACACCCATTTGCACAAACCCTCGGGCTATCCGTAAGATGGAAACTTCGATGGAAGACCCCGGTGCCAGACCCGATCGAATGCCTTCGCTATGTCCAGGCTACATGCGAGGACGTTTTCCCGAGCTTGTTGCAAAACTTAAAATTCTATACAAATAAACAGCAGTTACCTTAACGCACCAGTCTTGTATACTTATATATAGGTACATAATTATTATCCAAGTTAAGCTAAGTATGTATGTATAAACATATTAAACCAAAAACATATACCAGTATTTAGAGTTTTATCCAGGCTGAATCAGCTGGCGTTAACAGCGTTGTTTTTCTATCTTGTGGTATGCATGCATGCATTGGCCATAACAGGCTATTATTTATTGATAGACACAAACTTCTACAGTGCAAAGCATTAGGTTTTAATAACGTATACCTAAGATTTGTAACATAGAAGGTGGTTAAATGGTCTAAGCATAGAATTAGCTTTGAGGGCCTTAACAATATTATAATATTAAGCTTATTACCACGACTGAACTGTACTGTTACAGTATTTTACTTTAATAATATTTGTATCATTATATATAAAAAAGAGAAAAGGAAAAATTTTAAACTTATATTTAAACAAATACAAAAACCAAAAGAAAGTCACACAAAAGTCCACGACTGGTGGACGAGTGCCCTCTTCTATTTATAGCCTCGGGTTGTTTGTGGCCAGTCTCTAGAATGTTGCCACATTAAGTAATATGAAAATAATATTGCTTCAGCATGCATTATATTAGGCATAGCACGCAGCTAAGCACTAATATGCGGCCTTGGCCTTATGTGATCACAACCCCTATGTCATATATGTTATGCTCCTCCCACACCTATCATTGGGACGAAATGGGCTGGGCTTTTACTTTATTATATTTTGATTTATTTTCGTTTCATTGTAACTTTCCTTCACGTATCAATAGAGCACAATAAAAGGATTTTTGAAATAAAAAATAATATTTTCCAATACTACTAATGTTTTTGTTAAGTGAGCTTTGTCAGTTTCAAATATAAAAGAGTCCGACATTGTACAAAAAACGTCGTTACGCACGTTCCTTTAATCTTTTAGCAAATTTGTCTACGTTTAAATACAGATTTGTGTTTTTTTTACAAGGTAGAGACCAAGTGTGCGGCGCCCGCGCAGATCCAAGACACGTCTGTCCGTCTGTCACAATATTTGCTCCTTTATTCTGTCGACCCAACGACATAAGTATTTTTAGCACTTCACTTGCATATTTAAATTGTTTAATATTTATTTTTACTTTCGATTCTAAGGAATTTATGAGAAGTGTGAAGTTGACAGCCTTTGATTGACTACGCAAAGAGAAATGCTATTATTTTTCCTGTTTGTCTTATGTGTACATTGTTTTGTTTTATTGTTCAAGCTTGAGACAAAAGATATTCAATACTGAAATATAATAAAAAGTCATAAAAATCAACTAATTAAAGACACAGGTGTAAAGTATGCCAATATTATTGTAATATTAAAAGAAGTTTAACTAACTTTGTATGGACTAATTTGCTTTTATTTGTTTGTACAGCCACTGTAATTGTTGTTATTTATTTATAGAGCTTCGCTAATAATTTAAGTCTTTCTCTAATAATATCATTCATGTAAACAAAACAACTAGGTTTTTTTTTTCAAAAATAATACTTATATAGCCTTGAAAACTAAACATCGAAGATATTATGCTAAGTGGTAAGATAACACATAAGATAGCAGAGGAAGTACTAGCGTACATTATCTTCACAACAGTTATGTGGTGAGATGTAAGTGGAAGTTGGATGTATAAGAAGTATATGACGTATGGATGTATGATTCTCAGATAGTTTCAAAGACAACTAGCCAGTCTGTAAACAATATTTTTCTACTATCTGCAATAAAAAATCGAACATTTTTTGAGACCCCAGTGCGTAATAACTACCAGGTTAGTTCATAAACCGTATAAAATTGCATTTCGTACTCCATGTTGCCAGTTAGATTTTTAGCCGTAGAAGAAAAATATGATGTCGCCACTGGGCGGCCGATAGACCGGCGAAAATGATGCTGGCTGCTTCGAACCGCGCCGCGTCGCATAGTCATTCATACTAATAATTTTATTAGATTTAATTATTTTTTATTTAATGAAATATCTACTTTATCTATTTTAATACTATATTGGCCTTTCAGGTAGTAGAAAAAATAACGTTCGTACCGAGTACGAAATTGATTTTCTTACCCTCGGAATAAAGCCGGGGAAGAAAAAGCGTCATTTTGTACTCGGTACAAAATATACTGTTAAGAGTTATTTGTTATACAAGGCTGGTTAGTTGCTTTTTGGCGTGAGTGCCTATATTAAATACCGATCAAGCCAAGGATGCAAAGATTGAACCCACCAGCATAGCGAGTGGTTCAAAAATTGAATCCTGAGCAAAGCGAGGGATTCTAAGAAACGAAACCCAAAAAAATTCTAGTCGTGCGAATCTCATAATTTTTCATCTCACAACAGCGAGAAAATATATACAAGATACAAAAAAAACAATAATTAGTGCTTAATTACTTATGAATGAAACAAGGATACTTATTTTAATTAGTATCGATAACATAGAATGAATGAAAATGTCTCTGAAATAGAATGAGCGCCTTTTGTATGTCTGCATGTAGTCAACAAATCGCACGCTCAGGGGTACTTACCTATTTTTGCGGACGAACTTTGATATTTTAAGTCACTGGTGGAGTTACTCATGTTTTTTAATTATTATAGCTTTAAGTTTATTTACTAAAAGTAATATGTATGTAGTAAAAACAACTAAAATGATGTACCTTCTACTAAATTCCAAATAAATGTTTTTTTTTTTCTTTTTATTATACTTAAAACTTATTTGTTCTTGTTGTATTTAATTGTTGAACAAACTACAATAAATTATTATCTATTAAATAACATTATTTGCAAAAAAATAGTTTCAAAAATTAAACTAAATTGTTATTAACGGATCACTAATGTATCAAGTAGTAAGGACAAACCTCATTGCGGACGGTTTCATTCTGTTTGTTTCTGTAGAATTTGAAAAAAAACCTTTGCGCGCAAGCGGAGAAACGAGGCTTTTCCATGCAGATTTAATCAGATTTTAAACGACAAAGTGAGCCTTTCCAAGCATGTGGCATGATAAAGAATTTATTTGATAAGTAATAGCTACGTGTTTTGTAGATTTAATATATCTACCTTCATCTCGGGGCAAAGGCTGCTGCTTAACAAGTCGCAAGTTCGGCCCCATATGGAGTACTGCTGCCATCTCTGGGCGGGTGCACCTCGATACCAGCTTGGCCCTTTAATATTTGTTTTATTTTATTTTTATTTTTTTAAAGTGACTATTTAATTGAATATTTTAAGCGTCTACCTGTTGCCGTTATCAATATCGAGCAAAATTGACAAAAAAAATCATGTTTGTTGTATGGGAGCCCACTTAAATGTTTATATATTTATACTTAAACTAATTACACTTTGGGTACGGAACCCTAAAAATATACAGTATATGATAACTTTATGCTAGGGGCTCAAGAATGACGTGTTTAGAAACATGCCTGTAACTTTTTAACGTCAGGCGGACCGTATGCTTGACTTCCATTTTTATATGGCAGAAAAATATATTATTTTGTCTTTGTCGTCATAAGAAATGTGCAACAGAATACCACAAAGAAATAGAAATTATACTAGGTACTTAGTATACTTTAAATAATTCAAAATATCTGGGCTCAGATGCAGTTTAGGTTCATGCGGTCCATATTATAACTTTGTTTTGTTTTTAAGTGTTCTTTCGTGATACGCTAGCTCTGTGAGTGGCCGCAAAACTAAAAATTAAACTTACGAACAAAAAAATGTAATCAAGCCCATTTATATAGATATTTAGTTATTGATAAAACGTTTTTATAAAGATATTAAACACAAAATCTAAGTATTATATTTTGCAGCATATGTTCCTACAAAACTCATAGGTTCTTTTATAACAATATAATTTTCACCTTAATATTTCACCGGCTCCTCAACAACGAGGCGAAGCACTTAGCACACGTAAATATTTAAAGTATGTCTAAAATACACACCAGTAAGTAATTATTTTATGCCATTTACAATTTGTGCCTAAAAATAATGCTTTCTAAATCCCCAAACGCTTGACGTCGGTGTGAGGTCAGAGGTAATCAACAAATGGCACAAACAACAAAGAAAAACCACAATAAATCTCAAAAGATGATTAGAGAATAGGAAAATCTGTTTTTAATATTAATATTATCATAGCTGTTATGAGTTTAAGCAAACAAGTGTTGAAAAGGAACACTTAATATAGAATGCAACCAGACTATAGTTAAATAATTTAGTTCATTTTGGTAGTTGGTTAAGACTGTCTAAATCAAATCATGATGTACTGGCATTTTTCTGATTTTAAATCTCTTCAGAAAATATACTACATCCAACCTGGTTTAATCATGAATCTTTATAAAATATAGCCCTACATATAATGTATAACTTTTGACTTTGACTTTTTATCCACTGATCAAGAGAATTAAGATAGAAGATAATTGCCAGTCACGACACAAAGTGAAATTGAAAACCTCTGGGCCACCACCGGCCTTCTGATATCTATGAATGAATGTAATACAAACTTTATTTTAAATCAATTTGGTTTTCTCCCACTTTGAGAGGTAAAAATACTTTAAATTTTCACACATTCGAGATGACAATACAAGATTTGGAAAGAAGATAAAACTGAAAACAATATATTTATTATTATGAAGATATTCAAAAGAAAAGGTTCTAATAATTATAAATGAGACTGGATATTTTATATTAAATTGAAATATTATAAGACCAAAAAAAAGGTTTTGGTTCATAGCAAAACAAAATATTTTAATACAAAATGCGTGAAATGACCAGTACTTACGTCTTAATAATCATAGATAGAGCCTTGACGATTCGATATAGCAATGAAACTTACTGGTATCAAGTAGATTTCCCACTAAAACTGTGTGGCTGTTCAGGGAGCTTATTGGGAACAGTCTGCCATACTCGAGAATGGTCCCAAACTGGTTACCTTCTGTATGAATTTTGATAAAAAGCGATGAAATGATGCCAGAATTTTAAGACCGTGTAATACTTACGTACGGACATGTAAAAACTATTAAGGTTCCGTTTATGCTACGGAACATAAAATATGATTACACTATATAAATGAGTCCTAGTACCTACGCCATATTGCTTTAACACGACTCTTCTTGAGCCTATGGCCTCCAAACCAAATGTTTACAATCACTAACGAAGCATATTTAACAATATTCTCTACAGCGAAGAAGTCATTGAACCCTAATCTTTAAAGCACTAAGTTATGAAAACAATTATGACTGTTTTAGTTAGTGTTGTGGAAATTGTAAATACTAGCACACTTCCCGGCGGCCGCATTGCTGTGGAATTGTTGTTGCTAAACAATGTTTGTTTTTTACTTCTTCATCAAGATCTATAAACGTGTGAATAAGTTCTTTAACTAAGATTTTAAACATGTTTACTTGCAACTTACAAGTCCTTGTATGAATAGTTTTTCTAATATCGTACGTAGCCGAAATCTCATAAGTCTGTGTGGTCAGATTAAGAATGCTTTGACAATCCTTAGCTTTTAAGTAGGTTTGAAATAATTCTCTTTAGTGCTTAAAATTACCTTGTCCTTAAAAGTACCTGATAACACTAAAATTATATTTCTTAACGATTTACTGTTTGGTATTCACAACTTGGTATAGACTAACTATAATAGTAAGCCACATTAAACTATCGACAATGGTAGCAAAGCAAAAATGTTATATAACAAGCGATATTTTCTTTTCTCAAACATGCTTCGATATGCGACCATATGTCTGTACTTCCAGTACAGTATCAGAGAGCGACCCGCAATGTTTTATATTTGATCACTTGAGCGATTTAAATTTTGGACTGGCACAACAAAATAATGCGGCATTAAACTAGTTAAAAAAAGTAAAAATAGAAATGGACATTAACGCGTCAAATTGGCTACAACATTACCTCATCTTTTATTATTATCAATACAGTTCTCAGTATAATTAGTTTTTTACACGCATGTTTGAGAAAAACACTATACAAGCCTTGGCCCCAACTGAGCATAACTGGACTACCGGACCCGGTTATGCAGCGTTTGCGGACCGTGGCAGTAATATAATATTCACTCTTAACATCTTTAGCAAACATGGGGAAAATGAAGCAAATCACTCCCGGGTGGCCTTCGTTGTAACTTAATGGTGAACAAGTATTTTTAGTAACGGTTTACAAACATCGTAAATATCAGCAATATCACGTCCGGATCCCGTCTGACCTGCTGAGGATTTGCCATAATCCGCAGTTATTCGCGTCTGTCGCCACCCGGACGGGAGAACTTGGGTGGATTAAGGGAATTTGGCGAAGTGGCGCTTACATTTTGTGATATCAGCTGGATTTATGTCGCTTAGAACAAAGGAAATGTCTGCAGGTACTTTATCTTCATTTGTTTTATAATGACTACGGAGGATTATCTACATATAATGATTGCAATGTTAATGTCTGAATGTTTGTTGTGTTCTTTTGCTTCATGTAGCGAGTGAATTTGTTTAAATTTATAACAGTTCGAATTAATGATTGGGTTCGATGTATTTTAACTAAAACTGGTCTTCTTTCTTCGTTAGCTCAACAAAATACATTTTTGAATAACTAAGAAAAGTATTATCAGATTAGAGAACCTAATTGCCAAAATGATCAAGCATGTCATTATAGTATTTTTTTATATAATATAACATTGATTATACTAAAAAAAAAACAAAATAATAATTTTAAGCAGGGAATTTACCAAAGTAAATTAGATCACTCTAAACTATTGCTTGTGCGAAAAAAACTTCCTTCCAATTGGTTTCCCGAAGGTGACGTACGAGGTGGTGTGACCGCAGCAGCCGCGCGACGGATCGCGTGCTCTCGCTCCAATTGTAACAATTTGCGACGCCGACTACTAATAATCCAAATTATGGCTATTTCAAAAATTGGCTTTTACTTTCAAATATCAATGAACAACGCTTTGTTTTATTTTGGAGCGAGGTCGGTGGCTCTAAATGATAAAATAACGATCCAATGCTATTTTAATCAAGAATTTACAACTCGTAGATAGTTTGAAATTTACCATTAAATATTTTAGATGTTAAAAATTGGATTAGCTACATTCTTTTCCCTGCTCTGCTCTGCCACTCATAAAACATAAATACCAGGATAAATTCCAAGACAAGGTTTTATGTCATTTTATAAATGTCAAATATACTCTGTTACTAGTCATTTAACTTCTTGACATATTGATGCAGATGTTCATCTTATTTAAAGACATTTCCATAATAAAAGACTATTTGTGTCATAGTTAAGCTATGAAGTACGTTGAATCATGTCTTGTACCACTCTAAATAACATACAGTACCAGGTAAAAAATCCTCTTCCTAGCTTATTGATGTCCAATTTGACCAGAAACTTCGTCCACTGACAACAAATGGTCCTGTGCCGTTTGCGTTTAGTGTCTTCCCGCAACTCTGCCAAGCAGATTATAGATAAGTATTGGGACTATACTTATTCTTTCACGGGTCTCGAGAGGTATAACTTGCTTGCATACATTTTTCTCTCGAATTCCAGAGTATGGCATACTGGAGACTGTACGCTCCTTAGTCGCTCCGTCGTCGCTTGATCTAGTGGATGGATGGTTGACACGAATTCTCTAAAAACGTGATCGCAATCTGGGACACTTTCATCTTTAATGGTTATAGATTCGTCGAACTGAATTATATTTATAATTAGTAAATAGGTATCTTATAAATCAGATTTAAGCCTGAACGTAGCGAAGGCGTTCGATTGGGCTTGGCTTCGGGGTCTTCTATCGAAGTTGCCATCTTACGGAGTGCCCGAGTGTTTGTGCAAATGGATGGCTAGCTTTTTGTCCGCGCAGACGCATACGAGCCGTAGTTGACGGTAGCTGCTCTGATAGCATTGACATTAATGCTGGTGTCCCGCAAGGCTCTGTGCTGTCTCCTTCGCTGTTTCTACTGCATATCAATGATCTGTTGGACATCAACAACATACATTGTTATGCAGATGACAGTACTCAAGAAGCTTATTACACGGGCTGTACAAACATCCCTCGTTCCGATGTAGAGAAAAATCGCGGAGAACTTGTATCTCATATCGCGACCACTCTGTCCAAGGTCTTTGACTGAGGATGGGAAAATTTGTTCCGATTCAACCCTACAAAGACACAAACTCTGCGCGTTCACCGCCAAGAAAACTCTATTTACTGAGGTCCCACAATTCCAGAACATCCCCCTCACCATCTCCAAGAGCATTGGAATCCTTGGTGTTGACATATCTAGCAAAGTTCAGTTCAGAGATCATTTGCAAGTCTAGGTAAAGCTGGCATCTAAAATACTTGGAGTACTGAACAGAGCGGAACAGTACTTTAGCTCGGGGCAAAGGTTGCAGCTTGACAAGTCACAAGTTCAGCCCCATATGGAGTACTGCTACCATCTCTGAGCACTGGGCAGATACAACTGGATTCCAGCTAGACCCTTTTGACTCGGTTCAACAACGGGCTACTAGAGTCGTCTACGATCCTAAACTCACAAGCCGTATCGAACCCTTAAGTCGGAGGAGAGACTTTGCCTCCCTGAGTGTTCTACCGCTTGTACAAGAGGATGTGTATTGAATAGTAACGAATTTTTACTTTATCATTCGTTTAAACATTTGGTAGGACGAGACGACAACGAAAGCAAAAATTCCACAGGTGCAATTTGGAAAGCCGTGCTAAACTAATGCGACACATTTCCTGCTATTTAATCCAATGAAACCTATTTCCTTTCCGATGCAAATGATTTGACAAAAAAAAAACACTTTACATTATTCTCAGTTAAATATCGACAAACTGTTCTTGTTACAAAAACTTTTCAAAATAATCCTGGAAAAATGTATCATACTAGATGGGATACAATTAATTACCCGATTATATGTTTAACTTTCAACTCAATGTACTTCTAAAAATTCTAAGACACTAGTACTTAAGTTTGTTTTAATTGTTCACCCTTTCCTGTAGGCTACGATAAAACCGACGCAATTGTGCACCAACGGTGCCCACCACTTTTTGCCATGCTAGCAGATGATTGCACATAAAAGTAGTGAATTTGTTAAAAGACCGTGTCGCTGTCCTCTTCTGGAATACGAATTTACAAAATTTTTAAACATTTTGACCTACTCTTCTTAGAACATAATCGAACACACTGGCCCGGTGTGGTTTGGCGGACGTTGCACTCGACTTCTAGGGTTTTTCAAGTCTCTCATAAGTTGCTTAACTTCACTGATTGCCTTATATCAGTGATTGTAACAAGGGTGCAAACCCTTTAATTACACAACAACTTATTTATCTGACATATACAAAACACACAGTTTTAGTTGATTGAGCGTTTTAATCTACATACCAAAATCTTCGCTTTCTGCCCTTAATTTATGTTTGAATGACCTTGATACAATAATTCAAAATAACTTCATAATTCAAATCAAGTGAGAACAAACAATAGATCCGTGCCTCGATCACCGTCCGATAGATTCGTACGGCAGCATAAATTAGTTCCGACAGCTTACAGTCAATAAACGTCAGGGGGCACAGTAGGCACGTACCTTAGTTTATTTTTACGTGTATTTGGGCCGAAATCTTTTGATTCGGCATTCGGGGCCGAAAGGGTCCACAGCCTTTGATCTTCCCCGGTGGCCGAACATAACTCCGTTGCTCGGTGACAAATCGTCAAATAGTTGTTTGATCGATGGAATGCTTTTATTGGTTTCGATTCCAATGTTTCATATGGTAATAGGGTTTGTGTTGCGACAGCGCGAGCGTCGCGTCGCTCATCCTGTGATCGACTTTAAATCGATTAAAATACATTACGGTTTCTAAATCCAAAGGTAAGCATCTAGATTTGGGATGTATAAATCAAGTATAGGTACTGACTTCAGTTTTATTAGATCATTGTTTGCTTTAAGAAACAAATTCTTTTTTATTTCATGTGCAGTTTTAGGGTACAGTATCCGAAACGTTTAGTAGAATCCTATTGCTGTCTCCAAATCAATATCCAGCGGGGAAATTCAAAACATTTTTGAATTAGGTACTCTGCCATGCGGATAATGTTTATTTCAATATTTATATAAGCCTAAGTTTTTTTAGCATTGTCTATTTGTTTCTATATAATATTTTGAGTGAAGATAAACTTTAGATATGTTTTGTATGTATCTATAATTATGTATTTTTTTCAAAAATGCTAGCAATGTGATCATAACTTTGACAACCTTCTTTGAGCAAAGTCGACCCTCCACGCTGCTCGAATAGGCGGCAGCAAAGTAGTATGAAATTTTATTGCTGGTGAGTTTTAGCCATCAGCTATTTCCTTTCAGAATCCATTATTATCTAGTTTTGTTTTATATGGCGCCTAGGGTCCTTATTCCAATTTGTTAATCAAGGGCTGTAATTCTGACCCACTGTGATGGCCTAGAGCTGCGCTACACTTCGCTTTCGGCTATTATCAGCGCTGCCAGCAACGCAGTCAATACAGACCGTGGCATTATTGTATAACTAAGCCAAATATTCTTATTTAAATTATTAAACAACATGTGTCTTAAAAAATATAATAATTAATTAATATTTCTGGAAATTATTACAAAGCGCCATCTGGTTTCAAACTCAGAAAAGCTTCTTCTATAGAAACCAGATAAAGAATACAAATACTTATATATTTTATTACATACATAATAACACCCAGGCTCAAGGAGCACAAATGTTCATCACATAAGTATTTGTCTTGTGCGGCAATCGAACCCGCGTCTCTCAGATCCGGAGGCAGTACTGCTACCAACATAGCCAATGGAGCCCTCTTTATTATCAAATCTAGTTAATAATCTACCTATCTAGTTAACAAAAGCTCTTTAGACATTTATATGACGCTGTGTATGTACTCAATAAATATGTACTAATTTGAACAAGTATGATTATAAAGCAAAACAAACAAAGTTGTGTAGACAATTTAGTAATTTAAAACATAAAGTGAACAGTGTGATCATCGTGTTTAAATTGTTTTCTTTTCTACAAATAAAATACATTCCAATCATACTGTCTTATTTACTACTACATGTGTATGTACACATGTATAAAACCTAGCCAAAGATCATATTTTATATTGTACTAGTTTTTATTCTGCGTGTTTCCATATTTAAACAATTTTGTTATATTAATATTTCGTATATTTGGAACCTCATATCATATTACATTGTATGTAACGTATTTGGTATGTCTTTCTAGTACATATACTTTTAATGATCTATACAAAGAAACGGATATTAAGTTCCGTACAATGTATGGGAGTTATCCCTAAAAAATTTCCTCAATATTCATATTTCAAAATCAACATATGGCGGGATGGCGGTTTACAAAAAAAACATCTCTCTAAAATTTCATTGGAAAGACGACGGAATTACCTACACCTAACTGACTAAGACGATGACATACGGACTGTCGAATATGACGAATTTAAGAAAGTGCCGTATCGTCTACGGAATCCTAATAAATACTATGTATGTGTTGTCATGAACTTATTTACAAAGAACGGAACCTTAAAGCCACTTTAGTCCAAACACACAAAATCAGAAGCAGTGTTGTTGCGATAAGCTCATTCCATGTCTCGTAAAACTGAAGAGCTTGGTGACAAAAGGCAATATTATAATGTAGGTGTGTCTCCAGCCGCTAGTAACTCCTCTCTGGGGCTAAAAACCGTTAAGATATCGGTACGTACACACAACTGTTCTGTTCTTTCGTACGTCTGTCTGGCTAGCCGGTTATTTTTCTTAAAGACTTAAATCTCAAAAGATTACATTTGATGTATCGTAAGTATTTTTGTATTATATGTTTTTCGATTAAATTATTTATTATATTTTGATAATATATTATGATTAATGAATGAATAATATAATATATAGAGATAGAAAAAGATGTAAATAAAAAAAAGATAAAGCCAAATATATATCTAATATATTTGATAAATGATCATAAAACATTTACGAATACAAAAAATACGTGCACTTGGTATATGCTGTCTTTACACGTAGCCAAAGGGATCAATATTAGTAGAAGTAGACCATCGTGTACTTTATTCTGAGTTACAGCAGCTCTGAAATCTCCTATACTTACTAGAAATTATCGTAGAAACAAAACTAGCGTTGAATGAAGTTAAACTAATCTGCAGGAATAAATAAGCGAATCAAATACAAATCGATATCCGAACGAGATAAGCTGAACACAAACAGTGCACCAACTAGAACATGAAAGGAAGAATGTAAGGTATCCGGAATATGCCGATTGTCCTTGACGAACATTTATATAATTCAGCCTTTAGACAATGCGAATGCGAATGTAATGTACAGTTACCCTTACATTTACTGTGGATAACTATCTATTGCAAAGTAAAGCAAACAAAATAAAACTCTTTTTTTGTATAATGAATCAGTATTAATAAAATGCATGTAATAGGTATAGGTAAATGTATATTTCTTATTATTTATTTACTATATATACATAAGTATTTTATGTAGTTTTATAGTATGAAGCACATTTTATGTTTATTTTTTTAGTTTATTATATTTAGTTAATGTTTACTTACTTAATTTACCTAACAAACTTAAACTGCAAATAGCAGTCAAAAGGACTTTAGACTGCAAACGATGGTCAAAAGTCCTTATGAATGAAATATCGGTCAAAACTGCTTTTGATTAAAGTACTTTTGATCGACTATCAACTAATTTTTTCCGTCAAAATTCTTAAAAGGTAAGTAGGTTATTGAAAATTTCTAAATGCAATTTTCTTAGAAACATCATACGAATATTTTAACGATGCTGATACTATTAACTTCAGTAACGAATATGTTAACCATGATAACTGCAACTGCAGCAACAATATTCAGAAATACGTACTGAATATTTTTTTTTAGGTGACTTAATATGGTCTTATACAAAAACAAATGTATCCTATTTATTGATCGAGCAAGCAGGGCGAGTTATTGTCCTTCGATGATACTCCTATATGAGTAGTTGAAGCAAACAGATCTTTGACTTTGAACATGAGCAGGATTGGTCGAAAGGTTACGGAGACATAGGGTGCAAGGTGGATAAAAACTATAAGGTAAGGAAATACGGCCTAGTTCGGTATAAAATGCAAGAGTATAACTTCAGTGACAATAACTGGGTACCATGGAACTGATCTGATGATTTTTATGCCAGTCAGATGTCTTGTTGGATATAAATTAATGAGCTATTTGCAAAGGTACTTTAAGTTTGTAATAATGGGAAAAATGAACAATCACGAGGTTTCATTTCGCTGGGATTGTTTAGTTTAATAGGAGAATAATAATATTAATTATTATTTAGTAATCAGTGCAACTTCTACCACAAATAAAATTTGTGTTGTTATGAAAGTCGATTCAATAATAAGAATTCGTTGTTATCTAGTGCATTGAATATAAGTTGTAGCAAAAAGTCAAAAAATATGACTAGAAAATGGTAAATACGTTAAATTCCATACCAGAAATGAAAAGTTTCAAGGCGTCATTACGATATAAATTACCTAAAAAGTATATAACAAATATATCTCATAGTAATGAATTTGATATTGTAAATTTATTTTTAGCACATTTACCTCACAAACTGGAAACACAAGGTTCACTGGAAGAAATCGCATAATGTGATAAGTGCGCCGTTTTAGACGAACGTGTAATTGATTGTATTTAGTTTTATATAATTTCTTTGTACGTAACCATCTACAAAAAGTGTTTAGTACCTAAATGATAAAAATAGGTATAGGTATTACACTTTAAGATCCTATTTTTGTTTAATTACATGGAATCATATAAGCTCGATGGAATCATAATAAATAATCAATTAAGATTTTTGCCCCATTTTTTTTAACAAAATTCAATATATATATAACTTGCTTTTTATGATTGAAAATTATGTAATACATTTAGGATTTATCATGCAAATATTTTTTCCCTATTTCAAAGGAAGGAAATTTATTTCTGCGGCTTAGGTTAAGGTATTACCTCAATGTTATTGAAATAAAAATTTTAGAATTTTGGGTTTTTACTTAAATATTATAATGGCCATTAAATGGTTTATTATAAAATTTAACAAAACCACTAATACGCGTTAAAATACCCGCCTATGTCATAGTTTCATACAATATATATATTTGTGCCTTATTATTTTTGATATAGTTATTATAAATAAATAAATATTAGACATTACACACAGCGCCATCTGACCCAAAAATAAGCAAAGCTTGTGTAGTGGATACAAGACAACGGATACAATATATGTAAAACACTTTTATTTTCTGAAAATAAATACATACATATCATACATAAATACACCCAGTCGCAAGACAAACACAAATGTTTGTCCAGTGCGGGAATCGAACCAACACGCGCACACAGCAGCGGGCACGCTGCCGACTAGGCTGCGAGAGAGCCAATTATATCCTTTATCAAGTTTTATAGAGCTGTTCGAGTGAAACTCACCCCGTGCACAATTTGCTACCAATAGCGGCCAAGACTTCAGTTTGTACGCCCCTGAAACTTACGTTAGGGCTTTAGTACTTGAGCGTCTCGAACCTTGAACCTCGCACTCGTAAAACTACAATACCTATGCCTACACTTAAACTCAAGCGAAGTTAAAATTACACGGTGTCCTAAAAGGATTGCAGATAATTTACTCTATTGTAAGTAAATCAAGTAATCAAAGCTCTTGTTTTCGATAAGCTGCCAACACTAAGTTAGATAACAACCTTATAAGGAGGTGAGAACAAACTACCTCCATTACAATCTTAAGGCATTCATTACGGTACAATACCTACCTCGATATGACAATTTATATAAACTGTTCGTTGATTATACAACAGAGCAAATAAATCAAATTTACGCCGTAGTAAACTTCGGTGTTACGACTTACGTTTGACTTTATCGGTGTCAAAGAGGTAATCGTAATGAATGACGTAATCAAGATGGCGCCTGCGCCGTAAGTCAAACACTGTCGTAAATATTATTCTTGCAGTGATAGAATTCGTTAACGTTAAACAAATACGCGGATTTAGAGTTCATTAATTATATTAAGGTAACGTATACTTGGTACATTAAAGGTATTTTGTGTTTTTGCGTCAAAAAAGATAAATATGTTTTATAATAATATTTGTCATTGCACAAATTTGTGTATAAAAACTGATTAGTGGCAAAATATAGCAATCACACTAAAGGACTTTTTATTAAATATAAATAATTTAAACTACATCGTTCGGAAGACTGAAAAAAAGAATATGCGTAGTATTTTTATTTTAGATTATATTACTATTCTTTAGTCTGTGGTATGGCTGAAATCCGTCTCGATTACATCAAAGAAGCAAATCGATTAAAACAAGTAACGATATTATAAACGTATAAAGGAACTCTTTAAACTTTAACTACCCTATTAAACTTTGTTAACTTTGATACTAAAGTTAACAAAGTTTTTCACTGAAAATTCATTTGAAATAGCAACCGAGATATTTTTTTTACGAAACGCGAGTCAAATTAGCTCTTGTTTTTTAGGCCGAAAGCCGAGTAGGCAAAATTTTGTAAATGCTAGTTATATGCAAAGTAAGTTTGTGGGAAGTAAGCGGCTTAGGTGCACCGTGCACCGTTAGTCGGCGGTGTGGAGCAGCTCATATATTACCTAATCCCACGACGAATGGCGCCCTTTTATTAGGGCAAGCGGACACAACGACGATTATGTACTATCAGCTTCATGTGCAATATTAACGAGTAATAACGGAGTTAAAGCCACGATGTGCGATCGCAGAGGGTTTTAAATTTGTGAATGCTCTATTAGTTAGGATTCCTTAATCAAGGGCGAAAACAAAAGCCTTATAGTTTCGTCATGTCCGTCCGTCCGTCCGTATGTCACATAATTATAATCCTGCTCTTTCCTATCGATTCTAATGAAATTTCACAGAAGTAGTAAGGAGTCTTAAGTAAACTGTGATAGAGTAGCTACCCTGCACTCCAGAAACAGACTTATCTTACGTGTCATCCCCTCCACCATCCTGTGCAAATATGAAGATTGAATGTTTCGAAGGCATTGGCCTTCATATCGATTTAAAACTCAAGATGTGATATTGCGTTGCATATGTTTCGTTTCGTATGTCCTTACCTTAATACTAACATCACGGAATTCTAAATAAATGCGTGTACGATACACACTTGGTGTACTCCCTCAAATAAAAGCCGGCCAAATAGTAAATGAAATTGTGCAATTAAGTTTTTTCTAAAAAGTGACAAAGATTACGATCCGCCTGATGGTCCACCGTCACCACAGCCTAAGGACGCTTGCAACACGTGGGGCATCACTCACGCGTTGCCGGCCCTTAAAAATCCAATAACTTCTTTCTTGAAGAACCCCATACTGTAGTCCTTGGAGAAAACCTTGGCAGGGAGCTCATTCCATAACTATACCACTTTAGTAGGACTGTAGTAACTAAGTTAGTATTCAGAATGTTTTAATTTTATTTTTTTATAATGTTACATGGTTCATAAACCTATATTTAACACCTGTTTTACACAGTGCTAACTCTATCTAAGTACCTCTTAATGGAATTTGTACGATTTTTTTACTTTTCCGACAACATTTTTTATGTTAGTCGACTATTCTTATTAAGTTGTAAAGCCTACTTAGCTATGATAGTTTTCCTTTTAATTTCGTTATATATATGGGAGTAGTATAACCAACTTAAACAATGTAGTCGGAAAAGTGAAATAATCGTACAAATTTCATTAAGAGGTACCATGATTTTTTTCAGATACCCAAGAACAGCCATTTAGCTGGCAGTGATGTGGAAGATACTGGGCTCTAACAAAAATTTGCGCTTTAAAGCTAAATATTTACCTTTAATGAAAATGATGATTACAAACCCAGAATATTTTTAAACGAGCTATCCAACGACATCCCATACTATGGGGTAAATAAGAGGTACCGATTAGAAATTTTTGAAGATAGTTTGGGTTTCGAGAAAGGACATAGGCTACTTGAAAAGTCCAGTGTGAGTCGGTTTTTTTTCTATAGTCGAAGAGTTGCCCTTAAAATCCTACACCGATAAGCGACTTAGGGGTGTGAGACCACGGGCAATATAAAAATTACTAGTTTAGTTTTAAATCCACTCCTGGGATAGGAATTAGCCGACAAGTTGTAATTCGATAATAACTCAACATATACAAAATATAAATAAAACAATTACTCGATTTACAACAAAAGTTCTATGAATGGGGCATTAAAAGGATTGACCGTGTGAAATCAAGAAATGAAATGATAGATCAAGGATTACTTTTAAATAGACGTATATTCATTTAGTTTTTTTTTTCCGAAATGAAGTTTATTTCCCGTAAATGCTAACTAATGATTACAAGATATTTCTTAATTTGTATTTTCTTAACTCAAAACAAAAAAAAATACCTAAGTTGGGCAGCTAGTTTTCGATTTTAATGTCGAAATTGAACTTTTTAAACCTTTTTTTCTAATCGTTTCGTAAGTTTACCTAAGTTGTAAGTCATGACACTTCGAGTTCAGTAATCTGTCCTATGGGCTGCGCAATAGCCTCACAAAACTGACCATACTTTAGACGGAGACAAAGCGAAGTTGTTTTTTTTCTCATTCTATCAACGTCTGCTATTTTGAATGTTGTGGGTTTATGTTTTAAGTTAGAAAGAGACCTAAGATCTTACTTTCGCTTCGAGTTTTTCACACTTTGGCGAACATTTTTTTCACAACTGGCACATCCTATGTACTGTTCAGTTCTCTATGTCTATTTTATATAATTACTTCTGCACATAGAAAAAAAGTAATTTGAGAAGAATCTAAATAAAAAAAATCAGAATATAGTCGCTCACAATTATACCCCGAAGAAAATTAATACATAGAAAATATGATATTTTAGCCCTTTTAACTTAGAATATGAAAAATGTTCGAAGTAAAAATATATTTTTTTTGTGTAGCGAAACTAACTTTATAGAGTCCGAGAAATTTCTAAACTATAGGAAATATGTTAAATTTTTATACGAGAATTATAAATATTTATATTTGTGCAGATCCTAAACTAAAAAGTACACACGGTAAAAACAGATTACTTAAAACAAGGCAAATTGCTTTGTATCAAAGCAAATTTATTAACTCCAAAAAAATTATCCTCTCCCTATAGACGTAAGAAAATATTTACTTAGTAAAAAAAAAAAACATCTTGAAAATATTTATTTTTACCAAGACAAAAAATATTCAATGCAATGAAACAAATATATCGAGTCAAAGATAAGTTATTCTTTAAGTGAAAGATGTTTCGATTTCCATTAGTGATTTTTTTTGTTTGAATAAGAAATATTATTCTTTTTTCTAGCAATTATATTTGATTAATTGATTCTTCAGAGTAGGTAATAAATATTTCTGTTAAAAATATGCAATGACAAATAATGGTACTTATACACAGTACCGACGTTTCAGAAACACCATACTAAGAGATGTAACTGCGTTCTTAATAAATATTTGTGACTATTGTATTTCCACTCAACGATTTAATTAGGAAATTAGTCATTAAATTATAATAATTCTAAATAGCGCGTTATAGCTTAGTGTCAATAACTGTACAACACCATCTGTTGATTTTATTTAGATTTACCTCAGAAAGGATTGAATTCTTGATTTTAAAGAAGTCCATCTTTTTGACTGAAATAAAAGTAAATCTCAAATTAAGCATATTTATCTTAAAATTACAAAAAATCTAAGAATAAAATAGTATCAGAAACAGACAGGTGGTAATTTTATAACAAAAATATATTTTTAATCTGAGAAAATATATTTTTGGAATAACTAAATATTTTGAGAAAGTACTCCGTCTTGAAAAGAGAAATCCTTTTTATCTGTGCACTAAATAATTGATTTGGATGGAAAAAATAATTTATTATATTTGAACGGAACACACATATCTACAGACAAACTAATAGGGCAAGTTATAATGAGGGGAACAGTCTCTTTTCACCATCCATTTTAGGCATGCATCGAATTAAGTCATTGCTAACTATAATTAAGTCCAAGTGTACAAATAGATGCAATTGGGTAAAAAAGAAACTTGAAGTTTAGAGCTTTTCCTACGAAACTTGAGGGACTTGTGTTGGAATGGGTTGCAATTTTTATTTAAATATTAACTTATCATTAAAAAAAACTCTTGTCATTACAACACTTTTTAGGGTTCCGTACCCAGAGGGTGCCAACGTCGTCCTATTACTAAGACTACGCTGTCTGTTTGTCTATCTGTCCGACTGTCTAACCATTAAAAGGCTCTAATCTTTAAGACTGAAATTGGTACAAGCCTGAATTATTACAGAATATTTGTTATAATGGGGGATTATCTAATAATTAATAAAAAGTTAAAATTTAAGGGGTTTCCCATACAAGAAATACATTTTCTCTAGAAATAGTTTTTGCTCTATCGTAAAAACAGATAGACATACAAACTTCAAACTTGCAGTGAAAAATAGTGTGAACTCTAGAGTATAACAGCAAATAATAAAAACCGGCTAAGCGTGAGACGGGGCCAAGCAATAACTGTTTATTCCCGGTACCGCGCCATTTAGTTTATCAATAAGAGACGACATTCAAATTTAAGCAACGTCCATGACCATGCGTCAGTACTTGGATGGGTATACAATATACAATACAACTACTACCAACTCGACCCAAGAGGTAGATTATTTATGTGCTTTCACCACATAAAATGTTGTACGGTCATCATCATCATAAGTAACTTATTTTGATTTCATATGTTTTAGTCTAATGAGACGTTGGGTCAGTTAGGGATTTCCCTGTTGGGAAAGCCTAATTCTGCTACTACTCTGACGACCTCTTGGTGAGTGAAGGGCGTCGAGTGAGTTGGCAGACGAAGCGAACCTTGCCATTCTGCCTGCTTAAGGCACGCACGTGCGTGACTCGGCATCTTGCACTGCTAGGCTTCTGGGAGTGGGCTGACTAAACTCCAGATCCTCGGCACAGCCTGCACTGCTCGCCAATATCTCGGGGCCTACACTAAACAACGCAGCAACCGCGCTCGAGCGTCTTAGCTCGGCGGGTCGCCGGTGTTCATCGTTATCTACCCGTAAGCTCTTTTAACTTAAATAGGAAGCTCGCCAGGGAGTCGTGCGATACGTTTCTTCCTACTTGTCGCTGATGTCTGATGGCAACCTAACCTAGCAGCCTTCTTTTGAGAGGACATCTTCTAAGACTCTACCTTAATTTGTGGCCTTAGGTCGAAGACTGATACCATTGTATTTCTGCTCAAAGATATTAAACCTTTGCAAAACCTCTCATCGCATCGCTGAGGTAGGTTTACGGTTTCTATCTTTCTTGCTAGATTGGTAGGCAAACATTGTAATATATTCTATTTTACTTTATATTTAAGGGTTAGGAATCCCTTAAGTGATTAGGTAATTCTAATCAAAAAATACTTGTTGAGCAAGCTTGAATGAGAGCATTATAATCGAACCTTGTCTTGACCCGTCGTTCCCATGACGAACCCTTATTTCTTTTTAAACCCTCTCTCTGAGCATCTAGCCGTTGCAAGGTGACCTTAAGGGTATCTCCTATAATTCTAAGTGTTTCAGTAGGTATGTTCCGTTCAAATATATTAAATTATTTTTTCTTTCAAATCAATTATTTTGGGTTTTTAGGATGTGTAAAATATAAATATTAAATGTCTATTATTCTCTGAAACAAAATTCAACCTATTTCCTATAATTTAGGAATATTTCAAACTCTGTATTGATTCAGCGTAAAGAAATTAATAACGCCACGCTAAATATTTTTTTCGTAACATTTTTACATCGAATATGTTATTCAAATAATATTTTTTATATTCTTGTTTTAAAGGGCTCATCATATATATTTTTTATTTAGTAGCTTTATTCGTGGTATAATTGTAAGCGACGATATTCTGATTATTTTATTGTTTTAGTTTAGATTTTTCTCAAATTACTAAATTTTTTTAATGTGCAGATGAAATTTTTTTTTAGAAACGAATCCATCATCTTTAAATCATACGAAAACGATAGCAAACTTGGCATAGTATTATTCTTTATTCTTCTGCATTAAATATATTTATTGTTTCTTATGTATAACTTACTTTTTTCCTTTTTTGTTCCTTTAACTATTACTGTACCCACAAGTTGCCTGAAGATAAGGCCGTCCTTTACTTTATATTTAGTTTTTTTTTTTTTTTATTATATTCAATATTCATTCATGCATACAGTGCCATATGTGTATGTTTCACCTTTATATTCTAAGCCATGTCGATCGCTTTGGCTCTTTATTTGTATGCGTTTTTCGCTGATATGAAAAAGCCATGTTTAAAAATTTCAATACAGACTTTGCTATGTAGTGAATGTGGACATAATAACTGATGCGATGCCTCTAATAACATTAAGACGTGTCTATTCTAAGAACTCAAATCCTAAATAATATTGAAGCAGAACTCGCCATCAATATTGGCGCTTGTCAACGGGATTATTAGAGCGATTCTGCGAACTGCTCGATATAATCGAGACGGATTGTATCGATTAATATCATTTCATAATTCAACATTATGTACTGTTTATATTTGGAGAACCACCCTGAGTTAATAGTATTGTTATAGCAGTCGTATGGGAGTTCGACTGTTCACATTTTCAAGGAGTCACTGATTTTCTCTTCTGCAGTTTTACTATATTATGTGTTTTAAAATCTAATGATGGTAGTGCAAAATGCTGTACTTGTGCCGGTATGAGAGGTTCACCTCTTCGTTGCTCTGTCAAACAGCCAAGTTTACTCAATATTTACGATTAACGTTGTTTCACAATTATTATATTTGGTTATATCACAAAATATTAAGAATAATTTATGTTAAATTTACATAAACAAAGACCTGAAAATCAATGCCAAAAGCAAGCGCAATTCAAAAGCAGAATTATATAATGGCTTTAAATACAATTGCTAGTTTATGAAACTGCCGCAGCCAAGTGTTGAAAGACCTTCAAAAACCTTTCGACACTCCCTCCCTTGCTATTATTGTTATTAAAGACTTCAACTTTGGAATATTTTTGTTCATCTTAGTAGTTACGTTGAAGTGTTTGATTTGAATATTCCAACTCGGTTTATTGAGGATTATCAAAACTTTCGAAGTATGAAATAGATGATTTTCGAATTAAATACACACGTTATCACAATCAATAGTAGTACAATAGACGCCATGGCACTTGCAAGAGACAGAGAGAAAGAGAGCAAGCTACAAGATATTATCTATCGTACTCTAACCTTATTACATTACCTTTATAGTTCAACAAAGACAAATGTCAAATCACAGTTGTAAATTTTATCAGCAGTTAGCAACCAAATCATTTTGATCATTTTAGTTTAGACACACTGTACAAGACAGTGTTGCAGCGATGGGCTCACCATGGGGAAGTGAAATGTGAAACAAGGATCAGCCCCACATTACGGTGTAATACAGGCATAGACTAAGAGTTGTAATCTGTCCTATGGACTGCGCGGTACACTTATGATGCTTTACAATAGTAGTAGGGAATCGTTGGTTATGGCTCACCACCCCCCAACCCTGGCCCCCGCTCCTAAAATAAGGTCACCAAAATTTCCGGCCGAACCGACTCGCGCTTGACCACTCTCAACACGATCCCGTGGTTGCGACTCACACTTCACGAAAACGACCCCTGAAGCCTGAGGGGCATGGCGACTCACGCTTGACGCAAAAACTACCCCCGTGACACCTGAGCGGCGGCGACTCACACTACAGGAAAACTGTGACCCTGTGACACCTGAGCGGCGGCGACTCACACTTGACGAACACTACCCCTGAAGCCTGAGGGGCATGGCGACCCGTACTTGACGAAAACTACCCCTGAGGCTGGGGGCGTGGAAAAATGTAGTTGCCACACATTAGCTTTTGGGTCTCAGGTCTTAACGTATTTCCTTAAGCTGATAAGTCACATATAATACAAAATCTTAAAGTATTTATAGCATCAATTGAAGAATCAATATGTACTATTTCTTATTTAGGAAAGTTAAAAAGGGTTAATTATTGTTAAAATTATTTTTATTATTCTTGCAGATTTTGAACAGGAAACAAAAGATTTAAAAATTTCTTTTGATTTTTAAATTTGACTATTAGTAATTGGATAAAAAAACATTGGACTATGTCTTTAGGGGGTGAATTAGAAAATTATTTAGAAACTTTAAGTGATGACATTAAAAATAAATGTGTTATATGTGAGTGATTTCGAAAAAAAGATAATGGTTGACCTTAAAAAAAATGTGTTCTTAGAAATGCATGTTAATAAGTTCAATCCCTTACGGGGATCTTTGTATATTGAATAACCTTTAGAAATAAAGCGTAAAAAAGCAGTAATAAATATAAAAAAGAACGATCAACAATGTTTTAAGTGGCCTTACTATCCGCACTATATCCTGTAAATATACATTCCGATAGGTTATCATTATACTTGAGGAATCAAAATAAACTAACGTTTAATAATATCAGTTCCCAATCCAATTATCTGATATACCCAAGATAGAAAAACAAAATCACATTAGTATTAATATGTTTGAAATAGAGTTTAACAAAGAAAAAAAAAATTAATACCATCGATGGACAATTATATTTTACAAAATGTCGTAAAGAATTACTCATAAACTTATTATTTTTAAACAATGGTTGAATTGGTCATTATTGTATCCAGCACGCTTGGTAAATAAACAAATACCAATTCGAAATGATGCTATTCATATCTGTGATGATTGCCTTTTATATTTTAAATCTAAAGTTAATTTAAGTGGTCACCAGAACCATGACTGTTCTCATATTGTTTTAATTACCAGGAATTCATAAAAAAGAAAGATATTGGTTTTATAGGGAAACAAATAATGATGAATTTATTTTGATAAGTTTCAAATAATATTGAAATTACATTATGTAATATATGCAGACTTTGTAGCTCTCTTAAAACCCGTCACCTATTGTGTCCCTGATACATCGAAGTCATATACGAAAACAATACATGAACATGTAGGTTTTTATGGATACTATATAAAATGTTCATATGATGATAAACTGTCTATATTCAGAACATATATAGAGCCTTATTGTACAAAAATGTTTATGGAAGGCATTAACAAAAATATAAGCAATATACATAGGATAAATTGTTTTCGAAAATGTCCACTTCCATTAACTAATGAAGAGAAGGAATCTATAAGACAATCGCAATTATGTTATATTAGGTGATGAAATCACAGTAGACTATGACTGGGATACTTGTAATTTTAGAGGTGTTAGTCACGAATAATGCAGTTTAAAGAATCGTGTTCCATTTTTCATTCGCATTCTTTTTCACAATCTAAACAATAATGATACTCATTTTATTGTTCATGCTTTAAATTTTAAGGATGGAGAAATAAAAAATAATTCCGCAAAAAACGTAAAAAATATATTTCATTCTCATATAAACCTAATATAAGAGGTCGTATAGTACATTTGAGGTTCTTAGATTTTTTTAATTTATGGCTAGTACTTTAGATAGTTTGGCAAAAAAAGAAAATATAAAAAGACCAATTTTAAGAAATCAATTTACAAACGAAAATGACTTTGATAAACTTATTAGGAAAGGTGTTTATCCTCATGAATTTGTTAATTCTTATGAGTCCTTAAAAGTTACATCTTTTCCAAATCAAGACGCTTTCTGTAACTCTTTGACTAATACCAGTGTACCAAATTATAATAATAAACATGCTCCAAATGATGTTTCAAGAAAATTGTGACAAAAAAAAGACTAATAAAGCCCACTTAAAACATTGTTGATCGTTCTTTTTTACATTAATTACTGCTTTTTTACGCTTTATTTCTAAAGGTTATTCAATATACGAAGATCCCCGTAAGGGATTGAACTTATTAACATGCATTTCTAAGAACACATTTTTTTTAAGATCAACCATTATCTTTTTTTCGAAATCACTCACATATAACACATTTATTTTTAATATCATCACTTAAAGTTTCTAAATAATTTTCTTATTCACCCCCTAAAGACATAGTATAATGTTTTTTTATCCAATTACTAATAGTCAAATTAAAAAATCAAAAGATTTTTTTAAATCTTTTGTTTCCTGTTCAAAATCTGCAAGAATAATAAAAATAATTTTAACAATAATTTACCCTTTTTAACTTTCCTAAATAAGAAATAGTACATATTGATTCTTCAATAGATGCTATAAATACTTCAGGATTTTGTATTATATGTGACTGAGACCCAAAAGCAATTGATATAACAGACACATTATGTAAATTATGATTAAGAATAAGACATTTCTCTTTGTGTTTTTTAGATCGTAAGTGCTGAGCATAGAATCATTGGTAAACCCGTAAATCACATATTTGACACATCATGTCCTGTGCATGTGTTGTATTGGAAGATGTTGACGTCGATGCTAGTTGTAAATCTTCAAGCTTCAATTAGCTTTTCTAATCAAACTTCGACCGACTTGAATTGAAATTTTTCTATAGGTATAACATGTCAAGTCATGTTAAGCGTGAACCGAGACGTCTCCAGGTTTAGTTTTTGTCAAGCGTGAGTGGACACAACCCTAAAATCTTGAGATACACCCTGGAGGGACTAGTTTTTGGAATGTTACCGCCAACATCATTGTAATAAATAAGAATAACTTAATTATGAACGTGAAAAACACGTTAGACCCATTACGATAATGCTATAATTATATGACAAAACAATAACAAGTTATACACAGAACCCACTGTGACGACAAGCGGTAGTTTTGGTCAAGCGTTAGTCGACACACCCCTAAAATCAGATACACCTCGGGGGGACTAGTTTTTGTCGCCACGCCCCAAGCCTCAGAGGTAGTTTTCGTCAAGTGCGAGTCGCCATGCCCCTCACGCTTCAGGGGTAGTTTTCGTCAAGTGTGAGTCGCCGCCGCTCCGGTATCACGTGGGTAGTTTTCGTCAAGTGTGAGTCGCCGCCGCTTAGGTGTCACGGGGGGTAGTTTTCCTGAAGTTTGGGTCGCCGCCGCTCAGGTGCCATGCCCCTCACGCTTTTTACACTTCACGAACGCGACCCCTGTTTTCGTGAAGTGTGAGTCGCAACCACGGAATCGTGTTGAGAGTGGTCAAGCGCGAGTCGGTTCGGCCAGGAACCAACGAATCCCTACTACTTACAATATTGGTCACACTTTAGAAAAAGACAAAGCTAATGTGTGGCAACTGCATTTTTCAAGACTCTCCGACACGGTTCCCTCAACGACATCATAAGATGGGCTCTTGCCAGCATTAATTTGAAAAAAAAAAGACTTTGACTTTAACTCTTGTTCCTTGGGAGCGTGGGAGGGCTATGGTGTGGGTTGCTACTTGTGTTGACACTTTAGCCCAATCTCATGTTCAGGGGAAGTATAGGGTGGCAGCCTTGGTGCAGAAAGGGCTGGTTCGTTTCTCTGTCAAAATATAAGTCTTGCTATCCAAAGAGGAAATGTAGCCAGCGTTCTTGCCACTTTACATTACATGGACAACGACTTTTTCAATATATTTAATTTAAAATAGTTTAGTTTTTTATAGTAAACTTAAATTGCTTTTGCAAATAAAAGCTTTGGAATATCACTGCCTGTCTATTTTCTTTAAAATTAATACAAAACGTTAGAGAGAGACAAAAGACTTTTTCAAGAAGAGATTTGCTTCGTCTCTTTTACGATTTTGCGACCAATTTCAATCAACATGAAATTTATACATTTAATTTTTTTTTAATAAAATCAAATACACGATTCATTAAATATAAATTACTTTTTAATTATACTAATATATTAATTCTAATTGACTATAAAATATATAATTTTTTCTATTAAAAATACCTCGGAAATGCGCAGTCCAGTCTCTATATTTACAGTGCATACCCGCTAGCGATCCCACTTAATAAAATCGGTAAAAATAGGGTAGAATAGAATTTTTTTTTACTCATAAAACCACACTAAAAGGATAAGTACCCAAAATAAGTGTTTTTTTTTCTTCGAACTGACTAAGCAGTTGGCTGATGCAGCCATTATTGATCCACCGGACTTTTGGGGCGAGACTCTGAAGGAGCCTCGGCTTGAGTTGTCGCTCTAGGGTTCGTCCCTTCGACCAGCGTGAGCCTTGAACCCGAAGGTAAGTCAACGTCAGAAGGGTAGTTACGCGGTTGCAATTTTAAGTGAATGGGGGCGAGAAGCGCCCCGGCACTCTTTGATACCGACGAACCCAGGCGCGTCGGCGTCGTGTATAGGGAAGGCCCTATTGGGGGAGGTCGTCGAGACTAGTCTCGCTATCCGGATAGCTAGATTGTCGTTAGTATGTGCCGAGGCCACTTAACAATAGTTTTTCGACCGTGCCGAGGTCGGTAGAGTAAAATAAGTGAGGACACATGATATATTAAACTAACATACGTGTGCAGAGTAATGTCAAGTTTGGTCACCACTCAGCATATGCTGTTAAGAATCGGTGGTGGTAACTTGTTCCAGCACCTTCAAGCTGCAAACTTGAAGCTACCACGAAATGCACTGTATGGTAGCGAGCGCTTGAGGTATAGGAGGAAGCTCTTATCGAGTAACTGTGTCTATCTCGCTACCACTTAAGTGTCTCATATAAGTACCAGGGCTTTTGTGATTTTGTTAAACCAAAAATGAATGCAGCTAGATGTTACTGTCTACGAGCATTCATTTTCAAAATACTTGATTGATTAAGATACGTGACATGCGATCGATATGGAATATCAAAGAAAAATCTAGCACAAGCATTTTGTCCTCGCTGAACCATTACATTTGAACGTGTATATAGGTATAGGTATGAATCTATCAGGTAGGTGTGTTACTCCCTCATTTATTACATTTGACGGTTGTATCTTTCTCTGTCGACGTTGTTGTACTGCACAAATTAACACTCATTACATAATCTGTGTAACAAAAAATAAAACTAAAAAGCCTATGGATTAAAGTCGTCTTTTAACGCGTCCGACACGAACTCTCGTAGTCTGGTCAACATGTACCTTTTTGGGTGAAATTTTTGTATAGTCTCCGAAAATTACGATCAAGGTGTCATTCGATTCGGAATATTATGTAGAAAGTTTAAGAAAAAGTTCCAAAAGGGGCCGATGAAAATTGCAAAAGTTAAAAGCAATTAAAAAAAAAAAAAATAGGGGTTTGGTTTTTTTTGAATATCACGAAAACTATCAAAGATATTCGAAATTTGAAAAAAGATCTGAGAAGAGGAGGAAATTTCTTAAAAAAAAGTCCTGCCTCCCGGAACTGTATCTTTAATATTTATAATTTTTACGGACCCCTGAAAATAGCGCTAAAAGCGGGTAGTCTGGCTTCCGCTCGCGATTTGTCATTCGGACACGGTAACAATAAAAATCATTTTAACATATTAAATATGAATATTAAGGAATAAAAAAATTTTTGTACTATTGGGATATATAAATGAACAATAATCCGTAGGCGAAAAATTTTTATCCCAATTTTTCCATTAGTTATGCATAAGTTAATTAACGCTTAAATTGTTCATTAATTTATAGTGAATAAAAACGACTCGAAGTATAACTGTCGTATATATAATAGTTTAAAAGTTATACCAATTATAAAAGAAAAAGAGCGAGATAAAAAGGCAAATTTTAGGACATAAAAATATTAAAAGTTATATAAAAAATAGAAAAAAAAATTTGGATAAAAATTTTTCGCCTACGGATTATTGTTCATTTATATATCCCAATAGTACAAAATTTTTTTTATACCTTAATATTCATATTTAATATGTTAAAATGATTTTTATTGTTACCGTGTCCGAATGACAAATCGCGAGCGGAAGCCAGACTACCCGCTTTTAGCGCTATTTTCAGTGCTCCGTAAAAATTATAAATATTAAAGATACAGTTCCGGGAGGCAGGACTTTTTTTTAGGAAATTTCCTCCTCTTCAAATTCAAATTTCGAATATCTTTGATAGTTTTCGAGATATTCAAAAAAAACCAAACCCCTACTTTTTTTTTTTCAAATTGTTTATAACTTTTGCAATTTTCATCGGCCCCTTTTGGAACTTTTTCTTAAACTTTCTACATAATATTCCGAATCGAATGACACCTTGATCGTAATTTTCGGAGACTATACAAAAATTTCACCCAAAAAGGTACATGTTGACCAGACTATCGAGAGAAAAACGGAAGTAACTAACTATATGCGTTTGAAATTATTATGCTTAAGTTATCAGTTAAGTTTTCTTTTTTTGTAATTCTCATGCATAGAAATCTATAAATAAGTATAGAAATCAATTGACGTTTATTAGTCTTACAAAAACTCGAGAACGGCTGAACCGCTTTAGAGCAAAGTTTATATGTAAGAGTGAAGTGTGGGGAAGGTTGGAGAAGACATTGTAGATTTATATATCGTTTGATGTAAGAAACCCCAGGAACACAAATTACTGAAATCAACTGCGGACAAACACGGTTCGTTGCAATTCAACAGACCAGAAATAAACTAGACAGGCAAAACGACGAGCAAAAGACATCCGACAGTGTTCATATTGTGTCGCGCTACTGTACAACTAAATAATTACTAAGACATTATCTTTCTTTGAAGCTCTTCATGTTTTTCAGTGGAAAAATTAAGAAAGACTTCTTACAATCATTTCAAAATATTTTACATAATTTAATAAACTTGTATGTACTGGTAGCAGTGTTGCCAACCCCTATCAAAACTTTGAAATGTCCCTAAAATCCACTAAAGTATATTATAATAATTTCTATAAATAAAACGCCTTTGATGTGTACCCAGTGCCGTACACGGTGACTATGACAGGATGCGTCCGAGAAATTTATCCGATGAAGATTCTGAAAGATGCTGTCTCTCTCGCTATCACAAAAATGTCTTTTAAACTAACTGTTTCTGCGTCTGCGTCCGCGTTTCTGCTGTTGTTTGATTTAATTAAAGCTTATTCTAATTATATACACCAAAGAAATCCTGCTCTTAAACTCCCTTTTGGTCACTTTTACGCCATAAGTTTAGGATATTTACGTTTAACGCAAGCAGAGCCATCCTTACCTGAGTGGACTGTTTGTATCGGTCTCATTACTTTCTAAACACACTTTCATTTGTACACAAAATGACAGATTGTACACTAAATTTCGATCTGTAGGCCCAAGGCTCACCGACCGAGCCCAATATTTTCTCTATTTGAAATGTAAGAAATACCTACACGGGCATACGAAGTTGCATAAAACCAAACTGTTTCGAATTATATTTATTGATTTGTACTTGATGTAAATTGTTAATTCATCCATCATTATCATCAGCCTATCTATATCCACTAGACATAGACATAGCATTACCTGCCTGCCGCCACAACAGGTCACCCATCTTCCTAATACTGCCATTTCCTAGAGCTATTTTCAGATCTTACTGTCGCCCTTTACTTTTAAATTCGTTCGATCTAGCGGCCATCGTGCCCTGTCGATTGCTACTTCAACTAATCTTTTGAATTACATGGTTCAACTATATTCTTCACGGGATTTTCATTTTCTCTTACTGTTTGGCTTTAAGCCTGTGGGTGTCGAATGTCCACGTTCATATGTCATGCAGAGTGAGTTTTTGCCATGCCTCATAAATTGTGTTAACGAAATAAATTATTTCCATAACAGCCAGGTTGTTTGACTCATTTTCGAAGTTACTCGTGCGTTAGTTCGATTTCAATCACACTATATTTTGACTACTCTACTAATGCACAATTAAGCACAAGTAATTAATAAGCCTTTGAAAACTCTCACTGCAATGGTTCTAGTTTGACACTTTCCATTTTCATTGTAAAGGAAAGCAATCATAAATCAAATAAATACGGCAAAGGCTTCGGACTGTCTGAGAGTTAATTTCATGAGTCAAAATAACGACCCATTCATAACCGAAGAAGACGCCGGCGACAGGCGGTCGTCATAGTATTGTTTAGCAAACGAAGACAATATCTCATAAAATAATTATATTCATGCATCTCACTAATTATATGCGAGTATTAAACTGGATCATAACAAAACAGTAAAAACATAATTGTTTCTTAATTTATTATTTTCATATAGCTTCAAAGAATTCGAACTCCGCTTAAGCCACAATTTAAATAATGAAACGTAGGTATTAAAATATTGATTTCTAATTCTCATCTAGAAATTTCAAATTTAGACGTCTTTTATACGTTTGCACTTGTAACTCAATTGCAACACCCTCTCTCGCTATGAGTGTCAAGTGAAAGTTTACATAATGGACGTCTCAAAACATTGACAAAAAAAAATTCTTTCACATAATTCAGCAAAAAGCAATAAAATACCTATTTCGTTAATTCATAAATATTTACTTTAAAGCCACCCTTATTCATTGCTACTAGAAGTTTAAATTTATTTTTTAACCTTAAAGCTATGACATAACCAATCGATATTTTAAACCCTTCTTAATATATTATACTCAATTTGGTCTATAAATAGAAAATACTAACAAGACTAAGCAATCGTAGTAAATCATTATCCGACATACTTATATGTTCAAAAACCAAAAAAGATCGCGACAGTTGAAGGATGTTCATATATGAACGAGACATAAGAGTATTCTATATACCAAAAGCGTAGGCGATTCAATTCTACTTTCGTTGCATTTCCCTTCATCTAGCATGCTAATGTTGTCTATAACTCGTCTGCGCCTAGATCTGACACTCACCCAGCAATGTAACTGACAATAGCTATGAAATAGTTGCTGATATTTGCATTTGCAAAGTTTATGGCGGACATCATTCACAATTTTATTTCAAATGTAGCTGTAATTTTGAAATATATATTTCACCGTGAAATTTTATGTAATTTCCAGTTATTCGTAACATTGAACTAATCGAGGTTAAAATTAGTTTTAACAAGCACTTGAATCGAAAATAATGTGTTTATAATAAAGTTAAATTTATAGCAAATATTTAAAGTACTAATAACGAAGATACAATCTTACATTGTAACACCCTAATCAGAAATCAGTAGCCTCGAAATTATCGTTATTACTCAACGCAATCTTAAAGCAACTCCTCCAGAGCTCAAATCAAACTTTTATTGCTGTCTATTAAAGTACCTTTACGTATTTTGTCAAATAGTAAAACCAATTCAGAAACAAAGAAGTTTGAAACCTATTTCTCAGCTCAATACGTTTCACTTTCAAAGATTTGATAGCTTTCAGTATTACGGCCTACACGGTCATGTTCTGTCTCTTATACATTAAATGTTAACCCGTGAACATAAAATGCTTAATCTACACTTGTTTGCAGTCAACACCCCTTTAGTACTCTGTTAAGACTATCTTTAGTACTTACAAACAAAATGGTGTGACTTTTATAGCTTTCAAAATCATAATTGTCTGGTTTTGTCGTAGGAAACATGTGTTATTCCCAGTAAATTGGATTGATACAAGACGTAAATAATACATGTTATTGTTTTATTGTTATAAATATAGGTACGCAAAGTTCAAATGTTTTGATTTTACTTGAAAACAAAAATTGACTAAAGCCAATATTTCCAAAGAAACTGTTAAACATTCTAATGTCAATAAATTATTCAATAACCACTTCAATAAGTACTATCTTCCAGAAAAACTAGAGTAAACAAAAATACTTTATAATATTATCTTAAATTTCTCGGTAAAAAAAGTGTAGGTATATTACTTAAAAAGTAGTTTTATATTAAACATTTTTTATTTCATTTATTTCCAATAGATTTATTGATTATTAAAATGAATAATTTTATAATTTAGCACACGTATAAAACATTACTTAAATAGAATATTACAGTAAGTATCATTATAATAAAGTTTTGTTTACTTCTTACAAAATTCTCAATTTCAGATTAGCCATTTACAAAGAAGTGTCGCAACCATTTCATATACCCATCCGACACATGGTCGGCCTATTGCTCTAGCTAGTGCCTCGTGGTTCATTCCATTTTATTGAACTTATAGGATCATCTACCATCATTATACATGGCCATTAAACCTGCCAATTTCAATTTTCTTTGTAGCAAGAAAATTAAGGCGTCAGTTACTTCATTTCTTGTAAATGTCCACATTCCTCACGTTGTCTTTTAATTCTATACCTAGGCCACTTTAATTCAGTCTTCTCTGAGTAGACTGGATTTTGTTTCTGGTTTGAAAATGAAATGTCCAAGTTTGGCATAGCTGAGACATGGTACTTTTTCTGATTCCATAACTAATGGGCAGTGGGATCTGTATATTGTATTTATATACATATTTTCTATATTTGTCCTTGAATTGTATATATTTTCTTACGCGCCTTCCAGGTGAGGTGAGGTGAGGTATATTATTCTGTTAAATTGTTTATATTTAAATTTTTTCTCTAGATAGACTACTTTTATACAAACTCGAGGGAGAAGTTATTTACAAAGATAGGATTCATGTGGTGATAAGTCATAACTTTCGTTTTGTCGAGGTTAATTACCAGTCCCACTCCTATACCTGCCTCATATGTAGTATGAAGACTAGCAAACACAAAAACAATTTTATTACGTACCTACTACCTACCCTGCGCCCGCAATTAATTTTGTGTGAACTTGTGAATTTTAATTTTAAGGATAAAAATACTATCTACCGTATTTTATTTTAATCAGCTCTTTTGTAGCTTTCGTGTGGTTCTCAAACATACAAAAAAAATTGGTTGTGTGTATCTTTGTCAAACTTTTTTGCTTTGTAAAATATTTTATCTACACACACAGCTCTTTTACCTACAGATTAATTACTCTAGAGTTCAGATTACTGTTACAAATACGTTTACTTCTTTCGAACGATGATGTCTGAAATTAACAACCTAATTATTTTAACAAATTAATTTTCTTGCTGTTGTAAATTTAAAATAGTATGAGTCACAAAAGCGCCGCTACCGAGCGGGTGTGCCTCAGGGCACTAGTCTGGGCCCACGCGCAAAGCTCTGCCTACCTTGATTCAACATTTGTATGCTCGAGCTAATAGATCACAGTGCGCGGGAGGACGCATGTTAGTATTCTGTGTGTGGTCCACGTTTCAGACAAATAATTATTTAATTAAGTTGTTAAGCTGTTTTACATTTTAGTGGGCAGTAACACGATGAATTTATTATCGGTGACATTTTGCAGCTCACTTGAGTTTAGCTGTATGATTGCTATCAACGCTTAACATGATGTAAACATTTTACTTTATCATACTTGTTTCGAGTATTTCAATTGAGGTCGTTGATAATGTCTCTTCGATGTTAAACCAAGTTTTAATTTTTATTAAAAACTCTACAAGGTCTTGAAGTTTACGCAAAAAAAAAATATTTTAACATACTTACTCAATTTATTATAAATACAATAATAATTTTATTTGTTCATTTAAGCTATTTTGATTGCAGCGTTACTAAAATTATATTACCTTATAACGATGTATTGATGAAGATTTAACAGTAAATACAATCATAAATTAGGTAATTGCAAGTAAAGAGCAAAGTTTGGTTATATTTCTTAAGAATCCGAAATATTCAAGGAAATATTAAAGAGATAGACTTAGTCAGTGCATATTTAATTTGTTAAACACAAGTTCAAACAATTAAAAAACACACATGGTGCATTTTGCAAACAAGACTTAGAAATTATAAATTTAAAACGTAATCTTTTTGTTTTGTTTTTGGGTATCAATAATTCAAATAGACTATTTAGATAAATTACGCAAATGGTTTTCCTTTCTTCTAAGAAAATAAGTCATAACAAAGCCTTAAAGCTTTAAGGTACTTGTCAACTTGTTTTATACTTCACGAGACAACAAGGACAGTTTCGCTAATGCCTCCTATAACTTTTACTGTCGCCCCATAAGGAACACAGCTTTTTCTCTATCTCTGAGTTTAGAAAGCCTTAAAATGGTTCAGAGCCATTGTTTGAGAGTCATGAATTTGAAATGTCTCTTTCCTATCAATATTTACTACATCAGTCATATTATAATTATTGTAATGGTTACGTCGCTGTGACAAGAGTAGTAATTCAAATGAAACGATTCGTGATAATGGTTATGGTTTTAGTGGTTCGAAATAAGATTGTATAAGGAAACTGATATAATGACAGAGAAAACAATAAAATGTTGTTAACTAACTGAAATTTGTCAGGTTGGAAACTGGAATAGATTACGTTAGTTAAAAAATAACTGATAGCTGTGATTATTTTATTTTATTTTCTTATTTAAAAACAGTGACGCTGCAAATTTTTATACAAAATGCGGTTAACGTTCCTTTGCCGTTTACTAAACGTAGTTCAATTTTTGAAAATGTTGTATATATATTATGGACAGGTTTATATCTGTTAATTTTTATAAATATTGTATACATTTTAAGATATTTCTAAATAAATATTTTAATAAAAAATCAAGACGGCAATCAACTCAAACATTTATTGCCATAGTCATTTTTCTAAGTTGTCTATGATGTTGTTTATGTTTGTTTCCTTCTCTGTAAGATTAGAATGAGCGAGGTTTTAGAAGTTATTAGGTGACATGTCGAAAAGAGATTTATTGCCATTAAAAAAGTAGGATTTGTTTAGGTTACTATTATTTCAAATCAAAACGAAGCAACAGGGTGACCTGTTTTTTGGCACAGAGGCAGTTAGAGGGACGTATACTTTTTATTTCGACCGAGAGTCTCCACGGGAAACTGACTTGAACACGAACAGCGCTGCGGCCAACAGATAGTTTATAAATACGTGAACAATCAGTATTCCATAGTTGAATAATAGTCATCCCGTGAACGAAGTATTCAATAGGAACAGTCTCAGAAAAGAAAATACTTGACTGATTTTAACGATGCATAAAATAGCTTTGAATTTATCAGGCGTTGTTTTTCAAGTAAAAGACTGTTAAGTATCGATTGTTATGGTTAAGACATGTTTTATCTATGGTTAGGAATAAAACCTAAACATCTTGTAGTAACAATTTCAAAAATCTTAACAAAAGTCTGCCCAGCTTTAAGCGGTCATGTAAAACTGTATGCACGCACTCAACGTTACTAGAGAATTCTTTCAACACCTAGCAGGGTTTTCCGAGCGGGGTCACTTTTACCTTTTTTTGCGGATCTGAGGAGCGTGAGTTCGATCCTCACACAGGGCAAACATTTATGCAATTAAAATTTGTGTTTTTTTCGAGATTGCATTTTTTTATATATTGTATGTACCTATGTATTTAAATACATATATATAAGTATTTGTATCCGGTATTTAGTTTCCATAGTACAAGCTTTGCTTAGTTTGGGACTAGATGGCGTAGTGTGTGTGTAATGTCTAGGAATATTTATTTATTTATCAACTTTAAAAGTTTAAAACTTTTTCAAAGTTCTGAAATTTTTCTGTTTGATCTGAAGTTCTTTTAGCGTAGAAAAACATATTCAAACTCTAGCCAATTTCAATTTTAATTAGCATGTATTTTAATAAAACTCTCAGTGAATTGCGAAGTACTACTCGCGCACGTTTAGTTACATATCGCGTCATCCTTATTTTTACTCAAGTTTTCTGTCAAGTAGTACAGCCTCTTAAAATGATTTTAAAGTGAAGCTTACAGACATTGCGGATTGTTTCTTGCCTAATCTTCTCATCTCAATTCACCATCCATGAATCTCCGCTGCATAGTATTCATGAAACCTTTCAAAAATTTGTTCAAGGAACAATCAAAGTCAATTTCCAAACCAAAAACTAAGTTAACTTTTTTATTCCTACATCAATACATGTTATGAGGAGCTAAGTGAATCCTACACGAGTAAAATCCAATTAAATGTAAACAGAGAACCGTATATACGGAGATTAAGATATAAAGCTGTTTATTTACGACATGTCTCGAACTCTGTTTACGACAATAAAAGTACCGCAACACTAGAATATGCCTGATCCTTACCAGTTATGTTTCAGGTCGATTATTATCGTCATGTGATGTTCCAGGATCTGTACTACGAACTGTTATGAGAAATACTAAGGTTCGATTTCGATAGTTAAGTATTTGAAGATTTTAGTTGTGCACGCATCGACAGTTTGTACTGCAGGCACTGAGAAAAGGAAGGTAAATTGATACGAGAAATGTACAACAAAAAAACATTTAGGGGTTAAATGTGCCATAGTGGTTGTCAATAATGAAGTAATTGTAAAAGAAAATATAACCAATGGCAAGGAACTATGAATATGAAATAGTACAGTGTCTCGTGTTGTTGGGTTTACATTATAGCAGGTATTAACATGCAACAGAGATTTGCTTTGCATCTCATTTCATTCATTTTATATTAAAGATTATAAATTCCATTTTTTTTACTTTAGTAGAAAAATCACAAATTATTATCACCAGGTTATATACTTGTACTTATGTTAACATGTAGTTACTTGGCAATAAAGTTTAAACATTTAGATTTGTGGTTTTCGTTTAATTATTGCATTCAGTTGTCTTTATTGTTACTTCATAAACAATATGTTCTTGTGTTTTAAGGGTTCAAGGTTACTACAAAAACTATTTAATAACAGAAAAGTTATGAACAGTGAATATTTTTTCTACCTTAGGACCACAACGCGATGTTCAGTTCCGAGATCATTTGCAAGACAAGGTGAAGTTGGCGCCCAAAAAACTTGGTGTACTCAACAGATCGAAGCAGTAATTCACGTCAGGGTAAAGATTGCTGCTTTACAAGTCGCAACTTCGGTCCCATTTGGAGTACTGATTCCATCTCTGGACTGGTACACCCGCATACCAGCTTGGCCCTTTTGACTCGGTTCAACGAAAGGCTGTGAGAATTGTTGACGATCCTAAACTCACTTGCCGTATCGAGCCCTTAAGTCTGAGGAGAGACTTTGCCTTCCTGTGTGTGTTCTACCGCTTGTACAATGGGATGTGTACTGAACAATTGTTTAAAATTATGCTCACGGATACTTTCTACCATCGCACCGCTCGCCATCGGCAGGGAATTAATTCTCACACTTTAGAACCGAAATGGTCGCGTACGGTGCGTTTTCGGAGAAACTTCTTCCCGCGAACGCTTGGGTTGTGGAATTAACTCCATGCCAAGGTTTTCTCTAAGGGCTACAGTATGGGGTTCTTCAAAAAAGAAGTTATTAGATTTTTGAAGGGTCGGCAACGCGCAAGTGATACCCCTGGTGTTGCCTGGAAGTTAGGGCGTGTAGAGGTAGAAGTTTTGCTATACATAAGATCTGATAACTTTTTGACAGTGCGAGCCATATGGTCTCGTCTTGGCAACATTATACATGAAAATGTTTTTAGTCGGATTTCACTTCTTTTTGTAAGTTGCTTATGATTTTTTTTTTATTTTGTTAATATTTTCTTGTTTTCTTGTTTTTGTTGGGGTGTATTTCTTGCACATCAGAGGTGCCATTTTTCATAGCCCAATGTCTACCTTTGTTTAATTTAAATTCTAAACCCTTATTGTGTTTTTTCGTTGTTTATAAAGGGTAACGTTATAAAAAACTTTATTTACATAAACCTACAATATGAATAATATATATTTTATATCATTGTAATCCAGTTACACGATTTTAAAGGTTTATGCCGGAAAAAAAATTATTTCTTTTGGCGGTTATTAAATTAAGTGGTGTGTGGTGGGTTAAAAAGTGTGTTTCTGTCCATTTGTAAGGTTTATGGACTTGACCTACCCAATTTTTTTGGCCTCCGACGTTCAATGTTCTCTTTTATGGCCTTATTTTTACTATTTAGGGTCAGCTGATACCGAGACGCGACGTGAAGATGCTCCGCGTCTCGGTATGAGCTGACCCTTAGTCATTTTTTGAAGTTGGTTTTATTTTTTGGTTACCATTTATCTTCAGCCTTACCTTAGAAGGTTTATCTCGCGCGTTCCTCAACGGGTCATTAATAAAAAAATATACAGTTAATAACTGTTCAGTTTTGAATGAGCGAAATAACTATTTATTAAATGGTAATATTTATACTGTATTAAATGGTAATATTCTATAAGTTACAGTTTATTAACCTAGCGCCATTTTATAGGTACAGCACCATACTATATAGGATGAAGAAAAAAACTAAAATACTAATTATAAACACGTAAGTTTTTAATAGTTAAGTTTTTTATTAGAGCAACCACTGTTAAAGGGCACCTCTAGAACATGTTTATGACGCTTTAGCGACGCCTTGTCGTTTACTGTGGGAAAAAGCCGCGGAGCTAACTGTCGAGCGAGAGAGAGAGAGAGAGAGCAAACTTTACGAGCTTTTAAAACATTCTTGGCAATTAGGGATGTTATTTGACTAATACTAGTTAATTTGATGAGAGAAAGTTTTATTTTGAAGTGAGTATAGAGTTTTAAATTATATGATCTCTTATATAGTGAGTTTAAATTAAAATTTTCATCGATATAAGTAAAAGCTATAACATCGCATTATTAAAAGCGCTCTATTGATGTAATAAAATGAGCGATATAATTACTTTGACAGTGTATAAACTACAGTGTACAACCGTATATTGCATAAAGTGTATTTATTTTATAAAGTTAGGTAAATATGTAGCCATGTAACCACCCTGTAGCTCTCGCCAGTACAAATCCAACGAGTCCAAACTAAAAAACTTAAAAAATAAATATTATAACGATTATTTATTATTTTTTTAGTAGGATTCCGTTCGCCATCCTGGGGACACTTTCCTTTTCATCATCAGTACAGTTCAATAATTCCATGATGTTGCATTATTATTGGGTTTATAATACCTAATTTTAGCTGAATTAGACAATCGGAAGTGAGATAAATTAATTTATAATTAATAATGAATTAATAATAAGTTTAAAGGGATAATGGGATGGAATGGGAATAATAGGATTTGCTGCATATGAGTCAATATTGTGGGTATGCTAACGTCAAACAACCATTTCCTTAAATTCATCGTTATCTATTTAATTAGCTGGTCTTCCTCTACGAAAGTTTCCACTACGAAAGCGGTCAAACTAATAACGCACGGTATGTTTATTAGACGTATTCTTTTCAAACACAGCATTTTACGAAAATTTGCTGCTGCTATAGTCCGAACTCGTATTCGAATATTTTTCTAATTTTCACTGCATCCATCTCACGTTAAAAGCTGAATGTAAACATAATTAAAAGTTGAATATCAAATGTCTTTACTCTGTAATCGGACACTGGGCAGTTTTAATTTTTATTCAAAGTAGCGATTGCGGTCATACGACAATTTCGTATTTAAACCTCTAATTTTTATTATTTTATAAATAGTTGTTACATTAAGTATTCGATTTGAATCAAAGAAATTAACAGAGTAAAGCTACATAAAACCGATTAGTACGAGGCATTTTGTAATTTTGTTTCTAAAAATAGAATACAATTGTATAGGTCATTAATAATAAATATTTAATTCATATCTTTAAAACGACATACTCATTAACTTCATTGTGGTCACCAGGGGCTAGAATTTAGGAGAAACTCTCCAATCTATGTGAAATGGAATATAAAAACAATAGATACAATATAATAACAACTCTAATCTACTTACGCAAAGAACTGTTACATGACAAACAAACAATAGTACCTACATAGAAAAATACATAAACTTCGTACATTCAGAGCATACTGACACGTGCTCAATATAAACACCCCTTAAAGTTAACCGACTTATCAGATTATACGAGCTTTTTACGATTTAGATAAAAACACCACACATGGACTCTGACAAAGTGATGGCGCGGTCCGAAGTGATGCATCGACGATTTGAATTAGTCGCCGCTTTGATAAAAATGTTAATTACTTAACAAGTGGATAAATATTGACTATAAATTAATCTGATATATCACAGGATTGACATGAACATATCCTTTATAATAAATCTATTTTCTGCACTCGTAATGAAATAAAATAATAGAAAAGTTAGATGAGAATGGGTGTAATTAGATAATGTTGTGGTTAATAGCGCGCGCGGTTGGAGCCTCCAATTTATTTTTTGCCTTATCTATAGCTGGAAAGATGAAACAGGATATAAAAAACATTTTTTTGGGGGTAAAACTGCGGGGCACTCACTATACCTTCACGTTGCAATGGTGCAATGTCATGACTTTATTGTTGGTATTCTTGGGTTTCTCTAGTGCAGTAATTTTACATAAATAGCTATTTGAGTAACTTTCACGATGTGCGCTGTTTTCCACCGAACGAAGCGAGTAACGAAACAGCATGGAGCGAGTGTTTAACAAACAATTTCGTGCCGTTGCATACAAGATTTTACCTACGACAAAAAATAAAACACATGGGCAATAAGGAAAATAAATTCATTTAGAAAAATAGATATTTAGTCAATTAAACATGCTGTGATACACGTTAAATATTTTAGCTGCACGGCACGGTAGTTAAGTCTACCTAGTAGGTTGCCATTACGATACAGTGCATCGAAATTAAGATCATTTCAATACTACTGTTAGATTTATACTATTGTACTATTATATCATGGTTCTATTGTGCATGCGCGAAATGGTTGACGGTGATTCGTGAAAGAAACTAGCCGGTCTATTGCGCATGCGCAAAATTGGTCACATTTTCTAAAAAGTAAAGGTGGTGTTAGTTTTTTTAACGCTAGACGAAATAAAAATTAGTTTAATATACGAGTGATTTTATTAAATCCCTACAAAAAAAAATCTGTTCTTATCCTTTATATTATCTATTTATTTAGGCTGTTAAAGAAAAGCATAATTGTGAGAGTGAGCGTGCTAGAAAACTACACTCGTTTTCTTTCGGTTGACGCTCAGGTTCTGCAGGCACCGTCGCGTCTGTGTCTGTTTGATGCAACAATTTACCATTATAGAATACTTACCTCATTAACATTTATTAGGTAAGCTACAATCCAAAAGAATCGTATTACAAATTTGTTTTAAAATTGTTAAACAAAAAAAAACTCGTAATTTTAACAAAACATAAGAACATGTTACCGTATATCACTTATAATAACACATTTAATATAATGCGATCACTCGTGGCGTCGCAAATTTATCACTTTCATTTCAAAAGATTTATACATGCGTTAACTTTCTTAATAAATCATTGAATAATTTTCACATTGGAACTGAGGCAAAGACTTCAAAGAAAGCGAATGTTAAATTTAAAGAATTGGGAACGAAAACGAGCAAAATTTTAAGGGACGCGTCTTTGAAAGTTCATTCAACTCGGGACTACCCTAAGGCTTACCGCAAACCATCTATTAGGCATCTTCTGTATATAATCAGCAAAGCCCTTAAGTATCACGACGTGTGAGACCGCCTCGTAGATACAACAAGAATAATTTACATAATAACCAAAACAGCAAATTTAACAGCTGTGTCCGACGTAATAGAGTTGTAATTAGATTACAAGCATACAGAAGTCAAAGTATTCACAAATTGCAAGGAGCTTGAAAACGATCACTTTCCATCATTTAAAAGAGCGCAACATTGTGAATCTAAACCGTGTGTAGGAGAGATGAAGTTGGTTTGACTCCGATGTAATTCTCAAAATTCTGATATCTCAATCGACATCGTTATTGCCAAAATTTATGAACTCGTTATTACCTTGAATAACCATCCAGATGAATGTTTGCTAAAGCTTTAACTGCAGTCTTGTTAAAAAATTTTTCAACAAATTAAAATTATAATAGATAGTGTAAGTAAATATATAATTTGACGAGTAACTGACCTAATACTGCCTTCTACTGTAAATACTTTAACTTTAAATATTTCACTTAATTCTGAGGACTTTCTAGAGAAAAGAATCCACATAAAAATGCACAAATTAATTTTAATTATTAAATTGCTGATCGAAAGTTATAGGCGCTGCAATTTTTTTTTTATCTAAGATAATTTATCAAGGATTTGAAGTAAAACGAACTATTTCAATTAAAACCATCGTTGAATACTTGGGTTGCGTAACATATATTCTTGTTAAAGAGAACCATTTTCGAAACGTGTTGTGTTGAACTTTCACTCGAAAAAACATATTTCAGTCAGAACTTATTTATATACTGTGATTTGCTTTATATTTCTTATTGATTCATAAAACATTTTAAATATTATATTTAATGTAAGTAAAAAAGGAAGAGAGAAAAAACGACGTAAATAAGTAGCTTCGTTTGGTAGTGTAGGGGTGCACTAAGACCAGAATTTTGAAAATTCTTACTTTAAGGGATTTAAAATTGGGGTCAAACGTCAGCAAAATATATTGAATATCTTGAAAACTATATATTGCAGAATATCAACTTCAGGATTTTGTTAGAATAACGAAATTTGTATTCATATTCCGTATCCATTAAGGTCCATAAAACCTTTATATGCATCAAACCCTTTAAATTAAAAAAGCTGGTGGGTCATTAATTAAAGATTTATGAGGTGCATTTTAACATTACGTAAATGTTCCTTAATATACTCTAATTCAAGTAATTACAAAATAATAATTTGTGGTTAAGTCGTGACTGGTGTGTAAACGAGAGCGGCACTCACTCCAATGGTGGCGCTAGGTTTAAACAAATCGCTGCACTTTGGTCACTAGACGACGGATTAGTTTGTGATAAATGGGACACGTTGAAGCCAAAGATCTGACCCTCTTGATTTATTAAAGCATTTAATCTTCGTAATACAAATCCTTGGTTGACATTTTAAATTGTGTCAACAGAAGCAGCCATTACATATTGCTATACTTACTTTGTTACTCTGTTTATTTTTGTTCTTAATTTGCTGTTTTTCAATATAAAGAAAATAAATAGGATTGTTTTAGACATATTTAAAGTTGAATCGCTTGTCTGCACTCTGGATACAATTGTTAAATTGATATTTGACTAAAATTAGAGAAAGAGAATTCCCGAGCTTCTTTAAAATAGATAGCTAAAGGGTTCCGTTGTATACGAATAGCTTCAGCATTGTCAAAATCCATCGAAGACTTTCGTAGAATGAACTAAGAAGACACTCTAAATTTTACATAATGACCAAATGTCTCGATTAAATCTAAAACTAGTTAGAAAGTTACATTGACTCTTATTTCAATGAACGTAAGAACTATAATAGAAGTATTTGGATTAAAGCTTCTATTCCTACTTCTAAAAATGGAAATTCGAAAGTGACTTGATATTTGTAGAATTACTGAATAAATTTAAGGAATGTTTATATTCTCCGTTTTATCAAAAATATTTTTTGTTGTGTTCAGACTAAAACAAAAAGTAGGTTTACTACATATTAGTTTATATTTATTGTAGTTTATTAGGTACATGTTTATTGATATATTTATAAACATAAATCTTGTATGTTTGCCAACAATTGATTTGTTTCCTATAACGTAACTCTAAAATGTAATGTCTTACAAAACGTTTGTACAACTCAAACTGCCAATTTTCACAAATCTAGAATATTTTTTACGTAGCACGACTGTATCATTTTTTTTCTGAAAATATTACTAAAATTTTATCCTATTTTCTTTAAGAATTTTGATTCTAATAATCCATTGCTATATAATGAGTTTCTAATTGAATTGAATCAATTCGTCACAAATGTCAACCGAATTCTTATTAGAAAAAAGCGGAGCGTAGCTTTCTCAAATCTGATACAAAATGTATACCTAATAGGTGTCAGGGCTTTTCTGCGTTTACTCATTCTGGCCTCCGGATAAATTTTTAATATATTAAAATTTGCCCACGGCTCCACCTGCACTTAATTAGGTTATGTCTAAGAAAATCAGTTCGTCAAAATGTCCTCCACGCGAAGCTCAGTGATTACTGAGTTATTTTTTAGTTACAGCCTTTTTAATATTCTAAAAAAAGTCTCCTTCACCGTCATTTACACTGAACTATGTTAGTGCTGAATTTCAACTCCATCGGATGCTTCGCTACGATACTTGAAGGGATATCAAACAAACAATCGTATTTATAACATTAAAATAAAATTAATACTTGCGCATTCTATTCCTCATTTCTATCGGCTTTTTATCTGAAAAAAAATGTTTTTATTTTATTATTTTGGATGAGATAAATTAACTAGACATTAACCAACTTTCCAAAAAAATACAGCTACAGAAATAAAATAGATTGTGTTCTATTTTTCTTCAAATCGCGTTTTTACAAAAAATATAAAACTATAAACTCAAAAGGCAAAGTCCTAGCTAAATACAAAATTTCATTCAAATCGTTAGTGCCGTTTCCGAGATACGCAAGTATATATATATACAGGATTTGCTCGCTTAAATATATAAAATAAAGGATAAAAAATAAGGCTTAGCTCAACAATAGCAAAATATAAATTTACTCGTAGAATTATGTTCATATGTATACATACCGATACACAACCAAACCAAATCTCATATTTTTCATCCGTCACGTGATGTTCTTAGCAAAAATATCTGTGATAGACATAAGATGGACTGGGACGGGGACGGGGGCGGCAAGAGTGATCTAATAATATAAGTTTTTATTTTTATTTTGACGTCTGGTAACTTTAAATCAACATATCGATTTAAGTTAATTCATAATACAAAGTGACGTTAAATTAGCTTAATCAGTCCAGTACTTAGGACGGCTCATTGAACACTTAGCAGTAAGCGCCAAGCTCGGCGTTCTGCTCAATTTGTCGAACACAATAAGATCTCAGAGCAATCGACTAGTCATTCTCATTTCATCACGATAATTGAAGAACAATTTGTATTTTATTAAAGGAAGAACCGCACTAATTAATTGTACTCGTGAGCCAGCATCCGGAGATATATGACCTCCAGCATGAAAAGTATATGATCACTTCCAGAAGAAAACCAACTTTGGAGTGAAATAGCCCAAGAAATGGGAGTAAATGGTAAGTTAATTTCGTATTTTTCTTGCCTGTTTTTGCTCGATCCTTTTCTCTTCCTTGCACAACAAGGAAATAATAATCATATCCATTTCGTCGTTCATCTTACTTAGAAGTTGCCTAGCTACTGAATATATTTTTGTAGCGCCGCTGTAGTTCAAGTGCGGTTTACCAAAAAATTACGCGTCGTGTCGCTCAGTTCCGCTGCGGTGCAGTTACACCTAGTGCGGTCCTACCTTAATACACTTAACAAAGCTGCTTATCACTGGTTTAGCGATAGTCCATAAAGAGCAGTGCGTGTAACATCGTAACGTGTAACATCGCAAAGGTTCAACTTTGCTGATTTATGGCATAACAATTGCTTAAGGCAATAGAGGTTATAATAATTAACTTGTTTTATTTGACAAAGGAAAAAAATATGAAAAAATTGAAAGATTAAAAAAGAAAAAAAAAGCAAACTGATATTTGACACAGCAATTATCTAGAGAAATGATAAAAGCGGCATAGAATTATTTTTATGGGTTTCCGTTCGAATTCCTCAGTAATGACCCGATTTCGCGCAATCGAAGCCGCAGGCAAAAGATGTTTTATTTAGTTTAACAAAACTTCCTCTGTTTTCAGTGTGAAAAAATATGAATTGTTAGACAAAGAGAAGGGAGTTGGTGGGATATGGGATACACAATGTTCGCCTGGTCAGAAAAATACTCCCCAACGGCCAATGGCTTCCTGCAGCTCTAACCAGATCATCTGGCCACCTGATAGGAGACCGTCCGACGCTGCGCCTTCCGATCTGTGATCGCTATTCGAGAACATAACTTTCCCGTTAGTAATCGGTTCGATGCCACTTCCACTTCAGCTTGCTAACTGTTTAAGCTATGCCGGTGACTTAGGTTATTTGGCAAAGTTCGTCTTTCCGGATTTTTTCACACAAAGAAACACCTGGTATATCTTTCTCCTTAGTTTTCTGAATAACTTTGAACTTGTTTAAGAGGTCAACAGTTCAGACCCACGTCTCAAACCGTACATCACTACCAATACTCACATTGGTAGTAGAATTTCGTCTTTAAGAACTAAGGTATGTTGGAGTTGCGAAGTGGTATGCTTGCGTGATTGTTTAAACACTACCAAGCCAAGGCGGCATCATTAAGTACCTTAAAGTTGGCTATTGTCCTATTTTCCTTAGGCTGGTATGTATAACTTTTAGAATAGCATTCCCAACAAAAGCCGGTACAGGCGTGACATGGTCATTTTTTTACTAGAAAATTCTGGCACATGTGTTTTAGTAGAACTCAAGGATGTGAGAAGGTCTTTGTTTGATACCCATAGTATGTACGTCTATCTCGCACTTGACAGGTTTTTCATAAATGTACCAATGTTGAGCCTTAAAATGTAATTTGTCGTAGGTCGGCGTCGGCGCACGCGCAGCGATGCGTCTAGACTGCTCAGGCGTCTGCGCTCATACGTATGCACGTGCTGCCGTCGATTACCCAGCAAATATTGGACCACCAGCACCGACGCGCGCACTAGGCACCATCGTGATTGCATGTGCTACATACATACATACACTTGTATGTAAGTATTACGTCACGATTTCTATCTTCCAACAGGTGGAGTACTGTTTCTGTTACATTCTATCTGGACAAAGTGGTTTACATACATATATCCCATAAGACGTAAATTACTGGCTTTAGAGTAATAATTGATAAAATATAAAACCAAGGCACAATAATATACCTCTTTTGCCAGTTATTGACGAACCATAAGAATTGAGTCAGGATTGAAACTATCAAACTAACAAACCACCACTAAGCACATATATACACACACGAGTTCACTTATATAATGCTATGATACGACTTTATGTCTATAAGTATCTAAATTGTGTACACAGTGCTGCTGGTTGCCGTTAAGTTCTTTACAAGAATCACAATACCACTGTGGCTTCTCGTTTCCAAAGTGTTTCACTTAGCGTATTTTGTATATTCCTAGCAGGAACTAAACTTAGGACGTGCTTTAGCCACGCGGTTACCCATTAAGTACTGCAAATTGTGTTTACCCATAATGTCAAGGAATAGTTTGAACTTATGCTAAATAAATATGAGTACGTATTGTACTTAGTTCATACTAAAAAGTATTTAGTTTTCCCGCAGTATTTTAATCATTTATAAATTACTAGCTGTCCCGGCGAACGTTGTTCCGCTGCCGTCCCTCTGTACCCGGCGAAAGTTGGTTTTTACCTATAGTGCCCGAGTCCGGCTCGCACTTGACATATCGAGATAAAACTATCCTATCTTTTAAGTTGGATCAAATAACAGATATTTACGAAGTTTGATCAAAATCGGTTCAGTAGTTTAGGAGTCCATTGAGGACAAACATTGTGACACGAGATTTATATATATTAAGATAAATAAAACTTAACAACTTGAATAGAACTGTGATAGTAGTTTTCTTTATATTATACAAGTATTTTAGGTAATCATGTTGAAAGCTTATTCAAAATATGTCATATATAGATATCAATAAGCGGACACGGAGACAGATAAAACATTTTTGTAGATATATAATAAACAGAAATTTAAAATGTATGGAAAATTCTCGACATAATATTTCAAACATTTACAAAGTTATCTATATATTAGGTATAAAGTAGTACTCCAAATATATACACAATATGATCAACATAGTTAGTAGTAATATTCAAACACTTACTAAATTCCATTCGGATGTCTTAACAAATAGTACCTACCTACGTAGTAAATTGTATAAATGCCAAGAATTTATCACCAAGTCCCAGGAATTGTTTACTACAAGGAAGTGGTTGATGTGCAGAATGTCACATTTACATCCATTTAACCCTAAACCATGAAATAAGGACTATTTTACAATGTAATTTTCACGTAAAGTTAAAGGAATGCCTTGTTGGATCACGCAACCAGACGGCGCCACTAGACTTTTAGCCAACATATGTTATTTACCTCTGAAAATACGCACAATTGTTAAAGTCCTTATCAAAACCATCATAAGGTTTAAAATGGTCAATATTTTCAAAGGTCCCAAAGAAAACACATTTTTCCGAACGTGTAATCAAGCTGGTATGCGACATACGCGAGGAGACTCGATTCGCAGTCCGTCTTAGCTTATTGGCTCATTTCGAACGACTCGTCATACAAATTGCATATTAAATGGCGTCTTAAACGATGGCTTTCCTTTTTCCATTCGTCACTTTGTCCATTGGTGTTTACAACGGGATGGATGGATTAAACGAGCTTCGCAAACTACAAATGTGGGACGTGCAGAGACGTTTAACGTTCACTTATCATATCGATGAATGAATGAATCGATACACGTAAGTTAAGTTCATAGGTACAAGGACTTTCATCAATTTCAATACACTGTATTACTAATTGTAACGTCTTCATGGTTTCAAATCTGAATCTATATATGTATATTAAAGGCAACGACCTGACTGAAAATTTTTAGCTGGTTTATAGAGAACTTTAAAAAATTCTATCAAGTAAAGTATACGTAATCACGGGTTGGCTCCGTCACGACAAACAGTTAAATTATACTCTATTTTACTGCGTGTCTTTTTTAGACAAAAACGTTAAATACTTTTAAAAGAATCCCTGCAAAATTTTTTTTTCCATATACACCCTTTAAATAAAACCTGTCCTACTTCTTTGCATTTTAGGATCAAAGCTAAAGACCAGAACCAAATCCTTAATTTTGTTACTTTGTCATGTTCTTCCGTCGGTCTGTCCTTCCGTACGTCGCACAATAAATTGCCTTACATTTTAGTCATGAATAAAGGAATATCTACAGGCTAGCCTCTCAATACATGCAACTGTAGGAAGTTTTTTTGGGATGTTGTCGAACATGACTTTATTTTCTGTCAGGCGCATATTCTGCGAGTTGTTTAGCTTTCGAAGTTAATAATTTTGTGTCCCTCTTCTAATTTTTAAACTATGATTAAAAAATTTTAAAAATTACAATAAATGAACTTTATTCATACTTCAGAAAAAGAATCTTCTTCTTATAATGAAGATAAGTTTAACCGGAATAGTAATTTATTATACAAGGACTTTGTTTGAAATAAATTGTCTACGTATCTAATTATTTTTAGATGTTTTACTTCATTTTTTACTTACTAGCTAAGGATGAGAAAAACATTAATCCATCTTTAAACATTAGTTAACCAAATGATACAATGACTACGATCAGGAGAGGCGATGCTATTTAAACATAAAACTATAACAAAGTCTAGACATCATCTGACACCTGAGCTTTGAGTAGACGGTCAGTTTGGGACATCGACCCTCTATGTATAATGTTATATTCTAATTACATGCAAGATAATACTTCCTCAATAGCTCATGCAGTGTTAAGTCAGACTTTGGAATGGCGAAAACTAACGTGCCTATCAGACCATACGATTTTCAGTGTGCGATGTTCAGAAGACAGCACACTATTTACACCATATACCTACTTATAAGCTGTGCGTACGCCGTTGATCACGCACAGGTTCTCGGCATTTTGTCGGCTCCGTGGCTTAGTGGGTAATAAACACTACTCTATGGTAATGAATGACCCGACTGCTAAATCAGGGGGCGTTCGATTCCCGCGCAAGACAAATATCTATAATTATTTGTGGTTGTCTTGAGACTGGGTGCTTTCTATGTAGGTATAATATGTAAATTTACACAAAAAATCGGCAAAGTGCGAGTCGGACTCGCGCACGAGTAATTCCATACCATTATCTTAAAAAACGGCAAAAAATCACGTTTCTTATATGGAGCCCCCTTGAATATTTATTTAATCTGTTTTTTAGTATTTGTTGTTATAGCGGCAGCAGAAATCTTCTGTGAAAATTTCAACCGTCTAACTACCACGGTTCGTGTGATACAGAATGGTGGCAGACGAACGGACAGCGGAGACTTAGTAATAGGGTTCCGCTAATTACCCTTTGGGTACGGAACCCTAAAAAGTATAAACATGTATTTGTTTCCTTTGTTATCTAGTATTAATAGCACAAGCTCTGCTTACGGCGCTGTGTGTAAGTCCAAAAATATTTAAAATTATTTATGAAATAAAATATTTTCAACTTTAGTTGATTGATAGTTCGTTAATATTTTTTTATCTTTTTATTAATAATATTATTTACTTCGCTGTCGTCGTCATGGAACCCGTTTCCAAGAATGAAAAGAATGCTATTGCTTTTGTCATATAGACCAGAACCAATCCTCCTTGGGGAAAAAAAAATCTTAGTAGTATACTAGTGGTCGGAAAATTTAGTTCATGATGTAAATAACGAAGACTAAGAAAATGTTCTGGTGGGGATGCTAATATATACGTTTTCAGGGGTTCGTACTCGTTTAATTAAATGTTAAAGTTGTAGATAATAAATAGATCTAAAACTATTTTGTGATACATTATTGCCCATAACCTCAAAATTATCGAGATAAAATGCAAATAACCGTGTCTTTTTTTCATGAAAAACAAACAAGCCCAAATTTTTTCAAAGCGAAATATTTATTTTTCGACGTTTTATGAAGAAAATACAGAAAAATTACCTTTTTTTAAATTGAAAAATTTGGTGAGCAAGTTTTCGAGAAATGCCCTTGCCAGTGCTAATTTTTTTTGTTGAAATCTCAGCTTTTATATAGAGTTAAAATATAATATTATTTGTACACAAAAATATCGTTAAAAAAACGAGCAATCAAAAAAACTCCTTATCAAAAATCGATTTTCCGGTAAATTTAATAAATAATAATTTACAGCTATGAAATATACACGTATACGTGTAAATATATGCACTCGAGGCCTTTCTTTTAACGCTTATTCTAATGGTAACTACCTATACGTAGAAAAATAGGTTATAATTTAATTAATATTTTCCTACGTACATGCAATACATATAAATTTCAATTATTACAACGTACAAGCTTATTTCAGATTATTATTACTAATGTAATAAATACTATTTCTTTCTATTCAAAAAACAAAAAGAAATTCATAATTTTCACCGAAAAATCGATGTTTAAAAGTAGTTTTACCGGTTTTTCCCTTTTTAAACGATATTTTTTTATATAAACAATATTATATTTTAATTCAATATGAAAACTAAGATTTCAGCAAAAAAAGAGGACTTGTAAAGGTCATTTATCAAAATTTGCTCACCAAATTTTTCGACTTCTGTCAATGGGTAACTCTCTAACTGTAATTCAGCTCTTTGAAATCACATTACAAATATTGTACGTCTGTATGCTGAGCTTGCGACGTGTCGACTGAACCTAGCAGGCAGAATAGTTGCCACCTCTAAAAAATTAAATCATTAGGTTTGCTCGCAAAACCCCCTAGATAATGAAATATTTACTGACTAATAAAAGTTCTAGAAATCACTAAATAAGCAAAAAAGAAATAAAAGGTAGGTGATAAAAAAAAATGTAATTATGAAAAATATAAATAAAATAACAAAATAAAAATACTAATAATCAACATCAAATACTTTTTTCATAATTATCATCTTCATTCGTTAGTGAAGTTGAATTTGCAGACGTAGAGGGTTGAGGTAAATCGTCAGTTTCGTCTTGTTTGATTTAAAAGAATATTTTAAATTGCTTCCAATATTTCTAACTAGATTTTGCCAGTGGCTCTGCCCGCCCTAAATTTGGTTATAGGCGTGGAACTCCTTAATTAACTCATTAATTATTATACTATAATGACGTTTGCTTTAGCAAGTAGCTATAGTTCGCTTAAGCGCGATTATAGTTATTTCCGCGGGAACTTTAAAATTTTTCTGGATAAAAAGTAGCCTATGTGCTATTTCAGGACCTAATCTATAGGTGTGCCAAGTTTCATCCCGACCCGTCCAGTGGCTGAAGCGTTATTAAGTAACAAACATCCATCCAGAAATTTTTATAAACTTTCACATTTATAATATTAGTAGGATTACGGAAACAGGCAGCTCGCAAATGTAACAGTTCTTTTTCATTATTTTTAACTAATTCCTTAAAAAAAAGAGTATTATTTCTTAATTTGTTTGTCACAATTTTCATGGCACTAAATGCCCTTTCTACTACAGCATTTGAATAAGGAAGTGAAAGTGCGGATATAGCCAGATCAGAGAACTCCTGAAAGGTATTTATTTCAGCAGCATTTGTATACTTTCGAACTACAGCCCAAAATTCAATGACGTTGTGTGTAGCGTTCCATTTAATATAGTTTATACCATGCCTCTGATATAAGAGTTTGTCTATTGTTTCAACAACAAACCCGATTTCAGCGACAAGTTCTGCTATTTTGTTGTCTTTACCCTGGCGAAGAGTATTTCCAGCAGTCAAAAGACAAATTTTCTCCAAAATAATGTAATTAGAAGGAATTTTTTCCTGAATCTCTCTTCCTAATTTTATAGTGAACTCAATACAACGTCTTCTAATTGCATTGATGACATCGTTAGTCAAATAACCTATGTCAGTTATTGCAGCTGAAGGCATTAGTACTCTTAGTAGAGCGAAGCAATGTCATTAAGGTGTTTAGTAGGGCAACTGGATTTGAGTCTTCACTTTCAAAGCTTTTAACTCCAATTTGTGCGTCATTCAAGATGCTCCTCAAAAAGCACATCTAAAGGCGCATCAATATTAATTTCATGGGAATACATCGAAGAAAGCAAATTATCCGTGTAGCAATTATGTCTAACTCTGTTCAATGAGAAAGGCAATTTTAGTTCTTCCCATTCACATAATATTCTGGACACTTTTTCATCAATGGACAGCCAACGAGTGTCACAAGACCGCAATATTTTTAAGGCTTCTCCCCGTAATTTATTGTTTTATATATGTCTTTGTACAAATCAAATCGTTTGGGTGAATTTGAGAACCAATTGTAAGTTTCACTAATGAGAAACTCATTCCGCGGTAATATTTGTTTAGAAGCATGTGAAGCTGCCAATTGCAATGAGTGGCGAACACATCTGACAAGGATCAAATTAGGTAAGCCATATTCCATTTTTAATATATTTTGTGCGCCATTATTTATTCCAGAGGCATTATCCGTCCCAATCCCAATTAAGTTCATTAATAGGATACCATGTGCTTGTAAACAGTTTATCAAGGCAGTAGCAATTCCGCGAGCATTTGCGCTCCTCAGTGGTTCTAATGCTAGAAAAGCAGATACCACTGTATTCCGTGTGCAACTAAAATATCTTATTACTATCCCCAATAATTTTGATACACTGAGGTCAGTAGATTCATCTAAAAGTGCACAATACTTTTTGGGACCCAACATCATCCAAAAGCATCTGTTTGAAATGGGGAGCTAACTCATTCTTTATTACGTACTCAGTGCATTCTGTGCATTTTTGTATACATACCACTTTTCGAATCAGTAACATATTTTTAAAACAGCATTCAAGTGGTCAATTTGCCTTATGGATGTGTGTTCTGCAATAAACAGGGCCAATGTTCCTTCAACTTTAAGCCTGTTTCTTAGATGCAGGCAACAATTCAATTTGTCAGTTTTTACAAATTAAGTCACATTTTTCTTTTTTTCGTTTTTCTGTTTCTTCATGGCACCAATTTTAGCAAATCTTTCACAATCACAAAAACTACAGAAGGCTTTCGTAGGATCATTTACTACGGGCCGTAACCATATTTTAAACTCTTCTTGGATTTAAAGATATGGGATTCTTTCCGAAATTTTTTAGCATTTTTTAGTGGTACTTCCATAGTAATAGGTTACTTATACTCTACAAAACTAACAGACCTTGAAATATTTTAATACGATAACTTTCGCGAATAAAGGCTCAGCAACTAACTAAAAACAAACAAGCTAGCTGCAAGAGTATTCGACACTCATTGCAACAAAATGTATATGTTACATTACGTGATACTCTTTTATTGTCGGAAAACCAAACAAAGACGTCTTCATTTGTTTTACTAAGGTGAAAGAAGCATAGTGCTATCATATAGTCTTTGCTGCTATCCATGACGGGTTATTCTCAGACAAAAGAGGGTTGCCAGTATTTATTTTTTGAAATTCTACTAGATAACTTTTCACGACTAATCAAATGAGCTCAAAATTGACGGAGTTGCGTCGTCTCGTTACCGAGTTAATCTGGGTCACCGTCTAGCTCCATCATCAGATCTCATCTAGGCATTATTGCATTGTCATCGAAGTCATACAAGTATACCAAATTTAAGCTCTATCGGGTACCGGGAATTGGGTCACAACGTATCTTTATTCTTTAAAAGTAATCTTTGATGTAAATATTCATAACACATACATACATACAAATTTGAAGGTAAATAAAAGCTTGTAAAAGACTCTTTTTTAAAAAAAAGAGGTCTCTAAGAAGTCTTGTTTTAAGTTTCCATAACATAAAAAATTATATGTAGCTCTTCCAATATGTGATGCATATTTGAGAGACAAAAGATTAGAAGATTATTTTAACAAGTACGTACCTATTTTAAGAATTTATCGTTATTTGATTTTATTTATTTGGATATGGATAGCCACAACACTAACTGAATTCGATGAAGCTAACCCTCTATCTAACGCCGCCAACTATTTTAATATTGCATATATTTATTTAGATAGTTGGTACCCATACTGCCGCCGCTGATCCTAATCTCTTAACACATCCGGGCAATATTCATAGCAATAAATATGTGATGAATCACCAGCTGGGAAACGCAATGTTGTAAGCAAGGATATGGAATGAAGTTATTAAGAAAGTTGTTTAATGAAGTGCATACATATTACTAATGGTACTCATTTGGAACCAGGTTTGAAGAATAAATATATAACACTCTTATTGGTTGTGTAACAAAAGTATTTCCATGCATCCACTCTAGTACTTCTAAAAATTGTTTAAAAGTTGTAGTAACTTTCTTAAATACATTATAGTACTTAGATTTTATAGGAAAGCATGTCTTCTGGTATACTCTGCTGAAGTCAAATAGTATGTATAGTACAAAATGACATGAATGAATTTCCTTATCCTTATTCGATTTGGTAGATATTTTTCTTGGGTTATGTTTATTTTACTGTTAAATTTGTTTTTTTTTATAATGGGTTTAATTCATGTAGGCTGCTTTTTAACTGATTACTTGCAGGATCACGAAACTTTATTTTCCAACATAAGTTTTGAGAACAAATTGAAACAAAAAAGAGCCCTTGTCACAATTCTGCCCCTCGCCACTGATGGGTAACTATAAAAGGTAATTAAAAATGTTCAATTTGAAGTTTAATCATGCTGAATAACATTGAGTTACGAAAACATAACGTATGGCTTAAATTTATTTGTACATTCTCCAAAATAAACCAACAAGATATTGCTAGATTCCCACCAAGTACATTAATCTTCGTAGAGTTTTTTACATAAATGCCTGAACTTTACGGGTTATACATATATTTAATACTTGCTATTATTATAGCTATTGCCCTCTTCATAATATTTGAAAGTGTACCTTTATTAAACAAAAGTAACAATTGACAAAAAAGATATGCAGTATTGGCCTCCATATATTTGACCTTGTTGTGCACAAATAATATCAAATCAGCGATCTGGTACAGTACCTTTTTTTTTGAGGTTATATTTTTAACAGCGTTGTGTTTTGAAAGAGCCGGCCTCATGATTCATCATTGACAAGTTCAGACGATGACATTAATTTAATAGAATTAAAAAAAAATAATGTTAGTTCAAATAAAGGTAAAAACTTTTGTGTTGTGTGCAATGAGAATTATGATTATAAATAAATGAATATAAATATTTATGGACATTACACACAGCGCCGTCTAGCCTCAAAATAAGCAAAGCTTGTGTTGTGGGTACCAGACAACGGATATAAATACATATATATAACTTTGTTTTTGTAAACACATACATATTATACATAAGTACACCCAGACTCAAGACAAACACAAGATGTTTGTCCAGTGCGGGAATCGAAACCCACACCCTCTGCACGGCAGTACGTCACACGACCAACTAGGCTGCGAGGGAGTCAATTTTAGTATTTTAGTAAAGAAGTATAGTACGAGTGCAAGATAAGTGCAAGATAAGCAAAGGTTGGGCAAATGAATCGTGTGGCCACAAAGGGGTGATTAATTTCTTCTGCCAAAAATGTTTTTAATGCTAATTGTTTTTATTTTTAAGTTATAGAGTACACGAATAAGGGCTCGACTTTATGTTTTCAGACAAATTGTTATTTAGTTATTTGATTTTTATGAAGACTATGTTTAATTATTATTGCGACTGGTTAAAAATTGTGATTTTCATATAATTACCAAAGTAAGTTTAGTATTAATCTGATTTTAAATACTTAACATAATTTCATTGATAAAAAACCTTTTAGTGCCTCAAAAGTAGGTATCGGCTCATTCTTAAAATATGGTAGCTCTTTCATTGACCTGCTGCTATGAAAGAGCCGATAATGATTTTTTTAAACTATTTTTAAAAGAGATTATCAGCGATGTTATCCTCTTTATTTTCATTAAATAAAATTAACAATTAAAGTGATTATAAAAAATACTTGTTTCATTTGAAAATAATTTATTAAAAGTGTGTTTTTTTTCATACTATTCAAAACTGGCTCTTTCAGGCACACTCTCCCCTACAGTGTAATAAACTTTTCTAACCCGATGGTCAAAAATCAAAACTTTTATCGCCATATTAAAATGGTGTGAACTTACACGACACTAGTGACCATTTTGTTTTTTTTTTATGCCACTAAGGTGGCAAACAAGCATACGAACCACCTGATGGTAAGCGGTCACCGTAGCCTATGGACGCTTGTAACACCAGGGCCATCACTCGCCCGTTGCTGACCCTTCAAAATTCCAATAACTTCTTTCTTGAAGAACCCCATACTGTAGTACTTAGAGAAAACTTTCGCAGGGAGCTCATTTCAGAACCCAAGCGTTCCATCAAGTCAGAAAAGTTTGTTAAACTTTATATAAGTATTTTGTTTACTGCATTGAATTCGAGTTCTGTAATCTGTCCCATGGATTGCGCAATGGCCTTAAAAAATTGGCCACACTTTAACAAGGGACAAAGCAAGCCTGTGGTCTCTTTTCTCTTTATATCTACGTCCGCCATTCTGTTTGTTTGGACTTATAAAAATAATTTATAAAGAAACAATTGACCACAGCATTGCTTTGTGCCTCTTTCTAAAGTGTGGCCAATTTTGTTTGACTATTGCGCAGTCCAAAGGACAGATTACAGGACAGTCTATGAATGTTCCTTTCTTTCGAAAAAGAAACGCCAACAGTAGAGACCATATCTGCTTGCGGTTACAAGAACACCTTTCAACTTGAGAATGTTTCAATAATTATTAAGTTATGTGTGTGTTATTGTTATTTAGTTCAGAACACGTCCCGTATGGACGACAACGTTTATTCAAGTTAACTTTATAACGATCTCGCTGAGGGACGTGCGGCTAAGCGGCACAGTGCAGTGCTTCGGAACTGCGCTGCCGGCAAACAATCTCTCTGTTTAAACTAAAACTCAATAACAAAGAGCGAACAATAGATTTATGAGGTAATTTGTATGTAAAACACTTATACTTGACAGCTGTATACACTTAAATCATCGGCTAGTCTAATTTTGTATCTCGTCTGTACAAATTTTGAAATCTTTATTGACGCTCAGTTACTGAATGTGATTGCAGTATCAGTGTGCAGTGTGTCTTTACCTCCTTGTGTGTGTTCTACGGCTTGCATAATGGGCTGTGTATAAGCAATTGTTTGAAATGATGTCTACGGCTACTTGCTAACACCGCACCCCTCGCCGTCGGCAGGAAAACGCACGTGAGGTTTCAAAAGAGCTCCCTTTCAGGGTTGTAAATAATAAAGAAAGTTGTAAAATAAGATTTTTTTGAGGGCGTATGGGGGAAGAAGGATTTTCAATAAGGGAGTGATCAGATCTTTAAAGGGTCTGTCAGTAAGGAACTGGTGTTTGTAGCGTCCATGGGCTACGGTGCCACCTTGGCGGTATGAAAAAAGAGTTTTAAAAAAGAAAGTTTTCTTTCAAAAAAAATAAGTAATTTTGCGAGTGATGACTGCTGTCAGCCCGAGCCAAAGGCGAGGCGAGTAACAGTGTTGAACGACTGTTTTTAATACAGTTGCGAAAAAATTAAATAAAAATAACTGAATTAACATTTATTTCGGAGTATTTTTGTAATCATATCCATTAACAAATACTGGCGTACGTTCATACAGCTAGTTAGGGTTAATATTATTTTCTACAAATGTTTTGTTTATTTATTTATTCTTTTTGCACAAACTAAAAGTGTACAGTGGCGAGCTTAATGCCATAGGGCATTCTCTACCAGCTAACCACAAGCTTAATATATAATTTTAAATGGTGGTGCAATAAAACTAGGTTTAACGAACTAGCAGATAAGTAATTAAACAAACAAAAAAGAACAAATAGTTAAAATTAAACCTATGCTAATACTAATACTATGATGTTTATACTGATAATTTTGGATATTTATATAAACACATACATAGACATACATAAATATACATATACATAAACACATAAAAGATATAGATGTACTTACATGTATATTAGATAAATGTACTATATTAAATTAATATTATAAAAATATATTTATATACAGAATAATATCACTAGAAGCCAGAAACTGTACACAGAAATATTTAATTTTGCATCTGTTTAAGATAATGATCTTTTAACTTCTGTTTGAAGACAAGTGTAGATTAAGCACAGCGGATGTCCTTGGGAAGTACGTTCCAGAGCCCTATAGCATGGATAGTAAAAGAATTTGAAACAAACCCAGAGCGGTGACGAGGCGTGGCAAGGAGAAAGCTGTTAAAAGACCGCAGTGATCGGTCGTGAGAAGAACCAAGATATTGGAACCAAGATATTGAAACTTAGATTTTAAATAAGATGGAGAGTTCTGATCATTTAAAGTAGAGTATAGAGTACATAAACCTTGCGTTTCTGCGTTGACGAATCGGGAGGCATTTTAAACGATTTCGAGAAGTGGAGATATGGTCATATTTTCGTAGACCGAAATATAAGTACCTGTACCAGTAGAAGTTTGGGTTTTGGTTGGGAGAAAATTGCGGTATCTGTAAAGACAACGTAGAGCATTGGTAACTTTCCGACTTATTTCATTGACTTGAACTATCCAACTGAATGAGTTATCCAAATGTAACCCAAGGTTCTTTACATTGGCAGAGTATGGGACAGTAGTATTGTTTTAACTTAAGACATTTGTCGGGAACTACCTACAATTATACTCTGGCATTTATTAGGGTTTACTGACACTCCAAAGCGTGTAGACCACTCAAAGATAAAATGTTGTATTTAAGATATATAGATAGATTTACTAAAATTTTGAAATAGTTTTATTTGTGGTAGATTAAAAAGCCCGGAATCGTCAATTTCGTCACACGCGTAACCTTTAGGCAATATACCAGTTTTGAAGACAGAAAACTAAATCTTTTTTTTATTTTAGTTAAAGTTTTTATGGTGTAATTAAACGAAACAACATAGGGACTTAAGTATTTTAAAAAATAAGTCATTGACTAAATAAAAATCGTGTTTAGCAACTGTTTTGACAACATAATTTCACAGTCTTTGTTTCGACTGAAACATCTGGCTAGAAAAGTCTTCCACTTTCGATTTCACCAAATAACCTCGTAACCAACTGGTATTCCAAAACGGCTAATTATTATTTGTTAATAGTTACTAATTAATTTATTATTGGTTTAAACTCCAAGTACCGCTACTAGCATCTACGGTTGCACAAACATTATGAAACACTTTTATTAACGCTTTATCTTTTACAACGTCATATTGCTTTTCCATATCTGCTTCAATATTCGTCGTAGTCGCTATCACAATGTAATAAGGTTCCATTTCGTGTGATTCTCTAAGAACTTGCTGTGGGTAAAGAAATTTGATGGCTGTTATATTGACTCTTCAGATTCTTAATCAAGTCGATCCCCACTACGTCATGTCTTCGGGCTATATTGTTTGTGGTATTGATAACCTCTGTTTACACGGTCAATGTTTTAGTGGATTTAGTTTCGTAAGCCCACGTTTGAATTGCTATACTATAAAAATTAGCACTTGCATAGTGTTTTAATAGAGGCACGAATTGATAAACAGTGAATATAATTTACATATTATGTAAACAAGGCTTTATTATGGCTCTAGTCTTTATAAAAACAATACTTAAGATATCTTGAATTTTTTTTAACACAACTAAGGTCGAAGGTGATAAACAATCCTCTTTAAAATCCCCAAACGTACCCATACTCAATCAAAAAATAAATAAATGAGACATAGTAAAAGCTAACCAAGCGCGAGTCGAGCTCGCGTATCAGGGTTCGAGACTAACCACAATACTAGATGTGAAAATTCTCCCCTTATTTTTCATACTAAGTAGTTATTTTTTAATGCCTACCAGATTTTATTTTATAATTGCAACTTGATGTATAAATAAGAAACTTATCTGCGTCGTAAATTACCTGCTTTAAAAATGCTGCTTACCCCAGCTAAGCTCTTCTATCGGCTTCCTACTCGAAGTTGTGCCGCTGAAGTTGGATTGTCTGTCCAACGAAGACACATTCATGAACTATGTGGGTACAGTAATGTTCACTACGTACTAGCGACGTATACTAGCTTTTGCACGACGTGCAGTGTGCTTATGTCACTTGGCTTGTCCAAATTCATGTCAAGGCTAACTTGTCGTGGGGATTCATCTACGGTATGCAACCTTCCGCCCAGTTCTTCCAGAGACTCTGCCATAATAATGATGTCGTCGCTTTATCTAAGGTGTATGCTATGCTCGCCGTTTAAGTTCATTTCGCATCCAGTCCAGACCAGTGTTTTGAAGATATCTTTCAGCGCGTTGGTAAACAGTTTCAGGGATATGACGTTTCCGTGTCCCTTGTGTGTGTCCCTCTATGCAGCTAGATGGGCCTCGTTTAACGCTTTTGAAACTGAGAGGTCAAGGTAGCAGCATTATAAAGACATATCAGTACTTCAATATATCACCAGTTTATACGACATATTTGCAAATAATCTAGAACGGCGCAGGTTTCGATGGAGTCAAAGGCTTTCTCGTAATCTACAAACGCCATACCCAGCGGCTGAGTATACTCGTGGTTTTCGTTCATATATACATATTTATTCACTAGCATTTTGAAAAATATGTTGTTACTATATATAATCTATAATTGTAAATACTATATCTATAATCTCTGACAATTTAAAACAGTGAGGCTCTTATACCGCACCTATGTTTCGATGATAAAAGTAATCACAGCTGTGCGTTCGTGTGACACGTTAAGACAAATCTAGCACTATCTCGCTTTATTAGCTTTGACCGGATATCATGTTCGGCAGAAAACTTACTTGACATATTCTGTCATTACGATCGGCGATCCCAAACCGTATCGAACCCTTAAGTCTGATTACAGACTTTGCCTTCCTGTGTGTGTTCTACCGCTTGTATAATGGATGTGTTCTAAGGAATTGTTCGAAATGATGCCCACACAGTTACTATTAAATTTAAATCATGGACAGAACTTACATAACTTTCCTTGAATGAACCACGAACCAAAACTTTATTGCGAAAGCGATCCATAAACAAGGAAGCTCGCCTCCACACACACAAATAAACAAAGTTAAAACTTCACGCCCTAATAAAGTAATATAAAGTATTTTCCTTTTGATCTGCTGACAGTTTCTGACATTACGACGTGCACGTATAATAAAGTGGGAGTTTCAGAAGATATACGTTACTTTGGTGAGATTGTTAATATGGAAAAAGTGTGTCGGGCGTAGACACTCCGCGCAAGTGATACTGTGATATCTCAGTTTGTGGTTCGTATCATCAAAGGTGGACGCACTATGATGTAGGTTACTGTTATTCAAAAGAATTATCAAATTAGTATGAGCTGTTTTACACATTTTGAATAGGTAGGTATGAAAATGCCTAACCTATAACTGCCTTCACAAAACTCGTTAAGTGCGAGTCGGACTCGTGCATCGAGGGTTCTTTACTCAATTGGAACTTTAACACTTTGGCTCACTACTAACACACACTACTGACTCTGACAGTTGGCCTGATCCACTAGTTAAATGACGCTCGAAGGCTATGGAAAAGGCTTTATATTCTTGAAGTTTCTTTGAAAGGTATGACCAACAATCAAGAGATTCGAAGAACTAAGGTCACCTTCTTAAGCCACAGGATAACCAAGCTGAATCTGCAATGGGGAGGTTATATTTGACGAAGAATCAATGGCTGTTGGGGCAGACGAGTCTTAGAGTGAAGACCACTGATTAGTAAGCGCAATGTGGGTCGGTGGACCAATGAACTGGAAAAGGTAGCTGACTAAATGAGAAAGCCAGAGGACAGGATGTGGTGACGTTCATTAGGAAGTAAGTGGACTGTTTTAGGCTGATTGATTGCTTCAGTTATGATGCAGCTGATTGAGTACCTACAAGTGATTGTTAGAGCTTCTTAAATTTCGAAGACATTATTGTCTCACAATAAAACTGTGATTTCTAAAACTTTTTTAATGTTTAATGTTTTTATTATTTGTAAGGTAATCCGCCATAATAATCCATATTCTGTGAAAATTGCAGGCTTCAATTTACCAACTTCGGTCTAAAAGAAAAGTCTAAACGGTCGGCCCAACCGACTTACAGTGTAGTCGTAGTAATAGGGCTTTGTTCGTATCCTTTGGGTACGGAACTCTAAAAACGATAATTAAATAATTATATATTAGACGAAAGCTACGCACGGGGCCATCCACGCACCATCACACTCTTAAATAGTGTGAGTTATGCGCGCAGTCAATGTTATAAGAATTTCGAACATGGTATAAATAAATGCACATCTATGCGCTTTTATATGCGACTTTAAGGTGATAAACCTTATAGATTCGTAAACCCACATCATCGTTAATAACTTTACCGCTACACCGTACCCTGTGGCTGTAACCAGACTCTGACTATAAACCTCTATTTTGCGCAATCCGATAACACGTATTTTACAATTTGTATATAACGCAGAGATCGGTTTGACCCTGAAACTTATATGGGGCTGTATACCTCTATAGATGCTTTATTTTATCACCTGGCAGTAAATACAAGTAGTTTCAGGAATAACGACTCATATACTAGTATCACAATGACACTGAATACTAGTTTACTAGCTAATAATAATAGTCCATGCTACCTAGAAGATCAGAATTTGCACCGCACTGGGTTGTGATAAAAGTCATTATTATGATGAGCTCCATTGCTGAGAAATTCATAATGTACCTTTTTTGTTTCTCAGTAAACTCTTAAGCTGGGATCTAAAGTTTGACTTTCTTTTCTGGCACACTGCATTAAAAGCAGTGTCGCGGTACTAGGCTCAGCACCTGTCACGCAAGTTTAAGTACCAAACGGTAGTTTAAAATATGCTGTCCCTGATATAGGTGTGTATCAAGCCACTAGTTACTCCCTCCTGAAGAATAAATCCGTGGAGATATTCAATAGAACTATTTTTAAAAATAAAAAGTCAAACAGCTATAATCCACACAGTAGAAATTATCGTCTGTTGGCATAGTTCACCTGCGTAGTGTAGTTTGGTAATTTTTTTCCTTATAGTCCACCGGTTGGATTACTTCGCTGTTTTCTACAGTATCGAGGAGTCGAGACTGTTCGTAAGCAGGTATCTGATATTTGGATCAAATGAATGTTAACATACTCGATAGCTGGTACCGATCACGGTTTCCCAATATCAACAAAGCTCTAGCGATCCCAAATAAGAACACAGATTTACTCGGATCGGAAATAGAACCGAGATAAAATACGGGCGATGCGGACCTGGTGTAAATAAATGTCGGTAGATCCGTCTGATTGAAATATGGATAGGATCCGGCCGCAGTATGTGGTCGCAGCATTATTAAATAATACAGAACCGACACTTTCATGCACAGCTAAAGAAAATAAGCTGTAAAGTGGTGGTTTGACAATCGATTATGTCGGCTGTCACTCGATACAACAGGACTAGCTTAGTCCCGTTCGTTTTGAAAATCTAGACATTAGAAGAAACTAACGAAAAAATAGTTATGGCAGCAACTTTTATCAGCAATTTTCGACAGCAGATATGAATTCAGCATCCTCGAAAACCTAAATCGATCGAAATAGCATATTTTTTTTATTTTTTTCTACTTACGCCGTTCTTTAAGCCTAAATAAGTGATTAATAAAATCGGCCAAGTGTGAGTCGGACTCGCGCACGAAGGGTTCCGTACCATTATCAAAAAATTACGTTTGTTGTTAGGGAGCCTCCCTTTAATATTTTTTTATTATAATTTAATCATTTATTGTTAAAGTGACTTTATAACTAATTATTTTGTGAATATTTCAAGCGTCTATCTGTTGTTGTTATCAATATCCAGCAAAATCAAGCAAAAAAATCACGTTTGTTGTATGTAAGCCCCCTCAAATATTTATTTTATTCTGTTTTTTAGTATTTGTTGATATAGCGGCAGCAGAAATACATCATCTCATCTTCTGTGAAAATTTCAACTGTCTTTCTATCACGGTTCATGAGATACAGCCTGGTAACAGACGGACGGACGGACGGACGGACGCCAGATGGACAGCGGAGTCTTTTGTAGTAGGTTTCCGCTAATTACCCTTTGGGTACAGAGCCCTAAAATATTGCACACTCAAAAACAGAATTTAGTTTCATCGTAATGAATCGTCAGATAACGTCGGGCACAGACTATATGTCAGGTGTCGTAAGATAGTTTTATAAAATTATCTTATATCTTTAATATTGCAATAGGTACTTCCAACGAATCGGCTACCGGGGTTTTCAGATATCCGCAAAAATTTTCACATCAGACACACAGATCTCAAAACGTAAGGAAACCCCAAATTTAGTGAAAGGTGTTGAGATTCATTAAAATAAATTTTTATGCAAAGATGAGTCAAATGTACCTAATTTAGAATATGCTTGCATTTTGTTGAAGTCAGTTATTTGTATATTTAGCTAAGACGTTTTGTATTCTACTTCTACTCATAACTAAACCTGGTGGTTTGATGAGGATATTATTTTTAAACCTATGATTTCAATAAAAACTGACAAATAAATAATGTAAAGTATCCAGCACCAAATGACTACTGAAAGTAAAAATGACTTGCCGGGTACAGTTACAAGTTTCAAAAAAACAGAATGAATCAAGTAACAATCACGAAATGTTAGATTGGTTGTTTAATTTGGAGTAACGTATTATTTATCAAAATCAGTTGGCCCGTTGAATAAATATACGAGCGGACAAAGAAACGGACATACATACTTACAAGTTAAACACATAACCCTCTTTTTGGTCTTCGCCGCAGTTGTTTTAAAATATCATACCCTTCAAAAACCCACTAAATATTAAAAAATAAACCTTCATGGAACATTGGCCTAAATGTTTTCTTTCCTTGAAATTGAAGTGGGTAGGACCAATCACTGGACAAACATGACGTTGGTTAAACTTAAATTATATGGTAAGAGGAACTAATAAATAATCATATGAAAAATGCTTAAAAATTAGTTTACTTCTCGATCTCCATATTTAGTCAGGGAACCCAAATATTTATCAAATACTATATACATTTTTATTAATTAAAAACATGAAAGTCAGTGGTGGCCCAGGGGTTTAGATTTCAGCTTGCATCCTTAGTGGCGGAGGTTGCCCCGCGTGTACCAATGAGTCTTTGTCTCAATTTCCCAAGTTCATTGATTATTCACCACACCACTGGCTTGGCGGTGTAGAAAAACACCGTGAAGAAACCTGAATATGTCAAAAAAAAGACAAATTTGAAGTCCACAATCCGCACTGGGTCTGTGTGTGAACTATCACCTCTCAAATCACTCTCGGTGAGGGTATGCCTTGCCTCATATGAGGCTGATAAGGAGAAACATGAAAAAAACCAGCCAAAAACGTGTCGCGCTGCGCGTAAGTAACATAATACGTCATATGCAAAGTTCAACCTTTTGGTAGCACGCTTAAAATAGTTTAAAATTGCTTTATCCTTGAGGAAGACCACTGGCGCCCTTTACATCAGGTGTGCTGACTGCTTGTTTGCCACCTTAATAGTTAAGATCGGCTCACAATTGGTTAATATATCGTATAAAGTTTGTCTTAAAAGTAAAACTAACAAAAAAAACTGTCTAAAAGTTTTTTTAGTGATTGATACACACGTAACAACCGTTCAAACAAAAGAACCGATATTGATAAAAATTGCACTCTTCCCTTTGCACTTTGAACGGTACCTAATACAGTAATCAAAGAATTATTAAAATTCGATAACTAGTTTCTGAGAAATAACGTGGACAAACATAGATACATACACTTATGAAGTTTAGCCCATCACTGTTTACCTCTTGTGGACTAACATATATGAGTATTGTGCAATTCTAACAATATTATATTATGCATAGGGGTCGAATTGATAACCTATTTTTAAGTTGGTTTTATAATTTTGATCACAGTACTCGTATTTTAATTGTTTGTTAATTTTTAACTTTTATTTGTCATTATAAAATTGTTTCACCAAATCATTTTCACAATAAATAAATTGTTTTTGGTGACTCGATAGCAATTGTTAATTATAAATTGTTTCACTAATCACTTTAACGAGGTCATAATTTTGTTATGCACATTATAAATTATTTCATTTTATTGTTACCAGTTTTAGATTTCCTTTTATTTGAATGCTTCCTAAACAATATAATCGGAAAAACCAAAAATTTTCAACACCAAAAAGTTACGTAGACTTGACTTGTCGCCAACGCCGTGCCATATATTTCAGTCACACGAATAAAATAATTTTCGGTTGCAGTTTATTTCAATTAGTCTGAGAAGTCGGGGTTTTTGTTCGGACGTAGACAATTTATGGATATAGCATCGTGTCTGGAAAGCGCCAGTCGTCTCGTCTGCCAATTTTTGGGACATTTCCCCGTCTCTTCACCGCGTGCAGTCTACTCTCTTCAGGTGTACTTATATTTAAATTTCAATTTTTCAATCAGCTTCTAGGCACAGTATAGGTTATAGCACTTCATGCAGCATGGTCACTGACCAGGGCTCTCGACCGTCGCCCTGTCGACCCCACCTCCCCTGTATTTCGATCCTGTTACCGCTGGTATTGAACACGAACACGGTATATACACGTTATTCTTCATTTGTAGTGTTAGTAGTTATGAAGCAATTTTAAAAACCGTTTGTTTTACAAAACATTTAGTTTATTGCATGACTGTTTTTTTTTTGTCATCTAAAGTAATCGCTTATAAACAACGTTGTGGTAATCAATACTGTTTCGAACCGAGAAGCGTAACTTGTTCTTAGGCTTACCAACTGTAACTGAAACCAACCAACTGAAAAGAACTAATAAAATAATCTGATCTCAGACCTATACCGTCAAGCAACTATAGGATCCAAGTTTAATTTGGAACTCCAAAATAGATTCAACTCACGGCATGGAGACCACAAGCGATCTAATAAACGCTAATGCTCTGAATGGGCTGATACGTAAAATGATCATCTTCGAAGCTCTAGCACGCGTAGCATTAAGCTTGCAATCTACCAATCACATGCAGCAAAGATCCAAGAGCCAAATTGACGTGCCACTTCACCGAGGATATTCGGAACGACCGAGGATGACCAAAGCGAGATTAGGGGGCCAAAAAGCAGCTTAGAAACAACAAAGCTTCAGCGATAACGGCATTACGACCGAGACTCTAAAGGTTTGTGGAAGTCTGGTTGCAGTGCACCAAAGGCGTGGTGCGAAAGCGTGGTAGTATTATTTTTCTTCCAGAACAAAGTAAAAAGTTCTACCGACCGATATCACTTCCAAGACATGTGTATAAGCTGTTAGGTTCTTCACAAATTGTCTCTCTGGGCGACAAGACGAGTTCAGCCACCAGAACAGGCTGATTTTCGAAAAGGTAAAGCCTCGTCAGCCACATCCATACTGTTCGGCAGATTATACAAAAAACACAAGAATATAGTCAGCCGCTGTGTATAGACTACGAGAAAGGCTTCGAATCCATTGAAACCTGGGCCGTTCTAGATTATCTAGAAGTTAACAATATTTCAACACCTTAAAGTAACAAAATCGTTTAAATTTCACTAAAATTCATTGATTCGTTTTTAGAAGTGGAACAAACAAAAGTGGTTGATGTTGCTTTTTATCATATTTCTAACCGCTTTAAATGTATCTCTGGTCAAAACCCTCTGACTGTACTCGTGTCTTGTCATGTAGACTAGAAGGTCGTAATTGATTTTCTTTCGAAAAGCCTTGGGTTCCCGGAGCGAGTAAACAGTTTCGCCTATTTCACTTATTTCCTAACTTACCCCAAGATATAAGTATCGGTGGAGTCGCGACGGTGTGTGGTGGTACCCTGACTCCTGCATGTCGTCCAGAACTGAATAACATCGCCACCTGATACATCCTAACTTATGATTTCCTACCTCACTATTTATTGTTTACGTGGGGCATTCTTTTAAAAAATGCCAACTCTTCTTTTTTAGGGTTCTGTACCCAAAGGGTAATTAGCGGAACCCTATTACTAAGACTTCGCTGTCCGTCCGTCTGTCACCAGGCTGTATCTCATGAACCGTGATAGCTAGACAGTTGAAATTTTAACAGGAGATGTATTTCTGTTGCCGCTATAACAACAAATACTAAAAAACAGAATAAAATAAATATTTGTGGTAGCCATACAACAAACGTAATTTTTTTGCTCGATTTTGTGCCCTTCTTGCGCGAGTCCAACTCGCACTTGGCTGATTTTTTATCTTCCTTCTTGTTGTTTAAATATTGACAGGTCTCTGTTTACTTGGCTGTATATCGTTTAATAACTAGCTTTGACCTATGGACGTTATTTTAGTTTTTGTCAGTTGGAGTGATACCTACTACAAGATTGTAACAATCAAGTTTCTGAGAAGAAAATTATATTGTTGGTAATTTTTATCGTTAATAAATTTTTCACCTTTCATTTGATACAGATTTTTCTATTAACTTTTTTTTATTTGGTCGAATTAAGTTCCTCCTGTTTCTTATTGGCCAATTTATCTGTTTCATTTTTACCTATTTTTTTGGCTGATTCATAACTTTAACCTTTCATGATGCCTTACATTTGACCAGTGTGACATTATGTTTATAATTATGCCAAGACTTAGCTCATAAAACATAAAACTTAATCTTTAACTTATAACTTATAGTACATAAATCTGATGTAATGCCTCTTTATTCAAAACAACGTGTATAACAACTACTGTTTATGAAAAACATTGTTTATCAGTTGATTTTTCTATCTGTCTGTGGTATTCCTAATTCAATAAAAAGCTTTTTTTGTTTTAATCAGTAAAAAGTCAAAGTTAAATGAAAACATAAAATCGTACCAAGCATGACAAATGAAGAGAAAACACTACATACGATTATAAAGTGTTTCTGACAGTTCATTTTTCGTCCGCCTCGTCGTTTAGTTGAGATTCGACAACTCGAAAATAGCTGATAAAGTGTATCGATGTTCCATAAATAGCGCGCTAAGAATAACTTAGGAGACAGTCTTCTTTCGGCTTGTAGTCCAGACAAAGGTCACTCGACATCTGTTGTGATTCTCTCAGACTGACAAATCTCCGAAAACACTTTTTCATTTGATTTGTTATTATACCAACAAAGTATTTCAGCAACGCAAGTTTTGATGGTAAACGTTAAACTAAAAATATTTTTACTTAAATTCAAATAACTTTTCAAAAGCCCACACTTTGAACAGTTATTTGAAATCTCAAATATACTTACTGACATATTTTTAATAAATACTCGTGAATCATTAATTATTTGACTAATTTTATATTTCATACTAATTACTTTTTCAAATACCACTAGGGCGGTTTACAAGCATGCCAGATATTAAGCGTTCAACACTAGGGGCTTTACTGGCTGTTGTAGCTGGCAATTTAAAAATTGAATAAGAACCACATACAACCTACAACCTCACCTTGAGATGCAGTAGGTACTCAGTAGAGCTCAAGACATAAAAGGTAAAATTGTATGCTAGAAGCTAGCAGCACTCGTCTTTTTTTGTCGTATTTTATAGCGTTTTTCTGTTTCCCTTGACAAGAAAACTGCGTTAGTGATATTGTTCAAATTGATTTATTCATTAAAGCTTACAGTTTATCTGAGAAACTGATTTTATTAACATCGAGTAGATCCCGCACCCAACAAGTACGTGCTACACTTTGGGCTAGACTTGTGACTTTCAAATGAACAACCTTTTCACCGAGGTAAAATACTACTTCAGTCCTGTTGAGCACACCAAGTTTCCGAGATCCAATTTTGACCTCGTCTTCTAAGTGATCTTGGGCCTGGACGTTGTTGGAGATGTCAACACGAGGATAGCAATTCTCTTAAAGATGGTGAAGGGTGTATTCTAGAATGGGGTTAGCTAGGGGGAATAGCATTGAATGAGGTTTTTTGCGGAGGCGGCGAACTTGTATCTTGGTAGGGTTTTATCGAACTAAGCTGTTCGTCAGAGACTTTGGACAGAGTATATTCATAACGGAGAATTCCTGTTTTCATAGCCTGTATAATAAGCGTCTCCGGTAGTCTCATCCGCATTACAATGTATATCATCGATAGACTACGTATCACTGATATGCAGCAGAACCCTGTTAATATTCCTGCGTAGTTTAGAGCAATTACCACCAACTAAGGCTTTTATACATCTGTCGAAAAAAGATAACCTATTTGTACAAACCCCTGTACAGTGCGTAGGATGACAACTTTAATAGTATACCATGGTGTCAGATCCGATCGAACACCTTTGCTGTGTCTATGCCTCCTGCATTGGCATCTAGCTTAGACAATTGCCGGACTGAGGGACCTAACTCTCAATCCTAGTGTCCATCGATGTGTGAAATATACAAAAAGGTCGCCGATAAAGCAACCGTGGCGAAAACTCAATTGATGGTCACGCGTTTCTGTATTTTATATAATCCAAATTTCATTGATATATGTATTAAACAAAGGATTATACGAAATAAGTTATTTCTTCATATCATAGTTAGACAATGTAAGACACATTTACAATACTAACAGTCGCTAAACAGTCAAACGTTCTATCATAATATATTATCTAGAAAATATGACGTTCACACGTACAACATTATTAGGGATAAAAACATGTCGCTCTATTTCAGAATAGTACAATGAATGATGGTAAATTATTTAGTTTTCATCGTGATCATAAAATGCAATGTTTTTGTCAGCGACGCTATTAGCACAAAGATAATTTACGATAATAAAAAATAATTGTTGTCATAATTTTAGTATAATTATGAAAAAAAAAAATAAACAACGAGAAATGTTTAACATGTAACAAATCATTTTTACTACTTCTAAAATATTTTTGTAGACATTTATCGTAAACATCTTGATAAAAATGATCAAAAAAGTAAGATTAAAAGAATGAGAACTAGTCAAGGGTTCAGCAGACTTAGAGTTCCATGGAAAATGTTTTAGAGTTTAAGGTTACAGAGACCTCTTCTTTATGACAAAACAGTGTTCAACAACTGGCGCAGATGTTACCATTTTAATAACATTTATTGAATACTTAGAAATAATCACAAAATGCCAGTATCTAATATAAAACTCTTATACGAAAAGTAAGTATGGTATTGTAGGTTTGGCTTTTGGGCTTATCCACTTATATCAAAGTAACAGAACGCAAAAGGTTCAAATCTACAGACTCACAACTCACAAGCAAAATTAGGAATACTTCAAGGTTCTATTTTAGGTCCTTTCTTTGTGAACAGACTGTACGAGAATGTATTATTTGCAAATAACACTTTTCTTTTATTTAAATTTTCTGGTTCAAGAGTTTTATTTCTCAAAAGGATTTATTATAATACATAATTCGCTAACATGAGAACAATATCACAACGTTCATTTACGTGTGAGTTAGGGCTTATAATATAAAAAATAGGGAAGTATTAAAAAAAACAGTGCTAAACAGTGTCGCTATTAAACACTGAGCATAGGTGATTAAGTTACAGGTCTTAAATCAGAACACCAGATTTGGCAGTAGTTTTTGTTTATAGCAGTAAAAGTAATTTGATGTAAGTACTTACTGAGATTTTTCAGTGATTTACGTTGAATTAATGACTATTAATGACTATTAATTTCATGTGGTAACAGTTTTAACACAAAAAGTTTTAAAACTGTTACCACATGAAATTAATAGTATATGATCATATAAGCCTTTATTTAGACACAATTTTATCTAAAATGTATCTATCCTAATCTTAATTTACGACTTTGTTGAGTCGATGACACCTCCAACTTGGTCTGATTGCCCAGCTCTAGCAACGGCCTCCTCCGTTTCTTTCCACTCTATTCTATTAAACGCTTTCTTAGTCCATATTTTCCGGCTATTACCTTTATCTTGTCTTCCTATCTTCGAAATTGTCTACCACGGTTTTCTGTTACTTTGATACCAGAATATTGTGCTTTTGTTCCATTTCTCAATACCTCTTATTATATAGCCTGTCCATTTCCACTTAAGTTTTCTTATTCCTGTTGTTACATCCTATATTTTCGTACATTTTCTGATAGTTTTGTTTCTTATTCTGTCAGATTTCTTTATACCTTGCGTGCTTCTCTTCATTGCTGTCTGACAGGTTTTCAGTTTTTTGTATTGCGCTTTAGTAAATGCCCAAGTTTGGCAGCCATATAAAAGAACTGGTAGCAAGCAAGTGTTATACAGCCTTGATTTCACGGACATCTTGGTTTCCGTGTTCTTTTTTTTGTTATTTAATGTTTTCAATGTTGGTCTTACTACTAATATTTTTAAAACGTCAATGTTACTTTAAGTCGCTAAGGATGCAGGTTTTGATCTACAGGAGCAAATTTCTGTTGTAGATTTTTAAGACGCATACTTAACCCAACGACAACAACGAATGTTGGACATTATTTAAGTCATGACCTTAAATTTCATAAATGCTAAATTTTAACTAAAATAATTACCGCGCTGTAACATACGAACAGACAGAAAAACGATACCAAAATATTAAAGTTTCCGTTTTTGCTGCTAGATTACGGATCCTTAACGAAGCGTGCTATAAATTGAGCTATATGAACCAATTTCGTGCTTTTATCTCTATAATTTGAAAAAAACTTTATCTTTATATCTGCCGAAAGGCTTTAAGAAGAGCTGATACACATCATCAAGTTCGATAGCCGACGACAGTGTTTAACGTCTAACAATACTAAAATCTTGCTTCCGCTTGATAAGCTGACCAAAACAAATATACAAGGTTTCTATGCAGTGTTATCGTTTTATGGCCTTCCTGTTTTGATCCGCCTATATAGCCATTTTTTTTCTGTTAGACACACACAGTTTTTAAATTGTCCAATTTGTCATCGCAGTCATCTAGACGTTCTGCGAAGAGCTGAAATTACGTAGGAGGTTGCGACTACTTTATTTAAATTTAATTCACGAGACACGCTTAAGCGTGTTAAATATTAATATTTCTGACAAGTATTTTAAAATTTGCGGAATTTTGACATCTATCTAAACATGCCATTGTCTCAACAAATTAAGAAAATTGAGCACATGTTATGAAGTGTGGTGTTTTTACTATCTGTATATCTTCTTTACATATAACAATGAATCCCTGTTTCCCTTGGTCACACACCATAGCTTCCGAATGCCTGAACTAAATTGTATAATTATTTTTTTGTTGTGTCCGTTATTGTTAGAGAAAGGTTCTTATGAAACGAAAAGCTGTCAAATGCGAGTCGAACTCGCGCACTAAGGGTAAACCAATTGTTGTGCACACGCCGGGGAGCATATTTGTAAATACCCAACGTGTTAGTCGCCCGAAGTAACTTTGTAAATACCAGACGTATCGTACACAAAACAAGAGTATTGCTATCGCATTTGAAATAAGTGGCTACTTAAATAAAATATGTTATCAGTTACTTATCACATATTGAAGTTATTAAATTAAAATGTTTGTGTGTTTGTTTGTTGTGATTATAGCATATAGCTTCAAGATTAATTGACTTATTGATTAAACTGTTTATTTATTTTGATGTAAATGTCCAAATTTAAAAATTCAAATTCAATTGCTTTATTGTCAAAAATAGAATATCATATCACTTGTTTGAAGTCAATAAACTATAGGTTAGTAGTTACTACCGTTTCGAAGTCAAAATGTCGTTCTGGCAAAAAGAAACGGCGCAAGAAACTCTCCAGCAGTCGTTCTTTTAATTTTGTTTAATTATTACATATTATCAAGTAAAATATGTTAACAAAATAATATTTAATCCCATACATATTTATCATCTAAGTAATCTCGAAATTTGTAATAAGCTAAGTTTCTGTTTTACAATTTTTTTTTAGTTTCATTGACATAATTATGCAGGGATTGTTGCGGACAGAGCTAGTGGACTGTAGGTTTATCGAAATGTGGGCCCACTGTAAAAAATTTTCTACGAATTTTCTTGATTTATAAAAATGTTACTTCTTTCTTGAAGTAATCATGAGTTATAAAAATGTTGGTTCTTTCTTGACATATTAATAACTTGTTCTTTCTTCAGTTGGTTTCTTCACTGCTTATTTTCCTGGAACTGTTGAACTTTCACTGCATACTGAATGAAAATTGCGTCTCCTTTTATACTTTTTGGTCTAGGAGGAAATGTTCAAATCATTTATTTTAGACCAATCAGAGAACGTTGTTTTTATTTTGGAAACCCAATAACTAGTTCAAACCGGTATTTTCCAGATTTTTACCTCGAACTTTCTAATTTTATATTGGGCCGAGCCAGTAATTTAATATTTTTCAATGGTGTTTTTGTTCCGAGCCATTCTCCCACTTTCATCTGTGCTCTGATTGGCTGCTCATTTTCATATAAATATGAGGCTTCAAAATCTGTTTTCGAACTTTTAGTACAAATTTTGACTTTTTACATTTTTTATTTTACTACTACGTCAGTTGTGTTTTGCATAGTATAAAAAATCAATTGGCATACATTTATATCTAGAAATGAATGTGTAAGAACCAAAAAACACATGTGGTTCACTTTACAGTTATGCTAAAAAATCGAAAAGTCACGTTCTGACAGTAGCTCCACAGAAGCCGTGACATTTTCAGGAACTAGCAACTTTGAGTTTTGATAAAACTAGTTGCGTAGTTTTTTGAAAGTTCATTTTTTGCGTGTATGTCGACGGTGCAACGTTACTGTTGCTGTCCGTCCGTAACAGGGATTTTATTGTAAAAACGGGTACATTGTCCTTTAAATGATTTATCTATTTTCTTAAGCCTTGTGTGAATCAGAGCAAGTTTGTATCTGTTTAGAGTATTACGATTATGAATATCGCTATTCTTTTTAAAGCAATCAATATTTTTATTTACATAAATTAAATTATCTAATATATACTGAGACGGTAAGGTTCAGACCTTGAATTCTTTAAATTTATCTCTTAAAGAGTGTCGATTTTGGATTTTGTTTTGTTTATTTAATTGCTCCTCGGTGAGATTGATATAGCAAACATCAGCATAATCAAGAATAGGAAGAACTAAAGATTGTGCAAGCGTAACTTTTGTGGGGATAGATAACAGGTTACGCAACCATCTCATTGTCCCAATGGAGGCGAAAATTTTACGATTAACCTCATTTATTTGTGGAATCCATGATACTGTCAATAAAAATCTCTAGATTTTTAACCGAGTTCAAGTAAGGAATATAACTAAATCAAGTTCAACAGGTGGTAGTAAATCACAATTAAGTAGTGAAATCATTTTTGGATCGTAAATAATGATAGCTTTAGTCTTAATGGGGTTTAATTGAAGACCATTTATGATCAGCATTAATAGCGTTATTTATATTGGGGCAGGGGTGTAAATTTGGAGATCGCCTGCATACAAGTGGTAGAGGTTCTCAAAAACTTATAAAAATGTGAAAAAACGTGTTTTAAAAAATGTGGAATAGAGCTTTTCATTAGTGGACAATATCTGGCGAGTCGAGAATCTGGCGACTTGCTCATAAAGGAAAACGGATGGATTGGAAATGAGGTGCGAACTATTTCGTTAATAGTTCAATGGATTAAATTAGATAAACTTAATATATGTATACCAGCAGATCCTCTCGATAACCTATGAGAAGTCCTAGACCTGGCTAGAACTTCAGTAAATTCCTTATTAAAACAAATATCCAATAAATTTAGGCCTACTCTAAAAATTCCAGTTAGTGAAGGCATAGTCTAAGGAGAATACGCTTTTTTAAAGTTATTTTACACTTTAAAAAAGCGTATTAATAACACAAACACGCACTTGTTAGTGCTATCTGTACGCAGAGTTTTACATAGATTTCACTTAGTTTACGAATGAACTGAGTGCATACGCATATTCACTTAGGCAGGCACTCACTAGAGACACTGCTCGTGCGATGTTTCAGCCACTGGTAGGCTGTTATGTTTAAGAAAGGGCCAAGTGTTGAGGTACAGTAAAAGGTGCCCTTGAACCTACACCCCGTCCCGGGTATTTGTCTGAGTTTCCTCCCCACTATAGATCATTATGCACCCAGAACGGCTTTGCAAACACAGTGAATCTATTGAATGCTAAGATGTTCGTCTCTCTAATGATCATAAATGTGCAAAGAAAAATGATTGGAGATCTCTTAATTCGCGGTGGTCTCGTTCTCTGTGTGACGTAACGCGACACTACTGTTTCGTTGTGTCGTTATTATGTCTGTGCCGCGTTGTCTGCGTCATGTCGCGTCGACTTATGTCGCGCCGTGTAGACTACGCTTAGTTTACAAGTTAAAGCGATTTAATCGCCTTGTGTCCTGAAAATACTGTCATGCTACAGCGTTACCTATTACTGTCAGGCACGGGGTAAGCCTGATGGCAATGACCAACAGGTGGGACTGTCCAATGATGGAGCGCTGAATGCTGTTACAAAGGCGCTCGAACGTAACTGTTATCTAACCATTATTGTTATTAATTTACTAACACTAGTTTTAGAGTTTTCTTTATAAAACTAAAAACCATAAGCTTATTTATTTTAAATAAATTAAGTTTATTCAATATTAATTATTTATGAATATTTATTGGGTTATGTTTCAGACAAATGTGATTAAGAGAAATTCCTGTTAAAAACAGCTATGCTTGGTAAAGAAAACGAAAAACAATAGTAAATCTCGATTCATAAATCAAACTGACATAAAATAACCCAAAGACCATAATATAACTATTTGATAACAAGTGAATTGATTCTATAAGATCGCTTCATCTTATGACTTGCCCAGCTAATACTTGCAAAAATACACTGAAATGCACTTAGCATATATTTAGTGAACAGTTGTTACTTGGCAGCCGAATCCCGGTTTCTGTAATTTTCTTTGCAAAACTAAATGTCGTGATTTTCGTTTTTCAACAGCTGTAATTTAAAGACTCATCATTTTTAATAAAAAAATATTTATTTATTTTAATCATATAATTTAATAAGTACCAATATCCTAACGTGACGACGTTGTATTATAGACTCAGCAAGTTTACTAAGCATTCAGATCTATTACATTTTATACATTTGTGAAAATTTATTAGCGTCACTTCGTTAGTAAAGGCAGTATGTTTATTAAAATAGGAGTAAGATTTTAGTTATAGGCAGTTGACAAAGTAACTTAAACACTAAAATTGATTATTAAATAACAATTAACAATTAGTGCAGTCATTGGAGCGTTAAATAGGGTCTTACCTTCGAATTTTTTTACTGTGAACCGATTTTCATGAAATTTTGGAATTAGGCTCATCCTACCCTTAACTTCAAAAGTGAAAATGATCTGAGCTCCGCCTATTATTCATAAGGAATGTAAACAACCCTTAATGGAAAAATTGACATTGAGCCATTTTATCGCTAGAAAACGTGTTTAATATTAAGGGGTGAAATTGTAAAGTGTTTTATAACACAATTACCTCATAATTAAATCATTTTCAACCCCTTGAAAACCTTACAACCCTTGCAAACAACCCCTAAATTGAAAAAATTACAAAAAAATACTTTGGTATGACATAAAAAGTTTTAAGTATAGAGTAAATAATATTTTATGTTCTCTATTTTAATTATCGAATTTTTAACCCCCTTTCGACCCTTAAAAACAATCCCTTGATAAAAAATTGTTTAAAAAAATTTCTTTTCATGAAATGAAAAGGATTTAAATGATATTTCACATTCTCGAAAATGATTATCTTATTCTCAAGCTTTTCAACCCTCAAAACTACCCCTAAATTAAAACAGTAAATATATATGATAGTTGGCCCCTCCGAGCAATACACATACTTACCTTCATTCAAATGTGTTATATATACATATACGAGTATGAACGTTGTTATGTATTCAAGCCTAAGTTTCCAAAATATATGTCCATATATTTATATATGTCCATATATTTATATTTATATGTATATATATATATATATATATATATATATATATATATATATTTATATATATATATGGGTCTGTATTACTGTATACTTTCACTTTGCTCCAAATATTCACACTCCGAAATTTTCAGTTTACTAAGTAAGAAAAATACGATTATTTTTGGACCATAACTCCTTCAATTTTGATGCTATTACAACTTATAAAAAACCATTTTAAAGGTAATTAAAAGAGCTACTCTTTTTTTTATTACAATATATAGTGAAAAACCTTTAATTTTAAAACGGTGAAGGGTCAAAGGGCTCGAGAGAGACTGTGATTGCGCTGCCGCGCGCTCTTTAAACTATCATTTCTCCGTCAATTTTTGTGTTACAGAAAAAAAAAGAAAAACAATTTTTTTTTCAGAAAAATACCTCCATTTTTATCACTATACTTTTATACGTATCTTTTATCATTTTTGAGATATTATGAAAAAAAAGTAGGTTTTTGTAAAATATCGAAAAAAAAATTATTCTTAAAATCGTGAGCCAAACTGCTTGAATCCATAAACTCTTTATAGTAAAGTTAATTCTAGACGGAATACGATTAATTTTAATTTTGGTGGAAATGGCACTTATGAAACCCATTGATTTAAAAGAAAAAACCATTAGATGTTCCTCTTATTTGCATTACAGCTCACTCATTTTACGTGCAAAAGACTTTTAACAAAGCTCTTTTTAAAGCTTATTTCAAGCACTACAAAATCCTATTTCATTAGAATGCATAAAATGTATCTGCACGCCGCCGCTAGTTGACATTGAATACATCGATTAAATTTCAGACAAAATAAAAAACGGCTTTGATCTTTCATATCTAGCTTAATATTGCACTTAGAAAACTTTATAAAAAACCGATTTGTTCAGTTTTTTACCTGCTACAATTTTGTTCATTAAACATTTTTCGTTAAAATGCACATTTTTGGAGATATTTGCCAAAAACCGATGAAAAACGTGGAAAATTTCCGAATTTTCAATTGCCAATAACTTGAAAAGTATTGTGTTTTTTGAAAAACTTTATAGAACATTTTTTTCTTAAAATTAGATCTTCTATCGATATTTTGAAATTTTATATCGAAATTTACACCATTGAGAAGGAGTGGCAACCACCCCCAGGGTGGGTGCGTAGTTCAGATCATTTTCACTTTTGAAGTTAAGGGTAAGATGAGCCTAATTCCAAAATTTCATGCAATAGGTTCACAGTAAAAAAAATTGGACCAATAACGCTTCAATGACTGCACTAAATAGAATAGATTCATGGATTTATAGAACCTGTCAAATCCTCATACCAGTGTAAGACGAAAGAAAAGGCTCTATCTGCATGGTTTTGGCGCAGTAATTCAAAATTAAAGACGTAAAAACAACCAGAAGCCGTGAAAAAATCTGTCCCACGCAATTCCACATTAGAAGTTTAAAAAAACGGACGTTTCTTACAGAGCAACACAGTATTACCACCAGTTTCCTTTAAAAAGTACTATGGCACCTTAAAAATATTTTTTTGTCTTTATGTTGCAGCCTTTCAATTATGTCGCCTTTGCATCGATTGTGCCGATTTCGTTATACAAAGTAATGAAACAGAAAAAAATATAAGGGTAGTTCCCCATACACTAAACTAAGGGATAAAAAACTTTTTTTGCGTATATATATAATCGTTTGTAATGTCGTTGAATGGGTCCTTAAAATTGCAGTTTAAGTTTCTGAGTAACTATTTCCCTAAGACATATAATTTTGAAAGTTATTAGTACATAAAAAAACTAAATATGAAACCTAAACCGATATATTGTATACTTAAGTACCATTAACAACCAAGTAATGTGCCTAGTAAGTTGCATAACCTACCTACTGTAAAGAACTCTTAAATCATTACCTAACAGATTACAAAGAAGTTCAGCTCGCATACTAATTACTGGGTATCGTTCAAACATAAATAGCTCATCATTTAATAGGTCCACGGTAAGTGCTATGATTTGCTAGACCGCGGCACGCGATGTTGCGCGGCTCGAGTCCGGAGTCCAGACTGTCGAGTGCGATGGAAGGCCTAACTTAAATTCCTAGAGATTTAACTGTAGATTTATAATATAATAAACTAAAACTGGTTTCAATAAAAATGCCGCGATATTTAATATTAAGGTAAATTCTAAAACTACAGTGTCGGCAGATGGTTTCTAAGTGTTCAAAGTTAAACTTGAAAAAACCGGTCAAGTTACATACACTACAACTGTAAATTTTAACCAAAATATATGCAAAGACGGCAAAAATAAAAGATGACATAATATGGACGGATGGGTATGACAAAAGTGTACGGGTTTCTGTTTTGCCATTAATATTGCCATAGATCTTAAGCAATCAAAAAAGGGGTGGTGGAAGTGCCTGGTGCATACGGTATCACAGCAAAGCTTCTTCGAGCAAGTGGGACTCCAGTTCGACGGAATTGCGGGAGCTCTCTTTCGGAACGGAATTACGCCAGAAACCTGAAGTAGGATTGTTGCTATACTATTTTTTAAAAAAGGAGATAAAACGCTTTGTAGTTCTTACCTTACACACCCCTTACGCTAGGAGCTACGTCTATAAGTGTAAGTTGTTCTTTTCTAGTCCGGAGACTTGGCAACTTTCAACCTCTGTTACAGGAAACAGCACCGTATTATATAGAAGACCAAAAAGTATAATCAGCCTCTGTGTCTTACCTTCGTGGACTATAAAAAAGCATTTTATTCCGCCAAAATTTGGGCTGTTCTGGTACATTTGCAGTTGCAAAATGAATGATCAAGTACAGGACCAGCATTAAAAACCTATCAAGTTCTCTTCTGCAAGTTTGTCTCCTTTACGTGGAGTGACAAATTTCTACTCTGAATTATTTTCATTACTATTAAACTGATTATTCTACTACTAGTCAAAGCTTCTAATCTGCAAAACAGTTGCCTAACTTCTATAATAATATAAAACCGTTTAGTACAACGGATTTTTTATCTACCCTACGGCTCTTTGCCGGTACTGTTATCTGGGAGAAGGCTGTCCTTCTCAACTGCTCTGAGGGACGGTGCGCTTCAGCTTTCGAGCTGAGGAGGAATCTGGGAGTTGAACTATACTCCAGAACCTCGGCCTGAACATCAGCAGAGTGTCGGCCTGGCAACACTGCTCACCTAATCTTTGGGGCGAGCATCAGCCACGTGCGGCATAACATCGTGCTTGCCACGTGCGGGAGCAATGTGCCTGCTCACCAAGGCACACTAACAGTACTCACCACACGTCCTTAGGTCACATAAAGTCAATCCCGTCCGCGTAAACCTACTCTAGCGGCGGAAACCTACTGGATGTGGACGTCATGGGAGACATCATCGATCGGGCTTTAGTCCGAAGAACTTAATTGTACTTTCTGTCCTAATATATATTCGTAAACCTTATACCTAGAAATCTGTGTAGGCTGGCTTACAGTTTTCTGTCTGTATAGAAAGGTAGTTTCTAATATTGTAAAATAGATAGCTCTAATTTCTATATGTTAAGTAAAATGTGGAAAATTTCAACTGTCCAACTGTCAAAGTTCATGAGATACAGCCTGATGACAGATAGACGGACGAACAGCGGACTCTTAGTAATAGGTTCCAGCATACAGATGAATTCAGTTAGGCTGGGAGGCATTCGGAAAGTTACGTCAGGTCTTCACGTCGCCCATACCTTAATGTTTAAAGAAGAAAGTCTTCACTCAATGCGGCAGGCAAAAAAAAACTCTGCATAAGTATGTCAATAAACTTAAAAATTCCAAAAAAAATTAAAAGAAAAACTTGTAGAAAAAACTTTTTACACGCTAGTCCTATTTAATAGTTCCCATTCGACGACCATCAACAGGAATACGTACGCAAAAGTACAATCAATAACAGCACGGTTAAAGGAAAGAAATAACCTTTGCTAAGAAGTACCTACCTATTGCTGACCGTGGTTCATTATTCTTTGTTCCTTTTAAAATTAAATATTATAACCTATTGTTTGAGCGAACTCGTGCCAATACTCAATGCTGCCATATTTCTGAAGAGCAGAAATAAAACTTAGTTACCTATGTTTTTTAGAGTTTTTTTTCCATAGTTTTATGAATAGAACCTATTAGAATAAACTTAGAATCAATTAGCTTACATAATTTAATATACAAATACAGTTATTTTTAATAGTGTTAATATTTTTAAAGACAATGAACGTTTTTTATTTTTTTCAAAATGGGCCCGATATTTTTTTATTATTTATTTATTATTCATTTTCGTCACATGAGACCAGGGCTAATCCTGTTGGAGAAAAAAATCTTAGCAATATACAAGTGGTTGGAAAATTTAGTTAATGATACATAGATAGATAGATAACTCTTTATTGATCACCAGTATTTAAAAAGTAATTAACAAAAGTAAATGTTTAAACTACGTAACAATTTAGGCGGCTTATCGCTGTTTAGCGATTTTTTCCAGACATCCCTGTTAATAGAGAATAAATAATTTGTAATTGAAAATTTATTATAGGTGGTGAATTGCAGGCACAGTAAAGAATTATACATGTATATTATTTATGTATATAAATAAATGAATTACATATACATATATGATACAATACATAAGAATAATATATATATATATATACAAATTTATAAATAAGATAAAATATATCATTAATAAATAATAAAATAAATCTCGGATAGGAATGTGACAGATAGATAAAAGAATCTAATTATTTTGATAGTATCTCTTTAAATAATTTTTGAACGTCCCTATGGCTGGAGTACTTTTAACGGAAGTAGGCAGCACATTCCTTAGTTGTATAGAACTGGAGTCAATAGATTGTACAATATATTATAAAGAAAAGAAAGATAGTGAATATTCCGGCGAAGGCGAATTTGAGGCCACTTGAGTTTTGTGCGAAATTCAGAGAAATTATCATATTTGCGTAACACAAATATGAATCTTATACATAAGTTTTGAAGACGCTCAAGTTTATTTAGTTGGTCCTCAGAGAGATTTGTATAACTAGCGTCAGCATAATCGAGAATCGGAAGAAAAATAGAGTGAGCAAGTGCAATTTTAGTGGAATCGGAAGGAAATTGCGTAAGCGTCTTATAGAACTTACAGCTGCAAATAACATTTGACTTACTTCCTGGATTTGTGATCTCCAAGAAAGAGTACAGTCAAGAATTATACCTAAGCTTTTAACTGTTTTACTATAAGGTATGTGGCTACCGTCAAGCAAAATTGGTGGAAGTAATGAGAAATGAAGTTTATTGATAAATTTAGGACTTTCCAATATGATGATCTGAGTCTTACTAGGATTTAGTTTTAAACTATAATATTCACACCAATAAACAATATTACCAAGATCACAATTAATTTTATCAGTGGCTACATTAATATTATCAACAGAAGCTTGAGTATAAATGTAGAGGTCATCTGCATAGAGGTCATAGAGAGAAGATAGAGTATGAGTAATAGTATCAATGAAAATAGCAAATAGGAGTGGAGACAACACGCCACCTTGCGGTACACCGGAGTTAATGACGCACCAGACCGACAGATTTTCGCCGACCCGAATGCGCTGTCGGCGACCATGCAAGTAACTATAAAACCAATCAATCGCTGTTGGAGATATGTTAAGAGAGCGTCATAAACAAAGCAAAATGGCAAAATCGACAGTATTAAAAGCATTATCGATAAAACTTCTTTTCAAAAATCGATTTTTTGGTGAAAATAATGAATTTCTTTTTCTTAAATTAAAAACAATAGTTTTTAGATTTTTTTTCAGAACTTTTCCTGAGATCGTTACTTACATCATCAACTAAATTTTCCGACCACTTGTATACTGCTAAGAATTTTTTTTACAATATTTAGAGCGGTTTGGCCCTGTGTCTCGATTCTGTAAAATGACAGCTAACAATTCTCGTTTGAAATCCATAGAAATAAGATATAGATTGCGCATTTGAAATGACGCATGAAGTTCATTGATTGTCGCGAAACCGCAATGTATATCTTATTTCTTTCAAAAAAGGTTAGCAATCTTTGACGGAATCGACCCGCTGGTCTACATGGGGTAGCCGGACTTTCAAAATATTTACTACAAAGAAATGTTAACTAGTTTCAGATATTGTTTCAATTCAGATTTACCTTAAACAACGTTTTTCAACACTTTTGCGAGAATAAATTAATTAAATAAACTTTTTAATTCGACTGTTAATGATAGCAAATAAGAAATTATACATATAGGTCATTACTGTTAGAAATTAATAGTAAAATTTGAACAATTATTGAAATTCAGTGAAACTTGCTGCTTTGGAAGCATAACTGACTCACTGACTATTTTAATTTCACATGTATATTATGTTGAACGGGAGAATGCCGCGGAAATAACTAGATACATCTTTCGTCACTTTTTCTTTAAGTATTAAAGTGAGTCAAACGTATATTGATTGATCAAAAGCGCTTCCAAAGTTCCTAGGAGGTTCGATCGAAGTTAAAAAATCCGTTAAGGATACGGACGGCGCCATACAACGGAGCGTGCGGTAAAACAGGTAGTTATGTGAGAGTACCTATTTTACCGCACGTTTCGTTGTATGGTGCGTAATTTTTTCTTGTATTTTTATAATTTATAAAAAAACTACAATACCTATATATAATGCTAATGTATTATGTAATAAAACTAAAATGGATTATTGCTTTTTGTTCACCGGTATCAAACCGCATTTTTGTAAAACGCAAATTAAATGCTGCCTCGAGGTTCAGTAAGAAATCAACGGCCAGAGCAAAATTCCAATTCATCGGCAAAATAGGTGGGCGACATGCGAGCTATCCCTCTCGAAGTCGTGCTTTCTGGTCGCTTGCCAAAGCTGCCGAAGGGAACTTTTGCCAGTCGTCGTTACCACCGCTGCGAAAGACCGATGGTGAGTTGGCCCATAGTGCTAAAGAGAAAGCGGATCTACTGGGCAGTCTCTTTGCCTAAAACTCTATGAACGATGAAGGCGCTGTACCACCTACTATACCGTGGTGCGGTAAGACCATGCCGGAAATCTCCGTAACACAGCGGGAGGTCCGGCGGCGTTGCTTTCTCTAGACGTTCATAAGTCGAGTGGGCTAGACGGTATACCAGCAGTGGTGCTTAAGCAGTGTGCTCCTGAGTTATGTCCTGTACTTACGCGCCTCTTCGCGCTTTCCTACCATACTAGGCAATTATCGCCTTCATGGAAGACTGCGAATATGCACCCGGTGCCCAAAAAGGGCGATAGATTAGATCCATCGAATTACAGGCCTATCGCTATTTCCTCTCTCCTCTCCAAGGTGATGGAGCGTGTGATCAACACACAGCTTCTAAGATACCTAGAAGAACACGCCCTGCTCAGTGACCGTCAATATGGATTCCGCCACGGTCGGTCAACTGGTGACCTTCTAGTGTATCTCACACACCGATGGGCACTAGCCATTGAGAGTCAGGGGGAGGCATTGGCATGTTTTAGCAAAACTGCCAACTACAACTCACAGATATTATTTAGAAACTATATAAAACCTTCTAAATATAGCTTATGACTAGCTTTATATTTGCGACATTTGGATTTTAGAAATTCCTTTTCTACGAAGAGAAAATTGAGGGTATCTAATGGCGGCGCTAGTGGAGTGTAAGAGGGCCCTTAAATGGAATATTACTTTTTATTAAAAAATAAAAAATACAGTGTACCAACGAATCACACACAAACCGCGTTTTTGAACGTTTCATTAGTATGTTTTTTTAGTGGGTCCAAAAAACCTTTCCGAGCGAAAAAGTAATGACTAATGGTGATGAAAACAGAACATATAAGACGAGTGTGATGAATATACAGCAGCACAGCGCCCATACGCGTCAGGATACTGTTTTGCCCTACATAGGGTATAGGGTAAAACTGAGGGTGTAAAACAATAGTAGTGTGGACAGGCTGGATCTGGCTATCTTTTGGCCAATAAAAATTGAGTTTAAATGTCGTTACATTATTCTCAAAAATATAATTATATTTTTTTTCTATATTTATAAACATTACCAGACAAATCACAACCAAAATATATTAAAGCGACAAGTAGGTAGGCAGTTAAATTTATTTGAACAGCAAATCAGCTTAATGTTTTAATTGCTACAGTAGCCTGTTGAGTGTTGACTCGTGTTTACTCTGTGGAGTTTTTTTTTCGACGTTTTATATCTTTTTGATTAATAGTGGCCAGTGATGCGTTTCAATGTCAGAAAAGCCACTATCAATGAAGAAAATCGTAAATTTTACGCAATTAGTTATTTAATGGCAATTTTACAGTCTGAATGTGTTTTATAAAGGAATAAAGGTGACGGTGATGTCGTAAAAAAGGTTTGATTTAAGCTGATATAAAAACTATTAAATTAAAAGTCACGGGCCATAGTTTTTATAAAGAATCTTGACATCAATGAAAACTTAAACTTTATTAAAAATATTTTTACAATAGGTATAGCTACTAATTAATAAAAATAAATCGATTTAGATATTCAATTAGTGTAATTCCTCGTCACAAACATTAAAATAGTTAGGTATGTAGTTACTCGATTGGTTGAATCGATTTATTAAATACCAACTTGGGTCAGCTTGTAATTAGCTTAGTGTCGCCACTGTCGCTAATAAACCTGCGTGTTTAGTGTAACGAATCATGCAAATCTTGGTACTTAATAAAATACTTTTGACAGGATAATATAAACCTACTGAATTACTTACTGGGAGACACTAATTAAGTGTGTGCAAATTACAGAGATAATTTCAGCAAAAAAAGAAGAGATATAGGTATTTTAAAAGCCTGTGAATGGATAATAGTAAACAATAAAGTTACAAGAGTGACTAGCAGGTATTTTCTCTCTGTAGAAACGATCTGCTGTGTTTTTTTTTGTTTTGTGTTTGTCGACGTCTCTAGAAGAACCTCAGCCCAACGCTGCCGAACCAGGGATCTTATTGGGAACAGTCTCGAACTATTCGTGTTCTCAATAAGGTTCCAGGTTCGGCGGGCCAAGTTTCTTAGACTCTGGCCTCTCAAAACCAGTGATAGTAATTGTATACACTTTCTCTCGAATTTCAGAGCCTCGTGTACTGTCTGTACACAATTCCCAATAAACTGACTGGACTCCTTGGCGGCACAAATCCGACTGCCCCTTGGTCATTTTTGAATTAATCATCCTTGCATTTTGACAATGCGATGATAGTTACAAAATTTGGACGAACATTTTTTTTTTATTTACCACTAAGGTGACAAACAAGCACACGGTCCGCGTGATGGTAAGCTGTCACCGTTGCCTATGGACGTTTGCAACACCAGGGGTATCACTCGCGCGTTGCCGACCCTTCAAAAATTCAATAACTTTTTTCTTGAAGAACCCCATACTGTAGTCCTTAGAGAAAACCTTGGCAGGGAGCTCATTCCACAAGGAGAGAGGTAGGGAGAAAGTTTCTATAAAATCGCACTGTACGCGACCATTTCGGTACTAAAGTATGAGAATGAATACCCTGCCTATGGCGAGCGGTGCGATGGTAGAAAGCAGCCGTAGGCATCATTTCGAACAATTCCTAAGAACACATCCTATTGTACAAGCGGTAGAACACTCACAGGGAGGCAAAGTTTCTCCTCAGACTTAAGGGTTCGATACGGCAAGTGAGTTTGGGATCGTCGAATTCTCACAGCCCGTCGTTGAACCGAATCAAAAGGTCCAAGCTGGTATCCGGGTGCACCCGGCCAGAGATGGCAGCAGTACTCCATATGGGGCCGAACCTGCGACTTGTAAAGCAGCAACCTCTGCCCCGACGTAAAGTACAGTCTCGCTCTGTTGAGTACACCTAGTTTTTTGGACGCCAGTTTCACCTTATCTTGTAATGATCTCGGAACTGAACATCGCTGGAGATGTCGACATCAAGGATCCCAATGCTCTATAGAAATAAGATATAGATTGCGCATTTGAAATGACGCATGAAGTTCATTGATTGTCGCGAAACCGCAATGTATATCTTATTTCTTTCAAAAAAGGTTAGCAATCTTTGACGGAATCGACCCGCTGGTCTACATGGGGTAGCCGGACTTTCAAAATATTTACTACAAAGAAATGTTAACTAGTTTCAGATATTGTTTCATTTCAGATTTACCTTAAACAACGTTTTTCAACACTTTTGCGAGAATAAATTAATTAAATAAACTTTTTAATTCGACTGTTAATGATAGCAAATAAGAAATTATACATATAGGTCATTACTGTTAGAAATTAATAGTAAAATTTGAACAATTATTGAAATTCAGTGAAACTTGCTGCTTTGGAAGCATAACTGACTCACTGACTATTTTAATTTCACATGTATATTATGTTGAACGGGAGAATGCCGCGGAAATAACTAGATACATCTTTCGTCACTTTTTCTTTAAGTATTAAAGTGAGTCAAACGTATATTGATTGATCAAAAGCGCTTCCAAAGTTCCTAGGAGGTTCGATCGAAGTTAAAAAATCCGTTAAGGATACGGACGGCGCCATACAACGGAGCGTGCGGTAAAACAGGTAGTTATGTGAGAGTACCTATTTTACCGCACGTTTCGTTGTATGGTGCGTAATTTTTTCTTGTATTTTTATAATTTATAAAAAAACTACAATACCTATATATAATGCTAATGTATTATGTAATAAAACTAAAATGGATTATTGCTTTTTGTTCACCGGTATCAAACCGCATTTTTGTAAAACGCAAATTAAATGCTGCCTCGAGGTTCAGTAAGAAATCAACGGCCAGAGCAAAATTCCAATTCATCGGCAAAATAGGTGGGCGACATGCGAGCTATCCCTCTCGAAGTCGTGCTTTCTGGTCGCTTGCCAAAGCTGCCGAAGGGAACTTTTGCCAGTCGTCGTTACCACCGCTGCGAAAGACCGATGGTGAGTTGGCCCATAGTGCTAAAGAGAAAGCGGATCTACTGGGCAGTCTCTTTGCCTAAAACTCTATGAACGATGAAGGCGCTGTACCACCTACTATACCGTGGTGCGGTAAGACCATGCCGGAAATCTCCGTAACACAGCGGGAGGTCCGGCGGCGTTTCTTTCTCTAGACGTTCATAAGTCGAGTGGGCTAGACGGTATACCAGCAGTGGTGCTTAAGCAGTGTGCTCCTGAGTTATGTCCTGTACTTACGCGCCTCTTCGCGCTTTCCTACCATACTAGGCAATTATCGCCTTCATGGAAGACTGCGAATATGCACCCGGTGCCCAAAAAGGGCGATAGATTAGATCCATCGAATTACAGGCCTATCGCTATTTCCTCTCTCCTCTCCAAGGTGATGGAGCGTGTGATCAACACACAGCTTCTAAGATACCTAGAAGAACACGCCCTGCTCAGTGACCGTCAATATGGATTCCGCCACGGTCGGTCAACTGGTGACCTTCTAGTGTATCTCACACACCGATGGGCACTAGCCATTGAGAGTCAGGGGGAGGCATTGGCATGTTTTAGCAAAACTGCCAACTACAACTCACAGATATTATTTAGAAACTATATAAAACCTTCTAAATATAGCTTATGACTAGCTTTATATTTGCGACATTTGGATTTTAGAAATTCCTTTTCTACGAAGAGAAAATTGAGGGTATCTAATGGCGGCGCTAGTGGAGTGTAAGAGGGCCCTTAAATGGAATATTACTTTTTATTAAAAAATAAAAAATACAGTGTACCAACGAATCACACACAAACCGCGTTTTTGAACGTTTCATTAGTATGTTTTTTTAGTGGGTCCAAAAAACCTTTCCGAGCGAAAAAGTAATGACTAATGGTGATGAAAACAGAACATATAAGACGAGTGTGATGAATATACAGCAGCACAGCGCCCATACGCGTCAGGATACTGTTTTGCCCTACATAGGGTATAGGGTAAAACTGAGGGTGTAAAACAATAGTAGTGTGGACAGGCTGGATCTGGCTATCTTTTGGCCAATAAAAATTGAGTTTAAATGTCGTTACATTATTCTCAAAAATATAATTATATTTTTTTTCTATATTTATAAACATTACCAGACAAATCACAACCAAAATATATTAAAGCGACAAGTAGGTAGGCAGTTAAATTTATTTGAACAGCAAATCAGCTTAATGTTTTAATTGCTACAGTAGCCTGTTGAGTGTTGACTCGTGTTTACTCTGTGGAGTTTTTTTTTCGACGTTTTATATCTTTTTGATTAATAGTGGCCAGTGATGCGTTTCAATGTCAGAAAAGCCACTATCAATGAAGAAAATCGTAAATTTTACGCAATTAGTTATTTAATGGCAATTTTACAGTCTGAATGTGTTTTATAAAGGAATAAAGGTGACGGTGATGTCGTAAAAAAGGTTTGATTTAAGCTGATATAAAAACTATTAAATTAAAAGTCACGGGCCATAGTTTTTATAAAGAATCTTGACATCAATGAAAACTTAAACTTTATTAAAAATATTTTTACAATAGGTATAGCTACTAATTAATAAAAATAAATCGATTTAGATATTCAATTAGTGTAATTCCTCGTCACAAACATTAAAATAGTTAGGTATGTAGTTACTCGATTGGTTGAATCGATTTATTAAATACCAACTTGGGTCAGCTTGTAATTAGCTTAGTGTCGCCACTGTCGCTAATAAACCTGCGTGTTTAGTGTAACGAATCATGCAAATCTTGGTACTTAATAAAATACTTTTGACAGGATAATATAAACCTACTGAATTACTTACTGGGAGACACTAATTAAGTGTGTGCAAATTACAGAGATAATTTCAGCAAAAAAAGAAGAGATATAGGTATTTTAAAAGCCTGTGAATGGATAATAGTAAACAATAAAGTTACAAGAGTGACTAGCAGGTATTTTCTCTCTGTAGAAACGATCTGCTGTGTTTTTTTTTGTTTTGTGTTTGTCGACGTCTCTAGAAGAACCTCAGCCCAACGCTGCCGAACCAGGGATCTTATTGGGAACAGTCTCGAACTATTCGTGTTCTCAATAAGGTTCCAGGTTCGGCGGGCCAAGTTTCTTAGACTCTGGCCTCTCAAAACCAGTGATAGTAATTGTATACACTTTCTCTCGAATTTCAGAGCCTCGTGTACTGTCTGTACACAATTCCCAATAAACTGACTGGACTCCTTGGCGGCACAAATCCGACTGCCCCTTGGTCATTTTTGAATTAATCATCCTTGCATTTTGACAATGCGATGATAGTTACAAAATTTGGACGAACATTTTTTTTTTATTTACCACTAAGGTGACAAACAAGCACACGGTCCGCGTGATGGTAAGCTGTCACCGTTGCCTATGGACGTTTGCAACACCAGGGGTATCACTCGCGCGTTGCCGACCCTTCAAAAATTCAATAACTTTTTTCTTGAAGAACCCCATACTGTAGTCCTTAGAGAAAACCTTGGCAGGGAGCTCATTCCACAAGGAGAGAGGTAGGGAGAAAGTTTCTATAAAATCGCACTGTACGCGACCATTTCGGTACTAAAGTATGAGAATGAATACCCTGCCTATGGCGAGCGGTGCGATGGTAGAAAGCAGCCGTAGGCATCATTTCGAACAATTCCTAAGAACACATCCTATTGTACAAGCGGTAGAACACTCACAGGGAGGCAAAGTTTCTCCTCAGACTTAAGGGTTCGATACGGCAAGTGAGTTTGGGATCGTCGAATTCTCACAGCCCGTCGTTGAACCGAATCAAAAGGTCCAAGCTGGTATCCGGGTGCACCCGGCCAGAGATGGCAGCAGTACTCCATATGGGGCCGAACCTGCGACTTGTAAAGCAGCAACCTCTGCCCCGACGTAAAGTACAGTCTCGCTCTGTTGAGTACACCTAGTTTTTTGGACGCCAGTTTCACCTTATCTTGTAATGATCTCGGAACTGAACATCGCTGGAGATGTCGACATCAAGGATCCCAATGCTCTATAGAAATAAGATATAGATTGCGCATTTGAAATGACGCATGAAGTTCATTGATTGTCGCGAAACCGCAATGTATATCTTATTTCTTTCAAAAAAGGTTAGCAATCTTTGACGGAATCGACCCGCTGGTCTACATGGGGTAGCCGGACTTTCAAAATATTTACTACAAAGAAATGTTAACTAGTTTCAGATATTGTTTCATTTCAGATTTACCTTAAACAACGTTTTTCAACACTTTTGCGAGAATAAATTAATTAAATAAACTTTTTAATTCGACTGTTAATGATAGCAAATAAGAAATTATACATATAGGTCATTACTGTTAGAAATTAATAGTAAAATTTGAACAATTATTGAAATTCAGTGAAACTTGCTGCTTTGGAAGCATAACTGACTCACTGACTATTTTAATTTCACATGTATATTATGTTGAACGGGAGAATGCCGCGGAAATAACTAGATACATCTTTCGTCACTTTTTCTTTAAGTATTAAAGTGAGTCAAACGTATATTGATTGATCAAAAGCGCTTCCAAAGTTCCTAGGAGGTTCGATCGAAGTTAAAAAATCCGTTAAGGATACGGACGGCGCCATACAACGGAGCGTGCGGTAAAACAGGTAGTTATGTGAGAGTACCTATTTTACCGCACGTTTCGTTGTATGGTGCGTAATTTTTTCTTGTATTTTTATAATTTATAAAAAAACTACAATACCTATATATAATGCTAATGTATTATGTAATAAAACTAAAATGGATTATTGCTTTTTGTTCACCGGTATCAAACCGCATTTTTGTAAAACGCAAATTAAATGCTGCCTCGAGGTTCAGTAAGAAATCAACGGCCAGAGCAAAATTCCAATTCATCGGCAAAATAGGTGGGCGACATGCGAGCTATCCCTCTCGAAGTCGTGCTTTCTGGTCGCTTGCCAAAGCTGCCGAAGGGAACTTTTGCCAGTCGTCGTTACCACCGCTGCGAAAGACCGATGGTGAGTTGGCCCATAGTGCTAAAGAGAAAGCGGATCTACTGGGCAGTCTCTTTGCCTAAAACTCTATGAACGATGAAGGCGCTGTACCACCTACTATACCGTGGTGCGGTAAGACCATGCCGGAAATCTCCGTAACACAGCGGGAGGTCCGGCGGCGTTTCTTTCTCTAGACGTTCATAAGTCGAGTGGGCTAGACGGTATACCAGCAGTGGTGCTTAAGCAGTGTGCTCCTGAGTTATGTCCTGTACTTACGCGCCTCTTCGCGCTTTCCTACCATACTAGGCAATTATCGCCTTCATGGAAGACTGCGAATATGCACCCGGTGCCCAAAAAGGGCGATAGATTAGATCCATCGAATTACAGGCCTATCGCTATTTCCTCTCTCCTCTCCAAGGTGATGGAGCGTGTGATCAACACACAGCTTCTAAGATACCTAGAAGAACACGCCCTGCTCAGTGACCGTCAATATGGATTCCGCCACGGTCGGTCAACTGGTGACCTTCTAGTGTATCTCACACACCGATGGGCACTAGCCATTGAGAGTCAGGGGGAGGCATTGGCATGTTTTAGCAAAACTGCCAACTACAACTCACAGATATTATTTAGAAACTATATAAAACCTTCTAAATATAGCTTATGACTAGCTTTATATTTGCGACATTTGGATTTTAGAAATTCCTTTTCTACGAAGAGAAAATTGAGGGTATCTAATGGCGGCGCTAGTGGAGTGTAAGAGGGCCCTTAAATGGAATATTACTTTTTATTAAAAAATAAAAAATACAGTGTACCAACGAATCACACACAAACCGCGTTTTTGAACGTTTCATTAGTATGTTTTTTTAGTGGGTCCAAAAAACCTTTCCGAGCGAAAAAGTAATGACTAATGGTGATGAAAACAGAACATATAAGACGAGTGTGATGAATATACAGCAGCACAGCGCCCATACGCGTCAGGATACTGTTTTGCCCTACATAGGGTATAGGGTAAAACTGAGGGTGTAAAACAATAGTAGTGTGGACAGGCTGGATCTGGCTATCTTTTGGCCAATAAAAATTGAGTTTAAATGTCGTTACATTATTCTCAAAAATATAATTATATTTTTTTTCTATATTTATAAACATTACCAGACAAATCACAACCAAAATATATTAAAGCGACAAGTAGGTAGGCAGTTAAATTTATTTGAACAGCAAATCAGCTTAATGTTTTAATTGCTACAGTAGCCTGTTGAGTGTTGACTCGTGTTTACTCTGTGGAGTTTTTTTTTCGACGTTTTATATCTTTTTGATTAATAGTGGCCAGTGATGCGTTTCAATGTCAGAAAAGCCACTATCAATGAAGAAAATCGTAAATTTTACGCAATTAGTTATTTAATGGCAATTTTACAGTCTGAATGTGTTTTATAAAGGAATAAAGGTGACGGTGATGTCGTAAAAAAGGTTTGATTTAAGCTGATATAAAAACTATTAAATTAAAAGTCACGGGCCATAGTTTTTATAAAGAATCTTGACATCAATGAAAACTTAAACTTTATTAAAAATATTTTTACAATAGGTATAGCTACTAATTAATAAAAATAAATCGATTTAGATATTCAATTAGTGTAATTCCTCGTCACAAACATTAAAATAGTTAGGTATGTAGTTACTCGATTGGTTGAATCGATTTATTAAATACCAACTTGGGTCAGCTTGTAATTAGCTTAGTGTCGCCACTGTCGCTAATAAACCTGCGTGTTTAGTGTAACGAATCATGCAAATCTTGGTACTTAATAAAATACTTTTGACAGGATAATATAAACCTACTGAATTACTTACTGGGAGACACTAATTAAGTGTGTGCAAATTACAGAGATAATTTCAGCAAAAAAAGAAGAGATATAGGTATTTTAAAAGCCTGTGAATGGATAATAGTAAACAATAAAGTTACAAGAGTGACTAGCAGGTATTTTCTCTCTGTAGAAACGATCTGCTGTGTTTTTTTTTGTTTTGTGTTTGTCGACGTCTCTAGAAGAACCTCAGCCCAACGCTGCCGAACCAGGGATCTTATTGGGAACAGTCTCGAACTATTCGTGTTCTCAATAAGGTTCCAGGTTCGGCGGGCCAAGTTTCTTAGACTCTGGCCTCTCAAAACCAGTGATAGTAATTGTATACACTTTCTCTCGAATTTCAGAGCCTCGTGTACTGTCTGTACACAATTCCCAATAAACTGACTGGACTCCTTGGCGGCACAAATCCGACTGCCCCTTGGTCATTTTTGAATTAATCATCCTTGCATTTTGACAATGCGATGATAGTTACAAAATTTGGACGAACATTTTTTTTTTATTTACCACTAAGGTGACAAACAAGCACACGGTCCGCGTGATGGTAAGCTGTCACCGTTGCCTATGGACGTTTGCAACACCAGGGGTATCACTCGCGCGTTGCCGACCCTTCAAAAATTCAATAACTTTTTTCTTGAAGAACCCCATACTGTAGTCCTTAGAGAAAACCTTGGCAGGGAGCTCATTCCACAAGGAGAGAGGTAGGGAGAAAGTTTCTATAAAATCGCACTGTACGCGACCATTTCGGTACTAAAGTATGAGAATGAATACCCTGCCTATGGCGAGCGGTGCGATGGTAGAAAGCAGCCGTAGGCATCATTTCGAACAATTCCTAAGAACACATCCTATTGTACAAGCGGTAGAACACTCACAGGGAGGCAAAGTTTCTCCTCAGACTTAAGGGTTCGATACGGCAAGTGAGTTTGGGATCGTCGAATTCTCACAGCCCGTCGTTGAACCGAATCAAAAGGTCCAAGCTGGTATCCGGGTGCACCCGGCCAGAGATGGCAGCAGTACTCCATATGGGGCCGAACCTGCGACTTGTAAAGCAGCAACCTCTGCCCCGACGTAAAGTACAGTCTCGCTCTGTTGAGTACACCTAGTTTTTTGGACGCCAGTTTCACCTTATCTTGTAATGATCTCGGAACTGAACATCGCTGGAGATGTCGACATCAAGGATCCCAATGCTCTTGGAGATGGACAGGGGAGTGTTCTGGAATTGTGGGACCACAGTGAATGGGGTTTTCTTAGCGGTGAACGCGTAGACTTGTGTCTTTGTAGGGTTGAATTGGACCAAGTTTAGTCGTCCGCAGTCAGAGACCTCGGACAGTGTGCTCTCGATTTGAGACACAAGTACTCCGCGGTTTTCCTCCACAACGGAACGAGGGATGTTTGCACGACCCGTGTAATAAGTACTGCCATCTGCATAGCAATGTATGTTGTTGATGGATAACATGTCATTGATATGCAGTAAAAAGAGCGTAGGAGGCAGCACAGAGCCTTGCGGGACACCAGCATAAATGTCCATGGTATCAAAGCAACTACCGTCAACTACGGTTCGTATGCGTCTGCCGGACAAAAAGCTAGCCACCCATTTGCACAAACCATCGGGCGCTCCGTAAGATGGCAACTTCGATAGAAGACCCCGGTGCCAGACCCGATCGAACGCCTTCGCTATGTCCAGGCTACATGCCAATGCCTCCCCCTGACTTTCAATAGCTAGTACCCATCGGTGTGTTAGCTACACTAGAAGGTCACCAGTCGAGCCACCGTGGCGAAAGCCAGATCGACGATCACTGACCAGGTCGTGTTCTTCTAGGTATCTTAGAAGCTGTGTGTTGATCACACGCTCCATCAACTTGGAAAGGAGAAAGGTAATAGCGATAGGCCTGTAATTCGATGGATCTGACCTATCGCCCTTGGTACCGGGTGCACATTTGCAGTCTTCCATGAAGACGGAAATTGCCTAGTATGGTAGGAAAGCGCGAAGAGGCGCGTGAGTACAGTACATAACTCAGGAGCACACTGCTTAAGCACCACTGCTGGTATACCGTCTGGCCCACTCGACTTATGAACGTCTAGAGAAAGCAACGCCCGCCGGACCTCCCGCTGTGTTATGGAGATTTCCGGCATGTTCTTACCGCACCACGGTATAGTAGGTGGTACAGCGCCTTCATCGTTCATATTCGAGTTTGAGGAAAAAAGACTGCCCATTAGATCGGCTTTCTCTTTAGCACTATGGGCCAACTCACCATCGGTCTTTCGTAGTGGTGGTAACGACGACTGGCAAAAGTTCCCTACGGCAGCTTTGGCAAGCGACCAGAAAGCACGACTCCCAGAAGGATAGCTCGCAAGTCGCTCACCTATTTTGCCGATGAATTGGAATTTTGCTCTGGCAGTTGGTTACTTACTGAACCTCGAGGCAGCATTTAATTTGCTTTTTACCTCAGAAATATTCGGATCCTTATTATTACGAGCCGAAGTCCAAGTCTCATATGCAGTTTGCTTAAGAATTTTAGCTTCTCTGCAAGACCTATTAAACCACGGCCGTTTTTTGACGCCGGCAGCTACTCGCGGTTTAGGAATATAACATTCCATACCAGCGAGGATTGTCTCAGTGACTGCGGCTGCGCAGGCGTCAGGATATTCTGGGCTAAAGCAAATCTACCTCTACGAAACATCACCCGAATTAATAAAATTTCATTTCTACAAAATGAGAAGTATAATAAATAATGGTTTGACTGAATTTTTACACTAAGCTTCCCCTAAATCTTCCGGATTGCTTAATTTTTATCTTAAATCAATCGTAATTTAAAATAACTACTAGAATTTCCTACTAAAAAAGAACTAAACACCTGTACCATTCAATCACACATATTTCTCAACGCTTAACCAGCAATATACGTCAAAATATGACTTACGATCCTTTCAAGAACATACACTGTAGTCGAAAGAACCGAGCTCCGACAATCGATCGAACCGATTCCGCGCAGCGTTCGCGGAAACAATTGTGAAACAATCGAATCGTACGTACTCGAGTTACATTTCACCCGATGTCGTGTTTCATAATGGTGCTGTATGCTACTTAACGTTAAATGTGGTGGTGTGTCATTTAAGGGGTAGATTAACTCAATTATTAGAAATTGGGGACTCGAGGCTAGCCACCTGGGCTGGGTGACCTCTCTTATGTCAGACTTCCTTACCTGTTTAGATGTATCAGTGGCATAAAATTATCTAGTTTTTAGTCAACCGTCAGCAATCTAAACAAATTTTACCTAACTGGAATAAGCTGATCTTGAATATGTAAACCATAGCGCCATATGTTAGTTCTACTAGGTGCCCATTACTACATATATTTCTGGTTTGTAAGTATAAACAATTTGCAACCAAAAAAAGTTATGCAACCTAAAGCTATACAAGGGATTCTAGAAAAAATATTTAACGCCATTGTAACAATAAGGGTTGGACCAGAGGCAGCTCTTGACAATTTTTAATGGATGTTAAACCAAAAAAACAAAAAACCAAAGGAGGAATTGCTTATATGCTAACCTTTTATAACTAAAATTAATTCGCATATTAAGATTTACAAACGCGCGTGTATGCTCACTTTTTTGTTACCCTTTGTCTTTACTTCAAGCTGAATAACTAAAATATTTTAGCACTGTTTAGTCACATCACAATAATAACATTTATTTTGCTGTAGTTACTTATTGGACAATAAACAAACTGTACTTATTTAATTTGTTAATAAAAAACGGCGCGTGGCGGACTGAAGGTGGGGGTCAAGCTGGCAACATGGCCCAGGAGCTGCGCTCCACATTTTGTTGATTTTTATACAAAATTCTCTGTTTCACGTGTGAGACTGTTTCGAACTTTCTCTTTCACACTCGTTGATTTTTGCTCTAGTATTTGTACTGAATTTCGTTTAATAGGAGCGCAACTGCTAGCACTCCACTTAGCGAAACAGTCACTTTAGTACAATTTCATACTTAATCTTGAGTAAGCTGTTTGTACACAGAATGTTTTGAGTAAAATTCTATTTTAACATGAAGAGTAATCGAAGCATAATAATTATTTATTTTAAGTAAAATCTAAAACATATTGTTTCTTAAGTAGATAATTATTTATTTTTATTTTGCTGCACCAGCGCTCCTTAGGACGCACTTCTGGGTTGCACAACAAAGCTAATTACTGCTATTATACAGGAATTAGTGCTATAAAAGTGCTGAAGGCTAAAGCATTAGGCGTAAATCGTATTTTTTAACAATCACTAATACTATATAAAAATCGTAATTCTATAATCTCACTAGATTTTAAAAAATTCTTGAGAATTATAGCTATGATTTATACAACAAAAACCAAATTGAGCATATAATCAAGTTATGATTACATAAAAAACGCAAATTTAGTTATAAAAATAAACACGCTGCCTACTATCAATTAGTAGGTTTTATGTAAAATCCTGAATATACTGAGAGCGCATTGAATTTGAGATGTTAACAATATATTTACGGTAAACTGATAAGCGCATTTGAGATATACTTTATAATAAGTCAAAAATAAATAGTATTCCATCATGATATTATTTTAATTGTAAATAAGTGTTGATAAAATTGTTAAAAGCTAGATAATTAAAAAATATAAATATACATATTTGTAGCAGGATAAGTTATAATTGTCTCAGTTATAACGTTTTAAGTTTTATGTACCACTACTTTATCTCAGTAATAACACTGTTGTAACCCTGTTATAACGCTTGAAGCAGTAAGTAACGCCATTGTAGCACTTTTGTAACTAAGCTTAACCCTGATATATCGCTATTATGTAAGCACTAAAGAACTTTAAGCTCTAAGGACGAGGGCCTCTTTTGTGTTTAAATTTGAGCTATAGCATTCTATAAGTCTCAAGTTTTTAAGTCTCACTCAATCTCTAATCTTGGTATGTAAATGACTTATATTTAGTTGTCTGAAAAATTTTGCAATTTTTTTTTTTATGTTAAACATTGTATTATTAGTTTTATTGACGTAACCAAGTGTTCAAAAAATTGTTCCCACGGTGTAAATAAATATATAAATAAATAAATAATTCAATTTTAAAACTGATATGTCACTTTAAACGTTAGTTAAAACCACTGAACAGGTCATATAACGCTTTATCTTAGCGCTAATGTGCTAGTTGGGCTGGCGGTTATATCTGAACGGTCCCCAGATTCAAGTCAGTATAAAATTTCTGCTTATGATGATGATAATTACATTGCAGTTCTTCGTCATAGTTAAAAGCGTTAGGCAAATAATTAAATGATGTGAAGGAAAGCAGATCGCCTTAAGTGCAAGAATTTCGCCCACAAACGTTGGTTATGCATTACTCTCCTAACTATAAGGCTGCCCTTTTCTGATACGCAACAATGTCCACATATTTAGTTCAATTCAACTTCTATTAATGTAAGTTATAGAGAAACTGCAATACGACATTTTGTGTTTACCACCATACAGGCTGATACAGGCAACAGGTATGAGTATTTAAGAAAGATTGTTAAAGAATCACGCGTAAACGTAGAGACAAAGGTCGAATCATTGTAACGATTGAGACAGTGTAACATTGTCAAGCCTTATAGAGCGTTTCACATTTATAGCCCACAATAAAATAAACAGGAAGACAAAAACTAAATAGAATAGGTCCTATGAGGATAGATTTTTGTGCTGAAAATAATAGAATATTGCACAATAAGTAAAAAAGGGCAAATTTCATGCGAGTACCTAGAAGTTATTCCCGAGAGAGGTAGGAATTAAGAGTAACAAAGGTACGAGAGGAAATTATTTTTACATGAGTTATGCATTATAATTTTTACTAGGACTATGAGAATATAATAGTTTGCCTTTACACGTTTCAATTCAATATTCACTGCTTGATAACGTTGATTAGGTATATCTTAAACAAGTATGATACTATCACATTAAATGCAATACATAGTTTATTATACTAAAAACGTACGCAATTACAATAAATAAAATATATATGCACACAATACTATAAAGAACGTCAGTCACTTTCGTAATAAAAGTTTTTTTTAAATAAAGAAAAAAAAAAGAAACAAAATTTCTGTTTTTATTTTCATCAAAGTGGCCATCATTATTTCTTTCCAATCCACTATTGAGTAATAATCGCCCAGTACAGTTCTCATAATTTTTTGGTGTTTTGCAACGTCCTAGGCTGTTTGTCACTTTCTGCCGAGCAGGTTCAAGTAGGTTTAAGAACTGAGTCTTTTTTATTGTTTTCTGCTGATTCTAAATGTAAATTTTATTATAACCTTCTTAAAAAAGAGGTGTTTTTTTCCACGCTGCTCGCTGAAGAAAATGTTCCTTTTTTGATCTGGAAAGGTAAAAATCATTTTTTAATTAAACCTAGTTACATAATAAATAAATAAATGACTTTAGGATACATTAGACGCATGTTACTTTTCTTGTTGTTAAGGTTAAATATTTAATAAATTTTTCAGAAAACAAATTCTTAAATTTTCTACATAAAGGATTAATTACGGACATAAAAAAAACTGACTCATTGAACTGCCTATATCAACGCTCAGTCTGACCGACGACGCAAAGGTCTGCAAAAGTTTTTTGGACATTTCATCCCCTAAAGGGCTAAAGGGATAATACGCAGGTTGGAAATAGGCATCAGTAATATTACATTACATTACATTAATGATTAAGCGCCACCTTTTGATTTTTGGAAATCCATAAAAAATGAATGCTCTATGGGGAAAATTATGCAAATACTACTTACATACTAGGTATGTAGCATTTAAAATAAAAATTACATTTTATTTGCAGACTCTAGTTTTCAGCCTCATTAATAAGAGGAACGAGCTATATTTTTGTTATCATATACTTTTTACTAAATGCAAGTATTTGGTCCAGATTCGACTTCCTTCCTAGAATAGAAGGTGTGCAACGGGACTTAGATACTTATGAAATAAAAGTTTTTAATTTTTTATTAATTAAGTAAAGTATTTTAGTGACAATTATTCAGTTTGTTAACCTGGCCTCAAATCGCCTCATGAGGCCACATTCTTGTCGACATGGATTTGTATCAGTTCTACAATGTACAAATGTGCCACCAAAGATTAAATATGTCTAATCCAACTCTCTTTTACCCAAAACCTTACGCCTACAAAGTTTATAAGTCTTTACTAAATGTTACCCGCATGAAAAACTATTCTCGATATTACAGTGATTAGTCTATATAAGATTCATTACTACATTTTGTTGTTATTCGTATGTCAAGCAGTAGATCAAGAAAGATTGATATTATGAACGCAGTTTAAGTTTATGTTATAGGTAAACACAAAATAAACGCATTAGAAGAATATATTAACATACAAAGTATTTGCCCGTTTCTGCTTTTGCCACAGATATAGGTAAATATTAAATAAATTTCTGATCCGCTAAATTTTTTGCGCACAGTTTTCTGTGTTACTAACATGAATAAAAAGTTCAATAGTTACCTGTCTGTGGGTACAAAACGACACGGGTTCGACGCCGCATTTATTTACACTCAATTCTACCAAAAACAATAACTGTATCAACTTTACATATAAAATTTTATTGTTGGAGTAAGTTTATTCTAAATGGGTTCAGTAATCTTTTTTTACAACTTAATCTTCTAAAATGTCTTTGATCGTGAGGTCTCTTACGTATAATAGTAAGTTATCATTATGCAAATCCGTTAAGTTGGTTAACATTTTTTAGTATTACGTTATAGTGTAATTGAATGCAAAGTGAGTATGGAACACGCTATAACTTAGGGTTTTCTAGCATGTGAATTATATTATTATAAGGATATAAGAAAAACTTAGTTACATAACATTAACTTTGTAATGGAAACCTTTGTAATAATTAGCAAAGGTGCTTTGTATCTAAGGAAAAGGTTAGTAAACAACACTATACTATATAAACGTTAGTAACAATCATTTAAATTCTATATTTATTTTAAACTTTTAATGTCATCGATTATGATGATCAACAAAAATGATAAATAGAGAAACGAATAGGCGAATAAATTTATTGCAGCTTGTAACTTGTAACTTATAACACAGAAGCCGCCGCGCCGCCTCCAATAAATATAATTTATAAATTGTTTCTGAGAATCAATTTCTCTAATATCAAATAGAATTTGATGTACGATTTCGAAAAATGACCACCATAATTCTTATTCCGAATATTCATATAGTATATAAGCGGCACTTTTCATCTGTTTTCAAAATTTTTGGATTTCACGATTTTTAAGTGAGATAACATGTATAGGGTACGGGGGCGTACATAAATTACGTGAGTTGTTTAGGGAGGGAGAGGATCAAGCTGAATCTCACTTAATTCGACGTGGGGGAGTTTTGCCAAATATCACGTAATTTTTTTTTTGGAAAAAACAGTGTAGATTTGCGAGAAAACTGTGTTAAATACCTTCAAATCCTACACAATAGCAATTATCTCAGCTACCTGTGCTAACGACACAAAGTAGCATGTTATGTTTTTTTAAATATATTCAACGCAATCAAGCACAGATTAACGAATTTACGCTAGCGATACGCATGTTAAAAAATCTTACGTGAGATAGGGTAGAGGGGAGGGGTTAGAGCTAAATCTCACGACATCTCACCAAAGGGGGAGTGGGGGTCGATCGCCAAAATCACCTCAGGTAATTCAGGAACGCCCCCTAAACCTGTCTAACAATGATAAAATCATAGGTACACAATGAAACGACGCGATATCTCCAAATGGCGACATAAGGGGTAGTCTACAATGGAACTTAGCAGAAGGCAGCCATCTACATTAAAATTGCCTAAATTATCATTCTTGTAGAATATTTTTAACTTTTCTTTACTTAAATGGTCCTTCAATCGGCGTTGCTTAAATTGTGTTATCTGTACCCACCTTTTGAGTCCTTGGAAATCATTTGCTACTATTTTCCAAATTATGTCTCTGTGTGTGTGTTCGATTTCGATGAAACGTTGGTTTATTTTGAAGAATGTGCAAATAAACTTAAGTTATCTACGTTATGGTCCCGTTTCTCGTTAATAAATATTACACCGCAAGTTTAATATTAAGCATCAGATTGACCAAAATATTAATTTTTCTAAATTAACTTATTTTCCTTAATATGTGTTTTAGTTTTCAGTCGTAGATAAAATCGTGTATGCAGCTGCACAAAATTCGTATTTATATATTCGCGCTGTTGTCATTTAATGACGGTTGAAAAAATAGTTATAAGATATTGTGTGCAATCTCTTTCTGTGCGTTTGCTTTCTTTGAGGCATTTTCTACCTTGAAATTAATTGTTATTTATGTTGAGTAATTTAATCTTTGATAGAATTTGTGATAGGTGTTTGTTTCATCAAAATGTTATCGTTGGTGACACCTATAGGTAATAAGTCTCTGAGTGTATGTAAGGAATCAGTAGTAAATATTTGATGATATTAATGATTTTATGAGACCCATGGAAGTATTTTATAATAAAAGCACGCCTCTGAGTAAGTTCTTTGGTGTTATTTTGTTTTGATGTTTATTGATAGTAAAATATATGTGTTTCTGTAAAATGTGTTCATGATATTGTCTTTTATGTAACAGGTTAAATAATATTAATTTTTGGTTTGTGTTTAAGGATAAATGCTCATAAACGTTTACCTCTTGTTAATAATGAGATTAGAACTATTAAATTATTATATTATATTATATTTGTCTTAAAGTGAGCAGAAGGTTCAAGTTTATTTTGAGCTAAAATGTTTATGTCAACGTATAGAAATGTTATGTGATGGTCAAATATTTCATGTGTGAACTTGAGAATAGTGGACTTATTAAAATTATTATAGAAGACATTTCTTTCTTACAAGAGCAAGTCAGTGTCGCACGACAAACGCGTCACTGTGACACGTTGCTGTGGGTGCCTAAAATTGATTACATTACGAAACGTTGATTCGGGAGGAGACTGAAAAAGTTTCACAGGTATAAAATATAAAAGCAGAAAATCCCAGCCATAGAAGATAACTTTCTTAAACCTCTCAACAATCATTAATTAAACATCGTCAACAGGCCCTTCTACGGGCTACACAGAGTACTCATACATTAAAACGAAAAAACAAACTATGGGTTGTGTGAAGTTGCGTTCCGATTAATTTCGAATTCGTCGCGGACGTAGTGCGAGCCGTGGCCGCGCCCCGCAATTATACCGTCATAATATGTGACGATGCGTTTAATTTCGTTTAGGGTTACCGATATTTTTATTTCACACTTGAAAAAACGCGTGGTTTCAGCAATCCCTGCGCCAAAAATCTGGTCACCTCATAGGAACTTGAAGAAAAAGTGCCTCTTTTTAGGACTTTATATTTCAAATTAAAAACTTTTTCTGACCAACAATTTATAATAGCCTATGTTAATTAGACACAGTGCATGATTCGGTAAAGATATAGTTTGTTACACTCGTATGTGTGGAAAAGTTACCTTTTTAATACTAGTAGCTGTGGCTATGAACAAGTTATTTCAAAAAGGACAAATTATAATATCATTTAACTGTTCTTAGAAAGAGATCACATTCTGTATAAAGTTCGCCAAGTGTTCTGATTAATTCATTTTATTGCAGTGTATAGGAAAATCTAAATATTTAGAAATCGGTTCCTGTTTAAAGTTATAGTCGTTAGATCACAACACGGCAGGGACGAAGTGAGAACAGTCAATTTATACTTGTTTATTGGTAATAAGAGAAATTCTCATACTTTATTAGGTATGTCTCGAGAACGCAATTCAATTTGTTTATTATTGAATAATATTGTTTATTGGATTGGCCATGTTAACACTACAGTTGCGCCTTCAAGTACTCCTAGAGTGCTCGCTCGGGGCACATATGTCACCAATTAGAATAAGCAGTTTTTGATATTAAATTTAACGGAGTTCAGAAAAACAAGTAATAATATTACAAATCACCTTTATTTTATCATATACATAAAAGTAAACATAAATTGTTTTATATAGTTAATTATGAACAATACAATCGTCTTAATAAATAAATGAAATATTTTGGACCCATTTAGATTAACACAGTTTTTAACTATAGGAAAATTCTAAATTATCAAAGTACTCGTTTTATTATAACATTTTGTATATATCCTTACTATTCAATCGTATTATAGGTATTTGGACTAAATAAATGAAATAGGGAAAATAACGTAATGTTTTGGGCAAACACGATTATTGTACTTGCTGCAGTGTTTCCGAGTGCTCCGATCTCGGGCTCTGGTGCAAAAGCAACTTCGTCCTGTTCCAACACGATTTGGCATATTTTGTACTTGTGGATATGCTTGTAGCCCCAGGAGAAGCCTGGCTTTCTCTGGCTCAATAGTCTTTAAGGTTCCCACGCCCAGCTCTAGTATATCCAATTACAATAATAGCCCAACAAAAGCTTTGATTTCTGTCAAATCTGTTGGTCAATTTTGCAAGATTGATATGACGCCAACCGAGAGGAGGGGACGCTGTCTTCGTCAGAGTTATTATCACAACCCACAACACAATCTTGTTTAGAATTAGAGCTGTGAGGCGAGTCCAGCGGTGCATTCTGCTCTTCTGAACCGCTATCGCTACTTTCCAATGCGCTGGTCTGTGGCAGGTCTTCTCCTAAACACCTAACAATGTTCGCATCTGCGGACATAATTATTACCTAAAACAATTAGATTTTTATAAAATAACTTTATAAATTGCACGTAAACAGAAAAAAAAACGCAGAAATAACTAAATAATAAGGAATAAAGTAATGAAAACTTCAACTACTTATGTGAAAATAAACGTGTATGCCACTCGTGATATTTCGTTTCGGATTTGATTCTTGAGAGCTCGCGTGGGTGACATATGTCACCCAGGAACTTTGTAGCTATACTGAGCAGCTGCAGATGCGCTGTGACGACTGTCGCGCTACTGACTTTCCAGTATACATATATTATTCTATGCTACTGACGGAAAGTACGTTTCACATTTAAGGAATACCGAAGTGAACAGGACTATAGCGCGGCGCGTTCAGAAATTGTTAATCAATTTTACATAGAGGGTGACACAGGTCACCCGCGCGAGCACTGTAGTGTCAAAACGGAGAATATGGAATTTGCATGTAAGTTTTTTATATTTTCAATCAATTTCCAACATAGCTATGTAGCGATAACACAATAAATCGCTAAGGAAAACAGCAATATTTTCTACAAAAATAAACATTTTAATAATGATACTGATCAAGTCGACTCAAACGCCGCCATTGTGGTCGCCAGTGTTGGTGACTAGACTATGTAGCAATTTAATATAACCGTTTTTAAATTTTACACTTCTTATTTTGTAATTGGTACAAAAATAATAAGAAAAGACAAAAATCAATCTTTTTATTACTTTTATTACTACTACTATACTATACTACTATTATTTGTCATATTATATAAATTTGAGCGTTATTGTCAACAAAGAATGGCTTTTACAGTTATATCTTGAAACCGAAAATTTAAGATTATTCCTCTTCGGGGATTAGATTTATTAAGTAGGTACTTTACTGAATTTCAGCTTGCGCAGTGGTTGCGCACACGAAGTATGACATACGACTGAAACAAAATGACAGGCATTTAAGAAATATTCTGAATTTGTCTCACAACAGGAATCAATAAAAACTATTTTGTTTTCAATAGGTATGTTGATATTATTAAACTTACAGATTTCCTTTATTTATGCAAAACCGTCTTTGCAATAAACTTCATGACCAAACATTTAAAATCGACAACCCTGTTCAACAATACATGACGTACAGTTTACTCCAACGAAGCGTAATTACCGACATACGACGAACGTGTTTATTTCATGAATATTTCATGAACGTTGTCTTGTTATAATCGTGTCAATCTCCTCTCCGCACGATTGGCTTTATCGACGCGACGTTGCAGATGATAGTGTTGATAACATCGATTTATCAATCGATTACTTAGTCTGACTATAAAGTAGTAGTTAGGCTGTGTTGTTATATGGCAGCATCGTTAAGCCAAGTCAGAGGCCTTACGGGCGGCTTGAAAGGGTCCACTAGCTCGCCAAACATCTGCCAAATTACACTAAGCCAGCGTGAGATAATAATAATAATAATAATGTATTTGGGCATTACACACAGCGCCGTCTGGCCCCAAAGTAAGCAAAGCTTGTGTTATGGATACCAAACAACGGATACAAATACATATATTACTTTTTTTTTTGGCAAATACATACATATCATACATAATTACACCCAGACTTAAGACAAACGCAAATGTTTATTACATAAATGTTTGTCCTGTGCGGGAATCGAACCCACACCCTCTGCACAGCAGTCGACCACACTACCAACTAGGCTGCGAGGGAGTCAAGTCAGATGGCCTAATTTTTTTTTTTCTAGGAATGTGCTGCTGCAGTAAGGTGCACACAAGAGAGGCAAGCAAGTCAGGAAAGATGATAGATGAAAAAATGGATATTAGTGTTAGTTACTACTACTACACATCAACAAATCAGTGCGAAAAGCCTTAAAATTCGTTTTGTGAATATCTTAGCATAAGCTTTTTTTATGGACTACTTATATATACAATAATTTAATGATGTTCTATAAGTTATGATTTTGTTGTTATATTGTTAAATGTTTTTGATCAAATTGTCGCTGTCGTCGAAGATCTCTCCCAATATACCGAGATACCGATTGTTATTTAATGTCATCCAGTCCATCATAGCGTAAGTGAGAACAGTTAGCTTTTAAATGTTTATTGGTAATAAGAGAAATTCTTATACTTTATTATGTCTCGGAGGCGAACGTACAAGATTCAATTTCCTGTACCAATACATAACTATTGAATAATATACTTAATTGAATTCATACATAATGTAGTTCTCGGAAGTAAATAATACCATCTGTTTATTGTTAAGGTGTAGACCATTGCGTGTTGATAGAAATGTTATCGAATTGTTCTTTGAAAAGCATTCCAATTGAAAGTCAAAGTACCTATAATAATAACATTTGTAATGCCTGATCTTTGACTCGTTAGTTCTTCATACATATTTAATAAATAATAAATTTTCTGACTAAGTACCCCTTACCTATTTCTATCAACTTAGTAATAAGAAGCGTTTACTACTTTATCACATGAGACGTAATAATATGGGCTAAGGAACCAATCTAGTAAAAATTATGATGCAACAAATGTTATAGTGGATGCAGTAGATATACCTACAAATGACCTTCTTCTTCTTCTTGGGGTGCCATACTCGAGTGCTAACGGTTGTCAACGGCAACTATGTTATTTGCTAATCTAAAGAGACTAGCAGTGTCTTCGATACCGGTACAGCTCTTCAAGTTGTCACTCCATGCTAAACCAAAAAGCTGAACGGAGCGTAATCGCTGAAATTATCCTATAATCGTATAAATATTATATATGCGTAAGTTTGGTTGTCTGTCTGTTTTGTCAGTTTTGTCTGTTTTGTTACTTCAAAAGTCACTCACAGATGGAGCGATTTAGATGAAATTTGGTAAGGAGATGGTTTGAGTCCCGGGGAAGGACATAGAATTTTTTATAAAAGTTCCGGCGAGAAAAACTGTAACCGAGCTTAAACTAACTATAGCAGACTTCATTATTATTAATAATAATTATAATAATAATAATAACATACTTTATTGCACCAACAAAATAATTTTACAAAAATATGTTTATAAATATAGAAAACAAATGGCGGTCTTATCGCTTTAAAGCGATCTCTTCCAGACAACCTTTGGGTATAGAGGAAATAATAAAGTTTAACATAGTATAGTAGGTGTGTGTCGATACAGCTATTAAGAAGTATATATATCATACAATAATGTATATGATATAAATAAATACACATAAATAATATATATGAATAATGTATATATAAATATGCATGTATAATAAATAAATTTATAATACATATTACGTATAAGTGAATATATATAAACAAATATAGGTAGTGATGTTATTTTAGTCTTTCAGGTAATGAGTAATAACAAGATTTTTAAATATTGCTTTTTTATTTCCAAAGGTAAAGCGTTCCATAATCTAACAGCCTTTACCGTGAAAGAATCATTATACGATTGTGAATAATGCAAAGGAGTTTTTAGCATCCAGCTAGTAGTCTCTCGAAGAGAAATATTTCCAATAAAATTAAAACATTTCTTTATGTATACCGGTGTGTTTGGATTGGATAGGACGTTATACAGAAGAAAGAGAACATGAGTATCCGGGCGAAGTCGAAATGGGAGCCTCTTGAGCTTTGATCTGTATTCGGAAATATGGGGGTACTTACGTAGACCAAATATGAATCTAATGCAGAAGTTCTGAAGTCGCTCAAGTTTATTAAGCTGCTCCTCAGTAAGGTCAAGATAACGAGCATCAGCATAATCGAGAACTGGCAGAAGAAGAGATTGTGCAAGAGCAATTTTAGTGGGATTGGTAGGAAGTTGCGCAACCTGCCTAAAGATTTGGCTGTAGCAAATATTTTCTTACTTACTTCCTTTATTTCCGAACCCCAAGATAGTGTTCGATTGATAAATATACCCAGGTTTTTAACTGTGTCTATGTAAGGGATAGAAACTCCGTTCACAGTTACTAATGGGAGTTCGTTCCAGTCAATCTTGGATATAAGTCTAGAACTGCCTACGATGATTGTTTGTGTTTTCGTAGGATTAACAAAGAGGCCATAGGATTAACTCCATTTCACAATTTGATCAAGGTCTCGATTAACAATTGAGATAGCATTTGTCAGTTCACTGATAGGAGTTTTTGTGTAAATCTGAAGATCGTCTGCATAGAGATGGTAGAGAGAAGATAGTTGAGATGTTATAGAATTAATGAAAATAGCAAACAGGAGAGGAGACAAAACGCCACCTTGCGGAACACCAGCGGCCGTGTTGCACCAGTCAGATAGAGAATCATCGACCTTTATGCGCTGCCGGCGTCCACGCGAGTAACTTTCGCTAAAATCGTTCGATAACGATTGGAGAAATGTTAAGAGAACTAAAAATGAGTAGCAGAATGTCCAGATCCACGTTGTTAAAAGCATTGCTAAAATATAAGAGTGTCAGAACCGTGACCTCCTTATTTTCCATGCCATAACGTATATCATCAGTTATTTTGATAAGTGCAGTAGTCGTACTATGACCGGAAGGGAAACCAGATTGTAAGGGATTTAAAAGGTTGTTACTTAAAAGAAAATGGGACAACTGTTAATAAAGAAGCCATTCCAGAACTTTTGACAAGAAAGGAAGAATGGATATAGGACGAAAGTCAAATAAGGAGGAGGTATTATATTTCTTTGGTAAAGGAATTATATTAGCATCCTTCTAGGACACCTGAGGAAATAGAATGATTTAGAATATTGGTAATGATGGGAGTTATAATATCAAGGACAGGAACGATCATATTACGACTAATGCAATCTTCACCGACAGCATTGGATGAATTAGTATAATTAAGAAGTCATAAGCATACTCATAATTAAGGAGTTGACGTAAGAATAATAACTTTTAATCGGTGTCCGTCTAAGTATACCTTTTTATAAGGTATGTACAATAGGTATGTCATATTGAATAATGTGTTCCGTAGAAACGCTTGTGCGTACGATGTTAGGCAGGATTTCATTGAAACCCAATTTAATTCGAGTTTTGAATCATGCATTGCTGCAACACTGAATAAACATTACACAACGTTAATATACGTAATACACTAATGAAAATCTCAACTACATCTTTGCTCTGGAAATACACTCGTAACTAGCATCATATAAAACTCCTAGTTATTATATTATATTCCTGTTATTTCTATGTATGTATATTTATATTGTATTTTTTATTTCTATGAAGATTTTGTGTGTTTATAAGATTGATGTAGTAGGACTATATAAGTCACTAGGAGTTGTATGTGACGCTGGTTACGAGCGTATTTCCATAGCAAATATGTAGTTGGGATTTTCATCAGTGTATTACGTATATTAACGTTGTGTAATTGTTTAATTTTTTTAATTACGTATATTTATGTTGTTGGGATTTTCATAAGCCACACGACGTAGCTTAGTGGTAGAACACTTACATGGAATGTAAGGGTCGCAGGTTCCAGTCTTGGCACGAGGTTTATCTTTTGACTGCATCTTTGCTATGAAAGTATTTATTTATATTGTCAATATACTTGATACAATAGGCGCGTCATTACCGCCCAGGGGATCTGTGAACGAGCGCTTTGGTTTAAGAAAAGTATATTTTACGAAGAAAAAGCCCGTGGGAGTAATTAAGGTCTTCGCACCTGCTTTGCCTGCACGTAATGACACAATTAACGAGTGTTAATTTTTTTTTTATTTACTTTCTTACTACAAGACGATCATTACCTAAAAATTTATATTTGAATAAAAGAGTTTTATTATATTTATTGACCAATGGTGTCGTTACAATTTTAGTTAATTATATGTATGTATAAAAGCTATTCATATGTAGTTGGGACAATTTACAAAAAATAAAAAAAGAACAGTGGCACTCGGGGCCTGCCACGGTAAAGCTATTGCATAAACATTTTTTTTTTCTTTTATTGAATAAATGAGAAGTTAATATCGTTTAAAAAGTTTTCGTTGGCGGCAGCGGGGTGGGCGCAACAAAGTTGTACGCAGGTGCTCTCGACGAGACGCTGCGGCCGACTGATGAAAGGCGAGAACCGCGTAATGGCCGGCCCACGCGACGTTATTTATGAAATGTATTTTTTTTTTGCTACAAAATAACACTATTTCGCAACAAAATCAAACCATAATCGTCTAATGTATTTATTATGGAACACGTAGACGAAATTTCATTGAAAAAAGTCAAATAACTAGCAAATAAAACTGTTTTCCCCGTAGAAGTATCTCTCTTAAAATGAAGATTTAGAGGAAACTTTGCGATTTTATTGTATAGAGTCAAGTTTATTCAATCGTGTTTCGACTCTCATAACCTACTAATAAACTCCTAAACTTATGATTGTCATCAAAAAAATATATAAAGTTCAATTTTCGATATATTTTATACCGGTACATTCATATAATTTACCTTAAATTTCATTAAAATATTGCTAAATACAAAACCTTGGGCTGGTATTAGCAAATGATCAGTACAAACAATACTATTCGAGTTATTCATATTTAATGTTTCTCGCCCATACTTGGTTAATATTACAAACGTTCCAAACGTCGTATGCAAAATTCGTTGGGCATTACGAAGCATTTTTCTTAAACTATTAAGGTGGCAAACAAGCTAACGGTCCGCCTGATAGTAAGTAGTTACCGCAGCCTATGTACGCTTACAACACTTAATAAACTCACCTATACAAAATGTATATAGTTTTCAGGAAATCATATTATTTTAATGCCTGCCAGCATATAGTCAGCAGACCAAGTATTTGATCAAACGCCAATAAAAACAATAATAAAAGCTTTAATAAGCATACCGATTTACCTTAGCTAATGCTTATCAAAGAATTGGTAGATATGTTGAAACTATAGTCTACAAATGTTAAGCATAGACACAGATGTTAATTCGAAACTCTTACAGAATAAACTAAGATAAGCTCATCTATTAAAAAAGTTAAATCCATCAACACACTTACTTTAATACTACTACATACATACTATAATGTATGTTTATATTATATAGTTGCTTTAGAAAATATCTGATTGTATTACAAAAAAAAACAAATTTAGCAGGCTTTCTTAAGGTCAAAAATGCAACAAATTTTATAGTAGGAAAGCAATTAGAATCATGCGAAATTTACACATATCGTAGATGTTACTTTTTTAGCGAATATAGTCTTTTATCACCGATTCAGTGTGATATTCAATAAAATATTAAATGAAGTCTACCGCAATACTGGTCCCGCATAATGGACTACGGCTCGCAACATAATTGTACATACATACATATAAAGCAATACAGACGTCACCTGCACTAGAATCTTTGGTAAATTATCGAGGCAGAAATAATATTAAAAAGAAGCATTAAAAGAAATCATCCGTCTGAATAATATTTATAAATAAAAAAGGTTTGCACCAACTAATAAATAAATTGATAAAGCGTTTGTTTGTCTTTCCTTCACGTGCATTTTTATTTGTTTATGAAAATGAATTTCGAAAAATTAAAAGTTAGACTTTAACTGTGGTAATGTACGAAAGCATAAGCTTATTATGACGGTGCTATTTTTTTTCTGAAAGTTGTGCTTTGTAAGCTTTTTGATTTTACATGGTAAATTTTTAAAAAAGGAGTTCAATAAAAAAACATATGAAATATTAATGTTAAGAAAGAAAACAAATAAATTAATTAATTAAGAGTAATATTTTGTATACACATACATTGGTACGTTTTTAGTAAGTTTATAGATTTAGAATTATTGGTAATTTTCATATTACGGCAAGAATATTTTAAAAGGGATAAAATAGTAAATTGTTAACTATGGGATAAAAGGCACCTTTGTATTTCAGACGAAAGATTTTGGTCAACAGCCAGCGTCTCATATTAGTGTTTATTTTTTTATTTCGAAAAAATCTACAACCAAGTTAAGAATAAATATACCTAGTGGTGATTAACTTTGCCCAATGTGAATGAATTTTGTTTACTATTCAGCCGACATATACTACTTTCCACCCCCTTTTTAGATAAGTTATCGTACTTTCAGAGTATGAGAGATGAAAAATAAAACAGTCGTTTGAATTTTGGGAACCTAAGTTTACTCTGACATATTATGTCATCCAATAAATTCAACTCGTTATAAATATATCGATATAACATACGTTTATTATATGAATTTTGCTAATATTATTCGAAAAGTATAAATTCGATCATTTTATACATGGTCCTACACCCCATAGTAAAATGATATCGATATAACGACGATAATAAAATAAAAAACGTCCACCAATTTGCACTGGGGCAGTGCGGTTGACTATGGCCTAATCCACCTTCTCCAATAGGAGGTCTGTACCCCCACAGTAGGCCTGTACCCCCACAGTAGGCCTGTACAACGGCTATGACAAATATACTCTATATTTGAATCATAATACATATCTACTTATGCTGTCAATGTAAGAGCGGAAACTATAACTTTTAGAATTACCATATATTATATGGTTCCATATAATAAAATAAATTAATGTTGTAAAATTAGTCACTTTTGATGCTGGACAACATTTTTAAGGTTTGACCAATTTCATCATTTGTAAATATGTTTTTTTTTGTAAAATTATTATGTTGATGCAATAAAGTATATTATTATTATTATTATTATTATAAATCACATATCGACGTAAGTAAAACAAATATCCTATCTCCCTAGGTTCATTATCCATAAAAAAAAATCTAAAGCAACGGAGTCAGTACAAACCATTTTAATATTTTTTACAATAAATTTTATTTTTGGAAAAAGCCAAAAATAAAAATATAAAATTAAAATAACAATTAAAATGTGAAAACTAATAATAAGACAATAAACCTAAAGGTGATATGATTAAAAGATTTGTTGTATCTGACAGCATCGACAATCACTATATTTCATAATTAATCCGATCCATACAAGAATATTATCATTTGAGAATCCAAACGACTGTATTATTATAATACATTACTGTCGTGGTCTGTAATGACTGCGTTGCTGGCAGCGCTGATGATAACCGAAAGCGCGGCACAGCGCAACTACGCTAACATCAGCGCGGTCAGCATTGAAGCCCTTGATGGACAAACTGGAATAAAGTCCAAGACCAAAGGTCGAGTTCTTTGTAGCGCGGACAGCAGGTGCTGCAATGAAGACCAAGCTGGTAGACCGAGAGCGTAGCCAGGACCGCAGTCATCGCATGTCAAGGCTTGTATAGTGCTTTAGTCAAACAAAGCGAGTAATTTAAATAAAACCTGAACAAGAAGACAAAGAAGGTTGTCAAAATAATGATCACATTACAAGCATTTTTGAGTAAAAAAATCATTTTTCCTCGTGTTATAACGATAAAATCGACAACCCTGTTCGACAATACATGACGTACCGTTTACTCCGACGAAGCGTGATTACGGACATCCGACGAACGCGTTCATGAATATTTGATGAACGTCGTCGTCTTGTTAAAAACACGTCAATCTCCTCTCCGCACGATGTATTATTGGCTTTATCGACATTGCAAATGATAGTGTTGATTATATCGATTTATCAATCGATTACTTAGTCTGACTACAAATATTAAGTATCTATCGATCGATCCCCTTTTACATTTTTAACAATAGTTGAACATTTTAATTATATTTAATAATATCTATATTAGTGGCATATTTGACAATAATTATAATTATAAGGCAATACATTTTTTTTTATTAAGTACAGACAAAGTTACTTAAAAAAAACTTTTTTGTAGGTAAGTAACTAAAACAACAAGACCTCTCTAGGGTACATTTAAATGCGCAGTATCAGCCACATTATGCAGGCGCATAAAATATATTGATACCTTGGGCAAGTTTTAATTAAAACTTCATATTAATTAAACATGCAATGAGATTATGGGACTGGTCTAAGGTCTAAGGATCAAACTGGTATACAAATATTATATTAAAGCTACCATACAAGCCGGAATTCATATATGTTTTGTACGTATTCTGTAATAAATTATGACTGGATGTTGTACGTATATGAGTTGCTCGCGAACTACGCAATGAAAAACTAACTGTTTGTAGGTAACTAAAAAATTACTTATGATTTTAAGTAAATTTTTAAAACTTGTAAAAGTACATTTAACGGAAAAAGTAATTCATAAACTTCAAATGTATTTTTAAAGACATATCCAACAAAATATTCAGTTCTATGTTAATAGAAAGCTAAGCTTTGTGATTTTACCTAATTTCACTAAAACACTGTATGTTCACATAAGATACACCTTTAAGAAGTTTTAATTCAAATCGATGAAAAGGTGGCAAAATTATTGGACATAATCAGACGGACGTGATGAAATTACACCGTTTTTTAGGGTTCCGTACCCAAACGGGTCCGTCTGTCCGTCTGTCACCAGGCTGTATCTCATGAACCGTGATATTTAGACAGTTGAAATTTTCACAGAAGATGTATTTCTGTTGCCGCCATAACAAAAAATACTAAAAAACAGAATAAAATAAATATTTAAAGGGGCTCCCAGCCAACAAACGTTATTTTTGGCTCGGTTTTGCTTGATATTGATTACAACAACAGAAAGACGCTTGAAGTATTTACAGAATATTTAGTTATATATTCACTTGCAAAATATATTTTTTTTTGCCGTGTTTATAGATAATGGTACGGAACCCTTCGTGTGCGAGTCCGACTCGCACTTGGCACTCGACAAATTATGAGCCTAAGCCCTAGTTTTCTTGGGTTTCAGCATAGACTTCGAGTTCAGTAATCTTTCCTACGGACTGCGCAATAGCCTCACAAAATGGGCTATCATTTAAAAAGAGACAAAGCAAACCTATGGTCTCTTTTTCTCTTTAAATCGCCGTCCGCCATTTTGTTTGTTTATGTTTAATAAAAAAAGTTAGAAAGAGTCAAGAGACCACAGTTTTACTTCGTCTCTATCACACTTTTGCGAGATATTTTTTTTTAGCTGGCTAGTAAACGCGCTCTCCAGTTCTCTATGTCTATGGTTTTCAGTTTTGGAAATAAGACAATATCCTCTAGATAACTCAATTCCTCCTTTGGTGCTCCTTTGGTGCACGTGTCGTGCGCTTATCACCCATAGGAATAACTATAAACGAATTCTACGTGGACGAACTGTACATACAGCTGTAGCTTACAAATGAGACTTGCTGCAGAAATACACCTCAAATTGCCGATAACCGGATTGAGCAGAGCCGCGGACAAAAGATAGTAAATTATTGAAGCAAAATTTATTATTCTGTGCAATAACCTACCTTGGCGTGACGGTGCATTCAAATCGTCACTGTATTCTACGATAAACTCATCCAACACAATGAAATAAAATTACCTTTGCCTTTATTTAGGGTTCCGTACATAGTATGAGAATATCACATAATTGTAACAAAACTTGTTAGAACAGATTTACAAATAATATTATTTATTTAGAAAAAACAATAAATAAGATATTATGAACAAGAATAAAATAAATACATTCAATTTTTAAATTAATGCTCCATTGCCTGCTTCATAGGATTCCGGCTCCGTCTTTACAACCAAGGAATCTTATTTGTCTCCTCGTGTCTCTTAACCTTATGGAGACTGCTCTTATCAAAGATATTTGTACTCTTTTTTTGTAGAACAGATTTTGTTCCAAACAATATTCATTAAAAAAATCGTGTTGCGCTACTAGTATTAAAACAGTAGTGCTACGGATACCAGTCCCTTTTTTGACTTTTGACTCGGTTCAACGACAAACTAAGAGAATTGTCGACAATCCCAAACACCCGAGCCGTATCGAATCCTTTGAGACTGATTAGGAAGTTTGCCTCCCTGTGAGTGTTCTACTGCTTATATAATGGGATAAGTTATGAGGAATTGTTCGAAGTGACTTTTTTCCATCGCACCGCTCGCCATCGGCAGGGAATTCATGCTTACACCTACGAACTCAAATCGTGACACACAGTGTGGTTTCGAAGAAATTCCTTCCCGCAGACACCCAACAAAGGTTTTCTCTAGGGTCTACTACTGTATGGGGCTCTTCGAGACAGGAGTAATTTGATTCCAAAGGGTCTGCAACGCACGAGTGTGTAAGCACCTGGTGTTCCAAATGTCCATCGTCTACGGCACCGGTAGGGTGACCGTTTAACACCAGGCGGACCGTAAGCATGTTTGCCACCCAAGTGGCATAAAAAACTACAACTTACGAATAAGTGAATCATAAAAATAACGAATTCATAAATAACAAGTAAGTAACTAAGACATACGCCTGCAATAATAACTGTATTCTCATAAAATTTCATGAGCTGAGTACTTCCTTGAAAGAACTCATTACAAAGTACTAAACAACTTTATGCTAAAATCAATGTAGACTCGCTTATGTTATTTTACATACTTAATGGTCGCTAAAATGTATGAACTTAATAAGTGGACGAACATTCAACGTTTTATTTATTTTCTACAAGTTAAGTTTTATAAAATTATAATCTTAACATTAGGACATTACATATGAAATTGCCGTTTTGTACAAAAAAGTATATTCTGATTAGAAAGTTGTGGAACGTCTATCAATGAAAACCACCTACACGTAAAATTCTGGTAACTTTGCTTTTTAGGCAAAAAACTAGCTTAGACTGTTTGCAGTTAGGCAAACTGCTTTCAGTAATTTTGCTTTTTATGTGGTTTGTATTCAAGAATGTTCCGCTTTCTGGTCATAATCGACTTTTTTGCTGTCTTAGCTAGCGCTTAGCTTATCATCTATGGTGAGAGTAATTATTTTTGTTATTTCTAATAAAAGCAGTATTCACAGATGCTATCGCCAGCAACGCGGCAATATATCCATGCCCTTTTTTGGATAAGTTAACTGGATGGAAGGCAACAAACTTTTTAAAGACTAAGTACTGCCTTTTGGGTATTTAATTTTTGTACCGCCAAAAAGAAGTTGCCCAAATTATAGAATAAAGTAAAAGTGTGTGGACGCAAGGTCTGGTGACCACCTTACGCTGCAAGACCAGTAGGGACGAGCAAAGACCAAAGCTGATTGCAGATTTGTGAGCTTCTTATCATTGTTTTCAATGCTTTATGGTACACATCCGCAGTAATGGTCATGCGTTTGACAATAAGCTGTCTGGCAATTTTTACTTAGGGCTTTGCCTAGGTGCTGCACCAGGGTCAACCCAACATGGTTAGCGCTTACGATTGTCAAAGACAATCAATTATTCGTCGCAAGTGACAATGCTGTTCAAATCCCTTTGTTCTGTGTCTGAAGCAACGCAAAGGCATGTCGAGCTAGCGATTATTCAGATCATGTGGTATCAATTTGACACAAATGGACCTACATTTTCTAGATACTAACGTCAAAAGCTGCAAAATACTCAGCCGTAGATTGAGTATTATCAGATTCTATAACCGCCTGCAATTCGTAGTTGCGCGTCCATCCATGAAAAGGGAAAAAATATTTAAATACTATGAAACCAAACCAATAATCAATCAACAAATGACTGGATTCGAAAATAAATTCATTTGATATTACATATAATTCTTAGCCAACCATTGATTTATTTAATAAATAAATGAAATTTCATCATACTTACTCGTTACCAGCGTTATTACGTGCAGGTAAAGCGGGTACTCGGACTTTTTCAAAGCAAAGCGCGCGTCCATAGAACCCAGGGGCGGTAATGACGCGCATATTCTATCAGGTATGTATCAAAGCTGTCTATTTAAAATATGAACTACGCGCACATTACAAGCGAACAATAACAAGTTATAACATCAGCGCAAACTTTTTAGTTCATAAATTCTCTAGATATCTGGCGGTGGCGTTATTTTCTCTACTTTTGTTCCCGCAATTTCAATTGTGTTTTGGTAAGTTTGTTTATTTATTCATTATATATTTTTATTAATTTGCTCAAAAATGTGATGAAAAACATCGTATGTAACACAGGCCGTACGAAAATTACAAACTGGAGCCATCAAAGCTTCTTCTTCTTAATATCCTTTTGTTAGTAATTTTCTCCTTACCACCCTCAAGAGTATCGGATTCGCAGCGCGCTCCATACAACAGGATTTTTCTCCTCTGATGAATATCAATCCCTCAAACCTTTTGTTTTAACAAGACCAGACAACCAATATCTAGATGGTTAACACTTGACGTTTTTAGGTAGCTTATGTCCTTCTTCGGGACTCAAACTATCTTCATGCCAAATTTGACCGCAGTTCCTTCCGCCCTGAATTCGGTTATAGATGGAAGACTTCAACAAAAACTCCTTAATTATAAAAAAACCGACTCACACTTGACGTTTTCAAGTAGCCTATGTCCTTTCTCGGGAGTCAAACTATTTCCATGCTAAATTTCATCGTAATCAGTACAGATCTTTAAGCGTGAAGAGGTACAAACAGACAGATTTACTTTCGCATTTATGATATTAGTATGGATTTTTATAATGAATACATACCTATTTAAAAATTTGCCGTATGATACCTATTTTTCAAAATAATTGTACCTACATCTACTATGAATGTGTCACTAAGATTGAAAGTCTAGAAAGAGATTTCCAATTATTCCTATCCTAAGTAAAAATAATAGAACAGTAGGTATTTAATTTTTTTTAAATATATTTTTTTTAATATTAAAAAATAAATTAAGTATTATATATTAAAAATCAGCAAACAAGCCGTCGGTCCGCCTGATGGTAAGCGGTCACCATAGCCTATGGACGATTCTAACATTTCCATAATACAACCTTCTTTTACTCTAATATCGGCCAGTAAAGAATGTTCTAAATCGTAAAGAAAAGAAAATTAGTCATTGTTATTTAAAATTTAAAGTTGTATTAAAATAGAAATTAAATTAGATTATATAGGTATTTTCTTATGATTTTTATGTAAAAACTGAATTTGACGAATGATACATAAAATATAATAAAATTAGTAAAATGTCTATATTATTATTAAAAAATAAATTATTAATGTGGCAAACTGCATTGTGTATTATAGCAAATAATTATGATCACACTGTTCCACACAGTTACATGCATAGACTTATTTAGTATTTTGAACAGCCTTTATTTCATCAGAACAGGTAAATGTGGCCAAGATTAGGTTGTAAGAGTAGTCTAATGTCGGCTGTGTCAGTTCGGCCGCCTCAAAATGTTAGTTATACTTTTTTAATAGACTATAAAAATCACTGCCGAAATTAGGCTGCTCTAACAGAAATACAGTATGTTAAAATACTAAATAAGTCTATTCATGTAACGTGTAGAACAGTGTGTTTTTTTTTTTTTGCTGTAAAACACAATGCTGTTTATCACATTAAAACTAGTTACCGTTGGAAATTTCAACTATTTATTTTATTTTATTTTATTTATTATTGGTCAATTTTCAAATAATAAGAAAAACAAGAATACATATATAACCTAATACGATTTCTATTTTAAAAGGTATTATAAAGAGTTAAAGTTATGCATGGTAAGGTTTCAACACAAATAAATAATTTCTATTTATATATTGCCTTTTTTACGATTCGACATTAGGATAGAAGACGGCCGTAGTTAGGTAAAGGATGGCCGATTAGGAAAATTTGCGGTACAAAACTTAAATGCTTATTATTCTTTGTCACGTAATTTAAGATGTTTATAATCACTATATATACTCAATAACATAAAGTGTAAATGTCAAATAGCCCGACAATGCAAATTCAACGGTGGATAACTTCAAGGTTCAGGTATAGTTAGGACTGAAATTTGCGTTTCATGTTAAGGGGCCGACATTTGGGTGTTTTACCCTACTCCATTTCAAAAAATACTTACTACGAATTACAACCTTCATAGATTATTTTGGTATTATTAATTATCTAGTGACCGCCAATGTTACATTTATGTTACCTTTCATTTCTTTAGTCAATCAGTTGGCAGTGTACACCGTTTTTAAAAGTTACAACTTACTACTTAACTTCATCAACAATTTCGTAACGCTATTTCGTAACGTACAATTATTTTGAAAAATACTAATTAAGTAGCCTATAAGTACCTATAATATATAAGTATTAATTTAAAAATGGTAAAAGGTAAGTAAATATTTGTACTTACATTTTACCATTATTAACATTATTATGATTTTAAAGTAAATTTTAAAAACGGTAGATACCGTATGTGTGGGTCAAAATGTTACGAGGTACCGAGTTACCTACCTATTTTATTATCGTCCTTGCTGGTCTCCGTGAAAAGATAAATGAATGTTAGCTCAGAAACCTCCTCCTATTTCAATATTCATTCCTGCCTATAAATAAAGATTTTTTCAAAAAAAAAACTCGCATAATCTTTATAAGTTTGTATAAGTAGGTACCTAGCTATTTTCTCGGAGAGCGCGCCGAAAAGAACGTCTAATACCTTTTCCATTACAACCAATGACATTCTTTCATGCCTATAACTTTTGCGCTAGTGATGGCAATAAATTAACATAGTTTTATCGCAATCGGATAAACAATATGGCAGCACATTAAATACTGATTAAATTGAAATATTAATGATGATAATTCATTTATACTTCGTTAATGCTCAAAATATAGTATTTTTGGGTGAAAGCCATATCGCTTATCAGAATACTGAAGTTCCAGCAGTTCGACAAAATCATACCAGAATAAGACGCGCGGCGCAGGGAAAGGGGGGGGTCTCGCGCCCGCATCGTGTTCGATAGGGACAGCAACATTTTAGCAAAAATGTAAAACGCGCGCGGGCGCCGCGACGTGTATTCTCTTAATACACAATGTAATATTTTTCACCTTTTAAAAATTCACTCTGTCATATCTTTACTTTTTATATCAATGAAAATTTTGCAAAGCTTTACCGACCTAATTGTTATGCATCAATGACAAGTGTCGGGTTCTAATCAAGTCGGCTAGATCAAACGTTTGCATAAAGGTGTAACATGTAGTACCTATGTATAAGTAACTACACGAATAGTGGGACATGGCGCACATATAGCACGCACGTTACAATGTAGGTGTGCAATTTCCTGTTATTGTCTTTTTTTTCGTGAAGTTTTAGCTAAAGTAGGTATCTACACAATATAACACTTTCTTCAAAGCACTGTGACAGTTTATAACGATAAATTTCAATGCAAAAAAAAAAAGAAAGAAGAAAGAGAGTAAAGGCACCTATTGCAAAATTTCTGCGTATTCAGACACTAATTGTGCAATCATATAACGACGAAAGCTTAACACTCTGGCACTCTTTTTCGGTCAGCGCAACGACTTGTGTTACGATCGCCTAGTTAAGTCTTGGGTTTACATTCCACTTTTTTTTTTTTTTTTTGAATAAAAAAATACCAAAAGTGCTACAGCTAAATGGGTAATAGGTAAGAAAACCGCCATTACTATATAGGTAAGTAATTAGTGATTTACTTCGTGCAAGAAATAGTTAAACATACAGAAAAGGAAGCACATTCGGTAAGCGGGATTCGAATCTATAGCCAGTGTGTCATCAAAACTGCTGTTTGAAGTTTATATAGATATGTGCCTACTTATTACTTATTTCGATCAAACCATACCGTAATTGAGAAACAGAATTAAAAAAAAAAGTCGGTCTGTTTTTAAGAACAAAACGTTTTGACATAAATGTAATCAGTCATTGAACTTATAAAAATAAGAAATTGAGGTGTGAGTGTAAGTTGTCAAGGCATTTAGTGTCTGTGTGGAACAGTGCCAATTACATACTGTGGGACCACTACGCTAAGACACGACGACGCCACGCGCGACAGACGTGCTATTGCGGTGATACCGCTGGCGGACACTCTATAATATAAACTCTCACGTGTATTTTCATTTTGGTCGCCGAGTAATCATTACAACCATGGATATTTTTATCTAATAATGTTGTACATATTTATAAAATTTATATAATTTTAAAGACGATAAATAATACAAAAACGTTGTAGAAAATCACTACTACCACAGAGCTTCTGCACAAAAAATATTCAATACAAGTATTCATTTTGTCACTACTACCGGTGAGTTTCTTGGTTGGTGGTTCATTAATGAATTCTCTCTGACTTACGTGATCAAGTCTCTTGTTAGGAGATCATAATAGATCATCACTAATTTTTTTTGATGATTTACACGTATTAATTCACATGCACTTCCTATTCTTTACAGTCGTCTTGTTATTTCGTCTACACAAAGGTTGTCTAGAAGAAAATGCTGTTAGCGATAAAACCGCCAATATTGTAAGATACTTTATTTGTTTGTAACTGTTTTATTTCATTTTATTGTGCAAGAAAAAATTAATAATATAAATTAACTAAAGTCCTACCAGATACACTGTCTACGACGAGGCATGGCTTAGTCAGACACGCACGACCAAAATACTTTGTGACAAGAGATTGTCCCCCGAACCACAGTATTAAAAAAGCTTTTAATATCGCTCCCTTAATATTACTAACTACCAGACTCTTTTGTTATCAAACACACGCCGCCACCGCACGTTGCATAGGTATCAGCACAAAAACTAAACTAAGAGACAGGGTTGTCACAAGTATTAAAAGAAGTTCTTTAGTATTTTATATTTATTTTACATAATTCCGAAATACAGTTTGTCAAAAGCGGGTCTGAAAAAACTGGAAACAATAATATATGATAACTATACCTTATAGTTGATACACTGCCTTTGTGGCTCGGTTGGGAGTAATACTGCACTGCTTGCTAAGTTAATGAGGTGGGTTCGATCCCCGTAGAGGAATGCGAATTTTTTGCAACATTTTAAATTTTTGAGCAACAGTTATGTAATAAACATTTGTGTTTGTCTCGAGTCTGGGTGTTTTCTAAGTATAATATTTATGTATGTATTTATAACAAAGTATATAGGTATTTGTATGCGTTGTATGGTACTTAGAAGGTGCAAACGGATAGCGCCGCCGTGGCCGTGTGTAGTGTCGAAATAATTTACAAACGTGTAACTGCTAGATATTTGCCACAAGTCGACTTTGACGTTCTTAACGTTCTGTTATTGAATTTGTAGTTCTATGTTCTTATCTCATTCTAATAAATAACATAAGTGAGTAGGAACTCAATATTATTTCTAAGCAATGAGCATAAAATTTGCTTCCAGTTCCTCACAGTAATTAACAAAACCAGCAGAGGGCACATGCTCACTATAAACAAAACATATTCTGTAAGCCATTGCGAATTTATGAGAGTTAGGTACGCCTAAATCTCACACACGTACGTAACAACCCTTCCGAACAGAGAGCGCAAACTAGCTGAGATTGCGCTCGTCGACCCTGCCGCCTGCTTCCCCGCTTCCCCTATCGTTGGCCTGTGCAAGTACATAAGTCAGAATACTGGTAGGTAGCAATATTAATACTGTGCCCGAAGCATAAGACTAAATAACCAACAGACTGATAGCTTCAAACAACCGGCGCTACCGAGAGCACTACTACAAGCACGGGTATGTGTGCGTGGCCTGTCACCGACACGGCGCGCGGGGCGAGGACCGACGCCCGCTCGAGTATAAACCGGTTTCAACTGGCACAGTGAGCGTGCGCACCTCAGGGCTTCGTGTGCGAGTGCAAGCGATTAAAATAATAGTTCTTTTAGTGTTTGCTATCGATTAATGCAAAGCCTTTTAGGAATGCCAAATACATGTACTGTGTGTATGAACAATTCTAATAAAAAAGGAAATTTCCTTTTTTACATACCCAAAAGATCTATATTTTTTTATCCTAAGTTGGCTGAATAATTACAATAGGCAGGTTAATCTTAAAAATGTAGGTACCAACAATAATAATGATACATGTCTGAGTAACAAAAAGGGGGCGCAAGGGAAAAAAAATTCTCAGCATATAAACATGCATATTTTAATGTATACACATAAATAAATAATTTATTATGTTAAAAATTATATTATTGATACCTCCCTACTGAATACAAATAAAATCAGAGATCTTTGTTAGGGTTCCATAGCCAAATGGCAAAAAGGTCCCTTATAAATCCATCATGTCCTCCGTATGTCCGTCCGTCTATCCGTAAGTCACACCGTTTTAATTCCGCTATCTTTGCATATGTATATTGTGATGAAATTTTACAGGAAAGTCTTATGTGAACCGCCACACAGATTTGTAATAAAATTAAGGAAAAATATTTTGGGTTAGCTCCATACATTGAACTGAGGGACGAAAATATTTTCTTCACACACTCTATCGTGTCGGTTATCATTGGATAATTTGAAAATGTATTAAGAGTTTTAAATAAATGTTTCTCTAAGGTGCATACTACACGAGTTATTAGCCTTTAAAGTTTTAAAATTCTACGTTCCCACTAGTAGGTACCTACACCTAATTAGTTCAACTGTGTAGATGTTTTTGTTTCACCACGTCTAGCTTTTGAACCCTTGTATTTATAAACCTGAAATAAATCACAGTGCCTAATAATAACTTATAAATCAAAAATATATACATAAATACACACACACACAGACTACAAAATGATTACAAATGATTCTCCAGGTCTTGAAACGTAAAGAAAACACAAAATTATTGATTTTAATTTTCGGACCTATTATAACAACTTCTCAAAAGAAGTTAATAGGTACTTCAACCAAAATTGATTAGAATAAGAAAAATATCGGTCAAGTGCAAGTCGGGCACTCGTAATTGACTTGAGTTAATTTTTACATTTGTACAAGGCAAGAACTTCCGGCCAGGTTTTTTGAGCCTATTGGAGCTAAAGATACATTTATTTGTAGTTTTTAGGGTTCCGTTCCGTACCTCAAAAGTAAGAAACGGAACCTATATAAGATCAAAAAAAATCAATGGTTTATTTAAAGTTTTTGAACTATTATTGTCTCCTATGTTTTTTTTTCTGTTAGTAAAGCCTGTTATTCTAATAATAATAATAATAGTAATAAGACTTATTTTTAACATGTTTATAATGTTTGTATATTTAAACAGCCAATAACTTTATAAGCTTTCAATTATATTGTACCTAATTTTATAATTACAATTTTTTATTTAAATTCCAAAAATGTAACATTTTTTATTACGTCTAAATTCTACAAATGTGTAAAGACACATATACTTTAACTAAGACTAATTTTACCTTTAAAACATAAAATCGTCTAAATAGGTACTTGGTGCATGATTTACGAATATTATAATGATGTTGATCGAACGGTAATTCAATAAAATTTTATAACGAACTAGCATTATATATATAAAGATAAAAAAAATCGATATCAGTTGACCACCCTACCAGTTTAGGTATGATTCTTGAAACGTTGTTCTAAGCTATCGGTCTGTTGATTATTTAGTCATGTGCCTAAGTATGATGTGAGTTTGTATCCAGCCACTGATTACCGTTTTCGGAGGAACACACAATACAACACAACCGTGAAATCATACGTTAGTTAACTTGTTGTATAATATTTCTAGCTTTTGCTCACGGTTCCTCGGCACCGGCAACTCTTTAATTATAGAAAAAAAACCGAATTACACATGACGTTTTCAACTAGCCTTGGTTCTTCCCGGGGACTCAAACTATCACCATGCTAAATTTCGTCTTAATCGGTACAGCGGGTTAAGGTTGAACAAACAGACGCAGTTACTTTCGCATTTTTAATATTAATATGGATTTCTATGTGCAAGTATGTAAATTTATAATATGTGTATTTGTGTGATTGATGTACTAGAACTTAATAAGTCAATAGGAGTTGTTTATAATATAAGTAACTTTACAAACTTTTTAAAAATTATTCTAGAAATAATTATTATGAATGCAAAATTCATCTGAATTATTAAATTAGGTAAAAAAGTTTGCATAAAGATGGTTTAGTGTCCACCGGCTCATCGCTTTTCATTCTGATTATGGGTTTCGGTAAAGCAATTGTCTTTCAAACATCAGAACAGTTTGTACTCATTTAATGACGTGGTCCTTTGCAAAATAAACCAATCTTTGTAAGCACTTAACATTCAAAAAACCATTATTTTAAAACCAGATACACATATAGATACACATAGCTTATCTGACTAAAAAATTCTAATTACTGCATTTTTGGACACCTTTATTTTATGCGTTCAAATCCTTTATTTGTTCCGTTGACTGGTTAGCGGTTATCCCCGAGGACACAAGTCTATTGTTGTTGTAACTACTAAGTCTCATCTCATCGTTCCTGACCAACTAAATATAGAAATCAAATGACTTTCTGCTTACTCTTACAAATGGACCAGTAAAACATCGCAAATGTTTTACACTGCTTACAAATAGATTGGTTGGTTTTTACCTTTATTTATGTATATATAAATTTAGACAACGGCGTATCTATTGTATGACCCAGATCTTAAAACTATTTATCTTTAACATATTAGTCTGCAATCAGTTTTGTTTTTTCATCTTTTTGAAGGTTTTTGGCTGTCTTTGCTCTTATCGCCAAAAGTTGGTAGCCCTATGTCAATTTCATTAAGACATCATAATTGAACACGTATATATACAATAAAATTAAAAACAAGCTTAAAGGTTTGTTTTTTTTTTAAATAGTAAACTAACAATAACAAGACCATTCCAAAGAGCCCAAACACGATGGGGTTATCTTGTTACGTTCATTAGTTCCTATGAAAAACTTCCGACTCCATCATCAGACCAGCTCTATGATACTTTTTAAAAACATTGTCATCCACGTCTTGAAACAAATCCAACTCAATTTAACGCCGGGAAGTGGGTCAAATTAGGCTTGCAAGATTTGTACTTAACATAGATGTTTGTATGCGAAGTGAAGTAAGTAAAGGTTCTGAAAATATGAATAACTTTTTTAATTAATTAACACCAAACTGGTTAAGAAGGATACATATTTAGGAATGGTGAGGTGAACGGTAAGAAAAAAAACTGGTTGCCTGTAAAGTCGGTATACGGGCGAAAGTTTTACGTGACAATGATTTTATGTCTGTCTCTCTCGCTCTTAGGCGGGCGCGTGCCTCTCACTCGCTCTCATTGTGAGCGCATAACGTGAGCGGAGCGTAACGCAGTTTCTTGAAGTGTCACCCGGCAAACCAATTTATAAGACGTTGTCACGTCAATAGTGGTTTTACAAGTACGTGTTTTTATATAGGAGGAAGAACGTACTTTGGTTGCGATGAAAGTTTGAAAACTATATTTGCTCAGAAAAGCTGTTTAATGACTGGCTAAGCAACACTGTTAACAGGCCGGTGGTATTCATGGGTTTATAGTGTTGGTGTTGTATTTACAATCCATCAATAGGAATTCCCTCGCATTGATGTTTGTTTAGTCGTCAAGGCCTTCATCATACAATGTTATGACTGGGTCCATACAATTAAAGAAACGCAATGTATTCAGCAAGCAAATATGCATTAATTTCCTCAAAGGTGGCATAGAAATTAAAACCTTTTCAAAATACAATCTTAATTTAATCAATTACTTTAAATAAGAATGAATATTACTAAGAGGATATAACTTTTCAATAAGTTATTAACAGGACGATTACTTTCTAACGTCAACAACTTGAATATTCCATAATACTTCTCATGTTCATGGTTTCCTGGTACTTGAGCTTGGAGCTTCTGGATTTGCATTCAAAAATTTCGTTTCGTTTTGGCTGAAACGTCGTTCAACAGTAATTCTGTTAAAAACGAATATACTAGCTAAGAATATCCTTAGAAAGTGTCAAAATAAGTTTGTTTATTACATTTCTAAAGAGGTAGGGCACATCAAGTACTGGCTCGAACAAACCGCCCGAACAATGAAAGCGGGGCATAGCGAGTACTTGCTCAGATGAGCAGCCTGAACTGGGGAAGTACCTCCACCTTACAGAAAACCGCGGCCGGCGGTTGAGTATTGAGAGCTCTTTGAGGATTCGCTACGCGGACGGCGGAGGACCGGCGGTGCTTGTTGCTGTCATCAGCAGGGAGATCTAATGAAACGGCTGACCACTGGCCGCCCGCAGGTTGAACGGGTTCCAGAACCCAGGGATCACTTAATATCCGCCCTGGGAGGCTGATCTGCCAACCTGTGTAAAGTCTCTGAAGTAGTACTCGTGCCGGCTACTACAACAGAGGGGGATCAGGGGTCCTTTCGCCCGCCGTGCCAGCAACCGTATTATCTGTGCCGAGCTTTGGCAGTTCTAGTACCGCACTTTTTTGTCCACTAAGCTGTCTGTGCAGTGAATCCTCATATTGAGTCTAAATAACTTCTTTTTTAAAAAAATGGCAAAAGGTACAAAAAAGAAAAGAGTATTTTCAGCGGCCGCTCCATCCACATTTAATGTGGACTTTTGTCGGCCACACTCGTATCTATGCGTGCCTATACAGGTCTCATAGCGGTGACACGGACGTAGCTCGACTCTTCGCGCACCTGAGTTTGACGACTGACAAATTTCTAGAGCAACATCCCACAGCAGAACTTGTTATTTTGGGAGACTTCAACGCCCACCATCGTGAGTGGCTCAGTTCTTGAACCAATAACTATGCAAGGATATCTGCTCATGAATTTTCTCTGACCTATGGTTTCTCTCTGCTGGTACTTTCTCCAACGAGAATACCAGATATAGAGGACCATGCGAAATCTTAACTGGACCTCCTTACGACTACACGTCCGGACGGATATTCTGTCTCAATGGATGCGCCTTTAGACTCCTGAGACCACTGTCTCGTTCAGACTCAAGTGTCATGCACACAACCCGATCCATCTGGATCAACTAATTAGCGTCGTGTGGCATTATAAGTCGGCAGACTGGGATAGATTTCGAGAATTTTATGCATCGTACCCGTAGAGGCAGATCTGCTTTAACTCAGAAGATCCTGACGTTGCAGCCGCAGTCACTGAGACAATCCTCGCTGGTATGGAATGTTATATTCCTATCCCGCGAGTAGCTGCCGGCGTCAAAAAACGACTGTGGTTTAATAGGTGTTGCAGAATAGCTAAAATTCTTAAGCATACTGCATATGAGGCTTAGACCACGGCTCACAATAATAAAGATCCGAATATTTCTGAGGTAAAACGCAAATTAAATGCTGCCTCGAGGTTCATTAAGAAAGTAACTGCCAGAGCACAATTCCAATTCATTGGCGGAATAGGTAAGTGACTTGCAAGCTATCCTTCTGGGAGTCATGCTTCTGGTCGCTTGCCAAAGCTGCCGAAGGGAACTTTTGCCATTCGTCGTTTTACCACTGCGAAAGACCGATGGTGACTTGGCCCATAATGCTAAAAAGAAAGCCGATTAACTGGGCAGTCTCTTTGCCTCAAATATGAACGATGAAGGCGCTGTACCACCTACCGTGGTGCGGCAAGACCATGCCGGAAAACTCCATATCACAGCGGGAGGTCCGGCGGGCGTTGCTTTCTCTAGACGTTCATAAGTCGATTGGGCAAGACGGTATGCCAGCAGTGGTGCCTCTTTGCGCTTTCCTTCCACACTAGGCAATTGCCGTCTTCATGGAAGACTGCGAATGTGCACCTGGTGCTGAAAAAAGTGCGATAGATCAGATCCATCGAATTACAGGCCTATCGTTATTACCTCTCTCCTCTCCAAGGTGATGGAGTCAGTGATCTACACACAGCTTCTAAGATACCTAGAAGAACACAACCTGGTCAGTGACCATCAATATGGCTTTCGCCACGGTCGCTCGACTGGTGACCTTCTAGTGTATCTCACACACCGATGGGCACTAGCCATTGAGAGTCAGGGAAAGGCATTGACATGTAACCTGGATATAGTGAAGGCGTTCGATCGGGTCTGGCACCGGAGTCATCTGTCGAAGTTGCCATCTTACGGAGTGCTCGAGGTTTTGTACAAATGGGTGGCTAGGTTTTTGTTCGGCAGACGCACACGAGCTGTAGTCCATCAATAACATACTCTAGTATGCAGACAACAGTACTGGTGACGCTTATTACACGGGCCGTGCAAACATATCTGGTTCCGTTGTGGAGGAGAAACGCAGAGAACTTATATCTCAAATCGAGACCACTCTGTGCAACCTCTCTGACTGGGAACGGGAAAACTTGGTCCGATTCAACCCTACAAAGACACAAAATTGCGCGTTCACCGCTAAGAAAACCCCATTAACTGTGGTCCCACAATTCCAGGACACTCCCCTCATCATTTCCAAGAGCATTGAGATCCTTGGTGTTGATATCAGCGATGTTCAGTTCCGAGATCATTTACAGGACAAGGTGAAGCTCGCGTCCAAAAAGCTTAGTGTACTCAACAAGGCAAAGCAGTTCATCACCTCGGGGCGAAGGTTGCTGCTTTACAAGTCGCAAGTCCCGCCCCATTTAAAGTCCTGCTGCCATCTTTTGGGTTGTGGAATGAGTTCTCTAAAAACTACAGTATGGGGTATTTCAGGAAAGAATTTATTAAATTTTGAAGGATCGGCAACGCGCGAGCGTCCATAGCCTACGGTGATCGCTTACCATTGGGCGGACCGTAAGCTTGTTTGCCACCTCTGTGGTATTAAAAAAAATTATTATTCTTCAATAATTATTGTATGTCTCATACGACTCATTGAAAGTTGTCTTAAGTACGTTTAATAATTAGAAAAAATCGGCCAAGTGCGAGTCGGATTCGCGCACGAAGGGTTTTGTACCATTATCTATAGAAACGGAAAAAAAATCACGTTTATTGTATGGGAGCCTCCCTTAAATATTTGTTTTATTTTAATTTAATTATTTATTTTTAAAGTGACTATATAACTAAATATTCCGTGGATATTTTAAGCGTTTACCCGTTGCCTTTCTCAATATCGAGTAAAATCGATCAAAAATATCACGTTTCTTGTATGGGAGCCCCCTTAAAAAATTATTTTATTCTGTTTTTTAGGATACAACAGAAATACATCTTCTGTAAAAATTTCAACTGTCTAACTATCACGGTTCATGATATACAGCCTGGTGGCAGACGGACGGACGGACGGACGGACAGCGAAGTCTTAGTGATAGGGTTCCGTTTATTACCCTTTGGGTACGGAACCCTAAAAATGACATATCCTTTCCTCTTTAGATATTAGTATTTGATGCTTATTCACATAAGTTTATTACATCATTTCATTTCCTGAAAAAAAGTCTAAAGTTTTCTATTTCTACCGTTCCGTTAAACATTAATTTGACGGCATTAATGGCCATAATAGTAATGTAAAACATTATCTTACGTAGCAAAGCTGTAAATGTTTTCACACCTATAAAACATTTATAAAACCATTTAAAAAGTACTTCATTTGATTTATAGGCGACAGACTTAGCTCCAGTCGTACAAACATATTTGTCACATTTTCAGCGTGTTTTTTTTTATATTTCGGTGCATAGGTATGCTTGCATAGGACATGTACATTTTGTGATAGTAGGTACCTATATTAATATTGATTTTGTTTACTAACTACCTACTACCTTTCTAAGTGATTTTAAGGATGTTTTATATATATATACCACCAAGGTGGCAAAATGCGTTATCCCGTAAACACTTGCAACACTTGGGGCATTACTCTCGCCTCGTAAAGTTTAAAATCTAAAGAATTATACTGATGATATTGCGCTCTACTTCTGCAATTTATTGAGTCATGGTATGGACAGCTATGCTGGGAGTTTCTTCCCGTATATTCTCCTGGATCCATAACGGGTAACCGACATATTTCAAAGGATTGTTAAGCTGAAGTGGAAATGGCCAGATACCGATAAACGTTGGGGGAGGAAGGTTCTAGAGTGGATACCACAGCGGAAGTGGAACAGTGTCTGCAGGAAATTTATCAAGGAAGCTTATGATACCTATGTATATAGAAACTTTATTTAAAAATTGAAGCTAATTACGCACAAAAAATAACAAACTATAATAAAACTAACTTAAAAACAATCAAATAAACCTGGTCCGCGTGGCATTGTGGCAAGAATGCAGGCTGCGTTTCCTCTTTGGACGGCTAAGCTAATCCTTTGAGCAAAATAGCAGCCCGCATTCCTGTCACCGCTGATTCCGATTAGTCGAGGTAGTATTGACTTTAAGAAAGTTTTAGCACTTGAACCCCATGGACCCAGAGTCTCAACTGCAAACGGCACAAACTCATAGTTTCTTAGTAATGAGTTATATATGCGCCGTTTGCGAGACTCTGCAACTTGGGCTGCCCCTCCAGCTTTAAGTTTGGTCCTAGGGAGGTGAGACGGAGTCAGGGTATCGACGCAAGTTGCGTCCCATATTAAGGCCCGCCCCTTCTCCCAGGGAATCAACGATAAACCATCCGGTCTCTTTCCGTCATCACGATTTATGCCATGAGGTTCTAAAATAGAAGGTATATTGATGGTGGAAAGAGACCTCTTGATTATATCGTTAATTGAACTATGCCTGGAGAGTCTACCTGCACTTTTGATACAGTACAGTCCATGAAGTCCAAGGCCATCAACGTTTTCACCACACGGACATATGTGTGGATGGCAAATTGTGGCCCCGATTCGTATACCAACAGCTATTCGAAAACTCTCGTTGTCTAATAAAGTTCCCAGATTTGAAGAAGGAATACAATGAAGCCAATGACCAGATTCCTTTTCAGAAACTGCTAAAAGGCGCGCTTTGTCGCGATCATTCGTTAAATTTTGAACCGAATTATTAAAAGTCATCTGAATCAGCGGAATATCCCAAAGTTTTTGCGTTTTCTTTTCCATTGGAATATCCCGACTAGGACAGAGACTTTTCCAGGCTTCCAAAGCTTCCGCAGTGCCTACAATTTCAGTTTTCAAGTCTGCCATGATTGATTGGCAAAGATTGTCAACACTATGTACGGAAGACAGAAAAGCTGGAAGAGCAATACTCAAAATTTTACGGATGCCTAAGACTCCAAAATTGACAGGATTTGAAGCTTGATCCCATGAATTTTCACTTAAAGAAAAATTTAGTATTTTTTCCACTGCTGACTTAAGGCTAGTATCCATAACCTTAAGAAAATCTGAAAAAATCCATACGGGGCTACAACGAAGAAGATAAGTTAATTTTGGAACGAAAAGGCAGTGTTTTAAAATCGTAAATGCGATATGAGAATTTAGAGTTGCAAGTTTGACAGAATGTTTCTCAAAATCTTTTAGTTTTGTATCTAAAATTGGTTTTATAGCATCTTGAAATAAAGGAGCCCCTAGCAGTGAAAGATTGTCTTTGTTTCTAACGGATATATTAGGAGCAATTTCTGAAATTTTTTGAATAGCAGTATGGAACAATACCTATGTTGTATTTTATTGTTCCATTTTGTACATGATGTGAACATTTTAAATACGGATTTTACTATACCATTATTAAGTACCTACCTTTTCTTACTTTTCACTTAGTTTTTCTCACTGTGCTATTTTTTATGAACCGATTACAAATGCTATCCTTTATAATTTTTTTTACCTTTGCTATTGCGTTACTATACTATTGTGTTACTATACTATTGTATTTAATGTTTTATTGTTTTCTAGAAATATGTTTATATTATAATATTTTAAACACAAAAACTTATATTATAAACGTATCTAGTCTTGTTACTTTCGTATTACTTTATTTTCTTATAATAATGGCCTGCGAGAGATTATTATTGCTTGGCTTCATTTGCAGCACTGCAACTCTCGTCTCATGACGATACAACTCTCCTTTTACACCACCGCATTCTTTAATAAAAGTTGCACATTTGCATAACGCTTCCGATGCGAATTATAATGGTAAATAATTAACAGTATACAGAAGACTCTTACTAAAATAAAGTCCAATTTTTGCTTACCAAAAAAAATCAAATCTTTCTGCGTACCAACAAAAAATTCACTTCAAAAACTAATAAGTGCATTCACTAGTACTATTTTACCTAATATTTACAAGGAAAAATCGGTCACATCTTTGAAATTAAAAATCACAAGCACAACACTATTTCGATACAGTCACCAAATCACACACAGCCATATATTTTTCTCGCCACACTGAAATGAAAAAAAAAACTGTAAAATATAAAAAGTTGAAAATGGAACGCGTGTTGGTGATTGGTGGAAAATGGCACCTGCCGTGTTGAAACGGGTGCGCGCGGTGCGTACAAAGCTCTCACTGAGCTACTGATGTGAGACAGCAATAATAATCTCCCTTGTCTTATATATTTCTTATTTATTTTAAAACGGCACGAAAATTCAGCCAACAAGATTGGCACCTCGCGAAGCGGTTTCCTTTGATACTTTTCGTTGATTTTTGGACCACCGGCAATGTAACCTGTGACGCCCCATGCATATTTTTAACAGAACAAGATATTTTTTTCATTGGCACAATTTACACAAAAAAACTAGATTTCCTTTTTACAAGATGCTTGACTGAATGCTACTTTCTTATTACAACATCAAAAATATGATTTATGAAGTTGAATGGAAAGCAGCTTTTGTAAAATAATATTATACTGGATTTAGAAACTTTTTAATCCTGGCAAAATGCGCAAGGAATCCTAAGAAAACACGGATGCGAAATCTGGGCGAAAACTCTTTATAACAATCCCAATTCCAATTATGTGCAAATCTTGAATTGGGTAACTCATATAAAAACCAACAATTTCAGCTAGGTTCTTACATTGCAACTTTAACGAAAACTAAAAAAGCATTGCGATTAGGTACATTTTTTGATGAGAAGAAGAGAACATAAGTTATTCTATTCGGTTTTGTAGTATAAAAAGATGTTCAGATGGCAATTTAACACCGGAATTAAAATCGAGCGTCGAGAGTTATCATAAGTTAGTAGTCCGATTCATAGATTTTACTGGGACACGCATTAGAAATCTCGAGAATTTGCAGTTGTATTAACTCTGTTAATACAGAAGACAGAAATAAACTGTAATTTAAGAACTGCATTTCTATTTCACAGTAAAATAAAAACAATTTAAATTCCCACTTAATTAATGATACAAACAAAACATTAACAATTATAAAACCTTTTTGTTGTTTGCATATTTTTCGAGTCGATCAAACCGCAATGTAAAAAATCATTTTTCAACTTTACCTCGTAGTTATTTAGCTTGTTGTCCGTCGTGCCGTCGCGTCCTTTCAAGCACCTTTCAAATGTACACGAGCGTAAACAAGATTTATACATGAAATGTAATTATGTCTGTTTAGTATGCAAGAAACTGGAAGACATTTAGGAAGCTCGCTGTGACTCGGCGGCGCTAGGGTAGGTAGTGGACAGGCAGGCAGACGTCCGATATTTATTGATATGGGCGTGTGGGCTCAAGAATTATGTAAATAATCCCCGAACAACGCACCGTAACACTCCGTCTCGTACTAAACTATACTCGTCTGTTCCTCACGAACTTTAAGTGATTACACTATTATGGATATAAAGAATCCGTTTTACCATTGAAACCTTGAAAACCTGGGAAAATCACGCCACGTGCAAAAAAGTGCAGAATAGGTTAAAGTACCCCCCCCTCTCACAAGATCAGTATCGCCTCGCGTTATCGTTTAGCCGTCAATGTAGGTATTTAATTGGAGCCTTGCAATGTTTGATAAACTGGAATCTGAAACGTATTACCTATAATGTGATCAAATCACCTATAATAGACAGATATTTTGTGTGTTGATACTGAAATTAATATTCGCTTTAAAAAAATCATACAACTCCTTACCATGGTTTGTAGACGCCACTGTTTGTAGTCGTGTTAAACGTATTATATTCTAGAATTAATATAACGTCTGCAATTCCTCGTCTATGTCTTGATCAATATAGGTACATATCGGACCTTAGTGCTAAAACCGGAATTGCCAGTATATCCGGTATATACTGCATTCAACCTCTTATGGTCCAAATGTAATAAAAGTTGTGACGTAAAGTTAAAAAGAAACACATTTAAACCAACATAAAATTAATTATTAATTTTATCTGTTTAAGATTAGATTAATATAATATAATCATCACGTGCTTAATGAACGTAAATGGTTAGCTAAATAATTAACTCTGATTTTATTAATTTTATAAGGTATTTCAGTCAACGTGCGTCTGTGCAGTTGACATACTTGTAAAGTAGAGAGAGAGTTTTGGAAAATCCTTTCTTAGCTCACGCCATCATAATAGCTATATGTGCGCTAAATTTCAGATCAGTCAGTCAGGCAATAGTAAATAGTTACAATGTAATTGTTTGGTTAATAAATATGACTTGGTGAATGGTGAAAGCCTCGTTTTCGACTTTTAAATTTACTTACATCGTATGGGATGTAAATCCAATTTACATCCCGCATTTCCATTTAATAAGGTACTTTCAGAGCATTAGTGATAAAATAGTAGATTGTATTACAAGGAAGCAAATAAGTATTTTTTATGACGAGGGCTCAATTATAAATTCAAAACGTTAGCAAAGGATTCTACTACGTCGCCCGAGCTAAAAATATTTTGTGACCGAGTTTATACACTCTACCTTCACCCCCCCCCCCCCTATAAAAAAGAAATAAAACGTGTTTTTACACACTAGTCATGAAAAAAAAGTAGAATTAATGTTTATAGTGAAAGAATTTATTAAAAATTCATATTTACCTAGAGTGGAAAACAAGTACGCAATTCTTAATAATTTTTTCTTTATAGTCAAAGGTGCTATGGCTATTTTTGGGGTAAAAGCTGCACTTTGTGATGGAAACAAGCCGCTGTGCACAGTCATAGTAGGAACCAAAATAAGCGTTTTAGCCGGCAGCGCCCAAAGTTTCATTACTCAGGATTAGAGATGACGCCACGGATGACGGATGCATGGATTTAAATGATTAATATGTCAATAGATAGATAATTACTTATTCTACAGAGAAAAAAAATATAAAAAAAAAATATTAAACAATTGCCGAGAATCCCGGTTTTTTTTGTTTTTTTTTTTTCAAAAATTCCGATTTTTACTTAATTACAAAAAAAAATTAAGAATAGATAAAAAAACTGCATGTCAATATCTTAAATAGTTATGAAAATATTTAAGATTCCGTGCTCGCGGGTGGCGGTTATGGGAATATTGCTCTTGCTTCCGCTATCGCCGTTCTGTCAAAAAAAACATATACAACTAGTTTTTGCCAGCGGCTTCGCCCGCCCTAAATTTAGTTATCGACGTAGGATTCTTACGGCAACTCCTTAATTATAGAAAAGAACCTACTTACACTCTCTCTCCCTCTTTCTCTTTTTTTAAAATAATAAATAATTAACTACTAATATCTAATAACATAATGGATTAACCTCGCGAGCATCATACAGACTTTGAGTTTTGGAAAATCCTTTCTTAGCGCACGCCTACATCATAATAGCTATATGTGCGCTAAATCTCAGATCACTCAGTCAGTCAGTAGTAAATAGTTACTTTGGGCTAACGCTAACTTTAACCGGCGACTTTGTTTACGTAGAAGATGTAAATATTTTTAAATTATACGTACCGCCCTTCCCTCTCATGACTGTCCGCGGCGCTTGCACTATTTATTCGGATAAGGATTAATATAATGTTTATAAAAACACCGTCGCAAATAATGCGTTATTTCAGAACAAATTTGGTTAGCATAAAAAAGGTTATAGTGAGCCAACCTTAGAAGATAGACATATGCTGTCGCGGACCTTTTTTATAAAACTTTTAAAGGGAAACAATTCTGTTATACATGATTTTTGCAAAACTTTAACCATTTACGCAGCGCACTCAGCGGAAGCTCTCAAAAGGAAAAAAACCCAGATTTTGAAACATTCTTCATTGGTGCTCCGCTCCTATTATTCTTAACGTAATAATTTATAGCCGATAAATAGGATATCTAACACTGAAGGTTTTTTTATAGTAGCCAAATGACAAAAAAACTGAACCTTTATAGATTCGTCATGTCTGTCTGTCTGTCTTTCCGTCCGTTATGTTACAGCCACTTTTTTCCGAAACTATAAGAACTATACTGGTGAAACTTGGTAATTAGATGTATTCTGTGAACCGCATTAAGATTTTCACACAAAAATAAAAAAAAACAATAAACTTTGGGGTTTCCCCATACTTAGAACTGAAACTCAAAAATATTTTTTTCATCAATCCCATACCATATATCATTTTTTTCTAAACTGAATAGTTTGCGCGAGAGACACTTCCAAAGTGGTAAAATGTGTGTCCCCCCCCCCCCCTGTTACTTCTAAAATAAAAGGGTGATAAAGCTTAAAAAATATATGATGTACATTACCATGCAAACTTCCACCGAAAATTGGTTTTAACGAGACCTAGTAGGTAAGTAGTTTTTTTTTAATTTTTAAAGTCATAAATCGTAAACCACAATTTACTTTTCATTCAATCAACTCAAATATAAAAATAAAAAAAAAACATATTTTTTTGTTTGTGTTTGTAAAGAACGTAAATGGTGGTAGGTACGGAACCCTCGGTCCGTGAGTCCAACTCGCACGTGGTTTTGAATAAAAATCGAATTGAGTTGACGTTGCCGACGTGCCGGATTACCCTGCACTCTGCAATGTAAATCCTGCAAGGGCGACTGTAGGAATCAACCGTATGTAAAACATACATTTTGACTTGCAATATTATCATCATGTTGTCGTATTAAAATTGCGATATTTTTTTTTTTCAGTTCTAACGATGCCTTTGAACTGGAAACTGAAGAAGGCGATTAATTTTTCATTATTAAAAATATATAATAAATGTAATTTTTTAAAGTTAATATTAACATTAAGTAAACATTACTACTTAATACTAGTTTTCCAAGTACACGTTTTAAAGTAAGTAACCAAAAAATCTATATACAAAATTAAATATGACTTCTGATAACTTCTGCAACACGTATTTAAAAAAAAATTAAGTGATTTCGATGCAGTTTTATTTTTTATTTTAAAATACATTTATCTAAATAAAAAAAAAATCAGTTTAGACATTCGTTAACTAATGGACTGGACATATTTTTCTACCATGTTTCCAAAAGAAATGTTTTATTTTAATTTATTTTTATGATATTATTTTCATATATTACAAAAAAATATATATTATATTAAACATAAAATAACGTTTGGGTATGAAAATCAGTGTAGCTGTTTATTGTATATGTTTTTTTTGGCAGAACGGCGATCACGGAAGCAAGAGCAATATTCCCACCACCGCCACCCGCGAGCACGGAATCTTAAATATTTTCATAACTATTTAAGATATTGACGTGCAGTTGTAATAATGTGAGGACTAAAAAAAAAATCCCCTATTCATAATTTTTTTTTTGTAATTAAGTAAAAACCGGAAATTTAAAAAAAAAAATAGAAAAAATCGGGATTTTCGGCAATTGTTTTTTTTTTTTTTTTTATATATTTTTCTCTATAGAATAAGTAATTATCTATCTATGGACATATTAATCATTCAAATCCGTGCAGCCGTCAGGCTTGTAGAATTTTTTAAAATTTTATTTTGGGAAGTGGCGCCTATTCCTAAGGGATGAAACTTTGGACGTTGCCGGCAAAAACGCTAATTTTGGTCCCTACTATCACTGTGCAAAGCGGCTTGCTTCCATCACAAAGTGCAGCTTTTTTTCATAAGACCTATTACTAATATCAGAACTTGATCAAAATTCTTTACTACTCGTTTCGGCAGCGGGAGCAAACTTTGCTTCCGCCTAATAGCTGGTTTTCCATTAGATGATACAACGACGACGACACCGGCAGAAGCAAAAGTGTATATATATATAACATTTCAAAACTGTCAAAATGTTTTAAATGTAGGTAAATATTTTTAATAAATTCTTTTACTTGTCGTCTAATGGAAAACCAGCTCATAGCAAACCAATCAACGTTTTTCGAATAGATATATTATTAAAAGGTATAATGTATGCAATAAGTATATAATCTAGGTATATAATATGAAATTAAATACATCTAAGGATTATGCAGAATAAGCTCGCGATTTTTAAGGCAATTATTGCGCCCCTACCGGGAATCAAAACCACGACTTCAATACCACACTACCACAGGAGGCACATTACTTTGATCGTCAATGCCAATAAAATCTTTTCGAATGAATGAAAGTTTGTATTTCTCTTTTTTTGGTATGAAACCCTAAAAATATTACACATGAGTCGCGCACACTTGGGCGTCAATTGTCAGACAAAACAAGTCAAAAGTCACGCGTCACCCGGAGGCGAAAACCGACCATGCATTCTACCTGACACTCAATTATTGTCAACCACGATACTGAAGATAATCTAAACTAACAATTTAAGTCTTAAAGATATAGGAATAAGAATATATAAGATGTTAATAATAGTTGTCAGCAGGATACCGACAAAAGATTTATAAACAAAAATTACTAATAAAAATGTATTGTTTTCGGAATTTCTCATGGTGTCTGGATTTATTCGATTTTTACCCATAATCAGCTAATATTAAATCCGCAGAGGAGTGGATTAATATTAAATTTAATTTTATTATTTATGATCCTAATGATGAAATACGATCACTTTGTTTAAAGTTTATACAGAATAATAAAATTCATTTACTGGTTCAGGCCACGCACCAATTTAGCCACGTGGCGTTCTATATTTGACGTGGTGGTGGCATCGTTTTTATAGTCATAATTTAGATTTCTGTAAACGAACTCCATCTACGAATTTTCTCGTGGTCTCAAATCTGTGTTAATATTATAAACTGGCACCTAATATAGATAGAGAAATATAAAATTGATACATACATACCTACTACTTCAATTTAGGTCCAAAATAGCTATCGGAAAAAACTTTATTTTTTGTATAATAAACGAAATATTTACAAATTACAATTAATATAATATTTTAGAACTTATTTATAATAAACAAGCTTTTTCCAGCGGCTTCGCCCGCCCTAAATTTGGTTATCGGCGTAGAATTCTTACGGCAACTCCTCAGTTATAGAAAAAACCTACTCACACGACGTTCTCTCTCACTCTTTCCCTCTGTCTCTCTCTGTTTCTCAAAAATAATAAATAATTAATTAACTACTATAGATTAATTAACTAATGGATTAATCTCGCGATCTTGGTGCTCCATACAAACTTTGAACCCCCGTTTAGGGGGTGAGTTTTGGAAAACCCTTTCTTAGCGCACGCCTAAATCATAATAGCTAAATGTGTGCTAAATTTCAGCTCGATCCGTCCAGTGGTTGGAGCTGTGCGTTGATAGATCAGTCAGTCAGTCAAAGTTACTTTTGAGTATCGCGTACTTTAACCCGCGACTTTGTTAACGAAGAAGGTGAAAATATTTTTAAATAATACGTAACCCCCTTCCCCTCATGACTGCCCGCCGGCCTTGCAAATCATAAATGCGCGCGCAGTACTTGATTATTATTTTGCTGCGATTTTATTTTAAAACTGCGATATTTCCTAGGATATTCATTGAAATCGAATGATGTAAAGAGCAATTTTGTTTTAAATTAAATACTTTTGATGAATAACGTATTTATTTGGATAAGGATCAATATCATGTTTAGCATTAAAAGGTTATAGTGAGCCAACCTTAAAAGATAGACATATGCTGCCGCGGACTTTTGTTAAGAACTTTTAAAGGGGAACAATTCTGTGATATATGATTTTTGTGAAACTCTAACCGTTTACGCAGCACACGCAGTGGAAGCTCTCAAAAGGAAAAAAAAAACCCGATTTTGAAATATTCCTCATTGGTGCTCCGCTCCTATTGGTCTAAGCGTGATGATATATAGCCTTCCTCGATAAATGGGCTATCTAACACCGAAATATTGTTTCAAATCTGACCAGAAGTTCCTGAGATTAGCGCGTCAAAACAAACAAACTCTTCAGCTTTATAATATTAGTATATAGATACGTTTTGATTTGTTTACTTTACCATTTGCAAATGTGTAAGCATAATAAAATAGTATTCAATAATGGCCACTAAAAAGAACTCGCCTGTAGTACGGAAGTTGAATATGCATGATTATTTACATTATTATGGAAAAAAAAGCTTTTATGACGTAAAATCATAAGTATTTGGTATTCGGCCGAATAGTTATTCGGTATTCTGAAGAAAAAAGGATAAAAGAAGCCGAATAAGCTGAATACCGAATATTCGTTCGTTGCAAGCCTAATATCAACCGATTTTATTTAATTATAAATACCTGTTGCTTCCTGTGGGCAAGTTACCTTAAAAACTTTTTTTTGTGCACCAAATTATTCATAAAATTGCAATTAATTTTGTAAAAACCAAACCACAGATTAAATATAAGTGACTACGTGCACTGATTATATAATATTTACTACGTGTCAGACATCAGACTTGATGCCTCAATCATTTTTTTGTTGATAGATTTGAGCGCACTTGCGATATGATGACGAAATAGATTTAGTCATCACGCGAAAAATATAAGTTCTATTTTGATCAAATTTTTACTGTTTACTGGTTACTAGCTTTTGCCATTACTATACTACTACTATTACTATTATAACACTTATTCTGTAAAAATGTTAGGCTTCTACCTACCTCGGTCTAAAACTTAGAGCCTTAAAGGTCGGACAGACAGATAGACAGAAAGCGTAGGCTTAGTGATAGGGCTCCGTTGGAACCTTTTAAATTAAAAAAGGAGAACTTAATATATAACCAACACTAAAACAGTATTTTGGAATAATGCGTATGTTCACACACAGTAGCCTTACTACGTCAAACCGTAATAAGGGTAGCGGTCGAGGTCAGCTTAAGAGTTTTGGGTAGAAGAAGAAAATTAGTTATTTTAAAGTATAACAGTATTCATTACATAATATTAAGGTACCCATACACACAGATTTTCAGAAAGGGGTTTCCGAACTCTCATTTTGCAGAGTATATGTATATGCTGTGGTACGAAAGTGTAGCAATATAATTATAATAAAAAATAGCTAATAATTAGATACCGTATTATATGCAACATAAAAAGCCCAAAATTTGCATGCAAATATGTAAGAATACGCGAAAATGCATAAAAAGGGCCAAAATATGCAAAATATAAATAAAAGATTTTTATTCCAAAAAGCTATTATTCCTACTCAACGATAATAATAGTATTTGCGAAAATTTCTAATACAAAATTTATTTAACAACGAAATTCACAATTTTATTTATCTTTGGGCGACATAAGTGCTAATCACAGCGGATTATTTAATAATAGCATTGTATATACCTATGTCTCTGGTAAAGCGTAAAGAAAGATGCATGACTTCAAAATTTTTGCTAAAATATGCAAAGAACTACCGTTGAAAACGTAGTTTCTTTGCATATAATCCGGTCACTATAACAACACTTTACGGCCAACATCTAAAAATCTATTGGTATTTAGAAAGCAATTAAATAAAAGCCTTTTCTGAACTATCGCTTACAGAAGTTACCGACAAAAAAAATATTAAATGATCTTACAATAATAGTGGCATTATTTCTAGATTATATGGTTACCAATGAAGTCAGACACCTTCAATTCATCAGTTAGTTCCCTTTAGAAAGCTGACAGATGGACCCTAAGTAGCCTCAATGGGTCCGTAGTTGGAGTGTGCATAATCATAAATAACGCAGTGAGAGCTGTGCGCAGCGCTGCAGCGGTACAATGTCGTGTGATCTACTACGATATGAGCGTTTAAAATCGCAAATGTAACAAGTAAGTATACATAAAGGGGGATTAATTCTCAGCTGAAGATTAATGATGAGCTAAGAAGAATATTAAACTATACGTTCTCATACAATTTTTTTTCATGTTAGAGGCGCTGTTAAGACCTTACCAAAATGTCTTACCAAAGTATCTTACCAGGTAGGTCATAAAATGCACAAGACGATCATGTCTTTTATTACACTATTAACGGTCCACAAGTCGCTGGGTGCAGGTTTATTTTAAAAATGTACTCATTACCAGCCTCTTACGTCTCCACTGTTGGGGCACAGTCTCCCCTTACTGAGGCAATTTAATGTGGAAGTTGGAAATGTTAGCTGAGAAAAAATATTGTGAAATTCATGTCCAACGTTAGAAAGTCGTTGTTTGTTTTTAACAAAGTTAACGTTGTCATTCTAAATAGGTAACTTTGCTGGGCACTAGACCACCACCCACAGCATGTTGCTAATTATCGGTGGTGACTTTTTATTTATTTATTACAGATTTTATCACCCATTTAACACCCAGAAGAGCGACTTGACCAACAGTTAGACCACGTGTCTATATTACCATGTCATTACTGGCACCAGATTATCATAGTACAATAGTTTTTTATATGAATATAACAGTTTTTTAATTGTCAAGCATTTATTATAATGTAGTCTTTTTATTCACAAAAAAACATAAGTTTGCCGAATATTACTTGCGGGCAGTCAGATTAAACTAAATTGTAAAACGTATTTATAACGCAGCCTTAAATACTTATTTATTAGATTTACTAATAAATTCTTGTTAACGAATTATGCAGCTATGCAGACTTGTTGTCTCTTACTAAGTCATAACACGATCGCATTAAATGTAACTATTTAATAAGTATAATTTGAATCATGTTTTGAATTATTCACATTCCATTTTGAATAATAATTGCATAACTTCCTGTTCTCGACAACAAGGATATGGACTCCCAACATCGTGATTTCCACAGATTTATGAGGAGAAAGAATGCTAATATTGTAACAAAAAAAATGCAACAAGAATCGCAAACGAAGTTGCAAATATTTACTAATCGATTCCGAAAAAGGAACAGTTACTAAAGTCAACAGTATATGTTTATTTAGAAGGAACTAAAAACTAAAAAATAAACTAACACAGTTTTAACTAAAGTCTAATTGTTGTAAACGGCTGCTTTTTTTAAGTTTGATTGCGGTTGTTTAAACAGCTGTTTTCCTCGACAAAATTATTTCGACTGGAAAATTCTCTGAATGTATGTATGTGCAATAAAATGTATTTCATTTCATTGTGGAACTTACTTGGCCGCGTCTAACTGAAATGTTAAAACTAAAGCTGAAAGTAACATTATGCGTCAAAAATTAAAACGTTGTTTGCACATTCCAAATTTATGTGGCATACTTATACTGACCCATAGTAAAAAAATACAGGGCAGTCATTTTCTTCAAGCTTTTTATCTCCTTAACTTCCTTAGCTTGAGCTAACCAATTTTAAATAAATCAAACTAAATAAATGAACAGAAAAAATTACATTTAGTTTTTAAATTAATATCAGTTTTTAGGTAGTAGGTATAAAAATGAAAACTCTCATTAACTACGGAACCCTCAGTGTGGGAATGTGACTCGCAGTAATAATATTCGAATAAGCAATTTAAGTAACCAACTGAATAAAAAAGAAATCACAACTCTTAGTTTATGTTACTATATTTTATTTCAACTGGGTGCGAGTCTTTTTTTTGTGTTTGTCGCACGTCGAATTATTTTACTATGGAAAGTAATACTTACGAACTGAAGCGGTGCCAAGTTAAAATAAATTCAACATAAATAAAGTAAAAGAAAACCTTAATATGTATTCATTCACTAACAAAGGTGGTGTCATCAATTTTATTTAAATACAAATACATTTTAGCGTTTAACTTGAATGAAGTGTCGTGATTTTTCGGTGATATCGCCGGATTACGCCACAAAGCACTGCTTTGTATATATAATTACATAAGTCGCATAGGTACGTGTATGAGAAACTTATGAGGTTTTTTTTTTTAATTTTTAGGTTTTTTTTATATAAATTGAAATTTTCATTCAATCAAATAATTTGTGTTGTAATTTAATATGTACTATTTGACCCTAGATTAAACTAGTCACCTAAGACTTGCCCACATTTTCCTTAGATTTTAATGGACTTGTAGAAAATGTTCGGGAAACCAACCCGGTTGAATTGAAATTGACGAGAAAAGCGGTCGGATTTCATCTTTTTAAATTGGGATTGGACAAACAAATCAAATGTGGTGGGCCAATCACTAATACGATAAGAGCGATATATACTCTACGTAATCTTTATATAAGATAACATCAGCCTGTATTCTAACGATCTTTAATTTAAAGATCTACCTTGTTACTGCTCATTATGCTACATAAGCTATTTTGAACGCGCTAAAACAGTAGATTACGCATAGAAAGCTAGCGTGTATTTATTACAAAGGGGGCAACTCTAGTCACAGCTAAATCACTAAACACAGCGGCTACTTCCTCGTTCTCTCTGAAAGCCTGGTACTTAACTGGAGTAGATAATTCTTCATGCAAGCCCGTTCAACCATTGGTTCAACCAGGACATTTCACTATGGGGCTGGTTAGAAGCTAAACAAAAGTGTGTCGGCACTCAAGTTAGTTGGACTTATGTTTTCCGCACTTAGCCTCATGATAGGGCCATTGTACGTAGATCGGGATTCAAATCAAAACTCAAATAAAAAGATCGTGAAAAAGCGTCAGATTGTGCCCACTTACTAATTTGATTGGCACTTAAATCAAATTAGTAAGTGGGCACAATCTGACGCTTTTTCACGATCTTTTTATTTTATACAAATTTGTGACAGAACGTCACAAAAGTGCCACAACCCTAAGGAGCGGAGTAGCAACTTAAAGTAGCAGTAGGGCTGCACGTCTTCATACAAAACAAGAAAACGTTTTCGATGCAAATCTTTTGTCAGGTAAAAATTAGAAATATTATATGTATATGTTCATAGTATACAACATACATTATTAAAACAAACCAAGCGCGAGTCAGAATCGCGCACTGAGGGTTCCGTGTTATCACAGAATGGACGAGCCTGACTCGTACTAAACGGGTTTTTTTTACTTATTGTCACACTATATAGCTAATGGCAGACTATTATCGTTTAAGGTTTGAGGCTGGAATGTATTATCGTTTTCAAGATAGAAAAAAAATGTGTTTCGTGTATGGAGACAACCTTTAATTTCCTCTCATTGTATTTTTTATTATTTGTTAGAAAATTAAATAACTGTGGGAATTTCAGGCTTTTACGTACTTTAGTCTGAAAGATAGAGCCTAATAAAGGGCAGTGGGACAGGCGGACAGCGCCTAGTATCAAAAATCTTGTATTCCGTTATTGTTCAAAACATTTATTGTTGGAAGTAGATTTAAAAGTTTTTTTTTTTTTTTTAGTTCAAAGGCACGGTTTCAAAGGCAAAGTAAAGTCTAAGTATTTTTTTTTAATTTAAATTAGGTTTTACAGTTTCGAATCGTCAAAGTTATTGTATACTATTTTTTATTTTTTGTAACCTTCCACCCACCCTTTACAATGTGGATTTCGACCGAGAAGAATTCGGCAAGAAACTTGATAGTTACTCTTTCAAAAATCCATTTGGTCAACATAACTAGCATGTATAAACGCATACAAAAGACACTTTAGTAATTGCTAATAAATATTATAAATGCGAAAATCACTCTGACTGTCTGTCTGCGTTGCCTTCTTGCGGCTAACCAGCGAAACCTTTTTAATTTTAAAAAACAGCCTTTAACGGGAGACAATCACTAAAATCACACGTAAATAAATACAAAGAAACTTTTAAATAATCCTTGAAATAGTCCAACGACAGCCCCTATTCAAATGATGGTGAAGTCACTGACCACACACAACAAACTGGCTGAACACGATCACGTACACAACGTCTAGACGCAGTACGTACCTCACGACACCAAATAGTTATAAAACTGTCTTTACTTGACTGCTTGCAAAATTATACGACAAACGTCGCATTCTTAGGCTGGCGCATGGCGTTAGCAAAAATAACTGGAAAAATACAATTGAAATAACTTTTATAAGAATGTGGTAAAAAAATAATGCAAACATCAAACACTACTTCACTTTATTCAGTTTTTTTTAGTGATTCAATATTTTTTTTCGTATATTAATAATAATTATGTACGAGCGTGAGAAATTTGAGATATTTTTAAATAATATCACAATTCTCGTATGTATGAGGAACGATTTAAAATTATGCCTAGGGCTTCTCACCAGCGGCAAGGACTTTATGACTTATAGTAGAAGGTGTACGCAAAAACAACCGCAAATCAATGTAATCGGTCCATTTGGTACACAGGTACTTTAGGTTAAACCAATTATATAGTTATATAATTATGACGTCATCAATTTTATTGTTTCAGATTTGAAAATATATTTCAAATTGAATTAAAAAGCTGGATCTGAAAATATACTATACAATAACCTTTAGGCCTCTTGTTTTCTAAAAATCCAAAAAGTATTTTTTAAGTAGTTTGGACTTTTTATGCAGACCATATGACTCAAATATAGGTAAAAGTAAAGATAGGTAATATCCTCATATCTAACATTGTGAGACAGTTCCTCAAACTTTAGTACCCGCTCAGTGCGCTTTCAGAGGAACTTCCTTCCGCGAACGCTTAGATTGTGAAATAAGTTCTTCGTTCTTCGAGAAGTATAAGGTTATCTTTTTATAAGGTCGGTAACATGACGTTAGTGATGGTCTTGCAAGCGTTCATAAATTACGGTAACGCTAAACATCAAGAGGAGCGTGAGCTTGTGGCGTTAGAAAAACATATTTATTATGGCGGCTTTTTGTTGACCGACATAATGTAAATTATGCGTTGATGTCAAGTACCTGGAGGACCGAGCATGCTCGGTTTTTCTAAACAGCGCCATCTACTATCAAGTAGCTTAAGCGTTGCTTAATAACGCCACCTATTGTCAAATAGCTTTAGTGTTGCTTATTACTACTCGCCAATAGATGTCAGGAAGAGTCATAGTTTTCAGTTTATCACTGCCTAAAAAAACGGATTAAACGACGTTTTCCAAAAAATGAAACCTAGCTAGATCGATTTATCGTCCCCGAAACCCGCTGCATACTAAATTTCATGAAAATCGTCGGAGCAGTTTCCGAGATTCAGATTATATATATACATGTATATATATATATATATACATATATATATATATACATATATAATACAAGAATTGCTCGTTTAAGGTGCATATAGCAGCTAACTAGCGCTGCCATTAGATATCCTAAATTTTCTCTTCGTAGAATATTTAGCATTCTTGCTAAAAGTGGCCGTTTTTAGCAGAAGTGCTAACTACAACTCACAGATATTATTTAGAAACTATATAAAACCTTCTAAAAATAGCTTATGACTAGCTTTATATTTGCGACATTTGGATTTTAGAAATTCCTTTTCTACGAAGAGAAAATTGAGGATATCTAATGGCGGCGCTAGTGGAGTGTAAGAGGGCCTTTAAAGGTATTAGATAATCCAACCAAAGAGAATGACATTAAACTCATTGTAGCAGTGAACAGAACGTACCTTTCATCAGCGGGTCATAATACCGTGGGGCTCGGTAACTTCACGTCGTATGCAACAGTGCAATAGGTGAGTTGTCTTGATTTTTAACACATGGAACCAAAACGACGGAAAAATCCTGGTTTTGTTTGTTTTCGAACATAAAGTACTTTTTAGGCATAAATATTAAGTATTTTCGCCTCAAAATTAAAAGAATTTTAATAAAATATACTATTTAGGAACCGACAACGTCCAAAATACGATAAAAACATTCTTAATAATAATCATTGATAATCTTGATACCTTAAAACGACAATAAATTAATAGCAAAGTTTTTTTTTATTTAAAAAACTGGACACAGACAAAAATTTTATTTGGTTCTATTTTCCATAGAAATCGAAAAACTGCAAAACTTTTGATAAGATCTGTGTGGGTAGCTCGGCTAGTTCCTCTCGGGGTCACGGAGTTTATATCACTGCCTTACCCAATTAAGCGTTAGAACGGCTGGTAATTTGGCGTTAATAGTGCTAATTTTTTCACTTTAAATAACTTGGAATAGAATTTCTATGGCGATAAATTAATACGCACATTCTGCGATTGAATACTTTCATTTATAAAAAAAAAAAACCACAATCTGTTTTTTTTTTTCGGAAATCGAGGAGCACGTTTGAAATAAATAATTTATAGTTAAATGCAAATCATGTGCTCGTTCACACGTCACCACTCGTACTCGCATGTCACCTCGCGATTCGACGTGATTTTTTTAAAATTCGACATAACCTCAAGTCTGTGGCAAAAATCACACGAACCGTGCGATGGGTGTTGTGCTGTGTTGTGATTTGCATCAGCACGTCGCTGTGGGAATGTGTAATGAGCTGAATCAACAACTGGCGCAGCATTCACACTAGTTGTTACTCTGTTAGTGCACTCTGTTATGTTACCATTCTGTTAGGTATTTGTTTATTTTGTATCAAGTTTATGCGATTCATTTTATGAATGAAGATCGCGAACTTAAGACGCGATCCATCGTAGGTACCTAAGTTATGGGTTATGCTTGTAACGTTCGTTTATGTGCCTGTTTTTCTACCGCGCAAGTTTAGCAAATGTAGCAATAGCGTAGCACTGACACAGGGATTGCAAGTACATTATTTCACAAAACAGTAAAAGATAGCATAAAAGTAAATACTATCGCAAAAGCATACCCTAAGATAGTAATAATAATAACCCTACGTAAAGGCTACTATTTGACTACATACCATAGGTAGGTATTGGTGCAGACAGAATCCTGCGGTCTATCATATTTAAAACCCTCGTAAATTATACATCAGGAACATTCGCAATCACTTTTAACAAATTGATTTTCCAAACAAAATATAGGTAATTACGACGTATCACACCAAACTACTACTACCAAAATAAAACCCATGGTGATCAGCACTAGGTGAGCCGTAGTATCGCTATCTGGTACTGGTATTTATTACCTATCTGATTGCAAAATCGGTAACACAACAAACGAGTGGATACCACACTAGTGTTGGAATCGATTCTTTTTCGTAACCTTTCTCGAAAATTTAAATACCTACGCACTGCCTATTATTGTTTCTATTTGCTTGTTTCACGACAGAGATACAGAATATACATACGATTTTTTCGAACCGGGGCGAAACCTTGATAGTGGCGCGTCCGCCCCCAATTTAGTATTCGAGACAAACTGTTAAAACTGCCAATGAGTAGCATTTTTGTGACCATTTGTTAAAATAATACTCCTTTAATAAATTTAAACTTTTTATTATCTAATAATAACTAACTTTTATTTGTGACATTAAAACAGAAACACAGAAAAAATATATAACCAGGAAAGACATACGTTAGTAGAGGGGATTCGTTGGTTCTGGCTCACTACCCTCCAACCCCAACCCCCCGCCTAAAAACTTTTCTGCCCCGCACCGCGCTTGACCACTCTCAAAACCACCCCTGTGTCTGGGGTGTGGCGACTCACGCAACCAACCCCTGTGTCTGGGGCTATGTCGACTCACGCTTGACCAAAACTACTGCGTGACGTCACAGTGGCTCCTGTGTATAACTTGTCTCTAGTTTTGTTATGTAATTACATCATTATCGTAATGGGTTATCATGTTTTTCCCCGTTCATAATAAAGTTATTCCTATTTAATTACAATGATGTTGGTGGTGACATTCCAAAAACTAGTCCCCCGAGGGTGTATCTCAAGGTTTTAGGGGTGTGTCCACTCACGCTTTACAAAAACAACCTGGAGACGTGTCGGTTCACGCTTGATATGACTTGACATGTTATACCTACAGAAAATCTTCAATTCAAGTCGGTCGAAGTTTAAAGAGAAAAGCTGATAATAGTGTTAAAGATTTACAACTAGCATTGACGTCATCATGATGTGTCAAATATGTGATTTACAGGTTAAGCAAAGATTCTATGCTCAGCACTTACGATCTAAGAAACACAAATAGAAATGTCTTATTCTTAATCATAATTTACTTTATGTGTCTGTTATATCACTCGTGAAGTATTTATAGCATCAATTGAAGAATCAATACTATTTTATTATTCATGCAGATTTTGATCAGGAAACAAAAGATTTAAAAAATTCTTTTGAATTTTTAAATTTGACTATTAGGAATTGGATAAAAAATGGTGAATTAGAAAATTATTCAGAACCTTTAAGTGATGACATTAAAAATAAAATGTGTAATGACACATAGTGATTTAGAAAAAAAAAGAAAATGTAGACCTGAAAAAAAAAAAAAAAAAAAAAAAACAGTTTTTAGAAATGCATGTTAATAAGTTTAATCCCTTACGGGGATCTTCGTATATTCGTAAAATATCCTGCAAATACACATTCCGATAGGGTATCATCATACTTGAGGCATTAAAATAAACTAACGTTTAATAATATTCAGTTCCCAATCAAATTATCTGATATACCCAAGGTAGAAAAACAAAATGACATTAGCATTAATATGTTTGAATTAGAGTTTAACAAAGAAAAAAAAACTTTACAAAATGTTCTAATTAATTACAAATTAACTTATTATTTTTAAACAACGGTTGAAATGGTCATTATTGTATTTATCACGCTTGGTAAATAAACAAATAACAAATTGAAATGACACTATTCATATCTGGGCCGGTTGCCGTAACTATTTTTAATCTAAAGTTAATTTAATTAATCACCAGAAACATGAATGTGCTCAAATTTTTACTGAATAACTAGGAATTCATAAAAAAGAAAAATATTGGTTTAATAGGGAAACAAATAATGATGAAATCTATTTTGATAAATTTCAAAGAATATTAAAATTACATTTTATAATATATGCAGACTTTGTAGCTCATTTAAAACCCTCCTATTGTCACCTATTGTGTCCCTGATCCATCGAAGTCATATACGTAAACAATACATGAACATGTAGTTTGTTCTTATGGATAATATATAAAATGTTCATATGATGATAAACTGTCTATATACAGAACATACTCAGAGCCTAATTGTACAAAAATGTTTATGGAAAGCATTAACAAAGATATTAGCAATATACATAGGATAAATTGTTTTCAAAAATGTCCACTTTCTTTAACTAATGAAGAGAAGGAATCTATAAGAAAATCGCAATTATGTTATATTAGGTGATGAAATCACAGTAGACTATGACTGGAATACTAGTAATTTTAGAGGTGTTAGTCACGAATTATTTAGTAGCACAAAGTATCGTGTTCCATTTTTCATTCCTATTCTATTTCACAATCTAAACAATTATGATGCTCATTTTATTGTTCATGCTTTGAATTTTAAAGATTGAGAAATAAAAATAATTCCGCAAAATAAGTAAAAATATAATTCATTCTCATGTAAACCTAATATGTCGTATAGTTCATTTGCGGTTTTTAGATTATTTTTAATTTATGATCTACTAGAGTTTAGATATATAGAATATTATATAAAGACCAATTTGCAGAATTAAGAAATCAATTACAAACGAATTTTAATAAACTTATTAGGAAAGGTGTTTTTCTTCATGAATTTGTTAATTCTTATGAGTCCTTAAAAATTACATCTCTTCCAAATCAAGACGCTTTCTTTAACTCTTTAATACCAGTGTATCAAATTATAATTATAAACATGCTCAAAACGATGTCAGCCTAATTTAAATGTAAAAATATGTTGGAATATTCCAATCTATATTTAAGAACTTATGTAATGCTACTCACTGATATTTCTGATAACTTTAGAATTTTTATATCTAATGTAATATAATTGTAATTATTTATTTTCTTCTTTTTACACTAAGCTGTACACCTATCTATAATATATTTTTGCCACGGAAAATGAGCTCTATTTTAAAATTAACCTGTAACCTTAAGTACCCTGAACATTTACATGATCTTAATTCAGATTTACCTTTATGCCCTGAAAAACATTGTAAACGATTACAGTAAAGATAAGAAATTAGTATCAAAGTTTTATAATAAAACTAAAATATAATTTACTATAGAAATCTCAAACAATGTTTACAACTTACTATGAAGTTAATTAGGGTTCATAGAGTTTTACAGTTTAAGCATAGTCCTTAGTTGAAATATATATAGATTTAAATACACAAGTAAGAACTACAGCTAAAAGTGACTGAAAAAGATTTTTATAAATAATACATTCTTTGGTAAAATATGGAAAATGTTGAAAAACGTGTATTTGTGAAAAAAAGATATTTATTTGGAGAATTATAAGTCGTGTCTATGTATCACAAATGTAAATAGTTCACGTGCAGAATTCGAAGTGTGAAACATACTATTTTACACAAAAAATTTAAAAAAATTTGTTGTAGACTTTTAGTTCTCCAAATAAATCTCTTTTTTTGTCACACTTTTCTTGAAAACTTTAGATTCGGCAATTACTTTAAAGATTGAGAAATAAAAATAATTCCGCAAAATAAGTAAAAATATAATTCATTCTCATGTAAACCTAATATGTCGTATAGTTCATTTGCGGTTTTTAGATTATTTTTAATTTATGATCTACTAGAGTTTAGATATATAGAATATTATATAAAGACCAATTTGCAGAATTAAGAAATCAATTACAAACGAATTTTAATAAACTTATTAGGAAAGGTGTTTTTCTTCATGAATTTGTTATGTCAGCTCAATTTAAATGTAAAAATATGTTGGAATATTCCAATCTATATTTAAGAACTTATGTAATGCTACTCACTGATATTTCTGATAACTTTAGAATTTGTTATATCTAATGTGATATAATTGTTATTATTTATTTTCTTCTTTTTACACTAAGCTGTACACCTATCTATAATATATTTTTACCACGGAAAATGAGCTCTATTTTAAAATTAACCTGTAACCTTAAGTACCCTGAACATTTACATGATCTTAATTCAGATTTACCTTTATGCCCTGAAAAACATTGTAAACGATTACAGTAAAGATAAGAAATTAGTATCAAAGTTTTATAATAAAACTAAAATATAATTTACTATAGAAATCTCAAACAATGTTTACAACTTACTATGAAGTTAATTAGGGTTCATAGAGTTTTACAGTTTAAGCATAGTCCTTAGTTGAAATATATATAGATTTAAATACACAAGTAAGAACTACAGGTAAAAGTGACTGAAAAAGATTTTTATAAATAATACATTCTTTGGTAAGTCTGTAGACTCTCGAAATACTTCACCATTGTAATACGCAAGTTTCGTTTTATTAAAGTTTAATTATAAAGTAACCATAAATGTTATCATTAGGATAGTCTGAAGTATCGAAAAAAAAATCTATGTCAGATTTTACATCATTATAAAAATTATCTGTAAATACATATTAAACGAAGCTACCCGTATCAGGGTATTATAACTTGACACTATTATCTTATTTTTTTGTGCATGGTATAATAATGAAAGTTATACATCAAAATTTTTATATTTCCAATATACAAAATCGTAACAAGTATTTCGAGAGTCCTACAGAATTCTCAAAAATTAATAAAACTTGTTGTAGACTTATAATTGCTTGAAGTAATTGCCGAATCTAAAGATTTCAAAAAAGTGAGACAAAAAAAAGAGATTTATTTGGAGAACTAAATAATAACAATTATATCACATTAGATATAACAAATTCTAAAGTTATCAGAAATATCAGTGAGTAGCATTACATAAGTTCTTAAATATAGATTGGAATATTCCAACATATTTTTACATTTAAATTGAGCTGACATAACAAATTCATGAAGAAAAACACCTTTCCTAATAAGTTTATTAAAATTCGTTTGTAATTGATTTCTTAATTCTGCAAATTGGTCTTTATATAATATTCTATATATCTAAACTCTAGTAGATCATAAATTAAAAATAATCTAAAAACCGCAAATGAACTATACGACATATTAGGTTTACATGAGAATGAATTATATTTTTACTTATTTTGCGGAATTATTTTTATTTCTCAATCTTTAAAGTAATTGCCGAATCTAAAGTTTTCAAGAAAAGTGTGACAAAAAAAGAGATTTATTTGGAGAACTAAAAGTCTACAACAAATTTTTTTAAATTTTTTGTGTAAAATAGTATGTTTCACACTTCGAATTCTGCACGTGAACTATTTACATTTGTGATACATAGACACGACTTATAATTCTCCAAATAAATATCTTTTTTTCACAAATACACGTTTTTCAACATTTTCCATATTTTACCAAAGAATGTATTATTTATAAAAATCTTTTTCAGTCACTTTTAGCTGTAGTTCTTACTTGTGTATTTAAATCTATATATATTTCAACTAAGGACTATGCTTAAACTGTAAAACTCTATGAACCCTAATTAACTTCATAGTAAGTTGTAAACATTGTTTGAGATTTCTATAGTAAATTATATTTTAGTTTTATTATAAAACTTTGATACTAATTTCTTATCTTTACTGTAATCGTTTACAATGTTTTTCAGGGCATAAAGGTAAATCTGAATTAAGATCATGTAAATGTTCAGGGTACTTAAGGTTACAGGTTAATTTTAAAATAGAGCTCATTTTTCGTGGCAAAAATATATTATAGATAGGTGTACAGCTTAGTGTAAAAAGAAGAAAATAAATAATTACAATTATATTACATTAGATATAAAAATTCTAAAGTTATCAGAAATATCAGTGAGTAGCATTACATAAGTTCTTAAATATAGATTGGAATATTCCAACATATTTTTACATTTAAATTAGGCTGACATCGTTTTGAGCATGTTTATAATTATAATTTGATACACTGGTATTAAAGAGTTAAAGAAAGCGTCTTGATTTGGAAGAGATGTAATTTTTAAGGACTCATAAGAATTAACAAATTCATGAAGAAAAACACCTTTCCTAATAAGTTTATTAAAATTCGTTTGTAATTGATTTCTTAATTCTGCAAATTGGTCTTTATATAATATTCTATATATCTAAACTCTAGTAGATCATAAATTAAAAATAATCTAAAAACCGCAAATGAACTATACGACATATTAGGTTTACATGAGAATGAATTATATTTTTACTTATTTTGCGGAATTATTTTTATTTCTCAATCTTTAAAATTCAAAGCATGAACAATAAAATGAGCATCATAATTGTTTAGATTGTGAAATAGAATAGGAATGAAAAATGGAACACGATACTTTGTGCTACTAAATAATTCGTGACTAACACCTCTAAAATTACTAGTATTCCAGTCATAGTCTACTGTGATTTCATCACCTAATATAACATAATTGCGATTTTCTTATAGATTCCTTCTCTTCATTAGTTAAAGAAAGTGGACATTTTTGAAAACAATTTATCCTATGTATATTGCTAATATCTTTGTTAATGCTTTCCATAAACATTTTTGTACAATTAGGCTCTGAGTATGTTCTGTATATAGACAGTTTATCATCATATGAACATTTTATATATTATCCATAAGAACAAACTACATGTTCATGTATTGTTTACGTATATGACTTCGATGGATCAGGGACACAATAGGTGACAATAGGAGGGTTTTAAATGAGCTACAAAGTCTGCATATATTATAAAATGTAATTTTAATATTCTTTGAAATTTATCAAAATAGATTTCATCATTATTTGTTTCCCTATTAAACCAATATTTTTCTTTTTTATGAATTCCTAGTTATTCAGTAAAAATTTGAGCACATTCATGTTTCTGGTGATTAATTAAATTAACTTTAGATTAAAAATAGTTACGGCAACCGGCCCAGATATGAATAGTGTCATTTCAATTTGTTATTTGTTTATTTACCAAGCGTGATAAATACAATAATGACCATTTCAACCGTTGTTTAAAAATAATAAGTTAATTTGTAATTAATTAGAACATTTTGTAAAGTTTTTTTTTCTTTGTTAAACTCTAATTCAAACATATTAATGCTAATGTCATTTTGTTTTTCTACCTTGGGTATATCAGATAATTTGATTGGGAACTGAATATTATTAAACGTTAGTTTATTTTAATGCCTCAAGTATGATGATACCCTATCGGAATGTGTATTTGCAGGATATTTTACGAATATACGAAGATCCCCGTAAGGGATTAAACTTATTAACATGCATTTCTAAAAACTGTTTTTTTTTTTTTTTTTTTTTTTTTCAGGTCTACATTTTCTTTTTTTTTCTAAATCACTATGTGTCATTACACATTTTATTTTTAATGTCATCACTTAAAGGTTCTGAATAATTTTCTAATTCACCATTTTTTATCCAATTCCTAATAGTCAAATTTAAAAATTCAAAAGAATTTTTTAAATCTTTTGTTTCCTGATCAAAATCTGCATGAATAATAAAATAGTATTGATTCTTCAATTGATGCTATAAATACTTCACGAGTGATATAACAGACACATAAAGTAAATTATGATTAAGAATAAGACATTTCTATTTGTGTTTCTTAGATCGTAAGTGCTGAGCATAGAATCTTTGCTTAACCTGTAAATCACATATTTGACACATCATGATGACGTCAATGCTAGTTGTAAATCTTTAACACTATTATCAGCTTTTCTCTTTAAACTTCGACCGACTTGAATTGAAGATTTTCTGTAGGTATAACATGTCAAGTCATATCAAGCGTGAACCGACACGTCTCCAGGTTGTTTTTGTAAAGCGTGAGTGGACACACCCCTAAAACCTTGAGATACACCCTCGGGGGACTAGTTTTTGGAATGTCACCACCAACATCATTGTAATTAAATAGGAATAACTTTATTATGAACGGGGAAAAACATGATAACCCATTACGATAATGATGTAATTACATAACAAAACTAGAGACAAGTTATACACAGGAGCCACTGTGACGTCACGCAGTAGTTTTGGTCAAGCGTGAGTCGACATAGCCCCAGACACAGGGGTTGGTTGCGTGAGTCGCCACACCCCAGACACAGGGGTGGTTTTGAGAGTGGTCAAGCGCGGTGCGGGGCAGAAAAGTTTTTAGGCGGGGGGTTGGGGTTGGAGGGTAGTGAGCCAGAACCAACGATGTTTTGAGAGTGGTCAAGCGCGAGTCGTACAAAGCAGAAAAATTGGTGAGCTTTTTTTTAGGCGAGGGGTTGAGGTTGGGGGGAAGTGCGCCAGAACCAACGAATCCCCTCTACTTACGTTTGAAATACGTATCTAATACAAACGTATTAAATAGAACTAAAAGTTACCGGGATATCCAGATAATTTTGTGGTTATAACAACTCCATGTTATGTCTTGTCATAAAGTTTAGGTCAATATAGTCTGACTATTCCGACCTCTGGTTATGTTGTACTTTAGCTACTGAATAGTTATAGTAAATAGATGAAAACAAAAGTTCAATTTTGCATCGGCGCAAGATTTTTCTTGTTACACGCTTCAACGACGATATTTATAAAGTAGGTACCTACAAAAGCACCCATAAAATATATCCCTCTAATATGTAATTATTTTTTACCTGGAATCCTTACAAATTGTAGATTTCCACTACGATAATATATGATTTTACTAATAAATTACTTATTATATTAACGCTGATTACTCGCAACCGCAATCAACCACATAAACAAACAGTGTTGTCACTTGACGTTCGACTGTTTGGATTCATTCGGCTCGGCTCGTATAGATGAGACGGGGATTCCCAATTTACTTGATCTGTTAATATGTGTTCATAAATCTCTTCATATGTGTTCAAAAACTAACTAAGCGTATGGAAATAGAAAAGTTTGTTTTTCAAACATATTATATTAAGATTCGATTACTTGATAGAAACCTATGAGATTGTAGGTGAAGAGGCTTCATTTGTTCGATATTTCAAATTCTTGTCTCAAGAATTTGGCGCCCCCATGAAACTGCCACCCGGGGCAAGTGCCCCGGTTTGCCCCCCCTTAGATCCGGGGCTGCCTGAAAGCTAGTTAGCACGTGGCGCACCACACACCACCATACCTCTGTACTAACCTAAACTTACGGTTGCCGACCGACCCTTTAAAACTGAAATGTTTCCGTTTTGATGTGAAACATCTATAGGCGCAGGTAATCAAGATTGTTAGCGTGGCGATGCATGCCGTGGCGACGCGTCGCCACGCTATATATACAGTCTATATGTAGTAAATTATCGTCGAATGAGCTTATTACTAACTAGATAAGTGTCTTATCATATTAATTTTAGTGATAAACCTTTTATTACGTTATTATATTTATATTTATTATAAATATGTGATATTTTTTATTGTTTTGATGTGAAATAATTTCAATGTTTCACATCTGCCAGGCGTCCCGTGATGGCTTTTTTAAGGTCTTCATACTTCCATGACGCACGAGTAGTGCACTGAAGAAAGCAGATGCGGTTATGATTTCAAACTTAGATATAAAACACACAGGGAGGCAAATTCTCTTCTACTCGGACTCAATAGTTCGATACCGCTTGTGACTTTAGAATCGTCAATATTTTTAGGTACACCAGAGGATGGGGCCGTACTGAGGGAGGTATGTGGGGCCAGACTTACGCATGTATACCAAGTTTGTCGAACACCAACTTGACCTTGTCTTTTAAATAATCTCGGTACTGAAGTCACTGGAGATTTCAATACCAATAATTCTAATTTTATCAAAACATGTATAGTGTAACAAACTTTTATGACCCTGAGGTGTTTGGTCGCTAGTGTCGTTGTAAGTTCACACGCTATCAATATGGCGATTATAGTTTTGATTTTTGACCACCAGGTGAAAAAGTTTGTTGCACTTGGCTTTTTTTAAGGCGCAGTGACTACCTAACTAGCGCCGCCAAAAGATAGGTATTATTTACTTGCTCTCTGTACAAAACACATTTCAAAAATGTTACAAACCAATTATTTGGAACTATGTAGTTACAAGCTATTTTATGAACGTAATTTATTGTATCTGGAATATGCCTGTAAGTTGTAGTATGTATATGTATGTAATAGAGAATATCTTTTCACGACGCTATTTAGGTAGTTACTGCGGCTTAATACTTACAGAGGTTTGAATTGTTTAAACTCTTATTGGGTAGTTTGTATAGCTAATGGTAAAATAAATAAATTAGCATTGGATTTTAATATGGTAGTTTGTTACAAAACGATCAATTAATATAGGTAGGTCGTCCATCAACCTAATTGTTGAAATTAAAAGAAATTTTGTGTATAATTTCTTTCCTTTTAAAACCAGCAGGCCAACAACCGAACCTGATATTAATCCGAATCCAATTGAATTGATTCAAAGTCAATAAAGTTTACTATTTATTATTATTAATTCGGTACCAATCTGTTCTAATTGATACCTATCGATTGGTGCTAGTGATTTGGAGTCCCTGGTACCGAAAGCTCGTTTTCGATCTATTACTGTTTGCAATGCGACACAAATCGCGTCGTTGCGGCGGCAGGGCTGCTGGTGACATCGTGACAATGGTCGTCTGGGCACAATGGGAGGCAAAACATACCTATTCTGAAAAATACAACGGGAATAATGTATTTTCTTGCACTGCTGAGAGGCTGTACTGATAGGCCTTTATTTAACGAGCACTCCTAAAGGTATTGCGTTATGGCCACTAAACGCCTTTACAAATTAGAAGTCACCTATCGTCTTGTATGATCAAATAATAGGTTGGTAATGATCACGAATCAGTCAGTAATGCGGTAATGACGACTCTAAACACGAACCGGCGCATCATTACCACACAAGAAGTGCCCGACGGACCACCGACTAACTAATTTGCATCCTAATCTGCCATGTGTTCTTACCATTGTCTTAACGACTTGTAACTAGCTGGCTTAAAGTTGGAACCCAATGAAAATAGAAAATGTTTGGTGATTTCTCAATCAAACATGCGTCTGGAGGCTCCGTGGTTCTGTTGGTAGTAGCGGTGCCTGCGGATCGAGGGACGCGCGGGTTCGATCCTCGCACAAAGCTAATATTCACGTGATGCTCTTTTGTGTTTGTCTTGCTACAATGGCCTAAGCATTTTGTATGTATAATATGTAGGTATGTATTAACAAAATAAGGTATGTGCGAGTACATATATAAATATTTGTATCCGTTACCTAGTGCCCGTAGCTCACGATTTGCTTACTTTGGGACCGGATGGCGGCCCGACCCGATGTGTGTAATGTCTAGAAATATTCATATAATTATTTAATAAGACCAATCGGGACTGACAGTTTTCAAATCAGAGTTTCAAATTAGCTAAACTGGTATTAGGTCTACGCCAACGCGGTCTGCCTGAACTGTCTGCCCCTGTTTTATTGGAGGTACCTACCCTATATCAGCAGAATATATTAGGTCCTTACATATGAACTTGATATTTCTACATTTTATTTATTTAATCCATCAAAGTAGTACCGTTGTGATCTATGCACTTTTGCCATTTTATAGAGAGTTTCTTGATTCCTTTGCTGAAAAAATTGCGGAAGCGAGAATCAACAAAATCTTTGAGGTGTTTTGAACACTCTCATCTGAATTGATTTTTTTTCCAATTAAGAAGTTATCCAAATTCCAAAAAAAAAATGGTAATCGGTTTGAGCAAGGTTCGAGGAGTATGTTGGGTGACGGAGACGTTTCAAACCGTAGCTCTTCTAGTTTCGCCAACGTCTGTTGTGCAGTGTATGGTCTAGCGTTGTCCTGAAGCAGCAGTAGGCTAGAGCGGTTGACCAATCTCGGCTGTTTAACGGCTAGCTTTTCCAACATGGTTTCCAATTGTTGGCAATACAGATCTGCCGTAATCGTCTGACTAGATCTTAGGTAGCTGTAGAGGATGACACCAACGCTGGTCCAACTGACACTTACCAGTACCTTTTTTTGAGTCAACTTTCGCTTGAGGCAGGATTTAGCCGGTTCTCCTGGATTTAACCACTGTGATGAGCATTTCCGATTATCGTATAGGATCCGTTTTTCATCACAAGTAATTATACGATTCAAAATACCCTCGTTATTGTGACGGTTAAGTAACGTGACGCAGCAGTCGGCGCGTGTTCGTTGGTTTGCTTCACTTAGTTATTGCGAGTCCCATTTTCCAAAGTTTTCACTTTTCAGATTGGTTTCAAATGATTCAAAATGGTTTTATCACTGACATTGAAGCCTGCAGCTAACTATGACGTGGTTTAAGATGGATCATATTCCACGATCACTTTCAATTGACAACTAGGGTCTCCGGCCGTCCACGAGGTTTGTTCTGGAGGTCAAAATTTTCAGAACGAAAGCGTTGTAACAAAAACGTACTGTGTTTTCTTTTACAGTGGCTTCTCCGTACACAACATTAATCCTTCAAGCTGTTTCTGCAGCGCTAGTGCCACGATGGAATTCGTATTCGAAAATAATACAATACTTTATACTAGAAGGGAATAGGTACCTTAAAAATTTAGTAATTTAGAGCGGGTGGAACCGCGGTCAAAAGCTAGTAACTAATAACAGTACAATCAGGCCTGTTTGTTAAGCCATAGGTCCATGTCGTAATAGAGCATAACATAGGGGCAAGTAATAGCAGACGGATAGCTCGCAGGACCGAAAAGTACATTAGATTTATTTTTGCTGCACGTCACAGCAGAACACCGGAGACTTCATTTGGGTACAAAAAAACCTAGTAGGAAATGAAAAGTTTTATACCGTTTGATAGTTTCCAAGATAAAGGAAGAGGTTTTCAATTCGGATGTTTATATTTTTCTTTATGTTTGCTCGGGCATAGCTCCGTCATATAGAGACGGATTTGCAAAATTCTGTTTTCATTTAAAAGAGTATACTTCCGAGGTGGTTTTATATTAATGTAGTAAATTTAAAACTGAAACTTTTAGTATAAAAAAAAAAATTGGTGTTAACTTGGAACTCGTGAAACGCCTTTTATGTTGATGATTGTATAAAATATTGTTACTAGCATGGATGTTTTTGGCAAAGTATAGGGACGCTTGCAACACCAGGGGTATCACTCACTTGTTGCCAACCCTTCATAAATATAATAACTTCTTTCTTGAAGAACCCCGTACTGTAGTCCTTAGAGAAAACCTTGGTAGGGAGCTCATTCCACAACCTAAGCGTTCGCGGGAGGAAGTTTCTCTGAAACCGCATTTCGGTTCGAAAGTATGAGAATGAATTTTCCTGCCGATGGCGAGCGGTGCGACGGTAGAAAGTAGCCGTAGGCATCATTTAGAACAATTCTTTAGCTAATTATCAAAGTATTGTATTATTACTTTAAATAGAACTTCTTGCCAGCACTTTTTGGCAGAAGTTAACATTGTATACATTGTGTTGGCGATTCAAAAGTGTTCTTAGAAACCTATTTGAATAAAGTTTAATTTGATTTGATTCAATTTCCTCAGAACACATCCTATTGTTCAAGCGGCAGAACACACACAGGGAGGCAAAGTCTCTCCTCAGACTTAAGGGCTCGATACGGCAACTGAGTTTGGGACGACGACAATTCTCACAGCCTGTCGTTGAACCGAGTCAAAAGGGCCAAGCTGGTATCCGGGTGCACCCGCCCAGAGATGGCAGCAGTACTCAATATGGGGCCGAACTTGCGACTTGTAAAGCAGCACTCTTTGCTCCGACGTGAAGTACTGCTTCACTCTGTTCATTACACCAAGTTTTTTGGACGTCAGCTTCACCTGCTTGCAAATGATTTCGGAACTGAACATTGCGCGATGTCAACACCAAAGGATCCCAATGCTATTGGAGATGGTGAGGGGAGAATTCTAGAATTGTGGAACCACAGTGAATGGGGTTTTCTTAGCGGTGAACGCGCAGACTTTTGTCTTTGTAGGGTTGAATAGGGCCAAGTCTCCCGTCCCCAGTCTGAGACTTTGGGCAGAATCCAAGTTCTCCACGCTTTTCCTCCACAACGGAACGAGAGATGTTTGCACGACCCGTGTAATAAGCGTCTCCAGTACTGTCATCTGCATGGCAATGTATGTCATTGATATGCAGTAGAAACAGCGTAGGAGACAGCACAGAGCCTTGCGGTACACCAGCTTTAATATCCATGCTATCAGAGCAACTCCCGTCAACTACGGCTGGTATGCGACTGCCGGACAAAAAGCTAGCCACCCATTGGCACAAACCCACGGGCACTCCGTAAGATGGTAACTTCGATAGAACTGGCTACATGCCAATGCCTCTATCTGACTTTAAATGGCTAGTGCCCATCGATGAGTGAGATACACTAGAAGGTCACCGGTCGAGCGACCGTGGCGAAAGCCATATTGACGGTCGCTGACCAGGTCGTGTTTTTCTAGGTATCTTAGAAGCTGTGTGTTGATTACACACTCCATCATCTTGGAAAGGAGGGAGGTAATAGCTAGGCCTATAACATGATGGATCTGATCTATCGCCCTTTTTGGGCACCGGGTGCACATTCGTAGTCTTCCATAAAGACAGAAATTGCCTAGTATGATAGGAAAGCGCCAAGAGGCGCGTGAGTAGAGGACATAACTCAGGAGCACACTGCTTGAGCACCATTGCTGGTACACCGTCTGGACCACGCGACTTATAAACATTTAAGGAAAGCAACGCCTGCCGGACCTCCGGCTGTGTTATAGAGATTTCCGGCATGGTTTTACCGCACCACGGTATAGTGGGTCGTACAGCGCCTTCGGCGGTCATATTCGAGTTTGAGGCAAAGACACTGCCTAGCAGATCGGCTCTCTCTTTAGCACTATGGGCCAAGTCACTATCAGTCTGTCGCAGTGGTGGTAACGACGACAGGCAAAATTTCCCTTCGGCAGATTTAGCAAGCGACTAGAATGCATTTTCAGAGGAATAGCTCGCAAGTCTTTCACCTATTTCGCTGATCAATTGGAATTTAGCTTCGGCAGTTGCTTTCTTACTTAACCTTGAGGCAGCATTTAATTTGCGTTTTAACTCAGAACTATTTGAATCCTTATTAGTACGAGCCGTGGTCCAAGCCTCATACGCAGTTTGCTTAACGATTTTAGCATCACTGCAAGTTCGATTAAACCACGGCCGTTTTTTGACACCGGCACTTACTCGCGGATTAGGAATAAAACATTCCATACCAGCGAGGATTGTCTTAGTGACTGCTGCAGCGCAGATGTCAGGATTTTCTGAGCTAAAGCAGAGCTGTCTCCACGGGTATGATGCATAAAACTCACGCAATCCATCCCAGTCTACCGACTTATAATGAACATGACGCCAATTAGTTGGCCCAGATGGCTACTTTCTACCGTCGCACCGCTCGCCATCGGCAGGGAATGCATTCTCACACTTTAGAACCGAAATGCGGTTTCAGTTCGGTTTCATAGAAACCATGGTTTTCTCTAAGGACTACAGTATGGGGTTTTTAAAGAAATAAGTTATTATATTTGTGAAGGGTTGGCAACGCGCGAGTGATACCCCTGGTATTGCAAACGTCCATAGGCCACGGTGCCCGTTTACCATAAGGCGGACCGCAGGCTTGTATGCCACCTTAGTGGTATATAAAACAAGGTTGCACGAACAATGTTTTTTCCCCGGTCATCGAGCAACACGGCCTCCATCCACGTCGGGATGTCGTGTTGTTCTACCGTTGACCCTCAGTGGATCGTTGAACATAAGAAGACTGAAATTTACATGGCCTTTCGTACAGCTGTATAATAAAGCTTTTTAACCGACTTTAAAAAGGAGATTCTCAAATGAGGTTTTTGTACTTAAAACAATGTTGAGTCGAATTAACGCAATGGACGTTTAATACTGAATTAAACATCGTTCCTTTTTAACCGACTTTTAAAAAGGCGGAAGTTGATGTAGTTAAAAAACGTCAAATGTGAGTCGGATTATTAGCTCACTGAAAATATTGACAGTTTATAAAAGGAATATAAAAATCAAAAAAATCAGAATACAATTTTCTTTAGAAAACTTTTGAATCAAGAAAAATAAACAAGAATTTGCTTACAAACTAATTACAACACTGGTGTATTACTTACCAGCATCCAAGACTTTGTAAAACTACAAATGAAATATAATATTATAGTGAATCAACTAATAAATCATAATTTGTATGAAAACACAATTTAACAAGTTTTACAATGTAATAAAGTAAAAGTTAGTTAAAAAAAACAAAACTCACGTAATATTTACTAGCCTTTTGTTTCACAGAAGTCCTCAATTCTGTGACGGGATTTAAAGATAGATAGTACCTCTCCAGATAAATATGTATATTTTTAAATTGTATCTTACGGAGATATAGCACTTTCTAGTTTGACAGCGGTCATCCGAAACGAAGATCTTTATCACTTCTTTAAAAAAAACTACTAGTCCACAACAATCATAGGATATTTTTGGAAACAATAAATCGGGCAGTCAACTGAATAAATGGCGGATGGAACCATTCCATTAATAGGAATATAACTATTTATGTAGCGGCATGTAGTGCTTGCTTTTACAGTGGGAGCGGGACCATTAAACTTACATACAGCTGGCGTCATCTAGTATTGAGTAGATAAAACATACTTAACTAAGGCAATGCAGTTTAGAATCTTACTACATTTTATGGTGTTTCTTTTTACCCACAACATAACACGATGGTATAGGTACGCGTTTTAACTGGAAGTTTATTTGTTTGCATAAGTATGACCATTTAAAAAAATACTAAAAGGATGTGGTGTGTTAGATAGGGATAGTTCTTAGTCATGTTTTAGGGATAAAGGTAAACACGGGGCGTTATACTAGATGTTGTTATCATCTGAGAGCAGGTTGTCTGTTTTACGGTCGTAGGCCAGCAGATGGCGCTACAGAGCACTAGGTGTGTTTCTGTGAAACGCTCTGGTTATCACATTATATAGCTATCATTTTAGAGCAAGTTTTTAGTCATATCAGTAGATGTGTTTATGCGGTTTGTTGCATTAGATACATCGATTTCAGCTTATGTTTTAACAAAAATTTTACCTACTTACCTATGTTTTACGGCTATAGCCTATAGGTCACCAACAGGCCAATTTTGATGAGATTTACTGCGTTACATAGATATCACCTCTAAGCAGATTTTTAGCTATGTTTAATGGATATAAAGGTTGCGGAATGAAGACATAACATAACGTTCTCAGGGGCACATGTAGGTATGGAAATACCTCTCGAGTGCTCGTATATTCAGTAACAGTTCGGCCTCGTGCTTTAACTGCTTACTTTTGATGATCCTAATGAGGTGAGATGAACTTCAATAACGCGAATTCACGAGTCTGAAGTACTCGGGGTACTAGACTCCTGAATTCGGGAGTAAAATGTAAACTCTACTTACATAGATTTTTATCTCGAGGGAGCCGATTGCGAACAGGGAGCTAATTGGGTGCTTACATTACATTACATTAGTGATCCGTTAGTACATTTAATTTTATTTTTGACGCCAATGAATTTACAATATTTCGTTTTAGGTTTATTTAATAGATAATATACATTTAACTTCGTCATATTATAATAAAATGCAACAAGAATAAATAAATGTAAAGTTTTTGTTCTTAGAATTTAAAATTGGCTAGGTACAAATTCTAAGCGCACCTGGAAAATTTTTTTTTTTATTTTTTATTACATCATTTGGTTTTTCATCATTCTCCAATTTAGGCACCCGCGCCTAATACATAACTTTGCAGTCTTCTATAAGCCGGCTACTCACACCTGTAGCGGTGGCAATCTACCGCGCACCACGGGGCGGCGGCCGGACCAATCTACTTGTATCAGGCTTCTCTACACACATGCCAGCCGTTTAGTGTAAGATGAAGTAGAAGAAGAGTGCAAAAATCGTAGCAAGTGGAAGTCTATCGTAACTGACTATACCCTTCCGGAAAACAAGCGTGATGTCATGTAATTTTTACTAGTGAAGTTAATTTTAATAACGGTTTGACTCTAAAAATAATAAAGCTGTTGATGGTGATATTTATGTATAAGTCTATACATAAATATATATCTGTGGCTATAGTTCATCCACGAGGAATTCGGTTATTCTCGGAGAAACATTTCTTTTTACGGAATAAAAAATATCCTACGTTCTTCTACAACTATCTCTGTACAAAATTTCATCTGTATTGAATGCTCCCATTGCGGCGGGATTAAATAACAAACGTTATAATTATTCCTCTTTTTGTATTTAATCCGGGAAATTCCTATGTGCTTCCCCGGGACTTAAATATCTAAATCGGTTCAGCGGTTTCCGATCCATCCAGTGGTTGAAGCGTGATTGAGTACCTAACAAACAACCACCTTTCGCATTTATATTAATGGGATAGCTAATAATTAATGAATTTTAAATTAGGTTATCGGCGTAGAACACCTTAATTATAGTAATGAAGTTTGCTGCTGGAACTCTTGCGGGGTAAAAAGTAGCCCGTGTGTCAGTTACCTCCATATCAATTTTTATCAAAATTGGTCCAGCCGTTTGAGCGTGAAGAAGTAACAAACATACTGCAAACTTTCGCCTTTACAATTTTAGTGTATTGTGATAGTATAAATATTTTTAAGTTTACATATGATTGGGCAAGAATATAATTATAATCTTACTAATACTATGAAATATCACTGTACTCCTAAATTTCTGAATTCCTTTACACGACTGACAATATTTGACGCCATACATTTGTTTATTTATTTATTTTATTGTAACAATGTCTCAATACAGATTGTATACTTGTTAGATTAACAAAGTATTATATTATTACTTTTAATAAATTTTGTTTATTGCCGGCTCTTTTTGTCAGAAATTAACATTTTAAATAGATTGTACTGATGATTCAAATGTGTTCTCAGAAACCTACTTGTATAAATATTACCTACTTGATTGGATTTTATTTGATTATAAAAGTGGTATTTTTAGAATGATGTCTGTATACAGCTCAATTTTGCATTTCCGATTTATGTTAGTTAATAAAAAACAATAATTGTCTTTATTTATCTACATAAAGAGGTTTTAAGCTATAAAAATAGAAAAAAAATATATTTCGCTATATTTAGTAACTAAATTAAACTAAAACTAAACTAGTAACTAGTCAGGTACATACGAAATAATATAAAAAAACAGATAGTAAAGATATAGTAATTTTATTTTTGATTATAAATCTAAGTATGTTTGACAGCGCCTCACCTGAAGAAAAGTGAGGATACAGTCGAGGATGGTACACGCAAACTCAAATAATGTCTATTCTATGTCTGTCTATTTATTTATTTATTTATTTATTCACTCTGGCTATAAAAGTCACTAAGGTGTAAGAATAGGGAAACACTGACTAATAATTACATAATTTTATTACAATTATAGATCAGAAATTCACCATTGCATATGATATAAAAATTCATCTAAGGGTATAAACACAAAACAGATCAGCTTGTTGGTCATTTTCAGCAACAAACAACAGCAACCGACATATTTTTTGTCTAAGTGATATTTTATTATACGAGCCGCGCAGAGTTTCCACATTCCGTTGTGGAAGAAAGCCAATTTCGCCAAGAATTATTAAAAGTCGTCACTACTCTGTCCAAGGTCTCTGATTGGGGACAGAAAGACTTGTTCCAATTTAACCCAGCCTCATCTTGGTTTAAGTCGAGTCGATTTAATTTCGGGTTTCTGCGTAGTGGCCGCCTTTAGCCAATATCCGAATAACAACTTTCAGACATGTTCTACAAGCAATACAATACTTCTTAAAAATAGTCTTTCATTTCTGACGAAATTTAATGCTTTTCATGTTTTTATTATACCCAAATATAGCTAGGATAAATTCCTATTGGCTTTAGTTTGCTATCAGTTAATTAACAACACGCAAATGAAACTGAAACACTAACAAAGACTTAACATATACATTTAATTTACAAAACAAGTGACAAAAAATGTATTACATAGTTTGATCAGTTGGTGTAAAAACTTATAATTCAATGTCACCACCATCTTCAATCATTTCTCCAGTAGCAGGTACCATTATTGGAGCTTCAATGACTTGTTTACGGCCTTTAGAGTCAACCACCTCAATGGTTTCAGGTTCTACTTCCATTGCTGATTCCTCTTCAGCTTGTCGCTGTTTAAGTCCAGCAGCAGGAGATCTGAAAGTAATTGAAAAGATACTGTGAGTGTTGTGAGCCTTTGACATCAACCACCCAACGTTTAGACCAAGTTCCAAGGATCTGTTGGTAGTAGTCATGCCTACCAATTTAAGGGGCCTGTATTCAATCCCATTTTAAACATTTATATGTATAAACATTTGTGTTTGTAGTGAGTCTGGGTATATTCTACATATATGTATTTACGAAAAAAGTACAGAAGTATTTGTATTTCTTATCTAATATAGATAGTACAAGCTTTGCTTAGTTTGGTATCAAATGGTCCTAAGGGTAATGTTCAGAAAAAAATATTTATGTTTTATATTTGACGACCGCCCTAAATTCGGTTATCGGCGTGGAACTCCTTAATTAACTCCAATCAATTAATTGATTAATTAATAATCACCCTCGGCATTAATTTATTGGTTATACTAATGAATTACTATAGCATCTTATAGGTGCAGCAATAGTTCGTTTAACTCTGTTATAGTTATTCCCGCAGGAACTTTTGAATTTTTAGGGATAGAAAGTAGCCTATATGCTATTCCAGGACCAAACCTATATGTATGCCAAGTTTTATCCTGATTGAGTAACAAATATCCATCCAGACATACAAACTTTCACATTTATAATATTAGTAGGATGTTGTGAAACAGCCTATCAGTAAAAAACTTTTTAATAAAAAAAAAACAACCAGCTTCAAAAAGATGCACTAAAAAGGTAAAAATAATAATTCTTCATAATTTAGTAATTTTTAATCTCGTATTATTAACTGTTCGGTAAATAAAAACAACTTCAAACTGTAATTCAGATCAGATTTTTTAGAAATAAGTATTTATTTTTACCTTTTTAGTGCTTCTTTTTGAAGCTGGTTGTTTATTTTTTTTAATAAAAAGTTTTTATTTTTTACTTTTGAGTGAGGAAGTGCTTTTTTCAAGGGAAAGTTATTTGGATGACATAGGTATTTCTTTTTAAATTTTGTCTAAAAACTAAACTACTAAATCAATTTGGATAAAATTTCTATGGGACCAACTCGCAATTATATCCTGTTGAATAAAAACAAACCACGTAAATTGGTTCATAAACAAAAAAGTTATGGATGGAAATCCATAAAAAAATAAATCTATAGTTAACATTTGTGAAGGGAGTTACTGCCTAGTTTTTTGCTTGTAGCATAGTCTAGGGTTAGTACTGAAGATTGCTCAATGCTCAAACAAGTGTTCGAGAAAATTATTTTGTTACACAATTTTGTTTTATTGCAATATGTAAGGTTAGTTTTACACAATATCTTTGAGTTAACTGTTTAGAATAGTTCAAAAATAATAATTTTTTTCGAATTTTGTGACATTCTTTCTCATGTAATTTTGGAAGTTGTCGTACTGAATTAAGGCAAGCCCCCTTATTCAAGTTTTTGTTTTTATGCCACTAAGGTGGCAAACACGCACACAGTCTGCCTGATAGTAAGCAGTCACCGTGGCCTATGGACGCTTGCTACACCAGGGGTATTAAGTATATACATAAACAGCTTCTAAGGGAAAAAATTTACTAATTGGGTCAAATTATTAATATCTACAATAAAAACATATTTGTGATCTTAAGTCTTACCCATAAAACAAATCTTTTAACTAGGTACGTGATAGGAAACAAAACATACTTGGGATATTACAAAGACTGAAAATAAAATAAATAGAGACTGCTAAAGTACACTGAGAGTTAAGTAACAGTGAGATAGATAATTTTGATATTATAATTTTTAGGGTTCCGTGCCTGAAAGGTAATTAGGACATCCGTCCGTCTGTCCATCTGTCACCAGGCTGTATCTCATGAACCGTTATAGTTAGACAAATGAAATTTTCACAGATGTATTTCTGTTGCTTCTATAACAACAAATAAAAAACAAAACAAAATAAATATTTAAGGGGGCTCACATACAACAAACGTGTTTTTTTTGCTTGATTTTGTTTGATACCGATTACAGCAACAGGAAGACGCTTAAAATATTTACAGAATATTTAGTTTTATAGTCACTTTAAAAATAAATAATTAAATGAAAATAAAACAAATATTTAAGAAAATTAAAAAACTTGTTCGATTTATTTTAATTCTATCATTTTACTAACAAAAATAAATAACTTTTTTGTAAGAACACACTGTGTAGAAAACAATTAAAAAGTCCTTTGCCTATTCCCATTGGATCGATGATAAAGAAACTCTGCTTTGTATGGGCTAAAAGTAGTAGTGTTATCAATATTTGTACTAATACTAACTAAAACGACGTAAAAATCACTGTTTTACGACAACAATATATTTTACGACACTTTAATTAGTTTCATGTCACAAATTCTTGTGCAGTAACAGCTATGAAAAAATTGGAGTCATCATAATTTCTTTATTATTTATATTTTCAAATTTATATCAAGGACAAAGACTGTAGATTAGTGATAAGTATTGCTTCCAGTATTCAGTTTAAGCCTAAAATATTTTTTTAACGTGGTTTATGAACTTTAAATAGTTTAGTCGCGTTTTCCTCAGAACCGTCAATTTGCACTTACGTTGGTTTAGGATCTGTATGGCAGATACAGTCAGTAAAAATGTTTGAATAAAAAAAAGAATTAAGAATAAGTTGATGGTTATCACCTAGATTTCTGATAAAAAGCATAATCCTACACATTTCATTAAAATGTAAAGTAAATGGAAAATTCATGTCACAGTCATCTCGGAACCACATGATTTTTACTGACTTGAATATGGGGGCTGGTCCATTAAGGTCCTTGCAGCCTAGTCGGTAGTGTGGCCGACTGCCGTGCAGAGGGTGTGGGTTCGATTCCCGCATTGGACAAACATTAATGTAATAAAAAAGAAAAAAAAAACATTTGTGTTTTTCTTGAGTCTGGGTATATATATGTATCTGTATCCGCTGTCTGGTACCCATAACACAAGCTTTGCTTACTTTGGGGTCAGATGGCGCTGTGTGTAATGTCCAAAAATATTTATTTTATTAAAAATCTCCTAAAAGTAACACTAATACTACTACTAATGTAAATAAATACATGATAATAATGCATGTTGAGCTACAAAATGTTTATGGTTGTAGATATTTTGTAGCTTATTTTTTATATTGTAAGAAAGTTTCTGCTTTTTGCCAGTGTTCTTTGAAGTTTAGGTAAATTAGCTCACCTAAATCCGATCACCAATGTTAATACAGACACATCTTTTTTCCACCCGACACAGGATTTTATAGTTAACATTAATCACAAAATACCAAAGATAAAAAACGATTAGTACAAGAGGAAGGGGCAGGTTTAAATATACCACAACTAAATTAATTGTTTGAGTAACTTGTGCAAGGGAAAATACATAAACGAAAACCAAAATGAACTCTAATACAAGTTTGTATAGTTATATGCAAACCTTACTTTAGCTATTATAGAAACAAAAATTCCTGAAAATTTCCTAAGTCCGGTCATTTTTTCCCCTGCGCCCTTTTAGTTACTCTGACCTTAGCTTTTTCTCTATTAACATAAATGCAAGCAGTACATACCTGATAAGCGAAATATCTCTTTGGACTTCTCTTACATCTCTCTGCCACTCAACTTCTCGCCCTTTCCTAAGCCTTTGCATTATATGATTGTTCGACCTTCTCTGCTTGATTTCTTCTACTTTTTTCATAGCTTCTATGGTCTTAGCCCATAATTCTCTGTTATATTTGATAGGTGTGTTACGACGCTTTTCGAACTCGAATGAAGGATCTATAGCCAACTCCTTCCCAGCTGTCTTACGGTAAGCTTTAGTCCATTTAGTTTTACGTGGATTCTTCTTCTTTTTAAATGCTGCATGACATTTTGAACGACAAAATCTAAAAATCTATAAAAAAGAATAGGTTAGGCTAATGTTATGTCTCAATTCTAGGTAACAAAAAATAGAAATTGTTGTACCTTACAGTCGTTTCTCACAAATTGAATGCCATGGCCAGGATAAACTCTGGATGAGCAAAAATAACAAGTTTCTATACGCATATTTCAATATTTTTATCACGTGTTAAATTGTACAGAACATATTCCCTTTGTTGACATGGAAGAAAGGAAAGGTGTTGCCACCTTGAATTTATTAATGTCGCTAGATCTGTAGTGAAAAAAAAGTTCTAGATTTGATTGGGTTTTGTTTAGCATAACAATATTTTTAGTTATTATCATGCTTTTAATCGCTAGTCTACTAGTTTTTAATTGCTAACCTACCTTGAAAAAGAAAGAACAGTATTTATATTATAATAATGTAAATGCCTTAGAGCATTCAATGTCAATAGTGTAAGGTATGCGACAGTAAAATAAACATTTGTATATAATTACAAACAGTTATATTCAGTATTGTGTAGGTATATTTAAATCATACTGTCTTTTTGTCGCTTTATTAGACTCAACAGATTGATCTAAAACCTCAAATTTTTCCTTCAGGTATGCTTTGCTATATTTTGTAGCTCGTGGCCAAAGGCAATCCTTAGATCATTACATTTAGCTTTAAACAGAACAAAGATAATCCTACTAATATTGTAAATGTGAAAGTTTGTATGTCTGGTTGGATGTTTGTTACTTAATCACGCTTCAACTACTGGACGGATCGGGATAAAACTTGGCATACATATAGGTTAGGTCCTGGAATAGCATATAGGCTACTTTTTATCCCGAAAATATCAAAAGTTTCTGCGAAATAACTATAGGCTAGCTAATAATGCTATAGCAATGCATTAGTGAAACTAAATTATTAATTAATTGGAGTTAATTTAGGAGTTCCACGCTGATAACCGAATTTCAGGGAAAAGTTCTACCAGGCATAACTAATTAAAGCTAATTTTCTTAGCTTGCTATAACAAACTTTCTTACTACAATTCGAGTCTTTAATTCCCTAAGTAATCCCACCCCGATAACCAAATTTAGCACGGGTGAAGCTGCGGGTAAAAGCGATACATATATATGTCGGCGGCCGTTCGAAAAATCCGGCAGATCACGAAATTCCTAGGCAGATCGTAAAATATGGAAACGAAAGGAACAGAAATAGCACTTTATAAGTCATGTATGATAGGCTAGGTTCAGTTTCATTTTTGTAAACGTAGATGCGAAGCGAGCGAAACAAACGGAGCGTTCCAGCCAAGCTTCATATAATAATCTGTTCAGCTATATGATAATTTCTATTCCATACTTTACGATCTTCCTAGGGATTTCGTGGACTGCCGGATTTTACTATCGGCCGCCGACATATATGTGTATCACTTTTACTCGCATATATATTAGGACAAAGTCGCGAAGGTGGCTACACTGAAATATCTTTTTATTCAGAAGCATTGGCTCAAAAACCATCTACCCAACTAATTTAAACGTAAATATCCCTACATTTTGGGCAGGTTTTTACCGGGTAAAAAGCAATTAAAACATATATAACTGCCATTAGATCCTTAATACAAGGCGACGCTAGCTCTCAAATCATACGTGAATCTGCACGTATAAACTATTAGAGCCTAAACCGTAGGTCTAACTTGCAACCGTGTGTTTATGACACGAAGCTAGCACCATCAACAGGTTATTGTTTATTGTTAATAAAAATGGTTTTTTGTCGTAATTAGACAGAAACATCTTTCTACTCAGTAAAATGGTTTGTAAAAAACAATAGAACCTCGAACTAATACAACAAATTAGGGTTCGAACCACAGAACATTATAAAACTACCCAGTAGAAATGTGATGTAAGCACGGCGAGCGTGCCACGATCTTGAGCAGACGCTCAATTCACTCAGAAAGTCGCGAACGCAGTTGCTTGCGGACTACATCGTTGTGTATAGCTGCGTGGTAGCCGCGCAAAAATATTTAAAATGCCTTCCTGTGCAGTAATTCTTGCAGAGCAAGAAGCCAGGTATTAAATATGTCAAAGGGAGGAATATATTTTCATTGGTGAGTAGAAGAATACATAATTATAAGCTTTTACATAATTTTAAGGACAATAACCTTAAAATCAAAATTTTCATTGATAAACAATATCTTAAAGTATCAAAATACAAGCAATATACATTACTGTCAATGTTCCTCGGAGTCGCAATAAGGACCGTGTCTAGAAAGCAATGAATAAATGCCGTGAGCAACAGAGTCGTATGATCGATGTGTGTGTGTAATGTTTTATAACAATGATTTACTTACCTACTGCAAATTTTATACTATTTTGCAATAATTATATAAATAGGCCTGAGGTTTTGAAATTTTTATGCGTAAACTTTTTATTGTTGCACTTTACTGTATAAATAATGTTAAAATTTTTATACTTTTAAATGTCCGTAGCGAATTGGATAAAAGTGCTTTGCGCTATATTCATATTTTAGCATACGGAAGCCCACAAAGGCAAACAGGTGTGCAGAATTTCATAAGTGTATTTATGTATGTTTTTCTACATATATCTCATAATAACATATTTTAATAATTATTTTTTTGTCAAATAAGATATGGTCTGTTAGTGTGTACAAATCACTAGACTACTTTTAATTCCGGACGATTATAACTTCCCTAAGGAATATCTATACCCGAGTTCCACCTGGACGACCTATAGCTACTGCCGTGGCAAACTTCCTTAAGTACTATGTTCTGAAGCTATGACTGTCAAATAACTTATTTAGATACGAGAGAGAAAGACAGAGCATGAATGGAATTTCATATCTTAATAAATATTTTTTTTACATTGCACACGGTATGACCAAAATCGGTGTTAGTTGGTTGAAACGTTGGGAAGCAAAAAAAAGTATTTATATATATTATACGTAGAAAACGCCCAGTCTAAAGGCAATCATAAATGTTCATCACATAAATTTTTGTTTTTTGTGGAAATCGAGCTAAAACAGCTTTTGTTGGTTCTAGTTCTAATAATGTAGAAAACATTTCATAAATGCCATATCCATGGCTACATCATCAATATAAACAAATATTTCTATAGCAAAGGCAAAAGTTTGTCTTAGGACTTGAACCTGCAACCCTTATAGTCCGTATAAGCGCTCTGCCGTTTGAGCTATCAAAGTAGAATTCTTGCCACTTAAACTCCTAACTACATCTTTGAACGTCATAGACACACAATTACAAGGGAACATTTGTTTCGCTCCTAGCAAATAAATCTTACAAATTACCAGTTTTTCATAAACCTAAAACCAATATAAATACATATGCACAGCGAGAGTCTATCTTCGTTTGACACCTAGTCGCTTAGTTTAGTCATCATCGTAGTTACAACAACTTTGATTAATGTCTCAAAAATGTAAAATTTAGTCGTTTAAAGCCTCATATTTAAAACTAGCTGACCCGGCAAACGTTGTTTCTTTTTTTAAAACATCTTCCGCACCAACCTTATAGGGTTGTACTTATTCAGAAACCTTCCCCGGCGTGTGAATAACAACTTACCAAAATTTCATTACCATCGGTTTACCTTTATTGCACGAGTCCAAATTGCACTTGACCCTATCCGACTCGCACTTGACTCCTTTTTTTTTCGACTTGCCAAAATTTGATTACCATACCAAATTTATTACAATTGATTTAACCTTATTTCGCGAGTAAGACTCGTACTTTCGGAAAATCCTTTCTTATCGGATGCATACGTTATACAAAGAACACACCCTCCAAGTTTCAGGTCCCTACTATCAGCGGTTTAGGCTGTGTGTTGATCAGTCGTTCAGTATAAAGCATTTTAAATGTATAGATTGGTTCATAAGGTTATATTTTATTTTATGTAGAAAAAAAGTAGATTACATAAAGTTTAATGATAATTTGACCTAAGTATGTTCGTTCGTTCGTTTTAGCCGAAAGACGTCCACTGCTGAACGAAGGCCTCCCACATATGTCTCCACAACGGCCGGTCCTGAGCCGCCCGCGCCCATCTGCTTCCTGCGGCTCTGACCAGATCGTCTGTCCACCTAGTAGGAGGCCGACCCACGCTGCGTCTTCCGATCCGTCCGTATAGATCTTTATACGCCAAATTTATCGATATGGATTTATTGACATAGCCTCTCCCTAACACTTTTTGAACTGAATCCGACTTATGTTCTGTGGTTGTAACCGGATGTAAAATACTGGTTTAAATAGGTTACAAAACCAGTTAAATTAGACGTTTCACGAATGTATGGAGACCTGACCTGGACTTTCTACAATACTAATATGGAAACCTTATTATATTACAAGTGACTTTTAATTATTAATTTGTCGTATTTTCGTGTGGTTTTCTTGTACAACAGCTTTTAAATATGCTTATTTTGCAAAACCTAACTTTTAAATAAAGTTTTTTGTTTTTCCATTTGATTTATTAAAATATTGTTTTGTTAAAAGAAAATACTACAATAATCGCAATTTTAGTATTTTTTCTTCGATTTTTTAATAGGTGTACAAGGTGCAAGCCGGATATGAAACGTATGTTTTCGTTCTCTCATCGTTATCGATAATTTTTATTACCACTAAGTTGGCAAACAAGCTTATGGCCCTGTTGATGGTAAGTGGTTACCGCAACCTATGGATGCTCGCAACACGGGCATCACTCGCGCGTTGCCGACCTGCGTTCGTGGGAGGAATAAGATATTTAAAAAAATATGAATTAATTTATTTAAATCAAATACTTTTGTTTTTTAAATTACCTAGTGGTTAAATTTCAAAAGTTTGGTCGGTTATATATCGCACTTTTGCAAGTTTCAGACTTGACATAGTTGTAACATGACAGTAACTTGCATCTTATTGTTACTTGAAACCTGTTCGAAACTTTATTATTGATGCTACTGTAATGATACGTATGAAAGTTTATAAATGAACTTTGCAGTAATTTAGCTCACAAACTTATTTAAATGTTACTGGTTAACTTTGTTGCAATATAGTTAATGTGCTGTTAGGAACGCAATATCGAAGCAATGTTTATTTTGAAACATTATTGTATAAAATTACTGTCACTTTGCTAACAATAGTTACTGTAACGTTTTGTACAAAAATAACCACAACTTGGTTTTCGCAAAATAATATTATTTTCTGCACCGTTACTAATTTTCTTATTTTGTTTACTAACGTTTTGTCAACTAATTGCGCTAGAACTGCTTCTCTTCTTTTTAGAAAGATTATGCATATCACTTTTGTGATGTAGTGAAATACTTTTTTAAAGTATTTGTAATGTTAGAAAACTGAATCATACCATTCGCCAAGGATTCCTAAAGCAAGTAGGTATGTATGGGCTCCGAAGCTCAATCGGCTGTCGCGCAGGAGACTTTTATTTTTTTAATTTTTTATTCTTTAATATTTATTCTTCCTTTCTTTCTTATTTTTTAATATTTTAAAAGATTTTTTAAATAGTTATTTGACCATTATGAAACATTATGAAATATTTCAGAAAACATACTCCGATGGAGCACGAACGAAGTACTTCGGCCAACGTCGGTTTTGTTCGGCTTTCAGGAAGATAACAAGTATTATATTTATTTAAACACCGCCGAGGAGTTCCTCGTTACGCGGGTGCGGTTGCGATTGAGTGGGGGCGAGAAGCGCTCCGGCACTCTTTGATACCTCGTGTATCTTTACGGGCGCCGACGAACCCGGGGACGTCGGCGTCGTATTAGGGGGAGGCCCTATTAGGGGAGGTCGTAGAAACTAATCTCGTTATCCGGACAGCAAGATCGTCATCTGGGGCCGTTAGTACATGCCGAGGCCGCCTAACTATAGTTTTACGACCATGCCGAGGTCGGTCGGGGGGATGATAAGTTGTGGATTGCACAATTAGTCGATTCGGGTAATTATGTGGACGCGGGAAAAAGCGGACTGCCTGGTCTTTGAAACATTGAGGAATCGTGGGGAGCTCGAAGTCCCTGTGTAAGATTCCCTCATGGAGATTGCGTTTGGATAACGCAAATACTACTTGTCTATTAAAATGCCTCTGGAGACAATAGCGTTCCGTAGGCGAGCGAGGAGGAGGCGTTTGTAGAGTTTACCAAGGGCCTTTAGTAAACTTATAGGGTGGTAGGAGGACGGCTCGGTACGAGCTTTGCCTGGTTTTTGGATACCAATTACAATTGCATCTTTCCATTGAGAAGGAAAGGTGCAATTTTCGATAGCAGCGTTGAAAATCGCTACTAGAAGGCAAAAAAGGGGAAGAGTGAGGCGCTTTAGGATATCGTTAGAGATACCGTCCGCGCCGGGGGCTTTACGGGGGCGTAGGTCTTTGATGACCTGTTTGACTTCGTCGATAGTGACTGGGGGCAGGGGGTCCTGTGGGGGCAGAGAAGTTATGTGCTCCACTTTGCCGTCTACCACACGCACGTGGTCGGGATCGAACGCGGGAACGTTGTTGTGACGGTTCTTTAAGTGTCGATTGCCTCTAGTTTGTAAGAAATCCAGTTTTCAGAGGTGTGATCTACCTAAACGTTTCTGAATTAAAAACGTCTCGTTGCTCGGAGGGAAACCTAACGGTGACAACGTAGCCCCGCCAGTAGGAGTAGGTGTTAGGTATACACCAAGCAAACCGTAGCACTGCGGGGCGCTTAGCCACATTTAGGTACTCTTGCTCATCGCCAGCAATAGCGGGGAGTCACTACTCAGCTACTCAATGGCTTGTCCCCGCACCAGCTAGGGGTGATCGTCAAAGCTCTTCTTCGAGATCACTCAGGGCTGGTCCGAGTAGTGCCAAGGCTGTGGGGGCTCCCGACACTGCGTCCATCACAACCGCGCCCTCGTCTAAACCATCGCGTTCGCCTCCGCGTGCCCCTTCTCACTCGCACTCTCGCTCGCGCTCTCCTCGCACGCGCTCTCTCTGCCGCGACCCGCGCTCCGGCGACCCGCGACTCGCTCGCTGGAATCTTCGCCCCCCCACTCCGGTAGCAGATGTGGCCTCCTCTCAGTCACTCGCTACCCCGTCGTCCTCTCCGACCCCGGCCAAACCCCCGGTCTCGCATGTCTCGCGCACACGCGCCTTGCCCCCACGCGCCCATCTCTCGCGCCGCCCCGCGAAGCTGCTCAGCCGTCTGAGCAGCAACAACATCTCAATCTTCTCCTTAAGATTTCTTGGGCCCTAGACCCAGACTGCTTTGAGGCCGAGTACGCGGAATACCTTCAGGTCACCTCCCCCCAACTGATGTTCAGCTTCGTGGCTGAGCATCGCCAGTTCTTTGCCGCCCTCTGAAGGGTAGGTCCCAAACCTTAAAAACCAAAATGGATTGCACAGCTTGCTAATTCTTAATCAAAGAGATAAATTATCGCAATTCCTCTTGTCCCACAAACCGGACGTCTTCCTCGTCCAGGAAATGTTTCTCAAGCCTGCTGTCCCCCTTCGATCGGAAACAATCGCACCATCCGAAATGATAGAACTGACTCCAATCTCGGAGGCACACTTATCTATTACAGGCGTTCCCTGCATTGTTTCGCTATCGATCCTCCACCACTTACGAACTTAGAAGCATCCGTCTGCCGCTTAACGTCGACCGGCCATCAGCCGATCATCATTGCATCGGTTTATCTCTCTCCCTCAAAAGACTTGCTGGAGAGCGACCTTCAGTCACTCTTAAATTAAGGCGACGCCGTCATTCTTGCCAGCTACCTAAATTGTAAGCACCGTCGTTGGAACTCTACATTAACTTCACGGAGAGGCAGACTCCTAGATGATTTCGTTAACAGACTAAACTTTGACATCAGTGCTCCCATGACGCCCACTTACTTTCCCCATAATACTCACAACAATCCTGATGTGCTCGACATAGCACTTCTAAAGAATGTTAAGCTAAGCTTTCGCTCTACAGTGGTGCTTGACGAACTTGAGTCGGACCATCGCCCTGTCCTCCTCCGATTAGGTACCCCTTCGGACACTCCTCCCGACACTATTACCGTGACGGACTGGGATAAATTCGGGCAATTGCTCGAAAACCCCAGCTCGCCACATCTAGATCACGTTCCAAATATAATCTCTTCCGCGACCGACTTAAACGTAGCCGACTCACTCACTGACCACCAGGCCGCCACCGTTGGCGAGTGCTCAAGACAAGTGCCCGTTGGTGGTTTAGGTGGTGGTGCACCTAATCCTGCCTCAGCACATCAGGTCGCTAATGACTAAGCGCAACGAGGCCCGCCGCAGACGTGATCGCGTTCCAACTATCGAAAACAAAGCTCGCTTCAACGACTTACCCCGCCGTGTAAGAACCGCTGTAGCTGAGTTTCGCGCCCAAGGTTTTGGTGATCTGATGGAGAAAATTTCTCCTTCTCATCAAGCTTATTGACACTTAGCCAGAGCTTTGAAATCAGACACCGGCAACTCCCTCCCTCCGTTATCTCATCCCAACAACGTTCCCGCGTTCGGTTACGACGAAAAAGCGGACTGCCTTGCATCTAGCCTCCAAGCCCAATGTGCCCTAAACACACAGCCTTTCGGTTTCGACCACTTGCGTGAGGTAGACGGTGAAGTGGAGTGCAGAACTTCTCTGCCCCCACAGGACCCCCTGCCCCCTGTCACTGTCGACGAAGTCAAATAGGTCATCAAAGACCTACGCCCTCGTAAAGCCCACGGCGCGGACGGTATCTCTAACGATATCCTCCTTCTCTGCCTTCTAGTAACGATTTTCAACGCTGCTATCGAAAATTGCACCTTTCCTTCTCAATGGAAAGATGCAATTGTTATAGGCATCCACAAACCAGGCAAAGCTCGTACCGAGCCGTCCTCCTACCGCCCTATAAGTTTACTAAAGGCCCTTGGTAAACTCTACGAACGCCATCTCCTCAAACGATAGGTACCCAATTAGCCCTCTTCGCGGACGATACCGCTATTTATACAACCGATAGGCAAGTGAGTCGAATCATCAAGAGACTCCAACCCGCTATCGCCGCCCTAGGCGAATGGTTTCGGAAATGGAGAATCGAAGTGAATCCCGATAAAAGCTCTGGCGTTCTCTTTACCTCAGGCCGCCCTCTGCGGCCATCTCCTCACTCACTTTTCAGTCGTGCCATTCCCTGGCAAAACAAGACCAAATATCTTGGAGTGACTCTAGATAGGCGTTTGAACTTCCGCGATCACACCGAAATAGCTAGAGACCGAGCCACTTTTGTCCTCGGTCGTCTTTATCCCATGATAGCCAAGTACAGTAAGATGTCGCATAGAAATAAGCTGAATCTTACACAACTTGCATCCGCCCCATACAAGTTTAGTCTTTGCGTTACCGAAGCGCAATCTCCATAAACTTTAGACCCTCCAAAACCACTTCGCAATGCGGACCTACACAGGGACTTCGAGCTCCCTACGATCCCTCAATATTTCAAAGACCTGGCAGTCCACTTTTTCGAGCGTACACAAAATTACCCGAATCGATCAATTGTGCAATTCACAACGTATCTTCCCCCCGACCGACTTCGGCATGGTCGTAAAACAATCTTTAGGCGGCCTTGGCACGTACTAACGGCCCCAGATGACGATCTCGCTGTCCAAATAGCGAGATTAGTCTCTACGACCTCTCCGAATAGGGCCTCCATCCAAACACGACGCCGACGTCCCCGGATTCGTCGGCGCCCGCAAGGATAAACGAGGTATCAAAGAATACCGGGGTGCTTCTCGCACCCACTCAATCACAACCGCAGCCGCGTGACGGGGAACTTCCCTCCTGGCGGTGACTCACCTTCGGGTTCGAGGCTCACGCCGGTCGAAGGGACGCCCCCGAGAGAGACAACCCAAGCCGAGGCTTCACCGCCCCCGACAGAGAAAACCCAAGCCGAGGCTCCCCCGCCCCTGAGAGAGACAACCCAAGCCGAAGCCCCGCGAGAAGCCATTCAGCGTTGGGCGCTATACGGGCTGAGGCTTCTTCAGAGTCTCGCCCAAAAAAGCCCGCTGAACCAGTAATGGCTGCAACAGCCAACTGCATAGTCAGTTCAGAAAAGAAAAAAGACACTTAAAACGCTAGAACTGAAGCGGAAATACTACACTAGCGATCCACCCAAAGCTAGGCTTTGGCCGGTCGAACCAGCGTCAGTCAAAGAGCCGAGCAAAGGGACACCACTATGCTCAGTAGTTCCGTGACTACGATAACACGCACTCACACACAAAAACACACAGTATCGCTTCGATAAACTTCGCGTTATGGGCGGGTTGAAGAGCGCGAAAGTTCACTCACAGCGGGCCGAGAAGCGATTTCTCAGCAAGTACACTCAACTGAGCAGCGCTCAACGCTCAGGCCGATTTTTCAAGTATCGCGGGCAATAAACCAAACAACGAAACGAGGTAGTCAGCACTGAGGCAAAACACCACACAGGAATACGCAGCGTCACTTCACCACGGTGCACAATGAGAGCACGACCTCTAGAACACGACCGCACAACACGACAGTCGAATCGGGAATCGATAGATTAAGTAAAGTAATAATATACAACTTAAAAATTTTACTTAGCTGAAGAAAATTTAAACCCCGTGGCAATACAAGTTTTCATGAAAGTTGCATATGTAAATTATATACAATAAACATATTGTTATAATGAGAGGTATTTATAAAATATGTAGTTCCCGTGCTGGAAAAAACCACCTAGCTATATAAATAAAAATTTTCTGATAGAAACCTTTTTGCAAAAAATAATTTAAAACTTACAGTAAAGTTATATTTTTAACGTAACATTCGCATTATAACTTTCTGTTACTTTACGATTGTGATGTTGAATGTTTAATTTAAACTTACGGAAACTTTAACTCGTAACTTACTCAAACGTTACAATCAATGCAACATTACATTTTAAAGTTATGATAAATTTCAGTGTTTAGGACTGGACAAGTTACAGGGGATACTTTTGGCGCGGGCATTAGTAATTTACAGGACCCAAATGTAATTTTTGGCAATTTTATTTCAAGTTTGGCTTTCTCTCATAGTGGGTTAATAATAATACATGCTTATTATTTTAGTCCAAAACATAACATCCAATTAAATATTCGGTCCACAATAATTGGGAGGCATCGGCATGTAGCCTAGACATAGCGAAGGCGTTCGATCGGGTCTGGCACCGGGGTCTTCTATCGAAGTTGCCTTCTTACGGAGTGCCCGAGGGTTTGTGCAAATGGGTGGCTAGCTTTTTGTCCGGCAGAAGCATACGAGCCGTAGTTGACGGTAGTTGCTCTGATAGCATGGACATTAATGCTGGTGTCCCGCAAGGCTCTGTGCTGTCTCCTACGCTGTTTCTACTGCACATCAATTATATGTTGGACATCAACAACATACATTGCTATGCAGATGACAGTATTGGAGACGCTTATTACACGGGCCGTGCAAGCATCCCACGTTCCGTTGTGGAGGAAAAGCGTGAAGAACTTGTGTCTCAAATCGAGATCGGTCTGTCCAAGGTCTCTGACTGGGGGCGGAAAAACTTGGTCTGATTCAACCCTTCAAAGACACAAGTCTGCGCGTTCACCGCTAAGAAAACCCCATTCACTGTAGTCCCACAATTCCAGAACACTCCCCTCTCCATCTCCAAGAGCATTGGGATCCTTGGCGTTGACATCTCCAGCGATGTTCAGTTCCGAGATCATTTACAGATAAGGTGAAGCTTGCGTCCAAAAAACTTGGTGTACTCAACAGAGCGAAGCAGTACTTCACGTCGGGGCAAAGGTTGCTACTTTACAAGTCGCAAGTCCGGCCCCATATGGAGTACTGCTGCCATCTCTGGGCGGGTGCACCCGGATACCAGCTTGGCCCTTTTGACTCGGTGCAACGACGGGCTGTGAGAATTGTCGACGATCCCAAACTCACTTGCGGTATCAAGCCCTTAAGTCTGAGGAGAGACTTTGCCTCCCTGTGTGTGTTCTACCGCTTGTACAATGGATTGTGTTCTGAGGAATTGTTCGAAATGATGCCCACGGCTACTTTCTACCATCGCACCGCTCGCCATTCTCACACTTTGGAACCAAAATGGTCGCGTACAGTGCAGTTTCAGAAAAACTTCCTCCCGCGAACCCTTGGGTTGTGGAATGAGCTCCCTGCCAAGGTTTTCTCTAAGGACTACAGTATGGGGTTCTTCAAAAAAGAAGTTATTAGATTTCTGAAGGGTCGGCAACGCGCGAGTGATGCCCCTAGTGTTGCAAGCGTCCATAGGCTACGGTGACCGCTTACCATCAGGCGGACCGTAGGCTTGTTTGCCACCTTAGTGGTATAAAAAAAAAAAAAAAAAATCTTCAATTTATTTTAAATAATGATTGGGTCTTAACGCGACGGTAAGTGAAGGATATTTGTATACTGTGCTTATGTCACCCTAAACACGTAGAAAACGAGTTGAAACACGTCCAAGAACTACTAAGGAAGTGTGCAAACGGCAGACGCGACACGTCTAAGGATCAGAAAACCTGAGGTGAATTATTCAAATCTGCCTGTCTTATCACCGTGAATAGACAGTCAGCGTGGCTTACAGCATAAAGGCGTGACGTACAAAATTTACTCTGTACCAAGTAAATACCCAATCAAAACTGTGTACACACCGCACTCAAAAATCGCTAAACATCTGCAGACAACGAAAAATTTTATTCCCTATTAAATATGTACAGGATATAATGCAGATGTGGAAGTTCGAACGTGGGCCAAACCAAACGGACTATAGCCGAAAGAATCAAAGAACGCATAGCTGCAGTCAAAAACCGATTAACAAATAAGGCTGATTTATAGCAGTTAATCTACTCAACGGCTCTGCAAATCACTAAATTGAACTTCACGAACCGAAAGTCCAAGCTACTGAAATTAAGAAATACATTAAAAATGTCAATAGGGAAGACAGATATAACCTTTTGAATGCGTGGAATTCAGTAATTCAAAGGTTAAAATTACTATAATATATTTCTATGTGATATAATTTTAATTAATTAATTTCCACTTTTTACTTTTGACACAGAAAAATTAACCCTATTTTGAAACTTACGTCGTTAATTTCAGCTTAACGCCCATAAAGCAAATGTATATATGCGCAATGGGGGCCCTCTTAAATGAATTGTCATACAATATTACTGCACTTTTTTTATTAAACTGCGTAGGTGACACCGCGTAACATAAATGGTTATAAAACAACCAATGATATTATTACTGTCCTGTATTAACAGTAAAATAAATTATAATTATTTGTATAAACCATTTTTTTTGCCAAAAGTAAATTCTATTCTATTTTTTTTTGCACACGTTTGGTTAAATAGACACATGATTTTTTTAAATTGGTATTTGAAATTATTAATTTAGAATTCATCCTGTTTTTGGCTTCCGGTCCCAGTGCAGTACGCATATAGCCTCGAACATGCTCTCCCCAGTCATAGTGGAGTGTGCTGTTATTACGATTTTAATGTCCTCATTTTTCAGCAAAAGTGGTACGTTTCTTGGAGGCAACTCTATATTGACGGCGCTATATTTACCCTGAAATATAAACAATCTATTAAAAATGAAAGTCTCGCTCTATAGCCCAGTATCATATTCGATCATTATCGAGGCAGATGTGCAACGGACTCATTTTTTTAACAGAGGCTATAATAGAGATGGGCCATTACAATAACTATCATGTGAATAGAAAGCGTAGGTAATGGTCTAGAATGGCGTTTGATTATTAAGTTACAAATGCTATATATGATCTGTCTTAAAATCTAAAATGTTTTGTTATAGAAATGTAATATCATTTTAGGCAATGTGCGGCAACTACCTTTCTCTTTTCTGTAAAATAAAAACAAAGCATTAGAAAGAGACAAGAGACTCCAGATTAGCTTTGTCTCTTTCACATTTAGCGACAGTTTTTACTTCATAGCTATAAAAGAAATGCGCTGTCCAGTCTCAATGTCTACGTGCAAGGCCGCAATATTTTTTCACACATAGGCTGGGAAACAGTGTTTTCCACTTGTACCTTGAATTAAATAAACATTTCATTACTTTCTGAGTATAAGGAATGAAAATCAAGTTTTCTATTAATAAAAAATATCTAAAAAATTGGATTAATTTAACCGTTTATTTTAAATAAGAAAACAAAAGCTTTTTTACAAAAACACTCAGTTCATATTTAAATTAAACCTTAAAAGGTAAATCTTATCACAAAAGATTTCGAATATAGTTACAATTTTTTTTTTAAAACGAAAATCTTATCTTGTCTTCAAAAATATGGATACTATTTTTATCCACCTATGGAAAATACGTGTTTTAAGCAATTGACTTTTATTTAATATTCTTCATGGAACTACCGGAAAAAAAGTTTCAAAATCGACGTCTATCGGCTTTCGTATAAGATGGCTGATGGCAACGTCTACTGTACTTAATACTTACCTACCTATAGCGTTTTAGAGCCATTGTAAACGGCAATAAAAATATACTGTAGACTGGGCAAATAAATATACTGTATAATCTACGGTAATTATGGTGTATCAATTTCCAGGTTCATCATTCTCAAAATACTAGATAAGACATTTAAACTAAAAAGATATTTCAGCTGCACCCATAGACACAGAGAACTGGACAGCGCATTTCCTAGCCAGATGTGGGAAAAAAATGGTGTGACAAATACAAAGTTAAATTGAGGTCCCTTGTCTTTTTCTAACTAGTTTATGTATAGGCAAACATTAACAAACAATATGGCGGACTTTGATAGAAAAAAGAAAACCACACGTTTGTTTTGTCTCTTTCTAAAGAATAGACAATTTTGTGAGGTATTGCACAGTCCATCAGAAAGATTACAGATCCTTCTAATGGCAGCAGCGCATTCGCTAGAATGACTTCGCGTACCTATTCTCATATCGAAGCGAAGGCACGGGTGTGTGCTGAATGCGTACTCACCGGTGGGACGGGACACTTTGTCAGAGGTGTTATTAGGAAAGTATCTAAATATTCTTTAATCCAGGCTATTTTAAATCCATCGCATAATTTGTAACTCTGCTTATACTCTATGCCACTTTCAAACTGAAGCATTATTTGGAACTGAAAATATCATATGTATTTAAGTACAGTATTAAATAATAATAGGCATATTACCGATTTTGCTGAGCAACACGGTAGTTATATACTCTTGCCAATTTTTGACTCAGTTCATAACGAACTGTCAGAATTGTTGACGATCCCAAACTCACAAACTTACAAGTCGAACCTTTAATTCTGAGAGAGAGTTTGCTTCCCTGTGTGTATTCTGAGAGATAATTTGAAATGATTCCTAGGGCTGCTCTCTCGCTTTTCGCTCGTCATTGGCAGGGAGTTCACCCTCACATATTGAAAGCAGATGATTACGTAGGGACAATGCGGTTTCAGAGGAGCTTTCGGCAGCATGAACGGTTAGGTTGTGAAATAAGATTCCTGTCGATATTTAATATAGACTACAGTACGGGATTATAAATTTGTAACCTTAATTGATTGACTGAGGACATAGATAAATGCTTTTCTGTTCTAAATAGTTTACAGGTCAGTAAACCGTAAAAGGTCCGTAGTTTAAAGGATACAAAGTCACGGCTTCGTGCTAGTAACACTGTAGAATAATAATTTTGTGCAAGGAAGTGTTACAGTAGAGACTATATTTTTACTTTTCATTAAAATGAACGTAACTGTTACATTGTTTCCAGCTGGTTCTAGTGACGTGAACGAGACATTGGTCAAATAAGGGTCAAGGCGACTTGCGCGACGAGTAAAGATTTCGCAGTCCTTTAAATACTTTGGATTACAATACTTCAGTTGAGCATGTTCTTGGCGGTAATTCTGAAAAAAAAAAATTAATATTCATAGAAATAATGTCATTTTTAAAAAAAAATTAGGGTTTTCGTTCCTGATGAACTCAACCAAAATTACTTTGATCATAGATCAGTCATTTCTGTACAACTTTCCGTCGTTGGTGCGATCATTTTATCACTGGGGATAAGTTGAGTGGTTAAGGTTTTTTTACTTGGGCAATGGATGGATCCCAGAGAAAAAAGGCAACCAACACCAAAAACAGTCTCTTCCCAATGAATTACCTATACGAGAAATGTTGTAAAAGCCGAATTACCTATCTGACCTCGTGCTGAAAGCCGCAATAAAAACGACTCAACACTGTAAATACAACAACGACTTTTTGTCTAGCGTCGCAGAACGTCGCCGGATTTGACAGTTTAGGAAAGAGCTTTTAACTGACTTCAAAAAAGAAGGAGGTTCTCAATTCGGATTTTTATAATTTTTTTTTGGATATTCGGGCATTTTTAGGGTTCCGAAGTCATCAAGGAACTCTTATAGTTTCCCCGTGTCCGTCCATCCGTCCGTTTGTTCAAAAACTACTAATACAAGAAAGCTGCAATTTGGCAGGGATATACACATTGATCAAGCCGACAAAGTGGTAGAATAAAATCTTTAAAAAAATATTTTTAGGGTACCACCCCTACACGTTAAATGGGAACGTATTTTTTTTTTCTCGTCTACCCCATCGTGTGGGGTATCGTTGGATAGGAATTCCAAAAACATTGCCGAAATGCAGAGATCGTTTTTTGATTCAGGGCTCCGTTTGCGAAACATTTAGCTTTAAAGTACTAATTTTTGTAAAAGTCAAGTGTCCCCCCCCCCTCTACCAGCGAAAGTATAGTATTTGGAAATGTAAAAAAAATTACGGTGGTAGTGCATATAATGAATTTAAAAGGAAAACTATCACGGGTAAGTTCATTATACAGGCTAACGAGTAATAGTCGACCAAGTTATAAAATGTACTTGGAAAAGTGAAATTTTCGTACAAATTAAAAATAAATCGAACTGTAATAAAATAAACATTTAAGGTGGGGAGGGATCCCATACCGTGATTTTTTAGCCGTTTTTATAGACAATGGTACGGAACCCTTCGTGCGCGAGTCCGACTCGCACTTGGTCGATTTTTTTGTTCCCATCATATATTTGCAAAATTCTTTCTTGTGGTAATTATTAGAGCAATCTAAGAGTATTGAACAAAGGCGGTGGTAGAGACCACGTTACGTAGCTGTGTCTTTCGCAGTAACGTAATGTAATTTAGTTGTCTTACTATAAACTACGGTAAAAGTCTATCTACTTACCGCTGCAGATAGAAATCCTAAAAGAAATGAACACAAAAACAAAAAAATGCAAGAACTGTAATTCATATCGTAAATATCAATTAATGTTCATGTCCATACAAAAAGACACTCTTATCAAACTGAAGCTAAACTATAGAAAATTAATGTATACATTACAATCTGCCATATTATATATTTGTAATTATGTTTCAATATGAATCACGGGAACAAGTAGTAACTTTTCTCGTGGTTACACTTACACAGAGCTAATGATAGAATAACTTATTGTCTTGATATGACATAATACGTTTTAGACATCCATATGTACATGTACGGTATTTTTTGAGTTGATGATTTTTGTGTTTTTTTGAGGTTCCGTAGGTAAAAAGTAACAACGGCACCATCCGCCTGTCTGTAGGGTGCTTACATACTGATATGGATTTATTAATTTTAACATTTTAGAGGCAACAAACATCCGGACACGTAAATCTAGTTTCGATCTAGAATGATATTCAACAAAGTAATGACAAAATTGGAAAAAGATCAATATCTAAATTGCTACGGTAATTATGGTCTTGCTAGGGGAACGCTTTGTTGCCCCACACAATTATTTGACGATATGAATTTTAATAGTAATACCGCAAAATTGATTGTAATCGACGTTGGGTATCCCAAATAAGGGTTATAGATGGATTCTAGCTTGTGCTAAATTGACAGACAAAGAAACACAATAATTTTTTCCAGTTTTTCGCTAATAACTCGAAAACTATGTATGCTACAGAAAATTTTATTTCTATCCTAATAAAAAAACATGCGCTTCGAAAATTTACTAAAACTAAAATTAGTTCTGCCGTTGAGACATAATCAATTATCAAAGTTTAGCCTTTCTTACCAAATGTAACTCAAAAATGGCTTCTTCAAATGAAAAAGGTCGAGACGTTAAAATTGTAGAACATCAAATTATGAGCAAAGAATCTTCTAAATTTAAGAATTAGCCTACCTCTGTATCGAGTTAACAATAAAAATTTATTTATTTATTCTTTATTGCACACTATATAAAAATACTATGTACAAATGGAGGACTTAATGCCCAAAGGCATTCTGTACCAGTCAACCATTGGTTAACAGAAAAGCATTGTTGGTGGTGCCAAATAAAGGCTTACATTTAATATAAAAAAAAAAGAAAATTACTACTAATATATAGATACATACAAAATACACTAATACATAAGATAATATTAGAAATATAATGAAAATACTACATACAATTACATAATTATATTATATATATATATATATATATATATATATACGTAAACTGTTTAAAACATATTATAATAATATATAATATACTAATAAAATTAAAAATGTTCAACATAGATTTAAAGCACGTTTTGTTCTGAGCTTTTTTAATCACTAGAGGTATTGAGTTCCAGAGTTGCACTGCTTAAAAGGGTTAAAAGGATTCTAGATTGCCGAGGTTGGCGAATAGGTAGCCATTTGAGTTTTGAACGGAAGTTGGAGACGTGGTCATACTTGCGTAAGCCGAAAATGAAGCGAATACAATTGTTTAGAAGACGATCCATCTTGTTAAGAAGATCTTGATTAAAATCAGGATAACACACATCAGCATAGTCGATAACCGGTAATACAAGAGTGGTAATTAGTAGAGTCTTAGTGCATACAGGTAAAAAATGCTTTAATCTGTACAATGCACGTAATATCCCAGTAACTTTAGAGCAAATTTGAGTAATTTGTTTACTCCAGCTGAAAGTACTATCTAAAGTCAGGCCCAAATCTTTTACTTCCGTTGTAAGTGGTATGACAGTTTTATTCAGCAATAACGGTGGAAGAGTGCTAGTGTCCAACCTAGCGAGCTGACGAGAACTTCCTAAGATAATTGATTGACATTTAGCCGGGTTAAAAAGTAGGCCAAAGTTTCCTGACCATTTATTTAGGTGTGTAAGATTGTTATTAATCATAGTAATAGCCTTATCAATTTCAGTGACTTTACATTGAGTGTAGAGTTGCAAATCATCCTCGTATAGATGGTAAGAGCAATTGATGTTTGTAGTAACAAGATCGATAAATATTGAAAATAGAATAGGAGAAAGAATACCGCCTTGTGGAACGCCAGCTACTAAATCGCAGCAATCTGAAGGTTTTCGATCGGCGCGGGTTGCTTGCTGGCGACCACTGAGATAAGAAGAGAACCAATTGAGAGCCGGTGTGAAAAACTTTAAGTAAGAAAGGATAGCAAGAAGAATGTCATGATCGACAGTGTTAAAAGCGTTTGAAAAGTCAATCAAAACCAATTCGGTAACCAGGGACTCCTCCATCCCTTCTCTAATATCGTCTGTCACTTTTAATAAAGCAGTGGATGTGCTATGGCCTGGGCGGAAACCGGATTGAAATTGGCTTAGTAAACTGTTTTTATGAATGTAAACAAAGATTTGCTTGTGTACAACCACTTCAGCAGTTTTTGATAAGTAAGGGAGAATAGAGATGGGGCGAAAGTGGTTTAAAAGCTGCGGATGGGAAATTTTAGGGGAAGGTAGAACCAATGCTTTACGACAGAGTGTCGGAAATTCTCCGCTAAAGAAACAGAAACTAATAATGTGGGAAAGTACTGGCACTACAAAATCTAATAAAAGCATGACCATAGCACGACTAACGTCATCGCAACCTACCGTATTTGTTTTGATTGATTTAACAATTGCACGAATCTCGTCCTCAGAAACTGGAGTAAATGGGAATGTATCATTGACTTTATCACTCGTAGCAGAAATTTGAGAGAAAGTTGTAGATTTCATGGTACTAGACAGTAATGGTGTAGTGGAGAAATGTGCATTAAGATCATTTAGGGTAAACTTAGAAGTGGTAAAATAAACGGCTGGTTTGCCCATTCCAAGTGTTTTCAAGAATTTCCAGGCATCAGCAGCCGAAGTGTTGAGTACATTTTTATGAATATATTTTTTTTAAACTTAAGAAATGTGCTGTCACGTTTTGCCATTGCTGAACGTACGACATCGGACATCCAGGGAGCGGGTGGGCGTTTTAACTTAACAGTTCTTAACGGAGCATGAATGTTAAACAGGGATAGAATATAACTGTTCAACATTAGAACCTTATCATCTACCTTTGGTGCAGACTTAATAAGAGACCAGTTAAACTTTCATAGCGTCCATTCTCAACTTTTCCGCATCTACCTTAGCAAAGTTGCGCAAAGGCACTATTTCAGGCTGTTTCTTTGGTGGTGTTATTTTAAAGAAGCGTAAATTAGATCATGTCTTGAGAATCCTGGCGCAAGGAGCTGCCCATGCTTTTCAACATGATTTACAGAAGAGGTGGCGATAATATCAGTCCATGTATCAGAGCCATCTAGATTACTATGGGTTGCTTCTAAGGGAAGTATCTTAAAGTCAACTGAGTCAAAAATTGATTGAAGTTTACGCGATTTTGATAAAACTTTTAAAAGGTTTGTATTTAAATCTCCCATGACTATGTGATGTGCATGACCCGAGCTAAAGGATTCTAAGAGAGTTTCTAAATCAGTGAAATAGTCAATAGAGGGAGGACAGTATACAACTCCAAGAACTACGTAAATACCTTTAAGGTTTATTTTTAAAAATAAGTGCTCAATGGAACCTGAGTACGTGGACGACGAAGATGCAATGATGTTGTGGGGAATGTCGCTTCGAAGGTATATTACAACACCACCTCCTCTTTTACCCGTGCGGTCATTGCGAAGAAGTACATAGCCCGGCAAAGGAAATAGTGTTGAATTAAAAGAAGGTTTATGCCAGATTTCTGATACTAAAACGGCATGCATAATATCGTTAGAAAAACTGTCCAAAAGTTCAGGATAATGCCGCGGTATACTCTGTGCGTTAATATGACAGATATAAAAGTTTTACCGACCGACAGAAATGAGCTCTTTTGCAATACAATGCTCAAGAGCCATTGTTTCCAGCATAGAATTTACAGAATGAAAAGAAGAGTTACACGAAGTGCTATCAGCTGAGAAAAAGAGTTCGTCATCAGACGTATTAGATAAGATGTCCATTAAATAATAAATAAAATAAATACAAATATACTATAAATATTAACATAATTAAGATATTAGTTAAAGGCAATTTCTGTATACCCACCGGTCAACTGTTTACAAAATTAACAAAAGGAAAAGAAAGAAAAAAAAAATTACATACAACAAAAAAAAAAGAAAATTTTTCAATAATTACAAAAAAGTTCACCACCAACAGTAAGTAGTTAAGAAAAAAATACAATTACAATTAATTACGACGTGACTCACGACATAAATTTGTTGTAGGTACCTCACATTAGTTATGCATGATTAATCACTTATTTACAAACATTAACTTACCGCTATAAAAACAAATAAATAGAAAAAAAAACAAAAATAAGACATCAAATTGTAGTAATGTAACACACATTAATGAGCAAAAATTAAGAGACACAAAACAAAAACCAAATATATAAGGTTCGTTAGTAAAAAAATATTGATTTCTTCTTCCGAATGTCAATTTCAACAGCGAACTAAGAAAGAGGTCCCCTTCTGTTATTGAACTGACAATATTTATTCAAGGCATAAAAGCCCCTTACAATCGCTGCATAAAGCCAAGCACTTGATTCCAGCAACAAAAACCTACTCGACACGATGGGAAGCAGATTGATTTTGTCGTCATCCATCCCCCAATAAATTTAGCTGATTGTTCTTCCAGATCTGAAGATGCAAGTAGATCCTGACGGAGTACTAGATAGCGGTGATTTCGGTGGAAGGTAAAAATGCCAAATTAAAGTCAAAATCTTTGATTAAACTATCTGTAACACAAAATCCATTGGAGCTACCACAATGAAATTTACTTCTAATTTAGCGACCTTATATGAAATGTCGTTGGCACCTATGAAGTCTGTGATGTGTTAGAGGCTCGCGTTTTTGTTATTTCTTTTTGAATTCGATTTTGCCTTGTCAAAAAAATGTAGGGATGGTGTCATAGCCACTGCAGGCGTAAAGAAATAACGCATGTTTTTTGGCTTCTTTAGAGTGTCTTGGTTGCCCATCCATGTTGTATAAGGATGATATTCCTTATCAAACCTAGGTACTATCAGCTATGCAGTCAGTGAGCAGGAAAGCTTCAGGTTTTGAAAAGTTTTTACTTTTGTTATATTTTGGTACTTTTCATTGTAAAGCAGGGCTGGTTGATCTTGACTTGACTTGACACACAACCTAAACATGGCCAATTTAGAACCATATTTTGCTAAGCTTTTTAGCATAATTCAAAACCTGCACATGGTTTTTAAATTTTCTTGATAACCAGTCCCAGTCGTTTTGGCATTCAACAAGATAGTTTCTAGTCCAAAAGAATATTGTTTTACAGTTTGAATTACAGTTTGAAGTTATTGTCTATGCGCCTAAATCGCAAATTTTTCTCGTACTCTAAAAACATCAATAGCCGTAACAAAATTTTATACAATCATCAACATAAATGGCGTTTCACCAGTTCCAAATTAACACCAATTATTTTAAATTCACTACCTTAATATGGGACCACCTCGGAAGTATACCCTTTAAAAAAAAAGGATTTTGAAAATCCGTCTATATATGACGGAGTTATGCCCGAACATACATAAAAAAAAATCTTCCTAACTGAGAAACTCCTTTTTTGAAGTCGGTTAAAAATAATGTTGTTAAAGATGCGTGTGACTCGTGCGCAGGCGCTGGAGCGCTGGGATCCTGGACGATAGCTCCAAACGTCTGTGGCTCTAAATTTAAAAAACGAGGGCTGGTGCGAATGTGTTGCTGTCCTGGGTCGTCGACTAACTAGGGACTATTCGGGATGTTTCGTCAACAAGAAATCCTTATAGTTTCGCTATGTCCGTCCATCAGTCTGTCTGCCTGTCTACGGCTTAATTCAGAGACCTTTAATACTAGAATGTTATAATTCGGCATGGGTATGTATTAATTAGGCCGCCAAAGTAGTAAAATAAATAAATATATATTTTTTTAGGGTTTTAGGGTTTGTGTCATTATATACTACAACCATTTTTCGATTCAGCGATACGTTCGCGAATTTAAGCTTTAATGTGCAAATTTTTATTAGAGCCCAGAGTCTCCCCCACTGCCAACTAAATGGTTGTTCTTGGGTGTATGAAATCAAACATGAAAGTAGCATATACAACGAAGTTAAAGGAAAACTATCACAGTTAAGTAGGCTTAACAACTTAATGAGTAATAGTCGACCAACTTAAAAATGTAGTTGGATAAGTAAAAATTTTGTACAAATTCCATCAAAAGGTGCTTGTGTAACACAGGTATTAAATACAAGTTTATGAACCATGTAACATTACAGAAAAATAAAATTATAATATTCTGAATACTAATACTTACTAAATTAATAACAATATTTACGTTCAAATTGAGGCTTGGCTCTTGGCGGAACAGGGTACCTTATTATCTAGTTGCTTTATCGTAAAAACAGTAAAATATATAATTTGCAGTGATCATAGGGTGTGTTAGCTCTAAAGTATAACAATAAAAAATAAAAACCGGCTAAGTGTGAGACGGGCCCGAGCTATTTACCATCTTAAATACCGTTACAGCGCCATTTAGTTATTATTTAGCGAAACAGTAACTTATTTGTTTGTTGGAAACAATATTCAAAGTAAGCAACATCGGGCTTGGTGTGTGTTCTACCGCTTGTATAATGGACATTCCGTTTGAGGAATTGTTCGATATGATGCCCACTGCTACTTTCTAGCATCGCACCGCTCGCCATCGGATGCCAGGGAATTCATCCTCACACCGTAGAACCTAAATGGTCATGTACAGTGCGGTTTCAGAGAAACTTTCTCCCGCGAGCGCTTAGGTTGTGTAATGAGCTCTTTGCCAAGGTTTTCTCTAAGGACTATAAAATAGTAACACACACCTGAATTTACCTTACTTTACATATCGTTTCCGATAGACAAATTTTGTTGCACTACGAACTCCTCAGTGCAAAAAAATTGGCTGCTTTTAAGGGTTCCATAGGCATCAAGGATGCTAACCGAAAACTGCCTGTGTATCTGTCCGTTTGTCTTTCGTATATCTAAACGGTTCTACCGTCAAACCGTAATAGGAAGGAAATGATTATAATTATAACATGTCAACTGAAATCATTACAGATTAGGTAGGGTTACTTATAAAAGTAAACGTTTTTTATTTCTGTTCTGTCGTTAAAACGGTAGGTAATACATGAAAGCTTTGAATTTTGAAGTTTGAATTTTTCGGGATAAAAAGTAGCCTCTATGGTATTCCAGGACCTAACCTATGTGTATGTCAAGTTTTATCGTCATTGAGTAACAAACATCTATCCAGACATACAAACTTTCACATATATAATATTAGTAGGATATGCGCAACAAACTTTTTTGAAACGGAGCTGGCGCGGGCTCGGCGTGTTCAGAATCAAACTACAGTCGCCATGTTGAAATGATGTAAACTTACGACACTAGTGACCTAACACTCAAGTCAGAAGGTAAAAAAGTTTTTTTCACTGTAAACATTAAAGTAAAGAAAAAATAATAAAAAAACATGTATATACTCGACTTTCCTACGAAATACCTGTTATCATTTTCATCTTTGCATTTGATTGCTATTTAGAATTTATTAGACATTTAATTTAATTTCTTAGGTTAATTTTTGCTGGTCGGAATCGTGACTTCGACTATAACATTTTAAAAATCAATATACACATGCTAAAACTAATCTATAAACATAAGTCAGAGAAATATAGCATATTTTATCAATATATAAAAATTGATGATGGTATTATATATGTCGCAGCCATCTAGTTAAATTAAAGAAAAGAAGTTATCATATAACTGATAAGATTATTAAATGAAACTTACCTACCTACGTTAACAAAAGAGAAACTGAACCTAACTTAACATAAATGATTTGTACAATGCAATTTCTGTTCCTTTCTTTTCCAAACTTGACAATCTGCCTAGACGTCCTATTAACTGGCTGATTTAACCAGATGGCTGCGACATATACTCATTTATCCAAAGAGTACTAAATTTGTCAGATGCAGCTGTAAATTACAGTATAACAAACTTTTCTGACCTTCTGAGTTTGGGTAATTGGTCGTTAGTGTCGTTGTAAGTTTACAGCATTTCAGTATGGCGACTGTTTTAATTTTTGACTACCGGCTCAGAACAGATTATTGCACTATAAGCTCATATATATAAATACTTGCCCCTCAAAACTTAACACAACATTTTGTAGCCGAGCCGCTTTCAGAATTATTTCAAAATGTTAGGATTGCTCGTTTGTCGCGTTTTTGGTGGAAAAAGGTATGGAAATTACATACAAGTGTGGAAATGCACACGTGCAGTTGGTTTGTATGGTTTTGTTTCGAATATTTATTACCTGCGCAGACTCGTCTCAGTTTGGTGAGGCGTATTTAGAATAAAAAAGCTGTAGTTCACAAAAATGTTCTATATTTAGGTATCAATTGTATAGTTTCGTATGATATCTGCGGCCCGCTCGGCAAGCGCCACCAGCACCGAGTTGGGGTGCGGAGCCACTGGCGAGGGCAGTACGCTCGCGTCCACCACTCGCACACCAGACACTGACTTCACCCTGAGAGGAATTTATTTGATTAAAAGATTGTGGTCAATAGTGTCCTCGTATCTCATCTCATCTGGTTGTCTCTATTGTGACATCTGACCTTCAACCGTCTGATGATTCAATTGCAAGCAGTGCGCCTGGCCAAGTTCTCCCAACCCTAGCAAGGAGCGGGCACTGTGTAGGTACTATTTACACAAACCGTTTCGAGCAGATTTTAACACACTGTATCTCCGTATAGCTTGAACCTAGCTACTAAACTGAATTTTTACATTGAGGTTAAAGTAATCAATAAGGATTAAGAATTTAAAATTTAACATGTCTTAGTTGAACAGCTTCAAAAATAGGTATTAGGGGCCAAAAATCATGATTTCAGGCACTTACTTACTGACACAGAAATACCTTTGAAATTTGGCACGTAGATACCTAATATTTTAGGTGACAATAGCGGTGAAAAACAAAAATTGGCCAAGACCGAATAAAATCAAGATGTAAAGAACCCACTGAACTGATGTTGTACCTATTACTTGAATTGAGCTAGGACTGTAAAATTTGGTAAGTGTATAAAAAGCATTGAAAGTGAAAATATCAAGAAAAATCTGAAAATATAATAGCAAAGTAAATATAATACAATAAGCTGCCATCTGATTGACTAGGTGGTTGCTAGTGAAATGTTTTTATAGTATCGGAGAATTTTTTGACAACAAATAACGTGTATTAATTTATAGTTGCTTGTAGTTATGCAACATTATAATATGAGATGTGACAATTGTATGTTTTTTTTAAATATCTCTAATTGTATTAACATTAGTTCTGTCGATAGTTATTAAGAGTTTTTATTTTTACTGACATTTTAGAATTTCATTACTTAATTATTAATTGTAAAATTCGCACACCCTGAAGGGGTAGAATGAGAGAATTATGTACATAAATAATTCATAAACATCAATTGTACTTTATTCAGGCAAATAAAAATATTATTATTACTAAAGACAGAATTATGAAAGACAGAATCGACATGTTTCCATAACGTCATAGATTACACTATTTCAAGCGAGCAAAAATAACGTAATCATATATCATAATAGTATCAACTCAATATAGGTATGTACGGATATCACCAAACATCTCCCTCACTGAAAAAAATGTTTACTTACATTACGTGACCAAAGGTATAATACCTGAAAATACCTTAACTGATGATCAACAACGGCACCACCAGCTGCTGTGCCGCCCACGTGGTGTCCTGTCACTGCCACTTCACGAATAATACAATCCAAATACTCATTAGGAGGACTTCGGACTATTACAGAAGATTGAGGTTTTTTTGTTTGACCACTTTGATTAGGCGGCTGATGAATTCCCGATGACTTTGACCTGTTGGATTTAAAAACATTAGTCGTATAATTTAATCAAATAAATCAATTAATCGAAATGAATCTCCTAATAATATCAAGATGTATAATTTAATCAAATAAATCAATTTTTCGAAATGAATCTGCTAATAATATCAAGATAATAATAAATTGATTCTCTTTTTTTCTCGTTCTATCTATCTCGTGAACGCTATACTATAACATCACTTTTTCTGAACGAAACCATAGCGCGATCTAATTCGACGCCAACGCCATCTAGTTAGCAAATAGAAAATATTTTTATATGGTGAAAAATTATAACACATCTAAGTTATGACTTCACACGATTTTTTAACATAAAATAATTGGCTATGTGTGAGTAGAATAATTAATAATTAAGTAGCAAGTCAAATATGCGTCGCTAGATTACACGTTGTTACAGAATGCGTAAAAGAAATAAAGGTTCACTGCTCATTCCCCGTAGGTGATAGCGTGATAATTTGTAGCCTATATGTTGACCCGACTTATGTGAATAATATTCGTGCCAAATGTGAAGTAAATCAATGCAGTACTTGTGTGACTACAGTGACTTTGAGTTTATCCCGGACATACATACAGACCAACAGACAAACCGACAAACAGATAAAATTTTAAAAAACTATATTTTTGGCTTCGGTATCGATTGTAGACCACACCCCAAGTATTCTTTAAAAAAAAATATTCAATGTACAGTTTTGACTTTCCTACTATTTTATTATATGTATAGATTAGCAAACTGACAGAGAATGCAGATGCCTACTTGTATAAAAAGCAGGATCACAATGGCTGTTTATTCCTCACGGACCAACATAATCTTCTGTCACCCTAAAGCTAAAGATAAAAGGCTCGTCAGTCCATATTTTCGTTTATACCAGGTAATACCAGATAATTTATATACCTAATCTTTGACATCAAACGTACTTGAGAAGTATTGCTGCCATTGTTGAATAACTAGGTAGCCCTTCCCCAATCCTCTTCGTAAAGTTTCACACTCCACTTTCGTGAATATATAATCTAATCCTTTTTAGTGCTCTTTTTCTAATGCCCTAAACGGATACGTATTTTCTTTTACCTACTTTTTTTATTTTTTAAAACAATAAGAGCTTAGCTTTGACGCATGTTGTCCAAAAAGTGTCTACCCTAAGCTGGAAAAGACAAGGCATCCTCAACAGCTTATGGATCTTACTTTCTTTTCCTTCTCTTCACAATTCCAACTTGGTCCTCTTTGGTGTAGTTCCACAAGGACAAGCATCGCTCGGGACGTGGCCAGTGGATCCTAGCACCGATGTTTGTGAAAGCTTTTGACGATATTAAGACTTCAGCTCGACGTATTGCTGCAAAAAACGTTATTTTTACATACGTGAGATCTTGTATAAAGTTATAACCCATCTCTTTCTAATCTCGTATTAATTGTGTTAAAAAAGCATAACCAAAAAGCAGGGAGCTTATTGGGAACAGTCTCGAGTACGCCAGACTCTGGAATTCGAGAGAGAAATGTATGCAAAAGAAGCTTGCCTGTCGAGACCCATGAAAGTACTTGCATACATTTTCTCTAGAAATCTAGAGTCTCGCTTAGTCGAGACTGTTCCCAATAAACTTCTTTGCATTATTGACTATCGCCAAAATAACACACGGAAGGACCAATGTCCTTCTAATATTGAGTTATCTTTGAATTTCTTACTGCTCGTGACTTAATTACACTTGTCTATTGAAAACGATATGTGAAGTTAAGCAACGTCGGGCGTGGTCAGTCATTGGATGGGTGACTGCTCTAGCGACACATTGGATGGGTGACTGCTCTAGCGACACATTGGATGGGTGATTGCTCTAGCGATAAATTTTTCTAAGCTTTTTTGTCGTGCTTCGAAGCACATTAAACTGTAGGTCCTGGCTCTTGACCTATGCAGATAGGTTTATTATGACATTACAGGTATATTGAACTTGATCTCTGACAGTCGAGTGGCCAGTTGCGAAAACCAAAACATCAGCCAATCCGCATTTGGCCAGCCCAGTGAACTATGGCCTATGCTTCTTTACGCAAAAGAAAAAGAAAGTTGCCTATAAAAAACTACAATATATATTAGGAAAGTGCCAATGTTGTGGGGACGTACATAGATGGCTAAGGCAACCACATCCTTATAAAGTTTTATATATTCAGACAGATATGAAACTTTTATAATAGCAAAGATCACACCCCTCACTATCTCCTAGCGCATTGGGATCCTTGGTGTTGACATCTCCAGCGATTTTGAATTCCGAGATCATTTGCAAGACAAGGTGAAGCTGGCGTCCAAAAAACTTGGTGTACTCAACAAAGCGAAGCAGTACTTTACCTAAGGGCAAATGTTGCTGCTTTACAAGTCACAAGTCCGGCCTCATGTGTAGTACTGCTGCCATCCCTGGGCGGGAGCACCCGAATATCAGATTGGCCTATTTGATTTGGTTTAACGACGGGCTGTGAGAATGGTCGATGACCCCAATCTCGCAAGCCGTATCGAACTCTTGAGTCTGAGGAGAGACTTTGCCTCCCTGTAAGTGTCCTACTGCTTGTATAATGTGATGTGTTCTGAGGAATTGTTCGAAATGATGCCTACGGCTACTTTCTACCATCGCACCGCTCGCTTTCATCAGGGAATTCATCTCCACACCTTTAGAATCTAAATGGTCACGTACAGTGCGGTTTGTGGTATGAGCTTCCTGCCAAGGTTCTCTCTAAGAACAACAGTATGAGGAGTTTACCCCAGGTGTAGAAACCGTCTACAGGCTGCGGTAACCGGTTACCACCAGGCGGGCCGCAAGCTTGTTTGCCACTTTACCGGTATAAAAAAAATAATTAAGTGATGCGAGCAAAACTACGCACTAACATAAGAATAAAATGCTACTTTTGAAACTATGACGTAGATACAATAAACAATGATAAAGCTTTGGTGTATTTAAATATTCTAGTTTCCAAAGTCATGTTTTTGAATAAGTAAATATAAGAGGAAATAAGCGAAGTAGTAAATATTATAACAGTATTTTGTCATATTAGCTACCTTTCCTTATACATTTTACGTCCCAGTACCGATGGAGATAATTGGGATCAACCAGAGGAGGCACTGATGTGCTGGAATCTTTTAGAGTGACAGAACCTCTACTCCTGGGCTGGAGGCAGGTTGCTAGGAACATGAAGCCTTTTATATTTGTGTGGTTGTAAAATGGATATGTATTACGAAAGACCTGAAATCATTAAACATTATGTATGTTATTTAGGTGGTCATGATTGACTACTTTTTAAAGATAATAAACAAAAACTAATTTTCTATGACGGTCAAGGTACGGTACAAAATAAATAGGGTATTAAAGTTTGCATGGAGAAACAATTTTTAGTGTGAGAAACATAGATTTCTCATTGTGTAGTCCCGATTTGAGAGCGCGGAAAGACATAAGCAGAGCTGCTGTTCGTTACAAGAAAATGATTCCTCATCCAATTTCATGATAAAAACCATATTAAGCCTAATTAAAACCCGGTCCTCTACTGTTGGACTCATTTTAAAGCCTAAAGTATCTCATATATCACATAGCTATGTTCGAAAAATCGGCCACGTGCGAGTCGGACTCGCGCATGAAGGGTTCCGTACCATTATCTATAAAATTTGTTTTATTTTAATTTAATTATTAATTTTAAACCGAATTTATAAAAATAAATATTCTGTGAATATTTCAAGCTTAAAATTTCAACTGTCTAACTGTCACGGTTCATGAGACGGACGGACGGCGGAGTCTTAGTAATAGGGTTCCGATTTTTAGCCTTTGGGTACGGAACCCTAATAAAATGGCAGATATACATTGGTCAGGCCATACGGATACAGCTGTTACAAACGATCAAGGATGGGATAAAAAATGGAAATACATGCTAGGGGACTGACGACCTACTTAGAGCCTCGAAAATTACTTAATTACAGCGGTCTTGTATATCTTGAAAATCTAAAAACAAGCCACATGTCCAAAAATCGAAGTACAGCGGCTGATATGACGATGCTACTAATAAAATAAACTAAAACTCTATTTTGTCTTTTCAAATATAAATAACTATTTGTGGATATTGTCAAAATGCACGCTATAATTTCTTTTGTAAGCCCACCTGTGGTTTGTAGTTAGATAAGTCTCTTAAAAGTCTTTCACTAGCAGTTCCCATGGAGAATAGAATAAGAGCTGACTCGGCGTCGTGTTCCACCCCTGCAACTGGCGGGAATGAGAGCAGTCCTAAACAGAGAAGTTATATCATAGTCACACACAAGGGCGGATCCAGAACAAAAGTTTAGGGGGGGCGAACATAAGATCTGAAGGTATTTCTTGAACTTTGAATCTGCAAACCTAAATATATTTAAAAAAAATGTAACAATTCATTTCTTCCTCGGCCGTCCTTAGATCGCGATAGAAGGCGATCGCCCCCCGCTGGATCCGCCCTCGGTCACACATCATTTTTCTTGACAATGTCAAAATCAATACACACGCAAAATAACTACTTTTTGAATTCTCTCCTCAATGGTTGACAAGTAATTTCCTGAACTTACTCTTTGTAGGTACTTTTGGAATCACTGTACGGCTCGGTAAATGGCCTAACGAATCAAGTACATTAATATTAATTTGATCCATTGCATACATATATTTTTTCAATTATTTAGAAATAATACTAATATTACATCATATAACTCAAAAATTCGAGAGTATCGAAGATTTAGACGTTTCGAAATAAGGTCTCAGGCTACTCACTTGAACTTTCACCTCACCTCGTTTATTCCATAAATAATTCCACACAGTATTGACACTAAAGACTTTAGACAATGTAATGCTGATTGGTTTGTTTATTGTCACGTATATTGGTAGATTCAAGTGATCGTGGAGGTTTTTACCAACTTGATCATTGTCAGAAACCAAGTTAATCCTCAACCTAAAATAACAATTATATAATTACAAATTTACGTAAGATTATGTAGATATCTGTATTAATAAAGATATACATAATTATACAAATACGGTCATTGTTATTGGTACGTACTTATGTATCAGGCTCCGAGGTCCGATACCTGACAGGAACAGCAGTTGGGGGGTGTTGATGGCTCCGGCTGACAGAATTATTTCTCTATTCACAAAAATGTTGTCCAGCTCACGATTATTTTGGAGAATGTAGATAGAAGTTGCGGACTTCTTCTCAAAACGTATCTAAAAATATCATCAGACATTTGATTTACATTAGATGGGGAGCACCTGGTCCAAATATTCAACACAAAATGATACAGAAAGACAGAGTAGTTTGAGTAATAGTGTTTCATGAGCACCCTTGGGATACCTAGCCCTAAAAAGGAAGGAACTTTAATTTCGATCAAAGGCTACCTTTTTGCTAGAGTAGAAAAAAATAGCTTGTTTTTAATCGAAATAAGAGTGTTTTGAAATGTTTAGTTTTTTTCAACATTAAAATTAAAACATTTATAGTTCTTTTTAACCATATAAAAACATTTTTACGTTAGTTTTTCACTAACTTTATTCACTTCAAAGTGGAGTTGATAGCAAAATTACATATTACTTGCGGATTATTTGAGGATGATGATTGACTATAAAAACCGGCCAAGTGCGAGTGTGGGTCGAGCACCGAGGATTCCGTACAAGCTTATTATAGGTAGATAGTTCTTTCATCACGATATCAAGTCTCATAGGTTTATTATCAGTTTTTGGATTTTGTCCTATATTTGTGATGTAACATCTTGCTTCTCGCCACAGTAGCCAATAGGTTTTGATTTTTTTGTGTCACAATACGCTATAAAAATTACCGTATTTTGGGCCTTTTTTTTATTACGTTAACTTAGAACCTTGATTTTTTTACAGCTTTAAGATACTGTAGTCCTTAGTATTCGATTTTAATTTTAACTTGATACCTTTACGAGTTCCTGAGAAAAAGGGTCTTGACAGACGGACAGACGGACAACAAAGTGATCCTTTAAGGGTTCCTTTTTCCTTTCGAGGCAGGGAAGCCTGAAAATAAATTTCACGTATGATAAACTATTATTAATGATACAATGCAAGAATTAATTAGTATAATGTTGGTATATCAACGATTATGTAACGACATGAGTTAACATTATAAAGGTACATCTGTATACGTACGGATATGGCTCGCGTTTTGAGCACAACATGTAGATTTTTTCTTTGCAACGCTGGCTTCAGGTAAGCGTCAAACGTGGAAAATCTCATTCCGTCTTTTACAGACGCAGTTGCTTTCTTGAATGTCATGTTTTGTAGGTTTAATTCTTCCGAAGATTTCATAAAAGTCTTCATCAATTCGTCATTTTCATCGATTATTTTTAGTTTCATAGGAGCCTTTGAATGTAAACTTGTTATGAGTGATATAAAAAAAGTTTTTTTTTGTATTAAATAACAAAAAAACGAAGAAATAGTCTAAATTGTAAATGCAGAATTTACCTCATCGCCTGGGCAATACTCGTCAATAGTGCAGTGAGTGGAATCAAATTCATTCCTCACTGTTCCAAAAGCTTTGATGAAGTACGGTTTAAGTTCTTCCAGTGCCCAACCCTTAAAGCCCATTCGTGACCAGCGGTCATAGTCTTCCGGTAGTCCAAAGCTGTGCATCATAAAATTGATTTGTCCAGAACCCCCCAGCCCTTTGCCGCGGGGTATTATTTGTGACTGCAAATATTAATAGTTGTGTGACATGTTTTATGTATATAACACAACAATAGTAGATTGTATTACAAGAGAGTAAAATAATGTTTTTACGGCAAAAGTAATATTTTGATTTAATTTACGAGTAAGACACCCGAGATAAAAATATTTTAAAACCGTGTGGTTTATATTTTAAAATATTCTTGACTTTACATCTCCCTCTTTGAGAAAAAGATATAAAAAGCGCTTTTGGATACAACGTTTATATAAAATAGAATATAAATCATCGATATATACATACATATTGAGAAAGAAGGTTTAAGTTTCTTACACACATATTATTGTAGATTTGTTCACTTAATAAATTAGGATATAGTATAGGTTAGTATTAGGTATAGTATTTATTTTCTTTATTAAAATTAACCTGATCCCATAGCCCGAAAGAAGAAAATTTCTGCGGTACTGTTTTAAAAGACCAGTCATTAGGTCCTAGCTGCGCGGCAGTTGGCGTTAGAGGAATCCTGGTAAAGTAGCTCATGTGGTCTCCAGCTTCTATTAGCAGGACCCTGACAGTGGGGTCTTCCGACAGGCGGGACGCAAGCACGCATCCTGCTGTACCAGCGCCAACTGAAACAATTTTTGATTTAATTGCATGTGGTGTGGTGATATGTCTCATTCAAATAGTCTATCACAATTTATTTATTCTTTTTTCTCAATCAGTGGTTTAAAATGAAACATTTTAGGTTAGTTTCTGAGATAAGTGAAAGTGTTGTGTTTTATCTAATTTGTTAAATAACTTTAAGGCGCATGTAGCTGCTAACTAGCGGCACCATTAGATATTACTTATTTCCAAAAAAGTTTAATAAAGCTCACATATGTATACAAGAAACAATACTAAAAGTTCTAAATATATCTTATGACTAGTGTAATAGTGTGTTCTATGTAGTACATTTACTACATTTTTGAAATGAGCTTTGTTCGAAGAGTATTACCTACTATGGGGCCTTTATAAGGTATTTATTTCAGAACTACAAAAAAACTTGATAAATTGAAACCCTCACAGCAGCCCTTTTTTTTGCGACTGGCTGAGATGCAACCTCTTTAAATTCTTGTCTTGTAGACATGTGTGTTTTTTCCTTTTAAGATTTTGCTGTCACTTTACTGGTTGTCTGGTTATTGAAATAAATACTGTAAATTAAAGATTTATTCAAGCATTATATTCTCTCTGGCATTTATACCTGGTTTCATCTACAAAACTTCTTTACAGTACACTCTCCTTAATATTTGGTCATTCTTGCTATTAGTAAAAAACCCCTTCCTAAATAAATCTATTGAATATTATATTTAATAAATCTATCTAGTGCGTCTGGCACCGGGGTCTTAGCTGCCATATTACGGAGTGCCCGAGGGTTTGTGCAAATGGGTGGCTATCTTTTTGTCCGGCAGACGCATACGAACCGTAGTTGACGGTTGTTGCTCTGATAGCACGGACATTAATGCTGGTGTCCCGCAAGGCTCTTTGCTGTCTCCTACGCTTTTTCTACTGCATATCAATGACATGTTAGACATCAACAACATACATTGCTATGCAGATGACAGTACTGGAGACGCTTATTACACGGGTCGTGCAAACATCCCTCGTTCCGTTGTGGAGGAAAAACGTGAAGAACTTGTGTCTCAAATCGAGATCACGCTGTCCAAGGTCTATGACTGGGGACGGGAAAACTTGGTCCGACCCTACAAAGACACAAGTGTGCGCGTTCATCGCTAAGAAAACCCCAGTTACTGTGGTCCCACAATTCTAGAACACTCCCCTCTCCATTTCCAAGAGCATTGGGATCCTTGATGTTGACATCTCCAGCGATGTTCAGTCCCGAGATCATGGTGAGCTGGCGTCCAAAAAACTTGGTGTACTCAACAGAGCGAAGCAGTACTTCACGTCGGGGCAAATGTTGCTACTTTAGAAGTCGCAAGTCCGGCCCCATATGGAGTACTGCTGCCATCTCTGAGCGGGTGTACCCGGATACCAGCTTGGCCCTTTTGACTCGGTTCAACGACGGGCTGTGAGAATTGTCGACGATTCCAAACTCACTTGCGGTATCGAGCCCTTAAGTATGAGGAGAGACTTTGCTTCCCTGTGTGTGTTCTACCGCTTGTACAATGGGATGTGTTTTGAGGAATTGTTCGAAATGATGCCCACGGCTACTTTCTACCATCGCACCGCTCGCAATCAACAGGAAATTTATTATCACACCTTAGAACCGAAATGGTCGCGTACAGGATGGTTTCAGAGCAACTTCCTCCCACGAACGCTTGGGTTGTGGAATAATCGCCCTGCGAAGGTTTTCTCTAAGGACTACAGTATGGGGTTTTAAAAAAAAGAAGTTTTTAGATTTCTGTAGGGTCGGCAACGCGCGAGTGTTACCCCTGGTGCAGCAAGCGTCCATAGGCTACGGTGCGTATACACTAGATTCAGAGATTAAAATTTTTTAATAATAGCTGTATATGTAGACGATATTTTAATTTTTTACAATGATGCTGCAGAAAAGAATAAGATTAAACGAGATTTTATGTCAATGTTTGAAATGAAAGACCTTAAGAAAGCAGAGTTAATGTTAGGTATTAAGATGACACAAAATGAGCAAAATATTTAATTGGACCAGCAGTCCTACATTCAAAAACTGCAGAGAGCTTACGGTATGGAAGAATACAAGCCGGTGGCTACACCATCTGTATCAGGATGTAGGCTTGAAAAGCCAACTTTAGAACATCAGTCAGACGAGAAGATTCCATATCGAGCACTGATAGGATTGCTTATGTACGTAGCTGTATATACTAGACCTGTCATAGCACATGCAGTTACCAACCTTAGCCAATTTAATAGTTACTACAATAATCAACATTGGATAGTATGTTGGGTATTACAATACCTTATTGGAACAAAGACCTATAAGCTAAATTACAAAAAAGAGCAGCAAAATATATTTATTCAAAGATTTGCAACAAAACGCAAACATGACCATGCGAACATATTTGGCGAGATACCGTCTGTCACCTTAGGTAACTACCAAGAACTATGCTTACAGCCGGCTGCTTTTCGTAATATAGTACCGTCACGTTCACCAAACGTCAATCATGCAGACTAATTAAACCGATGCACATCGTTGGTAACAAAAACAAAGACGGAGCTACTTAACAGCAGCAACAAACTTTCCGCCCATCTTCTGAAATAGCGCAGCTTGCAGAAGCCATTAGGGCTTTATCTACACTGAAAAAAATATATAGCTGAACTAGTTTAGCTAATCAAAAAATAGCTAAAGTTTACTTAGTATCAATCAAAGTTTTGTTAAAATTGCTAAAGTGATTTTGCTGCACATCCCAAATGAGTTAAGCTATTTGAAGTTTGATTGCTATTAATTAAACTTTTAACTAATAATAATTAAAATGGGTTAGATAAACTAGTTTTGCTGCAACGACAAAGAAAATTTTAGCAAAAGAGTATTGTTTTATTACTAGTTGCCAAACACTTGAGTTTCTGCTAAGTCTTACGCTTAATCACCTTTTTTCCAAACAATTATCTAAAAATAAATCATTGTGTTTTTGTTAATATTTACTATTTGTTTTTGTTTTCTGTAGCTTAATTATTAAGTAGGTAATCAATAAAAAACCTTTACATTTTAAGTAAATACGCCAAATATTATCAGCCAAACTTAATCAAAATTTTCACTTCATTACTGAACTATTTATAAAATTTTTCATAAAGTAATTAGTTAAAATAACAAAACCATGATATTTAGGTGTGACTTGTGACGTTGTGTATGAAGTTAGCTATTGCAGTGTTACTTTATAAGTGGATTGTAATCAACGCGTCGCGTCTTAGTGTTTTGCAGTCAAAATTTTCATAATATTTAATTGTTCACTTCCTTAATGTACATAAAATTACTCAGTGAGACAATAGAACAAGGGCGAAAACGAAAAGGTGACATGGAGAAAGCAGCGGTTCCTATGGCCGATTATTTTGATCTTTTGGGCTTGAAATGTACATTGAAAAATTTGCAGGTATGATGAGTGTATTGTTTATTTTTAGGGTTCCGTAACCAAAGGGTAATTAGCGGAACCCTATTACTAAGACTTTGCTGTCCGTCCCTCCGTCTGTCACCAGGCTGTATCTCATGAACCGTGATAGCTAGACAGTTGAAATTTCATAAAGATGTATACTTGTTGCCGCTATAACAACAAATACTAAAAAACAGAATAAAATAAATATTTAAGGGGGCAACCATACAACAAACGTGATTTTTTGCCGCTTAAAATACTCACAGAAAATAAAGTTATATAGTCACTTTAAAAATAAATAATTAATTTAAAATAAAACAATTTTTTAAGGGGCCTCCCAAAGAACGTGATTTTTTGCCGTTTTTAAAGATAATGGTGCGGAACCCTTCATGCGCCAGTCCGACTAGCACTTGGCCAATTTTTTTTAATTAAAATCAAAAACAAGATGACTTTTAAAAAATCATGGTTAATTTTAAATAATATGATTTTTATTTTAACTGCAATATTTTATAATTTGCTAGCAAAATGCATATGAATTATGATAGTGATAAGAAGTAATATATCATTAAATTAAATAAAGAAACTTTTTGCCTATTTTAATAATTTTCTCTATTATTAAATGTATTGTTGTTTTCAGCTTTTGAAGGACTTCAAAATATTCAACCCGGATAGTGAAGGCGACCCAATATCAATTGGTATTTGATAAAACCTAAAAGTAAATTTACAAAGAAGATCAGTGATGAAGTTTTAAATGAAATTGAAAAAAACATTGATGGTAAATTTCTTAAGACAATTGTATTATCTCATAACTTTAACTGTTCCTGTAGTCATGTCATAAAGGACTGTGACCTAACTGCATTATATCCGACTAAAAAAATTGTTTGTTTACAGGAATTAATGCATAGACTTAGCTGCGTTAAGGTCATACCATTTGTAATGACCACACAAACTATGATCAAACCTAAAAAAGGAAAAGAAGCGAGAAGTGCTGGAAGCTTTTATTACCCATTGTGCAGGTGAGGTTGAAGAGTCTATGACCAGATCTAGAGATAAACTACAGCAAATTGAAATGAAACTGCAACTATTTATCACGATTGTTGGACCATCACTAAATGAAGTTTCATCTTCGTATGTTGCCATGAACAATAGATACGAAGTAACGTCTATATTCAGGGCAGTTAATTCATGATTTAAAATTATATTTGTATTGAATATGGAATATCCATCCGAATGAAAGCATGTTTGGCAGTTCATACAAAAAGCTATGTTTGGATGAAACACTAAATATGATAAAACATATACATCTGTAAATGTACTAATAACATCTCATATATTCGTACGTTAACATCACATATTGAACAAAATTAAGTAAAATCGATTACTGACTTAATTTTTTTTTTTTATAAAATAAATATATGTATAAAAGTTAACCATGAAAAAGCTTTTATTTATTTCACAAATGTAGACGCTTTTTTAATTCCTTTTTACACAAACTGTGTTCATTGCATCTTATTAAAAATATTTTTCACTTTTAGGTTAGGTTAACACAAACTTAAAAATAAAAGGAATTAAAATAAGTGGTTCATCTAAAATTTTATTAAGTAAGTATAATAACGAAACCGTGTATCTAGTAGTTGTGAAACTGGTTACGTATAAACTCAAACTCAAATCAAACTTTATTCAAGTAGGTTTCTTAGAACACTTATGAATCGTCAATACAATGTAAACAATGTTTATTTCTGCCAAAAAGAGCTGGCAAGAAGTTCCATCTAAAGTAGTAATACAATCCTTTGATAATTAGCTAAAGAGCATATAATATGTACCAATACAATAGGTAATAAAAAATAAGTAAGTAAACTTCCAAAAACAAAGTCAAACATGTCATTTTTATTTGCAGCATAGGGGGCGCACCATATGAATGTCAAATATCGGTAATCGAGTGAAGGTCATATGTTGTAAAACTTATACCGCCTCATAAGCGGAGCGGTGAGGTAGTGCTCTACTCTCGACATGTCAAAAAACCCAGTCTTTCGAAACTTAAATGAAGTTTTTTTACAGGATAATATGAGTGCACTAATATGAAGTTAAATAATCTGTCTAGCACATATGGTACATTTTATAAACAATTAATTTGTTTAATATAATAAATAATAACATTAAAACTAATCATTCTTGGACGTCCGTGAGTCTGTGTTTATGTGACCATGTATGTGGCAGAGAAATTGGTCGAAAAATTCATCTTACCGGAATACTTTTGTTTTTAATATATAAAGTATTACACTGTGCTGATTCCTAGTTAATATTAGCGTTCTAAGTACTGTCGTTTAATTATAATTTATAAAAAACTAATATACCACTGTATACTGTATATCTATATATATATTTTTTATTTTTTTATAGTATATTTTTTCCTCACCTTATTTGTTATTTTATTTTAAAAAACTTAAATTTTTTTTTTGATTTTTTTTTATATGTGAATGACCGCTGTGAGGCGGATTTTCCAAATTTTTTTTGTTTAATTGCTATTATTTTTTGTGTTAGGTTTTTTTCATGCTTCTTTCTCTTGTTTATTGCCATACAGATAGTATGACAGAAAGAGGGATGGAAATCAATTTAAACTACACTATAAAATATACTAGCAAAAACAGATGATAAGTTTTACAACTATTTAGTAAATAGTTTTACAATTACTAGATTCACAGTTTCGTAATATTAGACAAACTATTAGGAATGTATTAGACAAACTATTTTGTAACTTTCAGATAAACTGTTTAATTACTATTAGACAAACTGTTTTGTTACTATCAAACAAACTGTTTTGTAGGTATTAGACAAACTGTTTCATTACTACTAAACATAATGTTTCGTTACTATTAGGCAAACTATGCCGTAAGAAATAGACAAAATGTTTAGTAAGTATTATACAACCTGTTTTTTTACTAACAGATAAACTACTTCGTTACTATAACACATTTTGTTCCGTTACTATCAGACAAACTGATTCGCTGCTGTAAGACAATCAGTTTAGTTACTATTAGACAAAATGATTCGTTACTATCAGGCCGAATGTCTGGACATGTCCGGCTAAATCTGGACCCTATCTGTAATAGATGGACAGACAGGCAGACAAACGAGTGATCCTAAAAGGGTTCAGTTTTTTATTTGGACATACAGATCCGTAAAAAAGATTTATGGCTTATTTTTTACATTAATAAACATTATTTTTACAGTAATTAAAAACTCACCGATAATATAATCATAACGTTTTTCCGGTTTCACTATAAAACATGTATGAAAATTTACATATTTACTGTAGAATATGTATGAAAAACACGCCACTACGAACCCGAATATATAGGAATACGAAATCATCTCAATTTATTACGTTCATTATAAAACGAATGTAAAAAACTAGTATATGCATTATGAACAGTTAGGCAAGTGTCTGGTGACAAGTAAGACTTTAATTAAATTATTTCAGACAGGTGTATTGAAACTTTTTTCTGAATAATAGCATAATTTTATGTTATTTTTAAAGTATTTATAATATTGCAAACTGTTTAGGCATATCTTTAATTGTAAACATAGTTAATACTCGAATGAATTCCTAGTTTTAAAAAGCATTGCAGTATTTTTCATGTTGTTCACCCAAATCACAAAATAAAAAAATATTCAGATAAAAACAATGAATGGATTTTTTTAAAATTTTACGGTAAATTTAATAGCAAAGCCGGTGAGTAAACACTTGAGAATAAAGACAAAATGTTGGATAACACTGGATGAGGGCGTACGAGGATTAAACTATAGGGGAAATAAATCAATACCGTTAATACCGCCTCGCAGTGTGTTCCATACAAACGAATTTCCTACTTGTTTTGGACATTTACTGATCGAATACTGTGAAATTTTGTAGGCATGATCTCAATTCGAATATCTATTTCTGTGGTCCTGCAAAATCCTAAAAAAAGTTTTTATTAACTTTTAATCTTATTTGAGATCATTTGTATAAAAAACTAGAATCCTGCATAGCTTTAAAACTATAATTTAATAGAAACCTGGCACACTGCAGACCTAGATATTTAATCCTAGAGCACGTCTGCAAAATTTCATGGTGTTTGATTTGCGAGTGACAAAAATAAGAGGGAAATTCGTTTGTATGAAGCGCGCTTCGAGGCGCCGCAAATCCGATCCTCTTAAGGTTACTGGATAGTGAAAGATTAATAAATTTTCTTGAATTTTTTTTTTTTTATGAATTCTTATATTACTTGTCTTTGTGCTTATTACAAAAGAATTATTTTTACCAGTAGTTCAAATGTTTTAATTAATTTGAAGTCAATGCATCAATCTTAAGAAATAGTGGCAGATGCATATTAGGAAAAGATGTACCTATAAATATTTTTATACTCATAATAAATTCAAGTTTACATGTCAATTTTTATACATTAAATATGCTAAATTGGTACTATCAAATTAGTTATGGATACTTATTTTGTTACAAGTTGAAATACATTAATTTATTATGAGTTATTACAAATGTTTATTGTCAAAAAATCATTTAAAAATAATTTACATTTTTTTCAAAAATGTAGTCGTTCTCAGCACCTGTAATTTCGTTGGGAGTCCATTGTAGATTTTTGGACCCATACTGTATACGATTTAGTCATTTTTTGTAACTTAGATGGAGGTAAGTTAAGCTGTTGCTTGCATATTATTGAGTCTGGAAATAGGTTTCTGTTTAATCTTACAAATTTAACTATATTAAAATGTATAGGGATATAAATGTTAATTTTTTTTTGCTTTTTAAAATGATATTTTGCTGGATTACATACCAATAGGGACACGAGCGATTATTCTCATAGCGCGTTTCTAAAGTGTATAGACACGTTTCCATTCTGCAGCTGTGCCCCAGAGTTCGATTTCATAGCTTAGCTGTGAGTAAAGTAGTGAGAAGTAGCAAGACCGAAGGTCAGAGGAAGGAAGCACCTTAGACAATCTGTATAGTGCAAAGCACGTGTCACTCAACTTATTAAATAAATTGGAGATATGTGTATCCCATTTTAAATAAGGATAACCAATAAGGATTCCAAAAAAGCCTTTAATTGACGTTATAAACATACAATATTTTGCCAGCGGCTCCGCCCGCCCTAAATTCGGTTATCGGGGTGGAATTTCTACTTAAGCCCTTAATTATACTAAAGCAAACTATAGTTGTAGCAATAGTTCGTTAAGGTTCAGAAATAGTTATTCCCGCGAGATCTTTTGAATTTTTTGGGATAAAAACTATCCCATCCCCGGGACTCAAACTATCTCCATACCAAATTTTATCTAAATTGGTTCAGCGGTTTAAACGTGAAGAGGTAACAGATAGACAAAGTTACTTTCGCATTTATAATATTGGTATGGATATAGATAGAGGAGGTCCCCTAAATAAATTGTTTTTGTTAAATTTTTACAGCTAGTATATATGTTTATCTCATCTATATATATAACGACTGAAGACAAAATAACTGACACAATCAGTCACTAATAAATATGTTTTACTAACAAACAACTGTGATATTGTATGCGATTTATTATTTTAAACAACAGAGTTTCATGTTGATTTTAATTATTCTAAAAGTTTCGAACTTCCATATCGATAACCAAGCCGTGACACATTCGAACCAGTGGTTGTGTAGAGAGTCGCGTAACATTGTAAAGTTTTTATCCAAAAAATATTTAATTACCTAAACTAAAAAAAAACTATGAAAAATACCACTCAAAATAACGAAGTGTTATTGAACAATGTATTAAGCAAAGAATATCAAACAATGTTAAAACCTCTTAATATGATTCAATCACTTTATTTCCTTTCAAAATACAAAATTTCTGATAATTTCATAACACCAAATTTATTTTCTTCTCAACTTCTATCGTTTTTTGGAACCCTATGTTTTATTGTCGCGAATGTTGTGTATTATTGTAAAGATAATTCTGAAATTAGTAATCACGTTTTACAAAATATACTATTACTTAAGATGGGATGCTGGTGTATAGCATATTTAGTATATTTCATAAACAATATATTTCAGGCAGAACATAATATTGAACTAATCTTGCTAATTCAGAATGTGCATAGAATAAATAAATTCACAAAAAATAATATCTCAAAACAGTTTATGATATGTAATTGGATTATTATTTTGATAACAATTATTTCTAACGTTGCTCTATGTTTATTCAGAATATTAACAACAAATGTAACAACTTTATGCGTCATAATGAACATTTTCGAGATTTACTTCGATACAGAAATTATTTATGCATTTCGAATGATAAGTCTCTTACAAAATGTACTCAGACATTGGATTCAGGAAACAAAATATCTATCAGAAGTTTACAAAAATGAAATAAACAGATGTTCTGTTCGTGAATCAAATTCAGTGAATGATTCACCTCAAAGTGATATATTTGAAACATATTCAAACATTTTAAAAGCCTTCAGTATCTACACAAGAATATTTATAGTTCCCGTAAGTGATCATATTTTATTTATGTTTTTAAATAAAACAATATGTTATAACATTGACACCATTACCGACTTCATCATTGTCTGTTTCGTCCTAATGACGGGTAAAGCGAAACCCTACTCACATATTATTATATATATATATATATATATATATATATATATACTTACTATACTATATTATATATACTTACCTCCAATATGTAGGTTTGTTGCACCTACATGGACCACGTCTGTCTGTTCTAATGTCCTCAAAGGTAGCCCTAAATTACAGCTAATAAGTATAAGAAGAACATAAAAATAGGGACAGAATTTTAAACTTTAAATTAATATAAAAGGTTTCTCTATCGTCACACATACGAAACAGTTTTAAGGGTTCCGTACCCAAAGGGTACACACGGGACCCTATTACTTAGACTTCGCTGTCCGTCTGTCCGTGTCACCAGGCTGTATCTCACGAACCGTGATGGTTAGTTGAAATTTTTACAGATGATGTATTTCTGTTGCCGCTATAACAACAAAAACTAAAATACAGAAATAAAAAAATATTTAAGGGGGCTCCCTAACAACAAACGTGTTTTTTTGCCGTTTTTATAGATAATGGTACGGAACCCTTTGTGCGCGAGTCCGACTCGCACTTGGCACTTCTTCGCATTACCCTTATACCGTAGTATTGCGTTTGCGAATTAGAAAACCGCCCAAGTGCGAGTCGGACTCGCGCACGAAGGGTTCCTCGCAGTTTTTTTTTATTTTATGTAAACACACACGCATTTCTTAGACTTGTTTTTATATCTTTTAATCCAATGCTCTTGTCTTAATGGGAAACAAAGAACGCGACAGATAGTAGATATTGATGGTTGTCTCATTTATAATGTAGGTTATTTAATTGCAAGTCCATTTGTTTTTTCTCATAATTACCCTTAGGATCTATAGGATGTCTTCTCGCAGGCGGCGCGACGTCTCCGCTGCCAAAGGTGTAAAATATTCTTCCTGACCATCACATTCCTAACATTCTAAACATTTCTTTACGTAGGTAACTGTTATTTATTTAAACTCACACGTAACCACTTGTTTTGAAAAATTTCGTCTTCAATCTACGTCGAAATATGTAAATTCAAAACGTTCTAATTTATAAATAATCAGAGTATATGTTAGACTTAGAATTTTGCGATTCCATAATTATTTCTAACGAATCTACGGTTGAGTCATAATTTTTGGATATCTTACTGTTTACTATGGCCTCTATATCTAAATTATTTAATTCTTCATTTTCGTCCAAATCTTCTGTGGTGGCAGTATTGGTGGGAAGCCTTTCCTAAAATCCTTTTGGTTTTAACCTAGCCCTTTCGCAGCGTTTTTTACATTCTATTTAATGTGTCGTTTTTAAGCCAAAAATTTCACAATTATTGAATTGGTATAGGTATAATAATAACGGACTCGCATTCAATGCAGCAAATGTTGAAATCATTTGTCTTACATTCAATCTTTGCCGTTTAAGAGAAGATCAGTGGCACACCGACTGCAGTGCTACATACCAGGTCCAATTGTGAATTCAAACCATGCCGGGATCTACTTGAACGTACACAAAAAATATAATTTAAATCATCCTTACCGTTTACGAGATCAGTGACACCGACTGCAGCGCCACTTACCGGGTTTAATTGTGTTTTCAAACCATGCAGGGACCCACGATAACGAACACAAAAGATATCATTCAAATCATCCGTGCTGGTTAGGAGAAGTTTAGTGACAATCCGACTGCAACGCCACCTACCGGGTCCATTTGTGAATTCAAACCCCTGCAGGGCTTCAAACCCTGCAGGGACCCACCGTTCACAAAAAATATCATTTCAATCTTCCCTGCCGTTTAGAAGATCAGTCACACACCGACTGCAACGCCACCTACCGGCTACATTTGTGAATTCAAACCTTGCAGGGATCCACTCGAACGTACACAAAAAATATGATTAAAATATTCCCTGCCGTTAAGGAGAACATCAGTTACACGCCGACTGCATCGCCACCTACTCGAACGTACACAAAAAATATAATTAAAATCATCCGTACTGTTAAGCAGAAAATTAGTGACACACCGACTGCAGCGCCACATATCTACCGAGTCCAATTGTGTTTTCAAACCATCAAAAAACCCATTGAAATATTCAGACAAAATTTCATCCAAATCGTTTAAGCTGTTTAGGAGGAATTAGATGACAAACACACGCACAGAAGAATTATACGCAGAAAAATATCGACTCACACTCGGGACTCAGACTGCATGCCGAATTTCATCTTGACCCGTACAGTGGTTTAAGCGTAAAAAGTAAATAAATAGACAGAGTTTATAATATTATAATATTAGTATGGATAAATAAGTAGAATTTAGTTTCGGGTTCTAACAGTCCATGTATGTGGTACAGTGTGCCCTTCAACAAATTAAAGTGTATATGTCACCGTAAAATTGTAAATGACGTTAGATTATAATCTACCCAGTGAGATTGTATACTATGAAACAAAATGAGACAGAAATCGCACTGTATAAATCTTTTTGGGTGGGTTAGGTTCAGTTTCTCTTGTAGATCACGTAGATCACGTAGATGCGGAGCGATTAAGTCAAGTTTCATATATTCTTAAAGATACACTTTATAATATTTTTTGTTCTATTGTGTACAATCTTACTAGATAGATTATAATCTATCGGTATTTACAATTTTACAGTGACATAAACATCATTTGAGATGCTTAGTATTACAATACTAATATGAAAATAATGTATGATTTGAAAAGTAATTTTTTAGGGTTCCGTACCCAGAGAGTGCCAACGGAGCACTATTACTAAGCCTATACTGTCTGTCTGTGTCTGTTTGTTTGTCACTGTCTGTTCGACCATTCTTTTAGACCGAAATACTCGTAGGTAAAAGCCTGATTTTTTAACAGAATATGTCATACAATGGGGAATTATTTAACAAATTATAAAAAGTTAAAAAAGTAACAATTTAAGAGGGGTTTTCGTTGTTGTTGCTCTGTCGTAACTTGCAGTGAAAAATAGTGTCATCTCTAAAGTATAACAACAAATAATAAAAACCAAGCAAGTGCGAGACGGACCCAAGGCATACCATTTTAAACTAGCGATACAACGCCACCTAGCAATAGTATTAAGAGAAACAGTAACACATTTGTTTGAGGGTGGCCCATGCAAAAATAACATTTACAGTTACAGGTACAACGCCATCTAGTAATATTATTAAGTGAAAAAGTAACACACTTGTTTGTCGGAAATGATATTCAAAGTTGAGCAATGTCGGGCTTGGACATTAACTGGATGTGTGATTGCTTAGCGGCACAATTTTTGTTTTTGTCTTAAATTATTTCTGTTTTTTAAATCGGTCAAGTGCAAGTCGGATTAGCGTAATGTAGGTTCCCTACTACCATTTACGTAATTTACGAACACAAACAAAAACGAAAAGGGTGCCGCTAAGCGGTCGCACATCAAAATACTGACTAAGCCCGACGATGCTTAACAGTGAATATCGTTTATCTACTCGCATATCAAAAATTCGAATTATAAACTTCAAAACAAGTTTAAACTGACACAAACACAATTTCAAAATTTAAAAATAGAATCAAATTATAACACTATTTTTCCAACAAAATAATGTTATATGTAATGTTAAGGTAATGTTACTATACCATAGTAATAAATGAAATTGCACATAACTAGGGATTAAATAACGCGTGTGACATTATTATAAACACGCACTCGTGCTTAAAACCCTTTACGTATTTTACGAACACAAAAAAAAACAAAAAGTGTGCCGCTAAGAAGTCACCCATCAAATCACTGACCAAGCCCAACGATGCTTAACTTTGAATATCGTTTCCTATAAAAATATGTGTAACTGTTTATAAACTCTTAATAATATAGTTGCTTTATCGTGAAAACAGTAAAAACTACTAGCTTCGATCTTGCAGTGATTATAGAGTGTGCGAGCTCTTAAGTATAACAACAAATAATAAAAACCGGCCAAGTGTGAGTCGGGCCCGAGCCATTTACTATTACCGTTACTGCACCATCTTGCTTATTATTAAGAGAAATAGAAACACATTTGTTTGTTGGAAACTAAATATAAAGTTGCAACGTCGGGCTTGGTCAGTACATGGTTGGGTAACCGCTTAGCGTCACACATTTTGTTTCTGTTTAAATTACGTAAATGGCGATACGTACGGTACCCTCGGTGTGGAAATCTAACTCGCACTTGATCGGGTTTTTTTAAACTTTATCTCATTCAAATAGCCACGTGGAGTGTGGTCTTTCCAGAAGAAGAGTGAATAATGTCACACGCGTTATTTAATCCCTAGTTATGTGCAATTTCATTTATTACTATGGTATAGTAACATTACCTTAACATTACCTATAACATTATTTTGTTGGAGAAATAGTGTTATAATATGATTCTATTTTTAAATTTTGAAATTGTGTTTGTGTCAGTTTAAACTTGTTTTGAAGTTTATAATTCGAATTTTTGATATGCGAGTAGATAAACGATATTCACTGTTAAGCATCGTCGGGCTTAGTCAGTATTTTGATGTGCGACCGCTTAGCGGCACCCTTTTCGTTTTTGTTTGTGTTCGTAAATTACGTAAATGGTAGTAGGGAACCTAATATAAATCTATATAACAATTTCTTGTTTCTTGGTACTACTACAATGATTTGCTACTTAATAGGTAATAAAATTTAGCCCATATAACACATATAGATCTCAATTCTTTTGACAACGACACATATTACTTGGCTCTCATTCCACATTTATGTTTTTGATGGAATTACATTTACGAGGATTTTGAAGTTAACCGTTTGTATCAAAATTGCGGCAATGTTTCTCGCCCCCTAAATGCAGTAATGTTTCTCGTCCCCATGGTTACACATGGTTGCTGTGTTGCCAGTTCCTTCTTCCTTGAACTTGGCTTGACACGCTGCCGCGTGTTTAGATTGTGTCGTTATAGTTTGATTTGAAGGATTAATATTTTGACTTTTTTTTACGTTTTAGACATTAATGCATATATTAGATGTTTTCACCTTTTCCTTAATACAAATGGAGGAATCAATTTTAAGGATTTCCAAACTTAATTCTGACGTAAGTAAACTAGTATTAATAATCGAATTATAACTTTATTATTGTTTCATCCACAACATTTTAATATAACGTGTTTGTTTCAGAGTCTTGCATTAGTATTAATATTCATTATGAGGATGTCAAAAGACATATTCCTGTTATTTGTGTTGAGCGTGGAGTGTGAGAGATTCTATTCTGCGGTCGCCGACGGCAACTGTGCAGCCTTGGTCATTATTGCTGAAGGTGATGGAGGCTCAGGTACTATCACTGTTTCTGTTAAATGCGGAAACAAGGGGGAAAGGGAAGGTACTTAGTCGCCATAGTACTCTGGTCTATCATCGTCCTTTTTTCTTACCTTGGCCTTGGCCCGTTTTTTTAATTTTATTTATATTATTGGTTAGAAAAACTTTTTTTTTATTCTTATAACTTACTTACAGTGAGGCCACACTAAAGTTTTAGGTTAAACGGGGTCAAATTTTTTCATACAAAATGAACTTTGCCACAAACTCCGATTTTCTTGCGTATATTTGTTAATATGTGTTTTTTAACCGTTGTTTAGGGTTCCGTATAATGAAAAGTCCCAACCGCACCTCTATTACAAAAGCTACGCTATCTAAGTGTGCTATTGCGACTCGCACTTGACCGTATTTTCTAGTTTACCTATGTAAAGCACGCTGCTGGACACCCCCATGTTAAAGCTATAGCTACGTGCATATGTATAAGAAACAATACGCAGACCTTATGGGGTTCCTCAGAAACGGCATTATGTGTTGTTATAGTTTTTATTGCAGGCTCCCATAGGCCGTTAATTTCTACTTTGTGTCTTTTTGTGTTACAGAACAAAATAAGATCTATAAGAACGTGGTACGCGCATCTCGCTTGTTCAACAAGTTCAGGGTATGCGGCGTGGTCACTGTGGACGCTCAGCTGCCCCTGCGCCTCGCTGGCATCCTTGCTATTTATCTAATTGTGCTTTTGCAGTTTAAGCTTCAATAGATTATATGTCATCAAATTTAAATTAAACAGAAGAACTTAAGCTAAGCGACTAAGCGACGAAACTTAAGTTTGGATTTGACAGAAGTAAAAAAAATATATAAGTTTTACTAAATAACATAATGCAGTAGTATATATATATATATATATATATATATATATATAAAGTCCACAGTCAATTAAACATGTTGAAAGTAATCAGCCAAAATTTTGTATAAAAGACTAAATAATTAAATTTTTCACAAAGGAATTTAAGAGGTAGTTCGATTCAGGTTCTCAGATACCGATCAAAGATAAGATCATAATAAATCATATGGTGGTTGTGGGGAGGTTAGCATTTACCTCTAAGTATAATATGTGGTTCCCCATTTCATTTTATTTTCATCGATTTTTGAACGATTAGAATCAATTTTTTAATCCAGAATGTAAAGGATTTGCAAACTGTTTTAATATAATTTTAATAAAACATTCTAATTACATCTTTAACATACTGAACTTTTCCTTGACTATATTTCCTAATATTTGAATAATGAAGACATACACCAAAACGTGTTACTTAATAACATAGAAATATAATATAAACAAGGACCTTGTCTGAATTTCCTGCTTAATCTATCACAATCCAATCCAATTTCAATTAAGTAAGTAATGTTGTTACAAACAACAAAGTTTTACGTCTGTAAGTTCTTCTCTACATAATTATAATATATATAGAACAAGCGAATTTTGTCCACATCATAGAAAGTCTTGATTATATCGAAGTAAAGCTATGGATATAGACGTCGAGTTCTGTTATCTGTCGTATGGACTGCCTCACAAAATTAGCCACACTTTAGAAAGAGACAAAGTTAACATGTCATTTATTATCTTATACTACAGTTTTTAAATTTATAGATAATAAAAAATAGTAATTTTTAAAATTAATAATTAAACTGACGATTCAAAGGTGCTGTTTAAAAGTCTATTTTAATAAAAAAAGTTTGAGTTTGAGTTTTGAAACGAAGCAAAGGAATTACCTGATTTTTATGGTACAAAGATACCTGGAGGTACTCAGAGATACCTGAACGTACTCAAAGATACCTGGAGGTACTCAGAGAAACCTGGACGTACTCAAAGATACCTGGAGGTACTCAGAGATAGCTGGACGTACTCAAAGATACCTGGAGGTACTCAGAGATACCTGCACGTACTCAAAGATACCTGGAGGTACTCAGAGATACCTGGACGTACTCAAAGATACCTGGAGGTACTCAGAGATACCTGGACGTACTCAAAGATACCTGGAGGTACTCAGAGATAGCTGGACGTACTCAAAGACACCTGGAGGTACTCAGAGATACCTGGACGTACTCAAAGATACCTGGAGGTACTCAGAGATAGCTGGACGTACTCAAAGATACCTGGAGGTACTCAGAGATACCTGGACGTACTCAAAGATACCTGGAGGTACTCAGAGATACCTGGACGTACTCAAAGATACCTGGAGGTACTCAGAGATACCTGGACGTACTCAAAGATAGCTATATTTTTATTCCGATCAAGACTTCCCACATAAATATATAATATAAATATTTTCTGCGGAACATTGTTTCTCAGGTTAAAATTGACAAAGATTTTTTTTTATTTATTTATTTCATGTACACAATTATAGGACTCTTAAAACATATAAAATACAAAACTAGCAATGTACATAGGTCAAGCTTATGTCTAGTTGAGATCCCTTACAGCTGACCCAAGAAAGTGAGAGCTGTAGAAAGGGAGCAGGTAACACATATGCACTGAGATTATAAAATAAATATTTAAATGATATACACTTACTACACAGACTCATCCTAATACATAATAATTACTTATATACCTACTTTCAATAATACATATAATACAAATAATATTACTTATAAATACATATAACAATACAATGTTCAACTAATATAGTAAATATATATATATATATATATATATATATATATATAGGAAAAAAAAGAAAAAAAAAAAAAGTAAAATAACATAGTGTTTAAGTCTCCAAGGAAGATTTTTCTGTGGGTGAAACCGCGCGGGGCAACTAGTGGGATCATAAAATGATACCTATATATATATAGCCTCTCAATAACTCAATCAAACGATTTCCTATCAAAAAACCAAACTACTGTCAGTGACATAACACCATGTTCTCCCCTCATGAGTTGAATAATTTTCAAAAATACATACCCACTATGTTTTTAAAGCTTGCAAATCGCGTTTTTTGTCATATAATTTGATAAAAGCATTCATAACGCGGAGAACATACTTGCTGAATATATTGTAACTTGGAAACACTTTACAATATTGCTTAATCAGAACTTGTGATTGAAACGAGGTCTGATAATAAGGCAGTTTATATAATTACAATACACCCATATCCCACCGTCTTTGTCCCACTATTACTCGTGATCACATTAATCCATAAAACATATATAGGCTAGGTAGGACCAGTGGATACATTTCTATAGAGTGAAAATATCTATAAAAACTCAATTTATTGACAGGGTTTATGTCTAACAATAACGAAAATAAACTTATTTTGCAAGTTTCATCCAAGATTACCAATATTTCAATTAAATAAATTTATGCAAAATACCTTATGCTCACGTTATATCAGACACCAATCTAATTGCGTGATGTCACTCCTTCCCTGCCAATTTATGTTAATCTGACCAAAACAAAAAATATCATATTTTGTATTTGATTACTAGTGACGACCCGCAGTCTTTACAAAAAAGTCTGGCCGGAAAAAAATTAAGAAAAAAATGATTCACCAGATCCTCCGTTCGGATAATGAACTAACGAGTGATGACGCTCTGACACTAACCTATTCAGAATTAACCTTGGTTATATAAGCCGTGTGGAAAAAAAACCCGCTCATGCTATGTGACGTCACATACGTCAAAGTGCCGTTTTCACCCCAACTCTTCTCGCAGCTAAGTGTAAGCAACACCACCGCAAAGGTTAGTCCGCGTCGAGACAGTAAATAGAAAAAAATAGTAATCATTCACATATTCTCGCTCGTTTTACCGTTTTCATAGCTTAATTAAACTTACGTCAATTAATTGCACGCCTCATAAGCGGAGCGGTGAGGTAGTGCTCTACTCTCGACATGTTAAAAAACCCAGTCTTTCGAAACTTAATTTAACTCTACTTATGGAAGATTAAATGATTAAATGTTTTATTAGCTACTAGCTGACCCGAAGAACGTTGTTTCTCTTTTTATAACAACTGGCGCGCCACCTATTGTGAAAGGGTTGTACTAATTCATAAACTGCGTGTTCTGCGTGTGCACAACAAACTTACCAAAATTTTATTACAATCGGTTTACCCTTAGTGCGCGACTCGCACTTTACCCTTTTTTTCTTACATATAAATCTTGCGCTAACAATAACAAAAAAGAATTATCCAAATCGTTACAGCCGTCTTCGAGTTTTTGTTTCTAACGCATGTCAATGGATTTTATATATATATAGATAAAGTATGTTGAAGTAAATAAGTGACTTTATTATCGCGGGATAAAAAGTCACTTTAAATAATAGATACATTTAATCACTTTCATGCTCCTTCTAAATGGGATAGTTTTCAATTTTCAAAAATTGTAAATCAAAATAATTTCTAAAACAAACAAAAATACATATCTAAATATTTTTAGTGTGAGTTAAATGTAACAATGTAACTAAACGATTGTCGACCTTCTCGCTCTAAGCGCGTCTCGTTTCCTCGTCACAGCTCATTAGATATCTATGACTTCGTTAAACGATAAAAATCATACATTTCCTCAATTACACCGAGCGTCGTGTCATTGTGTCAGAGAACGCAAAATGTATGGGTATATTTCAACATCAACATTATTTATATTTTTTGTGATTTTTTGCGGCTGTATTAAGACAGTAAGTTTTCCTCGTTATTAATGCACTGGAAAATATTACATGAAAAATACCTTCCCCTTTACAAATGTTACATGAAACAAACTAGCCAAATGCGTGTCGTATACATGCTTTACCTTAGTTTGGGTTCCATAAAATAAGAATTATTGCGGATATCTGACATACTGGGGAACAAATTTTCTCCAAAAAAAATTTCGTCAAAGTATTTGTAAATTTCAATTAACGTAAATTTATCAGATTTTTAGAGCACGTCGTTTAAAAAATAAAGGGTTGATACAATTTTTCAACTTTGGAAGCGACGACGTTGATTGTTTCAACTATACCGTTACGGTAATTCGTTTCAAACCTGAGCCAATCGCTATTCACCGGGCGAAAACTATTCTCAATACAAATTTTACCAATACATAAATTCTTATTTCAAAAACGAATTCTTTTATTGCCGTTCCCGAGAAGAGAACCCAGGCTTTCGACTCGGATTTCTAACGCACTACCACTTCTTTGCTTTTGTCGTTAAGTGAAACTAAAACATATTATTTAAATAACATAATATTTTAGATTAGGTTTCTACTTAAAAATCTATTCAAATTAGAATTTGATACAGAGATGGCTTGGCTCCGGATAGGGTTTTCGGTGGCGTCCATAAATTTTGTGACGCAAAAAAGCTATTTTTAGTCTTAAAAAGTTAGTTTTAGTCTCCTCCCCTTTGTAACGCGACACAACGTTTGGCTAGAATTTATTGCAAATTTGATGGTGTTGCAAAATAATCAATACTCTTAGCAGCACAACTAAACAATTTTCCGTTTTTAACTTTTATGTTTTTGGTGGTACTGTTTGCTTAACAGTATGAGCTTCGTCAAGAAAGAGCAACGGTCAAGTATTATAACCGCAAGTATGTGGAGAATATGAGCGTGTTCACGTTCCGGCGCAGCAGGGGAGAGCCTTACCGCACCAACATCACGTTCACCACCCTGCACCCCTGGGGGAACAACGTCACGGTAACTAGACTACAAAATATGAGCGGGTTACGTTCTGGCGGCGCAACAGGGGGACTCCTACCGTACCAACCTTACGCTCACCACCCCGTACCCCTGGAGGCACAATGTCATGGATTTACGTTACAGTGCATCAGGGGAGATCCCTAACATGACAAAGTATACATTGAGTTAGTGAACTAACGAACAACGTGTCTGTTCCAAGGCTAATGGATAGATAGATCGATAGTGGAGCTAGAATTATCTTTCCCCGTTACACTTACGCGCAGCTGTAATTGCTTGCCCTCGCACAGGGTATTATCCAACTAGTAGTGTAAACGTTCGGAATTTGGGATGTAGGATATAGAACACTATTCTAGACTTTCCCGTAAATCAATTTTAGCTAACAGCGGCTGACTAGACACTCCATATATTTAATACTCTTCATACAAAGCATATTTGAAAAATGTGTAAGTTTACAATTTTATTTTTCCTTAAAGTGGTTGCTTTTAGTCACTTCAGAACACAAAATTAAAAAACCTTGGATATCACAGAATGCCTATAAAATTAAGAAATAACTATTGAATTTGATAGTTTATATTCTATATAAAAATATTTGCTCCTCAAAAATTTCGAAATATTATTTTAAGAGCCTTCAAAAAACGAGGACGTTCTTAATTTGGTTGTATTTCTTTTAATATTTTTTACCACAGAACTAGTCATCCACACAGATTTCTTACACATATACCTTCCAGATATCTCCAATTAGTCCAAATAACATCTATTTCTAATGATATAATCCATGAGGAATTGAGGAAGGTATTTTCAGTAACAAATAAAGCATTTGCAAGGGCGTAGCCAGGTACAAGAAGCCCCCCATTTATTCATTCAAAAACGTATTCACATTGCCCGCATTTTATGCCGCTACGAGGTACGGTACTCTTCGTTAGTTTTTGGATATTGGGTCATGTTGACACGTTAATTCTCCAGCAGAGATAAATTGTGTGGCCACACTACACGATCATCCAACAGTCCAACTTCTAGTCCAACCTTCTACGTGTAGTGTCTGTTTGCGTGCGAACGCTCTATTCATAATTTATCTACCTATTTCATCATCACCTCACTGCGGTCCGCCAGCTTTGCCGACTTCATAAGGACCGAGGGTGCTCAAGCCTCCCTAACATTGTTTTCCGGAGCCTGCGATCCACAATATTTTACAGTCTTAACGATTTCTAGAAATCGCCCCAAGCCTCACAAGTTTTGCACTCCACTGCAGAACAAAGGCATCTAAGCAAGGTGCACCTGGGAAAAGGCCTTGCACTGTTTTGCGCCTGAAGCATCTAATTTCTTGTAGCAATTTTGCATATATCGTCGCGCCATCTGGCTGGCAGTCCCACACGACACTAAGTTTGCATTACAACACATCTACTTGAGCGGTCATAACTCCATTTCAACATGATAATCCTGACATCTATATCGGTGAACCTAGTTTACTGTTGGATTATCTCATTGCAGATCCAATCTCTTAAGGGAAACTCCGAGCATGCAATTTAAAGCTTAAGTACTAGTCCCGAAGGGGCAGTGTCCACGTCAGGGCATCACGGGTAGGAAGCACTGATAGAAAACTTTAGTCTTTTTGTTAAGATAATATATAAGGTAATAGGTTTATTATTATATTGTATTGTAATAAAGTGACTAAGCTTCCTAAATCGTGCCAAAGCTGAATGCATCCTCTTATCTGCTTCCTTCTCGAAGTTGTTTTACCTAAATGTACTTGTACTAGTCAGAAGTAAGTGTATTGTGCCAACGACGACGTGGAAACTTACCATGACTTTTGTTTTATATTTGTAGGTTTATTGGAGACCATACGTTGGGAGGAGACATTAGGGGGTCAAGCATCATACAATCATCAGAAAATCGTTGGTGTATGATGAACTCTCCGTTTGTCTTATCCTTCACCGTTACAAGTCTCAAATACATCTTTTGAGTGATATGACACACTCCTAGTTTGAGGCGTCTATGTAGCTGAATAGGTCTTATTTGACTGTTCAGTACTTGAATCTATCTCCCAAAATTCAGTCTTTATATCAGGTGATCGGAATTCGTTTACTAAAAACAAGTAGATTTCTAATTTAATATTGGCATATACCCGTTTTCGAAAACAGCTTATGGATATGGCTCAGAAGCGAAATCGGGCAATTTTATGGCTGGATGTTACCTCCCTGTTTAAAAATAAGCATCACAATACTTCCTCCAACCTCTGGAGTGTTACCGTCATGAATATTGTGGTAAAGTGCTGATTATGTCATTTTTGCCATATTAATAAAACATTTTGTTCAAAATCTGTCTTCTGATAATCAAGGCCATACATAGGTAGCGCAATATATTTATAAGTCAAGTAGCGCAATTTTAACGCGGGATATTACCAGAAAAGTAATACAATAAGTCCAAACACGGCTATGATAGGTACCAATAATAGTAATAATAGAGTTCCAATGACAACCTTCTGGCTTCATCATCAGATCAGTTTGATAGTGCCATTTTTATTCGACTATTGCAATTTGCTACGTCATAGTTGCTTAACTATCTTAACTGAAATATTTTGTCGCCACGTACACACATTGAGAAGTTCCGGTGGCCATTTCTGGTCTTCTTCATCAGTTCACCTTCACTAAATAATATTTTCTGAATACAAATGCTTGGTTTGTAGCCTTAAATACCAAAATTGCTATCTGTATGCCGATAACATTTGAGGAGTACTCACACTTCCTCATGAATTGCATCACCAGAACTGGATTTTGGTAAAACTTAGACCAATCTAGAAGTATAGTAGTGCTCTTTCAAATAAAAAATAATATTCTTAATACCGATTAATGATGATTGATTGAACGATTGATTATAAGTGATGAAGTTCCGAGTTAACAAACATAACAAAAATACAACCAAATTGAAAACCTGTTCCTTACTTGCAGTCTGTTGAAATTTAAATACCTACCTATACCTATATTGGACAAAGCGGTAATTGTTTTATATAATAAAAACTACCAAATTCCTTAGTTTATATTTAATTTTATATAAATTCTGTGGGTTCCGAGGTTTAAGTATATCTAAAGTGACTCCGCAGTAACTGACGTATTCTAGACACAAAACGAAGCGTTCTTAAAATAACTTATGATTACTTCAACAACTTCTACCACTTTCAAAATGCTTTGTATAAAGCATGTATAAAGAGTAATCAAAAATATTAAGTGGCGGCGCTCGTTAGCCGCTAACTAATTATGTTTATTTACAGAAATGTCTTAAAAATTAAAATAAAAATTACTAGGAAATACACTAGAAAAAAAGTCGTCGTAATTCCGTTATTATGCGATCGGTCAACACAATTCATGTGGAACTAGATATAAGGCAAATTGCATGTTTTATCTCTTAATCCCACGCATGATACTTATTCACAGGCAGAGCCGTTTGTCTGTTGGTTTGGAACACATCAGTGTCAGTTACATAAATAAGTTTGTAGTACTACGTAATACAAAGGTATGTATAATACGCTAGGCTAATACGTAATACAAAAGCAATATACGAGAACTCTAGTTTCGGATAATAAATACTACGTTAAACAAGGGTAATATACAAGTACGCTAGCTTTGGCTAATAGGTTATACGTAATATACAAGTACGCTAGCTTCAGCTTATAGATAATACGTTAAACAAAGGTGATATACAAGAACGATGGCTTCGACTAACAGGTAATACGTAATACAAACGTAATATACAAGCTAGCTTCAGCTAATAGATAATACGTAATACAAACGTACAGGCGCGTAGCTAGGATTTGTATTCGGGGGGGGATGAACAGTGCCAGCCTGAAGCTAGTTGCCTAGTAGAGTAGACACGTTTTAAATTGCGGTAAAATGGGATGGGCTGCGTTGCGACATTTCACGGCTTACACTAGAACACCGGGCTTTAACATTAACGCGAGCGCAGCGAGCGCGAAATTTTTCGATTCTGATAGGTATGGGTCAATCAATCAATGCTTAATGTGTAAGACTAAGGCCCAGAACACATGGTGAAACGCAAAAGCGACGCAACTGCAACTCCTAGTTACTTTTGAGTTTCTTTTGAGTTTATGCCATGGAGTCCTTTGAGAGACCGCACATGACGCAACCAGGTTGAAACCGGTTTAAACCGAGTTGCAAATTAGTCGCACTGAAACCGGCGTTCAGGAAACTCGTGTTAGCGTTTCATCGTTTCGCTGTTATTTTCGATGCGACAAAATGAACGAAACGAAAATAAAAACATTCAATTTGTGTTGGAAGTTGAAAAGTATCCTTGCTTGTACAATACAACACTATTAAGCTATTCAAGCAGAACTTACACTGATAAAGCATGGGCAATAATTGGAAAAACAATGAAGCTGAAATGATTGTGATAATTTTATCACATTGTGATACAATTTAGGTTGCGCCGTGTGAGGATAACGTCTGCAACCAGTTTTAAATGAATAATTTCAAAAGCGTTTCGTTGCAGTTGCATTTTATCGTCTGTTCTGGGCCTTACTGTACCCCGTAAGACGTTGGTTTAACATTTTCTTCTTTAAATAACCAAAGGAATAACTGACTCGGTTGCTTTTTTTTTAATTATTTTTCAGCCTTCTTTCGAAGCTCTGAAAGACTGTTGGAAATTAGATCCATTTAGCCTAACATAAACATGCCAATATTGGCGCCAACAAACTTAATTTGTCGGGGCGTTAAATTGAAAATTTTCACAACTTTCTTTTTTTTCGCAACTTGCTCATTGTTTTCAATTCATTCCTCTATATGTTTTCGATGCATAATTTTTCACAGGTCTTCATAAAACTGCTGAAAGTGGTCGAATCCTACCAGACTTATTTAAAAAAATAAACAAGCAAAAACACGTCTCCATTGTTTAAATTCGCACTTAACCCACCTGACTCGCTCGCCCGACAACCAGAGTTGCCAGGTATTTGATATTGCACTCCCTTGTTCGGTGTTCGGTATGACAAAAATACCGAAATAGTAGTGGTTCTGTTTTTATTTTACCCATTTGCAACTTAAAATCTATCTTATTTAATTCTTGCTATGTAAAAAACTAACAGTTCCTTGAGGATTTTCTGCTTTAAACTCTGCAAATTAGCCTAAAATGCAAAGGTATCATTAATATTTTGCTTCTAAGGTGAAAAATGGCGTAAAACTAATACAAATCTTATTGTTTGAACCTAGTATTATTGTTTGAACCTAGTATTTTTAATTCAGTGTAGTTGAGGATCCATTAAGGTAAGTATATGTAGGTAATGACACCGTAGAAAATTAGTTTTTCCCTTGTTTGGTATTCAGTTCATCTGGCAACCTTGCCGACAACGCGACGCTTGCGTGCGGCACTTGTAGGTATCGGACGGAAACGTTCGACGGCAGGAGCCGATCGCGACTCCCGCCGAAGTAAACCAAAATGGACCGACCGACTCAACGCGAGTGTTTCGGCATAAGCAAAGTAGTAGTTTAATATACAGATTCTTGTCTGTCCGGGCCAGTCCGGGGTGACGACGACACCGACGGCGGCGTGGCGACAAGGTTCATAGGCACCGAAAAAGCGCATCTTCTGAATATTTGAAATTTCAAAGTTTTTGGGGGGGGGGGGGGGGAATACGACACCCAAATGAAAACCCTTTGTATACGCGCATGCAAAGGTATTAAAGCAGTAAACTGGCTTCGGTTAATAGGTAATACATAATACAAAAGTAAAACACAAGTACGCTATCTTTGGCGGGTAGGTAATACGTAATACAAAGGTAATATACAAGTACGCCAGAGTCGGCTAGTAGTAGTAATTCGTGTTAGCTATTAGGGTGTTTCATGGTTTAAGTGTCCCTTACTCATAATTTCCAATATATTTTTTTTTATTTTTCGTCAGTTTGTTCTAATGCTCGATATATGAAAACTTCTAGATCAATATTAAAAATAAAATTATGTTTGAATAGACTACTTCCACTGGTGTATAGGTATTTTATTTCGCTATTACGTAGCCGGTCCCTGAAGTACGTACGAACAAAGGCGCGGGCAAAAGCTAGTTTAATATAAAGTTGTCTATTATAGTTTCAGGCGATTTATCAAACTCACGGAGGCGGAAGCGACATCACTTTAGACTTCAAAATGTGCGACTTGATGCAGTGGAACTGGTCCATCGACTTCATAAAGGCATACTCAAACTATACAGTAGCATGTCCGGTGCCGGCGGTGAGTGCTTCTCGTTTGTCTTCACTAATTACAGCGCACCAACCCTCACACTACGAAATAGGAAGGTCCGCTCATGTACACGTATGTACAGTCGGCGACACGCGCGCTTTATCAGTTAACCTTAGACGGCATAAGACCGAGAGGTGAGCGGTCGCCTAGCTTGTCAAAGCGCGTGTGCTGCCGACTGTAATTGATAGTATGTCTTAAATCAAAAAATATTTGTAGATTTGCCTGCAATCTGATGTTACTGTTCTAATGGGTAATTACTGAAACCCAGACTGAGACCCAAACATAAAAACATATTTAATATTCTTGCCTACCTACTTTTGTTTGATAAAAAATCCTACTTTGACATATTTTCACCTTCTTTTCATCTTTTATACTCGATATTTATTGACATTTAATGATTAGACGTGAACCAAAGTCATCCATCAGTACGTGTGACCTTCTATTTTTTTTTCAAGTCACTGCATTTTTTTACAGGGAACTTTCAGAGCTTACAACATAGAGCTTCCGCCGAAAGGGTTCCCGCTGCCGCTCGTGAAGGGAGACACACCCTTCAACGTGAAGCAGTACCTCACACACACCAAGGAGCTTATATCACACGTGTTTATGAAATTACATATGCAATAATGGTAAACAATAGTTCAGAAACCATATTAATGTTATACTTTTATATATTATTAAATATGTATTAAAGACACTCAATTTTATTAAAAAGTAATACTTACCTAGTTATCGGACTTGAGTGGTGGCGTCGATTCTATCTAACTAAAGTACTAAAGTTACAACACCTTATACCATAAATACGTAAATGGCTATCCGTAAACAGATTAAACTTGATTAAATAAAAGAAAAAAAAACACTTTTGAAGATAAATTAAGTCTATTTATTACGGAAATGTTATCTTTAAAGTTATGAATTAATCTGTAACAAGGCAGTGTTGACTGGTTTTAGTCACAAACGGACGCGTACTCAACCTTGTATAACAAAAACCTATCTTACATCATATAGCAGTCAGCCAAGAGCTCATGCAGTAGTATATTGTTAAATCTAGAGTTTCTAACGTAGATCATGGTGCTTAGAGATACTCTAATATCATTAAAATGTCAGACAAGTGGGCGATTAGATGGAAAAGTAGCAATAGTTACTGGCGCCACATCAGGAGTAGGATTGGAGATAGCAAAGGACTTCGCTAGCAGAGGAGCTAAAGTCATCATCTCCAGCCGAAATCTTGAAAAATTGGAAAATGCGAAGAAAAACATTATAAACTACGCTGGAAACGAGAAAGTCGTCGCAAAACAAATAGACTTTGAATCTCTCAAAACTGTTAGGAACTTTGTTAATGATATAAAAGCTTCTGAACCAAGAGTGGACATTTTAGTGAACAATATTGGAGCTTCGGGTTTGGGCGATAGACTGTCTGAAGACGGACTCCACGTTATGATGCAAGTCAATTATTTCGGGACGTTCTTACTAACATTTCTTTTGTTCCCTTTGATGAAAGCCTCCGCACCAAGCAGGATCATCAATGTGACTTCTCTCACGGTATTCGTAGCTACGGTCGACGTTGATCATCTGAATGATCTTGGGAAATATCCTGACTTGGGATATTATTCCAACGCAAAGTTAGCTGATGTATATTTCACAATAGAAATGAATAAGAGAATTGGAAAAAGCGGTGTCAGTGTCTACAGTATAGATCCAGGTGTCATTGGAAGTGATTTCTTCCGCAATTATAATAATAGTTTCGTGAAGACGTTTTTAAGCACAGGATTGAAGTTGATTGGAAGACCTCCTAATATTGCTGCAAAACCGATTATCTACTTAGGTTTAGATCCAAACGTTGTGGGGTCCAGTGGAAAACACTTTAGAGATTGCAGTGATTTTTTCACAAAATGGTTTGAAAGAAATCCCGTTCTAACAAGTAGTCTTTGGGAGAAGTCTAAGGAGCTCGTCAAAATAACACTGAAAGAAGATTGGGAATTGAGAGCATTAATTAACAAAAAGAAATAAACTTGAAATCTCTAGAATTTTTAAAAGTTTATATTGTTATATTTGTATGTTTAACGAAAAAATATTTAAGTGTAAAGATTAATGTTTGCCTTATGTTTGGATAATGTTTTTGATGTTTTAACTCAAAACTAAATATTTTGTTTATTAAAAGTAATTATTTGGTAACTTGACACATGTGCTGAAATGAAATTTAGGTTCCAGATTCCTGCCATTTTATTTATTTTTTAAAGAATTCGAGTCGTTTTATTGATAAAATCAACAGGAAAAAAACTAAAACAAGTGATGTCACGTAACTAAACCCGCGTCACGAGTTGCCACACTGTTGCTTGCGATTTTCACTGAATATTCCACTGAATTTATACTGACTAATAAAGAAAGTTCTTCTGGAATTGCAGAACCTACTGAGATGAACTAGAGTTCGGTTGCAATATATGGCTCTAGGATCTATATTAAGCATAGCAAGCAAGACCTGGAGCGTATCCAGGAGCGGGGGATGTTTATCCTAAATCTTATTTATGTTTATTTTACTTTGCATATTAAAGAATTTATAGAACAATATAAAAAATTACGTTAGTTTCATAACAGTTTTGTGACTATTTAAAATAATCTATATAATTTATTCATAAATCTATTATAGAACCAAAGGCATGACATTTGACGTTGAACTTGAACATTTAACGTTTAATTAATGTATCGGTTTTCATTATAAAATTTATGAAGATACCCGTTTAAAGAGAACACGACTCAACAAGGAAATATTATGATAAAGATTGTATTTTTAGCTTGTGATTGTTTACATATTATCTGTAGTTAAATATTTACATTATTTTTTTAAAAAAAAATTTATTTGTATAATATCATAAACATAATTAAGTAGCAAAACTAAAATTGTGTTAACTAAAAACCTAAAGAATAAATAAATAAAACATAATTTAAATATAAAAACGGCAGACTCATAGAAAGAATATTTCATCCAAAGTAAACCCCTGTGGTATAGTACCATTGACACTGACGGCATTACCTCTCTGCACAGCCAAACTTTGCTTTTGAGAGAGGTAGCATCCAGCCCTTAAGTCACCAGACGCAAGGAAAAGTCTTTTAGATAAGTCCTTAACAAAAGACTTCGTATCCGATGACCAAGGGCCAAGTGTCTCAAATGCAAGTACCACAAATTCATAACGATTAATTAATGATGAATGTTTTTCGGCGCTTACGTAGTTGTGCTTGCTCAGCGGCCGCACCAGTTGACGTAATCTGAACGTAGGACGGAGCAAGTGTATCGACACAAGTTGCGTCCCACACCAGAGCACGACCAAGACTCCATGGCACTATAGTCACCCCATCAGGTCTCTTTCCATCGTCTCTAAAAATTACATTCATTATTTATAGATTAGGGTTTTTAAATACTTTTTGAAACGTTTATTTATATACATCATTAATTTAAGGGAAGTGAATTGATAGATATATTCTTATAAGTGTGCATTAGTGTTAGGGCAAGGTTTTTATGAAAAAAAACGGTCAAGTGTAAATCGGACTCGGGCACTAAGGGTAAACCGATTTTAATGAAATTTTGGTAAGTTGTTATGCACACGCCGGGGAAGAATTCTGAGAAAGAAAAAAGGGTCAAGTGCGAGTTGGAGAGGGTCAAGTGTGAGTCGGACTCGCGAAATAATGGTAAACCGATTTCAATGAAATTTTGGTTAGTTGATATGCACATGCCGGGGAAGGTTTCTGAATTAGTACAACCCTTTCACAATAGGTTGGTGCCGCAGTTGTTTAAAAAAAAACCACGTTCGCCAGGTCAGCTACTACCTATTACCTACCCTTCGTTGTAACAGATGGCGCTACTGTGCATCAACTTTACAGGCAGAACAAAGTCTGCTGGGCCAGCTAGTTTATATATAAGCATAGAAATTATACATTCTTAGATTTCAGTTACAGCAATTTTATTTCAAAAAAAAGAATTATTTCATACTATTGAGATAAACAATGGAACCAAATTTTGCAGGATTCTCTTATTCTGCCTTTGTAGCAGGTTTATCAAATTTAGCAGTTTAAGCAGGATTGGTGATACAGATATTCTTAAATAGCTCAGAAAGTATTGGACTTGCACGTTCGCCGTTTTGTATATAATTTAGGAGCCCCCCAATTAAGTAAAATGTCAAATTTCATATATATGAAAATTTAATTCTTTATATGTTCATATCCAAATATTTTTTTTTTAAAACGTAGACTACTCCAGTGTAGGTGACTTAAAAACTTGAACTAAGTAATGTCATCAAGGTGCATACAAGGTCATTGGGTGTGTAGAGTATTCTAAGAATAAATCAAAAACCAATAAAAAAAACCAAAGCATTGGATAAGTATAGGTAGAAACAAACTTTTCCGACCCAATGGTCACTGTTAAAATTTTAACAGTTAATTATAACTTTGAATACATGTTTTTTAGCACTATAAATAAAATTAAGTACTTAAGTAATTTAAATAACTCAGACCCTAAGGCCCTTAGGGTAAAGGGGAGAATGGGGAGGCAAAGTTTGTATGAGAATTAATATTAATCAAATTTATGAATATAGATAAATTTCCCCTACTTGCTTTAGCGCTTTGGACTGTGCCTTTTATATATGTTGATTTGATATTATTATAATTAAAATATTATTTTCCATACAAATTTTGTCAACCCCTTTTTCCCCTTTAGGGCCTGATTTTTAGGAAACACTGAAATACTTAAGTTCTTTAATTTTTTTGAGATGTGTATACCTTAAAGAAAATACAAATTAAAGACTTAAGTATTTCAGTGCTTTCAAACAGTCAGGGTTAAAATTTAAAATTTTGTTAATATTTTTAATGTCAAATCTACATGTATAAAAAGCAATCTATATTTATAGCCCAGTCCAAAGCGCCAAGCATATAAATTTGAAATTCAAACGAAGGGTTGGCTTTATCTTAGAGGTGACGTCAAAGAAAGGGTTTTTTGAAATTAAACCTTTACGGAGCTGAAATAGTAATCGTAGTTGGAAGTTTTTATGAAAATCCGTTTCCGTAGTCATCATGGAACCCTTTTAGTTTCACCAATTCACTTTAAAAATGTAGTCGAATAAGTAAAAATTTCGTACAAAATCCATCAAAGGTACTTAGATGAAGTTGGTGCTCAAGCAAGCAGTAAAACAGGTATTAAATATAAGTTTATAAACGTAACAAAAAAAATGTAACATACATTATAGATCCTAAATCACCGTTACAGTGCCATCTAGTTATAATTAAGCGAAACAGTATTTTTTTTTTTGGTAACAATATTCAAAGTAAAGCAACGTCGGGTTTGATCAGTTATTCGATGGGTGAACGCATAGCGGCAAAGTGTTATTGTTTGTGTTTGTAAATTACGTAAATGGTTGTATGAAATCCACTGTGCGCGAATCCGACCTGCACTTGCCTGTTTTTTAGGGTAGGAACCCTATTACTAAGACTCCGCTGTTTGTCCGTCCGTCTGTCCTTCTGTCACCAGGCTGTATCTCATGAACCATGATAGTTGAAATATTCACAGAAAATGCATTTCTGTTGCCGCTATAACAACAAATAATACAGACGGGAAAAAAATATATTTGCAATAAAACGAGCAAAAAGCTCACGTGAGTAAAATATTAACAGAATATTTAGTTATATACATAATTAATTTGAAAATACAACAACACTATAAAGCGTGGACACTTCTTAACTATCATACAACAATCTATTTGTATTTCTGTACGATATTTGTAAAAATAAGACAGATTTATAAGTTCTCTTAGTTCATCGTTCAGATTCAATCCTATTAAGTAAAAATTTACATATATATTTGAATTCAAATTACTGGCATTCCTAAGTGCACAACAAACGTGATTTTTTGCTCGTTTTTGCCCGGTATTGATAACGACAACAGGCACACGCTTAAAATTTTAACAGAATATTTAATTATACAGTCACTTTAAATAAAATAATGAAATTAAATTAAAACAAATATTTAATCATTTATCTTATATACAAGAAACGTGATTTTTTTGCCGTTTTATAGATAATGGTACGGAACCCTTCGTGCGCGAGTCCGACTCGAACTTGGCTGATTTTTTAAACCCTTTTCTTTATTTTATCGCTTCTATTGGTCTTAGCTTGGTGTTACAAAGACTTTGTTTTTTCCAGATAAATACACTATCTAACGTAAAAAGAATTTACGAAATCGCACTGGTAGTACCAGAGATTTCACAATACAAACAAATAAACAAAAATATTATATTTGTTTTTCTGACGTTGCTTAACTTTGAATATCGTTTCCAACAAGCGAGTATGTTATTGTTTCTCTTAATAATAACTAGATGGCGCTATAACGATAATTTCAGATGGTTATGGCTCCGGCCCGCCTCAAACCCTAAAAATGAGCAATGCTCGGTCTTCCAGGTACTAACTAATTAATTAAGCGCGGCGGGTTTTTTTGTTTGTAATGGGTAAATTATAATCTCTTTTTTTCAATAAATACGTATGCTATTTATCTTACGTATTTAATTAAGAATAAAATTTATTTTAACACTATTTAATTTAAATGAATTTGTTAGGAAATACCTATTATAGATACAAATATAAGGTCTCTATCAAAGGCATTATCGACTGCGACTAATACCTTTTGCTTATGACTAGATAGCGCGCTACTCCATATACATCACGATAGTGTTTTTTCTGAAAAAAAAATATTCTATTTAATAGTTTACTTGGTAGTTAAATTAATATATGCAAGTGCTTTAATTATTAACCTGTCTAGATGGAGTCAATGGAGAGACGTCAATCTGTCACATTGATCGTGGTGCATTTTGAAATACATGTGTGCGTAAACAGCTGCACCCACAGTGTAGAGAGTTATCTATGTGGATGTAAGTCGGCTTACCAGCTTCTACCCCAAAAGTGGGAAAAACGTTCATCATTAAATTTTTATACCTATATCAACTTCATTAATATTAAACCAATTTTAGCGTTAATATACTGCACACTAGCGCCGCACTTTGATACACAAGATATTGTTTGTTTCTATATTGTACTTACTGGTGATTAATTACTTTTAGATCGTTTTCTATTGTTTATAGAACATGTCTAAATCTGGTTTTCTGCTAAAAGTGGCTGTCTTTAGCCAATACCAGAATTAAACCTAGCAGGCATGTTCTACAAATAATACGTAACACAATGTGTAGCAAGTGATTTGTTTTGATGACAAATGACACATATACATATACTCATTGACTAATAATACTTTTTGTTTACAAACAGAAAAAGATACGTCAAACACTCATGAGCAGGCTTTAACGGTTAATACTAGAAAACTACCTACAAAATTAGCTGATTATACTTAATTTTTTTTTTTCAAATTAGCCATTTTATTTTAAAAACACAATAGAATTCAGAAAACGAATTTTCCGAGAAATTATGAAACCTTGATTGATTTGTCATCCCCAAAACCCCTTCATTGTAAATATAATCAAAACCATTAAAGCTGTTACGAGAGCCCGATTACAAATTTATAATAATTGCTTTAAATACCTAGTATAGGATTATGACACTCTTCTTCGGTTCTTAAACCCGCATCAACACGTCCCTACTGTTGGGGCATGGCCTACCTTATCATACTGATAATAATATATTATTAAAAAGAAATTACATAAATAAATTACAGCTCTTACAATAAATATTGTAATATAAACAAAATAAACAAGAGTAAATAGGAAAACTAAAGACTTTTAATACCACAAACTGTCATTTTGAGATTATTTTAAAACAAATAATTTGCGTCAATTCACACCGCTGTTTGAAACGTCGTTGCGCGACCGTAGCGTGAAGTAGTCCATTACCGGTCTACTTTTTGGCACGTTTCTTTGCGCTGACTATACATCTAGACAGGTGCACCTGTCTAGCCAAGGTGTAGAAATGAAAACCTACTCATAACTTTAACATAGTTTTATTACAATTCAACGTATATTAGTTTTATCACTTTCATCTATTTGTTTCTTTGGGTCAAATCTTTCAATTGTAATTTTAATCGTCAGGAAAACTCAGAACTCGGTGATAATATAATACTGAAAAATACTAAAGTGTGTAAATTAAAAAATAAGACCCCATACTTTACGGACCAATAAGGCGTGGGCACTTCTTGACTATCACACAACAATCTATTTGTATTGCTGTACGATAGTTGTAAAAATAAGACAGATTTATAAGTTCTCTTATTAAATCGTTCTGATTAAATTCTATCAAGTAAAAATACACATAAATATTTGAATTCAAATTACTGACATTCCTAAGTGCACAGTGTCATGGTCAGACAAATCGGATGAAACAGATTTAGTAAGTATTTATGTAAAAAACCTGATACACGGTTTCAAGGTTAACGATAATTTACATATAAATGTGTTAAACAAAAACTGCAACACATCCGCGTCGACAGGTTGTATGATTGTCCTCAAAATGTAAGGTATCAGTAATTATTTTGCTTATCATGTTTTGAGAATGTAGACTTATACGTTACTCAGTTACATTTTGCTCGGAAGAGTGTGGCCCAGCCATTTCAATCAAAATTTACGAGCTATGGCTGATAAGATTGATCACTTGGTCCAAGTGGTCGTAAGCACAAAGTTGGCTTAGTATGTAAAGACATCTTAAACTGGACGGTACACGGAGAAAAATGTACCCTTGTTTTATTAGGAATTCTAAACTATTTATCTGGTTTACCTCATAAATAACGACTTGGCGTCCAAACCTATATATTAACAGGAAACTGATAAAACGTCATGTAAAGTATGTTAGTAGTGTAAGTACTCTACGGATATTGCTTAAGTATTGCATGTTACTGTATCATGCATAAACTAAAGAATTATCAGGAAATAGTGCTTTTATAGTAGAGACATATCTAAAAATAGCAACAAGTCGTGTTGTTAATGCGAAAATGAACTGTTCTTTTATCAGGAAAAGATACTGATAATTACCATTACCACTAACATTACCCTTACCGTTACCATTGACATGACCATTGTCAGTGTCATTATGATCACCATCGTCATTTTACTATTGCCATTACGATCACGATCGTCATTGCCAGAGTTCGTTATATCGTACTGCCATTTTAATCGTACCACTTCTAAATTTCCCTCTCAATCGGTATTTTTTTCTACACTAGCAACACCAAATCGTGGCCCTCCGCAACCCCGCGCCATCTGCCTTTTGTAATTGATGTGACTTGACAACTGTGCGCGTGAGTGAAAAAAACATTTTTATTATAGAAGTTATTGCAAATTTTGTTGTAAATTCGTAAGGATATGACTCGTTAACAAGGTAAGATAGAGATACACAGTTTTCATATTTTATTACAATTTTATACTAAAGTTTTTGTTGAGTGTCTAAGTTTTGAGGTTATGTTGCTTTTTTTGAAAATGGCCTAGTTCGCTAAATTGTATCACTTGCAGTTGGGTAAATTGTACTGGTACGATTTAGCCGACTAGTCTAAAAGTACTTATATTTTACGGACTGTATTTATATTGTTATAGATGACGGACCCAAAAGCTAAAATTAAATATTATAATTGGAACAAGGAGGACCTAGAAAGAGTTATTCTGGCTTACGAAAACAAAGAATTATGTTTAAACTAAATTTTAAAGACTTATTCTATTCTAAAACCTACAATTCTATGGCATATCAAAAAGAAAAAAAGCATTGCTGTTGATACAAAAATTCAAAATGGGAGACCGGTTATCAGGTTATCTTCGATGTCGAAACAGAAAATAAATTGGCTGAGCATATTCTTCATCTCGAAACACACATGTTTGGTCTAACAATAAACGATATTCGACGTCTCGCATTTGATATTGCTGAAATCCATAACACTCAGAATAATTTTAATAAAGAAAAACGCATGGCTGGCAAAGCATGGTTCCACAAATTTATGAAAAGGCACCCACAGCTAAGTTCTCGACAACCTGAAAACACATCTATGAATAGAATTAAAGGATTTAATAGAGAAAATGTGTATCACTTTTTTGATTTGTAAGAGAAGATTGTAGATACAAATGGTATAGAACCTACCACTATATTCAATGTAGACAAAAGTGGATTTTAAACCGTCCAAAAGAAAGCTCAAAAAATTGTAGGATTAAAGGGAAGCAGCAAACTGGGACCGCCACTAGTGGAGAAAGAGGTGTCAATAACATTGCCGTATGCTGCGCTAGTGTATCTGGCCAATTTATTCCTCCAATGCTCATATTTAAAAGGATGAGACAAAACCCGGAACTTGCAAATGGTGCTCCTTTAGGCAGTGTTGTTACTGTTTCTAAAAGCAGTTACATTAACTCTGCGCTCTTCGTTGAATGGTTAAAGCAATTATTATTAAAATAGTGAAGCCTACACTTGAAAAGAAAGTTCTGCTGCTTATGGATGGACATACGACACACTCAAAAAGTTTGGAAGCTCTGTGTTTAGCAAAAGATAATGGAATAATACTGTTACAACTACCAGGTCATACGACAAATCGAATTCAGCCTCTTGACGTTTCGTTTTTCAAACCACTGAACACTTATTATATCCAAAGCACAGAAAAATGGTTGAGAACCAATACACAATACCAAGTTGCTCAATTATTTGGAGAAGCCTACAAAAGAGCAGCAGTGATTGGCAATATTGTGAATGTATTCAAAGCTAGTGGAATTTGGCCCATAAACAGACATATTTTTCCGGAGCATATGTTTGACGCCGCTGACAATTTGCTAACCGCTGAAACAATGAATTCAAGCAACGAAATTGTATCACTGTTACAAAGTTTTATAGTATCAGAAGAAAAGACAACCTAAAGAAAAAAGAAAAGGTAGAAGAAAAGGACGACAAAGAAAATTACAATATAGAAAAGGACGACAAAGAAAATTACAATAAAGAAAACTACAATAAAGAAAAGGACGACAAAGAAAATAACAATAAAGAGAAGGACGACAAAGAAAACTACAATAAAGAAAAGGACGACAAAGAAAACTACAACAAAGTAAATTACGATGAAGAAAAGAACGACAAAGAAAATTACAATAAAGAAAAAGACAGTAAATAAAAAAAGCATTTGATTTCTTCTCTTGCTGAAATACATGCACAACCATCGACGTCGAAACAAACAATATATTCAACTGAAAACTACGCCTGCAGAAATAAAAAAACAATAAAACTTTATAACCACTGCCAAAAAATACATCAAAAAAGAAGATCACTATACAAAAAGCTATTGAAATTACATCAAGCCCATATAAAAATCAACTAGAAGAGAAGATGAAGCAGAAGAAAGTTAAAGTAAAGGTTTGTAAACCAAAGAAATACCAAACAGTGAAAAAAGAAAAGAAAACAACTATTTCCAAGGGCAAATGCAAAAGTTTTAAGAGGCAACGATTTCTAGTAGCGATGATTCAGATGAGACACTTGTTGTGGAATTAGATGACGATGATGACAGCGATGATCTGGAAAGTGCAATCGTTATTACTATGATACAAAGGGTCCAAACGTTGATTGGATTCAATGCATTCGCTGTCACCGGTGGCAACATGAGAGGTGTACTTCGAATCCAGACATCTGCGATGATTGTTTCCCATAAAAACTATGCATAATCATTATATTACAAAGAACATTGTTAACAAAACTTTTATATTTTTAAGTTACTTTATTAATATAGTTTAAACTGTATTTTTACTCATTATTATTATTGTTGTGTTGATTAAAACTTAAACTCAAACCAAACTTTATTCAAGTAGGTTTCTAAGAACACTTTTGAATCGTCAATACAATGTAAACAATGTTAATTTCTGCCAAAAAGAGCTGGCAGGAAGTTCCATTTAAAGTAGTAATAGTATAGATTGATCTCAATATTATAGTACAATCATGTTATTCTTATAAGAAAGCTTATAGATGTGTTGATGCATTGTTCCTTTATCACCTAAGACGTATTCATAATATTTCTTTATTACCTAAGAGTTAAAAATAAATAATTTGGTTAAAAATTTTACTGTCTTGAATTCAGTGGTACGACTTAAACACCCATGGTACGATTTAAAAACTTGCTGGTACGATTAAAACAACTAGTCGGCTACATGGTACCGATGGCAGTCCTTTATAAAAAAAAAAACATTTTTAAGGATGATTCTAACAAACAATAAAACTGATTTCTCGGACTAAACAAGGAAAATATAATACTTTATTTTGCATATCCATTAATTATTCTAAGTCTTGTCATAGTCGAAATATTTAAGTTAAAGTAAAAAGTGGTACGATATAACCGACTCTTCCCTATATGATTGTACTAGTTTGTATAGAGCACCATTAGTATTATAAATTAAAAAACTTCCAGTTATTTTTAATCAGTCAGGTGGGAATCGATCGCAGGACCTCTGGCGTTATACATATCATATTTAACCGCTGAGCCAACCAGTTGAATAGTAAGTTGCCGAAAATTAAGTTATAGGTTAAAAATAATATGAACACTTCATCACAACTGTTCCTGATAATTCTTAAGGACAAGATATATAAAATGGAGGGGTCTCTAACGTATGATTCTTAAGAACGTACAACATTACGATACGGAACCATATTTTTTAAAGAAACTTTTTGTTAATATCGCATCATGATACTTTGTGACTACATTATCTGGTTTGTCACCATATTTAATCCGTAGAAAAGATACTGTTTATTGTTTCCGGTCTTCATTAAAATGATATGGGATAACAACTTGAAATATCAGTACGTAATAGTGAATTGTCAAGACGTCGTCATAAAAGTTTACCGATAATTTAACGTGACAAGGTATAGTTATTTAACCTTCAAAGGCATCAAAACTCATTATGACAAACTAGATAATATACAGAAACAGAGCCAGCGTTATGATATACTACATATTACTAGTACTGAAAAAAATTCTGAGACGTATGATTTATTACGATACCGATGCAAATGAACATCTTAACGACATTTTTGCATGCTTGCTGCTTACCTGGTAAAGGACCATGCCACACTGCGTCTTTTAACCCGTGAGTACAGTGCTAGTACAGTATTTTTTTAGTCTGAGCCAGCAATTTAGAATTCTGGTACATGGCGCAAAAATTATAGAATACATTACGCAGAGTTACTTATTAGACAATCTTCTTAAGATGCTCAAGAAGCAAGGAATAAAGATTACAAGAAGTATATAGTAAAGGCTGCATCATGCCAGGAAGTGTTCCCGAGCACGAGTTACGAATGAAGATGTCTTCCACGTTTTGTCATATAACTCTGATCCATATACATAAATAAAGCTTCAACAGGCCAAGATAAGGTACACCAAAAGAATAACTTGACGAAGCTAAGCAGCTTATAAAATATTTTTTATGTTATAATTTAAATACTTTACACCTACTTACTTTATATTTTAATTTACTAAGAAATTACCGTTATTCCTGTTTGTTAACTAAGATCTAGTTTAGTTTTATGTTTTTTTGCCATATTTTAACAATATACCTAGTAGTGGTTTATATTTTTAAATAATTTTATTGTTCTAAATTATAACAATTTTAAAGTTTGGTTTTTTTTTTGAATAAATATAAATATTACTTTACTAATGTCGAATTACTTTTTACTACTCATATATTCCAGTATGTAAATAAAAAAAAATTTAAAGTAATATGTTCTGATACAAACAAGTTACAGATAACAGATATGACATTCGCTTGTTCCTATAGTGCGATGTACAGAAGTAATAAAAAATAGTAATTGTTTTATTTTAACTTTTTTTATACAACAACAAATTCGTAAACATTAAAACAACTACAGCCGGTATAAATGTTTAACAACTAAAAAACTATGCGCAGCAATAAATACTGACAATAAAAGACATAGAATAAAACGTTATATTACTTATGTCTTTAGCAAGCGATATGAAAAAACCGGTCAACAGTAAGTCGAACTTGCCACCGAGGGTTCCGTATTGAAAATAAACTAGCTGGTCCCCCGCGGGTGCGGTGCGATTTGTGTTTTCCTGTCCCATTCACGTTTTTACACACCATTTTAAAACTTGTTGCTTTATAAAGCATTTGAACTTCCATTTCTACAAATAAATAAATGCCTCATCCGCATTTATTTTGTTTTTGCAGAAACACAATCGTAAAATCTAAACTTCATCTTCCCTGAGAATAAGCTAATTTAATTTGACTGCTTAAGTTACCCCCGGCAAAAAATAAATTATAAATATACTTTACCTTTATTACTTGTATCTATATTACCATAAATATTATCGCAGGCCCTTTTTGATTTATCATAAAAAAATAGATTCTAATATTTGTTTATATTAATGATGATGAAACCATATGACAATGACAGAGCGTAAGGCAAACTGAGTACTGTCCTTTCTGGAGCTATAGGCGTATTTTTACGTCATTATCTGCCCTAACAGCTCTGGATTAATGTTAAAATTCTGTTAATATGCAAAAGGAACTCATCAGAAGTAAAAAAATGCACAACGCTAAATTGAATGAGACCATACCCATACTTATGGGATCAATATTTTGCGAGCTTTAAAGGGTTTTTGTTAGGAAAAGTAAAAAAAGAAAATATTCAAGTCAAAAGTAGAATATAACCAGAAAAAACAATTAGAAAACGTTTACACTTCTCAAACACAACAACTTTATTCTTTATCTTCTCCGAAATAGCTGAGATTATCGTCATCGATGTCTACAGGGACCATGCCGTTGTCTGTTTTGTATACAGGCGAGCAGGGTATTTTACGCCTGAGCACTTAAGAGTGGAACATCCACTTTTGCACGAGAAAAATATCAGGGCCGTTATTTAATCCAGAGCGGGCGGAAGGGTAGTGCGTACCTGAAAGATATCACCATTTTGACGACTCCAACCCTACTCTTCGGGATTCAGTTTATTTTCCAGCAATTTTCGGACTTCATGGTATTTTCTGAAAGAGTGTTGGATCGCACTTGCAGAAGTAGGTGGCAAACCTCCAATTTCGCTGCGGCACGCTCCAAAGATTTGTTAAATAATGTATAACGATGACTATCAAGGGTGAAGTTACTAAGATTAGCGCCATACAGTAGGGAGGAAGAGTGTCCTACAAGAGTGTGCTGCAGTCTTTGATAAGACCACTGCTGCAACTGAAGGTACGGAGAGCAGGTGAATTTTTGTTCCTCCAAGTAACATCAATTATTAAGTTTCGATGAGGTTCAAAGTAACAATAAGATGCAAGTTACTGTCATGTTTCAGCTATGTCAAGTCTGAAACTTGCAAATGTGCGATATATAAACTTTTCAAAACTTGCTGTAAGTTCCAATCTCAGTGGGTAGGTATCTCATTCGATTCAGCGCAAAAAATTACCTAGAAAATGATACTTCACTCGCCTAGTTTGTAAAATGTGCAATTTCTAAAATTTCCCCACTGCCGCTATCCGCCAATGGGGGTAGGACCCCTAGATTATGGTAGGACTAGGCAGAAACTCATTTCTAGTGCCAAGATAAAGTTATAATCAAAGCTGGCTGTTTATGAGATTTTACTTATTTTTATAGACAAACTAGCTTTTGCCAGCGGCTCCACTCGCCATAAATTCGGTTATCAGCGTGAAACTCTGTAATTAAGTCCTAAATTATACTAATGAAGTTTGCTTTAGTTAGTTAAAGCTTGGTTATAGTTATTCCCGCAGGAACTTCTGAATTTTTTTAAATAAAAACTATGTCCTGTCCCGGACTCAAACAAATATCACCTAAATCGGTCCGTGCATGAGTGGCTTATATGAAGTAACAAACAGACTCAGGCAATGCTGACTCTTTATGCAATGTATTGGGCAGGCTTCTTATCTTTTTAACACGGTTCAACGACGAGCTGTGAGACTCGTCGACGATTCCAAAACACACAAGCCGTATCGAAAGCTTAAAGCTTAGAAGACACTGCGTCTCTGTGTGTGTTCTACCGCTTGTATAGTGGGATGTGTTATGAGGAATTGATCGAAATGATGCGTAAGGCTACTTTCTACCTTCACACAGCTCGCCACATCGCCAAGGAATTCATCCTCAAACCTTAGAACCTAAATGGTCCCGCAAACGCTTAGCTCCCTGCCAAGATTTTTTGTAAAGACTACAAAACAGAGGTACCCAGGAGTTGCAAGCGTCCATAGGCTGCAGTGACCGCTTACCATGAGGCGGACCGCAAGCTTGTTTGCCACCTTAGGGTTGTAAAAAAAAAAAAAATCATGTGTCATCAGTCTCTTTGAGATTTCTCGGAATATCTGATGTGAGTTTGGACCCCATGAACCCAGTGTTTCAACACCAAACGGTACACCGTCACCGAAATCTACATAATTGAGAAAAAGATTTTGCTGCAGTTTTTGCAGCAGCTTCTATGAAAATCGCTAGTCATTAAAAATTACTCTTTTAATTTTTTATTTTAGTATGGAACCCCAAAATGATGATTGTTCTGTGCCAATGATGCGGAAGGCTTAGTCATAGAACATTGTAAATCAACTAGATAAATATTATTCCATAACAGAGTATCTCGTTTAACGACACGCCGCACCGTGAACATTAAGTTTAATAACCTATGTGTTCTTGACCTTGCGATATAAGCTTAGAAATCAACATGGAGCGTCAAACCATAAGTTAATGTCATTTGGGAACCACGCAATTATCGTGCACATAAACGGAACAAACATTTGCCACAATCATGGTTATACGTGATTCCTTCGATAGCTGTAAAACAAATGCGAGACTAGATGGTAAAGTAGCTGTAGTGACAGGAGCAACCTCGGGTATTGGCCTAGAAGTTGCTAAGGACCTGGCAAAAAGAGGAGCTAAAGTGATTATTGCAAGTAGAAGTCCAGACAAATTAGAAAATGCCAAAAATACTATAATAAAACATGCAGGTCACGACAATGTCGTTGCAAGACAAATGGATTTTGAGTCGCTGGCATCTGTCAGATATTTTGCTCGACAAACAATAGATACCGAGCCTAAGTTGGACATATTGGTGAATAATATTGGGGCAATTGGATTGGAAGACAGGTATAGTGCAGATGGTCTCCAGTTAATGATGCAAGTGAATTACTTCGGAACTTTTTTACTAACCTTCCTACTATTTCCGCTGTTAAGAACTTCTGCTCCAAGCCGAATTGTAAACGTGGCATCTTTTATGGCATTTGTAGGCCAAGTTGATATCGAACACTTGAACGATGTTGGACAATATTCTAACATAGGCTATTACTCCAATGCAAAACGAGCTGATATTTTGTTTACAATAGAAATGGATAAGCGAATCAGAGGCAGTGGAGTCAGTGTTAACAGTTTGGACCCCGGTCTCATAAAGAGCGATTTTTTCCGTAATTGGGACAATGAGTACATTAAAACGTTGTTAAACTCAGTTTTGTTAGCTTTAGGAGAGCCTCCAAAGGTAGCTGCACAAACTCCAATTTTCTTAGCAGCAAATCCAAAGGTGCAAAATTCCAGTGGGAGAAATTTTAGAAAATGTATCGACAACTTCACATTCTGGTTTGCTAAAGATCCAGAGTTAGCTAGAAGATTGTGGAATCTCTCCAAAAAACTTGTACACATCACTCCGGCAGAAGACTGGGAGTAGGTATTGGTAAGGATGGCGATTTTCGACAAGAATCTACAAACGTTAAGTCAATTATTGTGTTATTTTCCATAATTTAAAATTAATTCATCAAAAATAATCCATAGGTAATTAAAATTTATTACTCTTATTTTATGGCCAGTTTTTTTCTGAATAAACTGTCATAAATAAAATGATAGGATAATATGTTTGGATACAAGTTTAAAATTGCGACTTACATAGTATCGGTTTTGAAGTAGTTGTATTGAAAAGCTTATTTTTTAGAAGCCCACAAGCAGCAGTGATTATACAGATTTATATTTCTAAAGTATGGCATCACAGCAACTTATGTTCTCACTGTTTAATTTTATGTTAATGAATGTAAATAAATATCAACAGGTTTTTAAAAATCTATTGTTTCTAGTCTATTTAGTAGAATGTGCTGTTTTCCTGTCTTTAACCTAAACAGCTATAGCTACGAAAACGAAATAATAAAAAAGTAGCTTATTTGCTCCCGTTTGCGTTCAAGTAAAGTTATTAAATTTTTGAAGAGTATAATTTAGTCATGATTCGAATAAATGCATAATGCTTCTAAAATGTGTTTATATATTGCTATTGTCTAAATACTGTTGTTATATTTACGTAATTATTATGGTTTAAAAAACAGAAAAGTTAATTTTATACTTAAACATCGTCTTGCTTTGGATGATGAAACCATGGAAATAGTTATTTGTTATACAAGTGAGCAAAAGCGTTTTTTGGTAGAAGGCACGAGACCGAAAAAATTTGCTCACGCGTCCATCATACAACTTTTCACCTCTATCAGCGAGAAAAATATTTTCACGTGACTTTTCTGGTAAAAAGTTAAGTTCGGCATTGGAGACTTGTTGTCTTAATTCTTCTGGTGTCAGAGAAATATCTTCGTAGCTTGTATCGCTCATTTTACAAACAAAACAGAATTATTAATTAAATAAACAATCTTATGTTCAAAAAACTAGTTTGTCGCCATTTTACTTTTTTTTTTTTTAATTGACGTTGCGGTCGGAATTGTACCTTCTACAACCTCTGACATTTCCATCAAAACAACGTATTATATTTTTTTAAGTTAGCAGTATAAATTTTTAATAATACTAATAATTCATAAAAACTCATTTAAAAACGAAAAAATGCTATGTAGTTATATCCTTAATTAAAATGAACAAGGTTAAGTATTTGTCCCGAAATTTGTTTCTGGCCAGTCATTGTATTGTTTTTTTTTGTCATCATCAGGTTAAAGTCAATGTTCGAATTTGATTTTGCTGACTGAATTTGGACAGCAAAACTATCCTTTTCGTGCTGGTGAGGTGAAAAAAAAATTGTATGCGTCACAATTTGATTTGATTATTTAACCAAAATAATCAGTAAAAATCTTATTTAATTTTAATATATGTTTATGTAATATCACATCTATTTCATCTATTTATCTCCCTCGTCTAATATAAGGTGTGGGTCGGCCTGCGCCAATAGTGGGGTCGTATGAGGCTGGTAAAGGGATGATATTGTTTAGGTACGTTACGATGACTTAAAACGGGGACATTTTTCTTTGTTATTGCTGTTTCCAAAGATATTAGAGTAGCAGTTTCATTAGCGAAGGTTCCTAAGCCGCATATTGACAACATGTTTTGCAATTTATAATATAAGTAAATAACATGCAAGCTGATATAACATGCATTCATAATAATAGGGGTTTAAAAACGTAGAGAGCGATCCATGTCAGACTACCAAAGAATAAATGGCATAATTTAACGTTAGCATAACAACAATATTGACTCATTTGCATGATAACGCCGGACTTTATACTGCTCGTTTAATATTCAATATTCAATATCATTAATGCAATTTAGGCTACAATAATTGAGCACTTATGAATGTCACTACGCTATCGGTTCGTAAGTCTATAGGGCGGGAGACCTTGTACTGAGAAGAACCGGCAAGAAACTCAGCAAGGGCATTTCTTTTCTCCCTTTCTCTTACATCGTCTACTTAAAATGTTGAAAAATGCCCTCCCTATCATAGAAGGACACTTTCCATTACAAACATAAAAAAATATGAAATGCACAAGCACAACATAAATAAGTATCTAATTATAAAATATAAAAAAGACAATTTACGTATGCATCACTAATAATAATCAATGTCTAACAGTATTAATAAACAAAACAAAAAATTAAGACTAAATACAAGGATACAAAGAAGTTTGCAAGAGCAGACCAGCCTCCACAGGCGGTACCCGTTCACGAGTATGACACATGAAGCAGCCATCGCTTCGCTCAACCATGTTTTAGGGAACGTAACGACCCGACACACACACTACCACCGCTGAGACAATTTGAGAGAGCATGACACACTCAAGCAACTCCAATAAAACTTCGATTGTACTAGTTACAACGTGTCTAGTAAAGGAACAAAATATAAGAGGAGAAGATTGGAAGGTTCGTAATGCTTTACTGCCGAGAATAACCGGCAATAAACTCAGCAGTTAATCTTTTATACATCATATAAAAAATACAATATAGCCTTACACTAGGTAATAACATAATATAACAGGACAGGTTGTAGTAGTAGTGCCCTGTTACCGAATGCACCAGCTAGGTGCTCAGGAGTAAAAGTTTAGGTAGAGAAAGTTCAGAGGTCGGTAATGAAACACTTTTCAAGGGTAAGGCAGGTTATATTAGTATACTCTTTCACTTTTCATCATAACATACTTTAATGAACAAAAAATCCTAATCACTTAGGGTGATTCTTATCCCTTAAAATATCTACACAGCAGCACAGATTATATAATACTATCAGCAGCTACCTATTTTACAATCATATAAGACCACCTAAATAAGAAGAAATACATAAAACGCAAGCCTGCCTACACAGATTTTTAAAGTGTGTAGTTTTCAAATCTTTATAAGGGATCTAATACAATTGTGCATTCTTCGGCCTAGAGCCCGAACCGAAATCTTGCTCGTTGAAGGCACCCCTCAGGTCACCGCCGCCGCAGCAAGTAGACGCGGACGGGACTGAATTTAAGTGGCCTATCAACGTGTGTTGAGTAGAGAAATATGCCGCACGTGGCAGGCACAAAGAAAGGCCGCACGTGATGTACGTAAAGTTAGCAGAACAACTATCGCATATCGAAATGAAATAAATTGCGTAATTTGCAGTGATTTATCCGTGAAGAAATAAAATTTGCCGCTTTTATATTTAAGAGTTACAGAGTGTTCTGCTGAATTTTATTTTTTTACGGATAAATCACGGCAAATTACGCAACTTATTTCATTTAGATTTGCGATAGTTGTTCTGCTAACTTTACGTACATCCGTACGTGGCTGGCACAGTGCAAGATTGCACGTGAGCGCAGTTCGCCCCGCAGCCCCGGTGTGTAGCGGTGTTCAAGACAGCACCACTACCGCACAGGCCGAGGATTTGGAGTACAGTAGACTCCGGGCAGGCCTCCCTCAGTGTAAGCGCAGCAAAGCATCTGTAACGCGCCGGCCGGCGGATGATGGAAATCCCCACGGGAAAAAAAACCGTCGTGCTAATATCACTCAGGTTTTTCCAATAGTAGAATATTAAGGCGTCGTCACAGAATTGACGCTTTAGTCCTAGCAGGAGTATTTATTTTCAATTAATAAAAATAGAAATTTTTGATGACCGTATAGACAGTGAACGCAAAGAAGAATGTTGACATTTCCCTTGTCAACGGATATCCAGACTCTTTTGATTTGTAATTTCGAAATCCCGGCTCCGGTAATAGACCTAAGAATGGATGCCTGGAAACTTCCACTCTTTCTTACATCATCCGGTCCTTTACCGGAGACGGACCAGCGGAAACGGTCATTCTGCTATAATAATATACAATTTTTTTATTTAAAAAATATTTCAAATGCCCCAATATAAATACAAATCAATTAAATTCTAATTTTTCCAAGTATTTTTATCATTTATGTATTCATCAATTTTGTAATAGCTTGTTTTCATTAAACTATCTTTGACCTATATTTTAAATTTATTTGAGGGTAAATTAACCACATGTTCTAGAATTTTATTGTAAAAAAATATACTTTGTATTGCGAAAGAGCTATGTACCTTCTGAAGACGACATTTTGGAACTACCAATTTATCCTTATTCCTTGTATTAACACAAATAAGTGACAATTTTTGCGTACATACATTATACAAGCGAAGATATATGGCAAGGAACAGTTAAAATATTAATTACCCTAAATAGTTCCCTAAGAGAAATTCGAGGTCCTAATTTATAGATTGACCGTACTGCTCTCTTTTGCAAAATAAAGACTGTATCAATATCCGCTGCCTTACCGCAAAGCAAAATGCCATGAAACATAACGGAATGGAAATAGCTAAAGTAGACTAAGCGAGCAGTGTCAACATCTGTAAGCTGCCTAACTTTCCTAACTGCATAGGCAGCTGAACTAAGTTTCCCTGCAAGAACTGAAATGTGAGGGTTCCACTGCAGCCTATTGTCTAATGTAATACCTAGAAACACTGTTGAGTCTAATAGTTCTATTTCTTCTCCGTTTAGGGATAATTTTGTACTTATGTTTCTGACATTTGGCATCATTTTACTTCATTGATTTGAACCTTCTGTAATCTACTACTCAGTTTTGGTAGAAGAGTTTCATGTTGCACGCAGTCGAATGCCTTTAATAGATCACAGAAGATAGCAATAGCATTTTGTGACTGTTCCCAAGCATCAAATATATGTTGTATAAGGGCAACACCTGCGTCAGTTGTGAAACGCCCTTTTGTAAAACCAAACTGTTGAGGATGAAGTAATCCATTTAAGTTAAAATGTTTAAGCATCTGATTGAACATAAGTTTTTCAAATATTTTGCTTAAGGCAGGTATAGCAGAGATAGGTCTAAAATTATTAGGATCATCTTTACTTCCACTTTTAAAAAGTGGTATTATTTTACTATATTTCATGAAGTCTGGGAATATCCCTTCGTCAACACACTTATTAAACATTATGGCTTAGATTAGTGCTATGATATCAATAATTCCGGTGAGGACTTTAACTGATATACCCCATCGGTCACCAGTTTGTTTCTGAGTTAGTTATTTAAATGTCTTTATGATATCTCTAGAGGTAACACGCTCAAATTTAAATATAGCCTTGCATTTATTTTACACTTTAAAATTACATTTTAAATTTCAAAAGTAACTCTGGATTTTAAATTCTAATGGAGAGGAATTTAATGCATTAGTTGTAATTGTAGGCATTTCAGTAAAATATTTCTCAAAAGAGTTAGCGACATCAAGATCTGAATCAATAATTTTTGAATTTATAGTAAGTGAATAATGATTGTCACGAGGTTGAGTTTTTCAAAAAATAGTGAACTATTTATTACATTCCATGTGGCCTTTATTTTATTATCAGAATTTTTAATTTTATTACTTAAATGTATTGATTTTGCAACCCTACACATTTCTTTAAATATTTTATCATACATTTTGACATATTTGGTGAATGTGGGACTGTGGTTACATTGTTTCATTTCATACAACTCATACAACCTAGTTCGACTTCGGTGTATTCCTACAGTATCCCAGTCCTTGAATTTCATTTTATCATTTGGCCTAAAAGTTTTTACTTTAAACACTTGCTCGAACTCATTAATTAAGAAATCAAAAAAAATATTATAAAGATTATTAGCATTATCATGCATGAAAAGTAAAAATGGAATTTTCTTTTCAATATTAACTTTAAAATTGTTTAATCGAGCAGTGGTCACAGGTCTACAAGTTACTAGTTGAGATTTTTTTTTATAGTTGTGTAGAATTTTTATTATTTGACCACAGTGATCGGACGGCAAATTGTTAATAATAGATTTATCTTTTACTTCAACGTTACAGAAAAAATTATCTAAACATGTAGCTGAAGCCGATGTAATTCTAGTTGGTTCCAGAAACAAATAATTTAAGTCAAAACTTGTACAAAAGTTAATAAATCTATATCTTGTTTGGGAACTCTCTAAAGATCAATATTAAAGTCACCACAAACAATAGCTGACTTTTTAGATTGACAAATTTCTTTTAGAACTTGTTCCATTACAGGCTCAAAAGAATTATAATTTGCAGAAGGGGGCGGTACACACAAAGTAAAATATAATTCTTAAGTTCTATACAAGACAATTCTATTATGCGTTCAAGTGAGAGGCCAACTATATCCTTTCGTCTTCACACTGTTTATTATTATTAACAATTATTAATGAACCCCCTCGAATATCATTTTTCGAATAAAGGCACTGGACAAATAATGATTGGACTAGACAAATAGTTAACACTGCAACATTTCCAGTTGAAAACCATCCAGTCATTCCCCATAGTCGCCGGACTTTTCCCTAACCGACTACCACTTTTTCCGCGATATGAGTTTTTGCTAGCTAGTTAGGAAGTAATCGAAATTACGATTGCAAGATTCGACAGGTAAAACAAATATAAGCGTTTTAAAAAAGTATGCGAATTACGAATACTCGTTAACGTCGACAACCAAAAAGGTAAAAGTTTATTCGCTTGTAAGGCCCGAAAAATATAATATAAAAACAGTGTGTAGTAAAAATTCACCACAATGTCCCCTTAGTGAATAATGGTGGCACATTGAACGTTCTTTACACTCACTTGGGGCGTCCCAAGTCTTCAATATCACCAGAATTATTATCTTTAATCATTTATATTCTTAATTTTAAAGTTTTTAACAATATAATATAAAAAAAACAAACATATATTAAAAAAACTTAAAAACGAAAGTGCCGCCGGTAGTAGTGCAAGGCCTAAACTACCGGTGGTCAGGGCTGCAGACTAAGGAATCTCCTGACAATACGTGCCGTGTCCAGAAATTCTCCGACGCTATAAAAACAATTATCTAGTAACCATCCCGTCAAACCTTTTTTAAATAAATGATATGGTAGTGCTTTTATATCAGATGGCAAGTTATTGTAAATTTTTTTTGCCATATAACAATCATTCTTACTATATATATCAAGATTACATTTAGGTATAAATAATTTCAATTTATCTCTTGACGGCCTGAGGTTACGATTTCTGAATGTTTAGGAAAGTTTTGAGGATTTTTTCTTACAAACAGACATATGTTCCTGATGTACATGCATGGTAATGTTAACAATTTTAATTTTTAAATAGAGGTTTACAACTATCTGTTACCAAAGCGTTGCATATTGCTCTTATACATATTTTTTGGGTTTTAAAAGCTCTATTTATGTCAACAGAGTTACCCCACAACAGTAGACCGTAGTTTAATACGGATGCCACATACCCGTGATACGCTGTTAGTGCAGTTTCTAATGAACCTGTTTGTCTTACCCGTTTCAGAGCATAGACAAAACGATCTAGTTTACTATCTATCGAATTTCTATAGTAAGCATAATCGTCTTTTGTTTATACTTGCCCTTTTTAACCCTTTTGTTAGCTATCTAATATTGTCAGTTTTTTTAGTTATTTCACTCTTATTGTAGGAAAACACAGTCTGTAAAAGAGTGTTAATATTTCATAAAAATAATTAAAAGCGTTTTCCAAATCTTCTATTTTGTATAATTCAGAAAATGATAGAGCTGCTATACAATTACAATTTTTTTTTATATTTTCTATGCTGTAGTCCCTTTTGTATTCAAACCAATATTGACAATTTTGGTGAATATTTTTGGTTTTGACACTTAGTGTTTGACCAGTTTCATGGTCAGACAACGCTAAATAATGAAATTTGCCTTTTGCCTGCAAAAAATTACTGGCAATTTAATCAAGGCAGGCTTTGTTTCTTGTCGGTTTATTTATATGTGTTTCTAGCTTGTAGTTCCTTAATAAACTTAGCAGCTCCTGACTGTTTATATTTGGTTTTAATATGTCAATATTCCAGTCCCCGCATAATATAATTTTTTTACTAGTCTTTTTCTTGGTCAAATGATCTTATAAAATGACAGTTTGTTGAAAAATACACTTATATTACTACTTGGTGTCCTACATATGCAAATAACAATTAAATTGTAATCAATTAATTCAATTCCACAGCATTCAAAGTCATAATTTATTGTTAATGTTTTTAAAATGTCAATACTTATGTACTTCAAACGATTTTTTACTAATTTCGTAAAACCGCCGCGTTTTTGGTGCGGACGCGAATAGTTAGACGCTAGTTTGTAATTTGTCTGAGTGATATTACGTTCGGTTCCTTTTTGTATAAAAGTTTCTGTTAAACAGATTATATCAATTTCCAAATTTTTTTATTTGAATTCCGCTAAGGTCAAATTTATGTTATCAATTTTGTTAAGTAACCCGCAATATTTTGATGAAAAATGTTAATGTTACTGTAATGATTAAATTTTTTCACGAAATAACCACTTTTCATTACTGGGTGGGCTATTATTATTACTTTTTGATTGTATTTTTTCCGCACGCTGCTTCTGTTTTTCAAAAAAATAGGGTATTGTGCTCTTTTGCAACGAAATATTTTTGATGTAATTGTTATTTTTGATTTTTCGAAACGGTTTCGATGCAATTGTGAGTATGTTTAATTTGATATATAATTTTTTTATTATAATCTTCTGAGTCGATATTAAAATTAATAGCGTTTGCAATTAGGTTCTCATGATCGTAATTATATTTATTTCGTATATTGATGTAATTACAATTAGTATAAGTTTTTGCTAAGCAGGTGATGTAGTTATTTAAATAGTATTTCTGCAAACAAGCATTTTCCCTTACTTCTATAATTTAAAACAAAGCGTTTTTCAGTTTACCCAACGCTACACTGAGTTCTCTAATTAACAAGAATGGTTTTTTTTCATTTGTACCAACTAATAGAATAACTCTGTCGCCATCGGATATTGTTTTACTTAATGTTTCACAATAAGAAAGTACATCAGAGCTTGATTTTTCAAACTAGTATTTAGTTGATTCTATTTGTCTATGTTCGTGTACTGTAATAACGATTTTCTTTTACTACGTTTAAAACATTATAACTTTTGATTTATTTTACTAACTTTTTACCTATTAATTCTTTATTTTTTTCTTTATGCAATCTTTAACAGGACGTGTTAAAAAAAAAGCCTTTTTGCTTTAACGGCAACTTTAACCTTTTCTTACTTACTAAGCTACTTACTACTAAGGTGCTTGCTAAGCTTTTCCTTTTCCGCTTTCACGAGGTTCTCGTCATGCGGTATTGTGATATCGACGACCATTGCCTTGCGCTAAGATCGGTTGACCAACACGATATCAGGCTTATTGCAAACAATAGTCCTCTCCGTGATGATAGAGCGGTCCCATTAGAGCAATGCACGACCATTTTCGAGAACTGGCACTGGCGTGTACTGATAGTACAGCACCTCAGATTCGACAAGTCCTTACTGAAGCGCAAGTTGCTGGCTAATGATTCTGGCCACTTCGTTGTGCCTATGCAAATACTTGCCGTTAGCAAGATGAGAACAACCAGAAATGATATGCCTGAGTGACTCTCCGGGACGACGGCATGCTCGACAAATGTCGACCGTACCGTCCTTCAGAATATATTTCCGATAATTGTTCGTCATCATTACCTCGTCTGCAATTGCACAGGCAAAACCCTCAGTTTCCCCAACGTAGCCAGTTCACTGAAGCGAGTAAGTCCACATCAGGCCTTGTTAAGAGATCAGGCGCGATAGAACCTCGTATTTATTATTTATTTTTATTATTATTATTATTACATTAGAACTGAAATGGTCGCGTACAATGCGGTTTCAGAAAAACTTCCTACTGCGAACGCTTGGTTTGTGGAATCAGCTCCCTGCCAAGGTTTTCTCTAAAGACTACAGTATGGAGTTCTTCAAGAAAGAAGTAATTTGATTTTAAAAGGGTCGGCAACTATTGAGTGATACTCCTGGTGTTACAAGCGGTCATAGGCTACGGTGACCACTTACCATCAGGCAGATCAGACTGTAAGCTTGTTTGCCACATAAGTAGTATAAAAAAAATATTTTTTGGTCGGGCGCAATGTAACCTAGATTTTCGCTTCGACGCAAAATTGGTTTCATTACATTTTAGTTGTTGGGTATCTGCGGCCCGTCCGAACGGAGTTCGCACTGTCACCACTAAACTAAAAGGATACTAGAGAATAATTGATTTCAAAAAATTGTGCCAAGATACAATCAATTGTTTCCAATAATTCCACTGCCGTTGCGATATTCGTCCCGTCCGTAATAATTATACGCCACCTGAAATGTCTTAGTAATATCCGAGATACCCAGCACGTGTCAATAGTTGGATTTAGCTACGAACTTTGTTTCATAGACAATCATCCCTTTGTTTCCCGTATCCCTTGAGGTTCATAAGTTCGTTACAGTAACCCACTGGTTGCCGACTAAAATACAAGAGCAATAGAAATTTCAGTTAAGCAACGATCAGCAGTATTTGAAACCTTTTACCTATTGGTTTTAAGAGTTCCATTGCACTCACATGGGGCACTAATGGTCTTGACTATCACCGAATATTCGGACAGAAGCTCGTCGATTTTGGGCCGAATCGCAATTTTTTATCTGCTTTGGAGGGATGGGTAAAACGGGGACTACAGCAGTGGGTTCAGTTTAGGGTTTCTGGTTTCTCGACCTTTTTCATTTCTCGGGGCATAGGAATTCTCGACCAGGATATCTCTAGAAATTATGATTTTTTTTAATAAAATACGATGTTATCTTCAAATTTTTGCTTTTTACAAATTACACTAACAAATGGTTATTTTTAATTTCTTACTTATATTAAAGTCCTTCAGACACGTATATGTAATATATATTAATATTCCCATACAAAACTAAAATATATTTATAGCTGCGGGTGTAGTAATTCAACGAGTAGGTATTAGATAAAATATATCGTAATATGCCTTGCTATAATTTATATTAATATATATTATAGCTTCCTGTGTGATGGGCTTAATAGGCGAGTTTTATGGCCGCTATTGCTAGACAGACCTATTATAACTAACTCCATTCCACATAGCAAGAGCTCTTACTAAATTTCAGACTCCATTGATCACAATGAAGTTACTGACTTAGTATGTTGGTTGAAAGTTATTAATTATATTTTTATTATATATTATATTTATTTAATTCAAACTATAAAATGGTAGTGCCTGGTAAATAATTGAAACCAAAATCGTTTTTTTATTATAATGATGCGTACTTACTAGTAGGAATTCAAAAAAATATTTATAATATTTTTTAAAAGAGTTGACCAAGACTGCAGCATATTAAGTTAAGACCTTTTTGTAGAATCACCGCAAAACTGGTCTGCTAGTATTTTAGGGTTCAGGCAGGTAATGAGAAAACTGAACTCTAATAGGATCATTTTATTTGTCTGTCTGTCTGACAGCAGACCGCCAAAACAGTTTTTCTTAGAAGCACGTAGAGTTATCATGCTGACAAATACTAAGTTATAAGGTTCCTTAAAGGTATATCAAATTAAGCTTCTAAACCAAAGAAATAAAAAATACCCACCGACATTCTCAGTTAGAGAATTGACCGTAACGTAACTTAAATCGATGTTTGAGACAACCTTTTTCTATCTACAAAGTAAAGTTTGTCTAACTCGAAAAAAAAGGGCTAGTCTTCGAGACGGGATTTTCGTGATGGACAAACTTCCTATTTATTCCGGTGCGTGAATCAGACTCGCTTTTATTTTACTCGGTTTTTTTATTTGTGTGTGTGTGTACGTATGTAGTTATTATGTAAGTTAGCTTTTTTTTCTCCTTGATCTCAAAAACCAATGGACCAATTTGTCTCGTGATAATCAATCGTCTCACTACACCACTTTGATCTGAACAGAGTTTGAGCAAAATCGGTCCAGCGGTTCATTTTTATCGCTAAAACGCTGATTTTTTTAGGGCGCATAAAATATTCTCAAGGGAAGTTGTTCGTGCGGTACTCGTACTTGCTACGAAACTCATTTTTTACAATTATAAGTACAACGTTAAATCACAAAAAATCCTAAAATGTATATGAAAAAGTGCAACGTAGTTTTTCTTTAATTCATTATAAGTTGTTTCCTATCGATTAAACACTATACTCAGATCAAGTTTGCAGTTTGTGTGTATTACCCATGGTATTATCCTTCTAAAGACAGAGCTAACTTTTTTTGCCCAATATAAAAGTCGTCGTGATGGTAACTAAGGTGGGTCCGTGGGTGGTGGAACTAAATGGAAAAGTTAGGATACACCGTGGTCAAGTTAAGTGGAAGAGTTAACATATACGTATAGCTAGACTGTGTCCCCAAATGTCACTATCCCACTATATCCGGATTAGCGTTAAATTTGTCGTCAATTACCTTGCTAATGAACTCGCTTGTACTAAACCTTTTCTGTGTGAGAGATATATTGCAGTAACAGGCTCAAATTTAGCGATTGGGCTTCAAAAGGAATTAAAAAAGCAGAGATAAACTTAATAGATTTATACTTACTAAACTCGCTACTGCGTGATCCATGCCTTAACGAACATGTCAAAAAGTACTTATTTTTTTTATTAAAACAGTATGATAACATTCAAAAACAAACAACATGTTGCAAAATATAAGCAGAAAAATAAAATCACCTGATAATGTTATTAAAATTGTTTGGAATGTGATAATAACGAAACTGGTAGATAAAAGTCCCGTAAACAGAACGCTTAATTGATGCTGCAGAAAAAGTTGCCCAAATATTTGAAAATTTCTTTGGTGAAAAACCTTTAAAAATAACTGAATCCTTAACTTCCTCTTGCAAGGCTGCAGATTTTATTCTTAAGGACAGTGTTACTGAGTGTAATGATAACTTTAAATTCAAACATGTGGATCCCCAAATCATTATCAAAACATTTGAAACGCTTAATTTGAAGAATACTGAAGACTTGTGGGGGATGTCTGTTAAGTTAATTAGCTCAAGCATATCAGTTGTTGCTCCCTATCTTGCCCTTGTATGTAATAAATTCATTGATAATAGTGTATTTCCAGATATTATGATACGCAGCAAATTGATACCGCTTGTCAAATCTGGTGACAAAGAAAATTCCTCTAATTTTAGACCAATACCCTACTACCTAAGATATTTGAAAAATCTTACTCAATCAATTGCTTTCACATTTTGGTATACAGGGGCTTTTACATGATTGTCAATTCGGTTTTACCACAATGTAGGTAATGTCTTATGGTATTCGTCTATGCGGTTCTGCTGCTGATATTGAAACCATATTTATAATACAAAAAAGAGCTGTTCGGAACATTTATAAGTTAGTTAGCCGATATTCTCTCCGGGTTTTTTTTAAAGAAATTAACATTTAACAGTACTTTGTCAATATATGTGTGAAAATATTATGTTTGTATGTGTGTATGTATATATATATATATATATGTACTTACTTATCTTTGATGTCTATCGGTAAAACTGGCTCTAAGGTTATACTTCTTTTTCCCTGAGTTGGTCTGTGGAATTATGACATTCGCTTATGTTTAACATATTTATTTCAGATACGTTTATCTTCGTTACTTAGTCCTAGTACAAATACGTGTTTATTTTCGATTTCTACATGTGCGCTATTTAGCATCGAAGTTAATTCAGATGTTTTAATTCCGTTATTTCATCACTATCACGGGTTGACAAATCCGGTAAACTTCTTCTTGTAATGCTAGAGTCAAGTGTTTGAAAAGAAGTGTCTTCGTCGTCTGAATATGGTCCTCTTATTTCTATATTTGATATATTTTGAGGTATTCACTTTGTAATATAGTCAATTTTTGTGCTAACAGTCGATAGATTATAAGTTTCTGTTTGGTGAACAAGCAGGCACTGTTATGCGTTGAATAGGTGTGTTTGTATCACTGCATTTCTTTATGTCCAAACACCGACGACATTTCCAATTTTGTTTGTGGTCTTTTGTCATTAGTGTGAAGCGTTGGATTGAGACGTTTGCGCAAGTTTTTTTGAACAGGTCAAACTGTTTTCTTTGCCAGTGAACATTTTATTACGCGAATTCGTTTGCTTTTTGTTTTTTAATATTTCTGCAGTATTTGTTTTTTTTGTGTATTCACAATGAATAATATATATATGTTAATTCATGAATTGTTGGCAACGAATACAAACAAGTCCAAAGGTCAGCGTTCACTTTTATTTACACCTTATAATTTGCACTGTAACGGTTTTTTAAGAATGTTTATATCAAAATATTACACTTTAATTTCACAGAGTTGTTTATAAATTAATAACGTTAATCCTTCGTTCTTATTGAAACTATATCGACACATAAACAGAAAATCGAAGTGACATTTATTAATCCGGTAAACTGTAGATTTGTTTCGTTTTACGTTTTTGTTAAAATCACTACTTAATTTTACACTGTAGAAGTCACAAACGATATTACACTTAATTTCAGGTATGTTTCATATTTGACTTATATATATATATATAAATAATTATAGTCGTAACAATAGCAATCACAGTTGCGATCAGGTGATAAGGGCTTATCTTACTTTAAAAAAACTTCCCGGGTTATTATTAAACTCTAAATGAGTAGGTTAGTATACAAACACAATGAAATCTATAACTACAACACTTTTATTGATAAAAGAGACCTGCCCTGAGCATGAAAGTTTTTTTTTATACCACTAAGGTGGCAAACAAGCACATGGTCCGCCTGATGGTAAGCGGTCACCGTGGCCTATGGACGCTTGTAACACCACGGGCAGAACTCAGCGCGTTGAAGTTACAGAACGATGAACGATACTGATTGGTACAGGGTGTAGCGCAAAAATGTGTTACGGTTGTATGGGCCTACGTGTAAATGTAAACCTTATATGAATGTGTTACGGCTGTATGGGCCTACATGTAAATGAAAACCATATATGAATGTGCTACGGCTGTATGGGCCTACATGTAAATATAAACCATATATGAATGTGCTACGGCTGTATGGGCCTACATGTAAATGTCAATCAAATATGAATGTGTTACGGTTGTATGGACTTTCATGTAAATGCCAACCATGCGTGAATGTGTTACGGTTGTATGGGCCTACATGTAAATGTAAACCATGCGTAAATATGTTACGGCTGTATGGGCTTACATTTAAATGTGAACCATGCGTGACTGTGATACGGCTAAATAGGCCTACATGTAAACGTAAACCATGTGTGAATGCTTTTACGGCTGAATGTACCTTCATATAAATGTAAACCATGCGTAGGTATGAGAAAGTATATCGTTAACTTTGACTGATATGTTCATAGAGATGACCAACAATGGTTGGTTTCAGGTCGCCCTAATTCAACTTTATCATGGCGAATATTTTACCCCCACTCGAAAAGTTTGATCTCGAAGGCAATAATGCTACCGTTGATGTTCGTTGGGAAAAGTGGAAGAGGTCGTTAAACATACCTTCTCCTCGAAGAACTTTGTTGTTACTCAGAGGACCAGGACTGAAGGAAATAATTTATAACACTCCTGGAGCAATGGTGACACCAGCTGTAGAGGTAGACATCTTTAAAATAGCTATAGAAAAATAAGACAATTACTGCCAGCCAAAACAGAACAAAACCTACGAGAGATACTTTTTTCGTCAAATTAAAAGAGAGCTATTCGAGAAGTTGATTTTAAAATTAAGAAATCAAGCTGAAAAATGTAAGTTTGCGAGAGCTGATGAGCATTTGATTGATCAGGAGAAGTGTTCAGCCTCTGAACTCAGAAAGAAGATATTGACGTTAGGAGATGACGTCACATTGGATTATATTATCATGGAAGCGAACACGTTAGAAGTTGTAGGACAGCAAATAAATGGATACGAACAGAAAAAACAAATAACAGATATCAATAGAATTTACAATTTTAATCAAGGTTCAACAAAGAAAGATACACGAGGATAAAGAGATAGGAATAAATACAAGGGTGGCAAATGTGGACGATGTGGATACGCTACACATACTGCACCGAATCAGGAGTTTCCAGCAAAATGAAAGAAATGCCATTCATGGGGAAAAGTTGGATATTGTAGTGCTCTTTACAGAAACAGGCCGAAAAAAAGAAAATTAGAACAAAAACAAAATGATTACACACGAAATAAGAGACCAAAAAATATAAGGGACGTAAACCAAGTAACACCAGAAAATGGATCGAAGAAAACAGAGGATGTCCATTATGTTTTCAACGTAAATGATGACACGACCGTTGTGTGTGAGTTAGGAGGAGTGAAGTGGAAGATGCTTATAGACTCAGGATCTAAGTTACATCAAATTTCTGAAAAATCATGGGAAAAATTAAAGGAGCAGAAAGTATTATGCTCGAACCAGGTGAATTAACCGAACAAGACCATACACGCATATGGAAGTAAAACCCCATTAAAAGTGGAAGTGTCATTCGAAACCACAATAAACGTAAATGAACCGTCGGAACGAACAACCATACTGATAATTACCGGGGGTTCGAGAGATTTACTAGGCAAGGAAACAGCCATTAAATTGGGTGTTTTAAAACTAGGGTATGCAGTAAACAAAGTTGTGCAAACAGATAAATCCTTTCCGAAGTTAAAAATATCTTAGTGGAAATTTCAATTGAGAACATCAAAGATACAGATAGAGATACAGGATCTCAACCCTATCGAAGAATCCCAATTCCAGTCGAGGAAAAGGTTCAGAGGAAAATTAGTGAGTTGCTGGAGAGTGACATCATTAAAAAGGTGGATGGACCCTCTCAATGAGTTTCGCCAATAGCCCCAATTTTAAAAGACGACAATGACCTGCGTCTGTGTGTCGACATAAGGCGGGCTACTGCTGCGACCATGAGAGAAAATCACCCATTACCATGCATGGATAACTTCCTACCGAAAATTAAAAAAGCTGTGTATTTCTCCAAGTTGGACATAAAAAATGCATTCGAACAAGTAGAAATACACCCTGACTCTAGACATATAACGATGTGTATCACTTCCCAAGGATTATATAGATACATATGGCTGATGTTCGGCATCACTTGTACTCCGGAACCGTTCCAGCAAAATTTTAGAAAACATGCTAGCCGGTTTGGATGGTGTTATCAATTTGTGTAGGGTGAGAATGAAGCACAGCATGATCGCAGATTGACGAAATTAAAAGAGGTTCTGAAAAATAATAATGTAATGCTCAATGAAGGGAGATGCGTTTATAAGGTGAAGAAAATTAGATTTTTGGGACATGAATTGACGCCTAAAGGCGTAAAGCCTATGAAGAAATATATTACAAGCATTGCTGAATTTTGACCACCAATAACCATAGAAGAGCTCCAGAGTTGCTTGGGATTGGTGAATTATATCAATAAATGGATTCAAAAACCTAGCGACAAAAACAGAAACTCTAAAAGCATTGTTGAGGGAGATGGTTGGAAAGAAAGCTAACATTGAGGAATTTTGGAAGAAAGGATCAGGCCTTCAGGGAGTTTAAAAGAGCTCTTGCTACAGTTAAAACCTTGGGATACTACGAGGTGAAGGATAAGACACAAGTGATCGCAGATACTAGCCCAGTTGGCCTCGGAGCTGTTTAAATTCAAAGCGACGACAAAGGACCAAGAATAATAGCATATGATAACCGAACACTGATAGACCTAGAAAGAAAATACAGTCAAACCGAAACGGAGGCTCTTGCGCTGGTCTGGGCAGTCGAACATCTTTTTGTTCGGGAAGCAATTTGATCTCTTTACAGACCATAAGTTAGTAGAGTTTCTGTTTAAAATGAAATCCAAGCCTTGTGCTCGGGTAAAACGGTGAATGTTGCGTCTGCAAACTTATATATAGATACAATGTTGTTCATCGGCCAGGAAAAGCAAATATCGCAGACTCTTTATCTCGATTATGCGATTACTGTATTGTACCACCCGGTCACTTCGATGAACATGTGAACCAGATTATTGAGCTGGCCCGACCATGTGCATTTCCAAGTTCCAATAAAAGACATCCATAAATTATAAGGAATTTTTAAAAGTCAAAAGGGGTATCTATCGTAACGATTGGGATGATACTGTCAAAGTCTACAAAGCCTTTGAAAGCGAACTTTGTTTTGTTGACGATATTTTACTAAGAGGAAGATAGTCATTCCACAAGAACTGCGAAGGATAGTTTTGGATGCGGCACATTAGGGCTACCATAAGGATGCTGAGAGGACGGTCAAATCATGTAAAGGATGTACTTTGGTTGGACTGCCATGAGCACTAGTACCCATGAAGCGACGCACACTACCTGAAGAGGCTTGGGTAGATGTCGCATTGGATTTAATTTAATTTGTAGGTAGTGGATAAAATTGGTAGGTAGTGGACCTACCACTACTAAACAATGACTCCTTGCTGGTGTCGGTCGATTATTACAGCCGTCATAAGGAAGTAAAATTTACCAAAGGTATTACTAGCTTGCAAATTATAACGCTATTAAAGGAATTTTTTTAGTCATACAGGTTATCCTAAATCAATTACGGTGGATAATGGTCCCTTGAAGATAAGTCAAATTGAGAGGACTGACCCGAAAGAGAGTTTTTGGGAATATCTTATGATGTATAATTGCTCACCTCATTCGGTGACTGGAAAGACACACGCAAACAAAGAAAGTTGAAGGCCATTGGGCAATTCCAGATGAAAAGAATGACTATGATGTATGATCATAAATCAGGTTGTACTAAGGAAGGGATGTAGGGTTTATCTATATATAGCGCTGTCTCGAGCACACGGATGCCGCGACCGACCTAAACGTAGCTATCGACTCACTCACTAGCCACCTGACCGCCACCGTTGGCGAGTGTTCACGACAGGTGCCGGATGGTGATTATCACCACCTAATCCTGCCTCAGCACATCAGGTCGCTAATGACTGAGCGTAACGCGGCCCGCCGCGCACGCGATTGCGCTCCCACTACCGAAAATAAAGCTCGCTTCAACGACTTACACCGCCGTGTAAGAACCGCTGTAGCTGAGCTTCGCGCCCAACGTTTCGGTGATCTTATGGAGAACATCTCTCCTTCTCACCAAGCTTATTGGCACTTAGCCAGAGTTTTAAAATCCGAAACCGCCAACTCTCTCCCTCCGTTAACTCGTCCTAACAACGTTCCCGCGTTCAATGACGACGAAAAAGCGGATTGCCTAGCGTCTAGCCTCCAAGCCCAATGTGCCTTAAGCACACAGCCTTTCGATCCCGACCACGTGCGCGCGGTAGACGGCGAAGTGGAGCGCAGAACTTCTCTGCCTCCACAAGACCCCCTGCCCCCTGTCACTGTCGACGAAGTCGTACAGGTCATCAAAGACCTACGCCCCGTAAAGGCCCCGGTGCTGACGGTATCTCTAACGATATCCTAAAGCGCCTCACTCTTCCCCTTATCTGCCTCCTAGTAGCGATCTTTAATGCTGCTATGGAACATTGCATCTTTCCTTCTCAATGGAAAGATGCAATTGTTATAGGCATCCATAAGCCAGGCAAAGCTCGTACCGAGCCGTCCTCCCATCGCCCCATAAGTTTACTAAAGGCCCTTGATGAACTCTATGAACGCCTCCTCCTCGCTCGCCTACGGAACGCTATAGTCTCCAGAGGCATTTTAATAGACGAGCAGTTCGGCTTCCGTGCCAAACACTCATGCGTCCATCAAGTCCTCCGCATAACGGAACATATTCTTACTGGCTTTCAACCAGCGTTAGGTAAGACCCGTCACACGGGCGCTGTCTTCTTTGATGTAGCGAAAGCTTTCGACAAAGTCTGGCACAACGGTTTAATTTTTAAACTTTCAGTTGCCAGATCGTCTCGTGCTCATCATACGAGACTATTTGTCGAATCGTAGCTTTCGCTACAAAGTCGAAGGCACTCTCTCTTCCCCCCGTCCCATAGAAGCAGGAGTCCCGCAAGGGTCCGTGCTCGCCCCCATCTTGTACCTTCTGTACACTAACGATATCCCTAAAACGATAGGTACCAATCTAGCCCTCTTTGCGGACGATACCGCTCTCTATACCACAGATAGGCAAGTGAGTCGAATCACTGAGAGACTCCAACCCGCTATCACCGCCCTAGGCGAGTGGTTTCGGAAATGGAGAATCGAGGTGAATCCCGACAAAAGCTCTGCCGTCCTTTTTACCCTAGGCCGCCCTCCGCGGCCTTCTCCCCTTTCTCTTTTCGGTCGTGCCATTCCCTGGCAAAATAAGACCAAATATCTCGGTGTGACCATGGATAGTCGTTTGAACTTCCAAGCTCACACCAAAATAGTCAGAGACCGAGCCGCTTTTGTCCTCGGTCGTCTGTATCCCATGATAGACAAGTATAGTAAGATGTCGCTTAGAAATAAGCTAAATCTTTACACAACTTGTATCCGCCCCATACTAGCTTATGCTAGCGTAGTCTTTGCGCTGTCCAAGCGCAATCTCCACAAACTCCAGACCCTCCAAAACCGCTTTCTCAGAGCGGCCTCTGGAGCCTCTTGGTACGTTCGCAATGCGGACCTACACAGAGACTTCGAACTTCCCACGATTCCCCAATACTTTAAAGACTTGGCAGTCCGCTTTTTCGAGCGTACGCAAAATCACCCGAATCGATTAATTGTGCAATCCACAACGTATCGTCCCCCCGATCGACCCGGTCACGGTCGTAAAACTATTGTTAGGCGGCCTCGGCACGTACTAACGTCCCCAGATGACGATCTCGCTGTCCGGATAGCGAGATTAGTCTCTACGACCTCCCCGAATAGGGCCTCCCTCCAAACACGACGCCGACGTCCCCGGGTTCGTCGGCGCCCACAAGGATACACTAGGTATCAAAGAGTGCCGGGGCGCTTCTCGCCCCCACTCAATCGCAATCGTACCCGCGTAACGGGGAACTCCCCTCCTGGCGGTGACTCACCTTCGGGTTCGTTTTAAGTCCGCCCTCTGATACAGGTCAATACAATTTTTATCTTACAATAATCGGGGACTACACCATTGTGATTTCCTAACCCCGATGGGTTAGTTTTCTTTTATAAATACTTGTCACCACATTTAATTTTTTAACGAAGTACATAAGTATAGTAATATTATTCGTATAAGTTTAATGATGTAGTAGTACTCTGAAACCTGACGAAAGCCCTATACACTCTTATCCCCTAATTTAAGGGGCTAAGGGATGATTTTTAAAAATCTGAAACACATGTTTTTTGGATTCCGTACCCAAAGGGTAATTAGCGGAACCCTATTACTAAGACCCCGCTGTCCGTCCGTCACCAGACTGTATCTCATGAATCGTGATAGTTAGACAGTTGAAATTTTCACAGATTATCTATTTCTGTTGCCGCTATAACAACAAATACTAAAAACAGAATAAAATAAATATTTAAGGGGCTCTCATACAACAAACGTGATTTTATTGCCATTTTTATAGATAATGGTACGGACACCTTCGTGTGCGAATCCGACTCGCACTTGGCCGATTTTTTTAATTTTGTGATAAGAAGTCTGTGTCCTTGTACAATTTTAAGATCTCTAGCATGAATTTAATTTTTTTTGGGAAAACACATACAAACTTTCATCCCCTAATTTGGGGTGATTTTTTAAAAATCCTTAAAAATGTCTTTTATTATTTTTGATTTTGAGTCCGTATATCAATTTGCAGACTTCTAGAATCAAAGTTTGCAGAAGTTTCATACAAACTTTCATCCCCTAGTTTAAGGGGATTGGGAGATAAAAGTTTCAAGATTTAGAATTTTTTTTTTTGTTTGTGTACTAATATTAGTTTACAAATTTCAGCTTTCTAGGACTTCAAGAAGTCCCCTAAGAATTTTGATGATCATCAGTGAGTCAGTAACGGAATCGAGCTATGCAATTAAAACTTTACTTGTTTAATAAGTCTACTATTGACATCATGTCCCGAGAATTTTGTTTATCTGGGATAATCCAAAGCCAAGTAATGCGGGTCATTGGAGGTTTAAAAAAAAACGACGAAGCGCTTCAATAAAAGGTAAGTAGTGCCCTTGCGCTTCGCTTGGCTCGTCTTTACCCGGCACCACACTACCGTGCCCCCAGATATACGAGACATAAAATATCTTGTTCAAGATTGAGTAACCTTTTAAGGAGCTCCGTTGTCAGAGTTTTTGACTAAGTTTACGGTGAAAGCCCAATATTTTAGGGTTAGAACGAACTTGTCGGTGTTTCGATCCAGCTTTTTTATATGGAACGCATCTTACGAGTGGTGCGTGTTTTTGTATTACTCTGTGGTCGGTCATCACACTCTGAAAATAATAACCTAAAAAAATAGTAAAATTTATTAAAAAAAATTGTACGCTTATTTATTAATATTAGACAGACGCGGTCCGAGTAGGTACAACAATAGTACCTATAACAATAGTTGTTTTTTTCATCAAAATTGCATTCAGCTCCCTAAAAAAATATTAGTTGATATAAGTATGTCGTCTCTTAGTTAATCTTATGCTTTGTCTGTCAATTCTATACAGACCTACAAACGATTTATGTAAACACATAACGGGCACAAAAGTGTAATATGACTTTTGTCCTCATGGTGTACCTACTATATATACTGTTACTTTCATCACCACTCAAGAATTTCTTATTAAACACGTAATAACCTAAAACCTGAATGTACTTCGCACAAATGTAATTCTACTAATGTACGAACGAATTTATGGAGACTTCGATAAGAAATAGTCACATTGATATATACATTTCGATCCTAAATGAATTGAAATCAAAAAAATTACTTTTGGTGCTTAGAATCACAATTTGTCTTCTAACTCAACACACAAATGTTAACTGATCTCGGGCAGGGGGAGATTCATAAATTAACCTTTTATGGCCACGGGCAGCGCTTCGACTTATTACTTTTGACCTGTGCTACTTTTGTACCCGGTTTCTCCTAATTAAAATTTCTACATTTATAAAAAAAGGCTAAACCACTCACATCTTTCTCTTCTGCTGCATACAATAGCTAGTGACTCTTGTACATAGCTCCGCCTACTGTGAGAGTTAGGTTTTTACGACCGGATTCCTATGGAAATTCTTAGTAGGAAAAAATCCTTTAGATTTTCCTGTGTCTAGTGCTTCGTTGCGACGGGAAAGTACCTCGCGGTTTTACCTGGGAATAGAACATTTACTGCAGGAAAAATATTCTATATTCCTTCTCCCAGGTCTGCTCCCTTGGCCCCTGGGTATACGTACCTACCTTCAGTGCCCACAGCTATCCCCGTGCAAAAAATCAACATACTTATTGTCGTTTTAAGAAAATTTTTCATCATTTAAACAACAAAAAACAAAGGATTAAAAACTTCAAAATGTTAGGTACCTATCAGACAAGTTTTTTTGTGGATCTCGTTTGATACCAAAAAAAACGCATAATTAGACTGCATTCGTTGAAATAAATATCTAAACCGAATATCCTAGTGTGGTAATTAAATTAGCACACTATATAAAAGCTAAAGAGCAAGAGTGTGTTTGACAAGAGCACGATAGAGTTCCGTCAAGTTCCGTTTATAAGTAGCTATTTAATATTTTTGACCTACCAACTTGTTCTACGCACAAATTGTATCGTACATACCTACATATAAAGCATTTTAAGATATTTTTCTAACGAACAAAATTAAATATAACTTGTATACGTATAGGTACCTATACTATCAGGAACAGTTATCAAGAAATGATTTAGTTTTTGTGAATCTTTCACTTTTCTATAAAGTGTGACACATTCAAACTAGCAAGCCATATATCCCAATAATAAATCAATATGTACAACACTCAGTTATAAGCACTTAAGCACTAAATTATTAACCAATTATAAATTTTAAATTAAGTATTTAAGTAAATTGTATTTTATATCGCCTACAAAATGTTTACTATCATTATTACAATATTTATGAGTCTGGCAGCTGCGCCTGCGCTACGACCTGTAAATCGCAAACGAACACTCGTACGGCGGTAAATTAGGTTTTATTTTGTAGGTAAATGTATAAACATTAATTCGCTTGTACCTTGTAATATGTAGTAATATTCTGAACAGTCTAACCGTGAACTTCTCTACGTCTTCAAGCGTTTCTTTGGTCAACGGGGATACTTGTAAAAGAGAGAGGAGTTGTCCGTTATGTACAAAAACTTTCAAAGCCTCTAGTTTACATTAGGGCATGTAATATCGGAAGGTTTTTAATTCCGATATTGATTTCCAATATTGTACTATAATATCGGAATTCCGATACTTATATCGAAATTGCAAATATTTGATAGAAAGTTAGATGAAAAGAAATATAAATATTTATGACAAAAATTATTTGTCACAATATGTGATTTACTCGTACGTTACTGTGTTATTCATTCGAAGTTTTACCCATAAGGGTCTTTTAAAAAACGAACGTTTCGTAGAACCTCCTGCGCTCCTACTTTTATTCTGCTAATCAAATAAAAAACTCAAAATCAACTAAGATAAAATAATAAATAGTCGGAATCGAATAAAATAAAACTATTTACTTAAATTATGTACATGTTTCTTCGAGAGAAACTAAATTAAGTATTCTTAAAAAAGTTTAGGCGTTTATTTTATTTATCTTAAGGTGAAATTCGAACGACACTACAAAAATATTCAGTTAACAAAATCACGCTTACTTTTAACACTGCTTGCTAAACTGATATAAGATACGTGCATGCCTGTATCAGATACAGTCATTTTTCAGGCAATTTTCAGTCATTATTATATTTTTGAAAAAGTTTAAATTGGCGTCTACAGACAAGGCCCTCCTTTTTTACAGATGTCTCTATTTCAGTCTCAAGTTCTTGCTCCAAAGTCATCTTACACCTTGTAGCAATCACAGAAATTCCCATCAATTTAGTCTTTGTTTATGTGACTTCTGTAACTCTTTAGCTGTTAAATAATCCACATTTAGATATTCCACATTTGTCAATCGTTTTCGCATTATCAATGTAAATAAATATTTTTATAACAAAGATGCAGTCAAAAGATTTACCTCAAGCCAGGCAAAATTAGGGATCCCTACTAAAACTTCAATATTGTAATCCGAGGTGTAAAACAATTTTGTAAAAAAAACATTGAGACATTTTTACAAAAAAATAAAAAAACCGACTTAAAAATTTTAAAGTAACTTTTTTTTATTAGTTCAAAAGAAAGAACATTAAATAACGAAACACAAATTTACTAATATTAAAGAAGTATCAATATCTAATCTGTTATTTTTGGAGTCGGTGCCAGCGGCAGAAAGTTTATAAAACTATAGTAATTCTGATTTAGGTACATGGTTCTCATAAAAATAGGAATCTATTATAGTATTATAGGGTATTTTTTTGATTTTTGCCTTAGGAACCTAGCATTGACTCCAAGAAAATTTTAATTTTTGCAAGTAATCTGATATACTCCATCGCTTGTATTCATATATTAAGTTTGTTTTTTTGCCTTAGCTGGCACCATGGAATTGGAGTTCTTTCAACTGTCCTATGGACTGCGCAATAACCTCACAAAATTGACCATACTTTAGAAAGAGACAACACGAACCTGTAGTCTTTTTTTTCTTGCTATCATCGTCCGCCGTTTGTTTGTTGATGTTTATTAAAACTAGTTAGTAAGCGATAAGAGACACCACAGTTTTACTTCGTCTCTGTCACAATTTTGCGACCCTTTTTTTCACATCTGGCTAGGAAATGCGCAGTTCTCTACGTCTATGGCTGGCAACGACTCCAAATATAACAGATTAGATATTAAAATGTAGACGGATTCGCAAACTTCTTTTTTTTATTTATAAGGATATACCTACTTCCGAGGTATACACAAAAGTATTTTTTTTTACCTTTCTAGTGTATCTTCTTGAAGCCGATTATTTTTTTTTTGTTAAAAAGTTTTATTATTTGTTGTTTTGTATACTTTAGAGCTCTCACACTCTGATCACAAGTTTTTATGTGTTACTGTTTTTACGATAGAGCAATTAGGCTATGAGTTTGTACCCTGTACCGTCAAGCGTATATATATATTTAAACAAGCTATCAAACGACACAACTCTGTGTCGAAATTTCAAGTTTCAAGACAAAAAAACTATCGGATTTCTCATAAAAATTTTCATCCCTTTTTTGCATTCAAATTATTGAAAAATTATTCCCTACAGACGTCAAAATAGGGGGTGAAAATATATATGAGAATTTCAATGTAGGTAAAACAGTAAGCAATCGAAAGCCGTCCTTTTTTAAGTCCCCGGGGACGAAGTCGCGGGCAGAAGCTAGTGCTGTATAAAGAAACTAGCTTAACGAGGTTATCGATGTAGGAAAACAATTTAATAGAGAAAATATTAATAAAATATTATAGAAAAAAGAAATCGACTCACACTTGACGTTTTCATGTAACCTATGTCCTTTCTCGGGACTCAGACTATCTCCATGCCAAATTTCACTTAATCCACACAGTTACTTTCGCATTTATAATATTAGTATGGACACCTATAAACTTTAAGCTGGCTAAAAGTTAATGTTTAGACTGCTTCTTTGTTATGGCATGTACCTATCATATATTTTCTTCAAAGCACCTTCAGAGCGTCAATAACGAAGACATTTTTTTTTTATATATGTATATTGTTTTTCTCAATTATATGAAGATTTGGTATTTGTAGGATTGATGTACTAGCACTTTATAAGTCACTAAGAGTTGTTTTTGTATCGTACACAATTGTACAATATGATTGTCAAAAGTAATTCGATCCTTAAAAACAGTCGCAATTCTAACTTCAATGAACAAATGTCTATGTCACTTCTGAGAACAGCATTGATGACTTGGTATACGATGTTTGTTATATACAATACTAGCTTTTGCCAGTGGCTCTGCCCACCCTAAATTTGGTTATCGGCATGAGATTTTAAGACAACTCCTTGATTATGCTAAAAAAGTTTGCTATAGCAAGTTATTAGCTGCAGTTATGGTTCGTTGGTGGAATTCGGTTATAGTTACTCCTGTGCAAAATTGAATTATCCGAGATAAAAAGTAGCCTTTGCCCTTCTCCGTATCTCCAAATGTCTCTGTGCAAAATTTATGCTCAATTGGATGCTCCATTAAAGCAGCTTTGAGTAACAAACGTTATAGTTATTACCGGGATGAAAAATAGCCTATGTCCTATTCCGAACCTAGCTTATATGTGTGCCAAATTTCATCCTGATCCATTTAGTGCTTGAATCCAAACTTTCGCATTCATAATATTAATAGGATAGCAAGTAATTAATAAATTTTGTCAGCAGCTCTACCCGCCCCAATTTGGTTATCAGAATCACTCGAGGTTCTTTCTGAATTTCCCGCTAGTATACTACTGTACTCAGAAATTTTCAGGTCATCGGTTCACCTGCCGACCCACGCTGCGCTTACCAGACCGTAGTCTTCACCCTAAGATTCCTCTCCCTCAATCGGTTCTGCGACAAATATAATATATATGACAAATACATCTGACAAAAAGGAGTTCAAACGTTCCTTAATAATTACGAGCTGATTTCACTCCTAACCCAAGTTTAAAAGTTGTTCTCAAGAGTTATCCCGAACCCTCTCGCTCGGAGACTTGCGAATTTTAGCTTTCGTTATAAGCTGGATGTCAAAAAGGCTACAGGACCGTAGACTACATTTACATACTATGGCATTAACAAAGAGCGAAGCCTTAATCAGCCTCTTTTTAAGAGTCTCCCTGGACTAAGAAAATGCCTTGGGTTACGTCAAAATCTGGGCTGTTTTGAATCACTCAACTGTAAAAATCATACCCTGAGAAGTTTTACTTTCAAAACAGTACTGAAGTTGAAAAAAAAATAATTCATTATTTAAGAGTCAAAAAATTGAGTTGTTATTGCTTACTTTGCATACTTTTGAATTGCACTACGCAATTCTAAAATTATTATGCTACTATTTTAAAGATGCGGATGACTTAATAATTAAAAAAAGGGAATGAAAAACATGTAGGCAAATATTATGCCATTAAGTTTAATAGCCTTTTTGACCTTGCAATATAAGCTTCTAAAAATTTGCAATAAACTTCAAATCACAAGTCAATGTCATATAAGAACCACGAAATAATCTTGCACGAGCATTAACCACAATCATGGTTATACGTGATTCCTTCGATAACTGTAAATCAAATGCGAGACTAGATGGTAAAGTAGCTGTAGTGACAGGAGCAACCTCGGGTATTGGCCTAGAAGTTGCCAAGGACCTGGCAAAAAGAGGAGCTAAAGTCATTATTGCAAGTAGAAATCCTGACAAATTGAAAAATGCCAGAAATACTATAATAAAACATGCAGGACACGACAATGTCGTTGCAAGACAAATGGATTTTGAGTCGCTGGCATCTGTCAGATATTTTGCTCGACAAACTATAGATACCGAGCCTAAGTTGGACATATTGGTGAATAATATTGGGGCTATTGGATTGGAAGACAGGTATAGTGTAGATGGCCTCCAGTTAATGATGCAAGTGAATTACTTCGGAACTTTTTTATTAACCTTTCTTCTATTTCCGCTGTTAAAAGCTTCTGCTCCAAGCCGAATTGTGAATGTGGCATCATTTATGTCATTCGTCGGCCATATTGACTTTGAACATTTGAGCGATATCAAACAATATTCTAACGTAGGCTACTACGCCAATGCAAAACTTGCTGATATTTTGTTCACAATTGAAATGGATAAGCAAATTAGAGGCAGTGGAGTTACTGTTAACAGCTTGGATCCTGGTATCATAAAGACTGATTTTTTTCGTCATTGGGACAATGGAATCTTGAAAACGTTCTTTTACTCATTCCTGTCAGCTTTTGGAAAGACACCAATGGAAGGCGCAGAAACGGCAATTTTCTTAGCAGCAGATCCGAAAGTACAGAATTCTAGTGGAAAAAACTTTAGAAAATGTCTGGACAGCTTTACCTTGTGGTATGCTAGAGACCCAGCGTTATCAAGAAGATTGTGGATCCTCTCCAAAAAACTTGTGGGTATTACTCCGGCAGAAGACTGGGAGTTAATAGGAAGTTTTACTGAGTTTGGTATGTATAGTGATTTTGTCACGAATCTTTAATTGTAAAAAAATATATAATATAAAAAATTAAACAATATAAATACTTAAATATTTTTTTAATTTTCTACAATCTTATTTATACATACCTATGTAATGTAATTGTGCAATTTCAATGTCTTCTATTGCTTTTCCTTTTACCAGCGTAAAAATCCTAGCTCTGTGGTTCTACCACGAACCGTACGACCGTCTCATCCAGGAGACGTAGCAACATTGCTTTTAATTATTTTGGCTCATGGTCAATTCTTAAGGGATTATAAAAAAAATATAAAAAATCGGCCAAGTGCGAGGCGGACTCGCTCACGTAGGGTTCCGTACCATTATCTATAAAAACGGTAAAAAATCACGTTTGTTGTATAGGAGTATTTGTATAGGAGCCCCCCTTAAATATTTGTTTTATTTTAATTTAATTATTTATTTTTAAAGTGACTATAGGGTAGACTGGGTACGGTTGTGACGATTTTGGTTTGGTCGCCAATAACTGGGAGAAAAGTAACTTGAATTCTAATGTGTGCACTTGTCTACGTAAAAATACTAAAATATTGACTATTAATACGCTCTATAAGTCATAGGATCAAATAAGAAAAAAGGGGAAAGTTTCAAAATCGGCCACTCACTAAGGTCGGTTGTGACAGTGGTTGGGGTCGGTAGTTACAAGCAGAAATATACACCAAAATGTGTCATAATGATTTTTATTGTTAGAAATATGTAACATTACACAACATAATATTCTTCTAAACAAAGTTAACATTCATACATACGTAACATAAAATTTAATTATAACCATCGTTTTTAAAATCAGTCAAAATGTTAACTAAAGTGACATTATACCGTAACGTCCTTAACAAATATTCTTAAACGGTAACATCTATCATTATTTTAAGGTCTTCTCAGAATCAGTCGAAACGTTAACTAAACTTAAATTTACTGAAGGTAAATGGAAAAAGTTTTGCTTAATTCTAACATAAACAGTTTATAATAAAGAAAAAAATAAATATTTTTAAATGTATGAACATACCGAGATCTAGTAGTCAGATTCATCATCACAGTTGTGACAAATGTAATGGCGACTATCACCTGCGCATTCTACGTGGGACCAAAGTCCACATGTCACTTGGCACTGGATCCATTTTTCACCAGCCCTACTTTCCATGAAGAAGTCCCGCGTTTAACTTCTTTGTATGCATTTTCATATTAACTAATATCAGACTACCCTCTTTCGGTCTTTCGCAAGCGTTTTCTGGGCATCTGAGAGCAAAAACAACAAAAATAATATGTCACAACCGTACCCAACACACTTTAGAAAACAAAAAATAACCAGGACTAAGCCAAATAATCTACGTAAAAAGTAATCACTCGTCATCAACTACTAATATTCAACTTATAACAAAAAAAAACGAGATAATCTATCTGCATACAAATAACAGTAAATATTAAAAGAAATCAAACAAAAAGCTTACTTTAGACTGTTGAAAAACAATGTGGGCTCTTGCTTACGTTAACGTCGCGCACTGACTAACATAATACTAGGGAACGCGTTCAGATTTGCGTGCCACTTCTCTGTCCCCTTGCACCCTTCCCCGTGTTCCGTATAGTTTCGCTGTTATGACGACTGTCACTACCGTAACCTGGCACAAACGAACCCAGTCTACCCTATAACTAAATATTCTGTGAATATTTTAAGCGTCTACCTGTTTTCGTTATCAATATTGAGCAAAAACTAGCAGAAAATCACGTATATTAAATATTTATTTTATTCTGTTTTTTAGTATTTGGGTACGGAACCCTAAAAAAGCGGGTTAAGTGCGTGTCGCACTTGCATTGAAGTGGCCACTAGGCTTGAGTATGAGAATTATCGAAGAAAAAAAAGAAAATCTTGTGAACTGTCTTTGTTAAAAACAAATTTGATTTATGTAAAAAGCTCTTACATTATTATCCATAGACTGCGGTGATCCCTTACCATCAGGCGGACCGCAAGCTTGTTTGCCACCTAAGCGGTATCCTAGAAGGATATCTCGCAAGTCCCACCCACCTATTTTGCCGATGAATTGGAATTTGGCTCTGGCAGTTGCTTTCTTACTTCTTTATATGTGATTTTAGCAGAAACGCTATCTACAACTCCGGTATATATATATATATATATATATATATATATATATATATATATATATATAGAAATTAAAAAAATTAAATTAAATTAAAAACTAATATTTAACTAAAATAAAAACTACAAGTAAAAAACCTGTTCCAAGTTGACCTGATGGGGCAGTGTACCTAAAAGGCTGGCAGTATTTCCTCGTTGAATTGCAATTGAAATTCTTTGAGCACAATAACTGCCAGCCCTTCTGTTGTGAGACACATCGACCAAACGCTTAGAAATAGCTTTAAACAAAAGATGAGTCCCCGGCGACCATGGCCCCAAGGTTTCAACCGCAAACGGCTCAAAAAAATAACTATTACTTATATTAGTGATTTTTCTAAGTTTGCAGCAGAAGCGGCAGCATAAGCATAAGCATAAGTCGAGGCAAGGGTTTCGACGTGCGTGGCATCCCAAACTAATGTTTGACCCATCTTCCAAGGCACAAGACTCATGCCTTCAGGCTTCTTACCATCCTCTCTAAATATACCGACTTATATATATATAGCTATTATTTAAGCTATTATTAAATATAAGCTATTATTAAAACGTTATGTATTGTATCTATATATAAGATATATAGTACTTATTACTACAAAATGATCCTGATGATTTTGTTACATCATAATAAACGACACATTTAATGAACTACCTTACCATGATAGAGAATTCCAAGATTCAGGCCTTGCTTACCTTTCCACTTAAAAAATAATCGTCTGAATCGTTTAAGAAATGCACAAAAATTACAGATAAACTAAGAAAAAGGTACTCAAAATTTCAGAAAAAGGCTACATTACACTTAGCTACTTGCATTTTGTTTTACTTTGGAATTTTCGAGTGTTTAGTTTTTTGTTTTTATTGTATTCCAAACAAAACAAACATGTAAAAAACATTAATTACTCTGTATTCACAAAATGACAAAACAGTTTGAGGGTGAGGTAGCAACAATGATTCTCTGCAGCATTAATGTTCAGAAGAAGAATAGAAACTATAATTATAAAATACGTACTATAATGACAGCGTGTCAGAAATACTTATTTGGTTTGCAAGTAAACAACTTTTTTTTTAATACTAAAAAACCCAGTACATTGAATTCACCTTACTAATTAAGACTGAATTAAGCTTAAATGGAGACTCTTTGGAGTTTTCGGACGTCATGTAAGATCCCGAACCACAAAAGAATACACATTTATGTAGGTACTTGCTAGAAAACTTAGCTCAGCTGCCTTCGCTGTAAATTAGGTCGGCAATTAATTAATGTAGAAACTGCTTGCTTAGTTTATTTTGTTATTTTCAGAGCATTATGTGATATGGAATGCAGCAGATATATAATTAATTTTCGTCTTACAGTAAAGTGCAGTCAGGTCTATCTATATATAGCCTATAACCTCAGAATTTCCTTTTACATTTAACATTGATATTTTAACCGTCACCAAAATACATTTATGCAAACTGCATTTATACCATAAAAAAGTGATAAATACAGTACTGACGTTTTAAAAGTATTTGCATAAACCTTCTGTAATAAATTATTTAAGATTCATTGATTATTTCGTCGTGTCAGCCCGTCTTCGGTCGATCTTGTATATCTCAGCTCAAAAAATATTAGGTTTATAAAATCCCTTAATCATTTGTTGAACAAGGTTGATGCACTACGTTGTATTTATAAATAAATCTACCCTTAAAAGTAACACAATTAAATAGTAAAGCCAACCATACCATTGTAAAAAGGAAATGAAGCCCAAATTAGTTACTTCAAATATTCATATAGTGCTAACATTAATAATTTATACATAAAGACATGTAACTACAGCCACTGTGTAACTTATTTCTAAATGAAACTTAATAAATAAATAAAAATGTATATTCTCACACAATTATCAAAAAACCGTTAATATTTTCTGTTTCCGCCTTTCTGTTTAGACTTTTATCAATAAATTACTTTAAGAGAAACTAGGTTATCGTCATAAAATGCAAAATCGAAGTGAACTATTGTTTTCTTGGACTACTTTTGATGTAGCATTTTTCTTTTAACCCATTACTTACTGACTATTTTTTATAGGCTATGTGGTATATAACTCAATTATGATTTTGTCCTATTTGCCTTCTTATAAGGTTTTTACGATACTTTTTAAGTAACATAGCATCGCACATGGTGGTTGCTCAGCTTTAGTATTAGAGTTTCTCAAATGGATTGAAACAATAAGTTTTCCTCATTGTCCTTAGTACTGTTGTAACCGGCTCGTGTTCTGTACACCATTGATCAATTTGTTCACAAAACTGAACAAAACTTAACTACAAATAAAAATAAAATGTTTAACACATATCAAAAGCTGAACGGAAAAGTTGATCTAGTTACTGGTGGCAGTTCAGGAATCAGTTCAAACGGCTAAAAACCTGGCTAGCCGTGGAGCAACAGTGATTATCGCGAGTAGCAACAAAACTAAACTAATACGTTTAAACGTCTAGATATTTTTATGAGTAATGCTGGAGCATTAACATTGCTTGACAGATTGTCAGAAGATGGTTTAAATTTAACTATGCAAGACAATTATTTTGGAGCTTTTCTGCTTACATATCTACTGCTCCCACTGATAAAAGCGTCTTCACCAAGTAGAATCATCAAAGAACAAGCTAGTTCTATGTATTTTGGTCAAATAGACTTCGATCACTGGTATGACCTTGGTCAATCCAGAATTGTTGAAATCGCGAATTAAAAAACTTGCTGGAGCTTTATTAATTGCCGAGTTGGATAAACGTATGAAAGGATCCAACGTGACAGTAAATAGCTATGATCCTTTTATTGTCGCTGTCGATGCACTAGCCATTTTGAGACATATAACACAAACATTTACAAGATTAGTTGGACAACCTAAAGGTAAAGTCGGGAATCAAATAGCATATTTAGCAGCCGAGCTTTCAATAGAAGACGTGACTGGAAAGCATTATTTATTTTGCGAGGAATTGCTGACCAATGATGAAGAGTTAACGAAACGAGTTTGGAAAACGTCGAAAAAACTTGTTGGAATAACTGCCGAAGAAGATTGGGAATTGAATATTGTGTAAAAAAAGTCTGTAAAACTCGTGTTTTGATCGATATCATATCGCTTGTCTATAGACTTTTTGCTATAATTGTATTACAGTTAAGAGATTGCTCGTAGTATGGAGATTAAATTTTATACATTTTAACGCCACTTGAATTCAGTATTATAGGTACTGAAAAATATCTAAATAAAAACTTCATGAATTCAACTCTTCTATTTTATTAACAGGAATACAGGTTTAATCACAAAGTAATTCTCTGATTTATTTAAAACTGTGGAAACGTAGGCTTGTTGCTGACTGGGAACTCAAACTAGACTTTCGCTACGTAATACCTTATTTTAATATGTACTTTTTAGAATTTAGAACAGTGGCACGGCCAGCATAAGCTGAACTATTGCTACAAGGGTATTTGTAGAGCGACCAGCCTAACGCGTCGGCAACCGAAGTCGACATGCAGCGTGGCCTTTCTTCGTGAAAGCTCATAGCGCACTGAAACTTCAGTATTAGCGCCTGATTATTGCAAGAATACAATTTATATACGAAAATCATTTCATAATTTATTTATTTAGTTTAGTTACAAATATAAATTCTGTTCTGGTTCTACCTACAGTTATTTATACATACTAGATACATGGTCTTTTTCTTTTTTGCTTAACTAGATTTTTAGGGTTCCGTAGTCAACAAGGAACCCGTAGACTTTCGCCATATCCGTCCGTCTGTCCGTCTGTCTGTCCGTGGCTTAGCTCAAAGACCATTAGTACTAGAAAGCTGTAATTTTGCATAGGTATACATATTAATTAGACGGACAAATTTGTAAAATAACATTAAAAAGAAAATGTTTTTAGGTTACCTCCGTATAGTGGGAATGTTTTTTTTTCTCGTCTACCCCAAAGAGTAGAGTGAGGAGGATATTTCGTTTAAAATATTGAGGGTGTGCCAAAACTATTTTCTGATTCAGCAATGCGTTTGCGAAATACAAGTGCAAATTTTTGATAGAGCCCCAGTGCCCCCCGAAACTGCCAGCTAAATGGCTATTCTTAGGTGGGTGGAAAAAATCATAGAAATATCATCAAATTAAAAGGAAAACTATCATAGCTAAGAAGGCTTTACAACTTAATGAGTTATAGTTAACCAACTTAAAAATGTAGTCGGATAAGTCAAAATTTCGTACCAATTCCATCAAAAGGTAATTAGATGGTACTTCTGTAAAACAGGTATAAAATAAAAGGTTATGAACCAAGTAACATAACAGAAAAATTAATATAACATTCTGATTATTATACTAAATTAATAACAATATTTAGGTTCAAATTCAGGCGCGGTGCTTCAGAGTACAAACTTATAATATAGTTGCTCTATCGTAAAAACAGTAACACATATAATCTTGCAGTGATCATAGTGTGTGTAAGCTCTAAATTATTACAACATATAATTACAAAAAAAAAACCAGCCAAGTGTAAGACGGCCCGAGCCATTCTTTTACCATCTAAAATCACTGTTACAGCGCCATCTAACTATTATTAAGCGAAACAGCAACATATGTGTTCGTTGAAAACGAAATTTAAAGTTAAGTAACGTCAGATTTGATCAGTTATTGGATGAATAACCGTAATGGTTACATTGTTTGTTTTTGTTTGTATAAATTAAGTAAACGGTGGTAGGTACGGAACCCTCGGTGCGCGAGTCTGACTCGCACTTGACCGGTTTTTTTTAATTATTCAGTATTAACTAAAAACTAGTAAACTCAAATGTATTTATTTTAATGTTTTTACCTACTTATTACTATAGTGTGAGTGTTTACCATCTTGAGACTATTCGTTAAATGCATGTATAATTTATATTAATTATTGCAATAGTTGAAAGTAGTCCAAAAAAAATTTTGAATTATATCAAAGCGCTGCTAACTGATCATTTTATCTTTATGAAAATTTAATCATCAGTTCAACTGCACAGTTATTAGTATAGTTATCAGTTAAATGTGGTATTATAGGTACGTTACGAGTACGAAAACTGCAATAGAAACTTTTTTCCATGTATGCGTTCCGCCAAGAAAATTTAATTGGGATATGCCTTTTAATCCATACAAATATTGTTAATGCGAAATTAGCTGTGTCTGTCTGTCTGTTACCTCTTCACGCTTAAACAGCTATACCGATTAAGATGATATTTGGCATAGAGATAGTTTGAGCGCCGGGAAAGAACATAGGCTACTTGAAAACGTCAAGTGTGAGTCGGTTTTTCTCTATAACTGTAGTGTTGCCGTTGAAATCCTACACCGATAACCGAATTTAGGGCAGGTGGAGCCGCGGACAAAAGCTAGTTAGTTAGTAAAACTAAAACTAAATTGGAAATAAGGATTTTCAAAGCAGTGGTTCGTCACCCGTTTAATTACATTACGGCAATTAGACTAGACGTATTGAAGATCGCAAAGCGCTAAATACAATTCGGTGAACTTTCGTTCAGCCGTTACCTATATAATCTGGCCGAACGTGAACGAATTACGGTTTTATTTAATGAAGTTGCTAGCCGTAATGTCAAACAGCGAATTCTACCATTTGACATAGAAGTACATAATGCACTCAAAAGTCCAAATTTTAAGCAATTGCATAGCTTTTATCGCGTACTCTGAGCGCGGCGACCGAATCAAAAAATTCCGTAACAAAAAAAAAACCTAACAATCGTCTAACGTCGTTTCTGTTCGGCAGACTTCAGCACGGTGTTTGTATGCGTGTCACTGACCTCGTAGGTAGTAGAGGTCAGTGATGCGTGTAGACTAGCTGCTAACTGCTCATAATTATTTCTAGTAGGTATATGGCGATTATGAGTAGTACAGGGAGGTTGGATATGGGATTTTGATTCTGACACATTGAGATGTCAAATATACTACGTCAAAAAAGTAAATAAACAAACATTATTATTTCTTGACAATGTCAAAGACATGTATTGTGACATATTTGAGTGTTAAGCGCGAATTGTCTGTTAAGAACATTGGTTCTGTAGAATTAAATATGACGTATGAGTTGTCTTGTAAAATATTTGAATGTTAAGGTTTTCACTTCTGCCGGCACTCCCGGAGTGCAACTTCGTTTTTTTTTTGGCCCAGGTGGATCGGGTTGTGTGCATGACACATGAGTCCGAACGAGACAGTGGTTCGAGGAGCCAAGAGGCGTATCCACTGAGACGGAATATCTGTCCGGACGTGTAGTCGGCAGAAGGTCCAGTAAGGACTTTTATATGGTCTTTTGTATCTGGTATTCTCGTTGAAGAAAGTATTAGCTGACAGAATCCATAGGTCAGAGCAAATTCATGAGCAGATATCCCTTTGTAGTTATTGGTTCAACAACTGAGAGCGAAATCGGACAAATAGGTACGTAAGCAGCTGTTTTTATAATTGCATAAATGCAATAGCTTTACCACGGCAGGCCCCGAGTGCCACTGTTTTTTTTTTTCTCTTGGTGTATATTTTGCGAGGTTTAGGTCGATTATTTTGTATTCTCCACGAATCCAAGATTCATAATAAAAACTGTTTTAAAAATACTGTTTCTGAATAAATTCTGTGCAATAAATAAATAAAATAATTCTGAATAATTTAAAGTTAAAGTTGACAAACACTTGACCGGTTTTTATAATTATCCAACTAACTAACGATGAAGCAAATAAACAGGAAAGAAATATGACGCGACAGGCATTATGTTATAATTGCTAGCGGAAGTTGTCCGACTCAAAGCCCTTGACCTGCCGTCGAGCCAGCGGCAGGTAGGTACATAGTGCCTACATAACGCAAGGCAAAAGATACAAATAGGCTGGTTATTGCTTTAACGCAATATACCGGGGTCAAATAAGGGTAAAGTAAGACGTGTATTTTTTTAATAACGCCTAAAGAAACCTCCAAATTTTAAATGAATAAAAATAAAAAGTGGTTTTTATTAAAAATAATACTGATAATTAACTCTTAGAATGTTTTGTACATTTTTTCATTATCTGATTTAATATTATATTATTGATTTTTTTAAATGATACTCAATATACCGATAGACAGTTTTCAAGTTATTAGATTTAAGGTAATAGGAAGGTATAAAAATATTTTTACATTTATATAATTATAAAATAAAAATATAAAAATATAATTTATTTATAATTATTTTTTTATATTTTCACGGTATTTTTTTATAATCCTATATACTTTATACTGGAAAACGTAATAAAGAGTGACCCTACACGAGATAAGGAGACGATTTAATGAAAACAGCTTGCACGTGCTGGCCAAAAGTAGCCCAAGAGAAAGAAAAGTGGAACGCTTTGAATGAGGAGGCCTTCTCCTGTAAAAAGGGTTCTTACTAAATATATCTAAACATATGAACTAGCTAATCATTTAATTAAGTAACTAACACAGAAAGATAGATGTATTTTTCATTGCACACCAAAAATTTACTTAAAACGAATTATATTACATTATATTGGGAAGCACACTATAAGGCTGCCTTATTACTTGAGCAGTATCTGCCGGCGACCTTTGGGTAGAGGAAACATTGATTTTAAAAATAAGCAGTATAAGGTAGGTGATGCAATATAAAAAAAATATAGGTATATGTTAATATTTAAATATAATTAGATACACATATATACATAGATATACACATATACATACATAACATAGATACGTGTTTTATATACATAACATAAATATTATAGATTCATTATTCATTCATATCATGTATTATAGTGTAGGAGAGAATTGATTTTTTATTTGCTTTTGGAAAATATATGAATACGGAGCCTGCTTAATGGACAAAGGCAGAGCATTCCAAAGTTTGATAGGTTGCACTGTTAATGTATTATTGTAAAAATTAGTATCGTGCGCTGGTGTTTTCAGAAGAATATTGGTCGATGGTCGGAGATTAGAATTGGAGATACCTACAAATTGGAAACGCTCATTAAGATATGTTGGAGTTGACGGATTGAACAAAATTCTATACGGAAGGGAAAGAATATGAATATTCCGGCAAATACGATTGTAGGTCACTTGAGTTGTTGTCGAAAACTAGTAAATAAAAACATTTTGAATTTGGAACAATTGTTATTGTGGTTGATTTATGTCATTGTTCTCTTATCACACGGTAACCTTTCTCTTTCATTCTACTTTTTTCTTATTTTACTGTTACTAGTCTAAGCAAGAAATACAAGGCTATTTTATTCCTTTTTTTTATTTTATTTTTTATTTATTATGTATACACAGTGATGTTTATGCTAATTACCACGGAAGTTAGTTTAATCGACCTTAGTGTAATTAACAGTCAATAAAGATATTCTACCATTCATGCATTTGATTTATTTATTAAAAACACTGATAGCAACTAAGGAAGAATATTGTAAAACAGCTTATTAACCTCTTTATTCAACCTTGTTACTTACTAGATATGAATAAATGATTTTTATACTAAGAACTTGTGTATCTCACCAGCTACCGCACTCAGTCATTACAACGCCGCGGTTGCGTGCGCATACGCTATTCCGGAAACATGGTTGTGAGAGACGATTTTACAAATTGCGAAACGGATGTCCGATTGGATGGAAAAGTTGCTCTAGTCACCGGTGCCACTTCAGGAACCGGCTTGGAAATTGCAAAGAATCTGGCACGAAGAGGTGCCAAGGTAATCATCGCAAGTCGTAATCCGAACAAGTTAGAAAATGCTAGAAATGAGATTGTTAAATCAACAGGTCATGACAACGTTATTGCAAGACAGATGGATTTTGAATCACTACAATCGGTCAGAAACATAGCTCGTGAAACAATTATGACTGAGCCAAGATTGGACATACTGATAAACAATATCGGTGCCATTAGTTTAGAGGATAAACTAACTGAAGACGGTCTACATTTGATGATGCAAGTAAATTACTATGGATCTTTTTTGCTGACCTTTCTTCTTTTTCCTTTGTTAAAATCTTCAGCACCAAGCAGGATTGTTAATGTATCATCACTTGCTCTACTGGTAGGACACATTGACTTTGACCACTTAAATGAAGTTGGAAGATACAACACTTTTGGCTATTACTCCAACGCGAAACTAGCCGACGTATTGTTTTCCATCGAAATGGACAAAATAATCAAAGGAAGTGGTGTCAGTGTATACAGTATGGATCCCGGGCTCGGGAAGTCTGAATTCTTTCGAAATTTGGACAATATGCTACTAAAGACCTTCCTTAATTCAGCATTGTTGATATTAGGAAGGCCATTGCATAGAGTAGCAACTATGCCAGTGTATTTAGCCATTGATCCTAGAGTGCAAGGTTTGAGTGGAAAACATTTTAGAGACTGTGCCGAGTTCTTTAGTACTTGGTTTGCTAATGACACTCGGTTGACGAGAAGACTTTGGGATGACAGTAAAAGACTTGTCCGGATAACAAGTGATGAAGATTGGGAAAAATACTCACCATATAAACAAGATGATGGCTGAACAGAAATGAAAACTTTTTGTGTAAAGTTTAAGATAAAATTTCGTAATGTTTTACTCGTACATACATAATTATAATTTTGTTCATTGTTGAATGTAATATTGAGTGTGGTGGTAAATAAGATGCAAAAAAAGGTATTCAGTAAGTTCGGGGTGTTGAACGAAAGAATAATTTTATATAAAACTGGTACTCCAGATCTTCGAAAATCTTGGTTTTGATAGTTTTTCCTATTTGTTAGTTGTGAGTATTAAGCCATTTCTTTGTTCCAAATTTCAGCTGTATATTTATTAGAGAAGTACTATTTATTTTGATGATCATGAATAAGTCAGTCAGTCAGTGTCAAATTTTCGTAACTTTGCATGACTATAACTTCTAAACGAATCAAGCTATAAACTCAAGAATTGTAATTCTTTGCTTATTAAATAAACAGAATTTCAGCAATAATCCAGTGTTGCTAGACATACACCAAAACGCTTCTAGATAATTATTGGACAGAACGATTAGTCTTCATTCCAACAACATTATTTCTACAGCACAATTTACTCAGCAGGTCGTCATTGATAATATTTAATTAAACGGATAAGTACTATTATATAATTAACTATGTATCGTGCAATGTGTTAATAAATAAATATACAGGTAATTTACAAATTACTTTCATATTTTATCTTTAAATATCTTCCGGTAGTCCGGAAACGACAATTCAAATTTCTTAAATAACTCAACAAAATCACTTGAGACTTACCTCAATTGCTTTATCTCTGTTTTTGATCTAAAGTACACGTTTAGTTCTCTGCATGATGATTTTTCTATGATAACGTGGGTGCTATATAATCAATCTAACGTGTGTTATACAATGATTAAACAGCAAAGACCTCATTTTGTAAGAACATTACATCACAGCGATGATCAAAACTGAACACTCTCAAAAGCAGTTAGTTGCCGTTGTTGCGTCGTTGAACACGGGCGGAGTTGCATTTTGCAACAATGGCGATTAATGACGAGTTCACAACCTGCGAGACAGATGTTCGAATCGATGGAAAAGTTGCCTTAGTAACTGGAGCAACATCAGGGATCGGCCTGGAAGTCGCCAAGAACTTTGCAAGAAGAGGAGCAAAAGTGATAATTGCTAGTCGAAACCAGGACAAGTTATTTATTGCTAAAAAAGAGATTATACGCTCAGCTGGTCATGACAGAATCGTGGCAAGAAAAATGGACTTTGAATCTCTTACATCCATTCGGAATTTTGTAAACGAAACAATGTCTACCGAACCCAGACTCGACATATTAATGAATAACATTGGTGCTGCGGGTTTAGAAGACAAACTAACAAACGATGGTCTTCATTCTATGATGCAAGTCAACTATTTTGGATCCTTCTTGCTGACCTTTCTTTTGTTTCCTTTATTGAAATCTTCAGCTCCGAGCCGAATTATCAACGTATCTTCTTTGGCTCTTCTTTTTGGACGAATAGACTTGGACCATCTAAATGATATTGGAAAACATTCCAACTTCAGATATTACGCTGATGCTAAATTGGCAGATGTGTTGTTTACGGTAGAAATGGATAAGAGGATCAGAGGCAGCAATGTTAGTGTGTACAGTGTAGATCCAGGATTAGCCAAGTCATTGTTTTTTCGAAATTTTAAAGACAGTGCGTTCAAAAAGATAATGAATACGGCTATTTTAACTTTCGGAAGACCATTGGATAGAGCAGCTACTATGCCTGTGTACTTAGCTACAGATCCTAAGTTTGAAAATAGTAGCGGTAAACATTTTAGGGATTGTCAGGAGTTTTATAGTTCTTGGTTCGCTAAAGACACGAATTTGACAAGGAAACTTTGGGAAACGTCTAAAAAGCTTGTGCGAATAACTGACAACGAGGACTGGGAAGCACATCTAGTATAGTACAGTGATTGTGGGTTACGATTTTAAAACAGTAGATACGTGTGGCGACTTCAAATTGTGTGATTTGTTTTTGTAATAGAAATATATGTGCAGATATTTATTCTGGGAAAGGTGGGGTGGTCAGATTTGTTGCGACCTTTAACTGCGGTGTATTCTATAATGCTCGTATCATGACTTACCAATGGTATTAGCGTAAGAACAAGTAATAATACTCAAAAGGACAGGATCTCTTATGAAGTTGCCCGAAGCCGACGAAATGAATAACTGCTGCACGTCACACTTCGGAAATATCCTAGATCCTCCAATAAAGAATGTAGGGTTGTCACAGCGGCGCGGCGGAGACAATTAATTAAAAAAATTATGAAAAATACTTTTAATAAATATATACTTCGGTTTTACCAGATTTTTTTTTCTATGAGAGATTTTTTTTATCTAGTTACAATAACAAAAACAAATCTTGTTTTTAACTTATAAAGCTTTTTCTAGTTTCTCCTCGCATAACTCAAGAATGAGACAAAACACGGAAAAATTACTGTATGCCAACAACGGCAACTTTTTTACTAGTCTAATTATATAAATACAAATATATATAGGGTTTCACTACGACACGATAATAGTGGATGAAAAGTATCTTACTCCAATAGTAATACCTTTTGAAGACCATTACCATTACCATTGACACGCGCTTATACCATTCCGTCATCCAGTAAAGTAAAAAAGGTTGCCCCTACCGGGAATCGAACCTAGGATCTACACCTAGGCAGTCTAACGTATACTACGTCACTCGATTTGAAATTTTTTGTACAATCATAGAGCACGCATACTAAGGTAGATTAAAATAGGTTTACTCTAATACTTATAAAAAGAAATTAAAAAAAATCAAGAGGGTTATTTGAAACATAGTAAATAAATAAATATTCGTTATTAAACGAATTTGAAGTAATAAAATAACAATCATTACAAAACTAATAGTTAATTATAAAAATAGCTACGCTTTGAATTTTCTCTTATTCAAATAACACTTGATAAAGCTGCATAATATTTTGTTTTGTGTGACAAAACAAATAAAAATTATGGACTTAATAATAATTAGTTAAACAAGTTTATTATTCATTCAAGCACATGTCATACCCGTACGCATTTGGATTTGAGAAACTTATTAAGCGATCCAATTTAATTTGAAAATAAATCAAAACATTTTGGCTGAAAGAAAATAGCAGCGCTCTTTCTTGTTCTCTTTCTACCGTAAAACGCATCTTGCTATGGGTGCCATTGAGATAATCTAAAAACTCCTTTATTTCTATTTCTCCACCCTTCAACATGCATAATACATCATTTACGTACGTTTTTGAAATTTGTAGTGGGACTGGCGGTGTGGAGATGACTCGCTCCTCCAAGTGCTCCATCCACAACCATTAAGACACTAACCATTGGACAGAACGCCACTATGTACCTAGACATTAAATATAATTCAAATTAAAAAATATAGAAATTTCAATAGGGAAGATGGGTTTAAATTCTCCAATACCTGGAATCCATTGGTAGGATTAATAAAATAAGCCGACCTTGAGCCGATTAAGCCGACCGACACTGAGGGTTCCGTACCTACCACCATTTACGCACGGCTTCAACGAAAATTTGCACTTTAATGCTTTATATTTCGCAAACGTATCGCTGAATCGATGACTGAATGACTTTAACATAATATTTTGAAACAAGATATCCAACGACACCCCGCACTATGTGGTAGACGAGAAAATAATGTAGGGAAGGTATCATAATTTTTTATTTTTTTATTTTAATTCACCACTGCCGGCCTATAAATACGTATAAATTACAACTTTTTTAGTTTTTATAGTCTCTGAGCTAAGCCGCGGACAGACGGGCGGACATGACATGAGATAAATCAGTACGTTTAAAAAGTGACACAGTGACTATATACTGTCGTAGTGACTTTCGAGTCAGTTCTAGTAGTTACGTAACAAAACTAAAAAGAATGAATGTAGATAGATATTTGTTTTTTTGTTCAAACTTTGTTCAAACTCGCAAGCAAGCCAGCTGGAACGTCATCGCTGGAAAGAGTGACATTGTTTACAACTTCGCTACGCTTTAAAAAATAAAAAAAACAGTGCTAATTGTAAAGTGAAGTGCCTGAATTTTGCATACGTAAAATATTGGACTCGGAACATACTGTGTAAGTGTTATTTTAGCAAATCACTAGCTAATTAATCAGATTATTCAGATAAATCAAGTAAATATTGCATTTTGCAATATTTAAATACCCACATTCTGCCTTTTGTTAGCAGTGCTCGCTCGTTAGTCCCCTCGCCGGACACATTGGGCCTTTTTTAGTGTGCTAAATTTATTCGGATCATTGATTGCTGTGCACTTTTGCCGATATTATGGCTTCGAAATTTCCAACGGATTGGAGTTGCTGTTCTGAACGTAACGCGGATGAAAACTATTTGCTATGTTCACAATGTCAAAGTGCATACCATATAGCATGCTTTTACCCTGGAAAAGGTAAACCAACAGGCAATAAAAACCCGTCCAAAGAATGGATATGACCAAACTGTCGGGAGGCTACCCCTTATGTCCCAAAGGGTGACAACATTTCAGTAAGACAGACACCGGCAACGGAGGTAACGCCAGCGCGATCGAATAAGCGGCCGGCTCTGTCATCACCACCGAGCAGTGTTGATTCTCCCGTCACGTGCGAACAAGTGCGAGTAATAATTGAAGAGGTCATGAGGAAGCATATGACAGACTTTAAGAAAGAAGTCTCCAAGGAACTAGATACAGTGAAAAATGAGTTAAAAAATGTCAAGCAGTCCATGGAATTTTTTAATGGCCAATTTGAGGACATAATGAAGGTACACAATGAAACTCAAGCAAGTGTGAAACTTCTCCAAGAACGGGATAGCCTTATGCAGGCTAAGATTCAGCTTCTAGACAATAGGGTTCCCTCGCAGCCTACTTGGTAGTGTGGCTGACTGCTGCGCAGAGGGTGTGGGTTCGATTCCCGGATTAGACAAACATTTATGTGATATAAAACATTTGTGTTTGTCTTGAGTCGGGCTTTATTTATGTATAATATGTATGTATTCACAAAAAAAAAGTAATATATATGTATCTGTGTCCGTTGTCTGGTATCCATAACACAAGCTTTGCTTTACACAGACGGCGCTGTATGTTATGTCCAAAAAAATATTATTATTATTATCTATGTATATTTACTTTTAATATATTTTATCTAAGCTTAAAAAAAAAAAAAAACAAGAACAGAATGCTCGTTGCAAGAATGTAGAAATTCAGTGTGTTCCTGAAAAGAAAAAAAAATTTGATCACAGTTGTTAAGGAGATGAGAGTTGTAAGATATGATCTAAAAGAAGATTGCATTCTGCGTGCCACAAGGACGGCTAAAATAAATCCTGAGAGTGCTCGTCCACGCTCAATCGTAGTTGAGTTTAGTACTCCATATGTGCGTGACAACTTCCTGGCCTCAATAATTAAATTTAATAAGAAAATCCCTAATGACAAGCTAAACAGCTCCCATATGAAGTATAGTGGTCCAAAAACAGCTATCTTTGTTTTTGAACATCTGTCGCCCCAGAACAAAGCTTTGCATGCCGCAGCAAGACTAGCAGCAAAAGAAAAAAACTACAAATTTGTGTGGGTCCGTAATGAACGTATATTTATAAGAAAGAGCGAGGATTCAGGGTACATATTTGTAAGAGACACGAGTACTTCGGCTTACTTAAGATAGAAATAAATTTTAATAATAGTATGAAGCCGTCTGAACATGTGTTGGAATTGCAAACAGCAAAATGGATTCCATAAATATTTACCACCAAACTACTCGTGGCCTCAGAACAAAAACGCATACTTTTTATTGTAATTTAGCACTAAATGATTATGATATAATTGTTTTTAATTTAAACGAAAGTGTTTCCGACGCTGAACTTTTTGATAACCGATATTTTGTATTTAGAAAGGATAGATACTCTTCAGGGTTTCATAGCAAGAAGGAGGATGGTGGAGTGTTGATTGCTGTTTCGAAGCGACTATCGGCTAAACGTATGACGGAATGGGAAAGCATGTGTGAAGACCTATGGGTAGTGGTTGATATTGAACAGGCAAGGTCAAAAAATAAACTGGCAATTTGCGCTGTTTATCTCCCCCCTCCAGTACAAAATCTCGTATTGGAACCTTTTATTGAAAATTGTAACTTAGCTTTAGAAAACCATGAGGGTCATACATGCTTAATTTGCTTAACCTCAGTAGTATTAATTGGAATGTATTATACAGTGGATCAAATTACCATACCTCATCAGTAAATCAGATGCTTATAGATTTTAGTTATGTAGCCAACCTCAAACAATGCAATTACGTATTAAATAATAAGTTAAAGATTTTAGATCTAGTGTTCGTGGACCTGCCCAACTGTAGAGTTACTTCATCCGGCAATACTTTGTGTTCAATCGACCCCCTACATCCACCCTTGAATATAGATAGACAGCGTTAAATACCTTCAAACTAACCCTAATAATATCAAGTTTAACTTCTACAAAGGTGACTATGATGCAATTAACGATAGCCTTTCCAAAATAGATTGGTGTGAGTATTTCAAGGACTGCAGTGATGTTTATTGTATGTTGGCTAAAATTTACATAACCTTACATGATCTAATAATGCAACATATCCCTCCTACTAAACACCATAATGGCAAATACTCTCCTTGGTTTGACAAGTCTCTTATCAAACTACTACAAACAAATTGCGCTGTAGGTTTAAAAAATATAAAAATCCGATGGATGAGTTAGCCTATTTAAGACAAAGTAAGCGATGCGAAAGACTTGCTAAAACTCGGTACAACAGTTACTTTGAAGACATAGAAAATAAAATTTGTATGAACTCTAAATATTTCTGGTCGTTTATAAAGTCAAAAAAGGGTGGTGCTAACTCATACCCTAAAATCATGACAGACGGTGAAACCTTTAAATCAGAAGGTAGTGATATTTGTAATTTGTTTGCATCGTCGTTCTGTCAAGTGTATATTGATCAAACTCCATGGCCTAATACTAATGTAAGCAGAAGCCAAGAAACATCATACTTAAATGATATTAGTCAAGGTAGCTCTAGTTTTGCAAATGTTCAAATTTCATTAGACCAGATAGTAAAAGAAATAATCAATTTAGACGTATCTAAGGGAGCAGGCCCAGATGCGATTCCCCCAATCTTCATCAGAAAATGTTCACATAGCGTGCCCTATTTAAGATATGAAATAAATCTTTAGGTTCCTGTGTTTTCCCCAGAAATGGAAACTGGCTAAAGTAGTACCTATATTTAAATCTGGCGAAGAAGATATGGTTACAAATTACAGACCTGTCTCAATTCTCTCAGCAATGGGCAAAATTTTTAAATCCATTATCTGCCCACTTGTCCAAGCATATTTTCACCAATTCATCTCGGATCATCAACATGGGTTCGTGAAATGCAGATCTACAGCTACAAATTTGGTATCATTTGTCGAAAGTCTTGCCGAAGCAATGGACAACCGTCAAGAAATTGACGTTGTTTATTACCGATTTTAGCAGGGATTTCGATAGAGTATCGCACCCAATACTTATAACCAAGCTTGCAGCATACGGATTTACCGGATTTTTTTAAGACTGGACTAGGTCGTATCTCAGTGATAGATTCTTTTTTGTTGTCGCATATGGATATCGATATGAGTTGGTTGGCATACGTTCAGGAGTCCCACAGGGATCTAATCTCGGTCCAATTCTTTTTAACATAATTATTAACGACATGCCCAGTTGTTTTCACTCATCTCCATTCTTATTTGCCAACGATTTAAAAATTTCCCGCATAGTAAAGTCTGAACTGGATGTGAAACTGTTGCAAAACGATAAAGATGCCCTTTATGAGGGTGTTGTGTAAACAAAATGAACATTAATGTTGAAAAATGTTATTTTATAAAGTTCACTCGCAAGATTAATGTTATTGTTTCTGGGTATAATATAAACGGTGCGCCAATACGTGAAGTTGAATGTGTTAGGGATCTGGGTATTAATCTCGATAGGAAGCTGAAATTTGTCCCTCACATGGATAATATTATCAAAAGATCATCCAAGATGCTAGGTTTTGTCATAAGAAATAGTAAAATGCTAAAAAAGCCAAAAACCAAAATACTCCTTTATAACGCGTTAATCCGAAGCATCTTAGAATATTGCACTGTTGTGTGGCGACCACATTATGCTACACACATTTTGAGAATCGAGCGAATACAAAAGCGTTTTTTATGGCACCTATCATATATGAGTAATATTACAAAACGGGAAATTTCATATACAAACAGACTAAATTATTTCAAAACATCCTCTTTGCAAAAACGCAGAACACAATTAGATCTCATATTTCTATACAAATTACTAAACCATAATATTGCTTGCCCCCAACTTTTAAGTAAATTCAATTTCAGAGTACCTTTAAGGGCGCCTCGCCAACCAATATCTCCGCTTGCTTCACCGTTTCGTTCAACAGTATTATTGACACCATGCACCCCACGCTTTTTTTAAAATAAAATATTTTTTTTTTATTCACACTATTTATTATTAATTTATATTCATTGAAATTTTTAACACTATTTTCTTAATTTAAATTCATTAAAATTTATTTTCTATTTTTTAGTTCGGTTTTCTATAAAAAGCGTGTTTTTTAGTTCTTTTAATCTATTATTTATTTTCTACTTTTTAGTTTGGATTATTTATAATAGCTTGTTTTTTTAATTTTAAACTATTGCACGACTCATGATGCGAAGCATCAGAGAGTGCTTTACGATCGAAAAATTTTTTTCGCCTTATTTTGGCAACTATTTTTAGTATTATAGCCTTGTTAGTTAAAGGAATCAAGATATTTTGCATACTATTGTCGAGATAATTTAACGGAGATTAATTCTATACTTGCTAAAAATTAATTTAGTGCAATAGAAACGGAAAAAAATATCAAAATAGGTCAAAAAATTTTCCTGTCCGTCATGTATGAAACTCCGGAAACACTGTAACTTATGAAAAAATCAATTATTTGAGTTAGATTTTTTTTTTAATTCTAATCGACAATTGTAGATCATCGAATGCCAGTGGATAATTAATTAAGTGTCGTTTAATTATAATTAATAAAAAACGACAACTACAAGATTGTATATCGATATATATCCATGTAAAATTAACATGGATGGTGATATATCTATATCTATAAATATTATGTACATTTATTTAATTTTTTTTTGTTTTGTTTTTTTTTTTGTTTTTTTTTTGTTTTTTTGTTTTGTTTTTTTTTTTTGTTTTTTTTTGTTTTTTTGTTTTGTTTTTTTTTTGTTTTTTTTTTTTTTTTTAATATTTAATAATTAAATGAACATTATGAGTCGTGCACTTTTGGATTTTCCAAACTTTTTATTTTTTCTAATCGACTATTAATTCCGTGGTACCTACATATAAGTAACTGTAATTAATTAAAAATGGAATAATTTTATGAAATTAGTGTACTGTCATCGGTCCTCAATAAATCTACAAAGTTTGAACGAAATCTGCCGTTTAAAGTGGGTCAAAATCGCGCCCAAAGAAGTCGGTTACAAACAAACATACAAACATACAGGTGAAGCTAATAAAAAGCGTGTAAAAAGATCACTAGACGTAAAAGACTATAATATAAAAGTCACTAGACGTACAAGACTATAATATAAAGGTCAATTGACGTACTAAATTATAATATAAAGGTCACTAGACGTACTAGACTATAATATAAAGGTCACTAGACGTACTAGACTATAATATAAAGGTCAATAGACGATTACGTCTATTAAGACTATAATATAAAAGTCATTAGACGTACTAGACTATAAAATAAAGGTCACTAGACGTACTAGACTATAATATAAAGGTCACTAGACGTAACAGACTATAATATAAAGGTCGCTAGATGTACTAGACTATAATATAAAGGTCACTAGACGTAATAAATTATAATATAAAGGTCACTAGACGTACTAGACTATAATATAAAGGTCACTAGATGTAGTAGACTATAATATAAAGATCACTAGGTGAACTAGACTATAATACAACGATCACTTGGTGTACTAGACTATAATATAAATTTGTTTGTTTGTATTGAATAGGCTTCGAAACTACTGGACCGATTTGAAAATTTTTTTTTACCATCAGAAGCCGACATTATCCATGATAAACATAGGCTAATTATTACCGCTGGAAAATGCTTCATTCCTACGGGCAAAACGGGTAATAGGACAACTGGTAGTAAGAATTATCCTTCCGTACTTATCTTTTTCACATAACTTATAATCGGCTGAACCGGTGGGGTTGAAATTTTATATGGGTATTTCAATGGTTTCCTGGATGATTTAAAAATACGATTGGACCTGGTAGGTGGCGCTGCTGTCGGTATGTCAACTACTAAATGTCAATTGCTCAATAGCTGATAATTGACATTTTCAACGACTTCCTAGATATTAATGGGCTGAGATTGCGGCTCTGCAATGGCGTGCGATTTCCTCAGCAACTCTCATACCTAAGTATAAGCGCGACCTTGACAGCAGTATGTACGGCAGTATCTAAGTACGAGAGTACGATCCCGACAGCAGTATCTAAGTACGAGAACGAGCCTGTCAGCACCATTGATGGCAGTACCTCAGTGTAAGTGCGATGACAGCAACACCTTTATATAGATTAACGCATAAGTAGATAGTATCCTGTCAACAGTATGTATGGCAGTACCTAAGCACAACCGCGATCCTGACAGCAGTATGTTTGGCAGTATCTAAGTACGAGAGTGCGATTCTGACAGCAGTATGTACGGCAGTATCTAAGTACGAGAGTACGATCCCGACAGCAGTATCTAAGTACAAGAACGATCCTGTCAGCACCATTGATGGCAGTACCTCAGTGTAAGTGCGATGACAGCATCAACTTTATATGGATTAACGCATAAGTAGATAGTATCCTGTCAACAGTATGTATGGCAGTACCTAAGCACAAGTGCGATCCTGACATCAGTATGTATGCCAGTATCTATAACGAGAGTGCGATTCTGACAGCAGTATTTATGGCAGTACCTAAGTTTAAGTGCGATGTCAGCAGCACCTTCAACTAGATCAACAGATAAGTTAAAAAAAATCCTCTCAGCACTTTGTATGGCAGTACCTAAGTATAAGTGCCATAACAGCAGCACCTTCATTTAGATTAACAGATAAGTTAATAGGATCCTGTTCAGTGTTGCCGTTTTAGCGCTCTTCGCGTAATAACAACGCACTAATAAAAATGTAGTGGAATCCGGTGGAAAATTAAAAAAATGTATTGGCAACATCCAATCATCGGGGTCCAGAGCCGTAAAATGCGTAAAAAAAAAACAGAACTCGCTCGGGTATTCCCCAACCATAATGTTTAGTTTCGTTTATTGTTTTGTCTTCTTTTAACATTTTAAGATTTTACTATGGCTGTCTCGTAGATCTATCTGCTTCTTACTACAGCGCGTCGGTGCGGAGTTCGTTTATTATTAGAATTTTAGTTTGATATATGTGTTATCGTAAAAATCTTAAATGGAAATTCCACTGTAAAAGAAGGAAGGAAGGAAGAATGGGAGACAATGGAAGATTTCAAAAATTTGCTGAGACCCGTGAGTAATGATCAAAATAAGGCCTTCTGTTCACTGTGCCATACAGAGATGTTTGCAAAAATAAGGCGATTTGCGTAGGCACGCCGACACTAAAAAACATCAAACTACATGTGAAGCTGTATCAAAAAATTTGCAAATATGTTTTAACGCTGTACCAAAAGAAAACTTTAGTAGATGGCGAAAAGCAGAAGCGAAATTGGCATCATTTATTACGGAACACATTTCGATTTCTACGATTGATCATCTAACCGATCTATGTAAAGATATATTTGCTGATTCAAAAGCTGTAATTGATCTAAAATTACAGAGAACTAAATGTACTAAACTTATACAATTATATAATAACCGATTACACTTGGTATATTTAAAAACCGTTTTGAATGATATTCAAACTGGAATCAATATTTTTGAAGGATAACACAGATCCCGTCAAATTATTATCATCTTTAATGAATCTGTTTAGATCTGTTGTTACGAGAATCTTAATACCTAATGCAGCTGTTGCTGATACCTAAAGATTTTTTAAGCGTTAATATGCGCAACCATCTCAACCCTGTTCCTTATCTAGGATATTACTTTGAAATATACCACCAGAAAATCTGGCTGCAGTTAGAAAAAGCTGCATTGAATTTACAATTCAGTTAGTAGTACAAATTCAAAATAGACTACCGATCAATTACGCTGCTTTAAAAAAAATGGCTCAACTATCTAAAGAAAATACACTAAAACAAGTCAAGGATAATTCAATTACTTTGCTGGCTAAGGAATTGGGATTTGATGACGAGAAGATTGATAAAATACTGAGACAGTGGCATGGGATTCAATTTATCCAATGGGAAAACAGTAGCGAGGATACAGTGAAGTTTTGGGCTCAAGTCTCCAGATACAAAAATGCAGCTGGATTAAATGCCTTTCAAGAATTAGTGGACTTGGCTATTACTGCTCTGTCGCTTTCACACTCTAATGCTGAGGTGGAGCGCGTATTCAGCGTAATGAACATTGTTAAAAACAAAATACGCAACATAATGTCGGCCCTTACAATGAATTCCATTTTGCAGATACGGCACTAAATGAGACTGTTAAAGAAAACTTGCCACATCTACGAGTTCCCTGAGAATGTCCTTAATAATATTACAAAACGATCAAAAAAGGAACCTCAGCTGGTGAAAGTACATCACAGATGACACCTAAAAATGAGGAAGAAACTGACCAGGAAAATGAGACAGAATTTTTAAACATGGTTGACTTTAATAATTAAATAAAATGATTATAAAGCCATCAAATATGTTTTTTCTAATTTTTTTTTCAATAATAATTATCATTTTACCTACAGTTAAAATTTTGTGGATTTAAGCGCTTTTATATAAGAGTTTGGTGGTTTTATTTTTCCTCGAACGGCAACACTGATCCTGTTTGCAGTATGTATGACAGTAGGCTGCGGTCCGAATTGCGCTCACAAGACTTACGAGCGTAGGCACGCTTATGAGTGGACCGAATTGAAATTCGCACTTATGGTCGTGAGTGACGTTTTCAAATCGGACCAGGCGTAAGCGCGCTCAAAAGTTAACCTAAAATTTATTTTCAAGATTTCCTTATTTTCGTTCGTAGATATAGTTATTTCTATAGTTTTACTTCGCATATTTCAAGGCAAGCTCTGTGTACGGTAGAAAAATGATTTGGCAATCACAAACTTAAATGGTATTTAATTAATAACAACTGAAATGGTTCGAGGCATTGACTCTATATTTTGAATTATGTACTCTTATATTATGTTGCATTTACAGGTTTACCATGGAGTAACAGTTCGAAAGTTCGCGCCAAAAAACAATGACAACAAAACCAAAATAATAACAAACCTTCATGTGTCAGTTTGACGTTTGTTGACCGTGCTTACAACGCCTTTCCTCTTCACCGAAGGCACTGTTAGCTCGCGGATACGTCACTAATGACGTCATATTACTCAAGAGGCAGATTTGTAAGTGCCGTGAGCGCAATTCGAACCGACTTATGAGCGCCGATGGCGCTATCGGCACTTTCGGCGTAATTCGGACCGCAGCCCATGTGTGATGACAGCAGCACATTCATCTAGATTTACAGATAAGTTGATAGGTTACTGTCAGAAGTGTGTATGTTTATTAATAATATTTTTACATAATTAAACATTGCTGTCATTTAAAAATTATTCAACCCCTAAAAGCAAAGAAAATAAATAGGTAAATAGTGCGGAAACTCATAATAGGAACCACTTGTTGGCATTCATTAAAAAGTAAGGCATTCTATTTGCCTAGTGTGGTAGGAAAGCACGAAGCAGCGCATGAGTATACGACACAGCTCCGGAGCACACTGTTTAAGCACCACTGCTGGTATACCGTCTGGCCCAGTCGACGTTCGTATAACGTCGAAAGAAAACAATGCCAACCGGGCAAAGACCTCCCGCTTTGTTATGAAGATTTCCGGCATTGTGTTACTGTACTACGGTATAGTAGGTGTACATCGCCTTCGTCGTTCATATTTGAGTTTAAGGCAAAGAGACTAACAAGTAGATCGGCTTTCTCTTTAACACTATGGGCCATCACCACATATGGGTCTTTCGCAGTGGTGGCAGCGACGACGGGTAAAAGTTTCCTTCGGCAGCTTTAGCAAACGACCTAAAAGTGCGACTCCCAGAGGGATAGCTCGCTTGTCACCCATCTATTTTGCATATGAATTGGATCTCCTGGTTATTGGATATTGCTTCAATATGCATGCACTTTGGAGACATGACAATTTAATATAAAAAACTTTTGTGCAATTTTGCATGCATTTTTATCTGCATTAAACCTTTAAATAAAAGTTTTAGTAATAAAAAGAAAAGCTTACAATTGAAACGCTATACTTGTACTTTATGTGTATACCTATCTTATAATTTAGCACATCCACGAGGTAGATTTTTTCGCAGCTCTTTAAACCAGTTTCCTGTCTGTCTCCGACGATTGGAAAAACTAAATATTTAAACAAGCAGGAACAGGTATGTCGGCGACCATAAAACAAAAAAACTTGCTTTAGGCAAGTAAGATGCATTGCTTATTCAAGTCAAACTTTGTCAGTTAACTTAGGACGATTGCGACGTCAACATTTTCCGTAAATAAATATGGTTGTGTACGACGAATTTACGAAATGTGACACAAATGTACAGCTGCAGGGGAAGGTGGCACTGGTGACGGGAGCGACGTCAGGACTAGGCTTAGAAGTCGCCAAGAACCTCGGCCGGAGGGGAGCGAGACTCATAATTACTGGCCGTAACCCAACTAAGTTGGCTGCGGCAAGAAAAAACATCATCAAATCTTCAAAAAATACCAATGTCAGAACTGGACTTATGGACTATGAGTCTTTGACATCGATCCGAAACTTTGCCCAAGAAATTGTAACAACTGAGCCAAGGTTGGACGTATTGGTGAACAACATTGGCTCTTTTGGTTTGGAAGACAGACTAACTATGGATAACCTTCAATTAACGATGCAGGTGAACTTCTTTGGTCAATTTTTACTGACTTTTCTCCTATTTCCCTTGCTAAAAGCTTCGGCACCGAGCAGGGTTATCAACGTATCTTCTTCCCTTCTGCTATTTGGACACATCGATTTGGATCATTTAAATGACATCGGTAAATATTCTAGCTTCATATCTTACAGCAATGCTAAATTAGCTGATTTGTTATTTACAGTGGAAATGGACAAAAGGATTAGGGGGAGTGGAGTGAATGTGTACAGCTTAGATCCAGGAATAGTGAAAAGTAATTTGTTTGGAAGTGTTAAAGATAAAAACCTGCAAGCCTTATTTAATGCCTTCTTGCGGAAATTTGGTACACCTGCACATAGAAATGCCAGGTTACCAGTATTCTTAGCAGTTGATCCCAGAGTAGAAAAATCTAGTGGAAAACATTTTAGAGACTGTGCAGAGAGTTATAGTTCTTGGTATGTAAACGACACGCTGCTGACGAAGGGGCTCTGGGAAAAATCTAAGAGACTTGTATGTATAACATATAAAGAAGATTGGGAAAAATACCTGGAATATGGAAGTTAAATTACTGTAGGAATCTATCAGACTTTTATTTATTAAAAAAATTACCTTAAATTAAGCGTATATTTATTGCAAACTGTTTTCCTAGTATCCTACTAATATTATAAATGTGAATGTTTGTTTGTTTGTAACTTGACCACGCCCCGGCCGTAACGGAACATCCAATTGAGCTGAAATTTAACATCTATTCGTATATCCGCACTCCACTTAAATGAAGTAGGTATCGCAAACTACTGCAGTAAGTATACAAGGAGTTGCCATAGGAATCACACGCCGATAACCAAATTTAGTTCAGGCGGAGCCGCGGGTAAAAGCTTGTTATTTAATAAGGTGTAATGTTTACTCATGCTCTATTACCCTTTTTTTTGTAACAGTTTCATTTTCTAATATATTTATTTTTGAGAACTTTATTTTCCTCCTAAATAAATCTAAAAACTAGTTTGAATCTTTTTATTTATAAGACATTATGTAGATACCTACTTTGGTGTAAGTAGTTTGTTCTTCTAGTATTTAAGTTGTTGTGCCTAATATTTTATGGTTAGCAATGTTATATACGTACTTGTAAAACTCTTAAAGCTTAAAGCTTGAATCTAAAACACATTCGTATTTAACTATCAAAAGAAGATACCAAAGATTAACTCTATAATTAAATATAAATTAATAATAGAATTGCAGTGGCACACATCCATCCACCCACCTGTCTTCATACAACGACACCGCAGACAACGGGGTACGCAGAAAAAAAACATTCCTCAGTTCATTGTAATAATAATAATATACTTTATTGCATCAACACAATAATTTTACAAAACACATATTTACAAATAGAGAAAAACTAGGGGCGGTCTAATCGCTTTAAAGCGAACTCTTCCAGACAACATTTGGTAGAGGAAATAATAAAGTTAAACATAGTAAGGTAGGTGTGTATATACAATAATGTATATAAAATAAATTAATACACATAAATAACAAATATCAATAATGTATATATATATAAATATTAGTAAATATATATAAACACATACAGGTAGTGATGTTATTAGGGTTCCGTACCCAAAGGGTAATAAGCGGAACTCTTTTACTAAAACTCCGCTGTCCGTCCGTCCGTCCGTCTGTCACCAGGCTTGTATCTCATGAACCGTAAGTAGTAAGTAAGACAGTTGAAATTTTCACAGAAGATATATTTCTGTTGCCGCTATATCAACAAATAGACACCGACCGCCGTAACACAGGTAATAAACCTAGCTCGGATATCAGGGACAGGGGCAGTTGTCATATTTTTGGTTAATAAATGATTATTTATTTATTAAATACTAAAAGATAGAATAAAATAAATATTTAAGGGGCAAAAACAAACGTGATTTATTTGCTCGATATTGATAACGCCTACAGGTAGACGCTTAAAATATATACAGAATATTTAGTTATGTTGACTACATATACAAATAAATAATTAAATTAAAATATAATAAATATTTAAGGGGGCTCCCATACAACAAACGTGACTTTTTTGCCATTTTTATACCTACAAATAGTGATGAGCAATATTGGTCTTGGTCTTGCTGTCTTGGTCTTGGTCTTGCGAAAAAGCAAGACTAAGACCGAGACCGAAACCATTCTTCGACTTGCAAGACCAAGACCAAGACAATATGGACAAGAACAAGACTAATACCAAGACCGACTATGCAAGACCAAGATTAAATACGCAAGACTCAACCAAAATTTCTTTTTCACAGTAACCCGCCTTTTTCTATGTGAGATAAAATATTTATATTTAAAAAATACCCGCCTGCTAAAGAACGAAAAAAGTACTGAAATCTAGAATTATATTCAGCAATACTAAATACACCATGTGAATTGTTTTCTAGATCGATACCTACGTAAACAAACAATAAATGTTAATGCAAACATAGCCACTATAACAGTCAGAGCCCATTATTAAGAAGATAAGAGTGGGATCACATAGAAGTTCGAGTGTAGTCAGTTAGATGAACAGGATCAAGTCAGTCTAGGCAAAATGTTAGAACTTATTTTAACCATGCATTCATGTATTTACATATTAAAAGGCACAATATTTTAAAAAAAACCTTTGGCATCTCACACAGTGAAAATTTATATATATTTTAAATACTATAAAAAGTTAGTGGTTCATCAGGCCAGATTTATTTTTTTGAGAATTGTTTCAGAAAGAAAATAAGAAATAAAGAAAAGGTGTTTTAAAAGTAACTTGATTCTATGGCGAATACTAATAAATGGAGCCCTTACATTTTAATTTCTATGCTAATTTTTACATACCATTCATTGACAGTTCACTGAGAATGATTGATGGCTTCAGTTCAGGTCCTAAAATGATTATATGCCTTTTTTATATTGATTTTTATATGACCTTTATTACAGATCCCATACAAAGATTCAATCCTTATAAAAAACAGAATCAAACGGAACAAATAAGCTTTGGAAGAATCTCTTATTACAAAATACATTGGAACTTGTTTTGCAAATTCTGAAATTTCTAGTCTTCTTACCACAATAGGTCCAATACAGACTTTTGATCTTTATAAGAAACTAGCTTGAATGACATAAGAAAAAAGTTTTGTAAAAATTGCCTATTATTTTGCTATATTGAATAAAAATAAAATTTTTACAAAATGTTTTGAAAGATGTTCGTTAAGAAATTATGGCAAGACCAAGACTAAAACCAAGACCAAACAAAATACAGCAAGACCAAGACCAAGACTAGGTAAGCAAGACCAAGACCAAGACCAAGACCGAGACCAGACAGATTTGAGCAAGACCAAGACCAAGACTGAACAAGCAAGACCAAGACCAAGACCAAGACTGTTCTAGTCTTGGTCTTGGTCTTGCTTTGCTCATCACTACCTACAAAGGAAAAAAGGAAACCATTATATTACCTTGTTGTCCGTCCGTACGTCTGTCTAGACCCTTTTTCTCAGGAACGCTTGGAAGTATCACGCTAAATTTTATATCAAATACTCAAGTCCCCAGCTGTGAAAAAATCAAACTTCTTAGCCAACGCAATCAAAAGATACAGCCGTTTATGCCGCAAATTTTCGAAACTCGCAAGGGAATCAAAACCTACAAGGTACTTCCCGTGAATTCAGAATCTTGAAATTTGGGACGAAGCTACGTCTTATAGCACAGATAAAGAAATAAAAAATTGAGGAAAGCGTAAATTTTTAGTTACATCATATATAAAAAATATTTTTAATAATATACAACAACAAATAATAAGTTTGCACGGAACCCTCGGTGCGCGAGCCAAACTCGCACTTGGCCAGTTTTAAAGATAATTTTTTTTTGCTCTTTTTATTTCTAAAGGTAAAGCGTTCCATAATCCTACAGCCTTTACAGTAAAAGATTCGTTATACAATTGTGAGCAATGCAAAGGAATTTTTAGCATGTAGTCTCTCGAAGAAAAGTATTTCCGATAAAATTAAAACGTTTCTTTAAGTATACTGGTGTGTTTTGATTGAACAGGGCGTTATACAGAAGAAAGGACACCGACACATTTTTTTTTTAGGTCTCAGAAAAACAAAAAACGAAATCCTACCGTAATTTTCTTTTCTCAATTTTAATTATAAGATGTGTGCCGAGCCTTCTTGTAAATTTTGAATAGACGAGATAAAAAGATGGCGGCATTAATTAAGTTAAGACTAATAGACGGACGGACATGAGGAAAATAAAGGTAAGTGTTCCGTTTTTGCTATTGCAAAATGTGAAACCTATTACGACGTGAGTACAAAATTTTAACATGCAAACTTAACTAACTTCAAAAAAGGTTTTTTAGGTTGCCTTAATTGTTTAATTTAAAAATAATTAAAAAACGTTTTTAAATATTGTTATAATTTATTAAGCTACTAAATTTTTAGTATATTATTGTTTGAAATAACATAAAATAGTAAGCTCTTATTATATTAAAGAACTAGTACAACAAATTTATAAGGTGACTAAACTGATTTGATGAAAAAAAATTAATAAGAGTGCAAGAAATTTTTGAATTACTTAGATATTTAAAAATGATGTATAGTCTGGCAGCTCTGGGATCTTGAGGATACTACACGTATATTAACACACATATGATATGCATTTTTGTCAAATATAGGCAGCAACCAAAAACCACGACCATTTTCGACCACAGAGGGCCAAATGACGTCATAACCACGGTCCCAAAACTATAATCTAAAATAATCCAACTAAAACCAACTCACTACAAATTACCACAGGTTATTGAAAGGAATTTTGGTTTTTTGTGTGTTGTACTTTAACTGTTACTCTCGAATTTTGACTACCGGTCCCGGTGATTCAATACAACAGTAACCAACTTAAACTAACTCAGTACGTGGTATTTGTGGTTAACATTTGGGACTGCTCCCGTAATCAAACTTATTTTGACAGTTCCATTTTTATGGTTCCGCAGCCAAATTGTAAAAACTAAACACTGGTTGTTTCTTCATAGCTGTCCATTTTCCCGTTTGTCGATTTTAGGGTCCCTTTGCCTAGCACCAAAAACGGAACCCTTTACCGTTTAGTTTCATCATGTAAATCCGTTTGCTTGTCAATTTTTGTGGCAACTATAAATTAAAGAAAAAACCAAAATATTAAACCAACTTCAAAATACGACTAAAAGGCACCACGCAGTTCAATGTTCTGTATAATTTCAGCTTTAGGGCTTAATTGTATGTGATACTTTTGTTTGTATATTTATTTGTCTTTGTATTTATAATATATATATTAATTTGTATATGTGTAGAATATGTGTAAATGTATACCCATATTTTTTTATGTAAATTGTTAATTATATAAATTTATTGTATTTCATGAATCGACCTTTCCAACATTGCAACGCCATTGTTTTTTTTTTAACCCATAGTTGACTGGCAGAAAATGCCCTTTGGCATGAAGTTCACCATTTGTACAAGTGTGCAATAAAGATTGTTAAAAAAAAAGTTGTGTTGCGGCGATGGGCTCACAACCTCTACTACGTTTCTGCGTACGTTTGCCAAGCTTTGCGTAGAGTTGTTAAGCTAGCGTAGTTTTTTTTAATATGCTGAATATATTGAGTGTCCCGAAATGTATTAAAGAGTAAATGTATTAAACTAGATTGTTTCAAACCTCTATGACCAAAAAAAGGTTGTTATCCTTACCATTAAGTGGGTGTCTAGCGTTCTGTTTACATTCACATTAAAAGTATACCCCGTTTCTGTAAGTAAAAGGTATCTTCAATAAATAAAATGCATAACGTCATAGTTTTCAAAGACTCCAACGTCTCATAACATAATATAACGTTTCCGAAGAACACACAACCAGCTGTCTGCTGTAAATTAATTATGAATCAGTTGAATTGGCCGTTGAAAGTTGAACCGTCGAATGTGTACAACTTCGAGGTAATAACACATTTATTTATGACACAAGTTTACTATTACTTACCCACCATCGACATCGGTTCGGTTATCTCCTTTCAAAATAGCCTTAATAGCCATCACGGTAACGTAATAACAACGGGCTACCCGTCACCGGCGGCAGTCGTAGTCTTAGTCGGGTCACTCGCTGGGTAAATAGAGAGTGACAACACGAAACGGACATCAACATAACAAATAAATAAACACTTGTATTAGTATTATGTAACGCACGCATGTAATAAACTAGAAATAGAAACACTCCCTCGTCTTCATTTCACAGGAAAATGTAGGCAAAAATCTTAAATTAATGCGTGTGTAATATGTATGTTGTTAAAGACGTGTAAATGACAACTTTATCATAATTGACCAACATTAGGGTTCCGAATGATTTTGAGGAAAATGTTTATTTTTCAGGGGGTTATTTAATGTGTTAGAAAATCAAGATAACGGTGATGTCATAAATGTGTGCTTCCCTATGCTAATCATTAGATTACCTGATGGCGATGCAACATGGTCATAAATGAATACAGAAGTCGCTCAGCGGACTTTTGGCCATCCCATAGCCTACTGTAAAACTCCGAGCTTGACTTTGAGTTTTACATCGAGTTGGAATTCATACTAAAAAAGCTTTTTAAGAACCAATCGACCAAAATGGCTCGGAAAATGCAAGTAGAAGAGGAAAAAGATAGGCCATGCTAGACGGTAAACAGTTTTACGAAAGATGATGGTTCACGGAAGGAGCTGTAGAGAAACCCCGTGTGCTCACCCCCACGCATTGTGGGGCTTTCTTCTGCAGTAAACATCTGTTGTCAAGTAGTGAAGTGAAAATTTAAAAAATGTTAATATCACTAGTTACTAGGTTAATATGAAACTTTTATATGAAATCATACTAGCATGTAAGAAGTTCACATTTGAGCTGTAGTAAATGGAAGTTTTAAAAAATAATAGGTACTTGAACCGGTGTTTATTTCAAGTTATTTCTTTGAGCAACTAAGTTAAATTAATGTGACACACCAATAACTTTGCATTTGTACCAACCTGGTTTAGTAAAAAATCAAATTAGCAAAACAATTTATGTTATAATAAAACAAAAGCCCCCTTGCATACACTATAATTATGCACTAAAACAAAATATGTTACTCCTAGAATAGCATTTATACATAGCACATTCAATACTAAAGTATTGTATTGTATTGTATTGTACTGACAACAGAGTTACATTTAAAGTCCAAAATACGCATTTGCATCTTATATACCGTAGTTTGTCGACGTAGGGGTGAAAATGAAAGGTCCATTCCTAGATCTCGCATAAGGTCAAACGTTTTCTCACATCGTGTCGGTCACGCTTACTGTGCCCAGTTTATAAGCGCCAGCGGGAATTACCTTAAGATGTCCCCTTTGTATTTCAACCAAGAATCCAATTTTAAAAAAAGATGCATAAATTACTTACCATAACAGATGAAGATGAATGAGAGAAATGAATGTCACTGGAGAGCGCAGTATAATTTCGCTCTCCAATGACATTCATATATAAGCTTCTTGCTAAAAGACCGATTTGCTATTACAGTCACTTTGACATCGATTCAATGAAAAATATTGTCAAGTACTGGTATGGTAATTATTTATGTATCTGTTATGGTAAGTAATTTGAACTTGGCACCCATTTAGATCTCACTTCTTTTGTCGTTGAAGTCAGCATCCAAGGCATATATCATAATATTGAACTTGTATGTATACAAGGCATATATCATAATATTGAACTCATTTCATATTTATGTTTTTGATGGGATTTCATTACTTTTTGTACATAAATTATTAGTAGGTAGTTATTTATAACAAAATTAATACCAAATGGTTTTTGTTAAACTACTGTATTTTCCTACGTTTATGGGGTATAATATTCTTTTTTGTGTTATTTTCTATATTTTTTTGAACCTTTGAAATGTTCGAGTGAATTACCCATTCAGTATCCGGAATTATTTTTTATGCGTTTTCTGTTTATACTTAATTTGGCCAAGTCGGGGCGGTATAACGTGCGCAGACGGTTGTACTCTACAATAGAGCTCTCTTGTGCCTTGATTTGACTTGAATCTAAATTTATAAGATGTACTCCATCTAAGGTTTTAATTCTGGAGAGTCCAACGGTGGACAGTTAGGTGGCGCTCGCGCTTATAAGCGCGGCTGCCACTCGCTCGGACACGTTCGCGTCAAGGTTTTATCGCACCCCTCCCACCCCGCTGCTACGACGTCACACCGCACGCCGTGTACCGAAATGCCTATTATTAAATTTTTTATAAGTAGCTTACACTATTGATGTGCGCTAAATATTGAAACAATAATTAATACTAAATCCCAGTTAATAACGTAGTAAATACGAAAGTCGACTATACTCTTAGTTATAAGTAAGATTAAAAACAAATTCAGGGTGGTATTCAACTCATTATATATTCACGTGAAGACCTTAAAATCCACATAAAGACCGACTGTCAAAAGTTTTTATTGCTGATTGCTGACACTTACATTACAGTTTTTTATAAGTATAAGTTAAGAGTTCCTAAAATTAAGTGAAGAATTATAATAAAATGATAAAAATTTACCAGTTTCTGATTTATTCCTTTGTATTCACCTAATTACCTATCTGCATGGCAAATTTGAACTTTCTAGGTCATCTGGAACTGGGTTAGAGTTTATAAATCAGTCAGTGATAAAAATGACGATTTTTGAACGTTAATATCTAAATAAACGTTCGAGATGTGCTTATAAAATTTGAAGCACATATGTATCTTGCAAGTCTCAATATATGAGCCAAATTTGACACGTTTATCTGAAATAGTTTTTGAGTTATGAGGGGGTCAAAAGTGGCTCCAAATGGTTCGTGTAATATTACACACGGTGCTGCTCGCCAGTTCTGTTACTTGAACTTGGCTTGACACGCTACCCCGTGTCTAGATTAAAGAAATTATCCGTTATGTTGGTAACCCACAGCCCACTCAGAAAGATCAAAAAAATTGGCTTCAACTATTTGTTCTTAGTGCACTTCTTGGTCTTTAGAACACACTGTAGACAGAAAACTGCACACACGGACTAGTGACTGTGATTTTGACCATCCGTTGGAACCGAGGCTGCTGATTCGCCAAGAGGATCTTCCCGTAGATCAGGCCAACACCAACGACCAGCCACTGCGCCAAGCTACTTACATATTATATGTACCATAACTCACAGCGAAAAACACGCCGAATTACTATCGTCATCAATACATGACATATTTTTAATTCATGGAGACCTAAACGTAAGTAATGCAGGTTGGTATTATGAATAAAATTAGTCGAAACATCCAAAGTAACAATAGTAATTTAGCCACAATTACGGGGTTTTTATGAACTTTTCATTATTATCACAATATAATTAACGGTTTGATATTAATAATAGATTGCTTGATCTGGTATTCTGCAACGCAAGCTGTTGTACATAATAGACACTTACACCGGAGAACCACACTATAAAGCTCTTGAAATGTCCTGTTATTTGAACTGAACCACTCATAAATAATAAAACTAATAAGATTTAGATCAGACTTTGAAATAAAACTAGATTTGGCTAGATAAATGGATCAAGAATTCGGCTCGAAATTTTCTCAACTATGACTGATATCAACAGTATGGTTAAATATCTATATTAGGTTCTTCACCAGCTTATTGACGAACATGTCCCAACTCGAAAAATTCTTGAAAATTATAAACATCCATCATGGTACACAAGGCCCTTAATTAAATTAGAAAAAGAAAAACAAATATTTCATAAAAAATGGAAAACTTATTACAACTTGTTGGACTATTATTCGTTTTCTTTTCTATGGAAAAGATTTAAAAAATTCAAGTCGTATATCAGTTTTTCAGAAGCAAAATAAACACTAAACATAAGTATTTTAGAATTTAGTCAAATCCTAACGTAAACAAAATAAAGTTCCCATTTTGGTTACCTACCAGGACAAGACTTTTACTGAAGGCTATGAAATAAATAAATAAATTAAATTATCTTAACGCCAAATCGTTCAATCAATCTTCGCTTTCGGAAAGAATAAAGTTACACGCAGCTTAGTGTAATTTTATTTTTTGGTCTTTAAGTCTTTAAAACGTTTGTCTATGCGCTCTTTTAATTAGGGGTATCAGTAGAAGTTTCGACCGCATTAAGCGTGTACAGACACTTGGTCGGATGAGCTTACTTAGATGTTAAGGTATTTTTTTTAAATTTGATGCTCCATCTATCTTATTCAGTTGGTTTTAGTTAGCTTAATGCCTCTCTTCACTTGCACCACACCCGATCATCACGGAGTCAGTGGACGTTCTTCAGCTGTTTGCGGCTTGAAATAACGATCACGATGTGTGTTCCATTAGCAAAAAGCCCTTTGCACGACACGATGCGACAGAACGTCGGGAAGATAAAGAAAATTGTTCATGTACAAGTTTGCCTTACACAATAAACTTTTTCTATTATTTTTAAATAAACGACTTGCTATATCTTTCTAGAGACAGATAAGATAAATAAATATTTTTTTAACATCGAAATGTAAGCAAAACACAATATTGAAATGTGCCTAGTAACTGGGATATATTTAAAGTCGATTTATTTTACTTTTTTATTTTGATTTTTATTCAAGTATGTACCAGACAGGGCTGGTAACACAATCAACAAAATTTCAAGTTATAAAGTTTGTTGAATGTGATGCAAAGAAAATCAGACAGAAAACTAATATTTTGCATCAACGGGAAGTAAATGTTGTAGTAAAAATATAAATTTTTCGACCTTTTATATAGTATCCTTTACAACCCAAACTCTCCCTTATATTCCAAGGAGGTTTTGATTTTTTAGTAATTTTCTACGTAGGTAGATGAGGTATTCCCTAAAGAATTTCATTTTCACTCCCAAGTCATATATATGTTTCATTTACTCGTAGATTCTTCAACATTGACTACTGTTTGCCTGTTTTCCTGTAACAGACTCTTCACACATTCTCGAAGCTTTATCAATTAATAATTTCAAATATTATTCAAAGCTTACTTACGTTACTTTATCAATAATTTTAACCACGTATTTTATATGTTCGACTGTATATTTCTTTTTTTATTTACGTTCTCCAATTTCTCCATTGATTGTAGACAGATTTTTAAACATATTACGGGTTTCGGAAGCACGGCGGTCGGTACGAACAAATGAGAGTATAGTCTTCGCACACATACATTTTTTTCAACTAGTTATTTAACTACGATAGGTTCGTATGACATGGCTTGCATACGCATAGTGTTTCGCGGACGCAAGCAACATTTCCGTCATTTTGATTTATTTCATTTTTTGTATAAAACATCTGATAGCCTTCAAGGTTCGGGATAACAGTACTCTCATTTGTCCAGCACTCCGTCAGCACTAAAACACCCGGTATTATGTCCAAACTTGATAATAATTACACAAATAAATCGACGTTGTGAGTGAGTTTTCAATTTAGACTTCTTACAGCAGAATACGGATCAATTTGACATTATTGAAGGATAAACTCTCAGTCGCGCAACTAGATTTAGTCTAGTGAAAAATTATATTTTAAACAGTTTTGATACTCGCATATAGCCATTTTCTTTCTTATCATTCGCCCGCTTGACTAATTTATGTTTTTGAAGAAATTTGAAAGAAAGTTCTCAATTTCTTTAATATTGACTTTAAGGACCTACTGAAAAATGACATTTGTTTAATAGGGTAACTAAAAATTAATAAATAAACAATTTTTTAACAAAAACATAAACCTACTTCAATCCACTTAAAAGTAAAAAAATAAGCCCCTAAAGCAGACTTATTGAGTTAACATAGAGCTAAATGTTTTAATCGCCTTGAAGTCGATTGCCAGTACCCTTTCAGCAGGCTTATTGACAGAACACTCAGCTAAATGTTTTATACACCTTGCCATCGATTGCTAAGAAAAACGACATGCAAAGATTCTGTTGGCATCCGACATTAATGCAAAGAAACTGTAGCTAAATGTTCTGTCAGTCTGTCTGCTTAAGAGGCAGTGACAAGGCAAATAAAACATTTAGCTGAATGTTATGTCAATAGGTCTTTTCTTGGTCTTTATTTTTTACTTTTCAGTGGATTGAATTGATTGAAGTCAGTTTATGTTTTTGTTAAAAAATGGTTGTATATTACGTTAATTGTGTTATTAGATGATATATGACAATATTTTAAGCAAACAATACAGACACTTAGAACTGATCTGACGAACATAACGAGATTATTTCTACGTTTCTGTATACCCACTACCCATCATATTATCACCATAGAATTCGGGTTCTAAAATCTGTCCTATGGTCTGCACAACAGCTTCACAAAGTTGGCCACACTTTAGAAAGAAACAAAGCGAACCTGCGGTCTCTTTTCTCTTTCTATCAACGTCCACCATTTTGAACGATACGAAAGATTAGAAAGAGATAAGAGAACATTGATTCGGTTCGTCTCTGTCGGACTTTTGTGACCATTTTTTTTACAACTGGCTAGGAAATACACTGTCCAGTTCTCTATGTCTATAACTATACACAATTAGAACGGTAAGCTGGAAAAATGCTAAAAGCTTTTCTATCTACTTATCAATTATTTCTTGAAAAAAATTTTAATATCGAACAGATGTCGTGCAACACTCGTGTCTTGTACTGTAAAAGGCTCTCTTCTATTACTCAACAGCATGTCTTAATCTGCTAATTATCGGTACTCATACAGCAATGTATTTAGTTTTCTTCTTTTTTTGCACGTGGTTATTTTAATGGATTTCATTCAAACATTAATTAATACTATCAACACACATCAATCAACTACTTTGTATAAAAATAAAATGTTGTACATAATGGTTCGAGGCACAGCCGATAAATTACTAATAAGATTTAAACATAAGGAACTTTGCTGTGATAAAAATACCGGTCAATAGCCTGTGGGGCCATTAAACGGGCGGACACGTAAAGTTAAATCGGCATAAATAAGGCATTGTTTCAGAATACTTCAATTTAATTATGGATGAATAAGGTTAACAGTGTAATAAATCAAATAAGAATATTTGAATATTATATAATAAGTGTCACCTAGTACTAGTACTAGTACCGGACACTATAAACCTAGAAGGCTACACAACGTTTTAAATTAGTACAATTGCTAGAGTCAGTAGTAGTTATCACAGTCTTCAGATATGTCGACACAAACTTTGTAAGCCCATGCCATACAGATTGGATATTATTTACAGTCTTCGACGTAATTTTATGAACAGACCACTTCAATATCATTCATTCATTCATTCATCATATCATACAGTATTTTTGGACGCTTTAACTTTCAATTACTCCCTTTCTTGTGCACGAGTGTATCTATTGTAAATTTGTAACAACCTTTACCCGCATGGTAGTGTGGCATTGATTCGATCGTGCATCAAGTTATTCAGATAGTACATGTGTTCGGCGCTAAGGAATCTACCCCTACTTGTTCGGCTATATCTCACAAAGTTATAGGGGTTTAAGTATGAAATAGCAGTTCTACCGCTCTGGCCACTTTGAATAAAAATTAGGCCTTAAACTCTGACATTTGTCAAAATGAAACTTTATTTACACGAAAACTATAACTATCTAAATTTAAACAAAGATTAATATTACATTTAATGTCGTCTTTCACTTGTTTTTACAGTCAGATATTAACGGAAAGATGGATATAGCGAAAATCAGAGTAATATTCGAATACGAGTTCTCGAGCAGGAACTGCACGTAATGTCAATGTTGTGTTTGGATAGGATAGTTCTAACGAACGCACTGTGCGTAGACGGTAGGCAGTTAATCACTTTCGTAGTGGAAAAATTGACCTGAGGCACAGATTATATAATACTATACTAGTACGGATGCCTCATCCCATACAATGAAATGGGTCCGCCGTAACTCGGGCTATTTTTCGGGCTATTTTGTTTAGCCGCTAGATGCCGTAAGTAGCAGCGGGTCGAAAATATTAGCTAACGACATCTAGCGTTTCTCGTTGAATACTAACTGTTATTCTTCTAACTGGTTCTTTGAAGTCAATAGATGGCGGTAACTGTGTCTAATACCTACCTACATATCGAGCCATACGACAAAACATCGCGCATAGCGATCCTTCATATTTTTATCATAAAGAAGAAAGACGAGCAAAATTTATTGCGAAATAGTCTCGAGTACTCGGATCCTGCCTTTTTCTGGGGAATGTACATGTAAATGGAAGTACATATTACCTCTCAAGATTTAGAAAAAAGGTCTTAGGAGGAGAGTTGCAATTCCATAAATTTGCCCCCCGCAATAAGCTCTGAGATTTCAGTCAATTCATTATTATCTAGGTTATGTTAGTAGTTAGTAGTAAATAAGATTTTTTCAACTAGTTATTCACATTAAAAATATGAATGTTAATGAAGATATGTCATGAAAATAAATACCTACCTATTATTTTACAGTATTTTTTATAACCAATCGGCAACGATACGAGTTAAGAAAATTACTAGGTAGGTACCTAATAAATATGTAAAAGTAGGAAGGTACATAATAAAATTATATTCGAAAGCTAAAACGCTACAGTTAGGAGCAGTACATTTTTTTCGTTATATTTTTTACAACAGGTACGGATTAGGGGGGTCAAAGGTGTTTAAAAGTTTCTACCGAATTCCTTTGTTTGCGTCAGGTAATTCACAGGTGGTAATTGGTATTGAGGTTTAAGATTAAAAATATGTAATGATGGAAGCTTTTTACAAGTACGAAATAAGGGGGCCAAAATGTGGGTTTAATCCGTTTTAAGTGTAGGTATATGAAAATCGCAAATTAAATAAAAAAAAAAATTTAGGGGCATTTTAACAATTATAACATATATAAATTATACATTTATTATAAATAACATTTTATAAAAAAAATTTGAGCTAGTTTATAATTTAAAATAGTTTATAAATGAAAAGATTCTCACCAAACGCAGGGATGTAAAAAACCTAAATTTTAAATTACAGACAGATGTTTTGTGATTAAATTCTTTTTTGAAAATCCTATGTTTTTGTGTTAGTAGCTAGTATTTAGTGGGCTGCTGACAGCTGACATTAAAATTTAAAAATTAATTCGTATTATTATAAATATATGTAATAATACGTACAAAAGAGTCGTACGAAGGAGACCGAAAGGTGGTTAAATGTTTAGGTATCTAAAATTCCTGAAATATTTTTAACTAGCTTTTGCCCGTGACTCCGTAAAATAACGTAGCTATCGTCGAAATGCATATTTGGTTAGGGCACATGAGTAAACCTACAGACTGATAGCTTCAAACAACCAGCGCCGGCACTAGCAAGAGCACTACTACAAGCACGGGTATGTGTGCGTGACCTGTCAATGACACGGCGCGCGTCAGTGGAAAAAAGAATCTAAAGGAAATTTCCATTTTGACATACCTAAAAGATCTTGACAGGTTTAAAATTTTAGTACACTTACGAGCAAAACCTAGTTAGTCACTTACATAAACGACGCTATTTCATAAACTAGTAAAACAGAAAGTAAGTATATTAAAAGTCGTATTATGTTACTCATAAATAATTAAATACGCTTTAATCTTTCTTTGACTTCACAGATATCATGAGTTGTTTAGGAAATATATTTTCGTCTATTTAAGTGACAAGTTATTAATCGACTTCAAAAAAGGAGGAAGATCATTATACCTCGAAATCTTTTTTTATGTATGTTTTCCGATTGTGCGCCTACTTAAGATGTGAAAACACTTCAGATAATAGCGCTTACATTTTTAACCAATTAAAAAAGAGGGGGTTCTCAATTTGACCCGTATGTTTGTATGTATGTTTGTCCGTGATTATCTCGCGTTTGGTTTGGTTTGGTTTTCAGAAAAGTATTTTTTACATTATGGAGAAGGTTTTGGTATATAACAAATGGATACCACGTGACATCGTCGTTTGAATCGATCCGTTAATAACTAAGCGAGGCATTAGTTTAACTCGACCGATTTTTGACAAAATTTTAGTACACTTACGAGCAAAACCTAGTTAGTCACTTACATAAACGACGCTATTTCATAAAGTAGTAAAACAGAAAGTAAGTATATTAAAAGTCGTATTATGTTACTCATAAATAATTAAATACGCTTTAATCTTTCTTTGACTTCACAGATATCATGAGTTGTTTAGGAAATATATTGTCGTCTATTTAAGTGACTAGTTATTAATAGACTTCAAAAAGGAAGAAGTTCCTTATTCCGCGAAATCTTTTTTTATGTTCGTTTTCCGATTACTCGAAGTCGCCTTGACTGATTCGGAAAATTCTTGTTTGTTTGAAAGAGTATACTTCCCAGATGGTCCCATGGTCAGAATATAATGATGGGATCCTGGAGAAATCGAGGGAACTCAAATTTTTATAGGCACACTTGAAGCGATTAGTGTACGAGAAAATAAGCCAAAAGGTCACTTAAAAGTAGGGATGTTCCGACTAGTCGGTAAAGCTGACCATCCGGCCACTTTCGTAGTCGGCGACAAGTAGACGACTATTCGGCAAAGAGCGCCGACTAGGACTGCGACTGTAGTATTACATATATATTTATAGTAGTATTTTCTGTTTTTCCCTGTCCACCATGAGAAATTATCATTTGGCACTGCTTACACTTGATTTTAAGGAAATCATTGTACAATTGTTCTAAAAAAAATCAATACACGAAACTTTCTTTTACACAAAATCATCGCAAAAGCAAAAATCAAGAAACAATGCGAAGTCACAGATTATATAATATTATACCTAGGAGACAAAGTAAACAAAACATGTTTTGTTCGACCCGCTTGCGACGGCGGATGCGGTGGCAAATGCAAATGACTAAATAACCCACCAGACTGATAGCTTAGAACAAAGATTCAAGAATCATACCTAAACTGGTAGTGTTTTCAAATGACACATTTAGTAATTAAATCAATAGATAGTTGCTATCGATTTCGTCCCTCAATTCAATGTATGAGCTACCCCTAATTATTGTTTGGTGGTTCACATAAGATTTTCCTGTAAAAATTCATCACAACCTACATATGCAAAGATATAACGCTATGACATAAGGATAGACGGAAGTATATGATGGATTCATAAGGGACATTTTTACCTTTTGGCAATGGAACCCTAACGAAGATCTCTGATTTAATTTGTATTCAGTAGGGAGGTACCAATAATATAATTATGCATATACATTAATATATGCATGTTTATATGTATCATTATTATCGTACGTACCTATGTTTTTAAGATTCACCTTCCTATTGTAATTATTTAGCCAACTTAGAATAAAAAAATATAGGTATTTACCTGTCAAGATCTTTTAGGTAGGTCAAAATGGAAATTTCCTTTTGATTCCTTTTTCCACTGACGCGCGCCGTGTCAGTGACAGGTCATGCACGGATACCCGTGCTTGTAGTAGCTCTTGCTAGCGCCGGCGCTGGTTGTTTGAAGCTATCAGTCTGTAGGTTTAGTCATGTGCCCTAACCAAATGTGCATTTCGACGATAGCTACATTATTTTACAGAGTCACGGGCAAAAGCTAGTAAAAAATATTTCAGGAATTTTAGATACCTAAACATTTAACCACCTTTCGGTCTCCTTCGTACGACTCTTTTGTACGCATTATTACATTTATTTATGATAATACGAATTCATTTTTAAATTTTAATGTCAGCTGTCAGCAGCCCACTAAATACTAGCTACTACCACAAAAACATAGGATTTTCAAAAAAGAATTTAATCACAAAACATCTGTCTGTAGGTTTTTTACATCCCTGCGTTTGGTGAGAATCTTTTCATTTATAAAATATTTTAAATTATAAACTAGCTCAAAAAATTGTTATAAAATGTTATTTATAATAAATGTATAATTTATATATGTTATAATTGTAATAAATGCCCCTAAAATGTACCTTCCTACTTTTACATATTTATAAGGTACCTACCTAGTAATTTTCTTAACTTGCATAGATACCTACATTTCGGATCGTTGCCGATTGGTTATAAAAAATACTGTAAAATAATAGGTAGGTATTTATTTGCATGACATATCTTCATTAAAATTAATATTTTAAATTTGAATAACTAGTTGAAAAAATCTTATTTACTACTAACTACTAACATTACCTAGATAATAATTAATTGACTGAAATCTCAGAGCTTATTGCGGGGGGCAAATTCATGGAATGGCAACTCTCCTCCTAAGACCTTTTTTCTAAATCTTGAGATGTAAGATGTACTTTCATTTACATGTACATTCCCCAGAAAAAGGCAAGATCCGAGTACTCGAGACTTTTTCGCAATAAATTTCCTCGTCTTTCTACTTTATGATAAAAATATGTAGGATCGCTATGCGCGATGTTTTGTCGTATGGCTCGATATGTAGGTAGGTATTAGACACAGTTACCGCCATCTATTGACTTCAAAGAACCAGTTACAAGAATACCAGTAAGTATTCAACGAGAAACGCTAGATGTCGTTAGCTAATATTTTCGACCCGCTGCTACTTACGGCATCTAGCGGCTAAACAAAATAGCCCGAAAAATAGCCCGAGTTACGGCGGACCCATTTCATTGTTTGGGATGAGGCATCTGTACTAGTATAGTATTATATAATCTGTGCCTAGGTATTATATTATATAATCTGTGACTTCGCATTGTTTCTTGATTTTTGCTTTTGCGGTGATTTTGTGTAAAAGAAAGTTTCGTGTATTGATTTTTTTTGAACAATTGTACAATGATTTCGGAACCGACTAGTCGGAACATCCCTACTTTTAAGTGACCTATTGGCTTATTTTCTCGTACACGAATCGCTTCAAGTGTGCCTATAAAAAATTGAGTTCTCTCGATTTCTCCAGGATTCCATCATTATATCCTGCCCTGATGACCATGGGACCCTCTGGGAAGTATTCTCTTTAAAGCAAACAAGAATTTTCCGAATCGGGCAAGGCGACTTCGAATAATCGGAAAACGAACATAAAAAAAGATTTTGAGGAATAATGAACTTCCTCCTTTTTTGAAGTCGATTAATAACTTGTCACTTAAATAGACGAAAATATATTTCCTAAACAACTCATGATATCTGTGAAGTCAAAGAAAGATTAAAGCGTATTTAATTATTTATGAGTTAAATAAAACTACTTTTAATAAACCTACTTTCTGTTTTACTAGTTTATGAAATATCGTCGTTTATGTAAGTGACTAACTAGTTTTTGCTCGCAAGTGTACTAAAATTTTGACAAAAATCGGTCGAGTTAAACTAATGCATCGCTTAATTATTAATGGATCGGTCCAAACGACAATGTCACGGGGTATTTGTTGTATACCAAAACCTTGTCCAGAATGTAACAAATACTTTTCTGAAAAGCGTATCAAAATCGGTTTAGCCAAACGCGAGAAAATCACAGACAAACATACATACAAACATACGGGTCAAACTGAGAACCTCCCTTCTTTTAAATTGGTTAAAAAAGTAAGCGCTATTTTCTGAAGTGTTTTCACATCTAAAGTAGGTGCATTTGTGCGATGGCATGCTGTTCTTTAAAAGTGAGCTATCCTTTTCACAAAACAATTATTGTTTAAGACGCATTCGACCTAAGATAAAACTAAAAGAATCAAATTATACTGATGTCGAAGTTCACGCTTGCGTGCGTTTGTTTTAAAATATATCTAAGTATTAAGGTAGGTAGATAGCAAATTTTTTTTAAAGGAGTTGTTCGAACTGGGGCCAAAACATTGTACACCTAATAGAAAAAAGTTTAAAAATAGTACTTCACATTCTAATTATTAATTTTTAAGTTTTGTGTCTGGTTTTCGGGTACAAAATTAATTTTAAATGTTTATATTTTCAATGCTGACATCACTGACACCATAATGCGCACTGCATATTATATATGATCACCTCGAAGCTGCGTTCAAAAACAGACTTGGTTGGATAGAGTTTCTACTCAAACCTTTACAAACTGAACTGATTTGCAACCTAATGCTGGCTATGAACGTGTAAGTTGTTACCTTTAGTGTTGTTGTATATTATTCAGTTTAATGTGGATATTGTACTATAAGAGAGTGCTTTGAGTTTTTACCTACTAACTTTAGAAAAATATTTAAGATCAAACATACATTGTCTTTGGTTTGGGCCTAAATTGAGTCATGTATAGCTCAGTTGTGTTTTGAGGGAAAAATTCCACACAAAAATAAATATTTCTGTGAAAATTCTCGATCGGTACAAAAAGTACTTATATCCTATCTCTTAGGCTCGATCTGTGACAACATTAAGCAACAAAAAACTCAGTTTTTCAAAGATATAAGCCTTTATAACATATATTGCCTCATTTTAGCGGGCGCGCCAGAATTGACGTATAAGATAGTATTTTCTTTTACTCTATGGATTAAGATTGTTACGACTGTGTTTCCATTGTTCAATATTGCTAACTTCAATTCAGAAAATTTATTTGTACATAAAATTACGGCATAAATATGGTAAATTAATGGTTCCAATCAGTTTTACACATTATTTCTCGTTATATATTTTTTAGCGTTATGTACAATGTAATGGCCCAGGCTCCATACAAATAGAAAACATCTCATTTGGTTGGTAAGTAAGTACACCTTTTGATATTATTTAGTGACACCATTGTGCGTCGCTGTCAGACTCAGAACATGCGAACAGCGTCATCTTAAAATTTATGAACTAAACCGGCACGTAGTTCAATTTATTGCCGCTTAAACTACAACGACCTCATTCAATTTATGTAAAATTTTGAAAATTTAATAAAGGCGTCCATTACTTCATTTTTGTTAGCTTAGGTGCATTTTGATATTAAAACAATAATTTTTAGGGGCCGGTTACTTTTCTTTTTCAATAAAATAACAACCTAAATAACAAATCGATACACACAACGCCATCTATTGATATCAATTTAAATCATTTCTGTTTTCTTTCGGATAAGACCCTGTGCCTGAAGAATGAACCACGAGAAAGACCAGCCACTAAGCTAAGGTAAATAACGATGAATCGAAGGTAGTCATGGAAGATTTGTGTCAAACTAGCGAAGATTTATCAGCATGATTTACGTTAGCATGCCCACAATATTGACTCATTTGCAGCAAATCCTATTATTGCTCCATGATAACCCACCAGACCTAGCACTGCCCGTGAAACAATTAAAATCCATCTGTGATCCTTCATAGTCGCTGGATATTACACCAACCGACTACTACTTATTCCGCGATTTTTTATTCCCAGGAAGCAGTACAATATGCCTTCACACAATTTGTGGAGTCCAGGTCCACATAGTTTTATCGACAAGGCTTACATGATCTTACTATTAGATAAATGTATTAAGAACGAGGATGCATTTATAGCATGAACTATAAAAAAAAATACGAAACGGCAATTTCATACTTTAACCCCTAATATTTGACTTTTGTTTGTTATATTATTTTTAAAATTAAGTAATATCGATGTGCTTTACGCATAGATTTAAAGGCTTTTCGAAACAACCCAAAAAATGCCACTTTGGAATCTTATATTTCAAAAATTGCGTGTTGCCGGCGGCAGAGAGCTACCCTTACTCGCTACTACCCCTCACCACACTCCACGTTCTCATTATTTTGACTCCCTCGCAGCCTAGTTGGTAGTGTGATAGACTGCCGTGCTAGAAGGTGTGGGTTCGATTCCCGCATTGGACTAACATTTATGTGTTAAACATTTGTGTTTGTCTTGAGTCTGGGTGTACTTATGTATGATGTGTATATATTTACAAAAAAAAAAGTAATATATATGTATTTAAATCCGTTGTCTGGTACCCATAACACAAGCTTCGCTTACTTTGGAGCTAGACGGCGCTGTGTGTAATGTTCAAAAATATTTATTATTATTATTATTATTATTACTAATGTCTGTCCGCTGTATTTTATGCTGCAAAATATTAACCAATTAATCGTGTGATAAGTTACTAAACTTTATTTTTTAAGAGTGGCAATTAAATTAGCTTGTCTATTTTTAAAAAAACCCTTTCGTTTTTAGGTTTTTTTTTTCAGATTTTTGCAATTGTGCAATACGCCTTTGGTTGCCTAATTTTGGTGGGGTTTTGGATGTGTGGGGTGTGGCGGACGAGTACGTACGTGTATGTGTGTATATACATATTTGGATAGATATTGTGTACTTGATGGCTTGGCTGATTGATTGGAAACAGGTGTACATCCGTGAGTTTCTTGTCACTTCTTCTCCCCTTAGGCTAGTTTCCAAAGTGATGGTAGTTTAAATGATGTGCATTTGTTTCCGGGCTGTTGTTTAGGGGCTGGGCCACTTTCGGGTGTGCGACGTCTGTTTGAATGTGTGTGTGCATAAATGTATATGTGCGTGTTTGTGTGTAGCACCCGCTCGTGTTCGGCCTGCCCTGGCCTTATCAGGCGGCCGAACGAGGATTGAATCAGATAAGACCTATAAGTTAATTTACATATAGTTTTATTTTATAAGTATTTGTATACATATAATGTGTGAATGTATGTTTATTTTATATTATCTTTAATATGTATATGAATACCTATCTATTTATTTATTTTCATATTTGTAAAATGTTAATATGCCGTCGGCCCCGTTATACTTAAAAGAACGTTTAAATTTTATAGGGTCTACTGTTCTTCGCGCTACAACAAACTTGATGCTAAAAACTCCAACACTCTATTCTCAAACATATAATGACTCGTTCACCGTCACTGACATAAAACTATGAAATGCTTTACCTTTCGACGTCAAACAAGCTAAAACTTTAAGAATATTTAAAAACCTGGTAATTACACATTACTTAAAGATCATTTGTACACTGATTATTCATCTATATTAATGAAGATATATGTAGTTTGTGTATTAGTATTAATTTATCTTTTATTTTATTAATATGTTTGTGTATTTGTATTATTTAATATTAATTAATTTAGTTATACATTTGTATATATTATCAATCTATATTAATTTAGATATATGTAGTTTGTGTATTAGTATTAGTTTATCTTTTATTTTATTTATATGTTTGTGGTTTGTGTATAATTATTATTTAATATTTATTAATTTAGTTATACATTTGTATATTATTATATTTCATATTGTTAGGTTTTGATCCGTAACAAATATTTATTCAGTTAGCACATACTACTCAGATTTTCTGTAAAGTGTCCTCTACCCAAAGGTTGTCTGGAAGAGATCGCTTACTAGCGATAAGACCGCTAATTTTTTATCTTTTTGCTTATTATAATAGTGTGTTCTTTGTTTATGCGCAATAAAGTATTTTATTATATGTTATATGTATATGTACGTCTGCTGTGTAATATTATATGTATAAAGTACAATCGAAGTTTTATTGGAGTTGCTTGAGTGTGTCATGCTCTCTCAAAGCGTCTCTGCGGTGGTGGCATGTGCGTCGGGTCGTTACGTTCCCTAAAACATGGTTGAGCGAAGCGATGGCTGATTCATGTGTCATACTTGTGAACGGGTGCTGCCTGTGGTGGCTGGTCCGGTCCTGCAAACTTCTTTGTATTCTTACTATATTGTCACGGTCCCCACTAGGTCTCTATTGATCTACCCAGGAGTGGGTGCGACAAAAAAAATGTAACTTTATCAATATACTATATATTAATATATAAATAACTTATTACGTTTCACAAATTATTCTTTAGATTAGTTTTATATCTAATTTCACAAATTGCTTTAGTTGTTGTTTAACACAAACATCGATTGTACGTTAATTGAAGTCGGCGCCTATCCGCCATCTTCGAAAGCCGGCTTGCATGTGAAAATCAGGGAGCGGGCCAAGTTCTGACCCGTTAGTGCAGGTTTGTATTCCGTACTTGGTTCTGAATTCCGTAATTCAAATATCCGTTTAGACGGACAAACATCGGCCTCACCTCTTAAACAAGGAAAAAACACTAATTAAACAATTTTCTACATTAACTTTGACGCATTGCTGTCTGGTGACCGTTAAGGGAAAAGTGACGGAGCTCCTGTCCGTATGAAGTTGGCGCTTCAGGTCCTCCGCGCGCTAACTTCACTGCAATCTACTGGTTTTGTAGTGATACCAGCTACGAAGTTATACCAGGATTTTAATTTTCTAGTCTAATTTAGGGAGAAATATGAAAATTTGGATTCTAAATGCTATTAGCAATGCTACAATATATATATATATATACTAGCGGTCCCGGCGAACGTTGTTCCGCTGCCGTCCTTCTGTAACCCGGCGAATGTTGGTTTTTACCTTAAGTGCCCGATCGAGATAAAAACTAAAAAACTATCCTATCTTTTAAGTTGAATCAAATAATAGATAGTTACGAAGTTTGATCATAATCGGTTCAGTAGTTAAGGAGTCCATCGCGAACAAACAACGTGACACATAATTTTTAATAGATATAGATATATGTATGTACGCCTGCTGCGTAATCTTAGATGGTATATGAATATATTTTTCTCGGGAGTTACTTTAAATCCTGTCACAGAATAATTGAAGACTTCTAACGTATCACATGGTGCCGCCCCTATGCAATCTGAAAAACAATAGGTAATTGAAATATTACTTAAATTTTGTTTTTTTTTTAATCAAACTATTTAGATAATAATTGTAAATCTTGTTTATTAATGTTTCAATACTAAACATGTATTTATTAGTTGATACACAATAATATTATGTTTCGTTTGTGATTTTACAAAAATTACCTATTGGACGCACGCAATAAAACAGTATTGTAATTAGTTTGTAAAGCTAGTTGTAGTTAAATTACTTGACAATTTGAAACTGTTCTTAGTAACCCATTTGAATAAAAAGATTTTGATTTGATTTTGATTCGCAGTTAAACTTTATTTTCAGTAAATAAAATTTTTAACCGTACAAACTCAAAAAAATACCTATATATATTATAATAATTTTTAGTTTATTCAAATAAAGATTTATGATTATTAAATAGGTTTACAAAAAAAAATTTATTTACGAGCAATTTAACCTCAAAAAACTAATTTTTTTTTGCTTTTTACCGATAACACCCTTAAGCCATTTCACGCCAGGAAAATTAGCAGCAGCAGCATTATTATTAATTACCCAATGATTACTATTTTATCTCAATGGTGTAACCACAAAGCACATAATGCAGCCAAAGTCCTAAGCATTGTCATAACTAAGTTTAATTATTAATTTAGATTACATACAGATAAGATTAAATTAAAATTTAAATTTTAAATTTTTTTTTAATATTTTTTTTTATATTCAAGGATATTAACTGTGTGTTAGTATTTAAATAAAAACCTCATATATCAACGTTTGTTCTGCGATCCAAGCCGTTTACGTGAAAATCGGTTCCTGAATTTTTATGTTATTTTTCTGCGGAGTTTGAATGCATTTATTTAAAACAGTTCGTGAAAAAAGCACCCACTTTGATCCTTTTTAGTTTTCGATTCAATTATGAAAATTAGTCTGCACAACGTCACACAAGATCACACACCATGTTACACACAATGCAGCTGATCCCAAACTAAGCGAAGCAGCAGTACTTCACGTCGGGGCAAAGGTTGCTGCTTAACAAGTCTCCAATTTGGGCTCCATATGAAGTACTGCTGACATCTTGGGCGGGTGCACCCGGATACCAGCTGAGCCTTTTTGACTCGATTCAACGACGGGCTGTGAGAATTTTCGACGATCCTAGACTCGCTGGCCGTATCGAACACTTAAGTCTGAGGGAAGACTTTGCCTCCCTCTGTGTGTTCTACCGCTTGTACACTAAAACTTCCTGCCGCGTACGCTTGGGTTGTGGAATAAGCTCCCTGCTAAGGCTTTTTCTAAGTACTACAGTATGAGCTTTAGGCTACGGTGACCGCTTACCATCAGGCGGGCCGTAAGCTTTGTTTGCCACTTTTGTGGTATAAAAAAAAAAGCTTGTACTATGAATACCAAACAATTGAACGTAAATACTTACATATTATACATAGAAAATACCAAGTCACAAGACAAACACAAATATTCATCACTTAAATGTTTGTTTTGTGTGGGAATCGAATCTATGACCCTCGAATCAGCAGTGGGTCATTACGCAAAAGGACAAATATACGTATTTGGACTAATTCGCTTTGGGACACATTCACATTTGGACCAATGTGGTTGATGTAGCTATTAAAAAAATATTATAAATTCATTATTAAAAACGAACGACATGTAGCGGTACGTGCGCAGAATCCGTCATCCCTAAAAACTCCCAGCCTTGGCGATAGTCAAGGTCGAATCCAGCGATAAATACTGTCGCAATACACCATTTTGTAATTTGCATTCAAACACTTTAACTGTAAGGTTAAAAAAATTACCGTTGGCTTGATATATAAATTCAGTGAACGTATCTATCGGTGAGCCGTGTTGAAATCATTCGGTCACCGCTGACTCAGAAATCGTAAAACTTTGTGACTGATTTAATTTACGTCAATTGGCACTTGACCGAATGAAGTAATTGAAAAGAGAATGTAAATAGCATCAAATAGTAGGTAGTTAAGTATGTAGTCAACTAACACGGCAGCGCCACTGTGGGTGGAAAGTAGCAAAATATTTTTTTGTTTTTTTTGTAAGCCTTTCCATAAAAGCAACAAATTCCAAAACAAATTAAGGAAATAGGCCCTGATACAACGGAAAATTAGTTATTTAATAGCGATTTATTAAAAACAATAGAGTGTATAGGTATTTGCAAGAAATCTCTTTTTCCAGTAGAGATTGCAGATAGATAACATAAAAAATAATACAATAAAATAGAATATATATGCTGAAGAGAGAGAAAACATAAGTACATGTCGGTTACTGATAGAAAACAATACAATGTGTTCTACAAAGATACTTTAGCAGGAAATAGTTTAGTTACCTACAAGCTTAAAATTGTTGATAACATACAGTTTAGCTAAACGATTAAGGGAGTGACGTAAGTTGTGAATAATTTTGCTATCTAATAAATATAATTTTCCACTGCCGTCGTACTTTAACTTTGAAATTAAGATATCGAAACTAATATCATATCAGTGGTTTTGGTTTTCAGCAAATCGTTGCATAAAGTACCTATATACTTGCATACACAAAAGGTACTCACCTAGTAAACCTTACTGAAAAGAGGTGCTACACGCTTCCGCTAGAATATGTTAAGGGTTGCCAGATGGTATCCAAGTGGAAATGTCCTCCTTTTTCATGATTTGTCCTCCCGTCCTCCCTTACCTCTATGTCCTCCTTGCGATATATGTTTTTATTGATTGCACATAATGCCGTGCGAAATTTTATCATCATTTCTTACATCAAAATCAGATCCTGATGACAAATTTTATGACATGAAGTCGCATGAGCAGTGGACGATTTACTTTACAACTGTCAAAAAACAGAATGTTTCTTAGAACTGCTCAAGATTTGTGAATTTTGTATAAGCGCACATAACGCAATTGTTAAAAGAGTTCTTACGCTAATTAATGCGCAATGGACCAAAAAAGAAACAGACTCAGTGTGGAGTCAGTTAGGTGTGCCGTGTGAAGATTTCCATTCGTATTTGTTCAAAAACCAATAACTTCTTTATAAAATTAGCATTTCAGCTAAATATGATTCGAATAAAGTTAATTTAAAAAAAAAACATTTATTTGGAAAAGTCCTACTTTTTAAAAAAAATACACCGTTTTAAACCCGTCAGGCCTCCTAATGTAAATTTTCATCTAGCAACTCTAATTGAGTTTTTGTTCTGATCTTAATAAAAAACATGCAATGTTTTTATTTTCATACAACTGCATAAAATTTAAACTTTAATTAAAATACCTGTAGAAAGTAACGTTCAGGAACGATCAAAAAGTTAAACGACAAAAAAAACTTTACTACTGTAACACTACTTAAATCTTTTGGTCAATAAGACATAAAAGGGTTTGGTTTAATTTGGTCACCAGTTATTAATTTATAGTAGATTAATTAATTATCAAAAAGAACCAAACTATTAACTATAATAAGTTAACATTTAAATGAGGTAAACGTAATATAGCCAATTAATTTAAATTTCTTTAGTTCATCTCATTATACATTTACATATGCGTTATTTTTAAATGAGATAAGAAGATTATGATGACATTAATCTTAAGATTGCAGAAACTGTAATTGCAATATTTATAAAAAAATTAGGGTTAGGATGTGTCAGAGCCATGGACGCTTAACTTTGGACCCATTTTACACTCGGTTGGTTGGTTTACTTTTTGGTGCCTTACTTTAGAGCTGACTCTATAATCAAAACAAGTTTAAAGCTAAAGGTTATACATAAAAACTTTTTTTACGATAGAGAAAAAATATTCGGTTTCACTTTTTTTTCTATTTTTGTTTTAATAATTTCTGTTCCTGCTTGAGAAAAAAGTAACTGCGCCTCATGGGGACCGGGATGGCTGTAATCTTAGTAAGACAGTTGTTTGTATTTTTATTATATATCTCAGTATACTAACATAGTTTTTAAGAAATACTTATACTCTTACTCTTAATACCTACGAGTATGTCTGAAAATAAAGATTATTATTATTATTTCATAGTTTGGACAGACCGACAAACAAATAGACTAACAGACATAACGATAAACCGACATTTCAACAGACAGATTGGCAGACAGACAGATTGGCAGACAGACAAATTGAAAGGCTCACAGACAGACGGTCAGCGTATGCTTAGAAATAAGGTTTCGTTAGCACCCTTTGACTACCTGGCCCGATTTTAAAATTTTCTTTCGATTTCGCAGATTGTTTCTTTGAAATCGGTCGAGGATTTTTTTGTTCCTGTAAATTAATTATTTAATTTTTTGTTATACACTATCCCAGGTAGGGGCAAGCATTTTCTATTGTTTGAAACTTCCTTAGTGTTGATTCAATAGTTAATGATATTTATTCAGTTTTCGGCCTCAGTTTAAAAAAGTTTTATCAAATCACGTCAAAAATAAACTTTAATATGCGGTTGCTTCAAAATTGACACTTTTAAAGTCAATCTAATCAAAAATTGAAAAAAAAAATATTACTATAAAGATTAAAAAAGGTAAACACCAGTATTCAGTGAGTTCCAGGACAATTTCCTATATTTTTCCACGACCTATTATTGACTGAGCGAGCGCAAGCGTCTCCGTTTTAGCTTAGGCAAAAATGCTTTCGTATGTCTGTCCGGATGTTTTCCTCTACAGGTCTCTCAACCGATTCTGGTGAAATTTTATGATCAGGTTTGATAATTGTATATTCTTTTTTGCGATTCAGTTTTTGGAAATTTTAAGTCACATTTTAAGGGTCGGGGATGTGAGGGGGTGGAAAATAATAAAAAAACGCTAAGTACAGATCTTCACATCGTTAATTTCTGTTTTAAGGTGCGCGGTGAACAATTATTCAGTTTTAAGCTTATGCAAATACGACTCGCGAGGTCTACAGCTTACAAAGCCACTAGTAAGCTAATTTCGGTAAGTATCGATACTTTTTGCGGATCCCTAGGTGTAAATGACATTGTAACGAAAACTGATACCATGGTTTCAATACATAATTCTAAACCCCTTAGCGTAGTTGTCTCGGGTTTGTTTATCACTGTATTACTGTCAACTGTATAAAATGACTATAACCGTGTTTTTAAAATCCGTCTTCTAATAAAGATGCAGTATTTATCATTTTTTATGGCTTTTTCGTTAAAATAAAGTATAGAAAAAAAAACTTTTTTTATTTTTTTCTTAGTTTCGTTGAGATACGCCGGCGTACGGCTATTGTAGTAGTCTTACTTTCAATTTGCGTCAATATGTCACTTACGGTATGTAACCCAAGTTATAGAAACCCAAGTGTCACACCTCGCACTAGTAAAACAACTAAGCCAAACAACTTATATTTAATCTGTGGCCAAACCATGCAACTTGCAAATAGGCAAATATCAATAATTGCTCATCTTCTACTACTAATGCCGATTCGTTTTTATTAATTGATTATGTTTTATATTTCTTTCTTCTTATATATAAATAAAAAAAATCTGTTTTGTCGTAACTGTTGCTAAAAATGTCGTGTGACACACGCCATTTTATATTAAGGTTATTGCAAATCTCGTTGGCGATTAAAATCTCGCTGACGCTCTGTATAAATGAGGTAAAGAGATTGTAATCTATGACATAAATCATGAGATTGGAGTATAACAAAGACGTGAAAAAGTCAAATTACAGCATCATCGCTTTGCAATATGTTGCTATTTAAGCTCCATTCTTGAATCAACGCGTAATCTTTTCACATGAATAAAAGTGTATATTTGAAATTCAAAAGAAAAAGTCCTATCTTATGAGTAATTGCTTTACATTCGAAGACAAATTTCATAAGCTAGAAGTGCAAAATTACAATACATGCATGTATACAGACAGAGTGCTCTTGTGACGTCGCTTGGACCAAGACACAAGCGATTGTAGTTTTATTCTTTTGTGCTCGAGTTAACTAGTTGACGCCCGCAGCTCGAAGTTCGATGAAAGAAAAGAGTGACAGCGAGTACATATTATAACGAACTATTTCAAGCTGCTCTTGACCTCCATCTTACTTAGATAATCCAACAATAACTTACAATCTATCTACTGCATATAGTAAGATCCCTATTGAAATACAACCGTCGAAAGTTACATTTTTAATCTAAACCACTTGCCGAACACTAGGAAACTATTAGAAATCCAAGGTAGTTATTCAGTGTAGTCATTTTCATACAACAAGTATAGAAATTTGAATTAAGAATCCAACCTAAAAAATATTAATGAAAACCCATGAAAAAAAACATGAATGTATGTATAAGCCAAATTTGAAACAGACTATAATTATAAGTGCATTTAAGTTTTTTTTTAAATGGTATAATTCGTAGAGAAAAAATATAGATATATTTTATAAAGTAATACACATTCTATAAAATAAATATATCCTAAACATTTTTTGATTTTTTGAAGGTATTTGCACAAAATTTTTAGCTCTATGTGAATTACAGTTAGGGGCTAACTAGCACCGCCACTTGATATTTTATGACTTACCTACTCTTTTTACAAAGCATATTTGAAAATGTGCTTCAAAAAAATTGATACACTAGTCATAAGATATTTTGAGTAAAAGTAATATTGTAAACTCAATGTCGAATTCTAGACACAATAGGAAAAGTTCTAAAAATAGCTTATGACTAGTGTAATTAAATCTATGAAGCACATTTTTTAGATTTGCTTTTTATGAAGAGCAATTAAAAAATATATAAATAAATAAGTGGTGTCGCTAGTAAGCTACTGTTAGCCCCTTTACTCGGAGTTTTATTTCGCCAATTATGACTGGCGCATAAGTATCATACGTTTATTAATCAAATACAAAATACAATGTCAAAACAATACTTTTATTTACTCCATAATATAAAAAACAAACGTGTCATTGAAAAAAAATCTAAGACGTTCTGAAAATCACCATATCGCTTAAATCCTATAACTTATCGCACGTTCATTTACACAAATTATGAAATGTCAGAAATAATCTAAGCTCTCGAAACGCTATTTTTTCTGGTTTGACCTTAAAAAGTAACAAACGCAATTGAATGAGATTGTGTGATTTCATTATCATCAGCAGAGAGACCGCGGTGTGTCGGCCCCGGCGGCGGCGCGGCAGTACAAGGCGAGGGAACGGTTGCGGACCGCGGTAATGACAGATGTTCATGCGATATGCTTCCATTCTACACTCATCATGACTAATTACGTAATCTATATACTTACCTAGTAATAAAACTAACAACAGCTATTTTATATTTTCATTTCAACAATAAAAAAAATACAAAGGTATTTTTTCCATTTTAAAAGTAATATATTTATGTTACACGTCCCTGTCTGTGTCACAGAAATTCATATGTGTACCAAATTTCAACTTAATCATCCCAGTAGATACGAAGAAGGAATTTATATTATCTATGGTTCTGCACTCTAAAAAGGAAATCCCCGCGAGATTACTCCCGTGTCACAGCACAGAGGTTTTTCACGAAAACGAAGTAACCGTTAAAGTAAATCATTGGAAATTACTAGTTGAAAGAATTCTATTCGATAATTGTTCTCCTAGGTTTAAAAAAAAATACGGTAAGTAAGAATTGATTCATAAATTACCGGAAAACTGCAAAAAAAAAAACAGTTCTAGGAAAATAAGTATTTGTGAACAAAGAAGAAAGAAAGAAAGGTTCTTCTCAGGTGCAGTAGAATTCGTTTATTATGACCAACCGTTTATTTAGACGTTATTCTAGTGGAAGTTTGCTTTTTATACAAACTCCTAAAAGAGTTAGGTTGGTTATAGTGACGCAGCTTATACTGACATACCGCTTATTATGACGAATTTTATACAAAGTCTAGTCATCTTTATGGAGAATGTTTATAGATTCTGCGCTCGTCTAGCATGTTTTTTAGATACTTTGCCTCTCTTCGCTCTGCCTTTCGTATTTGTGTTGACCCGCAGTTTCCTCTCTTCGCCCTGCCTTTCGTATTTGTGTTGACCCGCAGTTTTAGCGTGGAAAATACTCCTGTATATGCATCGGAGAGAATTTATATTTAAAGAGAAAGATTTAGCAATTAGTTAGTAACACTGTGTTACTGTATATAGTCTTGTTCATTAGTAATAAACTTCACCAAAATATGTAAAATATAATTTCCCTCCAATGTCAATATAATCGGATTGTACGAAGCTTTCGAAGGCCTCTGACTCGTCGAATTTGATGACTAATCTTACTAAGACAAAAAATTTAAGTCAGTTACAAAGATATTGAACTAGAAACTGTAAACACACCTAAATTTCTAGGGCTCCTAATCGATAGTCAGTTAAAATTGAAGAAATATGTAAGAAGCTTAGTAAATATGCCTATGCACTTTATAATTTGTCAAAAAAAGTTAAACTCGATGCATTTTTAATGTCTTATCACGGCTTTGTAGGATCATTACTCAGATATGGAGTTATATTTTAAGCCCAGAAGCGATACATGCCCGGTTGATACATCATACCTTCATTATCCCGGCTACAAAATTGAGCACAATGTTCGTCCGGGAGGATATCTGCTGTCGCCGCCTTCATAGCCTTGAAGACAGGGACCTGTCGATATTACTTAAAGTAAAAAAGAATTGTAATGTTTACATTTTCCTATTGTAAGGGTTTGCCACAGGAGGAAAACAACCTTAGATGTGAGTTAAATTTAGCTTTGCATACTATGTCTAGCAATAACAATAACTTTCATGTGATAGATACTAACAGTATTTTTAGACATAATTATATAAGGACAGGACATAAATATTATCGCACACACCATTGTACCAGAGTGTTAGCCTTGTCGCTATCATTTTATATTAATACCACAGCCAATAATTTGGCTAAACAATCTACTTTTATTGAGCAGTGTAATTATAGTAGAGTAATTGACATTTCAGCCAAGTATTTGGCTAAACAACCTGCTTCTATCGAGCAGTGCAATTATAATAATGACAACAAAGGACCACTTTGGCATATTATATAATTCCAACAATAATAATCATCATATTAAACAATCTATGTCTACTCAAGTTTTATGCAAACAGAAACAAAAAAATAAACTTTGTCATACTAAAAATAATATTCCATTAAACCTGGTGCATCAGAATATACAAGAAATGTCTCAGAAAGAACTAGAAATTGAACTGTTCATAAACTGCCAAAAGATTGACATTTTATGTGTCACTGAACGCTGGCTAAGCAGCCATCAGTTTGTGTTCAATTTCACTAATCACCAGGTGGAAAGTTCGTCGAGCCGAGTAAATGCAATCCATGGTGGCTCTTTTTAGTTAATAAGCAGCTAAAGTTTAAGGAACATAAAGACATTGTAAGCCTTTCAGTTGAGCGAACTGACGAGCTGTTCTGAATAGAAGTTGAGCATCTCATTGTTGTGAGTGTATACAAGCCAATGTATGATAATTTTGAATTAGTTATGGAAGAAGTGCTGAATAAAATCAGCAATTCCAATAAAAAAATCATTGTTTGTGGAGACTTTAATATAAACATTTTAGAAAATACCTATTTAAATTATTTGTTTCGTGAACCAACTAGAATTGCTGTATCTAGTGCCACTTGTATCGACAATATATTTACTGACATAAAACCAATTCAAAAATCAATTATAAGCAATCTAGAGTTAGATCATTGTGGACAGTTAGTGGTTTTAGAAAGAAAGAATAGTATTACTAAAAAGGAAATTAAATTTATACCAATAACAACTAAACGGATTGAATGATTTAAATCTCAGAATGTTTAAGTGCTATAAAAATGTCATTAAAGGAACGCAAAGAGTTTTTGAAACGTAAAAACGCATGTTTTATATGTTTAAATATGGGTCATAACGCAAAGCAATGCAGAAAATACCCAAAATGCGTTATTTGTTTAAGAAGGCACTTACCTCTTATGTGTAATAACATAGAAAAAACTTCTGAAGATGAGAACAATTCAGATTCTTATGCACCGCAGACTCAACACGGTCACGAAAATGCAATTCTAAACCAGTCAATTTCATCATCTAAAACAGAAAAATATAAATCTAAAGTAATATCCAAGGACAAACTAGAGCCGGTAGGCTCATTAAAGTTCCCAAGAGATTAAATTTATAATTTTTGTGTATTTTGTATGTTGGGTACATACTGTACGTTGTGTTGTATATAGTAATTATTTTTTTTGCAAACGTTTTGGTGAAGGTGGGGAGTATGTTAAGAAATTTATGTTTTGGTTGTCTATGTTTTCTTACTTCCATATACGTTATATTTTTAAAAAAGATAAATATGTCAAAGTAACAAACAATAAAAGGATATTGTTAACAACAATTTTCGTAATTATATTAAAAACCAGTTCAAAAATCCGCTAGAAAGGCCGACGACCTGTAAGTTATAAACCTGCACTTCTTCTAACAACCTTTTGCATTATAAACTTCGAAACACGCTTCAACCACTGGACGGATCAGAATCAAACTTGGCACACATATAGGTTAGGTCCTGGGATAGGACATATGACATTACACAAGTTCCTGCGGGAATAACTATAACCGAACTTAAACAAACTATAGCTTGCTAGAGCAAACTTCATTAGTACAATGAAGGCAAACTTTAGTTTTTTTATTAACTGTGGTATCTTTTATTAGTATAATTAAGGAGTTCCAAGCCGAGAACCGAATTTAGGGCGAGCGGACCCGCTGGCAATATCTAGTTTTGAATATTAGTAAAAATATATTATAGAATAAATAAATAGATATAGAAAACCGGATGAGTGATTTCTGAGATTATCTCCTTCATCCAAACTTACAAACCTTACCTCCTTATAATATTAATTTGTGTAAAAGATCACTAGAAATTTAGGCTACTTTTCTGTACCGTAAGTAGGTATATAGGTAACCACTGGCAACACCCACTGGTTTTAGGCTAGGTCGTATTTTGGACAAAACTATCTGCGAAATGCATCCTATCCGATTTAGGTTTTGTAATTTACATCTTTCTTTAAGTTCATCTTACCTAACTGTAGTAGGTAGGTACTTGCCATAGGTTTGTGTATTTTTTTGCCAACAAATTCGAGTGAAGCATTCCTTACTAGGCGGTAGGGGCGTGTGATGGACATTAAACACTTCCAACAGTAAAACAATGACATTACCTTTGTTTTATCCATGTTTATTGTGACCCCCGTCTGTTAGAAAACTCTGTTGTGGTCGCCAAGCATCGTGCATATATCTTCCAGCTATATTCTGCCATGACCAAGATATTTTGTAATTGTGTGATATATGTTGTAACTGTGTGATGATAATATACTTAACCAGATTATTAAATTTATTGTTCGCTAGACTTTCAAATAATGCTCATTAGTCAAATAGTGAGAACGGATCTTAATTTTCGTAGAGTGGTCATTTTTGTAACTTTTACTTCCTTGGGGCCCGGCTGACCGCCGCCGTGCGCCGACGCAACCAAAGGTCAGACGCTTTGGTAAATACGTACCTAAAAGTCACTGATCTTAGTTCTAATGTAGACAATCCTTTTAAACAGAAAACTTTATTTTACTGTCGCGACTTTTATATATGCAACAATGTAAAAATAATGAAATCTATCTATTTCTAAATAATTTTGGGTAATGAAAAATTAGCTTTTCTAGAAATATTAAAATCTCTTGGGCGCAATTTATTCAGACTTAAGTGCGGTAAAGGTAGAGAAGTGCTGAACAAAAAAGCAAACCACTGCTTTAAATATAAAGTGAAAGCGAAAAAAAAATTGCAGTGCTATAAGAGTGCTTTTACTTGGAATATTTGTTCTGTAAAAAATAAGGTTTGTCTTTAACGTGATATTTTTTTTCATGCAAAAAAAAAAAAAAAAATTAAAAGCTTAAATATCCCGTCAAGCCACCATGTCACGTTAAGTTACCCCGTTAAGCCTAAAAGTACTTTAGCAGTAAGTAAACTGGTAAAAATTAATGAGCTCACAACGTCAATGTCAAAAGCTACCGTGAGGGTTCACGCTCCATGCTGTCTAAAGATTAGGGATAATTTCTTTTTCATTGCTTTTTGTCAAATCCCAAAAAAGAAAACGTGCATTGTGACGTTGTCAATGTCACTTGATTTGTAAATATATAAACTGGGGAAAAAAATTAAAATTGCGCGAAAACAATGCCCAAACCCAATGACGGAAGCCACTTCTTAGTAATGGTGTTATCGTGCTAGTAAAGCCAGCAAGTAAGGTTGGCAGCAGAAAACGAAAAAAAATCTTAATTAAATTATATATTTAACAACTGTCAATATACATTGTAAAATACTCCTGTCGTAAACAATAAAGAACGTCATGCGTTATGTATATGTCGGCTCCGTGGATCCGTGGATAATGACCCGACTGCTGAATTAAGAGAAGCATGGTTTCAATCCCCGCACTAGACATTTTTTTATTATATATTTGTGTGTTTTGCTTAGTTTGGTACCAGACAGCGCTTTGTGTAATGTGCAAATTTTTTTTTTTAATTTTTTATTATTATTTTTGCGCCCACATAGTTCCTGAAATGTTGATTAATAATTATTGGTTAAAGTAGTAGTAGAAGTATATATAGAAACTCTTTATAACTTACTTTAAATCTTAAGACACCCCAATAATAATAACCTCAATCTTTGAAAATGCATTTGAGGTTCCTAAGTATTTTAAATCTTATAAATATACATTTTGCGAAGGATTTAATGAAAAAAGGATTTGAGAAACAAAATTTGACAAAACAAGAATTTGACAGACAGCGCTGCTTTCGTAAATGGCTGCCAAAGTTAAATAAATTGTACGAGAAGTTAAATTGTGTTCTGAGGATTTGTTCAAAATGATGCCCACGGCTACTTTCTACCATCGCACCGCTCGCCATCGGCAGGAAATTCATTCTCACGCTTTAGAACCGAAATGTTCGCGTACAGTGCAGTTTCAGAGAAACTTTCTCCCACGAACGCTTGGGTTGTGGAATGAGCTCCCTGCCAAGGTTTTTTCCAAGGAATACAGTACGGGGTTTTTCAAGAAACAAGTTATTGGACTTCTGTAGGCACGGCAACGCGCGAGTGATACCCCTGGTGTTGCGTCCGTAGGCTACGGTGAGCGCTTACCATCAAGCGGACCGTAAGCTTGTTTGCCACCTTAGTGGTATTTAAAAAAAAATACTAATCAAGGATTTGACGAAACAAACATTTGACAAAGCAAACATTTGACGAAACAAACATTTGACAAAACAAACATTTGACGCAACAAGGCTATGACGAAACAAACATTAAAACAAAGGATATGACTAAAAAACGATCTCACAAAACAACGATTTGTCGAAACAAACATTTGACGACATAGGGCTATGACGAAACAAACAATTGACAAAACAAAGGATTTGACGAAACAAACATTTGACAAAACAAAGGCTATGATTAAACAAGGATTTGACAAAAAAAACGATTTGACGAAACAAACATTTGGCAAAACAATGGATATGATGAAGTAAGGATCTGACAAAACAACGATTTGACGAAACAAACATTTGACGACACAAGGCTATGACGAAACAAGGATTTGACAGACGTCGCTGCTTTCGTTCATAGCTTCCAAAATTTAACAAACTGCGTCCTTCCCGCCATAATTATTTTAAAAATAACTTATATATTTACTTTTTATAACTAAACAAAAATATTATAATTGAATTTTTACAAGTGTGAACACTTAAGTTAAGCTTTATAAATATTTTAATGAAATTATGTTGTACACAATCGGTTTACTTGCAAGATTTAATGCGTTTTTGGCAGCTTTTTTACATATTGGCGCATGACAAAAAATAGAATGCATTGCGCCTATTACGTGGCAGAAAGTAAAAGTGTTAAATTTTGCATGAATTCTAAATTCCTGAGTCAACAATTTAATAATAGATAGACTTCACACGTTTGCTGTCGTTGTGAACATAAATACAGCTGTCGAGCGCAGAGGTCACAAGTTCGAGCCTGGCAAAGTCAGTAAAACAAATAAGCTTTTTGCTGTGCAAAAATAATTGAGAAAGTGTAGAATAGGTATAATTGTATAAAAACAGATAGGTAAGAGTAAGTAAGGTGTTAATTTTAGTTTTTTTTTGATTAACATAGGCAATTGAGGCTTTGTTCATATGAATGAATATTGGTAACTACTAATCCTATTTTAATGGGAATTTGACTAGATTGACATTTTCAACTAGCAATAATAATATAGGTATTTATTCTCACGGCAAGATTTTTTGCACGAAGGATATGGGTAGTTGTAGGAAAACTGAATTTACACGTTACTGTTAATGCTCGTCATAAAAGTATTTTGGGAGAACAAATCCTTTTTTTTAAAAAAAAAAAACACTTAGGTACCAACCAACTTACTGAACTGCATAACACGACGTATGCAGTGAAAGCTCAGTTTATACTAATTCCCTCAATCGTTGTTTGTCTAACAGGGGTGCAGTCCTCACCTAGAAGAAAGGAGGCTAAGACCCTAGTCTATCGTGCTGGTACAGAGGGAACTGGCTCGTAGCTTATCATATGAAAACATTACTATTTTAAAATAGAAATAAATCTTCCATAGCAGAGTCACAATACGGAGTAGTAATAGGTATATAGAGTCAAAGCTAAAATCAAAGTTAGTATCCAACTTGGTCATTATCCTTTTTCAGCCTATTTTCGAAGTTCAAGTTTTTGTGGTAGCATGGCGGCTCACAAAAGACAAATAAAATTACACATCTGTAAAATTTTATTAGAATACTAGCTGCTGCCCGCAACATCGTCTGCGTGAACGCTATACAGCATCAAAAATACCTATGATTATGCCTTTTAAAATAATATTCATTTACCCGTTTCTTCTTTACATTTCATATCTACAGGAAGTGCAGTAACAGAGGGAGTCTTTTGTAAAATTGACCTTCGAAAAGTGCTGATTTTCAGCCTGCTTTGAATAAACGACTTTATGGTGATTCTGCTGAATTAAGTCATAAGTTGTGACTGAAGCAGATGGAAAAAAAAGAATACAGAATAGGGTAAAAATACATACTTATAGGACTTCTCGATAAACATCATTAGTGGTTTGGCTTTCCGCAGCCAAAATGTAAAGTTTTCTAGGCATTTTGATTATTTTAAGTTTATAAGATAACAGAAAATAAATTTACACACTGAGAATTTACACACATAATAATGATAGCTAAGCAGTAGTCCAATTGAAGTTTATTTAAGTCTATTTTTATTTATTTTTTAGGAAAATGTTTTCACGTTAAATTCGACCAAGCACACGAGAACTTATAGCAACGTAGGTAACCCCAGTTTCTACAGGTTGAGGCGGCGACATCTGTACTCATAACATAATTTTTTGTGAACGAAAACATAGCGCGATCTAATTCGACGCAATCGTCATCAAGTTAGCAAATAGGAAACATTTTTTATGTGTTGAAAAATTATAACATATCTTAGTTATGACTTTACACGATTTTTTAACATAAAAAAAAACAACCGGCTTCAAAAAGGTGCACTAAAAAGTTAAAAATAATTACTAATTTCCAAAACTCTGATCTGAATTACAGTTTAAAGTTGGTTTCATGCAAGCAAAGTGTGTAAAAAACTGTTACATAGGTACACCAATTTTAAACTGTAATTTAGATCAGATTTTTGGAAATTAGTAATTATTTTTACCTTTTTAGTGCATCTTTTTAAAGCCACTAAAAACATCCATACTCGTAACAATGTTTTATACAATCATCAACATAAAAGGCGGTTCACCAGTTCCAAATTCACATTAATTATTTTTTTTCTACAAAAGTTTTTATATGCATTATTGTTTTATATATACTTCTTAATAACTGTATCGAAACACACCTACTATACTTTGTTTAACTTTATTATTTCCTCTACCCAAAGGTTGTCTGGAAGAGATCGCTTTAAAGCGATAAGACCGCCTTTTGTTTTTCTCTATTTGTAAATATGTTTTGTTTGTAAAGTTTTTATGTTGATGCAATAAAGTATAATAATAATAAAGTTTTAGTTTTAAATTCACCATAATAATATAGGACCACCTGGAAAGTATAACCTTTTAAATAAAAAAAGAATTTCTCGAATCGGTCCAGCCGTCTTCGAGAAATCGGGACACATACTTAAAAAAAAAAAATCCGACGAATTGATGGCTATGTGTGAGTGGAAAAAATCTACCTAATTCCACATCTCACTTAAGTTTATATGCGACATGAATTTAGATTACACGTTGTCACAGAATGCGTTGCAGAAATAAAAGTTCACTGCTCGTTCCCCGTAGGTGATAGCGTGATGATAATATGTAGCCTTTATGTTGACCCGACTTCTTAATAATATTCGTTCCAAATTTGAAGTTAATCCATGCAGTACTTTTTGAGTTTATCCCGGACATACATACAGACAAACAGACAAAAATTCTAAAAACTATATTTATGACTTCGGTACCGATTATAGATCACACCCCAAGTATTATTTTTAAAAAATATTCAATGTACAGTTTTGACTTTCCTACCATTTTATTATATGCATAGATAACCAAATACGGCGTGACATACGGACGGACGGACGGACATAACGAATTTATGAGGGTTCCATTTTACTCATTTAACTACGGAACCAACAACAGGTGAGTAGCAAGTCAGGTTCAAACAATTAGGGTTCCGTACTAAAACAATAAAAGTAGTCGATAAGCCACCTGTTTTCTCCCGCACCTATTATAACAGTGCCACAAAACATTTTGCCAAATCTTATTAGTGAGTGAATTCAAAATTCTGTATAAAATTAGCATAACAGTTTATTAGAATGTTCAAATTCCATATCCATGTGATTTATAACCTATAAATTATAGACAACTCATCTATTACAAACCGGATACGAACAAGTTTGTCGACTCCCAATGATATACCTTTGTTTTACACTTTACTAAAAACAAATCTTTGTATTTCTCACTTTGCTCTGCCTACTACTACTATTAACTACGGGACTAATTTCTGTAAATGAATAAGGTGCCCTTGCAGCTTCGTATTTAGTCTTGTAACTCCGTGTACCCGTCCACATTTTACTGCCTAAAGCTATCATGGGATTATAAAATGTACACTACAAAGGAACGTCTAGGGAACAAGAGTAAAATAGTTAGGTATAGTTATATAGTAAAATAGTAATATGTTTGTTTTAAATTTCATTTTTATTTGGGTCTGTCTAAAAATGTTAGCGAGCAAAAAAATACTATTAAAAACTAAAATAGTTGACACTATTATATAAACTAAAAAAAGAAAACAAGTTTGTCCTTAAACGAAAAAATGAAATGATAAATAAAAATTAAAAATAAAATCTCCTTGTAACTTTTTAATAATCTATATCTATATCGTGGCATTAGTGACGGCTACATCATCGGCTTGGCAGCTGAGTATCAGGTTATCAATCGTGCCCGGAAGAATAAGACTATATACTTTGGAAAGATATGAAAAAAAAAAAAATTCTGCCGTATTAAAATTATGCGAAACTACCCTAAAAGCTTTTTTGCCTAGCAAACCCCACGCATAGGATTATGATGTGGAGCAAAGCAGGCCAGTCTAATACCTTGATATTATACTCACTGACACGTTCATAACCAGCGGTGTGAGTAAGAGCATTATCTTCCATAAACATGAAATTTTCCTCTTTCTTAGCTAAGCTGCTGTCGGTGGCGGATCAATTACCTTACCTTATCACAGTATTGCTATGAATTTAAAGTTTCTCATACCCAAACGAGATCTTTTCTTCCCTCAGACGAATTCCAGCCCACATCATGATCATTCCTCCTTGGCAAGAATTATATATATAGTATGTACCTGAGGATTCTGAAGTCGGCTTTGGTGACTAGGAACTCGCTAAACACGCAACATATCGGGATGACATATGGAGTGAGACTGATCGGAAAACAGAACACAGATTGTTTGTCCATCGCAACCCGTTTGACCCTTTAAGGGTTCTGTAGTCGATAAAAATGTAGTGCTAATTTGTTTTATATTACTTTCATGAAATGTTATAAGTAGTTAAAACAATTAAATAAAATGGTAACAAAATTTATCGGACTTTAAAGCTATACTCAATAGTAACAATTAATAACAGTATTATGGGCACCATGTCACAGGGCGCTACACTGGAGGAGAAATTCTTTTTATAAAATAATTTTAGTTGTATTTTAATTTTTATTGTATATCTAATGTTCATTGTAATTTAAATTTTACTTTAAAAATGTTCCGTATATTAATAACCACTACAGCACACATACTGACAGAACAATAACCGAGATACGATTTTCTTCGCTTTGAAGTTTTTGAAAAATTTGCAGTAAAGTTTCTTCTTCTTCTTTCTTCTAAGAAGGTAATTGTACAAAATGCCTAAAAGCAGTAAAGATGCAGATTATCTGTTGGCATCCGACATCAAAGCGACGAAAACACGTACCTAGCCTAATATTCTGTCAGTATGTGTGCTTTAGCCCCTAAAGTATAGGGGAAGCAAGATAATTTTAGTTAGTTAAATTTTTGTTTTGAAGACGACCTTATTTCAGATGTATGTTACACTGCGCGCCACGTAAGAGACCACTGTGAATGTGACAAACAAAAAAATATACTATAGGTACTATAGAATTATCGCTCCGCATTTTAATACGTGCAAACTTACGCGCAGAGTTGACGATCAATATTCTAAGGCTGGGTGCACTGCGGTGCGGCGTGTTCCGGGCGTGTTGCGGCGCGGCGTGCTGCGGTGCGGCGTGTATTTAAATCGTAACACATCAGATTTGGTTACGAGCTTTGAATTTGAACTGCAAATAATCTGATAAGAATTTTTATAAAGTATATAAAGTTATGAGCTATAACTTTTATACAGTGAAAATAAAAAAAATAATTATGATGAAGCGTTTTTTATGCGATGTCTTTTAATATAGATTTCAATAATCTCGTGTCACAAATTATCTATGCAGACGTATAAGTAAATGCTTACATATTTATTTTGCAACGAACGGCATCAGAATAACTCCGAGAGCTTATTATCAGCTCAACTACAATAAATGAATACAGAAAATATCCATTTGCCAGCACATACTGCGAGCAATATACCAATTAAAACTCTCATTGGTCAGACTTACCGGGCTTTGCCTTTGAGTGGCCCTACGCCGAAGAACATTATGCACGTCCGTGTGGAAACTGTAGACTATAGGTACTCTTAATAAAGACGGCCTTCCTTCTAAATACAATAGACAGAAGTAATTTACTACCGGTTTTTTTCTTTTAATATACAAATTAAGTATCATATATTCTAGATACCTAGAAGTACACGACCTGGTCAGTGATCGTCAATATGGCTTTCGCCACGGTCGCTCGACTGGTGACCTTCTAGTGTATCTCACACACCGATGGGCACTAGGAGAGGCATTGGCATGTCGCCTGGACATAGCGAAGGCGTTCGATCGGGTCTGGCACCGGGGTCTTCTATCGAAGTTGCCATCTTACGGAGTGCCCGAGGGTTTGTGCAAAAAAAAAAAGTGGCTAGCTTTTTGTGCGGCAGACGCATACGAACCGTAGTTGACGGTAGTTGCTCTGATAGCATGGACATTAATGCTGGTGTCCCGCAAGGCTCTGTGCTGTCTCCTACGCTGTTTCTACTGCATATCAATGACAGGTTGGACATCAACAACATACATTGCTATGCAGATGACAGTACTGGAGACGCTTATTACACGGGTCGTGCAAACATCCCTCGTTCCGTTGTGGAGGAAAACCGCGGAGAACTTGTGTCTCAAATCGAGACCACACTGTCCAAGGCCTCTGACTGGGGACGGGTTAACTTGGTCCGATTTAACCCTACAAAGACACAAGTATGCGCGTTCACCGCTAAGAAAACTCCATTTACTGTAGTCCCACAATTCCATAACACTCCCCTCTCCATCTCCAAGAGCATTGGGATCCTTGGTGTCGACATCTCCAGCGATGTTCAGTTCCGAGATCAGTGAAGCTGACGTCCAAAAAACTTGGTGTACTCAACAGAGCGAAGCAGTACTTCACGTCGGGGCAAAGGTTGTTACTTTACAAGTCGCAAGTTCGGCCCCATATGGAGTACTGCTGCCATCTCTGGGTGGGTGGGTTGATCACCTCCTGGTGCGCGTCACCTGGCTACGCCGTCGTAAAAGTTTTTAAGAAAGACTGTTCTTGAAATTTATATCATAATATTAGAATTCTGCACAAAATACGCTTTATTCCAGTATTTATTGTTTTATAATTATCTTCTTCTTGGTGCTTCTCCAATTACTGAAGTTTAGTCCCTTCGCGAGACGGAACAGTGCAGCGGTGCTATTGATGCCGGTCCACTGGCGCATATTACGCAGCCATGACTTTCTTCTTCTGCCTACTTTTTCTCTGTTTGACGGTCCGCATAATTTGGCGTTTCGGACCTGCTTGACGGAGAACTTCTTCATTGGTCACTCTATTTGTATCCAGCTAATGGCCAGCATACGCCTGTAGGCCCACATTTCGAAGGCTTCTATTCGTCTTTTGATGTCCACTTTAACCGTCCAAGCCTCGCATCCGTATAGAAGTATGGGCAATGTATAGCACTGCAGTAATTTTTATAGTTATGTTCACTATAAAAAAAGTTACAAAGGCTGTAAAAACATCCAATCGATAGTCTTACAACTATCTTACTACGATTACGAAAGCCTTATAAAACTAAAGGTAGAATTAGAAAGAAACAATTAGCATATACTCGGCAGATCGACAGTTAAGGTGAAGGAGGTCAACTAATCCCTCGTAAGCAAGTGGTGGTTGTGGCCAGTAGTGTGCCAAAACTCGTTGTATATGTTTAAAAAAACTAACCCAGAGATATTTTTTGTAGGTTGTACAAGTCTACACACCTACGGTTCCGATGCACCGTAATTAAAGAGTTAAATTAAGAGCTAAAACCTCTCTCAGGTTTTTAGCTCGTAGGATTGAATCCTACGATACAGCAAGCTTTGCACGTACTTAGTCCGTCACTAAACTTTGAAACCGCCCTGTACAACGAAACTTCGTCTGAAGCGTGGAGAGGGAGTTTTGCGGTTCTATTTTTCAAACAAGGAGATAAATTGCTTCTAAATGATTACAGGCCTATGTCACTCCTATATCACGTCTTTAAGTTTTTGAGAGTTCTGAGATTTGACTATTTTCAGGTTCCAGAGTTCAAATTTGAAAAGGCTGCAGCAGCGAATACCATCTACACTACGACATTGAAGTGATTAAAGTGTCAACATCTGTCTAAAGGTGCGTTCTATTGACGGCATTGAGAGCTATGAAATCACATAGCCATTGAAATCGTTCTATTCACCAAATGTAAACAAATAATATGGCCGTTCACTATTTTGACAGCGCATCCATTGCTCTACCTCCCGAGCATGTGCAGCCAATGCGATGAATGCGGTCCGGAAGTGACGTCATAGCACACTAATTTTTGGTAAACAGAATGTGCGCATAGAGAGCATTGAGCGCATGCAATGTGTATAATGCTTGTCAACAAAACGCCCCTAATATAAGTTTATTTATTTTTGTTTTTATTATTATGGCATTGACTGAAGACGCTATAACTACAAGCGAAATATATCAATAACTGTCTTTTATGTTTTTTATTTTATTTAGGTAACTTAAAAAAAAGCTATAAACATTTCATATCATACATATTTTAGTAAGTATAACAGGGATGAATAGGTGCCGGGCCGTGGCGTATGTATGAAGTATGTTAGCTTAATGGGTAGGTACCTAAGTGCATGGGTGTTGAAAACTGTAAGTTTAAAAATACGCCCGTATGGGGCATCAAACAAAAGCGCTTGATTAGCACATAGCAAAACTGTTTTTTTTTTTTAATTATTATATTGTTTGACGGAATTGGGTAAATAAATGAGAGGTTACGAAACGAAGCATAGTGATTATAAGGAATAAGTAAAAAGGGTACTGTGCAGAATAATAGATTCAAAGCACTTTCGTTTTCTAGCATTCCTAAACATTTCATCCAAAATACTTAGGTATATATAATTCTGTCGTATACGTCAGTTTGCTCCTGATGGGTCATTGTCATAGACAACAAGAGTTACGTAAAACCAAAGCCATACCCTTCACAACTCTTATCGCCGATGTATCTCCAAAAATCTAAAATTGAACATCTCGATGCCCTCAGATGAAGACTTCCTACACGATGGTGGCATCTCCCTAACTTGCACAACCCATCCTATCCTTTCTCCGCCCCACCGCGACCTGTGTTTAGCTATATATCCCCAGATGCCGACCATAGTCCATCGCATTACTGCGCTACATTCCGACCTGACCCATCACTAAGCAACATGAAAGCCTTCGTTGCGGTGAGTACAGTGCGGTGATTGTGCCAGTGTTTATTTATAAGATAAAAAAAAGTTTTTTTTTAAAGTGAAAAGTGATGTGACATCCCGAAATCAATAACAATGCATCGCGGCTTTATTATTTCAGGATGTCCAAGTGTTTATTTTTTTTTTAATTGAAATTATCGATGCACTATTTTTGATTTTCGGATCGCCATGTCCTCAATACAAAAAAATCGTATTAATTCCAAGGCGGTGTTATGTGTTTTGTTCCTTGTTGATTAATTATGGTCCTTTCTTACAGCTATCGCATAATGTCAGCCATAGATTATAATGTAATTAAGTCTTCTTTACACATCAAGAAATCTGAAAACCGTTATTCAATAATTACGTTTCTTCGTTTTAACATAAAATGTTCCTATCGGTTTCTCTAGATAAATAGCATCAAGTTATTTCAGTCAAGATCTACACAAACTTCTTTTTCAAATCCCCACTGTCCTTCTGTTATCTTTGTTGTCTCCCAAAACTTTTTCTCACAATTATTCCTTCACCTTGCTAATGTTGCCACCTTTTCTAAATAAATTCCAATGTAACGTAAATCATAAACTAATATTTATATTATCCCAATTAAATGGACTTTATACGGCAAAAAGATTTATTAAATCGGACAGGTCGTTTCTAAAAACTTCTTAGGTTATTTTTTTTAAAGATTTTTTTTATTGTTCTGCATATTCGAGCATTTATTTTATATTTGGTTGTAAAAAAATATCTATGTATGTTAACTTGATACAACAGCTGTATAAAACAACTAATTTATTAGAATCCGTTGTATTCAGAAAAGAAGGAAAATTTTAATTTTCTCTATCGAAGGATTGCCACCGATTTGTGTATGTATTATAGTTATTTCTACCATCTATTTTCATGGTTATTGCATATACCGGGGGAAAATTACCGCTTTAAATTGTTTAAACTTCGACATAACCAAAATATTATTTTAAACTTAAATGTGGATTCTTTCCTTGCCAGGATACCTAACCTGTGAAGTGTACGAAAAAGACGACGAAAAATATTCATCTTGAAATTATTTTAACACAAACATGTAAAATCAAAATTAAAGCTCACCTTTGTCGTTCCAATTAAAATAGCACGTTATTCAGCATCCTAAAACTAACTAATAAATATAGAGGCAAGAAACACTAAAACCAAAGGTTCTATGTTGTGGTCATAGAACCTAGGACATTTATTTACCAATTATGTAGCTTAGAACATTATAACATGTTTTTAAACTGGTGAGGACATGTCGTCTTGAATTTTTGAGATCAGTCTAGTAGTTTTCGAGTTTATTCGTTACAAACATACAAAAATAAAAATCTTACCTCTTTACAATATTAGTATAGATAACTGTAATTTATATATGTTATTAATTTTAAACGTTAATCTTATTAAAAAGTTTATACTGGAAATGGTCTCAAAACTTACCAAAAGAAACATAGAGGAACAAATGTTGAAAAAAAAAATTATTATTTCATAAATGAAGATAAATTTTCTTATACTGCTTGCAAAAAGAAATAAAACGTTACGACTTTCGATACGACCCAATCAATCCTTCAGATTAATAAATATTCCTATTTCAGTCAGCGTGGATATCTAATAAATTATTTTATAGTAATTACAACTATTACACAACGTGTATTCCCTTCGCCAGCACACCTCTCTTGTGTAACGGTCTTCTTAACTCCATGATGCAGTTCATAGGTCAATGCGTGCTTTGTTAATGACCACGCGTCCTTTTTCTGGCGGATAATCCATTATTTTATACTCCTTTATGTAATTAAAAATTTTATAATACGCTTGAGTACAGAATACCTTTTTTTGATTTTGATGCAGTACAGTGGTAAAAATGTCACAAGCTTCTTAAACCAGTTTTCCTTTCATTAGTCGCAACAAATTTATAAAAATGCAGTTTTAAATATCTTCATAAAAACTTGTTTTATGTCATATTTTTGGTCGTGTATTTTTTTTACAAAAACTTTCGTATTTCAATAACGTAATACCTTAAACTTTAGTCATTTCGTGGTTATATATATGTTTTGATGGTGATCTTCTTATGTGTAACTGAAATCTTATAAAAAACATCATAAATATACACTCGCAAAAAGAAAAAAACGTTACGACTTTCGATACGACCCAATCAATCCTTCAGATTTATAAATATTCCTATTTCAGTCAGCGTGGATATCTAATAAATTATTTTATAGTAATTACAACTATTACACAACGTGTATTCCCTTCGCCAGCACACCTCTCTTGTGTAACGGTCTTCTTAACTCCATGATGCACAGTTCATAGGTCAATGCGTGCCTTGTTAATGACCACGCGTCCTTTTTCTGGCGGATAATCCATTATTTTATAGTCCTTTATGAAATTAAAAAATGTATAATACGCTAGAGTACAGAATACCTTTTTTTGATTTTGATGCAGTACAGTGGTAAAAATGTCACAAGCTTCTTAAACCAGTTTTCCTTTCATTAGTTGCAACAAATTTATAAAAATGCAGTTTTAAATATCTTAAAAAAACTTGTTTTATGTCATATTTTTGGTCGTGTATTTTTTTTACAAAAACTTTCGTATTTCAATAACGTAATACCTTAAACTTTAGTCATTTCGTGGTTATATAAATGTTTTGATGGTGATCTTCTTATGTATAACTGAAATCGTATAAAAAACATCATAAATATCGAAAACAAATCGAAGCACCAACGAAAAGTCCCATTTCAAAGTCTAAATCGTAATCATGTCGGATAAGGATCGTCTTGTATACACAGTGGATATCGTCGGCTACCGCGGCAGTTATTGTGGTCGTACGTAACCTACCCACTATAGCTCGCCGACACCTACGCTTTACACCTTGCTCTCGACCAATGCAATCAGTTACAAGCTTCAAATTGTTTTAGTGATTTATTGACTGGTCCTTCGTAGTATTTAGTATTGATAGTAATTAACATAACCTACTCTCTCTTACGTTATTGAAAATCGACTAATCATTTATAAAAATCAACTTATCATTTTTATAAATCGACTACTCATTTATCTTCTAAAGATAAGCACACCATCATATAATTATATAATACAAGATTTTGCCACGAGTTAGATTTTGCCAGCGGCTCCGCCCGCCCTAAATTTGGTTATCGGCGTGGAACTCCTTAATTAACTCATAAATTATTATAGTAATGACGTTTGCTATAGCAAGCAGTAGCTATAGCTATAGTTCGTTTAAGCTCGGTTATAGTTATTCCCGCGAGGATAAAAAGTAGCCTATGAGCTATTCCAAGACCTAATCTATAGGTGTTCTAAGCTTCATCCCAATCCGTCCAGTGACTGAAGCGTTATTGAGTAACATCCATCGAAACATTTTTACAAACTTTCACATTCATAATATAAGTAGAATAATTCGCAAATGACGCATATTTTTCTGTTCATTTTAAATTAATCATAAATAAATATAAATAGTTTTATTTACATAATAACTTTGTTTAGTTTCTACTAAAATTCAACTACAACTACGACAGACACCTAAATCATTACCAACTCAAGTTCTAAATTTTATTAGTTACATAATATTCACATTTCTCATAATATAAATAATGTGCATCGTATGTGTACATAACATTTAGAAATATATATATATGTATATATATTTAAAATTTCATTCTTACAAAATAAGCACAAAAAAATGTAAATGTTTTATGTATACCTTACAGTTATCAATATTCACTTCAATGTATTTGTGCAAACCAAAGAAGCAGTTCCTATTGAAGTGGCAGCCAAGAGATAAACCTCTTCCCTAATGCCTTCGTAATTCAGGCCTTCCTAATTTCACAGTAGTCAGTAGGCTCAAATTAAACCTAGCATCGTACCATTAACCTTTCAATAACCATCTTCCAATCCAGTCCGACCATCTTACCATACACTCGCCTGGCTCACGTCTCCCACGTGAAGCAAGCACTTTGAACTACCGTGTCGTTCGAATGCGGTCATCTTCAAACGGATGACTCGATACTTTAAAGGTGTCGCAACTCGATTCACCGCTCGATTCTAAACACGATGAAGCGCGCACTGAATTTACAAATACACGTGTGTAGAGATTTTTAATTAGGACATTGTTTAGAATTATGTAATTCGTGTTGTCTCCTTGTAGACTAAGGAATACGTTGAATACAAACTCGTTTAGATATTTCCTATGTAATTACAGTAATGTTTCACGCAGCGAGTCAACGGTAAAGATTAATGCGGACGGTGTCATACCAAAAAGGCTTGCGTATTGTGTCTTGTACTTATGGTAATAGTATCATTACCGTTGTAACTCCCATACATACATACCATACATACCATACATACATACATACCATACATATCATACATACATACATACATACCATACATACCATACATACATACATACCATACATACATACATACCATAGGTCAAATGCAATTTTGCTGTAGAGTTGTCAGATTTTCATGAACCCAATGTATGTAGTTTAGTTATTAGCACGAAACCTTTAGTTTTGATATCTAAGATAGATATTTAGTAATAATTATAAGAGTCTACACTCTATTATCTATAACATAGTGTATTCCCTTTGCCAGCACACCTCTATTGTGCAACGTTGTCCTTAACTATGAAATGTATCGTTAGTTTGATTTTTTTTTTTGTGTTATCAATTAACTTATAGATAATCGCAATATTCTTTAATGCGCCATAAAATTTGACCCGTTATTGAAGGGTTCTTATATACCATTATAGTAGAAATTAATATCTTACTTTCTAGTAATAAATCAATATCTTAAAAAGTAAAAATTCGAGGAGAAATTGTCATATCAGTAATATCGATGATATTTCTTATATATAAAAAGATCTTATATAATAAGATTTATTATTTTATTTATTGTTATTACTGATTTTAATATACACCTATATTTATAGTTACTATACTATAATAGCCTTATGTTCTAAAATGGAAGAATAAAATACTAATTACAAACGTGGATTTATTTAAAACTATTCATAATCGTAATTATTTACAAAAACTGTTTTTTTACGTCAAATATTGATAAGAAAAAAGTATTTCTTGATTTATGTATATGTTTATAGCTTCGCCATTTTCACTAATTAAACAGAAGTCACTAATGTATAGTTAACACATTATTAACACAATACAATAAAAATAATACCAATTTAACATCTGACGCGCCTTCTAATTACCTCAATAATATATAAATTAAAATTAGGTATTTTAACCTTAATTTACGTTTACGACACGCACTGGGCCGGTTCAGACATTCACACGGTTCTGTAGTATTAATAGTATTAAAATTATTGCTTATATCGAAAAAAAGCAGATTTTATTTAAAATTACATTTTCACTATGGATGTAAACTAAGTAAAAATATCTCACACTGCTAATTTTGCTTTTAATTAGCGGTTGAAGACACATTAATGACTTTAGAAACTTATAACTCGAAAGATATAGACAAACTAGCGGACCTGGCAGACGACCCGGCAGGCGTTGTCTTGCCCGAACGTTGGCTTGCCTGTTTAAAAATTTCTGTAACACGATTACAGCGCAACCTACCGGCTTTGATTGTAGATATCACCATCCCGGTACCCAATTAAAACACACAAAAACGTTATAGAAATTAATCCAGCTATTTAGGAGGAGTTCAGTGAACACACGTTTCACATAACAATTATATATAAGAAGAGAAAAACTCACTTATAACGTAAATAAAGCTGTGACAAACGAAAAGACGGACGAAACGACTGTCACGAAGAAACGAACAAAACCTCCGTCCTTGCTATTTAGCTAGAGAACCCTAAAAACTCATTTTAATCATTTAATTTATGATCATTTATATAATTTTACAATATTGTGGTCTGATGCTTGGGAAAGTGGGCGTGCCGCGTGATACATCAAACTTAGAATGTTTCAATATGATTTTTATTGTCAATAAATTCTGAAGAGTATATTAAATGTATTGTATAATATCTAGGTGTGTCTTTTAGGAAAAAATCTAACTTATTTTTACTGTGAACGTTTTTTTTAAACTGCCGTTTCTTCATACCACACTATAAGAGGGGCACAATTTAGGGTAACAGCACCAATGGCGGAGCTCTTGGTTGTTTATATTGACTAAATTTATTTATTACCTGTGTAGTCAGTTAGGAATTCAATTGTAAGTTTTGTCAAACTTACACCAAAACATAACCAGCTTCAACCAAAACTTATAAAATATTACAAAATATTAATCTTACTAAATAAGTAAAGTATCAAACTTTTATTTCACAACTTTCGCAGTTGAAAGATGTAACTACCTCAATCAACTTATATTTTAAAAGTAAACAAAATGTCTTTAATAAAGATATCATAAAAAAAATCCAAGCAACTATTTGATAAATACCTAATAGGAAAAAAATCCGCAGTTCAATTTACAAAGATTGACCCGAAGACAGATGTTGAAAGCTCGTCTCTAACGAAAAAGCTCGCCTGACTTCCGTGCCTGACATCGCCATTACGTAGCAACGTTCGGCAGGAGCAAACATAAACGTTTTTCTCTGCATACATTTTTTGTTTTTATTATTTTTTCCTAATTTCCTATACATTAATAGAAGAGTATATCACTTATAACTCAGAGTTATTTAACAAAAAAGGACCGAAAGTTGAACTTGTAAGCTCATCAAGAAGTTACTCTTTCTTAAAATCACCAAGAAACATTTGTCTGTACCCTTTGATATATGAAAAAAATGAGAGTTAAATAAAAGGTTTATAGCCTATTAAAGTAACGTAAAAAAAAAACTTTTTTCGGTCGATGGTTTTTTAAACTTTTAAATTTAGAAGTTTTACTTGATGCTTTAGCAACTATTAGAACGTTACTCTCGTGCTCGAACCTTACCTATCTCGTGTTCGTATCTTACATATTCCTGCTTTGTTATTCAAATTACTTTCGGTCTAGACTCATCTATCTGCCTGTACATACATAATGTGTTTTGTAATTGACTAGTAATTACATTGATTGTTAGATTTGAGTGTATCAATGACAATAAAATGACTGAACCGTATTTAACAAACAATTGATAAATTAAGTTTTCAAATGAAAAAATAATTTCGGCTTGTTATAAAGTATTTTCATGTTTATAATTTTTTTTGTAAAGGTGTTTAAAATTTAGGAGGAATCAGTACAATTTTGTGTTTATCACTCTCCAAAAAAGAAATAAATTATTTTTAAAAAAGCTAATCAATAATTACGGTTCAAATCCGCCGCATAATTCCGCCCTCGTCTATCTTTGTGGTCACCACATAAAACCATTTTATTTTTTTACATCTCATGTTGTTTGTTCCTATATATGTATCTAAAAAAGTCTATATACAGACATATATATATATATATCTTAAAAGGAATCGCTATTTGTAATCAACCATTTAGAAACTAGATAAGTTAATAACTAAGTTTCTCAAATATCCATACGTTAGTCCGTATTTTATTTGGGGGAGCAAAACCAAAAAAGTAATATAAAATCTAAAAGCGAATGCAAAGTGCATTCTTCTGTCTTTTTTAAATATTAGTAAAATTATTAGAAGAATATTGTAAAAGTAATGTAACTAACTGTAACTAATTTTTACAAAAAATATCCTCAACGAACTCTTACATTTGTTCTTTTTTTTAAAATCGAAATGGAAAGTAAAATTTAGGGAACTTCGGAGATTATGGTAAAATTAATTTTGTATAAAAACAATCTGCAGCGTTTACCCTTGACATATAATAATAAATTAAAAATCACATAGTTATCTACAAGTAAGTACTATACAACAGTTTGCCCCAAAACTTAGAATATTTACTTCTACCTCTGACATAACAGATTACAGAACTTTGCTGCAGTCACACGGATCACACGATCCAATAATTCTCAGGTCAAAGAGTAAAAGTATCGTATCTCTCAGTTCCCACCAGATGCAGACGGTATACTCGGGTGCTGAATGCCGCCTCCGCACTGTCCTCCGTGATGCAACAACCCAATACCTACTTTACTTCCTTCTGCAGTGCTATCCCGACAGCCTCTGAATTCACAACTCACTTTCACTCTATACTATATATTACTATTGTTTTACTTTCATCAGCTCGACCTTTCATTTGCAAGATTTCTCTAATTTATTTTCTATTTTGTCAAAATAACAAAATTGATGAAGCAATAAAATATAACCTGTAGTTTTATATTCGTACAAATAATGTGTAAAGATAATTGATATGGCAGTTTAGTGTTACATAAATTTAGAGAAAGTAAATATTACCTATATTAATTTCAATAATATTATTATATTTTTCTCGTTACGAAATCGAGTCAAAATATTCTCTTTCGTGTTTACTATTCGCTTTACCATTATTATTAATGACCCTTATCTTAGAAATATTAGGGTCATCAATTTTAGCCGCCAGAAATTATATATAAGGTACAATTAAATAAAGTGTGTCATAATTATATTTTTGTCGCTATTTAAACTGTACAATTTAATTTTAAAAGGTAAAGTACAGACAAAAAGAAAGTAGAAAGTCATCAGATAACCGCCAAAACAAGAACATCTCTTATTAAAGCGTTATTATGAACGTTGCTTGACCCAACAATACTCGACGCGACGCGACGTGGGAACGCAACAACATTTTCACTTTCAATTAACTCCCATTACCTCTATGTGTTCAAAGACAAGAAGCATCTTGTTGCCCAATAAAACAAATAACTATTACATAAGGGTAGCTAGTTTAATAATACACACACATACACTAATTTTAGATGTTATACGAGAACTATAGTTGGTAAACTATTCGCCAATACAATTCCGCGTTTCACATATTCAAATAAAAGATTGCATTATTTGATTGTATATTGTTTTTGTTCGCGTATCTCTTGTGAATTTATAAGACGTTTATCAAATGTGTGAATATTTTACAGAAAGCGATATCTGTATCGTCAATGGCTCTTGCAAAAAATGCAGCTTTTTTTGTTCTTTTACAAAATTTCATAATAAATAAAGCTCTTTGAGAAAATTTGTAAATATTCAATCAAAAGATTATTAAAATGACTTTTACCTTCCTAGCTCATAAATAAAGTAAAATATATTTTATTTCCTGTTATTATTATTTTGCAATTAACTTCAAGAAAGCTTTATATTTCTTTATAACAGTGGTTTCGTTTTCCCTTGAGACCTGGTTTGTGTTTTACGTTACATGAGATTATGGCATCATAAGCAGTAATGCACGACCAGCGGCTTGTAATGAGTAATGAGAGCTTTCGTTGGCATTTGACCGGCGGTCATTTCCTGGTCTCGTCACGTAATGCTGTCATTATAGGATGAGACTTCTGATCGTGACGTTACAAAACGCAACACTACACAGAGTGCACACACACTACACAGAGTGCACACACACTGCACTCGATCTTGCATCGCACAGCATCCATATTGGATATTATGTTAGCATTCTACAATTTTTGCAAAGTATATAAAATTACTTAAGAGAAATGACAGATTGGTTTGCTAATAATTATTATTGACTAGCAATCCATCACGTCACATATTCATAAATCAAATTATCGGACAAAAGCAAATTGGCTGTCCAACGTTTATTGACTTCTCGTCACATAATTTATTTAATCTAACGGTTAGACAGTCTAGACAACTTATAAATAGATAATTAATTAATACGTCTTCATTTTAGTTTCATTTTTGGTTTGTCAATTCACTAGGCGAGACTATCAATAGATAGAAGATAATTTGAATATTGATTTCATGAATTGTCTTCTTTCCAGTGCATAGCCCTTGCGTTGGTTTCCTGCGCCCGAGGAGAGCCACCCTCAGGGTACAACTACAACCGTCCCTCGGGCGGTGGCGGTGGCGGCTTCAGCGGCAGCTTCAGCTCCGGCGGTGGCGGTGGATTCGGTCACGGTGGCGGTGGCGGCGGCGGTGGCTTCCGAGCTGTCTCCTCTGGCTTCCAAACATCAGAAGGCCAGAACGTCGACTCTCAACTTCTTGAACAAGTCCGCCAGATCCTCCTTAAAGAAGAAGCTTCCGGTTCCTCTGGCTTCGGAGGTGGTCACAGCGCTCCCTCATCTTCTTACGGAGTGCCATCTTCTTCATACGGAGCTCCCGGAGGCGGCCGCGTCGTTGGGATCAACCTCGAAGGTGTCCGTCAAGCCATCCAAGTCGCCCAATTCGTACAGGAATCCTCTGGAGGTGGCCACTTTGGCGGTCACTCTGGCGGTGGTTACCCATCTGGCCCATCTTCCTCCTACTCAGCTCCCTCCGGCAGCTACGGTGCTCCTTTCTAACTACCTTTTTAATATCCTGAACGCTGCAAATTGCTACTTTCAAAGAATCATTGCGGGCTGAAGTCGAAACTAAATTAAATTATCATCAGACGTCACTACTTATGCTAGTACCTGTTCTGTTTATCAAACCTTGAAGTTGGTTTTCGTTTCTGGCACTCAATGGTTCTTTAGACGTAAATCTATCAATGAATGCGCGTTCAAAAGGACCTTTATTCGGGCTTGTTCGTAAGATCCCTGAACATGGCCGAATGTCCCAGTGTATTCGTCTGGCAGGCACCTACAATGTAGGTGGTGCCGGACCTTATTGTTGACACCGGCTCGGCCAACACTCGCGACTGTGCACGCACTCTGGTCCGAGGTGCCCCATGGTTAGCCAGGCGCCAATGACACTTTTGCCTTTTCACCAGCATCATACCATACAAAAGCAACTTGATATTTGTTATTGGCATTTGCTTTCTTTACAACGAACGGATTGAATAATATTAATTGACTTTATTCTCAAGTTTTGCTTGTCTTGTCGCTGGTGGTAAAGGCAATGTGACCCAGGGCGCAGTGGCTAAACGGGGCAGGACTTATTGTCTTGTATAAAGTTATTGTTAAGAGCTTATTAATATTAATTTTTAGTTAAGTTTTTTTTTAATTTTATTATTTACCAAAAAATAAATACGTTTGGACACCGTTACAATATTTGAGTGTTTTATTTTTGTTTAACTTGTAACCTATCTCGTTCCTAGAAACCTTTAAGCCAAATCAATATTTAATTTTCAAGGTTTGAACGTATTACGTCAAAAAGGTTGTGAAATTTTGATTTAACGCAGTTGATCAATTTTTACCTAGAGTCAAATTAGCCACCTTATCTAGAATGTTATATCCATAATTATATGGTTGTTTTTAAGAATATCAGTTTACCTCGTTTACTAACATATAATATAGATAGGTAGTACATAGTGACTTCTTGGACACGTATGTACGCCTCTAATGAACGCTATTTGCGTTCTACATGCATAAAGAATGCTATTTTTCGAGGAAAAAATATAGTGAAATATAAAATAAGTATGTTCCTCTAAGAAGAAGTGACAAGAAACGAGTACCTACACCTGTTACCAATCAATCTCGCAGGAACCAAACCACCAAATATACTGAATCTTGAAATGCAAATATGTGTACACACATACACACATTCATGTTCATGCCTGAGCGTCACACTCACCCCCATTCAGAACGGTATGTGGCATTCATACATGTACTTCATTATTTTTTTTAGAATTCTGCTTTAATGCATTGTTTGGCACTTAAAAATTGATTTTTACCTAGTCTAAAATACCGTTTGGATCTTACTGATACGGTAACTTTTGGGGCACGTTGTGACAAAGTCGCGTCGTAAAAAAATATTAAATTGTATCGTTTAAAAGTTATTGACTAGGCCCATAATTGAAAAATCAGTCTCTATAACGTGCAAGAAGCAAATTATGTAACAGTTGGGGAAACAACGTTTTTAGGGTATGACCCCGCTGAGTACGAATCTACCTGTTGCCAAAGGTAAACTTGGACCGGGAGTCTGGTATCCAAGGTGTCGCTGAAAATGCTGTTTCTGATATATATATCTTGTCCGCTGGCTTAAAATAATGGTTGAAACGTTTTTTCACGGGTTTTCTTGGATGCCGAATGCATGGTTTTAGTGGTTAATGTATTCAAAAACTATTGTGTGTGTGTGTTTTACGTATTTTTCAGTAATATTTTTTACCATTGCTACTCCGAAATCTACATTTTCTTCGGCGATTAGCGTGGCAAAAATATATGAGAAAATTTTATGGCTTTATTATTTCACTTGTATGGACAAAACCTATCCAAAACTGGTTAAGAAGATTAACCAGGACGAAGAAACAAAGATAATTCCGACGAAAATGCACTTCTTAAGGTTATAAAGTCGTTTAACTTGATAGACTTCACAGTTTTCAACTTAAGTATCTGCAACATTGCCACAAAAGACCGAGCAACCAAAGATATTCAGGCATCACTTCTCGAAGCTAAAAGCTAAAGCTTGGCTCAGTTCTGGTTACCAACTTTGTAAATCAGCGACTAGTTCTTCAAGATTCAACTGAAAAACCAGCTGGAACTTTTCATGATAATATATCAAAAAACTCTGCTTTGAACCGCTCAGACCTCTTTAAAGTTAAGGAAACTAAAGATCGGACAATGGTTGTAGAGGCTGACAATGATGATACGTCGTCTTATTGTAGCTTACGAAGTCGGCAGACAAATTGATTTGCCGTTAATTTTGAAACACGAGCTTCTTTCAGTGCCTTTATCGTTGTCATAAATTAATACTCAGATCGTCTGAAAAAGCATTGGTAGTAAAACTTGTTTCTGAAGGCGTGGAATGTCTTAAGTCAATTGAAATCGATTGCAACACCTCACAACTGATAAAAGATGGCCAAGCTCTAGTGAACTGCATTGGAAAACCAGCAAACTCCACTACTTTTGGAGATCTTTCTTCAACTTCATCGTCTAAAGTCAATCAAAAGTGGGACTCGCTGCAGACAAACCAGGGGAGCCACTCCAGTACGAAGGGACATCAAAAATGCAACCGTTCTACTGCCAAAAGCTTGGAAGAATATTCTAGAACTAGGGCTTAAACTTACCCAACCTTACCTCTCTCTGAAGCACTTCTTCAGCATAATTTCGGGGCCGTTAAAGTCATTGTATCTGGAGGATTCACACAAGAAGAGCATACACGCGCTGTCTACTCCAATGCTGACAACATCGTCGTGATGGCTAGGGATTTCAATGTCTGTTTTCTGCTGATCCATCACTTGGTAGGGCAAAAGACAGAAAGTATTCTAAATGATCAAAAAAAAGAACATCTTAGCGTTCCACGCAGTTACGAGTGGCGACTCAACATCTCACCTTGCAACGATAACAAAGAAAGCAGCGTGGAAAATTCTCTAATGGAACGGCTTGCCAGTTTTTGAACGATCTAGGGTATGGTCATGAAGAATGGACAGGCTTGCACCAAGTTGTGTCACTGTTCTCGACAATGTTTGAACTCTTCAAATGGTTTATTTCTGATCTTCCTAACAACGTTACCAAGGTAAAACGGCGTGGTTGATTTTTTTGTCTCTGCAATCTTGCAATAAACAGTTTGAACTTTCATTACAGGCTTTCAGGCAACAAAGTTTCGGCTGCCGTCTTGGGCACTGTCATTCATTGAATTCATGCAGCCAAATCTCAACGTAAGTCAATTTTGAGCATTGCAATGTGTTTGGCAAATGAGAAAGCTACTAAACAGACGTTTGAATCGTAATTTTAAGCCAACGTACAAATGAGAACCAAAACAGAGTTTGGCGGCCATCTAGGATTCCGGACTAACGGTCCAAATTTGGCTTTGGCAACAGGTTCATATTCAGTGGGGTCGAAATACTCTAAAAACGTTGTTTTCCCAACTGTTACACAATTTGCTTCTTGCATTGTTTTTTTAAAAAACTTTCTAGTTTTTCATACTTAAATGGTCTCAAATAAGATTCAAATTTAGTTAAAACATTTTTATGATTTTGGAAAACCTTAGTTAGACATAGATATTTATACGGCTTTAAATCATGTCTACAAAACGTTACAAAGTTTTATAAGTACCTAAATATAAAAATAAGCGGGAAATTCGTTTGTATGTAGCACGCCGCGAGGCACCGCCGCTAATCGTATTTGGGGCAACAGTAAGAAAAACTCAAAGATTTTTAGAGGGGTTTACGGTCACACATCAACTTTCTTTCCCTGGCGGAGAACGCTGAACTACTCGAATATTAATATATATATATATAATCGTATACACCAAAGAAATTTAAAAAAATATACGCAAAATAAAGATAATAAAGCCTATCATAAAAGTTTCTGCAAAGCAACGGGCTAGTTACACTATATAACATTTGCTAAAGTAATATTTTTTTATCTTAAAAAGAGGTTAAAACTCTACATACAACCTAACTTTTAGTTATACGAAGTTAGTAACTTTTAGTTAGTATTATGTGCTAACACTTTATGATTATCTACTAGGGTTTGACAGTGAAAGTTACAGACGTGATTTACTAATATTTAAACATCTTTTATTAGAAGAAAATCACTTGAAGCCACTAAACAAACACGGATACTCTTCATGTGAACAAATAATGCGTCAATAGCTAGCTTGCATTGTGCAATAATATTTTTAGCAAATGTATTTCGGTTGTTACACAACGTACTAATGAAATTAGTAATTGTCCTTTTCCTGACACATGGTTACTTTACTGTCCAACCAACCTAAGTTAATATAATAATGCCATTTGACAAAAAGTGTTTTGTCTCCAATTCTGAATTTCTTTTTATAGTTTGTCAAGACCTGGCAAAGAAGTATACGTATTATGTTCTTAGTTGCGTCCTCTGATCACTATAGTTGTCACTCGAAATCATTTCTTATTACTTCTCGATTATCCTCCTTCAAGATCTATCTACTCCGTTCAGCACCGTATATTCATCCATGCAGGATGTCACATCGCTACGGCAGTACAAACAAACAATGAGCCATCAATAATCGGTCCACAAAAGTTTTTTAAGGGATTTCAGGCCACACTGGAAGAGTTCTTTTAAAATTTAATTAGTGAAATGTAATTTTTTATTATTTTTGTTACAGTTTTGGTTAAGTTACGTTATGAACTCACTGTTCAAATGCTTGAGGTACATGATAAGAGACTATCCGAAAGACGGCTTTAGCCGCAGGGTCACTCGTTGAATAAAGTGTTAAACCATTCCAATGGGCTTCCTTCCACGTTATAGGTTATATACAACACGTTATAAGGAGATATAAATTGGTAAGCATAGAGCGTGGCAGCACCAAGTCACCTGAAACCGGGTGTAAATTAAGTTTTACTTACATAATTTATAGCCTTTTTCTGAACAAAAATTTGCCTTGTAAAAAAACACTGACGTTACGTCTGACAGACACCTGACACCACAAAACCCACGCACTTATTTTTAAAATAGCATGTATTATACAAAATTTAGGGTAAGAGGGCTCTGGGTAGAAAAACAAAAAGAAAATTTAAAATTCTTCGATTTTAAAAGTCAAGAACGGAAAACCAAATTTTTTGGTCATATGGGATCCATCCTAATGCGGCAACAACGGCAGCCGCGACGTTCTCGTAATAGGCGCGTGTGGAGTTAAGGTGTTCGGGTCAGGACGTAAGGTCAGTACTTAGTGATGGGTCTGGTATACGTTGTCGTCTGTGAGTAATATGATTATAATAGTTACAATACTGTCAAGGGATTCACGGCAGTAGATATTCAAAATATTTATATTCATGAGAATCTCCCAGTCACTTAGTAGAATAATGGTTTTACGTTTTAGATTGCATACGACATAGCTCAGGGTAAGAACAGAAAGAGAACAGCCCTGGAACATCGGTAATTATGAATAAACAAGAAATCCAGATGTGGTTATAGAAAGGTGAAAAACTTGAATTTAGTGATTACGATGATATGATGAAGAAACTCATGAAGGAGGTAAAATTTCTGCGAGTAATTAAAAAAATAAAATTACTTAATATTTAAATAAAGTGACCAATGTTCCAAGATCAAGACCTATAAATGAGAGGAGGGGGAGGGAGCGAGAGACGCCAATTTTGGACCGTGATTTTTATCGCACTCCTCCGGTCAAAGGCTGCAGCACCGTTGGGTCATTACGAAACTATCCCACAGCTAATGGCTCCGATCTTGTGAACATAACACGTAGTTACGCAAGTTACGTTATAGAAGGCAAAGTCACAGACAATGTAATACCCAAGTACCAGTACCGAAGCACCCATGTACAACGCAATGCTTCACTAAGATATAACAGACCAATATGTTGAAATATCTACATAATGTGCAACCATCGCGATGTCCATTACGCGTTGCCGGTGCGCTGTGACGGTGCGTGTGACGGTGTGTGTGACAGTGCGTGTGACGGTGCGCTTTTGTCTACTACAGGCATTGTTAGCTAAGAATTTTTGCTTCCTCGATAGTAAAGAGTTAATACACGAGATTGGTGATCACAATCTTAGTGTTACACACTATCATATGGTTCCGTATCACAAACAAAAGGTAAAAACGTTAAGTGACCCTAAGTTATACCACAGAGTAAGGATAAAATACAGAGGTACTATATAGTACTATAGGGACGTCTCCATAATTTACCAACATTAACCGGACGATTGTCCTGTCTAGACGCCTTTCTTATATATCCTATATCCAATCCTTACTCTGTGGTTACACGATAATCGTCTATATGTACATATATAATGTTACAAAAACTGAAACCCGACTACCCAAGTTATATTAAAGATGATATAATATAATATTAGGAATGTGCCCGTAGACCTTTTTTTCGAGTTGTTCGATTAAGTTTTTGCGCCATATCGAATTATATTGTTATGATACGTCACTTACCCTATGACACCCGGAAAACTAAAAGAAAGCTAACTACGCCTCATTTTTTGAAATACATTCAGAAGTTTCGCATCTGCGGAAACATAATTATGCAAAAAAACATACATAGACCGCTTGATTATATTCACTATATTCTTGAACAACCTTTCATTTGATGCCAAACTCGATATATTTTTAGTTTGGACGACTAAGACAAAACAAACGATACCTAATAATAGCAAATAGTAGCAATTAGCAGTTAGTACACGGGTGAAAATATGAACATGCTATACATTGACTGCTAAAAATCAGCATTACCTTCCGCACTAGTCGGGTAAAAGAAGAGACTCACTGACAGACTAACAGATTCAATGATATATCAATCAACGCACAGCCCAAACCACTGGGTCAAGGAACATAAAATTTGTCATGCGAGCTCCTATTTTACAAAATTCATCTCCTAAAGGATAAAATGGGGGTTACAAATTTATATGGTAATCTGACCTTATTTAGTAGAAATGCACGAAAATTGGTACTTGGCCTTTAGGCTAAGAATAGATAATCAAACGAACTTACCTGTAAGTGAAGTTTGATGACTGTTAAACGATGTGATTAGCCCGAGAGATTATTACACTTTCATTTACTTGTAGTAGCACGCGCAGGTGCTGCCATTTTAAAGCAACATTTGATAGCAAAAATTTTATCTAACTTGGGGGTATTTCATTACATTTACCCTATACAAGCCATGTGTGCTCGGTGCTATTTCGTGGTCCATCTATTTATAATTTTAAATTATAATTATAAATTATAAGTATATGTGTTATGTATATGTAAAAAAAATGAGATCCACACTGACATCCAGCCTGCTGCAGAAGTCGATGCATGTCTCGTGCTGTGCGCATTAAAAATTGACGTGTTAATCCCACTTTCTGCGAGTGTGGTCTTAATCCATCGAATTACAGGCTCTGAACATACCTTATTGAAAGGTTTCTTTAAACGAATTAACAGAAATCACAATTACTTGAACGTTTCGTTACTGCTAGCGTTAAATAACTTTCTAGGGAACTTGCTAGGCAAATGGCAGGACATTCAATGAAATAAGGTAAATACAATGTAGGCTGCAAACGATTTACAGCGGAAGTCTTAACTGGGTCGGTTATATTAATAATGAACTTTTGATCAGATTTATAGATAACCTAGTCTAATCAACGAAAGAGTTTGCGAATGATGTGCTGTCAGAGCTAGAATCGTCAATAATTTAGTCAATAATTCAATTTTTTTTTTTGTTTGGGTACAAATTACTAATGAAAGAGTTTGCGAATGATGTTTTTTTTTATACCACTAAGGTGGCAAACAAGCTTACAGCTTAACTTAAGCGTTCATGTGCTGTGATTAGGGCTAGAATCGTCAATTTTTAGTTTATAATTCTAATGAATATTTTCGTTACCAATTACTTAAGTAATATAAAACAATTGACGGGTCCCAAGTATAATTATATTGCGGAGTTGGAGTGAGGTTGGGGTTTGTAAACGCCTGTCATAAAGTTTTATCTAATTATTATTGATAATTTAAGTTCCTACAGAGTCTCACCCCAAAAGCCCGGTGGAGCAGATTTGGATGCATCAGCCAATTTATTTAAAATCAGAGTTAGTGCGGCTTTTGCGGTTCCAATAGTCCCATATTTTGCTTAGAAGTGTCATAAAAAGAAAATCCAACACATTAACTACAGTAAATATCGTAATGTTTCCTTTGACAAAATAACAATTATACTGTTTCAAAGTATTATCCGTTATGACGTTAGAATGACCGCGGCCTCTGAAAATGTACCCTGGTTCACGAACGAAGACCTGACAACACTTCGGCAACCAGGGTAAGACTCCGGTGCATCCTATGTTGGGCACTGTATGGGGCAGACAATAAATTTGAATAAGGTTGGAATTCAATTCTGTTAGAATTTAACAACTTCTCGTAAAGAGGAAACTAGGGTTGTGTAGGCCAATATGACACCACAACAATACACTCTGTTATATCTGTTATATTTTACTTTATACTTATAGTATTATCAGGCAAAAAAGCACCGCGAAGAAATCATTTTTGACCAAAATACTTAAACACGACAGCGGTCGCGATGGCAAGAAATAAATATATGAAAATTTTTGTTTATGCAGCTCGCAAATAAAATGATTTTGAGTGCCGCGCGAAAATAAACAAACACCGTTCCTCGCACCAATGCTGATTTCCCAGCTTAAATTACTCAAATGGGGGAATTGAATGTCCCCCATTCTGTTAATATATGAAATTGTAGTGGAATCGTTAATCCTTAAAAGGATTCGTCAATTCCTGTATTTTTTGTAGAGTTGTCAAAACAAAGAAAGCGCCGGTCAATTCCAAAAAAATATATGTATTTATATTAACTCCTGTCCGGACCATTGTTGGCAGCTTGTTAGAGCAAAAAGGGCGACGTCCGAGAAGATCCCTAAATGGTTTTTTTTTTAATTAAATTTGGATCTTATAGGATAAGTTTATATAAGTTCATATAGTACCTACATTTATATTACGAAACTATCAATTGAATTCTTCATTCATATTTTGGAAATAATTTGGTACGCGCTTTGAATTTGAATTAAAGATATTTGAAAGGAATTATTAGCCTTAAAATTTTCTGAAAGCATTCAAGCTGGAGGCTATTATTAAAACCCTTTTTATTCGCCTTGAAGTCGATTTTCAATGCCCCTAAAACAACATACTGACAGAACATTAGGCTTTAGTTTCTTTGCTGCCAACATAATTTACCTATCTTTACTTGCTTATTTTTGACAATCGACTTTAAGGGGAATAAAACTTGTAGATAAATGTTCTGTCAATAAGTTAGCTTTTTTACTTTATTATTTTTACTTTGAGTGGATAAGTAGTGGGATTAATGTTTTTGCTAAAATGTAGTTATTTACATCTACAGTTTCTTTTATAACTTTACCCTAAAAGTAGATAAAAATAATAAAACGTAATTATAGACAAAAATACATTTAATTCGTACTATTTCACTCAATCCATCACTACTAAATCACAATGCTATAATTTCATTTAATTTAATATCAACACAAAAATATAAAATTTGCGTTCATTATAAAATAATAATAAAATAATACAAAATAATTAGCTACTTAAAGTCTAGTGATTGGCACTTAGTGAGCACAAATAAAATTTACAACCTAATTATTTACAGTAAAAATACTAAATTAATACCCATTAAAATACGTATTATGACAAAGTGGTCGTTATATACGTAATATCCACCGAGGTCTTTTGTAATCAATCGCTAACTTTTGATGTGATATTTCAAAAATAATATCGCAAAAAAAAAACGGAAATTTAAGGCAAGAATTAATTTGTTTAAGCTCTTGAAGCCCTAGTTTTTATCTTTTGTATCAATAATTTGGATTAATCGGTCTCTAACAGCTATTTTTTCTTAAATTATGTCAAACTTTATTCATATTATTTCACAATACAGTGTTTGCACCATCGATTTTTTTTATATTTTCTTTTAAATAGATGCGCTTTAACAAAAATTGGGGATATTTTTATCGACTTGGACCAGAAAAAAAGGTGTGTTTGAAATAATTAACGTAATTTTTAATTAGAGGTTATCAAATCCGGTTCGGCTACAGACAAAAAGAAGATAAGAAAAAACAGAAGAAAAAAACTCAAAACTAATTTTTGGACTTAAACAAAAGGCTCGGAAATGTCCCTTCACCATTAAAGAAGGTTTTTTTTTACCAATACAAATTTTACGAATAGTACTATTAGATATAGCATAGAACGTAGTCTCACCGGTGGAAATCATTACCTCTTCGCTTCTACGCACAAAATCAAAGGCACGCAAGCCCTAGTTGAACTTCCCTGTAGTTCAAGGTTGATTGACATCTTTCAGATGTAGAAAAAATAGAAAAATGTAAGTACACCCTAAGAAAATCTTTAAAACCAAATTTCTGAACAAGATTGTGACCAAAAAGACCATCGTCAAAAATGGCTTATGCATTTCAATTGACTCATCTTACTTCAAAATTTAAAAATCAACTGATTGTGATTAAAAAAATGACTATTCTAAATTATATTGGAAGCCATTAAGTTAGACAGTCACCGGTAAAATGATTCCGTACACTAATTTTTATTTTATTAGGTTTTTATTATTGCATTCAAAGTAACTATAAACGATAGTCTAATATTTCACAAACCTCACAATTTAATATAACACAAAATTGCATTAACACAATACCATGCACAGCCAACATCTAAAATATACTTATAATCTACAACCTTCCTTAAATAAAATATGACTATAACTTTTCAACGCTTCCATTGCCGTAGTCTAATAAATAAAACTGGCGCAGTAATGTTATAAGTGACATAAAATCTAGAGATTTTACTTCAGATGATACAGTTATAATGTCAAAACTGAGCCATTGGGAAAAATAATAAGTAATGGCAAGAAAACAACTAGTATTCTATTCTTGCTATCCGGTTTACATTTTGATAATGTAACAGATTTTAGTATTTTTGTGAAAATGGTTCTAAAGATGAGTACCTATTTATCGATATTACAATTTACTAGGAACAATTTATTATACATAATATAAATATACATTAGACACACATGTTCACAAAATAAAACTTTAATCTTATTATCTATAAATGCTAAAAATATTAATTTTATTGTTTATCCTATTTGAACAAGTAATAGCCTTGCTGTCATTGAAATAATTTAATTGCGAAGTATTTTTAAAGGAATGAAAAAGGGTTTAGGATTTTTAATATTAAACTCCACAGCAACATCTAGATATTTTTCAATTATAACTGTTTTATATTTGGTCGTAAGTATTTTTAATAGAATAACTTCCAAAAATTTAAGTCCTGTTATATTATTTTATTTGGCAAAAAATATGATTTTGAGGACTGATCTAAATAATTCTATCAGCAAAGTCATTTATAAAATACGCTTATCTCACATTTAAAGGAGGTGTAATTCGATTTACGATTTTAAACAAACAGTATATTTTTTAAGGATGCAAATAAAATTAATTTCCAAAATCAAAAGCAAAGCAAATGATAACAAATTCAAATATTGACGGTATAAGATAGGTTGAAATATTGAAGTGACGAAAGGTAAGAATACATAAAAAAACAGGACTACCATTGATATGGAAATTAACATTTTACTTTTGAATTAATTTATGCTCTCTCCACTAAAAATGTCTTCTATATAGTAAAGAATCCAATCCAGAAGAACTGTCATTATTTTTGACTGTTTAATAGAGAGCCATAACTTCCTCTTACACCTCCTCTTAAACTTAAATAAACCATTAACAACATGATTTCTAAAATAATCAACGATTAAAAACATTTGTACATTGACACATACCTTACTTAAAGTTTCTAGAATCAAATAGCAGCATTCTGTTTTAATGATAAAGCACCAAAAATGTTGTTATTAAATATATTATGTAATAAGAATGTACAAAAAAATGCACTAAGTTTTGTTCCTAACATAAATTATATCCTTAAAACAATATCATGTGTTCAATTATAATTAATTAATGTATTTAAAAATCATGATATGCTTTTCCAATAAAATAAAATAACAAAAAAATCTCTTGGCATATTTATATTAATCAATGACTACACCCTGTACTAGCTAGCACCTTTTTCTTCTGGCGGCCACAAGACTTCGGGATGATTTAACATATAATAAGTCATATGCTTATCACTGCCGTAAGTCGAAGCTTTTGTTCCCAGACACATCAAGAACTGACTCTTCTCTAAGTTCTTATCACAGTCAACCGAGTGGAACTTGTGCACCAAACTATCATCTGCTGTCCTAAACACGGTTAAATTCGATTTTATTAAAGTTTCAAACAACTGTACGTCTTCAAGTCCCCAACCTTTTATATTTAGGTCGAAACCACCGACTCTTTCAAAATCACATTTATAAACAGCTAAAATACCGAAACCGTACTGTCTAAAATATCCATTGTCATCATTAATTTCTTTACTATATTTTAAATTTGTAATCTCTCTCTCCGATTTAACACCTTCCGCTTCACTACTAACCACAATTTTATCATTGTCTCTATTATCGGTATCAGTCACAATAATTTCGTCCTTAAATTTATTATAGTCTTCACCGTTCACTACATCTGGGTTATATTCACTAAACACTATTGGGAAATAAACTTGGGTATATTTTATTGTAAGCATTCGTATTCTTCTTAATGTTTTGAAATTGAACATCATGTCTACATCTACGAAAAAAATTAAATCGTCGTCCGAACATAGTTTAAGACCCTCGGTGAGCGCGGCTCCTCGTGAGAAAGTAGTTGATCCCATTTCGACTACTTTAATATCTTTTCCATATAGATCTTTGTAGTAATCTACAAGAGATTGTGCATGTTTGTAATCCAATGGACTTTTACTGTCCATATATAAAACTATTATAAGTATCACTGCCTCATCAGTTTTTAAAACTATATCTTCGTAATTCTTCATAAATCTTCCGAATACCTCTTGCCTACCAGCTAAAGGCATAACGAAAGTTATTCGTCTATCGTATATAGCATATTCTTTATTATCCACGTCACTCCATTTTAAAACTTTAGGCAAATTATTTTGCAGCTTCATAAGGCCACTCTCCAGAGCTTCTCTGACGTTCAATTTGTTAAAATCCAGAAAGCTGTTTTGGTTTTGTCCCGACTCGTCAGGTTCTTCGTAGTCTTTGGGGTTTGCACTTCCATCAACTTTGTCCAGTATGTCGGGATCTTCAAACGGAGGCGGTTCGCCGAGCGGGAGCTCCCTTATTTCAATACCTGGAAGTGAAAATAAGTCTATTTATTTTTGTATCATAAAATTACATTGTTACTCAATTGCAGTAAAATTACTAGTAAAAGACTACTGTAGATGAGCAAGCCGACAACGAGCCGTCGTCATACTTGACCGGACCAATCTTAAAAGTTGTTATTTTATAAACAGTCCATATCAGTACATACTATGTAGCCACTATAGAGAGATGTCTTTATAGAAGAGGCAGACAATGACTTACCTGAGTAAGGGTCAAAACACAAAACTGCGAATCAATGCGATGCGAATTCGCAATGCAGAAAACTTCGACGCAAATTTGTGTGATGCAATTTCACACGGCAAGGCTACGACTCGAGTAACATTTTATACTAGGTAGTGGCACGTGGGAGTGCATGCGTGCGTGGCATGGATCTTAAAAAGCTTGCCGCAGAAAAAAAAACATAGGACATTTTGGGTTCTTCCATTTATTACCACCATGAATGCTGATGTTAACTATTTTTATCGAAAATTTAATGCGACGATTTAAAAGACGAAAAAATGTTTTCTGATTTTTTTAGAATGAGCATATTTTTATTCTGTTCAAAGAGCCCTGCGTTTATTCACAACATATCTACATAAAACTATCTTTCAAACGCACTGTCTTCCACTTGACTGAAAATGGTGTCAACAAGTGTGACGTACCATCGCAAGAATGCGCGATGTGAATCAATTCGCAAGTTCTTGCTATGTGTTCGTGCGAAGGCGCGTGTTTCTGCGATTTTTGTGTTTTGACCCTAAGGCACTGGCACAGCTGATCAATCGGGTCTGGCAGCGGGGTCTACTGTTAACTTCCCATTATATGTTGGTCAATGGTTTTTACAAAAAGGCTAGCTATCTGTCCGGCAAAAGCATAAGAGCCGTAGTTGACGGTAGTTGCTCTGCTTGCATGGACATAAATGCTGGCGTCCCGCAAGGCTCTGTGCTATCTCCTACGCTGTTTTTGCTGCATATAGATGATATCTTATCCATCGACAACATACATTGCTATGCGGCTGACAGTAACAGAGTCGCTTCTAACACAGGCTATGCAAACTTCCATTGTTCCAATGTGAAGGAAAACCGCGGAGAACTTAAGTCTAAAGTAGAGATCATTTTGGGGACGGAAACACTCGGTCCAATTCAACGTAACGAAGACAAAAGTATGCGAATTCATAGCTCATAGAACCCGATTCTCGGTTTAACGAAGAGCTGAGAAAATTATTGACGTTCCCAAACTCACAAGCGGTATCGGACCGGTACTTGTTCAAGCCGGACCGGAAGCAAGTAACTTACCCGTGAAAGATTGCTGAAGGTATGCGTGACGACGCACGGCCGCGGTCATTTTCCTGCCGCGGTAGCGCCGGTACTTGAGCAGCAAGTCGAGGATGTGATCGGCACCGTAGAGCGGCTGCAAGCGCGTGTACCCGTACAACAGCTCGTTGAAGTCGATCACGCGCCCACGTTGCCGGGACGGTGCGTTTATCATCTCCATTACCTTAACAACACCATAGATAAATATAGGTATACATATCATCTATAGGCTACGGTGACCTCTTACCATCAGGCGGACCATAGGCTTGTTTGCCACCTTAGTGGTATAAAAAAAAAAAATCTTCACTACCCTAACAGAACCATAGTTACATGTAGGTACCCACAAAGATTCATAAAGGTAATCTAATAGACATATTCGTACGTAGGTAACCATAAAATATTTCTAATAGATACATTCCTTATATATCAATATAAGTGCTAGTTTTTGTCTTTTTTATCTTTTGATGGTTTTATGTGGATCGTAATTCATAAGGTGAATGCACTCATTAACTAACAGGAATATTCAAAGTGCCTTAATTACCGGCCCGTTTTAAGGATAACGAGTTGTGTTTGCCTTTTTATTTCCAATCTTGCCGCAGAACTCGACTTCTGAACCGTTACGTCCAAAAATCGTTCGTTGAATGCTTTAGAATTAAAAGGTAATTAAGTGAAAACAAGGAATCAATAAAATGGTAAAACCGTAAAAGAAGTGGAGTTGAGGTTATAAAGAAAGCCCTTTTGATGAAAAAGTAATAGTTTCAAAAATTATACTTATATTGTTGTGAAGATTGATCTGAGGACAGAACAAAAATATATGTTTGACCCTCCTTCTACTTCCTGCGACGACGAACTGCACAGACAACGGAAGTGTGCACTTTAAATGAGGCATTCCGCGGGAGCCATCCATTACAGTTCGCGTTAGAGTTTTTGTATTAGAACAAAATAAACTGTACTTGACATAAAAAGGTCTAGACTTCTTTTTGGAGAAAAAAATCTTGATTGATAAGTAGTATTTATAGCATATTAGCACGCCGAAATGCCGATTCCGGTTTCCAGTGTAATAGGGAATAACCACGCAGGTTGGTGAAGTACTACTTCAACTTCACAGCCATCTACAAACGATTTGAATGTAATTGCGGTAGACAATAGAAGGAAATAAAAAAAAAAAAATCTTGTATTACCATCAATAATGGAAGTAAAATAGGGCCTTCTGTGTCGACCTGTAAGTAGTTTTTTAAAATCGCGGAAAAAACTAGCGGTAGTAGCCCGACTTCTACCCAGCTCGATGTTTCGATTTGCAGTTTAAACCGTGAACGAAATATGCATTTAGTCTCTCTATCTCTCTCCCTCTGTCTCTCTCTCTTTATTAGCGTCAGAGTTATGAAACATTGTTGCTGCCAAAATCACTTACGATGTCAGCATTACATAGCTATTCGTGATATTTATAAATAGCTATAATCTGAAAATTAAAATGCTGAATATGGTGACAATGACAATCTTCGATGTGATAAAGACGTCATTAATGACAATAATGATAGTTAATGTAAGTATTGTGACGACGCGGACGGTATAATATGCTTTTAGAGCTTTACAATTTTTATAATTAGAAAGATAATAATTATTGTTCATACTGCAACTACCACAAGTAGTTCACCAGCAACTCCGATGTTACTTGCATGACTTAACTTTTCCTGTCCTGTAAAAACTTTTGCACTTGTTTCCTATTGCCCAGTTTGACATCGAATTTCGATAAGTTCCTTATAATTTCATATACAGTATAGAGACTCGCTAAATTTTAAATTTCTAATATTATATATATATGCAAGTCTAGCTCCATATGGAATACTGCTGCTGTATCTGGCGCATAACAACCAACCAAGGTAACCCATTTGGTGGTATTGAACTCTTAAATCTGAGAAAAAAGTTTGCCTCCCTGCGAGTATTCTACCCCTTGTATAATAGTTTGTGTTCTCATTAAATATTTAAAATGATATCAACGACTATTTTCTACCATCGCACCGCTCGCCACCAGCAGGGACTTTATTCTTACACCTTAGAACTTAAATAATCTCGGAGCTGTTTTAAAGGAACGTGCTCCCGCTAACACTTAGGTTGTGAAATAAACTTTCTGTAAAGGTTGTCCCTACGAACTACAGTAAAAAATTCTTAAAAAAAGATGTTATATGATTATTAAAGGGACAGCAACACGAAAGTTATGCCCCTATTGTTACAAACGACCACGGTGTTTATTGTAACATTTTTTTCATCACACTTACTCGTAAACAGTGTCATTACGTGCAAGGTAAGTGCTTCTTTTCTCTATTTCTATTTCCACCATTTTAATTGTATTTCGGTGAGTTTATTTACTTTTTCACCTTATTCGTTCAGCAGTGGGGATGTATGAGACTGATAAGGAATAACAATCTTCAATTATTAATAAATTTGCGATCTCACGCTCGATGTAGCTCGATGTAGTAGATGATGAAGTATAAAGAGCTAACAATAAATTGACTCTGTTACTGTTCTTTAACTCTTACTTCTCTGATAACGTCGTCAAGTGCTTCCTTCAGCGGCAGCTCGATGCGGCGCTTGGGGTTGGAGTGCGAGATGGAGTAAATCGCCTTGCTAACGAAGTCGAACGGCACGATGTCCGCCACGTTCCCGGTATGGTAGCGGTTCATATCTATAGGAGCACCTGAAATTTAAAAATGGACTATCAATTATTGTTGAAATTGGGAAAAGATAAAGCTTGGATCTTGAGGAAGAACAAAAACGGGAAATAATCTCAGCAAAAAATCTAATTCTCTTCTGATAGCCCGTCGTTGAACCGAGTCAAAAGAGCGAAGCTGGTATCCGGGTGCACCCGCCCAGAGATGGCACCAGTACTCCATATGGGGCCGAACTTGCGACTTGTAAATTAGAAACCTTTTTTCAACCAGATATTATTAAGGACCTAGATTTTTACAATAAAAAATAGATTTTATCCGTTGTCTGGTATCTGTACTACAAGCCCGGCTTAGTTTAGGATCAGCTGGCGCTGTTTGATTTTAACCATGTAGCAATACAGATACTTTATTCCTCAGAGTTCCTCCATAGCCGTTTCTCACCTAATATACTGTTGTTCCCCAAATATCCCGGCTCCCCAACCTTGGTGGGGAAGAGAGGCACGTCCCCGGGCAGTAGGAAGTCGTCAGTTTGGTGCGCGGGGACTCCGAGCATCATCAGCGCGGTCGCGATGTCGCGGTGCAGGTCCAGAGACCGCTCACGCAACTCCTGGATGTAAAGGTTCTGGAAGGTAGATCAATATTTATAATTAATATTTTTTATCCTAACTAGTCGCTTCCCGTGATTTCATCCGCAAAAAAGCTATTGTCTACTTAGGATAAGACTAACTATCGTGTGTATCTATTGTGAGTGTGCCACATTTTATTATAAACTTTTTTTTATGCTTAGGTAGTCCGGCTCCATACAGAGTACTGCTGCCATCTCTAGGCGGGTGCACCCGGATACTAGCTTCGCCCGTTGGACTCGGTTCAACGGCGGGCTGTAAGAATCGTTGACGATGCCAAACTCACAAGCCGTACCGAATCCTTAAGAATGAGGTTAGAGTTTGCTGCCATGCGTCCATAGGCTCGGTGACCGCTTACCATCAGGCGGAACGTTAACTTGTAGTAATTGCATTTCCCAATCAGATATTGCGACACTTCACTTTAATTCTATTTATATTTTAGACGCCTAGCCTTACCTTTTATTTATTTAATACAGCTTAACGTTATTTGAATGATAATAAATAAATGGCAGAAGTACAGAACTTAGAATAAGGTTTAGATTTACATCAATATAATTTGAAGAACTGGATGAGTATTATTGCCCTGCCTTACGACGACACAGTCTACTCTTACTTAATCAAGATGATATTTTATATATACTAAAAAAATATTAATAATTAAAAAATAAAATAGTTGACAGAAACAATTTAAACAGTTAACAGAAAGCAATAAAATATTTTGTTAAGTTGTTTATGAAGTAAATTTATAAAAGTATGGTTGTGGGAAACTATTGATAAGCAGTCTTTCAAAACTCCTCAGCCACACCGTGCCGCGACGCGAGCGTTAGCGTTGACGCGAGTGCCTGCGAGTGCCCGGCCAGATATTTAGTCAGCTTTCCAGCTTTCGCATTCCGACCATGGAGGTTGAAGTTGCGGCAGCATGCGCATGACTTTTTAGCTAATCAAGTTTATTGAATTTTATAAAAAGCAAAAAAATAAATAAACGTCGTAATCGTTGCCGGAGATGGTGGATGACAATGATTCATCGTACTAGAACGAGGTAAGTGTTGAAGCGCGCGAAGCGGACTGATTTAGTGGCTGGTCAAGTAAAAAGTTTTATTTGATCGAAGCCCTAACCTTGCGCCCCAAAAACCTACAGCGAAGGAGCGATGCAAGCGGCGAGAATCACGTCAAACGCGCCGTCCAGACATGGCTCGACATTTCCCTCGCCACCACAGCTAATACATAAAAGTGTCCAAGGACTCGCGCTACCTCTACCGCTAAATATCCTCAATTTTCTCTTCGTAGAAAACGAATTTCTAAAATCCAAATTTTGGAAATATAAAACTAGTCATAAGCTATTTTTAGAAAAGTAAGGACTCGTGTCAAGTGTGATTGCTTTTAATGTTATATGTTTTATATCAAAAAATAAGTTATGGGTACGAATCGTCACCGCAAAACAAACCTATTACGACTTTTTATAAGTACCTAAGTTCCTATATGAGAAAACCTAGTTTCCCTACGATCCTAGGATCCTCCGTCTTAGGCCTATCTTGAAACCACACTGAGACCTTCTGATACTGATAGATGTTACAGCGGTTCACCAGGAAACCCGTCCCATCCGCACTACGCCCCCTAGATTATCTCACAGGTTTCACACCAGGACACAGGCATAGGATGTACAATCACATTTCTTCCGAAGCTAAAACCTTTTTCACACGCATACTTTTCTCCTGAAAGTCTGTAAACATCCTAGACTTTGAAAAAATAAAATACGAGATTTAATCTCGTGAATTTCTTGTATTGTGTGAATGTTAAATTCAGTTTAAACTATTTGATTTTATAGATTTGACATTTTTGAACTTTTATTTTACTAGTCTTAGTATGTAGTGTAGTGTTCGTGACGATATTTCTAATTCTATGACCACATAGAAAACAACTTGCTAATTCACTAACTATCAACACTTAACTTTTATTTTTATTAAAAGAGTTTTCTAAATGATTCTCCTGCTTGATTGATTGATACAAAAATCCGCGCTTGACTGCCCCCATGACTTCTCGTCGTATAGTTTGCGGTACGTAAGTTGTGAACCAAAATAGGTATTTTTTGCGCAGTTACAGCACAGAAAAAGGTACTAACGAACCGAAAATGTGTTACTGAGTACGTTCAACTAAAGTGCCGCGAATTATACCCCGCTTTATCTCATTTCATCACCGTCATGACAAATCTCTTAAGATTTGGCTGAGTCTAGGTCCTCAAACTCCATTTGACCAGAACTAGTTTTTTGTCAAAAGAATTTCTATGTGTGTTTTATCTAGACTTCCAAAGGGAATTCTCACATTTTTTAAGGTTAAAATTTCTTGTAGGTTATTTAAGGTTGTCAAAATGTATTTCTATGAAATCACCCAAATTTACTAATCATCTTTTAAACTTTTCTTTTCAGAAAAATTGATAAAATTATGTTACTTTAACAGTCATGCTTTTTGTACTTCATTCTATTAATCTTTATGGATTAAATTTATATAAATTTTATAATAATTGATGTCTTTATTCCATTGATACATTTTTCAGTCACAAATGAAATTTGCAAATCAGTTTTCATTAGGGTATTTACTATTTATAATTATTTTTCACGAATTTATGATTTTTACTTTGGAAAACTTATATTTTCAAAGTTTGACATTCCAGCAAAGCACGAGAAATTAAGTCCACTTATATGCAGAAAATCGACCAGTATCATTTGAACCACGTCAGAAATTCAAAGAAAAAATATCATTTAAGACTGCGAATTAGGCTAGATCGCGTAAATACCCCAAACTGCAAACTTTGTGGCTAAACTATTAAGGATTGAAAATAAAAAGGTATAAAACTTGCTTTTGCCTAGTGCAATCTTACTGAATGATTTTCATTTATTGTATTTAATGCATCAAAAATCTGTAATCGACCATTGTTTTAACACTTGTGCAAATTTTTAAAGCGTGTATTGCATCTGCTTGTAAAAAAGTTGATTAAATAATTAGAATAGCTTGTTATCTAGTGCATTTACTCTAAGTTGTAGCAAAATTTCAAAAAATGTGACTACAAAACGGTAAAAACGAAAAATTTCAAACAAAAAAGTTTTTTCATGGCATTATGCCACAAATTACTTAAGAAGTTTATAACGAATATATCTCATATATGACATTGTGTAATGATTTTAAGTACATCGTTAGTATTACAGAAATAAGCTTTCTGGCCTATAGCGCTTAACTTACTTTGGTACAGATAAGAACTGACCTGTGTGTGACTGTAACAAATTAATTTACAAATGATTTTAAATGTACGTTGATTATATAATATTGTTAAGACCACTTCATGAATAAGTTATTCTTAGAGGATAAGTTACGATATTCTATATACTTTCCTATTATTGAAGTTCCCCATCCACGAAAACCTGTCATCAACATGTAGCTCAAGTTATCGAATCGATTTTATCTGTATTATAATAGTGATTTAGCTTTTAAAAACATTTGTCAGGCTTTTAAGACATTTTGTCGTAAAGCCCTTATGGAGCGTCAAGTCCGGATTTTGTATTTTAGGACCTAAAACGTTTTTTTGTTATTTTTACTGTATCGTAAAAAGGGTTATAACAGTAGGGTAATAAAAGGGTAAATAATAAGTAACATACAAGATTCAAACTTTAAACGAATATAGTGTAAGGTATATATACAGCACAAATAATAAAGACTTGTCAAGAACGAGTCAGGCTTGTGCTTTTTGTAGTACCTACTACGGAACTCTCGGTGCGCGAGTTCGACTCGATAACAACAAATACTAAAAAACAGAATAAAATAAATATTTAAGGGGGCTCCCATACAATAGAAGTGATTTTTTTGCCATTTTTATAGATAATGGTACGGAACCCTTCGTGGGCGAGTCCGAATCGCACTTGGCCAATTTTTTTTGTAAAAATGGGCTGATAAGAATTTGATTCTTGTTTCGTCTCGTCTCTCCTCGCTTTACCGGTGAAAAAGCACCTTTAGACAGATTCAAATGGGTACGTGGACGATTCGAAAGAATCAATAAATAAAAAAAAAAAAAAAATCAATAATAATAAAAATTATATTTAAAAACCTTTTTTTAGTATTTTATATGGATATATATTCCGTTGAACCTCCCGCAAAACTTTTCTGTCACAATGTCAAAATCACATCGTTACAATGTCGAGTAGGTAGTGTTCGTATGTTTTAGCTTTTTAACAACTCAAATAATAGCCATTGTATATAACATTTTTAAAAAATCTTTTGAAACCATGTAAATAAAGCCATTGAGATGAAAGGTGATCTCACATGAATACCTCTCTCCTCTCCAACGTGATGGAGCGTGTAATCAACACACAGCTTCTAAGATACCTAGAAGAACACGACCTGGTAATTTGTAATCAAAAAAACAAAAAAATAAGTAATTGAGTCCTAAAAAATGTCGCTTCTAAAACGTTAGCTGTAGGGTTATTTTTAACTATTAAGTAGTAAAAGTAAACAAACCATTATGTAAGTAATTAAAATTAAAAATAACTCGTAATAAATCCTCAGAAATATAAAATGTCCGTAAAAGTTCAAAGTGGACTAAATGCGTTACTAATCTGCGCCCGTGCGTCATTTATAACGATAACTTTGATGTTAGCACCTGTTGGTAAGAACAAAAATTCTACAAAAATTCTTAAGCAAACTGCGTATGAGGCTTAGACCACGGCTCGTAATAATAAGGATCCGAATATTTCTGTGTTAAAACGCAAATTAAATGCTGCCTCGAGGTTCAGTAAGAAAGCAACTGCCAGAGCAAAATTCCAATTCATCGGCAAAATAGGTGGGCGACTTGCGAGCTATCCTTCTGGGAGTCGTGCTTTCTGGTCGCTTGCTAAAGCTGCCGAGGGGAACTTCTGCCAGTCGTCATTACCACCACTGCGAAAGACCGATGGTGACTTGGCCCACAGTGCAAAAGAGAGAGCCGATCTATTGGGCAGTCTCTTTGCCTCTAACTCGAATGTGAACGACGAAGGCGCTGTACCACCTACTTTACCGTGGTGCGGTAAGACCATGCCGGAAATCACTATAACACAGCGCGAGGTCCGGCGGGCGTTGCTTTCCCTAGACGTTCATAAGTCGAGTGGGCCAGACGGCATACCAGCAGTGGTGCTTAAGCAGTGTGCTCCTGAGTTATGTCCTGTACTCACGCGCCTCTTCACGCTTTCCTACCACACTAGGCAATTTCCGTCTTCATGGAAGACTGCAAATGTGCACCCGGTGCCCAAAAAGGGCGATAGATCAGATCCATCGAATTACAGGCCTATCGCTATAATCTCTCTCCTCTCCAAGGTGATGGAGCGTGTGATCAACACACAGCTTTTGAGATACCTAGAAAAACACGACCTGATCAGTGACCGTCAATATGGCTTTCGCCACGGTCGCTCAACTGGTGACCTTCTAGTGTATCTCACACACCGATGGGCACTAGCCATTGAGAGTCAGGGGGAGGCATTGGCATGTAGCCTAAACATAGCGAAGCCGTTCGATCGGGTCTGGCACCGGGGTCTTCTATCGAAGTTGCCTTCTTACGGAGTGCCCGAGGGTTTGTGCAAATGGGTGGCTAGCTTTTTGTCCGGCAGAAGCATACGAGCCGTAGTTGACGGTAGTTGCTCTGATAGCATGGACATTAATGCTGGTGTCCCGCAAGGCTCTGTGCTGTCTCCTACGCTGTTTCTACTGCACATCAATGATATGTTGGACATCAACAACATACATTGCTATGCAGATGACAGTACTGGAGACGCTTATTACACGGGCCGTGCAAACATCCCACGTTCCGTTGTGGAGGAAAAGCGTGAAGAACTTGTGTCTCAAATCGAGATCGGTCTGTCCAAGATCTCTGACTGGGGGCGGGAAAACTTGGTCCGATTCAACCCTTCAAAGACACAAGTCTGCGCGTTCACCGCTAAGAAAACCCCATTCACTGTAGTCCCACAATTCCAGAACACTCCCCTCTCCATCTCTAAGAGCATTGGGATCCTTGGTGTTGACATCTCCAGCGATGTTCAGTTTCGAGATCATTTGCTAGACAAGGTAAAGCTGGCGTCCAAAAAACTTGGTGTACTCAACAGAGCGAAGCAGTACTTCACGTCGGGGCAAAGGTTGCTACTTTACAAGTCGCAAGTCCGGCCCCATATGGAGTACTGCTGCCATCTCTGGGCGGGTGCACCCGGATACCAGCTTGGCCCTTTTGACTCGGTTCAACGACGGGCTGTGAGAATTGTCGACGATCCCAAACTCACTTGCGGTATTGAGCCCTTAAGTCTGAGGAGAGACTTTGCCTCCCTGTGTGTGTTCTACCGCTTGTACAATGGATTGTGTTCTGAGGAATTGTTCGAAATGATGCCCACGGCTACTTTCTACCATCGCACCGCTCTCCATCGACAGGGAATTCATTCTCACACTTTGGAACCAAAATGGTCGCGAACAGTGCGGTTTCAGAGAAACTTCCTCCCGCGAACCCTTGGGTTGTGGAATGAGCTCCCTGCCAAGGTTTTGTCTAAGGACTACAGTATGGGGTTCTTCATAAAAGAAGTTATTAGATTTCTGAAGGGTCGGCAACGCGCGAGTGATGCCCCTGGTGTTGCAAGCGTCCATAGGCTACGGTGACCGCTTACCATCAGGCGGACCGTAGGCTTGTTTGCCACCTTAGTGGTATAAAAAAAAAAAAAAAACCCACAGCGATGGGAATTATAACAAACTACAAACTTACTTTAAACATGTATTAAATTTAGCTATGGTTAATCGTTCGTGGTGTTACCAGTATTATATAGTCTGTGGTGGTGGAACCCTACTTTAACTTTTTTTAGTTTATCTGCTTCTTGATCATTGCTCACAGAATAAATAATAACTTCTATTTCTGGCCGTTTTGTCGAAAGTTATCGAGTTTCGGAAAGCGTTCGATTGAAACACGTAGGGGAAACGTGTGAGAATGTTGTCAGTAATAGCTGACCAGAACCAATGGATTTAATTTATCATGGACAAAGATTATATCCATGGATTTTGCCTTTCGATTCCATTCCCGACTGGATTTGGCTGGAGGTTTACTTTAGTTTTTACAAAGGTTAATGACCTATGGGTTAAAAGTGGCTAGCAGCTCAAAATTCATTCAATTCGTAGCAAATCTTTCACACAATCGTTCCCATGTAAAATCTTGAGGAACAAATAAAATTGGAAAAAAAAGGGTCGACGACAATTCTTTAAGTAGAATATACAAACCAGTGAGTAAGAACATCGGAGACATTACAGTAGATAGTGATTAACCATTCAGGTTTTAAGGTGTGAGAATAATTGAGCGGTTGAGAATTATTGATTTGATATTGAGCGGTTCAATAGTAGAAAGCAGGGACTGGTATAAAAATTTCTGTATTTATTAGATTATTATAGTATTTTAACATTAATAATATGACTACTGAAGTTTATACTAGACCACGGACGAATTTCTGTATCGATATATATTTACTTTCTACACTTATTTAAACTTTTTTGACAAATCCATCTTCGATTCGACATACCTACCAACATCTCACGAACCGCTCAACCGCCTTGACCGAGTCAGATGAATGAGATATCATTTAATTATATACTAGTAGGAATCATCCCGATTGACTTCCGGTATATGAAATTAAAATAATGATGATGCTAAATGAAGAAGACTTAAACTTAAACAATATTTTTATAAATTTGTAAATAAAACGTTAAAATTATTTAATCTACAACTTTAATTAGTATAACATGGTAACGAAATAACGTCTCAAAGTCCGACTACTGGGAGCGGATCTCTTTTTTCAATTCTTAACCTATTCTATTTCTATTGTTAAATAAATGCGATAATTGGGTGGCTTCCTACAATTACTTATCTGCCTAGTAGACAAACTAACTAAAAGAAAAAAAACATAAAAATATTAAAAGAAATAGTGCAATTAAATAAAATTGTTCCCTGACTGCACTTAAATTTCAATAAAATCTCTACGTACATTTATTATGCCAAAATATTTAAAGTGGAAGATGTCAGAAAGTGCCAACTGTTCTTACTAAAGCACATTATTTTCCACTTTTACTGAAATGTTAAAAAGTTATCCCCTTATAATCATGGCAGTGGTGATTTTTTTTATATTATGTATTATTTTTATGAACTAAAATGTTGTGCACTTGAGAGTGCTTATAACGATCGATTTTTTATCACGATTACCGTTATAATTATATCCAGTAGTAATAAATTAGAGATTCATGGTTAACTTCACTATTCATCATAATGTATTACGGGGTTCTTACCGTGATTAGCCAAGGATATGAGCAATATCTGTGTGAGCTCCCGATATTTCGGTGTTGTCCCAAGCACCATGATCGTGGGATGACACGCGTACTTGCGAGTTTGTACAAAGTCTATGGGCAAACATATCTATCTACCCTCTTCCTTTTTAGTTTTGTTACGGAACTACTATACACTCACTGTGTTACCAAACTTTCTTGGCATTTATTTAATCGTATGCAAATTACCTACACTAAATATGTTAACGTGAGTCACTCACATGAGTATACTTATTTATAGTGTTATTTGCATAACCGCAGTACAAGTAAACCCCAAAGATAAACAAAACCATCTGCTAGATGACGCTACGGTGGTTTTTTAAGGAAACTCTATGATTTATAAAATTATAAAACCATCTGCTAGATGATGATGCAGTGGAGTTTTGAGAAAAAGCTTTGATGAAATTTAGGTTACAGTTTCCCAGAATTCTGGCCTATGAAAAAAAAAGAGAGTTAGGTTCGGATATTGAAGCAACTAAAAGTAGAATCTAGATATACACCAATAGTACGCAGCCAAACGCCGCGATCCATAAGAAGTAGTAGTGTTACCATAGTAAATTATGTATAAAATTTTATATATATATATATATTATTGATTATTTATCTCTGTATTAATATGTATGTAAATATTTGATATGTTTGAATATACGTATTAGTATAGTGTCTAGAGGGCTCTATGGATAAGGAACGAGTATTTGTGATGAACTCCTTAAAGAAACTGCTTCGAAATAAGTGGGCCTGGCCTGATCGTGCTTTATGCAACTCTTCGTGGGTCAGTGGGTGATCAACTGATTACCAAATAGTAAGAGGCACACTGAATCAGAACATTCAGCTCGGGACATCTTGGCTGATAAAGTCTAAACCCGGCTTCCATATGTTTTGATTCATAAGCTTGGAGCCCTAAAGATTTCCTCATAGTTAGTGATGTAAAAACAGGCCTGTGGTAACTGTTCAAGCGGTAATATCGAACTTATTTAAGATACCGCTCTTACCGCTACAGAACTCAAATATTTTCTTACTATACTCTCAGAATGTAACGCCATAATTATGTGGATGGTTCTTTAAAGTATGCGGAACTGTGAGCGTGTATCAAATAACGCAATACAAGCAAAACATAAACTATTAAGTGGTCATAGATGTACAAACTAATGTAGTTAAATTCTACATCCATGTACATTTATGTAAGTCGTCAACACAAACAAAAGGTAAAGCCAAAGCAGTGCTGAAATAATGAGCAACGTAAACACACCGCGGATATTTTAGGAATGCTTAAGCGCTACATTGTTAACCTTGTATTTGAAGCTAACAGCACGCAATATTGTTCCCTGTCGCTCACTAATAGTTTAGACCTACCACGAAGATTTAAACAGCATCAAATCTAGATAAAAATTGCATTTTATCCAAGTACTTTATAACTACACTATACAATACAATAGGCACGTTTTTTTAGGCATTATTATTGTATAATATTTTAGAATTTAGAATTTCTCCCGCGAAGCTTGGGTTGTCGAATGAGCTCCCTGCCAAGGTTTTCTCTAAGGACTACAGTATGGGGTTCTTCAAGAAAGAAGTTATGGATTTTTGAAGGGTCGGCAACGCGGAGTGATACCGCTGGTGTTGCAAGCGTCCATAGGCCACGGTGACCGCTTACCATCAGGCAGACCGTGTGCTTGTTTGCCACCTTAGAGGTATAAAAAAACTTTGATATTGTGGAGATATTTGAGAAGTTCATATAACTCTTATTTCCACAATGTCAATGTTTTGCGACACTTTTAACTAGTAGTTTGTTGTGAACTGAGAGCTTGCGAGATCATTGCAGAATCAATTCTTGAAATCTAGCCAAGATTACACCCTCGACATCAGTCAATTATTGAGACCTATTTACTTAGCGAGACGATTCTAAATTCAAATTCAAATTCAATATAATTTATTCAGTTTAGGCTACAATAATTGAGCACTTATGAATGTCACTACGCCATCGTTTCGTAAGTCTATAGGGCGGGAGACCTTGTACTGAGAAGAACCGGCAAGAAACTCAGCAAGGGCATTTCTTTTCTCCCTTTCTCTTACAGCGTCCAATTAAAATATTGGAAAATGCCCTCCCTATCATAAAAGGACACTTTCCATTACAAATATAAAAAACATAAAATATAAAGCACAACATAAAAAAGTATCTAATATAAAAAAAGACAGTTTATGTATTCATCACTAAGAAATAATCAATGTCTTACAGTATTAATAAACAAAACAAAAAGTAAGACTAAATACTAAGAATACAAAGAAGTTTGCAAGAGCAGACCAGCCTCCACAGGCGGCACCCGTTCACAAGTATGACACATAAATCAGCCATCACTTCGCTCAACCATGTTTTAGGGAACGTAACGACCCGACACACAAGCCACCACCGCAGAGACACTTTGAGAGAGCATGACACACTCAAGCAACTTCCATAAAACTTCGATTGTACTAGTTACAATGTGTGTAGTAAATGAACAAATTATAAGAGGAGAAGATTGGAAGGTTCGTAATGCTTTATTACCGAGAAGAACCGGCAATAAACTCAGCAGTTAATCTTTTATACATCATATAAAAATACAATATAGCCTTACACTAGGTAATAACATAATATACAATGTTTAAATTAAAAAAAATATTTCAAATGCTCCAATACAAATCAATTAAGTTCTAATTTTTCCAAGCATTTTTATCATTTATGTATTCAACAACTTTGTAATAGCTTTTTTTCATTAAACTATCTTTGACATATATTTTAAATTTATTTGAGGGTAAATTAACCACATGTTCTGGAATTTTATTGTAGAAAAATATACTTTGTATTACGAAAGAGCTATGTACCTTCTGAAGACGACATTTTGGAACTACCAATTTATCCTTATTCCTTGTATTAACACTGTGGAGGTCACTATTTTTAGCAAATAAGTGACAATTTTGGCGTACATACATTATACAAGCGAAGATATATAGGCAAGGAACAGTTAAAATATCAATTTCCCTAAATAGTTCCCTAAGAGAAATTCGAGGTCCTAATTTATAAATTGACCGTACTGCTCTCTTTTGCAAAATAAAGACTGTATCAATATCAGCTGCCTTACCCCAAAGCAAAATGCCATAAGACATGACGGAATGGAAATAGCTAAAGTAGACCAAGCGAGCAGTGTCAACATCTGTAAGCTGCCTAACTTTTATAACTGCATAGGCAGCTGAACTGAGTTTTCCTGCAAGAACTGAAATGTGAGGGTTCCACTGCAGGCTATTGTCTAATGTAATACCTAGAAACACTGCTGAGTCTAATAGTTCTATTTCTTCTCCGTTTAGGGATAATTTTGTACTTATGTTTCTGACATTTGGCATTATCAATTTTAAACACTCAGTCTTTTTCGCATTAAGAAATAAATTATTTGCCGTAAACCACTGAAGAACCTGAGAAAGCGCACTACTTACGTCTTTAAAATTTGTTTTATTTCTGTCAACTTTAAATAAAAGAGATGTGTCATCAGCAAATAGTACAATCTTGCACAGCTTCTCCACAAAGAAAGGCAAGTCATTTATGTAAATTAAAAATAGAAAAGGACCTAAAATAGAACCTTCAGGAACTCCTAATTTTACTATAGAGCCATTGGATTGTACTTCATTGATTTGAAGTGTAGATATGAAGATAACGTAAGTGAACACGATAGTCCTACCATCAGATCAGTTCCATAGTACCCTTTTATTGTCACCGAACCCACTCGGGCATATTTTAATTTATTTATTACTCTTGTATAAAAAATGATAAAAAGATTCAAACGCTTTACATTCTTACCATTTAAACCTCCAATATAAGAAAGTATCAATACTGATGAAAGCACAAATAACTAATATCCACTGCAACAAAGGACTTCAAAAGCTACAGATCAGGGTCACTTAACTTTTAATTATTATAGTAGAAGATTTTATTAAAATAGCTCGAACAATGTAATATATAAACAAGGACAATGGTTTAACTGTAACCAATCGAAGCTTTAATAAGACAAGTATATTTAAAGACGTTTCTTTTAGTATTCATTACACTTCAGTTTTAGATGCAACTTATGATGAAATAAAATGTTTGTTTGTAACTACTACTACTACTGTGGCTGTAGGTGTCTATCAGCTTTATATCAAATTTGTACCTACTAAATTTCAGAACGTTCGTATAGTAAAGAGCAATATATGTAATACGAAATAGACCGAAATGTACTAGAAAATCAGAGCGAATGGCTAGAAACAAGAAAATACGGAATGACGGGCGGACGAACGAACTGTGAAAAACCCATGTCCAGACCAGCACTTGTCGTTGACCTAACGGGTTATTGGTGATTCAGTCATTTTAGTTAATGAAAAAAAAATGCCTGTTTATCGCACAATTAATTTATTACTCTAACCACAGTACAATGGCTAATGGGTACTTCTCTGATTTCGTGCAAATAATATTATGACATTTTAACAACATTTTTAAAGAAGCTATATACCCTGCAGCTTTCAAATATTTTTTATTAAACCTAAGTTTCTTACGTATTTCTGCCGCGTATAAGTAAAATTTTATGTGGTTATTACTAACTAAAATTTATATTTTTGTTGCTAAAACCTCATTACCTTCAGTTTCCTAACCACGATAGCTAGAAAAATAATTCAGTTGTATTTGAAATTCAGTCTTTTGCTAGGTACTGTTGCGCTCGGGCACGTCAAGTATACGATAAGACAGATTTTGTTTAAAATAATATTCGTTGAAAGTATTTATAAAAAGCTATTATTGTGAACCTAATAACCTTTATGCCACTCGTCACATTAAAATATTTATGAATAAGAATTCGTAAGTGATTGGCGCGATAATATCAATATTTGTAACTACCGATATGCTCGTGTAGTCAATGAAATCCGAAAATGTAACTAGTAAAACATTTTTGAACCAATACAATATTTCTGGTACAAATAGAAATAGGAAAGAAAATCAGAAAAATAGTACGAACTATACTGAATGGTCTAAGATTTGTTTTAAAATTTACCTACACAACAAACTAGTATATCATAAAGGTTAGGTACGGAGGAGACGATTTCAAAACATATGTATATTTATATTTTTACTGTGAATAACAGCGAACTGAAGTACCCTTTATCAGTCTGCTACTATTTACTACTTCATTAGCTACTACCTGTGTAGTGTTATAGTACCTGACGTACAAAAAATAGGTAATTATAAATTATGTAAAAATAACTGACTTAACTTTTAAGTTACAGTTACAGTATTTGAACCAGTCAACCTTTTAAAACTACTGTAAAAGTACCTTGAAGTAGGAGTGTATCCTGTACATCTGACGGTGATCCTTGACGGGGTGCAGGGTGATGGCGCGGTGAACCTCTCGCTTCTTTAGCCGGCCGGTGTACGCGGCCGCGCCACTGCCGTTGTGGTGAAGGATCGTCTGCATCTGACGGACAGACAAACATAATAATGTTATTGTAGGTACTCATCGAATAAACAAGATAAGAGTTACAGATCGTGCTAAGGAAAGGGTGGATGAAGAATAGTTGAAAGTCAATAGGTAAGATCATATCTCTCGACGACCTTTCTTCAAAAGGCAGTCGGGTAAGTGTGTAGGACAGATAGATGGAGCCATAATTTGGGTCTAACCGAGCCCGAGTTGTGTTTTGTACATCACCAAAGTGGCAAACAAGAATATATGACTCGCCTGATTTTAAGCGGTCATGGTGGCCTATGGTACTCACGTGTTGCCAACTCTTCAAGAATATTAATAATGAACCTCATAAATACAGAAAGGTAACTTTGTGAACCCTAGAAAAAAATTTACAGTGCATGCTACAATCTAAGCATTCGCGAGGAGGAGGAGGAAGTTTCTCTGAAGAAAGCGCACTATAGCTGACCAATTAGGTTTTAAGGAGTGAGGACAAAGTACCTGTCGGGTACCTATATCTGTGACAGGGGGTAACCCCATCGCCTGATCACTGTTATGATACACTGTCGGGTACCTGTCTCTGTGACAGGGGATAAGCCCATCTTTCATGAAAGACTAATGCTCGATTTCACTATCTATATTTTTTTCATACCACGGGCTTTATATGGATTCTTTAGAAGTAAACTTCAAAAAAAAATTGACTTTAAAGTTTTAATCTTTTAATCTTGATAAATCTCTTGGTTTCACTAATCGACAATATTTAAATCTTGTAAAACGGAAGGCACATTCCCTAAATTAAAATATCAAAGCAGATTAAGGTATATTAAGTAAAGCCTGTCAAAACACATTGTAATAATATTTAAACTAAGGATACGAAACTAGCAGTTTTGGATTCGTTATGCAACTAAACGCCTCTTACACCATGAAGGCCTTATTAAGAGCGGTAACATGTTTTATTGTGAATACAACAGTTAGGTACCTTTTCCAACCTCGCCTAATTATGTAGGCCACCGTTACATTATACAATAACAGAACCAGTAGGTTAGTAATGAAAAGAAAACAAAACTGCGAGCGATTGGTGCTGTTGTGTTGTGTTGTGTTGGTACACAAATATCTAACCTTGGACTATTGGCTACTTTTACCAGATAATCACTTGAGTACATTGTCTGCGTACTGTGTACACACTCTACTAGCAAACCAAATACACTGTGTTAATACAGTATGACCTATTTTTAGAACACTACCAATACATAAGACATGTGTTTTAAAAAAAATCACCTGTGTAGCGCGGTTTCAGCAGCAGAAAAACCTCTCGTTGGAACTTTTGATATAAATAAGAAGTATTCTATGTTATACTGCTTCTCTTATACCAACTATCCAGTCCCAGAGCCACACATGTGTCAAAAATCAATCTATCCTATCGAGCTCCGTTGTGACGAAAAAACAGACTTACTAAAACACTTTCGCAGTAAACCAAATGTAACCCGATGTCATTATATACATAGGGTGAATAACCCATATATCAGCCCCCTAACTTTTTATTCAACTTTAAATGGTTACTACGTTCTCATAATAAACAATAACCTTAGACTCTTACTCGTTACTTGTAGCTTGTTATGTTGAGTTTGCATTGTTATGCATAGAAATGACAAAATACTATTAAAACTATTAAAAAAACATATTTTTGTGAATTTTGTGGTATTTTCCTAATATCAGCCGCCTTTGATGTAATAACAGCTTCAAGCGTACCAAACATCAGCCTAGCATTTTTTCGTGATTTAGATGCTTATGCTCTAAGATTTGATAGAAATATTTTTATCATACATTTAGGCCATGTAATTCGTTGCTAGTGGCAAAGAAAATTCATACTACTACTAGCTTTCATACGCTACTTCGCCTGCGTGGGATTCTTACGTGAACTTCTGATTTAACAGAGTTAAAAAGTATTCTGTGTTAGTCTTTGTTCCTCCATCTACCCTTTACCGAAAATCAAGTAGACATCGTCGATTATATGATGTCTATTATGTAATGCAATATATTCAGATATATTGCATTACAAGCAGTGTTGCGGTGATAGGCTCATCCCCTGTCATGTAGGACTAAAGTAGTTGGTGAAAAGAAACAATCCCTTAAATAATGATATTATATATAAATATATATGGGGATAAAAACCGTTATGGCATAAAGATAAAAAACGAAAATCATAGTCATTATATCAATTACTACAAGTCTGACTATACAAATAACCTTAACAAAATAATTGAAAAGACTTATGGTTGTGATTGTACTTCAAAATTAATTTGCTATTATTTTAGTTAATAAATGACGATAGAGTCATATGAAAGCTAAGGAAGCTGTTTCTAAAGTAAAGTTATACTAGATAAACATATTTTAACATGTTATAAATAATGTCAAGCACGAAAAAGTACAATCGCAAACAAAAATCGATAATCGAGTAAAAAATAAAAATGGTGGCTGATATTTGGAACAATTTTGATTAGTTCCGGTACCAAATTTCAGCCACCGCGGCTGATATATGGCTCTCCATACAAACAAATGGACCAAACGTCAGCCCTCTATTTAATTCTAAATCCATGAAAAAATTTACTTAATTTTTCTAAATAACTGTACAAAATATTTATACTTGTTCCCCTAAATTATAAAGATATACCTAAGCATCAAAGTAAGTGAAATATCGCTTACTATGAGCCCTGAAAATTCACGCGTTTTTGTTAAAAATTGCGTGTATTGGCACAACAATCTGTAAAATGGAGATTAAAAGAACCCTAACGAAGGGATAGGCACGATAATTGGAAGATTACGTCGGAAATATATATTCTTTTCAAAAAATAGACCATAGGTGAAGATAGGGCACGTTACTTCTTATTTATCACAGAAGCATGCCCGGCTGATATTTGAGGGGAGGCTGGTAATAGGAGCATTCACCCTAGTACAGAATAGCTCAAATCTGATGTTTATTATTTATTATTACTTGATATTATAAATAAAATAGTTTTAATTATAACCTAAAGATTAAATACAATACTGAAATGAGTCTAGGACGACGACAAAGTAACACAGCCATCATTGTTCAGAACGACAACAAGGTACTAAAAAAGTGATTTAATAATTTATAGTATGTGTCGGGAGATACTAAGGCACTGTGAAAACCGCATATGGTTTCAATATTTCATCAATAAAAATTAAGGCCATGGCCTTATTAGCAGCTACAGTGAATTATAGACATTTCGAGGCAAATTGTTGAAATTATTGTAGGTATTATTATCGCTCGCAACTCTTGTCTAGATTAGGGTTGCCATACTTCATATGAGATCCTTTCCTTGTCAACTAGGTACTGTCGTGCTTAGAGCTCAATTTTATAAACACGTTAAATAAAAACCGGCCAAGTGCGAGTCAGACTTATACAGTCAGAAAATACAGTATTTTTATATTCAACGAGCTCTAAACAACGATTATCCAATTGAAAAAATAAAATAAAGAAACAGTAACGCACTTCAATTTCCTTGCAGAGAAAGGACAATTTCATTTTCGTTCAAATATATAATATGTGTTGTGTAATGATTTTTTAGTGTGTTAACACACGCATATCGTTATTATATACTTAATAGAAATTGGTTAGCGGAAAATGACTATCTCCCACATAATGATGTAGGTGTGTATCCGCCACCCGTTTTGGCAATTAAAGCCGTGATGATATATATAAATAATATTAAAATAAAAATAACATGGTAAGCTCTAAAAATAATGAATTATTCTGCGTTTTCAATTGAAGGAAATTGTGCCTTGTGTTTATTGAAATAAGATCACGAGCCATGCAAAGATAATATAGGATTTACTATCGCCTTTCAGTCTAGAAAAGTTTTTATTTATTTATAATCCAGAGTTGATTTGCTCCCTGTTTTCTTTAGTAATTTGAACTGTAATTTAATTTAAACTAAGAAAAAGTTTTTGAGAAAAAAATATTACGTAATATCGTACTAGTTACTGTGGTTACTCACTTAGTTATTTAAGTAAGGATTTCTCGTATAATTTTAATAAGATGAAAATATTATCTGGAAATAATAAGTCAGGTACTTATTGTGTTAACAGTAAGTGGTAAATGTAACAAGTTGTGCAGAGATGACGACCTTAATTGTAAAGAAAAGCTATTATTCATTGTTTTTCTCAAATGTACTAGTATTTTTATATTGTAACTAAATTTTGCTTTGTGTATAATGTGCGGCGATTCTTAAAGATAAAAAAATAATAAAAATACTAAGAACTACCTCTGCTTAGGGCCCTGTATTGGTGTCTAAGAAATATGGCAACTCTAACTACACAAAGTGATCGTCGAATAACATAATCCGAAGCTAAAATTATTTACAAAGTATAAATAGAAAACGGTTTAGGTAGAGGTATTCTTTCATGGTTGTATACCAAATTGGGTAATAGAAACACTTACACTGGGTACGAACCGTATGTTTGTTTGTCGCGGCTGTTTGTTTTTTTAGTAACTGCAAAATTTCACATTACAGCATAAGGAATAGTGTCAGAACTGGCTTGCTTGCATCTTAGTAAAAATATCATGAAAACCAAATTTATAGTTTTTATCAGAAAAATCCTGCCTGGCCGATAAATCGTACCTACATTATCCCGGCTTCAAACTCGAGCACAATTAAACGTTCATAAGTCGCGTTGGACAGACGGTATACCAGCAGTGGTGCTCAAGCAGTGTGCTCCTGAGTTATGTCCTGGACTCACGCACCCACACAAGGCAATTTTCGTTTACATGGAAGACTGCGAATGTGCACCCGGTGCCCAAAAAGAGCGATAGATCAGATCCATCGAATCACAGGTCTATCGCTATTTCCTCCCTCTTCTCCAAGGTGGTGGAGCGTGTGATCACTCAGCTTCTAGGATACCTAGAAAAACACGACCTGATAAGCGACCGTTAATATGGCTATCGCCACGGTCCGCCATTTTACCAGTCTAGCACTAGGCACTAGCCATTGAGAGTCGGGGGAAAGCATTAGCATGCAGCCTAGACATAGCAAAGGCGTTCTATCGGGTCTGCCACCGGGGTCCACTATCGAAGTTGCCATCTTACGAAGTGCCCAAAATATTGTGCAAATGGGTGGCTAGCTTTTTGTCCGGCAGACGCATACGAGCCGTAGTAGACGGTTGTTGCTCTGATAGCATGGACATTAACGCTGGGACACCAAGGCTATTTGCTGTCTCATACGCTGCTACTCTTTCTGCTGCATATCAATGACATGTATTGGACATCAATAACATACATTTCTATGCAGATGACAGCACTGGAGACGCTTATTACACGTGTCGTGCAAACATCCCTCGTTCCGTTGTGGAAGAAAAGCGTGGAGAACTTGTGTCTCAAATCGAGACCACTCTTTCCAAGGTCTCTGACTGGGAACGGGACAACTTGGTCCGATTCAACCCTACAAAGACACAAGTCTGCACGTTCACCGCTAAGAAAAGCCCATTTACTGTGGTCCCACAATTCCAGAACACTCCCCTCTCCATCTCTCATCATCAAGAGCATTCGGATCCTAGGTGTTGACATCTTTAGCGATGTTCAGTTCCGAGATCATTTGCAAGACAAGGTGAAGCTGGCATTGCTTCACGATGGGGCAATGGTTACTACTGCTTTACAAGTCGCAAGTTTAGCCCTATATGGAGTACTGCTGACATCTCTCAGCAGGTGCACCTTGATACCAGCTTGGCCCATTTGACTCGGTTCAATGGTTATCTAACAAAAATTAAAAAGTTAAAAAATTAAAATTTAAGGGAGGTCCCTATACAAGGAAACCATTTTGTTTTTTTTTGCTCTATCGTAAAAACAGTAATACATACAAACTTCAAAATTGCAGTGAATATAATGTGAACTCTAAAGTATAACAAAAAATAATAAAAATCGTCCAAGTGTGAGACGGGCCGAAGCCATTGCCATTTTAAATTACCGGTACAACGCCATCTAGCAATAGTATTAAGAGACACAGTAACACATTTGTTTGGGGAGTCCTCATACAAAGAAACACATTTTTGTTGTTTTTGTTCTATCGTTAAAACAGTAATACATACTAACTTCAAACTTGCAGTGAACTCTGAAGTATAACAACAAATAATAAAAAATATTTTAGATTACCAGTAAAGCGCCATCTAGCTTATCATTGAGAAAAATAGTAACAAATTTTTTTTTTTTGGAAACGATTTACAATGGTACGCAACTTCGGGCTTGGTCAGTGATTACTTTAGTGATGAGGAAAAAAAGGGAGTTTTGTCCTCTTTTCGAATCTTTTCTTAGATTTCAAAAATCTTGATTAGTTTTTGAGATATTTGCAAAAAACCAAGGCCCCCTTTTTTTCAGTAAATTGTTTATAACTTTTGCAATTTTTTCGAGCGGAACTTAATTTTTTTTAGGGTTCCGCACCTCAAAAGTAAAAAAGGTACCCTTATAGGATTACTTTGTTTTCCGTCTGTCTGTCCGTCTATCGAGACCCTTTTTCTCAGGAACGAGTGAAGGCATCAAGTTGAAATTAATATCAAATACCAAGGTCTACGGTCCCTTGAAGCTGTAAAAAAAATCTAGCTTCTAAGTCAATGCAATAATAAAAAAATTAGTTAGTTAACTTAAGAGCGAACTCAATAAATATTAGTTAGTTATCTTAAGAGCGGCCTTAATAAATATTTTAAGTTATTGTAAGAGCGAACTCAAAATTATTTGTTAGTTATCTTTAGAGTGGGCTCAATAAATATTTGTTAGTTATCTTAAGAGTGGACTCAATAAATATTTGTTAGTTATCTTAAGAGTGGGCTCAATAAATATTTATTAGTTATCTTAAGAGAGGGTTCAATAAATATTTGTCAGTTATCTTAAGAGCGGCCTTAATAAATATTTGTTAGTTATCTTAAGAGTGGGCACAATAAATATTTTTAAGTTATCTTAAGAGTGGGCTCAATAAATATTTGTTAGTTATCTTAAGAGCGGGCTCAAGAAATATTTGTTAGTTATCTTAAAAGCGGGCTCAATGCCAAAATAGTAAAAAAAAACTTTAGAGTACTGTTGCTAGTTGCTATAGATCTCTTATGTTAATTGTTATACTTATCGTATACATTACATTGATAAATAATAAGTAAAAAAAATCTAGAAATTTCTAGATCATTTTGATGTAAAAAAACAATAAATCAAATTATGTGATTGTTATATTTTATTTTTTCCAAATAGCTAATTTAGTTTTCGATTTTTCGATTATCACGCAACAAGTAAACACTTTGTAAAACTAATAATTCCAAAATTGTTACAACAAAAACTGTTTTTCTTTTATCTTGTGGGAGTGATTGATCATAACGTAAATAAACACAAACGTACACAAAAGTACCCAACCCGACTGTTTATTTGTTCCCGCCCACATAAAACTCTGTTAATATTAGCGCGCACGTCTGCACTACATCTAGGTTGCTCCTACCCGACTGCGTGCGAAAACGATGACCTAGAATACTTGTTTTATTTCCTGTACAAACTAATACAATAACTACCTAAATTTGTCTACATACTCATTGGGGTAAATGTTTAGAAGTTATGTAGCTACCAATATTTTAGTTATTTTTATTTTATCGTTTTTAAAGTTTTCAAGCAAATAACTATAAAATACAAATATTTTGTCATAATTTAACAACGTTTACTAATCACCATTACAGTGCAACGTTACTGATCCACTTTTGTCTAGATAAATTTTTTTTTCAATTCAAAAGAACCTACGGCATCTAATAACACACACACAGACACACACTATTAACTTTACCATGAGTATCGTGCCTACACGCACAAATTAAATAAGGGTTACGCACAATCAGATTTTTTGCGGATATCTAACGAACTTGTGAATCAATTTTGTTGAAAATATTTTTTCTTGAAAGTATTTAGTTCTCTAATTAATAATTTTCGTCAACGCCGTTTTTAAGGTTCAGAGGCAGAACCGAGTTTGACAACTATGGTAAGAAATAGATCTGAAAGCAATATTCTGTGAATAGTTCAAGATTCTACCTGTTGCCGTTATCAATATCGAGCAAAAACGAGGAAAAAATCACGTTTCTTTTATTGGAGCCCTCTTTAATATTTATTTTCTTTCGTTGTTATAGCGGTAACGAAATACATCAATTGTGAAAATTTTTACTGTCTAACCATTACTGTTTATGAGATAAGGCCTGGTGACAGACGGACAGCTTAGTCTTAGGGTCCAGTTTTTTTACCCTTTGGGTACGGAACCCTTAAAAATTAAAGCCATTGCAGTACAAAACACTATTCTTTATTCTGTGACGGAACCCTCAAAACAAAACTCGCAAGTCGCAACTAAAAACCAATCATACATCAAAATTTAAATCCTCTCCGTATATATTATCTCAGTGGTTAAAGTAATACGTCGTTTGAATACTTACGAAAATTTCTGAAAAGAAAGACTGTACACAGTAAGTCTTTTCTAGGGTTTTGAACGACCACCCCTCAGACCGAGAGGTTGAGAGGTAGTTACATTGCTAATCCAACGTTTTGTCAACGTCAAAAAATAAGTAAGGTATACAAAAATAGTCTTAAAGTTTTTTTTTTCTATTTATTTTATTTAATTCAATTTGGTTAAAAGCGTTTGGTATTATATAATCAACCAACGTTGCCGCTTTACTTCGGTCACAGACTTTTTATTTTCTTGAATGAGGGGCAGATGATATTTGTCGTCCAAAGTCGTCTTGCATTGTGAGAGTGACGACAGTGAACAGTTGCACGACGAATTAGTTACGTGCGTCCTCACGAGTCACGCACGACAATCGTCGTGAACGTTTTGTTTTTACATTACAATTATAATAGTAATTGTGTGCTAATGTGCCGCGCGACGATCAACGACCAACGACTGCGATACGTTACACTCTCGCTCGATTCATTTATTTAAAACAGTCGTACTTTCATTTTTTTTTACGTTCCATACATTTAACGTATGTTGTATTTTTTTGGGTTCCCGTACCCAAAGGGTACTAACGGAGCCCTATTACTAATACTTAACTTACTGTCGAGTCTAACCTAGTCAGTCCGTCTTTCCGACCTTCCAAGGGCTCTTATCTTATACACCGAAATAGGTAGAAGCCTGAAATTGTCACAGAATAAGTATAGCATAATATATATTTTTTTGGAAAACCCCACCCGCGATGGTTATAAAACGTAATCGAATAAGAATAAAATATTTTTAAAAGGCTAAATTAAAAATTTTGAAAAAACCCCTCGACGGTTAAAACGTTATCGAAAAAGGATTTAATAATTTGCAAACCCCTGTCTAAACCAGATTATGTAACGAAAGATAACAAACGTAAGACCGTTTTCATATAGCATTTCCTTACTTGCCTATTTGTTTTTGAAGATATACTTAGATGCGGCAATAATAAATAATATATTCAACTACCTATGAACTTAATAAACAACCAAAGAATATCCGCCAGGGCTGCCATTTAATTAACTAAAAATTTCTCAGTTTTACAGTAACGTGAATATTTTACGACGACATAATGTAACACAGGATATCTTCATTTTAGTTGAAATTGAAATTAGATATGGCAACTCCAGCAAATATAAATTACAATACGTTTGTGTGGACCAGTCAAATCTATTGACAAACTTTCCCTAAGGTAACTGTGCGTGCATTTTCCGGAAAGAAAAGTAATCTTACCTAAATATGTTTATCCAATCTATACTGTTTAGTAGAGGGTTCATTATAGAGATACAAACTAACAAACATCTAAACTTTCACAGTTATAATAAATAGGTACTGCATATAAAGTAAACCCTAACTTCTATACACGCGTATACGTAGTAGATTAGTACGAACAGTGCAGTGGGAACATGCACAGATACACTTTCACCCGGGCCAGCCAGGCTGTATGCCGCCTAGGTCAAGGAACCGGTCTAGGCAGACCAAGTAACTGCCAGACGGACCTAGTTACGGGAACTACCACCATCTTTACGAAGCACGACTTACATTCTAACAAGGTCATGTATGTAACCTTGAATAACACCGTTTTCTTCAATTTAATGATAAAATATAATGTTTGTTTTATTATACTTATTAACTTTTATCAAGTATGAATAATGTAACGTTTTTTTTTATATATATAGCCTACACTTAAAGGAATCCATTATTTAATACATAGCTAAACAAATAAAGACACTAGACTAGAATATACAGATAGGTACAACAAAAAGGCAACTATGTTATCAAAACATGGTAGTTTCCAAAGTTTCAGGGGAAATACTTTTTTGTTGTGTTCGAAAGCAAGTATGGCATAATAGTATTATCATATAGTTTGTGTCATAGCTATTTTATATGGTATCCTCATTTATCCTAAACCTATTATATATTTTTTAGCACAGAAAGGGTATTTGACAAGGTGGATATTGTGTGCTGAAAGTTAATATTCACATTTTCAAATATATATCCTTTTTAACCTAAAATAACCAATATTTTTTTAATTGGCATTAAGAAAATAACGCAGTAATTAAAAAATCAGGTAAAGTTTTTTATAATTTAATGAATATGAAAGAATCATCGAATTAGAAATTATACCTAAATAGTTAGTGGTGGCTACTTGACTAAAAAATGTTATAAGTGAAACCTGCCACGAGCCACGAGCCACGAGGTTATTTATAAACGTCAGGTGCTACGGCCTCTGAACAAAACTATTTGCCTTAAATTCGTAAACGTAACTCGTGAATTGCACAAAGTAAACAAAGTACCTAGATTTCACTCGTAAATACACCAGAATCATCAATATTTAATAGTTCGTCATGGATATCAAAAATCCAAGAATTCACGTCATTTTGCTAAAAGTACTTTCTTACGACTTATTTTTATACTTACTCAATGTTACTGACTGCCTTTTGAATATCAATAACAATTTAATCAATCCAGCTAGCTATATAAGTGTTTTGGCGATTTTTGGGGTAAAAGCTGCACTTTGTGATGGAAGCAAGCCGCTTTGCACAGTGATAGTAGGGACCAAAATAAGCGTTTTCGCCGGCAGCGCCCAAAGTTTTATCCCTTAGGAATAGAGATGGCGCCACTTCCCAAAATAAAACTTTAAAAATTTTTATGAAACTTTAATAACATGCACTACGCGCAGCTTATCAGGCGGGCCATATATGGGGAAATTGTTTGAATTTGGACAATACCATCCCATGTCCATCTTTTTGGGGATGGAACAAGACCTCTCAAGATGGCTGGACTCCACAATGGTTAAGTGAAACCGCCATTTGGCAAGAATTAACCCTGCTCGATCAATGCGGTTGCCGACGTGTCGGATTACCCTGCACTCTGCAATGTAAATCCTGCAAGGGCGACTGTAAGAATCAACCGTATGTATAACATACATTTTGATCTGCAATACTATCATTATATTGTCGTATTAGTACTTCATTGCGCTATTTTTTTTTTAGTGCTAACGATGCCTTTGAACTGGAAACTGAAGAAGGCGATAATTTTTCATTATTAAAAATGTATAATAAATGTATTATTTTTAGTTTATATTAATATTAAGTAAACATTACTACTTAATACAAGTTTTCCAAGTACACGTTTTTAAAGTAAGTAACCAAAAAATCTATATACAAAATTAAATATGACTTCTGATAACTTCTGCAAAACGTATTTTAAAAACAAATTAAATGATTTCGATGCGGTTTTATTTTTGATTTTAAAATACATTTATCTAAAATAAAAAAATAATCAGTTAAGACATTCGTTAACTAAAATGGATATATTTTTCTACCACGTTTCCAAAAGAAATATTTTATTTTAATTTATTTTTATGATATTATTTTCATATTTTATTATACTATACATAAAATAACGTTTGGGTATGAAAATATAAATGAAAATATTAATATTTTTTTTCTTTGTAGAATAAGTAATTATCTATCTATTGACATATTAATCATCAAAATCCGTGCATCCGTCAGTCTTGTAGAATTTTTTAAAGTTTTATTTTGGGAAGTGGCGCCATCTCTATTCCTAAGGGATGAAACTCTGGGCGCTGCCGGCGAAAACGCTTATTTTGGTCTCTACTATCACTGTGCAAAGCGACTTGCTTCCATCACAAAATTCACCTTTTTCTTCATAAGACCTATGACTATATATATACATAAATAAGATATATTATACGTTAAGGAGCCAGTAGGTAACACCCAAAGTACTCTTGTCAAATGCAAAAAATCTTTGGTAATACCGGTACTGACATACTGGCATACTCGCAGGATGGTTACACTACGGGTTAGAGTAACAGTCAGGATGGTTACACTACGTGTTAGAGTAGGAGTCACGATCAACATCAGCTCGTAGTCAAGATGATAGTGATATCGTTAATTTACTATATACACACATATGATGCACCTACGTTTTGTAGATAACGTAACTACTATCACTGTGCAAAGCGACTTGCTTCCATCACAAAATTCAGCTTTTTCTTCATAAGACCTATGACTATATATATACATAAATAAGATATATTATACGTTAAGGAGCCAGTAGGTAACACCCAAAGTACTCTTGTCAAATGCAAAAAATCTTTGGTAATACCGGTACTGACATACTGGCATACTCGCAGTATGGTTACACTACGGGTTAGAGTAACAGTCAGGATGGTTACACTACGTGTTAGAGTAGGAGTCACGATCAACATCAGCTCGTAGTCAAGATGATAGTGATATCGTTAATTTACTATATACACACATATGATGCACCTACGTTTTGTAGATAACGTAACTACTATCACTGTGCAAAGCGACTTGCTTCCATCACAAAATTCAGCTTTTTCTTCATAAGACCTATGACTATATATATACATAAATAAGATATATTATACGTTAAGGAGCCAGTAGGTAACACCCAAAGTACTCTTGTCAAATGCAAAAAATCTTTGGTAATACCGGTACTGACATACTGGCATACTCGCAGTATGGTTACACTACGGGTTAGAGTAACAGTCAGGATGGTTACACTACGTGTTAGAGTAGGAGTCACGATCAACATCAGCTCGTAGTCAAGATGATAGTGATATCGTTAATTTACTATATACACACATATGATGCACCTACGTTTTGTAGATAACGTAACTTGTGGGTAACCTTGGTGACGCGCCAAAGGTATGATGCCATCCAGTGTCGCGGTGCCACGGTCAAATGCTACACAAACTGATAGGTGTTGCACAGTGAACTTTGAATAATTATTTTAGATCATTTCAATTCAATGCAATCGATGTTATTGAAAAATTCAATCCAAAAACGAAAAGTATAGTTCTAATATTGTTTTTTATATTTAGGTAATGATACCGAATTAGTAACAAAATTTCCAGCTGTTGAAAACAAAAACTAAGGTGTTTTTTATCAATTTTTAACAATGTGTTGTAGTTACCAACCACCTAGCTATAATAAAGATGTTAGGGTATAGAAAGGCACCAACAAATATATTCTATGCCACAACGAAGATAAATGGGCCCTTAAAGACGTAGTACTATTAGATAGTATTACTTATTTTGTGCTAAAAGTTCCGTGAAACTTTTTTCTCCTTCCAAACGAGGAAAGGGTGTTAGAAGAAAAATAAAAGAAGAACAAAAACATTTTCCTCAAACATGCTCCGATATACGACCATATCCTACACAAGCTTCTTTGTGATATATCGTACTTGCGTTCGTCCGCTTGAGCGCTCGAGCTGTCAAATCTAAAATTTGAAAATGGAAAAGACTCTTTTAAACCCGAACATTGATAACTAAAGAGATATGATGAGTTTTTTGCGGGCCGCGGCACTAATGTACGGTCGCGGTCAGAAAATTTTTACCACCTTAAGGATCACAATTGCATGCACACATTTAAGTCACAAGTTCTAAATGTCTATTTCAGAATAATTTGATTGACCATTGATTATCTTTTTTCTAATATGACAATTAATCGCAATTAATGTGCCATTTTCTATAAAAAAAAAACAATATTGTACCTACGACGTGCCTTCAAAAAATCTGGGTTACTTAATAATAATGGAGAAAAATTAAACGAAATGCTATTAACTTAAAGCTATTTAGATACTTCGAAATGTTTACAGCAATCGAAATGTTTAATATTTGTATTCAAATTTAAAAAAAGATAAGTGTGATTTCTGCTGTTGCAAATTAGTTGCTAAAAATCTCACGTGATAGGGTCGTACTTTGTTACTAGGCAGAATGGAAGCTAAACTAGCGTTCATTTCTAAAAATGACTTGCAATTGGCGTGCTCGAATTGCCATTGGTTCGCTATCTCTGCTCTAGGAGATGGACTGACTACTATTAAGTTTTGATATATAGAAAACATTCTTTGAAAAAACTAATATTTTAGTTTTTTAACTAAGAATATGAAGAAATAATAAAAAAGACACTTCAAAAATCTTTATTTAATATCTAGTATAACCTCCCTCCGCAGCTATGACTGCACGTAGTCTATCTCCCACAGATGCAACAAAACACGCGCGTAAATCAGTTCCTCTGATATTATCCTATTCTCGAGCACAGTGTGATCTAAGAGCTTGAGGGTTTCTTTCATTTTGACGGTCCCAGCATTGAACCATAAGACCCCATAAATTTTCAATAGGGTTTAAATAGGCAGACCGAGCGGGCCATTGAGTGGGACGAATGTCACGGTGCAGATTGAACCACGCTATAGTAGCACGGGCCGTGTGTATCCGTTGCATTATTTTGAACGTCAGTAATGTGTGGGAATTCTGTTACAGGATACAGTACGCGCACAGTAGGCAGCAACATTTCTTCCAAAAGAGACCCATAATTAATGGCCGTAGCCCTATTCTCTAACGACGCCAGTTCTCCGAAGCCGTCAAGGCTCATCCACCCCCATAAGTTTACTGTAATGCGACCTGACTCGTTTTGAGGCACAATTTGAGCTTCAACATTCCGAGTTCGATTGTAGCGCCATAAAGTTAATCTTCCGATTTCGCTTGATTTAAAAGTTTTTTCATCGGTAAATATAGTATTCGACCAATCAAAATCGAGATGTCGTCGCGCAAAGTTAAGCCGGGCTGTTTTGTGGTGAGGTTTCAGCTCCACTTTAATAGCATGGTGTCTGTAGTGTAGTCCAACATTGTGCAAAGCTCGTCGGATCGTCTGAGCACTCACATCATATAAAGCAGCAAAATAACTAGTTGGTGTGAAACCATTCTCTTCGTAACAACAAATCATTTCTGTTATTTGCGCGGCGCTTAGTATAGGTCGTCGTCCTGAATTATTTCTATGATCTGTTATTTGCCCTTTTTCGCCGTAACGCCTAATCCAAAACCTCACAGTGAATCGCGATATATTGAGCTCTCGTGATATAGCACTAATACTATGTCCATCTTCGAAGAGAAATTTTATTTCAGCCCTTGTCAAAGCGACGTTCAAACAATATTTTTTTAAAAACGTCATTTCAGCAAACAAATTAAGAAATAAGTTTCATAATCAAAAAGTGATCAATAATTCTCGTTGTTTTTCTCGATGCGTCATTTTGCATAAAAGCTTTAGAAAGGTAATAAGTAACTTGATATGGCATTTTAGACTTAGTGAAAAAAGTGTGATATAGAATCTAATTTTAAAACTGGTAAACATTTTCTGACCGCGACCGTACTATATTTAGCAAAAGAAAACTTTTTTTTTCTTCATTAGGGATAACCAATAGTTGCCACAATGAATCTTGATTAACACTCATATTACATAGTTAAATAAATCATTTTTTACCATCATCACTCGTACTTTTACTCACTGACTGAATAAAAACTCACTTTTATTCACTGAGTGAATCACAAAATCACCAAGGCACCTACCCAATATCGCCTAGGCACCTGACACCCAAAAACAAGATGTGAAACTACATGGTAACTATATTTAGTTTTAGATTCGTTACTTTTATCGTTGATTTTTATAATTAGGTGAAAAAGTCCTTTTTTTTCAAGGCGTCACCTTAATACACATAACATACAGGCCGTCGTCTATCTATTTTCAAGGCGTCACCTTATTACACATAATATACAGGCCGTCATCTATCTATTTTCAAGACGTCACCTTAATACACATAATATACAGGCCGTCGTCTATCTATTTTCAAGACGTCACCTTAATACACATAATATACAGGCCGTTGTCTTTCTATTTTCAAGACGTCACCTTAATACATATAATATACAGGCCGTCGTCTATCTATTTTCAAGGCGTCACCTTAATACACATAATATACAGGCCGTCGTCTATCTATTTTCACAAATCCTAAATCCAATCCTACCCCCAATTTTATTATTTTTTTTATTCATTTTATTTTAACATTACACCTGTTTCGCCAAGGAATAGGCAAATACCAAAGACTTTAGTTTACTACGATCGTTGCACACTTATTGAGCTTCATCCACACGCATCAATGCTTTCATACATCTTTGACGATTCCTTGACCTCTTCCTCCTTCCCTTTCACAATCTTGATAACTAGGTACATCTTTTGCCACGCAACGCTCCGTATTACACTATTATTTATTGCGTTATTCAATGTTTATTTTAACAATCCCACTTACTGTACGAATAATATTAAGTCATGCGAATGTAACTACCGACAATAAACTGTCGGCTGTGTTACAAAATGTAACAAAATTAATGAAGTTTTTATTATCTGTCCCGTCGTATAACGCGTAACGTAACGTTACGGCTCCTAGTATTTTATTGAGCAAATTGAGTGAAATATGATCCCTTATTGAGTCAACAGTTTAACACTCTTATCTGACACATTCACACTCTGCACACTGCTCCACAAAATACAATGTAATATTGCAGCGTAGGCAAAAATGGCGTTTTTATACATTTATTTAAAAGGGAAGGTAACTGACTGTATACATTTGTGGGACAAAATACTAAGCATCGGTAACACATAGAAACGTACCAGATAGTTGTTGTGGTTGTGCACTGAATCGTTTTCGTAATTTTTAACGGCCTTCAAAAAATAATATAATGTTGCTTGTGCACTACATTCGTGATTCGTGATTTTCCCGTTTATATTTCCTAGGCAGAAAGAGCTTCTACAATGTGTCCTGAAATATATCGTCGCCAGCAACTCGATATGTTATTATATACGAGTATTTACAGACGCCGCAAAATAAAAAAAAATTGGATACATCCTCTGTTATGAAATAGATGTACAACGTACACGTTTAGTGATAATTGTGAAATAAGACGATGTTACAATATATTATAGAATAAATTTAGCCACATTTTATTACACATTGTCTCTAAACAAGAAATTACTCTTCTATATCATTTAAGACTATGTATGCCTCCACAAAAAATCGTGCGCGCAGCATTTCGCTAAGATTTTGACACAATCGGGTGAAAGCATAAAGGAACTACATAAAGTAAGCGACAAATCGTTAATTTAATGTTGAAAAAATTTTGACAAGCGGTCATACACTTAGGAGGCTATGACGGACCGTCTTTTTTTCCGAATAGTTTTTTTTTCGGAAACGACTCAGTGTATAAGCGCACTTACAATCAATAACTTAAAGCGGAACTGTTTAGCAAAAAAATATTAGTGTTAAAATTATGTGAAAATCATGAGTGTTGAATCACACGTCACACATACCAATAATAACAATAAATGGGTCGAGAAAATCTAGCTTTTGTTTTTTTACATAAAAAAGTAACTGCTGAGAAAACGTTGTTACGTAAGTAGCTAGGTAGGTACGCAATACCCATAGACAAGCAATCCTTTAATTTTATGTTTTACTAAATACTAATAAAACCTAATAAATATTGTGTATGTAGATTATTCGGATTATTAAATCCGACGCCACGTCACTTTTATCTCTAGATAAGCCGGAAATAGCCATATCTACACCTGACAAAATATCGCTGTTATTTTATTGCCTAAGGTTAATACTTGTTTTAATGTATATGTTGTGGACCAAGTGATTAATAGGCAATATGATAAAAACTATTAAAAAAAAATACATTAAACTAGCTTAATGCATACTGCCCATGACCATTTGGGCAAAAAAAATATGTGTTTATTAAATTGTTTTAATATGTGACATATATTTTTTGCTAATATTGTTGTAAAACAGTATGGTAAGTACGAGCAGGACTTAAATATGATATAAAAAGGATATTCCAACTTATCAAATAAAATTAATTTCGAAGCTAACTAAATTTTATTGATGTAATCACAGTACTATTAAAAAAAAATTAGAACTGAGTGGAGCAGTGGTAGATCGTGCGGCTGCCATGTCAAGGATTTGAGCCTTTTTTCTTTTATTACCACTAAGGTGGCAAACAAGCTTACTGTCCGCCTGATGGTAAGCGGTCACCGCAGTTTATGGACGCTTGCAACAGTTAGGGCACTCGCGCCGTGCCGACCCTTCGAAAATCTAATAACTTCTTTCTCGAAGAACCTTTTACTGTAGTCCTTAGTCAAAACCTTGGCAGGGAGCTCATTCCACAACCCAAGTTTTCGCGGGAGGAAGTTTCTCTCAGTGTGAGAATGAATTCCATGTCGATGGCGAACGGTACGATGGCATAAAGTAGCCGTGGGCATCATTTCGAACAATTACTCAGAACGCATCACATTGTATAAGTGGTAGAACACACACTGAGAGGTAAAGTCTCTCATCAGGCTTACGGTTTCTGATACGGCTAGTGAGTTTTGGATCATCGACGATTCTCTCGGCCTGTTGTTGAACCGCGTCAAAAGGGCCAAGCTGGTATACGAGGGCCAAGCTGGTATACGAGTGCACCCGCTCAGAGAGCTCAGCTCAGCTCTGGCAGCAGTACTCCAAATGGGGCGAAATAACGACTTGTAAAGCAATTACCTTCGCCAAGACGGCTTTGCACTATTGAGTACACCAAGTTTTTTGGACGCAAGCTTCACCTTGTCTTGCAAATGATCTCGGAACTGAACATCACTGAAGATGTCAACAACAAGGATGTTGTTGTGGAAGGTGTTGATCTCCAATGCTCTTGGAGATGGTAAGGAGTGTATTCTGGACTGTTAGGACCTCAGTGAATGAGTTTGACTAGCGGTGAAGGCGCAGACTTGTGTCTTTGTAGGGTTGAATTGCACCAAGTTTTCCCTGTCTGTTATGACAATAATAGTAGCAAGTACATTTTTTCTATTTGTTTATTACATAGCCCAATTTGTATATAAACATTTGAACCACCAATTGGAAGAAGGATCAAAAAAAACCTTTTAAAATTTTGTTTTCAATAGTTAGGCTCATGTGATATATGAATGTTATGAAGAGAATATTAACTCTGATTATTTACTGATAGGACTGACTGATAATACGGTAGTTATATTAAAGATATACATCAACTTCTTGGATTTATTTCCTTCTTCCAATTGATTATGTTATAATTTAAATAATAGACAACAAAATGAGAAAATTATATTTATTTTTTAGAAATGTTGAAGAAATCAGTTAAAACTGTCTATTATTCGTCGACTACAGCAGTTTCGGAGGTTTTCGTAGGCCAAGTCACAATAACATCGTAAAAATCTTATAATTCATCAGGAATATATTGTGTTATTTTTCGTACGTCATTAATTTTTTCCCATTAATGGGTATTTTAGTAGCATATGCTTTTGATTTTGGTGTTTTTGGATTTGCAGAAGGTTTCTTAAGCAAAAATGTATCTTTCACCAAACCATCGATGAATTCTGAACATACTAAGTACTCTTTTTGACTTGAACTGTATTCAAAACTTCTGTATTGCGAGATCTTAAATGTTGTTACTTTGTCTAATGACTTACCGGTTTTCTTATAATATTTTTGATATGTGTTTTTAAAATCAAAAATCTCTTCTGAAGTGACAGGTATCAGTGAGAAGCCCCTACTTTAAGCTGTCGAAATAAGTCTATTATACTCATTGGGAACATAAATGCTATCCTTTCTCCTAATGAGCTTTTAAGCTGCCCCAAAATTGCTTTAGCACTGTAAAAAGGAATATCCACAAACAGGACAGTATTGAGATATCTTTTCAAAACGGTTCATAACAACAAGGGTAAGCAAAAATCTTATAAAGGTGTTATTCCTATTTCGTCCAACGCAAGCATCGCTAAAAACGTGTAGTTCTTTCACGGAGAGATTCCTATTATGGATCGTTTTTCACAGTAAACAACACACTTTATCCGGGCCCCTTTTAGCTTCACCCTCATGACAAGTATAGAAATCCGCTAAATTCGTTTTCAAGTCATGTACAGAAAACACATTAAGCCATAGTTTTCTTAAATAAAACATCTCTTGCACCGGGATCTTAGGAAGCGGCAGATTCTGCATGTAATCAAATACGATAGCTCTTACATCTTCTCTTTCCTGACACAGGGCCAAAATTTCTTATTTTTTATTATAAACTTTTCAGAACGTTTAATATGTATATTTTTTTCCGCAAGTGCCACTCTCTTTGCATTTTCATTAAGCGAAAGACCTTATTTTTGCTTCGCTTTCTTCACAAGTCAAACAAACATCAAATTGTGGTCAACCAAATCTGTACCCATGATTATCGTTAAAATAGACAGGCAGAAACAAATTTTATTTCTGTTGACATAAACATGTTTCTTTCTTTCTTCCAACTAACAATTTATACGATCGCAAGAATCTATACCAATTTAGGGTGTTTTGTTCCTTTATTCGAACTCACAGTGTAGTGCTATGTTTCAAGAATGAAAAATTGTAAAAAAGTTGATACACCAAAAACTTGCGTTTATTCCCTTTTTCCAATTGGTGGTTCATTTGTATATGTACAATATATAATGCCCTCATTAATCACTTGGTCTATAACGTATCCATTACGTTACGTCCATAAGCGTACATCCCGCCTGATGTTAAGTGGTCACCGTAGCCTATGAGCACTTAGACCACTGGCAACACCAGGGGAATTAACCGCGCGTAGCCGACCTTTTAAAATTTAATCACTCTTTCTCGAAGATCCTCATACTGTGTTCCTTGACAGAGAGTTCATGCCACAACTTATACATTCGCGGTTTCTCTGTAACCGCACTGTGACCATTTAAGTTTTAAGGTGAGGATTCATTCCCTGCCGATGATGGCGGGCGGTGCGATGGTAGAAATTTCGGACAATTCTACTGAAACAAATCCCATTATAAAAGCCGTAGAATGTGTGGGACAGGGAAGCAAAGTGTCTCCTGAGATTTAAGAGTTTATTACGGCTTATGAGTTTGGGATCGTCCACAATTCCCTCAGTTTGTCATTGAACCGACCCAAAAAGGCCCAGATAGTATGTCCGGGTGTCCCCGTCTAGAAATGGCAGCACTGCAGCAGTATTCCAAGATTTGTATATTATATTATTGTACTATAATAATATGTATATCATTACGACACTTATCTATCCATGTGTTACCGATGCTAGGTATTTTGTCTCACAAACGGATACTGTCAGTTACCTTCCCTTTTAAATAAATGTATAAAAACGCCAGTTTTGTCTACGCTGTAATATAACATTGTATTTTGTCGAGCATCAGATTTTTGGCAATAAGTAATTATTTTTACCTTTTAGTGCATAGTGCAAAGCCGGTTGCTTTTTTGTTAATAAGTTTTTCATCTTACAACAACCGGGGCCTAAAACCATTGCGATTGCGAAATACTTGTCACCACAATTTAATTTTTAACGAAGTAGTTCATAAGTAGAGTAATATTATTTCTTAATATAAGTATAATAATGTAGTAATATTTTGAGACCTGACGAAATCCCCATAAATAATTTTATCTCCTAATTTAAGGGATTGAGGGATGATTCTTTTTAAATACGTATAATTTTTTTGTAATAAGAAATGAGAAAACCCATACAAACTTCCTACTTCATACTTTTCAAAAAGTAGGGGACTTTAAAGGGTTTTAATAATAATAATAATATTCTGTATTGCACAGTAAGTAAGACATACATTTAAACCTATAAAATAGAGAAGTACAATAAGGCGGTCTTATCGCTAAGTAAGGGATTTCTTCCAGACAGACAACCTTTGGGTAGATAAATTATGGAAACAATAAAATTGAGTAAGAGTGCATATTTAAAGGCCGAGACTAAAAAAATATAAATAAATATATATTTAGTAATAAAAAGTATATAAAAAAAAATAAAGATACTTATACATGCATTCCTGTATAAAAATAAATAAAATATTAACAAATACATTAATAAGCGAACAGCTTAAGATTTTAAAAACTGTGAAAATGTATGTTTTTTGAAAAGACTCAGTGATTGAGCTTGTCGTATTTGCAATGGTAAAGCGTTTCAAAGTCTGATTGCTTTCACAACAAAAGATTTGCTATATGAGTGTGATTGGTGTTTTGGCGTTTTTAATAATAAATTAGTCGAATCTCGAGTTATTGGAAAACCATGGAATTGAAATTGTTGTTTGAGATAATAACGTGTTGACGAATTGAACAGGACGTTGTAAAAAAGTAATAAAATATGTGTATTCCTGCGAAGATGAATTGGGAGCCACTTGAGCTTTGATCTGATCTCGGAAATGTGATCAAATTTGCGTCGACCAAATATAACTTCGCAATGAGTGCGAACGAAACGACGATGGCGCGCGGTGTCGGAACGAAAGAAAGTTCCGTGTGAACTTTTGACAAATGATAATAAAAAGAGTCTGATACAGTTCGCGAGTACTCATCATGTAGTTTCGAGAATCGTTTGTTTACCCAACTCTTAGAGCGAGTCAAAAGTAATCGAATCTTTTAGAAACTCATGACCTAATCGATCGCATGCAGGAATCAAATTGATTTGACCAATCGTGATCGACACAGGTCTAATTTTAAGAAAACACATTAATTTTAGCAATATATCAAAGTCCACGGTGTTGAACGCGTTTGAATTGAAAGTTCAATAGAGTAAGAACAGTAAGTTTTCTGTTTTCTATGCCTATTCGGATGTCATCAGTAAGTTTTATAAGTGTTGTAGTTGTACTATGACCAGGTCGGAAACCGGATTGTAATGGATTTAACAAATTATTTTTTTAAGGAAATAACTAAGTTGTTGGTGGACAAGGCGTTCTAGTACTTAGAATAAAAAAGGGAGCATTGAAATTTGACGATAATCGGAGTATAAGGAAAGATTAGTCTTTTAGGTAAAGGAATAATCTGTGCTTCTTTCCATGCTTCAGGAAAGATGCCAGAGGATATTAAAAAATTGAAGATATGAGAGATAATAGGAGTTACAATTTCAGGGACATGATTCATCACAGAACGACTTATATAATCACTTCCCACGGCATTCAAAGAAATTGCGAGTATGTTTTTCTTAACATCACAATCTGTAAATTGACTTAAGACGAATGGAGAAAAGTTGGTTGTAGTGAAAGAAAATTTAGCGTAGTACTTTTTTTGTTACCATCAAAGGCAACAAATGACGAGAAGTGTTCATTAAGTGCGTTGATGTCAACATCATGCGAAGTTGTATGATGATTTGATTATCCAACTCCTAATGAATTAAGAAATTTCCAGACTTTCGCTGGATCACCGTTTTCTACGGATTTTTGAATATGGCGTCGTTGTGCGTCTCTACACACACATCCTATTGCAGCGATTCCTTAACGCTTTATAGTTGATCCGATTTGAGTAATTTGGTTCAGTTTTAAATTTTGACTTGGATCGATTTCTCTTTGCCACTAAATATTTTATATGATCATCAAGCCATGGTGCTGGAAGGTGTTTTATTTTTACTGGACGTAATGGCGCGTGAACGTCATATAGGTTAATTATAAGTGAGTTGAGCATATCAATTTTTGTATTTACTGTAGGCGCCTCCACTACTAAAGACGAATCAATTTTATGTGCATCAACCCGTAATTTATTCTCATCCATTCCACCAAAGTTGAGTTGCAGAAGTACTCTTGGCTTTGCTTTGGGAGGGCACATCTTATAGGAAAGGTAAATCAAATCGTGATACGAAAAAGCGTCAGCAGCACACTGACCATGTTTATGGACTCGGTCTGCACAAGAAACTATGATAAGATCCAAAAGAGAAGGCATGCATTTAGGAAATAAATGGGTTGCGCTTAGGGGGAGCAGATGTAAGTTACATGGCTCTACGACTGTCTTGAGCTGTCTTGAGACGTACGTACTATCTTCTTCAAGAGACACGTATCAAAATCTCCCATAATTATGGTATGACTGTAAAGAGGGGTTAAATTTTCAAGAAGAGAAATAATTGACATGTATAGTGTTGGACCGTAGAATACGCCGAGAAGAATTTTTGTGTGAGATACTGTGACATCAACAAAGATGTGTTGAAGTGGGTTTTTGGGTAGATACATTTACAATTACAACAGAGTAAGGAAAATGGGAACGAAGGTAAATTGTCATCCCTCCTCTTTTATCAGTGCGGTCGTTACGTATAAGGTGGAAACCGGGTAAGGAATATGATATTGATGGTAAACAAGGCTTTAACCATGACGCTGATATTAAGATAGCGTGTATATTCAGCTAGCGTATCAGGATAATGAGCAGGAATACTTTGTGCATTTATGTGTACCTATGTCGTTGAAGTTTTCAGACAATCTGAGAAGGTTGAAGCTAAATTTGTGCTGAGAGAAGAGAAATTACTACAAAAACTGTCATCTGTGCCCAATCCGTCCGAAGATGTAAAGGATATAAATTCACCATCATCTGTGCTGTTGCTATTATTAGACATAAAAATAAATTGAAATTTTTATTAAAAATCCTGAAATATGTATTTTATTATTTATAACAAGGAGTCCCTTATCAATTTTCAGACCTCTAGCATCAAAATTTGCAGAACTCTCATACAGACTTCCATACCCTAGTTTAATAATATATTCGTTGTTTGTGTACTAATACTAGCTTACATGCCAAATTTCAGCTTTCTAAGACTTCAAGAAGTACTCTAAGAATTTTGATGATCATTAGTGAGTGAGTCAATGACATAATCGGGGTTTTTCAGATATCAATAAAACCTTAAGTATGTGAGCTTTATATAATTAATATGTTTAATAAGTCCACTATAATTGACATTAAATTGCGAGAATTTTGTTTATCTGGTATAATCCAAACCCGAGTTATGAGGGTTTAAAAACAGACGTTCTGTTTTATTTTGTTACTCTCTGACCTAACCTCACATCAGACATCAAACGCAATAATAAAAAAAGTTTCGTTTAACAGTGATTTTATTTTAAATTCATTTCACTTTTTGAAAACTTTTAGGTAAAAACAACTTGGGATTAAACAAAACTTGTAATTAATTTAAAAATACAGTTTTATCAAACGAGTAGTAACTTTGCTCTTTATCTATAATCAACTCGTTATTTATTTTAATATCGTAGTATAGATAAAAATAATTAGATAAACTAACAGTCCTACAAAAAAATACAGAGTGCGAGTGGAGCTCGTGTGCTAAGTGTTCCGTACGTGTGTGTGGCCACGCGCCGCCCACCCCAGAACAAAATGGAAAAAATAAGTATATAAAATAAAAATAAATAAAATAAATCTGAAATACGTTTAATTCAGATTTAAATATCCATAATATGATGTTAGTAACAATTGACTTTCTGACTATATTTTTTTACTATTTTATTTCTGTTACACATTAAAATCCGGTTCATTGAGGACCGGCTATGCTGCCAATTGTATATGAAGCTGCACCCAATGTTTCTGCATCGGACATTTTAGCCTGTTAGATAATACTTTTTAAATGCTATTGGCGCTGCCACGGATGCGTCGCATTACAGGCGGTTCGCTTGCGTAAAATGGCGTGAAAGTCATCCGTCTGCGCCTCCGCGAACATACGCAGTATATGTAGTTTAGTCATGTCCATCTGTTTGTCCAAAACCTTATATTTATGTCATTCTTCATTAATTCTGATAAAGACAAGCATCTGTCTTATGAAAACCGCAGTACAGTTACCGTAAATAAATTGAACGGTAGCTCTCCACTTGGGGTCAATCGGTGAATTTGTGCGTCCTAAAAATCTTAAAATAATCATATTTGTTTTGAACAATATTTCTTCATACCGAAGTTTATTTTTCAGATATTCGCAATAATTCTCACACAACAAACCTCTTAATTTTATTACATTTTGCTACTCAAAATGCGTTATCATTTGTATTTACTAGAGTGACAAAAAGCATATATTTCATAAAATGCTAATGCTGATAAATCGCGATAGGTATGTGGCAAAAAACGCATTTTGAGTAGCAAAATTATTATAGTTATTTAATTTAATGAAGTTTGAATGAAATTGCGTGAGATTAACGTTCAATGTCAGTTATAATTATTTTCGAAATCTTTTTACCGATTTAATATCGATATCGGTAAATAACAAAAAACAGCTTGTAAACAGAAATACTATCCGTAAGTTTAATACAATGTATTCAGCCGTGTTAGATCAGACCATTTTCTGAACGACTAGACACACAAACAGAATCAATTCTAAAAACTGTTATTTATGCCTAATTGTCATGTATATAGCATATCCGCTTGGGGTGTTGGTATTTTTGTAAAATAACAATGTATAGTTTATTCATGATTTGAGTTGATGGTCGGAAGAGACCACTTGCCCCGGACGGACGTGCGGACGGACGTCACGCGAGGATGTGTCAATCTTGACTTAAGCCCTGACCACTGCGATCTGACATAGCGTTAATAATTTGCCTTTCAAAAGTCTATTTGTATATAGACAAATTGGTGTCTAGATTGCGCACAGTTACATATATAAAGTGTTAATTTTATGAAAGTACGGGACCGAGGTTCGATCCCAGGTCCAAAGTCACATCTAAAATGTTCTTTAGTACGTCTACAGGTTTTGTCACCGCCTAGAATAAACTTTACAAGTGAATACTGAAGTCTTTGGAATAAAAAAACCAGGCAAGTTTGTGTGGTAAGTATACGCATTGTCCGTAGCATGAGGATTTTATTTACAGGGCTCAAGATATTTTAAGATCTTTATTATTGTTTTATAATATATTGATACAAAATTTAGAGGGCGACAGAAAAAAATTTTGAAAGCCTTTCAATAGAAAAAAAACCGGCCAAGTGCGCGTCTGGCTCGCGCACCGAGGGTCCTGTACAAACTTACTATATGTAGATAGTTCTTTCAGCATGAGATCTAGTCTCACAGGTTAATGGTTAGTTTTTGGATTTTCTCCTATATTTGTGATGTAACATCTTGCTTCTTGCCAAATTTCATGATTCTAGGACAACAAAATGCGACAAAAAAGACCGTATATTGGGCATATTTTTATTGCATTAACTCAGAAACTGGATTTATTTCACAACTGTAAGTGACCGTAGACTTTAGTATTTGATAATAATTTCAACTTGATACCTACACGCGTTCTTGAATAAACGGGTCTTGACAGACAGAATGGCAAATTTTTTTTTTAATGTGTTATAACTACAATTTTTTTTTCAATTTTTTTTCTATATTTGTACTGTAAGTTCTTGCTTAGTGTCAAATTTCATGATTTGAGGACAATGGGAAGTACCTAACTCATAGATTTTAATTTGTTTGTGAATGGCAAAGTATACAACATTTTGTGGCCGTATTTTGCCTGTATTTTTTTGCATTGAATGAGAATTTAATTATTTTTTTTACAGCTTCAAGGGACCGTAGACCTTAGTATTTGATATTAACTTCAACTTGATACCTTCGCGCGTTCCTGAGAAAAAGAGTCTTGACAGACATACTGACAGACACAGTGACAACATAGTGATCTTATAAGGGTTCCTTTTTTCCTTGAGCTTTCCTTTTCCTCTTCCATTTCGAAAATGCATTTTTAAAGACCCGTGCAATGAAATGCAACACAAAGGGATGCGCTAAACTTGGGAGGGAACTACCCTTGGTTTTTTTTATTAGATATGGCAGAATTAACAGACTGTGACGGAACGCTGCTTATCGTTTAATAACAGCAATCCTTAAGCCAATTCAGAGAACTTAAATATGTGCCCCTGCAGTGGATTTGTACAAGGGCTAGAGCAACGAGGCAATGACAAACTACAAACACGTGCTAACTTTTCTATCAAGGATTCCATTTTTTAACCCCCGACGCAGAAAGAAGAAGAAAGTAAATAAAATAACAATACAAATCAAAAGAAGCTTAGTTATGATAAGCTATAAAACTTGAATGTATGTATTCAACAATTATTAAAATACTTCTTTAGCCACCCCCCGTTGCGACGACTCTTGGATCAAACTACTGGGTAGGTACTTATAATAAAGTTTTCTGTGTCGGAGGATTTTTAAATTTTTTATTAATTTATTATTGATGCGTTAGGTTAATTAACGACAAAACCGTCCCATTTAATTATTTTTTTTCAAAAATTTACTGTGTTCCATTAATTTTAAATAGGTTTCATTATAAATAAATTAGATGTTAAAAAAAATAATCAGGCGAATGAAAAGTGTAAAAAACATATTGTAAAGGTGTTCAACCTAATAAGAAAAAAAATCAATAAATTTTATTAAGCGGCCAGGCCAGGTAGTCGGATACGCGTGGGATTCATACGGCAACTCCTTGTAAAGTTGTTGGGTATATACATATATATATGCTACAGCTGCAGGAAATGTCCGAGATAAAAAGCAGTCTCTTTTTATAGCACTAAGGTGGCAAACAAGCCTGCGGTTCGCCTGATGGTAAGCGGTCACCGTAGCCTTAGCCGTAGGCAAGCTGTTTATAGTAGAATACTTATATTTTCTCTAGATTATTCTTAACATACAGTGAAACACTTTAATCTTAATTTTCAACTAAGGCCTCAAGGCCAAATACCAATATTTATGCATTTATATTTATTGTCATCCATAATATTTTTGATACATTTTCATTATAAATGAGAAAGTTACTCTGTCTGTCTGTTAACTCTTCACGCTTAAACCGCTGTACAGATTAAGATGAAATTTAGCATGTAGATAGTTTAAGTCCGGGGAGGGATATTGGTTTCTTGAAAACGTCAAGTGTGAGTCGTTTTTTTTTGTTTAATTGAAGAGTTGCCGTTGAAATCCTACACCGATAACCGAATTTAGAGCGGGTAAAACCGCGGGCAAAAGCTAGGAAATAAATGTATTATTTAGATATACATAGATTCAAGTCGGCAGTTCAGCACCACTGCCAACACTTATTGATTATATTAGTGGCAGGTGTACAACGGCAATTTCGCTCGAAAACCGCAAATCTATGTAGAGTTTTGGCCGTTTGGCACACAGGTACTTTAGGGCAAAACTATAATTTCGAGCCACAGTTCTTCAAAATATTTCCCTTAGGGTAGGGGTTATGATGTCATCAATTTTTTGTATGGGATTTTAGATTTTTTTTTCAGAAACCCATCGTGTGGGGTATCAAATGAAAGGGCTTGATGAGCCGGTTCTAAAAATATACCACACTATTATCTTTGGGTTACTTTTGTTCTTAAAATCCAAAAAGTATTTTTAAACATACCAAGTTTGGGCCCCTCCAAGTAGAAGACGGCTCAGTATTTTTCGCTAATATATACGTTAAATGATAGTTTACATCCTCATTTTTAACCCCCTGAAAGTAATTTAGAAAATTGTTTTGCGGTTTGCACATTTAAGGTTTTTTTTTTAATATGATATTATTCAATATAATATTTTTTTGCTGACTAGTTTTAAGGCTTCTATGATATCCAAAGTGTCTAAAATTTATGTAGAATAATAAACTCTTTGATATCAATAAAATATATTTTTGATTTATAATCACTCAATAAATTAATTATAAGTAGCCAAAACTAAATATTAAATATGACTGATGACGCCTAAATCAGCGAAATATATAACATTTTTAATATATATTTTTTTTATTTATCTTATAATTTAATTATGGAGTGATTATAATAAACTATCATTAGATATACATACGACAGTACCTTATACCATATACCTCTACTTTCTAAGAATATTAGAACCTTAAAATGCAATCAAATGATAAAAAAACGACCAAGTGCGAGTCTGACTCGCTCACCAAGGGTTCCGTACAAACTTATCATATATATAGATAGTTCTTCCATCATGAGATCAAGTCACAGGTTTATTATATTTTTTTCCTATATTTGTAATGAAATATCTTGCTTCTTGCCAAATTTCATGATTCTAGGTCAACGGGAAGTACCCCATAGGTTTTGATTTATTTATGTTACCATATGCGTCAAAAATGTATTTTAGGCATATTTTTTATTGCATTGACTTAGAAGCTGGATTTTTTACAACTTTGAATGGACAGAGAGACATACGAACAAAAAAGTGATCCTATAAGAGTTCCCTTTTTCCTTTTGAGGCACGGTACCCTAAAAATATTTATACTTACGCGTAGTTGTAACATATACTTATTTCTAGAAAATAGATAGAGATCTACCAGATAGGACTTTGGCGAAGTGTAATCTTTACTCGTTATTCAAAAACACCGCCTTCATTATCAATTAATTCAGACATGTAGGTAATTAATAATCTTTGTAATACCTAATCAACAACAAACACGTGATGTCACTTATCAAGGTAAGAGTACTTAGAATACATTAATTATTGGGAAATTAATGATAATATAGTGATGGTGTTTAGGTGCGAGGAGCACGAGTAGCAGGCATGTAGTACGTACACTCAGTGAGGCCACTATATAAACGTTACGAGCCAAGAATATAAGAAAATACTAACATAATTCGCAAATATAAGTCACCCCTTAAAAATGTGTAAGTACTTTTTTTGTAAAATTTTGTTAGAGTCGATGGAAAGACGGCGGATTGTGGGAACTGACATGACAAAACTACCTATATCTTGCCATTTGGCTACGGAACCCTGAAAAAACCTGCGGATAATGACTCTTCGCAAAATAAAACTCCAACAAAATCGTAACCGCGTTCGCAAAAACATGTATCATTTAACATGTAATGGAACAACATTCTTCCAATTTTCGTTATCCGAAAATGATGATCAGCGGTCGCCCCCCCCCTCCCCTCCCCCTCCCTTCCATGGCCCCTTCTCTCGTCCCCCGTTCGGTCGGGTAACTGCGCTTATAACGTATCTCAACTCTAGATGCACAAAAAAACTAAAACAGTCGACTTTAATATTATTATTTTTCATTGCAACCGAGAACCGGGCGCCGAAACAATATTAGGTTTTCGTTCCTCTTGAGACAGTTAGCTAGCAGTTATAATAAATTCCTGTCAGTATATTTTAGATATGGAAGAGATATTTATAGTAGTTTTAGTATTTATTAGGCTTGCAACGAATATTCGGCTACTATTTGGTATTCGGCCTATTCGGCTGCTTTTATCCTTTCTGCCGAATACTGAATATCTATACTATTTGGCCAAATACCGAATAATTAAGATTTCTCGTTGTAGTACGATAATTGGCAAAATGAAAAGATTGTTTTTTTATAATAATGAATTTTCTTGTATTTCAATAAAGTTAAAATGCATTATCAACTTACGTAGAATAGGTGAGTTCTTTTTAGAGGCGATAATTGATTACTATTTTATTAGGCTTACACAGTTTAATTTTTTAAGTAAACAGATCAAGACGCAAAGAGCACGAAAATGGTCGTATTTACTATAAGCACCAAACTAAACATGTCAAAACACGCAGCGCGGCGTGGTAGCGATATGATGAGCGTGCGAGCGGTGCGGGTGGGAGAGAGAGTGGTCACTCACTGGCCGAATACTTTTGCTGAATATTCAGTTATTCGGCCTAAAATTCGAGAGAAAAAGGTACATTTTGTCTCGAATTCCTGAGTCCGAATAGCTGGAGAATGTTCCCAATAAGGTCCCAGGATGCCGCAAGAATATGCGGTATTCGACGTGTAGCCGAAAATGCTATTCGTTGCAAGTCTAGTATTTATTCAATAATAGCTTACGTTGGCTTAAATTAGTTATAATTTATTATTTAAGGTAAACAATAAAATAAAATGGTGGTAACAATAAAATAAGTGGTAAAATGGTAGAACATGCGGCGGCCATGACAGACAAAGCGTAGGGGCAAACAATATTGTTCCCTAACTTTTCATAACTTTCAATAACAAAAAGAAATGGTACAATCGACGAAATTTTACGGCACCGATTGGATGAGTAGGAGTAACAGCAATTCCGAAACCCCCTAAATGCAAAGTTTCAGCCGGATTGGTGAACCATTTTTTTTGCCGCCATTTTGAATTCGCAGCCTTTATTCACTGAAATTACAGCGTGCGACCCAATTATTTTCTAAAAAGTGGGCGGCACCGATATTTCTGTGTGGTTATCTCACTGGAAGTGAGAATAAGGCTACTGAAGTACTACACCAGAAGCTTAAAGCAGAAGCGCGGTCTTACTTTTCTTCAAAGAAGGAGACTTCACCTCATTGAAGAACTATAAACACATTTTGCTTCTGAGCCATGTCTATAAAGCTGCTTTCCAGGGTCATTACGAATTGTCTCGAACGCAAGTTTGATGAATTCCAGCCTCCCGAACAAGCCGGTTTCTGAAAAGGCTTTAGTACCATGGACCACATATATACGCTACGCCAGATTATATCGAAGACAAAGTAGCATAATTAGCCTCTTTGCGTATCGTTTGTGGACTATGAAAAAGCCTTCGATTCTTTCAAGACCTGGGCGGTGCCACGTTGACTATTAGGAGATCGAAGTGCTGAAGTGTTTGTATAACAGAGTCACGATGTCTGTCCGACTACAAGACCAGAACACGAATCCAATTCATCTGCAGAAAGGTGTGCGCGACAGGGAGACGTTATTTCTCCGAAACTGGTTTACAACTGCGTTGCAAGATGTGTTTAAGCTTCTGGAGAAGCTTATGGCGTCAACATAAATGGCGAGTACATCACTGACCTTCAAATTTACCGAAGACATAGTGGAAGACTTAGGCACAATGCTCGGAGACCTTAGCAGAGTTTCCCAACAGGTTGACCTTAAAATAAACATTGATATAACAAAGGTGATGTTCAATTTTCATCTCGCGCCTATACCGTTTGTTGTAGGAAACACTATTTTCGAAGCTGTTGATGAATACACATACCTAGGGCAAGTCCAGTTTGAGGAAGAGGTTAACTAAAGAATCCAGCTCGGCTGCGCAGCGTTCGGGAAAGTACGCAACATCTTTTCGTTCAAAATACCTCAGGCCTAAAGACAAAAGTCTATAATCAATGCGTGTTTCCAGTGATGACTTATGGTACAGAAACGTGGTTTCTTACGGTTGGCCTCTTAAATAAGCTCAGAGTCGCTTAGCGAGCTATGGAAAGTAAGAGTAGCTCTCTTGGTGTTTCTTAGCGCAAAAAAATCCGAAACTAGGAAATTCGCCGTAGAACTAAGATATCGACATAGCTCAAACAATTAGCAAGCTGAAGTGGCGATGGGCAAGCCACATCGCTCGTCATACCGATAACCGATGGGTAAGAATGATTTTTGAAAGCGTGGTACGGCCTCCTACTAGGTGGACAAACGACCTGGTCAGAGCCGCAAGAAGCACACGGGCGGCTCAGGACCGGCCGTTATAAAGACATATCAGGCCTACGTTCAGCAGTAGACGTCTTCCGGCTGAAACGAACGAACGAACGAACTGAAGTTGAGTTCAGTCAATCACTTCAACTATTTAATTAGAAAGGATAATTTTAATCTAACACATAACTTTAACTGGCAGTTCGTTGTTATCGCCAGTTGCCTCATTTTTACATCCCTTTATACATCAAGTCTTATATTTACACAAGCCTACTTGCAAAACAAATTATTTGAACTTTGAATTCATATGACAGTGGACGACAAGCCTAAAAGTGGCCAGTGACTACACTGGCTACCTCCGTAAAAGGCAGGCAATTTCATCTAATAAGTAATAACAGGGAGCCAATTCTCAGGCGATCGTATTGGTCAGGAATTCGAAATAAAGTACGAATTCAACTTTTTCTCGAACGAAAAAAAAGCTCAGCATTTCTGGTTTTTTTAAAAAGCTCTAAAACTGTGCAACGGAACGTACTTCGCAGCGTAACCAATTCTTAGTGGCAACATTTCACCGCTTCGAACGACATTTTGATCGAAGGTTGTTTCGATTGATAATGAGAATATAGTTAAAAAGAAAATAATGTCGCGTTCGAGATGGTGTCTTCTAATTAATCTCTAATTCGAAATTATCTCAGATAAAGTGAGAATAAGGTCCCTGAAGCGAGGCAATGGCCGGCCACTGGCCGCCCGCCACTAATCAGTGCGGCCAAAAGTTGGCACTCCAATTACGTCCTGCCGTTTGCCGACCAACCGATCGAGCTGGGATCGGTCATTGGGAAAATCGAAAGTGTTTGTTTTAATTGAAATGGTTGTTGCCAATTTAATTGTTAATTATCGCGAATCAAACACACGTGTTATGCATAGTATATATGTATGTAAGTGCTCAAAAAGGTTTTATCTACAGACTAGCTTATGGTTGCTTAGAAAATAAAATACCTACAAAGCGCTGTTACAATTCTTACATAATTACAAATGTCACGTTTTTCTGTCATTCTGTTTGTGAGTATTCAAATTGAAAAACCTATTTGTTACATACTTTTTAAAGGTGTAGTCCACGCAAGCAGATCCGCGTGCGTCGGCTACTTATAAGTGAAGAGAAGTCTTAGCTTAGCTGTGTGGTGGTGTGTTAGCATATATTTAACAGGGAAGTGCCTTAATGTGTATCGCCAATTTGATAATACAAATTTATAAATACTTCCGATTAAAAATGTTTCAATAGAATCGGTTTACAATGTCTTTCAGATAATTGCAACACCTATCGTTCTAAGGAACCTTAACTTACTGCGTGTGAGACTGCATGCAGTTGGCGAGTTTTTTTATCTTCTTCCTTTTATATGAGAAACCTCACGAAGAAATAACACACTCCCTGAACAGTTTATGTGTCGAATTGGTAAATAATTAGCAAGCATTACGTATTGTTGCACACTGTGCAGTTGTGTTCACACTGTGCAGTTGTGTTGACACTGTGCAGTTGTGTGCACACTGTGCAGTTGTGTGCACACTGTGCAGTTGTGTGCACACTGTGCAGTTGTGTGCACAACACTGCACAGTCAGCACTTTGTCATATAGGCGATATTTTATAATGATATGTAGTTTTAAAAAACGCTTTACGCTTACCGATCCTTACTTAATTGAAACGAAAACAAGTTGTATGTTAACCTTTCCATATATGTAAATAAATTATATAAAATAAAATTTAAAAACGGTTAATTAATGACGGACTTCTGATGTAACAAACATTAAACAACTACAACATAATTGAGACCCTCTTCCTTCTTTGAAGTCAGTTAAAAGCGTGGTAAAATGCCTGCCTTTATACTTACTGTGTTTGAAATATCGATCAATAATTAAATTAATCAAAATTCGCGATAATTCGACATTTAAGAGAAACTTACAGTATAGTATAGACGTTACTTAGTACTAGTAACTACTCTAAGGAAGAAGTAATTGGATTTTTGAAGGACCAGCAACCCTTGGTGTTGCAAGTGTCCTTAGGCTACGGTGACCGCTTACCATCAGGCGGATCGTAAGCTTGTTTGACATCTTAGTGGTACATAAAAAAAATTGAGGTTTTTTTTAATTTTATGATTTACCTCTGACTGTGCGCTTCGCTTTGGCAAATTACTTTGAAAGGATGTTCCTTATTCTATTTTGTTGGGAGCGCGAATAAAGCAAACAAAGATGACCCAACAGACAATCATCCGGTCGTTGACTCTAAAACAAAAAGTGCCGATATCTAGTCTAAGATCGAGAGCAGTGTCCAAGCGAGGATTACAATTTATTGAACCTGTTCTAAAATTTCAATCTGATATCTTATCAATACTCAAGATTAATTCAAGAAATTTAATTCTTTTCTACCATTTATTGTTAAGATGGCGGTGTAGGCCAGAAAGCTTATTTCTGTAATACTAACGATGTGCGTGTAAATGTACTCAAAATTACGTGATGTCATATATACATACATCACTATGAGATATATTTGTATATACCTTTGAATTTAACATTTTTACCGATTTGTAGTCACATTTTTCTACTTTTTGCTACAATTTAGAGTCAATGCAGTAGATAAAAACCAATTTCAATTACTTAACCCAGTTTAAGTACAAGCATATGCAATACACGCTATAAAAATTTGCATAAGTGTCGATACAATGGTTACTTCCAGAATTTTTGTTGCAATAAATACAATAAATGAAAATCACTCAGTAGAGTAATGCACTTGATAAAAGTAAGTTTTATAATAAAAATATTTTTTTCAATTCTTCAAATGCAAAACATCATGTACAATACAATTACAGTCTATGATCTAGTCTACATCGTAGTCGGGTTACAGGGTAGCTGCAAATCACAAACCACCGCAATTTGTCGTCTAATCAATATTGTAGGTGACTTATTTATTCAGTCAAATTTATCTTGTTTTTAATCAAGTTAATTTGACACTCAATTTCTACTTTTATAAAAGCAATATTTTTAGTTTATTTAACATACTATTTTTTTTTCATACCACTAAGGTGGCAAAAAAGAACACCATCGATCCCTCGACCCCTCGACCCCTCAACCCCTTGGTAACAAGTATATAATATCAATAATATTAATGAAAATAGTTAATGACTTATTTTTATTCGGTATCGTAATCACAAATAAATTATTTCAATTTTACAAATTTATTATTATTGTCGAACGAAGTGACGCAATGGTAGTGGAAAAAAATTCAAAAGAATTATTACTGAGCTTAAAAGAAGTATTGCTTGCTATATCAAACTTCATTAGTATAATAAAATTAAGGAGTTGACTTAAGAATCCCACGCCGATAATCAAATTTAGGGCGGGTGGAGCCGCTGGCAAAATTCATTAATTAACAGCTGTCACATTAATATTATAAACTTCGGTTGTTTGTTACTCAATCACGCTTCAACCACAAAATGGATTGGAATGAAACTTGGCACACATATAGGCTAGGTCCTGGAATAGGACTACTATTCATCCCCGAAAATTCAAATCTTAACTAAAACGGATAACTATAACTTTTGTATTTCAGTCCTGCCGCAACATAGCATCCAATTAAACTGAAATTTTGCACAGAGATAGTTGAAGATACGGAGAAAGACAAAGACTTTATGCCGGAAAATATAAAAGTTCGCGCGGGATTAACCATAACCTAATATTTTTTTTTAATTCAGTTTTAATTTAGTTTTTCCTGTAACATATAGATAGGAACAGTGTTAAATGTGTTAATGCTTCAGTTTTCTTAGCTAAAATACTTCTGAGAACAGGGTAATTTTTGTATATTTTTGGCAATAATATAAAAATTCAGACACATGCAATTAAGTGACAGAAATGGCGAGTGGATTGGTGTCATGCAAGCAAAGTGTGTTATAAACTGTTACATAGGTACATAGACACCAACTTCAAACTGTAATTCAGATCAGATTTTTGGAAATTAGTAATTATTTTTACCTTTTTAGTGCACCTTTTTGAACCCGGTTGTTTTTTTGCTAAAAAGTTTTTATTTTTTTCTTTTCAGTGACGAATTGTTTTTTTTTTCTTGTACACTAAAAACATCCATACTCGTAACAAAGTTTTATACAATCATCAACATAAAAGGCATTTCACCAGTTCCAACTTAACATTAATAAATTTTTTTTCTCCGTTATTTTTTATACATTTCCAAATACTATACTTTCGCTGGTAGAGGGGGGGGGACACACTGGACTAACAAAAGTAAGTACTTTAAAGCTAAATGTTTCGCAATCGGAGCCCGAAATCAAAAAATGATCTCTGCATACCGCCAATGTTTTTGAAATTCCTATCCAACGATACCCCAAACGATGGGGTAGACGGGAAAATAAAATTACGTCCCCACTTCACGTGTAGGGGCAAAAATTTTTTTTTCAGAGATTTTATTCAGTATATCCCTGCCAACCTGCAGCTTTCTTGTATTAGTAGTATTTGAACTAAGCCGCGGACAGACGAACTTCAAACTGTAATTCAGATCAATATATAATTATTTTACCTTTTTAGTGCATCTTTTTGAAGCCGGCTGTTTTTTTTTGTTAAAAAGTTTTTATTACATAGTTAAATTTACAGGAGAATTAAATTCGGAATACAATTGTAGTTTGACACTTGACCGGTTTATTTATGTTATCTGTTATCACAATGTAATAATAAATTAATTATGCTGTGCTTTACTTTGATAGGTTTGAATGGAGCTGAAATAAGTGTAAGTTATCAAATTCCATGCGGATGTGGAGGGAATCTCGGGTTACTTAAAATTACAAAATTTGGAAAATTCAAAAGTGCACGCCTCATAGCGGTCATTCACATTTAAAAAAAAAATTCTAAAACAAAATCTCAAGTTTTTTAAAATAAAATAACAAATAAGGTGAGGAAAAAATATACTATAAAATAAAAATAAAATATATATATATAGATATACAGTATACAGTGGTATATTAGTTTTTTATAAATTATAATTAAACGACAGTACTTAGAACGCTAATATTAACTAGGAATCAGCACAGTGTAATACTTTATATATTAAAAACAAAAGTATTCCGGTAAGATGAATTTTTCGACCAATTTCTCTGCCACATACATGGTCACATAAACACAGACTCACGGACGTCCAAGAATGATTAGTTTTAATGTTATTATTTATTATATTAAACAAATTAATTGTTTATAAAATGTACCATATGTCTAGCACAGATTATTTAACTTCATATTAGTGCACTCATATTATCCTGTAAGTGTTATATATTAAAAAAAAACGTCATTTAAGTTTCGAAAGACTGGGTTTTTTGACATGTTGAGAGTAGAGCACTACCTCACCGCTCCGCTTATGAGGCGTGCAATAGGTCGGTTGTAGAAATATTGAGCGCACTGTGCCGCGCCAGAGCCGCCGTAGGCAGATCGATGAGCGACGTCACCATCGCGGCACTGTCACGTACGCGTCACGCGACTCACGTGTCGTCACGCGTCACGCAGCGACCTTCTGAGCCCTTGCCCTTGTACTCTTGCGCACACCGCCGCCGCCCCGGTCCAGCACCAGCACCACACAGACCGCACTATGTCGCGCGCGTCGCGTGTCGCAGCTACACAATAAATAGGTAATATAACCGGAAACGGGAGCGGGTTACGTTCATTTTGTTTTATAATTTCATGGAAAAAATTAGATACGAGTAAGTAAGAACCTTAATACGAAAAAAATATTAATATCCCAAGGGAAAAGTTTAAAAGAAAATTTGGAAAATAAACTTAAACATACACAAAAGGAACTCGCACAATATAAATAAAAGAGAAAAAAAATCTGCCAAGACCTCATCGCGACGCTAAAAATATCATCCCTCTGTTAAATTTGTGAAGAGCTACCCCTGACAATTCTTTTTTTATATTTTTACAATCTGTATGACGATTCACAAGACATATCTCTTATAAAGACGGCGAAACTATAAGGCTGTGGCGACGGACAAAGTTGAAGTCAAAGTAAATTTTTTTTATTTAAATTAGGATTTTACAAACACTTTTAATTTGTGCGGACGAACGGACGGACATGACGAATTTACAAGTGTGCCATTTTCTCCATTTAGCTACGGAACGGAGCCCCAAAAAAAAGAAAATACGACGAAAATAATTAAACAGAGAAAAATGATCTTGAACTGTCAAGGCCCAAACAAAACCAAAGTTTTTTATCTCCGATTACTTTAGCAACGAAATAGATCATTTAATACATGACCTGCAACAAAATTATCATAAGTACCGAGTTAGTATCACGATTATATAATACGAGCACAACACGAGCACGACACGTAACAAACGTAATGATGCAGGACATAGACGAGTCCGACAGACACATTATCTATTATTATTATAATAGCATTTTAATTTTTACTGCAAAGTTTTTCATGTTCTCCAATTTCGAAATTGTACTAGGATTAGTACCGTTTCTAATTTGTATAACATAACTACTAGTAAAAACTTATGTTTATCACATCTATTCAACAAGTGCTAGTTAGTTCTTCGTTATCAGGGACTTAAGTAGCTCTTTAATCCCTAGGGACTAAAATGATTTCCAGTTGGACTGGGATATTTTGTTAGTAAATGATCCAATTACCAAAGAGATAATACAGAAATGCAGGATAATTAAATAAAACCAAAATAAAGAAACTTGCGAAATACATACACACCGCCTTAGTACCTAATTGTTTAGTCGAATTCGAATTAATGCTGATACTTTTATTTTATAAAAAAATAAGTGCGTCTTCCTCAAGTAGTGATTATGTTAACTCCAGATAATATAATATTGTATGAGACGCTAAAAATGTGATAAATTCACGGATGGTCTTCCACTTCCATAATTGTTCAAATATAAATATTGGCCTCTTATTGTGGTTATGTAATTTCTGTTCCTAATTGTATGTAAATAAATAAACATACTATTCTTACTCATAACTTGCACTTAGGTACCTACTTATTTTCCTCATAGAGGGTGATAAAAAGTAGAGTTTAGCATTCGGTCGTAAAATTATTTTTAATGTCGCTATTTAAAACTACCTACGTTGTCCAAATACACAGCCGGATCGAAATGAACTGTAAGGATTCCGTTTCTACCGTTAAGGTACAGAACTCTAAAAAACCAGATCCAGGATTCGCTTTAGTATCCAGGCGTATCATGGCTCATGGTCAAGGGGCATCGACTCGTGATCAATTTCGTTTTATTTTCAAATGCATTCAACATTGACAAGGTATTTTGTGGATTTTCCATTGGAACATCGTGTTGCAATTTTGTGTGTGCTGTGTGTCCAGGTCACAATGAGTACAAAAAACCTTTTTTATATTTATACTTGTTTAGCAATATCAAATGAGATTGAACCTTTTACGCAGCAAAATAACTCCCGCCACCAATTCAATCAATCAGTAGGTAAATGGATATTTATCTACACTAATATTAATGAAGTAAAGTTTGTATCTAGGAGGCAACTTCCGAAACATAGGTACGACTCATCTGATTACAAAATGGATCTTGCTTCCAGGTTTCCCGAACTTGTAATGAAACTTTAGATAATGTTTAGTCCACTTTCAGAGTATGAGAAATGAAAAAGAAAATTAAGTATAAAGATATGAAACAGACAAACAGATCGACAAAAGATAACATTCTCACGTAAACCTCAAATACACATGCAATATGTACATATAATTGGTTAATATTCAGTTCAAACATTTAGCAAAAGACGGACGACAGACAAGTTCAAAAAAGCTCACAAAAATATTATTAACTATGATTGTATATATAATGTTAAATTTATATAAAATAATGTTAAATGAACTTATAATCAAACAAGTGAGAGAAAAAGTTTTATTACAATTTTTAAATAAAACTATTTAAAAAAAAATTCTAAACATTCGTGCAATTTTTGTTATTCGATTTCAATGAGAAATATCTATGCCTTAATGCTGTATTTCATAAGAATAAAATAGGTAACCATTAGAATGTACACGCTGTGTGACATATTGAGACCGGGCCCCAATGGTTCATAAAAGTTCGCTTTGCCAGTTACCTTTCTATGATAGATACATTAATGTTACAGTACCGCATACCGCGTACCTCAGCCCACCATCTGCGCGTATCTTTTGTATGTATTAACCTTTTACTACCGGCTCAGTGACAGGTAACGTGATATCCTTTCTTTAGATAAAGGTATGCACTTTGTATAGTGTATGTATTTCTATGATTCAGTTACACAATTTAGTTCGAGGTAACAGTCGATCATTGTGATCAGAATTAAAACATATACTTAGGTATTGAATCACTTATATCTTTACTCATTAGATTCATAAGTAGCTACTCTAAAAATTCTAAAGATGTCAATTTTAAGAAATTTAGTTGACGTAATCGTGTAATCAACCCCCATCCAAATCCATAGCATACATACCATAGATTATTTTAGATTCATGATCAGCTACCACAAATACCTTCATGGTATATATTTTAAGCCATTTTATTGATAACTTGGCGAATAAAGACCGGGAGATATATCCGACAAAATTCTGTCCTTCGTGCATTAATTTACTCTAGTATTACGTGAGTAGTTTAGAGATAACGTCCTTAAATTGCCTCTGTCTGACAATCTTTACATAAGTCAGTCAGCCTTTAATCAAATCAGCCCAATAATTTTAAGGATTAACACACAATTACCAGTTGCACCACATTAAGCAGATAAGTAATATGTGCACCTTAGTAATTATTTGTAGTGTCCGATAGCTACTTAAACTGTGCAGCACAGCCCTCTTATTCAACTTAGCAAAAAGCTGGTTCGGAGATCATTAACATATACATTTCTCGTTTGCTTAGCATTTTAAACCATCAAAGTGTACTAAACTATATAATGCAGCAATGTATTTACAACTATCTAAAAACGAGATGATTTGTACGGACTTGAATTACTAGCCAGATTTCATATCGGACAGCCCGGAGCTGATAACGATGCAAAACAAACAACGGTTTCTGGATAGTGTATAATGTCATACACACAAACACAGTGTATAATGTCATACACACAAACAACCAGTTTTTATTCATTGATAAGAAGGGAAAACTCACCGCAAATGATGTCATGCGTTTGTCATGTTTACACAAATGAAAAGAGTTTGATGGGCTCGCATTCGCATATTGTGCTGACAAAATGCTCGATCTATACACAGTTTAATTCTGTCACTGTTCACCATCACGATTGTGGTCACCACCACCCTTTGTCAGCGATACAGGGAATTAAAAAAAAAGACATTTATTTATATTATATATCTAATATTTGCTTTAAATAATATTATATTTACTTTAAAAATAGTATACCTAAAAGAATAAAATAATCAGTTTCGTACTTATATCTTTTAGCAACTAGTGACCATTTATTTTCTCATTTATGAAACTTCATAGTGTTTTTTTTTTTTAATTTACCATAATTATATTTGACCACAATGCATGAAACGAAATGTAAACAGTTACTGATCAGACACAGATATCATTTTTCGATCTGATAACCCTACATGTATATATCTTTAAGGATCAAATGAAAAGCTATTCCATAGTAAAGTTATTTCGGTTTTATTTATTTTGTTGCGTGCGATACATTAGCCTCAATTTAAAAAAAAGGATTAAGGGTATTACTTAATCTGTGCTAAGAGCTAGATTAACTCTGGGATGCAGTACCAATAGCTTCTTCTACTTGTGCCATTATACAAACGCTAATACTGGAATGCTATTTTTTTGAAATAGGCTACAAATATACGAGGTTGTAGATCTATCTAGCTTTTGTTTTGTATTTGCCTATCTGAACCTCTCGCACTTTTATATCTTTATTATACCTATATAATTAAACTTCGTATCTCTCCCGAAGACGATTACAGTTTATATGCAGCAGTACGCAAGATTATGCTGTCCTGATCACACCTTTAAAGCTATAAAAATGCTTATTAAAATAAAAATTTACATAGTAGGTAGTTTTCACTACCTACAACATATCCAACGCACTCGACAATATGTTCGTCTTCAAACATAATTTTAACATAAGTCTTTAATAGTCATATTGAAAGGCGTTATGGATAAGGAATAGTGACACTGTGAAAAGTTTAAAAACTCGTTAAAACTAAGAGAAATTATGTCATCTACGCACAGTTTGTTGCATAGTTTAGACAGATATCTAAAACTTCAAGGTGAGTTTTAAAGCGATTTTTTAGAAAAGTAGCGTTTTGTTGACCGACATAATGTTCATAATGCGGTAATCCTACCAAAGAGAATGAACCAAGATTTGTACTGTGTTATACAGAATTTATGACTTTTGACGTGACAACGTCTTATAAATTGGTTTGCCGGGTGACACTTCAAGAAACTGCGTTACGCTCCGCTCACGTTATGCGCTCACAATGAGAGCGAGTGAGAGGCACGCGCCCGCCTAAGAGCGAGAGAGACAGACATAAAATCATTGTCACGTAAAACTTTCGCCCGTATACCGACTTTACAGGCAACCAGTTTTTTAACTTGGCAGGATTATGACATTGAACGCATTGAAGCAGTCAACAAAACGCACATAAACAAATAGTAAAGAACTCAATCAAATGATCAATTAATTAGTTTACATCTACCGTCTTGAATAATTTTTGAAGTGAAAACTTCTTTAGCGGCGTTGTGCACTTTTTTTGGTATGGGTAAAAAATGATAAACTCGCGTCAGGTCACGTGTCTTAATCGTGGAAAGTCGTAAGACGGAAACCGTAATGCCACGCCTATTATAATTTTTATTGAAGTGAAAACTTCTTAAGCGGCGTTGTGCACTTTTTTTGGTATGGGTAAAAAATGATAAACTCGCGTCAGGTCACGTGTCCTAATCATGGAAATTCTTAAGCCGGAAATCGTAATGCCACGCCTATTATAATTTTTATTTTTAGTATTCGCGATTATGAGTAGTACAGGGAGGTTGGATATGGAATTTTAATTCTATGACAGATTGCGATGTCAAATATACTACGTCAAAAAAGTAAATAAACAAACATTATACAATATACAATGTCAAAGACATGTCTTGTGACATATTTGAGTGTTAAGCGCGAATCGTGTGTAAAGGTTTTCACTTCTGCGGGACTCCCGGAGTGCAACTTTTTTTTTTTATGGACATGATTAACCGGTGTGAAGTTAGCAGAAAATTATAACCCGGTTAAATTAGGAATACCTTTTTAATTGACCGTCATGGTTGTGTTATATTGATATATCGTTATTTTTAACACAAAATGACAGTAATAGCAATGTAACACTTAACAATTATTCGAAATTAAAATTAAAATGTAATTTATATGGACATTTAAAAATAAAGAATGCAAGCATGGGAGTACGTTAGAATTAAATTACAATAAGAAGTAATGATATGAGAGATAAACTGGTACATGCTGAAATAACATAAGTAAATTTCCGAATTGTATTTTATGTAAGATCAAAACTTAAAGAAAATTTGTAAAAGCAGTATGTCAAATGATGCTCGCAAACGGCATGAAGGACCCAAATAGATAGAGTTAACTGCTAAGAAGATTTAGAAGATACAATAAGGTATCACAAAAAGTTTGATATCTAATTATACGAATGTCTTGACCGAAGACGATTCCGTTCCCGACCTCCCATGACGTTCCCGAGATCTGTCAAAAAAAATTGGCTCTAAATAATCCGAAGCGGGCAATATGGAGGGAGGGAATGGTAAATATTAATTTTAATAAGTATTTTTATAGCTTTAAAGTGTGATTAGAACAGCATCATCTTGCGTACTGCTACATGTAAACTGTAATCGTCTTCGGGAGAGATACGAAATATAATTAGATACAAACTTCACAAGGTAAGTTCGTTTGATTCTTATTGATCTATAGTTAAGTTCATTAAATCTGACATTTACTTACCTACCTACAACACGGATCTCTGTCTAACTAAAGAGGAAGTAATTACAATTCTGATTCATACATCTTAATTGGTTATTTGATTTTAGTTAGGTAAATATTGTTAGAAGTTCCCGTTACGTTACTTTACGTTACGCGCGAGTCCGAGACTGATCCTTGGTGTCAGTACAACAATTTCGATATAAACATTTCCTGTCAGCTAAAAAAAATAATAATGACGAAACTTACTTTTAAAATAGAGACTCATCAAAAACTATTAAATAAAAAACCCGTGCGTGTGTAACACTACACCTAACGCCAACATCATGCCACTTCACACCTCGCACCTCCCACCTAGCACTAATTGTTGCTAAACCGGCGATATGTATTTATTTACACTTTATTTGTAGGAGTTAAGAAATTATCGATATGAAATATATAAATATGTTTATGTATACGTATACATGTATGTATTTATAACTCCTACTGCTATTAGACAGTAGTGAGGATGTTAAATAAGTTCGATGCGCGAGCAAACTCGCACTGAACTAGGTAGGTACTTTTATTTTAAATTCTACCTTTACCGTGACCAAGTCTGGTGTCACCCAGCCGAAATGTCGGAAAAAGTTAGGCATTTTACCAAATAACTATTTTAAATTAGTATTGAAACGCAAAAATTTAAAAACTTATAAAATATATGAATACCTGTCAACTCATAATGAGTACTACCATGTTCACAAGTCTACGATCAATGAAGATTGGGTCATACTAAATGACTATTCAATCAATTAATTATTAATAACCCCAAAACTAGAATGCATGCAAATTCCTTTCAAATTGCACTTTGTACAATACAATAACAGTCTGAAAGATTGGCACAGTTTTAAAGCACGGGATGGTTTCAAATCCATCCAAGCAAAGCATCTTGAACGCGCCTTAAAACCAGCTAACTCCATGCAACGGAAAAACCCTAAAAATTAGTAAATAGTACAAGAATGTATAAATAATAAATAAAATTCTTGTTTGTCTGTCGCACGCCTGACCGCGTTCCGACTCCGCCGACCTTACACTTGGCACGTCCGCGCGGACAACGCACGACGCGCCACATTTAATTTCTGGTAACAGTCATTATCATGCAAAAGACGTTATCACAATGTTAATATTACTAGTGCTACTTTCACCGCTCATTTTTAAGCACATGCATTTATTAGTACAACATAAGCTTTTTTTATTATGATCTTTCTAACTTTATCGACAAAGCTTTAAAAATACAAAGAAATTTTAACAAAAAACAATCACATCAAATTTAAAAACTACAAAAAAGTTATAAAAAGCCCCTAAATACCATCGAGTGAGCAAAGTGCTTTCTCTGCCTTGCCATGGGATATTTGAGATCTCATTTTCCGCTTTTTAAGCCTCGTTATCGATACCTTAAGATGCATTGTCGTTACAGCTAGGCGTCCGTCGTTCATTTCCAAACAAATAAATCTAATTAGGAAAAAAAAGTACCTAGATCGGTTTTGATGACAATCTTTGATTATAATACATATTATAATATACTAGACTTTGCCAGCGGCTCCGCCCGCCCTGAATTTGGTTCGGCGTGGAATTGAATGAAGTTTGCAATAGCAATTTATAGCTACATCTAATGTTCTTTAAACTCTGTTTTAGTTATTCCCGCGGGAACTATTGAATTTTTCGGGATAAACAGTAGCCTATATGCTATTTCAGGACCTAATCTATGTTTATGCCAAGTTTAATCAAGCTGCTCGTCCAGCTGTACTGACATGCTGAATGACTCGTAAAGTGCTTACATCGAGCGAATGCTCATGTCATCCGCCACACTAATGAAGGTGTCGTTTCAGTCGACACCATGTTGTAACACCGACTTCCACCATCGAACAGGCTATTGCGAACTGCACTGCAGCTACTTAACCGTTATACAGAGATACTCAATGTCGCTAATAATATTATTAGCATAACGTGATAAATCCCTACAAACCAAAGACAATCTTCAAACACTATAAATAAAGTTTAAAACGGCTTAAATGGTGGCATTTAACCCAGTTTGTACTTGCCGCCGGTTCGCTGCCCCGATGTAATTAGTTCATGATCAAATGGCTCCGATCTAGGAACAGTGAGTCACGATAAATTAAACATAGACGTTTTTATGAGCTACGACTACGAGCGATAGATCATTGCTTGGCGAAAAGTCAGTGACATCTCCACACTTGGCCTGGTTTCTAGAGTTTTTTTCTAATAGAATTGGTTACACGCGAATTGTAGTTTATGTCCTGCACAGCCAATAAAAGTTTATAAGTCCAGCGCTTTTTGAACCATTTCAATAATTATGTGTCAGAATAAGTCCGTAATTAACTACTCAGTATTTTTTTTATTACTCTTCGGATTTCGCTACCTTATTTCTAGTAGGTACATGGATTGTTATATATGTAAATATTATGTTTCTATTATGAAAACCATTTTTATATTATGAAGCCATGTACATTATAACAAAACAGAAGTAACTATTTTGCTACCGATGCACCGGCTAGGTGCTCAGAGAGAGATTCAGGTAGAAGGTTCAGAGAAAGTAAAGAAAATACTTTTCAAGGTCAAGGAAATTTGTAATGAATGAATGAATGAAATTTTCTTTATTGCACAATTTAAATAGATATACAATAAAATGCTATAATAAAAAAAAGTACAAATAGGCGACCTTATCGCTAAAAAGCGATCTCTACCACCTTAGGTATATAACCTTAGGTTAGAGGAAAATACAAAGAGAAGTAGGTGGTACGGTGACGAAAGAGGTAATTTGTAATTAGAATAAACATACACACAAAATATAATATACATAATAAACAAGTATATAACATAAATATAATAAATAAATATACAAAATATAAAGAAACATACATATACATACAAGACATTTGAAATAAAATAACAAACACAAAATAAGACAATTTTAACCCAGTGAGTTTGAGATTTAAAGATAATGTTATTTAATTTGGTTTTTAAAAATAACCACAGATTGTGAGCGCCTAATAGTCAGTGGAAGAGAATTCCATAGCTGTATAGCCTAAACTGTGAAAGAACGATTATAAAAATTAGTGTTGTGAGCTGGTGTTTTTAAGAGAAGAGTAGTGGACAAGCCAAGTGTAAGTGTAGAAGAGGACATAAATTGAAATCGTTCTTTCAAATAGTAAGGAGTTGATGGATTGAATAGTATGTTATAAAGTAGTGTAAGAGTATGGGTATTCCGGTGAAGTCGAATTGGGAGCCACTTGAGCTGAGCACGAAATTGAGAGACATGATCGTATTTGCGTAATCCAAATATAAATCGAATACAGAGATTTTGTTTTGCATGATGATTTTGCTCAAGTTTATTTAATTGCTCCTCAGTGAGATTAATATAGCAGGCATCAGCATAATCAATAATAGCAAGAAGTAAAAAGATTGTGCAAGTGCAACTTTTGTGGGTATAGGTAACAGATTACGTAACCGCCTCATTGACCCTATCGAAGAAAATATTTTACGACTAATAACTTTTATTTGTGGGGCCCATGATAACGTATTGTCAACAATTATCCCTAGATTTTTGACGGAGTCACAAAAAGGTATAGAGACTCTGTCAAGTTTAATTGAAGGTAATAGTTCCAAATTGATGCGTGATATCATTTTTGGACTGCCAATAATAATAGCTTTCGACTTGAGAGGATTGATTTGAAGGCCATAAAATGAACTCCACTGAAGTATTTGGTCATGATCAGCATTAATTTTTTTAATGGTTTTATTGATGTCATCAATTGGGGCTTGTGTGTAAATTTGGAGATCATCTGCATACAAGTGGAGGAGAGAAGAAAGTTTGTGAGTAACAGTGTTAATAAAGATGGCAAATAGGAGAGGAGACAGCACGCCACCTTGCGGTACACCAGCTGAAGTAGAGCACCAGTCGGAGAATGTATCCTCCAACCGGATGCGTTGCTGGCGCCCATACAAGTAACTGTGAAACCAGTCAATTACTGTTGGAGATATGTTGAGAGAGCGTAAGATGCCTAGCAATATGTCAAAGTCTACTGTGTTGAAGCCATTACTGGAATCTAACAGCGCCATAACTGTAAGTTGTGTATTATCCATGCCGTAACGGATATCATCAGTAATTTTGGTGAGAGCAGTAACCGTACTATGACCAGGACGAAAACAGGACTGCAAGGGGTTTAATAGATTGTTTTTAGTCAGAAAGGTATAAAGTTGATGTTGAATGAGTCGCTCAAGGACCTTTGATAAGAAAGGTAAAATAGAAATGGGCCTAAAGTCCGCTAATGTAGAGGGATTTGCCTTTTTTGGTAACGGAATAATGAAAGCATTTTTCCAAATGGCTGGAAAACTACTAGAGGAAATGGAAGAGTTAAGGATATGAGTGATGATGGGAATAAGGATGTCAAGGATGGGAATGATCATTTTACGGCTAATACAATCACCACCAACAGCACTGGATGCAATGGAAAAAATACTCTTCTTAACATCACAATCATTGAATTGACTAAAAGAAAAAGGAGGTAAGTCAGGAGTTGGGATCTTTGAAAGATGATATAGGGTGTATGCCTTTTTGTTGCTATCCATGACAACAATAGAAGAAAAATGCTTTTGTAAATTTGTAATGTATACTCGTTGAAAGTTATTTAACAAGCTTTTAATGGTGAGTAGTAGAACCTATTTACATTAGGTGGTTCGTACCTTACCCTTAACATATAGAAATAAGAGCTATCTATTTTACAATATAAGAACTACCTATCTATACAGAACGATAGAAAACCGCAAGCCTACCTACACAGATTTCTAAGTATAAGGTTTACAAGTATATATTAACATAGAAAGTACAATAACGTTCTTCGGCCTAGAGCCCGATCAACGAAGTACTCCACGACGTCGACGTCCAGTAGGTATCCACTGCCAGAGTGAGTTACGCGGACGGGACTGATTTTATGTGACCTAGGACGTGTGGTGAGTACTGTTAGGCCAGAGCCTTGGTGAGCAGGCACAATTCTATGCCGCACGTGGCTAAAGCTCGCCCCAAAGTTAAGGTGAGCAGTGTTGCTACGGCCGCGGGTAAACTATCGCTTGCCCCGAAGGTTAGGTGAGCAGTGTTGCTCAGGTTGAGACTCTGACTGATTTTAAGGCCGGGGATCTGAAGCTCAACTCCCAAACTCCTCCTCAATGCGGACGTCCCCCGAGAGCAATTGAGAAAGGCAGCCTTTTCCAATATTGCATCAACGGCGAAGAGCCGTAGTAGCGGAAAGGTATAAAAAAACCGAACTGTGATAATATAAAATACATTGATTAGTACTTATCTAGGTGTCACTTATACACTGCACAACATAAAATAAAAAGGAATAGAGAAAAATTACCTAGACAGTTTTATAGTATCAGAGAAGTTAGGAAACCAGGTTGCCGTTTCCAAGCATTTACTAGTAGTATGATAATCAGTTAAATAGAATTAAAATAATTCAGAGCAAGTTTTTTTCCATCCACGCAAAGGAGAAAATTGTAAAAGTGTGGCATGACACAAGTTGTCATACGCCGAAAGAGTAAATCCAGTCTCTTTATTTGAAACCTTTTAAAAGTACAGAGACTTAGGAAATTATATCTGGAAACTTTCATAGTTTATAACATCCTCCGGTCGTTTACCGGAGACAGACAACCTGAAACGGCCGTTCCGTTATAACATTACCGAAATAGTTTGTGTTTATGGATATCTTACCTTGTGATTTTTAAATTAATTCCAAGACCAACAACTTAGATAGTTAATAGTATGTCACTTACTCAATGAATAATTTTTTTTTCATTATTTTTACTAGCTTTTGCCAGCGGCTCCACCCTCCCTATATTTGGTTATCGGCGTGAGATTCTTACGGCAACTCCTTAACTACACTAAAGAAGTTTGCTTATATATAGCAAGCTATAGCTACAGTGCAGCTATAGTTCGTTTATGAAATTCGGTTATAGTTACTCCCGCGGGAACTTTAGAATTTTTCGGGATAAAAAGAAGCCTATGTTCATCTTTATATCTTCAACTATCTCTGTGCAAAATTTAAGGTCAATTTAGTGCTCCATTGCGGCAGGATTGAGTAACAAACATCATAGTTATTCCCGCGGAAACTTTTGAATTTTCAGGGATGAAAAATAGCCAATGTACTATTCTAGGGCTTGATCTATATGTGTGCCAAGTTTCATTCCGATCCATCTAGTGATTGAGTTACAAAAAATGCACCATCCAAACTTTCACATTTATAATATAAATAGGAGTCTAATTATTATGTCCTTCCCTGGGACTCAAACTATCTTCATACTAAATTTCATCTTAATCTTTTCAGTGGTTAAGGCGTGCAGAAGTAACAGACTGACAGACATATAATATGGATTTATGATAGTAATAATTTTGAAATAACTGTTTTAATAATAAATCTGTCTCTATGGATTTTTATCTTGAGTAGTGGGTCCACATCTCCAGCAACTTTAAGTTACATAGTAGGTCGACATTTCCAGCAACGTCCAGTTACATAGAAGGTCGACATCTCCAGCAACATCCAGTTACATAGTAGGTCGACAACTCCAGCAACATCTAGTTACATAGGTCAACATCTCCTGCAACGTCCAGTTACATAGTAGGTCAACATCTCCAGCAACGTCCAGCTACATAGTAGGTCGACATTTCTAGCAAAGTTCAGTTACATAGTAGGTCGACATCTCCAGCAGCGTCCAGTTACATAGTAGATCGACATCTCCAGCAACGTCCAGTTACATAGTAGGTCACCATCTTCAGCGACGCGAAGCCCATTTCCAAGATCATTAAGAATGCAAGTTGGCACTACTTAGTTAAAATCGCAAGTGTTAGCAAAGTTTTGTAAACAAAGAACTCTATGCTCATTAAATTGCAGCAGTATTACGTAAATAGCAATCGTGAGCGCTGCAAACTGCGAGTGGTTGTGCAACTCGAGTGCGATTAGCTCGCGATCGCCTGGGGCTGATGTCGATTATTGTCACTAACTGTTATCCGATAAAGATACTGATCTGATAATTTAATTCGTTAATAAAACACATTTATTAATTAAATGCAATAATAGTTATAGTCGAGTTGGTAAAGTATAGTATTTTATTATTCCATTCATATGAAATGAATATTATGCTGTGGTTAAGGTGTGTTAATAAGTAAACCGAAAAAATTTAAAAAGGTAAAATAAAATAATCACAATAAAGCTCTAAATTATAAAGTGACTAATGGTGGATCGGCGCATCAAAGGCGAATTAAGTACTAACTATTTCTTTGGTTATTTTACTACTATTGAAAGACCTAAAACATTAATCTTACAAACACACAAAATCTTCAATACAATATAAATATACATTTTTTTATACCACTAAGGTGGCAAACGAGCTTACGGCCCGCCTGATGGTAAGTGGTCACCGTAGCCTATGAACACTTGCAACACCAGGGGTATCACTCGCGCGTTGTCGACCCTTCAAAATACTTCAAAATAACTTCTTGCTTCAAGAACCTCATACCGTAGTCCTTAGAGAAAACCTTGGCAGGGAGCTCATTCCACAACCCGAGCGTTAGCGGTTTCGGTTCTAAAGTGTGCAAATGAATTTCCTGCCAATGGCGAGCGGTGTGATGGTAGAACGTAGTCGAGGGCATCATTTCGAACAATTCCTCAGAACACATCCCATTGTACAAGCGGTAGAACTTACACAGGGAGGCAATCTCTCCTGAGACTTAAGGGCTCGATACGGCAAGTAAGTTTGGGATCGTCGACAATTCTCACAGCCCGTCGTTGAACCAAGTCAAATGGGCCAAGCTAATATCCACGTGCACTCGCCCAGAGATAGCAGCAGTACTCCATATGGGGCAGAACTTGCTACTTGCAAAGCAGCAACCTTTGCCCCGACGTGAAGTACTGCTTCGCTCTGTTGAGTACACCAAGTTTTTCGTCACCAAGTGTGACGTCAGCTTTACCTTGTCTTGCAAATGATCTCTCAACTGAACATCGCTGGAGTTGTCAACACCAAGGATCCCAATGCTCTTGGAGATGGAGAAGGGAGTGTTCTAGAATTGCTGGACCACAGTAAATGGGGTTTGCTTAGCGGTGAACGCGCAGACTTGTGTCTTTGTAAGGTTGAACCGGACCAAGTTTTCCTGTCCCCAGTCAGAGGCTTTGGAAAGAGTGGTCTCGATCTGAGACACAAGTTCTCCACACGCTTTTCTTCCACAAAAGAACGTGGGATGTTGGCACGACCCGTGTAATAAGCGTCTCCAGTACTGCCATCTGCACACTACGGACCCACGATACCCCTGGCGATACCCCTGGTGGTATCGTGGGTCTTCATAGCAATGCATGTTGTTGATGTCCAACATGTCATTGATATGCAGTAGAAACAGCGTAGGAGACAACACAGAGCCTTGCCACACACCAGCATTGTCCATGCTGGACGGTTCGTATGCGTCTGCCGGACAAAAAGCTAGTGGAAATACAAACCCTCGGGCACTCCGTAAGATGGCAACTTCGATAGAAGACCCCGGTGCCAGACCCGATCGAACGCCTTCGCTATGTCCAGGTACATGCCAATGCCTACCCCTGACTCTCAATGGCTAGTGCCCATCAGTGTGTGAGATACACTAGACGGTCACCAGTCGAGCGACTGGACTGAGCAAGTTAGACCAGATGGATCGGGTTGTGTGCATGACACTTGAGTCCGAACTACTCCGAACGAGACAGTGTTCCGAGGAGCCTAAAGGCGCATCCACTGAGACGGAATATCCGTCCGGACGTGTAATAAGCGTCTCCAGTACTGTCAGCTGCATAGCAATGTATGTTGTTGATGTTCAACATGTCATTGATATGCAGCAGAAACAGCGTAGGAGACAGCACAGAGCCTCGCGGGACACCAGCATTATTGTTCATGCTATCAGAGCAACTACCGTCAACCATGGCTCGCATGCGTCTGCCGGTCAAAAAGCTAGCCACCCATTTGCACAAACCCTAGGTCACTCCTTAAGATGGCAACTTCGATAGAAGACCCCGGTGCCAGACCCGATCGAACGCCTTCGCTATGTCTAGGCTGCATGCCAATGCCTCCCCTGACTCTCAATTAAAGCGTATTTAATTATTAAGAAGTAAAATAAAACTACTTTTAATAAGCCTACTTTCTGTTTTACTAGTTTATGAAATATCGTCGTTTATGTAAGTGACTAACTAATTTTTGCTCGCAAGTGTACTAAAATTTTGACAAAAATCGGTCGAGTTAAACTAATGCATTGCTTAATTATTAATGGATACGTGCAAACGACAATGTCACGGGGTATTTGTTGTATACCAAAACCTTGTCCAGATGTAACAAATACTTTTCTGAAAACCGTATCAAAATCGGTTCAGCCCAACGCGAGATAATCACAGACAAATATACATACAAACATACAGAACCTCCCTTTTTTTAAATTGGTTAAAAATGTAAGCGCTATTCTCTGAAGTGTATTCACATCTAAAGTAGGTGCACTTGTACGATGGCATGCTGTTCTTTAAAAGTGAGCTATCCTTTTCACAAAACAATTATTGTTTAAGACTTGACGCATTCGACACAAGATAAAACTAAAAGAATCAAATTATACTCAGGTCGAAGTTCACGCTTGCGTGCGTTTGTTTTATAATATATCTAAGTATTAAGGTAGGTAGATATAAATTTGGTTGGTAAGTACACCTTTTGATATTATTTAGTGACACCGTTGTGTGTCGCTGTCACACTCAGAACATGCGAACAGCGTCATCTATGAATCAATAGTTAAAATTTATTAACGAAACCGGCACGTAGTTCAATTTATTGACGCTTAAAGTACAACGACCTCATTCAATTTATGCAAAATTTCGAAAATTTAATAAAGGCGCCCATTACTTCATTTTTGTTAGCTTAGGGGCATTTTGGGCAATTTACACACAATTTAACAACTAAGTTAATCTTAACAATATTACATATTAAATTTAAGATCATATTGGCATCACATTTTTATTTAATAGATTCATTATATAACAAATTAACTTTTAATATCATTTCAAGTGTCAGTCTTATCATTATGTTAAAATTAATTTATGGAATAATCGATGTCAATCTTATTTTGTTATGTCAATAAAAACATTTTTGGACTAGCCAATTTATTTTAAATACGTTTATAGGCAGTTCTGTAAGAGTAGTGGGTAATTTATTAAATAAAGTTATAGACAATGAGTAACTGTTTTTTTAAAAATTTCGTCGTAGAACATAATGGCACTTTTAACTTATTTGGATATCTGGTTAAGAAATGACAATTAGTGATTTTCTTTTTGAATAAGCGTAAATTAAGCTAAACAATGTCTGCAAAGGCCCTAAACCACATATAGCTCGAACACATTTCTTCTGAAAAATAAAAACCCTATTTATTTCTAAGGAGTTATCCCATAAAATAAGACTATAGCGCAATGCAGACGTAACGTATCCGTGATATGCGATTTCAGCTGTTTTTTTATCTACTGTTAATTTTAACCTACGCAATGCATAAGCAAAACCATTCAGAGTAGCAGTTACCTTATGTGTGTGAAATTTCAAATTTAGATTATTATCTATATTTAATCCTAAGAGATTTGCTGTTTTCTCTTCATGGATGGTTTTATGTTCATGAGTAGTTTTCAATTTTATTTGTCTTCCATTTGTGTTAAAAAAAATTACATATTTTGTTTTGTCCATATTCATAGTCAAATGATTTTGTTCCATCCAGCTTGATATGTCAATAATTGTATAATTTATGTTATTTTCGTACGTTTAAATGTCTGAGGTTTATATTATCGTGTATATGTCATCGGCAAACAAGACACATTTATGTTTTGTCGCCTAAGGAAGATCATTAATTTAAAACCAAAATAAAAGGGGCACAAGCACGCTACCTTGTGGCACGCCCTAATTTACTTCCCTTTAACACTGAACTGTATTTTACCATTTTCGTTGGTTTTTTCATTGCACTTATTTACAACTTATTACGTTGTTTACGACCTTTCAGTAACGATTTTATCCAGTCAAAGGCAGGACCAGGAAATTCATACATTTCACGTTTGTGTAATAGATTGTCATGACAAACAAAATCGAAAGCCTTAGACATGTCGAAAAAAATAGCTACTACAGGTGTTTTGATGTCCATACAATTTGCAATTTCATTTACCAGAGAGAAACATGCTAAAGTTGTAGACTTGTTTTTTTGGAATCCATATTGATCCTGTATGATTATATTGAATTATGTGAGAAAAGACATCAGTCGTTTATGAACAACTGTTTAAAGACTTTTGAAAGAATAGAATTAAGGGTTATTAATCGATAATCATTTAAATTTTGTTTGTCACCATCTTTGAAGAGGGGTTTGGCAACAGATATTTTAAGAGCCGATGGGAATGTACCTTGCTCCATAGATATATTAATTAAGTATTGCAAAATATATGCTAATTCTGGTTTGCATTGTTTCAGTATTTCAGTCTCAATCTCATCGTAAACTACAGATCTTGTCTTTTTTAAGCATTCTACAATCTTTACAATTTCATTTTCAGTACAAGTTCCGTACCTGAAAGGTAATTAGGAACCCTATTACTAAGGCTTCGCTGTCCGTCCGTCCGTCCGTCTGTCACCAGGCTGTATCTCATGAACCGTTAAATTTAGACAGTTGAAATTTTCGCAGAAGATGTATATCTGTTGCCGCTATAACAACAAATACTAAAAAACAGAAAAAAAAATTTTTTTGGGGGGCTCCCATACAACATACGTGATTTTTTTTGCTCGTTTTTGTAGATAATGGTACGGAACCCTTCGTGCAGGAGTCTGACTCGCACTTGGCCGATTTTTTAATTTATATATTACTGACTGACTAGGGTTCACAGAATACTCTTTATTTTTTTCACATCCCATATTGCCCGACATTAATTTAATGAATTCTGAATATAGTCACGATTTTGACGTTTTTGCGAAATTTCTATGCATTTTTAGCAGTGTAGAATATTTTCTGTATTTACGTTTAGAGTAGGAAAAGCGTAATTTCCGTTTTGTGACACACGACCTTTTCAATCCTTTTGTTAGCCATTTATGATGGATAATTGATTCGTTTTGCCTTCTGATTTTTATTTCTGGAAAACATAACTTAAAAAACAAACATAGTTGGTCGTGAAATAGGTTAAAAGCTGTCTCGATGTCATCAGTTTCATAAATATCCGCCCATGTCAAACGCCCCAAACAAAATTTTAAATTTGTTTAAGTTTTCTAAGCTGAGGTCTCTCCGTGTGAAATACCACTTTTTTATTGGGGTGTATCTTTCTTCTAAAGGAAATTTTAATATTTGAGCGGTGTCGTGATCCGACAAACCTTAATGATGTACTTTAGCTATTGCATTACTACTTGTACTTAAAAATAAATCGAAGCAAGCTTTTTTTCTCGTTGGTTTTTCCACGTGGATCTTAAAATTGTTACTATACAATATATCCTTAAATTCCTGTGAGATTTTTGTACATTTTAATAAAGCAATGTTGAAATCGCCAGTCAGGATCACGTAGTTACGAGTGTTTTTATGTTAGTAAGTTTATTTCTATAAAACATGTTAAATTTGAATTCCCATAAAATTGGTTGGTATGTACTTATAGCTGTTTATATTTTTGTAGTAATAGCTTCCTACTCGTACTCAACTTTAATTCATATATAATAAAAAATGATTCGCAACAATGGCTCCGCTACGCTTAGTCATAGGATTTATTTATTTATTTATTTTATTATTTTATTATAATAATATACTGGTGATTTTTTTCTTTCATTTTTATAGTTAGATCAGCATAGAATATACATTCTTACTGACCTAGTATATCTATAACTTTACAAAAAACATTTTTTAAATATAAAAATATAAGATTTAAAAAATAAACATTGTTTCAATACAACAAAAAAAACTTGTAAGTTAAAGGACGTTTACTTGGCCACTCTTCCTAGTTATGATTTTGATTTATTTATTATCTGGCAACCCACAAGCAAAAACTCATCGCTGACCGCGTCCAGTCTACACTCTCAAGGCAAACGCGTTTTAGCTGTATTTGACAAATGGCGTCCGCACTGTTCGGTTCTCCTCTCCAATATGACACCGTCGTGTTACGTCGGTAGTGTCATGGTCACACTGTTGTAAATTGTCTGTAAATAATGTTATTTATAGAATCAAGTTAGATCGATGAGATATTAACGTCTCTTTTGAGCAGGTACGAAATAGATAACCGTGGTTTAGTCCAAGTCTTGGAAGGTAATCATATAAAATAGGTAACACTTTCTATTCTACGTCCAATAAGCCTCTTGGAGAAGTAAGGTCTCCTTCTTTATACCCCTGATGTCACCGATGCTTTACGAAGTAATTCTAAAGTAGCTAACTCCTTCTTTTATACTAGTTTAACTCTTCCAAATGCAAAATATCTGCTAGCAAATTTTAAATTTAATACCACTTTAAAATGTGTTTTTAATTTATTACATATGTGAACAACAAATTAGTTTCTGCAGTTTCCGCCTTAAACTACTTTAATTTTTTTACGGTAGATCTACCTCATCTTCGGAAATAATTAAAATACTTAACAGACCATAAGACCTACCGTCATTACAATTTAAGTAAGTCCAGTCCACTCACCCTACCACCTTCATCTGGTACCGACAATGTGTATGTGTGGTAGTGGCAACGCTAGCAAGGCAACGCAAGGGCCTTAAACTAGCAGTTGGCGAGACAATAGAACAAACACACAGTAAACATTTTAGGGATTAATAAATAATTTTTCATGTTCTGTCTGATTTATAAAATTAACTGTGTCTAAAAAAAATTTTGATTCCACTTCTTTTTGAATTATTTTTATGCATAAAATCTTTCTCGTCTTCATCAGTCCGGGTGTTGGAGCACCCAGGATGAACCTATCTCCACTTTCGTCTATTTGTTATTGTGCCGTAAGACGCCGTTAAGTGTATTTTTTAATTTGTAGTCTCCACTCCCTTGTTTTTTGTAGGTTCTGCAACAGATGACATATGACGTGACGTAACGCGCCCGCTGCCTTTGGTTTCGGTCTATATAAAAACCTAACAAAAAATACTAGGTACCGTTTTGAAATATTATCTTCCAGATAATCACTGTAAATAATTATAGATTGGGCACTATTGTTTACTAACAAACACTTACAATACAATACCAAAAAACAGATTTTCACTTTTTACGTCATTAGTCGTGCAGGTATTTTTCTTGTTTTTACAATCCGCGCGCCGAGAAGGGTTTTGAAAACAGGATATCCTTTAGGTGCGAAACTATATAAAGTCTACTAAAATCCAGCATAATTATTGAGCTATCGTCTAGCTAGAGCTCTATGCGCTGAAATTGTATAATCAAATTAATTGGGCTATCATTTAAATGGTCAGCTAAATTAAAGAGGTTTTGGTTAGCTCTAAATTATATTTTGTCAGCAAACAAAGTGGATTGAGCTGCCTGTAGTAGTCAGCAAAAATAACTAAATTGATAAGCAAGTAATGTGATATGGGGCAGACAATTTACCTAGTTGCTGACTAAGTATTGCTGGTGGGTTGTTTTACGGCCGACAAAAATATGCTGTCAAAGTAACTTTTAAGCTGATTTTTGTTGTTGACCGAATATTTAAAAAAAAATACCGATTATTTACTTGTCAATTAATTTTAAGTATTTGACGTTATCCTTCCATTTGGAGGAAGGCGAAGGCTAAACCACACGTTGCTACTATAGCACCACATCTTACTACTATAGCACAAACGTTGCTACTATAGCACCACACTTTGCTACTATAGCACCACACGTTACTACTATAGCACCACACGTTGCTACTATAGCACTACACGTTACTACTATAGCACCACACGAGCCAGGAGAAAGTGTTTGCTATAAAATTTTGCTAGCAAAGTCTTTTTAAATTTAGGAAGTTGGCTTTTTATGTTTAGAATTAAATTCTTTTATTTATTTAAAGTAGAGTATACTGACGTTTATAGTGCACTTGCTTGAAGTTACATAAACAAAGAAAGAGTAATAATATCATAAAGAGTTACACAAGAGTGTCAGTCTGTCACAATGCAAATCTCATTCTTGTGATAAGATCAGAAGATTTGGTCACAATAAGTTAAGACTAATTGGGTGAGTTGGGTGTGCTGTTGCCGGTCACCAATAAAAGTGAGCCCAGCTCGAGTAGGTACGTACGTAATTCTGGCTTATAAATAAAATTATGACCACCGATAAATTACACCTACTCTTTCATTTGACGTCCATTCTTGTAACAGTTGTTCTACCTATAGAACTATAGAGCTGAGGTCAATTATACGTATACATATTTATGTGCCTACACTGATCGTTTCTACAATCTAGTTTCTCGATAAATATAAATGTTTTTAATGTTTAAAGCACATGACCCAAACACCTCTAATTATTTTAAGCAACCTTTTTAACAAGAATATCTAAAAAGTGGCATTATAGAAATATTGGTGCCTACCTGATTTTACACATTGTGTTATACATTGATCCACAGACGAAAAAAAATTAGGGTACACTGATACACAGATGACATACAAAGTATACTTAGTGCGGGGAACAAATGACTGTGGATGGAAAGGTTGAAAGCAGAAAGTTTGACTTCGGAATTTAGTTTGGACTACTAAGGAGACAGACTCACATACTACAAGTCCCCACATCTCAGAGAAGAGAGAGGAGGGACCAAGAAGGTCAGTGTTTTGGTTTTTTCACTTTACATCTCGAAAACAATGCGTCATTGAAATGTTGTTATACTGCATTATAATGTTGATTTATTGATTCTTTATCCGTATATACCAAGAATCGAATCGAATATCATTACCTGCCTTTTACTTTACAGATTTTGAAAAAAAAATTAACCCACTTACTCATAAAGCTGCCTGTTCTGCAAGGCTCCCTTACAAACAAGACTGGTTCCACCGACACTGACGTATGGGAAATTGTAGATCACAAAAAGGTCTTCGCGCGTAGTCAGTCAGGGCGCGTGCCAGTAGCATTCCCTACATTCATTTTGTAAGAACTTTGTACTAACTCAACGGTAAGGTAATCTTATCTGGTGCCCCATTTCGTTGTATACGAGTTACACAGAGTATCGATAAGCACAGATCCGACACTCACCGAACTTGGCCTACATACTCGCACCTCGGTCGCGACACCACCAATCGATCACCTGCCTTTGCGTACTATCGCTGTGCCAACATTTACAACTACGTATACGATTTTGATTATAAAATGGGTAATATTCTTAAACTTAAAAAATGTAGATAGAAAACAGGTTTCTGCTGCAGTGAAGAACACCAGCACCAATATAATTAAGTTAAATTATGTTAAATAATAGTAGCGGCTTACACATGAACAGCGTGTAATGTTATTACATTCAACGGCACTGCTCGCCATCGTACATTTATATAAGTACATATAGACGAAGTTTACGACCAGAAGTTACATCACAACTGAATGTACGAGAAACTTCTAGAACAAGATCGCAGTGAATGAAACTAAGACGTGTGAATCAAAGACTCCACAAGCGAAATTTTGAAATTCCCAGAAATTTTGAAGAAGGGCTCGACCAATCAGCGAACTCGAAATGGCGAGCGCACACGGATTGGGCAACCAAATACGTGTCGCATAACGGAAGTTGTGACTGACACACGCATAGAAGCGAGCCCTCATAAAAACCATCGCAGGCTGTATTTTTGAAATCGTCTACCAGGAAACTTCTAATAGTAGAAAGTGGTCTCACTCTGCCCAAATGAAAAATCAGAGGTCACCTTGGATGGATCAGCTGGCCGTTCAGGACAACGACCCCGAGTTCCTGGTGCTACCCTTATCAGCTGGCTACGGTAGCCATGACCATGGGATCAGATATCTACGTTGCCTTGGTGGCAATTCTCCGATTTGTCCGAACGTGATATCAGACAAACCTAGGCTGACCTAAAGCTCCAATATATAGTGAGTGCCATAATAAAATAGTTACAGTGCCAATAGGTATATAGTGAATATAAAAAAGGTAATAAACAATTGCAAAGTGTTAACCTAATCTAGGTCGTATAAAAGAATTATATTTTAGATAAATTTGTTATTAGGAAAACATTTAATAAATATTATTTTACCTAAAGAATAGTTTTATAAAGTGTCCGGACTATGTATCATATTATCTCCGAACTAATTTCTCTCGCCGCGCCGCTTGTAACGGTTGATTTGGGATTCGAATCCAAGCCGCGGCTAGCTATCACTTAGTCAGTATGATTCAACCCCATGGCCGTCAAATTTCAATATAGGAATGAGATAATAGTGGGTTCGATTCTCGCCTATATTCAAGTTGCTAATATTTTAGAACAGACACTTTATAAATATATTCTTTAGGTACAATAATATATTATAAAATGTTCTCCTAATAACAGATTTATCTAAAATATAATTCTATTATACGACCTAGATTAAGTTAACACTTTACAATGGTTTATTACCTTTTTTTCATCACCTTTTTTATACACTGTATACCTAAAAGCACTTTAACTTTTTTATTCACTGTCTTTATATTGAAGATTTAGGTCTGCTTAGGATAGACTGATATCACGTCGAGCAAATCGGAGAATCGCCACCAAGGCAACGTAGGTTTCTGAGCCCATGGTCAGGGCTACCGTAGCCAGCTGATCAGGGTTGCGCCTGGAACTCGGGGTAGCTGTCCATCGCGGCCAGCTGGTATTGCTTAGGTACGAAGTACGGGGTCACTGTCCGGTACGGCCAGGTGACCTATCCAAGTTTGTTGACCTCAGATTCTTCATTTGGGCAGAGTGAGGCCCCTTTCTACTATTTGAATTTTCTGGCTCACGATTTCAAAAATACTACGCTGGCGCTGAGCCTGCGATGATTTTTATATGAGGGCTCGCTTCTATGTGTGTGTCAGTCACTACTTCCGTTATGTGACGCGTATTTGGTTGCCCAATCCGTGTGCGCTCGCCATTTCGAGTTCGCTGATTGGTCGAGCCCTTCTTCAAAATTTCTGGGAATTTCAAAATTTCGCTTGTGGAGTCTTTGATTGGTCCACACGTATTAATTTAATTCGCTGCAATCTTGTTCTAGAAGTTTCTCGTTCATTCAAATGTAATTTAACTTCCTGTCGTAAACTTCGTCTATATGTAGGTACTTATATATGTACGATGGCAAGCAGTGCCGTTGAATGTAAAAACATTACAAAGCCATTGAAAAATTAATGCTGATCATGACCAAATACTTTAGTGAGGTTCATTTCATGGCCTTAATCTAAAATATCCAAATGGCCCAAATCAATCCTCTCAAGTCGAAAGCTATTATTATTGGCAGTCTAATAATGATATCACGCATCAATCTGGAATAGTTATCTCTAATTAAACTTGACAGAGCCTCTATACCTTAATGTGATTCCATCAAAAATCTAAGGCTAATTGTTGACAATACGTTATCATGGGCCCCACAAATAAAAGCAATTAGTCGTAAAATGTTTTCTTCTATCGGGTCAATGAGGCGGTTACGTAATCTGTTACCTATACCCACAAAAGTTGCACTTGCACAATCTTTTTACTTATTGCTATTATTGATTATGCTGATGCCTGCTATATTAATCTCACTGAGGAGCAATTAAATAAACTTGAGCGGCTACAAAATCTCTGTATTTGATTTAAATTTGGATTACGCAAATACGATCATGTCTCTCAATTTCGTGCTCAGCTCAAGTGGCTCCCAATTCGACTTCGCCAGAATACCCACACTCTTATAACATACTATTCGATCCATCAACTCCTTACTATTTAAAAGAACGATTTCGATTTATTTCCTCTTCTACACTTACACTTCGCTTGTCTACTAGTCTTCTTTTGAAAAACACCAGCTCACAATACTAATTTCTATAATCGTTCTTCCACACTTCAGGCTATACAGCTATGGAATTCTCTTCCGCTGGCTATTAGGCGCTCACAATCTGTAGCTGTTTTTAAAAACCAAATTAAACAACATTATCTAATAATCTCAAACTTACAGTGCAATTAGTTCTGGTTAAAATTGTCTTATTTTGTGTTTGTTATTTTATTTCCAATGTATTGTATGTGTATCTATATGTTTATATATATTTTATTATATTTATGTTTAAATGTATATTTTATACTGTGTATATATGTAAAATACTTGTTTATTGTGTATAATATATATCATGTGTGTATGTTTATTCTAATTTTAACTTACGTCTTTCGTCATTGCAACACCTACTTATGTTTGTAATTTCCTCCAACCAAAGTTTGCCTGGTAGAGATCACTTTTTAGCGATAAGGTTGCCTAATTGTACTTTTTTTTTTTAGTTTTCTATTGTATTTCTTTTAAATTGTGCAATGAAAGAAAAATTCATTAATACTTAGGGGGCGTCCAGCAGAAACTCTGAACCCCCCGGTTTTGCCAAATATCACTTAATTTTACTTTTTGCAAAAAACTGTGAAGAATTTCGCCAAATCCTACACAATAATAATTATCTCAACTATGCGACGCCTCAAAGTAGCAAGGTATGGTTTTGTTAACAATACCCAGCGCCATCAAGCACAGACTGACGTATTTACACTATCGATACGCATTTTAGAAAATCTCACGTGAGATTAGGGTAGGGGGGAGGGGTTCGAGCCAAATCTCACGACATCTCATCAAAGGGGGAGGTCGAAAAGTCGCCAAAATCGCCTCACGTAATATATGAACGCCCCCTTATGTTCTACCAACACCACCACTAATTTGAGTTTAAACTCAATGTTCAATGAATGAGATAGAATAGGTTATATACATAAATAATTATAGTAGAATCCGTTTATTATGACTCCGCTTATATTGATCACCCGATTATTATGTCGTAATTACACTACGAAGCTTGGTTTTTATATAAAAAAGTCGGATATAATGACTTCCCTTACAGTAACATGTCGCTTATTATGACCCATTTTTTATCAATTATGTCCGGTTATAATGACCGACATATGATTCTTTACACCTTCGGTATTGTTCGTTGATTCTCGACGACGTTCGCCACGTGGCTTGTTTTGTTTTGAATCTCAGTGAGTAATTGACACTTGTAGGTCACGCATTGTTTTTCGTTTTTCGTTTGTGTTTGCATATGTACTGTGAAAAAATGTCATCTAAACGCCGTAAAGCATTTACGATTGAGGAGAAAGGTGCAATAATATGCAGATTAGAAACTGGAGAATCAAACTCTCGCAAAGGAATTTGGCGTGGATCATTCGACAATCTCAATTATATGTATGTACTGCATTACGTGCAATTTTTATTTTGATTTAATATGTATGTATTCATACTATGTTTCTCTATTAAAATACTTACGTACATATTTACATAAAAAAGGTTTTTTTGAACAAAACGCTTTGCATTTTGTCCGCTTATTATGACGTGTTTGGCAATTCCTTTCGATGTTATAATAAACGGATTCTTCTGTATATTTAAAGTTTACAATAAAATTATTTTAAAATATTCTTACACATAAGTCCGATAATTCATTAGAGCATATTTAAGCTAATAAATACAACTAGCAGGGATGCGAGACAAAATAACACTTACTCCGTATAGGTATTAATTTACTATATCTAGTCTCAACTGACTGTCTTGAAATTATTTTAAAATATTCTTACACATAAGTCCGATAATTCATTAGAGCATATTTAAGCTAATAAATACAACTAGCAGGGATGCGAGACAAAATAACACTTACTCCGTATAGGTATTAATTTACTATATCTAGTCTTAACTGACTGTCTTGTCTACAAAACCCACCACATCCCGTCTTCATACAACGCTACTGTGCTACCTGCAACCTGCTACTTACTACCCATACCCGGCACCTTGGTCTAATAACTTAGGGCTTAGACTAAGGAATGTAGCGTTGAATAAAGACAGGATACCACATCCAGGGTTTTGTACAAAAGACAGTTGAGTACAGCTAAGACAAGATATAATACAGATACCGAATGCCAAAAGGCGGTTATCTCCGATTGAGCCGCCCCGCCCCCCTGCAACGTCACATGGCCTGATCGCGAGCGCGCCGTCAAACCGGTTCTTTTTGCAGAGCATCCACCTGAAGAGCTTCGGTTTAGTCCAAGGATTGTTTTTTTAGTTTTTTTACCGTGTGGAATATATTTGGATGCCTACCAATTTAATTTGTTATCATATTTGAATTCCCAGCGGTTTCACCCTTGTAATATTATTGGTGATCAATTACCGCTGTAGGCCATGTTCTTCCTTAAGAGGTATGCTCGAGCCTGACAAATTTACTATGGTCGTTTTAGCTATTTAGCCGTTAACAGAGAAGTAACAGCCTAGGAACAAACAGTCATATTTTTCGCAATTATAAAGTATGGCGATGTCTTATTCTGAAATTTGATTAATTTAAATAATATCATAAGCACTACATTGATACCTATTCTAAATACATATAAGCTGGTCCGGTAGATGTTGTTTTAGGATCATATTATATACATTTTTAATAAAAGAAAAATAAATAAAAATGTAAGTAAAAAATAAATGTTAAATTGTAGATATAACAGAATCATTAAATTAAGATAAATATTTAGGTACAGAAACACCTTCTCAAAATACTGGTCAGTACCTAATGGCATGGTAATGGTTGATAAGGAATATAAACAAAGTCGAAAATTTCGAATAACTATTTTTAATTTAAATATATATCTCCTAAAAATAACTGGAAGAGAAAGACTCTATAATAATAACAATAATAATGAATAAAAAAATATTTACAGAAGTATACACAGGGCCGCAAAGAAAGCGGGTCAGTTATAATATAAATAATAAATAATACGTTATGTATTTAGGGTGGTAAGGAGAAGATTATTAACGAGAGGCTATTTAGAAGCCCAAGGCCGAAGGCTTTAATGACTCGAGTTTGTAATTTCCATACCGCCCGTGTTACCGCAGTTGAATTAAAAAGTTAAATTATAAGGTAAATACATAAATAAACTCACCAAAACACAATTAAAATTTAACACAGTTAAAACTTGTTACTGCTCGCTTGTAGTGTGTGCATAGTTCATATTTTGAACAGACAGCTTTTATATATACTTGATAGAATAGGCTCGTCATTACCGCCCGTGGGTTCTACGAACTCGCACTTTGCTTTAAGGAAAGTAAAAATATACAAAGAAATAGCCCGTGGAAGCAATTAAGGTCTTAGCACTCGCTATGCCTGCACATAATGACACTGTTTACAAGTAAATTATGTAAAAATTTTTTTTAAGTTGAACGGTTTTATTGAAAAGAAAGATAATAATGATGCAGGTAATAAATTAAAAACTAAAATACAATTAGGTGTTTCCTAGGTACCAGTCATCACACTACTCTTCTCATCAATCTAGCTGGGGCATTGCTCAGTCAGACTAGGTTAAAAGTTTAAGAGGGCGATATAAGCCAGAAAGCTAATTTCTTTAATTCTAACGTTGTGTATGTAAATGTACTATAAATCATTAGATAATGTCATATACTATGTTATATACTTCTTAAGTAATTTATACCGCAATGACGCCTTGAAACTTTAAATTTTTTGTATGGAATTTAACGTTATTAATGTTTTGTAGTCACATTTTTTGACTTTTCGCTACGACTTAGAGTCTATGCACTAGATAACAAGCTGTTCTAATTATTTAACCAACTTTCATTACAAGCAAATGCAAAACACGCTTTAAAAATTTGCACAAGTGTTGAAACAACGGTCACTTCCAGATTTTTTATTGCATTAAATACAATAAATGAAAATCATTTAGTAAGGTAATGCACTAGACAATAGCCAGTTTTATAACATATATTTTTTTAATGTATTAGATGCTATAGTTTAGCCAAAAAATTTGCAAAAAACGGCGTATTTTCGCGGTCTAGCCTATACCCTAGCCTTAAATAAAAATAAAAGTGGTTAGATGTACAAAAAGTGTAAATAAATATGTCGACTTTCAGTTTCAAAAAAGATATTATTTGTTTCAATATTTTTGGAAATACGAATAGTAAACTTGTCTGAGAGTGGAAAGGAGATGCCACCACTTGATACCTACGACAAAAAAGTTGGTCGCGCGGATACAAAAAACGTTTCTCGTTTGTAGTCCAGTCACTCAAGCAATTCTTTGTATGGACACCCTGACATTAATTCCTCTGTCGCTAAAACTTTGCAGGGTGATGAAGTCAAGTATACACATCATGAATGACAAATTATCCTATATTTTTTTTATTTCGGAACTTAGGTATTTGTACCAAAATATGAAAATTCACTTTTAGCTCTTAGTGAATTGCTCCGTCCGAATTTTTTTTGGTATATGTCAGTATATATTAGTCCAATCAAATTAGAAAATGAAAAAATATTGACTAGAAGTTGCGCTCGCATCTTGGAAAAAAGGTACCCTTTTTTATTTTTTTGCTTAAATCTCGGCAATAATTGTTAATACCGAAAAATTATGCAAAAACTGTAACTTATCAAATTTCCTATAAAAAGCTAAGACATATTATTTATGAATCTCCAATACTTTAGCTATAATCTGGCATTGAAAAGATTTTTTTTATATTTTTGCTGTCGATATACAGTTCTGTTTCTGTTTACTTCAAAATCGTATAGCTGGGCGGAACGTCTTTCGGGTCCGCTTGGTGGGTAAGAATAGCGAATAGCCTATACCGATTAGCCATCAGCCGATCATCACGTCTGATTTCGATAAAGACTTAGACCACTTATCCTGCGTAGGGCAAAGGTGAGGTTCTCGACTTCTGATAAATGAACTCAATTTTAACAGTATGACTGCTACTAACTACGCCGTTATTGACTACCATAAAATCAAAATCTTTTTATCCAAATGGGTTACTAAGAACACTTTCGAATCGTCAAGTAAATTATAGGCATAGGCTTGTACATACTCGACATAACGTTTCTAAAGGCTTCTAAAGAACATGAGTGCTGGATGAACTTTGCTCTAACGCCGCAAAAAATAAAGTTGAGAGACATCACCCCGTTAAAAATGCTTACTAATATAACGATCAAGTGTAGCCTTAATTTTGATAGCCTGCAAAACTTCGTCTTTAATAACAGGAGCTAGAGAGGCAAGCGGCGGTAGAGCGCATTTGCCTTTTACTCGTCGCAGGGATTGATTTAGACTTTTGAATTGGCGCTCTATAGCTTCAGTTAACCTGGTCCATCTTCCATCAAGTTTTTGTGGCTGCTTTGACAAAGTTCTACTGTATCCTCCTTGACACTTTTGTTTGTTTTTATTGTTACGTTGTAAATTTCGACAGAAACTTGGGCTTAGGATATGCAATAGCGCTATTTCAAGTATGTCCAGCCTATGGCTGTGATTAACGGCTAAGACAGAAGCTGTCTTTACAGCTATAATGTTAAAGTTGAGTTTGCCAATCAGTCTGAAGAGAACCTTGCCTTTGCCATTGGTAGTATTGCTGTACTATAAACGGTGCTTCCTAACTATTTACATTTACATAAACAGTCACGAAAATCGGAATAAGTTAAATAAATAAATAAATAAAACGAAATAATGATCACCTGATGGTTTGTTATGGCTATTCGGTATTGATAGCGGTTGGTGGCTCTTATACTCACCAAGCGGACCCAAGACATGTTCCGACCCAGCCACAAACATCATGTCACATAATTCCCTCCCGATCCCTTTTTCTCTTTCTTATCCTCTCATTCCCATCGGTAGCTTCACACCATAAGTCTAAAAAAGATATTTGAACAATTTTGGAGTAAACAGAAAACAAACGATATATAAGCAAAAAAATAAATAACTTTCCACTTTAACGTCAGATTACAGCTAAACTACTGCAGACACAATAATAATGTGTCTAAGCTTTTTTGTAAGATATTTAATAACCTATAGTTTGTACATATACTATTTTTTTGTATCTGCAATAATTGCCGAGATATAGGCAAAAAACTAAAAAAGGGTAATGGGGACTTTTAGTATGTTCAACGGGAGGTCTTAATGAAGATATACATCAAAATTGAAAACTCTACCAATTAATGTTTTTTAGCCTTAAATGTTTCTAATTTGACTGAACTATATCGGGGTGCACCCGCCCAGAGATGGCAGCAGTACTCCATATGGGTCCAAACTTGCGACCTCGGTCCTGACGGAAAGTACTGCTTCGCTCTGTTGAGTACACCAAGTTTTTTGGACGCCAGCTTCACCTTGTCTTGCAAATGATCTCGGAACTAAACATCGCCGGAGATGTCAACACTAAGGATCCCAATGCTCTTGAAGAAGTAGAGGGGAGTGTTCTGGAATTGTGGGACCACATTAAATAGGGTGAACGCGCAGACTTGTGTCTTTGTAGGGTCAAATCGGACCAAGTTTTTCCGTCCCCAGTCAGAGACCTTGGTCTTAATTTGAGACACAAGTTCTTCACGCTTTTCCTCTACAACGGAACAAGGGATGCTAGCAATTTTACTATTCAAATAAAATGAATACCATTGGTGTTTTTACACTTCTTAGAATAAAAGTCTGAGTCATAATCTAAATTTTGAGAGGAATTTGATGAAATGTCTTTAAGCTGAAATCGGGATTGTGAGTGTGAGAGTGAGCTACGCCAACACCGGCACGCGCGCGATCCATAAATATACAAAAAAAACTTAAATGCAAGTGCAGCGGCGGAATTTTAATGAATATTTTTAAAATATGAATTATCTGAAAACATTTAATGTTTTGGATAATTGTGCAGCGCGATATATATTAAGAAATAAACACAAATAAAAAGATAAAAAAAGACTGAGCAATCTTCCTGAAGAAGTTACAGGAAAAAAATAGGTGTTTTCAATTTCTGTCTTTTTTAAATGGAAACAAAATCGGCATAATGACATAAAGCAAAATAAATCGAACGGAGCAATTTTCCGCCAAGTGCTATAAGTGAATTTTTATATTTATGAACAAATACCTAAGTTTCGAAATAAAAAAATATTAGATAACTTGTTATTCTTGTTGTTTCAGCGACAGAGGAATTACTCTCAAGGCAAATTATAGGTTTTCCCTTGTTACTGCGGAAACTTAACAGTAGGTATTTTTTGAAACTTTTTACATTAAAACAAAACGAACAGACCATGATTTCTCGAAACTTTTCACATTAAAACAAAACGAACAGGCCATGATGATAAAATTAAAAATTTAATTTAAATTAGAGGTTTCTTTTTTAATGAATACAAAAACGTGACATAAATCAAGAACACTAGTCACCTTGGCATTTACTGCACTGACAGATAAATTATTTTACTAAATTGAAAAACTAAATTATACAAAATTAACTTTAGAGCTGTAGGGCTAATCACTCAGTCACCGACACGTTCAATTCACTCACAATCACAATCCAATGTTAGGATCACGCACGAGTTTTGTAATTTACAGGGTTCAAGTATTACGTAAGCACTATAGGGGAACGGGGGGTCTTTGCTTTGCTTATTTTTGATGACATGGGGGGGGGGTCAAGATGGTGATTACGACAGCAGTAGTTATTTAAGGTGCGTTCTATTGACGGCATTGAGAGCTCTGACATCGCATAGGCATTGAAATAGGTCTGTTCACCAAATGTAAACAAAAAATATGGCCGTTCACTATTTGACAGCGCATCCACTACTCTACCTCCCGAGCATGTGCAGCCAATACGTTGAGTGCGGTCCGGAAGTGACGTCATAGCGCATTAATTTTTGGTCAACAGAATGCTTGTCAACAAAACGCCCCTTAACTTTTTTTCACATATGGCAACCCATATATTGTTTATGTTTGAAAACGAAACGCATTTCTGAGGATTCCCGCAAATAACGTATATACGTTTAGGTACTCGCTTAGAACCGATTGAGCAAATTACCGCGCGCTATACACTTGTCCTAATTTCTTCCGTCAATTTATTGTGTCGTTTAGGTACGATAGACGGTTAGACGTATTGTAAGCAAAGCAAGTTAATGTTTGTGTTACCGTATATCCAGAGAGATTAAGAGCTTTGCTTACTTTTGCTGACAAGGGGGATGGGGGAGTAAATAATTGTACTAAATCTGCTTACGTAATACTTGAATGGCCCCCAGGTCTGATGTTCCGTAACCACTTCAATCTTAAAATAACAAAACAAAATTCGCGATTTTACACTAGAGACCAGGGTCTCCTGGATTCTAAAATCTTAAATAAAAATGATTCTACACCAAACTTAACTAGGTTACGCAAAACGAAACTCTAAATGCCCAGATTTGAACTACGTCGTGTGCAAGGGGTGTAACATACAGACGAACATGATGAAACCTTATGCAAGGGTTCCCTACATAATATACATACTATATTCTTATTTGTAATATTTACATTCAGCGCATATTATTAGCTAGGTTAGGGTCTTTTTTATGGACCTTAAAAGTACAACGCTAAAAACAAAAATAATGTACTATTCATAAAAACTCTCGTTTGACTTCGCTCCCTCACTTTAAAACGACAAGAGATTTTATTGGGCACAGTCTCGAGCTATTGGGCACAGTCTCGAGCTATTCGAACTCTGGAAATCGAGAGCAAAATGTATGCAAGTACATTCACGGGTCTCGAGAGGTAAGTTAGACTTCCATACATTTTTCTCACAACCCAATAACCATAATAACCTTCCTGGTGGCAAACTTTTAAAAAACATATTCCTAGAGAACACCTCAGTAGGGGAGCTCATTCCACAACCTAAGCGTTTGGAGGAGGAAGCACCTCCGAAATCCCATCATCCACATCCTATCTTAATTAATAAAAGATTTAAAGCTCGGTAGTTAAATAGATTTTTTTAGTTTAACGATGTGAGTACCAATTCCTTAATCTATTTAAAATATTACAAATAGTTCAGTCACAAGAAACAGCGAAGTTTTAATTGGATTGTTGCAACTGATTGTTACTTAACTATATGTATACCGGTTTAGTTGTTTGTCGAAACCGTGGAAACAAGGACATAACGCTCATTTACAACGAAACTACGCATAAGTATAAACTTTGAGTTTTAAGCAGCGCGCCGTGCTTCAGCACAGAGAAGTGGTGCCAATTTAAAAAGCTAACAAACATTAACATCAGCAATATAATGTTTGAAGAATTTTACAATTACGTAAAGTCGACAGTGGCGCCGTCGGTGTTGGTAATGCCAAAAAATGTTTGTCATGTTTATTAAGGTGCAAGTCGAAGATGTGAACGAGACATTCGACTTCATTGTTTTAGGAAACAATTCTCGAGAAACTTAAACATTCTCAGTAATTGGGAAAGTACGTCATTTAGCCCGGCCGCATAATACGAGAAATTTCCAATAGAAAAATTCTTTTCTTAGAGTGTGTGGGGTCTAGTATATAATGAATTTTTCTATCGAAATTTTCTCGTAGTACGCGGCCGGCCTTAGCGCTTTTCATAACGGTCGGTACCCGCTGGTGGAGTAAAGAAGTATATATATAATACATCGGCTAATGAGGGGGGGGGGGGGGATCACGCTTATTTTTTTTTATACGCAGCGGCAACTGTTTATGGTTTACAGATGTACCTGTGCTGTTAGCGTACGTACGCGTAGAACAAAAGCACGCACCATCTATTGATCAACAAAGATTGTCCAAAGTTACTGCGCTCGAATGTACTGCTGGTTAGGGTAGACTTAGGCGAATCGGATCAGTTTGACTTTGAGGTTTAAAAATACAAATATCAATAAAACATAATTGTATATTAATTGAACTTGTACCTTTATTGAACTTTACGTTGCATAAACTTAAAATTATGCAGTACCTAAAACTTCTTCACTGTAAATAAATTATAATAACATGTTTATAATCAGACATAAACTAAATAAAATCTTACTTATGAGATCAGACGTCACATAAATCAGTTATTGACATGTAAGTCACAAGTATATTTTGGTGCTTTGTCATCTGAGGGTCGATTCCGTAAAAAGATTGCTAAACCTTTTTGAAAGAAATAAGATATACATTGCGGTTTCGCGACAATCGATTAATTTCATACGTAATTTCAAATGCGCAATGTACATCTTATTTCTATGGATTTCAAGCGTGAATTGTTAGCTGTCATTTTACGGAATCGAGCCGCTGTTTTATGAGTGTCTTATGTAATGTATACACCGAAAACATCTAAAGGTGTGACACTAGACATGATCTTGTTACTTTTCGCTGAGGCTATTGAGAATTGCAGTGATAACATATCGTAAGAAAATCAACTAGTGATAATATATCGCAAGAAATTCAACTGTATGATTTTTGCCATTGATGCTAATGATCTATATCGTCAACTATTTCGGAGAGGTACGTCTCCCTAATTTTAGTAAAGTTAGATTTCATAGTCCACATAACATGTTTTAAGCGTCCTTGCCTAGTTGCCTACATTCAAAAATATACCAAAATCGATCACAGTTATCCTAGAAACTAACTAGATTCCAAAATCGGCCAGTAAATTAATCGGGCAATCCATAAAATCCGGCCATTATTAATGCGAAAGTAACTCTGTCTGTCTGTTACCTCTTCACACTTAAACCGCTGTACCGATTAAGATCAAATTTGCCATGGAGATAGTTTAAGTCCCTGAAAGGACATAGGTTACTTGAGAACGTAAAGTCTCAGTTGTTTTTTTTTTGTATAATTGAGGAGTTGCCGTTGAAATCCTACACCGATAACCGAATTTAGGGCGAGTGGAACTGCGTGCAAATTTGGCATGGAGATAGTTTGAGTCCCGGGGAAGTACATAGGCTTCTTCAAAAGTGTAAGTCGGTTTTTTTTATAATTGAGAAATTGCTGTTGAAATCCTACACCGATCGATAACCGAGTTTAAGGCGGGTGGCGCCGCGGGCAAAACCTAGTCCCATATAAAACTGTAGCTAACTGTAGCTATTTCCCCGATTCTTTTGATCGGCCAACTTGAAATCGGGAAGTGTGCGGCTACGCTAAGTCTGAATATATTATAGCTATATTTTACCAAAAGTCTCAAATTATTTAAACGGTTTTCGATCCACAACTTACTACAACACTGATATCAATTGAAACGTAAATCATCATTGTGATTTTTAATTAAAGTGTTATACTAGCGGCCCATTTCGGCTTCACACGGGTAGGGTTGCCAGGTCTTAAAACTGAAAAGCCGGACAGACCAGTCAGTTAAGCCGGACATTTAGGTAAAAAGGCTGGACATCTTAAATTTTTTAGTCTTAGTGTAACACGACCATTTTCTTTTTAAAGTAAAACAATTTTTTTTTTTATTATTTAGCATAAAAGCTTAAATTCTAATGAAACAAAAATAAAATTAATGAATTAGTCTTGTTCATCATTATATAATCATTCAATATTCAGGCGTGCGGAGCGGAAACCACTACATGACAAATTGACAAATATAAAAAAAAGATAAAATTTTAATCCTAACAAAGGCTAACAGGCCGGACACCTTCTAATTTGGCCGGACACGCAACCAAAAAGCCTGACTGTGTCCGGCTTTATCCGGACGCCTGGCAACCCTACGCACGGGTGACCTTTTATTTTCTAAATATTTTGGGATAAACGTAGGGTTAATGTATTTTTAAATTCGTAATATCTTTTAATAGAATGTCCTATTTCAATAATTCAAACCGTAATCTACAGGTATTGAAGCGGTCTTGAATACAAAAAAAAAAAATTGGATAGGGATTAATACCAAGGTATGGATAACATGGTCTGATCTTGGTCGGCATTTCTATCAAATTTGGAATAGAAAAAGTAATTATATTAAAATAACTACAATATTTGGACATATGGTATCGCAAAGTTTTTTGTAGATATTGTTATGTTCTTTAATATTGTATAACATTTATTTGTTCTCTCAATAATAGTTTCCACAGTGCATGCGATGAAAGACATTTTATGGCTAATTCTTTAACACATTGGGTTACATTATTAGTTAGTTTAGTTTTTTTTTTAGTTAGTTTTAGTAGGGATCCCTAACGTTTTAAAGGATAATGTAGCATTTAAATAGTAAAAGAATTTTGGAAATCGGTCCTGTAGTTTTTTGAGTTTATTCGTTACAAATATACAAAAATACAAATATAACTTATCAATCATACGATTAGTTATAGGTAGTACGATGTATAACAACCGTTTCAAGGCAGGTGAAATTTAATTATTTACTTCTTATAAATAGGATTTAGGATATCGTTTGATTATTATTAACCATACCATATCACTTTTTTCAGCGTTCAGTTAACAGTGGCGAAGCGTGAGATTTAGCCGCCCGGGGCCGACCGGAAATACGCCGCCCCCTATTTTAATTATTAGTTATTTAAAGTTTAAATATTTTATTCAATGGACCTAGTGTACATTAAGCAACTTATTGCATGTCAAGATAAACTACCGCTGCTTCAGACGGAAAATAATCATAATAATTAAAGCTCAATTTATATCACAATAATATACAATATTATGATAAATTTTATATTCTATTAAATCAATCTAAATCACTTACAGAACGTCGAAATATTTTGTTTAGAAAATTAACGGAACTCTAACCATCACTAGTCGCTCAATGTCTATGGCTTCTCTATAATCATAGGTAGCTATTGTATTAGGGTTATGTATTGTCTTTGGTATGGGGAATTTTCTAATCTATTCGCTTCTCGCTTCATGTACTTGGATAAAAATAAAGAACCCAATGGGAATCAGAACGCGAATTCAAAGATTTGATTAGCCCCGATAAAAATAATATTTACAAAGCATATTGTCGACTGTGAAATGTGAAGAGCTGTTTCCCAGAGCCGTTGTTTTGTAATTTGACAAAATTTGTTTTAGAAGTTCTTTTTCTGCACTGTTTTATTTTAATATTTTTTTATTTACTTAACTATTATTTACTGACGATATAAAAGATAATCTTATTTAATTACAACATATATATAATAAAATTCATTTGTCAGTGAATTTAATTACTTAAATGCAGCATTTTGGCAAAAAGGTTTATTTCTAAAAACCATAAAACTGTGCGAGCTTAAAGCCAAACCCCGATTATAGCTAATAATAATTATAGCTAAGATAAAAAAAACCGACAGATTTAAAAGACGCTACTGAAGATAGGTACATTGAGTAATATAATAGATTTAATAGGAAACGCCGTGTGAACTTTAAGAGTAAACACACACAATCAGTTTTAAAAATTTGCATCATAATCAAATTGCAATTTCATCAAATCCACAGTTGGTAGTATAAACTTTTTACAAAGTTTTTACTTATCAAATATCTAAAGGGTGCTAATTAAACTGACATCTATTTAATAGCATTATTCTCCTCAAAAATCTACATTGTCCTCTGAATTACTAAGTTAGCCACGTCTCCACAAGTTTATTATTGAAATAACTTACATCATAGCTCCAGGTGCAGGAGACTCCAGCGAACTTGGCGACGCAGCGTCCCAGCTCCACGTCCTCGTGCGTGGTGTAGAGGTGCTTGAGGCAGTACTTGACGTGCGGCGCGACTCGGCGCAGCGTCTCCTGCGACAGCAGCACACCAGGGCCTCCCATGCAGAAGTTCTCGTTGTAGTCAAGTGCCAACGCGTCCCGCTCCGCATTAGTCCCGCGCCCCGCCTGCCCGATGAACTGAGGCTTCCTGCTATCCACGGAACGAAGAAACTCTCCCAACTTATCACCCCTCACGTAAACGTCGTCGTCCGCCCGCATGAACCACTCGAACTTATCACCGTAGTTCTCGTACATGTAAAGTAACATGAGGAAAGATTTCTTCTGAGGAGGATAACTGTCGTCGACGCTCCGTAACGGCACTAGAGGAAGTCCAGGAGCTCGCGACACTTCCGAACTGAAAAACGCTATCCTACCCGGAAGATCTTGACCCCAAGTCTCGAACACGGCCTTCGCTCTCGTATTTAAATACTGTTCCGCAGTCATCACACCCACAAACACTAAGGTCTTATTGGAGTTCAGAACTGTCTCGTCCGACCTGAGGCCCACTAAAGCTATCGGGTCGGGAGCGTATGCCTTGCCGGAGTCGGGACACACCTCCGCCGCGGTCCTAGACGAGGGCCTCAGACAGAGTTTGAGAAACATCCCGAAGGTGACGCCGGCGATTACGCCCGCCACCAAATGCATCCACTTGTTCCTGCGAGCCATCGTACGATCGTACTGACAGTCACTACACTCAGCAGCTCCCGCAGTTACCCGGCGTCCACATGTGTGCGTTCCAAGAATAACCTTTTTATCCTTTTTTTGTGACAACCGGCAAGGGTAGACATTAGCGAACGACTTTTTTTGTTAAGTTTTCGCTCCCGTCGGCGGGGAGCTATCACATGGCGGGCCGACGATACGTAATCGAACGCCACTATCACGCTATCGCTGCCCTGGATATCGGATTTGCAGATGTTATCGGTGCGACGAGCGCAGCGATGCGAGGCGCCGATCTGAATGCCAGCCGTTCATATTACACTCGCGTCAACTATTTCCGTGGGAGCGGTGTAACGGTGCTACTCGTGCGCCGATCGACGGAATACTGACTGGCCGGCCTGGTGGAGGTCGTACACGTTCGTATCACTAAACTCAAGTAATCAGCGGTAGCGGTATTACTTTTGCGGAGTCAGACTGTCCGTCCGTGCAGGCGGACACTGTCGCTGAACCTTTCACTCCTTACCTGTTGGTCTACCTGCGTCCTTGTCTGGATAACGTCACAACGTGGTCCAAATTCAGACGAACTTGTCCCATTCATTGCGAGCCGTCTCGCCGGTGAATGATGACAATGGACAATAGAGCGCCGGTGGCACGCATTGTCTAGCGAGCTCTAGCGGGTCGCCCTGTCGCCCAACACCTACGGAAGCTCGATAGTGACCCATTTGTCGACTCCGGGAACTACGCGATTTTCATCGGAACCGGAGGTCTATTTAAGGAATGACTGCTGCGTTGCTTTAACGTTGCGTACGCTTGAGTTGACATTAAGGCTAGCTGTTTAGTTTGTTTATGGACCTACTGATCACGTCAGTTTACACTACGCTAATCCATACTAATATTATAAATACGAATGTAACTCTGTCTGTCAGTCTATTTGTTACCTCTTCACGCTTAAACCACCGTACCGATTAAGATGAAATTTGGCATGTAGATAGCTTGAGTCACGAGAAAGGACAAAACGACAAGGGTAAGTCGATTTTTAATATAATTGAACCGCATTTAGGGCGGGTAGAAACGGGGGCGAATTTGACATGGAGATAATTTAAGCCCCAGGAAAGGACACAGGCTACTTGAAAACGTCAAGTGTGAGCCGTTTTTTTCTATAATTGAGGAGTTGCCGTTGAAATCCTACATCGATAACAGAATTTAGGGCGGGTGAAACCGCGGGCAAAAGCTAGTTTGACTATATATAGTATACGTGACATAGAATAGATTAGTGTTTCGTAGAATAAGAATTAATGTGGATATTTGAAGAAAATATGTGTATGAGTATAATTTAGTATAATATAATACATGTATAAATATATACAAACATATGTACATACTTAAATATATACATTAATAAAAATAAATAAATGCACAGTACAGTTTACCCAAGGTTATAAAATTATTACTACAGTTAATAAGGACAATTTTACATTAAGTTTTGCTTAAATAATATTGATTAAGTTGCTTTTTCAATATGAAGCGGCTTGAAGATTTTCTGAAGTCGTCAGGAAGATGCCCGAATCTAAGAGTTAGAAAGAGAACCCAAGCGCTTAAAAGGGATACCTACCTATGAAGTTTTAGACTGTTATAGGAAGCGTTCTGTTATAATACGAAAAATGACTTTAAGTAACTAGGCGTGTGAGGTTCTATTAATACTGCTTCTGTGATTTTTAACACATATTTATCTTCAAACAACTTTATATGTCAGGGGGTAAGGAACATTTGACATCAACAAAAATTAACACTTGACCTATCCAACGACACCCCACACTCATCGTCTATGCCATAGACGAGAAAAAAACATCCCCACTTTACGTGCAAGGAAGGAAGGTACCCCTTAAATATTTTTTTAAATATTGTATTATACCACGATATATATATATATATAGTATTATCTGTGATTTGTACTGCTAATAGTCTCTCGGGCTAAGTCGCGCACAGACAAACAGACAGACAGACATGGCAACTCCTAGTTGACTACGGAACTCTAAGACCTAACCAATTTAAATATAGCAGAAACCAAAGCAACATAATCTTAATCTATTAGGATTTTTTTAGTTTTTAGAACACTCGATTGAAAAGTTAGAGGGCATGCCTTCTGTCGTCGTTCATTTTGTTTCCAGGGAGCTTATTGGGAACAGTCTCGAGTACGCCACAGAGGCGGCTTTAGCCCTTGTACTTGTAGCGCCCGTTTGCAATCAATACCCTGGTGCCCTTTAGTAGCCGCATGGTTAAAATGGAAACTTAGTTATATTTTACCAGTGAACGGAAATTCGGGTGCAAATCAGGTACACGCATGGGCGCCGGCAGGGGGGTGCCAGGTGGTGCACTTGCACCCCTTGGGAATCTCGGGATCAACAGGAATTATTGGAATAAAAAGCCGTCTGTTGAAAATCATTTTTTTATTCACAATAATTAGTAGACAGTAATTACACAATTCTCATCTAAAAAGCAACTGCAGCCGGCGGGGTTTTTTTTTTTTTTTTTTTTTTTTTATACCACTAAGGTGGCAAACAAGCCTACGGTCCGCCTGATGGTAAGCGGTCACCGTAGCCTATGGACGCTTGCAACACCAGGGGCATCACTCGCGCGTTGCCGACCCTTCAGCAATCTAATAACTTCTTTTTTGAAGAACCCCATACTGTAGTCCTTAGAGAAAACCTTGGCAGGGAGCTCATTCCACAACCCAAGGGTTCGCGGGAGGAAGTTTCTCTGAAACCGCACTGTTCGCAACCATTTTGGTTCCAAAGTGTGAGAATGAATTCCCTGTCGATGGCGAGCGGTGCGATGGTAGAAAGTAGCCGTGGGCATCATTTCGAACAATTCCTCAGAACACAATCCATTGTACAAGCGGTAGAACACACACAGGGAGGCAAAGTCTCTCCTCAGACTTAAGGGTTCGATACCGCAAGTGAGTTTGGGATCGTCGACAATTCTCACAGCCCGTCGTTGAACCGAGTCAAAAGGGCCAAGCTGGTATCCGGGTGCACCCGCCCAGAGATGGCAGCAGTACTCCATATGGGGCCGGACTTGCGACTTGTAAAGTAGCAACCTTTGCCCCGACGTGAAGTACTGCTTCGCTCTGTTGAGTACACCAAGTTTTTTGGACGCCAGCTTTACCTTGCCTAGCAAATGATCTCGGAACTGAACATCGCTGGAGATGTCAACGCCAAGGATCCCAATGCTCTTGGAGATGGAGAGGGGAGTGTTCTGGAATTGTGGGACTACAGTGAATGGGGTTTTCTTAGCGGTGAACGCGCAGACTTGTGTCTTTGAAGGGTTGAATCGGACCAAGTTTTCCCGCCCCCAGTCAGAGACCTTGGACAGACCGATCTCGATTTGAGACACAAGTTCTTCACGCTTTTCCTCCACAACGGAACGTGGGATGCTTGCACGGCCCGTGTAATAAGCGTCTCCAGTACTGTCATCTGCATAGCAATGTATGTTGTTGATGTCCAACATATCATTGATGTGCAGTAGAAACAGCGTAGGAGACAGCACAGAGCCTTGCGGGACACCAGCATTAATGTCCATGCTATCAGAGCAACTACCGTCAACTACGGCTCGTATGCTTCTGCCGGACAAAAAGCTAGCCACCCATTTGCACAAACCCTCGGGCACTCCGTAAGAAGGCAACTTCGATAGAAGACCCCGGTGCCAGACCCGATCGAACGCCTTCGCTATGTCTAGGCTACATGCCAATGCCTCCCCCTGACTCTCAATGGCTAGTGCCCATCGGTGTGTGAGATACACTAGAAGGTCACCAGTTGAGCGACCGTGGCGAAAGCCATATTGACGGTCACTGATCAGGTCGTGTTTTTCTAGGTATCTCAAAAGCTGTGTGTTGATCACACGCTCCATCACCTTGGAGAGGAGAGAGGTTATAGCGATAGGCCTGTAATTCGATGGATCTGATCTATCGCCCTTTTTGGGCACCGGGTGCACATTTGCAGTCTTCCATGAAGACGGAAATTGCCTAGTGTGGTAGGAAAGCGTGAAGAGGCGCGTGAGTACAGGACATAACTCAGGAGCACACTGCTTAAGCACCACTGCTGGTATGCCGTCTGGCCCACTCGACTTATGAACGTCTAGGGAAAGCAACGCCCGCCGGACCTCGCGCTGTGTTATAGTGATTTCCGGCATGGTCTTACCGCACCACGGTAAAGTAGGTGGTACAGCGCCTTCGTCGTTCACATTCGAGTTAGAGGCAAAGAGACTGCCCAATAGATCGGCTTTCTCTTTTGCACTGTGGGCCAAGTCACCATCGGTCTTTCGCAGTGGTGGTAATGACGACTGGCAGAAGTTCCCCTCGGCAGCTTTAGCAAGCGACCAGAAAGCACGACTCCCAGAAGGATAGCTCGCAAGTCGCCCACCTATTTTGCCGATGAATTGGAATTTTGCTCTGGCAGTTGCTTTCTTACTGAACCTCGAGGCAGCATTTAATTTGCGTTTTAACTCAGAAATATTCGGATCCTTATTATTACGAGCCGTGGTCCAAGCCTCATACGCAGTTTGCTTAAGAATTTTAGCTTCTCTGCAAGGCCTATTAAACCACGGTCGTTTTTTGACGCCGGCAGCTACTCGCAGGTTAGGAATGAAACATTCCATACCAGCGAGGATTGTCTCAGTGACTGCGGCTGCGCAGACGTCAGGATCTTCTGAGCTATAGCAGATCTGCCTCCACGGGTACGATGCATAAAATTCTCGCAATCCATCCCAGTCTGCCGACTTATAATGCCACACACGACGCCAATTAGTTGGCCCAGAAGGATCGGGTTGTGTGCATGACAATCGAGTCCGGATGAGACAGTGGTCCGAGGAGCCAAGAGGCGCATCCACTGAGACGGAGTATCCATCCGGACGTGTAGTCAGCAGAAGGTCCAGTAAGGAGCTTGTATGGTCCTCTATATCTGGTATTCTCGTTGGAGAAAGTACCAGCTGAGAGAATCCATAGGTCAGAGCAAATTCATGAGCAGATATCCCTGCATAGTTATTGGTTCGAGAACTGAGCCACTCACGATGGTGGGCGTTAAAGTCTCCCAAAATAACTACTTCTGCTGTAGGATATTGCTCTAGAACTTTGTCAGTCGTCAAACTCAGGTGCGTGAAGAGTCGAGTTACGTCCGTGTCACCGCTATGAGACCTGTATAGGCACGCATAGATACGAGTGTGGCCCCCATGATCTACGCGCACCCACAATATCGACAGGTCCCTGTCTTCAAGGCTATGAAGTCGGCGACAGCAGATATCCTCCCGGACGAACATACATACACCGGCACGACTCAAAAAATTGTGCTCGAGTTTGTAGCCGGGATAACGAAGGTATGATGTGTCGGCCGGGCAGGATATCTGCGTCTCCGTTAGAAAAAGAATGGTTGGCTGCGCAGTCTCGAGATGGTGATGGACTGCGTTAAGATTTGCGTGAATACCCCTTATGTTGCAAAAATCTACATTATATGTGGATGGAGTAACCGCTGTCAAAACTCTTTTCTTTTTTCTGTTCCTGGCCATTTTGTTTGAAGTAACTTAGACTACGGATGAGGATTCACTGCACAGACAGCTTAGAAGACAAAAAGTTGCGGTACTAAGACTGCCGAAGCTCAACACAGATGATGCGGTTGCTGGCACGGCGGGCGGAAGGGCCCCTGATCCCCCTCTGTTGTAGTAGCCGGGTCCACTCCGGTCTCCTTCTCCGGCACGACTACTACTTCAGAGACTTTACACAGGTTGGCGGATCAGCCTCCCAGGGCGGAGATTAAGTGATCCCTGGGTTCGGGAACCCGTTCAACCTGCGGGCGGCCAGCGGTCAGCCGTTTCATCAGGTCTCCCTGACCGCCGAACCAGCACGCCGCGTCTACGCCGAGCAATGACAGCAACAAGCACCGTCGGTCCTCCGCTGTCCGCGCAGCGAATCCTCAAAGAGAGAGCTCTGGCAACCTTACTCACCGCCAGGAACACAACACTACTCAATGTTAGTGTTATTGTGGCCGCGGTTTTCTGTAAGGTGGAGGTACTTCCCCAGTTCGGGCCGCTCATTCGAGCAAGTACTCGCTATGCCCCGCTTTATTTGTTCGGGCAGCTTATTCGAGCGAATACTTGCAGTGCCCTACCTCTCTTGAACATACTTATTAATAACGTTTTCTATAAAGTTATCTTTATTGTTCTTAGTTATCTTGCCTCGGTGGACACTTAACAAGCATAATTCAGACAGTCGCTCGTCACCTGTTGTGGACATATTCCAAGTTTTAACTCTTCTCAGTGTGCTAAAAGATCTTTCTATTGTGCACGTTGTGACGGGTAGACTAAGGCCAATCTTGATCGCTTCTGCTACCGAAGGAAAGAAATCTTTTGCCTCGTCGATGTAGTCTATAAGATGTTTTTCATATCGATCAACTCCACTGATATCATTTGCCGCTGGCTGTAGATATTTCCACATTTCAAACCAAGTCGTGATTTCTGAAATAAAATTAGGTAAAAGATCGCCATACAAATTTTCAATGTCTTTTGCAGCTCTTAAAAATTCTTCTTTACTGAGGCCTTTTATTATTTTTGGGTGTAGTTGTAACAGAAAAAATGATTTTATATGTGTTTCAGATAATCTGTCTTTTAAAGAAGAAATGATCAAATCAAGGTAAGGGATGCTCTTCTGTAAAATTCTTCAACGTTTTCGGATGGGTGGTTGGATCGATGAGCCTGTCGTTTCGTAACTCGTTGGCATTTAATCTCAATATTAAGGTCTTCGCAACTTTGTTTAGCTTCTTCAAATATACCAGTAAATTCCTGCGTTGCGTTTTGTCTGTGACTCTCTATTATTTTAGTGAGTTTGCAAATGTGGTCATTCACTGAATTAATGTCCAAAGCCACTTGTTGAAGCTTGTTGCAGACAGGCTCAAGCATTGCCAAGTAAGTAGCAATAATATGCAATGCCACAATAAAATTTGTGGCGGTCAAAGCAGTTGGTAAGCTCTAACCTTTGTCTTAGAATTAGTGGCTTGATCTTCTGAGAGGTCTTGTAATGCTTCTACAATTTTGATGAAATTTTGAGCGAAAATTCGAATACTTTTGTACTTTGCAGACCATCTGGTTTCGCGAAACAAGGGAATATTTGGAATTTTTTTCGCCGTAAAATGCTCTCTCTAAAAAAAGTTATAGTTTCCTTAATCATTCCAGCAGTATTTCTTATTTCATTCAAATTATTTAAATCATTGACAACAAGATTTAATATGTGACTCGCACAGTGAAAATACTTTGCTTTGGGATATTTATCATTAATTATTTTCTGAACTCCACCAACATGTTAACCATTTTATTGAGATCTAAACCACATGATGTCAAAAAAGATATTATAACTTCAGAAATCGATGCAGCATCTAATTTTTGAAGTGGTCTGTACCCCAAAAATTCTTCAAGTATTACGTAACTGTGTTTCGTTTAGTCAAACTTGACGTACCTTACGCCCATTGAAAGCTGTTCAGTCCCGCTTATATCCGCTGTCTCGTCAGCCAAGATTGAAAAGTATGCCGCTTCTTTTGCTTCATCAGTAATGGTTTCACGAAGAACATCAGCACAGGTTTCAATAATTGGTTTTGTACTTGATGGTATACATAGAGGGCATTTTTCGAACCACTCGCAAAGATTTCCAGAATTTTTTTAGAACGTATAACCGATTCACGATGCCACTGGCCATTTGCATGAGATTTCGCACACTCATGAAATTTTTGAAATTTTTTGCATGGCCGAACGATAAATAGCCCCTGAGTACTGCCTCGATGAATTTGTGCGGGAAATAATACACATGTACGGCAAAGTGGTCCTTTAGCCTGAGCAGAATAGGCTAACCAAGGGTATGCTGTGAGCCTCTCGTGGCGAAATGCACGTTGTTGTGTTTCGTTTTTATGATCGATGTCCTGCTTGAAATCATAATCTTGCGGTGGTTTCCACGCTGTTTCGAGCACTTTAAACCGTATTTCATCACTGATAGGTACGTTAGAATCCAGATATAAACCCACATCATAAATATTAACTAAAGTTTGTTGTGTTGTTAATTCAGTTTTACTAGTTCTTTGCTGTGCTGAAGTACTTGGACAATCTTTAGCATTAAACTGTTCATTTTCAATCTTTTTTCTCTTGCAGAAAAATTGCCTTATATCACTCATATTTTATAAAATTATAATTATTTTTGCTTTGAAAATAAAGAAAAGAAACACAAGTTAGCTCACTTGTCACTGCATGTTTGCACGGATTAATTAATTACGACGATCACTGACACTGACTAATTAGCTCGCTCTTGCAAATGTAATCAAGTCAAGCAATCATTCTTGACCTATTGGACTGTATGAACTAACTATCTATATATTTTCGAAATTAAAATACGGCAACACTTTAACAACACTAAAAACACTAATCTATAGAAACGAATATGGCGGGAACTATTAATTTTTCAAACGAATGCACTGTGCACTGAAGATAACTTAGTTACTACGCGCGATTTGTTCACTCGGAACGAACTGTTCGAACATCAATCGAAAACTGACCGACTCGGAACGCGACCTGGCCCCCTTATATATCAAAATGTAAGGAAGGTTCCAGATTCCCAAACGTTCTCGAACGTAGCTCTGTCCCTGTCATCTATAATCTATGTCTCTTTCACATTTATAAACTTTCTAGTTCATTCGCGATTGACTTTGACAAGAGTCGGTCTCTTTCGCACTGCTTAGAAACTGTATTGCGCTTTCTCTGTTAAGTTCATCCCATTTATGCTGGTGCTATCTCGTGTGGAACAGCGGTACTTTAAAGGGTGCGTTCAGAGAAGTAATGGAAATCGAATAATATCGATCCTGGTACTCCTGGCCCAAAAACTTAGAATTTTTAAATTTCGATCGTCGCGAACAAATAGGTGTGAGCCGTGACGACTGGGTTCCTATAAAATAAATTTATGATTTTAAAATATTTAGAAATATTATAGTCTAATAATAGTCAGAAATTTGTAAATGTCGCGAACATAAAATAAACCGGGCTTCAGATTTTCCGACTAAAATTTCAATTTTTTATTAACAATTATAATACGGCGAAGATTGTAAGAAAACTAAAATCTGCACCACCTGGAAATTATTTCTGCCGGCGCCCATGGGTACACAACGAGTAAAATTATAGTATTTAATAGATAGATTATACAACAAGTGAAAGAAAGGGGAATTTAATTCTTGGGGCTAAGTTGGATCCCGAGAGCAAGCGAGGAATTCTAGAGTAGAATCCTGAGCGGAGCGAGGGTTACAAAGGACCGAGATGATTTTTTTTCCACGTTTTATATACTCTTATTTTTAACATTGACTGCGAAAAAATAAAAAGTATTACTATCACATTTTAAGAGGTAAAACTCAAAAACTATTGCCACTCAAAAAAGTGCATTTTATTCATCGATAACATAAAACTCACTTTTACTCACTGAGAGAATTAAAACATAACAGTGAACAAAACTCACTCAGGATTCTACTCTAGCATCCTTCGCTGCTCTCGGAACTTAGACCCTCGAATTAAATTCCCTTTTTTAACTTGAATAATCTACTATTTTTAGTAAGAAGAAGTTACAAGTAAAAAAAAGTAATTTACTTACTTTTTTTAATTTGTTTGTATTCCCATCAACAACATACATTGCTATGCAGATGACTGTACTGAAGACGCTATTTACACGACTCGTGCAACCCTCGAACCGTTTTGGAGGAAAAGCGCGGCGAACGTGTGTCTCAAATCGAGACCACTCAGTCCAAGGTCAAAGCTGAAGACGTAAACTTGGTCCGATTTAACCCTTCGAAGACACAGGTCTTGAGGCCCCACTATTACAGAACACACTCCTCACCACCTTTAAAAACATCCTTGGTGTTAACACCTCCATCGATGTTCAGTTCCGAGATCATTTGCAAGACAAGCTCAAGCTGTTGTCCAAAAAACTTGGAGTACCCTACTCTACTCTACTTCGAAATGATGCCCACGGCTAGTTTCTACCATCGCCCCACTCGCCAGTGGCAGGAAATACAGCCTCATACTTGAGAACCTAAATGATCACGCACAGTGCGGTTTCAAAGAAACTTCCTCCCGCGAACGCTTAGGTTATGGAATGAGCTAACTGCCAAGGTTTTCTCTAAGGAAGGACTACAGAATGTTTGTGTCGCGCCCTGCTTTGCTACTGCGCCTAGCTTTGGCTATAACACGGGCGCAATGATTTTGAAAGAGCTCTTGCGGCACGAGCGACACATGCTCTTTGCAAGTGTCGCGAGCAGCGCTTGGCGCCCCCTAAGACCTTGCGCCAGTGTGCGTTGCACACCCTGCACCATAGCTAAGCCGGCCCTGGTATGCCACACTCTGAAGTTCAAGACATTTGTCTGCAAGTACTCTGACGGGTCCGGAGACCTAAGTCCAACTTGTATAAGATAAAAGACAAAAAGATGTCAGAATCATAAAGTGTAATTAAAACGTTTACTGCTTTTCTAATTCGTTAGGGAATCCTAAAAATGCATATTATATCTTTGGCCATTGATACTAGCAAATAACCTACACTCTGTGGTCTAGGAGCGGGCAATGCACCAAAGATTACGACACGGTTTGGGCAAAAAGTTGATAAGCCGATATTATCAATTATTTTAATTTACATCTAAGATGGTCCGAGATTAATATCGGTTCAGAATAAGCGAAAATAACAAATTGTATGCCAAAGGTGAATCAATCTTTGGATATTGTAGATATCTACTTAAGATGACATGTAAGTATTAGGATAACATGATTACAATATTTACCTAAAAGAAACTTATAGCACTCAACATAATACATAACCTCAAAGAGGTATACAAAAAACTTGACAGCAAAAAATACATTAATCTTTTATGTTATGGTACCTACCAATTAGTATTTTTTGAAACCAAAGACACATATTATTTCACTCCGTTAAGACCGGGCCAACACCGTCTTCTAGTGGATGTAGCTTTTTGTTCCGGAGCATCCAGGGCATGACCAACGTGCTTTTATTCAGTAGCAGTACCCTGGGCGACCAAGACTTGCTCGATATTTTTTTTTTCCAAAATCGCGTTTCCACAAAAGTGCTGCCACATTACCTAGGTATGTATTTAAAAAGCAAAACCTTATCTTAATACAAAGTTTATATATATTACATAATATGTGTACATACAAGAATTGCTCTTTTAATTATAAATATAAGATAAGATGTACGCGACTCACAATGTTTTTACGTAGTTGTCAAAGGTAAACAGATGGCGCTATGTTTCCTAGTATGAAAAATATAGCTTGTAAACATTCACTTTGCTACAGACAGACTTTATATTAATATACACTTGGCCATATCTAACGTTTTATATCAATGTTTGAACATTGAAACACACATTGCAGTAGGGTAGGGTCCAAACTGCAGCTGTTTCTACTGCTGTATACACATATATCGTTGGTACACATGGCACATGACACATGGTGTAGCGATCCATCTCGACGAAGACATGTGCTTGACAGATGGGCTGTTTCAATCACCACTATTTTTTTTGTTTATTTTCTTTGCAACGGGAGCGAAGGTTCGCACAGTTATTGGCGCAAGGCGAGATCGACCATGCTAATTTGCAGTGTTGCCAACGAAGGCTTTTTTTCACAATTTAGGATACCTACTCTGGACGAGAATCGGCGATGAAAAATTATGCTATTTCAGGGACAAGGTTTTTTAATTAGTCAAATCATAAGTGAGCATAAACTTCAAAAAATAATCAACACCCACCCATGTAACAAAAGTAAAAGATTAAGGATGGCGCCAAATCATGGTGATTTTTATTGGTTGTTCAATTTCGGGGAACATCCTGAAATTTGATTACTTACATATTATTACTATTTGAGTTAGCTTTTATGTAAGCAAATGTAGGCTGCAATAATGTGATAACTATTCATTTGACCTACTGTTAATTCCGCAAATTTTCCATATTTATAGTAACTAAATAGTTTGGGCAAATTTTTTTTACTTTCTTTTTGCACGACTTTTTCTGAAACAGTGTGTTCACAGTAATTTCAAAGGCAATGTTTCCGTGGCAAAAACATTGTAAAACACGGAGTAGTAGAAGTATACTGATTTGAAGAACGTAAAAGATCGAGACCGTTTCCGGTAATGTCTCTTCCGGGTTGAGCTCTGGAGTCGGTACACGATATGAATACGTCTAATTAGTGCATTGAAAGTTATAACTCAGCTAGTACATTATATATAGCATAAAGAACCTCGTTCCAATCGGTTGTCCCACGAGAGTAGAGAGAGAGAGTAGAGTCTTTTTTTAATTTAAGATTGGATTCTCATTTATCGCTTTTTGCCTCAGCCGTTGTACGCATCACTACACGGGCAAAGGCTACCCCACGGAGGCGGTTTAAGGCCATAGTCTACAGCTGTGTCGAACGTTTGTTAAGCTTTTATTAACAAAATTATAAATGCGCCTGAAAATACTTATTGTGTGAAGCCAAAGAGCAACACGGCTGCGTCACGTTGCTCTACGTGTGAAGCCACACTACATTGTCTAAAGTTTCCGTTCGGACCATTTACTTACTTTACGTTTTCATGGCAAATGTCAAGTTGCTTCGTCAGCTGTGTGCCGAGTGTGAATTTTGCGTGTTTGTAACTCTAATATCGCATATTCATTAAAAGTCCTATCCGAAAAAATCGTCGTAAAACGCGTCCTCTGGAGGCGCTCGTACATTTCCATATATGTATTTCGTTGACGCGAACGCGATAGTAGCGTTTAAAACTCACACGAGGCACAGTGGAAGGGAAGTGAAGTGAGATAGGCGGTGTGGTATGGTGAATTTTGAACCTCATCATTGTAATACAGACATTTATAAAATTTGAGATTTTAGGTAATTTAGGGGACCTACCCTACTGGTTACAAGCAATTATAAATCTATTCTGAGTCACAATTAGGAACAGGACAGGGTTGGACAGGTGCCATCCATTGCATTTTCAAACATGTCTGACACACTGCCGCACCGCATCTTTTCCTTCTTCTCCCTCTTCTTATACATTAGCATGGTGTATAGTCATACCATGTATTACTTATTTTTCGCCCTTCGGTAGTGGGCCAAACCGAGAGTTAGGTGGTCGTCTAAGACCGACGAAGCACGCGTCTAGCACTATATTCGTAGTCCTTTTTTAATCTAACTAACCAAGGTTTAACAAAAATTTAAACACCTATCTAGGACTTTTTGCTTATCTCTATTAATTATTAATTTTATTTTTATGGACTAAGATGGCATCTTGAGTAACGGTATCTTGAAGTAATAAGTGTCTAAAAACAAAACAAAAAACTATTTTCCTCCAAGCAAATAGGTACCGGTACTTGACAGCTTCTTGATAGAATTTATGAATGAGCTGGTCAAAAAACTTTACTGCAAAAAAAAGTGGTCGGCAGTGCAATGGACAGTGTGCACGCGCGTGCTGTCGGTCGACGCAAAGTGAAAAAACTAGGGCGCTAAGTAAAAATAGAAATACATAATTACCGCGCCTTCAAAACTACACTAAAACGTAACAAATATCCTCAAGTTGAAGTTGCTGGTGGAATAATTTCCCGTAAATTATCCGTGAAGACCAAAAATTTGCCGTGCACCGGGATCATCCTATTTTGCCGGTCCTGCCAACTCGAAATAAAATTAAAATTATTAATTAGAATAGAATAGAATTTATTTGCAGGGCTGTAGCTAGAGTTGAATCTAAGGTAGGGCAGCGGTGGATTCATATAGGGCGCAAGTAATTTTTCTATCTTTAATTATTTTACCTGCTTGTGAGCGTGAGTAATTAAGATAGAAGGTAATTAGGTTGGTAGGTGGTTAATGGTATTAATTTATAGTACGAGAAAACAATTTATATGTATTATACCTTAGTTTATGGTACTTTTAAGGTAGGGCATTAGTATTTCAAGGTAGGGCATTGCCCCACAATGCCCCCCCCCCCCCCCCTTAGCTACGGCCCTGTTTATTTGACTCACAAAACAACACTAACGACGACTAAGTAACAGAACTGAGGACACATAATATATAAAACTAGCATACGTGATGCATGGTTGCATGGCAAAGGTCACCACTCGGCATATGCTGTAAGGAATCACATCGCTGATGTTGAATTAAGAACAGCTTAGGACGAAGATGATAACGATAAATTTAAATTAAAAAGTTGGAATAGGCAGATATGTAGATAGGTTCCTAAAGGAATTACAAAAAGGTTCTGAATTTTAAACAGCAAAAGAAAAATATGTTAGAGAACATTCTGCATCAAGTGCTGCAAATAATTTAAATTCTGCTAGCTAACCCGTTTTGCCTCGTTTTGCATATCCAATAAGAGCCGCTAGCACTTAAGAAACCAGTGATTGTCTCATCCATTCATCTCTTTATTTGGAATACCCAAATCCAAAGCCATGAATAACCTCTCATCGTCAGTTACCGAAAGCCTCACAGTGTTGTTCGCCGATGACACAACAGTGGTGGTGAGCGCACGCACGTACGAACAGCACGAAAACAAATAAGCAGACGCGTGCACTCGGCTCAACGCGTTGTGATCTGCGAACGGCCTCGTCCTCAACGTCACAAAGTCCAATGTGATGATATTCTCGACAGGAAACCCTAGTTTAACGCCACGTGTGTCTAGTGTGAGTTTTTAACGCTACTATCGCGTTCGCGTCAATGAAATACATGCATTGAAACGAAGGAGCGCCTCTAGCGGACGCGTTTAGAGACGATTTTTTCTCATGGGACTTTTAATGAATACGCGAACGCGATAGTAGAGTTACAAACACGTAAAAACTCACATTCGGCACACAGTACACAGTCCGATGCCAAAATGCGAGTCCTGTAGAGTTCTCGGATTCACCCACTAGACTAAACTGGAAACACCACGTGTCTACGTTGTGTGAAATCCTGACTAATGCAATATTTGCAGGTTTTGTGTCTGCCGTTGCACTTCTACAAATATATTTAGCCTAATTTCACTCCCTTCTGTCATATGGCATTATGTTATGGGGAAACTCGACAAACTCCAATCAAGTGTTCATTATTATACAAAATAGAGCTCTTCGCACACTGGCGGGTGTAAAACCTCGCCAATCTTGTAGACAATTATTTAAAGAATACGGTATATCGATACATTACTCTCAATATGTGTTTGATATTATAATGTACACTCAACGCAACATAAACACCTGTAAACGCATCAGTGTCCCAGGCAGAGTGACAGGGCGTCTAAAACGTGAGCCAAGACGGCTGGCGCTGCTGGACAAAAATCCATGAGCCATAGCCCCATAGTTACCTATGTGAGCCCGTCGACCTAAAAAACGAACTCTCAGATCAGAAATTTGGTTGCAGGCATAAAGAGCTTTTACTGACTCAATGAAACAATACAGTGAACAGCTTGCTCTTATTAATATTTTTGGCATATTATTGTGTTTTGTATTTGTTTTGAGATTTTTGTTGACTATTGATTTTTATCTATGTTTGTTTTTAATTTTGACATTTTTAAATCTTTGACTGAATATTGATTCTATTTACTTGTATATTTTTAATCGTTGACGCTTTATCTTAGAATATTTCTAAGCCTTTTTATTTTTCTTTTGTTATTTTAATTGACATACTTGACTTTTTTTTGGTTTTTTTGTAAATTGATTATGTATGATTTTATATGACATAATGTAATTTTCAATGAGAAATAAAGACTTGCCTACTATTTTCAACGACCAAGGTACCTAATAATTTCACGGCTGACCTCCTCAATCAAACTGAGAAAAGAGCAGTTTCTCCAAATCAACTTTTTCTTCTTCTTCCACGGTATGTTTATGCAGCCATGTAACAATTATATAATTACATTAGGTACTCACCTTATGAACTCCTCTTTGGCAATGTAAACGACATTTTTGTTTTCTGGGAATCCACCTGCCCGCCAAGGGGTTCTGCACCGTCACCCCAGAAGAATTATTATTAGTCCCGGCAATATCTCCTCCGATACTTATACCGATACTTAGGTATAAGTAGTACCAGCTAGTGTCGTCAACATAAAGTATTTAGTCGAGCAAGCGAATGTAAGCAAGTGGTAGGTTGGCCGGCTTCGCCGTGGTGAAGGAAAAATTGTTAAAAAGTAAGTTTTTTATATAGTTTTCATTAAATTTTTTTTTGACCAATTTGTAAGCCTAATATGGCAAAAAGGTTTAGGCACAGTCAAACAGTTGAACTCTTTTTTTAGTGATGTCAGTGGTTTTTGTTTCAAACTTTGAAGATCCCGCTGTTTTAGTCGTACCTGTACAAAAATCCTTACTCGTACCGGTACGACTTACGTATTAAGAAAAGTTTATGCTAAAAACTATGTACAGGTAACGTATTTGCTGGTTTGAAAGTAAAATAAAGAAATATCCAAGTGTAATTTTTTTTTTTTCAGTTTATCTCAGACCGAATTGTTTGTAATTTTTAGTTGTTCATGTGTTCTCCAGTTATTAGGTATTTTTTAAATAGTTTATTATTTGTTCACTAAATTCTATTGTCTAAGTACGACTAAGGCTAAATGTAGTACTAATTAAGCGACTAGGCGCCATTTTTGAAAAACGTTCAAATACCTATTTTGATATTAAAGTAGTATTCAGTAGATGCGGAATCTTTTGTTCTATTTTAATTGCACTAAATATTACAGTATTATTTCCTTAGGGGTACGACATTAGTTATGGTGCACAAGGCGATTTAGTTAGAGACGTTCAGTAACGAATACAAATTGGTCCATTATAAAACACGCGAGGAACCTTGGACTGTGAGCTAGCGAGCTCCACGCGCTGATAATAAACACGTCATCTAACTAATTACCGACTAGAGGTGCTCCAATAATAGATAAGTCCTAACACACGCAAAAGTTGTACCTAATTACCCCTAATTTATCATCATATTAGCTGCGACGTCTCTAAGCATCGAGTCCAGTGTCTCTGTTCAGGCCTCGGCTATGTCCTCTGTCCACCTAGGTTTAGTCTAGGTAGGATGACTACAATGCCATCAGACAAATTGAAAAGTGATATATTCATCATCCAGGGTAATGGTATCCACCATTAGGTATCATCTCGCTATCGAATTCTCATCCATAGAGCAGCAAAATATGTTTCTTCAGTTTTTTTATCATAAATAGGTACAAACCCTATTCAAATATAGAATTCAGTTATTTTTTGTCAGAACTTACTTTGTGTCGTTGGAGAAAGAAATGCATTCAAGGTTCGTAAGTGACTTTTTCTCTTAAGTGTATATTTTGCGCGTTATAAGCTAAATATTCCCCCCCCCCCTCTTACCTATTAACGGTATTCGAATCCTGATAAAATCTGAAAAGCAACATAATAATAAAGCTTTAGCAGTCTTCAAATAAATATTATGTTGTTGAGATATTAGCAATGAGTATTTCTATACTTAATTAATTCGTGTACAACACGCACTTGACCGGTTTTTATACATATAAAAATATTATTTTTATATGTATAAAAACCGGTCATCCTACGAGCTATGATATAAATATCGGAAAAAGAATTAAGTTATCCGCTTCTGAATCCTTCGCTTGCTCGGTATTCAATATGAGCACTCACGCCAAAAAGCAACTTTCAAGCCTAAAGCAAGCAAATAACTATTAATTGCTTATTGTTTTTCAGATTGTATTTAGGGAGGGCGGGGTTACACCATTTAAAACATTAAACGTCCTCAATTCTGTGACGGGATTTAAATATTAGTAGTAACTCCCGAGGTATATTCATATTTCTCCACAATTTAGACATACACACATAGACATACATGATTATATAAAGATAACCAAATCTATACATATAAAAGGCTTTGTCCTGAATGACTGATCGATCAACGCACAGCTTAAACCGCTGATCGTAGAGACCTGAAATTTGGAGGGTGTGTTCATTGTATGACGTAGGCATCCGATAAGAAAGGATTTTCCGGAATTCTACCCCTGAGGGGGTGAAAAAGGGGGGCAAAGTTTGTATGGGACAACGTGATTTCTAGGTCCAATCTGCTTAAAATTTTGCATAAACCTTTTTAACAGAATTGATGGAAGAGGTGTTTCGTATTTTATTAAAATTCATCCCCTAGCGGGGTTAAAAAGGGGTAGAAAGTCATTTGGCGGTTATTTGCTTCGAAGTTGATATCAATACTCCTTAGTGCTATTGATTTAAATTACATTTTATTTTGACACATGTTTGAAAACTCAATACGATTTTATTTAAAAAAGGTTGAACTTACTTAAAAACATAAACAACTTCAATACTCTTTAAAATTGGAATGTCTCGAATGTTACCGTACTATATAAGTACCTCATTTAAGGGGTTTCTAAGCTCAAAGAGGTTATGCGTTTTTTAGGTGTTTGACTTTTTGTTTACAGTAAGTTTTCTTTTTCTACCTATCTTATATACATATTAAATGCTTTGTCCTGAATGACTGACGGATTAACGCACAGCCTCAACCGCTGATCGTAGAGACCTGAAACTTGGAGGGTGTGTTCTTTGTATGACGTAGGTATCCGACAAGATAAGGTTTTACTGAAACGCGCACGTCGGATTCACGCAATAAGGGTAAACCGATTGTAATGAAATTGTTATACACACGCCGGGGAACGTTTCTGAGAAAGAAAAAAAGGGTAAAGTGCGAGTGAGACAGGGTCAAGTGTGAGTCGGACTCACGTAATTTTGGTAAGTTTTTATGCACACGCCGGGGAAGTTCCTGAGAAAAAAGGTCAAGTGCGAGTCGGACTCGCGCAATAGGGGTAAACCGATTGTAATGAGATTTTGGTAAGTTGTTATGCACACGCCGGGGAAGGTTTCTGAATCAGTACATCCCTTTTAGGTTGTTTTAAAAAAAGAAACAACGTTCGCCTGATCAGCTATATTTATTTATATAAAAGAAGAAATTGACTGGCTGAGTGACTAATCTATCAATGAACAGCTGAAACCGCTATGTCTAGAAGCATGACATTTTGCACAAACGTTCCTTAAATGACGTAAGTGTGCACTAAGAAGGGTTTTTTGGAAATTATACCCCTAATGGGGTAAAATATGGGTTGGCAGTTTGCATGGAAATGGCTAAAACTTGGCAAAAACTTTAAAAATTAAGATTCACGTGATTCACCGTTTTTGAAAATTTATTATCTAGACGGCAAAATAAAGGATGAAAATGTGTATGAGAATTCCGATGTTATTGTATGTAAAACAGTAAACAGTGAAAAGCTGTTTTTTTTAAAAAACTTTACGCAGACAAAGTTGCGGGAATAAGCTAGTATACATATAAAAGAATTAATAAATATGGCCCAGCTCCCACACAACAGCCCGACAACAAATGCACATCATTTAAACTAGCATCGCTTCGGAAACTAGGCTAAGACTGTGCGGTTGTGTGTATAGTTGCCTGTGTGTAGTTTTTTTTTTTTTTTTTTATTAATATCTACTTATTTTTTTATACTAAATTGGACGTTTATGTAGTAGAATTTTTTTTTAGAAAAAGTTCGTACTGAATAATAACATAATGGCTTTTCTTACCCTCGAAAGCTTTCGAGTTGCAAATGACCGGATGAATGGAAAATATGAAAGTTTTTTGTAATATACCTACCGAGCTTTTTTCAGGATCATTGCAAAAATCCAATGATAAAGTAAAAAGCTATACAAAAATCAAAGTTTTTTTTGGTTTAATCGCAAATAGCTACTCACATTGCGTAAGTAAAACATGAGCGCTGTTTGGCTGGGCTAACGATTACATTCGTAATTTATGATAATCTCTGATATTCTGATATACTGATACTCTGATATTCCGATACTGATATTACAATACTGATATTCCGATACTGATATTCCGATACTCTGATATACTGATACTCTGATATACTGATACTCTGATATACTGATACTCTGATATTACGATACTCTGATATACTGATACTCTGATATTACAATACTCTGATATACTGATATTCTGATACTCTGATATACTGATACTCTGATATACTGATACTCTGATATTCCGATACTCTAATATACTGATACTCTGATATTCTGATACCCTAATATACTGAGACTCCGATATATTGCTATTCTGATATACCGATACTATAATATTCTGATACTGATATACTGATACTCTGATATTCTGATACTCTGATATACCGATCCTCTTATATTCTGATATACTGATACTCTGATATTCCAATACTCTGATATACTGATACTCTGATATTCCGATACTCTGATATACAATTACTCTGATATTTCGATACTCTGATATACTGATACTCTGATATTCTGATACCCTAATATACTGAAACTCCGATATATTGCTATTCTGATATACCCATACTCTAATATTCTGATACTGATATACTGATACTCTGATATTCTGATACTGATATTCCGATACTCTGATATACTGATACTCTGATATACTGATACTCTGATATACTGATACTCTGATATACTGATATTCTGATACTCTGATATACCGATACTCTTTTATTCTGATATACTGCTACTCTGATATTCTGATACTCTGTGTTTTGTACCGTTGCTATCATGGCTGCGCCTAGGTTCAAAACGCAACCTGTTTAGTTTCTGGCAACACTCTTTGGTGGTCATTAGTCTGTAGAATTAAAATAACCTTCTTTCTCAGAAGTGTTTTGTTTTTATATGTGTTCGTATCTATTTTAAGCATTGTGTAGTGCCTTGTGCCAGTTACATTCAAGGAAGGATCATACCTACTTAAGTAAGTTCGTACAATTTTGTTCATTCCGTACCCAAGGCACCCCTGAAGGACAGGGGTGCCACGAGAACTTAAATTTGGACCTGTGGCACCCCCAAGTCATTTAGTGATGTGCTTTTGAATGTAGGGTATAAGTTGAAACTGTAAAATTCTTAATTTTCAACTGACCGTCGACGTACTTCTATTGTCTTAAAAATTGACAATCAACTCAATCAAGTTGAAGTGTTTCGAAGCACTCTAATATTAACAAATAATATATCAGTATTTTCTGTAGCTAAGAACATAGAAATGGAGGATCTTAATTTTACAAAGATACCACATTGACAGTCGCTGACTAGATCGCGTTTTTCTTAGTATCTTAGAAGCTGTGTGTTGATCACACGCTCCATCGCCTTGAAGAGAGAATTTTATAAAGATACACGATGGAAAAGTTCTGCTGCATTATTAACAAAAAGATTACAAGAACGGTACGTCTGCGTGGCGTTGTTCAACATATAAAACAACAAAATGTCCTGGGGAAAGGTTACACTTAGTAATTAAATGTGTATGCTAACCGAGGACCCACACTGGATATCGTAGTTTCCGCGGGTAAAAAAAATTTACGGGTAAAATTAATTTTATATTTTGTTTCGGAAAGAAAAGTCGTATTGAAAAGTATTGTTCACGAAGTCACGTGCAAAGATATTAATAGAGATATGCGATTTACGAGAAGACGTCATTACATCCGATTGACCAGTCCAGAGACTATATAAAAAAAATAGCAGAATTACATAATAGATCTGTCAACAAATTTAAGGGATTTCTGCCTTAAATATATCAAATCCGAATGTACTGTCGATATGGAAAAAATCTTTATTTACATAGAAAGATTTAAAAATAACAATACTGGTTCCGTGATGCTTTTACTAAACGTATTGCAGAATATTCACAATTTGAATACAGTGCCTAAAAAACCGAAACAAGCAGACATCAATAATGAAGATTTCACAGTGCACATTCAATTGCAATTTCTAAACAGAAAAAAACATTAGGTCACGCATGAAAAATTGCGGTAAATAAATATTAAAATTAGACTATTGAAATTATTTTGTTATAGTTGTCCATCTGTCCCATCACTATTCGATTGGCGGATTCATGGGAACTAGTAAATAGAACCCGTGATACCCCTGGTACACCATTGTATACATTTGAGGACCTGGGGGTGCCACGGGTCCAAATTCAAGTTCCCGTGACCTAGGGGTGCCTTTGGTCCGAAATGATTTTGTTTATATTTTGTTGTTTTAAGTTAGATCTTGTCTCTACCTTTAATGTCATCTGTCAGTTTAAACTGTTATTTAGGGCTCCCTTAGTTCCCTTTAGAAGACAAAGGTCAGACAGACTTGGTCCATATGGATACAAGAGTATATTGAGGTAAGTCACCTTGTAGTAATTTGGGTTTTTTGTACCTGTCATCATCTTGCAGTAATTTGGGTTTTTTGTACCTGTCATCATCTTGCAGTAATTTGAATTTTTTGTACCTGTCATCATCTTGCAGTAATTTGGGTTTGTTGTACCTGTCATCATCTTGCAGTAATTTGGGTTTTTTGTACCTGTCATCATCTTGCAGTAATTTGGGTTTTTTGTACCTGTCATCATCTTGCAGTAATATGGGTTTTTTGTACCTGTCATCATCTTGCAGTAATTTGGGTTTTTTGTACCTTTCATCATTGACGAAACACTCTGATACACTGATACTCTGATATTTGAATAACTTCTTATCGATAAATGATCATCGTTATCTGTAACCAGTTTGAATTTTTGTTTTGATATCCGGGTTTCAGCGAAAACATTTTTTACTGTACAGGATTAATACGACAATAAGAAACTATGTATATGTTTATATATTTAATATTTATATTCATCGCGTCTTTCAGATCGTTTGGTAGGTAGCTGTACCTTTTATTATTACTTTTGGTATTATTTTAGAACAAAAGAGGTTCTTAAATAATTTTTTCAGTTTTTTACAGGATTTTCAACGAATTACGGATACTATCCGCATAAAAAATATTAATTGAAAATAACTTTTTATTTATACATTATTATCAATTAAGTTTAGGTATCATTATGTAATCAAATGTAAAATCACACGAGCGCGCCACCAACAAGCTTTAACTTATAATTTAAATAAACCATTTTTGATAATTATAGGTAAGTACCTAAGTGTAACAAGAACTTTGAGAATAAACTAAAAATAAATAATAACATTTGAAACATATTATTGAAATTATTTTATAATCACTAAATATATTACAATTTTACAAACAATAATACTAACTGAAATAAATTCTTTCTATTTTTTGCGATATGATGTTTAAAATGACGACGTTTGCAATTTCATAATTTGAGCATAACAAAGCACTTTGAACATTAGCAAACCATGGTTAGTCTCCTTATGAAACATTAGCTTCTAAAAACAATACTTATTCAAAACTTTTGTGTTATTTATAAAATCAACTTTGAATGGTAGGAATGTTTGCACATGTTACCCTCAGCCACAATCACGAAACAAATAACAATATCAAACATTTTTTTTAAACATTTGCACTTTATCTAACGACCTGGCGACCTCAACCCCAGATTACTAAACTATCGTAAAAATTACGACAAAATCATGTTGAACCCGCGGTCCCTGCTACATAGTACTTTCGTAATTTGTTCCGTCAGTGTTTCACGCGATGTCATTGTGGTCTAAAGTAATTCGTGTATAAGATGTACTTATAGCAGTCATTTGTAAGGCGCACAACAAGCATACGTGTTAGAATTGTGGCTAATAACCAAAGAAATATATCTTTTTTTGTTACCACTAACACTGCAACCCCAACAATACAAATATAAGTTCTAAATCAATTAAAGTATGCGATTTTCATATTATTTAATTGCTGTTTTTTTTCAATGTCGTAGCTTTTACAGCATTAAGTAACAATGTTACCCGTAGGACAGTTTAGTAATGTACGGTTAAGGCTATGGCATACCCTAGCAAAATCGTGCCGTTTCGACCAGTGTACAAAGACATATAACACTACTGAAGCTTACAAAGAGACACAGTTCCACGTAAGATGGGAGCACGTTCAAAATCTCAATTTTCTCGGTTTTTTGTCGGTATAAAATTCAAATATTTAATTAGAACTCCGAAATTAGCAAATTTACAAGGTCATATTTATATATATTTTATGAAACAAGAATCAAGAGAATATCACTCTTAGTTTTTTTTAAACAATTTGAATTAAAGCCCAAAAATAGTGCCGGAATATTTTTAATAAATTAATTAATATTAGCAAATCCACTTAATTTAGGTTTAAACATATATTTTTATACGTCAAAAAGTGTCAGGACTGTAACAAAATTAATCAAATTATTGCAAACTTAACTCGTTTGGGTATGCCATCACCTTAGGTTAAGTTTACTAATCTATGGTTAAGGTAACATTGTAGTAACAAAGTCACCCATAGGATAGTTTAGTAATCTATGGTTAAGGTAACATTAAAATATTTTACAGCCCAACATAAAGCACAGCCTAAACATTCATTCAATTCACAGTCACTCATCGACAAAATGTTAATGTATGATCGGCTGGACGGTACTCGAGTTACTATATGTGACCTTAGCTCACGATTGCCGTGTCTTCGCCTTCGATGGCCAAATGAAATGATTGTTTAAGCTGTGATAAGACTTAGCAGTTTTTTTTATTTGATAAAATTATACTTATGTATTTCGATCACAACTCCAGTAATCAATCACTGTCTATTTATTTTAGACATCACATTGCGGTAAAAATAATACATTTAAATTTGCAATAGTTTGATAACAACAACGCCTTGCGTACGTATTGCGATGTAATGTAGAATTTTAAAATATTTTTCAATAAAAATTTCGCAGGGAACGAAACCTGCTTTCGGTCTTGCTTAATCGAACTACAGGGCGTAGCGGCAGCGAGGAGAACGGGCCAAATCGCTTGCACAACAATCTGCACAAATGTACAGCGCAATACCTAATACTCCGCTCCGACCCAGCTAATTGTGCTGTATTTCATATGAAATGTGTGCTGTAAGAGTCAGCAACTTGAGTTGCGATCCGACTGTGTTGCGACCGAAGAATGAACTATTTATTCCAGTTACTATAAGCCAAAGAAAATACACAATTCGGCGCTTTTAAACCAATAGGTACATTGTAATTTTTTACTTAACTAAATATATAGCATCTTTATTAATCTCAATATATCTATTCAGGACGGCATTTAATTATAAATACTATTATTTCAATGGAATTTACAAAATATAAATAAGCTCAAATTATTATAATTAACTGGTAATTTCCAGGACTTTGAGCGAGACCCGCCTCAACACTCAGCTTCACTGCACAACCACAGTACTCGACTAGACTTGCTGTTATATTGTAAGGTATCCCCCACCCCTTTCACGTAGAAAATAAATAGATACTGTCACATCATGCGAAAAAGCCCTGCCGTCTGAAGTATAGCGCAATAAATGAATGAAACATAATGTAGATATACAAAGTAAGACTTATATCAAGTTCAAAATATATACAATGTCAAACTGAAATAGCTACGACGCACAAACATTCCTTAGACAACTTTGGTTAGACTGTTTCTGAATCAATTTATCACAAATAAACCAATATTATATTCAAAGATGAAAAGAGGTCTTACTGCCACGTCTTTGGTTTGTCCAGTGAGGCCAATTTAACGTGCAGGTATGGGGGGAAGGCTAGAACCCTAAATGTGCACTGTAAAAGGAACCAGGTACGTGTTGGCGATAGGCAGTGGCAGGTTAAGGTTTTGTGATGATATTTATTCCAACTAATTTCTTTATGGGGACAATTAATAGACGCCATTGACCCTGCTCTAGTATAAAGCAAGCTAAAACCATTTGAAGCGCACTGACATAAGGTTGAACTTTGCATGTCACGTTTAACATTACTTCGGCGCAGCGCAACACGTTTTGGCTGGATTTTTTTCATGTTTTTAGTTTATTAAAAAAATTTAGACTTCATATAGTAATTCTAGGCGATTTTTTTGATTTATATTCGTAATTTCTTAACATTTTTTTCAAATTCTGTTTGATTTTTCATCTTAAATTTATTTATAAGTTACTTCTGTTTGCTTGACAATTTATGATACATTTGTTTATATTGGGCAGGGAGTGAGATGTAAATTTGTTCATTAAGAGGTTGTAATATGAAATTGCCGTTTTAGTATATATTTTATATAAAACTTAAAGCTGCAGATTGTCAGTTTTATACAATACTTCAGAAAGAGACAAAGCAAACCTGTGTCATTTTTGCTCTTGTTTCGCTTCTTTTCGTCTCTGTCACACTTTTCCGACCATTTTTTAAAAATACGAAACTGCTTTATCTTCAAATGAAATTCATACTTTAACCACTAATACCTTATATACACGCACGACGCGTGTACGATGTTTATCAAAATAGAAAATACTACGAAAAATGTTGTACCTACAACTAAATTAAAATTGTATCAAATGGTGCACTGGGTTTTGTTTTGTTATAAGCTAATGTATATCTACAAATGTAATTTGCAAACCAAAGCAAAGGATTAAAATAATATTCAAATACATAAAACAATATTATTAGTTTCTTAAGGATTTGAAACATCTGAAGGCGAGGCATTTAAAAAAGGGTACTTTTACACAAAACCATGTCTTTAATACCTAATTGTGTGCAGTTGTATACAAAACTTTGTCTCATGCCTGACGTGCATCACACTAATACATATTATAAAATGAGAAGGCTTGTGTTTGTGCCTCCTTCACACTGCACTAGTCAGTGGTTCTTAACCATTTCAATACCATCACCCCTGTGACCTATTTTGAAAACTGATTAAAATAAATAAAATTTGTCTCGCGGTTTTGCTTGCAAAATAACTTATTCCTGTGGGAAGTCCCAGTCGGGATAAGAATTATTATATATATAGTTAATCCAAACCATAGTCTATCTGCCTTCTGAAGTTCATTCAAATCCGTTCAGCCATTTATGCACGATTGAGAAAAATTTTCAGTCATAATATTAATTGGTTCGGTAGCAAGTACCGCGCGAGCAAATTCTCTTGAGATATTGCATCTTTTGAATAATCAGTTTTTTATCGATAAAAAACAAACCGCTGGACCGATTTGCACCCAGAATGACGAGTTGACAACTAGAATGCGCGTCATATAATTTTGCACGTATCAGAATGCGGAGCGATAATTCTTTCGTATATTGTTTTGTTAATCTCATTCACAGTGGTGCCTCGGCCACGCAGAAACTTACATGGCCAGTCTAGACGAAGAGAACGGTAGAAGCTCGTCTAAATAATACAACTTGAAAACTTTTTCTCACATAACTCTTGGATTTGCTTGTACCATCCTAACTAAATTAAACATGGGACCAACCTGTGGGTTATTCCTTCACTAAACGTGAAATTTCCTCAATTAGTCTATAAATGACGGAGTTCTGAGGTAACAATTAAAAAAAAAACAGTTTTTTGGCAACAAAAAACAAACCGCTGCATGAACCGATTTTGTTCAAACTCTTTTCAGATCTAAGTCATGACGTGGCGTATCAATTGATATGGTCAAGAGAAAAAGCTAACCTACATACAAACACACACACACACACATACATAGACATCACTCCAAAAATGATAACAAACAATCTCTCAAAACGTAAAGAAAACGTAAATTTAGCGATTTCGATTTTCGGATCATTTATGTTAATATAATTAATTACATTTTGAATTAAATTTATAAATACTGAATAATTAGTAGTGTTAGGATTATTATTGTTTTGTTTCGCAAGGTTTTTGTTAACTTAAAGTGCTACTCAAGTGAATCTTTACCCCAAGTCATTTTTCACAATGTGGCCGTTTCTTGACTTCGTTTTTAGAAACCACTCTCACATTTATAAGTGTTAGCAAATGGTAATTACATTCTCAAAGTTTTGTAACACATAGTATTATACGTTATTTAACCCATAAAAACCCACCAAGGCTATAATTTTTTGTTTAAGTTATATCCTTCTTTTTTGGATTTAAAATTTCATGATCCGTAAAAAAATAGTTTCTGGATTGACGATTATCTAAGTCAAAAATTATTGCTTCAGACAGCAGAAAAATTTATTGAACCCCGGATTATTATTGTTAAGATTCTACATATTTATTTATATTAGTCATAGTTATACGTGACGAAATATTCACATTGATTGCCACGCTTTTTTGAGTTTATGTACATACATTACAAGATACTGCGTAAGACGTGGGCCTGATCTACTTTTTTTTAGTTAATAGAAGATAATAAAAAGTTATTATCTTTAACCTATCAATCTTTATTTCTTCTCTAGAATTGCTGTTTTACCCCCAGGTTCGGAACCTATGATATAAGCGCGGGCGGGGCCGCGTACACAGTTTTTCCTATTTAGTGCGTTAAGAAAAGATAGGAAGCACATGCATTACCACAAGCAATACTGTAATTACTTAAATCATTTAAATAATATATAGTATATGTAATATGTAATGCATTTAATCACATTTCTAATTATCAAACTATCAAAATGCACTTCAATACTTGAACTACGAGGTAAGTTAGAAAATAGAATGCAACAATGAATAAAATCTGCCAAAAATATGCGAAAAACAGTAGTTTTTTTTTATATATATACGATACATAGCCAACTGCGACATGCACTGACAATTTCAAAAAAGTATCCGCTATAAATTTAGTACTGACATTATTATTTATACAGTACAATAGGGTACAGTTAAGATATTAGTTACTGTGACACGGCTTTATATGGTCAAGGAGTTGTGACGATTAACAGTTTTTTTATCACACTTATTCGTAAACAGTGTCATTACGTGCAGGTACGGGCAGGATTGTACTTTTCTCATAGCAAAGCGCGCATTCATAAGCACCATGGGCGCTAATGAAACGCCTATTCTATCAACTATGTAAGCTAAACAGCTGCAAAATATGAACAACGCGCCAAGCGAGCAATTACAAGTTCGAACTTCAGTCAAAACGTTTTTAATTCATAAATTCTCTAGATATCGCGATGGCGTTGTTTTCTCTACTTCTGTTCCCGCCATTTCAGTTGTGTTTTATTCCTTTTTTTATTTATTTATTCACCTTATATTTTTATTTTTTTACTCGTAAATGTGATGAAAATACATTGTGTGTAACACGGGCGGTACGGAAATTAAAAAGTGGAGTTATTAAAGCCTTTGGCCTTAGGCTTCTATATAGCCTCTCGTTAGTAGGGAAGCGTGGGTTAATGGGAGCGGGTGGGTAATGAGAGCGGTGTTAAAATAGATTTTTCCAATGCTTGTATTTGTGCTAATGGCAATCAGGTGTCTTCGTGAACCATCGACAAAAGTTTCTATACTATTTCAACACACTTACTTATGCGCCATTTTTCACAAATAATCATTTAAACTTACTGAGTTTTGTTGTATGTTTTAATTATTTTTACTAGCCAATGCCGACGACCAAATTAGCTCACTTTTGTCATAATTTTCTATTTCAATCCATCAACAAAAATTTATTTACTTCAGGCGAACATTTAGCAAGATAAGACACATTCCAACTAAGGTGGATTATACACTAAATGCAAAATGACCTAAATAGTCAATCAATACAAAATGTTCACTGTAGCAGTGACATGGTCGTAACGAGTTTGTAGATATATAATTCTAGTATATAGCTTTTTGCTCAGAAAAATGCTGACACAGAATGGCTGTATCGAAACTACCTTTCACTATAACTCATCTTTGTATGACAAAAACATTAATATATATTTTGTCGCATCAAAATTGCTCTATTAAACTGATAATTGAAAGACAAGAGTCTTTTGCCCATTAATTCTGCTTAACTGAGTCGACAAAAGAGTGAAAATTGCACATTCAATCAGCAAGTAAATAAATGGTATTTTTTTTTAAATATTCGGTCAGCAATAAAAATCAGCCCATAAGTTATTTTGACAACATAACATGTTTTTGTCAGCCGTAAAAAAAACGCCAGCAATACCTGGTACGGTACTAAATCAAGTTACCAGAAAATAACTAGATATTTGGTCAGCAAGATTTATCGGATAGCGCTAGCATAAAGAAAGCTAGGTAGCGAGGAGCGTAGCGACGCGTGTTAGATTGCATCAAATTGCGCCTATGGAACTTGATACTTTTTGTACAACTATCAAAACGATCAAATTTGCTGCTCTGTTACTATAACTGCTGTAGATATTTTTAATTTCCTAACAACACCAGTTGTTAAGTCTCCCAAAATCACATTACTTGCTGATCAACTTACTTATTTTATCTTGATTACTACTAGAAGCAGATCAATGCACTTTGTTTGCTGACAAAATATATTTTAGAGCTGACTAAACGCCAATAAAAACTAGCTTAGAAATTCGCCAAAATTATTCCAATATATACCCACACAGATTTCGTTACTTAGAAGAATTTTAGTGCAAATAAACACTAGTTTTGTAAGAGAAAAAAATTCACTGTACAGCGTCAGACATGTTGGAGGGTGATGTGTGTGGCAAACCTTAGGTTATAGGAATTATGAGACTTAGAATACTTGCCATTTAAAATTATCTATTCAATTAACAATCTGAAAAAAGTTCATGTGGGTTGTACAACTGCAAAACCTTATCTCATATCAATAAAAAATATAAAATGATCTATACTTTAAATAGTACATTATTATGAAGTTTAAACTTCATATAGATAGTGCTATGTGCACCTACATATAGTAATTTTTTACATTCCCCTGTATAACGTCTATTGCAACAACTTTTTATTTACACATCTATACAGACCCCTCAACTATTTAACAAACATTTCTCATATATTTACAATTATATTAAGTGATGTTTAGAAAAATAGATCACGATACCAGTTCATCCAAAGCTTTATCTCTATTAAATCCATGCTTAGCTAGAACTGCTGATGCTTTGTCTTCAGAAAAACCTAGGTCCATAATTTCTCCCAATATTAGTAAGCCTTCGATCACCTGGAAATGAAAAAAATGATCATAAATATAAAAGTTATAGTATTGATGAGTTACAAACATTATCAAATATTAGGGCAAAAACAAGACAGACAAACTAAACTCTATGTCTAATACAAGCAGCTCAATTTGAATTTAAGCTAAACCATTGATTGCTTGATTTTGGGTAATGTTATGATATGGCCCGTAGCCTTGACCTTGAGTTCGTATTTAAGTGACAGAATTCAGACGGTTGAAAAGTAGTCATCATGATATAAATACAAGGAATAAAAATTAACTTGCAAATCATTTCAACAGAATTCATAAAGTTACTATATCTTTTATAGAAAATAGAGGTAGGCCACGGCGAGTACTCGCTCGAACAAGCCGCCCGAACCATTAAATCATTATGCCCCATAACGAGTATGCCCAAACTGGGAAAGTATAGTACATTATTATTGATTTGTAATAAATAAATAAAAATAGAGAAATAAAGTATTTCCACCTTTCAGAAAACCGCGGCCATAATAACTTTAATAGTGAGTAGTGTTGTGTTCCTGGCGGTGAGTAAGGTTGCCAGAGCTCCTGAGGATTCGCTGCGCGGACAGCGAAAGCCCGGTGGTGCTCGTTTCTGTCATTGCTCGGCGAAAACGCGGCGTGCTGGTACGGTACTGCAGTCAGGAGGCCTGATGAATCGGCTGACCGCTAGCCGCCGGCAGGTTGAATGGGTTTCCGAACCCAGGGATCACTTGATCTCCGCCATTCTCCACCCTGGGAGGATGAACCGCCAACCTATGTGAAGTGTCTGAAGTAGTCGTACTGGACCCGGCTACAACAACAGAGGGGCCCTTCCACCCACCGTGCCAGCAACCGTATTATCTGTGCTGAGCTTCAAACGTGTATGGTACCGCACCTTTTGTCCTCTAAGCTGTCTGTGCAGTAAATCCTCATATTTAGTCTTATTAACTTATTTCAAAACAAAAAATGACCAGGAATAATAAAAGAAAAAGTTTTCACAGCAGCTACTCCATCCACATTTAATGTAGATTTTTGCAACATCAGGGGTATTCACGCCAATCTTAAAGCAGTCCACAACCATCTCGAGACTGCGCAGCCGACCATTCTTTTTCTAACGGAGACGCAGATACCTTGCCCGGCCGAAACATCATACCTACATTATCCCGGCTACAAACTCGAGCACAATTTTGTGAGTCATGCCGGTGTATGTATGTTCTTCTGGTACGATATCTGCTGCACCCGTCTTCATAGCCTTGAAGACAGGGACCTGCTGAGCTTTTTGTGTCCGGCAGACGCATACAAGCCTTAGCTGACGGTAGTTGCTCTAATAGCATGGACATTAATGCTGGTGTCCTGCAAGGCTCTGTGCTGTCTCCTTTGCCCTTTCTATTGCATATCAATGACATGTTGTCCATCAACAACATACAGTGCTATGCAGATGACAGTACTGGAGATAATTATAACGCAGGTTGTGCTATCATCCCTCGTTCCATTATGGAAGAAAAGCGTGGAGAACTTGTGTCTCAAATCGAGACTACTCTTTCCAAGGGTTCTGACTGGGGAAGGGAAAACTTAGTCTAATTCAACCCTACGAAGACACAATTCTGCGCATTCACTGTAAGAAAAACCCATTCACTGTGGCCCCACAATTCCAAAACACTCCCCTCTCCATCTCCAAGAGCATTGTGATCCTTGATGTTGACATCTCCAGCGGTGTTCAGTTTCAAGATCATTTGTAAGATATGGTGAAGCTGGCGTCCAAAAAACTTGATGTACTCAACAGAGCAAAGCAGTACTTATAATTGGGTAGAGGTTGCTGCTTTACAAGTTCGGCCCTATATGAAATACTGCTGCCATCTCTGGGCGGCTGCACTCAGATACCAGTTTGGCCCATTTGACTTCGTTCAATGACGGGCTGTGAGAATTGTCTGCTATGCAAAACTCACTTGCCGTATCGAGCCCTGAATTTTGAGGAGAGACTCTGCCAATTGAAAGGTTGGCAATGCACAACTGATCCTTGGTGTTGTCTGTTACAGTGACCGCTTACCATCAGGCGGACCGTAGGCTTGTTTGCCACCTTAGTAGCTTAAAAAAATACACTTCTACAATAAATTGCGCGTAGACATTCCAAATTTACATTTGAAAGCCTTTAAAACTATCAAAACAAAAATTGACTTAAATAGGGTATTACAAAATCTCCGAATATATGGAGGACTAGCTTTTGCCCGCTGTTCACCCGCCCTAAATTCGTTTATCGGTGTAGGATTACAACGACAACTCCTCAATTATAAAAAAACCAACTAACACTTGACTTGAAGCCTATGTCTTTCCTCAGAACTCAAACTATATCCATGCCAAATTTCATTTCACAGACAGACAGAGTTACTTTCGCATTGGATGGATATGGATAGAGATTCTTGGGTATGATCCGCTCAACAACTTTGCAGGCTGCTACATATTACTGTTTAATTAAAACATTGAATTAGAAAGATGATGACATCCCTATATTGTTGTAGTTAAAGGGTATTATTATGAATATTTTAACCAACTGCTAAGTTTCTTGCCAGTTTTTCTCAGTAGATACAACCTTCCAAACCAACCTAAACTCATAATAAATGAAGAAATTTTACGGTCCAAAAGTGTTTTTTAAAAGACACTTCAATAAAGTGCTATTTGATTTGATTTGTTACTAAATATGTATATTTCAGTTTATAGCTTATCTAGACTTAGTTCTCTTAGTTTGTCTAGAATAATTTCCTGACATTTTATAGATGAATATACATTATAATAATAAAATGTTTTGAGTGGCAAAATGTTTATACAGTAAAACCGGCTTAAGATGATTTCATAGGGACCCAGTCAAAACACATCTTAAGCGGGAAAGCATATTAAGCGGGGATAGCAAAAAAAAACATATAACTACTACTGTACTAATGTTTTGTGTTTAATTATCAAATTATGTTACATCATAGCATTATTACATATATTACTTAAATCGCTTTTCCAAACAGATTACTGGTAACTGAACTTCAGCAGCTGTTTTTGATTTTTCATCAAAAACATCAATTACCTTAAGTGACAATGCTATTTTGCTTACATTAAGTCAGTAACCAATGCTACACGAGATTAAACACATGTACAGATGGCGTATTAAATGGGTGACAATTTGTATTAAGCGTGATAAAATGTATGAAAATAAGCCTCAAGATGCAGGGACTGACGTAAAATGGAGTATTATACTCCATTATCGTATTAAGCATGATTGTATTAAGTGGGTTTTACTGTAGTTAATGATTTTAAGTGTAATACAGTTTGTATGATAGTAATACATTCAAATTGATTATTTTATTTTTTCTGATTCCTAGGACATTGTAAAAACATTTTTAATTTTGAGAGCTTATAACTTGCAAAATATACATGTGACAGAAAAAATCACTAAGAAACCTTAAATGTATTTTAAAGACCTATCATGTTTGATACACATGTCAGGTTACAATACTGGATCCTTTTGATAAAACCATTTTTGACACCTTTAGTAAAATATTATATTCTTGGTATTTTGTTCACAATGTACTACAGTGAAATACTGTGTTGTGCAAATACAATATCAATATTGAAAATATTGAAAGCCCTGGTTTCCCAAAATTCTGATACCAGTATTATCCAGGCCTTTTTTTGGTCCATTGTCCCAGAATTTTCAGGATCCTGAACCCCCTTTGTGGCACTACACTGACAGGTAAGGAAAAAAAATACTGCAGTGAATTTTATATGTGAATATGCTGTGTTTTTATGAAAAAAAAAAAGTAATGGGTTTTACATAGTTTTTAACTAATTGAACATCAATATTTATTACTAGCTAACCCAGGGAATTTCTACATTAATATTATATTCATAATATATAGCCTATGTCCATCTGGAATAATGTTTTTAATTTTGAACAGGTACCTTAATGGTTCCTTAATTTAACCTTTTGGGTAATTACCCTCTACATACAAAGGAACTTACAAAAACTACTCTCACTTCAGTAAAGATTCAATAACTGTAAATTATGAACTAATGTAGGGATTATTTTAATTATGGTGTACTTAGATGAAACATTACACCTGAACATGAAGTTCTTACCTTTTTATCATTTTCCCCCATTAGAGTACAAACCCTTGCTACCCTGTCTAGAGGGAAGCCCATTCCATGGATTTTTTGACACATTGTCTGCAAATCTTGAGGTAATTTATCATAAGGATTAGGCAATTGTTCCATTGTGTGCCTACTCTTCCTTTCTTTCTTATCTGCACTAGAAGACTTTAGCATAATTTTAGGTGCAGGACTAGCATTATAAGATCTTTCATTAACCCTATGTTTAGCAGAAGCTAATTCTTCGTTTAATTCTCTGACTATGTCAGGCACACTACGGGACCGAGACTTTTTAGTTTCAACAATCTGATGCTGGTTGATTTGATTTTCATTAGGCTCCTCAGGAAGATTGTTTGCTATATTAAGTGTTGCATTTGCTGGTGGATACTGCATTGGTGCTTGTTGATAAGGGAAGTAATAAGGGTGAGGAATGTAGTTTGTATCATTTAGTAATTGACTGTTATCACTATTAACTGGTACTGAACTACTGTAATATGGATGTGCATGTGGATAAGGTCCTACTGGTACATAATATTGGAAATTATTCATGTACATATTAACATTTTCTATAGGCATGTTATTATCACATACATTATCTGAAGGCATGTAATATCCATTGGTGTAATTTTGTGGAGGTGAATAAACTCCACTAGAAACTTGTACAGGTTGTTCAATGTATGCATTTTGTAAACATGTGATGCCTTCAAGTTGTGCTTGAGAACTGCAGTTTGGGACCATTGTGTACAGCTGCTCTGGCAAATACACCTGTTGATTGTGACAACTTGTGGATGCATCTTTTTGACTCTGTAAAACTTGTGCTAGCAGTTCCATATCATTTATGGTCTTCAGTTCCACATTATCAAATGGACTAGATGTGTCATGTTCAAAATCTTTAAATGTTAATGTATCTATGTTACTATATTGTGGTATTTTTGCTATTTTAGTAATAATTTTTAACTTTTGTAAAGGATCAGGATCATCCAAAAGATTATTGGGTTGATGTTGATGTACTTGAATAGGTTGGAGAATATTTAACTGAGTTTCTTTATCACTACTGCATGATGGATAATTAGTATCATTTTCTGATGTTGCTGCATCATTTTCAGGGCTACCTTCAGGGGTTTGCGTTATACCACACCTTTCAACGGGTTTTTCATCTGGAGATATTGCACTGATCTCATCAGTACTTGGATAGGACACTTCGGAGACACTTAGCTGCTTAAGTTTTTCTTCAGCTTCAGCAGCTGCTATGACATCTAACCTTTTCTGTTTTGCTTCTTCTAACAATTGTAACCGATGTCTCTTTTCATTTCTCTTTGTTTCTTTCAAGCTACGAAGCTCTTTAAGTTTTGAAAGCACGTTATTCTCAAAAGTGGTGCAATATTTTACATCGTCAACATACTTATAAGCTCGTGAAAGGCAATCGTCAACAGTGTAGGGCCAATCAATTTTCGGAGGCCTTTTGTATCTTTCCGATATTTTGACGGGAACACCGTCCATGTAATCCCCAAAGTGTGACATATCAAAGGCGTTGTGTGACGAAGATAATTGAGATAATCAAACAATGAGATGGCAAAGTTTGTTTCTGTGTGCTATCTGTACTTTTGAGGTTATATGGTCCTCGATCGACATCATCGCTAAAATAAAACTCTAAAGAATGAAATGCGCAAAACAGAATATTACAGCGAGTTTCATCTTCACTGCGATAATTTTCTTCTGCAATAAAATTCTTCACGTAAGATCAAACAAACAACAATAGAAAATTACCAAAAAAATAATTTTCATTTTGACATTTTTTTTTTTTGGGTATATGACCCAAGTATTTGTTTCCTCTATGATATGACCTATGTGCCGAGTGTGAGTTTCCTTCATTATAGCAAATTATTTCTCCAGAGTCATGTGTAAATATAGTCACGTGCTTATAACTAAGTTTGGCGAAGCGCCATATACAAGTTTTATCTTATAGGGCGGGAGATTTGGCGTGCATCAGCGATATGAAAGTGTGCATCCTTCAGAATTTGCGCGTCATGTCCTGCTTATTTCTTCATAATTCGCTATTCATGAGCCTTCGCTGCACAATTCTTAACACGTTTCCGTTAAACACTGCTAAGATATATACATCGAAGCACACTAAATGAATTTAGATAAATTAAACAGAAAAAAACACCACTCTCTCTTAAGATCCGCGCCAAAACTCCAAGAGTGTGAGTTTTTGCGTATTCGTAACTCTAATATCGCGTTCGCGTATTCATTAAAAGTCCTATGAGAAACAACCGTCTCTAAACGCGTCCGCTAGAGGCGCTCTACTCCTTCATTTCCATACATGTATTTCGTTGACGCGAACGCGATAGTAGCGTTAAAAACTCACACTAGGCACACCTGGTATCAAAAACCTTTAGGGCATGTCTTTATTTTAGTTTTTACATCGTATTTTTCACACTTAGACCTCACTAAATTCACTGGCCAAGACTATTCTGTCTAGCAAAAATTTCTGACAATCGAAAATAAGGTGTTCCATAGTTCAGCTGTTACATTGCTAGCTTTCTGTTTAATAAGGTACACGAACTAGTGTCTTGTGTTCTTATTTATTCGACCATTACACCTTAGGTATTTAAACCTGAAAAACTAAATAAATGAGATTTAAATTGAACATTAATTAACTACTGAAACTAAACTAAAAATTATTATTATGTATGTATTCAAAAGTTTAAATTTTGTGTTTTTATGCAATTTAGGTACCTAGGTAGACAGTTTTTTATCCTAACAGTTTTTAATGACGTAAGGATTAGACTGCCACATAATGCTATACAAAACAGTAGTATTTGTTACCGATGCACCTGCTAGATGCTCAGGAGATAGAGATTCAGGTAGAGCGGGTTCAGAGGCAAGTAAAGAAAATATTTTTCAAGTCAATCAATATCATTTTTTCAATTTAGGCTACAATAATTAAGGACTTATGAATGTCACAACGCTATCGGTTCGTAAGTCTATATATATCCTTGTACGGAGAAGAAGCGGCAAGAAACTTAGCAAGGGCATTTCTTTTCTCCCTTTTTCTTACAGCGTCCAATTAAAATATGGGAAAATGCCCTCCCTATCATACTCATAGTCATACTCATACTCATTTATTCATAATAAAATTATATGTCAAATGTTACAAATATTTCATTATTATAAGTTTTCATTTTTACATTTTAATTGTTATTTAAATAAATTCTTTTATGTTATAAAATGCGTTTTTAATAAGCCATTTTTTTAATCCAGAAAAGAAGATTGTGTCAGATGTCATATTTTTTATGTCCTGAGGGATTTTGTTATAAATTTTTGGGCCCATTGCGTACATGGTTTTGCTTGTTTTTGTGAGTCTGCCTTGGTTTTTAGATTTTTGCTCTGTCTTGTTTTATATCGTTTGTCAGTTGAATTGTCAGGAAATAAATTAGAATTATGTCGAACAAATTTTGCTATGTCAAAAATGTATTGAGAGGTCAATGTCATTATGCTTTGTTCTTTGAAAATGTTTCTAGGTAGTGTGTCAGGTGGATTGTGTGTTATTATTCGTAAAGCGCGTTTTTGTAGAATGAAAGCGCGTTGTGACTGTGCTGCTGTACCCCAAAATTCAAGACCATAGCATAACTTGGAATGAAATAAGGAGAAGTAGCAGGTTCTCAGTTGCTTAGTAGGCAGTACTTGTGCCAGCCTTCTCAAGGCGAAACAGGCACCGGATAGTTTTCGGCATAGTTTATCTATGTGAGTTTCCCATTTAAGTGCAGCGTCTAAAGTTACACCTAAGAAATTTGCATGTTGTGTGTGGCACAGTTGTTCGTCTTCTGTCTGTACTAATAAGGGTCTCGGTGGTTTACCGCCCAAGTGGAAGTGCATGACTTGTGTTTTAGACACGTTTAAAACAAGTCCATTTGAAGTAAACCACTTTTGAAGTTGTTTCACTTCGTTGGTCAGTTGTTGTTCAAGATCGTTAGCTGATGAGGACGTTACAATGTCACAAGAGTCATCTGCGAACAAATATAGATCTCCGCTTACTGCTTGAGGGAGATCGTTTACTTGTATAAGGAAGCATAGGTTTGCCAGAGAAGATCCCTGAGGAACGCCAAGATTTATGCTCCCTTTGCTGGATCGTGTTTGTCCGTTGTGAAGTGATACAACTTGTTGTCGATTTGTTAAAAAATTTGACATCAGTTTTAATGCAGGACCTCTTATACCTATGTGGTATAATTTTTCAACAAGAACGTTGTGATCACATAAATCGAAAGCCCGTGTCATGTCGCATAGAAGAATTGCGACGTGATTTGCTGACTCTTTGGACTGCATGATTTTAAAGATTAATTCACGTATGACCGCTACACATGATCGGTTTTTTCTGTATGCGTACTGTTTATCACTGAGAAGCTGTGAAGTTTCTAAAAAGTTATAAATCCTTTGTGTCAAACCTGTCTCGAAAAGTTTTGCAATCGATGGGATTATGCTAATGGGCCTGTACCCTTTTAATTGTTCTACGGAACCCTTACCTTTAAAAATAGGTATTACCTTTACATTTTTTAGGATTTCTGGGTATAGACCTTTTTTGATTAAAAAGTTAAAAATGTTAGTTAACTGGCCTAAAATGGCCGGAATGGTTAATTTTAGTATTTTTGTTGACAGTTCGTAGAAGTCACAAGTATTTTTGCACGCTATGTGATGAGTCATTAAATTATAAATTTCCCTTTCACTAAAAGGTTTTAGGTAGATGGAGACATTGCTGGGTGAAGTAGTATTGCATAACAGTTCTCTTGCTTGCTCTGTGCTTGCCGTCGGTGCATTTACCGTAAGTGCAGCTGAGAGAAAAAAGTTATTGAAGTCATCTGCTAATTCGATATCGGAGTTATAATAATTACCAGTGTCGTTTTTAACTAGGTCAAGATAAGACCGGTGTTTGGAACTATTTCTACCGGTGTGTTCATTTACGATTAACCACATAGTTTTGTTTTTATTTAAACTTTCCAATTACAAAAGGACACTTTCCATTACAAACATAAAAACATGAAATATAAAGCACAAGCACAACATAAAAAAAAGTATCTAATTGCAAAATATTAAAAAAGACAGTTTTTGAATTCATTACTTAGAAATAATCAATGTCTCACAGTATTGATAAGCAAAACAAAAAAGTAAGACTAAATACTAATACAAAGAAATTTGCAAGAGCAGACCAGCCTCCACAGGCGGCACCCGTTCACGAGTATGACACATGAATCAGCCATCGCTTCGCTCAACCAGGGAAAGTAACGACCCGACACACATGCCACCACCCCAGAAACACTTTGAGAGAGCATGACACACTCAAGCAACTTCAATAAAACTTCGATTGTACTAGATACAAAGTGTGTAGTAAAGGAAGAAACTATAAGAGGAGAATATATGAAGGTTCGGAATGCTTTACTACCTAGAAGAACCGGCAAGCAACTCAGCAGTTAGTTTTTTATACTTATTTTTTTATTATATTAAAATGCAATATAGCCTTACACTAGATAATAACATAACATACAATGTTTTAATTTAAAAATATTTCAAATGCCCCAATACAAAAACAAATCAATGAAGTTCTAATTTTTCCAAGCATTTTAATCATTTATGTATTCATCTACTTTATAATAGCTTTGTTTCATTAAACTGTCTTTGACATATATTTTAAATTTATTTGAGGGTAAATTAACCACATGTTCTGGAAATTTATTGTAGAAAAATATACTTTGTATTGCGAAAGAGCTGTTTACCTTCTGAAGACGACATTTTGGAAATAGCAATTTATCCTTATTCCTTGTATTAACACTGTGGAGGTCACTATTTTTAGCAAATAAGTGTAATTTTTTGCATACATACATTATACAAGCATAGATATATTGGTAAGGAACAGTTAAAATATCAATTTCCCTAAATAGTTCCCTAAGAGAAATTAAGGGTCCTGATTTATAGATTGACCGTACTGCTCTCTTTTGCAAAATAAACACTGTATCAATATCAGCTGCCTTACCCCAAAGCAAAATGCCATAAGACATGACGGAAAGGAAATAGCTAAAGTAGACCAAGCAAGCAGTGTCAACATCTGTAAGCTACCTAACTTTCCTAACTGCATAGGCAGCTGAACTAAGTTTCCCTGCAAGAACTGAGATGTGAGGGTTCCACTGCAGTCTATTGTCTAATGTAATACCTAGAACCACTGTTCAGTCTAATAGTTCTATTTCTTCTCCGTTTAAGGATAATTTTGTACTTATGTTTCGGACATTTGGCATCATAAATTTTAAACACATAGTCTTTTTCGCATTAAGAAGTAAGTTATTTGCCGTAAACCACTGAAGAACCTGAGAAAGTGCAATACTTACGTCGTCAAAATTAGTTTTATTTCTCTCAACTTCAAATAAAAGAGATGTGTCATCAGCAAATAGTGAAATCTTGCACAGCTTCTCCACAAAGAAAGGCAAGTCATTTATGTAAATTAAAAATAGAAATGGACTTAAAATAGAACCTTAAGGAACTCCTTACTTTACTTCTGAGCCATTGGATTTTACTTCATTGATTTGAACCTTCTGCATTCTACTACTCAAATATGAGCGGATAAGCTCAAAAGCCTTAGTTTTAAAGACTTAGTTTTCGTATAAGAGTTTCATGTTGCACGCAGACGAATGCCTTTGATAGATCACAAAAGATACCAATGGCATTATGTGACTGTTTCCAAGCATCAAATATATGTTTTGTAAGGGCAACACCGGCGTATGTTGTGGAACGCCTTTTCATAAAACCAAACTGTTGAGGAAGAAGTAATCCATTTAAGTTAAAATGTTTAAGCATCTGATTGAACATAAGTTTTTCAAAAATTTTGCTTAAGGCAGGCAGAAAGGTCAAGGAAGGTTGTAATGTATACTCGTTCACAGTTTATATTAACAATATTTAATGGTCAGAAGTAGCCTAATCACATACCGTGATTCGTAACCCTTGATATTTATAGAAATAAGAACTATCTATTTTACATTAGTAGAAACTACCTTACTATACAGAAAGATAGAAAAACCGTAAGCCTGCCTACGCAGATTTCTAAGTGTAAGATTTTTAGGTTTATATTAAGATAGAATATACAATTTGTTTCTTCGGCGTAGAGCCCGATCAATGATGTCTTCCACGTCGACCACACCCGCAGGTCTCCGCCGCCAGAGTAGATTTACGGGGACGGGATTAACTATATGACCTAAAGACGTGTGATGAGTACGGATAGGCCAGGGCTTTAGTGAGCCGGCACAATGCTATGCCGCACGTGGCTGGCACAATGAGATACTGCACGTGGCTGGCACGTAGCGTGTTGCACGTTCAGGTGCGTAGTATTGGTAGAGCCGATACTCTGCTACTGTTCAGGCCGAGGTTCTGGAGTATAGAGCACTCCAGGTCTTCCCTCAGTGCTGACGTCGCTCGAAGGCTGATGTGTACCGGCCCTCAGAGTAGTCGAGCAGAGTAGTCTTCTCTAAGATCTCAATGACGGCGCAGAGCCGCAGTGTAATGATATATATATAAAACCGTACTGTCAATAAGGAAAAGTTATTGATTAGTTACTTACCTAAAGTACACTAATGCACAGCACAAAAGCAAATAAAGATTAATTCCAAGAAACGGCTTTTATATTATTGAAGCAGTTAGGCAATTAATTTGCAGTTTAATAGTAGAATATTCATTTGAATATTGTTTAAAATATTATTGTTTAGCAAACAGGCATAAGAAGAAGCACAAAGGGATCGCGCATTTCTAAAATATAAGAAAAATCGCTCTGATTCCAACTGGAATACTTATAAAGCTGCAGGAAACAGATGCAACCAAATTGTAAGGACAGCTAAACGTCGATACATTTTTGAAAATATAAACGAATACTCTCTAGCTGAAATATGGAAATTTCTTAAGATAGAGGCTTTGGTAAAACTAACTGTCAGTCGACAAACTATACTTTTTCCCCGGATGACTTCAACTCACACTTCTGTATTCCTTCAATCTTGAATAATCATACAAGACAGTCGGCTGTTTCGCACATCAATTCCTTACCTACCCCTAACATTAAATCCTTTTCATTTACTTCTGTTACTGACAATGAAATCAGAAAGATAATCTTGTCAATTAAATCAAAGGCAATGGGATGTGATGATGTGAGTAGAACCATGATTTTCCACATTCTTGACTCTGTCCTTCCTGTTATTACACACATCATCAATTTTTCATTGTTTAATGGTGATTTTCCTGATGTATGACGTAAAGCTTTCGTAATTCCCTTACCCAAAATTTGCAATCCCGTAACTTTAAATAATTTTAGACCCATCTCTATTTTACCTTTTTTGTCTAAATTACTTGAGGTAGTGGTGCATCAGCAACTATCCAATAACGTATGTAAAAATGTGCTGCTATCCTCTTTTCAGTCTGGTTTTCGTTCAGGACACAGCAGTTGCACCGCGCTGCTAAAAGTAACCTAGGACATTCGTGACGGTATGGAAGATAAATTAGTTACTATACTAGTACTCATTGATTTTTCCAATGCTTTCAATACCGTTGATCATGAAATTTTACTAAGTATCTTACTCCATCTAAATATTTCTTCCAAAGAATTAAGATGGTTTTCATCGTATTTGCGAGGTGGCCAACAAGCTGTTCGTATTAACAGACAGTTTTCTAATTGGTGTAATCTTGATTCCGGCGTACCTCTGGGTGGAATATTATCACCACTTTTATTCTCAATTTTTATTAACTTACTTTCTGTAAATATCAACTGTCCTTACCATTTCTATGCAGATGACTTGCAGTTTTATGTGCAAACCAGAGTTGAAGACCTACATTTAGCAGTGGAAAAAATTTATGATGAACTGATTAATATCAATGATTGGTTTTGAGCCCTTTGGTATTAAGATTAATGCTAACTAGTGTCAGGCTCTTCTTGTAGGTAGTACCCGACAACTTAGTAAATGCAACATAACCTCTGTGCCACCAGTTCTATTAAATAACACCATTATTCCTTTCTCTGATAGTGTTAAAGATCTTGGTATGCACATTGATACTGGTTTTATTTGGACAGCACAAGTTAGTGAAATTAGTCGGAAAGTTACCGGTATACTACAATTTCTTTACAGATTTGCAATTTCCTTCCTTGTAGTACCAAACATTTATTAGTACAAGCGTCAGTATTGCCTCTCCTTGATTATTGTGATGTGTGTTTTAACTCTTAACTTAACCTCTGATCTTTTGAATAAACTGGACCGACTTATTAACAGCTGTATCCGGTAAATCTTCGGTCTACGCAAGTATGACCATATCTCTAATTTTCGCAAACAGCTTAAATGGTTGCCAGTTCGCCAACGCAGGAGTGTTAGGATTCTCTGTGTCCTTTTCTCTATTCTACATGATCCTAGCTATCCAGACTACTTAAAAGCACGATTTCATTTTGTCGGCAATAACCATGAGCTCTCACTTCGTTCTTCTCACAACCTTCTTCTTTCTACTCCACGACACCGCTCTGCCTTTGTATCTTATTCTTTTACACTTCAAGCTACAAGACTCTGGAACGCACTTCCTAAAAACATCCGCAATGCGCAAAGTAAAAACATACTTTTAAAATAAAGGTAAAGGAATACTTTCTCAAGCAGATGGCAGACTGAAATTTCATTCTTCTCTGTTATTTTTATCTATATTGTGACAAATTGTGTATATATGTATTATGTATGTATTTATATATATGTATGTATTAATTACCCATATATACTTTTGAAATTATAAGATATATATATATATATATATATTTTATTATCATGTACATATTAGTATTTTTGTTCTTTAGTATGTTATAAGTTAATGTAAAATTATTTTACTTCTACTTACCGCCAATAATTTATCTGCTTGGCTCTATGGTTGACTGGTAGAGAATGCCATGTTGCATTAAGTCCGCCATTGTACACTAGTTTGTGCAGTAAGTTTAAATAAATAAATAAATAAATTAGAACTTTAATAGATCGTGTCCTATTTTGTGTTAGTTGTAGTTTGGACGAGTTCTACTGTTTGTAAATATTTTATATTATTAGATCTTAATCAGTTGGTAAAGTAAAATAATTTCAGTGCTTTTACTCGTAACGGCAATAAATTTTCATTAAATATCTAAGAATAATAATTAAAATTATACTTACTTGTCTTTGTCTTGTGAATGATCTCGGAACTGAATATCGCTGCAGATATCAACACCAAGAATACCATTGCTCTTGGAGATGGTAAGGGATGTGTTAACTGTGTCGTTGACTAACGGAACCTCAGTGTATGTGGTTTACTTAGCATAGCGACATTGATGAAAGCCATATTGATGGTCGTGTTATTCTAGGTATCTAAGAAGCTGAATGTTGATCATACGCTCCATCACATTGGAGGTGATAGCGATTGGCCTGTGATTCGACGGATCTCATATATTGGGTGCACATTCGCAGTCTTCCATTAAGATGGAAATTGCCCAGTGCGGTTCGAAAGCGTAAAGAGGCGCGTGAATACAGGGCACAAATCAGGAACAAACTGCTTAGCACCACTGCTGGTATACCATCTGGCCCACTTGACTTATAAACATCTACAGAAAGCAACGCCTGCTGGACCTCCCACTGTGTTATGGAGATTCCAGCACGGTCTTACCGCACCACGGGTTGTACAGCGCCTTTGTCGCTTATATTCATGTTTGAGGCAATATTCGGATCCTTATTATTACGAGCTGTGATCCAAGCCTCATACGCAGTTTGCTTGATGATTTTCGATCCCAATCACGTGCGATAGGTAGACCAGGAAGTGAAGCGAAGAGCATCACTGCCCTGACAGGATCCTCTGCCACCCCTTCCGCTTCCGCGCCCAACACTCGTGCGTCCACCAAGTCCTCCGTATCATGGAACACATTCTCACTGGCATCCAACGAGTATTAGGTGAGTTCCGTCACACGGGCGCTACCTTTTCCGATGTAACGAAAGCCTTCGACAAAGTCTGGCACAACGGTTTAATTTATAAACTGTACAACTATCGGTTGCCAGACCACCTTGTACTCATCATACGAGACTATTTGTCCAATCGCAGCTTTCGCTTTCCCATACAAGTAGTCCGCAGGCCCGTGCTCTCCCCTGTCTTGCACCTTCAGTACACCAGCGCCATCCCAAAAACGTTAATTAGCCCTCTTTGCGGACGATACCGCTATTTACACCACCGACAGGCAAGTGAGTCAAATCACTAAGAGTCTCCAATTCGCAATCACCGCCCTAGGCGAATGGTTTCGGAAATGGGAATCGAAGTGAATCCCGACAAAAGCCCTGCCGTTCTCTTCACCGGTGGGCGTCCTCCGCGACCATCTTCTCTCTCACTCTCCGGCCGTGCCAGTCCTTGGCAAAACAAGACAAAATATCTCGGTGTGACCCTGGATAGGCGTTTGAACTTCCGCGATCACACCAAAATAGTTAGAGACCGAGCCGCTTTTGTCCTCGGTCGTCTATATCCCATGATAGGCAAGTACAGTAAGATGTCGCTTAGATATAAGCTGACTCTTTACACCATTTTCATCCTCCCCATACTAGCATACGCTAGTGTCGTCTATGTTTATCCTCCCGACCGACCTCGGCATTGTCGTAAAACCATCTTTAGGCGGCCTCGGCACGTACTAAGGGCCCCAGATGACGATCTCGCTGTCCGGATAGCGAGGTTAGTCTCATCGTCCTCCCCTAATAGGGCCTCGCCCCTAACATGATGCCGACGTCCCCGGGTTCGTCGGCGCCCGCAAGGATACACGAGGTATCAAAGAGTGCCGGGGCCCCACTCAATCGCAACCGCACCCGCGTAACGGGGAACTCCCCTCCTGGCGGTGACTCACCTTCGGATTCGAGGCTCACGCCGGTCGAAGGGACGCCCCCGAGACCGACAACCCAAGCCGCTAACTTCGTCGTTCGTATACACCTAATAAAAAGTAAACGATAAACACGAATCTAAAACGAGTCTGTGTACAAGCTGCCTTAAGGCTTCTGGCATGAAATAGAATGATTTCAAAAGAAAAAAAAATCACGTGTATTTTCCTATTGATACTAATAGATGTCGCTAGTGTTGCTGTCTAAAAATCATGGTGGATTTTTTCATAATTTTATAAATTTGCCTATAAATAGTGGGTAGATTTATATGTGTAACGACGTCGAAGTAATAATAAGTTAATCTGTTTGCACCTGAAGTCCAACGAACGATACGCACATTAACCTCTAGAACGTTGTTTCCGGCCCCTATCTCGAATCCCGAAGACTCCAATTTGACGGATTGTCTTGGAGATTAGTTGGTGTGGTAAATACTTGAATTTATTTCATTCGACGTCGTGAAGCCAGTTATTTAATATTCATAGCGTATTATGACGCAATAATCGTTTGGAAACGTTGGACGCCATCACATTTTTACACAAAATACAGGTCAGTATGACACATAAATTTTTCGGTCGTTTCACCGGCATTTTTTTTTTTTACTTATAACTTATTTCGGTATGCAGGTACAGCAATGAACGAGGGTGCGCCTGTAATGTATCACGGGAACAATGGTTTTGGTGGTCCGGGCTTAATGTATGTAATGCCGAGTCAAATGGAAAGAAAAGCGCCGCGCCAGTATCCGCTGGAAGTGCTTCAAGTTATAGGCCGTGGTGGCGGCTCCCCAGGGTCTGGACCGGGGCAAGGCACGCCGTCTTCAGGCCAGGGCACGCCGCGGCGTTCACAGACCCGCCGCGCTCGACATACCACTGGAGAGAATACAGCGTTTGGATACGACTCTGATGATTCAAGCCTTTCAAGCAATGCATCAGGTTCAAACAAATCTATTGAAAAAGGTAAATGATTACTTATTGCCACTGAACACCATTACTGTTAGGTAATAGTTTGTCATTTAAATGCATAGTGAGGCATTGTAATTTTTCGACTTACCCACATTTATATGTTAAATATGGTGTAGTAGAATGACAACAGTAATAGTGTTATCACTAATTAACTGGATAATAAAAAGTATCATAGTGCCTAACTAAAGGCTTTGGCCGATTTTGGCTACATATGTTGGTTATCACTTTCACTGTTGGCCAAAAACTGGCAGAAGCTATTGGTTATGTATGTATACAACCGTATAAGGTTAGATATTGATTGGAATGGATCCACTTGCTTATGTTTAATACCTTTCTTCCATCACAGTGGACATTGCAATGAACTAAACAGTAGATTTTTTGAAAGGGGGAAAAATTCTTCTCCAAAAAGGAGGTTTTAGTACATTTGTGTTTCATCTAAATTCATTTCTAGTAATCTTATATGGGTTAAGTTGCACTATAGGCACTTTCGTCAAAAGCTTGCTTTGCTTAGCTCCTGCCTTAACCTTCTAACCTAACCCGGCTGTGTTGGGGTGCCCTAACAAGATTTCTGAGTTTGCGGCAGAGTTTATTGCTATTTTTAACTAACTTAATAATATTATAAATAAATCATGGCAGATATCCCTTTTCTACAATAGTGGCTGCAAACAAAACAAAAGTACAATTCATAACCAATGAGAGTAATTTGTTCTTCTTTTGGGTTTGGCCACTTGGCAAAATAAAAAAAAATTAATAAATTTAAAAAACATTTTGTGATATTGTCTGAATTAAAGGCTTATGTTACTATTATTCTTAAGTATTTATGATATCAAAAATGTTATTTACATGCTGAACCCTCATAATTTAAGGACATCATGACAGGCTCACTCTGAGTTAAAACATTTTTATTAGTTAGTCAAGTAGCATAATCACCATGATTATAAATGAGGCTTGTTGATGCTGAAAAAAAAGAGTTTAAGTCATTTAATATTCTTCTAAAAACAAATCACACCTCACCAATTTTGCATTTTGTTTCGCTGATCAATATGTAGATGTAATTTAGATTATCTTGACTTGTGACTGTTGCTTGGTAATAATTTTGTCTATGGAGATGAACAATGTAGTTTTTCTTTTAAATGCAAAATTTAAAATAACTTAGGATCAAATTTTAAATATTCTTCTACCAAATATAGAAGGTTCAGGGCTAAATTAACATCTAACCTGGCATGCTTCTTATCTCATTGTTGCTACATTTGTTCTAAGTTTAGTTTGGCGGCAGCATGCCATCAGCAAAAAATCTCCCTCATGTGTAAAGGCAAATATAATGTCATTAACATTAGCAGCAAAAATAGAACCCTTACAGTTTTATTATGTTCATCCTTTTGCCTGTTTGTTTGTATGTTAAACTCCTAAAATTTCTAAATTTTTGCATCAATTCTGATAAAATTGTACAGATAGTTGCGGTATGTAAACTACTATAGTATATAAACTGAGATTGTTTTTAGTGCAGCTATATTAAATAAAATAAAAAATCTTGCTGTATTTGAAAGCAAAGCAGATCATGAACAACAATCCCTCAAGATGTCTTTCTGCTTGGCGCAACAAACTACTATTAATAACATATGCAACCCGCATGGACACACTACTTATTTCCACTACGTTGCTCATGAGAGCTTTGTTAATAAAGAATCCAATTTGAGCATAATCATCCCCTATGTCTTGTCTTCATAAAGCCTTTAATTCTGTCGTTTGAGCTTTTCGGGAATTGAGCAACGCTAAGTCGATCAGCGATATGTCGAGGTGCCTTGATGCCTATATTACACCGCTTCAATAAATGAACAAGTACAGGACTAATAGACAAAACCTGACCAGTTTCGCAGAGGAGCAGGACTACAGGGAGATATCATATCACCGATACTGTTCTCTAGCCTACTTGAGGATGTCATCAAGACACTGGACTGGAAAAATCGCGTTATTTCTATAAGCAGTGAGTTCTGCTCACCTCCGATTAGCAAATGACATCGTAGTTATGGCTTAATCTCTGCAGGATTTAAAAGAAATGCTACACATTCTTAACTGTTTTTCCAGACTAGTAGATCTCAAGGTGAACATAGACAAGACAAAGGTCACTTCCAATATACACGTTGATTTATGAACAGTAGCCACCGAACATGTCGCAATCGAAGCTGTTCAAGAATACGTCTCCCTAGGTCAGACAATTGCATTAGATAGAAAAAACTTCGATAAGGAAGCATACAGATGAATTTAATTAGGCTGGGCGGCATTAGAAAAGTTACGTCAGGTCTTCACGTCGCTAATATCTTAATGTTTGAAGACAAAGATCGTTAATCAATGCGTTTTGCCTGTCATACCGCACGGAAATGTAGACACTGACACAGGTCTGATCCACAAATTAAAAGATTTTTTAATCAGAATTATATATTTATAACATAATATGTATAATCGAATTTAAGTAACCAACATTCCTCACAGAATAAACAAGCAGGAGTGGCTATAGTCATCAATGGGTATTCAATACAATAAAATTGAAATTAACAAAAACTCCAATTCTTTTCAAAACTGACCTTTGTGTGACCGGCCTTGATAAACCATCGCCGGTTGTGTGTTTTAAGTAAGAATCCCTTAATTTGCTAGATTTGATCAGTTTTTTGTGTTCATGTTATTCCATATCTGGCATTTTCGACCAATTTTATTTGGTTCCTGTAATCCTGTAGGTTAATGACAACCTGTTTGATTTTAAGTTTATGCATACAGGAAACATGTATTTTATCAAATCAAATACCTAATTATTAAATATATTTTTTTACAATTAAAATTTAAAATTATTAAAACCATCAACAAGCCATAAAAACTATTTCAGCTTGCATTTGCGTCCAAAATACCGAAACTATGCGTACTTAAGAGGAAACATCTTACTGTTTTTCCAATACAAACGTATTCCCCTGTTTCCTCCCTGGATTTTAGCAACTAACCATTTATTTTTTGATGTATGTTTTGTGTTTTTTGATATGAAAATTGGGGCCCTGCAAAAGTCCAAAACAAAGCCTCGTTTTATAAATAATATGTATATATGAAAACTAATTTTTAAGAAAACAAACATACCGATACAGAATTATTGAATTTGGTTGAGACTTGAAAAAGGAAATTGGGGAATACGTTACCCCGATTTTGATGATTACAACTACGAAAAACAGCCCGAGGCGCAGTAGTCCCTATCGCACATCCGTATCTTGGACAGCAAATGTTTTTCAAATACCTATTTCTACATTCGCTTGGATGTGATATTTCCTTTTAAGCTTACTCGCTACTCTTTGATAGATAACACACAGTATCTAACCAGTGTGGCCTTCACACCGTGTGCAGATAAAATAAATAAATCTTAAGCAATATATTATTGTTAGAGAATTGCTGCATTTTAAGCTAGCCGCTATCGGAGTTTTGATATCTTTTTTTTTTTATTGTTACGCTCGCAAACACTGAGATGAGACATGTAGGTATGATGAGCTTCATCTCCCGTGTACAGAAACTTTTAGTATTATTATAGCACATTAGGTAACCTAACAATTATTGCGATAAGTCTTGCCACGAGTGTTATACGGCGCCTTAGATCTGACATCCTTGAAGGGGGGGGGGGGGGGACGAGGAAAAAATTCACGTAAGATCGATACCAGGAAGTAGTTCTGAAAATGTTGTTATTTATTTACATTTATTACTCTAAAGTGCTTATTAAGTTAAAATCGTAGTTTAGACCCTGTTACAACTAACAGGTGCAAAAAATCGCACTTTTTTACGTTAAAGTAGTATTGCTGGTTTTTTAAAATATCCGTATCTTTTACACAATATTATTAGAAATCATAGCTCTTTACTGCCAGGCGCTATCCGTGGGCCGAAACTTTTACCAGGCGCTTTGAAGCTCGTGGAACATATTAGGTAGTTGACCTATGAAATTGCTGTCTTGTACAAAAAAAGTTAGAGAAGGTTTTTTGCCAGCATTGACACGTTAAAATACCAGTAGGTATCTATAGAATACGAGTACGCTTCCGTTCTAAAAACTTTGATTTGATAAATGAAGCCCGTATCGCCACGAAACTATTTTAATGATTGACATCGCCGAATTATAGGACACTATAGAAGCTGATGATACATAATTGTCGTTACTTGTAATTTGATCGATAAGTAATATTTATAAGCTACGTCAATATGTAAAGAAATGTAAAGTGAATCGCGCCTTGTGTTTAAATTATAGTAACAATAACAACTACATAGGTAATTAAAGCTGTTACGAATATAATTGTAACGAAACTATAGATCTATTAAATTTAAACTGTATCCATTATAGAACTTAAATGTAAAGAACGTTTTATAATATTAGCAAATTCACTTAATTAAGGTTATAAATTTAACATATACTTTTTTCGCGTCAAAAAGTGTACTCAGGACTGTAACTATATTATTCAAATTTTTGCAAACATAACTCGTTTGAATGCCATCACCTTAACAAATGGGTACTATACGAACCGACCGTCGCTAGAGCGACGCACGTACGCGTTGAGGCAAAAGCCTTTTGTTTTTCAACAGACACCGACACGAACGGATTTTGAATCGCACTGTCACTAGAAACCCAAAAATAGATTTTTAATAATTGTAGGCTCTTATCATGTTGGCTAAACCCAATGCCCTAAACGAAAACTTACCCCCGAAAAAGTGATGGTCACCGGATTTTGCCGTGGTCTAGTGCCGGTTTCATTCATCACAGCTTCTTATAGAACGACACGAGCATTGCTGTGGATATGTACTGTGAAGAACTGAACAAAATGATGGAAAAGCTCGCAAATCTCCATTCAGCTTTGGTCCACTTTATTGTTCAGTCAACGCTCGTGCCAAAAATTGTCTTGATGTGTAGTGTATTTCCACTAGGCGAAGTGTCACGCAACACAGATCACAGCAGTCCGTCGCACGGTTCGTCGCACGGTTGCGGCGCGGGGCCGGGCGCAACACCTCAAGCCGCGCACGTGCAGTTCGGTCACCGCGAGTGGCGCGGCCGCCGCAGGGAGCAGCACCGCGCGCGGAGGATCGCGCCCGAGCGATACCTCAACGCGTCTTATCCGTTCCAAGTCAAGTACACGCCTGATGACCTGCTCAATGGTGAGTTCAATCTTAAAACACCTATTGCATATCAAATCGTTGTTATAAAATAGTTAGTACTCATAAACATAAATAGGTGGTTTAAAGTAAATACATATGTCGTCGTAGCATTAAATAAAGCTGGGTAGAGGGATTCGGAGTACCAATATTATTTACACATTTATAAGCTATGTAAAAATGTAAAGAAATGTAAAGTGAATCGCGCCTTGTGTTTAAATTATAGTAACAATAACAACTACATAGGTAATTAATGCTGTTACGAATATAACTGTAACGAAACTATAGATCTATTAAATTTAAACTGTATCCATTATAGAACTTATATGTAGAGAATGTTTTATAATATTAGCAAATTCACTAAATTAAGGTTATAAATTTAATTTAATTTAGGTTCTTTTGCAGGTTCCCAGTGGGACTCTCTGTCACAGGAGATGTGGGACAAGTTCGTCAAATCCCAGCAGACGGAGGACACATTCAGGAAGAAGATGAACTTGTGGCGATATCTCTATATCACTATCAAGGTGAAAATGCAGCAGAACCATTATTCTCACAGTAGTTGAGTGCCCAGCGTTATGAACAGTGTGTAATACCAATCATATTGTGTTGATCCAGACCATATTCCCTCGGTACGGGCTGTACGTAGTGGGCTCGACGATGTCAGGTTTCGGGCTGGACTCGTCGGACATGGACCTGTGCCTGTACGTGCGACCGCTCGAGCCGCTGGAGCCGCGCGCGCATGCACTGCTGCACCTCAACTACGTGCTCGGGTACATCAGGGGGTTCGATCCCGGTTAGTACAAACGTTGGCAACAGTAGTTCGATCCGACCAACGCTACTAAAGTCCACGGGTATGCTTACCTCAGGTATAATCATACGATCCACTGCAGGGACACAGGCAAAGATGACTTATACGTCATACCGTGTCCAAAACAACATCAAACGGAGTATTGTGAGCCATTTTCCTATCAATTTGTGTGTAAATCAGCTAAAACGACTATTAATTAATTAGTTATTATAGTGATTTCGATGTTACTAACCTTAATGTGATTACTCCAAATTAGGGAGTTGTTACTATTATTCGGTACAACAATTTATTTTCACTTACGGTGACCCCTTATATTGAGATAGAACGTAAACCTTTTCTTCAAAGGTAGCAATTCGTTGACCATGGCCATTTGAATGCGGAATGTAAGTGCCGCCGTATTTAACACGAAGCGCATTTATTTTTGGTCAACGGATAGATCGAATGCGCGCAAAGAGAGCATAAAGCACATTCAATGCGTAAATATTGGAATAATATTTTTTTTTTATCGAAAGCGATATTGCATAAATTAGAGCAGCCGCGCGGAACCGCAGGAATCGGATCACAGTGCTATTGTTTAAATGTGTACAATTTTCGTAATTAACATTAATTATGAATTTCATACTATTCAGTGTTTTGTAAGTTACAGTGTCTTGTAAGTTACAGTGTCATTTAATTATCACCGGAACTACGGCACCTATTCTAAAAAGCCCTCTTATTTTTTTAGTTTTTGCTTTTATATTTTTATAATTAGTTAGGAAACCCGCCTAAATAACACATATTCTGAGGTAATTTTAGGCTTTCGCTTACTTCGAGCTCTTTAAAGTGCAGCATAGTCTTAGCAATAGGGCTCCATTAGACCCTTCGGGTAAGAAAACGATTAGGTATTTTATTCAATAAACTATGGAGTATTTTAATCCCAATTTACATGGGAAATGTAAAGATTTAAAAATGAATCAATAAAATTAAAAGATTTTAGTATAAAATTTTATTAGTTTTCTAAAAAAATCATAAGGACATTATTATTGTATTTCTTAAGCACTAATAAGTCTATCTCTTATTGTGATCAAATAACTTATATTACTGATTGACATCTCAGAATATTACACAAATAATGCAAATTACAGTCGATTTAACTCGTAGTGCTTGTACAAAGTAAGTTAATTCATAAAATCAAGATTAAATGCACCTGTGTAGCTGTGCGCTTTGATTCGCCGCTGCTGACCGACAAGGTAGGGGGCGCTGGCAGCGCGGCAGCGTCACATGAAAAAAGACAAACCTATAATTTTACACACCCAAATGCGCGTGTACACCGTTTTTAAATAAAGTACCTAGTATTAGGTAATTAAAGCGTCTATTTTTATATAAAGCGTCTAAAGTTTGATGTTACAGAAGATATTTTTTAAAAATATTCATGTATTTTAAAATACAGTAATTAATTTCATAGTTTATAAAATACACGATACTACTTTTTCTATTGATATTTACATCTGTCATGTTTTTTTATTTAAACATTGCAGAAGTCCGGGGTAAAGGTTAACGTTCTACAGATATAATGTGTCACAGGTGTCAATACATAAATAGGTATTTTACTAACCTGGAATAATCTAATGTATGTTAGTGACGTTAAGTGGAAAATATGTATTATCGTTTCTGATAAAATGAAGGTACCTACAGACTTGGCAACGCAGGGAGAAAAACGTTTGTTGTTTGTATTGCTTATAATTATATTGAAAACTTTGTTTATAACTAAAATATAGCCAGGAGATAGATTAGTGTAATAACTTGTAAAAAGTGTTTTTTTTTTCATCAACCCTTTTTTCCTGAAAAGTCAGGAACTCGGATTGGCTCATTTCGTGACCCTGAACACGGAATCTAGACGTAAAAGTCATCTTTGGACGCAGGCCTCTCCTTGATGAAGGAGGCTGTGTTAGTGGCCATCTTGGAAAACGTGTTTTGTCATATAAACCTTATTTTTTCTTAATTTTATCATGTAATCAAAACGACGCCCGTGTGTGCACGAACTATTAAGCTCAAATCTGTATACTACATGACTATAGGAGTCACTAAAAACCAACAACAGTTAGTGCAAAATAATACTGGACGACCAATACTACTTTGTTTACTCAAAAGTAATGTAATATACCTTCAATTTATTAAATCGAAAAACAATAAGCATTTACCCACGAAAAAAAAAATTATTTTTGACCAAACACTCCATAGTACAGAATACACCGTGCGACGTCTTATCAAAATTACAAGTCAATTCCTTTTAAGTTATCCAACCTAATTTTAGTCAATATTGTATTATTTGAATATGAAATTGATATGGCAAATGTACTTAAGGTGTCAAAACTCGCTAGCTAAGCTCTTTTGAACATTCATGGATGTATAAATTGTAATTCATGTTGTGTTCTACAATTTTCGAAGTGTTTTGTACGACGTGCGATATCCCTAGCGGTAGTACATCGATGCAAGTGTACTTAGACATTCGGCAATTAGCCAATCCAGATTCCTAGTTACAGTTAAAACCAATCAATGAACGCGAGACAACGCATGCGCGGTGAGAGACCGATAGGTACCTAAATACGAGACTGCGATCTGCGCAAATAACCTTAAATCCGTAAAATCTGTGGTTCGAACTGTAACTACATACAAAGTTCTTGTCGACTCTTCTCGGTAGTAAAATAATAACAAACTGGTCTTAAAAAGACCATGCACATTCATACTAAATTGGCCCTAAATCTCAAGTGTCAGCCAACAAAAAAAACATACTACCCCTGTTTCGAACAAATATATTCACATCAACACTAATATTTTTTTTTATGTTCAAAATTTTTGAAAAAACTCCTACATTTTACTTCAAAATAAAACTAAGGATTCGCGAAGTTATGGCCGACATTTTCATTTATGGGCCCAATATGACTGGGCTCCTTAAAGCATTAAAGTGACGATTCAAAAGTACTATTTAAAGTCCACTTTAATAAAATTACTTTAAGTTGAGTTTTAGTTTTCACTTAGACTTGTAAATAATGTTAACTTAATATTAAAATATTTAAAAATAATGAAAATCATTTAATTACTTTGAAAAAAAGATCTCTTGTGTTTTTCCCGTCTGATAAACCATTTAGGACATAAATGACGAAACGCCGACAACGCATGCCGAATGAGAGTATACTCAAGACCGATCCTTTTGCGTGAAAAATAAATAGCTACTGTAGTCTCTTTTTTAACGACGGCCAATTTTTCCTGCTGACTAAACTAAATATGGAAATTCTTGTTGACAGGTGCAGTACTTATCCAAGCCAAAGTGCCAATCCTTAAGTTCCGTGACGCGCGCACCGGTCTACAGGTAGATCTGAATTGTAACAATGTGGTCGGCATCAAGAATACAAACCTCCTGTACTACTATTCCAGACGTAAGTTATATAAACATAAAACTAATCAACCATTCTAGTTACATTACAAGAATACAAACCTCCTGTACTACTACTTCAGATGTAAGTTACATAAACAGAAACTAATCAACCATTCTAGTTACATTACAAGAATACAAACCTCCTGTACTACTACTCCAGATGTAACTTACATAAACATAAAACTAATCAATCATTCTAGTGACATTTCTAGAATTCCAACCTCCTGTACTATTTACTACTCCAGACGTAAGTTACATAAACAGAAACTAATCAACCATTCTAGTTACATTACAAGAATACAAACCTCCTGTACTACTACTCCAGAGGTAAGTTACATAAACATAAAACTAATCAATCATTCTAGTTACATTTCTAGAATTCCAACCTCGAGTACTACTTAGTACTCCAGACATAAGTTACATAAACATAAATTAATCAAACATTCTAGTTACATTACAAGAATACAAACCTCCTGTACTACTACTCCAGACGTAAGTTACATAAACATATAACTAATCAACCATTCTAGTTACATTAACAGAATACAAACCTCCTGTACTACTACTCCAGACGTAAGTTACATAAACAGAAACTAATCAACCATTCTAGTTACATTACAAGAATACAAACCTCCTGTACTACTACTTCAAACGTAAGTTACAGAAACATAAAACTAATCAACCATTCAAGTTTTATTACAAAAATAATCAATTCTCAGATAAAAACAGTTCATTATATTTTGCTACCCATACATTCCCTGCTGCCTATTCACAACACATTTATCTCCACAAAATAGAACAATTTAAATTATAGCCCAAAAATAGTGTCCGGTTGGTTTTTTTTCAAAATATTTTAATAACCAAATTTTTAATAATATTAGCAAATCCACTTAAGGTTTAAACTATAAAATATACTTTTTTACGTCAAAAAGCGTATTAAGGACTGTAACAAAATTAGTGAAATTCTTGCAAACTTAATAAATTTGTTTGGGTAGGAAAAGTTTTGAGCAGCGAAAGTTTTAGTCTCTGATAATAAAGATAGAATGAAATGTGCATAGCAAAAGTAGGGCAAATATACTACATATTATTAAAAATTTGGCTATTAAAATATTTTGAAAAAAAACCAACCGGACACTATTTTTGGGCTATAATTTAAATTGTTTGAAAAACTGAAAGTGATATATATATGACCAAGCGATATTGCTAATTTCATAGTTCTAAATAAATACTTAAATTTCATACCGACAAAAAACCGAGAAAATCGAGATTTTCAACGTGCGGTCATGTGCTAGCGCCTATCGTACGTAGAACTGTGTCTCTGTATGCTTTAATAGTGTAATATGTGTTTGTACACTGGTCGAAACGGCACGCTTTTTCTAGGGTATGCATAGCCTTAACCCAAAGATATCACCCACCTTTATACCGTAATTTTTTCTCGATTACTTTTCTTCCCCCAAAGACATCTCAACCAATTTATTTATTATTTGATTTTCTGCCGACGCTTTTTTCTGACATCTTTTTTTTCCGTATACATATTTTAATCACCATGTCTTCTACACTTCAACACATTGTTTGGTACCGATGTTGCTGTGTAGTTTAAATAAGCAGTGCATGGAACAGAGCCACGAAGGAGCCAAAGTATATTTTTCTTATTCCCTTTGTATTTGTCCTACTTAATTATATAGAAGATAGATAATATTGACTGACACTACTCTGTAAATAGATAGTCATCAAACTGCCTCGTTAAGTACCAGGTCAGAAAACAGGCCCAAAAATTGACTCAGAAAAGATACAATTGCATGAGAGACACCACTACTTTGTATGTCAGAACATTTTAGGCTTCACGCTAGATACAAAACACAAATCTTTCTCAAGTATGATTTTCATAAGATAGTAATTTTTTTGTCAAACACTGTAAATTGTTAATCGATTTTAAAGATTGCTTAATAAGGAAGTCCATTTTATTTAAATTTAATAAATATGTGATAATAAAAACAAACCAAACTAAACAAAAATAATGAGTTGAGTTAAAAAATGTGGTTCTAATATTTGTTTGCTATGTCTGGACTGATTTTGGACCAACAACCATTGCATTGAAATTTTTCTACACTAACTGAATCAATACGTAGAAACGTTTGATGTAACTTATTTGTTGTTTTTTTGTTAAGTGTAATTAATGTGTGTATACAGTGGATTGGCGAGTCCGGCCGCTGGTCGCCGTCACGAAGCTATGGGCGCAGGCGCACAACATCAACGATGCGCGACAGAGGACGCTGTCTTCCTACTCACTCACTCTCATGGTGATACACTTTCTGCAATGTAAGTTAATTCACATCTTGTTTTTCACCCATGGTCATACACTTCCTTATATGTAAGTCATATGATTCTCAGTTTATCTCACTTACAATGAGACACTCTAACACCTGTTCACTGTAAGTTTGTCGTCTCTGTCAGGCGGCACGAGTCCGCCGGTACTGCCGTGTGTGTGCGACGGTTCGTGGGAGGCGCGCACCCATCGTCCGGCCAACCGCACGACTCTCGCTGAACTCTTCCTTAACATGCTGCGCTATTACGCTGAGTTCCCGTTAGTAACCATTATACTTTTGCCAATTTATTTTATATGGTTAGTTGTTAATCTAAACATATTTCTTTGCTAATAAAAAAAAATACATAAAGCTATTTTCAGATCACAATTTTGGATTACATTCGGCAAAAAGTGAAGAATTTTTTCATAAAAAATATTAATCATAACATCGGCCAAGGTTTTAATGGCTCGTGTTTGTAATTTCCGTACCACCCGTATTACACTCAATGTTTTCCATCACATTTGCAAGTAAATAAATAAAATAGAAGGTAAATTAATAAATAAACTCACCAAATAAGTCGCAAATGAAATTAAATGCTGTTTCGAGGTTCAGTAAGAAAGCAACTGCCAGAGCAAAATTCCAATTCATCGGCAAAATAGATGGGCGACTTGCGAGCTATCCTTCTGGGAGTAGTGCTTTCTGGTCGCTTGCTAAAGCTGCCGAGGGGAACTTCTGCCAGTCGTCATTACCACCACTGCGAAAGACCGATGGTGACTTGGCCCACAGTGCAAAAGAGAAAGCCGATCTATTGGGCAGCCTCTTTGCCTCTAACTCGAATGTGAACGACGAAGGCGCTGTACCACCTACTTTACCGTGGTGGTTTAAGACGATGCCGGAAATCTCTATAACACAGCGCGATGTCCGGCGGGCGTTGCTTTCCCTAGACGTTTATAAGTCGAGTGGGCCAGACGGCATACCAGCAGTGGTGCTTAAGCAGTGTGCTCCTGAGTCATGTCCTATACTCACGCGCCTCTTCACGCTTTCTTACCACACTAGGCAATTTCCGTCTTCATGGAAGACTGCGAATGTGCACCCGGTGCCCAAAAAGGGCGATAGGTCAGATCCATCGAATTACAGGCCTATCGCTATAACCTCCGTCCTCTCCAAGGTGATGGAGCGTGTGATCAACACACAGCTTTTGAGATACCTAGAAAAACACTACCTGATCAGCGACCGTCAATATGGCTTTCGCCACGGTCGCTCCACTGGTGACCTTTTAGTGTATCTCACACACCGATGGGCACTAGCCATTGAGAGTCAGGGGGAGGCATTGGCATGTAGCCTAGACATAGCGAAGGCGTTCGATCGGGTCTGGCACCGGGGTCTTCTATCGAAGTTGCCATCTTACGGAGTGCCCGAGGGTTTGTGCAAATGGATGGCTAGCTTTTTGTCCGGCAGACGCATACGAGCCGTAGTAGACGGTAGTTGCTCTGATAGTATGGACATTAATGCTGGTGTCCCGCTAGGCTCTGTCCTGTCTCCTACGCTGTTTCTACTGCACATCAATGATATGTTGGAGATCAACAACATACATTGCTATGCAGATGACAGTACTGGAGACGCTTATTACACGGGCCGTGCAAGCATCCCTCGTTCTTTTGTGGAGGAAAAACGTGAAGAACTTGTGTCTCAAATCGAGATCGGTCTGTCCAAGGGTAACGGGAAAACTTGGTCCGATTCAACCATTCAAAGACACAAGTCTGCGCGTTCACCGCTAAGAAAACCCCATTCACTGTAGTCCCACAATTCCAGAACACTCCCCTCTCCATCTCCAAGAGCATTGGGATCCTTGGTGTTCACATCTCAGCGATGTTCAGTTCCGAGATCACTTGCTAGACAAGGTAAAGCTGGCGTCCAAAAAACTTGGTGTACTCTACAGAACGAAGCAGTACTACACGTCGGGGCAAAGGTTGCTGCTTTACAAGTCGCAATCTCTGGGCGGGTGCATCCGGATACCAGCTTGGCCCTTTTGACTCGGTTCAATGACGGGCTGTGAAAATTGTCGACGATCCTAAATTCACTTGCGGTATCGAGCCCCTAACTCTGAGGAGAGACTTTGCCTGCCTGTGTGTGTTCTACCGCTTGTACAATGGGTTGTGTTCTGAGGAATTGTTCGAAATGATGCCCACGGCTACTTTCTACCATCGCACCGCTCGCCATAGGCAGGGAATTCATTCTCACACTTTAGAACCGAAATGGTTGCGTACAGTGCGGTTTCAGAGAAACTTCTTCCCGCGAACGCTTAGGTTGTGGAATGAGCTCCCTACCAAGGTTTTCGCTAAGGACTACAGTATAGGGTTCTTCAAAAAAGAAGCTATTAGATTTCTGAAGGGTCGGCAACGCGCGAGTGATGCCCTTGGTGTTGCAAGCGTTCATAGGCTACGGTGACCGCTTACCATCAGGCGGACCGTAGGCTTGCTTGCGCCACCTTAGTGGTATAAAAAAAAAAAAGTTCCTAATTCGAAGAATACTTTTGGTTTACTGTTAAGTGACTCGAGTATTTACACGACTAACATTCATTGCTATTATCTCTCTCCTCTACCCAAGGTGATGGAGCGTGTGATCAACGCAGCTTCTAAGATACCTAGACAAACACGACCTGATCAGCGACCCTTAATTTGCCTGTCACCACGGTCGCTCGACTGGTTCTAGTGTATCTTACATACCGATGGGCACTAAATCAGGGGGAGACATTGGCATGTAGCCTGAACATAGCGAAGGCGTTCGATTGGGTCTGGCACCGAGGTCTTCTATCGAAGTTGTCATGTTACGGAGTGCCCGAGGGCAGTTTTCTCCGGCAGACGCATACGAGACGTAGTTGACGGTAGTTGCTTTGATAGCATGGACATTAATGCTGGTGTCGCGCAAGGCTCAGTGCTGTCTCCTACGCTGTTTCTGCTGCATATCAATGACATGTTGGATATCAACAATTCACATTGCTATGCAGATGACAGTACTGGAGACGCTTATTACGCTGGTCGGACAAACATCCCTCTTTCCGCTGTGGAGGAAAAGCGTGCAGAACTTGTGTCTCAAATGAAGCCCACTCTTTCCAAAGTCTGACTGGAGACGGGAAACTTGGTCCGATTCAACTCTACAAAGACACAAGTCTGCGCGTTCACCGCAAAGAAAACCCCATTTACTGTGGTCCCACAATGTTAGAATACTCCCCTCACCATCTCTAAGAGCATTGGGATCCCTAGTGTTGACATCTCCAGCGATGTTCAGTTCCAAGATCATTTGCAATGAATTGAAGCTGGCGTCAAAAAAACTTGGTGTACTCAACAGAGCGAAGCAATACATTACGTCGGGGCAATGCTTTCTGCTTTACAAGTCGCAAGTCCGGTTCCATCTGGAGTACTGCTGCCATTTCTGGGCAGGTGCTGCTGGGGATACCAGCTTGGCCCGTTTGACTCAGTGCAGTGCGGTTTCAGAGAAATTTTCTCCCGCGTACGCTTGAATTGTGGAATGAGCTCCCTGCCAAGATTTTCTCTAAGGACTACAGTATGGGGTTCTTGAAGAAAGAAGTTATTCGGTTTCTGAAGGGTTGGTAACGCGCGAGTGATGCCCCTGGTGTTGCAAGCGTCCATATGGGGGTTTGCAATTTTAGTGGTATTAAAAAACAGGATTCTGAATGAGACTGTATAATTTTAGTAAAATATATTAAAGAAAATAATACAAATGCGAAAGCAACTCTGTTTACTTCTTCATGCTTAAATCGCTGTACCGATTAATATGGAATTTAGTATGGAGATAGTTTAAGTCCCGGGAAAAGACATAGGCTACTTGAAAACGTTAAGTGTGAGTCGTTATTTGTTTTTCAATAATTGAGGGGTTGCCGTTGTAATCTTAGACCGATAACCGAATTTAGAGCGGGTGGAACCGCGGGCAAAGGCTAGTTTATTAAAGCCACTACGGGCCATCAAGGTCGTCGGTCCAAAGCTTAAGGGCGACCCACGTTTCGCTTCATACAATTGCAATTTATCAAATATAAATTTTTCTCGAAATGTTTGCTATGTTATAAGTGTAAAATGTTTAAAGTATGTAGACCAAAATGAGTATTTCGAAATATAAGAGTACTGGTACTGTACTCCGTAGGTACGGCAAGCTGGCGGTGAGCGTGCGCGCGGGCGGCGGCGTGCCCGTGGCAGAGTGTCGCGCTGCCAAGTCGCACAAGAACGATCCGCACCAGTGGAAACTGCTCTGTGTCGAAGGTATGCAACATACATACATACATAAACTGTTGGTGAATGATAAAATGAAAATAACCCATAATAATTAAACAAATGCTTTAAATTTTCAGAACCTTTCGACCTGACGAACACGGCGCGGTCTGTGTACGACCCAGAGACGTTTGAAAAGATAATAGAGACGTTCCGTGATAGTTACACGCGTCTGTCGGTCGGGCTGCGGCTGAGCTCGGCGTGGCCTGCGCCCGCGCGATGATGGGAGGGCGGCCCGTAGCGGCCCCAGCGACCCTCAGCGACGCGACACAAATTACTAAGTGCTCTTATCTTACCTTGGTGAATCGTGAACGGTGCTACTGCGAAGCCGAGTCCGAGTCGACGCTTCTAGTCCTTAAAGTTGTCTTTGCAAAGTTTATTTAAGCAATACTATTTTGAATAAAAGGGAATTCAGCCATATTTGTTGTTGTTACCCGGCTGTGATACACGACTGATTTCCCTCGACATTTGTTTTTATATAGATAGTGTTGGTTCGTTGAATGTTTAGCTTTTTCGAGTCGGTCTTTTTGTGGGCATACGGTTCCTAGTGTGTCTACACATACGGTTCCTAGTGTGTGTACCTACGTATACCTACTTGTTAACTTAACTGCCGCTAGTCTTTGCATTTCACGATTCATTTGAATTTTACTTTCGTGTTCATATTGGTTTAGAAATTTTCTAGTTTTCTGTTCGTTAATTAAGTTTCATAGCTTAAGAGAGGTCACTATGAAAATTATATGTTTACATTGCATAGTGCCGTGTGCTGCTTAAATGCTACTTGTTTTATATTAAAATGGCGATAGAGTGACAGTTTCGATTCGAATATTGTTAAAACTGCTTCCTTCAGGTTCAACTGAATTGATCGAACTATTTTAGTGTTTTTTTTTATAAATCGAAACTGTACCACAGCTCTTAACTCTTGCCCAGTCCCAGTCCCAGTGAAGAGCCCGTGATATTTAGACACTACGCGGACGCCTCGCCACATCGCGTCCTGTTCGTTTTTAATATTTATATTGTTTGTAAGTTATTTAATGAAAGTGTACATAGTAAGAATGAACAAAAAGCTCTAAAAATAAATATTTGCAATGTTTTATGGTGTTGTACATTTTGTGTAAATAGTATTTTTTCGATGAGTAAAGAATAAATGACAAAAAAAATATATACAATAATAAAAAATGTACATATATACATAGATTTATCTAATGCCGACAGTTGTTGATGCTTGGCGTACGGCAGTGCCGACAAACATTGTCGGCACCAGGTTTCAAATGTTAGAATTAAGTGGGGGCGTGTCCTTTGTAAAGATCACGTTGTGTATCCGAGATGTGAAGTAACACAATATTAGAATATCTTTTCTATTAAAATTTTCACATTATAGGTCATATTTATATACGTAATGTAACTTACGACTTTTTGCATTAACTTTGCTGCATACTGTGACCGCTCCGGCAGAGACAGCCACATTTCTGTTATAAACTTAAAATTGTAAATGTGATCATTGTATTAAAAACAATAATTCATAAACCACCTATCAACGTATCTCTTATAAGAATCATCTACTTTCAGTATTTTTAGTTACAATTTTATGATTTAAATTTTTACATATACATTTTATTATATGAAATATATTAAAACAGTATTTGAAGACCCTTAACAGTATCCAAATATCATATCAACATTTAAAAGGTTTTTTAACAAAATAGTATTTCAATAAAATTGAGTTATTATGTAATGAATTCCGTGTTTCAAGTAGGATGGTTGATATTAATATTATGTATGAATTTCAGTGCATTTTTTTATCAAAATATTTAGGAACATTTCTCCACTATATTTCTCATGAACTATTTTTAAGTTTAGTTTTTTTTTTCAAAATATGTAGTTATTTTCGATGTGTTTTAAGTCTGTTACTGTTGATATGTAAATGAAAGTTTCCGCGTTTCAAGTAGGATGGTTGATATTAATATTATTTGGCATCCGACCAATATGTTTTTAGAGATGCCCGTATTATACGTGTTTTTGTTAAGTTTTCATTAGATTTAGATTCAAAATTATTAGGTTTTTATTTTTGCGCATCACGAAGCCCCACATGCACTCTTATATAAAAAACTTGGCAATTTTGAAGTATTATGTATTTATTTTTAAGTTTTATAAAGGTTTACTTAAGAAGTACTCGAACGCGCAGAATGTCGAAGTACAATAAATAATTCTAAAAAGTGTTATATTTAAGAAAACTGATTTAGAATAATAATAAAAAATGTGTCTCAAAATCTATTTAATTTTGAAAAAGTTATTAACTTTAACTTTATAATTGCTGACACGAAAATAAATATAAAAAATAAAAAAAAATATAAAAGAAAAACACAAAAAAATATTAAATTTTAAAAATCTCCGTAAAAAAAACTTTGACTAGGATCGCGGTCCGGAATTTTCGCATGCTTTTTAATATCGTCCGGGCGTTTCCATCTGCCTTCTGCCTACTCGATCGCTCAACACATTCCTTTTGGGATGATAAAGTACAAAGAAGTTCGATATAATCAAATGTTGACATAATCGTGTGTCGCAATAAAACTGGTCCCAGGCACAGAAATATGTCATATACCTATGCTAAATATTCATAGTAAATAACATCGCGTTGTTAGTAACCGATATATAAAATGTTTAAGTGATGTGACATTCTTACCTTCGCAGTTTTCAAAAAAATAAGTTTGCGGCACATAATTATGACAAAATTATGCAAAACTTCTTTTAAGTCACTACACAAACGCACACACCAGCACCATTTTGGCTTACCTACAGTGAAAGCTTTTCGGCAAAGCAATAAAAGTACAAATATTGATATAAATACTATAATTGGTGCTATAATTGTTCCTTTTTACCAAAGTTGGCAACTACACACACATGTTTATTTATACCAGTCTAACGAACCGAAGACGGAAAAGGCCAAAGCCCCATACCAGGACCACATACATATATGAAACTGTTACGATCCCAGTGGCCTCTTAATGACTTATTAAGAGTTATTGCAACTTGCTTGTATCGTCTCGCGGTTGTTGTATCGTACATTGCGCGAGTGTAAAAACATTGGTTTAGTAGAGACTGCGAGTGAAAAGTGCACTATGAGGTGATGTCATATCAAAAAACGAAGGTGTAGTTTCTACCAGACAAAGTATAAATTAACTATAATACTTATCAACGTGTACGTTTGTACGCTGATGAATTAGGTATCACTATTTGCACTTGCCACTTGCAGTAATCAAACTTTAATAAACTGACCGTTTGCGACGCATGCGTTGTAACAACCGTGATGCGACAAGAGCCGGTACTTTTAGAGGGTATTACGAAATTTGCTAGTTTTAATTTTAGAACCTACCCTTAGTGAAATCTGGCCTAAAAGGTTTTTTGGTCTGGCCTTGTCCACAAAGCTCGTACTTTGATCTCAAATTAGTTTAATGCATAGTTAAAAATGCTTGATACTATCTCGAGCTCAATTTTTTATATAATTGCTCAAAGTTGCAGCCGGTTTTAACAATATTTGGCGATTTTCATTTTTGTCCAAATTCAAATTTGTTATCTTTGGCGAAAAATGTCAAATTTCTAAGTGAAAATTGTAAAATCTTGTAGAAACTAGTAATTGTTTTTATAAATGTTGTTAAATTGGTTTCATAACCTTATGGTCCACTATTATTTCGTTTTATAAATTAAAACGATTATAAAAATACTCTGTATAACAGTCTGTATGTATTAGTAACAAAAATCTATCTTAGTATATCACTTGGTTTTGGAAGCGTAAAAATGTCACGCAGAATTTTTCCTGAAGAAAGAAAATGATTTTTTTTTTTTGTTAATTAATCTGATCTGAGGCTCATATTAAAACTAGTAACAAAATAAATTGTAGTTTCTAAGCCTTGATTCAGAAAATATCTATCATAATGACATTATTATAAAAATCATGTCTATATCATAAACAATAAGGACAGCATATCACCTTAAAACCTGATGAAGAAAGCATACGATGCAGACTCCTTACCCTTCGTCCCGGAGTCGTGTATTTACGAGTACTGCTAATAAGGAGTGAGATTGCGAGTGAGGTACCGTGTTGTCCAAGATTGATTTGTTTTATCCTATTTTATTATCTACAATTCAAATAAAAGAAAAAAAACCATGATTTTTCGATAAGGATCTGGGTCTGAGTGACATTTGTAATGTCTTATTTCCAACAGAATATCTGTTTCCTTAAAATCTATCCCAAAAAGTATTACGTACTTAATAATTTGTTAAAATTCTGGTTGAAGTTCAAACAAATAAAATGCAACAAGATCAGTCAACATAGGTACAGTTCTGGCAAATCATAAATGTACATACTAATATTATATATTCATTTATATAATTTTTTAATGGCTTAATTATATTGTAATTAAAAAATGTAATATATCCATATATTAATAATTATTACACAAAAACGCAAATTTTTATAACTATATATTTGTCACTTTTCGACAACCTTTGTGGCGCATTTTATTTTGTTGAACACAATAAGTTTTTATCTTTGCCATTGTACATGAAAATTATTGTAAAAAAGATATTCTGTATTAGTTAAAAATATATACAAACTGCCGATAATGTTGTATTATTTTATTATTTCCTGACAATAGACCCTATTAGTTGGTTGAACGGTGGAGCCGCTTCAGATTTACCATACTTGCAAAATAAATATATTTCGACACTAATTACACATGGCGCCATTTGGTCCCAAACTTAGCAAAGCTTGTACTATGGATCCTACGGATACAAATACATGTACTTTTTTAAAAATAAATACATATATATATATAAATATTTTTGTCAAATCTCAAAGTACTTTTGAGTAGGACATCGGTCAAAAGTAGTTTTAACTAAAATATTTTCGTTAATAGAGCTTTTGACTAAAAAATATTGGTTAAAAGGGGTTTTGACCAAAAGTGACCAAATTTCATAACGGAAGTATTTAATAATAGTAGATTGTATCAAGGGAGAGGGCGCTATTTTGAATCCAGCGTGGAGCGAATGTGTTTGGGATTCCAAGATAGAGTTCGGAGCGCAGCGAGGGATTCAAAGGACGGCGTATAAGGTAAAATAATTTTGCAACCGAGTGATACACTACTTTTTATAAATCACACATCTATGAGAAAATAGGTATAAATAAGAATAGTACATTTATTTATTTTATCATTACTACTTGAGGAAAACGCACTATTTTTTTATAAAAGTATAAATACGAATTTGAAACAATTGCAAATAACCCACTTTCTATCTGAAAAGTATTCCGAAGTTAATGATATTTCGGTATGGGATTAAAGGGTACTCTGGGGCGTAGAATCTAAGTTTTTGACCTCGAGAACTAACTTGGGGAAGGACTTTTTTCAGTTTTCGTTTATATCTCGTAAACTAAGTATTTTATTTGTACTATTAATTCTTTTCAATGTGTAGAACATACCATAATTTATTTAAAATTTTAAATTGATATTTGGTACTATAAAAAAAATATTTTGTGTTTTGTGCTCTCTTTAGACGCGGCGCGCCCATGACGAAATTTTCTTCAACCTTGGTCTGTTGTATCTCAGTTAGTTTTAAAATAAAACATACGTTTGACTGAAGAAAATTCAATATTCTACAACTTTTTAAAGACATACATAGGGGGAGGGGGGGCACATTGATGCACGGGGCACATTTATACAGTACCTATATTTAAAAACTGAAAAACACTACGCAGTCTGGCACGTCACTAGAACGCTCAAGTACATGCGCAAGAATGACAGTTGTGACGCCGGTCGCCACTAGTTCGTCATTGGCCTTCAGCGGTCACAAACGTGTTTATGCTGCTGCCAACTAAAATTTCAGCCGATTTGTGATTGTGTCTCAGCACCGTCTTATTAGTTTTTTTTTTGTTTTATGTTGCCAAAGGCAAGTTAATATATTTAAAAGTGTTTTTAAATATTTTTTTGAGTACAATATTAATAAATAATTTTAAAAATTATTTGTTTGCGGAAAAAGTCCATTGGGGCACTTTGATTCAGTAAGTTGCGGGGTACAATGATACGTATTATTGATAGGAGGTTTTATTACGTTATAATATATTTGCATTAACCATGTTCAAGTTTAATGTCTGATTACTGAGTAGTTAGGTATATAACTAATTTGATATTTAAGATAGTAATAAAGTCTAGTTAGATGATGACAATATTGTTTTCTTGTTTATTTTCTTTAAGAAACGTAAGAGACTGATTGTAAGTAATGTTTACACGCTTAATAAAGTATTTTATGATCTCAATTAATAATATGGTTTATTTGTTAATTTTAAGTAATTAAACAATTTAGGTTACGGTATATATTGCAGTTTTAATGGATTTTAAATAAGCATCAAATTGCCCTACCCTTATGTATCAAAGTACCCCTCTGGTGGGGTACATTGATGCAAAAACGTTTTTTTATTAAAATCAGTATATCTCTATACCTAATTACTTTTAGCGGCTATTTCGTAACCAAAATGTAAACTGACATATTGGCCAATGCACACGTCAAAATAAATATTCAAATATGATGCTTTTTGTCCATTAAAAAAGAGGTTGAATTTTTGTGCATCAATGTGCCCCCCCTCCCCCTACTTAGTTTAAGAGTTTTATTTTTATTTATTCGGAACAACAAACGGTTAGTTATACTATATGATTTACTAACTTATATTAGGTACATCAACATTTTTACGTAAATGAATAACCAACAACGTTATCCACTAATTAACTAAGGTAAGTATTTATTATACATATTATCGTTCACTTAGGTAATTGGTTAAGTAATATTAAAAAAAAAATTCGAGACAAGTTAAGTAAGGAAATTGTTTAAGTTCTATAGCTAAATGTACCTTTTAAATTGATGCTAGTCTTAACATTATAAAGAAACTTATATAAACTAAGAATATGTACACAGTACATACATCAATATACATATATATAGTATAGTATATATACGTATGCATAAATAAATAAAAAATATACAATAAAATACAAATGTAGACATAGATGCAATAAACATAATACATACCTATACATAATATAATACATATTTCATCTCTAATATGTTGTATGAATATTATGATTTAAGTACTTTTTAATGATTTAAGGATTACATTTTTATAGGTGCTTGCTGATGAATTAATTATGTGTGATTGAATTGATTATTGTAAGAGTTAACTACCCGCTGTAAGGGCGCTCGTACGCATCGTAAACAGTTGATGAGGACGAGCTTTTAGTTGCCCTGCTGCGCCGTGAGGAATTTTGTAGGCTAGTTTATTGTAAATTTCCGTGCAAACATACTTGTTATGACAAATATTGTATAGAAACATTGTGGCGAGGAGCATTCTCCTAGATTGTAATGACATTAATGAGAACTTCTCCAATAGCTGATCGTAGGGTAAATAGCGGTGGAATAATCTGTAGTTTATAACACGCAAGAATTTAAATTGCAAGTTTTCTATGAGTTTGTTGTATTTGCTGTAGTAGGGATTCCAGATGGGGACTCCGTATTCTTGGGTGGGCCGTACCTACAAGTGAGCAGAATAGGTAGATGTATGTTTTAGGACGCTTAAACTCTTTACTTGTTCTGAGGACAAATCCGAACATTTTATATGCTTTGTTTGTACTATATTTTCAATATCAAGGTCAAAGTGTAGTTTGCTATCGATCAAGAGTCCTAATTCTTTGACTGAGCTGACATTATCTAGCAAAGTATCACATAGGGATTCTTTTTTTTCTTGGTGATTGTTATAATTTTACATTTTGGAAGGCTTAAAAAGAGCTTATTGCGTATACAGTAATTTGTTAGTCTGTCTAAATCACTTTGAAATTTATAGCAATAATCCAAACTACGCATTGAGTAGAACGCTTTGAGGACGTCAGTATAAAGTTGAAATCTACAGTGTTTAAAGCATTCTGCAATATCATTTATAGAAATAATAAATAGCAGTGGTCCTAAAATAGATCCCTGAGGGATTCCTGATGTTGTATTTATTATTTTTGATTCATATCCCCTAATTACAACTTTTTGGGTCCGGTTAGACTACCCCTAATTCCATTTAAGGCAATTTTTTTCAGTAATATTACATGATCTATCTTGTCGAATGCCTTTTGAAAGTCGCTATATACTACATCTACGTGTGTGTTACTGTCCATTGATTCGAATAAATGCGTAGTGTACGACATAAGGTTGGTTGCTGTCGACCTATAGTTCCAAAAATGTTTAATATTTGATTTGACGCTGTTTTCTAAGTTATTAATATAGATTGTGTAACATTTTTTGCTCTATAGTTTAAATCTGTTACGAAATATTTAAAAAGTCTGATAGTCGACATAGTCGACGTCAACGTCGTCTGCCCTCACGTGTCTGCCCGTTCGGGTCGCCGCACTTGGTGACGCCAACCCCCGCGCCGCGTACCGCACACCGAGCTCGCCGCGCGCGGCATTACGTAGAGCGTAGACTATGCATGAAACTTAAGATCGCTGGTACCTAAATGTAATTCGTAATAATTAATTAGATGTTGTTGTAAAAAAAACTTTATAAACTTTAGCGGTTCCCCGACGCGATGACGCTCGGAAAATAAAAATATTTGAACTTACATAATATATGTGACGATAATAATTATAATAGGTTTTAAATATTATTTGTTAGTTTTAAGAGTTTATTTTTTGTAGCGGGGGGTTTTTTAAATTTTTAATTTTACTTTTATTTTGTCCTTTTAAAAGTAGGTATAAATATTAGGAAGGTATTTATAGTGATTAATTAGTTGAGTTAGTAACATAGTTAGTTACTTACCTTACCATATACTTTCAATATCATTGAAGTAACACGGTACCAAACTTCGAATCGATAGGACATATGAATAGTAGTCAGATCCCCCCATCAACTATTAAAGAGCTGATGATCTTCAAACGGCTGATCAGGTCATAGTTACCTTACCATATACTTTCAATATCATTGAAGTAATACGGTACCAAATTTTGAATTGATAGGACAAATGGAAGGTAGTTAGGTCCCCTTATCAAATATTAAAGAGCTGATGATCTTCAAACCGCTGAACAGATTTTCATTAAACATGGCTAAGAACACTAGGGATAAAATTATCTATCACACAAAAAAAACTGAACAAAAATCGGTTCATCCGTTTTGGAGCTACGTTACCACATACAGATACACAGACAGACACGTTAAACTTATAACACCATTCTATTTTTCCATCGGGGGTTAAAAATAATTATAAAGATACTCTTATAAAGATAAAATTGCAAAAGCAAATATTTTTTACATTGTATGATACTACATTGAACGCTTTTGACAAGTCGTAGAATATTCCTGCCATTTTGTACTTAGCGTCTTATTAATTTTAGTATGGATAGTAGGTACAGCTATAATACATTTTGTCTGAACATTGTTACAATTGTAAAGGCGGTAAAAATGTAGATTACTTTAACATATACATATTTTTATCCTGATCGTTTGTTTTTGAGCGAATCTGTCATTTAGTCTTAGAACTGGTTTTGGCTAAGGCGGTCAACTTTATAATAAGTCAATGCGGGACAACAAGACTGAGCATTTTTTGGAATTGTTGGTGGTGTACTAAAATTAGGAACAAACAACACTACTACAGAATTAACATTTATTTTTAAAGTCAAAATTTTCGCATGATAAGCATTTTTTTACAAGATCTGGGTTTTGGTTCAGTATGTCCAAAAAGTTTTCACATTGAATCCAAGTAAAAGTTTTAAATTCGTTGTATTGATGTATATACTTTTGAAGGTACTGGATGGAATTGTGATAAAAGTTACGAACCTGCCCCATAAAATAATCTCCGTTGATTTGACCATGCTCCATAAGTTTTGTTAACTCATTTTTTATGGTCAGAGGAATATAATCATTTTCTAAGCGGTTTGTGTATTTATTTGTTTTTCAAATCCAAAAACAGATGTGACACTTCTGTAAAACATGGTTGCAACTGGTAACAAATCTGCTGCTGTTTGAATGGCGTTGTGGGCGATATGTGCTGCGCAGCCCACACCAACTGTTTGTCTTTCCAAGCCCTCTTGCAGTTTTCTAAAAATATTACATTGACCTTTACGCTGAACTCCACCAAAATTTGTATTGACGTTATCCGCACAATATCCAACCACTTTCTCTTTAACGTTATGCTTTTCCAAAATTTCCATTAAGGAATCGTAAATAATTTCTGCGGTTTCGCCAGGTAAATTCACTAGATCTAATATTTTGACATTAATACCGGTTGTAGGGTGAAAGTACCTTACTAGCGTTGGAAATATTTTTGTCTTTATGGTTTGAAGCATCTGTACAGATACAGATAAATGGGACATCTGTGCTGGGCAGCCCACACCAACTATTTGTCTTTCCAAGCCCTCTTGCAGTTTTCTAAAAATATTACATCGACCTTTACGCTGAACTCCACCAGAATTGGTATTGACGTTATCCGCACAATATCCAACCACTTTCTCTTTAAGGTTATGCTTTTCCAAAATTTCCATTAAGGAATCGTAAATAATTTCTGCGGTTTCGCCAGGTAAATTCACTAGATCTAATATTTTGACATTAATACCGGTTGTAGGGTGAAAGTACATTACTAGCGTTGACAATATTTTTATGTCTTTATGGTTCGAAGCATCTGTACAGATACAGATAAATGGGACATCTGTGCTGGGCAGCCCACAGCAACTATTTGTCTTTCCAAGCCCTCTTACAGTTTTCTAAAAATATTACATCGACCTTTACGCTGAACTCCACCAAAATTTGTATTGACGTTATCCGCACAATATCCAACCCCTTTCTCTTTAACGTTATGCTTTTCCAAAATTTCCATTAAGGAATCGTTAATAATTTCTGCGGTTTCGCCAGGTAAATTCACTAGATCTAATATTTTGACATTAATACCGGTTGTAGGGTGAAAGTACCTTACTAGCGTTGGAAATATTTTTATGTCTTTATGGTTTGAAGCATCTGTACAGATACAGATAAATGGGACATCTGTGCTGGGCAGCCCACACCAACTATTTGTCTTTCCAAGCCCTCTTGCAGTTTTCTAAAAATATTACATCGACCTTTACGCTGAACTCCACCAGAATTGGTATTGACGTTATCCGCACAATATTCAACCACTTTCTCTTTAAGGTTATGCTTTTCTAAAATTTCCATTAAGGAATCATAAATAATTTCTGCGGTTTCGCCAGGTAAATTCACTAGATCTAAAATTTGACATTAATGCCTGTTGTAGGGTGAAAGTACCTTACTAGCGTTGGAAATATTTTGATGTCTTTATGGTTGGAAGCATCTGTACAGATACAGATAAATGGGACATCTGTGCTGGGCAGCCCACACCAACTATTTGTCTTTCCAAGCCCTCTTGCAGTTTTCTAAAAATATTACATCGACCTTTACGCTGAACTCCACCAGAATTGGTATTGACGTTATCCGCACAATATTCAACCACTTTCTCTTTAAGGTTATGCTTTTCTAAAATTTCCATTAAGGAATCGTAAATAATTTCTGCGGTTTCGCCAGGTAAATTCACTAGATCTAAAATTTGACATTAATGCCTGTTGTAGGGTGAAAGTACCTTACTACCGTTGGAAATATTTTGATGTCTTTATGGTTGGAAGCATCTGTACAGATACAGATAAATGGGACAGCGTGAAGTTCTGTCTTCAGAATATCTGAAGAATACGGCGCAATCACATTTTTGCAATAGCTTCGCACTTAGTTTTTCCGCAGCAAAACTTCTTTTCAAAAACTTTTTGAATTAATTTGGGAGTGCATTCCATCGATCGAAAACTTTGATTCTGACATACCGTATGGCGCTCTTTGAACTTGATTCTTCTTTATCTCTGTCTCTCTTGCACTTGTCGCGCGAAACGGAACAGCAATCAGACTCACACTCACGTAAGCGTATACCGCACACGGCACGAACACACGGACGACATGCGCTCGCACGCTGCGGCGGCGGCGCGCGGCGTCTTGTCGTTTGTATTTTGGAAACAAGGAATGCGGGACATACGGGACGCCTTATACGATTTGCGGGTACTATTTTATTAAATATGCAATGCGGGATTTTAACTGTCATTACGGGACAGTCTCGCAGAAACTTTTGGCATGATTGAAAGACGGAAAGACCGTTTAAGGGCGCGTTCAATTTGGGATGCAGAATCATTGTTTTCGTTAACTTTGTCATCTGTCATCCGTTCGTTTTGCATTGGTGTCAAAAATATTAAAATTTTAGAATCATGTGTAACAATCTGTCATGCGTGCGTTTACGATATTTTTGTTATTTTTGACACTTTTGCCACCGAAAAATGGAACTTTGGACTAATGTCTGAAGGTGGGGTTCTTGTGTTAATCCGTCAAATTGCCTATACATATTAATTGTTTATAGTATTATTTATAGTACTATCTTATCTTAGTATATGTACGTCAACCATTCGTTTTTCAAGTTTTGCAATGAAAAATTTTGTTAGTAACGTTTCAAAGCTACATGAACGATAGGTGTTGGTGGCTAAACTGGCGTTATCAAAAGTGTGAAAAGTATCAATCGTGGGAGCTCTTAATCCCAAAACGAAGGCGCCCTAAAAATAAACCAAAATGTTCTTAACTTTTACCCATGTTTTATCCCAAAGCAAACGCACTCTATTAAAATGATATTTTTTACAGAAATGGAATTCTTATAAAATAATTGGTAACACTGATGCCGGTCTTTTCCGCTTTGACGTGACTGTCGCGTCTGTCGTTTCAACGCGGAAAAATTGTTAAATGATGGCAGCAAATAATTATTTTGGGTTCACGCATGGAGGAACTCAATACGGGTAAGTTTTATTTACACAAAACTCACTATGCTGTGATATTGATACCGCCATAAATATGTTTCAAAGCGATTTTTGGCAGGTTACCTTGTGCTCATGTTCGTCTTCAAAATGGCGTCTTTGTTCAGTATTGATCCAGTATTTGTAATTAAAATGGTCGTGTCTGTTCAAGAAGTGTTCAATTTTGTGTATTTTTAGTGCGGCTACAGCTGGGGCTGCGTATGGAGGTCAAGCAGGATATGCTGTAGCTCCTGCGGCTACGGCAGCGACGTACGGAACCCAGCGCGCCGCGGCTACGGGATACGATACGGCATATCAAGCCGCAGCTGCGACACAAGGTCTGTTTAATTACGAATAATCACAAATTTTTTTTTCTTTTTGGATTTTGTTTACAAACAACCTATGAGAATACCATAATTGCCCTTAATTCACTCAATATATCTATATTGGTCGCGCGTTCCAAATCGTTACGAGGAAGTTAAAAAGGGGTTTGGCCCGCGGTAGAGTAATTTTCCAACTGTCAAGTTGAATTCTTAAATTTACACATGTCAGTGTAAAGATGAACTGTCAAACTCCCATTCCAAAACTGGATCATTTTTCAACTTTTCTAGGCGACAATTACTCTGCGGGTTTTGAAATCTAGCCCGGTCAGAGTAACTAAAAGGGAAAAAATGATGAAAAAAAAAAAGAAAGTGTTGGTAATTCTTTACTTTCCAAGAACGTGAGATTTTTACGTAACGATGGTTTTAACTGATAGAACACCACATTTAAATACACAGGTAAAATTCAAAAACTCTCGGAGGACACTAGATTTTCACAAAAAAAACTAAATTGATTTCATACAAAACCTGCCATTACTCACCAACATTTAAAAATACAAAACTTTTGTTTTCACGAAAATACTTGCCAGTCTAAAAAAATAAATAAACGCAGGATTCAATTGATTTTACTTTTCTCTCATTTTAATCGATAGAAAAGCATATTTATATACTCGAATAAAATCAAAAATATGGCAGCGAATCCAAACCTTGCCAAGTTAGGTGGTGAGGAGCGAAGCGACGAGCCATTAGGTTACATGGTGAATACCGCACAAGCCAAGTGAAGCTTACCGCGGCAGAGGCCGGCGAAGTGCCAGAAACAAATTGTTCTAATTTAGAATTGTTTGGCAGGAGTAGGGGGGCAGGGTAGACACTGGTTTTTTGACCTCAGTGACACAGGTACAATTTGTTTCTGGCGCTCGCCGGCCGCTGCCGCGGCACGCTCCGCTCGGCTTCGCGTGCTAACTTTTATGTGCTCCGCTTGATTTTGCACACAAGTTTTTATGTTCCAAAGTGTACTCTGTTATAGTAAACTACTTAGTATAAGTTTTTGATCAACATCATTTCTGTTTATTACAGTGAACTATTAGTGTTAAGTGATTAAATTATAAATGTCAAAATAAGTTCAAAAAAGTGTCATTTTAATAAAGTGTTGCTAGACCCCAAAGTGAACTCAAAATTTGTAGATTGGCTTGATGAAGATCCAAATGATCAACAGCTGCTTACTGCAGAATGTGCTGCAAAAAATTAATAAGTATATACTAATAAATTAATACTTGGGCAAACAAGCCTTAGTAACATGCCAAAGGGCCCAAACATATAAAAAATATTGAAATAAAAAAAAAAACAACTGCTTATATCAATATTTCAAAATAAAGCTCATATTGTCAATATTAACAGCAATCCTAGTACTAGTGCAACTACAACGATAGTTGCAGAACCGTCTGTACCTCCCAAAACTGCATATGACTTCACATATAAGGACGATGCAGTTATGTCTGCTGAAATAATTTGGGTGTTAGAGTTAATTTTTGATAAAATGAGCTTAAATTCATGTGACACATCTTCTAAAGCCTTTAAGAGGAAGTTTACTGACAACAAGATCGCACTAGGTTATTCTATGGGCAAAACTAAGGCAGCATATGTCATAAATCACAATATAGCGCCATATTTAAGAACAAATTTGCTAAATATAATTAAAAATTGTAAATTCTATGTAGTTTCCTTTGACAAGAGTCTAAATAAAGTGTCACAAAAATGCCAAATGGATTTGGTAATTCAAATCTGGAACACAGATTCAGACAAAGTTGGATCGAGATACTGGACTAGTGTTCTTATGGGGCGCTCTACTGCTAAACATTTACTAAGCAGTTTTTTAGAGGGTTTGTCAGACCTCGACCTCGGAAAATTTTTGCAAGTTTCAATGGATCTTATGTAAATCACAGTTTCCTCAAAAAAAATAAAGAAAGCAGCAGACATTATTTGAAAGTATAAAAGATTTCATAAATATTATTATTTTTGGCCTGGGAATTTTGAAGAAATGGTCAGGGAATTCAGGGTTTTTTTTTTGGGAATAAGAGTGGACACCCTGATTCTGCATACATACCAAAGTATAACATTTTAATATAAGTATTTAGTTTTACAATCTTTGTTTCTAGGGCAACATTCACCTTTTCATTGCAAAAGACCTTTTTAAGAGGTTCTCTTCAATTTTCAGGCGAATTATTGAAGTTAGGGCTTAAGTAGTCTTTTATCAAAGAAATTCCCAATTTACGAATTCTGATTCAGAAATAAAATGTTGCAAACGAAAAAGTCACCTATTATCTCTAGCAACTATATTTTACACCTGGCAAATGCCAGTTATATTTTCTGATCTGCACCGAACATTGCTCCTGTTTGCCATTTCATTGTTATACTTTGCCAGTACAAAACTTTTCTGGGCTGGCATAGTTCTGAAAGTGCTAGATCATCGTTCTAGCATCAACCTTGCTCTTGTTTGTATCACTCTGAATAATCAAATATTCAGACTCATCTTCAGATCCGGGTGGTGCACCTCCAGATTCTAACTAAAAGTCGTCTCCTTTGGTTAAAAGTGCTGCTTATATTTCAGATTCCTTGATATGCGATATTCTTCACATGAAATTAAAACTGTAATCAATTTTCTTTCCTTTAAAATGATAAACATAAATAAATTAAAACTTCAAATAAGATTCATACCTTTTTACCAACACGCCGTACGCCCACACGCACTTTAGGGCCGCGTAGCTCACTTGATGGTCGCCGCCGGACTGACTTAGCAACACTGATCAGAGTAGCAACTTAATAATTACAGCTAATTCGAACTTAAGTGCTTTTAGTTTTTAAATTATTCTGGTTTTGTTACGGACTGGGGTATGTCACACCCTGCTTTCACAGTATTAAAATTATTCTGGTTTTTTAAGGACTGGGGTATGTCACAAATTACCTGGTCCACGGAGGGTTAATAGTTTGTTCAGCATATTTTTTTAAACAGAAGTTCATATTTGGGTGTGTGTGTAACTAAATCTTGTAATCTGTCCTACCTGTAATTTTTTTTTTTTTTATACCACTAAGGTGGCAAACAAGCCTACGGTCCGCCTGATGGTAAGCGGTCACCGTAGCCTATGGACGCTTGCAACACTAGGGGCATCACTCGCGCGTTGCCGACTCTTCAGAAATCTAATAACTTCTTTTTCGAAGAACCCCATACTGTAGTCCTTAGAGAAAACCTTGGCAGATAGCTCATTCCACAACCCAAGGGTTCGCGGGAGGAAGTTTCTCTGAAACCGCACTGTACTGTCATATTTATTTAACAATATTAAATTTAGCACTGTTTGTGACCAAGCATTTATGATCACTTATCTCAATTGTTTTATTACAACTACTTAATGTTTTATTTTATTTTAGGTAATACAAATATAAACCTGTATTTTGTGATGTAGTATGTTACAAAGCTATGAGATAATGTGGCTCCTGGCCACAGTTTTTGACTATATTAGCTTTTTAACTTATTATCTATACTAATATATAAAGCTGAAGAGTTTGTTTGTTTGAACGCGCTAATATCATCACGCTAACACAAATAGGAGCAGAGCACTAATGAAAAATGTTTCAAAATCGGGGTTTTTTTATCCTTTTGAGAGCTTCCGCTGCGTGCGCTGCGTAAACGGTAAAAGTTTCGCAAAAATCATGACAGAATTGTTTCCCTATAAAAGTTCTAAAAAAAAATTTTTAAGGTTGGCTCACTATAACCCTTTTTATGCTAACCATATTTGTTCTAAAATAATGCATTATTTGTAAAGGTGTTTTTATAAACATGATATTAATCTTTATCCAAATAAATACGTTATTCATCACAAGCATTTAATTTAAAACAAAATGGGCCCTGTTCATCATTCGATATCAATGAATATCTTAGGAGATATCGCAGTTTTAAAATAACGTGGCAGCAAAATAATTATCAAGTATTGCGCGCGCATTCATGATGTGCGAGGCCGGCGGGCAGTCATGAGGGGGAAGGGCGGTACGTATTATTTAAAAATATTTTACCTTCTGTGTTTTTTTTTATAATTGAGGGGTTGCCGTAAGAATCCTATGCCGATAACCAAATTTAGGGCGGGCGAAGCCGCTGGCAAAAGCTAGTCTCTGGATATTTTTCACTGATTTTGTAAGAGTTTATTTGTACGTTTGTTTGTTTGTGATGGACATGTGCAGCGGCGGCGCACGCCCACGCCCACGCGCACGCAGCGGCGGCAGCGGCATCCGCGTACGACGCCAGCAAGAGTTACTACCAGCAGGCAGCCGCCGCGTATCCTGCCGCCGCTCCTCCTCAACCGCAACCCACCTACGACGCGGCCGCCAAACCAGCATATACCACGCAGCCCACCTACGCACAGGTAACACACGAAACACATGATTTTAAAGAAGACGTTTTCAAATTCAATTTATCAAAGCATAAAATTACTTTTATTTTATGCTTTGATTTTATAAAGTAAATCAGTAAGTATATTTAACTTATAGTATTTAAATAATTTCGTGACTTTTTGTAATACTGAAAATGATAAATAAAAAGGTAGGGAATGTCTCTCAACAAATGATGAAATTTGAGCCAAGTTTATTGTCACTAAAAAACATGTTTTGTTTTACAACATCCATTTACCACCCTGTGACGCCAGTACTACTATTCAGATAATTTACGTTCCTAGTAATGAACATTAACAATCAATGATAGAAATTAATGCTATGCAACTAATTAGAATCACATTAAATTTGAAATATATCGCTTTTGCTGCCATACTACTAGGGTGAAACTACTTAATCTTGGCCCAATAGTTAAATCCAAATTTTTTGTGGGTGCAAGGTTTTGCTACCGATCAACCTAAATAAATCTAGTTTTGATATGTATGCTTAATGACCTCTTAGTGTCCAAATCTCAATGAGGCACAGCAAGGCCCTATTTAACTACTGATTTGACAGGTACAACAACAGATACCACTTTGGGGATATGTATTTTTGACCATAAATTTAGAATTATTGTAATGTATAAAGCTATTTGTCACATTAAAACACTGGTGACAGTTGAAAATAATAACAAGCAAAAAATACCTATATAACCTGATATAATTTTTATAGGTATCATAGAGTTGCATCGTAAAGTTTTAACATAAAAATTTCTGTTGATATAATGCCTTCGAAAATCGTAATCATTTATAATCACTAATATGATTGAGTATAAATGTCGTGTAGTCTGACAGTGAAATTGGTGAATATCTTAAAAATGCAGGTGTGTGTTGTATGTAGGGAGGAGCGCGCGCGGGTGGCGCGGGGCCCAAGGCGTACGGCGGCGTGTACACAGCGACAACAGCCGCCGCCTCCTACCCTGCGCAACCTTACTCTGCGCCCGCGCAGGCTGCCAAGCGTGAGTATTACACTACGCTAAACTTATGTACCGTGACTTTTATTTGCGGTGTGGTGTAGTGCATTATTTTCACTGTGATATCTTGAGTATTTTCGTACCAGCATCATACTCTCAGATCATCAGTTTTTAGTTAATGAAATCTGACAAAAATATTTAACGAGTGATGAGTGTTTTAGCTATGAATTTAATTAAAACACAATGTTTTATCATAATTCAATGTTTATTTTAAGTATCGAATGTATTTAATCATACTAAATCTATTTGTCCTTATCGTTTTGATTTTCATTGCAATCTTGTTCAAAAACGTTTAGTTTTTTTTTTTCTGCCGTGGTCTGTTACTTCTCAAATACGGGTCTGAACTTAGTAAAAGTCTATGTAATATGCCCCTATTACAATCTACTCGTGAGAATTTTCGTGCAAAATTCAATCTGTATTGCCGGTAGTGCTTGTTGTGGGGCTCAGCTGCCTTCTCTGATAACTGGCCAATAGGGAGGATTGCATATGAAATGACTTCTGCTCCATGCATCAAAACTTTATGTATGGTAGGTGACATAAGGTGCTAACCATATACATCTGTGTACATTTTTACTCAAAATCACTTCTAAGATGACTTTAAATTGTTTCATTAAATGCACATTAACTGATTTGAGCTGAGCATACTGGGTCGGCTAAAAATCTTCTGATGTGACTGACGTGTTGCCGTCATTCGTATTACCAAATCCTGCTTTAGGAACATCTACAAGGAGTCCCATTTCTTCTTTGAAGGCTTTTTGGAATTTTTTCACTGTGCTTAAGTAATGCTTGAAGTCGAATCTCGACCATGTTTCAGTCACACGCACAGATTCCTCATCAGGCTAAACCTATTTTTTGGCCTTTTGTATGAGTGAATAGTAGGGGTAAATATTCCTATTAGCCTTTTGTATTATTTCTAACTGTCTTCTAGAAAAGTCGCCTTCAACGAAAACTGGCCAGTGCTTCTTTCTGAAGGTGTATGATTCTTTACAATAATTTGGTTACTGACAGTATTGATTTTTATGTCTATGCATATAATATAGCCCGAAAAGACAGATACATAAACAACAACAACACTATTACCTGATAATTTAAGTAAAGATAAATAACTTTTTCAGTTGGTGGGCGGACATTTGAAAAATTGTTATAATTTTATTTAATAAACATTTTTAAAGATTTAAAAAGAGTTGTAATATTAGTTCCGTTAATAATACAGCAATGTTTTTTCCTGAATCTTAACCCTTTTACGTTTGAATGATTGTGCAAGCTTCATTGGGGTCAACTTGTGAGATAAAGTAACGAACTCTTTGAGACATTTTTCTATAGCAATAACTTACTTGAAAGTAGTTTTTAAATCAATCTCAAAAATTAAATTATGTTTAATTTACACTGATTTTACATTTACACACATTTAATCAACAAAATCTCAAAAAAAAAGTCCTGTAAAGTGATGTTTATTCCTAGTCACAATGAAAGTTTAGTGTTAACAGTAGTTTTTAAAATGAATCAGAAGTCTCTTTAACCACTTTTTGATTTTTAGTTCTCATTTTAATTCATAAGACCCTTTACTTAAAACGTATTTTCTTAATATTTGATTTGCAATTTCGGGAGACGTTGTTAATAATTAGTTATTTTTTTATAACAGCCCATTTATCAGTGATTACGAAGACATTGAAAAATACCATAAAATTATTTTTTTGAAAAATACCTAAAAAAAATCATATCTCGGAAACTACTACAAATCGCTGAACATACATAGGGGTGTTTCGGATAGATCTTGGTGTAAGGCATCTAAATTTTCGTTTTTATCGTCACTATTTGGGCCAGCCTGTATACATAAAGACTACAAAGCAAGGCTAAAATCAAGGCTTGTTCCACAATCCAGCCCACCCGGTTCCGATAAGTGCCTCGCCCATTTAACACTGTTTAACATGCTGAGATACCACTACCTGAAAAGTGTGGTTAGCTCTGGTGGTAGGCCAGTGTCTTTCAAACGAATAAATTGTTGATGTCGCGATTGTGTCTGTGTGTGCAGAGGCGAGTCGCGGCAATACAGCTTACGACGCAGCGCTGTATAACGCGGCCACAATGTACGTCGCGCAGCAGAAGACAGGCGGCGGTGGCGGGTCAGTATTAATATGCTACGGTTTTTGTAGTTGTGAGGCGTTTGACGCTTGATCAAATGGTTCATTAGAATTATTGATATGTTTTTTTATTATTTTCTGACTAACCCAGATAGAGTGAAAAGAGTGTTATAGGGTACATAAAATAGTCAAGCGCTAGTCGGAATACAATATTTCCATCTGCTTATAGTTAACTATTTGGTATGTTTTAAGTGCACTTATTTTTTTTTTGACTGCTTGTTTTCTAGAATTTTTTGCAGCCAGGTTTTTTTTTTATTTACATCTATGTTTTTGTCTGCAAAGCCTGAAATTACAAGACCATAGTTTTAAAGTGCTACAGTTTTAAAAAAGATATCACGACTTTACTATTCATCGGCTTTTACCACTCATATTAAGTGTTTTATGTGTGGTGCAGTGGCGGCTGGAAGAACTACAAGGGTGGCGCTGGCGCAGGTAACCAGCGCAGTCGGCCGCCAAAGCCGCCGCCGAAGACGCAGCAGCTACACTACTGCGACGTCTGCCGCATCTCTTGTGCCGGGCCACAGGTATATGATCTAGAATTCAGACTAATGAAAATCAATAATGTGCAATAGGCAAAACTAAGTAATATATTTTGTCATTCATATATCACTTATACACGTTGACCATCGATAACATCTACTAGATCCCGAAAGTTAAAAAGCTTATTTGATTCTAAACTCACCGAAAAAAGGTGTGAGGTAGGACGAGTACGGCTAAAATGTCGCAACAAATATCGCCGGCAAGTACGAAGTGATTGATGAGAATTTATCAATATGATCATAAGCATATCATAAGCACAAAGTATTTAAATTATTACTTTATAAATGTTATTATGAAATTAGTGAATATATTAATGATAAATTTTAGACTGCAAATAATTAAACTAACTGACATTTTATAACTTAATAAATAATTTTTTGACATTATATTGACCTGATTGTATATTTCTTTTCTCTTTTTATTAATGTGTATTAAAATATGTTCTATAATGTAGCTTGTACGTTACAAGATGCAAGTATAATTTTTTTTTTTTTTTGTGTTGAAATTTACTTATCATAATGTAGACAATACTATTAATCTATCATGTTAAAAGATTTGCACGCTGGAAACGGCAGAATATGCTGAACCTATTCCAAATTATATTTCACCTATGTATTCACCATATTCTAGCAAATAAATTTTTTCTACTTCTATTTCTCATTATGACAAATAACAAGTTTTATCGCCTTGTATTAGGGATCTAGTGATGTTATCTAGGATGTTGACTCATCATTGTTTAGCCCAAATTGGTAAAGAAAGTAAATTAAAACTTAGGATAGGTTTCTGATTTTATACTGTAGGGATAATAAAAGAGATTTCTCAAAATTCAACTCCCTAAGAGGGGTAAAAGAGAATTGATTCATCTCTCAAATCAGTGTGGCGCAGATAGCTATTGGGATATGGCTCAGTATATAATTCCAAAAATTGTTACTCTTGTGTCAAAATTGATCATGAGATCATGGATCTCTACTTTTACCAAATGTTTTGATCATGAGAGAATGATTCTCTACTTTTACAACTGCTGAATGGTCTACATATTTTATTTGGACGTTTGCCTAATGATGATGAATTTTATTCTACCAGACATACAAAGAGCATTTGGAAGGTCAGAAGCATAAGAAGAAAGAAGCCGCAGTCAAGCTGTCTGCTGCGGGTGCGGCGGTCCAGAGTCGCAGCTCGAGCGGGTCAGCGCTGCGCTGCGAGCTGTGTGACGTGACGTGTACGGGTGCCGACGCGTACGCCGCGCACGTAAGAGGGATCAAGCACCAGAAGGTGGTGAAGCTGCACACCATGCTAGGGAAACCGATACCGTCCACCGAGCCCACCAAAGTTGTCGGTGGTGAGTTGCTACATGTACTAAAGTTTGGTCATCAATTGGTGTGATGTAGCTTGTGTTATGTATTTAGATAGCAACCAATGCAGCTGTTTCAAACTAAATGTAAGCTCTTCCGCCCTAGGTATCAATATCGTACGACGCAAGCAACATCGCTCCAAAGGCCACATAAAAAGTCCACCACTCTGTTCAATAAAGGTCCTTTGTAGTTTAAGGGCCTGTTTCACTGTATTTCATTGAATCCTGCATGTTCAAGGAAAAAGGTTTTTCTTTCATCTAATCATGAATAGAATCGAAGGAACTAATTTATTGTTTTCCACTGACGTTTAAGTACAGCTTCAAACAGATATTTAATAAGATAAAAGCATAAAACAGAGAAACGTCACTGTTTTGTTGAAGGTATGTTGTACACTATATTATAGTATATAATGTTTACTATATTTTAACCAATTACCAATTTTAACTCAAAATGACTAGCATGTTTTAAATTGCTTGAGGTTTAGTAACTACACGTGTAACATTGCTGCTATTCTCTGTAGCTGGTTTGGTTTAGGCTGGCTGGCAGGTTTTGATTTTTTTAAATATTTTTATTTAGAAATGAGTTGGACGGCGATCGCGCTGCGAGTTACACGGGCCAATAATTCAAGAATGTCAATATTACCTGAATTCAGAATGGCAACCTGTTAACTTTGTTTTTTTTTTTGGAAATTTACACACAGTGCCTTCTAGTCCCAAACTAAGCAAAGCTTGTGCTATAGATACAGGACAACAGATACAAATACATGTATACTTTTAAAAACGTACACATTATACATAGAAAAAACCACAAGTCAAACAAACTTAAGTAATAAACATTTGTCCTGTGTGAAACTGAACCCACGTCTCTCCATTCAGCAGTCAGGTCATTACCCAAAGAGACTACATTTTTGAATGAACTTTCCTTTTTTTTACAAAGATTAGTGTGTTCAGTTCCATTTCATTTAAACAATGGAAAAAATGAGTTTCTATTTTTTAATAGTTACAAAAATATTTTTATTATATAATGTATGTATAATTTATTTATTATATCAGATATGATCTCCAAATTTATAATGTTTGTATGGAGATCATATTTGTGTGTCCTCCGTCCATGCTGACTCCCCAATGCCACAATATCATATCTGTATCCAGACGCGTTAACTGGCAATAGATTGATGAAATAAGTCAAATTTTCTCTTCTAAAAAGTCGACTATATTTTTTTTCGGTACAGATATGGAGTGTGTGTTTCCTGGGCCTTTTTTATATTTTTATACTCTATAAACCGTCACAGCTTATGTCCTTTTAAAAAAGCAGGTTTTATCTCCACTAAATCCGCGAGATCTAAAGCTTAAAAATATCTTCATATTCATTAAAAAGATTTAGAAAAGGCTCACAAAAGAATTTTACTAGATATCACCTCCGATAAAAGAATCTGACGAGAAAATTTGACTTTCCCAATCTATCAGCCAAAAAGACTGTGGCTGGTACTCCGAAGATTGCATTCGTGGCTTCTGGTGGACTGAGCACTGTCGGAGGAACCAAAGACCAAAAATCCTCACCAGAAAAAGACAAGGAAGAAGATAAGGACGACGACGGAGATCCGGAACCCGAGGTACAGCCCGTGGGACAAGATTACATTGAAGAGATCCGCGGCGACGACGGAAAAACGCTCAGCTTCAACTGCAAACTGTGCGACTGCAAGTTCAATGATCCCAACGCTAAGGAGATGCACATGAAAGGACGCCGACATCGGCTGCAGTACAAGAAAAAGGTTTGTTCCCTATTTATTGTGTCATTCTCTAATACTTGTGATGTTCATTCTCTCCATACAACATAATAAGGATGTTGACGTAACGATTGTGGGAAAGTCGTTACTAACAAACTCAACATACAAGATGGTTAAAATATAAAATAAGTGTGTGGAAAGCATTGTTATCCAGTGATTACTTAGTAAAAGGTTTGAGGCGTTTGTAGAGCCTGCTGGCCCACGCGGCCGGCAAGAGTTCCGAACGTCGAATGATTACAACTTATTAATGAGGATAACTTGCAGCATTCTTCAACAGTCCACGCCTTCAGCAATTTCTGTTGAAAAATTATAATTAAAAGAAAGTTAGTTAATGTACTTTATTTATTTATTATCAGTCTACACATCCCTCAGCATGAGCATAGAAAAACTTTTAGTTATTTTACCTGAACCCATTTCTTACTTTCCTGTAGGGAAATCAAAATTGACTTCTTAGTCCTTCCCTTGTCATATTTTCACTTTTAGATAATTTAAGATCTTTATTCTTGCAAACCATAGAGAAGAACCCTTGTTCTTACTTTTTAGGGTTAGGTTAGAAGCTCTTTTTATAATTTTCCAGGTGCATATAATTAGAAACACCTTTTTTTTACGTCCCAGATCTAGGGAAATCCTTTCTTTATTCCCTTGCTGTAGATGTAAGATCTGGTTTTATTATTCCAGTTCATAATGAAAATCTGTTCTTATTTCCCAGGTCTAGATAATGTAGTTAAGAAGAGGGCTTCTAAATACCTAGGTCCAGATAATATTATCTTTGTTCTTATTTCCCAGGTCTACATAATGAAAGGCCCTCATCGAAATCCTAGGTCTAGATAATAAAAGATCTTTGTTCTTATTTACCACATCTAGATAAGATAATAAGTCCATTATCTTATTTACCAGGTGTATAGAAGATTTATATTCAATATACCTACACACATATAAGCTTAAGTAAACCAGCTTTTATATAAAAGTCAAGACCTATTTTCACTATTATCTTTAATCAAAAATATCCTTCGCCTTGATCCTACACTTCTGAAATATGTATATTACTTCCTGTAAGATTTGTCTTAAGATTTATATTTGCTGCATGTGCACACTTAATGTATTTTTCATCCAGGTTCAACCAGATTTGGAGGTCAAAGTGAAGCCTTCAATGCACCAGCGCAAAATCGCCGAAGCTAAAGCGCAGCGAATGTTGGTTCGAGATGAGATCTGGGCTCGCCGACGCATGCATGATGTGAGTCAACTTACTTTCACTATAAAATGATTCATAGAACACTGTTGTAAAGTAACTGGGAATAATTAAATTTTTAAAGTTACATATTTTTTTAATTGAATGCTATTTAAGTAAAATTTGCGCGGTTCTATTAGTAATTCTTGTTATTACATTATTATATGAGCGAGTTCCTTGTGTTTGTGACTCAAGGAACTTGCTGTAAGGTCAGGGTTTTTGTTTTTTGGCTTACACTTTTTTTGTAACATTATTAACTAATAAATAGTTGAGAATGTGTAGTAACGGGTGTGTACTACTAGGGCATGATGGAGGAAGAGGAACGCGCGTACTGGGAGGGCGGCATGGACCCGTGGTGGCCGCGCGGCCCCCTGCCGCCGCCCATGCATCACCACCACCCTGTTAGTAAATCTAAATATATAAAAAGACACCAATCTTGTTTTTTAAGTATAGTATTACCATTTCACAAGACAAAAATCCTGTGCCTCCGGCAAACCTTTAGTCAGAAGTTATGTAGGATGTTGATAACAATTTAGATCGAATAGTCTGTAAGGTTTGATCTTTTTCTGTGTAGGGTATGGGTATGGGAATGGGTATGGGTTACGGCGGCGGTGGTCGTCGTCCGGAAACGTCGGACGACCGGCACGTGGCTGCCAAGCATGCAGAGATCTACCCCGGCGAGCAGCAGCTGCAGGACATCCAGCGCGCCGTTTCGCACACTGAGCGCGCGCTCAAGTCGCTCTCCGACGCGCTGCAGGACAACAAGCCCAAGGTACGTACTCTCTGTGATGGATACACTGTTTGTAATAGATAAAAAGAGGCCAGGAAAATTGTCTTCCGTTTGCCATTAGGCCATAACATTAAAAAGTGAGTTTACATAATTAGATGAATGTAAAAGCGAACTAGGAAAATTCCCACTTTAAAACCATTCAAGTCGACTAACCTAGGCATTTAGTGGTATCATTTCAAATACAATTTCAAATTAAATATAATACTTGCAATTAAATAAGTGTTAACATGTCACAGGTATTGACACCTGCTGGCAAACCAATCAAGCAGGAGGACAAGAAAGATGACAAATCTGAAAGCAAAGAGGATGGACGTGATAACCAATTGTGAGTATTGCTGATAATCACAAATTTATCCCGGATTTTTTATAATACTATTATGGTTTCTAAATGTTGCTATCCAGCAGCATATTCGATCAGCTTTGCGGGATCGACATGAATCTGGAAACTTATAATTTACTTCAGAATACCTTGAGTTACGACGATTGCTACAATTCAATAAAGCTTGTTTTTAGAGAGATTTCACTCTAGAATCCTTCGCTGCTCTCGGGATCCAACGTAGTCCCTCAAATTAAATTCCTTTTTTTTTCACTTGTTTCAACAAATGCACAGTGCATTTAGCAGTTTTAGAAAAATCCATGCAAAAAAAGTGATATCTTGCAATATGCCCAGAATTTGGATCAATACCGTTTTTAAATTTTTTGAGACTTGGTTATGAAATTACCTAAACCCTTTCAGCTAATGCACTACAAAATTTTTTAAAATATGCTGTTTCTATTCTCTAAATGTTATATTTGTGCAACAAAATTATAACAAAAACTCTGCTATTACTGATTCTACTCCGATTATATTTGTGCAACAAAATTATAACAAAAACTCTGCTATTACTGATTCTACTCCGATATTTTTATTTGCTATTTTACGTTTTGCATTTAGATAGTACTGAAGTTATTACACGTAAGCTAACTATAATGTACAAATGCTATTATAGCAAAGGAATCCGTATAATTTATTCATATATGTAAGAATGCATGAAATCAATAACTTTAAATTTACTAGTTTTCTTAGGCTCCACATAGCCACATCTAAATGTTAGATGTATCGTACGTCGGGGCGTTTTTATTACGTGATGTTTATTTACCTTCAGGTTCTCATTCTTGGGCGAGGGTGAGTCTACGACGGGCACGGGTACCGGGGGTGACACCGGGGCGGGCGCTGCGCGCTCGCTTAAGGGCGTGATGCGCGTCGGTCTGCTCGCCAAGGGGCTGTTACTGAAGGGTGACCGCGACGTGCAGCTCGTCGTGCTCTGCAACGATCGACCCACGGTCACGCTGCTTAAGCGTGTCTGCGCCGACCTGCCGCAACACCTCGCCAAGGTCAAGGTCAGTTGACGATTTTGACGACACCTCTATGTAGTACCGCTTAAGTATTTGTACTAGACTGCGTTACTTATGCGTAAACGATTCCAGGGTCCCGGGGACGAACCCAAGTACAAAGTAGAACTGTTGCCGGCCGAAGGCGCGGTGCAAGTGTCTGACGGTAACATCAACGTGCTGGTCAGCCTTACGTCCGCGGTGATGAGGGAACCCGCAGGTAACTATAAAGAACCGCAGCCTACGATTCGACCACGCCAATTTCACACTACCTACACGAAATATCGAACTACCCTCTCTATTTTTTGATGTACATTCATATTCTATGACGATAAACGCCAGTTGAAATTGGTTGTCGAAATCGTCTTACACCCCAGATGTAATGGACTGACAGAACAAACTATCTCTGTAAATTGTGTATTTTATATGTATTTTGTACATGAATATATTTTTGTTTTTTTGTTGTTTGATGATGAAGATGGATAAAAAAGATAATTTGTTCAAAGTTGACCTCCCGGCTCGCCTGGGCATGTTTTGAGTGCTTATTTTTAGGTGTGTATAGAAGTAAGGCCAAGCGGCGAGAAGAAAAGGATTTTTGATCATCTGTTTTAATATACCGAATGCATTTTGCACTGCACCGGTATATATTATATCTACACAAACGGAGCAAACATAATTTTTTATATATTATTATGTGTATCTTATATCCTTAATTTTGCTTTGCACACTGAGTATTAAAAAGATTACAAATAAGTTTATGGACATGCGTTAGTATGGAGTAGATTTTAGGCTAAATTTTTTCTGGTTTAGTATGACGACTGATATCCTAAATAGTCCCCCACGAATATGAACGTATGTCCATGTACATAAGATGCGGCGGACGGTTCGGGACGCGACTAGCGACGTGTGCCGCGTAAAGTGGCACCCCGAGCGCGTCTGTCGCGGAAGGGTGTAGGGGGTGTGATCTGTAGGTGTGGGTGTAGTGCATAGTGTTTGCCCCGTTTTGTCGATGTCGATGGTCAAACACCCTTGATGTTTGTCGCTAGAGGGCGGCGACGTAAAGCGTGACGACAAGGACGTGCTCCCTCGGCAGAAGTGTTTGGACGCGTTGGCCGCCCTTCGGCACGCCAAGTGGTTCCAGGTACATTCGCCTATTTACCTACTGTGCGCTCTCCTTCAACTATCGCTCGACAATGCCTCCCCCAAATGATAGCGCTGTTTATATAATAACTTACACAAAAAAGTTTAAACTAGTTAGATATTGTGTCTTCTTTCTACTGAAACCGAATGAAACGCAAATCAAAATCCTTTTCAAGTGACGCCATTCATATAATAAGCATTGATTGCAGAGACTAAATTTGGTAAGCTATTAATACACTATCCATTATTTATTAGTCTGTCTAATATTTGTGACATTCTAAAGTTTATTGCATAGCCAGCGCTCTGTAATGGCGGTGTTCAATCTCTGGTTCATAAGTTCAACATCCTATTGATACTTCTGGTAAAAACAATAATGATGAAATGAAGGCGCATTGGATTCAGAATGAATTCTAAAAAAATCTGCTAAAGTATCAAACCTGAATATAAAAAACTGTAAAAGATGTTAAACAAGTTAGGTTTTAAAAAAATATTTGTTTAGGTTCAATAGCACTGCGGCGGTAACCAACACTGATTTTTATATTTGTAAAAAAGAAAATAAAGAAATATAATTGATTTTATATAGTAAAAAATGTGTCGTTGCAATAGAAGCTTTAGTCCCTCCAGGAAGAGAGGTTACGTCGTTGAGCGCATTCGTCCCATACGCGATACATTAACGCCTGTATGGACAGTTCAGCTAACGCTGGCTGATATTGCGGCTTGAATTCTACAAAACATTAACATGTGATAAATCAAAAAAGCAAACTAAGAACACTCAAAGCAATAATATCCGCCGAAGAATTATGGTTTTCATTTATATTTTAATAAAATGTTACAAGTGTTGAGTAAAATTTGTAGTTATTAAATAATTAAATTTGTTGATAACTTAAACAACTGCTTTGTTTGGGTTTGAAACGGTACATTTTCTTAGCCGTCATTCCGAATCCAATGAGCCCTCACTAATATGGGTTACCAGCGGTATCAAGAATTAATAACAATTGTGAACTCGTGAACTAGACTAACAGCACTATAATAATTGTGGCATTGTCGAGTTATGTTTTTCATATGGGCTTATAAAAACCGTTCGTCTATAAAAATAACTAATTTTATTGTTTTACATAATACTTTAAAAAAGACTTGCTTCTATTATATTTTATACTAATTTTAACCGGATTTAAGCCCTTTTAACTGAAAATTGATGCTATACTTTGTGAAGTAAATAAAGCTCTTTAAATCTATTCAAGAACATTTCATTAAGTAAACATCCCTTACGGGAGTGCGCACGTATTATTTTAGTCACATGTTTGTTTTAATTTATATTAAATGTAGAATTTTAAGTCAATTTCAGTGAATGCTCCTTAACTTTAGTGCTCCCAAGAACATGTGGCTACAAGTGCTTCTATAAATTATTATGGAGCTGCGTTTCCATTTTGCACAAAGCCAAACTGGGAGATTAGAAACTAAAAAGGCGACGCAGTTTGACCCTGAAATGGCCGTCTCCCCTTATTTATTGCTCTCTTATATACATTTATATATTTTTTAGTATCTTTTTAGTATTTTGAGAGTGGAGCAATAAATTGGGTAGTCCGCGATGTACGCTGCAGTACTCTACTGTGTATGATCTGTTCGAATGCTGGGAATGTTGCGTTCACATTATGTCACAAATAACGGACAAGTTATAAATTTAAACGAAAATTATTTCATTCGCTTGAAGTATGTACAAAACCGCTTTTGAAATAAATTATTTTTGATGGGTTTAAAAATAATTGGTTGTAGTTACTTAAGTTAACGCTATTGGCGTCGTTCCCATTTGGTCAACGCGATGTTCTCGTCATCGGAGACAGATGAAGCGTCCGTCGCGGCCCCCGTCCCCTTGGTGACCGTTTGTTATGTGTAGGCTAGAGCTGCGACTCTGCAGTCGTGCGTCATCATCATACGGATCCTCCGGGATCTCTGTCGGCGCATACCTAATTGGACGCCGCTCAACCCATATGTAAGTATTATTTTCTGATCTTTAAAATTTACTGCAATTGTATTTAAATCCTAAAAAATATTGTTATTTTATTATACTAAGTGCTAAAATCTTGTTAGACCACTGCACAATGATTGGAAGTAGTCTTACCATAACCAGGCTATGTCTTTCAGAATCTGGTTTATATGCGGACATGCAAAAAAAAAGTGTGTTATGTTAGATAATTTGAAATAAAATTTATCAAAATGATGAATCATTATAGATGGTTTCGTGCCAAAATAGTAAGTCTTCTATGTTATGATGTATGTTTGTGTCAGGCGCTGGAGCAGTAGAACGTGATGACTGTGCGTATCAAGCGATGGAGTTGTAGAATGTGATGTGTATCAGGTAATGGAGTTGTAGAATGTGATGTGTATCAGGCAATGGAGTTCTAGAATGTAATGTGTATTAGGCAATTCAGTTATAGAATGTGATGTGTATCCGTCAATGCAGTTGTAGAATGTGATGTGTATCAGGTAATAGAGTTGTAGAATGGGATGTGTATCAGGCAATGGAGTTGTAGAATGTGATGTGTATGTGTATCAGACGATGGATGTAGAACGTTATGTGTATTAAGCGATGGAGTTGTAGAACGCGATGTGTATCAGGCGATGGAGTTGCTGGTGTCGGGCGTGATGCAGTCTGCAGGCACGGCGCTGTCCCCGGGTGAGGCGCTACGGCGCGTGCTCGAGGCGACGGCGGGAGGCCTGTTGCTTGACCACGGACCAGGACTTAGGGACCCCTGCGAAAAGGAACTAGTAGTCAGTACCTATCAATATCTACCATTACACAACTATCAGCAATGTTTATAATTTAACTTTTGAACAACTATAGGTGTAAAATTAATTTTAGCGCAGCTGAAATAAGCTGATTATAAACATTGCTGATAGTAGTGTAATGGTAGATATTGATATAGATGTTTGTCGCACTTCTGCTGTATTTTGTAGTGTGTTCTACAGTGTTCTGCATTCTAACTGCCCCCCGACTTACAGACCCTTGGCAAGTAATTTGAAGGTGAGCCTGCCCCTACGTAGCTACGGTAAGATAACTTACACGAGGTCAACATATCGGTTATGGAGTGGCCTGCCCAAAGTCCAGACCTCAATTCGATTTAGCACCTATGGGACGAGTTAAAACAAAGAATTCAAGCAAGACCCGTTACATCCACCAGACTCCAAGAGCTGCAGTATGCCATATTAGAAGAATGGACAATGTACTCCAAAATTTTATTGTATAACTGATCAGGGCTAAAAAAATTCGAGTGCGAGCAAAAATCTTATAAAAGCACTAAGTATTAATTTACTAATAGTTGTTAAAATTCTTTTGCTTTTTTTTCAATTATAACAACTTCAGTTTGCTTCTGATAAAACCTGAATATGAATATGAGGTAACCTAGAGACCAGAGACATGTATTTTTGCGGTTAATATTTATATTTGTTGAACATATTAGACAATAATGATTGTAACATATTATTCGTTTTTTCGCAGGATGCAGTCGGAAACTTGCCGCCTCAGAAACGTGAAGATCTAACCGCGTCAGCGCAACAGTTTCTTAGACAAATCGCATTTAGACAAATTTATAAGGTGAGATTAGTTTAGGGAAGTTTTGATTACCTATGACTCCAAGTAGTTTCTAAAATGCGCATGTGACGTGTAAACCACCTTCGTGTGAAAAAAGTTTGTGACGCTTCTTCGTCAGGTGCTGGATATGGAACCCCTGCCGAAGCCCAAGCCGGGTGGCAGCGGCGGCGGCGCGTGGAAGTTCCCGCGCAAGCGCAGGCGGTCCAACACGGAGACCGACGCAGACCAGCCTAACGGTAAGTCGCCTCGGCATATATCACATTAACTCTTGTAAACTAATATTTTCGCGGTCGTGTAACATTATTATTACAGTTAAAATGGTTCTTACTGCGATACTGTTTATTTTGTACCAATATTTCGGCACAGTTACATGCACCGTAACATAATCACGTTATGTAACTATGTAGCTCCACATCTACAGCCCGTCCGTGATCACGGTGCGTGTAGCGGTGCCGAAATATCTGAAATAAAGTAAAACCTATTTTTAAGTTCATCTATAGTAATAATATATCACCATGTAAAATATTGTAAAGAATGTGGAAATGATGAGCCCTGATGACGAGTCGTAGCGTGTCTAGTGCGGCGGTCGTGCAGTCGCTTAGAGTTTTTCAACGCGCCCGCAGTGACCGTCCGCTCTCGGTACTGCCTTGACGACGTGGCAAACTGATCCACTTACTGCATACAAAATATATTATTGAAATTAATACATTTGGCTGCATTAGAGTTACGCAAAAGGATTAATGAAACTTGACTTATAATTAGAAATTGTGTCAAGACTCTATTTTAAGGGTCTACAATTTCATAACAATTAAAACTTTGCCCAACTTAAAGCAGTCCTTTTTTTCTTCGGAAAGCTTGTGTGCGAACCCCTGGAGGAGGCTTTCATGTAATTAATCCTGATTCATGTGACAATGTGCTATGCTAGTTTCACTATGTCCGTCCGTATGTAACAGCATTTAGAGATCACAAAAGCTACAAAGCTAAAATGTGGGTCTGTACTCGTGCAATAGTTTCCCAAGAAATAAAAAAAAAGATCAAGTCCGGGTAACGGATACTTGATTATAGATTCATAGACATTTTTAAAGATTTTTAGATTTTTTAACAAAGCACCGCGCTAGGTGTACTATGTGTGACCCATGTAGTGAAAATAGTGATATTGGTTATGCAAAAGATAACAAATCCAATGTGATCATTAAAATTATAAAAACTTTATTTTTAGGTGAAGGCAAAGTGGTGAAGACGGAAGAAAAAATGGACGCGTCAGAGAGTCCCGCTGTCGGCGCCGTCAAGAAGTAACGTGCGGTCGAATCTTCAAGTGATATGATTATTGGAAAATACCTGATACGTTACTACACTTTCTTTCACATAGCAAATTTAATGTGACCTCTGTTATATAGTTAACAAACAAATTCAAAGTTTATTTCAAAATGATGTTGTGAGGGCGGAAGTATTTGCTTTCTTCACACCGTGTTGTCCTTCGCGTGAGATCTTTCATAACCACATTATTTTTATACGCGCGTCACAAAACGTGAAAATAATATTTTTGAATATGATCTGTCCAAATATTGATAAAAATTAGCACTTCTGATAAATATTTGTAGTGTTTTAAAATTGTAGTTAGGATTTATAGACTTCATAATTAATAATAACTAGGATAGTTCGTGTGATTTGTGAGACAGGGATAGAGATGTGCAGTAAGTTGCATATTGCGAGGACGAGTATATATTATTGAATGCCGTAGTCGTACTCGAAAGAAGGTATGGTATACCTGACTCTGAATCTATTTGCAATTCGTGTGAACAAAAATGACCTTGACCCGCGTCTTTCGCTTTGTAGTCTATGCTATTGCATTGCGGGGCTATTGCCATGGGCTAAGTAACTCTAGTACGACTAAGTAAGGACTAGTAAGGCTAAGTAAGGGATTGGATATGTCACATATCATTCCGGTTAAAGATATGTATCCGCTCTGCATATCCATATCCGCTTAATATATCCCTCGTTTGTTATAGTATCTATTACTATTTGATATCTATATTATATTTTTCTAACAGATATTCACGCGCCTGTCTCAAAGCAGAAGTGATACTAAAAACTACATGTTTATTTCACGCAAAGTGAAGGAGTTGTAACATATCCAGCCTAGGATATATATCCAAAGAAAAGAAAAAGTGAACATTAAGTAGTTTGGTTATGTTTACACGAATTGCAAATAGATTCTGAGTCAGGTTTTTAAAGATTTATATTAACAATTTGAATAAAATTGTGCGGGGATCGATGTAGCGTCCGACTACGGTGACAGGTCGAGGTCTATTGGGGATTACAGTATTTTGCTTGGAGTTTAGTTCCTTTTCTCCTAGCTCCTTGGAGCTATTTTATCTTTTTTTCTAGTTACTAGTTGTAAGTTGTACATTTTGTCTGTAACGTATATATCTCGACGTGCGTAGATATAAACAAATGTCTGTGAGGCAGAATAGATAGAGGTGTGTATGTATAGTGCGATTCAATAAGAATTCGGTATGCGAGAATGAAAATTAAGAAATTCAAAATGGTTTAAGTTTTTTCTTTACAAATGTAACAATTTGAAAATCTTTTTAGTTATGTATCTAATACATGTTTGGTTGTTTTAATGTTACAGTATCCTCTCTTTTACTGAATGTCTATGACGGGAGCTTGTGACATAAAACTTTTTGCTTTTCTAAAATTGGTAAAGAAATTACATGTCGTCAGCCATCTAGAAAACTGGTTTAACCTAGTAAAGACTTTATAGGAATTTGTCAAATATATTTAAGAAAATAAAGAAGACTCGTAAGAAATACTTTTAAAATTTTTGTGTTTCTTGAAATAAGAAATTTTTTTTTTGTTTAATGTATTAAAAAACTATTTACATTAAGAAGTCGATGTCAATAAAGGATGACTACATTATATGGTGTTTTAATATTATACTATTTGATCTTTTATAGTTCAGCCACAGACTAAAAAATTTTATTCATACAGTCAGTCACCGCCTTTCATAAAATTAAATCCGAGAACGTCGAGACAGTCACAGCGATAAAATGATAAAACCGGCTGGATATCACCAGACGATAAACGGTAGTCGGGTGCGCTTTAGGCTTATTAGCTGTAATAATTAAATGGTTTCCACGTGTAAGCAGACACGGTGGACATCACAACATTTAGTTTATAAGAGATCAACTATTGAAAAAAGAAAACAAGAGACTTCAGGGTCACGGGTCTATTAAATCGCAGAACACGCTTCAATTCATGTAATTACAAAAACAATTTATAAATTAGAAAGTGTTCCTAGCCTTAAATAGCGGGTCTTTCGTCTGTGTCCAACTGGTTGTACAAACAATGATTTTTATTCCCCGTATTCCAACTAAATGATTGAACATTAGAAACCCGAAGTTTACAGGGCCCGTCGTACAACTACATGGCCAGTTGTACCACTGCCCCGAAGTGATATAAAAGCTTTTAACAGACTTTTAAAATGGAGGTTCTCAAATGCGGTTTTCATGAAGGTTTATAATGAACTAAACATTATTCCTTTTTAACCGACTTTTAAAAGGATGGAAGTTGTTCTAGTTAAAAAACGTCAAGTGTGAGTCTGATTTCTACACTGAGGGTTTAATACGGAATATAAATACCAAAGCTTTTTAACCAAGTTCAATTGAAGACAAGGTTTTGCACTCAAAATATTAATTATATAAAACTTATTAATTTATGTAAATTATATAAAATATTTATTATTAATTTAAAAATTAACTTTTACATATGGTATTAAAATAAATGTTTAGAACTATAAGGTCCCGGCGCTAATCAAAAAATTCTCATTCCACAACCTTCGTGTTTACTGCATTAGAATAATAGTACTGCAACCACCTCCCTTCGGGGTTGTACTTGACTTTGCTGCTTGAGGTATATATATAGTTCCCCGGGAATCTTACCAGGTTATATGAAGGATACAACGAGAGTCAATATTATGTGTATATTTTTCTTAAATACTAGAGCGGCTATAAAGGTTAAAATCAATTATTTAAATCTAATTAATATATATATTCCCACATAACTCTATTGTCATCACTGTTTTGGAATATCCCTGCTCATGTCTATGAGCAGGGATATTCATATGAGCATACATTCTGCAAGCTAAAATATAAGCCTGCCTAATATAACATAGCAACTATACGATTTTACGGCCATATACTGAGCCTTAACTCCGCGGTCTACACTGAATGCAGTACCTGAAACTCAGCGTCAGCCTCAACGCTAGTCAGCATACTAGTTTCAGGTGCGCTCCTTACACTCTTCCTAAAACCTCGCGGGGCATGCTAATGCTCCTTGGTGAGAGCAACAAGATGGTGATCTTGCCTCAATCCAAACTGCTGCTGTGGATGCGAGACAAGAGGGTATCGCACCATATTACACCTTTTATTACGCGGGATATATCTATTTTACACTACACATGCTCTGAAAGAACCTTCATGCATAGTCAAAAATAGGGTTGAAAGAACGTGTTTGCAGAGATTATTACTTTGTTGCCCGTTTAGAGGGAAGAAATTATATTTTTTTTTTCTAACTACTGTCTACTGTTGTTGGCCGCAGATGGCCTTTACAACTACACGCGGACTAACTTTTGTTGCGGTGCTGCTTGCACTCTTCAGCGAAAAGTTGGGGCGCTTTGCGGACGCGAGCGCGGAAGGCGCTTGAGCTTTGAGCCTGCTGGTTATCTCATCGTCAGAATCTGTTATAACGTGCCTCGGATATCTAAAAGGTCCTAAGGCCCCTCTATTGGGGGCATAGTTACACGATTACCTAATTAGGGGATTGGGGTGGAGGGCTGCCGACTCAAAGTAGCGTTTAGACGCATCTTTGATGAAGGCTTTTATGGTCGGAAGCTCGAAATCACTATGGAGATCGATGTTACGCATATAGTACGGGGCGCCGACTGCGGCTCGCATAAAGCGATTTTGTATGACTTGCAAGGAAGTAGTGTTGGTGTGTCCAAACGCTACGCTCGCATATGTGAGTATGGGCCGAATACAAGTTTTGTAAAGCGTCACCTTATTTCTAAGAGACATTTTAATGTGGGCTCTGAAATTAAGACGAGAGTCTTAAGTGACCCCTAAGTATTTGACCTTTTTAACTCACGGAATGGGTTGGCCATATAGGTGGACTGGGGTGAGTTGCTTTGTGGCCTTTACCGATTTTTTGCCCCGGGCGAAGTGCACTGCTGCATTTTTCTCGGGGTTAACCTCGATTCTCCACTTCCGAAACCAATCGCCTAAGGCGTTGGCGGCAGACTGGAGGGCCAGGCTTATTCGACGGACGTGTCGGTGAGAACAGTAGTTAGTGAATAAAGAATAGAGTAAAGGGGAAAGCAAGGAGCCCTGGGGGACACCTGCACCTATGGGGTGGGGAGACGAATGACTTCGTTCTACGCGATAGCGAAAACTACGATCCCTAAGGAAGTCTCGTAAGATGATCACGAGACGGTCTGGGACACCGAGATTGTACAGCTTGTAAATCAAGCCGTTATGCCAGACTTTATCGAAAGCCTTCGCTACATCGAAGAAGAGGGCTCCTGTGCTGAAAGGCTTAGGGGACCTATTAAGACCTTGGAGGATGTGCTCCGTTATGCGGTGCACTTGATTGACGCACGAGTGATTAGCTCGAAAACCGAACTGTTCGTCAATAAGAATGCCTTTAGACTGAACGTAGTCTTTCAGGCGAGAAAGGAGGAGTCGTTCATATAGTTTTCCCAAAGTCTTTAAGAGACTAATGGGTCTATATGACGTGGCTACGTTACTTGGTTTTCCCAGTTTAGGGATACCTATAACGTCAGCTTCTTTCCAAGAATCGGGAAAGATGCAATTTGCCATGGCCGCATTAAAGATGCTGACCAATAGAAGGAGGAGCTGAGCGGGGAGGATTTTTAGGAGCCTATTCGAAATCCCATCGGCATCCGGAGCCTTTTTGGGTTGTAAGACTTTGATGATCTTTTCGAGTAAAGTGGGGGAAGGGCCGCTCTCCGCTCCACTTCCCTGTGCACTTTATCGACGTGAGCTTGGTCAGTGGGTGGATCGCTGAGCGAACACTGACTTTCTAGCGATTTGGCTAGGCATTCGGCCTTTTCGTCGTCGTCAAATGCGATTGTCGGTTTGCGTCGACTAACGGCGGCATAGTACTCACTACGTCGGATTTAAACGCTCTAGCCATCTGATAGTACGCTAAGTGGCAAGGCGATATCTCTTTCATGAGATTGTCCCACTTTTCGTTCCTAACTGCGGCTATTTTTGTCTTTACGGCACGCTGTAAAGATCTGAGCGATGCCCTGTTTACCTCGGACGGATAATTGTCGTACCGCCGAGTAGCCGCGTTCTTAGCTCTCAATAGCAACCTCACGTCCTCCGGCAGATTCCAGCGGAGATTATTCTCTACTGTAATCCGCTTAGAGCAATCCGCTACAGCGGACTGGAGGTGGCTAGTAAGCGCTTAGACCGCTAAACTAACATCGTCGGCTGTGACAATATTGTCCGGGATCCTATTGAGGTGGGGCGAGTCTATTTTACCTAGGTTTTCACCTAGTCTCCGCCAGTCGACCACGTCCTTAACGGACGGATGACCGTCGGTTGGGGACCCTAGTCGTAAGAGAACCGGCCTATGGTCAGATGTAAGCTCGTGTAACACCTCTATAGAATGCAGCCTTAAGGCTACGTTCTTAAGAAGTGCTATGTCAAGTACGTAAGGTCTATGTGTCACTACTTCGGGAAAGTGGGTCGGAGACATGGGCGCAATAATATCGAAACCTAACGGGTCGACTAGGGCCTCTAATCGTTTGCCGTTTAGCGATGTTGAATGCGAATTCCATCGCTTATGTTTAAAGTTTAGGTCGCCTGCTAATACAACAGCGTTACCTAAGTCAAACAGCGTTTTAAGATCGCTTTGTAATATCACCTTTTTTGGTGATAAATACACAGAGAGCACTACTATGGGACTGTGTCCTGTCATCGCTAAACGGATAACCGACGCTTCTAATTTCTCTAACGGAGGAGTGTCGAGAGGTACGCAGTGCAGAGATCTTTTATAGTAAATGAGCGTCCCTCCCATACGGGTGGGCCGATCATTTCTAACCATTGCGTAGTTTGCGATCCTAGGACCCCTACGCTTTGGTTTAAGAAAAGTCTCTTGCACTAAAAGTACATCGATTTCGTGCGTCTTTAGAAATTCTGAAATTTCATCGCGCTTAGCCTGAAGGCCGTTTGCGTTCCAGAACGCAATCGGAATAGAGCGCGGTTTTATGCTACTAAAGGCCCCATCAATAGATTTTTTTATTTTTTTGGTGCAAAGTGCTCCAAAGCACTTAGCAGGGCTGCGTGCTCGAGCACGGCCGAAATGTTTATAACATTGGGGAGTTCTAGCACCACATTTAGGTCTGCTAGAACATCAGCGGACGCTAGCGACGGGCTAGGTACCGCTTTAATCGTTTTTGGTGCGGGCGGGGACAACGTGGCCAATTTCCGCGGACAGGAGTCGCCTTAAGGGGGGCTCCTGTCTGAGATACGGGGGGACGGGGGACTGCCTTTTGTGCTGGTGCAGCAGACTGCGGCAGCAAAGTGGCAGAAATATTTTTTGAAACTGGCAAAGAAGGGTATTGCCGTTCTGAATAAAGAGCGGGCGTTCTCACCTAAAGAGGGGTGGGGGGGGGGCCTTATTAGCCGCCGCCGCGTATGAGCGTGGAGCCTTAGGGCATCCGCGGTAGTGCGCAGGGTGGCCCGCCATGCCGCAAAGGACACAGCTCGGAGGCTCGGGGTCGTCCCTTTTCCTTAGACAGAGGGCTGTGCTGTGAGCATCTGAAGCGGGCGTCAAACTGAATACTAAACAAAAATGCATGCGACGCATCTTTGCTTGTTTCTGTTCTATTCCAAATTCAAACATTTTACTTTTCTTAATTGTTGTCCCTACGCAAATATCAAACCTCGGGGGTAGCCTCAGCTTGGGTTGTCGCTCTCGGGGGCGTCCCTTCGACCGCCGTGAGTCTCGAACCCGAAGGTGAGTCACCGCCAGGAGGGGAGTTCCCCGTTACGCGGGTACGGTTGCGATTGAGTGGGGGCGAGAAGCGCCCCGGCACTCTTTGATACCTCGTGTATCCTTGTGGGCGCCGACGAACCCGGGGACGTCGGCGTCGTGTTTGGAGGGAGGCCCTATTAGGGGAGGTCGTAGAGACTAATCTCGCTTGACGGACAGCGAGATCGTCATCTGGGGCCGTTAGTACGTGCCGAGGCCACCTAACTATAGTTTTACGACCGTGCCCGGGTCGATCGGGGGGATGATACGTCGTGGACTGCACAATTAATCGATTCATTGCATGCAATAAGATGAAGCCACACCGCATACGGCTCGAGCCATAAGTGCGAATCTAAGGCAGACTTTCGGCGAGCGTTTAATCTCGAGATTTTCAACAATAAACTAAACCGCTCGCGCCCAGGATTTAACAGAGCCGGATTATTATCTTGGGTTATTTAAAAGAAAAGTAATAAACCCAGGACGATTAAAACTGAAGGCGAACATCCGAACTGAAATACAGTTGCTAACTCCTCATGTTCTGAGGAAATTAAAGAGAAGTGCTCTTGAAAGAGCCATGGGCGTAGCCAGCTTTTGGATTGGGGGGGGGGGAAGACCTGATAGAAAATATCATTTTCATGTTCATTTTGAGCAAATTCCTTCAGGTTATGGGCACCGAGGGGCGGCAGTTGCCCCCCCTGCCTGTATCTCGCTACGCCCTATAGAAAGAGCCCGTGGTTGTGAGGCTGTAAATGGCGGTCATTTAAATGACGTAATATTTAAAACCCAAACCAAAAATATCACCATGAGTTTTATTTTATGATCTCATATCAAATTAAGATTAATTAATAAAAAGTTATAACCAATTGTAACCCCTTCGTGACTTATGGACCCACCCTGTACTATGGATTTTAGTTTGAGAGTTGTCGCTAGATTCGTGAGATTGCGAGAGTGTCACTGGGTACATAAAATTCTTAAAAAATCCAATTTGGCGGATTTGATGCGCTTTAATGTGCAGACTATAAAATTTTTTTTCAAGACCCTCGTGTTGAGTATCAAAATAAAAGTATTTAAAGGGCGAGTACGAAAATATGCTTAATACCTATACACTCACCGCAACGGAATCTTGGCCAAGCACGAAACTTACAATAACATGAATTTGATTAATATTAAATTATTTATTTACATGCAAGGATATTCAATAAATGTTGGTTTAATGTTTTATGTAATTAAATAAAGAATTTTTCGATGAATATTGAAAATAAAAAAAAATTACAAAAAGACGAATTTTTCGCTAAAACAATATTGTTGTTTCAAATGATACAATTCAAAAGTTTAAGCTTTTTTTATTGTTTCTTAATATTAATATCGAGTGCTGCCTCCTCAAGCCCTAATCACAGCCTGCATTTGATCTGGCATGCTCTGAATGAGATTTCTGATGTCCACTTGACTAATGTCATCCCACGCGTCCAGTGCCGCGTTTCTCAGTTCCGCAAGAGTTTGTCAGTCGTCAAACTCAGGTGCGTGAAGAGTCGAGTTACGTCCGTGTCACCGCTATGTGACCTGTATAGGCACGCATAGATACGGGTGTGGCCGCCGTAATATACGCGCACCCACAATATCGACAGGTCACTGTCTTCAAGGCTATGAAGACGGCGATATAACATTTGTTTCCATTCCTTTTACAACAGATAATAAAAACTCAAGACATAAAACATATCAAAATTGTTTATTTTCCAAACATTACAATCAACAGTTAAATATGTGTATTTTTATTATACTTACCTTGTGTACTTACATTACTTATATAGTTTTATATATAAATTTTAATTATGTAATAATAAATGAAGCCACCTAAATGATTCTGCACTTAAATTAGACTGATACTTCACAAAGGCTGGCGCTGCGCCGTTTCTTTTAAATTTTAATCATTATTATTTACTTGTATCATCCCAATAATAATTTAAATAGTATGGTAATAATGTTTAACATTATCAGCGGAACTGCAACAAAAGAAAAAATAGACATTCAATTAAACAATCTCGATACTATGTGTGTGACTCTCATTCTGTGGGGCGGAGGTTCGAGCCCGGTGTGTACCAATGAGTCTTTTTCTTAATTTTTTAAGTGCATTGTTTTTTCACACAACTGGCTTTTCGGTAAATATAAACATCGTAAAGAAACCTGCATACATCAAAAACACGAGGTATACATAATATGTAGTGCATGATCTGCACTAGGATAGCCGTGCCCCAATCATTGTTCGAGCGAGTACTTGCTGTGCCCTACCTCTCTGTTAGATTCATGATTCATTGTGTTACACTAGTTAAAACTATAATTTCGGTAATTGCTCCCTAACTAGCTTTAATATACACTTATACAATAAAGCTAAAGAAATTGTTTGTTTTTTGTTTGAACGCGATTATCTCTGCAACTACCAGTCGGATTTGAAACATTGAGGTAGGTTATAGGTGTGTATAACATCACGCCATGGCTCTTAGGAGCCGAGCGAAAAGAAAAAAGGCAAGAAAGGACCCTAAATCTCAAATAATAGGAATTAGTTCAATTTTATGTAAAAAAGAAACCGAAAAAAATATGCATGTCACTTAATGAACTAAAAAATAACATAAGTTAACGAAGTTACTTTTCTAGGACTTAACTTGTTCTTGGCAAGGACATATAGACAAGATATGTAAAAAATTTATAGTTTTGTGTATGCATTACAACAACTGGTGAAAACTTCATCTAAAAATACCAAGTTAACAGCCTATCATGGGTATATAGCTTCTACACTCAGATATGGTCTAATAATATGGGGAAACAGAGTAACTATCAATAGGGTATTTAAAGAACAAAAGAAATGTGTAAAAGTAATAAGTGGCGTGAGTCCTCTGCAATCATGTAGACAATTGCTCCCAACCTTAAATCTTCTTACTCTACCTTGTATGTATATTTACAAATTATGTTTGTAGCAAGTGTGGAAATCTTTGGTCTATGCCTACCCCTTCAGGTAACAATTGTGATAAAGTATATATGTATAACACTCACAAATAAATGGGGTAAAAGCCCTATGGGGTACTTCCTTAGACCTAGAAGCAAAAGTGTGGCAAAAAGTAAAATCTCACAGCACAATTAATGGAAAAAAATATTTAATAAACCATTCCAGTTATATAAAAAGATATTACAAACTTACATTTGACTACACTGATTACATATACACTGACCGTGATATTGATGCAGGAGAACATTTTTTACCTAGTTCAGTTTGTCATTTAATCAGTTTCTCAATTTCCATATTATTAAACTCATACAAATCACACATTACAATCTGCAGTATAACCTCAGTGTTTTTAATGTTTGATTTTTGTGATGGAGGAACTATCTATCTATAAAAGTTTGCATGGAACTTCCAGTGTAGAAGTCAGACTCTCACTTGTGTAATTCAGTGTAACTTACTACTACTATTGCCAGTATCTCTGCCTACCCCTCTGGGAAACAGGTGTGATGTTATGTATGTATGTATATACTATTGCCAGTGTTTTCTGTATAAACTGACAAAAGCATAACTGGATGAAAGAAATGACTACTTACTTCTAGTAACCGTTCTGATAGACCTGACAAGGTTTAGAATCTGAAATTTAACTGATGACTGGTCTTCAAAGCCTTGGTTTTGACTATTAACTCCCCAGCCCACTGAAAAAAAAATTTTTGTAGTCTATAAATCATTAAACTAAGACATTATTGCATGATTAAGTGTGCATTGGGAAACCCTACACTCAATATGACTTTTTGGTATGAGGTTGAGTCTAGCCAAATTACATGACAGGGTTAAATTGTGCATGGCCCATTGAAAAACAAGGAGGGAGTAGGCGGTTGAGGGGGAACAGGGACACACATTCCCCATGGGAACCCTTTCTGTGATGGAAATTTTTATTTAATATTTTGATTAATATTACCCTGTCAGATACTTTGGAACAGGCTATAGGGTGGAGTTAATTTTATGATTTTTTGACAAATGAAATTTGGATCATATTTTACAATTTTTAGCATATAGACCTGTCAATTTCCAGCTAGGCTGTATTTTTGTTGATTTTCAATATTTTTCTAATTTAAAAACAACAATATTCCAAGCATTGAAACTTTACATAAATACTCAACATACTATACCTATTTGTGAAAAAAATACGAAATCTGAAATTGTTAGGCAATATAGTATTTTATCCCAAAAATATATATACAAAACAGGGAGGGTTCCGCACCCTTCTGTACAAGGGGTGTTCCCGTACACCCTGCATAGCCCTCTCCTACCCCTTAATTCGATGGGCCCATAGATTTCAAGTTTTGTAATCTGACCTATGACCGTGCACCTCACAAAACAAACCAGTATTTTCTGTTACTATCTTGTTAATGATATTTTAAAAAAGGTAGAAAGAGACAGGAGACCTGAGTTTAGCTTTGTCTGTGTTACACTTTTGCTACCATAATAAATATCCCGATACACAAATATTCTTTGTATTATGATATTAACATTATTAATAACAGAACACAATACGACACTATCTGACACTATGTTCGCTGAAGACACTATTTTTGATGTTGTGGGGTGTCTAGAATATGATCCTAGTTTGCCACAACCTAAAAAGCACAGAGAATATCTTCGAGAATTAGCAAAATTTCGTGAGGCAGTTCCTATAAAAAATCAAGATTTATTAGCAAAAATTCATCAAACATACAGAGTTCAATACATACAAGACATTGTTCTGCCCACCCCAACTGTTTTTGAGGATAATTTGCTGTCCACATTGTCTAGTTTCATATTCTTCAATAAAGTGGAGATAGTAAAGCTTATTGAAGAAGATGACAAATTTCTTACAGATTTATTTAAATTGCTTATGGATGATAAAACTCCAAATTCTAAAAGAAGAGATTCTGTGTTATTTTTAAAAGAATTCTGTTATTTCTCACAAAACCTGCAGCCACAAGATAAAGATGCATTCTATAAAACATTAGTTACATTGGGGATCCTGCCAGCATTAGAAATTACTTTAGGTATAGATGATCAGAAGACAAAAACTGCTTCCATAGATATCTTAACATATATTGTGGAGTTTTCACCTTCTGTGGTGCGGGATTATACATTACAACAAGCAAACAACTCTGAAGAGGTTTGTGTCTATATTCTTATTTATTTATCTCTTGATTGTATGTCCTCTGCTCAGTTGTTGAGATGTTTAACTATTCCAATGTTAAACAATATATACATCAAGGGAACCCTATTATTATATTTCTTAGGAAGAAAGACCTACTGAGGTCTTTAAAAAATGATAATTAATGCAAACACAAAAAAGAATAATTAAAATTTTAATATTAATATATATAATACCTAAAAGCCCTTAAAATCTATCTCTCTTTTAGTCCCTTTATCTTATAAACAATAGTTTATTTATTTAGAGAAATAGTTGTTTTCTCCCAACAATTCATACATATAATTTCATTTATTAAATACTTTGGTAGTTATATTGAAATCATTTTTTTTCTTAGAGTCTATTTTGTACACACCAGCTGAAATCTTCAACTTCATTTAATTTTTGTTAGTGGTTTACATGTGGGTTAAATAAAACTATCATGGCTACTAGGATTTATGGGTTAGTTTTGTGAGCATTTAATCATATTTGAATTTCAATCATAATTGTTAAAACAGTATTTTAAATGCATTTAAACCAAAATAGGTAGTTGTTATTCTTATAATCTGTTTTATCACATTCAGATTATTGTTAGCAATAAGAAGCTCAATTTAGTTCTCACATTTTAAATAGTTTTAGCTTTCCCCTTGCCAAATTTAGCCACTGCTCTGGGGTTCTAACGGAAAATCTTTGATGAACCGGTAAAAGTATTTGATTGATTTGCCGCCGCCACAGCTATCCCTGTTGGTTGCCCCGCTGCTTTGTTGTGACGTGAAAGAATATTTTTATGTAGTTTCACCCGCGGAAAATTTATTTTAGTGAGAACTCACAATCGAAACAGGTATAGCATACTATGTCCAGGGACTTTATGGCCCCTATGCCCCTATGCCAAAAAAATTGCATGCATCATTGCGGAATAAAGTGCCCCAAAAATGTCCCGGTCAGTACCAAGCCTATTATGGCAACCCTAGACTAGGGGAATGCGCTGTCCAATGGACGGGTCACAATGTACAATTTTACCAAAACGAATACTTAAACCTGTACTTACTTTTTTGCATAAATCTTTCTTCGTGTAATACACAAACAGCATTGAGACAAAGTAAGCCTGCTTCGAATAAGTTCCATAAAGTCAACATTATGAATTATTATCGGACGAAAGACTGATCAAAGGTATTTTGCACGTATTTTGTATTTGTTGAAGGTTATGTTTTTACTTTTTGTAAACAAATTGTTGGAAGTAAGATCCAAAGAGAATAGTGGCGTTTTGTTGACCGACATAATGTACATAATGCGCTTGATGTCTATAATCCTACCAAAGGGAATGAACCAAGATTTGTACTGTCTTATACAAAATTTATGTCTTTTTAGCTTGGTAGGATTATGGCATTAAGCGCAAAGCAGTGAACAGAACGCACCTAATAATAATCACTACGTTTTACTAAGATCCATATAGCCGGGCATAAACATAAACGTAGTGTTTATGTGTTTATGGATTAGAATCCATACTATTATCCACAGGCCTAGGATTTTTTCGCTACGCTTGTCGTCCCAAAAACATTAACTGAAACATTCGATAACCACAGATTAGCAAACTACCCTATTGCGGTCAAAGATTATAAAGCATCATTTAAGCTTAATATTGAAAAAATAGTGGACAGACATTTGCAAAAGAGAATCTCAAGTAAAAGGTAAACGCTACAGTGAAATACAAAAGAAAATCTGCCTATTTTCGTTTGACAAAGAACAATAAACTAGTAGAAACAACATAATATGCCTCCTCCGTCTTGGACATTGCAAGATTAACTAACATCTACATAAACTTAAAATGATACCTTCTGCATCTTGCGAACACTGTAACTCTAATTTGCCACAAACACTAGAACATATTTCATTTCATTGCCCAATTTTTGCTACCCAGAGACTTACTTAGAATGAACCTACTAGAACACATCTACACCAAGAACACGGTTGAAAATCGCTTATGGCTTAGTCCTTGGTCTAACAAAGAGGATAAACCAACATCATCAAAATGTCAAAGAGAATATGTTCACAAAAAATAACAAACAAATGCGACTTAAGTAGATATGTGATGGAACAAAAAGGAGTTTTGGCGCGCATCTTAAGAAGGAGTGGTGTTTTTTTCTGTTTAATTTTTCTAAATTCATTTAGTGTGCTTCGATATATATATTTTAGCAGTGTTTGACGGAAACGTGTTAAGACTTGTGCAGCGAAGACTCATGCATAGCTAATTATGAAGAAATAAGTAGGACATGACGCGCAAATTCTGAAGGATGCACACAAAATCTCCTGCCCTTTAAGATAAAACTTGTATATGGCGCTTCGCCAAACTTAAATATAAGCACTTGACTATATTTACACATGACTATGGAGAAATGATATGCTATAAATGCGAAATCTGGTCTCCACATCGAAGAAGGAAGGAAGGAATGGAATAAAAAAAATCTTTCAGCTGAAACTCACTCAAACTTGAAAGTTCTTGTAATATTTGAAATAGTAGGTTGGGTGAAGATGAATGGAACACACGAAAGCAATCAAGTTTATGGCAATCCAGATTTACAAAGTGAATAAGTCTTTAAGTAATCAATACATTATTCACCTAATTACTTGTACACTGGAACATACCAAGTAAATTATTATATACCTAATACCATGGAAGAGCACGAGCAAACTAAACAAAATCATCAAACTGAGACGAATGGTGATCTACAACACATTAATGATAACCAGGAAACCAATAATAGCAATCAAAATCATGGATCCCATTCTGAAGTAACTAATCTTTCTAATAAAAGTGAAATTGGTACATTTTCTTACACTTCAAATGCATCGTCAGTTCGGAACTCAAGTGTTAACTATGAGAAATATGTACCTCAACTATTAAATAAACTAAAACATGAATCTAATATAAATGCTATGCCTGAACAATATAAACGAAGTAAAGTTGATTTATATACTGAAGATACAGGTCCTAAGTTCTATCCTGTGAAAGGCAACAATGTTACTCCACCATTAATACCACAGAATTTGACTGAAGCCTTCAAATTCTTACCAATTTTCGGCAGACCAAAAGCAAGGGTAAATTTGGATGAATATTTAAAGAGTAAAGTTAAAGAATTTGTTGGAGGAGGTTTAAATGATAAAGAATTTGAGCAGCTGTCAAGAAATTGTTGGTCAGTACTGTATGTTCCTTAATACATTGTTTTGAGTGCAGTAGGAGCAGTAATAATAATCTTTGAAGAGGGTGATAGAAACAAACAATTTTAATTATGTAACTGACTTTCATCAACTACCAACAAATGCAATACACACTTTTTTATGCATTGAATACAATTAATTAAAATCACTGAGTAAGGTAATGCACTAGACAAAAGCAAGTTTTATAACATACATTTTTTTTCATTCTTACATGCTATAGTTTGGCCACAAAATTTGCACAAAAAAGGCATATTTACTTGACCTGTCCTAAATAGTCGGTGTCAGCGATGGAGTATTAATACTAATTCACAGTTTTCCACACTATATATTTTCCAAATTCTGTAATCCTTATCTTATTTTTCCAAATAATTATTTTTACAAATTCTGAATTTTCGGAATCCCTATTTTTCCATATTATAGATTGTACACTCTTTAATTTTTTTGAATAAGTACAATTTGACGCATACAGCAAAAATAAAAAAAGAAAAATTAGTGATAACAGATATCAGATTAACTTTTACTAACATATCAAAGCAAAAATAAATAGAACTACCTGTTAATGATAACTTTAACTTTTAACTTAAAAAGATTTATACTTGAAGGTACCAAAATAGGAGCCTACTAGCTTTGCTTGCGCCAAAGTAGATAATTGGTATTAGATTTCATACAGCTCCTTGATTATAGAAAGTTGGTTATAGCTATCGTTTGTCCACTTGTATGGAAATCCACCACAATAACACATAGGGCGCTTTCATTCTGGGATTAAGAGTTCCCACGAATGATACTTTTCACACTTTTGATAACGCCAGTTTTGCCACCGACACCTACCGTTCGTTTAGCTTTGAAACGTTGCTTACAAAATTTTTGGTTACAAAACTTGAACGCTTGACATACACACACTACAATAAAACACACACACTACCTTAAACAATGAATACACAAAAACCCCACCTCCAGACATGGGTCTAAAGTTTCATTTTTCGGTGTCAAAGTTGTCAAAAATAACAAAAATATCGTAAACGAACGCATGACAGCTTGTCACAGATGATGCTAAAATTTTGATATTTTTGATACCATTGATAAACGAACGGATGACAGGTGGCAAAAGTAATAAAAATAATGATTCTGCATCCCAGAATGAATGCGCCCATATTCTGTAAAAATTCTACCTACAGTGCAAAAACTTTCTTGGCTTGGTGTTTGGTTACTAGTATTGTTGTAAGTTCACACTCAGTTTTAAATTTTTTGCCATCTAAAACAAAGTGTTGCTTGTTTAATTATATAAAAAATTGTTTTGAAATGTACAAACAGTGATCTTTCAATTGATATCAAACAGTGACCTATTTTGGGCCCCTAAAACTTTATTCTATTATTCAGTACTTTAGTAATATATGGTGGTTGATATACCAAATGTATAGCTATGCCAAATTTCAAATTTATAATGGTTTCTTCTGTGAAGGAAAGACACATAAGAAATATTAGATTTTAGCAATGCCTTAACACTGTTGACTTTGACATACTACTTTCACTTTTGAGTTCTCTTAACATATCTCCAACAGCAATCAACTGGTTCATAAACTTGCGTGGGCGCTGGCAGCAGATCAAGGTAGATGATTCCTTCTCTACTTGGTGCTACACCAATGCTGGTGTCCTGCAAGTTGGTGTGTTGTTTTCACTGCTTTTTGCTATTTTCATTAATAATATAACATCTAATTTATCTGCTCTCTATCATCTATATGCAGACAATCTTTAAATATATACTCAGGCTCCGGTTAATGAACTAAGAAGTGCATTTGCAATTATAAATGACGATCTTGCTCATATTAGGGATTGGAGTACCTCTTACGTCTAAACGTAAATCCAAATAAAACGCAACTTATCATTGTAGGTAGTTCAAGAATGATATCTAAGATTAATTTACAGATTCTTCCTAGCGTGAGTATTAATGAAACAGTTCTTCCATATAACGAGGCTGTTAAAAACTTCATCATCAGCATCATCATAGACCAGACACTTTCGTGGGAACCACGATAAAAAGTTAGCAGAAAAATATTTGCTACAACTAAATCTATTAGCAAATTGCGTAACTTCTTACACATTGCCACTAAAATTGCACTGGCTAAATCACTTCTGCTTCCCATCCTTGATTATGCGGATGCTAGCTATCTTGACCTTACTGAAGAGCAGTTAAATAAGCGTCTCCAGAACCTATGTATTAGATACATGTTAAGTTTACGTAAATATGATCACATATCCGAATTTCGATTAAAACTCAAGTGGCTCCCAAGTCGCCATCGCCGGAATACTCATTTTCTGTTTCTGCTTTACAATGTACTGTTCAATCCGTCTAATCCTTTATACTTGAAAGAATGTTTCAATTTTATAGGGTCTACAGCTCTTTGCGCCACTACAAACATGATGCTGAAAACCCCAACACATTGTTCGCAAGCACATAATGACTTGTTCATTGTCACAGCCATAAGGCTATGGAATAGTTTACCCTTCAATGTCAAAAAAGCACAAACTTTAAGAATATTTAAAAATGTGGTAATTACACATTACTTAAAAATGTAATCTGTCTCATCAACACTGTTTATTCATCTATATTATTTAAAATGTATGTAGTTTGCGTATTTATAATAATAATAATAAATTCTTTATTTTTCCACATAAACATAATTTGTTATAATAAATATACAGTCTCTTTAACTTTAACATATTTAGTAAATGGGACAGGAGCCCAAACTAGGTAAGCCCTGTTTTATGGGTCTCCTGGGTCCAACTCTCGGAAAAATAACAAATGGAATTTTAAAAAAGACGTTAGAAGTATAACTATATTGCTAAGCTAATATGAAGTAAGTGTGCGTGTGCGTGTGTGTGTGTGTGTGTGTGTGTGTGTGTGTGTGTGTGTGTGTGTGTGTGTGTGTGTGTGTGTGTGTGTGTGTGTGTGTGTGTGTGTGTGTGTGTGTGTGTGTGTGTGTATGTGTGAGTGTGAGTGCATTTTTATTTTTATATATTTTTTATAAATGTAGGTTATGTATATGTTTTATGAAAGCACCGAAAATAAATTTTCGGTTTCGTCATATGTAAGCTTTAGCAGCCAGTTCGTAACTGTGATCTTGCATTCTTTCGGGCCATGTTATATATAGACAGTAATTTGTTAGCCTTGTTGTACAATATACCGCCATTATAGGTAAAAAATTTATGGGCAAAGGAAGTTCTCGTGGGTTTTATTGAGCATATCAGATAATAACGTCTTTTGGAAGAGTTCTCATGATTCGAAACATAATTTGTACATGTGTGCTGTCTCAGAATTAAAGATAGGACATATAATTGTCTTACCGATAAAACTTTAAGCTGACTAAAAACATTTGAGGTGGGGTATAACTTTGGTTTAAAAAAACATACTTTTAAGATGAGTCGCTGAGCTCTTTCAAGATCAAGCATTAGTGTTTTACTTGAGCCACCCCAGGAGGAGATACAGTAATTAAACACCGATTGTCAAAGCGCAATGTAAACCATTTTCATTAAATCTGAGCTTGCTACATTTTTGAGGTTTTTAAAGAAATATAAGAGTTTCCTAATTTTTTTGATGTGATCCGAAAACGAAAGGTTGTTGTCAATAATAATGCCCAAGTATTTAATGGAGTTCACTTTTTCAAGAGGTGGACATGTACAGCTTACAGATTTATTTAATGCGCAAGAGTGGGAGATAATTTTGTAGTTAGATTTTATTTGACGGGGGGAGTTTCGAATGGAGAACGTCATATACTTTGTCTTTGTGGAGTTCAATGTAAGAGAGTTCAAAGCCAGCCAGTTACAAACCTGATCAAAGCCTTTCTGAGCATATTCGAATGTAGTGTCCCATGTATCCCCAAAAAATGTGAGCGTTGTGTCATCTGCGTATGAAATGATGTTACAGTTTTCAAGTTGGAGCTTACACAACTCATTTATGTAACAGAGAAAGAGAGATGGGCCCAAAATACTGCCCTGCGGCACTCCGTAATTTATAGAACTGGCATCACTTTCAATATCTCCTATTTTAACCTGTTGGGTTCGTTTACTGATGTAATTCTGGAAGAGTGACAGCTGCGTATTCCTAATACCTAGATTTTCAAGTTTTTCAGTAAGTTTGGAAAAAGAGACCGTGTCAAATGCCTTTGCTAAATCTAGGAATATAGTAAGACATTTCGATTTGTTATCTAGTTTGTTAACTATAAATTCAGTAAAAGCATGTATTTATATTAGTTTATTTTATGTTATGTATTTAATGAATATTTATTTTGTTTAGATGTTTGTACATATAAGTATTATTTATTATTCATATGTATATGTCACCGTAAAATTGTAAATGACGTTATAATCTACCTAGTGAGATTTTATACTTTGAAACAAAATGAGGCAGAAATCGCACTGTATAAATCTTTTTGGGTGGGTTAGGTTCAGTATCTCTTGTGATCACGTAGATGCGGAGCGAGCGAAGGGATCGAATCAAGTTTTATATAGTCTAAAAGATACACTTATTATAATATTTATTGTTGCATAGTATACAATCTTACTAGATAGATTATAATCTAACGGTATTTACAATCTTATGGTGACATATATAAATTTAGCTATTGCTATAAATGTATATATTATTTTACTGTTGTTTTTTTTTTTTTTCTTATATTGTTAAGTTTTAGTTAGCACATTCTTCTCAATAATTTTATAAAGTCTCCTCTACCCAAAGGTTATCTGGAAGAGGCGATAAGACCGCAAATTTGTTATTTCTTTTATTGTTTCAATTGTTTTGTATTTATGTGCAAATAGTATAAAGTATTTAATATTATTATTATTATAATTCCTATTACCGTTCTCAGGTTATCCTTTTTAATCCAGAGCAGGATCTTTGGAAGTTTGGGGTTTGATTTGGGTGTTGAGTCCATAGCCTGTCGGCAACCTGTAAAACCCACCTATTGTGATTGATGTAGTTTGCGAGTATGCTGTGGACCCTATTGGCGTCGAGCTTTAGCCAATTTTGCCTAGGTTGTCAGCTGCATTATTGTCCAATGATGTACTGTGGCCTTTTATCCATCCAACCGTCATGGTGAATGATAGTACTAAGTGATATTACCTGTATTGCTAAGTGACATTTAGTAGTCCTGAGCTGTGTTGCCATTAAGAGCTCTCAGGATGGCAGCGCTATCCAAGAGAATTCTGATTTCATAATCTGTGCTTGCCACGTCCTTTGCAGCCTGGATTATGCCTACACATTCCACTTGGAATATCGTGTAAAATTTATTCAGAGCTGTAGATGCGTTTAATTTAGGCTAGCACAGTACGCGCCGGCTCTCGTACCTTTCCATGTTTTTGAACCATCGGTGTATTGAACTGTCTCACTGATCAAAAATATTTTTCTATACTACCCTATAGAAAATAAAATAAAAAGTGTATGTGTCAACATGATTGATGAATTTAGAATATGTAAAAATTAGAAATTGGTAACATTTAAATGTGTAGAATATCTGAACTTGGTGAATTTAGAATTTGGAAGGTAACTCTGACACCATAAAGTCCTAAAGTAGTTCAAGTTGTTTACTTAAATAGTAAATTAAGCGAATGTCCCAATATTAAGATTTGGCAATATTATTTACGTTGGAATTATGTTTACTGCATATTGTTTTTGCCTTAGTTGTTGTACAAAGGGCGAAGAAGGCTTAGGCCAAAGGCCACCATGCTGGCCTGGTGGAAATGGAGGATGTTTGTCAAGCTAGTGGCCATTCGACTGTCAGAAGTTTTTAAGACATCCATAAGGGTTCTTGACTTGTTTAAACAATTAATATTTCCATATGATAACAAAGCCAAGATCAACAAACATGCCCTCCGAAGCATCAAGCTCAGAAAATTATGCTCCTAGGTAGTTACCTATTTAGGTACTAACTATTCCCCACAAGCTTAGATATTAGAATCATACCAATTGTTTCTGTGGAATCAAACTCAGGACAGTTCTTAAAAAAAATTGTTTCTCTTAAAAATATGAAATGAAAGGAAGTCTTTGTTCACCATTTTGTTTATTGTTGTATTTTTAGTCCTGAAATTTTGAAGACTGGTAGAGAGGTGACATTGCCAATGTCCATTCCAGCCAATGGGTTGCTACCTTCTGATCTCCAAGATGACTCTGATGACAACAGTGACGAGCTGTGTGTTGTAAAAAAACATAAAATGAGGTTGAGCATGGATAAAAAGTGTTTATTCCAAAAGAAATTGAAATATAGAGGTCTGAGACTTATTCCTGCACCACAGGTTTGTGATTTTGTTCTTGCTCTGTTAATCTTTATTTATCATCATAGCTGTATTAAAAAAAAATGCATTTTTCAAATTATTACTGGGATAGAATTCCATTTGTGTTCTTTTGTATTTTGGTTCAGTTTCGGCTCTGCTCGAGTAGGCAGTAAGTAGAATCTTGTGTGAAGCAAGTGATTCATAGGTGCGAGATTAAATATATTTTTTTTAATATACATGTAATGTCCTCTGATTTTACCATCGACTACGAGAAAATAAGTTTTACTTACATCTTAGCTAATTGAAACTGTTAACAAATGTATTAATGCTATTTCATTGGCAATAAATAAACCATAAATTATTCAAAGATTCATAACAATGAATTTTGTCACCACACAAATATGATAGTTTCATTAAAATGTTGTATTGAAAACAATTACCAACATTATTTTAACGAAAAAAAACAAACAAAAGTTTTCTATTTTTTCTTTAATGGGCCTTCATACGACTAGTAAATTATACGAAATTATTTAAATATAACCTTTATTGAAAAAATAATGTTTTTTTCCCCGCTAATTGATGGTACAAAATTACTATATGAGGAGAAGTGTTAAAAACTCTTTACAGTTGCTCCAACTATCCCTGTACCAGAAATTTGGTCTCCTTGTTGCTTAGTTGCGCTCTGAAGGACTAATGCTTTGCAATAAGTACCCTCTCTGTTCTTTTTTCCAACTAACCTTGTGCTTATTTTAGGACGATGAACTTACGGAGTCAAAGGAGCCTCCACTAGAACCCGGAAAGGACTTGGTCTTCTATGTGAGGTTCTATAGGCCATTTCCTCACAACCCACTTGAAAAACAGGTTAGTTAATATGATGTGGGTATTATATATCCTATATGTAAAAGTAATTGGTCAAGTACAAGTAGGACTTGCGCATAGAGTTACCACTGTTGAGCTGAACAAATTATTGATGACAACATATACATATATAGCTTGTGATTACCCAGTAAGAGATCATGCCTTGTGTCTCTAGTCAGTCGCCACTCGCGAATTTTTCTTCCCCATTGGTATTTGGCACATAGCTTGTCGATGACCTCCTACCAGAAGGACAGACGACATGTTTGATCCACTAGAAAGCCGGTGGACATAGGCGAATCAAGACCAGCCGTTGTAGAAACATAGAGAGGTCTTTGTTCAGCAGCAGTTACCTACAGGCAGAGATAGTTAAATAAATATTTTTTGGACATTACACACAGTGCCATCTGGTCCTAAACTAAGTAAAGCTTGAACTATGGATACCAGACAAATACATAATTATAATGTATATACACTTATTTTTGTATATGTATATATGCATATCACGCATTGAAAACACCCAGACTCAAGTCAAACACAAATATTCATCAAATAAATGTTTGTATTTTGTGGGAATCGACTTTACGCCCCTTGATTCAGCAGTCGGGTCATTACCCAATGAGGCTGGAGGAGATAATGATATTAGTTTAATTTAATTTATCAAATTGTGTCTGACATTTCTTGCTTTCTGACATTTCTTGATTACATATGTTGGTTGAACATTAAAGCTCACACTTGCGTTTGATTCGACGCCAGGTTTTTACACGATTGTATCGATTTTTCGAGTTCTTAGTTTCTTTTCTTCTTTTTGTATATTAAATTTTCATTGAAAAACCAAATGCTAATTTTAATATGGCACCTGTACCTGTTTCCGGACGTTTCGTATTATATTTTTTATATTTATTTATAAACTTATATTACAAAACCAAATAGTTTAAAAATTATGCTTCTCAAGCCAAAAAGTGTTAAAATGTATGTTAAAAATTGGAAAAATTTAAGAAAACACGGAATTGAGCCTTTCGCGTCTGGAAGCTTCGTCATGATGTCATGAATATCAGTCGGTACTCGTTACTTTGTAGTTGCGGAGCCGGCACTCGCTGTTCACCTGTGACATGGTGGTGCTCGGGCGGCAGCGGCTGAGCGTGCTGCGGGACCGCATCGCGTGCGCCAACGACGTGAGCATGCGCGTCGACGTGTCGCACGCTCCCGACCATCTGCCGCCCAACACCTCCAAGGTAACGTGTCAACTCACCCCCGGCGGGGCACACTAAGGACTTCTCAAGTCACATTGCTTCTTCAATAGATAGATTGACGAGCTTGTGATTGAGAACTACCTCCTGTAAAGTTCCGGCCTAACTTTAATCTGGGGGACGGGCGTGGGCCGTGAGTGGTAATTAATTATCATTTTTAACGATTAAGGGGTCAAACGTTTCAAAATACAATTAGGTATAGACCGTACATCAAAATTGACCATTTATAAGTTTTAATGCCTAGTACATACATAATAAATTTTTTTTATAAAAATAAACAATCCGTGAGCCCATGGAATACCTAATTTTGTTTGTGATGCGGACTACAAGCGATATAGTGATTACGTTACCATAATAATGGTGCTAGAGTAAAATGTAGACTGTACATTTGGTCGATGTTGATGTGGTATGCTTAGTGTAAGTTTTTATCTATTACTTCACAGTTAAGTTAACGTGAAATTAATATGGAGAAAGAAACAGTGCCGTTGGCGGACGGTTTCAGGACTATGTGACGCAACTGTCAGTTTTACCGCCAACGTTCTACTCACGTCAAACGTAACATTTACTCTGACACCGTGATTGTTGTTTATGTTATCACGTTTTGCATAGGTTTGCATTGTTTCTGATTTCCGTCCAATATCGGTATAAAAATTTTTCTCCAAAGTTCTGGAATAGCATGTAATTTAGCAGCTAAACGGTTTCCTAACCAAAATAATCGGTTGTTTCCTTGATGAGCTGATTTTCGTCCTGGTCATAGTACGGTTATGATGATATTCGCTTTAGTACGGATACCAAACAAGTTTCTGTTCTCTCACTCTTGGATTCTAGCAATGCCTTCAATATAGTAGACTTTAATAACTTGTTGCGCATCCTTTACTTAGTTACTTACGCGGCCGCTGACAGTCCATCCAGTTGGGTAATTTTATAGGTGCTATATTACTGCCGGCGTATCACAGGGTAGCGTGTCGTTCCCGCTCCTATTGCCTTTTTATAAATACCACTACTTTCAAGTTTTCTTCTCTCTACCACCTTTATGCAGAGAATCTTCAAATTTGTGCAAGCGGATTTTTTGAACAAATTAATGTGATAAAGTCAATAATATAATAATAATATTTATTTCAACAAAACCATGTTATAATTTGTGTTCTAATATCTCTTAAATTCACATTGGAGATAGTTTAACAATGTGTAGGATCATTCTTCGCACTCCTTACTAGCGCTACTAGTTAAAACTGTGCTTCGGAGTACAAATTTCTCATTCACTTCTATTCAAAGGCATAGAAGTAGCTCTCAGTAATATAATAATGTTTTCGGGCGAACGGTAGGACAAGTAAGCTATTAGAGGTTTCTTTAGTCACTCATATAATAGTAAACGACATTAAAAACTTAATTGTTATAGTAACAAGGTTTTAAATCTTGAGTTATCTTGTTTGTCGTAAGATAACAACAAACCGGTTCTTGGCCTCAGTATGCCTCAGCGTAGTATATTTAGTGTTATAAATCCTGATCTTGAGATATTGCGTAATGGTGCAAATAATATGATTTTAGAATTACGCCTTCAAAATCACTAGCTATAATTATTGGTAGTCCATAACAAACAACAAGGATGAACTAGGATTACTTGCCACAGATTAAATTAATGGAATTCCTATTTCTTACAGTGACACTGTTAAAAGTTTTGGACTCTTAGTAGACAATAATTTGACTTGGATTCCACAAATGATAGAAATCAGCTGGTATTTTTTACCTCCCTCTACGACGCCTAAGTAATCTTGTACCGGTTACCACTATAATTTTCTTGCACAATTATGCTTCTTCCTGTCCACGATTATCCTGGCGCTTGCTATAATCTTACAGACGAGCAACTTAATCTACACTAAGCAGCTTTATAATGTTTGCATTTGGTTCATATCTGGATTCCGCAAATATGACCACATTTCTAAATTTCGCACTGAACTCAAGTGGCTTCCAATCTGCCTTCGCCTTCGTCTAAGTGAAAAGTAAGTTGTTTGGCTAATGTTCCTACGGAATTTCAATCTTTAGGATTTTAATTCAATGACAAAATAAAAAACCTCCTTTGAAAAATCTGACAACAAAAAATATAGTTAACGAAACTTTGTACAAACAATAATGGCATTTCGTGTTCGGAATCCTAGTATTCGGGATTGAATTTTTTGAGGTTGCGATGTAATCGTTTCGACCGGTTACTGCCGGTCTCGTTTTTCGTTACGAGTTGTTTGCGCTTTTCTTTCACAATAGAACAAGGTATGTTTGCGAAGCCTCTGTGATTATCTAAGCATTTCCAGTACTGTCGTCTTCAATGATGTGTTGTATAAACTTAAGCGCTGCGGTCATAGTTTGTTTGCCACCTTAGTGGTATAAAAAAAACGGTTACTATTTCAGGAAGTATTCCCGTCGGGTTTCCTTTTCATAAACAACGTGTTCTACGTGGACACTCGCGAGGGGTGCTCCGACCTGAGCGAGCCAGTGCGCGAGTGGTGCGTGCGTCGTGGCCTCGGGCTCTTCCCGCACCGCGACATGTCTCTGCGCCTTGACCAGCTCCCCATCAAACTAGGGCACCCCGACGTGAGTGCACCGTGGTATTACTCTACCTATAATCTAATAGTACATCAATTCTCTTATCGGTGCAAAATAAAAAATCTATAACTCGCCTAATCGATGCTATATTGCGTTTGTTATCCGTGGTATCCCAGTCGTAACATTGAGGTACCACAATGGAATCATGGTTAGTTTTTTAAACCTGGTACCACCGAGTCGACCACCAGAATCCCCTCACACTATTCCCCGGGGAATCCCAGTGTACTCATCTATTTATCAGAATCCCCTGTAAAATCCACTGATCTTGTGCCTTTATTGTAAACAGCACTACCAGCCGCAGTACTGTTAGTACTTTCAAATGTTTTGTAGTATCATTAACCAAAACCAAAAGATTTTCGCAGGAAAAAATGATTATCCCCCACAGACCAACGGAACGGCAATAACTAGTTGGTTAGTGGGAAATCTTAAGCGATTTTAGTCCCACGTTTTTCATTTTTTAATGAGTTTTAATTTTTTTAAAAGTATTGCGAATGAGAGCTGTCAAATTAGAAAGGGCTTTCCGAAATAAAGATCTTGATGAGATCTGTTATTTCTGTGAGGTAACTGCTAGTCTTAAGAGGTAAGTATAACTTATAAATGAGAATTGTACATTTATTTATTTCACTACTTGAGGACTATGCACTTTTTTTTTGGGTATCATTTGTTCATTTTTCATCATAAATACGTATTTGAGTAAACAATTATAACTGCGAAATACATTTCACGCGGTTTTTACTTTTTCACATATTTTTTTTTATGTGGTCCGCTCGCGGCTAGACAATTTCATAAGTCGCGGCACGTAAGTTGAACCATGCGCAGTAACACATTTTCGGATCCATTAAGGTAGGGAATGCGGTGCGACGCGAGGGGGAGCGCGTAACCATAGCAACGCAGGCCCTGGGGTATAATCACGAAGTCCGAACTTTTGGCTCAAGTTTATGCCAATTCAAAATTATGTAGAAGGTATCATGCCGGTACCATTACTGGTTCATAAGACCAGGAGCGGCTCGTGACAATTTTTAATGGGTGTTCACTACAAAGAAAAGAGAAATTGCTAACCATTTAATTATTCTATTTATAACTAAAATTCATTCGCCTATTTAGATTTACAAACGGGCGTCCCGCGTGTTTGTTTTCGTGCCACAATTTCGTGACACTTTGCCTTATTTCAAGCTGAATTACTAAAATCTTTTCGCACTGTTTAATCGCATCACAATAATCACATTTTATTTTGCTATACTTATTAGACAATAAAAAAACTGTTTATGTAGATATTTACTTATTTTACAGTTAATCAAAAACTCGCGCGCAGTCTAAAACATTTGTTGTGATAAGAGCGGCAACAGCGCGCCGGCCGGACCAAAGGCGGAGGTCAAGCTCGCAACAGAATTTTTCTTTACATACCTACCCTAGTAGTGGCGCTCCACATTTTGCAAATTTTTCAAACAAAATCTTCTGTTTCACGTGTGAGGCACTTTCTCTTTCAAACTTTTTGATTTTATCTCTAAGTCTGTACTGAAATTCGTTTCATAGGAGCGCACGTACTTAGCTACATAATAAGTTAGAAAAAAATATGAGAAATTTCCTTATTACTATTGTCCGTAACTGTACCTGCGCGGACGACCTCCATTTTGGTTCAACTTACGTGGTGCGATCTAAACTTGTTTATACAATGTTTTTGATCGATCTCTTAGGTGATTGGAACATTTACTAACAATATCTACATTCCAAATTGAAATCACTTTGCTTCCCAATGGATTAAGTACAACTTTAATTCCTGTTTACGAGGAGCCAACTTTTTCACGAGCCAGTTCTATGGGAGCCCCCCTTTAAATTTTTTTTTATTTAAATTAAATATTTATTTTTAATGTGACCATATAACTTAATATTCTGTGCATATTTTAAGCGTCTACCTGTTGCCGTAATATATATCGAGCAAAACCAACGTTTGTTGTATGGGAGCCCCCTTAAATATTTATTTTATTCTGTTTTTTATTATTTGTTGCTATAGCAGCAACAGATATACATCTTCTGTGAAAATTTCACCTGTTTAACTATCACGGTTCATGAGATACAGCCTGGTGACAGACGGACGGACGGACAGCGGAGCCTCAGTATTAGGGTTCCGCTAATTACCCTTCGGGTACGGAACCCTTAAAAACAGTAACAGGAACCTGTTGTACTATATTCGAGCTAATACTTAATTTATACTAATTCATTAAATTTACTTTGATATGTATTGCAGGTGTACATGCACCAGGGCAACTGTGAACACCTGTTCACCTTCTCCGACGTCCGGCTACTAAACGCCAGCGATCCTCTGAACGTCACGCAGTATCCCTTCCACACATCAGTGGCTCAGAACCAAACAATATACTGCACCACGTGTGCAGAGTTCGGTGCCAAGTGGATCGTCACGGGGTGTTCTAAAGTACCTTTCGACCCCGCGTTCTTTTGTGATACGTGCTTTAAAATGTACCTTTACAAAGATAAGCAGAAAGTTGGAGATTTCAAAGCGTACTCGTTTAGAGGTAACGAAATAAATATATTGAGGCCTCAGGGACAGCAGCTCGGTATGGGTCCTTTCGGCACCGTGTCCACCTCGAATGTTGACGAATGAGGAGATTTGTAAGTGAAATTGTTTAGAAGAATTGAGAATTGTGATATTTTCAGAATTGTTAAGTGCCGGATTGGTTCTGTGATGTTAGGCTAGTTGATAGTTTAAGTATTTGTATTGTCAATATTACAAAAAAATAATCAAAGCATTCACATAGAAATGTGAAAGTGAAATTATATCTTTAATAATTAAATTGTAGAGGGAAGCATAATATTGTTACTTCTAATTTAAATTATAATATTAAACTTTTCACATCATGAAAAAAAACTTGACTCTTTTTCATTTTTCCTAAGCATCATTTCCAACGGTTCGATACGTATGACAAAATTTTATTTTATAGAAAGGTATATTTTGTTAACCGTCATACAGATTTGTCATAAAATAAAAAAAAAAATTTAGGGGTAGCTCTACAGATAATTTTTTTCGTGTACGTATTGTGTGAATAGTGACCACTATGACCGAGGTTCAGAATCTGTTTTTCTTTCAACTTCAGTAATAGAAAAGTGGAGAATGACAGTCATGACTCTTTTGTACGCCGTTGCGCAATAAAAGATTTAAAACGATTCGGAGTAGTGTGTCGGGAGCCCGGGATGTAATTGATTTTTATAAAATATTCCTGTACTTGGTAGTTGAAAAAAAAAAATTCCATGTGCTAGGGGTACCGTAGTACCACAAATATATATAATGAAGTCGCTTTGTCTCTTTCACCCACATCAGCCATATGTACATCCTAAATGTCTAGGAAGTGCGCTGTTCAGTTCTCTATGTTTATGGTGTTAAATCCAAAATAAAATGCGTGCATTATTTTTTGAGCAAAAAATTTAATGTATAAAACTGCAAACCGATGCAATGATATTTCGATTCCTTGGCAAAACTCTGTCTTTTATTTAGGGTTAGTTATGAATGAACACTTAGGATTTGAGAAACGTGAAACAAAAAATTGGTTTTGGTTCGTTGAAAATTCAACATACGTTATTTTTTTACAAAAAAAGTCAGATTTTAACTATGCACCTCTAGTGTTATTTCACCTTAACTACTATTATGTAGTTTACGAACCATGTCTCTTAAACTACTGTGACGAAGTCTACTGATCATATCTCTTCCTAAACTACTGTGACGTTGTCTACGGATCATGTCTTTTCCTAAACTACTGTGACGTAGTCTACGGATCATGTCTTTTCCGAAACTACTGTGACGTAGTCTACGGATCATGACTTCCTTAACCACTGTAACGTAGTCTACGGATCATATCTCTTCCTAAATGTGACGTAGTCTACGGATCATGGCTTTTCCTAAACTACTGTGACGTAGTCTACAGATCTCTTCCTAAATGTGACGTAGTCAACGGATCATGTCTTTACCTAAACTACTGTGACGAAGTCTACGGATCATATCTCTTCCTAAACTACTGTGACGTTGTCTACGGATCATGTCTTTTCCTAAACTATTGTGACGTAGTCTAGGGATCATGTCTTTTCCTAAACTACTGTGACGTAGTCTACGGATCATGTCTTTTCCTAAACTACTATGACGTAGTCTACGGATCATGATTCTTCCTTAACCACTGTAACGTAGTCAACGGATCATATCTCTTCCTAAACTACTGTTACGTTGTCTACGGATCATGTCTTTTCCTAAACTACTGGACGTAGTCTACGGATCATGACTCTTCCTAAACCACTGTAACGTAGTCTATGGATCATATCTCTTCCTAAACTACTGTGATGTAGTTTAAGGACCATGTCTCCTAAACTACTATGACGAAGTCTACGGATCATATCTCTTCCTAAACTACTGTGTCGTAGTCCACTGATCATGTCTTTTCCTAAACTACTGTGACGTAGTCTACGGATCATGTCTTTTCCTATACTACTGTGACGTAGTCTACGGATTATGTCTTTTCCTAAACTACCGTGACGTAGTCTACGGATCATATCTCTTCCTAAACCACTGTTACGTAGTCTACGGATCATATATCTTCCTAAACTACTGTGACGTAGTCTACGGATCATGCATTTTCCTAAACTTCTGTGATGAAGTTTACGGACCATGATTCCTAAACTACTGTGACGAAGACTACGGATTATATCTCTTCCTAAACTACTGTGACGTAGTGTACGGTTCATGTCTTTTCCTAAACTACTGTTACGTAGTCTACGGATCATATCTCTTCGTCAACCACTGTGACGTAAGTTGTCTACGGATCATGTCTCTTCCTAAACTACTGCACTGTGACGTAGTTTACGAAACATGTCTCTTCCTAAAAACACCTTAAGTTATTCGAAGAGCCCAGAGCGCTTGTATTCGATTTTGTTTCTCTAAATAGGTCCATTGATTAACAGTTTGCCGGCAGATATGAGCCTGTCAGTTAATTGTAATAGATTACATACTTAAAGTTTCTTTTGAGATTTTGGACTGATGGCAAACTGACGGATTAAGCGAACTGCAAGTTCTAACTGCCTGCCATTGCCGGCAGGATGCAATCGCTTTAGTGAGTGGGCTAGAACTGAGTTGGCAGGCCGCCTGCTAATACCAGGAACTGCAGGTAAACTGTTAATCAGTGGGCTCCTTATGGGTCATGCGCGGCCAATAGCTTATTAATTTCATCCCTTAATAGATGTGCTGTTACTGGTCTCAGTGAAGAGGAATGTAACAAGATGGCTGACCGATGGGCTAAGGATACTGTTCAAACAGGTCTTACGTCCCACTACAATATATTTTCCCTAGACTTTCAATGCAAAACTTTATGGAAACAGTCGAGAGCAACAAAAAGAAAATATCATGGTCAAATTCAACCATCTATTCCACCAAAACCATGGCTTTTTCGTTCAGGAAATAGTATTCAACCTTTCACTTCCAATATGTCGTCTGATGTAGGGCCAAGTTCGTACCCCAGAATCAGAGACTCCTTTGTTTGTGAATGTGATTCTCCAAGGAATCCATACCGTCCGGTCTTCTAACATCGCCATGTACGAGACCGTTCGGTTCAAAAACGAAAGCTCAGTTGGCGTTGACAAAAAATTGGCGTAGTATAGTTAAGGCTGTGGTCGCATAGGTAGGTACGTCACTTCACGTAACTATTCAAATACGATAGGACCTCATGCTAAGTTCTCAGATTCTTTTCTGTATTCTCAGATTCCCACAAGCAGACAAGCGGGAATCAACCAGTTTCACGTAAATAAGTTCGTAGGTAATATTTGTTCAATCGACGGCTCACTATTTATTGGTACGTGGGCGACCAGTTATGCACTTAGGGTCAGACCTTGTGTGGTCCGAACCATCTCTATCACTGCGATTGTATCTATTGAACTAGATTGCTAGTAGTTCTAGGTAGATTAATCAACTAAATAAGCACAGGGTTCCTTTGAATGTCTGAATTTTATTTTTATAGTTAAAAAAGCTGAGTTAGTAAGGATTTACTTTTGTGCGGACTATCGTTAGTTCGTGAAATTTTGGCACCTCATCTATGACGGCACCAGGTGCAGGCGCACCGCTCTAGGGCCGCCTCTGCATACGTCGATCGCAATCAATATGCAAAGTAAAGCAAAATCGGGCGTTGCCAGTTATTGGATAAGTTATTAGGGGACCTATGTTTGAGCCTCGCCCCCGTTTTCAGAGGGCATATAACACCGTCTCGGTCTTGGCTGTTAGGTCATAATATAAAACATCTAATTATGACAGCAGTCAATAAGCCAAGGATTTATGCGGCTTGACAATGTTGACAGTAGATTGGTCACTATATAGTATGTCTAGACATCTGCCAATTCGGACTGGGCCAGCGCGGTATGGTAGACTATGGTGTAACCTTCCAAGAAAGGCCTGAGCCCCTGTAGTAAGGACACACAACGGCTGAGGCAACAACCAAACAGTATTATAATGAGTATGTTTAAGTGGTTGTCGTCCCACTTGACCAATCGTACAATTTAGATGACGCAGGTAACCGATCGGGCACGATTGAAGAAGAGCGGAGGCGCTGCACGCAAGCTTCTGAGGAAGATCTATCAATGTGTACAAGTAGGTAAGGAGGTACAAGTAGATATGTTATATTGTATCCTACCCGTGATTTACGTATTGAATTTTACTGCAATCTGCGACAAGTGCTGGTTATCGACCTCATATTTTGTTAAGATATAGGTAGGTATACATCGTGGTTTTCAAGATGGAAGTGCTTGTTCACGTAGACTTATTATATACTTTTGCTAGCTCTTGCCTGCGGTTCCACTCGAGCTAATTTCGATTACCGATGCGGGATTAATAAGAAAGTTTTCTTTAGCAATTTGGCTATAGTTATTTCTGTTACAAATTAAATTTTCCAGAGTAAAATAAATAAGAGATTCTTTTAGTAGTGACAAGTCAAATTAAAATTGTCTGTGATAATATTGTCATAAAAAGTAATAAAACCCGCGCAAAAAGACTCGCGTACCGAGGGTTTCGTACCTACCACCATTTACGAAATTTACAAACACAAACAAAAAAAAGGTGCTGTTTCCAACAAACAAATACGTTACTGTTCCTCTTAAAAATAATCTAGATGGCGCTGTAACGGTAATTTAAGACGGTAGATGACACATTTTTCTGTTGGAAATGATATTCAAAGTTTAGCAAAGTCGCGCGTCGGCCTTAGTCAATGATTGGATGGGTGAACGCTTAGCGGCAAACTTTTTGTTTTTGTTTGTATTCGTAAATAATGCGTATTATTAACAGTTGAAAAATAAAAATATTTTTTTTCAGTTTTTTATTAACAATTTACGTAGCTAAAAATTAAGATTTTAATTCACATGATGAAAAGCATAAAAAAATTGTTAATATATTAATGATTAATAAAAAAAATCGCGATAACTTTTTTTGCCATATTGCGGATTATTGTTAATTATCTATCCATTAAGTGCCTAAATTTTTTTATATCTTTATTTTCATATTAAATATGTATGTTTGAATAAATCTTATTGTAAAAGGTTATTGTTAAAGGGCCCTAAGTGGACGGGGTTTAAGCAAGCCAGAGTACCCGCTTTCAGCCGTATTTTCACTACTCTGCGAAAATTATATTAGAATTAGAAATTATTGGTTTTGTCTTGTTTATGTAGGTATCATATTGGTCCTACAGTTCCGGGAGTCGAGACTTTTTTTTAGAAAATTTCGTCCTCTTTTCGAATTCAGATTTCAAAAATTATGATTGATTTTTAATTATTTGCAAAAACCAAACCCCCCTTTTTTCACTTAACTTTAACAATTTTTTTTTTAATTATCTGGACGCGATTCCGAATCACACCACTTATTATTGACTAGACGATAATTTTTTGACGACTTTAAGTGACCGTAGACTTTAGTATTTGATATTCATTCATCTGGTTTTCTTTAAATAAACTAAAAATCAACTCAAAATACATAAATATAATAAAAAATATATATAAAAGCAACGTTTGCAAGGTTAAATTAGAAAGTAAAGGAAAAGACATCAAGATAGAAAGAAGAGTTAGATAACGAGATCCTCTATCTTCTAAGCTATTTTTTGCTTTATAGCCGCACTGGAAGAAATATTTAATAACATAGACTGGAAGAATAATGGTTTAAAGATCAACAAAGACTTCATAAGTCATCTAAGATTTGCCGACGATAACGTCATCTTTAATGAGAACCCAAACGACTGGACACAATTCTGAACCAATTACATCAAAAAAGTGCCACAATAGGCTTAGAAATGAACTTTAGTAAAACAAAAATCATGACAAATGGTCAATCAGTATTAATAAACGTCGGATCACAAACACTGGAGATTGTAGAAAAATATATATACCTAGGCAACTTAATATCTTTCAACAAAAAAACTAACGAAGAACAAATCAACCGTCGAATAAATCTAGCATGGGAAAAATATTGGAGTCAAATGGAAATTTTAAAAGGCAATTACAATTTAGATATGAAGAAAACTGTTATGGAAACCTGCGTGTTACCAACCATGTTGCCAAACATGGGTTTTTACAAATAAAGTAATACAATCAAGTAGGACATGCCAGCGCGGAATGGAAAGGAGCATGTTTGTGGACATCTTCTTTACCCCTGATGGGCAAAAGAGGTACGGGTGTCGGGGTAAGGAATGAACGTTTTACCCCATGACCCGGGCGAGTCGCGAGGGTTGACGCACCCTCGGTGATTTTTTGGAGAGGGCCTACTTATCAGGCCCCCTATAAACAAAGTGGCCACTTAAAAAGGTGGCAAAAATGGGGGTTAAAAAACAAAAACAAAACAAAAATTTCAAACGAGTAAAATAAAAGCTGAGATGAAATAAAATTAAGAGTGAAAAATGTAGAAGAACATGGAGAGTGATTTTTTTTTTTTTTTATACCACTAAGGTGGCAAACAGGCCTACGGTCCGCCTGATGGTAAGCGGTCACCGCAGCCTATGGACGCTTGCAATACCAAGGGCATCACTCGCGCGTTGCCGACCCTTCAGAAATCTAATAACTTCTTTTTTGAAGAACCCCATACTGTAGTCCTTAGAGAAAACCTTGGCAGGGAGCTCATTCCACAACCTAAGCGTTCGTGGGAGGAAGTTTCTCTGAAACCGCACTGTACGCGACCATTTCGGTTCTAAAGTGTGAAAATGAATTCCCTGCCAATGGCGAGCGGTGCGATGGTAGAAAGTAGCCGTGGGCATCATTTCGAACAATTCCTCAGAACACAACCCATTGCAAAGGTGCAATGCCCCTTAGGTGGGAATGGGTACTGTCGTCCGCCGTGTCAAAAAACCGAGCGGCCAGTCTGGCGATAAAAGGCAGAGGTAGCCTTTGTGTCCCTAGCAATTGTGTCGTTTCGGACGTAGCGCGGAGCACCCGTTATTATCCTTAGCGATTTATTTTGGACGACTTGAATCTTTTTCTTTTTGGTGGCGGATAGCAAAGCGTACCAAGCCAGCGCGGCGTACGTCAATCGGGACCTAACGTAGAGCTTGTATAGCCGGATTTTATTTTTGAGCGGCAGGTCAGACGAAAATAATGGCCATAGGGCCGCCCTGGCGCCGACCGCCCTGGCTGCTGCATGTTCAACCATTTTGCGGTCGATAAAGCAGACGAGGTATTTACGCTGCTCTGCCACTCAATTACCTGCCCGCGGAATACAAGCTTCTTTAGGTAATAGTATCTGTTGGCCGGTTAAGATGGCTGCCGTTTTTGAGGCGTTTACTGTTATTCTCCACTTGTCAAGCCAGCACGGAAGGGTGTCCCATAATCGCTGCATTTTAGCGGCAGCTAAGTGGGACTTACGGGATGAGCTCATGTACACGCTGTCGTCTGCATACAATGCTAGGGTGACGTCCTGTACGCCTGGCGATAGACCGCTGTCGCTAAGCGTGGGTATGTAATTAGTGAAAATCGCATACAACAGAGGGGAAAGGCAACTAGCTTGTGGGACCCCCGCTGAAATGGTCTTAGCAGGGGAGTTTTTCCCTCCGCCCCTCCAGAAAAGAGGCTATAATCCGCCCGTACATGGGGGGTAAGTCGGTCTCAGAAAGCTTAAACAATAGGCGAGCGTGCCAAACACGATTAAAGGCATTCTCGATGTCGATAAAGACCCCGACCGTGTACCTGCCTTTGTTCAGCTCAAAGGCCATATGGTGTAAGACATGAGTAAGCTGAAGCCACTCTTCAGTGGTGCTATGATTACTTCTAAAACCAAACTGTTCTGGCCTTAGATTGATAAAAGGTGATAAAAGACGTTCGAACAGTTTGGCTATGTTAGAAAGTAACGTGATCGGGCGATAATGCTCTGGTTTCTGGCGGCACTTACCAGGCTTCGGTATGACAATAATTTTGCCTGTCTTCCAGGTCGTGGGAAACAAACCTGTGCGTAGGATCCCATTGAAAATGCGGGTTAAAGCTACAATTCCTTTTCTAGGCAACATCAAAAGAGCCGTGTTAGAAATGCCGTCGGGGCCGGGGGATTTCTTTTTATTTAAAGAAAAAAAAATTCTAACCTCCTAAGGGAAGATAAAATCGTCACCTCTAAGTGGGGCGGTGGGGTTAGAAAGGAGCTTTTGTATGCGCTCCTCAAACAATGATTCTATAAGAGTTCCTTTTTCCTTTTGTGGAAAAACCCTAAAAATGAAAAACCAAAAGGAACACTTTCCCATTAGTGTATATATAGTTTAAATTTTTTACCTGCGGCTTCACTCGTGCGGCATTCGATCATCATTTCCAGAATTCATGGAGACTACTCGATGAATCGGGACAAAAGTATTCTAAGTTATTCTATGTCCCTCCAACTGCCTCTTTGCCAAAATTTAACTCGTTGCAGGGTTGCAACGTTAAGGAATAGTGCACCGCACTTTAACTGCGGAAAAATCTATTGCTGTTGGACTTTTCGATCAGTTAAAAGTATTTTATGTCCATTTTCATTTCTACAACTCTGTGCCGAAAATCAAGATAATTTGCTGCTCCATTGCTACGTGAATAATATTTAAAATTTGCTCACGTGGGAACTCTATGCGGATAAAAGTATTCTATATTCGTCTCAGCAGCTATGTGCCAAAAATCAGGTCAACCCACCACTCTGTTGCAACGGGAACGAGTAAAGCGGAAAAAAAACTATTCACGTAGTGGCTCTTGATTAGGATAAAAAGTCCGAAGTTTCAGCATTTATCCTTTTAGCTCTGTGTCAAAAATCTAGGAATTTGGATGCTCAGTTACGGCGTTAAGAAAGAAAATATTCAAATATAGCCGGACATTTGGTTAAAAAGCCAAACATCTTAAATAATAAGTAAATACTCGTCAATTTAAAAAAAAAGTAAAATACGGTTTTTTTTGTCATTTAATATTCATAAAAATATTAATTTCAATAATAATTAGCAGTAACACAAAGTAATTAATATTTTTGGTTGGCAGACACCTGCTTAAGAAGCTCATTTTCCTATAAAATTGTGTAAAACGCTTTACTAGGTAAATTTTTAAAATAAATTTGTACAACTAACATTTTGGCTATAGTGTTGACATGAAATTTGTTGCGTTCTTTTGACTATTGTTAACCTTTTAAAGAAAAAAACTGTTCCAACATTTGCATTATGACCCGGAATTGAAAAATAATATTGACAAATATTAAGGAATTCTGGAAAGCAATGTGTATTACTTATTGATTTCAAATAGTCTACCCATTTTTGATGTGCTAATAGCTTCTTAAAATCATCATCCTCCTTTCTTCCTCAAAAATGTTCAAATTTAAAAAGCCTAACAAAAGCCGGACAGGCTGGACACCGTCCAATTTGGCCGCACACGCAAAAAAAGCCTGACTGTGTCCGGCTTAATCCGGACGCCTGGCAACCCTACACATACAGGACATATATGAAGTATGTGATAGTAAATGAAAACCGAATATTCAGTTGGCCTTCACGTTAAAACAACTGGAACGATTTAGTTGTAATTTAGAATAGAGATAGCTTATCTCTTGAGTTAGCATATTGTTTAACATTATAATACTCGTAAGTATAACTATAATCAATTCCCTATTGCTACAGCTATAGCTTGCTAAACTTTCTTACTACAATCAATGTTCGAATTATGTCCTTAAATATTGCAGTTTTACTTGTGTGCTTCCGTAGTAAAAACATTAGAAATTATATGAAAAAGGCAATAAACACTTAACCAATATATACTTTGTCATGGCAAACTTTCTTTTTATAAGCAAGAACTTGCCATAGAAATCCCAGGTTGATAACCGAATTTAACGCGAGTGGAGCCACGGACGAAATATTAGATCAAAATAAGATTTCGTAATAATAAAAAATTCCAAACAAAAAATTTCTAAAAAAATATTTTCATGTACCAAAAAAATTGAACCGATTAAATTAGTAGTTAACCATGAAATAAATAGTTGATTAATTTGTTCGCACCCCGGCGCTTAATATGAAAACTTATAGGCGGCCCTGCATTTGCCAGTATTTCGACTAATTGCACCTAAATTTTTTTATATGATTAAAGATATGAATGTAAAATTGAAAATTACTGATCGCGAATTGGCTTTGACCTAAGAAGGGTGATAGAACCTTCCTGTAAAGGGAAAAGCCCAAAGGCCCCTTTTAGGGTTCCGTTTATAGGCAAATCAATTAGACATGTCTGGCCGGCCGTAGCGACCGATATGTTTATTTCCTAATGAAATATAAAACACTCATCATAATTTAACCGCTTGGACAATCATTCATCGACATCATTATCTGCACACGTAGTCTTCATAAATATTTCCTATCTGAAGAGTTGGTTTCTGCAGTACATACACATAATTATTTTTTATTTATTTATCCGACACTCAATTAATTATATAAGTTTGGGATGGGATTTGTAACGTTTTTGTATATTTTTTTGCCATTCAAAACATTAGTAGGTATATTAATTCAGTCACTTATAACCCAACCCACAAAGAAATGAACAATTACTAATGTTTTAAGCACATGCTTATTACACATTTTATAACAGTGATAGTTGCTGAGAAAATCGCAAACACACAAAAATACATACGGAGAAAACACAGTAACCTCCCTTTTTTGATGGTTAATATTAGATAATAAAAAATGGCACGCCCGCACGGTTAAAAATGTAGGATATGCAGGTGTTATCTAAAAGAAAACACTGAACTTTCCTTTTTAAAACAATTAATAGTAAAATTAATGTAACACCCGGGCGCTCAAAGAACACATAATCTTTTTTCACACGACCGCGCGGTCAATTACTATATCAACCTGTTATTATTTGCGAAAGACTGATACAGAGTCTGTCAATATCGCTCAGCAGACTTTGCTTTCGCAGGATTTTGGAAGATGAAATATATATTATCTGCCCCGTGTGTGCACGTCCATTGATTTATACGGCGTCGCTGCGGTGTAATATATATTTTTGATAGTGTTGCTGACGGCTAAGCTCGGTGCTATACATACATACATGTATAGATAGATAGCTGCTTGTCGATAATTAATTGTAAATAAGATAAAGTTTACCCTTTGTTCCTATGCAGATAGATAGGTAGCTAATCGAAATTAGATAAGATCTCGATCTCGATCGAATAGTTTTAAGAATGAATGTTTGTTTGTTGTAAATGTATAAAGTTAATACCCTGACTTTCCTCACGATGGTAAGGTATTAAGGTAGGTAAACAAATGTGAAAATAGTTAGGTTCGCTTGTATGACCTATTGTTTGCCTTTATATAAGTAAGAGTTATACCGTGGGTTTTCCTGTATGGTTAACAGAAATGAGAAATATGTAAATGTTTATGCCGCGGCTTCACCCGCGTAGATTAGGGCCGGTTAATTTGTGTTTGTATACTTTATGTTGTTTAGTAATTATTTAATTAGGATATGATGAATGTAATTACGTAATAAGTCGATACGAGTATTGCACCGTAGGTTTGCTTAATTGTTTCATTGTAGATTTATTATGTACCTATGTGAGAACAAGTAGGTCTGTCTTAGCAGCAGTGTTGCCACTTTACAAAAAATTAAATCACTAGGTTTGCTCTCAAAAATCCTTAGATTTCGGAAAATTTACTAACTAAAAAATTTCTAGAAATCACTAAATAAGTGAAAAAGAAATAAAAGTAAGACAGTAAAAATAAAAAACTAAAAATCAACATCAAATACTTCTATCTGTATTTCTTCACTGTCATCATCTTCATTAATTATTGAAGTTGAATATGCAGACGTAGAGAGTTGAGGTGAATCGTTATTTTCGTCAGTCTTTTTTGATTTAAAAGAATATTCTAAATTGCTTCCAATATTTTTAATTACACTTTATTCTGTGCAACTAAAATATCTGTAACTATCCCCAATAATTTTGATACACTGAGGTCAGTAGATTCATCTAAAAGTGCACAATACTTTTGTGATCCAACATCATCCAATAGCATCTGTTTGAAATGAGGAGCTAACACATTCTTTATTAACTCAGTGCATTTTGTTCTGAGTAACACATTTTGAATAAACAGGGCCAACGTTCCTTCAACTTTAAAGGAGCCTGTATTATCTTTAAATGTAGGCAATAATTCAATTTGTCGGTTTTTAGAAATTAAGTCACATTTTTCTTTGTGTTTTTTCGTTTCTCTGTGTTTCTTTATGTCACCAATTCATGCAATTGTTTCAAAATGACAAAAACTACAGAACGCTCTAATAGGATAGTTTACTACAGGCTGTAATCACATTTTAAACTCTTCTAAGGTTCCCAATTTTTACCGATATTTTTTGAATAAGCGGTTTTTTTTTTAGTGGGACTTCCATAGTAATAGGTTACGTATACTCTACAGAAACTAACAGACCTTGAAACCTTTTTGATACGACACGATAACTTTCGCGAACAAAGGCTAGGCTAAGCAACTAACTAAAAACAACTAAGCTAGCTGTAAGAGTATTTGACCCTCATTACGACAAAATGTATATGTTACGTTACGTGATACTCGTTTATTGCCGGGAAACTAAACAAAGACGTCTTAATTCGTTCTGCTAAGGTGAAAAAAGGATAGTGCTATCATCTTCTATATAGTTTTGGTGCTATCTATGACGGGGTATTTACCGAGAAGTATTTATTTTTTGAAATTCTACTAGATTCAATAAACAGCACTAAAAGTCACCAAATTTACTTTTAGTGATTTTTTTTATTCAGAATATCGCTATAGAACTCCAAAATTCACTAAATCTAGTGACAAAATCACTGAAGTGGCAACACTGCTTAGCAGGCACAAACGTGCTAGTCGGTAAGTAGGAAACACATGTACACTGGCAAGCGCATAATATTGTAAGACAGATATAGGTATAGGAATGTGACAAGGATTCAAATATGATCGCGACTGGGGTTGCCAGGTTAAATCTGAAAAGAATAGTCAGTTTAGCCGGACATTTAGGTAAATAGGCCGGACATCATTAATTTTTTAGTCTTAGTGTAACACGTCAATTTTCTTTTTAAAGTAAAACAAGTGTTTTTTTATCAAGCATAAAAAAAGATAAATTTTTAATCCTAACAAAAGCCTGACAGGCCGGACACCGTCTAATTTTGCCGGACACCAAAAAGCCTCGTGTACAAAAGCAAGCGCGAAACCCGCTAAAAGCATTCCTGTCGCCCAGGGGAATCAAAAAAACCTCCTGAACAGGAGCAGAAGAAAAAGAAGAAGACTCAAGAAAGAAGAAGTTGTTTTTTTAAGTGCGGTGTAAATTGTGTAAATAGTAGTTGATAAGAAATTAGTGATTGTGAAGATTAGGGGTCACGAATAAATTGGATAATTGTTACATGACCGTTCGTTTTATTGTTTCTTTCCCTACATCGAACGACCCTTTTCGAGGCGCTTTCAAATCAAACGTCGGCCCGTCGGCCAGTTTGGACGCGCCTATACAGTCCGCTGCTCGATCTGTGACAGATAGTATCTGCCTCGTATGAGACAACCTTTATGATGGACTAACGAACAAACAATACTTTGCATTTATGTGTATAATAGCTTTTAGCCCGCCCTAAATTCGGTTATCGGTGAAGGATTTCAATTTTAATAGAAAAAATATTAATTAAATATTAAAGAAAAAAACAGACTCACACTTTTTCAAGTAGGTAGCCTATGTCCTTTCCTGGGACTCAAACTATCTCCATGCCAAATTTGCCCGCGGTTCCACCCGCCCTAAATTCGATTATGATTTTAACGGCAACTCCTGAATTATAAAAAAAAACCGGTCAAGAGCGAGTCAGATTCGCGCATCGAGAGTTCCGTAAAAGGTACACTGTATTGAGGGACAAACTTATCTTTGCCGTTGGATAATTATTGTCCAATACATCGACATAGGTCGCGGTTAGTTTAGCAACTGCAAATAAGTTTATAATATTTTGAAAAAATAATTTGGATTAACTTAGTAGCTTGATTTTTTATAACTTAAAGTGACCGTAGACTTCAGTATTTGATATTAATTTCAACTTGATACGCATTCTTGAGTAAAAGGGTCTTGACACACAGACAAATAGACATACCATAAAATGATCCTATAAAGGTTTCTTTTTTTACTTTTACCCCGGAAAATATTATATTTGAAATTTAACATTTACAATTTTTAAATTTTGCGATTCCATAATTACTTCTAACGAATCTAATGATTGAGTCACCTTTTTTGGATATCTCAATGTTTACTATGGTCTCTATGTCTAAATTATTTAGATTTTTTTGGCCATTTTTGGCATTCACAAACAAATCAAAACCTATGAGGTACTTCCCGTTGTCCTAGAATCATGAAATTTAACATGAAGCAAGGTCTTATCACAGATATAGGAACAAATCCGAAATTCGTTAATTTGTAGTTTAAAAGAAAAAAGTTTGTCGGTCTAACTGTTAAAACCCTTTTACTTAAGAACGCGTGGAGTTATCAAGTTGAAAGTAATATCAAATACAAATGCTCAAAATACGGTCATTTTTATCGCATATTGTGACACAAATAAATCAAAACCTATGGGGTACTTCCCGTTGACCTATCTACTTATAATAGGTTTGTACGGAATCTTCGGAGCGTGAGCCAGACTCGCACTTGGCCGGTTTTTTTTTATTTGGTTCGCGCGCGGCCAGCCAGTTTTATTATACAGCTACACTTGTTCATACAATGTTCTTGATCGATCTCTTTGGTGATTGGAACAACACATTCCAAATTGAAATCACTTTTCGTCCCTAGGGACTTTAATCTCTGTTTACGAGAAACCAACCAGATCTTTTTGAATAGATGTGATTAAAAAATATTATCACTTCTTGCTTGAAGAACCCCATATCCCTAAAGAAACCTTGGCAGGGAGCTTATTTCTCAACCTAAGCGTTCGCAGGAGGAAGTTCCGCTGAAACCGCATTGTGCGTGACCATTTAGGTTCTAAGGTGTGAAAATGAATACCCCGACAAAGGCGAGGGGTGTGATAGCAAAGAGTAGTCGGTGGCATAATAAAAAAAAAATACTCAGAACGCAGCTCAACACAATCCTTAGAACACACACAGGGAGGCAAACTCTCTTCTCAGGCAGGTAAGATATTGTCATCTGCATAGTAGTGTATGTTATCGATGGATAACATATTATTAATATGCAGCAGAGACATAATTTTTCGGGACGCCAGCATTAACCTCCATGTTATCAGAGCAACTACCGTCAACTACGGCTAGTATTCGTCTACCGGACAGAAAGCAGACCGCATATTTGCACAAATCCTCCGACAGTCCGTAGGATGGCAAGTTGTCGAAGCCTTCTAGGCTATGTTACGTGTCAGTGTTCTCTCCTGACTGAATGAAGGACTAGACAACTTTATAGGTTTTTTTATACCACTAAGGTAGTAAACAAGGTTGCGGTTGGTAAGCGGTCAACGCAGCCTATGGACGCATGCAACACTTAGGGTAAAACTCGCGCGTTGCCGACCCTTTAAATGTCTAATAACTACTTTTTTGAAGAACTCCGTAGTAGTCATTAGAAAAAACCCTGGGAACTCATTCTACAACCTAAGCGTTCGCGAGAGGAAATTGCTTTGAAACCGCAATGACTGTACGTGATGATTTAGGTTCTAAGGTGTGAGGAATTACCTGACGATGGCGAGCGGAGCGATGGTAGAAACTAGTTTAGGCGATTTAGGTAATAGAGCAACACGTTGTCAGGATGCCGCTACTACAAATACTACTAAGGAACGTACCTAGACTCACCAGTTTTTGTGATGGCGATAGAACGTGCTTTCGTTGGTTAATCTATTTTGAAGCGCGGACCCATTTTGCTTTAGTTGCTGAAACACCGGAAGCAAAAGTGTAACATGTCATCTAAATATGTAGGATAATAGGCAAAGGTGAGCGTGATAGCAAGTGACTAGGCAAACATGGAATTTGGGGCGATGTGGGTCGCAGTGCGGAAAGTTGGCGGGTAGCCGACCCACTTGCACGGGTTTGATAAGCGAGCACCGTGAGTTGTGGCACCATCGTCAGTTACGTTACGACATCAACCAACCTCGTTATTGACACATGCTATTGGATGTATACTTGGTGTGTTAATATGTAGTCATGGATCTAATCCTTTTGTTAGAAGGACGGCAAAATAATTTTAGTGTGGGAAAAGTTATTTGTAATAACCTAGTTCTGTCTTGTTGTTCTGTCACCAATAGTTGAGATTCGATCACGATTTGATACGAATAACAAAAACTGTGCACAGAAAGATAACGTTATAACGTGGGTTTTAATTCTATACTTTTATAGAATGTGTTTTTTTATTTCAATGGTCTAAACCTGCGGTCCGCAACCTTCTACCAAAACCCCTTACTTAACGATCTGCCTAGGCGCCCAATTAGCTGGCTAATTTTACCAGATGGCTACGACATAGCCACTCTAGCTCCTCCATTTCTACCACTACTCTAGCAATAGAAATAAACAGCATGTAACGCAAACACACGCAACGTCAAACGGAGCGCTATGATTAGTCCACGGCTCACCTCTCGGTAAATTAAGTTGCGCGTGTACTTTACAAAAGCGAGTAATTTTACACCTACGCTAGTACCTAGTTGACTAACTATAAACTTGTATTGATAAGTAGTTTGTTGATAAATTATTCAAACTCAAAACTCTAACTAATAGTATTATAATCTATCAATTTCATTAAAAAATAATACAATATTGTCTTATTCACAAGATAATGGCATAATATAAAAAAAAAACTTGAAAATATTAAATATTATGCCTTTCACCCATTTAATTAGGAAATTTCGAAAAGAGCACATGTCGGAAGTTTTTACGGGTTTTTTTATACATTTCATAAGTATATGTAAGATGTGCCCTTTTCAATATTTTTTTATTTTAAATTTTTAGTTCATTAGCAGATCATTCTTATTAATTAAAAAGTATAAAGTATGGTGTTCTTAAAGAAAGGAGTGATAACAGTTTTGTCGGACTGGCGTCGCAGGTGGAAAATAATCTACAGTGACATAAAATTAGGTGGGCCGTTTACTTGTTTGCTACCTTGGTGGTAAAAAATCAGTTGATAATACTGATAGTATTATCAAAGTGTGTAGTAGCATACACACAATAAGTTCCGCGTTAGGATTACGCCGTTAAACCGACAACGTGTTTTTTTGGTGATAAGTACACTATATATATACTTAATAATGCATATCTTGGAAAATACCAAACCGATTTTAATGAAAAAAAAAATTTTTAAAATCCAATCACTAGTTTTTGAAAAAATGCATATTACCCGTGGAGGCAGCTCTGCTATAGCTCAGAAGATCCTGACGTCAGCGCACAGTTACTAAGACAATTCTCGCTGGTATGGCATGATTTATGCTTTGAAACAAACTGCGAGGCTTGGACCACGGCTCGTAATAATAGGGATCCGAATATTTCTAAATTAAAACGCAAATATAAATGCAGCCTCGAGGAGTAAGAAATGAACTGCCAGGGCTAAATTACAAATCATTGGCAAAATAGGTATGCGACTTGCGCGAGCTACCCGTTTGAGAGTCGTGCTTTCTGGACACTAGCTAAAGCTGCCGAAGGGAACTTTTGCCAAGTGTCGTTACCACACTGTAAAAGACCGATGGTGACTTGGCTCATAGTGCAAAAGAGAAAAACGATCTAACTCTTTACCACTTATTATGCCGTGGTAAGACCAACGCTGGAAATCTCCATAACACAGCGGGAGGTCCAGCGGGCGTTGCTTTCTCTAGACGTTCATAAGTCGAATGGGCCAGACGGTATACCAGCAGTGGTACTCCTGAGACTGTGGATAGTGGACTGTTTGCAGTGTGCTCCCGAGTTATGTCCTGTACTTACGTGCCTCTTCGCGCTATCCTACCACACTAGGCATTTCTGTCTTTATGCAAGACTGCGTATGTGTACGCGGTGCCCAAAGAGGGCGGTAGATCAGATCCATTTAATTACAGGCATATCGCTATTGTCTCACCTCTCTCCTCTCTAAGGTGATGAAGCGTATGATGAACACACAGCTTTCAAGATGCCTAGAAAAACACGACCTGGTCAGCGACCGTCAATATGGCTCTCGCCACGGTCGCACGATTGGTGACCTTCTAGTGTATCTCACACACCGATGGGCACTAGCCATTGAGAGCCAGAGGGAGGCATTGGTATGTAACCTGGAAATAGCGAAGGCGTTCGATCGGGTCTGGCACAGAGGTCTTCTATCGAAGTTGCCATGTTACGGAGTGCTCGAGGGTATCTAGCTTTTTGTCCGGCAGACACATACGAGCCGTAGTAGTCGGTAATTGCTCTCATAGTATGGACATTATTGCTGGTGTCCCGCAAGGCTCTGTGCTGTCTCCTGCGCTTTATGTACTGCATATCAACGATAGGTTGGACATTAACAACATACTTGTACATTGCTATGCAGGTAACAGTACTGAAGACGGTTACTACACGGGTCGTGCAAACATCCCTCGTTCCGTTGTGGAGGAAAACCGCGGAGAACTTGAATCTCAAATCGAGACCACTCTGTCTAAGGTCTCTGACTGGGGGGAAAAACTTGATCCGTTTCAACCCTACAAAGACACAAGTCTGCGCGTTCACCGCTAAGAAATCCCCATTCACCGAGGTTCCACAATTCTAGAACACACCTTAACCATCTACAAGAGCATTGGGCATGGCTACTTTCTACCATCGCACCGCTCCCCATCGAGATGGAATTCATCCTCACAACCTAAATGGGCACGTACAGTGCGGTTTCAGAGAAACTTTCTCCCGCGAACGTTTAGGTTGTGGAATGAGCTCCCATGCCGAGATTATTTCTAAGGACTACAGTATGGGGTTCTTCAAGAAAAAAGTTATTAGTTTTTTAAAGGGTCGGCAACGCGCAACTGATGCCCCTGCTGTTGCAAGCGTCCGAAGGCTGTGGTAACTGCTTACCATTAGGTAGACTGCAAGCTTGTTTGCCACCTTAGTGAAAATAGTAACATATAACACATTATCATTATGCAAAAAACACTATCACTTTGTTAAAGAGTTGTAATTGGATTGAAATAGCTCTTGTATATTTTATTAATCGAAGTGCCTCATTGAGTAAAGGATCAATAAAATAAATAGGTAGCAGGCCTAACGTTACCCTTCAGCAAATTTAGTCACCATTAACTATGTTTACCTGAGGTGTACACGCATTTTAATTTACCTGCTTAGTGAGTAGTAACGTGAGTGACGGAGAAATTTAGAACGTAATAATACTTACGAAGTAAAGTGTTTAAATTTTTTCAATTTTATCACATGGAAAAGTTTCCAGTTTAAATATCGGTATCAAGTTTTTTTATTATAAAATCATGTTCTTTGAAATGTTTGGAGCAATAATAATATTTGGCTTTGTAGGCAGGACTTTTTTTGTCACTTTTTTTTTGGAGGCACGCTAATTCTCTTATTCTTTTATATTTCTCAGTGTTTAATAGCAATATTTCGTTATTCTCGAAATTTCCTGCCCCCACGTGCCCTAAAAAAAGCACTTTTTGTAGTTATCTCAATCTCCCTGCCCGTTACGTTTATCCATTGCTCCCTCATATCGAGATCTTTTATATACCCCAAAATGAGACGATAGGAATAAAATATATTATTATAATTATTAAATAAAAGGAATATAAGATAAATTTGTATACTATTAAGTTAAAGTTACTGTTGTAACTTAGTCAAACAGCAGCACAACACTGTCGATTAGCTTCGACGCTGCGCCTTCTACCGAGCACGTAATGAATATAGCGGGATCGCACGCTACGCAATACATGGATTGCAAAGTATTGTGCTTAGCTTACTTCAATCATTAACATACTTTACCAGCAATGAATATTTTTTCACTCGCGCGTTGCCGACCCTTCAAAAATAACTTCTTTCTTGAAGAACCCTATACTGTAGTCCTTAGAGAAAACCTTGGCAGGGAGCTCATTCCACAACCCAAGCGTTCTGTCTGTGAAGTCTGTTACGACAGTGGAAGCAGAAAAGTCTACATACATTATGAGAATAAAATTTTATATCTTCTTCACTTCTGATTGCCGGCAGATTTAGCCTCGTACATCTTCACTGTGCGTTGTTTTCTAGCTACCGCTTTTGTCTCTACTTTTTTTGTTCTTTTTGTCTTTTTGTCTGCATTTTCCAGCTTAGAAAGCATTTTACCTATACTTAACCTCCTCTAATAGGTTTACCAAAAATTCTAAACGGCACCTAATTCAGAGCGCAAAGAACCCGAGCTTAGGAATCTGCTATTTTATACGCATATACACTATTATTTTTTAATAACTCTTCATATAATATTAGAAAAGTATCTACCATATGGCTTTTTGGGCTTCAGCCCATGGCCCCGTGGATTTAAGGGCCCCCCAGCTAAATCAAGTCAAAGACAAAAATAGACGATAATGCGAAAGAATCCATAATTTTATTCAATTAAACAGATCGTATGGTTTGCAGCCCTGCGAATCCTTTATTAATCAAACCCATTCATTCAACCCATTCAATTCATTTAATTTAAGTCTACGTTCAGGTTTTGGTACTTTGAACTGACAGTTAAAATATTCTTTCTATCTTGCTAGAATTATTTATAAGTACTATTATGTATTACTTTTATTAAGTATTTTTAATTATTTAAAACTAGCAGGATAGAAAGAAATAGAGTATTGGAGGAATGTAACGGATCGTGATCTAGATTGAATGTGTAATGGCCGCCTGCGGGTTGGCAACCCTGAGCTCCCGTTATGCATGTCTATCAAACGGAACGGGGATTTCCCCGTCAATTTTTTTACGGACGACAGTATATTGACTTAATTTTTGTGATAACTGCTTAAAAAAATTGACATGTTACGATTTTATATTTTAATTTGGCTCATACAGTCAAAATCTATGGAAATCATCAAAAATGTAAGCAAATATGGCTAACGGACGTAGACTAAAAATAAGTCTATGTACTAGTGACGCGACAAAACCTCTCGTTAATCGCAAAGCGAAATTATTGTAGTACTTACGTACCTATAGATCGCCGAGTTAATTCAACTAGATAATAATAATACACCTATTTTTCAGTCTACTATCGTACTTTGATACTGTTTTCGGGGAAAAGTGTACGAAAGATGTGTATCGTTCATTAAAATTAGTAGTCATACTAGCTTTCATTTATTTACAAGACTGTTTGGAAAAAAATGGATTACCCTTGGATAACTGTAGGGGACATTTTTTTGATATCGACTTGGATTCTATCACACTCTGGAACTCTGGTAGAAAATTGTCCAATTGCATTCGTTGCAGTACATGAATCTCTGCTGTTTTGATCAATTCCGCTGTTAGGGGTTATAGAGTAGTGGACGCTACAGATTTTTGTACAGAAAGATGAGAACCTTTTTTAACTTTCGAATTTGGATTAAGTGCCAAATAATTGCCAAAGATTTCAACAGCTTGATGAACGCGAGCCGTAGCACGTAATAATCGCAACCAGTCACTAAAGTTAGTGAATTTTGCGGTTACGGGTATTAGCAAATTAGAAAGAAGTCCCACCAGTTCAGTTTTAGATTTTAATTCTTCACGAACTGGTGCGATTTCAGCTGGCTCCCAAAGCCAGTTGTTCATTGTTTGATAAAGAAATTGTGGAGCGTTGAACCACCTGTGGGATGAATCCAAGTTAATTTCACGGATTCTTGTGGCATCGTCAGTCACATTTAAGTCTGTCGGTACCCAACGCCAGTCTTGGATACTCGAAATCTTATAAATTTCTCCAATTCTGTGGGCAACGAAAGGTTTAAATGTGCGCGCATTGCTACGCAACCAACCAACGACAATCATGAAATCAGTCCAAAAAATAGTGTGACTAGGCTTTTTGGTGTGACTGTCCTTGATGGTGAGAGCAAGTCGGGACGCTATCAGAGCTGCCTGAAGCTCTAGCCTCGGAACAGATGTTGGTTTCAAGGGTGATACCCTAGCTTTACTTGAGATAAGAGCGAGCCTGACGGAACCGTTCTCATACAAAAGGCGCCAATAGGCAACACACGAGTACGCAAGCTCGCTAGCATATGCAAACATATGAAGCTCTCTACAAAGCGGTTCTGAGTTTCCACTTTTTGCGTACCAACGTGGTATTTTAATACAAGACACCATATCTAATTCCCGGAACCAATTATACCACTTTGATGCTTCTGCAGGTGGAAATTCCGAATCCCAGTGGGTATTAGATCTCCACGACTCTTGAAATAAAATACGTCCTTTAATAAAAGCAGGTCGGAGTAAGCCTAACGGATCATATACTCGCATCAAATGTGAAAGAACTTTTCGTTTAGTTAATTTGTTTAGTGACATTTTTAAACCTGTTCTAAAGCCTAGAATATCTGTTATGGGATCCCAAGCTATACCTGAAACAATAACGCTATTTGGATTGTTCCCTAAATCGACTTCTGTCGATTGACTCGCACGTAAGTCACTCGGTACAAGTTTTAACGCTGTCTGGTCGTTTGAAATCCACCCTCGTATTTCAAAACATGCGGCCTTGTGAACAGTAATTATAACGGATGCCACTTGAGCTGCTTCGTCAACATTGTCATGCGAGCCCAAATAGTCATCCATATAATGATTGTATAAAATGGCGTTCAGTTCAAATTTTTAATATACTGAGCGATAAATGGCGAACAACATGCTCCAAAAATGAGAGTTGTCCTTCTGAACTCCTTAATTGGCATTCTCTTAACATTTTTTGAGTCGGAGTCGTCTCTCCAGAGGTATCTAAGAGCGTCTCTGTCTTGCTCTCTAATGTCTATTTGAAGGAAAATCTGTTTAATGTCAGAGGCTAATGCAATACGACCTTCCCTAAAACGGAAAAGAATGCCAAGCAGAGACTGAAGTAAGTTAGGAATAGAGAGTAGTAAAGAGTTTAGACTGACACCCTCATTCCTAGCTGCAGCGTCATGAACAACGCGTAATTTATGTTTTTATGGGTGATAAACTCCGAAATGAGGCAAATACCACCTTATGGCCTCAGAATTTGTAATATCTTTGTTTTTCTAACAACCATAATACGAGGAAATATCGCATTCTTCGGCAAAACCTTCATCTATCATATTAGTAATGAATTTATTGTAGGCATTTGAGAACTCAGGATCTCGTTTCATGCGACTTTCTAAGTTTAAATAACGTGACAATGCCTGAGGATAACTATTAGGGACAAGTCTAATGTCTTCACACCAAGGCATGCCCACTTCAAACCGACCTGTTGGCAGCCTTTTGGTGGTATTTTCTAAAATATTTATCGCGCGCTCATCTTGTTTATTAAAATTAGTTGTTGATTTTGATATGCCTAAAGAATCAAGTTTATACTGATCCTTTATAAGAACTTTTAAATTGTCGCTATCTGACATTGTTTCGCTGGCAGAAAACAAAGTGCTGTAGTTCACAAATTCTACTGATTTAGTTTTGCTAGATGCCATACCGTACAACGTCCAACCTAATGCTGTGAGGCAAGCTACTGGCTGGTTATAATTCCCTTTCCTAATTTCACGAGAGATAGACAAATGCCAGTGTTCAGCACCTATAAGAACCATAGGTGTAATGTTTTCGTATAATAAAGTGTCTACAAGGTCGGTCAAGTGAGAATAAGCAGCAATAGTTTCTTTAGGAATTGTCTGTGTGCCTAAAGATAAACCAGCCATTGCTCTAGCATTTTTTATTAAAAAAACATCGTTTGCGTTTTTGCCCTTAATATGGAAATCGACGTAAGAAACTGTGGTATTTTTGTTAAGACCACCTATGCCATTGACTGTAATAGTCTGCAGTGGCCCCGATGCACCGATACGAGCGGTAACACTAGCGTCAATTAATGTCGCCGTACTACCATCACCCAGCAAACAGTACACATCACAACTTCCTTCTGGTCCTGAAACGGTTGCTGGTATGATCTTGAGAAAAACACGACTTTGACATAATTTGGCGCTAGGTTGTTGTACAGCTGTAGCTGAAACAATCACATTTTTTACGAATTCAGAGCATGAAATTTCGTTTGACGATATACAAGGAATATTTTGCTCTGTGGTGGCGACCAAAACATTATCATTAATTTGGTTGTTAGGTAAGCTGTCGAAAGGTAATGGTTCACTTCCATGTAATAGGGGATGATGACTTAATGTGCAACCATCTACACCGCAAGGGTTAACTTTACACGTTTTCCACTGGCATATTTTTATTAACACCTATAACATATTTTTGCTCCACGAAGCCAACGCCATCTATTGTCAACGGTAATAGCCTTAAAATCCGGACAAGATTTTATATTGTGATTGTTTTTACAGAATGGACACTCTTGTTTCTTAAAAACAAAAGTTTTGTTTCGAGAATGCGTTACTGTGTGAACACTTTCACGTTTGACATTCTTATTAAATGGAACAAACTGAGTTTGAGTTAACGACTCTGGTGACAAACTAAATCTAATATATTGATTCAAATTAAGTTGTAAAAAATCAGAGAGTACTTCTAATTTTGGCCTTTGAGTACTGTCTTGTGCGGCAAAATCGGACCATCGTGTTTTCATGTTAGGGTTCAATTTCGCGAGAACCGCATGCAAAAGTTTCGGAGAGTGTTAATACTCTGTCTGGTTAAGTAACTTAATTGAAGATATAGAATTACGTAGCCGGTTTGCTAACGTTCCAAGTTCTTTTAAGTCGTTACCTAGTCGAGGCAAATTTTTTAACGTTGCTACTTCATTAAATATGATCAATTCGGGGCGCGCGAAGTTTTCCTCCAGCACGCGTATGGTCTCTTCAGGTTCTTCCGCCGCAATCAGCAGTGAAGCGACAGCGTCATGTGCAGGTCCCCGTAGCGCCTGTATGCAAAAATACGTTTGAATTGCAACCATTGTTGCATGTTTTCATAAAACGGAAATAGTTCAGGTTTTTGGGTTTCCCCTGAGCGGAGGCGAGAGCCTTCGCTGCAGCAGCTGTATCGGCTACTGCCTTCATTAACAAACAAGAATTATAATTTATTTTGCCCAATTCCGGCGAAAAGAGTGGCAAAGAGTGGAAAAGAAGGCAATTGACCTTTGTGGTGTATGCTTAGAAATAATAACGGGAGATACAGTTCCACAGGTAGCCGTCGGTAATGATACCTGACGACTGGGCGGTGCGATATCACATCGATAGCACTTTACTGAATAAGATGCTCTGTTATTATTGTCAGCTACGCTAAAAGAGTGATTTATATTTTGAACCCACCTTTTTGTCCTAGATACGCTTACCCGACTGTGAGTAGAACTTTTTTGACTGCTGGTAGCGCGTGATTTGGCTTCGGCGTCGATAGCTGCCAACTCCGCCAGCAGCTCGTGCTCTTCCATTTTTCTCCGCATCTCGGCAAAATGACTATCGCGTTCTGTATCGCGCTCCATACGCTCCTGTTCCTGCTCAAGTTGACGGCGTAAAAGGAGGGCTTCAGCAGCAGCTTTTCGAGCTTTTACTGTGGCCGAAGACCGAGCCGACTTGGTAGCGAGTGATCGTGCGCTACTGTTGCAGGCGGCGGCGTCCTGTTCCGAGGGAAGTAGAGCGGACACATTTTTTGCTTGAAGCGGTTGTACAATTTTCGAAACGGAAGTACTCGGCATGTTTGTCGATGACATAATTCTACTTTTACTTCTAGTTATCAATAATTGGAATAACAACTATTTTCAACAATGATATTCAATGTATATTTTTTTTGACGTGAAAAAAAAAACAAAACTGATATGAAAAATTGAAACAATATTTCAGGTGCATGGAACTAGTATGGGTGAAGGACCAAATATTACGGAGAGCTAATGAAATGTAGGAATGAATTCGAGATGCAGTGAAACACTATGTTGATTATAGTTGAGTTTTAATAACTAGAAGAATAATAGCGAGTAAAATACAATTTATATCCTTTCACCAAGTAGGACAAATCAGAAAATGATACTGACATGACAAAAAAAAGAAGAAAATAGTTAAAAAGGTACAAAAACTAAACAGTATTTACTCTTACATACAACTTTATAAAAAGAGGACAGAATTAGGGGTTTTTCCCGTTGATCCTAGTAACTGGTTGTACGAACGGGATTATTATCCTGTGGACCAACATAATGGTTGAACATAACAGATCCGAAGTTAACATGCACCTTTGTACAATGACATAATATATTAAAGCTATTTAACCTACTTTAAAAGAAGAGGTTCTTAAATGAGGTTTTCGTACTTAAAACAACGTTGAAAACGAAGGTTTTATACTGAACTAAATATTATTCCTTTAAACCAACTTTTAGAAGGAAGAAATGAGTTGTTAGTTAAAAAGGGTCAAGTGTGAGTCGATAAGCGCGCTGAGGGTTTACAGTTATATAGTTGTACAATGGGCCGTGTAAATTTCAGTTTTGTAATGTTAAACTATTTAGTTGATCCACGGAGAAAAAAAAATCTTGTTTGTATTATCCCCTAATTCTGCCCCACCTTACACTACCCACCACTTTCATGAGGAAGTTGTGCAGGTTTCCTTTGTGTTCTACTACAATTTATTTGCTTACAATTTTTTGTAAGTTTATTCAATACTAGCTTCTGCCAGCGGCTTCGCCCGCCCTAAATTTGGTTATCGGCGTAGGTTCTTACGGCAACTCCTCAATTATAAAAAAAACAAACAATCAAATCTTTCCTCTTTAATGGCATAATACATTCGTTTCTGTGAAACCATGGCAATACACATACAAAATTTCAACCCAATCGGTCAAGCCGTTTAGTAGTTGACATACCGACAGCATAATTTGCCGTTTAAAAGTTATGAGAAAAAGATAAGTACGGGAGAATAATTCTTACTACCCGTTGTCCTATTACCCGTTATCCCGTAGGAATGAAGCATTTTCTCGCGGTAAAATGGAGCCAATGTTCATCAGGGATAATGTCGGCTTCTTATGGTAAAAGAATTTTTCAAATCGGTGCAGTAGTTTCGGAGCCTATTCAATACAAAAATACAAACAAACGAACAATCAAATCTTTCCTCTTTATAATATTAGTATAGAAGATAATTTTCATTCGAATGTACAGTTAGGTACATAGGCGTCGGTCGGTGTCGGTGAGGTAATCCAGTAGATAGGCAGGAACAGTTACCCGAGCCAGAGATACCCGCAATTGTTAAATCTTATTTATTAATTAATGCAATTGATCAGATACGCGAGGTTGCCCTTAATTGATCTGAATTTAACATTTTCACACTTAAATGGTTTCTGCAGTTGTTCAGTTGCTATCTACATATGTATCTACATACCTACCTATGATCCTCCATATTATTTACTTAAATTCAAATTTTTAACCAATGTCTGGATTCTAATAATTGACTAGCTTGTTCCCGCGGTTCCACTCGCCCTAAATTCGGTTATCGGTGTAAGATTTTAACGGCAACTCCTCAATTAAAAAAAAGAAACCGACTCACACGTGACGTTTTCCTGTAGCCTATGTCCTTTTGCGGGACTCAAACTATCTTTATGTCAAATTTCATTTTAGTGGGTACAGCGGTTTAAGCATAAAGAGGTTACAGACAGACAAGCAGACATAGTTACTTTCGCATTAATAATTTTAAAGTGGATAGTATGGATTGGCCATGGCAAGGTGTATATATGTTTACTATAAACAGCCTAAATATTGATTTCATTCATACAGTCGGCATTCAAGGGATCAGTCGTGAGGTGCGGACGGGGGGAAAATCTTGACTAATGTCTTGTCTATGTATTCGGTAACTGTCCAGCCAACCAGTACGTCTGTTCACGGCGTTTAGACGTTGACGGAATTCTCTTCAACATCGAAGGCGATTGATATGAAATAAGTGTTGAGGCTGTGCTATAAGTTTAATTTATACCACTTCAACTGTACCTACCAAACTTATAACTCAATGAAAATGCTCTATTTCATTAAAAATATTATAAAGTATTTTATCAGCGAGTTGGGATATTTTTATTGCATTAAAAAGAAGACATTTCCGTTTAAGTATGGAATAAAATATCTGGCAAATGGCCCCCGCAGCTCTGATGACAGGCCATTGCTCTTTTCATGACTTTTTGGCAAAGACGTGGCTGTATCTCATCGATGACCGATGTTGGATCACGGCATTGACGGCAGGAATTCTTTCTGGTATATTCGCATAAACCCGAGATCTCACAAAACCCCGAAGTAAAAATTCGAATGCCATTTTGACCATTTGACATTTTATGCATTTTAAATTGCAAGACAAACTGTTTTTGATATTTTCTTCTTTAGGGTACCGCGCAAGAAGCTTATATATTGATACTATATAAGCTCATTGGTTCCGCAGTTATATAGTTAATCTATAGTTTCGTCGCGTCCATCCGTTTGTCAAATGTAAGAGTAAATAGTAATTTAACGCTTATAGTTTCGTCATGTATTTTCAATAATTTGTTTTCAGGATTCCGTAGATATGTTATAAAAATCTAACCCCTTTAGTTTTTATATAATTCATCCAATAAGATTTTCTTATTTTGGATAAAACTTATATAATTAATCTGTAGAAATCACTTATTTATGAAGTGATCCTACATTTCCTATCCTTTCTTTCTTATCTTTCGTCCGCTTGACTAATTTAGGGTTTTGAAGAAAGTTTTAAGTTTCTTTAATACTGACTTTAACGACCAACTGAAATGTGAAACTTGTTTAATTTCCCCATTATTAAAATTTTAAAATCAAACTATTTTCTCACAAAAACCGACTTTAAATCCACTAAAAAGTAAGAAATAATTCCCTAAAGCAGACTTATTGACAGAATATTTAGCTACAGTTTCTTTGCCTTAATGTCGGATACCAACATAACCGTTTTAACCATCTTTATACTTGTCTTTATTCTTATCAATAGATTTCAAGGGGAATAAAACATGTGGCTGAATGTTCTGTCAATAAGTCTGCTTTAGGGGCCTCTTTTACTTTTTAGTGGTTTTGAAGTCGGTTTTTGTTAGAAAAATAGTTTATTAATAATAGAAATAATCATAGGTGGTTAAATTTCACTCTTATTGAATCCTCTATCTAATCTGTGACTGTACTAACATTGAATAAGGAGAGTGTTTGTTGGTATACAGGTATACAGGTAAACCCAAGATATATATATGTAAAACATTATAATATAAGCATACATGTGAGTTATTCACCGAAACTGCGGGACCGATTTCTTGATTGTGTAAGCTAAACTGCTGCAATTGTATAATCCTAAAAGATTTAGAAAAAACGAAGTTATTCGTTGTCGTCTTTGCAGTCAGAAGACATCCAGTGCTGAACGTAGGCCTCCCCCATTAGTTTCCACAACGTCCGGTCCTGAGCTCCCCCCGCCAATCGGCTTCCTGCGGCTCTAATCAGTTCCGGCTCTAGTTAGTTCATCTTATTTCATTTCGTGTATTGAAGAATCTATCTAGTGTAGTGACGGTGGATGCTACCAGCAGTTGGTGGTGTACAACAAAGTAAGCGTTTGGTAATTGGGTCAGCTGAACAGTAAGGAGGCTGCGATTAGATAGCGCGCGCAAACACCGCGTGTTGACAGTGCGCTGACACCGACACGTTCACTTAATTAATTGACTCTACCTGCAATAGTTACCTGATAAGTTTGGCTTACGTATCTCAAAATTCATTTATGATTTTTTATAGAGGATTTTTAGAGGATAATTTCTGTGTTTTTTTTAAATTATCTACAACTACTAATGTTTTCCATGGCCTCGCTCGCGTGATGTTAGATAATGGCTGTGGAATTTTTTAATCAAAATTAAAAATACCCTATTAAATATTAAGTTATTTTATTCCTTGCCCGTTTTAGACAAGGGCCAAACCGCTCAAAATATAGTAAAAAAAAATATTTTAGCAGTATAGGTACGAGTGGTCGGAAAATTTAGTAGATGATGTAATTAACGAAGAAAAAAGTTCTGGAAAGGGGGTGGGAGTGGAAACGAATATATTCGTTTTTAGGGGTCTATACTCGTTGTTTGCGATTTGCGGCTCAATTATGCATCCTATCGAAAAAAGTAAAATGTAAAAGTTGTAAATAATAAAAAAATCTAAAACTTTCTCGTTATAAATACATTTTGTTATGCCCATAACCTTAAAATTATCGAGAAAAATGCAAAAATCGTTTTTAGATTTCTAATTTATAACGTTAGCAAAAATTTTGGTAAAAATGATCTGTTTTGTGTTTCAAACAAGCTCAAAATTTTCCAAAGCGAAATATTTATTTTTCGATGTTTAAAGAATAAAATCCAAAAAAATTACCTTATTTACAATCGAAAAATTTGTTTAGCAAATTTTCGATAAATGACCTTTACTAGTCTTTTATTTCGTTAAAATCTCAGCTTTCATATATAATTTAAATATAATATTGTTAAGATACAAAAATATCGTTAAAAAAGTGAAAAACCGATAAAACTACTATTTCAAAATTGATTTATCGGTAATTTTTTCGATTAATGACCTTTGCCAGTGCTAATTTTTTCGTTAAAAACTTAGCTTTTATATAGAATTTAATTAAAGTATCATTTATTTACAAAAAAAATCGTTAAAAAAACAAACAACTGAAAACTAGTTTTCAGACTTTACTTGTATACTGCTGCTGTATAATTTTTTTTTTCATACAGGATGTGCTCTGGTCTATTTAGCTTTTCTTGTACCAAAACTCAGAAAGTCCTCTTGCAAGACGTGAAGGAATAGTTTCTTGGAGTTTGATCCGGGTAAAATCGTTTACCTCGAGAACTTTTGATTCTTATAAAACTTACAATTTACATAAACGTCGCTCGTTATCACTGCCCAAGTTCTCTGTCCTGTCTAGCTACATTTGGTCACGTCTTATTTACAGATTTTTGATATATGTACTAGTAATGACTTCTTGCCTAAATGTTTTAGTACATCTTGTAGAGATGTCGTTGCTTGCTTCTCATAACAACTTCTGGTCGATTCGTTTGTCGTCGTACGGGATATTTAATTCCCACAGTACAGTAACTGTCAAGTATTATGGTTTAGGTTAAGGTTTCTTTACTTCTCACTACATTTTGCCAGCGGCTCCGCCTGCCCTAAATTTGGTTATCGGCGTGGAACTCCTTAATTAACTCATTAATTATTATACTAATGACGTTTGCTAAAGCAAGCTTTAGCTATAGTTCGTTGAAGCTCGGTTATAGTTATACCCGCAGGAACTTTGGAATTTTTCGGGATAAATAGGCTATGTGATATTTCAGGACCTAATCTATAGGTGTGCCAAGTTTCATGCTGATCCGTCCAGAGGCTGACAGAGTGGCAAAGTAACAAACATCCATCCAAAAATGTTTACAAATTTTACTTTCATAATATTAGTAGGATTAGGCATGTCCTCATAAATTACAAGTCAATATTATTAATTTAAGTCACGTTAGGTTAGTTAGTACATTATAAATGTCAAGAGTGAAACAAAAATAAAATAAAACAAAAAATAAATAAATTCATAACTAAAAAAAAATGTCAACAATAACATAATAATAATTTATAAAATTATAAACCATAAAAGATAATGTATTATTACATCCGTAATCTAAAATTAAAATGTCAAACTATTTATTTCGTATTCATATACTCGTCAATGGAGTAAAATTATTTGTTTATATGAGTCTAGGTTTTTCGTGAAGGTGAAGAGGTGTCTGGTCATACACAATGCATACACTCTCGTTTTCACACATTTTAAAGATGTTATATTTCATACGTTCCCATTATATGGAACCAATTAGGTGCAGTAGCCCAGCCTAGCATGGCTTTGTGGTGTCTCGTGAAGTAGGAAATACAAAATAATATGTTAAAAAAATACATTGACATAATGATTGACAAAATTGTTATTATCGTGATAGAGTTCAAAAACTAAGAATTTTAAAAAATATAATAGTACAAGGCGTTTAATAAGTTATCGGCAAAGCGACGAACAAAAAGGCCGCTGTTTGTCTGTAATACTTTAAAATTACATATTTCAATAAATTTATTAATATAACTAGCTTTGGCCATCGTCTCCATCCTTCCTCCTTCCTTCATCCTTTTATAAAAGCAATAAATTTCTTTAGCTATAGCTATAGTTCGTTCAAGTGGAATTCGGTTATTCATATTTCCGCGCGAACTTTGGAATATTCTAGGGTAAAATCGAGATGAACCGGCAAGAAACTCAGCAGTTATATAGCAATATAACCTTACACTAGGTAAAAACATAATATACAATGTGTTATTTGAAAAATATTACAAATGAACAAATACATGTTTTAATTCTTCCAAGCATTATTTTATAAATGTATTAATCAACTTTGTAATAGCTTTTTTTCATTAAACTATCTTTGAAACATATTTGAAATTTATTTGGAGGTAAATTAATCACATGTTCTAGTTTTTTTTTTTAATAAAAAAAAAAAACTGTATTGCAAAATAAAACCTTACACTCGTACGTACTTACGTACCTTCTGAAGATGACATTTTGGAACTACCAATTTATCCTTATTCCTTGTATTTACAATGTGTAGGTCACTATTTTTTAGCAAATAAGTGTCAATTTTTGCGTATTCATAATATTGGCAAGGAACAGTTCAAATATCAATTTCCCTAAATAGTTCCCTAAGAGAAATTCAAGTTCCCAATTTATAGATTGACCGTACCGCTCTCTTTTGCAAGATAAAGACTGTATTAATATCAGCTGACTTACCCCAAAGCAAAATGCCATAAGGCAAGACGGAATTAAAATAGCTAAAGTAGACCAAGCGAGCAGTATCAACTTCTGTTAACTGCCTAACTATTCTAACTGCATAAACAGCTGAACTATGTTTCCCTGCAAGAGCTAAGATGTGAGGGTTCCACTGCAGCCTATTGTCTAATGAAATACCTAGAAACACTGTTGAGTCTTATAGCTCTATTTCTTCTCCGTTTAAGGCTAAATTTTGTACTTTGACATTTGGCATCATAAATTTTAAACACTTTTGCCGTTAACTACTGAACAGCCTAAAAAGTGCATTATCTACGTCGTTAAAATTCTCCACAAAGAAAGGCAAATCATTTATGTAAATTAAAATAGAAAAGGACCTAAAATAGAACCTTGAGGAACACCTAATTTTACTTCTGAGCCTTTGGATTATACTTCATTGATTTGAACCTCCTGCGTTCTGCTACTTAAATATGAGCGGATAAGCTCAAGAGCCAAATCTGCAATGCCATAATGACGAAGTTTTCATATAAGAGTTTCATGTTGCACGCAGTGAAATATCTTTGGTAGATCACAGAAGATACCAATGTGCATTTTGTGACTGTTCCCAAGCATCAAATATATGTTGAGTAAGGGCAATACTTGCGTCACTTGTGGAACGCCCTTTTGTAAAACCAAACTGTTGAGGATAAAGTTGCATTTAAGGTAAAATGTTTAAGCATCTAATTGAACATAAGTTTTTCAAAAATTTTGCTTAAGGCAGGCAGTTTAGAGATAGGTCTAAAATTATTGAGATCATCTTTTCTTTCACTTTTAGAAAGTGGTATAATCTATACATATAAATTATCGTAGTTTAACTATATTTCACACATATTAAATATTATACCTAAGTGCTATGATATGAATAATACCCCTAAGGACCTTAACTGATATACCCCATAGGTCACAGGTTTTTTTTCTGAGTAAGAGATTTAAATGTCTTTATAATGCCTCTGAAGGTAACATGCTGAAATCTAAATAAAGCCTCGCATTTATTTACATTACATATAAAAAACTCTAATTCTAATAAAGAGGAATTTAATGCATTAGTAGTAATTGTAGGCATTTCAGTAAAATGTTTCTTAAAAGAGTTAGCGTCATCAAGTACTGAACTTCAAACTTATGTTTGAATCTACATTAAGTGAATATTGATTGTCACGAGGTATTTATCACATTCCATGTGGCCTTTATTTTATCACTAGAAATTTTTATTTTATTACTTAAATGTATTGATTTTGCAACCCTGCACACTTTTTAAATAATTTTTAATACATTTTGACATAGTCAATAAATGTGTGAGGGACTGTGGTTATTTTGTTACATTTTATTCAATTCGTACAAAGTAGTTCGACTTCTGTCGATTACTACAGTAACCCAGTCCTTGAATTTCATTTTATTATTTGGCTTAAAAGTTTTTACTTTAAACACTAGCTCGCATAGCCCTGGGGGGGGGAGGGGGGTGGATAATCACAAAGTATAATATAAATATTAAGTTCTAAACATGACAATTCAATTTATGAGTTCAATTGAGGGGCCAACTATATTCTTTCGGTCTTTACACTATAATATACATTATTGTCCCCGTCGAATTGCATTTTCTCGAAGAAAGGCACTCGACAAATAATGATTGGGGAAACTAAACATTAATTCATGTTCACATAGCCAATGCTCAGTTACACTCAACATATGAATATCCTGACTTATCAAAAAAATCCTATTTCCAATTCCTTACCAGACATGCCTTGTATATTTTGATGAACAATATTAAAAAAGCGGGCATTGCCTGTTGACAAAGGACTCGGTTTAAATAATTATCTAAAATAGGACCCAACTAGGTGCAGCTATTAACATCAGCACTAATTCTAAACAATATCAATCTATACGTATAAACCAGTAGTTCCCAAAGTCGTCCAGGGGTTTACGATTCGTAAGCGGGGGTCTACGAAGATTTCGATAGTGAAGAACTAGAATCAAAGAAATCAATGTAGGCAGATAATATTTTAAGTAGCTCAGCGTCTGTTGCTTGCATATTTAATATTTAGATATAGAGCAAATTTCCATAGTTAGATCTAATCTTCACATTTTTTGTCGAGTTTTGGGAATATGGTAGAAATTTAGCTGCAGGCGCTCCGCTGGAACCAGCTAAATTTTGAAAGAGGTCTATGAGAAAAAAAATCCGGGAACCTCTGGTATAAACCATCTTCTTGAATCACTCTCACTATTGATGGAAACCACATTAAATCCGCTGCGTAGTCTTAAAGATCTACAGAAAGCGGGAAGCGAATTTGTTTTATAATATGCATAGAAGTAGGATTTATCAGTTTTTTTTAAGCCCATAAAAGTATTTTTAATTTTTAGTGTCAAATTGTTTGGTCACAGCCACTTTCAGTATTAATTCTCTCCGATATCTTAATTCAGGTTCGGGAATAGTAAGTACACATTAGCGGCTAGGTCTGGATTGTTCAGCCAATGGTCCATGGTTTGCGCTCGCGATCACGCGTGGCAACCTTTGCCATAGATTACACATAATTACACATACACCCCTAAAAATTTTAGCCTTAGTGTTTTTTTTTAAGAGGTGTAAGAGAGTGTTAATGACCTGCTACTTGTTATTTTTGGATTCTCAATGACCTTTTTAAGTAAGGACTGTTCTTAGATTGAACATATTAAGTAGTTGTGCCTTTTTTTGTATTCATTACGGTTAACTGAGGTTTGTTTTTGGATTCTACATGCTAAGTAGTTGTGTCTATTTTTGTACCTACTACGGTTGAGTAAGGTGCGACTCTTATATTACTTGCGTTGGTTAAAAAAAAATGCCAGTCAATATTCAAAGTAAAGTTTATGTATAAACATCATGGCATTATGTTGACAGTGTAAGCAATCCGACAGATTCTCTATCCCGTGCTCAAATCCACCGGTGTGAAGATTATAATCCGACCAAATTAAAGAGTCTGAAAAACCAACATAAAAATCAGGTAAAACAACTTATAGTTATAAGAAATATATAGTATATACAGTATATTTCGCTTAAAAAATTAAAAAAAAACACTTGTTCCCAGCCGGCTGATAGACACGAAAATCAAAATTTAATAATATTAATTAGTAGTGCTTATTCAGTGATAAAAACTAAGGTCTAGTCGATCGACTGAACTCCAACTGATTTGATAAATCACAATCTGTGTTGGCATGGGCCTTCAATGTTGCATAATACTAACTATACTAGCAATAATTTTACTAACATGAATAAATTGAATAAATGAATGAATAAAGGAATTCAGTAAACGTCTGACCGCCCACAAAGGTATACAACACACAATTCAACACAAAAACTGTTCATGAATAAATTGAACTAGTTTTAACCAAAAAATAAATAATTTTATTAAAATAATTTGCAATAGTACTCAATATAAATTATATTTTTTACAAGGAAATAAATCTGTATGGTTTTACTAGATTAGACAAAACAAACAGCAAATTTGCCTCTAGTTTCTTACGTCTCAAGAAAACTATTTTTCTGAGTTATATGATCTAGAAAACAAGAATCAGTTTTAAGTTTTAATTTTTTATGAGAAATAACTGAACCAAAACGAACCAGGTTGTTCTACGGAAGAATTTGGTATTTGCACTTTATTTCAGTTTTTAAAAACATTGACTTATAAAATTCCAAACGAAACGTAGATGTCAGACACAAACTACTATGTGGTTAAGATTGCTAAACAAAGAAAATCAAGAAAAATCGAGGGTATTATTCAAAGGGGTTTTATTCACGCAGACAGTAGTGCCTCTGACAGTGAAAACTTTATGTTTGTCATGATCCGTAACCACATTCCTCACAAAGACTCTGTACACAGTAACACTCATTTTGTTTCGCAACCTTATCAGTCACATTCACAGCCACACAACTAGTATGACGAGTGATTTTTGTAGTCATCTAATAAGTATAGAATAATGTGATAGCTCAGAAAATTAGTGATGTAGGTTTCCCAATTTTATGATCTGCCGAAGGCGTTGTTTTAATTACAATTGAAAGTTTTTAAAATTCTATGTACGATAACATTCGTGCATTTGCAAGGTAAATAACCGGTTGAGGAATAATTTTTAAGCTTTACGTAGATTCTGTTGTCCAGTGATTTGGTTTGAAAATGCAAATCCGAAAGTTTTTTTTTTGCTTAAATATATATCCTTAAAAAGGACCTTGCACCTGTAACCACGAGATAAGTAATTTCAGACTTAGGCAAATAAATTAAGCAAATTATTGCTACTGAAGGGTGATTCAAACAAAATATATTTTAGAATCAACTTAAGACCACTCTAATTAAAGGTATTTGACTTTTTAATTGGTTGGTAAATAAAGTAAGTGAAACAATGTGAGAAGATTAGTTTGAGGCTGCATCAGAGACGCCGCCAAAGATAAGGCCTCACGTAAGTCCGCACTACGCGGGTATCGTACGCGTATTGATAAATAGCTGAAAGTAAATTTCAATGATCCTACTCGTACCGACCTGAACATGGGTCTTATTTGCTACAAAGTTACTATATTTAATTGATTTGCAGCGGATAATGTAGGCGTTCAATCACACTTTTTAACCGCACCCTGTATTTTAAAGACCTTTCGGACTCTCATTTCAATTCCTTTAAAATGTGGTTTGGAAGTGCCGAAAGTGATTGAGTTAAATTAAATAACGATGGTGATTAAATTGAAATGAAATGATTAATAAATGAAATACATCATTTCTTATTTGCAAGCAACTGAAAGAGTAAATACCAAATTTGGTTTGGCTGGTTTTTACAAAAAATACAGGAAGCCCGTACAAAGATTTATCCCCTACTTGTTTTTAGCCCGTGTGGCTTCGCTGGCAAAGACTATAAGATTTGTCAAACAGATTTTTTAAACTTTACAGTTTAAGTGTACCGATGGATAAAACTAGGTGTTGAATTAAAAAAAAAACCCTTTTCGTACGATGTCTCATCTGTCTTGTCATCTCAGTGCACATGTATTACCCTCTGACTTTGTAAAGCTCTCACTTTCTTCGGTCAGCTGTAAGAGATCTCAACTAGAGATAAGCTTGACCTATGTACGACATTGTTTTATTTGTATTGTAAATGTTAGAGTGTCCTATAATTGTTTACATGAAATAAATATAAAATAAAAATAAAAATGTCTACAATATAAAGATAACCCCTTTTGAAAAATTCAAGTTTTCCTTTATTTCCTCAGCGATTTAAACTTGTTCTGTAGAGTTGGACGGTGATGTGTCAGTCAAAAAATGTTTTTATTAATTTTAATCTTATGTAAGATCATTTTATTAGTGAGACAATTATATTTTTAGAAAAAACTTACAAAATGCTATGTGAAATAGAATATACATAGCTGTTCTTTATATTAACTTAGAAATTAGAATTTGTCTAAATCAGTCTATCAGTACCAGCCGAATAAATCAACTTACGTACATTTTTTGCGTTTGTAGATTATATTACATAGTTGAATTGAAAGACTGTGTATAAACGTTGTTGAATATTCATGTTAGAGCCTTACTATACGCGCTTACTCAACTGCCTTAAGATGTCCACTCAAGTGGCATTAAGGCCTAATAGCTTCAATTTCTATAAGTACTTGATAAGTGTGTAAGTAAACAAGAGGTGTGAAGTATTTTTGTGCGATCTATACTTAGTTCTCAACGCGAGGACATGTTGTAGAGATGTGCAATTTCGACAACTTAAATACGCCTGCTTGCGCAATGCGCAATATTTGTTTTTTCTACTTACAATAAAAGAGAAAATACTTGTGTCTCCGAATGATAACACCGGAACTTGGGCATTGTGACACCTCCACCATGAGCAGATTATTTATTTTTTTAGTTTTCGAGTACTATTATTACATATTATTACCTAATTAAAATTAATAAACAAGGTTTGACGCGTAAATTGAATAAAAACAAACTCACGTAAAAAAGGGCCAAGTTTCAAATCTACCGTCCAAAAAATCTGCCTATGTATTGATATCTAAACATTTTCACCAAGCCAAATCTTTATATACTTCCACTTTCATATTTTGTCTTTGTCCAAAGATTATTTTAAATCAGCTTTTTAGTGGCGAACTACGCAAGGCAAGCTATATTATCATAAAATTAATTCCTGAAAAATGATTACGAAAGTAGCCACATAGGGGAAGTACGTACAAAATGGCCTAAATATTTCAAATCTGGTAGGTTTTATCGGCATATTTGCATGCTTAGCGCACGCTTCAATAGTCTATTAGTATACTATCAACATACTATAGCTTCGATCAATCTCAGTAGATCCATTGTCTAGATCCAACATGGATCTAGTTAGCCGTTTTTTCTCAGTCCCTGTGAACAGATTTGCTACCGTTAAGTTTTTTACGCTGGAACAAGTTTTGTAAGATATGGTCAGTTATTTGCTTTTAAACCATAGGCAAAACGTTAAATTAATATTATTTCTATTCCTAACCATTTTGCCTTGAGTATTGAGTTTTGTTTTGATGAAAGGAGACGTTTCAGGAATGTATGGAGGCCCGGTCTGGACATTGTACACTACTATAATTTAGAAAACTCAGTACATTATAAGTGACTTTTAATTATCAATTTATCGTATGTAGTAGTAGTAGTTTCGACGTTTAGTAATAACGAGCGGATATATATTCATACAGGTTAAACAATAAACCTCTTTTTGGGCTTCGCCGCAATCGGGTTAAAACGATGCGTCCCGCCGATGTAGTGCGATAGGTACTCGTATCGTAAAGCAACGTACAGCGCTGCTTTAGTGCGGTCAGACCTTAATTTTATAGTTTCACCATAGTTTTTTTTTTATTTTATGACCGTATACAAGAAACTTAGGTCAAATCATAGATTTATTATTATTTCGATAGTTAACAACAAACTATCGTTAGCTTCAAAAAGCCTATTGATAGATTTAGGTATCAATAATTAAAACCAATTAATATATCGAAACTATGAATAGAACTATCAAAAATACAAAAAGTACAAGCAAACCTTTTTACTTGACACACAATACCCAGGGTTACATTACATTTACCAATATGTTTTATATAATGCGTGCCACCGATCGTTCTGTTGACCAAAAATGAATGCGCTCTATGCGGAATGAATTGACATTTTTGGTGCGAATAGTACTGTAGTATATATCTAACATCTTGTTTGTTTACATTTGGATAATGAAACGATTTTCAAGGATACTTTTGGTTGTCACACATTGAATGGATTTGCATTTCTGTTGTCTAAAAAGAAATGAACTAATGGTGGCACTCACTTTGCGCATTCAGTGCATTGGCAACACATGTTTGGGAGGCAGAGCATTACCTATTTGGTGAATAGAACAATTTAAACGCCTATGAGATTTCACAGCTCTGTAAGCCTTGGTAAAAAGAAGCGCAGAATATCTATTTTCCGACATGGGTACTTATATTTCGTAGCATAACCGCTTAAAGGGAACGCTAAAAGTCAATATAAGACTTTGATATGATTTTGCTACCAAAAGCTTAAACACAATTCGTTACGTTTGTACGTTAACAATTCTGCTACAAAACATTGATTTGAAACGCGGCTTTTTTGGTGAGAATTGCGAAATAACCTATAAAACTTCTAAGCTTAATATCAGTTCTTCCTGGCTTCCTCGATCCAACAATCTTTAACAAACAATACTTAGGAAATGACAATGAATTGATGAAACTATTTTTGACCTTAAGACGCATTAATTTTAATTCAAATAAAATTTACTATGCGAGTTCGCCATTGTTCTTTCACCATGATTTGTTCTAGCTTTAACATAAAAAAATATTCTTAATAAACTACAAGTGGTCAGTAACATTTTCGGCACACGTTATTAGAAAATATAGGTCACATATGGTGCTGTTCAAAATTAGAACGCGTTATATAGATATTCCGTTCTTTCGTATATTTGAGAAAGTTTTGTTTTATTCCCGCCTAGTAGGTCAGTCATGAAACATCTCCGCAAAGACGTACTTTCAACTGTATTTTCAGATATTTATTAAGGTTCTTTCCGGGCAGGTGTGGTGTACAATAATTTATCCGACTTCAAAAATGTACTAAAAAGTAAAATAAGCCCACGAAAAAGACACAGATACTGACTGACAGTAACTTGAGTTAAGTACGTGACTCCTTTGCTTGGAAGTCATGTGCAATGCTAACCAAATTTTCACCAATCTTTTCTTCAAATTTTCGCCATTTGAATTTTGAAAAACGAAGAAAACACGAAGCTTAATGTTCTGTCAGTTAGTATGTTTGCTTTAGGGCTTATTTTTTACTTTATAGTAGCAAGTTTTGCAAGCGAATGAATTTCTTTTTATTTAATTTTTAATACACATTTAGTTTTTTCTTGAACTACTAAGCACATTACATCAGATCATCGAAGTTAACAGTCAAAGAAACTTAGAACTATTATAAAATAACATTTGCCTACGGTACCCTTAATTAGTCAAACGGGCGAATGGATAAACATAAAAAAAATATCAAAAGGTCACACGGCTAAGGAACTCTAAAAACGAACTACCAAACAGGCATGACGAAACTATAAAGGCTCGATTTATTTTAAATGGTCAAACGAACATACATGACAAAACTATAAGGTTCGGCTTTTACCATTTGGCCACGGAACCCTGAATGGTGGACACAACGAAACTACAACTGTGTTCTGAGGAATTGTTTGAAATGATGCCCACAGCTACTTACCCTCCGCTCGCCATCGGCAGTAAATTAATCCTTACACCTAAAAAACCTAAATGGTTGCGTGAATCATTATTGATTTTCACGTCCTGGTTACCGTCATCAAAATAATTACACAGCAATTTAAAGGTGTACCTCTCATACCAATACTTTTAAGTTTTTGTACGAGGACGGAAGGGGAAGCTGCATCACATGCCTTTTTCAGGTTAAGTATATACTATCAGGCACATATTTCCATTATAAACATAGATACGTTTATTAGCTATCAAAGATTTACATCATACAACATATTTACAATATGTGTGGTTGTATATATTAACAATATATGTGTGTATGTGTATATTATCAAATTGTTTTATTGTAATAAGTGTTACTGCTAGTACTGCGTCGTCCTTAATTTTTTATATATACTGTGTAAGGAAATATAGTGCCTAAATTGAAATGGGAGGAAGTATCAAGAATATCAATCAAAAAAGTAATGCAATCTCATGGTTCTTATTCACCTAATTAAAATACCTACTGCTATGTCTTTTTACTGTGACTTGACTTAATACTGTATTTATTGTACTATGATAAAATACTTTTCACTCGTTTATGAATTAAGATGACGTGTGACATCTTATTCAGAGTCAGCTGATTACCTACCTTGCTTGCTTATAACTATTTCTTTTTCTGTCGTTTAATCGTACGCGACAGATGGTACACATATTTATTATTCTCAAGGGCATAGCCAGCTATTGGGCCAGGGGGGGCAGACTTTGTACAAAATGTAGTTTTCATACGGCAAAAATGGCATTGCGTAGGCAGAGGCGGCTTGTGACAATTTTTAATAGGTGTTCACTAAAAAACATAGGAATTGCTTAAATGCTCACCTTTTATTATTTACTCTCTAACTAAACTAACTAAAATTTATTCGCCTAGCTAGGTATTTAGATTTAACATACGCGCGTCATCGACGCGGACCGAAGGCGGGATCAAGTTGGCAACAGTATTTTACTTTAAGTAGACCAGGAGCGGTGCTCCACATTTTGCTAATTTTGCATACAAAATCTTCTGTTTCGCATGTGAGACCGTGTCGAGCTTTCTCTTTCACACTCGTTGATTTTAGCTGTAAGTCTCTGTACTGACACTCCTTCCATAGGAGCGCAATTGCTAGCGCTCTACTTATATAGTAACTCAGTGTCTTCAGTGCAATTCCATACTAGGGACATCTTGAGTTAACTGTGTGTTTTAAGTGAAATACTATGTTAACATAAAGAGAAATAAAGAGAAAAGATTAACTGCTGAGTTTATTGCCGGTTCCTCTCGGTAGTAAAGCATTACGAACCTTCCAATCTTCTCCTCTTATATTTTGTTCCTTTACTACACACATTGTAACTAGTACAATCGAAGTTTTATTGGAGTTGCTTGAGTGTGTCATGCTCTCTCAAAGTATCTCTGTGGTGGTGGCGTGTGTGTCGGGTCGTTACGTTCCTTAAAACATGGTTGAGCGAAGCGATGGCTGATTCATGTGTCATACTCGTGAACGGGTGCCGCTTGTGAGGGCTGGTCTGCTCTTGCAAACTTCTTTGTATTCTTAGTATTTAGTCTTACTTTTTTGTTTTGTTTAGTAATACCGTAAGACATTGATTATTTCTTAGTGGTGAATACATAAACTGTCTTCTTTTTTTATTAGATACTTTTTTATGTTGTGCTTGTGCTTTATATTTCATGTTTTTATATTTGTAATGGACACTTTGTCCTTTTGATAGGGAGGGCATTTTCCAATATTTTAATTGGACGCTGTAAGAGAAAGGGAGAAAAGAAATGCCCTTGCTGAGTTTCTTGCCGGTTCTTCTCAGTACAAGGTCACCCGCCCTATAGACTTACGAACCGATGGCGTAGTGACATTCATAAGTGCTCAATTATTGTAGCCTAAACTGAATAAATTATATTGAATTTGAATCAGAGCATAATAATTTATTATTTTAAGTAAAATCTAAAAACATATTGTTTGCTACGCCCTTGTTATTACTATAACTGATTTATCAAATTGTTGAACATACTTACTGTAGTCTACCTGCATCTACTGCAGGCGACAGATTTTCATACTGTACTTGGCATGTAAAATAAACATACATACATTTTCTGCTGCTAGCCTTACCTGCTGGCTTTACTATCACGATAACACTATTACTGAGTATTGGCTTCCGTCGTTAGGTTTGGGCATTGTTTTCGCGGACTTTTTAATTGGTTTTTACAATTTATTTATTTACAAATCAAGTGAAATTGACAACGTCACAATGCATTTTTTGTTTTTTGGTTTTGACAGTAAGCAATGATATAGATAGTAGGGTGGTAGCTTTTGACATTGACGTTGTGAGCCCATTGATTTACCTAATATACGTAAGCCTTAATAGGGTAACTTAACGCGACTTGGTTGCTTAACGGGACCATTTTATTAAAGTTTTTAATTATATTTTTTTTTGTATGAAGAAAATTTATCTCTATCTATCTATCTTTATCTATATTCTTGATACTATCTCCCATTTCAATGTAGGCACTATATTTCCTTCCACATTATATAATACTGTGACTGTATAGCTTAGAATATATAATACTAAGTTTTCCTGTATAGCTTAGAATATATAATACTAAGTTTGCCTGTATAGCTTAGAATATATAGTACTAAGTTTGCCTGTATAGCTTAGAATGATTATTTATTTTATATGATTTTTTTTTCTTCTATAATTCTATAATTTCGAGAATTACTGATACTGTGTCCTAGATATCAGTCTATAAGTAGTTATTGACATTATCTCAACCACCATCACCCTTGTACACCGGTGGATTGAGCGGTGAACAAAAGTCTTCGTTTTTTAAGCAAATATTAGCAAAGTGACTTATTTATAGGAAGAACGATATGCTTTATTTATTTTAATTAGTTATTAAGAAACAAAAAGTCGGAAAATAGCAAGCGTTACATATGTTTAAATAGATAAGATCTACCTATAGTTTCCTTATTTTTAAATTTACGTTAGTTAAGTAACGGGCAGAAGATCAATCAAAAATAAAAATAATAATAATTAAATAACAGATAAAAAATTTAAAATAAGCAAGTGCGAGGTAAAGTTCTATAACAAGTGTTCTGTACTCAATAGAAAATTTAAGCCTTTTATGTTTTTTTTTTTATTATTATTTTTTTATTGTTATCTTTATAAGTAATCTTCAATAAAAACAAAATAAAAAAGGACTACTGTTGCCATCTCTGGGCGGGTGCACCCGGATACTTGGCCCTTTTGACTCGGTTCAACGACGGGCTGTGAGAATTGTCGACGATCCCAAACTCACTTGCGGTATCGAGCCCTTAAGTCTGAGGAGAGACTTTGCCTCCCCGTGTGTGTTCTACCGCTTGTATAATGGGATGTGTTCTGAGGAATTGTTCGAAATGATGCCCACGGCTACTTTCTACCATCGCGCCGCTCGCCATCGCCAGGGAATTTATTCTCACACTTTAGAACCGAAATGGTCGCGTACAGTGCGGTTTCAAAAACCTTCCTCCCGCGAAGGCTTTGTTTGTGGAATGAGCTCCCTGCCAAGGTTTTCTCTAAGGACTACAGTATGGGGCTCTTTAAGAAAGAAGTTATAGTATCTTTGTAGGACAACTTTTTGTATTTCGGCAACGCGCGAGTGATACCCCTGGTGTTACAAGCGGTGACCGCTTACCATCAGGCGGACCATAAGCTTGTTTGCCACATTAGTGGTATAAAAAAATAAAACTCTGAAATTTTAAGGCTGCGGTATATGCTAGAGCGCGAAAATACGCCGTTTTTGTGCAAATTTTGTGGCTAAACTATTGCATCTAAAGGATTGAAAAAAATATATGTTATAAAACTGACTTTTGTCTAGTGCATTACCTTACTGAATGATTTTTATTTATTGTATTTAATGCAATAAAAAATCTGGAAGTGACCATTGTTTCAACACTTGTGCAAATTTTTAAAGCGTGTTTTGCATTTGTTTGTAATGATAGTTGGTTAAATAATTAGAATAGCTTATTATCTAGTGCCTGGACTCTAAGTTGTAGCAAAAAGTCAAAAAATGTGACTACAAAACGGTAATAACGTTAAATTCCATACAAAAAAACTAAGTTTCAAGGCGTCATTACGGTATAAATTACTTAAGAAGTATATAACATAGTAATGTATATGACATTATCTAATGATTTATAGTGCATTTACATACACAACGTTAGAATTACAGAAATTAGCTTTCTGGCCTATATTGCCCTCTTAAGTAAATTTGTAACAAAGGTGATTTTTGAATTATTTTTGTTTTCAAACTTTGAACGGTTAAAAACTTTTTTTAAAGAACTTATTGAACAACAGAATATAACCACACATGCAAGCTTGTCATTTTGTATTAATGTACATGCACATTTCGTGAACGAATTACCTACTACCATGTTCTACTAGGCGAGACTGCGAACAAATGTTTACTGCGACAGTGTCGCTCGAGTCTACTACACGAGGCACTCGGAAATATATATTGTGAAGTAGTGTAGGATTTAGTCTTGTGGTGTAGGGGCATCAAAAGTATTATGTAATATTATATGTACTAGAGCAGCATCTACACAATCCGGCAATCAGAAAGAGTTTGCATGGCGTGGCGCGTTAAAGCTTGGGAATAATCATTGTAGGTGTTACCAGTTCTATAATGCAACGATTTGACATTTTTTTTTTAATTAAGAGCTTAAGAAATTTATTTTGTATTAAGTCTCAAACAAATTCATTTACAAATGAGATGAGAAATCGAGATGTATCATATAATATCAAATTTGTAAAAGTAAAAATTGTAAGTAGCTAGTCGCAGATCAGTGTGAAAAACCGGCCAAGTGCAAGTTGGACTCGCGCACGAAGGGTTCCGTACCATTATTTATAAAAACAGCAATAAATCACGTTTATTGTATGGGAGCCCCCCTTAAATATTTGTTTTATTTTAATTTAATTATTTATCTTTAAGGTGAATATATAATTAAATATTCTGTGAATATTTCAAGCGCCTACCTGTTGTCGTTATCAATATCGAGCAAAACAATCACGTTTGTTGTATGGGAGCCCCCTTAAATATTTATTTTATTCTGTTTTGTTGTTATAACGGCAACAAAAATACATCATCTGCGAATATTTCATCAGATACAGCCTGGTGACAGACAGCGAAGTCTTAGTAATAGGGTACCGTTTTGTAATTTGTATAAGTGAGGCCCTTCAGAGATCCATGAAATTGCTTATTTTTTATGACATCTTCAGACGAACGCTATACGAATATGTAAACACACAGAGTAATTCATCAACTTTCAGGTAAGGTACTTTTTATTAAAGTTTGAATAGTTCTTTTAAGAGTAAGGAGAGAAGAGTGGGAAATATTATACCCCTATTTTGATGATTGTGACTAGGCGCAATTAGCCCGAGGAGCAGTTGTCTCTATCGTACATCGAGTCCTGGCATGACAACAAATGTTTTTGTTTGTGTGTATTCGCTTGGTTGAGATATTTCCTCTTAAAGAAAATAGCCAATTCTAGAGTACAGTAGGTACTAAATAATATTAAGTAGATTAGTCTTCTAATTTGGGCTGCACTCTTGGCTAGAACAATTGGAGAATTCACTTTTTTTCTAAAATAGATCTTCTCACATGCGGTGGTTTGGACTTGACGAGATCGCGTGCTAGAAAATAAAGTCGAGACGCCTTTAATGAAAGAAGCTCTGAATTGAAAACTGGAGTAAGTATCTTCAGAAGGACGAAACCCCTAATGCTTAGCAAACAATATTGAAAGTTGTTTTCACTATTATTGCAATATTTTTTTTCTTTTTTGCCCATACTCTAGAAATATCTTTTGTATCTCCTATGTTCATCAAGTTACCGATAGAGTTTGAAAAATACACAACATAAGCAATGTCGATTATTCAAAAGGATTCATACATCTTTTCGGAACTTTTTTAATTTCTAAATTAGCTTTTTGACTATCTTTTTGCATGTCCTTAATTTCAACTATTTTTATAAAGTAGCTTATTTCAGCGTACTTTTAAGAAAAAAAGAAAGCTTTTAAAGAAAAAAAGCAAGTTTCTAGACACAACAATGGCGAGATTCTCATACAATTTTTTATTCTGGTTTTTTGTACAATAGGAGATGATTTTCCAAAACAGTAAAACACGTCAATTATTATTTTTAACTTTTTGTAGAAATACCAATTTTTATGCATTTTTCGAATATTATCGATTTCCAAACAAAGTTCCAACCCCCATTTTGACCGCTTAGGTGTTCGGCTTCGTTTTAGCAGAAACCTCTGTGCAAACTATTAGGTTTCTAGACACAAAAAATATCAAATTTCTTATAAAAAATTTCATTCAGTTTTTTTTGCCCACTAGGAGATGATTATTCAAACCTATTCTACCTCCTTGGGGGATGAATTTTGCAAAACTCTTTTATTGAGCTCGCCTTCGGTATAAAATAAACCTTTGTGCAAAATATCAGTTTTCTATACACAAACATATTGGAATTCTAATACAATTTTTAATCCCCTATGTTACCATCAAGGGGATAATTTTCCAAAAAACGGTGATACACATTTCTTAAATTTTGACTTGAAGGACAGACTAGCAATTGTTTGAATTAAACTTCGGACTATACCTAACGGGTATATAAACGGAAGTCTCTATACCCAGTAGTTTAGGCTGTGCGTTGACATATCAGTCAGTCAGCCAGTTGACTTCTTTTAGCAGTAGATTTTCTGTGCTCTAATATTTGTCCGCCTAAATGATGAATTTCTTTTTAAATTCCTTATTCTGTTCCATAGAAAGGTAAAAGTTTTTATTAATGAGTTCTCTGTTAAATTTCTTTTAAAGTAGCTGCATTTCTTTGTTGCATTCTTCTGGCTGTGACGAAATCAAGAATGTAAACATAGATTTTATTTCCTCCTTGAAGTTATTCTATTGGGCAGTATCACTATACTTTATGTCCCTTTCTTTAGTTCCGAACAAAATCTTCATTGACTTGCTCGTGATATTTTTGTCCCCTACAGTAATTTGTGAATCCTGCTACTCATTACCAGAGGTTAATGAGTAAAGAAGATTGTTTTTGAACGCATCCAAAATATGCGCATGCTAATTTCAAATGGTATAATATGTGAACTCACGCATTTATAAATTTAGAATATGTGTTCATAAATTCAAGCTTAAACACTTGTACTTAAATACTGTTAAATGTCGTGCTCTAATCTAGATCCAGATTTATCCAGATTTAAAAAAAAAATATTTTAAACTAGATAGTTATTTAAAAGATGATAGCTTAAGTTCTTAGAGTACAGAGTGCATAGATCGAGACAGATGAAATAGTTTTGTTTACGTACGATGTATATTAGAAACATGATGATCTAAACTAAACGCAGGAAACTGTTGTCGCTTTCATAGTCGTAATAATTTTATTATATTAACAAACATCGTCAACGTAGAGCACTATTGAAACTTGTTAAACATGAATAAATAATGAATTTCAGTTATAACAGTGAAACGCATACATACAAGTGATAATAATAGTGATGCTGAAAGTGATTGTGATGGAAATGAACATGATCATCATGCTATGGGAGATGATTAAGATAGTGATGACTACTATTGTTAGATGTATCTGTATAATTATAGCGATATTATACGAAACGAACTATATAAATATAATACGAATTTTGATAAGGTGAATGTCCTTCCTCTATATAAAGTCACAGATATCTTAAATTGTTCCGCGTAAAGTAGGTAGGTCAGACAAGACAAGTGCACACCTGAACAGGTGTCCGTGAGACACAAGATCAATATCGAATATGGAGCACGTCGCAGCCTCGACCATAGATAATGATAAAACATCTAGATGCAAATTATTAAGCTGTATTTGGCCTAGTAAATAATTCTTGACTAAAAGACATTTCACATTTCTAGGGTCTTGTACTTTTAGGTAAAACAGAATCCTTATTCAATTTGTGGTTCGTCAGTTGTCTGTCCCTCGAAGGTATCAAGATAAAATTAATACCGAGTACTAAAGTCCTGTGATTTTGAGTTTTTAACTTAATCCTATAAACAGATACAGCCTTTTATACCCATATTATAGCAACTGGGGCATTGGCTTATAGCACAAGCTTAAAGCTCAAGCTTGTAGCACAAGCTTATAGCACAAGTTAAGAAAAAATCTTAAAATTAAAACATTTTAATTTTTATCCCTGCTAACTAGCGCCGCTGCTAGTTAGCAGGGATAAAATATATATAAAATATAGCTAACTATTTTCAAATTACTTTTTGTGTAAATAAAGTGTGTAAGTAAAGTAATTGGAATATGTCCATTTTGTGGCGTTGAAGTGTGTAAATATCTATTGGTGGCTTTGAAGTGTGTAAATATCTATTGCTGGCGTTGAAGTGTGTAAATATCTATTGGTGGCGTTGAAGTGTGTAAATATCTAGGACACAAAAGTCTAAGCAAAAGTGATTAGTCCATTCTGTAAGTAGCTTCGAGAAGACTAATAAATTATTTTGGATTCCCTGTTAGGCATTGAGTTAGTATTTAATATTCGGTACAACTGTTAGTAAATACAGCAAGATGTATTTATACTAAGTATGTATCTAATAAAAGTGGTTTGCCCACATTACAATTAAGGCTACTGCTTTACGACCTAGGTAGGCAGACTCACAATCCCAAAAAGGCGAAGATCCTCCACACACAGATATGGACTGTCTCAATTGGACACTAGTCTATGGAAAGGCACGAATGTCAAAAACACAGTTCGTGCAGTTACCTACAAAGCTGTAGTGACGCATTGGATGCTCGTTGGCTCGACTCTGAAGGCGCGAAACTCGACAAAGGTCGCGCCAGGGTTAAATAAATATTATAAAAATGTATGCACATGAGTAAATAGCCGAATGAAAAACGTGTCCTTACTTACGTAATGCCAAGTTCGACGTGTTTGGGATAGGAATTAAACTGTTGGAACGGTTCGAACTTGACGACTATTTACTTGATCTGAATGATGATAGATTTATTTGTATCACGATTTTAAAATAAGTAAACATTATTAAAATGTCTTAAACATAAATAATGAGGTAGATTTTTGTTTGTTGGCGCGCTTAAGTGGTAGTGGTAGTGGTATCTCACAACGATCATGGGACCCATCGCAAGGCGTAGAGACGACAGTCAAAATTTGAACAAAATATGATTTAATAGGTGTATGCAGGGTTCATAATTCATATGAAATTTATAGTAATCGGTAGGTGTACCTTTCTACAAATATCAAATTTTGACGACATAAAATATTAACATAGTTTTCTACGGGGCTCGAATGTAGCATTATACCACGGTAATAGGCCAGTATCGTGAATTGGAGTAAAAAAAACGCCTTTTCTTGTAGGCCTGCGATAAAACTTTTTGTCATGGCAGAAGCAATTTGTTTACTTTTAAGTTAACCTTTAGATAATATGATAGGAGTGTTTTTTGATTTTTGAAATTATTTGTGTTTATTTATACTTTTTAGTGCTAATGATAAATCTTTATTTAATGAAAACTAACAGAGTTTGAAACGAGTATTTCTATTAAACTATATAAAATAGGACCAGGGGTGTTGCATATGCTTACAATTTACTCTTGAATCCTAAATTAAATAATCAAAATTCAGACTGATTTTTTGAAGCATGATTTCAAAACATAATTTGGTTAAATATTTATTTAATTAAAAGACATATATATGTGTATGAAAACAGAAATCAAATTTAAGTGTCGATAATTAAAACTTAACAGGCGTATTCTAGGTTTTAATCAACATTAAAAACGATTATTAATTAATAATAAAATATGGAAAACATAACAATTAATAAATCAGATAAGATCAGATGTGCCCCTCGTAGCTCGAAGGCTAACTCAACGGTAACTATAGATAACTCTTAATACAATCAAATTGCATTATTTCCTCTTCTTGTTAGTTTAATATTTTTTTTAATAAAAGCATTGATATAAACAAGTTTATATCAATGCATACAAGCAGCCACATTCTACAACCGTTTCCTTACATGTGTACATGAATATGATTTGAACTGTTTGAAAACTTAATAAATTGTGTAACACTATCTTTTTCCCAGGATTTCGTCCACGTGGACTTTAGAAAAAATGAAAGCTCATTAAACGAAATTACTATACACATTTTTTTCCTTATTCTGAGATGATTTTTCAAAAATTGTGAATCGCGTCGATGTTAATTTTGAGTACAATACCGCATACCAATTTCAATGCCTTAAGCTTAGAAAACGATGGATTTCCATAGAATCTTTTACCAACTTAGGGGGTAAACTCTGCAAATTCGTTTTTGGTGCTCGCTTGCGTTATAACAAAAATCTCTGTTCAAAATTTTAAGTCTAGGACACATAGTTTGGGCTGTGCATTATTACACATGTCATTTAGCCAGTCAGTTTACTCTTTTGCTTTATTTCATGGACTGTTTGTTTTCTTGTCACGTGAGTGTGACGAAAGGCTCAGAGACACATTGATTGTAACGAGTTCATGTTTATTTAAATTATTTATTAATTTAGGTTAACAGTTCGCCGACATCGATGCATGGAGTGTCGTGCTCGTCACTCAGTGGCACTCAGCCGTCTCAAACATGCTGTGTTAATTATCCTGAGCAAACAAATAAAGGTTAATATTGAGAATATAATTCAGATTAATGCTGCATTAGAGGGTGGTAGGGATGTGGTAGATACCTACCCGCTGTAACGATGAATGTTAATCATTAAGGTTGTCTGCAAGGGTCCAAAAGTAATCTTGAAGAAAAGGTTTTTGTTTCAAGGCATCATTGATAAGTAAAATTATGCCTATGCTACATAATAACAAAAAAATAATAATTGATAGATTTGACTTAGTTTTAAGTAGCTTACTAACTTATTTTTATTATCCACTAAGTGTTTCAGTATATATTGTATACTTGTAAGCTGATAATTATCAAAGTATAGTAATATTACTTTTAATGGAACTTTAAAAATTACCATTGTTTTGATTTTATCGACGATTCAAAAGTGTTCTCAGAAACCCATTTGAATAAATATTGTTTGATTTGATTTGATTTAAGTTTTACAGTTTTAAAAACTAAGTAATTTAATTTTTCGGTTCTTGAAAAACATATCAATCTTAAAATAGTAAAATAGAAACTCAGTGAATTTGTTGAATTTCGTTTCACGTAATAAATTAGGGTCGTCCTTTTTTTAGAGAAAAAGGTAATAACCCTTATGGACACTTATTTACCTACGATTTATAATTGAAAATTTAAAGCAAATCTGGGTCTAAAAATACGAATATGTTACTATAGGAGTACTCCCTCCCCATATTTCGCTCCTTCTAGCTATATTTATATGTAGGTTAATATCATTTAGCGGTTCTTCATTTCTAACTTTTCGCAATACTATTTAATAAGTTAGTATTATATAATAGTAATAAGATAAGCTTAAAACTAAAACAGATTATTATTATTAAACCTACACGGAAAAAACAGAGTTTCCAAGTTCTATTCCAACAAAATAATTTGCATTCAGTCAAGAAATCCAACTATTTTGGACATATTTTGTTCACAAAAGGCAATATTTTCCCTGAAAAAAATTCATTTTATCAATCGAAATTGATAAACTTCTTTTCGTATGAACAAATTTTTTTTTAACCAAATAAATGTTCGTTTTAGATCAACCAAACTTAAATTAATTACCCTAAGACAGTTAATGTTCTTGTATGAAATAAATACATATTTATATGCAACATTTTATTTTTCTTCGTTTGAAACAAAAAAATATTTTGCTTTGATATCATTTATTTTGCGCTAAAATCATGGTTTTCTTAAATCTGCGACGTTACTTATTAAAAACTTTATCTTTCGATTAAAATAATTGTATCTTAAATCAAAGCCAGTGAAATGTTCAGTTAAGATAATATTGTTTTGAATTAGAGAAAATAATAATTTTAACAGAATTTGTTAGATTCTTGACTCAAAATCTGATATTTTAAGCTGAAACTCTTGTTTTAGTCGAAACAAATAATATTTCTGCTTTAAAATATTAAACATTTTCGTTGAAAATAAATAGCTAGTATCGCTTTGAACGAATTTTCTTTTCTGTTAAGTAAATACCTGCATTTTTAGAACTGAACGAACCTCATCACTGTTCTTCATAGGCTTTCGTGTTGGATTTTAATTTTAAATAATTGTTTATTGTAGGGTTTTGTGCGTCAAATTAGTATCAGTTCATGCAAGAAACCTACAGTTAAGTATTATCTGAGAATTGATAAGTTCAAGTTCAAGTCAGTACTTGGATCGGTGGCCGCTTAGCGGCACACTTTTCTTTCTTCCATGCTTAAGAAGGATCGTTAGTCATAACAATTATGATTAAACATAACACTGTATTATCAGCTAAAGGCGAGAATAGCTACTAAGCTCGACAAACGTTCCGCCAAGTCATAGAAAGGCAGTGCGGTAGACTGACTCTATATGGCCCAAACCTCCAGAAAAGAGGCCGGTGCCTCTGCAGTAGGGCTAGTCGACAAACGTCACTAAGTCAGTGCGGTAGACTGACTTTATATGGCCCAAGCCTCCAGAAAACAGGCGTAGGGCTCTTTAAAAATAACTATGTAATTTTGGACCGAAACATTTTTTGTTTTAAACTAAAATATAATGTTATTAATTTCAAATAAAATAATGAAAATCGGACTTAACATAAATTTGAAAGACATCAAAATCTCTTTTTACGTAGGTAAAGCAGATATCTCCGCACACCGAGTAGGAGTCAGTCGATACCGTCCACACACCGAGAAGGAGTCAGTCGATACTATCCACACACCGAGAAGGAGTCTGTCGCAGTTATCGATGACCGTAAAGTGATAGAGAACCGAATGCACCAAGTGTACCTATGCATGGCTCGCCGCGCCGCACCGCCCGCAAGCGTTCAAAGCGCATCAAACAAACATCTAAGTAAAGAATAACATCCACTAATAACGTAACGGAAGCATCGCCGATCTAAGTGGTTGGGCAAACCTGCGCGTGCGCTGCTTTGTCTGTTTGTCCATTGATAAAGCTCGCAATTTTAGCTGTCAGTTGGGAGTGTGCCGTCGTTCGGAGCACTACTCCCTGTCGGTTCGACTGGGCTCAGATATCGTCCATCCGGTCGGCCCGGTTGACGAGTGACTCGTACTCTAGCGCACCACGGTCGGGGTCTGGGTGCCTCCAGACGGTAACTCCAGTGGCATGGTAATTTGTGACATTATTCCACCAGGATATATGTTTCTTTAATTTATTCCGACGGATCCTGGGTGTTCGTCTATTGTCTCTGATAGAGCCACTTGATAAGTATTTATATTACGTAAGCTTTGTGAAATGATTTTTATGTGATTTATTATATGTTTGTAATTTTTTTAATATTTTGAGATGTTTCTAATGACCTTTTCTCCTCTTTTAACTAATTAAAACACCGTGCCTTTAATTCATAGTTCAGAAAAATACGCAAATAAGTACTAACACTGATTAAGTGCAATAAAAAGGAAAATATTAGAATTGTTTTAATATATTTATTTGCAAATAGCTTTAATAAATTCTTGAAAAACATTTTAGGAAATAAACAAAAAATCATAATCAGTCAGCGTATGTAGTAAACTGCCATAGAAAAAAGTATTTGTTACCGAATTCTAAACATATTATTACTCAAAAAAATTAGATTTTAAAGAGTTAGATACTAACCCAGAATATAAAGTACAAATATTTACTGTTCGGTAAACATCAAAATATTGTACCCATATTAGCATGCATTTTGTAAGTGAGCATGATGCCTACATCCTCAGTAATAGGGCCAGGGTTAAACTCTGGTCAGTTACTCTCTTATCAACTAGGAACGTACGAAGGCTACTAATTTGCGCAATCACGGAGAAACATATCGCGTCCGCCGCTGATTTCGGTCGAATCGGATCTGTTACACATCTTTACAAAGTTTAAAATTCAATTTAAGCTGGTGACCCTATGAACTTTTTGCGATAAAGATATTTGAGAATTACCTGTATAAAATCTGCAGTCCTATTCGAAGGCGATGAGTACAAGCAATTACTCCAGAAGGCAAAACGAAGTGAGAAACCAGGTAAGTAAATAAAAAGCACAATGAAAAGCCAGGAATCAAATAACACATTGCAAAACAAATCTAAAACGAACCAGATAAACAAATGCAAACAAAACCGTATCGCGAAATACTAGATAATTTATTATATTAGTCACAGATAGTTAAGTTATAAATACTTCCCGATCACATAATCTTTAGCGTGTGCATATAAAATGGCAATAAATGTCAATTTAGTTCTTATAACGGTCTGAGAGTAATCAAAATGCTCGTATTGTGGGTGATTTGTTATTAATAGTTCTCGGAGATCGTTAATATATTTTCGAGATATCTTTGTTGTCGTTTGGTCTTACTTATTGAGCAACATCGGTAAGATTACATCCGGCTTATCAATTAGAATCGCTCTTGTGATTGCTTAAATTGTATTAAGTTCTATGAAATCAAAGTATTTTCCCAAGCAATAACTATCGTGTTAACCATTTACGACAATAAGCTCTTTGCCCTTAACTGTTCAGTTACACGGATTATTATTTAAGTTGTAAGAGTATGTTATGTAATAAGAAAAATAATAATAAAATATAAATTGTCGAAGCAGTTTGAAAAATTGTATTGCCAATACCATATATTGTAAAACAGCCAACAACGATTTGATAGAGTGCACGAAAATTTATTTTAACCTTATTACGAAATTATGTAGAAATATCAGGAATTCATATGTTCAAATCTTTGGTAAGTCACTAATAGAATATAATAAGAAAATAAATAGATAACTTTGATATTAAAGTACTATGATTGATTAAATACAATTGCAAAAATTTAAAAAAACGTTAACAATGTCTGTTACGTAAGTTTTTGATGAACATTTATGATGAAATAATCTTACTACATCAACAATGTCTGCTACGTAAGTTTTTGTTGAACATTTATGATGAGATAATCTTACTACATCAACAATGTCTGCTACGTAAGTTTTTGTTGAACATTTATGATGAAATGATCTTACTACATCAACAATGTCTGCTACGTAAGTTTTTGATGAACATTTATGATGAGATGATCTTACTTCACTAACAATGTCTGCTACGTAAGTTATTGTCAAACATTTATGATGAAATGATCTTACTACATCAACAATGTCTGCTACGTAAGTTTTTGTTGAACATTTATGATGAGATGATCTTACTTCACTAACCATGTCTGCTACGTAAGTTTTTGTTGAACATTTATGATGAAATGATCTTACTACATCAACAATGTCTGCTACGTAAGTTTTTGATGAACATTTATGATGAGATGATCTTACTTCACTAACAATGTCTGCTACGTAAGTTATTGTCAAACATTTATGATGAAATGATCTTACTACATCAACAATGTCTGCTACGTAAGTTATTGTCAATTATTTATGATGAGATGATCTTACTTCACAACAATGTCTGCTACGTAAGTTATTGTCAATCATTTATAATGAGATGTTCTAACTTCACTAACAATGTCTGCTACGTAACTTTTTTTTGAACATTTATGATGAGATGATCTTACTTCACTAACAATGTCTGCTACGTAAGTTATTGTCAAACATTTATGATGAGATGATCTTACTTCATTAACAATGTGTGCTACGTAAGTTTTTGCTAAACATTTATGTCGGAAAACAAAGATTATTATTACATTATTATTATTCATAGTGAAGCGGTTTACAATTTTATGATTTAGATTGTGCAAAAGGGCAAAATTTAGATTTTACACATTTTTTTGGTTTTATACACAACGGTTTTTTGAACATTTAGAAAGTAGTAGTGTATATAGTTAGTGTTTTTTTTTTAAATTTTCGTTAACTGTCATTTTGTCCATCAAATTAGTAGTTGTACTTTTGACTGAATATTAAGAAAAAGACAATAAAGTAAAGGGGTGAAAATTTGTATGGGAGTTTTATTATTTGTAGGGTTAACTGGCAGACTAACTGTGACATCACCGAACATCCGAAACTAGTAACTTGACATGTTGTTGGCTATAGTACCCTTATGCGATACGGTTTTTAAGAATTCAATATCAAAAAGAATAAAAAGGGGGAACGTTTTTTATGGCATATGGGATAGTAATACCGCGGCGAACCATGTTCTATACGTATTTACGTATATGTTTGTTATTTAAATTTTCCAATTTTTAAAGACATACAGCCTTCTGTATAATAGTTGCAGTTTAGTTTATTTGATACAATAAAGTTTGTATACAAAACAAACAAACAAACAGTTTTGTTTCAGAAATTTAAGTATTTTAAGTGTCTTGTAGTGATATGGTTTATCAACTCTTACACTGCAATTAATAATTAATAAATAAATAAATACCAGACTAAATAAACCTTGTATTAAGCCTTCGAAGGCTTTCGGAATGTGTGGTCTAGTTATCAAAAGTAAATGCCGGAAGACGTAAGTGGAATACGAAACGTACAAAGTTTTAAAAGGCAAACTTTTACCAGACTTTTGTATTTACACACCGCATTGTTTAATTTATTTTTCTGAAGTTTGCTTTACAATTCTGAATTAATAATCAAAATTTTAAATTAATAAAACTATAGCTGTTGTCTAACTTAAACAGATTAAGATAAACTTGTAATAACGCTATAACAATTAGGCAATACTTTACACAACACTAGGTACTTGGCTAGAGAGAGTATTCCATACAAGTTTGTTTGGGATCGCTCCGATTCTATTATGAAGCTACGTTGATGATCTATTGAAATATTTTTAGTACTTTGAGCAAAGAGAAAAACCAAATCTAACAAAATGATTTTTTTTTATATAAAATTATACTTTTTTTTATTTTATACTTTTTAGTGAAAGTTTAATTGACTTTTTATAGTTTATTGGCCAAGTTTCATAAGTTGGGTGATGAGAACTTGGAGAACGATATTATAAGTTCAATATAACTTAGTAATTCAATTTTCACTTAATTTTTCACGTTCCACCCTAATGTCCACCTTCAGGTGCACTTCCTGCATCTGCCAAGAGGTGATAACATCAAAATGAACATCAAGTTCGTGATCTGCGACCCTCAAAACCCCCGGATACCCATTTTGAAGATTTTTCAATTTTTCACCTCCACCTCTAGGTTGTACCCCTGGTACAACTCTGGGAGGGGGTTGTTGGTCAAAGTAACTGTAGAATATTGTATTGTCACCCGAGCTTAGTAAGTATGCAAAATTTCATCGACGGGTGATAACAGGAAGTATGTTTAATTAAGCTAAGTTAAGAAAGAAAAAAAAAAAGGAAACGATGTGAGTTTAATAAAAGCAACTAAAAAAATGTGGTTTTTTGTTTGTTTAACCAAGGAAGGGCAAGGTAACCAATATTGTTAATATTTTGACGTGACAACGTCTTATAAATTGGTTTGCCGGGTGACACTTCAAGAAACTGCGTTACGCTCCGCTCACGTTATGCGCTCACAATGAGAGCGAGTGAGAGGCACGCGGCATGGTTAGCCCGCCTAAGAGCGAGAGAGACAGACATAAAAAGTGAAAGGCACAAGTTGTCACGATTCCGGACGGTTGTCCGACACTAATTTTTTTAAATTGTAAAGTCGTGTCGACTCTGGCTGGTTTGTGTCCGGTACGGTACGGTACGGTACGGCGATAGGCTATATCATTACCAGTACCATTGGAGAAACGTGGATGTTACGAGCATACGTTTTCTTAGATCTGTGATCATCCTTTTGGGGATAAGTGTTGTGATGACATATTATTATGTTAGTTCTACTACTTACTTGACTTTGGCTTGACTACCCAATTACTGAAATATGTCTAGTTGTTCAAGTAGGACCTAAAAATTGAAATAAATGATATTGAAATGAATTTTAAAGACAAAAATATCTTTGTTTTGAAACAACACGATGTGCACATAGAGTATAAATATAGTATAGTATAGAGTATAGTTATGGTTATATGTTCAGTTCGCAGGGCATCTTGTTTAGGCAATCAATTTATTTTAAACATTTGATCATTAATTTTATTTATTTGTATTTTTTAAAACATGTAATTCTATTATCTCAAACGGGCATAATTACAAGAAATAAACACAAGGATAACGTTAACTTGAAACTAGTATATCCATTTTATTTGATGAGCAAGAATCAACTTATTATATTGCGAAATAGAGAAAGAAAGAGATTTTTGGTAAAGTCTTAAGCACAAATTTTCCAAGAAACTTTGTTTATCTTAGCTTAGTTCGATAACTTCTGACAACATTAATAATACGTTTAACATTTTCTGGAATCAACTGATATTACCTCGTATAATTAATACGACAGTTTTTATATCAAAGTAACTATACTATTAATATTGTGTAGGCTTATTTACACAGATTGCATGTTTGTTTATTAACTTATTTACTGGAATTGTTTGATTATTAAGAACCACCCTTTTTTATACCACCAAGGTGGCAAAAAAACTTACGACCCGCGTGATGTTAGGTGGTTACCATAGTCTATGAACACTTGCAATACCACAGGTATTACTCGTGCGTTGCCAACCGTTCAAATATCCAATGACTTTCCAATTGAAGAAACCCATCTCTCACAAAAGAAAACCACGGCAGGTCCTTATACCACCTAAGCGTTCGCGGGAGAACAGGGTATGAGTGATGATATATTCCCTGCTGATGGCGAGGAGTGCAATGATAAAAAGTAGCTGTGTGAATCATTTTAATCAATTCCTAGGAATACAACCTTTCATACAAGAACCACACAAAATTAACCACGTGTTCTGGAATTTTATTGTAGAAGAATAAAATTTGTATTGCGAAAGAGCTACGTACCTTCTGAAGACGAAATTTTGGAACTACCAATTTATCCTTATTCCTTCTATTAACACTGTGTAGGTCACTATTTTTAGCAAATAAGAGACAATATTTGCATACATATATTAAACAAGCAAAGATATATTGGCAAGGAACAATTAAAATATTAATTTCACTAAATGGGAAAAACTATAAGAGAAATTCGAGGTCCTAATTTATAGTTTGACCGTACTGCTCTCTTTTGCAAAATAAAGACTGTATTAATATCAGCTGCCTTACCCTAAAGCAAAATTCCATAAGACATGACGGAATGGAAATAGCTAAAGTAGACAAAGCGAGCAGTGTCAACATCTATTAGCTGCCTCACTCTTCTAACTGCATTAGCAGCTATACTAAGTAAGCTAGCCATTGAGAGTCAGGGGGAGGTATTGGCATGTAGGCTGGACATAGCGAAGGCGTTCGATCGGGTCTGGCACCGGGGTCTTCTATCGAAGTTGCTATCGAGTGCCCGAGGTTTTGTGCAAATAGGTGGCTAGCTTTGTCTCCGGCAGACGCATATGAGCCGTTGTTGACGCTATTTGCTCTGATAGCATGGACATTAATTCTGGTGTCCCGCAAGGCTCTGTGCTGTCTCCTACGCTGTTTCTACTGCATATCAATGACATGTCCATTAACAACATACATTCCTATGCAGATAACAGTACTGGAGACGCTTATTACACGGGTCGTGCAAGCATCTTTCGTTCCGTTGTGGAGGATAAGCGTGGAGAACTTGTTTTTCAAATCTCTGACTGTCAACTGGAAAACTTGATCCGATTTAACCCTACAAAGACACATGTCTGTGCGTTCACTGCTAAGAAAACCTCATTCACTGTTGTCCAAACAATTCCAGAACACTCCCCTCTCCAACTCCAAGAGCATAAGGATCCTTGGTGTTGACATCTCCAGTGATGTTCAGTTCCGAGATCATTTGCAAAACAAGGTGAAGCTGGCGTCCAAAAAACTTGGTGTACTGAAAATAGCGAAGCAGTACTTCACGTCGGTGCAAAGGTTGCTGCTTTACAAGACGTAGGTTCTGCCCCATATGGAGTACTGCTATCTCTGGGCGGGTGCAACCGGATACCAGCTTCGCCCTTTTGACTCGGTTCAACGACGGGCTGTGAGAATTGTTGACGATCATAAACTCACTTGCCGTATCGAGCCCTTAAGTCTGAGGAGAGACTTTGCCTCCCTGTGTGTGTCCTACCGCTTGCACAAAGAGATGTGTTTTGAGGAATTCTTCTAAATTATGCCCACGGCTACTTTCTCCTATCGCATCGCTCGCCATCGGCAGGGAATTTATTCTCACACCTTAGAACCGAAATGGTCACGTTCGGTGCGGTTTCAGAGAAACTTCCTCCCGCGAAAGCTTGAGATTGAAATGAGTTCCCTGCTAAGGTTTTCTTTAAGGACTACAGTATGGGGTTCTTCAAGACAGAAGTTATTAGATTTTTGAAGGGTCAGCAACGCGCGTGTGATACTGTTGGTGTTGCAAGCGTCCATAGGCTACGAAGACAGCTTGCTATCAGGCATACTGTAGGCTTGTTTGCCACCCTAGTGGTATAAAAATTAAACTTCAAGCTAAACCTCGAGTGCTCAGGATACCATTACCTCAAGTAAAAACTTTATTTGCAAATACTTTTCTTCCATCCTGCAGCATTTTGTCTTTAACTAAGAATCTATATACAAAACGAGCTTAGGTAAGGCTGAGGATACACTCAAAACGATGAAAAGCCGAGCATACACTCACAATGGTGAAAAAGCCGAGCATACACTCACAGTGGTGATTAGGCCGAGCATACACTCACAACGGTGAATAGGCCGAGCATACACTCACAACGGTGAATAGGCCGCGCAATTGTTAATTCTATTATATAACATTCATTAGTTCGCGAGTCCGACTCGCACTTAGCCGATGTTGACGGGTCACGATGACGTCTGATAAAAGCAGTACTTACTATTTGATGACAATTATTCAAAACTGACACAGCATACACAAGGAGCCGCAAGTGTTAGGTTTGTTTAGTTCTAGAACAATTTGCATACAGTGTGTCTACAGTAAGTAGAACGGGATTAATGGAGACGTCGGCATTGGCCCTAAACACCTCGCAGTCGCAAACTTGTCGCCATTGTGTTTTGTATTCACGAGTTTAGTATCTGTCGTTATGAATTATAAATAGATGTTAAGTGCCGTTTGCAGGTCTATTGTCACAAAACTATAAAATGTTAGTGCTTTGAGGAATAACTTAGTAGAGGTTACGTAATGTTGGAGGGTTGGATGGGTTCATTCTGTTTTAAGATAATGATTTTGTTGTCTTTCATTTTTTCATTTTGTAACACGAGTTGGGTAAGAGTCCTCATTAGATATGTCAGGTGGCTGGTGGTTTGTGATAGTTGATGCTTCTATGGGACTTACTTCTTAGGTACCTACATGTAACGCATGATTATTATATTTTCGTGAATATTTGTCCACTTTTCAAATAGGAAATGTGTGGAAAGTTATTGTAAGCGATACGATTGGTTCGTATTCAATTTTTACGGTTGGTTATTCAATTTAATTAAGAGTTTCGTTTTCCAAAAAAATTATAACTGTCTATCTGTCGCAGATCTTTATCTCTTAAATTGTTTGACGTAAAATCTCAAAATTCGGAATATTTACATTTATACATTATGTACATTCCTACACATTTAAGTATTATTTACCAAATAAAAACAAAATATAAACCAGGTTAGGAAGGGGTAGAAGCTAAGATACGAATGTCCCATAAATTGTACTCGAATTGATTTTTGGGTTAATTTTCTTTAATTCCTTGATTATTTGGAAAACCGGATATTTTTTGTCTTTCACCCTCTAAAAATTATTATCCTTTTAAAAGTAAATCCAAACATTTAAAACTGTGTTCTGTCACAAATTTCTCTTCAACACTAATCGCGGATCACTTTATCTCTTATACAAATTGAAGTTTTGTAACTTATCTTTTTTAAAATTACACGTAAGATGTTGTAATTTACATTTTAATCTCTGAAATACGTACAATAATATTATTTGCCTTTTAAAACAAACTGCCCAAAATGTTAACACCTTTAAAAGTGTTATTACCAATATGTGATTTCAAATAGTCACTAATATCTTAAGTCAATGTAATGCAAGCCAGTGTGCTCTGTGCATAGAGAGGTCTTTGATAGAACTAGGAAGCGCGGCTCGGGGAGTGGTCAGTCGTGATCAAAGAGCTACTTAGTGTGATGCGCAAGTATCAAGTGAACAGAACTGCACTGAATCTTGCGTTTGGAATGTAATGGAAATGGTACGGCAATTACAAGTTTATTGACTAACATGTCGACGAAGATAGACGTAGGTATATGAAGGAGTTTGCTAGGAGAATGATTTCTGAAATTAAGTTGTAGAACATTCTTGACTCCCTAGCAGCCTAGTATGTAATAATATAAACACACAACACACCCGCATAAACTCCAAGAACAATGACTACTAAACTCACGATTGACTTAGACTTTGACTATCCGCAGGTTTTTTAGTGGCGCCATATGTTTTTGGGCCATTGGGCCACTCCAACCTTGAAAAAGGTCGCATTAGGCCACAGTCCATCACGGGGGCCAGTGCGGATTTCAGAATTCTTTTCGATCGTTTTATGCAGGTTTCCACATGATTTCCATTGTACATTGTTATTTGAGAAAGAAAGCATAGGCCGTACGTAGTACACCACTAAACCGCCACCACCACCACATAACAAAAAAGGAACACACCTATTTTATATTATATTAATTATGTTATTAAGTAAACTACTAAGTTACAGCTAAACTAAGATAACAAGAGAGGTCAACGGGCTATCGTAACTTTGCGCTGTGAATGTCTACAGCGATTAGACATTTTGCCATTTTTATTATGTTGGTCCTTCCCTACTACACGAGTAATGTTCGACCGTGATGATAAAATGACGATGTCTAAGCGGTTATAGGGAACAACAAATGTAGACCACACACAACCCTTTTTTCGAAGAAGTTTAACTTTCTGTCTTCTATATTTTAGATCCCAGTATTTCGAAGATATTTCAGTTACTTCAGTATGAATGTCAGAAGCCTGCTGATATTGCGCGTCATTGTTCCGAACTCAACAGGGTTCTGTTTAACACTACAAAAATTTGCTGTAAATAAACACCCAGGGTTAATTTTGCAAACATGGGCTAGTTGCGTGTTAAAATACAGTTACCTTAGTGTTCCGTAGTTTAAGAATTGAGGATATTAAAAAAACTTGTACTTAACAGATTTCTTTTAAAATTGTTTTTCGTTAAAGGTCATAAGAAGCTCTTTTATTGTGATTTTTCTAAATTGTTAGAAAGAACAAAAAAATCTGCTTTAAAAGCTGGAACTCGCAAAATATAGATTTGATTTATGTTATGAACCTTTTATAAAATATACCTTAGAATCTTTAATTAAATATATTTCCACCAAAATTTCATTAAATAAATCTTTTAGTGCGCGAGTTTGACTCACACTTGACCCTTTTTTCTTTTATAAAAACCTTGCCCTCACAATAACGAACACAAAAAAAATATCCAATTTAGTCCTTCGGAAGTTATGGCGTTACCACGTGACCGAGGGAAACAGGGATTGTTATATACCTACATAGGTATATCTATCTATCTAATACCTTTAAATGAGCAATTCTTGTATATATGTATATATTATATATATATAATCTGAATCACGGAAACGGCTCCAACGACTTTTATGGAATTTTGTATGCAGGGGGTTTTTGGGGCGATAAATCGATCTAGCTAGGTTTCATTTTTAGAAAACGTCGTTTTATCCGTGTTCTCAGGCAATGATAAACTGAAAAATATGACTCTTCCTGTCATCTATTGGCGAGTAGTAATACTATTATTTTTACCGACACAGCAACAGTAAAGCTACTTGACAATAGATGGCGTTGTTAAAAAAAACGAGCAAAGCTCGGTCTACTAGGTACTAGATTATTAAGTGCCATTGAAAAAGACATTTAGGATCACTGCGTTGTCCGTCTGTCTTCCGGTTTCTCTCGCGGAGGAATTAAGTTGCAATCGATATTAGACTAAGGTCTACTGCGAAGCGAGTAGGTTTTTTATATACTTTTGTTGATATTCTTTTTTGGGTTGCTGGTTCCTGTATTATTATAATGCTTATAATTTTACGTTTTCAGTGCCTAGACTATAATTTGATTTTTGCTACGTATTAATACTTTCTTACAAAATTATTTTCAGTTTGTACTTTCATGTTAGTGATTGAATAAACTTTTAATGATGTAAGCGGTGGTCGGTATAAAATTGAAAATTTAAAAGGCAGAGGTATGAAAGCGAAAAACGCTCGACTTTTAAAGACATCAGAAGTGAGTCGTCTATATATTTTGGCATAGGATGGAGTTCTTTGATTTTTATGTAAAAAATGCTTTATAAGTAATTTTATTTAAGAGGGCCCCAACGCGCATATACATTTGCTTTCTGGGCGTTAAGCTAAAATCGACAATGTTAAACTCAAATAGAGCTCATTTTTCAGTGGCTAAAATTTATTTTAGATAGGCGAACAGCTTAGCGTAAAAAGTGGAAAATAATTAATTACAGTTACATCACACAAGATATAAAAATTCTATAACAGTAATTTTTTAGCTTTATAATTACTTAACATTACATGAAATAAATTGTGTTCCCGCTACTAGTTGATATTGAGTTATGAATTAAAAATAGAAAAACGACAGGTTCGGTCGTTATTAATTAAAGTTATGTTTTATCATATATCTTATAACAAATACAGTAATTTGCTAGTCAAAGAATGTAGAAAGCTATGTTATTTTTTAACAGTCTAAAACTTGCAATATGACAATGGAATCAATTTTAGAAACTGCACATTCAAGTAGGGCGCAGCCTTAATTTATATTAGCGGCACATCGTTTACGTGTAATAAAAATAACCGTTTTTTTTTTCATTAATATCCGGTTTTCGTTTGTAATTAATATCGCGTACTTACCCGGTCTAATATTTCAAAACTCAAAAAGATCAAGCTCCTCAGTTAACGCAGTTAAATAATGCGGCCATTTCTACTGCATATTTGACACTCTCAAACGAATCAAGGGTACAAGACTATTGTGTCCTTTCCGTTGACCTAGAATCATAAAACTTGGCAACAAGCAGAATCTCATAGCACCATAAAAAATCCAAAAAATATGATTTTGTACTATCGCATAAAAACATACTATCTTTCAGTCAAGGCCATATTTTCATTAACTTGTAAATGTGTCAAGTTAAAATTAATATTAAAATTGTTTCTTGAATCTTTTAGAAAACAAAGCTACTATGCAATTTCTGAATCGACGCTATCAAAAAGTGACATTTGTAAATTGCATACAATACTTATAAATAAATCAAAACCTATAGGATACTTCCCGATCAGCCAGTTATGCAGTATTTGCAATAACATATTCCAGAATATTTGGTATTAACTTCTAGTGAGTTCAATTAAAAGAACGACATAAGCATTTTTCTTTGTTTCCCAACAGGTTAGTGTTCCCAAATCGTATCGCAATTTCACGTTACACTCAAATCTTCCTTTGTTTTCTTCTGCAAATATTTAATTCCTTTTGTCCCACTCTGTCTGCAGGGTATTCATAGTTGTATATCCTGCTCATTTGTGTTTAAGGTATACTGTTCTTAAGAGATATGAGATCACGAGTGTTATCTAGTGTGCACAAGCAATGTACTCGAGGCAGTAATTCTTGCGATTGCGTGATCCTTGTTATCTGAAGCTCTGCATAATTGCAAAGATAATTACATCGTCATAATGTTATCCAAGGTCCATACGACCAAGCTCAAGTGTAAACATTTTATAGGCAAGTTGTCATTACGGTCACTCTAATATCATAAATCAGGTTTGAAAGTTTAAAAGCTTCGATGATTATCTCAGCTTGCGGCATCACAAGAGCCAACTTATTCGACAAATAGTTTTATAAAGTTTATTGGTACTTAGGTTTTGGTTTAATATCTTCGCCGCTTGCCTTAGTCGTTCAATTTACACGCCTTATGTAGTTTGATAATAGTAGAAAATGTATTTAGTCAACCCGGGCAGAGTTGAGCATTGATGCACTTTCGCATTCAAAATATTTGAATTCACCAAAAAATCTTTTTAATATTTAGAACATTAATCGTACGTTCGTTGAAATACCTTTATTTTAAATCATACTCTATATAGTTTTGCCTAAATGGGCCAAAATATTTTTCCCAGTAGTTTTACGTTAGTTCTCAATGCTTATTATGAATTTTCTCACAATTTTTATCACAAAAATTGGTTCGGCAGCAAGTACCGTACATGCAACTTCTCTTGAGAAAAATTCTTTTACAAAAAAAAAATTACGTCATATTGGATCAGCCATTTTGAATTTAAAAAAACTGATTAAAAAATCGAAATCAGCACCCTCGAATACCCTTTACTACCCCTCGATACATGAAATTATACATGAAATTTATGTTGCGTGCATAAAAAAGTCAGTTTTTTACGAATAAAAAACGAACCGCTGGACCGATTTATTTCAGACTTCTTTTAGATCTAAGTTATGACGTGGCGTATCGATTGATATGTCATATTCGCGATATGACGTGGCGTATCGATTGATATGAGCGATTCGGTCCAGTAGTTATTGAGGAATCGAAAGCCAAAATATGTCTACATACATACATACGTACACACACACACACAGACATCACTCTAAAAATTTTTCGATTTCGATTTTCGGACCTATTCCAGTAACTTCTCAAGAGAAGTTAAAAAGTCCAATTTGGTACTCACATTATTACTACGTTACCAGTCCCCATGTCCCCTCAAAAATACTGTCCACTGCGTTACCTACTTTTTCTTCAAGTTTCCTTTTTTTTTTTGATCCCAAATATATAGATAAAAATCATCATTCGGGTATGCGTAGATAGATAGATGTATTCTTTATTGCACGCCAAAAATTTACTTACAACTAATTATATAACATTATATTGGAAATCACACAATAAGGCGGCCTTATCGCTTAAGAGCGATCTCTGCCAGAGCGACATTTGAGTAGAGGAAACATTGATCTTAAAAATAAGCCGTATAAGGAATATTAAAAAAATTATTAAAATAAACCAAAATATCGGTATATGTTAATATAAACCTACATATATAAATAGATACACACATATACATAGACATACACATATAACATAGATACATATTTTATATATATTAAATAAATAGTATACATACATATATATTATGGTGTAGGATATAATTGATTTTTTATTTGCTTTTGGCAAATATGTAAAGATGGAGCCCTTTTATGGACAAAGGCAGAGCATTCCAAAGTTTGACGGCTTGCACTGTAAATCAATTATTTTAAAAATTAGTGCAGTGCGCTGGTGTTTTCAGAAGAAAATTGGTCGATGGTTGGAGATTAGGATTGGAGATATCTACAAATTGTAAACGCTATTTAAGATATGTTGGAGTTGACGGATTGAACAAAATGCTACACAGAAGAGAAAGAATAGGACGAATTGGAGGCCACTTGAGTGTTGTCGAAAACTAGAAACATGATCATATTTCCGCAGTCCAAATATAAAACGTATAGGTATATAAATTCTAGAGAAGCTCAAGTGCGTATGTCATTCAGAATTAGAAAATAATATGTTTGTTGAAGATTATCCGAATCCGAAAAAATTATGCGTTTAAATGTACAAGGGGGTTTTTTAGGCCTCAAAAAGTAGTTTGACTTACCTAATTATATAACTTTTTTGTACAGGAAAGTAATGAAATAAATTTTAAATATCTGTTTTTAACTTTTCGCCTTGTATTCTGATCCTCGGTTTTGCTTTTATATTATTATTTAAATTTATTATCAATTGTAAACGTTTAACTGCTCTACTTTAATATGAGAAAAGTAGGTTTGTATGTCACAGTTTCCTCATCTAGTCATCGTTCGGTGTTTGTTGTTTTATCAAAATAATCAAATTTCTTTATTTTAATCACAAAAAAAATTGAAAAATGTTTTAAGTCCTTGAAGCTCGTGATGTCAAGTTCTATGTCCCCGCCACAGTTATTTCTAGTTTGATATTCAACATTCAGTGTCTGCAGAGCATGCAAGGATCTATGTTTTGTTTGATGAGCTCCGTCAGATTTATAATCATCTTCATACTGAAATTATTACAAGTATCAACGTAATAATTCCATTAAAGATTCTGTTGCAAATTTGTTGTGAGCCGTTTTTGGCAACTGATATTTTTACTCGACGTAATTTGCTAAAGGCTGTTACACACAGTTTTGCTCAAAACGATGTAGGGCTCCAAAAACCGCAACTTGAAAGTTTGTAATGGTTAGAATTTCCACAGACAGGCAGTCAGCAGAAATTTTGCAAACAATACTCGATAATTTATTTAATTTAATTTTATTACAGTAACTGCTTAATTAGAAAATTTCATTAAATAAATATATTCAAACTGAATTAGAGAAAAAAATCACCGTTGTTTTTAGTGATAATATATCAACAACTCAGATAGCTATTTGTTTAACATCTATTCCTTATCTTTACGCATTTCTTACAGTTTTCGTGTCGTTCATTTTTGTCACTATTGGTAGCATACGTACCTGTCATACTTCGGCTCTTTAATGAATGTGAGCTTATCTTAAATTAGGTATGTATGTCACAAATTTCATATCCATAAATAGTTTAATGATGCTACGTTGTGTCTAAGTTTAGGTTGTTTAGTCTGTGTCTGCGCACGAGCACGAAAGGCAATCAATCATGTTGATTGATGTTTATACGACATTTTTAATTTTTCTTTTGCAAGGTAGGTTTAGGTTATGAAATGGGGTCAGAAATTTGTTATCGGTTTCAATGTTAGTTATAAGTCATGTATGAACTTAATTTTATTTCTCTGATGAATAATTTATTTACTGTCGGACACGATTAAATGATGGGTAAGTGTTTTACTTAATGTTTTAGATAACAATTTTAGATCTTGACGCGAGGAAAACCGTTATGTTAAATAACTGAAAAACCAAAAAGTTAAAAATAAAATAACTTAATTTAATTGTTATATATTAAATTGTAATGTCTGTTTCAGTTTTATCATCTGTTTCAGCGTTATCATGATTTAATTTACTTAATGTCTCTCCGCTGGTTTTTCTGAATTTTTATTATTATAAGTCAGTAGAATTCGAAACTGAGGAAGCCTAAAAGAAGTGCCACCCTTATATGTAGGATTGCAGACGTCTGACGTCTGTCAGCCTGACTCAGTCTAAATGCTACGACAATGGATATAGCTTCACTTGGCTTTGTTGCACAGATTGTCGACCAATCTAAGTTCGAAAGAAGTCAATAATTAAATCTGCACTAGCGACGAAGGTTCTTGGAGCGTTCTCAGCAACTGCAAGACAATTGAAACTTCCTGAACACAATTTGGGTCTTCCAGACACTTTGTCTGATAAGGATAACAATATACACATGAACAAAGGATCTATCCTGATCACTAAGTAAACTTCTCTAGATAGAGTTGTCGCAAGAATAAGATTTATTGGTTCCTTTTAATGAAGAGCCTTAAGTGATCATTAAGCAAAATTTTAAAGAATTAAAATTACCGAAAGTGACTATTTCTAATCTTCAATACTAGATTTTTTCAAAACTTTGGGAATTTTTGAATTGGGATAAAGCGTTTAGAAAGTTTTCAAAAGGCAAAGATGTTTAAACGTGGCTTACCTGGTAGATGCAAAATCGTGACATATTACATATAGGATGAGCTCAAGACGATAAACCAGGCCAAGGTCGGTGCCATTCATCAAGTCTGTCTAAAATAAACAAAAACTGTAAACAGCTGTAGATCTTGACTTAGTTGGGGAGATGAAAAGTGAAATCATACGTGTTAAAATATTTGTGCTGATTAAGCTCTTATGCGATAGCAAAAGTATGAATCTGGAACTGTTTGCGTGGAGGCGTATACTTTTTATTATACTAATAAAAATAGCAGGCTAAGACGAAGACATACCCTAATAATCCAAAACGATCTAACTTACTTGTTCTGAATAGATGAAGTCGTACATACAATAAATCACAGAAAAGTACAAAGTACGAAGAACTAATTTCAAAGAAAAGTAGAACAAAAAAAATCATATTTTGAGAAAATAAATTTTAAATATTTACACTGAACTCCTTAAAATATAATACTTGTCGTAGATCTTGGTGTTTAGTCAAGGAACCCAATTATTCTTTAAATGCATTAATTAGGTTTTGTTCCATATTAAAAGAAAATCGGCTAGAATTTCTATATGAAGTCTAGCTTTTCTTTCTGATTTAAAAACATAAAGAAAACCAGCCAAAAACGTATTGCACGACGCGTAAGCGACATTAGACGTGATGAGCTTAAAGTTAAAGCTTTGGGGAGCAGGAATAAAATGGTTTTAGCTTGCCTTATACTGGACTTGCTCAACTCACATTTATAGTCCCCTTAATATATAATTTATCATTATTTAAGCCTGTAAATGCTAAACATAGGTCTCTTCTACAACCTTTAACAGGCTCGAGCCAACTCTATCCAGTAGCTTCATGCAGCCCTAACTAGCTTCTCTGTCATCTTGATGATACGATGTTTTTACTATAGCTTGTCAGATTCTTTGACGATTTTCCTTATTCTGGATTTTGAGGTGTAAAAAAACACTTAGTATAACTCTCTCCATAGCTCGCTTTACTTTTTCTAAGCTGATTAGGTTAATATCTAGCCAAGTAAATTACCTTAATTAATCACGGGAACTTACGCTGATCATAGACTTTCGACATTTAGCCACTGAGAAATTTTGGATGAAGAGATTATTATTTATACGCAATTACCAGAACGGTGCCTAGCCGAGTTGTATTTTTTGATTTACCTCTTTTTCGAAGTTGATCTAGGTAGGCCAGTGCACATTGGGGAATGTTGTCAAGAGACTTTTATAGAATGTCTTTGGGTACTCCCAGGAAAAGAGAAATAATTAATGATTAATTGTACAAATATAGTAAAAATATTGTGAATAAGTAACGTTAGATGGTCAAAGGGTTTTCTTTTTCATCTCTAACAGTTAGGCACATATCGGTGCGGCCAAAGAAAAGAAAAGATTACGGCTCTCGTCTCGTAACAGAGATGCGCATAGCGCGCATAGCACTCGGATTAACTGACTATCTATCATAAAGCTGTCAATCTGTCCGGTGTAAACTCCGCCGGCGCCAACGTGTCTGCCTGCATGTTAGCGGTTCAATGACCAATAAAAAACGATTAGGACTATACATCGCTAAAAGATCAATGAACCTTTTGGATGCATTTTTTGCTTTTCGCCAGAAATCAAATGTATGTCATAATTAGAAAACTATATAAGAATTCTATTTAAGAAAAAATGAGGGCTCTAACCCGTAACCATACCGCAGTATAACAGGCTGAATAGTTGCTATAATTTTTTTGCAGTAATTATTTTATATTGAATATACTAGCTATTGCCCGTTACTTCTTTCGCGTTGACTTATTTATATACCCTATGTCTATCCTCAGATGCTAGTTAATCTCCATGCTAAGTTTCATCAAAATCAGTTCATTGAATGAACCATAAAAACGTAACTGATAACAGGCAAAGATGTACTATACATACTCGGTATATTTACGTTTATTAAATATTTCGGCTCCGTGCTAGTAGGTGATGACTTGACTGTTGAATCGAGGGGCGTGGCTTCGATACCATCACAAGACAAATATTATGTGATAAACATTTGTGTTTGTCTTAACACTGAGTACTTTCCAAGTAAAATATGTATTGAAATCAAATAAAAATATTTTTATATGTATATCTATTTCTATCCGTTTTGCTTAGTTTGGGACCAGATGGTACTGTGTATAATGTCCAAAAATATTTATTTATTATGTGTACATGGTGTGACGTAGGTTGCTATTGAGTGGCCTACTAAATTGGTATTACTTACGTCTTTTATTTTATTGTACTCATATATGTTGTGCGCATAAAGAGAGAAAGAGACAAAGTTACACTGATAACTGACTGTAAAAAAATTGCGCACATAACGATGAACGAAATAGGGTGAGATGGAATAGGGTTGCAGAATCCTCAATCACCACTGACCTGTCATTTACCATTTTGACTTCAGATAACGTGTGAACGTTTGTTTTTACAACTTGGCTTCCCCATTGAACTCTGTTTACGTTTTAAATTGTAACCTGGCTGTGGTTAATGGACTGTGTATGATTGCTTTTACGACTTGGCTTTCCCTAATGGAGTCAGTTTACGTTCTGAATTGTGACCTGCACCCTCATTCAAGTCAGTAAAAACCATCATTTTCGAGATGACTCTGACATGCATTGTCCATTTACTTTAAATTTTAATAAAAAATATGTAGAATCACGATTTAAGGGGGCTGGCTGTGTTTAATGGACTGTATACAATTGTTTATGACCTCGCTTTCCTTACTGGAGTCCCTTTATATCTTGGATTATGACCTAGCTGTATTTATTGGATTGTACTGTGTACGATTATTTTTACGACTTGGCTTTCCCTACTGGACTCCCTTCACTTTTCTGGCTTTGTTTGGAATCTGATTTGTTTTTGGCACGTGGACAGCAGAAGACAAGACTAGTTGTGTAGAAACCCACGTTACAAAGCGTAAAAAAGATTTATCGTCCTTACAAAATTCCTAATTTTTCTTGTCAAGCTTTAACTATCAAATATCACAAAATATTTTCTACTCTGTACATCTCGGTAAGGTTACGGGTTACAGAACTAAATTTTAGCCTTTATAGACTTCCTACATAGTCCTTATATCAAAGACCTAGGATTCATTTTTGGCAAAAAGAAATCTAGTGACCGGAAGTCTGAAAGGGGAGTTATATAGGACAGTTATAACAAAGGCGTCCCTTTCCACCCCATTACGTATATCGCTTCATTATAAGTGTGGCTTTGACTCTTTCTCTCTTAGCTACTTTCTCACGTCCTTAAAAACGTGAATATACTATGGTCTTACTATTTCTATTCCTACTTCCCATTCTGTTGTTACGGCTAAATCACTGAACTGATTTTGATGGAACTTAGAATAAAGATAGATTACCATCCGAGGATAAACCAAGGGTATATTAGTAAAGTCCACCCGAACAAATTACGAGGAAAAGCTAGGTTTTCAAAATAAAAATATAGCCTGCAAAAAAATTATAGCAACTATTTAGCCCGTTATACTGTGGTATAGTTATGGATTAGAGTTATATATTCCTCTAATTATTAACTAGGTTTCATTTCTGGCGAAAGAAAATCACCTGTCCATACATCTTTGGGCAATCGCTTTTGGTATACTATATGTATTTATTGACTTATGATACGGAAATGTGGTCTCTTACTGTTGGCTTCTTAAATAAGCTCAGAGTCGCTCAGCGAGCTATGGAAAGAGCTATGCTTGGTGTTTCTTTGCGCGATTGAATCCAAAACGAGGTAATTCGCTCTAAAGAACTAGGGTTACCGACATAGCTCAAATAGTTAGCCAGCTGAAGAGGCAATTGGCAGGCCACATTGCTCGCTGAACCGATAACCGATGGGGAAGAAAGGTTCTCGAGTGGCGACCACGGATTGGAAGACGCAGCGTGCAGCGTGGGTCGGCCTCCTACCAGGTGGACAGATGATCTGGTCGGCGGCGCAGTAAGCGGATGGGCGCGGGCCGTTGTGGTGACACAAGGGGGAGGCCTACATTCAGCAGTGGACGTTTTCCGGCTGAAACGAATAAACCTTCTATAAAATATAGCTGACCCGGAGAACGTTTTTTCTTTTTTTAAAACAACTGCCGCACAAACCTATTGTGAAAGCATTGTACTAATTCAGAAACATTCCCCGGTGTGTGCATAACAACTTACCAAAACTTAATTACAATCGGTTTACACTTATTGCGCGAGTCCGACTCACACTTGACCCTGATCAAAAACACTAAGGAGTAGTCATATCAACTTTGAAACAAATAACTGCCAAAATAACTTTCTACCCTTTTTTAACCCCGTTAGGGGATGAATTTCAGGAAAAAAAGGTTTATGCAAAATTTGAAGTAGATTGGACCAAGGAATCACATTGTCCCATACAAACTTTGCCCCCCTTGTTCACCTCCTTAGAAGTAGAATTTCGGGAAATCCTTTCTTATCGGATGCCTACGTCATGCAGAACACTCCCTCCAAGTTTCAGGACTCTACCGATCAGCGGTTTAGGCTGTGTGTTGATCCATCAGTCATTCAGGACAAAGCATTTTATATGTATAGTTGTAAAAAAATGTATAAAAGGTAATATATGTGGGATACGTGCAAAAAATATTGTAACCTCATAGCGTGGGGTATTGTTAAATAGGTTTCATTTTCAGTTCCGTAGTGGCCATTTCCAGTTCGCATTCTGATGGCCAAGATATCATTCTTATGACACTTTATATCACCCAGAAAAATCGGAATTTTTAGTGTGCTGGAACATTATTTCAAATGATAACTAAACTAACTAACTAAACTAAAATTAATTTGTTTTTGAGATATATCCGACCAAGTCAAGATTATTGTCGAACTGACGCAGTAACAGGGTTTACCTACTAACTACGTCACCCTACACTATAAGCTTGGCACAACATCTAACGCAATCGTTTTTTTAAGTATAGCTATTTTATATTTATTAATATAAGAGTACTTAGAATAACAAACCTCATCAGCCCCATACGTCCCCACTGTTGGGACACAGCCAGGCGGCCTACCCTCACTATACCTTCCTACTGTTGGGGCACGGCCGGGCTGCCTATCCTCACCATAAGTTCCCACTGTTATGGCATGGCCGGGCTGCCTACCCTACATATGGCCCCACTGTTGGGGCACCGCTGGGCGGCCTACCCTCACCATACGTCCCCACTGTTGGGGCACGCCCTGGGCGGCCTACCCTCAGCATACGTCCCCACTGTTGGGGCACGGACGGTGGGCTACCCCACCATACGTCTGCACTGTTGGGGCACGGCCGGGCTGCCTCCCCTTACCATACGTTGTGTAGTGAATCTCGGCAAGTAAACTGCTTTTATTTTTTTCTAGTGTTATTTCTCTTTTTTTTTATTTAAATAGCTAGCTAATGTTTATTTAATTTTTTGTTATTTGAATAACCAAAAAAAAATTAAAGACCTGGTAATTTTTTTCAATGATGACAGTAGGTACATTTCGTAAAAGCTAATAAAGAAAATATATTTTAGAGCAAGAAATCCTATTAGTTCTCATTCGAAAAATCGAAATGTTTCGGTTTTAATCACCAATAAGTAAATGTGGTTTGGTAACGCTGTGCTAAGGACTAAACCGAAAACGATAAATAAAATATGGCTCATGAATAATTCCCAACTCTCTATTAAAACAGTTAATTAAACAGATAGTAATAAATTAATAACACGCGCCCGAAAGCCTTTTCGGTGATTTAAATAGGTAATTAATAATATGGCGCCCGTCGACGTCCATTTTGGTTCCTTTTTATCTTTCTTTAATAATGGATAGCTGTTAGAAAAGGGTGTCGGTAACAATTAACATAAACATTGTATTTTAAATAAGCAAGATCGCAGTACCTAAGCATTATAATAAAGCGAAAACAAAAAATGGATTATAGTTAAAGGTGATACGTAAATCAATTTTGATGTCCCATATATAACTAAAAATAATTATTATAAATAAAAAAATAATATATCTCATTAGGATTTAATAGGTTGGAGTTTATTTTGTATATTTCTAGCCTAAATTCCAAAACAGTATAGTAAGGTCGGGAAGTTATTATGTGGTTTGACATACTAGACTAGACTTGACTAGACTTGACTAGATGGCGAACCTAGCTAAGCCACTATTTAGCAACATAAAATTTAATTCAATGTTAACTTATGTTAAAGTTTATATTATTAACACATAAAGTAATTTGTCCGGTGTCATTCACTTTGAATCTTTTCTGAAATCATTTTTTGTTTTGTTTGTTTCTTTTTTGAATGTCTATGCTTGTGTTATTGCAGCGCATGCGCATACGTAAAATAACGCAGTAGGCATTTAAGGAGATAGCCGCAACATTACTTAATGCAAAATAAATTCAAAAAGAATACAACTTCCTGACACCTGATCCTGTTTCAGTCCTGTTTTTTATAGAGCACCGTACTTGTAAGCCCTGGTTCAGACTTTTGCAAGTATGACCCATCTCTACTCTCTCAGTAGTTCAGTGACATTGGACTCAACAGTCAAAAGACACATTTTATAAATTTTTTCTGTCAGGAAACAGAACAAGAGAGCTAAACATCGTAATTGATGGTTCTCGAATATAACAAGTAAAGTCAACCACCTTTCTTAGGCTTCGAACTTGACGGTACATTCACTTGGGAACCTCATAGATAAAGTATGAGGAAAACTGGGAAGCGCGACTTTTGCAATAAGTCGATTGTCGCGAACCGATCCGTCCCACGTATGTAAGTACTTTGCGCGTGCTACTTTGTCACTGTACACTCGCTCTTGCAGTACAGGGCGGAGCTGTGGAGTCGCGCTGCCGATAGGGAAGGTGTGTTTCGGATGCAGAAAGGTGCTGTTATAGCGTTCGCTCATCTCAAATCGGATTTAACAAGTCTCTAGGCTTTTCGTTCGCGGCCATAATAATTTTCCAGGTATCAGTCTACGTTTGGCAGAATATTAGGCCATTCAAGCGCTTCAAAGACAATGTTCCTTATAATACTCGAAATGCCAAGCATCTGACAGCCGTTTCATGCAGGCTGCAAAAGGCTACAAAGTCAGCCCGGGCTTTGAGCCCAACGGTGTATAACCGGCTCCCCAGGGATGTTATTAACGCTCTTAGTCTGACCAGCATTAAAAACAAACTCAAAACCTAGCTTATTGAAAAAGCGCCCTAAGAGTTCATTTTGATGTATAACTGATGTTATTACTAAAGCAGATTATGTTATGTAAAGTCAGTCAGTCAGTCAGTTTACTCTTAAGTAAATAAGGTCAATTTAGGTAACAATAAAATGACACGTGCAGTCCACAGGGTACGGGCATCGGGCCAGCGTGGTACAGTACAGACTAAAATTATGATGTCCCTTTGAGAGGCGGGATGCCTTAGTCTTTGCAGTGGTAACTTAGTCGGGGTAGGTCGTGGGGGGAAACGATTAAGTTACAAAGTTTTAGTATTTAGCTCGTATGTGTTGGACTGTATGAGCTGGGATGCGGTCAGATAAGCGCATTAATAACCACTCAATTGGGGGCACCCGCTTCAGTCTTCGGGTAATCTATAGTGCGTGAGCGGAGCGGGAAGCGACAAAGGTTTTTTGAAGTGGATTAATAAATGCTTTGAAACGCGTAATTAATTGGAAAAAGGCGAAATCTTTACAAATTATTCTTATACAAACAGGAAAGTTTGTATAAGAATTCCGATATTTTTGTCGGTAAAACAATTAATGCTAAAAGTCTCGCGGGAAAATGCAAGTATTATAACAAAAAGATGTAAGCATTCCGGACAGTCAATTTCACGACGAATTAAATTACCTATGTCTAGAGTCTTAAAGTTTAGTACAGAGGCTCCTGTTATAACTTACATGAGTACTAAGAATGGTCTTTGCAGAATTGCAGGGTTAAAAGTTTGTATGTAAATCCGTCACTTTTGAAGTTAAATGCACAAATCTTGGTATTTCGCCCTTCGATTAAAAATTAAAAATGGCATATTTTATGACAATTCATGGATAATCATTCCCTAAAGGGTTGAAATTTTATAAGAATTTGTTATGCACCGCCTCAGAGGAAAATTGGGGGTTAAAAGTTTGTATGGAAATCAGACATTTTTGTAGCTAAATTCATATAAATATTAGTACTAGGCCTTTAGGTTCAATAATTAATATTGACGTGTTTCCATTTTTTTGGAATGGATTAATTTTTTTCTTCAAAAGTCCACATGGACAAAGTCGCGTGCAGAAGCTAGTACACTATAAAGTACTCAATGCTATCAAATACATTAGTATCAGCACAGATCATATAATTTTGTACTGGTTATTTAAATTCAGTAAACCCTGTCCACTTAATACAAAAAACGCATAATTCGTGACTACTTTAAATCCGTATGAATGAATGAATCGTTTATTTGCTAGAAATATGGTTTGTTAACATAGATGTTTCTTTGAGTTATCACATAGTTCCGCCTAATAAAAGCATGCAAAAATTAACAAAACATAATTATTCTAAACCTATACATGTTATTGTTAGTACATTTCACACATTCCTTACATTTAACTCTATATCTACCTTTTTAACATAAAATATTTATTTACAGAGTAAAAGCATTTTCGCAATAACCATTCAAGACATTTTTTCTTAAACGTATTGGTTGACAATTCTTTAATATGTCTCGGAAGCTTATTGCACTCTTTTACGGCCATACAATAGCTGTTTTTTGATAAATTATTTGTTTAATAAATAGGCATAACAAGTTGTTCTGGGTAGTGTGTATTAAATTTTAAATGTGAGCTTTTCTTTTTAAACAAATTTAAAAATAAAATCTTAAAGCCAAGGCAACATACACATTATATGTCATCAATGCAGTTTTTAGATCAATCACTGTTTTCAATCTACAAAGAACATACAGTAATAAAAAATATTTTTTTACATGAATTATTTATACATAAAAGCTGACTGTCTAAATCAAGTCCTAGGAACTAAGTGTCAGTAGTTTGGTTTACAATATTTTCATTTTACGATATTTTGAGATCTTTATAGCAACCATTTTTGTTTGAAAATTGTACACATTTAGTTGTTTCAATGTTTGCTTTAAAAATTGTTCAAGGCAAGCCATTTAATTACGCCATTTATTGTATTATTAATGTCATTTTCATAATTATTTATGTCAGTGCATTTTGAAAAAATAGATATGTCAACTGCAAATAATGTCACATGATGATTTGTAATTCTTGGGATGTCATTAAAGTAAATCAATAATAGTAGGGGCCCAAGACTAGATACTTGTGGCACGCCTGTATGTTTAAGTTTTTTTTCTGACTAATATGTTGCCAGGTTATTATTTTTGTAATTATTTTTAATTTCCGCATACTGCAAGCGATTACTGAGATAGGCTCTTTTTAAAGGGTTTGCAATACCTCAAAATAAAAAAAATAGATATACCCAGTCACAATATCTGTATGATTTGCTTCCTTTTAATGACATTCGTATAAATATCTGGGGTCATGCAGAAGTCCAAAAGCAGCCTCTTTTTCGTAACACTTTCAGACGTGCTCTGTACGAAAATGTAAACTATTTTTACAGAAAACAAAACATACAGACATAGAATAACTCAATACCTTCTAAGATAAGAAATTTCTATACAATTCGTATGAGATTTGGAGGAGGAAAGTGGGGAATACAAAACGCCGATTTTGATGATTGTGACGAGGTATAATTAGCCCCAGGTGTCATTGTCCCTATCGCACAACGCGATTGCAATTGTATTTTAATTCCAAATACCTATGTGTGTATTCGTGTACAATGGGGTATACCTATCATGTATTAAAAATTATAGGTCTAATGCTAAAATCTAGCGAGGAAACAGGGGAATTCCTTTTAAATCGCCTAACATAAGTTAATGAAGTCTCTGTTCATCTCTAAGCACGTTATTGATGAGAGCGCGCCGACACATCCTGCGCCCGCGCAGCATCTCGCTCGGCGCATCCTCGTACATCATCGTTTGTTGACACACCATTCAATCTCACGTCTCGCAACACATTGACCTCTCACTCTTCTAAATGAAATCCAATCGAGATAACTCTATCGAATATAAACATTTCTCGTAACAATGACCTTCGCGATACTACGCTACACTAAGTTACGCTTATACTCAAATTTTGCGATTTAAATACTCGAGTTACTGAGTATTTTGAGGTTAATGTTCTAAATTTATTTGTCGTATAATTATTGTAGGTCGCTACTCGCTACTTGCTAGGGTGCGCTAGGTCTTCGAATAGGAATGCGGTATCGAGCTGCTAATGAAGTTAATAGAGGGGAATATAAAATCAGGGATACACTCGATAAATTCGAACCGGTGTAATAATTACATAAATATATCTGCTTAAATGTTTTATGGCGTCTGTGTTATACTAGTATAAAAAATCAGTAAATTGCGCAATTTTCTTTTTGCAAAATGCGTGTTCGTCCTGTGCCACTAGACACATTAATAGTTTTTGCTTACACGCAACTGATTAAGACCAGGAAAGGTGTTAATCTAATACAATGTTTTAGGTACTTTAAATAGGTAATTACGAAAATTGATGATTTATTTAATTATTATTATGCATAAAATTATAGTGAACAGTATAAAGATCGGTAGAGTATAATTGTTCTTTCTTTAAAATGCATTATAATTTCTGATGCAAAGATTTTTCCCCTCTGACTCCCCCTCCTCTCAAATCAGTACCAAAAAGCCGGGAATTTTTGTGGTGACTTAAAAATGTTCATATTTTGGTGAGCTCTTCAGCCTATATAATAGACTAAAATATCTTTTTATAAATTTTGGTTTCAATTACTTGTTTCTTGAACAAAATAAACCAAACTCAGCTACCGACATGTTTGGATTTTTTGTCTGTAATGTTGAAATAAACGACATATCTAATAATTATTGTCAATTTACCATCTGATCACTCAAGTCCAATTATAAATATTTAACACATTAATAAAAACGGCGACTTCATTGTATTGTTTGAAATATGAAATTGATAAATATTTTTATGAAAGGCTAATTCAGTCTGAATCGGTGTAAAAGTCTATTAAACTTATGGTTAGGCAGAGTGCAGTTTAGAAGTCTGCTTAAACAAAAATCCTTTTAATTAAGATCTAAAGTTTTAGTTAATATAAAAAAATTCAGATATTATTTTTATTGTCAGATAATTTAATGCAGATCATTTAGATTAAAAGATGAATCTTAATTAATAAACACTCAATTATTACTTCAGTTTAGTAATAATTAAGTGTTTATTAATTAAGATTTATTTTTGTGTGTATGTAGTTAAAAGTGCGAGTGTGCCCCGGCCCTAACTTTGTACCGGGGAGTTGTTTACTCAACACCAAAGCCGTACCTCTGATTCGGAGCGTTCGAGTATTTAGGGAAAGCTCATTAGTGGGTATTGGAGTATCGGGAAGGATTTCTTGTTCGTTATTTTGGAGAGTTCCCGGTTGATTGCAGACATTGTGTGTTTTTGGTGAACTGTTTTTGAAACTTTCTTTTCTATGGACAGCGGATCATTAAGGTTCAGGTAAAACGTCTAATTTATTACTTATAATCTATTTATGCAACTGACATGAAATAAACGAGATTCTAACACGAGCGCCGTTTTAGACAAAATAGCATGGCGCAGTACTCGCGCCATTAAAGTACCAATTTTGTACAGTTGCGTACCAGATTTTATCTACGACTGATAAAATAATACACATATTAAAGAAAATAAGTTTATTAAGAAAAATAAATACTTTGGACTACTTAATGCTGAATATCAAACAAACTTTAACATTAAGAAACGGAACCATAACATAACATTAGCACATTCTTCAAAAAAATTTAATAAAAAATCCTCCGAAAATGATGTTTATGGTACATCGCTAGATATAAAAATCGTCGTAGCATTTATAATATAAATGCCTGCACTTTACGGGAAATACATATTTTTAATACTTGCTATAATAAGGTGTACATACCATTTCATGTCATTATCTGACGTGAACATCTTTAATGATTAAACAAAAAAAAACTCTTTGCGCTAATGTGCATGTATTTGTTTGTCGCACACTGAAAATAAACAAATTTTTTTCGAGAAAGCGCGCATGAAAATTGTCTACGTCAGTCGAGAAATACTCATATCTGGTTTATAAAATATGTCCGGTAATCTTATACACATCATAATCGTAGTTAGGGTCATAAAGCGTGTAAAAAGAATTACAGTAAAAGTTACGTTACCGAAAGCATAGTACTTGACTAATACTGGAGTACCCATAGCGAACACTAATCTCTGTGTAATCCGTAATAATGGGATTATTGGATAAGACGTGATGTCCTAGTTGAAGTAGTTTCAGGGGGGAGTGACATTCTGTCAGAAAGTTAAATTCTGCAATGCAATTCCTTATTCTGTGGTAATACTAACAATGTGCATGCAAACATACTAAATTAATTAAAACATACGCCGACTTCAAAACTTTACTAAAAAAAACTGGTTGCCTGTAAAGTCGGTATACGGGCGAAAGTTTTACGTGACAATGATTTTATGTCTGTCTCTCTCGCTCTTAGGCGGGCGCGTGCCTCTCACTCGCTCTCATTGTGAGCGCATAACGTGAGCGGAGCGTAACGCAGTTTCTTGAAGTGTCACCCGGCAAACCAATTTATAAGACGTTGTCACGTCAAAAAACTGGTTGCCTGTAAAGTCGGTATACGGGCGAAAGTTTTACGTGACAACTTGTGCCTTTCACTTTTTATGTCTGTCTCTCTCGCTCTTAGGCGGGCTAACCATGCCGCGTGCCTCTCACTCGCTCTCATTGTGAGCGCATAACGTGAGCGGAGCGTAACGCAGTTTCTTGAAGTGTCACCCGGCAAACCAATTTATAAGACGTTGTCACGTCAAAAAGTAAAAGTGAATAAATCCTTGCTTAGATAAAACATTTAACTAATACTAACTTTCTTCTCTTTGAAGTGGAATACGTGAATGTGTGAAAAGACGTGTTTAACTAGTTTCATCAATGATTTTTTCTCCAAAAGTTTAAGTTTTAAATCCGCTTAATTCATGTGGGATCACCTCAGGAGCATACTCTTTTTTCAAAAAGATTTTTTGAAATCGGTCCATAATTGACGGAGAAATCGTTGGATAAACATGAATAATTTTTTTGAAGTGGGTTAAAAAAAAGTAGAAACCGACATGTTTTCCCGCCAAAACGTATGTCTTTTATTAGAATGAATGACTATGCGACGCGGTGCGGCACGAAGCAGCCAGCATCATTCTCGCCAGTCTGTCGTCTGCCCCCTGGCGACGTCATATTTTTCTTCTACGGCTGCGCTTAAAATATAACTGGCCACATCGAGTACGAAATTAATTATCATACCGTTTTTCGAACTGACCTGGGATTTATTGATACTGGGGTCTCAAAGTCCAATTTTCGAAACTGCGTAGGTATTTATGGAACTTTGGAGCTTTTAATTGCAACTAGTAGAAAATAATAATTTAAATTCTATGTGTGTGGAACACCTTCAGATAACGGACTACCAGGACATTAAAAAAGAAAAGGTAGTGACGGTATTAGCTGTGTCCTAGAATGTCACCACTCCAAAGACGGTACCGTTCAAGTGGGTGGCACGCGTGAGATCGATGTGTGACTCACAGACGTAGGTATTGGAAGAGTTTGGACACAGCTACTTAAGAGATCATATCATTTGCTATGTATAGTTCTCGTAGTAAGTTTACAGCCAAAAGACCAAATCTGATATAACTACAACTTAAATGTAATACATACTATGATATAATATACTGTTGATACATAAGGCTCGTTTCAGATTGTGTCTCTTCAGTGGTCGAATTAGGTTAACCCCTCAGTACAGTGCGAAAGCATAAAAGCGAGACCTCTCCCAGATATTCAGTTTAGTCTTACTCTATTTCTTTGTTCTCGCAGGCACTGCTGGAGTTCTATATCGTTTCTTGTAGTAGTAAACCAGTCATAATTATGAGTATTTTAACTGCACCCACACCGAGACTGCTCTATCTAAATGTGTTTCGATCCCAGTATAAATAATGTTGCGAACGTCTAGTAGTCTTCATTTTCACATTACTTATTCTTATGGTCTATTTTTGCAAAAAACAAAAAACATCGAAAATCTACAAAGTTGAACATAAGAACGTTCCAGTGAAGTGACTTGATGTTTCTCGGAAACATTTGCACTAGTTATTCTTGATATGAGGTTTAGTTATTTTATTAGCTTCCGCAGATTCTTGCTATAAACTTGCTTGATTACAGGACCCCCGATCGAAAATGTCAGGAACAATAACGTAACCCTTACAATACTGTAAGTCTCGTATAGAGACCTAAAAATAATAGAAAGGAAAAATATAGGGGTTATCTACAAAATATAGGGGTAATCTACATAATGTAGAGGTAATTCATTGAATGCTTATGATATAGAGCAGACGGTGTTGGGTAGGTGTAGGCTGATTATAAGTCAATTCCGTGATTTATATATCACCGTAAATAATTGTGCGGTTCCCCGTACACACGACGAAAATAAGAAAATTCTTGAAGTTATGGTAGTCAAAAATCATCGACACAATAAGGTTCCACTATTCACACTTCACACAGTGCACCAGATATTAAATACAGTCTGTCCGTCTAACAATAGTGCTAAACTTTATTCTGTGGTCAAACATGATTCATGTAGTCAACTACCAAAAACCTACAAGAACTTTAAATATGAAAAACATTGAATATGCCAAGTAAATAAATAGTTGGAACGTAAGCAATTTGCATTCAAATTTTGCACGAATTAAATAAATGTTGCATTCAATAAGGCATTACTTTTGATTCACAATATTTCACAAACAGTCGGCTCCATAAAATAAATTTGTCAGTACTTTACTATTTTGCCTTATTGCGTTTAGTTCATATCTTTTGCTAATACATAATAAATACATTACGTACTTTGTGACAAGTCCAGTGTTTGATTGCTTTCAATTATTTTCAGCTCGATTTTAATGAATTGGTCCCTAGTTTTATGGTGTTACTGTGTCAGTATGATATGTTATTATTGGTTCTTCGTTTTATTGTGTCTGTATAATATGTGTTTGCCAACATTCATTTAACAGCAACAGCAGACCCGTTTGAAGCTGGGGATAACTTGGTTAACTAATGCGCCGACATTTAACGACAAAACCAACCTTAAAGCTAGGGCAAGTTGAAGCTACGGAATATACTGACTTTGACTGAAACCACGGCCACATGCGCTAACGGATGTTTTAGAAGTTGAGATTTTAGGTAAAAGGCGATGTTATTGTTTCTATCCAGTTCTAGATGGCACTTCTTATACTCGTAATTAAACAAGGTAAAAATATATATTTATGATCTAGGGACAGGGGTGGGGGTGGTAGGTATATGTACAGCGAAGCTAATTTCTAATTAGTTGACTTGTGTTCGAAAACTCTGACAGTTGAGGAGCCACTAGTTAGTTCCACAACGTCTGCCAATTAGCACTGGGCCAGTGCGGTAGACAATGGCCTAAGCCTCTTTTCTCTTAGGAGGGACCTGTACCCTGTTATGGAGACAAAAAACGACTGAGGCAACATATTGAGATAGCAATTGTGAATTAGTGACCTAAATATAGATACCACGATATTTGTTATTTTGGTAGGTTTAAAATTTATGATTTGTGGATTAGGGTCACCTTATTGTGGTTTATTAAGGTCATGTTTACACCTCATATTGATATATAACTTGTACACAATTTTAATAGTATGGAAGTGAAATGAAATAGTGCACTAAGTTCATCGGCCGTGTTATCACTCGGCACAGATTCCTTGACCCCCCGCGGCCGCCCCTCCCTCAGCATCTGTCTTGCTCTCTCTAATCACATTAACTCATTGTCTAAATTATGCCTTTCGTGTTTATTTAATTTGTTTTTAGGATTTCCTGTAGTAAGATTATGTGTATTGTGTAAACCAACATGGGTAAAATTGTTATTAAGAAATTCTTCATGGATTATTACTTTTACAGTTATGCACTCCTAATACAAAACTCTTTTAAACATACACTGTATGTTCGCAGGATTTTAAGGGTTGCAGGTTCAAATCCTGGGTTGAAGTCAAATCTTTTGACCAGGTGTCTTTTCTTATAAAAATATCATATATGACTAGGTCAAGGATTAGAAAAGATACTAGGTATTATTCCTACGAGAGTCTATTATGAGGAAATATGTCAAAGAACGGATAGGATGGAGTGTAGGATGGTTTTCTACCAGGTGGACAGATGACCCACGACCCACAGGAGCCAACCGGGTGCAGTCAGGTCACCGGCCGTTGTAAAAGAAAACATGTTAGAGAGGCCTATAATCAGCAGCGGATACCTGAAAGCTGAGATAATAACACTACATACATATTTTTATTTTACAAACTCTACAATGTTATTTAGCAGTGACGTCGGTAACAAAAAAACCTAAAAACAAAATGAAATTATAAATAATGTACATATGTTCACGGAAATAGTTATCCAGAGAAAAGGTAATAAAAGGTCATTGACATAATAAAACATCTCAATAAACATATTTCTACGGGGAATCTAACAGGTTTGAGTATAGTAAGAAGATCCTTTTGAATGGGATCACACAACACACTTACACACACACACACACCGTCATACAAATCAAATCAAATACAGTTTTATCACGTCCACGTACATCACGACTTTCTTTCTACTATTGATATTATAATATGAGAAAGTTTGCTTGAAAATGGATTTTTATAACTAAGTCACACATTATTGCTTTAACGGATTTGAACGTCCTAGATTTACACATCACGTCCGAGGAATCCCACGGAAAGTCAAATGCGAGGTCCAGGAGTAGTTATGTAACTTTAAACGAGTACCTTTAATATATAAGAATAACTTTATACACAACAAATAAGATCTTACTTTTATTCTTAGAGAGACAATAATGATCTTACTTTTATTCTAAGAGAGACAATAATGATCTTACTTTTATTCTAAGAGAGACAATAATGATCTTAAAAAGATATATTGTGTCAAAAATCCTTCGTATTCGATAAGAGTTTCCATTTATCGTAAAAATGCACAAAATGTGCTATAAATATTTCGGCTTTGACCCACATCCGCACTGTTTACATAACTCGCAGCTGAAGATGCACCAGCACCAGCAGCAGTGCGGACAGATAACGTCGTCTGATAACATCTGTGTTTATAAACATAGGTCCATGTTCTGAAATAATGGTTTGCAATTAATTATTTCTAATTATCTTTATCTGGATCCTTTTTTTAGGGTTCCGTAGTCAACAAGGTATGTACGTAGATATTTTCCATAGATATATCCCAGAAGGGATAGCCAGCGGCTGCAGACATGATCACATCATAATGTCGTGGGCAGCCTCTTTACCAATCACCCCAGTCCTACGTGACAATTACAAGTGACCTGCGGTGAGAAGCGCCACAAAACTACTGTAGAAGCTTTATGTATGTCTCATTCGTCGAAATTACCAGCTTTAAAGTAAAGTAATAAACGGCAAACTAAAAGACCTGAGACAGAGTAATACAGGCCGCCAGTTCCTGACAAACTATAGGATGTATATACATATACGCTGTTTATATTTATTTATATATCATTTTTACTTATATAATACTAGCTTTAGCCCGCAGTTCCACCGGCCCTAAATTCGGTTATCGGTGTAGGATTTCAACGGCAACCCCTCAATTATAAAAATTCAAACCTTGCAGGAACCCACTCGAAAGTACTTAAAAAATATCATTAAAATCATCGCTGCCGTTTAGGAGAAGATCAGTGACACAGCCACTGTAGCGTCACCTACCAGGTCCATTTGTAAATTTAAACCTTACACTCGAACGTATACAAAAAATTTCATTAAAATCTTCCCTGCCGTTTAAAAGATCAGTGACACACCGATACAGCGCCACCTACCGAGTCTATTTGTTAATTCAAACATTGCAGGAATCCACTCGAACGTAGACAAAAAATATTATTAAACTTTTCCCTGCGGCTTAGGAGAAGATCAGTAACACACTGACTGCAGCGCCACCTATCGGGATCCATTTGTGAATTTAAACCTTGCAGGGATCCACTCAAACGTACACAAAAAATATTATTAAAATTTCTCTGCAGTTAAGGAAAAGATCAGTGACACACTGACTGCAGCGCCACCTACCGGGCCCATTTGTGAATTTAAACCTTACGGGGTTCACCTTCACTCGAACGTACACAAAAAATATCATTAAAATCGTCCCCTGCCGTTTAGAAGATCAGTGATACACCGATTACAGCGTCATCTACTGAGCCAAATGTGTTTTCAAACTATCCAGGAACCATTGAAATATTCTGACAAAATTTCACCCAAATGGTTCCAGCCGTGACAAACAACAAACACACGTACAGAAGAATTATGCATAGAAAAAAAAACGACTCATACTTAACGTTTTTAAGTAGCCTGTATCCTTTTCCGAGACTCAGACTATCTCCATGCCAAATTTCACAAAAATCCGTACAGTGGTTTAAGAGGTAACAGACCGACAGACAGACAGACAGACAGACAGTCGGACAGAGTTACATTCGCATTTATAATATTAATATGGATGTAATCTGTATCTGTATGTACGTGTAATTATTGTATATACTATATTAATTTGTATTTATCTTCTTCTTCTGCTTGTGCCGTATCCTAACGGATGAGGGCAATCATCTCTCTGAATAGCCTTCTTGACACCTGTCCATGCCTTGAGATTATCGTAACATATTGTACGTCTTCGGCCTCTTCATCTTTTTCCTGTATTCTCCCCTCGATTTTATTCCTAATTATACTGTACTTTATGTTTCTATAGACGTGGCCATAGTAAGCTATCTTTTTTGTCTTTATTGTTCTAGGTTCTTTTTTATTCTGTCGGTCCATGATAATTCCAGCATGCGTCCGTACAGCCACATCTCAAAAGCGTTAAGTTTATTAATGGTATTCTCAGTTTATGTCCAGCCCTCCACTCCAAACAGACAGAACGTAGCACTTCACAATTCGCCATCTTAATTTTAAATTTAGCAATCTATTTACCAATATTTATTGGTGAATAGATTGTTTATCTTCATGAAGGTTCTTCTTGCTATTTCAATTCGTATGCGAATTTCCGTTTTTTGGTCCCGTTTCTCGTTTCTTGTTCAGCCAGCATACTAACTTATGCACACTTTCAATTTGTTGTCCGTTAACACGTAGTGGGTTGAATATTCCGTCATTATTACTAATGACAATTACCTTGGTTTTGACAATATTCATATTTAGGCCGTAACTTTTGACCTTGGTGTTAAGGCAATCTAATAAATATTGAGGGTTTCTCTTGTGTGACCCAGGAAGGTCTCAGTCATCTGCATATCTTTAATCTTAATCTTTAATTTTAGTAAGTTTCTATAACCAAGCCAATTTTAATATTAAAAATTTTTGGAGCAAAAACAACATGGTACATTATGTTTACCTAGTGTAAGATTATATCGTTTAATTTTGAATATCAAATTGAAAAAAATATAAAATAATAGCTTTTGCCCGTGGTTTCACCCGCCCTAAATTTAGTTATCGGTGTAGGATTGCAACGGCAACTCTTTAATTATAGAAAAAAACCGACTCACACTTGACGTTTTCAAGAAGCCTGTGTCTTTCCCCGACACTCAAACTATCTCCATGCCAAATTTGTCCGCGGTTCCACCCGCCCGTAATTCGGTTATCGATGTAGGATTCAAAATCAACTACTCAATTATAGAAAAAAACCGACTCACGTTTTCAAGAAGCGTGAACTCTTTCTTTCTCGAGACTCTTAACTATCGGCATGTCAAATTTCATCTTAATCTGTATAGCGGTTTAAGCGTGAAGATGTAACAGACAGACAGACAGAGTTACTTTCGCATTTATAAAAACATTGTACCTGTATATTATGTTTACCTAGTGTAAGACTATTTTTAAGTTTTATTTTTAATATGAAGTTGAAAAAATATAAAAGAATAATTTTGCCAGCGGCTCCACCCGCCCGAAATTATTAATTTAATTTAATTATTTTTAAATACTAATGAAGTTTGCTGTAGGTAGCAAGCTATAGCTATAGTTCGTTTAAGCTCGGTTATAGTTTGTTTTATTCCCGCGGGAAGTTTTGGTATAAAAAGCCTGTTTGTTAATCTGGGTAGTAACAAATATGTGTGTCAATTTCATAACGATCCGTTCAGTCGTTGGCAAGTTATAGAGGTAACAAACATCCATCCATCCAGACATATAAAAATGATATTTAAACCGACGATTAATGCTGTTTAAAAGTCTACTTGAATGAAAAAAATAGAGTTTACCAAAGGTACCTTCACATTTGATCATAGTTAACCAAAGGTAGGTACGTATTTGTACGTAGTTTACGAAAGATAGACCGTACGCATTTGTGTATAGTTTACCAAAGGTACCTTACACATTTGTTCATAGTTAACCAAAGGTAAGTACGTATTTGTGCGTAGTTTACGAAAGATAGACCGTACGCATTTGTGTATAGTTTACCAAAGGTATGTATTTGTGCATAGTATGTCATCATATTATTTTTTTACGTTCTAGGAACTGAATGTTATTAGCATCTCTTAAATATAAGTTTGTAAAACGTACTTTTTTTTGAATTTACTACGAAATGAAACAATTAGTGAACCACTCAGATACGTTTAAAGATTATAAACTTTACAAGTGGTAAAAGCGTGTTTAAAAACTCGTATGAAACGTATGAACAAGGAACACGAAGCGCAGCCCAATTAAATGATTACTGTTTTACACTCAGTTTTAGTTTTGTGATAAAAATAGTAGCCGCTTTTTAGTGAAGTAATAAACTTTTAGTTAAAAAGTCGTTAAGACATATACCCTCGTTAGTTTGACATTTTGTGTTTACCATTGTTTTGTACCCATTTGTTAGTTCAATAATTGTGTTTTTTACTAAAAATATGACATTATGTAAGTAACAACTCAGCATTTTTTTATAATTAATTTTATTATATACTTAGAAAATGTGATGGTCAGTTAAACTATCGATATATATACACAACTGGGTACCTAGTACTCCACATTAACCGCTGAGCTTTTGTGTAGGAGATGTCCTTAAAGCTATTCTTGTAAAAACCGATGTTATAAGATCTTAGAAGTTCTGCTATATAGTTATTAGAAGCAGAATAATGCTGCTTACACGAATATTTTGCCTGAATAAAATAATTAAGCTTATTTTTTAATGTTGCCACGTCTATAACAAACACTTAGGTACAAGCGTACCCAACTAGCAAATCTTAGTTGTATATCGGTTATAGGAACGTTTCCTAGGTGCAAAATGGTGTTCATTATTGGTCGTATTAGAATATTAGAAACGTTTCTGCAACGCGGAAAGGGACCCTGATTTAGAACGTTTAAGTGATATAGTTATTGTATTGCAGCTCCACTTGGAGCTAATTAGATACAAATTTGTCATATATGCGTTGTTCTTTGTGACTTTTCGGTAATATATTAGGGAATCTTAAACACTGGTATCACTATTAAGTGATAAAACGGCCACGCGAACACTGATATACAACCATTGAGTGTTAATATAGTGTATAATTGCTATTCCTTCCTATTACAAATTCAATTACTGTTCACCATCTATAAATTTCGAAGTTTGGAGACAAAAATAATTGTTAAGTTATTATTTGTTTAATGTTGATGCTTCTGTATTCTGTAACGAGCAATAGTATTGTAATAAATAGTTCAATATCACTTGCGCTTGCATTTTTATTGATATTCTAGTAGTATATACCCGTCAAGCGTCCCCATACTAAGGAAATTATCCGCCCTTGCCGCGTACAAACGGACATACACTTAACTTTATTATGTTTATTCCTCTTTATTTATTTTTAGGTATGTTCCCTAATATATACAGTATAAAAAAAAGTAATAACAATAAGTTTATCATAAATATAATAAGTAATAATAAATTTATTTACTAAAAAAATACATAGTTTTTTATATACAGCGCATTACCAGGGGTCAAAATGAACACTATGCTACTGTTAATAAAATCCAAAATCCAACTCAAAATGGCGCAATCTAAATGGCGGCCGGATCAAATTACCAAAACAATTTCTGATAAAAAAATATTAAACGCACAAAATATTGTCCACCCAAAAATACTAGAACGTAGGACAGGCCATTGGCTTCACTTCTGAATACTTACAATTAGCCTGTCTGATAAAAGTCGTCCTGAAAAAAATCCCCCGCGACACAAAACGCTTAGAGACCACTGTGGTCCCTAGGACGCTTAACGGGTTAATGGTGTTTTTTGCATGCCCCTCGTTAATTCATTAATATTTAGGCAAATAAATATAAATTAATTAGCAAATATTTTTAAGACTTTGATATATAACTGAATAGACTTGCGGTTCCTCATATACAACCGATTTACAACATCTCGCAGCCATAATAAATTTTAGGTCCTGTAAAGATATCACAGTAAAGCGATATGTGACTTTTATATATATAAATATATATAAAAGTTGTTATGTAACTAGTGATATCTAAGCCTTGTTAATACGTTTTTACAACTTTTGAGTGTTAATTAAGGTCCAATTAGGACGAGTTTAGAGCAGTTGTTAATGGGAGCGGCTTTAACGCTTTTGTTGTAAATTCATTATAACGGTAGCTTCTGTATCACGGTTTAGGAGTGATAGTGACTATTTAAACACCAGTGTTATATTAGTTATTTAGAAGCCATATAATAGTGTAGTTTCGCTTCATAATGGTACCATGAAAGTCTTATATACAACAAAGTAGCTCGATAACAACTGTTGTGAGTTTCTATTTACAACAGTGCTATAGGCGTTATACAAAGTGGCAGAGTAAACGTTTATATGATAGGTTAATGTCACAATTTTGCTGTAAAGCCTTATACAGCTAAAACGCTTTAAGAAATACATATATATCACCAGCAGTCACAAGTGTTACTTCTATATCTCTTTGATATCACTCTTTTGTGTTATAAGCTTTTCTTTTATCGCATTTTTGCTAGTTGGGAAGATAAGTTGATAAAACTTGTGAACATTCATCATAATCTCTATCGTAATTGTCACTTTAGTCTAACATGTCCCTGATCATTTCCATCATTTCCTTTCCAAAAACCCAAATTACCCTTCTCATCGAGTACAGAGTTTTAGTTACATTTTCAGGTCGCTGATCAATCAAACGAGTCGTAGGCTTTCAGACCGTAGTCATTGATACATCAGTGTTACAACACTATAGCATACACTTGAAAATATCCACTTTAAGCGAAACTCGTTTACAGACAGACAGCGAGACAGGTACAGCAGGAACTAGAGAGTTGAGTTATTTCTTTTTTATTATTTATATAGGTCTCCCTATATTAGATAGGGAAATCTTCTTCTATATCTTCCAAAGTATATATAAACTAGAAACTAGAAACATAAAAATTTACAGTAGTTTTCTTTTGTAACGTAAGGACTTACAGGGATGTTCTTTTAATTTAGTAAAATAAGGGTTTAAAGTTTGTATAAAAATCTGTTATCTTTGAAGTTAAATGACAACCTTGGTAATAACTAATGCTTAGTTTATTGAAACTTAACAACGTCGTGTTTTACTGTTTTCAAAAAGCACCAGAAAAGCAACATTGTTTTCGTAAATAAAGCCATAAGAAATTGTATATAGACTTTCAGTTGCAAATTAAATATTGCGTGATTCAGTTCTTTTTTTGGAAAATAATACCTTAAGCCTGCGATATAGGCTAAATCGCGTAAATACACAGTTTTTGTGCAAATTGTGAGGCTAAACTTTAGCATTTAAAGGATAAAAAAAATAATTATAAAATTGCTTTTGTCCAGTGCATTACTTTCGTGAATAATTTTCATTTATTGTATTTAATGCAATAAAAAATCTGGAAGTGACCATCGTTTCAAAACTTGTGCAAATTTCTAAAGCGTGTATTGTATTTGCATGTAATAAAGGTTGGTTAAATAATTAGAATAGCTTGAAATTTAGTGCATTTAATGTTAGTTGTAGCAAAAAGTCAAAAAATGTGACTACAAGTCGGTAAAAACGTTAAAGTCCATACAAAAAATTTAAATTTTAAGGCGTCATTAGTACATAAATTACTTAAGAAGTATAAAACGAATATATCACATAGTAATGTATATAAAGTTGTGTTTATATTGAGTTAATTTTCATGCATATCGTTAATATTAATTAGCTTTCTGGCTGATATCGCCCTGTTAAAGGGTAAAATAGGTAAATATTGTTTGTATGTGTGAGAGTTCCAGTTGGTGTGTGAAAAATATGTATGGAAGTAAAGTATGGGACGCAGGTAACACCGCGGAAAACCAGGCAGTAATACTATAAGCCTACATTTCTTCAAGAAGGTAGTAATTCCATTGTTAAAGGGTCGGTAATGTTCCTGGTGTTGCAAGCTTTCATAGGTTACGGTAACAGCTTATAGTCAGGTGGGCCGTAAGCTTGTTTGCCATCTTGCTGGTGTAAAAATAATCTTAATAGATTTAATTTTGTGTTAGGGTGATGGTGCCAAGATGACAGTATGGTGGTTGGTGGTTGCGTTGGCGGTGTGGGGCGCGTGTGGCGACCCGGCGCGTGCCCAGCGCACGCCGCAGCACGGCGCGCGCGGCGGACACAGCACGCGCAGCGTCGGCGCGACGAGGGGACGGGCCTGGCCGCGAGGTGCACATACCCTGGACGAGCGGGGACCCAGCCAGTTCGTTGGGTGAGTTACCTTTATTCTTACTTTACCTACTTCTGAAATGTGTTCTGTAAATTGCACAATTAGGCTTGATATTCCAATTTCTCGCTGCGGAGTCGAAAGTTCAGTGTTTCATTTCCTGGTAAGGAAAAATAAATTTTTAGAATCTGGTCCAGTTGTAGGTTAGGAGTTAGGGAATACATTCGTTGAAAGGTCGATATAACGAGCATTGGCGTTAGTAATATTTCTGACGAATATATATGAAATGGAAGAGATCGCTTTAAAGCGATAAGACCGCCTTTTGTTTTTCTCTATTTGTAAATATGTTTTGTTTGTAAATTTTTTATGTTGATGCAATAAAAGTATACTTATGAAGGATGATAGGTATACCTTTTCCAGTAGCGGATGCAGGATTGTTTATGAGGGCTTTAGAAATAATCTGTTTAAGTAGTTTTCATATTCATCATTGCATGATTATAACCATATTTTATTTGACAATTGATATATTAATTCTGATTGGACTTTTCTCCGCGTATTAGATTTAGATAATTTAAGTGGATCTAATTAGCAACAATCCTATTAGCCAATGGGGTCATGTCCATATCTAAAAGCTTTGTAATAACGATATCTCTTTATGATTTTAATCTACATCAAGGTCACAAGGTCTTAATCAGTTAACTTAATAAGTTAACTGCCATGGACTTTTGTAAATTCTCACAGAACGCAAGGAGCTTGTATAAAACTTTAAGTGCGTGTTACGTAAATTCCCACGGGACGCAAGGAGCTTGTTTGTATAGTTTTATACTATACTGAATTCATCTAGAGTTTTTCTTTTTTACCGGTTGTTTACATCGGCTTTAATTTTTAAACGGCATTATTTATATTTACATTTTGATTTTGTACATGTTTTTAGGGTTCCGTATCTATAAGGATACCAATAGAGCTATTACTAAGTCTCTCTGACTGTCTGACCGTTCTATCTCAAATGGGCTTAATATTTTAGACCGAAGAAGATAGAAGCCTGAAATTGTTCCAAAATAGGTGTTATTATGGCTCGTGCTGTGGTTGTACGGAACCCTCGGGTGTTGGCAGGGTTTTATTAAGTTTTTAGCATAAGTCTGTAATCTTGCACACGAATTTCGACACCCATAGCTATGTACTGTACATTAGTAACTCGACACTACACTGTACTACAGTAGTACACGTGGGCGGTTCGACTTCACGCTTGTAATTTTGGGAGGACAATACAGGAACGCGACCGGAACGGACGGGTCCCGGGTTCACTGGGACAGTGATGACGCCTTTTTTGACAAGGCCAGCGTACCAGTTTTTGTCGATTGTTGCATGTCGAAAAATTATGACATACTCCTGAAACGAATTTCTGTTTAGCATCTCAAAACTTACAATTTGATATTTATTAATTTATTGTTTTTGCACAAACAAAAGTGTACTGTGGCGAGCTTAATGCCATACGGCATTCTCTACCAGCTGACCACAAGCTTAATATATAATTTTAAATGGTCAATTATAATACCAATCTATATATATGAAAGGCAATGATCTGACTGACTCATCACCGCCCAGCCCAAACCGCTTACCTCGGAGAGAAATATGAAATTTGGAGAAAGAGTTTGTTATATATTGAATACGTCGTTTAAGATCGAATTTTGCAAAATTCGACTTCTAAGAGGGTTGGCAGTTTGTATGAAAATCCGTCATTTTTCGAGTAAAATCTATGAAAATTGGTATTCAACCCTTTGACTGAAAATCAAAAATGATACTTTACTGTTTTTGAAAAATCATCCCACGTGGGGTAAAAATCTGCATTGCAATCCGGTTATTTTTCTAAATAAAGCCATACAATTTTTTATATTTATATTATGTAGCAAATGAAGAATGAAGTGTTTAAGAAATTTTTCAAAATTCAAACCCTAAATGGGTGAAAGAGCGTGGCAAAGTTTGTATGAAAAATAATATGTTTATTCACAAATCAACTTCTAACCAGGTATGAATGCTGTTCATTGCGGATATATATTTTTCAGGCATTTATAATATTCCACGCCTCAAGGGGTAGAAGAGGTGCTAGGCTCGATATGTTAGTTATTTCCGCGAAAACTTTTGTATTTTTCGGGATAAAAACTATCTCCATACCAAATTTCATTTAAATCGGTTCAGCGGTTTAGGCGTGAAGAGGCAACAGACTGACAGACAGACAGACTTGCTTTCGCATTTATAATATTAGTATGGATAAGTACCTGAAATTGGCAAATTACTTTGCCAAAACATTCAAAATAGAGACAGTTTAGGATTTTTGTTATCGAAAAAAAGTTCATTAATCGTGTTTTCTTGTTTGTCAGGGTTTGACCCAAATCCCAAATAACACAGTTATTAAATTTCAGTCAGATCTACTCAGCAGATCCGGGAAAATCTTTGCCAAAATAAATGTAATTTAGGAGTGGCCTCTTAAGACGACTTTTTCCCCGACCTTGTCGCTACAATTAATATGACAAATGAGCTTCGTTCCAGCAGCGTTTAAAACAATTAGATACGGTTTTTAAAATATCACTCCTGTTTAGGTCAAACTGCTAAGAGGTATGATGTGGGTGACCTTGTAACAAATTGTCTCTCATAATTCTAGGTATAGGTCTATGAGCTGAATGTATATTTTATTTCAGAAACGTTATTTACTCTAATATCGCGCGCTCTTACTATGAAAAACTGCTGCTTTTAGCAGTTATATAGTCGAAAAACGTTTATATATCCATAAAATGCGTTATTATCATATTATGCTATTTTCCATAGTCGCAAAACGTATATTCATTCATTAAATGCGTTATTATCATATTATGCTATTTTCCATAGTAGCAAAACGTATATTCATCCATAAAATGCGTAATTATCATATTATGCTATTTTTATGCAATGTAGTTTGTATGAAAATATATTGGTCAGCTTCACCTTAACGTCGTAACGGAGTATCAAATCAATTTGAAATATATAATTGTAAGATACTATCTGACTGAATTTAAAGTTTATAAAGAAATAGATTATTCCCCAATAGGTAAGACGTGCGTCCTCACGAGGGATAAGGCACAGGAACTTGAATAATATTAATAGTAAAAGTATGGATAATTTTTATTTGAATGTTGTTGTCTGTCTGTTTGTCGCAGTCCGCATGTGTGCCGCAGCAGAAACAGCACGCATTGCTGCCCCGGGTGGACCTCCCGCCCCAACTCCTTACTCTGTGTTGTGCGTAAGTAGCATTTTTCAGTTTCTAACGATATCGCTTTTTAAAACTATGGATACGCAAAAAATTGTTCTACATTTCTCGTTTTGGCTATAGATATTTGAAGTTATTGCAATGTATAAGACATGTTTATTTTTTAATTTTAAGGTAGACTTACTTAAAGTTACGAAGATATAGCCCTTTATAGTTTAAAAGCTGTCATCCAAAATGAAGATCTTGATGGGATCTATCATTTCTGTATATATACAGTATGTCCGGGGGAGTAGTAACCTAACTTTAAGGGTGGATTCTATGGTTGATTTCATCGATAAAAAACCCCTAAAGTGGGGGTCAATACCTCACCCCCCTGAGATATAGGCATTTAAAGAAAAGACGTCGCACGTTTCGCCTTATCCTTGTTAAACGTCATAATTTTGATATTTTGACGTCAAACAAGCGTCATGATGGTGTTTTCTGATAGAGAAAATAATAACCTATTAAAATAACACCACAACAGCTCCCATCAAATTAATTTCAAATTACTATTTAACGATTAAAAATGAAAAAAATTAAAAAAAATATCCAACATTTTTTATTATTTCTTGCCTAACTAAAAATTGAGGCCATTAACATGCTTTTTATATGCATGGAATAGTTAGTATCCTTTCTTATCTACAAATTGGTGTTTAAATTTCAATCCTAAGTCTTCTAATTTAAAAGTTATAGTACAAAGCGAGCGCCTCTTCCCGGCCGCCCGGGCAGGTAGCCGATCATCCAAGCATCCCGTGATCCTAATAACAATGAAGAAAGAGTAAGTTAATAATCTTTTCATGGGGAAGAGTGAGACAAATAACATCTTGTCTTTATTATTTGTTACATTCTTCGTCAGTCGACTCATTCGATCTAACGCAGTTGGTCTACTTTCCCCGCAGTATTCCGAATCATCGTTACATTTACACCCTTAAAGTTAGGTTACTACTCCCCCGGACATACTGTATATGAGTACAGTGGTGAACATGTAATTAGAAAGAAATTGTGATACTTGTTGTCCATAAGCTTAAACCGGTTTTTTCAGGGCAATTTTACAAGAGGACAAAGGCTAATTAGTAACTCACAATGAACTAACATGATCTCTATTCCTAAAAATAACAATAACCTATCACCTTCAACTGAAAGTTTAACGAAAACAGTTTTTATTAGACTGAAACTCAGTGTTATATGTAAGTACTAGCAGCCTGGACAACTAATTAGTAATATTGTTGTTTTAAATTAAAGTTCGAATGAAATACGTATGTTTTCGCAATAAAATAGAATTTTACCGCCATTTCATAATTCTGTTTGGAAACTTTGTTAAGCTTTTTCGTTTAAAATGGATTAAAATAAAAGTTGCGATGTAGCAACAAGAAAAACTATCGTAGGATTCCATTTCAAACAAAAATGGACGAAACAAAAGATTGCAGATCAATTAGAATGCTCAGTAAAAAATATATTTAACGCTATCGTATATTTACAACAATATGGTACAATGGACAAGGTACGAAGAAAAGTTCGACCAAGGAAGACCACAGTTTAAGAGGACAGGTTTGTAATACGTCTTGCGAAGGCGGACCCTTGTAAAGGTTCGTATGTTATTCGCAGAGAAGTGTTTGCTAGAGACGATGCTTGTAAGGTGTTTAGTAATATAAGAATAAAAGGTGTCAAATGAAAGCAAGACTAATTTCAAGACGATTAGTGGAAGCAAAATTATTTGTTAGCCTTGCGAGAAAGATGAAGTTATGTTGGATCAGTTCCGGTATAAATGGATAGTAGAGTCGACAATGATTCCGTATTCTGACGACCACTCACCAGTATCCTGGATATATCAACGCGGGAATGATCCAGAACACACAGCAAAAAGCGTCGAATCATTTTTCGAAGATCAAATTCTCTCGTATTAGAGTGGCCTGCAAATGGTCCCGATTCCAATCCTATACAGAATTTGTAGTATATCGTGAAGAAAAACGTTATCAGACAAACAAATCACCAATACCAATATGCTTTACGACACATTCGTAGAAGCTAAGCGTGGTATTTCTCCTGAAACGTGTACAGAATTGATAGAATCCATGTCACGTCGTTGGAGAGTTGTAATTTATTATAACGGCTAAACTACTGAATATTAATTGCTCTAAGATGAAATTGTTGTACTACTTTACTTTACTAGAAAGAGTTTTGATAAGTTTATTCATTTTAATGACTGAAGTATTGGTTTCTTGTTACTTGTCCTCCTGTCACCTGTCAACTGTGCAATGCCATGTTTTCTCGGTATTGTAATAAAATGTTCATTTTGTTTAAAAAAACCTTTATTTGATTATGGAAAACTTACTCCATAGTACGTCATAGGGTAAATATTTTGTTTGGTTAGTTATTACTCGTCATTTTACAAAAAGTACAAATAAATTGTTTTTTACATCAATGGTGTTTCTAATTATATCTCCACTACTATATATTTATATATGTATTTGTATTCGTGGTCTGGTATTCTTAATAAAAAAAACACTTACTTAGTATGGGACCAGACGGCGCTGTGTAAGTCGTCCAAAATTATTATATTACTAATAATATTATATTTAAATTACAAGATTAAATAGTGCATTGGTAAACATAAAAATCACACCGACAAAATAGTACTATAAAATATTGAAACAAAAATTTTCTCTGTACTTAAAGTGGGGATCATTTGAAAAAATCACGGCAGTAGCAGGTAGATATAACGAAACTAAAAGGAAAACTATCTCAGCTATGTAGACTTTAAAACGTAATGAGTAATTGGCGACCAACTTAAAAAATGTTCCTGTGACATGTAACTAGGGAAGGTGTACCGTGCGTGGCCGCCACGACTTAGATGGTTTTTATATAATATTATATTGAATACTCTACATTTTTTCCATACAACGATCCATTTGCTGAGTTCTTATTTGTCTTTTATTAATCTAACACTAAAAGATTATCATTACCAATCTATCACTTGTTAGCACTATGCCGGCCGGACTGCGGTGCCCCGGGCGCGTGCATCGCGCCCAACATGTGCCGGTGCCCGGGCGGCGTGGAGGCGCCAGCCTGTGGGCCCAACGGAGGGGCGCTTTATCCATATCCACGTAAGGCTACGAAATAATAACATTATAGTTGCTTATTTTGGTAAGTGGCTTACAGAATGCAGGTGGTAAGTGGCTTAGAGAATGCAGGTGGTAAGTGGCTTACAGAATGCAGGTGGTAAGTGGCTTACAGAATGCAGGTGGTAAGTGGCTTACAGAATGCAGGTGTTAAGTGGCTTACAGAATGCAAGTGGTAAGTGGCTTACAGAATGCAAGTGGTAAGTGGCTTACAGAATGCACCTGACACCTTCACTACGCTTATTTAAACTGACTCCTCTTTCACGACAAGATGAAACTTCAGAATTATATCAAAAACAATTAATTAATTACATTGTTATAAGTATTAAGAAAATTTAAAGCTAATTATAAAAAAGTGTGTGCCCGCATGGTAGAGTTCCAAGAACGCTGGCTGCATTTCCTCTATGTGTCGAGATATTTATTCTCTGAGCGAGGAATGAGCCAGCCCTCTTGTCGCCAGAAGCAGCTTTTAGGCGCGGTAAAAATGATTTAAAAGATTTATGAGCAGATGGAACTCCATGGGCCGAGCTACTCTGCCGCAAACGGCACAAATATGTAATCCGAAGGTAATTAACTATATTTGAGCCGCTTGTTGCGCTCTGCATTCTCTACAGCCGCTGCGGCTTTTGCACTCGTTTCCCTGAGATAAGATCGTACCTTGGTATCAATGCCAGTGTCGTCTAACAATGAAGCTCGGCCACGCTCCCAGGGAACGAGTGTCATACCATCGGGCCTTTTACCATCATCACGCACTACATGAATAATAATAAATATGACCTAAAAGAAATGCGCAAGGAGAATTCATTCCAAAGGTTAAGAACATACCGAATAGTAAAGATTATATCGAGCTTAAATAAAATTACATAAAATTGCATAATATACTTATACGAAAGTAAATATTCTAGCGCGCACGCGCGGCGGGTGTTCGCGGATCTGTATGAACGGCGGTACTTGCACCAACGGGAGCTGTACGTGCGCGCCCGGGTGGAGCGGGGAGTTCTGCACAGAACGTAAGTTTACTTACCATACCAAACATCATAAACATGTTAAGAATCAGTATACTTACAAACTTTCAGTAATGTAAGCTACATTTCATTTCATTATCAAGCAAAGAAAAATTTGAAAGTTATCTTGGTAAAAGAGATAATATGAAATTACCAGGATAATTTTCAGAGCTGAGATCTACCCTTGTAGACAGTATCAGACAAAGAGACAGCTGCAAACAGTACCTTTAAATGTACAAAACCTGTAATGTGAGTAATTACTATAACCTCGTTGAGTAACCAGTGGTCCACCACCAAGGTCATCAGTTGTAACATTTTGTCTTTGGTACATATTACTTATTATCTTTGTTGCATTATATTTGTAGCGATATGTCGCGAGCCTTGCCTGCACGGTGGGCGGTGCATCGCACCTGACCGGTGTGTCTGCTTCCATGGATTGTCCGGCACGAGGTGTGAGATCGACAGGCGAACTGGTCAGTACCTACCCTACTAACTAATCTTGTGTTACATTGGTAAAGTAGCATCAGCAGCGATTCTGATTTTTACCCTGTTTAATATAATAATGGAATTGTATTGTTACCGCACAGCGTATATCCCTAGTTTCGATTTGGAGCAAGTACCTTTGTGTGTGAGGATTTATTAATCCAGCTGTTTAACTTTGACTTTGACTTTATTAAGAGTATTTGGTGACGGTGGTTCCGCTCGGTAGGTCCATGCTACACAGACACGAAGGGCGCACTGTGCACGGGGGCGCTGGAAGGCGTGGTGTGCACCAAGCAGCTGTGCTGCGCCACCGTCGGGGTCGCATGGGGACACCCCTGTGAGCGATGTGGTGACCTCGACTGTCCCACCGGACACCTGCGCAACCTTGCCACTAAGGAGTGTCAGGTCAGGACTACACAAATATCCCAACAAATGCCGGTTGACTTGAAATAGCATAGAAAAATTGACGTAAGATTTGTACTGACTTGGAAAACTTCCAATCATTAGCTACTTTTCATATTCAGCTCATGTTAAACGTTTAACGTTTGTTAATTAATTAAAAATCAACAAAATGGGTATTTGAACTCAATGAGAATTTCCTTCACCTTTGAAATTCAATACATCTCGGTAATAAACTTCGTAGGACATAGACGAGTGCCTGGCGGTGCCGGGGCTGTGCGCGGGGGGGCGCTGCATCAACTCCCTGGGGTCGTTCTCGTGCGAGTGTCCCGCGGGACAACGGCGACACCGCACCACCAACAACTGTGAGGACATCGACGAGTGCGAGGACCCCGACATATGTCCGGTAACAACCATCAATTTTCCGTAGTTACGTAATATTTTCCTTGTTTTTTTTATATATTAGTATTTATTTTATGGTCGTAAACCTATCAACACCCTGCCTTTGAATATTTACTATAATACCTTCTACGCAAGGTTTTTGTTTGCCTAATGTTTCACAGTGATTTTAAAACATTACAAAACGTAGGTAAATATATAGGTTTAAATATCTTCTTGTACCAGACACATGTATTATTTTGTTTATATCTTAACTATATTCCAGAACGGCAAATGTGTTAACACGGACGGGGACTACTACTGTCTTTGCAACCCACATTTCATCCCGAGTCCTGACAAGAAATTCTGTATTGGTAAGAAACAATACAAATATTAACATTTTGTTCAATATAGAGCGGACTTTCCTTACAATGGTACCTTAGCATCCTGTAACTAAGTTTTCTCAGTCATTTTTGTGATTTAAATAATCTGAAACTTCGTACTTTACAATGCCCCATAAAAGTGTTCATAAAGTTTTGTAGACGGTATCATGCACTAACACTTTATTTCTATATCATATATGAACTTCACTATTTATATATGATATAGGAACTTAACTTTTTTAATTTCTATATGATATATGAAGCTAACTTTTTTAATTTCTATATGATATATGAACTTCACTTTTTTATTTCTATGATATATGAACTTTACTGTTTCTATATGATATATGAACTTTACTTTTTCTATATGATGTATGAACTTCACTTTTTTTGTTGAAAATAAACTACTACTATTTATATTTTATGGACATAAAAAAGGTTTTCATAAATGTACTGTGCCGTTACAATTAAAATGGGTATCTTTACTAACACGAATCGTCCTTTTCTGTAACTTAAACATTGTATTTATATCTGCACCATTACTCCACAGTAGGATACCGTATGTTATAAAGCTATGAAAATAACTAAAATACATCACTTATGGTTTATGTTAATGAACTTTAAATAAAGGTGTAATTATACAATAATTATTGCGCTTCCGTATCAAGGATAGAAACTTATACGTTTTAGTAATTGAACAGACTAAATGATTCAACATTTTCATCACAATAACGACTTGCAATAGTAGCCAGCGAGATAATTTATCTATAACAATCTTAGTCTTTGAGTTAAAAAAAGGGGCAAAGAGCAACTTGAAACTGACTTATGCTCCTAACCACTTTAAAACTCACACAAAGTTGTGATCGTGTCGCAGACGGGCGCGTGGGTAGCTGCTACACGTACCTGGGAGAGACCGGCGAGTGCTCGGACCGGCTGTCCGTGTCGCTCTCCAACCGCGACTGCTGCTGCGGGTACAACATGGGCCGCGCGTGGGGCGATCTCTGTGCACCCTGCCCGCCGAGGGGCTCCAGTCAGTACAAAACTGCTTAATTTATTTACTGGTTTTTGTCACATTCTGATCTTTTAAATTTTTGTATTTTTAATACATATCCGCCTGACTAATTTGAAAAAAAATCAATTAAAACTACATATCCTTAAACGACTCTGATGTTGTTAAAAAAATGTGACCATTGTTTATTCCTGTAAATTATTTCTAAAGATTTAACTACCAAAGCATTTCTTGCCTTTTAATTTCACTGACACCATACAAATAGGACATGTATAACCTTTTAATACAGTTGTAATATCTGAAGGCACGGTAGTGCCCCCGCCAAGACGAGCCAAGCAAAGCAGAAGGGCACTACCTACCTTTTGTCGAAGCGCTTCGTCGTTTTTTTGAACCCTCATATCCTGGGTTTGAATTATACCAGATAAACAAAATTCTTGGGATATGATGTCAATAGTGGACTATTTAAACATATAAAATTTTGATTGCATAGCTTTTATTTATACTTTGGAAGGACTAGGGTGTAGAGTTTGTGAAGTAAAGGCTTGTAGAGTAAGGGCGTGTAGAGTTAGAAGCTTGGCTCTAAATGAGATCTAATAACTTTTTGACAGTGTGAGCCATATGGTCTCGTGGGGATCATATATAGTGGGCATCTTTGCCTGATCAATCAATTAACGCGATTTTCAGTGGAGTGGACGCACTTGTGCGGCGGCGGCATCATCCCGCCGGGCTGGCGGCGGAACGACACGGGTGGTGGTGGACACCATCTGGGCGGCGGCGGCGCGTACGACGATGGGCACGGCGGAAGCGACGGCGGCGGCCAGTCTGAGTACTTCGCCAAGATCAACGAGTGTATGCTCAGAAACGGAATATGCGGTCTGGGTACCTGTATTGATAAGGATGTTGGGTAGGTTTATCATATCTTTTTTACAACACAATCCATCTAAAAAAATTAAAAAATAACCTATAAAACATTCAAACTGTTCTGCAAACGCTACTAACAAGTTGTTGTACAATGATCTAAAAAACAATGCGACAAATCAGAACGTAAAAAAATCATTCAATGATTATAGATTTAACCCTTATACCACAAACATTAAAAATCATTAAATGGTAGATCACATTAAGCCTAAAAGAGGTTACATATGTGGCTCTTAAAATACAAAGACAATAGAGAATACTGCCTCATGACCCTGCTAAAAGTTGCTTACAAGCAGGGTTAGGTTTACATTGGAGTGAAATATTTCAAATGTAGTATCCTAAACCAGTTTATTCTATTAAAAGTTAAACCGTTAATTTACAGTTTACCTGCTTTTAAAGCTAAACGCTAATACATGAGTTTAACGAATTTTTTTTAATGCTCATGGAATTCTATCGGGTTCGAAACATACGGCTACAATAAAGCTGCATCGACAAACTCGTATATATCACGGACTATACCATCGACACACTCGTGTATATCACGGACTTTACCATCGACATACTCGTATATATCACGGACTATACCATCGACATAATCGTATATATCACGGACTTTACCATCGACATACTCGTACATATCACGGACTATACCATCGACATACTCGTATATATCACGGACTTTACCATCTACATACTCGTATATATCACGGACTTTACTATCTACATACTCGTATATATCACGGACTTTACCATCGACATACTCGTATATATCACGGACTATACCATCGACATACTCGTATATATCACGGACTTTACCATCGACATACTCGTATATATCACGGACTTTACCATCGACATACTCGTATATATCACGGACTATACCATCGATATACTCGTGTACATCACGGACTTTACCATCGACATACTCGTATATATCACGGACTTTACCATCGACATACGCGTATATATCACGGACTTTACCATCGACATACTCGTATATATCACGGACTTTACCATCGACATACGCGTATATATCACGGACTATACCATCGACATACTCGTATATATCACGGACTATACCATCGACATACTCGTATATATCACGGACTTTACCATCGACATACTCGTATATATCACGGACTATACCATCGACATACTCGTATATATCACGGACTTTACCATCGACATACTCGTATATATCACGGACTTTATCATCTACATACTCATATACATATATCACGGACTATACCATCTACATACTCGTATATATCACGGACTTTACCAACCACATACTCATATATATCACGAACTATACCATCGACATACTCGTATATATCACGGACTATACCATGATTAATTGCGATAGCAACTAGCACGTAGTGATTTTTTAAAAATTGATTTGAAATATACCTATTATTCTCGAGATATTTCTAAAGTCAAAAAGTGTTTAGCCATAACAACGCTTAAGGGATACTATGAATATAACAGAATACCGTTTCGAATAGAAACCATAAAAACGAAAATCGTTATTGTTACTACCCTGACAAAGCAACACAAAATTATCTTTGTATCTTTTCGAGACTTTGAGCCAGGGCACCCAAAACAGGGCTTATCTAGTTTCGGCTCCTGTACCATATACTTAAATATGTAAAAAATAGCATAGATTTGGCAACAATTATAATTGTATGTATATGTAAAAATAAACATTACTTCTCAGAAAATCTACTAAGTAGAAGGAGTACGTTATGTGGCAGTGCCCCAACCTAAGCTGTTATACAGCATGTTATTGCACTTTGACAATTAACTAGTTGTTCTGCAAGTGTGTATGTACGTGTATTGGTTGCAGTTATCAGTGCGAATGCTGGGACGGCGCCGAGCCTACGCAACAGGAGGGTAACCCCACCTGCATCGACATCGACGAGTGCGCGCTGGACTACTGCCGCGGAGGGACCTGTGTTAACAACCCGGGCAGCTTTGAGTGCAGGTACTGTATTATATTAATACCCGATTAAAGATATGTAGTTGCAAGTCCTTTTAAGACGTTGTTCGGTTACAATTGAAAACTTAAGGTAGCACAAAGCGTTCCTTATTTTAACTTCATGTTTTATCAATATAATAATTAATAAAGTTTTAAATAGTGACATACCTACAAAGAAGCCTTGAATAACATCGATAAATTTTCGAATTGAGAGACAAGCTCGAATCTAAAGAATAATCTTTGTGCTTTTGTGATAAGATATAAAATAAGTTTGTCGTCAATAGTAAGTCGTTAGGAAATTTTTGGATAGATTTTTTGTAATATTTGCATTATATACACAGGTGTCCTCCAGGATTCGATCCCGTTGAGAATGGCAAGCGGTGTAGCGACAAAAATGAGTGTGAAATGACTAACGGAGGGATGTGCAGTAATGGAATTTGTACAAGCGTTGACGGAGAGTAAGCCATTCCTCTATTAATTTGCACAAATGTCAGATTCTCAAAAATAATTAAGTACTTATTGTGATAAAACAGAATGTACCTAGAACCTTTGGTACTATATTTTGAGTATCTAAGTTACAAGTAAATGAAGTTAGTTTTTTGTGTAAAGTGAATCAATGTAAAAGATATTTAAAAGTCTTTTGTCCATTTTACTTCCAACTTAGATCAGTTCTTAGTGATAAATGAAAACTCTCGCAAAATCGACTTCTTTCTTCGACCGATTTCTTCGAAAAAAACCGGATCAGCTTAAATAAAATTATCAAATAAATGTTTGCACGTTAGATACGAATGCAAATGCAACCCTGGGTACGAGCCAACGGAGACGGGCCACGCGTGCCGCGACGTGGACGAGTGTCGCGACAACCCGCGCGTGTGTCGCCGCGGCCGGTGCCGGAACACGCCCGGCGGGTACGACTGTCTCTGCGAGCCCGGGTTTGCGCAGTCCGCCGGCGGGTACTGTGCTGACGTCGACGAGTGTACAGACAAATCTGTATGCCAGGTCAGAACACCATTTATGATAACTTAAGCTAACAACTTAAGTTATATCACGTAATGTGGTTGTTGGTTTGGACACTTATTATTATTTTAAATAAAGATGTCTTAATGAATTACTGAAGCCAGAATTTCTAGCATTTTCCTTTTACTATTGTAAACATAAAAGAAGAGAGGATTTTTGGAAATACGGCCACTTGACTAAGTCATTTTCTTCCTAAGTTTTAAGCAATTCTTTAATTATGCTAAGAGTTTATAACAAATAAACTCGAAAAACAGAAACATTATCATATAACTAAAAATTAGTGAAATTTATATTTTCATTGTTATTGTTTTTTTTCAGGGCGGCAAATGTGTGAATAGTGAAGGTTCCTTCCAATGCGTGTGTGAGGCGGGATACAGGGCAACCCCCGGGCGGCGAGCCTGCGCTGACGTGGACGAATGCACCGAAATGAACGTGTGCCGCAACGGAAAATGTCACAACACACCTGGTTCCTTCCGCTGCGAATGTCTACCTGGGTTCACTCTTAGTAGTGACGGCAGGGCTTGTCTTGGTAAGGTTTTAGTTCATTCTATTTTATTTGGTTGACTACCACACTGTTGTCTTTCCTTTGATTTAAAACGACCGTATAACAAATTTATAATTTGCGAAACCAATATTATTTTTCAGATGAGGTGCAAGACTTATGCTATGAAAAATATGAAGAAGGACAATGTTCTTCCCCTGGATCGACACCTGTTACGAGGTCTCAGTGTTGTTGCAGCTCTAGCAAAGGTACTCTGTTTTATACACTTATGAAAAAATTAAAAAACCTGTAACTTCAACAAATTACTATAATTAATTTCATATCTGCTTTAGGCTTACATTTAGGTTGGGGAGTATCCTGCAAGCCCTGTCCGGCACAAGGCAGCAAGGAGTTTAACATCCTTTGCCCTGAAGGCCCAAGTAAGGACAACAGTGGAGATGATATTAATGAGTGTACTATGATACCAGGAATATGTGTCCATGGAGCTTGTGAAAATTTAGAGCCTGGGTACAGATGCATTTGTGATCCTGGATACCATCCAGACGATGATGGAATTTGTAAGGATATAGACGAATGTGATATGCATCAATCTGTAAGTTTTTGAATAAACGGTTAAACCTTGTAGTGAAGACGTATGTTTCGGATCTCTTAGATAATTAAGTACGTTATGCTATTTTCCAGTACTGTACCGGGGGACAATGCCGGAACACAATGGGCAGCTTCTCGTGCGTTTGCCCGGCCGGCACTCGATACGAACCTGATGAACAAATCTGCAGAGATGTTGACGAATGCGAGGGTGAGGTTCTTTTCATCGTCAAGGATTATGACAGAGGGGACATACCCCCTATGTTCCCAGTTACAACAGGTTACGAAACTTTTGAGTGCAGAAGTATTCAGGCATCATATTGACGCATACGCATACATTGGCATCCTAACATCTGGCCAATTTGTTCTTATCCTTTTTGGCAGAGATTTCTATTAGTTTGATAGCTTTTTGAGATATAACTTGTTTTGCCATTTGGAATCTAACTTTGTACACAGACAGACAAAAAACTACATGCACCACGCAATACGTTTCATTGCACTGCTTTTCAAAAGCGATCATTTTATATTTTATTTAAACGATTTATATAATAGTAACCCGATTTTACGTCACTAAGTTTTACTAAACAACTTCAAAGATATGAATTATTTGTTGCATTTGTGGAGAGTAGAAGACCGTTTTAATTATCACTAAATATCTTCTCATCAATATTATTCGCACCAAAGTAAATGCAAATGGCTATCGTTATTTACCATAACATTTATTTATCTAAGACAAATTCAGGTAATGACGTCATATTGAATTATTACAGAAATGTCAAATCCGTGCGAAAATGGCCGCTGTATCAACACTCATGGCGGGTATGAATGTGAATGCGAACATGGCTTCGTTTTAGATGGCAGTACAAGAAGATGTCTTGGTACGTAATAGTTATTTAAAGTAGTTAATTAATAAACTGGTATAATTGTTGACAAAGCTAATACATAAGCTCCATATAATTCAAGGAAAGTTGACTATAATATTTATCTTAGTCTTAAGTTATATGTAATAAAGATGTTTGATTGCGATGCGGTGTCGTCCGACTCTAAAATCATAAAGTTACTTTTAACCTGCTATTTTTTATTGACTTGAACAGATAACCGTCGAGGTTCCTGTTGGCGGCGTGTGGTGGACGGACACTGTGAGTCTGCGGCGCCGCGGCCGTTCCTGCGGCAGGAGTGCTGCTGCAGTGTGGGCTTGGCTTGGGGATCGCCTTGCGAATCTTGCGAACTCAGTGATTGCCCATGTCCTAAAGGATTCGCAAAGGTATATTTTACTGTATTTTTTTAGCACTTTTTAACTATTGCACTATGGTGTACTACTTACATGTTTTTGTTTTAACGATTGTTGGTTTAGATTTTACAAAAATTAAATAATCTAAACTTATTTCCGCATTTTATTATGTTACAAATTGTCGTTGTGGTAAATAGTGACATCATGGTTAGGAATTTCTTTTATTGTTTTATGTTTTAATGTGTCATTAATTCATAGTGCATTTTTCCTATACTTTAAATTTGAGTTTGTTTTTTTTTTGACGTTGGGCTTGGTCTTGTTCAGTTGGACGGCGAGACTTGTCGTGACGTGGATGAATGCACGCTGGACCCAGAGCTCTGTGTCGGAGGTTCTTGCGTCAACACTGATGGCTCCTACCGCTGCGAGTGCCCACGTGGTCTCACGCTTGATTCTGATGGTAAATTATATATTTATACAACTTTCTCATTTTAAAATGGTGTAAGTTTTGTACTCGTTTCTGAGTTAATAAACATTACATACTTAGTAATTTTGTTGCAGGTAACCGATGTATAGACACTCGACAGGAGTACTGCTACACGGACTATATCGGAGGGCGCTGCTCGAGTCCACTCCCCATGGAGGTGCACCGTGCTACCTGTTGCTGCTCCTCGCTGGGGAAGGCCTGGGGTGACGGGAAATGTGAGGCTTGCCCCAAAAAAGGTATCATCGTTATATGTAAATGACAGTTATTTAAATTTATTTTCTGGTATCACTTATAAATGTATATGACAGTCGTTTAAATTATTTGAAATTTATTTTCTGTTAGCACTTCTTATGAATGTAAATGACAGTCTTTTAAATTATTTATATATTTTTTAGGCGATAAAAGATCAAAGCGCAATAGTTTTAAAAGAGTCATTTAAATTAGGTATTTGAAATTAATTTTCTGGTGTCACTGTAATAAATGTAAATGACAGAATTTAAATTATAAAAAAAATATTTTCTGGTATTACTGTTATAAATAATGTGATAATACCTAATGCAAGCACGTTACCCCTTGTGGAAAATAATATTAATAAGTAACCTGAAGTGCAAAATATTCAGTGTAGGCTATTATATATTTCCTTTTCATACGTAAACGTGCTGATATATATTATGTTTACTTTGTTAGTCAAGCCATATAATTTTAAATATAGTATTTTTTCAGGAACTGATTCATATCGTTCTCTGTGTACATCGGAGTATGGTGGAACACCAGTAGTATGGGAGAAACCTACAGGAAATGGCAATAAGACTGGTATTTGGATCCCCGCAGGGGAGATAGGACACAATGGAATTGATTCTTGGGTAGATACTCAAAACCCTGAATGGGGCTCAGGCACGGATTCACCTTGGAGTCAATGGGATGGAACAGGAGTTACACCTGGCCAGATGGAAGTGAATGAATGTCTAGCTTTTCCTGGCCTTTGTGGCAAAGGAAGGTGTAGAAACATGCCTGGAACATTCACTTGTGACTGCTTTCCTGGTTATGAAAAGGTAAGATTTTTATTTTTGTGTAGGAAGAATTGTTTAAAATACTGGTTTATTCTGTTAGCAATGTAAATAAATATTTTCATAGCAAAGATGTCGATGATAAAAAAGATTAACCTCGAGCTAGGACTTGAACCTGCAACAATCAGTGTAAGTGCTCTACCAAGCAAACCATCGACGATCGAAAAAATCAATTGAAGCATATAAGAATATTTGTAAGATTGATGTACTAGGACATTATAAGTCACTAGGGGTGGTTTTTTTATTACTATGAATAATTCATAATTCTTGCCAGACTATTATAAGTTTTTCCGACAAGCACAGTTTAAAAAAGTCTGCTTGAATTAAATCGATGACTGCATCTACCCCACGAACTGCTCATTGTCTTTAAATAATAACTGTCATTGTTGATACAGGATTCAAAGAACCACACTTGTGTAGACGTGAACGAGTGTGAGATAGTGGCGGGAGTGTGCGGTGCCGGGGAGTGCCACAACACGGAGGGCAGTTTCAGCTGTCACTGCCACGCCGGGCACAAGGTCGACGACCTCTCTAAAGTTTGCGTTGGTTAGTCTTCTTACTGATCATTACATACCACCATTTAGCAGAACATCATTATAATAGCCGATTTTTAAAATAAAAATGATTGCTACTAATCAAAACTTTTTCAAATTCAAATCATTTTTGTTCAAGTTAAGAATTGTACTTTGACAATGTCTATGTTTATCTTTACCTCACTACTTTTTGGGTTGGTACGAGATACTCGTATATTCTATTGGTAAACCAATAGTATAAGAAATATCTCAATAGAATAAGCTTATTTCTGAGTTAATCGATTAGTAATAATTAATTTTGTTGTGACTACTATCTTGAATCAATGAAGCTATTTGTGAAGAGCAAATTCGTTTTAATTTTTCATTGAGTCCATTAAAATTTACAGATATTGATGAATGCGCGGACACGCCGGGCCTGTGCCGCGGCGGGCGTTGCGTGAACACGCCGGGCTCTTTCCGCTGCGAGTGCGGACCCGGCATGGAGCTTGCGCCCGACCGCCTCTCCTGCAAGGACGTTGACGAGTGCTCTATCACTTCTGGTACGTAACTCTCCAAGTTTAAAGCATAGCAGATAAACTATGAAATACTGACCTGATGATGCTAAAATATGAGCTGCACCGAGTAGGCTTTTGCTATATATTTTTTAGCTACATTGATGAAAACTGCAAAATACCTACATGCTGAAAATGTTAGTATTCGGAGATGCCATGTTTAATATTACGAGTAAAACATATGATGCAGGTATATGCAGCAATGGTGCGTGCGAGAATCTGATGGGGACGTACCAATGCGTGTGCGATGAGGGATATGCGCAGTCGACGGTGAAGTCGCATTGTGAGGACATCGACGAGTGTTCAGAGGACCCGACGCGCTGTCAGCACGAGTGCGTCAACACGCCTGGCTCTTACCACTGCAAGTGTCGGTCAGTTATATATATGTATATATACTACTATCAATAACGCTCACCATGGTAAGTGATTTAGTTCTCAAACCAATAACTACACAGGGATATCTGCTCATGAATTTTCTCTGACCTATGGATTCTCTCAGCTGGTGCTTTCCCCAACGGGAATATCAGATATAGAGGACCATACGAGTTCCTTACTAGACCTTCTGCTGACTACAAGTCTAGACGGATATCCCGTCTCAGTGGATGTGCCTCTTGGCTCTTCGGACCACTGTCTTGTATGGACTCAAGTGTCATGCACACAACCCGATCCATCTGGGTCAACTTATTGGCGTCATGTGTGGCATTATAAATCGGCAGACTGGGATGTATTGCGTGAATTTTTATGCATCGTACCCGTGGAGGCAGCGCTGCTTTAGCTCAAAAGACGTCTGCGCATCAGCCACAGTCACTGAGACAATCATCGCTGGTATGGAATGCTGCCTGGAGGTCCAGTAAAAAAGGAACTGCCAGAGCTAAATTCCAATTCATCGGCAAATCTGGCAGTCGTGCTTTCTGGTCGCTCGGTAAAGCTCCCGAAGGGAACCACCACATGGAAGCCTGCGAATTTGCGGGTGATAGATCACATCTATCGAATAACAGGCATATTGCTATTACCTCTCTCCTATCCAAGGTGATGGAGCGTGTGATTAACGCTGCTTCTAAGATACCAAGAAAAACACGAACTGGTCAGCGACCGTCAATATGGCTTTTGTCACGGTCACTCGACTGGAGACCGTATAGTGTATCAAAGTTGCCATGTTACGGAATGCCCGAAAGCTTAAGCAAATGGGTGGCTAACTTTTTGCCCGGCAGACGCATACGAGCCGTATTTGACGGTAGTTGTTCTGATAGCATGTACATTAATGCTGGTGTCCCGCAAGGCTTTGTTCTGTCTCCTACGCTGTTTCTGTGTTCACCGCTAAGTAAGCCCCATTCACTGTGATCCCACAATTCCAGAACACACCCTCTCCACCTCCAAGAGCATTGGGATTCTAGGTATTGACATCTCCAGCGATGTTCAGTTCAAAGATCATTTGCAAGACAAGGTGAAACTGGCGTCAAAAAAACTTGGTGTACTCAACAGAGCGAAGCAGCACTTCACGTCTGGGCAAATGTTGCTGCTTTACAAGTTCGGCCCCATATAGAGTACTGCTGCTATCTCTGGGCGGGTGCACCCAGATACAAGCTTGGCCATTTTGACTCGGCTTAACGACGGGCTGTGAGAATTGTCGACGATCCTATACAAACTTGTCGTATCGAGCCCTTAAGTCTGAGGAGAGACTGTGGCTCCCTGTGTGTGTTCTACCGCTTGTACAACGGGATATATTCTGTGCGTTCAGTGCGGTTTTAGAGAAACTCACTCCCGCGAACGCTTGGTTTGTGGACTAAGGACTACTTTTACAGTATGGAGTTCTTCAAAAAAGAAGTTATAAGATTTTTGAATGGTCGCAGTCCCGCGAGTGATACCCCTGGTGTTGCAAGCGTCCATAGGCTACGGTGACCGCTTATCATCAGGCGGACCGTAAGCTTGTTTGCTACCTTAGTGGTATAAAAAAAATCTCAGTGGTCTTTTTATTGTTAAAATAACTACAAATTTTGCCGTGGTTTTTCCAAGATGATTTTTGGAAGCTGGACAATCATTCAAGATTGTTTTATACCATCGCCATTGAAAAGAATAATAGGAGAGAAGCATAGTGAGGGTTCAGGAAAAGATTTATACTTTATGTGCAAATTTTAAAGATCGGTGGTTGATACAGTTTGATTGTAACAGTGAAGGCTGGCATCTCCGTGCTGACGGGCGCACTTGCCGCGACATAGACGAGTGCGCGCGGGGGGCACGGCCGTGCGGCGGAGGGGAGTGCCGCAACACGCCTGGCTCGTACCAGTGTTCGTGCGGGGAGGGGCTGCTCCCCTCTCCCGAGGGGTCCAAACCTACCTGTCTCGACGTTGACGAGTGTGCGGAGGTAAACTTGTAATATGTTATTTTACTGGTTAAAAGAGGCAGCTCCAGATTCCAGCCAGATACACGCTACCCTCATTCCCGTGCTTTTCTATATAGCTGTAGAAAAAAATGGAGCTTCTTGTAGAAAGTTGTTAAAAAATACTGTAAAACTAGTACAATGAACTGTATTTACACTGTACACTCGATAGGTTCCAGATCTGTGCGGAGCCGGTGAATGCCGCAACACGATTGGAAGCTTTGTGTGCCGCTGCCCCGACGGGTATAGTGTGAAGCCTGAGCAGGGACCAGCCTGCACCGATGACGACGAGTGTGAGCTCGGCACCTGTGATTGCCATCCTTCTGCCGACTGTATCAATTTGCCTGTAATATTTTTTTTTCGTTCATTGTAGTTATGGTTTTAACTATTTGGTAAAAAAATAATGTGAACCTTGGAACACTATCAAAAATCTTAAGGTCACTTCTTATCTGCGAACTTTTAATCTGTTCGTTAAATAACGCTCTTCGTAAAATCCACCGATAATTTATATTAATATTACAAAATTATCAATAATACACAAAGGTCTGTGTATTATCTTTTATACTTACGATTGAACTTGTAGGGCTCGTTCCAATGCCGGTGCCGGGATGGGTGGCGTGGCGACGGCGCAGAGTGCGAGGATATCGATGAGTGCCTTACCAACAACGGTGGCTGCCACCCACGTGCTACCTGCCGGAACACGGACGGCTCCTTTATGTGTCTCTGCGATACCGGATACAAAGGCGATGGGTGAGAGTTAACTTTCTTAACTTTGCAGAATAATACGGACTTTTCGATGAGTAAGATTTGATTAAACTCCAGTACTACACAAGCCTGTGCATGTGCCGCTAAGCAAAAACCCCATTTGCTGCGGTCCCACGATTCTAGAACACGCCTTTTGCATCTCCCGAAGCACATCTTCAGCGATTTAAAGTTTTGAGGGCAAAAGTTGCTACTTTATAAATGGTCCGGCTCCATAAAGAGTACTGCCCCTGTGTTTGGTATTTTCTTTCTGAATATCAGCTTGGCTCTTATAAAGTCAAACTTCATTAGCGCTTGTGAATTTTGGAACGAAAATAAGTCTCATAGCTCATTTTGAACGAACCTTTAAATTAAAGCAATTTTTGACGACCTTTGTGTGTAATACCACTTTTAGAATGGGATGTGTTCTGAGGAATTGTGTAAAAGATGATCATGGCTACTTCCAATTATGGTACCGCTTGCATCCGGCAAGGAGTTCATCTTAACATCTTAAAACTCAAACGGTCATACACAGTAGGAGTTTTCTACACGCATGTAATACTGGTTCAAGGTTACGGTATAGTAAGTCGGTTGTGGCCAATGAAGTCGGTGATAGCCAAGGGATTTAGATATCACTTCACGTCCCAGGTGGCGGAGGTTCCAACCCTGGAGTCGGCGTGTACCAATCAATCTTCCCTTAATTTTTCAAGCAGACAGATTTATTTATTCACGCCACTGGCTTTTGTTTAAGGAAAACACAGTGAGGAAACCTGCATACGTCAAGAGAAAAAAAGACGTATGTGAAGTTCACAATTCGCACTGTGCCTGCGTGTGGACTATGGCCCAAATCACCCTCGCTTATGAGGGTAGACCGTGCCTCAACAGTGGGGACGTATGAAGGCTGGCAAGAAAAGCTATGGTAACCGTTTAATATCAAGCAAACTGTACACTTGTTTGCCTTAGTAGTGGTATGAAGATCCTTAAGGTTAAAGATAGCATGCTAATTATTAATTTAGTGTTTTATGCTTGTCATTGTCCTTCGGAAATTAAAATATCTTTCCTTCCTTTCCTTATCAGCCACACAACTTCCCTACTGTTGGGGCACAGTCACCCTCAGCGAGACATAATGTTGATAAGCAGTGGATGATTAACTTTATTATTGTTTAGTTACTCGTGCGTTGACATCGACGAGTGCGCAAACGACCCGACGCTGTGCGAGAATGGACACTGCACAAATACGCCCGGTGGGTACGAGTGCGACTGTGATGTCGGCTTTACACGCTCGCAGGATGGACGCTCCTGTCTTGGTTAGTATCAAAACTTACCTATATTTCTATAGGCAATTTAAAATTAAAGAGTTTCTTATACATAACACATCTGTAAATTATGATGGTTGTGATAGATTATTTTCATATTTATTGATCTTAATGTTTGTATGGTGTTTTTATTAGATATGGATGAGTGTGCTACATTTGACAACGTGTGCGTGTTCGGTCGCTGCGTCAACACATACGGGATGTTTAAATGTATTTGCGACAAGGGATACCAGTCCGACAGCGTTGACGATTGTAAGTTCATATGAATTTTTTTCTGTTCTATTTGCTGAAAAAAGAATCAGTTACCGTAGCATTAGCGTAGGATTGCTTCATTTGAAATGTAATGTGTAAATATACTATACTATTACTTATGATTTACCCAACAGTAATGCCTGGATTCAACTGCACGGACGTTGACGAGTGCAAGTCTCCCCAGTCGTGTCAGTACGGACAGTGTGTTAACACACAGGGTTCTTACATCTGCCGTTGCCCACCTAACTACGACCTCGTTTCTGATGGTACTGCTTGTTATGGTGAGTTATTTATGGTTGATTTTGAAGTTTGTTATTAAAATTGGTTATATTCTATATTTTTGATATCTGTATTTCAGACTCCAGGAAAGCTCGTTGTTATGGCAATGTGGACTTGCGATCAGGCACAGAGCATTGTCGTGACAGCGACGAGCTTTCAGAAGATGGCACTATGGCTGCGTGTTGTTGTTCCGTGGGTAAGTTTTGATTATAATGTCGCATGATAATTTTAATACCCCCGAAAAAAATGTATCAAACCTTTAATCCATTTTATACTGTTAACAAATCCATATATTTACTTTATTATTTTATAATTTTATTACTCCTTTTATATTTTTTTTTTGTTATTCGTAATTATTTGTATACTTAATTGATATACCTATTGAAATTAAACTGTGCCCACACAGAAGGTCATATGAGATCTGTTTTTAATACAAATAATATATATTATTAAATACTTTAACTGTGTTTGTTCGGTTAATGAGCCTTATAAAAAAAAATGTTGTTAAGGGCTTAATTAAATAAAACATTTACTACATATTCCTTCTTTATTTAGGCGCTGCTTGGGGAAATTATTGTGATCTATGTCCGGAGCCTGGCACTGAAGAGTACAGACAACTCTGTCCTGGTGGACCAGGATATCAACCAGTTCTAGAACCGGTAAGCCTTATAACCATCTCATTTAGTGTAATCTTATAGAGGAGAATGGGCTGACTGGTCTGAAAAACAAAGTTCCCTTTAACAACATATTCTTTTTGTGATTAGACTGTCAAAATCTATTTAAAAAAATATAGAGTTAGTGCACTGCACAATAAAATTGATTACGATGTCATTTAAATAATTGTTTAGATTCCAGTTTTGTATTTGATAAAGTGCCCATCCAATGAACATCTATAATAAAACACGTAAGCTTGGAATGAAATATTTTTTGGGTTATTTAATTAAAGATATATTCACAATTTATGTCGATGAACTTATAGGCTAGTTTGCTTGTCCCTGATATTACCATTACGTATGCACGAAGCTGTTTTTGGTTAATTAATAGATGATTAATGGGGCCACTTTTTAAAATATAGAATAAACATATTCAATCGAAGTCTTGTTTTTTAAATATTTTTTACCTTCTATAAATGATGGTAAATTAGTTAATTTCCTGTGGAATATATTTTTATGGTTCCATATAAAACAACTGTTACGAAACTACTCTTCCAAATGCGTATGTCAACCTTGAAGCAGACTTTTGTTTTCTTGAACCAATATCCATAGAATGTTGCCCATTGTCCTTCTTACTGCTGAATGTAATTCTCTTTCAATCATTTCAATATACTTTTGCTTGTTCCTAGTGACTTTCCGTGACTCTGTTTATATCGTTGCTCTGAGAAGGTTGCGTATCCAGGCTATCCATTCGTCGAGCTGTCTTTATTTTTAATGATAAAGTACCATAATCTTATAAAATTTGTTATAACTATAGGTCTTTACTAGTCTTCTTAAATAGGTTGTTTCTACTACCAAAAAACACAAAATTCTGTCCAGCTATTTCGGTTTTTCCATCTGCTATCTAACGCCTGGACTGATACCATCATGTTCCATCTAAATACGAATTTTCTGATTATTATTTATGAGACAATAAACAAAACACTGTTAATGTTTACTAAATGACATATATGTTTTAGCCTTCGTACGTAGTAACACTCGCTGACATAGACGAATGCGTGCAACACCCAGCTCTGTGCGAGCATGGAACTTGCACAAACACGTTCGGTTCGTACGTGTGTACGTGCGGCGACGGCTGGCAACTCTCCGACGATGAACAGAGGTGCATCGACATCGATGAGTGTTTGCACCCGCAGATATGTGGGCCTGGCATCTGCAGAAATATGCCTGGCTCATATGTATGTCTCTGCCCTGAAGGATATGTGGCCATGCCCAATGGAAGTAAGTAGCAAAATACGTATAGTTGTTAAACAGTTTAATTAAGAGTGTGTGTTCTCCTTCTTGGTTACTTAGTTAAAAACACAACTTGAATTTGAATAAGGAAAAATACAAATTCTATTTGAACTCTTTATCAAAAATATGGTCTTCGAAGTCGTAAATTATTCCGATTTAAAGTATAGTTGATTAAAAAGATGCTTAATAGTAAATAAAAATATTTTGTGATAAGGAACCAATTTAAGGTAGTTGAAGCAAACATCAATATTTCTTTCGATGTTACAAATTACGGTAGAGTATCTTGTTTTAAAAATAAATTAGAAAACAAGAAATAAAAATTAGAAGGCATTGTATCTTCTTTAGATAATATCATTTTTTTAGTAATGTGATATCAATTATTAAAACACAAGAATTACGCATGCTATATAGAAACTTATAAAACTTCTTGGTTGCCGTTGCAGAATACAACTTGAATCTGAATAAGGAAAAATGTTAATTCTCTTTTGACTCCACTAAATTACTTGGATATAGCATTAGTAATTAAATAATAAAACCGTATGATATATGTTTCCGGCCGTAAATAGATATGCTACTATCAGATGGCCAACCGTTATTACGTAGGACATTGAGTTTGCTCACTAAAATAGATAGCAAATTTTTCAGAAGGAATTTATGAATTTTCTTAGGTTGAAACTTTTTAAGTGATTCAATAGTTCATTGGGTTGAAATCAGATAATTTAAAATAATTTTCTTATTTTATAGACACCAGAGTATTTAATTACTTATTTTTTATTTATATATTAAATTCTAAATTCTTTTTTTTTATTCTAAAACTTTAAACAAATGTGAACAAAACCATTACTGTATTACTCTCAAATCAATGACCTGTGTAAGGTTTTGTGAGTTTCTTACTCTACTATCGCGTTCACGTTAACGAAATAAGAATATATAAATGAAGAAGCGTAGCTCTCTTTCGTATACAAATACGCGAACGCAATTATAGAGTTCAAAACTCACACTAGCCACAGGTTATGGCTACGCTTCTTTGTAGAAGAATATTTAATTAGATTAAGGTAAGAGGGAAAACGTCAAGCAAGCTAGTAGCAATCAGGCTTGGGACAAATGTCAATACAGGGATTTGACCATATCAATAAATATCAGTTTGTAACAAAATAAGTTTAATATTTTCTCTAACATCTAGGTTTATCCTTTTTTCGCCTCTCCAGAGAACGGAAAATAAGTCTTGAAACTTTACTCTTAACTCTCAAGAAGTTGTATTAACTTTTCTGTCCGCTGGAAAATTCACACTAAGTAGAATCGAAGATTGATACAAAATTATTATTTGGATAATTACCCTGGTAGAATGTAATAATAAGTTCAAGAATATCCATATTTATATAATTTTTTTAGGTACTAAATATTATATCTAGTTTTATTCCGTTAAATAAACCTTAAAAGTAAGGACTCAAATTTTTTATTTCAAGTTGATTACAAGTATTTAGAGGTAGAAAATATAACTTTTATGACAAGGAAAAAATATCAATGTCAACTAAAAGAAGTTTTTAGTGATCCTAATCTCATTTCACCCTAAATAAGGCTGAAGATTGTTTTGGTATACGTATCGTTCTATTTGAAGACAATACCGAATAGGAAGCATTATATGGTTTTGTGATGTCCATAATTGTAAATATGTATGAGTATAGATTATATTTGATAATTTCAGAGGAGTGTGTGGATGTACGCCAACGCGAGTGCTACATGTCGTGGGACTCGGAGAGTAGCAGTTGTTCGAGCCCAACTGGTGTGCCGCAGACGAAGCACTTGTGCTGCTGCTCGGTGGGGCGCGCGTGGGGAGCCCCATGCGAGGCGTGCCCAGATAAGGGTTCTGCAGAACACACGGCGCTGTGCGGCGCGCGCCCCGGCGAGTACATCAACCCTGTGACAAACGAAGCCAAGCCCATTGACGAGTGTTCCATCATGCCACAGCTGTGCAAGCCCGGCTCCTGCCATGACACGCCCACTGGCTTCAATTGTGGATGTGACCATGGGTGAGTTTGATAAATGCACTATCTTATAAAAACATTCTGTACACACAGCATTTGATTTTGAATATTAATATGTGATGTGAACAGGTTTCATTAGAGTTTGTTTTATTTTTAAAAAGAAAAAAGCTCGACATTTGTCTGTTTTCGTAGTCTTATGTATTTTAACGTATATTGTGATTATGTAATACAAAAGATAATAAAACATAATTACTGCAAGCCAATCGTTTCATTAATTTATAAGGAGCTTCTGGGAACTTCTGGCGACCGTGAGTAAAAAGTTCATTATGGAAGCCACTAAAAAATCGAGGTCTATTATTAGAACAGTCAACTAAGTATTAACTAAGTCATTAAAAGCTTGGAAAACTCTGATTTCTCTAGACCAGATCAATATGGACGAGATACAGGTTTGCTTTCGATTATTGTCTGATTAAAATTCAAACCTAAGCGATTTAGACATGAATTTTTTTTAATTTTTGATGGATTCTGACGCGGATGAAAAAATTTTAAGGGCCGAACTAGACAAATTTCACGAATATAAAGCCGAGTTTATACGCACTGATTTGGACTACACGCGTTTAATGAAACCTTCATCGGAAAATTCATTGGCAAATGACACAGTAAAAGATAAAGCCTTTCAGAAGAGAGTCGTAAGTTTAAGCTACCTTAGATTGAGTTATATAAATTTGATGGGGAATTCTGCAACTGGTTAAAATTTTGGAGTCAATTCAAAAAGATTCATGAAGACGACGAGTTAGGTAAGAAGACAAATTTCATTATTTGTTACAATGCATGGAACCGAACTCAAGAGCCTGTGAATTGGCAAATAGTTTTCTCCAAAATGCTGAAAACTACGATAAAGTAATAGAAAGTTTGAAAAACAGATTCGGCAAAACAGAGATGCTTGTTGAAGTATATATTCGGGAACTTTTGCAGTTAGTTATGAGCAATATGACTAAATCTAATAGTAATTTTCAAGTACTTTATCTTTTTGACAAGCTAGAGTCACAATTGAGAGCGCTAGAGTTTCTGAATATTAGCAAAGAAACATGCGTACCATTACTGTTCCCACTAGTCGAATCTTCTCTACCGGAAGAACTACTAAGAGCCTGGCAAAGAAATAACAGAGGCACAAGTACAGAGCCAAAAGATCGTCTCCGTAACCTGATGGAATTTCTTCAGGCAGAGGTTGACAATGAAGAAAGAATCACCATGGCCATGCGTGGCTTTACTATCAATAGTAATAAAACCGTTTCAAAAAAAAACCTAGCAAGAAAAGTGAATGGGAAAACATAGCTACTGCTCCAAGCCTTGTAGCTGGAAAAAGTCAACATGTCATGTATTTTTTGCGAAGATAGTCACGAAAGTTCAAACTATTCTAAAGCAGAAAAATTAACATTAGAGGAGCGACAAAATATAGTAAAAGAAAAAAATGCATGCTTTCGATGTTTAAAACCAGGCCATAGCTTCAATCTTTGTCGAAGGAACAAAAGATGCGCTTGGTGTGACCAAAGACATGTTTTACTGATGTGTAGAGATTTTTTTCCGCCTTTATCTACTGCTGCGTCGAATCAAAACAGTTCATTGACTGAGGACTGAGAAGATGAGGACGTTGCTCAAAGCATTTCTAACATATCCATACACCAGGATGTGTTTCTTCAAACACTAAGAGTACAGTTACGAAACAGTGGAAAAACAATGATTGTTTGAGGTATTATTGATTCAGGACCAAAACATTCGTATATTTTGAAAAATATTGCAAATAAAATGCAGTATGCTATTCAAAGCTCACACATGATACAACACGGACTTTTCGGTGGCTTTACTACCACTGCAGAGCAGCACAATAATATTGACGTCATACAGCTGCGACATTGAAGTATTTGACAAAAATGTTTTTTGTGCCAATATTCCTACTATTACAAATAACATTTTGTGTGATAGATTAAGAAAAAAAAAATATTATTTTAACCGATACTGAAAAAAATTATGGGGCTATAAGTTTATTGATCGGAGCTGATATGATATCTCAAATTCTAACCAACAATATTGTGGAACTAGAGGATGGACTATCAGCAATAGAAACCAAATTAGGATGGACCTTGATTGGGAGAAAAAACTCTTTAATTAAAATCGACAAGACACTCACTGCTGTTTCTATGTTTGTGGCAGAGTCCTCTGTATCTGACCTGTGGAAATTAGATACTTTGGGTATTATGGATCCAATATGAAAGAAAACTAGAGACATGAATTTAGAACAAATAAAAGTAAATTTTCAGAATACAACAACCGTAAACAAACTCTAATGAAACCTGTTCACATCACATACTCCCACCTGGTATGTGATGATTATGTATGTGGTTAACAGTATGGGGTTCTTCAAGAAAGAAGTTACTGGATTTTTGAAGGGTCGGCAACGCGCGAGTGATACCCTTGGTGTTGCAAGCGTCCATAGGCCACGGTGACCGTTTACCATCAGGCGGGCCGTGTGCTTGTTTGCCACCTTAGTGGTATTAAAAAAAAAAAAAAAAAACGTGTTGCACTCCGGGAGTGCCGGCAGAAGTTAAAACATACTCGCTATTTACTTCCCATCACTTCTTATCCATATTTATTTATTAAAAATAATAACTTTTGTTTATTTACTTTTTTGACGTTGTATATTTGACAGCTCAATCTGTCATAGAATTAAAATCCCATATCCAACCTCCCTGTACTACTCATAATCGCCATATACTAAAAATAAAAACTAACCTAATGTAAATAAAGGTCACGTGTCCTAACGCGAGTGACATCTTACGAATTTTCGATCAGGACACGTGACCTGACGCGAGTTTAACAGTTTTTACCCATCACAAAAAAAGTGCACAGCACCGCTAAAGAAGTTTTCACTTCAAAAAGATCGTTCGCAGTCTGCTATTTGGATTAGACTGATGGATGAGGGATGAGAATTATTGTTTCCAGTTACGAGCATGACAACGCGTCGCACCTATGTCGCGACGTGGACGAGTGCGCTAGCGCACGTCCGCCGTGCCGCGGGCTGGCGCAGTGCGTGAACCTGCCGGGCGCGTTCGAGTGTCGCTGCCCGCCCGGGTACAGCCTCTCGCCGACTGCGGATGAGTGCGAGGACGTTGACGAGTGCAGTGACACCCGCCTTTGCGAACACGGTGACTGCAGGAACACCATCGGCTCATATAGGTGCGTGCTTCGCATCTTACTTTGGCGCTTTCTACAAACTGTATACAAAATATGATAAATTGTTAATTTCACGAAGTAAATCATAAGTGTTAGCTTATTTATGACATAAGTGTTAATTGTTTAAAAGTATGGCATTGAAATGTAAAGTAATTCCTGTGCGTGTAGATGTGAATGCAAGCCAGGATACACGTTGAAAGACAACGCGTGTCGCGACGTGGACGAGTGCGCGCGGCCGCGTCCGTTGTGTCGCAACGGCACCTGTGAAAATCTGCCGGGCTCTTACCGCTGCCACTGCGACGAGGGCTTCAAGGCGGGGCCAAATAACGACTGTATCGGTAAGTCCATACAATAGTAGGGTAGACCGAGGCGAATCGAATCAAAATAAGAAATGGAGCAATTTCAAAAAAACTGTCCTACATTGAAAGCAGTCAGTCGCGGGGACTGATGCTATAATCATAATTTTTTTATCATTCGTATTTCATTAGCAGCAACGCTCGGAAGTGGGGTAGGCATACAGTTACAGCACTTTTGACCCCAACTGTAAGGTACGTAATAATGATTACTTCTACTTGATTATAAATCAAGAATTAGTTAAATCCAGTAAGAGTCGTATTTTGAAAATATTAAAAAGTACTTAAAATGTCTATAACTTATTGGTATTGAAATTCTTATTATTCTAGATGGTTCGGACATACATAAAAAATGTAAGGAAAGCTACAGACAAACAACTTTGTACACCGACTAACACAGGACTATGAATGAATCAGTTCACTCTAAATAGTGCCACAGAATTGATATAAGAGGTGACAAAGGACAATTTTTTTGCCATTATATGTGCCAATAACTGACTTATGTGATGTTTGATCACGTAAATAAAATGTGATTTCGTTTTAGTCTGTTCATAAACAAGTTATTTGAGAATCTTCTATTTTCATTAATAATAAATGTTAGATCCAATTCCCCAAGATTTGGAGATAATTTCTGATGCTTAGTTTTTGGTAAAGAAGAATAAAGGCTGATTACACAACAATTAATAAACACAATGTTTTATTGAGAGAAGTTGTATTTTTTTAACCTCAAAGTTAAATTGATCGCATTAGCCTCAGTCTACCCTATTGAACCGCAAATGGTTAATGATATAAGAATCGTTTAATTAAGATGCTTGGTTAGCGTAACTTATATAATTTTTTTATTGTAGTTTATTTTAAGTCTTCTTCTTTTTTCTTTAAGGCTTTAGCCTCCGGTACGACCGGTACGCAACAACGTATTAAAATGGAGCGTTACCAAAAAGCGTTATTTTTCGTTAGAGCGTTAACAAAAAGCATTATATTTTTTTAGGTTAAATCTTGCTTGCTTCCCAGTATTTAATTGAGCTGAAATTTGGTATACTTATACTTTGGTGACAATGCAAATTTGTACCTTTACCTGTGTGTAGTTGCAAAACTGTGACTTTTTCACAACGAGATAAAATAATTCTGTTGGTATTTTATTGTGAATTTTTAATGATTTTTGTGAAGTCATAGGTAAAAACGTGGTCCAAGAGCCCAAATAAAAGAGTTGTTCTAATTTTTTTTAATTTTCTACCCTTTAGAATGGGAGGATTATATATTCATTGTAATATTTGGCGACATATATATGCATAGTTTAACGTTTTTTCATTTTTATTTAACTTATGTAGATATAAACGAGTGTCGTGAGGGCGGTATGGTGTGTCGCAACGGTCGGTGCCGCAACACGGTGGGCTCGTTCCGCTGCGAGTGCACGCCGGGGTACGCGCTCACCGGTGACGCGAGGAACTGTCGCGACGTCGACGAGTGCACCGAGCTACCGCAGCCCTGCGGCTCTGACGGGAATCCTTCTTGTACTAACACTAACGGCGGGTACGTTTACGTCATTACGTCCTTTCTTAAAGTTAAGCAAGAGTAACAGTTTTTCAACCGCGTAACGAGGAGCTGACTGACCTTCGACTTCGAGGCTCACGCCGGTCGAAGGGACGACCCCGAAGGCGACAACCTAAGCTGAGGCTTCCCCCGTGGGGAGCCCTTGAGCGTTGAGCGCTATACGGTCTGAGACTCCTTTAGAGTCTCGCCCCAAAAAGCCCAGTGATGCAGTAATAGCTGCAACAGCCAACTGCATTTAAACAGTTCAGAAAAAAAAATACAGGTTTTGGCCCAATTAGTTATTTCTATTTTCACGCTGCGCAACAAGTACCTTTCATTTGCACATATAAAATTTTCATATTTGTTATCAAATATTTGGCTTCTTTGGTACTCCCTAATACTTTAAATTTTAAGACTCAAATGTATTATATGTGTTTTCCCTAATCTTAGCCAGTTTTTTTTTATTTTGGTACTTATTGATTCGAAACGAGCTATAAAAGTTATAGACAAATAATGCAATAAAATAATTTTAAATTAATATAAGATTAATTTAAACAGACTTTTTCTTCATATTATTTTAATGGTAAGTTTTTTTTGTATGTATCATGAATGTTAATGTGGATTTGTAAAATTGTGTTCATTGTTACTTTTTAGTTACGAATGTTCGTGCGGGTCGGGGTGGCGGCTGGTGGGAAGGCGCTGCGTGGACCGGGATGAATGTAAGGAGCTCGGGGGAGACGTGTGTGCGGGTGGGGAGTGCCACAATTTCAATGGGGGGTAGGTTAATAATAATTGCCTATTATATAAGCAAAATATTTGGTCATTTGGTCCTAAGAGTAAAAAAAAACGAACTCAATAAAATACATTGCAAGTGCTTCCAATAGTTATGTTTCTGATATATATATAAGTAAGAAATTGTTGTTTTCAGATACCGGTGCGAGTGTCCGACGGGTTGGCGCTTCGACAAGGAAGCTGCGATATGCGTGGACGAGCGCAAGGAGCTGTGCTACGACGACTGGGACGGCGGCCGCTGCCACAAAGCAAGACCTTTACAACTTTCACGTCCTGAATGTTGCTGCTCTGAAGGTACCTATTGTTAATTTCAATCTTTTGATTTTTAATGTAAGTCAGCATTATTTATTTCTGTTAGGTTTATGGTAAAAACTACAATTTAAAATATAGACTTTTACCTTTCTCAATAAACGCGTTAGCTAACTAAGGTATAACATATTTCGTTCAAATCCGACTGGTTGTCCCTATTCCTGGTATAATGGCGAGTTATTGAAGTAGAAATTCTACGGTAGGTTTACAGTGGATGGTTTTATATAAAAATTATGGATAAATATATATGATTCTGTCTCGAGAGGAGTTGAAGGAGGACCTCTCAGAAGTTGTCTAATGTTCTTTCCCGTCATCACAGTTGTTTCGGTGCCAAAAATTGGGTCACCTCGTTGCTCCGTTGCGACATGATGAAATAGTGCCCAGTAAGTTTCACCAGCGGAAAAATCTATTACCGTGAATGTACTTCTGCATCACTTCACCTATTTCTTTTACAAAATGAAAGTCATTTCCGTGCTTCGACGGTGACGTGAAGAAATAGTGCCCGTGGTTACACTTGCGGGGAGTGTGGGGAACTCCGGATCAGGATAAAAGTATCGTATGTCCTTATCCGTCCCTCCAGCTATTCCTGTGCCCTGTCTATTGAGACAGGGCTCTCTTTTATTAAGTCAAAAGGTTTTTACATAAATTTGTCTTATTAATGTGTTACTGCTGTATTGTCAGTAAGTATATTAACTTCCAGGTATTTACAACTCCATTGCATATTTTGTACTTGGAAAAAAATTATTAACATGTAACTATTCTTAAAAATGGAATTACTTTGATGAGGTTTAATTGTTATAGGTGCTGCTTGGGGCAGGTACTGCGAATCATGTCCTGAACCAGATTCTCCAGAGTTTTCAGCCCTCTGTCCAGGTGGAATGGGAAGGCCTAATTTACCGCAGGTAAATAAATGATTTACAAAGATTCAGATTTTGGTCCGAATGATGAATGTATTTTGCTATCTCTTAGTGCTTTGTCGCTTCAGGATCTAATGTGTTTTGGTTCAGGGGATGATTGTAGTTGCGCTATCTGAAGGTTCTGTTGTTCGTTCGAATAGTCATTTTCCAAGATCCTGTTTTGGAATACTTTTATTTTTCTAGTTCTGTTATCAAACAGATATATAGTATATTTAGTGCATCTTGAAGACTTTATTGCTGTTGCTGATAATGATATTTTTTATAAATAAACATTTAATTTTAATAACATTGGGTGGGTTAAAAAATCAGCCAAGTGCGATTTGGACTCGCGCACGAACGGTTTCGTACCATTATCTATAAAAACGGGAAAAAAATTAATGTTTGTTGTATGGGAGCCCCGTTTAAATATTTGCTTTATTTTAATTTAATTATTTATTTTTTAAGTGAATATTCTGTAAACTCTATAACTCAATATTCTGTGAATATTTTAAGCGTCTACCTGTTGCCGTTATTAATATCGATCAAAATCGAGCAAAAAAATCACGTTTGTTGTATGGGAGCCCCCTTGAATATTTATTTTATTCTGTTTTTTAGTATTTGTTGTTATAGTGGCAATAAAAATACATATTCTGTAAAAAAATCAGCTGTCTAACTATCACGGTTCATGAGATACAGCCAGGTGATAGACGGACGGACAGACGGACAGCGAAGTTTTAGTAATAGAGTTCCGCTAAATACCTTTTGGGTACGGAACCCTAAAAACTATATTACTATATTGCTAATTATAGAACGTGAAGGCTAAATTGTACATGTAGATATGATACTTTGATCCCAATCGCTGACACGTTCCAGTACCGTGGCAATGCCATTTGTCTTCTTTGATGTACTTTTTTTAAATTAAGTAACATTAACAATTTTCTGCAATGTTATTAGGACTTGGACGAGTGCGTGGTAAAGCCGGACGTCTGCAAGGGTGGGACGTGCATCAACACAGACGGTTCATTCCGGTGCGAGTGTCCGCCCGGGTACGTCCTGGACGCCTCCGGACGTGTGTGCGTGGACGCGGACGAGTGCGCCGCCGACCCGCGCATCTGCGGGGACGGCACGTGCACTAACACGCCTGGCGGGTACGAGTGCAAGTGTAACCCCGGGTTCACTCAGGGGCCTACTCAGGTAATTTCAAATACTATTAACACTTTCCAAGAGTAATATGTGTTCGGGAAAGATAAGCGATGACGCAATGTCTTTTCACTTAGTACGACATTGACTGCGCCGTCTCATGCCCGGCGTGCAAATTAGTTCTGAAATAGTCGCGAACGAATTTACACGTGTCCGCGTATTTCTATATCCTCGCATCAGTTTTAGTGGAGTTATTGAACATTTAACCGGCAAGTGTGCAAGGGATATTCCGGCTGGTGATCTCGTCGTGTTTGGAACGTGAAATAGCGTCGCAACGTCCGGGTGACACTACACTTTTTTTTGTTTAATTATTTTATCCCATTGTATTGATATCCTTAAAGTAAAATTCCTCTAATTAGCTAGGCCCCTAACCGACGATAGAACAGACTGACAGTCACCCCTTCCCATCGAGACTGGCGGTCACATAAGACTGGTAATCACATACATATGTGTTATAATCAGGAATTCTTTAAGACTAGAATCTTGAGCCACTCCTTAAATGATTTCTTGTATTTAAACAGAATCCCATATATTTGCTGATGACTAACCAGAAGGTAAGTCATTACTTCATAACTTTAAGTTTCTAGAGCATTACGTTTAATTTTCCTGAAGACATGCGAGGACATAGACGAGTGCGTGGAGGGGCGTGCGCTGTGCACGTTCCGGTGCCACAACACGCCCGGCTCGTTCCGCTGCATCTGTCCGTACGGGTACGCGCTCGCTGAGGATGGAGTGCACTGCAAGGATATCGACGAGTGCGCCGCTGAGACCAAGGTCTGCCCGCACGCCTGCGAGAATGTCGTCGGCTCCTACATATGCAAGTGTCCTGAGGGTAAGTACAGCTTCAATAATACAAACACGTGGCTCTGAAGTTAAGGTCTTTCTCTTTACTCACATCAGCGTAAACGTATCATTTGACCTCTTCAATTTTAGTTGTGATATCTACACATTGTAAGTCTATATTGCATACCAGTATTCATTGTCGGCAAGATCGGCAGTAATAAAAAAATACAGTTTTGGCTTTGTATGTACCCACATAATGGCCCGAACCGACTGTGTCTAAGTTGAAAATTTATTGACCCAGTAATCGTTTACTCTCCTTTGTTGAAACGAATGGCGCACCACCAACAATTTATCAAAATTTTAATACAATCGGATGAATGGTTTACCCTTACTGCGTAACTTAGACTCGCACTTGACCGGCTTTTTTATACAAACCTTGTCCTTACAATTACGAACACAATAAAAAAGAAATAATCCAAATTGAAGGTCAAGCCGTTCTCAATTGATGCTCTGCCATACATATACTAAATAAAATAGATTTAGCAAATTTGCTTTATTGTTTAATTTATATTATATTGTATGTACGTGTGGGTAACAATTGGTATACGGTACCAGGTTATCGTCGAACGTCAGCGGCGCACAATGCGGCGGACGCCTGCGAGGATATCGACGAGTGCATCGAAGATCCCGACCGCTGCGGTGCCGGGGAGTGCATCAACAACGAGGGAGGGTTCATGTGTGACTGCGATGAGGGGTACGAGCCGAGCGAAGACGAACAGTCTTGTATTGGTAAGTGGCCCCGAAATAAAACAGAATCTATTCGTAACATTATTTAATAAAATATCGTTCGCCAACGTAGAGGTTTCTATAGGTTTTGTAATAGCATTTAGACAATTTGCTCTACAACAGATCGGCGCACGGGGATGTGCCACAGACAGCTGGTGGGTGGTCAGTGCGTTGCGGAGTGGGTCAGAACGTCACAGTCGACGCCGTCCCCAGCACAAGTCACTAAGTAAGTAACGAGTAAAAGTTTTTTTTAAAAGCACCATGCTTATGCCAGATACTGGAATTTGAGAGAAAAATGAATGGCAGTACTTTAACGGGTTTAACCTTCATTGTATTCTATTTAGGAAAGTTTTAATATGCGGTACTTTTACCCACATGGAACGTAAACCCCTAACCGAAACTCTAATGTTCTAACCAGGACTTGGAAATTTTCTTTTATCAAAGAAATAATGACGATTTGTTAGTAAGTATTGGCAATTTTAATGATGTTTTAGAGCCCAATGTTGCTGTACAATCGGGGTGGCGTGGGGTCCAGAATGTGAAATCTGTCCCATACCAGGGACGCCAGAACGGATGGATTTGTGTACTCCAGCCAATCTTAATCCCCCCGGCAGCGGTGATGGAGGTACTAGTGATGGTGGCATTTTTGGAGGCAATGGCAACGGCGGGGGAGAATTTGGATTGTATGGTGACGTTGACGAGTGCGCTGCGATACCTGATCTATGTGCACCAGGGAGATGTGTTAACACCATTGGCAGGTATGTCATGAATCGTTTTAAGTAGGAGCCCTCTATCTTCATCTGTTTGAATTCTGAATATTCAAAATTATTTCAATTTAATGTAGTTAAATACATTAGTACAATTTACGTTGACACGTTAGTGGTCACTGCCACACGTTCATTTAAGTGTACGTATAAGATTTATTCCTAAAAACTATAGGGGAGGCCTATGTTCAGCAGTGGAATTCTTGCGGCTGAGATGATGATGATGATGATGACATATATAACATCACGCCTGTTTCTAAGGTATTGGCAGAGACCGAAATTTTTATTTGATAAAATCTTGCATAATTTTTATTTGCTTTATCCACTCACATTAAAGTTCAATCAAAATTTTATACACGTTCGACGGTTTAGAATCTCAAACCCTCTTGCCTTTACTGAGAATGGTCTCCATTAGATCGAGACACGATCACCGAGGTCTACCTTTACCGACTTTTACTTTTGTCATAATGTTTTGTGCACCTTCTTTCATTCGTCCTCTCAATATGCTCACATCACCTTAAAGGACTTCACTCAATCTTTGCCATTATTCTTATACTCCAGAACGCTTTTGTATCACATTTTTTCTTATTCTTTCATTTAGGGTCATGCCGTACCTACTTCTTAATTCTCTAATCTTCACAGGAGCATTCATTCCACTCATCGACAATTTTACCTGTACCTGTAGTATATATCGTGTTTTCATTGTAGTTTATAGTACTTTTATTTAAATCTTCTCTCTATATTTTGATTTAAACTTATTAAATGAGTGGATTGTTAATATATATGCTGTGCAAGTTGAGATTGCCTGAAATTGGATAAGCATTCTAAGCTTGTTAGTTGTTAAGTTAAAGTAATTCATAAGTCCAAAATCTAAAGCTGTTGGCAGACTAATAAAATAAATTAATACTATAGGAAGTTGAACCATTTAAAACTGTGTTGTCCATGTCCATTGCAGTTTCCGTTGCGTGTGCGGTCGCGGGTACAAGCCAGCAGGCGAGGTGTGTGCGGACGTAGACGAGTGCGCGCTGCGGCCGCCGCCCTGCGAGCAGCTCTGTCGTAACACGGAGGGCTCGTACGAGTGTCTCTGCCGCACCGGGTACGAGGTGGACGAGGACGGCGCCAACTGTAGGGACGTGGACGAGTGCGAGCGCGGTACACACACCTGCCAGCAGACCTGCACTAACACCGACGGCTCCTACGAGTGTTCCTGCCAGGAGGGGTACGAGAAAAGGGGCGATGCTTGCATTGGTAAATACAACCTTTCGATTTTATTGTTTTGTTTATTTTTGGGGTTCGGAATTTTGTATAAGTATTTTTGATAGTTTCTTAGTTTCTTGATTTTAACCATATCATATTTTATAATCGATACGTTATTTCTGATTTCGGGTTTAGCACCCAATAAAAAAATATTTAAAAAAGCATTAAAATCTCCATTAGAAGCAAAGTAACTCCAAAATGTAATGTAAATAAAAGCGCATGCGTTCAACATGAGACTCTTATACAAAAACTTAGTCGCTATCTTATTGTAGGTTTGGCTCTTACGTATATTATATTTCAGTAGAAATTCAAAACAATGAAGTCAAATCTAAAAGCTCAGAATTAAAATTAGGAGTTCCTCAATTTTAAGTCCTTTTCTATTTTTAATTTACATATATAACTTGCCGTTCTTTGTAGATAAGCTGTACGAGATTATATTATAATGACACTTCTCTTTTTTAATGCTGTCTCAAAAAAAAGACAGTTTAAGTAGTGCACTTTCTTAGGTTCTTTATTGGTTTACAGCAAATAACTTACAAGACTAAGTGTTTAAAATTTATGAAGCCATATGTCATAAATGTAAGAAAAAAAATATCCTTAAACGTTGATTCTACTGGACTCATCAGTGTTTCTTAATTTTATGCGATATTTTCAAATTCAAACATATCGTGTTAGCCTAGATTAAGACTATATATTGTATTATTTACAATATAAAATTTAAAAAATACCTATATACAGAATGAATTTTTCATCATTTTGTCAGGAATGTTACCTATATCTATTTAACCTTAACTGATTATTTTGTTCGAAATGATTGCCATTGTTCTCAATACATATTTAGATTCGACGTCACTAGGACGGGTACTGCATTCACAATCACAATATAAAAAAAAAATTGGTTTTTTACACAATCCCAGAGAAAATAAATTTAAGGAGTAAGATCCGGTGACGGTGTATACTCTATATATAGAGTAGCTAAATACTGAGCTCTTCTCGGTAGTAAAATCATTCAGAACCGGTGGTAAAGTCTATAAAATTATTGGTTGATTTAAAAGTCTACTTAAATAAAAAATACTTTGTGTTTCATGTTCATATACTTGCTGCTCAGCAGTAAGAAAAATATATTAAGTTTAGGACCGAAACAATACGCTACCGTCTATTTTTTATTCAGATGTAAACGAATGCCACGAAGAGGGCATCTGCCCGACGCCGGGCAAGTGCGTGAACCTGCTAGGCTCGTACCGCTGCGTGTGTCCGCGCGGGTTCCGCCTCGACCTGACCGGCACGCGATGCCTCGACCGGGACGAGTGCGAAGACGGACGCTGCCAGTCGCCCTGCCGGAACTACGCAGGAGGGTATCGCTGTGACTGTCCAGCAGGTAGGTTTTATTGATAAAAAACAAATTTCATTCCAGGAACTGAGAGAAATGTCTCGCCATAGAGAAGGCTTGTATCCAGCAGTGGACCAATATGAGCTGATATGGTGATAATAGAATTTCTTTAGTTATCTCTATTGGACCCAAGTAGAAAAGGCATAGCTTCTGGATAATGCTTCAGTATTAACTCTCAACTTCCCACGGCCCTAACTAGGTCGTACGTTCACGAGTTTTTAAGTCTCCATTATAAAACCTTCGTTCCCTATGGTTGATCGGTTCTACGATATTTTTTTGATGTGTGTATAGTATAATAATAATCTTATTGAACTTCTTGGGTTCCCTCAACATCTCAAGGCATAAGAAATCTGTATGTAGTATTCTATCGAAACCATCGATTTATAATTGTAATTTCATTCACGCTGCGATCTTATAAGTTTGAGAGAATAATTCGAGATGTTAAACGCTGTATATGTTAGTACACGTGACTAGTTCTATGATATAAACATATACCAAGTAAGACTAAAATAGTACAGTGTGTGTTACGGGTGGTAAGAAGAAAATTACCCCTTGGGACGCCATCAAAACCGATGGTTCGATACCAGTAAAGTTAAGATGGAGGATAAAATGATCTTTGTACATAACAAGTTTTGAACAAAGAATTATATTTCTATATACGAAACCTACTTAAAGAGAGAAGGCCGAAGGTTTTACTGGTTCTAGTTTGTGATTTTCGTCCCGCTGTGTTACACACAATGTTTTTCATCACATTTGCGAGTTAAACAAAACACAATTAAAATGGCGGGAATAAAAGTAGATAAAATAATGGCGCCGCTAGATATATACAGAATTTATGAATTTTAAAGTTAAAACTTGTTTTTAGTATGCGCATAGTTTATATTTTTAACCGACTTCAAAAGAAAGGAGGTTCTCAGTTTGACCCGTATGTTTGTAAACCTTATTTTCTCTTGTCTTATCATGTAAACAAAACCACGTCTTATCAAAATTACAAGATTCTGATACGATCATTTAATATTACCCACAAAAATTCATTTGTGGCGAAAAACAAACACATACAAAATATACAATACAAATATCCTTTATTGCACAAAACAAAACACAAACTTATTGAATAAATAATTTATAAAATTTGTACAACAGGCGATCTTATCGCCAGATGGCGATTTCTACCAGATAACCTATGTTGGTATTGATATAAAAATTTAAAATAATGGAATGGTAGGATGTGCAAAATTACTGAAAATTACTGAAATTTGCAAAAAACCTGAAATAAAGATATAACATAGAATACAAATAGAACTACATACAGTCACGTATAAATTACCAAATAAATAAAAAACTACAAAATACATTAATATCATTATACATAAAATATAAAAAACATAAATATCTCACATAAAAATACATAAACTGATGTGACACTTTAAGTGTCTACATATGAACAACAGAGGGACCAAAACAACAAGGTTATGCGAGATTTAGTAAATGCTTTTTCACTTGTGCATTGAAGGTTGTAAGTGATTGTGCTTTTCGGATATCTACTGGGAATGAGTTTTACAATCGCACTGCTTGGTGTATTAAGTAGTAAATTAGAGGAGGAACGCAAAGGGGCATAGTAACTAAAACGCTCTTTGAGATAAGAAGGGTAGCTAGGATTGAACAGCACACAGTAAAGAAGTGAAAGAATATAAGCATTCCGGGCGAAAGCGTATTGGGAGCCACTTGAGCTTCACGTGGAAATTGGAGATATGGTCTTATGTGCGCAATCCAAATAGAAACCGAATACAGAGATTTTGAAGTCGCTCAAGTTTGTTCTTCAGTTAAATCAGGATAGCTGGCATCGGCGTAATCGAGTACGGGAAGCAAAAGAGAGCGTACAAGAACAATTTTTGTGTCCGTGGGTAGGAAATTTTGCAGCCTTCTTACGGAACCCACAGCGGAAAACATTTTCCTACTGACTTCGGCTATCTGTGAAGTCCAAGACATACTACTATCTATAATCATACCTAGATTCTTAACCTGGTCATTATAAGGTACAGGTACATTGTCTATACAAACTTTTGGGACACTAACTCAGTTTATTTTAGACATAAACTTTGGACTGCCTAGTATTATGGGCTGGCTAGGTTTATTTTTATGCCAAAGGCTTTGTTCCATTCTGAAATTCTGAGGAGACCAGAGTTTATCGAACCTATCGTTTGAAATAAGTCATCAAAAGTTGTTTGATTATAGACCTGGAGATCGTCTGCATACAAGTGGTAATTGAATTAATAAAAATCGCAAATAAGAGAGGAGATAAAACGCCACCTTGCGGAACACTGGCAACTATGTGGCACCAATCTGAAAAGATGTTTTCGAATTTGATACTTTGGCTACGTCCACGCAAGTAGCTCTGAAACCATGCATCCACCGTTGGATATATGTTAAGAGAACGCATTAACTCCAACAACATATTAAAATCGACAGTATTAAATGCATTACTAAAATCAAGTAACGTTAATACTGTGAGCTGCTTATTGTCCATTCCCATGCGAATGTCATCCGTGATTTTAACTAGAGCTGTAACCGTACTATGTATGTAATACCAAATCAATAAACAATTCATATTGCCCTTTTAAATACAATACTTTTGACAAAATCGAAGTATTGACAAAACCCATTTCCACAGAGTGTAACAGATTCAATATTCGTAAATCATTGTTGTCTATGGATCTTAGAGATGGGAAGAGCGTACAAATAAGAAAGAATGATTTTTGACCTTTTATTAACGTATGAGTAATGTCTTAAGGTGTAACAGTAGTTGTAAGACAACCGTATTTAATTATTTAAAAATAAAATATTTATTTTTTACGTAAAACTGATGCACCGATCCCTATATTATAGGTACATGTATCGGAATTGGAAGACAGTGATGATGATAGTAATAACGAATCATGAAAATTGACGCGAAATTAAATTCTGAATCAGGGTAATAAAAAATATTGTGACTATGCATATTGTGAAACAAATAAATCAAAACCTATGCGGTAACTTAAAAAAAAGGTTGCCAACCGTACGAGACTCCTATCACCAATTCAAGATTTGTGGTTTTCGGTACGAGGTACGTAGACACTCAGCCTCGTATAATTTTGTACGAGAACTTGACAAAGGGAAAGAAGTAGGTATGATATTTCATTGCTGGATAAAAATTCTAGTATACATCGTAACTATAGAAGTCATTAAAAAAACAGTTTATAGTGAAATAGCTCATTGGAAAAGCCCGAGAAATAATACTTTCGCGTTCCTTGCATTAGTCGTCTTTATCATATAGCGCAAATATCTACTTTTCTCTGTTCCTTGCATGAGTTACCAACCCTTTTTAAATTTTGAACGGACGAAAGACATGCAAAATCGTATGATTAAGGAGAAATATTACTGCAATATAAAAAAAAAAAACCGATGTCAGTGAGGATGAGGATGTTCGTGTTCCTGATATTATATGTTGAGATATAAACAGAGTAGAAGTTACGGTAAAGTTTCGTAGGTAAGTAGGTACTTATAATCTGTTAAACTGCACCTGGCAACCGGCACCTTACCCTACGTGAGGTATGTACGCGGGCGTGTAGCTACCAGATAAGTAAACAATAACGGAGGGGAAATCCTACCCCAACACCTACTCCTACAACCTATCCCTAGTTCCCTAATTGTTTGTAAAAACGATCTGGACCCCTTGTGCATGTATCCTAGGTTACTGATTGTATGTAAGTGTGTGTACCTAGCTAATTGCATACCTATTGGCCCTACCCTACCTATAGTGACCCTAACTCCCTAGCCCTAACCATAGGATTCGAACAATATATAAATATATAGATATATACGGGATTACCTATCAGCAGGAGACCTAAGGTGACAGACGGAAGGTGGGTAGGAAGGGGTGTATGTACGTCGTGCAATGTACACAGGATGGATTTTCTCACTGCTGGTCAAGCGGACTCACAAGACCAATCGACTGACGGCTAAAGGTTTCCTGGCCGCAGTGAGAGGATGCTGGAAAGCATATAATGTCAGCTCATCCAGCAGATGCTGGGTACTTCAGGGCTGCTCCTCCAGCGGTTGCTGGGTACTTCAGGGCTGCTCGTCCAGCGGATGCTGGGTACTTCAGGGCTGCTCCTCCAGCGGTTGCTGGGTACTTCAGGGCTGCTCGTCCAGCGGGTGTTGTGTACTTCAGGGGAGGAGGAGTAAAACTCGACTGATTCTTGATTCCAATTAATTTTATGTAACAAAATTTCTACTTTATATACATTTATATATGTTGACTTAACAACTATAATATATATTAGTGTGCTGTTGGTGTGCACAGTGATGTTACAAAGTCGATTGCCTATATTATACTCATCAATTTTGCAGTTTCCACGAGTAACCTACATTCACATTTCAACATTCACACAACATATAGTTTGTCATGCGACTTGGCTTGTTTTTTATTTTATTATTGTTCAATGAGTTGAACATTCTGGCGTTTCTTCAGAATAGGACTGCAATATGGCATCATCTTCGTTTTGAGTTGGATCTCGTGGTCGTCTGGCAGCTTTCTTGGGTGCTATCTGGCTGTAGATTACCTCAGTAGGTCGCGGTTGAGACAGCTGGTGCGTGTCTTCAGTGAAACCTTCGCTGATCTAGCTCGCTGGGTTGTCAGCTGTTGCTCTGTTGTTGTGACTGGATCGTCGCTGCATCAGTGACGTCATGCCCCTCACCATCTTGGGGGTACAAAAATATGTTACTAAAATTATGGTAACAACTACTATCCCTGATAGTAGTTGCGCAAGTGTGAGACGTAATTTGGGTCCAGATAGTATTGTCTAATTCTGTTTGTTGTGTTTTTTTCAGAATCTACTATCTGCTGAAGAATATCTTTAGAAGTGTCTATTACTTCGTTTTTAGTGATGTTAAAAATAGTGTTATTAAAATTGGAGGTATTTACTGAGAAATCAATTTGTTTTGAAAATGATGCTATGGTTTGGACTGATATTGTTCTTTTAGCAGCTAATATATTACTAGACGTTTTTAAAATACAGTTGTCAGAAATCCGTATTACTCCAACGTCCCGCAACTCAATCTCCTCTCTTTGCCCGTCACAAATGGTTGATATTGTGCATCGGTCTTTGGTAATAAACAACCATGTGTTTTGCATGTATAGTTGTTTCCATAGTAATTTGGTTGCTATATCGAACGTTTTCGTTTGGCATTTCGTATTTGTTTTGTTTTTGAAGAGCTGATAAACAATGCAATTTTCATTAGATTGCATGTTCTTCACGGCACTAGGAAAGCAAATGTAACTGTTTAGTCTTTGTAGACAACTTGTAAATTCTGTATGCTCTAAATCGAAGTATTGTTCGTTTAGTTTAGTCTAGGGCTATGTATGGCTTTTGTATTTCAATAGTTTGGAATAGTTGGTCCCGTGTTTTCTCAGGAACAGCTGTTACATACATCATTATGTATTTTGTTGTATCTTGTATCGGGCAGTAGGCGTAGACTTGTATGTGAGTTATGTTTTCCGCCATTTTAGTTTCTAACATTTGTTGTTGAACTATTTTTAAGTTACTTGGTAGCTTTTTATTCGCTCTCGATATTAGATTACTGACATTTTTTGGTGCCAGAATGCTGTATATACTTGATTTTGACAAGTATACTTCTAGTAATCCAGTGCAATGTTCTATTATCTCATTTATGTAGTTATTGGCTAATTGATAGGTTTCTATTATTTGTATGTTTTTGTCTACTCCTTTGTACCAGTAGTCATTCTCATACATAAACTGTATAACTTGGTCTAGTTTTGTTTGGCATTTTTGTAACTTATTGGTTATTCTATTCTCTGTCTCATTTACTTGTGATACCGTTGATAGCATGAATTTTGTTTGGTGATTGGCAGCTTCATTTAGTTTTTGTTGGATTTTATTTAGCGAATCTATGTCTCTGTAAGCCTCATCGTTTACGCCAAAAATAGATGTTAACATTTGTCCTAATAATCCTCTCTTCTTTCTGGTTTGGTTTGCTCCTGTTAGGTATTCTTTTGTTCGTTCGTACTTTGATTCAGACTCTTTTAAGTAGTTGTAAAATTGTTCACAATGTGTTGTTGTTTCTATTGCTGTTCTCGTTTTATCACATAGGTCGTTAAATTGTTGCACTGCTTTTTTAATATTTTTTGAGTTTTGATCAAGAAGTTTCCTTTCGAAGTTGGTCTCTATTCTAAAGGCTCCGCTGTCTACACTTGCAGTTCCGATTTGTTCGACATAAAATCCTGGTTTCACGTTTTTCAATGTGTAAGTAGATGTTGTATTAGTAATAATTTGTAGGAACGTTAGTAGGAACATGAACCATTTCTCTTGTTGGATTTCCGGATTCTGATGTGTTGCTTATTAGCTGTTTGGATTATATTTGCTGGGACTGTAGTATTCGTAATACTCGGTTTAATGTTGCTGTCTTTTGCTTGAATTGGTAATGGAATAAGTTTATGTATTGCACGTTTTTGAGTTGTACCCGATGACCTTTGTAGGGTTACTACTCTGGTTAGATCGTCGTTGCCTGCATGTATTTCTTTGACTTTAGCTAGTGGCCATTGACTAGGACCTATATTTTCATCTTTCACTATTATTAATGTTCCTATTGCTAAGTTTTCGTTCTTTGTCTTCCACTTGTACCTCTGTTGTAACTGGTGCAGATAGTCTTGTGTCCAGATTTTCCAGAAATTTCTCTTCATCTTTTGGATCTGTTTCTACCTAGTAAGTCAGTTCTGATACTTGCAGGGTCTGGTATTTCTACTGCCTCTCTTCCTATTAGGAAATGGCTTGGTGTGATTACTACGTTATCATTTATATCTTCGCTTTGTGCGCATAACGGTCTTGAGTTAAGGCATGCTTCGATCTCGAACAAGAATGTTGTTAGTTCTTCATAGGTTAGTGTTTGTTCTCCTATCACTCTGCGTAAGTGGTGCTTCATGGATTTCACTCCTGCTTCCCAAATTCCACCAAAGTGAGGAGACGAAGGTGGTATGAAATGCAATTGTGTTCCTATCGAAGTTATTGTTTCTTGGAATTCATTTGACTGAGTGATTTCCAGTATTTTTTTGTAGATGTGGTTGGGAGCCCCCACATAATTAGTTGCATTATCGCTGTACATGTGTGAAACTGGGCCTCTTCTCGATGTGAACCTTTGCATTGCTGCTATGAAGGACTCGGTTGATAAGTCACCTACTAGTTCTAGATATATTGCTTTCGTTGCTAGACAAACAAAAACTGCAATGTATCCTTTGTACGACTTGTGTCCTCTTCCCTTCATGGCTCTTACTTTTACTGGGCCAGCGTAATCAACACCTGTATGACTAAATGGAAATGACTCGGTTACTCTTGCTTTTGGTAATGTACCCATTTTTTGATGTAGGGTGGATGCTTTGTATCGTATGTATTTTACACATTTGGATATGTAACTCTTTATTCTTTTCTTTCCTCCTAATATCAAAAATCTTGTTGTATGTATGCTAAGGTTAGTATGCTGCATCCATGTAAGGTTTTTAAATGAGCATCGTGGATTAGCATCCATTTGTTTGGTAAAAGTACTGGATGTTTTTGATTGTATGAAAGGTTCGAATTGTGAAGTCTTCCTCCGACTCTTATTAACTTGTCTTCTTGATTTATAAATGGATCTAAACACAATAGTCTATTCTTTTTTTCAAGTGATATTCCTTTTTTTAAGGCTTTGTACTCCTTTTGGAATACTTGTTGTTGTACTAGTGCTATTATTCTGTTTGTTGTAAAAACTTTCTCACAATGTAAAGGCTCTTTGCTTCTTTCCTTATTCTTAAATCTGAAGCAGTATGATAGTACTCGTACCATTCTTTGAAAGCTTATAAATCTTCAGTCGGTGGTACTACAGTTGTTGCTTGATTGATGTAAACGCTTTGTTTTGTCTCTTCACATATTTCAGGTATGGTTTTAGTTACTGGCAGAGTGTCATTTTTTAACTAAGTTGGATCATTCCACCATAGTGTAAAGTTGTGGAATTTACTTGGTTCAATTCCTCTTGAAATTATGTCTGCCGGGTTATATTCGACGATATTACGTGATTCCATTTTGCTTGTGGAAGTAATTTTTGTATCTCAACTACCCTATTTGCTACGAACTTATTCCACCTCGTAGCTTCACCTTTGATCCAGTCTAATGCAATCATTGAGTCTGTCCAACAATACACTTCTTTTTTTGTGAACTTCATTGTTGCTATGACTTTCTCCAACAGACGCTTCTGAGCCCTGATCACACAGCACTCTTAATAATTGTGTTGTACCGTCGATTGCCTTGACATTCACTAGCGCTGTAGCTAGTAGCGTAGTTTTTGGTTGTTTCGTAATTGTATTTGTATGTATATTGTTTGTTCTAATTGGAGTGGTACTTTGACTTTGACTTTCTACAGTGTTGGCAAGTTTTTGAACTATAACATTTTTCTGATTGGCTGTGCGCTAAGCAGTTTCTGCACATTCCTTTTTCTTTCACTGCTTTTTAACGATCTTCTACTGTTAGTTGTTTAAATAGTGTACATTGATATATAGTATGATATTGCTTTTTGTTACAATACCAACAATTTTTATCTGACCTCTTGTATGGGCCTGGTGTGTCGTATCTTGACTTGTAATTTGTTTCTATTTGTTTGTTTACAGTATTTGTTGTCTGTAAGTATTGGAATGGTTTTTCTAAAAATTCCATCATCTCTTTAAACTTTTGTGGATTGTTAGGTTCTGCTAATTGTTGTTTATACTTTTCGTTTGTTTAAGGATCCCAAACTCTGCTAAGAATTCTCCCTAGGATTGGGTCCCATGTAGTTGTGTCTATGTTTTGACGTCGAAGTGCTTCTATGTTTTGATTTATTGTATTATGTAAATTTTCTTAATTAGCTGCAGCGGCAATTTTCGCTATATTGAGAATTTTATCTACGTGTTTCGCAATTATTATTCTTTCATTTCTGTATCTTCTGTTAAGTAGCGTCCAGGCTGCATCGTAATTTGCGTCACAAACTGTCAAGTGCTTAATAAGCATAAATGCCTCGCCTCGTACGTGTGTCTTCAGGTACTGCATCTTTTCTGTTGCTGATAATGACGTATCTTCATGTATAATTTTGTGGAACAAGTCGTAGAATGAATCCCATGATTCATAGTTGCCGTCGAATACAGGAATTATTATTCTCGGTGGGTTCCTTCTGTGCTCACTGTTACCCACTTTTTGTGTGTTTCCTGCTTTAGCAATGATTTGCTCACTGATTACGCTATAGTCTGTTTGTGTTTTTTCGAACAAATTATTTCGAAAGTATCTGTGGTCTAAGGCGCTATCTTCCGTTAAGATGAGTAGATGAGTTTCCTCTATGTCTTGCCATTGCTTCTCTATATTTTTTGCCAATGATTCCCAGTACCATACTGTTTTTTCTGTTTAAGCTTGTGAAGCTGTTTGTAGTTCCTTCTGCATTTGTGTGATACGATACAGTTGAATCATGATTTTGCGGTGAGTTCGCATCTTCACTTTCATTTTCTTCGATGTCTTGTGGTTCGTATAGTTTGCTTAGCAACTGCAGTCGTTTGTCGCATTTTGCTAAGTATTCCATAGCTTGATTGAAGAGAGACTTGATGGTTTCGTAGTAATTTGTAGTGATGTACTTGTGGTCAACTAGTATCTGTCGATCCCTAAGTAACTCGTGATTGGTAGTAGTTCTGTTGTATATTTCTGTGAGTCGAGCCCTCCTTTCGTTTACGTATTTGTCAGTTTCCCTTATAGTCGAATCTTTTTTGAGATTGGTAAGTATTCGTTTGATTTCATTGTTATCTACCTCTTGGCTTCTGATAATACGATTGATTTCTTCAATCTCCATATTTTCCATAGTTTTGTTTTCTTACTTCCTTTTGCTGTAGGTATGTTCAATCTCTTGCAAACGTTCCTTAGCTGTACACTAGTGACGGACAATCGCAGCGCGTTAGTTCGTTGATAATACGTATTCGTACGTCAGTCAGCCTACAGAGGAGCGCGAAATCTACTGGTTCGATTTCGCAACGGGTCACGATTGATGTCCCGTCGTGAAACCAATAACAATTATATCTCGAAGGACCATATGGTAAACTGCACCTGGCAACCGGCACCTTACCCTACGCGAGGTATGTACGCGGGCGTGTAGCTACCAGATAAGTTTACAGTAACGGAGGGGAAATCCTACCCTAACACCTACTCCTACAACCTATCCCTAGTTCCCTAATTGTTTGTAAAAATAATCTGGACCCCTTGTGCATGTATCCTAGGTTACTGATTGTGTAAGTGTGTGTACCTAGCTAATTGCATACCTATTGGCCCTACCCTACCTATCGTGACCCTAACGCCCTAGCCCTAACCATAGGATTCGAACAATATATAAATATATAGATATATACGGGATTGCCTATCAGCAGGAGTCCTAAGGTGACAGACGGAAGGTGGGTAGAAAGGGGTGTGTGTACGTCGTGCAATGTACACAGTATGGATTTTCTCACTGCTGGTCAAGCGGACTCACAAGACCAATCGACTGACGGCTAAAGGTTTCCTGGCCGCAGTGAGAGGATGCTGGAGGGCATATAATGTTAGCTCATCCAGCGGATGCTGGGAACATCTAGCCAGGGCAGCTCCTCCAGCGGTTGCTGGGTACTTCAGGGCTGCTCCTCCAGCGGTTGCTGGGTACTTCAGGGCTGCTCGTCCAGCGGGTGCTGGGTACTTCAGGGGAGGAGGAGTAAAACTCGACTGATTCTTGATTCCAATTAATTTTATTTAACAAAATTTCTACTTTATATACATTTATATATCTTGACTTAACAACTATAATATATATAAGTGTGCTGTTGGTGTGCACAGTGATGTTACAAAGTCTATTGCCTAGATAATACTCATCAATTTTGCAGTTCCACGAGTAACCTACATTCAACATTCACACAACATATAGTTTGTCATGCGACTTGGCTTGTTAGTTATTTTATTTTGTTGTTTTAATTGATATTTTACGCGAGTAACAAGAAAGATTATTTTTAATTCCAAGTGATTTTTTATTTATTAGCAAACTTGCAACAATTGATTATATCATGTAAAATATATTATAATCTAAAAACCACACTTGTCTAGCGGAATCTGGCGCTTCTTATTAACTGATCCAGCGCCCAAAACTAAAAAGAGACCTGGCAACTCTGTTTGTCACAGCTTATTTACCATCTCACCTTTCGCCATCGGCAGGAAATAAACCTCCGTGATTAAATTTGTGCATTCATTCAAAGGTATTCACTAATAGAAAGTATAAGAAAATATTCGTTTAATAGCTCAAATCCGATTTCCCAACACTAAAATTGTCTCTGGTCTTCAAAACGCCATATTTGTTTAAATGATAAGACAAGTAACAAAAATAAGGTTAATGTATGTATGTAAGTATGTTTGTCTGCGATTATCTCGCGTTTGGCTGATTTTGTTGCGGTTTTTGGAAAAGTATTTGTTCCATTCTGGAGAAGTTTTTGGTATATAACAATTGTATACCTTTGGTTCCATGGTCATCAGATAAGGATACAATGATGGGCTTCTGGAAAAATGAAGGGAAGCCTTCAAATTTTTATATGTACACTTGAAGCTATTTGGTTATTTTTTTTGTGTACAAGAAAATAAGCCAATAGGACACTTATAAAAACTTTTTAACAAAAACAACAACCGACTTCAAAAAGATGGAGTTAAAATGTAAAAATAATTATTTAAAAAAATCTGATCTAAATTACAGTTTAAAGTTGGTGTCTATCTCGCCAACAGTTTATACAACACATTTCACTCGTGCGACACCAACTTTAAACTGTACTGTAGATAAGATTTTTCGAAATAATTATTTTTACCTTTTTAGTGCAACTTTTTGAAGTTGTTCTTGTTAAAAAGTGTTTTTAAACGATAGGACAGCTTTTATACATACTTGATAGAATAGGCGAGTCATTACCGCTCGTGGTTTCTATGAACGCGCTTTTGCCTTGAAAAGAGTAAAATTTACAAAGAAAAAGTCCGTAGGACACTGTTTACGATTAAGTGTGATGAAAAGGAAGATGAGGTTTGAGGTAACCTGTAAAAAGTTAACTCTAAGAATTGAAAAAGAATGTAGCAGCTTTGTTATCTACTAATTAATGTATCTTTTATCTAATTATAAGATTTACAGATCTAGTTTCGATTAGACATTGAGGATAATCGCGATCTGTTGTGTCGCAGGCAGTACGCGCGCGGCGGGCGGGGGCTGCGTGCCGGAGGACCCGTGCGGAGGGGCTCCGTGCGGCGCGGCGCAGTGCTTCCCGGCCGGCGGCGCCTACCGCTGCTCCTGCCCGGCCGGGTACGGGTGGGACGCCGGACACGCCGTCTGCTTGCAGGTACACATAAGCTTCTTGAGGTACACCCTGTGCCAGAGAACATCATCGGACTCGCGAGATCTAAGTGCTGTACTCGTTGGATACTATCGATAGTTTAATGTTACTTTTGATTTTATGCCTGCAATATTCGTGTAACGAGTTGTTGAATGAATTGGGTGCCTCGTATCACAAGTAGTGAAATTTGGAGAATCGGAGACCTTATGATCGAAGCTTCAATCTCAAAAAGAGCTTTAATTCCTTTGCTTTATTTGCATGTGAATGTCGGTCAATTGTTGAATGATCGACAGCCGATGTGGATGGAGAACGCGTATCGGATAGCGAAGCATGGGACGCCCTCATGCTCGATGGCCCGATGACCCTAATAGGATGACCGGTAGTAAGGTGGTAGCAGGACGCGGAAGGCGGAGGACCGAGAGAAGTGGCGGCGTGGCATAGAGAAGGATTATGTTCAGTAGTGGGCCAAAATCAGCTATGTTGATGGGGCTAAATAATTTTGTGGGTAAATTGTCGTTATTGTCACTTGTCATCTTATTAAACAAGTATCTTATTAAATATTGTTAATTGAAATTTGGTAAACGGGAAAATCAGAGAAACTGTTGTGTAAATATATTCACAAAAATTTACATGAAGGAAATGGCCAATGGTTTGATTAGGATTTTTGTTTACTGGTATAGTTTTCATATTTTACTGCTCGTTGGTTATCGCAGATGGGTGGCGGGTGCGCGACGGCAAGCTGCCTGTTCGGGTGCTCGTCGTTCGGGTCTTCGTACCAGTGCGGGTGCCCGCCCGGGTACCGGCTGGTGGGCGCCGGCCACTGTCTCACGGCGCTGGACGGCGCTCTGCCGCCGGATGACATCGGGAACGCGCCCGTCTTCCCGCTCTCTGACCAGTACAAGGTCGGAGGGAACTCGGATCTCATCTCTACAGAGGGCTGCTTTAGTTGCAAGGTACTTACGATTTTACTTCGTAAAATAAATAATTAATAAATAATAATTCACTTCACCACTTTGCTGTTCGGTTTAGTCCGGTAAGAGACACCAGATAATTTGTACTTTAAACTTAATTGGTCCTCAAGAATGTACCAGTTTAAAGTGAGGGCTATCTTGCCAGCGCACCGTACCGCTTTATTTAGGGGAAGTTTCAGGCTTGCTGTGTCCAAGTTCTGGAACTGCGACCTCTTCCGATTCGTAATGCAGCTAGTAAAAAATGAAGATATTTTAAAGCGGAAGTTTAGCGCTTATTTGCTGTCATTGCAAAATACATGATATATATTCAGCTCATTGTATTTGTATAAGGGTGGTAGAAATATGGTTTTAGGTGAATTATGTATTTTATATACAGTAGGTATTTGTCGCTGTATATTAACACATATTTTAATAATAAAAAAAAACTTATTTTACTTTTCAAGACTATAATTGAACATTTTCAAGCAGGCGGTGTACAAAGTTATATTTTATTCATGGTCGGTAAATCCGTTTCTTTAGAATAAACCGGCATCACGTTAATATTGTTTTCACCTCACCAGCACGAAAAGGGTAGTTTTGCTGTCCAAATTCAGCGAGCAAAATCGAATTTTGCTCACTAGTGAGGCAAAGTAATTCATTGTTCGAACATTAACTTTTGGAATTAACCCGATGATGAAAAAAAAAATACAATGACTGGTCAGAAACAAATTTTGGGACAAATACTTAACCTTGTTCATTTTAATTAAGAATATAACTACATAGCATTTTTTCAAAGTCAGTTTTTATAAATTATTAGTATTATTTTAAGTATAGCTAACTTAAAAAATATCAAACATTGTTTTGATAGCAGAGGTTGTAGTAAGTACAATTCCGAACGCAACTTAAATTTTTTAAAAAAAACAACGTACATATTTTTCTCGCTGGTAGAGGTGAAAAGTTGTATGTTGCCTTTGTTGTCTCGTGCATTTAAATCCCTCGCTATGCTCAGTAGTCTATATTTTTATATAGACTGATATTTAAAGTCGGCACTTCTACCAAAAAACGCTTTTACTCACTTGTATAACAAATAACTATTACCTACATAAGTAGTAAGTAAGTTTAGGTAATCAAAATTTTTAGTCAAGTTGTTTAGATCTAGCTTTCATTTTACTAATACGATTACTGATTTTAATAATATTATCGATCTAAATAATGCAAATATTTTATTACTTATATGGCCTTTCCAGATGAACGGTCGCCAGCGCCGAGCGCCTGACGAAGGAATTATTTTTGCCAATGGCACCACGCTAGTTAGGAGCCGGAAACGACGAACAAGACGTAAGTTATCTAAGTACCACTACTATATAGTAAGAGTTTTGAAAAAAGGTTTATCTTGTGGTGGTGGGACTTCGGTGTTTGTCCTTTTGTCTGAACCTATGCTATTTTTTTTAGCCACTAACAAATGTTACTGACTAGGGCACAGTTTCAAAACCTGCTTGTAATAAAATAATAATGTTTTTTTAATATTAAATTAACGCTTTTTGAAGATAAAAAACTTTTGAAATAGGTGTTTGTATCTAAGATTTTTTGCACAGAACGTTGTAATTTTTTGTTTTGATATTTCTCTTATTTATGCAAATATTGTTTAAAATCTATTAACTCTTTAATTAATTTGGACTTTGTGTTTTGGCAAATTACACTTGCAAGGTTAATGATAGTGTTTATCTCGGCAGGGCGTCGCTCTATCCTCGAGCCCGAGGCAGAGCTGATAGTCGTGACGGCGGACCCGAAGCAGACTTGGGGCCGGGCGCCCCTGCTGCGGCTGGTGCCCGCGGAGGGCGGCGCGCGACCGCACTACCGCATCGCGTACGGCGATGACAACAAAGACTTCGTACTCTCAAAGAGAGATGGCGCTTGGGCGCTGCGACTGCGGCGTCATCTTAAACCTAAAGCTACTCTAGAGAGGCAACTGGAGCTAGAAGCCAGATTTGTTCCCGTCCCAGAAGTAGGAAGGAAGCGGAAAAGACGACAAGCCTACGAAAACATTCCGCCCCCGCTTAAAATATACTTGTCGATCAGAATCGCTCACACGAAGCGCTGATCGCGGCGGACGCATCGTTCGAATTGCCTTAAAGACTTGAATTTAAATTAATAATCAGTTTTAGAAATTATTGAAATTTATTCAATTTTAGAATAACTGCCATGTGGGTTAAGTTTTTGTAAAAAAATACCAGTGTTGCCATTTTCGACGTCGAATTTTTTTAAAGTTATTTTAAGGTTCAAATGTTCGTCAGTTTTTAAATTTCAAAACACAGATATTCTTAAAAGCTCGTTTCGATTTAATAAAAGGGTAAACTTTTGAATTAGAATTACGGAGTGGTGGTGAAGTTTTTGAGAATTATGGGAAGGCGTTTTTTTATACAATACATATTTTTTCCATATTTCCAAGGTTTTCCGTTAATTTTAAAACGTTACCTAACTAAAATTTAAATTCAATACGAAATATATTTTTTATAAAACAATTTTTAATTAAATGTCAAGTGCCATACTTTGATTAAGCATTTATTTTCTTCTAATTAAAAAGAATATGGATTTGACTTGAATTTTTATAGTTTTGTCGGCAGTATTAAGGTAGCTTTGTGTGAGACGGTTGAATGATAAATAAATCTTTGCTAAAATCTCTGTACCAGTTACTTAGCATAATATACTTGGAACGTGATAACCATATTTCGATAAGGAGGAATATGAATTTATTTATGGATATTTTAGTGATATTTAATTCCCGTCACTAGTTCTCCCTAGTGATGTGACGCGCCAGTGTTGAGTTAATGTCATAAAAAGAGGTAAGGGTGAACAAATACTTGTCGATATATTTTATTTATGAAATTCTGCATCTATTTCTTTTATTCTACCTAATATTTTTATTTTATTGAGTGAGAAAGGTACATACATAGTTAGGTATAGTCCGTCTACAATATGTTGATACACACGTCCTACAAAACAACACAATGAATACAAGTGTGTGTGAAATAAGTACAGAGCAAAGCCGTTATTAAGTATGGGTAAACTAACAACAAATTATGCGAATATAACACATACATACAAAACAGTTAGCTTATTTAGACGACACAGTCTCATGGAGTTCAGTGGAGGGTCGGGCGCGGTTGCGAGCGCGGGTGCGAGCGCGGGCGCGTGTGCGGGCGCGGGTGCGGGCGAGCCATTTTGTAGACTGGCTACAGATAAATATTAATACATACCTATTTGCACATGTATGACTTGTTAACAAGAATGTAGTTACCAATGTAAAATTAATAAAGGCGTTATATTCGTTCACTCTCACTATTTAATGCATAATAAGAAATATATTAATAACAAATAAATTATTTATTTTTATTTGAAGCTTAATTTACACTATATTAGATACTACTTACTTATTTTTGTGAGATCAATTTTATATTACGTTGATAATTTAATAATTAAGTAGTTGTAACTGGTTTTCTTAATAATGCAATAGAAATGTTTTTGTTTTGTAAATATGTGTATACAATTTGAAGATTATAATAAATTATTAGATTTAGATAGTAACACATTATTTTAAGGAAAACTTTAACGTACTAAGGAGAATGAATAAAAAGATTTAAGTTTTTAATTTGTGCGTATCCTTTAATTCTTTATTGCACGTCATTTATATTATTATACATTATATGTTTACATTGTGTCGTTATTATAAAACATACATAGGTATACCTACGTCAAAACAAATATTTACCCACTTAGGGGACAATGTATGTAGACGAAGAATCAATGCGTCTAGCCTGTCGTGACCTAAAGCGCGGAAACGTGGTCACTGACCATAGGTCTCATTATGCAATCAAAAGTCACTCAAGACGAATAACTAAAGTAACCGATATGGCTCACAGAATAAGTAAGCTGAAGTGACAGTGGGCAGGTAATATCTGTTGCAGAAGCGATGGCCGTTGGGGGCAGACGTGTCTAGAATGGTTACCTCGGTAAAACGTAATCTCTAACTATTGGCCTCTTTAATAAGGTCAAAGTTGTTTAGCTATGCAGCGAGAGAGTTGTTGAGGTGACAAACAAGCCAACGGTCCGCCTGATGGTAGGTGGCCACCGCAGTTTCTATACCAGGGGCATCACTCGCGCGTTGCCGACCCTTTAAACACATAGTATCTTGTTTCTTAAAGAACCCCATATTGGTCGACGTAGTCCTTGGTGAAAAAATTGTCAGGGAGCTCACTCCACAACCTATGCGTTCGTGGGAGAAGTTCCTCTGAAACCGCACTGTACGTGACTATTTAGGTTTTAAGGTGTGAGGATGAATCACTGCTGATAGTGAGCGGTGCGATGGTAGAAAGACGCCGTGGGCATCATTTCGATGAATTCTTCAGTCCCAAATCCCAATACAAGCCCTTTACAAGCGGTCGAACACACACTGGGGGGCAAAGTTTCTCGGCTTGTGAGTTCGGGATCGACGACGATTCTCGCAGCCTGTCTTTGAACCGAGTCAAAAGAGCCAAGCTGGTATCCGGGTACACCCGCTCATAGATGGCAGCAGTACTCCATATGGGGCCGAACTTGCGACTTGTAAAGCAGCAACCTTCGCCCCGAGGTTTTGTTTTCTCTCGTGCTTGGTGTTTCTTTGCGGGGTAAAATCCGGAACGAGGAAATTCGCCGAGGAACTAAAGTTACTGACATAGCACAAATAGTTAGGAAGTTTAAGTGACAAAGGGTGGGTCACATTGATTGCCGAACCGATAACCGATGAGGAAAAAATGTTACCGAATGGTGACCACGAATCGGAAGACGCAACGTAGGAGGGCCTCCTACCAGGTGGATGGATGACCTAGTTAGAGCCGTAGGAAGCCGATGGCCGTGGACCCCTAAGGATTGTGGAGAAACATGGGGAGACTTACGTTCAGAGTATGTAGACGTCGTCCGGCTCAAACGATTAAGGTACCGAACTCCTGGTCCGATGGCAGAATTATAAAGTAAGGTATCACACTTCTCGTCTGGTAGCAGAATTATAAAGTAGTTTCTTTTCGGACATTACAGCGTGTTTGGTCCCAAACTAAGCAAAGCTCGTGCTATGGATACCCGACAACGGATACAAATACATTTATATACTTTTTTTATACATACTATACATAGAAAAAGAAGTCTGCGACTCAAGACAAACACTAATAATAAATATTTGTCTTGTGTGGGAATTGAATCCACGCCCCTCGATTCAGCAGTCGGGTCATTATTCATTGAGCCACGGAGCTGACCACGACCATGTTGGGTACCTCAATTTTGGTCCGATGATGGCAGAATTATAAAGCCAGGTACCACATTTCTGTTCCGGTTTTTGGGATTATGATTGATTATACTTGCAGTCATTAAATATTCTAGTTCAGTCATCTTAAAAAAAATACCAGAAAAACAGAATCTGATTTTATAACGTTATGTAGTAACGTTTTTTTGTCTGTGTATATATGGTGTATGGTGTTAGTATTTTGTGCTGATTCAGTTATTAAAATAACCGATATAAAAAAATTATGTCGATATAAAGTTATCGATGAAGTATCAAAATTATTTTTTTATTCCACACGATTGTTTTTTATTTATTATTTTTATGCGCGGCATACATTGAGATATTCATTCATTTGTAGCTTCAAAATAAGGGAATTGCTCTAAAAATAAGCATGTCAGTGTGGTAAAACAAAAAAATTTAAAGATTCTTGGTGTAGTTCATGGTAAGTTTTGCCCATAATGGCTACGTATGCGTTGCAAAACTCCTATATCAAAGAATTTATATTATTATAATATACTAGCTTTTGCCCGCGGCTCCAACCCGCGCTAAATTCGGTTATCGGTGTAAGATTCTTACGGCTATTGCGGTGGATTTCGATTATAGTGATTTCTGTGAGAATTTTTGAATCTTCCTGGGTGAAAATTAGCTTATGTACTTCTTTGTCCCTTCAACAATCACTGTTCCATATTTGAGCACAATTAGTTTCTTGTCCGTAGCGACCTTAAGCAATGACAAATAGACATTCAAACAGACTTTCATAAATATATGTCAGTTATTATGTATGTACCTATAAAATCACCATCAATATGAGGGGGCAGTTTCATTGCACCTTCCACGTTACAGTGTGCCCATCGTATCGCTGCAACCCTGCTTCTGATGGCAACCTATCTGGTGGTTTTATATTATTTTCTATAACTCGTTTGTCACCAGCTTTAGAGCTTCTAAGTTAGAAAGAAGTGGTAATATAAAATACTGGTACTGTAATAAACGTCATGCAGGTTGTTTGTTTGTTTGTTGACGAACTATAATTTACTAAGTCGGGGTTGAACAGGTTCTAATATTTCTTAGCTCTCAAACGACCCTGTACTTACGTACCAACTTATATTTAACCTGTGCCTGTATTAGAGCAAGTTTTTTACTTTGATTTTTTAAAGTCATTAGTGATTGTTTTTACTTCTAGTTAGCACGTCTACTGTGTTAAAAATATGATCATTAAATAAGATTAACAACAAAAAACAATTAAGTATACATTCAAAGTATAAATAAATAATAAATACGAAGATAAAAGTTTTTCTAAAGTTACTGATTGACACTCAACTCAACCCTTTTTGAAACTGTTAGAAGTCAATATATTCTTAAAATTGGAAATAAACTTACACTTACCTACTCAATTTTCTCAGAAAAGGAAATTATAATGTCGGCTATCAGCACTTGACGGCACCTCCGACCTGTGACGAGTTCATAACGGAACGGACCGCGCCTGTCTACACCTACACCTACACCTACACCTAATACAACTTTGTGGAAACTCTCCAAAGCGTAACGAGTTGCGTTGCAGATTTACTTGTCGCCGCACAATTTTAAATTGACTAAGAAACGTAATGCTGACATCATGAACTTTATCTTCTAGCATTAAAGGCTATGTTAGTTTATTTTGTGAATATATTTATATTGGTGCAATTTGCTACTGAACGCGAATTAATACAAGTTTGGTGCCAACTGCTTTCAATGTTTGTATAAAATCTTTCTTTTTTAAAGAAGATTTTTCTTGAATTAAACAAAAGGCAAAAAAAATATATTTGGAAGTAAATTTATTTAGTCGTTAATTTTGTATGTCACTGATAATTTTAATAATTTTGTTGGTATTTAACGTAACAATCTCTCATTAATTGACGATATAAGTTTAACCATTTTTGTGATCCAGTCAAAAAAAAAAAAAAGTTCGGTAGCTAGTACCGCATTAGCGCGCGATTTTTTGATTTAAGTATTAATAACATGATTACAACATCATATTTCTCCGAAATAGGATCTGAATAGCGCCTTTTGTATGTTTGCATGTAGTCAACAAATCGGACGCTCAGAGGTACATACCTATTTTTCGAGGGTAAACTTAGGTATGTTGCGTCACTGGTTGAGTTACTCATGTTTTGTAATTATTAGTTTATTAGCTTACTTAGTGAAAGTAGTATGTTTACAGTGAAAACATTATATACCTAATACGTAATTCCAAATAAACGATTCTTTCCGTTTTCTTTTTTTAAGGTGCGTTTCGAATTTAAACAAAAATTATACTTAAAACTTATTTATTCTTGTTGTATTTAATAATTTTGAAAAATACAATAAATTATCTATTAAATAAAATTTAACAAAATATTATCTTTAATGCTATAGTATCAAACATTAAACGAAAGTGTTATTAACGGATCAGTAGAGTATAAAGTAGTAAGGACGAACCGCATTTCGGACGATTTCATTATGTTTGTTTTAGTAGAATTAAAAAAAAAAAACCTTTTGCGCACAAGCGGATAAAGTAGACTTTTCACACAGATTTTAATTAAACGATAAAGTGAGCTTTTGCGAGTCATCATCAGAGAAACCATTGCCTGCGACAGACGGGCGTCTTGAGTATTTTCTTCGTAATAAAGCTATGCGTGATAAATAAGCATACAATGCATTCAGTTATAATATAATATTACAGACAGTGCACAGATTAAAAAAAAAAAAATTGATGTTTAGCTTATAATAATATAAAGGTTAACCTAATAAGCATTGTGATCTTAATTAAAAAAAAACTAATAATAATAATAATTTCATTTTTCAAATAGTATAAAACATATAATGCTGTAGAATATTTTTATCAGTAGGATAAAATTGTTTCAAAAATAAAACAACTTGTGTCCGCGGCTTTACCCGCACTAAATTTGGTTATAGATTTGGAACTCCTGCGGTAGGATCTTGATAAGAGTGGGGCATACTCACACTTGACGTTTTTTAGGCGGCCTATGAACTTCCTTAAGGTGCATTACCTTACTGAATTTATCGAGATCGTTCCGCGTTTTTGCTGTTAAAAGATAACAAACGGTCACTTTCGCATTTATAATATTAAGTATGAAAATATGGATCTGGATATTAGTGGAGAATTGACGTAGAACTACCCCGTTTTTTCCTGTTTCGTTGGAGGAGGAGGGATTTTGTTACCTCGCTTCTTTACCTTCTCTAACTAGAGCCACCTGCGTACCGATCCAAAAAATCACTACATACTCGTAGATAGCGGCTGGGTCTATGTTATTCATTTGGTAAGTGTGTCAAAAAAAAAGTGTTTTAATGTAAAATAGCGTATTTTATACACAAATTTACAACTGAAGGAAAATAAAATATTACAAAAAAAACAACTTTTAGAAAAAAATCCTCTTTTCTTTACAGAATAACTCGCTAATAACCAGGATTTTGTAATTTTTATTCAATTAAGTCTGTTTTGGCATTTATCAGGAAATAAATTAATTAAAAATTACTCTGATCTAGTTACAAACAAGAAAGCTAGAGTCATTTACCTGCGCAACAACAAAAGTGCTAAAGCGGTCGGTCGTATTAAAACATTTTTGAAAATTATATTGTAATAATGTCAAAAAACAAATATTATTTTTAAAAGGCAACATGCCCATGCCACTAGTATTTTTATATTTAAGTTTAAATCGTTAACGGCAAAAATTTGAGATTAGCAAACAATGAGGTTTCAGATAAACTTCCTCCCGCGGAAGCTTAGGTTGTAGAATTAGCTTCCTGCTGAGGTTTTTTTTTTCTATATCACTCTGCAGTTGGCTGATGCAGCCATTACAGCTCCAGCGGGCTTTTCGGGCGAGACTCTGAAGGAGTCTCAGCCCATATAGTACCCAACGCTCAATGGTTCCCCGCGGGGGGAGTCTCGGCTTGGGTTGCCTCGAACCCGAAGGTGAGTCAGCGCCAGGAGAGGAGTTCCCCGTTACACATTATAGGTACACGATAAGGAAGTCAATAGATTTGTAGACGCTTGCAATAGCATAACTTAATGTTGTGTGAAATTTACAGTATTTGCTTAAATTTATGGTTTAAATAGTAAAATACATGAATTTACAATCCACCCATATTTAGTATGAGTAACCCCTAAAATTTTCGAAAAGCAATTGGAATTTGTGCGTCATCATTTGCTAGAGATCTGGGATACTAATGATGATTTGAGTAAAGCCACAGAAATAGGATTGGATCGGTTTAAGGAATGTTTTGCATTCGTAAACTTGACTTTACTTGACGTGGACACCCTTAGTTCAAAGGATTTAAGTTAAGAATTCCATCAATCTATCTATCAGTACGACGAATCAAAGCCTTGGCATTTCTTGTTGCACAATCTTTCTTGTACAAAAAATGGTAGGTAAAAAGAAGCTATGAACAGGGAATAATTCAAGAAGTTGATCGCCAAATCAAACTGGGTTTCTCGGTCTTAAAATAAAGCTTCAGATCGCTCAGCGGGCAATAGAGAGAAATAAGGAGAGTGCCGGGACATGCGGATACCCCGTATTTCTAGGATTTTAATCAGTGTTTTTTTTGAGGGGTATGAAATATAACACTCGCAAAAGCGAAAACATTCCGTCATTCCAATCGTATATCAGATTACATAGCATGATATACTTTTGCTTATGATATGGAACAGATATATACATTATGCTAAACAAACAACCCGTGTATTTTATTTTGTCTCAAGAGAACGTATTTTTCAATCGGTTAAGCATCCCGCTACACAAGAACTTTTACTATACTGGATTATATTTAGAAATATAGCTGCAGGGTTCCTTGAATAGGTTTTTAGAGAAACATCAAATATCTGAGATGAAACCATAAAGAAGCAGATATTGTTCACGGTATTGACTGCAATCAGTTGTATATTTCGAGAGTAAATCAATTCTCTTGACACCGATGTGTTGTTGCTTGTGGTCAACTTTTATGAATGTCAAGTTAGGATGATGGTGGACATCGCCGCAATGATGGTTGTGATATGCCATCATTGTCGCATTAAGGTAGACATATCACAGCCTAACTGATTATCAGCGCATTGCCAGATTTAACTTGGAAACTTAACTTGTTTGTCACTCGATCGGAATAATTTAAAGTTTATTGGTATGATATGATAAATGCCACAACAGGCTTTATTTTAAATAATAATGACCAAATCCTGCTAATTAGTGAGTAATTCAGTAAAGAAAAAAGATTTTTTTCTAAAACTTGTTTTTTTAATGTCTCATTTTATTTAAGTTGTACATGAATAAGTGTATGAAATAAGCTATTTCACAATAAAAACACTTTTATTTGACACTCTTACCAAGTAAATCAGCTTAGTAGTTATTGAGCAAAACCGCTCGCAAAACAACATAGGCCATTTACCTTCTTTGTTACGTCATAACTTTTCCCTCCACCACTTTAAGATGTCATCGCACTTTTGGTATTCATAAGATCGTGCCTAACATACATACCGGTAGTAGGTACCTATGTCCAAGATGGGTCCTCCTACGAAAATCGTTATTTAACTACTTTTTCATAATATGATCCCGTACTATATAGATTCATTCGCTGTAATTGTATTCCTAGGTAAAAGCCTCTAGATACTCCACTCTATACCCTTGAAACCCAAGGCATGTTCATTGGCAATACGACCGACAATACATACCACGTTCATTTGAAAACAATTAGATAAATCTCAGTACTGTGTGGCAGTATTGAGTCATTTTCAGGGTTTCGTACCAAAATAGTTAAAAGGAGCCCTTATGTTGAGACATCGGTATTCGTCTGTAACACAAAATAGCTGTTTTCCTTAACAACTACAAATGCTATTGACTTAAAATTCGGACTTTGCCTAAAAAATATGAAAATTAATTTATAGTAACTGGATAAGGGATATTGAGTGTCATATTTATCTTTTCTACTTAAAACTTTTTTATTAGTTTTTTTGACTTATTGACAAAATGTGACGCCAACCTTATATCCGAAGTTTACAAGCCACAAAATTTGCAGTTTCACAAATAGTTGTATATATTTTTAAATAAATGTAAGAAAGTCATACTGATAAATAAATATTTCTTTTTTCAGACAAAATAGATTTAAGCTATTAAACTTAACTGTTGTGGATTAGGTACCTAACCTACTAAATAAAAAATAAAACTATTGAAACTCATATTGAGTACAAAACAATTAGTGCGTGAAACCGACTCGCAGTAAATAATTTTTGTATTTGTATTAAGTCTATACGTGGCAAAACTATTTTTATTTCAAAGAAGATCACACGATGTATGGTCTAACCTTTCTACTTATTATCTCTATCCTCTTTAACAGTTACTTAGTAGTTCTATGACAAGTAGCCGGTTTTTTTAGGAAATCTGTCAACCGTCCTCGACATCGAGTTATGTAAATGACAAATAAACATGAGTAAAGTTTATATTTATTGACCCCAGGACTGTATTTGTGACCGAATATTGGTACCAATAATCAAAATTAATCCTCATCAACATGTCGAAAAAGAAGCCCCCACCACCGGAACCACCAAAAGAAGTGTTCTCATGCGAGATGCACAGTCCGGAATTCTTCGCGTTGTGTTTGGCGGGAGGAGCCCTGGCATGTGGCATCACTCACGCGGCAGTCACACCCCTGGACTTAGTAAAATGTCGTCTTCAGGTGGACCCTGGAAAGTACAAATCAATAATTAAGGGATTTGGAATTTCATTCAGAGAAGGGGGTATACGTAACTTGGTCAAAGGTTGGGCACCGACGCTTATAGGTTACTCTCTTCAAGGTTCCGTAAAATTTTCTGGATACGAATTTTTCAAATACAAATATGCCGACATGGTCGGCGAAGAAAATGCATTTTTGTATCGAACTTGGTTGTACCTTGGCGCTTCGGCGTCGGCGGAGCTGATAGCCGACGTGTGTTTGGCACCTTTCGAAGCTACCAAAGTGAGAATGCAAACTACCCCCTGTTATACGTCCAAAATGATGTTCGCCATGCCTCACATGCTGGCCACAGAAGGTCTCGGTACGTTTTACAAGGGTCTCGTTCCGCTATGGGCTCGCCAAGTACCTTATACGATGATGAAATTTGCCTCTTTCGAAAAGACGCTCGAGTATTTGTATGCCAACGTGGTGCCAAAGGCTAGAGAAGACTGTTCAAAGCCAGAGCAATTGGTAGTTACTTTTTCTGCAGGGTATATAGCTGGCGTGCTGTGCGCTCTCGTGTCACATCCGGCTGACACCGTGGTGTCGAAGTTAAATAAGGATCCTTCGTCATCTATTGGTGCAATAATCTCTGAAGTAGGTCCTATGGGCATATGGCGAGGCCTAGTGGCACGTATCATAATGATCGGTACTCTAACAGGTTTACAGTGGTTCATATACGATGCTTTTAAAGTTTACACAAAAATGCCCCGGCCGCCTCCCGCCGAGATGCCGGCATCTCTCAAGCAAAAGTACGAAGACGAGGAAAAACAGAAATTGGAAGCTGAAGCTAAAAGGGCAAAAGAGGGGCCGAAAAAGCCGGATCCAAAACCGGCGGATGCAAAAGGGGCGGATGCAAAAGGGGGAGATGCAAAAGGAGGAGATGCGAAAGGGGGAGATCAAAAAACAGAAGTGAAAAAGTGATATCCAGTATAATATCTTTTGTAAATGTTTATTTTCTGTTTTATATGTAATGTTTATTGATAAAGATTTTAAGATTTGAATACGAGTATAATCATCATATGCTTTTTTTTAATACTTTGATAGTTGGTCCGTAGGGAATAAACGAAAAAAAGTTGTGCCAAGTTTCATGTTCATCGGTCAAACGGTGAAAGGTTCGTCGGTCTTATATACAACACGGGCGAGTTAACATGACACCTGGCCAAGTCCATTTAATAGAGTGTGCAAAAAAATGGTCAATGTAACTAAAAAGGGGTGCATTGGAAAAAACCGGATTTTTTTTTCAAAATTTTGTATGAAAAATTGCGGTTATTCTTACTAGATCCATGATGGATCTAGTGAGAAATTTTTTTCTCAGTAGATCTGTTTTCTAATAAACTGGATCTGATGAGAATTTTTATTGTCAATAGACCTATATTAAAAATAATGTTAAAATAAATTAGATCTAATGATAAATGAATTGTCTCACTAGATAGAATGTTATTAGAATAAATTAAAAATAAAAATTGGTTTGAAAAAATATGTAATTAAAGAAAATGATACCTTATTATTACTTATTATTAACGAAAATGATATTTAATTATTACGGAAATGATACTTAATTAGTAACGTAAATGATGCTACATTATTATATTTGTAAATTAATACTCTTATTTTTGTCAACATTCAAATCTTTCCTACGCTGTCTAAAATGGAGCCAAAAAAACTGTCGCCTTTAACTGTTTAATAAGAGTTTTTGTTTAATATTTACTTGAAAATAATTTATTTAACTGTATACTATGTTATGCGATAGGAGCAGAAGAAATTAAATTTTGAATATAAAATTATTCTCAGATGTATTTATATGTCCTGATGCCCCTACCAGTAGGAGTAATCAGCAAGAGCCCGATGCCGAACTCGGCATGTATAGGGAACACGAGGCCGAACTCGGCATGTATAGGGAACACGAGGCCGAACTCGGCATGTATAGGGAACACGAGGCCGAACATATGCTGCCCTCTTTGTGGTTAATTTTAATTTCCTGCGATATAATCCATTGAAATGTTCGTTTGTCTACATTTCTTTTCTTAGAAAAGAAGAAACTTGCTGCTACAAGCAAGGGATATAAAATGGTGGTTATATTATTATTTTTTTTTTTTTTTTTAATTATCTTTGTTTCAAATGACAGCTGTCAAACTAGAAAGGTCTAAATCTCTATAACTATTGATCGTAGACTAGTAGTTTCTCCACAGCAATGATAGTTCTCATCACCAGTCTACTTTTTCTTTTATCTCTATATATTATTTAAGCTACTTACATCTATTAGAGCAAACACTGTACAACCCCTTTATTAATGTCTGCATTACCAAAGGTTATTAAATTGATTGTTTTCTACGTTACTAACAAACAAAAAGAGGTTTAATACCATCAGCAGGCATATACTAAGTATTTCATAGTGAAGTAACTTTTGACAAAGATAACTTAACCTGTACTTCAAACAGAGTATACTCACAAGTAATTTTATTTTTGTAACGGCTAGGTGCTCGTACTTGATACTTCATTATACCCTTTGCAGTAGGATATATTAAATACCTATAATAGCCTAAGCAAAAATATTGATCTTTTCGGATTTTTTTGTCCACTTTTTTAAAATAAGTGTTCAAAAATGTTGCTTTTATATTATAGGATTTAATAACATAATTTTACTTTGATCCTTTGTTAGCTGAAGCTCGCAATTTAATTTACCTCGCTATTTTTATTACTTTACATTTTCCCTAATTTGATCAAAGCATAAACATTTGATGAGCATAGTCGTACCGTCTAGTTATGTCTTGTCTTATATTCAGTTACGTTAATGAAGCACTTGTTTGTTTAAAATAAAAATAAAATTATCTCAGCACGTTATTCCCTATTTCTCATCTGGGACATGTTTACTGTTAAAAATTGCAAACGAGCAATGTGAAAGGTAGTGTATGATTTTAACATTTCTTTGACCGATATTTTTTCTCTATTTATATAATACCTATAGAAGAATAAAAGGTGAGGATCAACAAGATCGATTTAAAACAAGTTCTATGTTAAACTTAATTAAATATATTTATATGTATAAGAGATGCTCATGAACTGTTAACGATTTGATTGAATTAAGAACAATGTAAAATAAGAAAAACCGAGCTAAATCAAAATATTTGAGCAACATCCAACGAACGATGAAAGTTAAGTTACTTTAATTAGCTTTTAAATGTAAAGGAAAGATTTTATCGCCATATTGTTATCCATTTCAAATTAGGTATAGTCATCGGTCGGCCATATTGTTATGCATTTCGGAGTAGGTATAGTCATCGGTCGGCCATATTGTTATCCATTTCGAATTAGCTATAGTCATCGGTCGGCCATATTGTTATGCATTTCGGAGAAGGTATAGTCATCGGTCGCCATATTGTTATCCATTTCAAATTAGGTATAGTCATCGGTCGGCCATATTGATATGCATTTCGGAGTAGGTATAGTCATCGATCGGCCATATTGTTATCCATTTCGCAGTAGGTATAGACATCGGTCGGCCATATTGTTATCCATTTCGCAGTAGGTATAGACATCGGTCAGCCATATTTTCATGCATTTCGCAGTAGATATAGACATCGGTCGGCCATATGGTTATGCATTTCACAGTACGTGTAGCCACTAGTAGCCAGTGAGATACGAGCGATATGAGAATGCAATCTTTCATCATAAACATAGATTACCTCGGATCACACACAGCATTAACCATCGAGTCTGCGTACCCATTAATTGTTTGCATGACTACTAGATTAATGTTGTTTTTAATTCGATCTCTTATTTTAATAAATAAAGAAACAAGTTTCCTATCATGTGTATTCCTTATAGTATTCCTTAAAATCAACAAAATGTTTGTCTACAGTTCTCGTTCCTGTCTCAGCGGTTCAGGCTATGTGTCTTCAATACCTAATTCAGCACATCTTGAATGATATTTATTTATTACACATAGACATCAGCCAATTCCTTGTCGTACTCACATTAAGTTAGGGTTCCGTAGAATAAGAATTATTGCGGATATTTAAAAAACTTGCAAACCGATGTTGTCTCCAGAATTGTACGTTCTCAAAAGGTACCCTTGAATCAAATAATATTGCTGATGATGGTGAATAATAATACTGCATTGTAATAAACTCCTTTTACCTACATTGTAACACATTCCTCTTGCCTACATACTAACATATTCCTATTACCTAAATGCTAACACATTCCTCTTACATACATTGTAACACAGTACTCTTACCTATATTGTAACAAAGTCATTTTACCTACATTGTAACAGATTCCTCTAACCTACATTGTTGCACATTCTTCTAACTTAAAATGTAACAAATTCCTCTACCAATATTGTAACACAGACCTCTTACCTACATTGTAACACATTCCTTTTACGTACATTATAACTCAGTCAGTTTACCAACATAGTTATACACTTCTCTTACCTACATTGTAACAAATTTTGTAAATAAATTATCAGTATATATTTTAGAATCATATTGGCCACTATACCACAGACAAACATAACAATTTGCAAGTTTAATGACACAAAACAAAAAAGGCCTAAGCAAATTGTTCGTACACGTTCAAGATTCAGTAACATTGTGAAAGAACTTCGATATATTTTATTATATTATTGCGGCCCTATAGTATTATGTAAGTAGTCACATTTGTGACGCGTTAAATAGAAATACATTAATTTGCGCTTAGCTAACAACCCTGGTGAATACGATCTACTAACGCTGAGAACGCGGTAAGTTCTCTATACTTCTTTATTTTAAACGTTCGGTAAATTATTCATTGTAATATGTTAACAATTTTTCCGACTTTCGTTTCGTTTAGTCTATTTTTATATACTTATAGGTACTAATTACTTACCTTACTTCATATCTGTTCGGTAAAGATAAGCGATGACGTCATGCTCTTTCACCTCGTACGACTGACAGTGCGAAGGCTCGCTGCCCGATGTGCAAAATTAGTTCTGGAATAGTCGCGGACGACTTCGCACGCATCTGTGTACTCATATATTCACAGCGATCGGAAGTACCAAGAAGAGGTATCGACGCTTGTTTGACAGATTTGATATAGTAAAGTTATTAAACATTTGAAAGGACTGAAATGAAACAGACATCCGACTAGATTTCGTCGTGTTGGAGAGCGTGAGATAGCGTCGCGACGACCGGGTGACACTACCTTTTTTTTTCTTCAAGTGATACCTACTCCCTTGACTACTATATCCTCTAATTTTATATAAGATTAAACTTGTTCCTCTCAAGAGCTAAGCCCCCCTAAAAGACAAAAGAACCGACTGACAGTCACCATTCCCGTCGAGACTGCCGGTCACCCATAAACCCCGCGGTTAGTAAATCAAAAAACAATATCTATATTATAGATTTTTTTTCTCACTTACCTCCCCTCCTCTCATACAATATTATAAGCTGGTAGTAAATATTTTACGTTTGACAAGTTAAAGGACATTCTAAAGACTAATTTTATGATAAACTTACCGTTTTGCTGAAAATCGCAAAAAAACCTATTTTTTTGACCTTTGAAATCGAGTAAATTTTATTTAGGTTCCTGGTCAATGGGCACTTTTTAAATTTTATTTATAATTATGTTTTGAACAATTTCACCAACTTTCAGTTTTTGGGAATTTATGTATCTTCAGATATCTATATTGACCGGACTAAAAGTTCCACTTTTAAGCACTTACTTAGTATAACGGTTCAGTGGATATGTACGTACCTACTTAGTTAAATCTGACTCGATTTTATTTGACTTTCCAATGATTTGCAATGACAATTGTATTCGGTGGGCACTTTTGACTTTAATTAAATTGCAATTGTAAAAAATAACACAGCTTTGTTTAATTTTGGCCATTGAAATATTTTGTCAAGAAAATGGTATTTTTGTTTAAATTTCTCTTAGATATTTTTAAAGGTTTTGTCAATTTTCGGTCTCGGCCGGGAATTATTATTTTATTCGGTTTTTACCGAGATTAAAAAACCACGTTCGGTTGGACATTACAAGTTAGTTAAATAAGTCGAAAAGTTATTTACATCATCTACTACGTTACATCATCTTCATATAGTTTTCGCAATTTTCTTTCCTTAACTGATACCAAGTTCCAATAAAAGTGGAGCTTTAGCTTGAGGTGTCTTGAGAATTATGAATGGTAGTCGAATACAGTTAATGATTTTATAGCATCAGGATGTAACAAAATATTTTTATTTATTAACTAAAGTATTTTATTAGTACATATATATTATATATTAGGTCTCAATTATTGATAGTGTATTCAAATAAAATGATAATACAGTTTCTAAGAAAATAGTATCTAACTGATTTTAAAGCAACACAAGGTTACATTATTTTGTTTATATCTAAATTCAGCAATATAGATATGAATCAAAATTAAAATTTAGAAAAAGATTATTTTTCCGCGTGACTTTGTGACTGCTACGTACCTTAACGGTCATTTATTTCTTTTCTTGAGATGAATGCGTCCCGCGGGAGGAAGATAGAACTTTTCGTTAGACTTCCCTTTTTTAACTAGCCAGAAAACCCCAGGGGTAAACGTTTTCACAACCCAAAGCCAAATCAAATTTATCGCTTACAGTTTCTTATCTTCAAAGAGTTAGAAACTAAACAATTTTAAGCAATGTAGGGTTTATATTACAATATTGTCTATTTGTGGTGATATTTTTTATTGATTTTAGAAAAGAAAGAGTATGATCGTATGCTTTTTTAAGTTTACTCATCTAAGGAACGACCTAACGATTTGCTTAGTGCATAGCTACACTGGGAAGATATTTATCTACCTTCCGTCTTGTGCATTTGTGCTGTTTGTCTCTGTTTTGACCCGCTACCTTGTCACTACAAATATGTAGAAAAGGGGGAAGCTTGATTTATTTGCTCCCAAGTGTAGTTTATGGAGTATGGTTACGCAAAATGTTCGTCGACTATGAGACGATTTTCTGACATATGTCCGAGTACTACTACTTCAAAAACCCACTTAAAATAAAAATAATTTCATCAAGCAGAGAGAACAATGTTATCTTCTTCTTGAAGTCAAGAAGTCAAGACCAGCGATATATGTATGTATGACTATATGTTATTGAGATCTATCATTATTTAGTGTTAGTATCGTTTTTCTACGTAACCGCTGAGACCGAAGACAGCCGAGGACGGTAATCATGGGCGTAGCCAGCTTTTGGATTAGGGGGGGGAGCAGGCTTGGCTAGGGGGGGGGGCAGACCTGATAGAAAATGTCATTTTAATATAGTAAACATGTTCATTTTGAGCCAATTCCTTCAGGTAATGGGCACCTAGGGGGGGGCAACTGCCCCCCCTGCCTGTACCTCGCTACGCCCATGACGGTAATTATCAATACACGTGTATCATACGACGTTTTTCAACATACTTGTGAAGAAAATAATACTAAAAAAACATTTTACGCAGTAGATAAAAAGTTTCTTTAGAGAAACAATCAGTAAATGTGCAGTTAGTAAAATTATAATTTACTGTTTTTGATGGCATAGCGGTCTCATCAGATAGATTATTTACTGAAATACTCTCATGTTCTATTGTTAGTTGAGATGTTTTATTATTCGTGTAGGTAGGTGAATTGGATGTACTTGGTGTCTCGCCAGCAGGACGCGCCTCACAATCAAGTCTAATTCTTTTTGTGAAATTACCTTCTTGTTTTTTTTGGAATCTTCTACGTATGATTCTGCTACATTGCTAGATCGCCACGCACCATGACGCTTCAGAGTCATTGTATCAGATCCTAGATTAGCCAGCGATTTAGCTGAAGTTCTTCTGAAACTATGTCCAGGGTAGCTCTCAGCATCTGCTAAACCTAAAAACGCAATTTCTTTAGGCATAGAACCAAATTTGTTTATACCTATAGTCTAACAGGTACATTTCCCATTCTGGTAATTTAGAAAGAAACGGTCATTTTCTGCTTTTGGTGAACGCAAACTTTCATACTTCTTAACAATTTCTTAAAATGGACCGTGTATGGTGAATGTCCTCGGTATTTAATTTTTCGTGATAGGTATTTTCACTAAAAGCATCTGGCCATGGTTCTGTACGTCTTTTACAGTTATATTTGTTAATTCTTGTATCCTAAATTTACACCAAATATTGAAGCAACCTGAAAAGAAGAAACAATAAAGTTCAACACACAACACAGGCACCAGTCGAGTAGATATTTAAAATTAATTTATCTAACCGAAGTAGCCAGATATTGGTTATCTGGAGCATCTTTTATAAATTTTTCAATATCGTCATACGATAAAACCGACAAATTATAGTATGTTGTTAAGTCCACTTGATTCTTTGTTCGGACTTTACTTTTTAACATTGAGTATATACACCACAAAGAGCTAGTAGAAGATAATTCTTTAAAGTACCATTGTATGAAATTTTGGTACGCTAATACATATTTTTTCTTGGAGTTTTTAGGTAGTAAGCTTTCCATAACGTTAAGGACTTCACATCTTATATCGGGCGATGTACAACATAAATCATTTTCTTCAACCCTCGTACTTGCAGACATCCTAATTACTAAATAACTATAATTTTAACAGTGAAACGAGTTCAATCCTTCCTTTTCGTCGATGTGGAGACCAGATTTTGCATTATTGCATATCATTTTCTCAGAGGCATTTGTAATTATTGTCCTGTGCTTATATCTCGTTTGACGAAGCGCCATATTCAAGTTTTATCGCGGCGTCGCGCGTCCTCGTTTTTGTGTCCCAAGCTAGGGCGGGAGATTTGGTGTGCATCTTTCAGAAATTGCGCGTCATGTCCTGCTTATTTCTTCAAAATTCGCTATTCATGAGCCTTGGCTGCACAATTCTTAACACGTTTTCGTAAAACACTGCTAAAATATACGCATCGAAAAGCACTAAATGAATTAAGAAAAATTTTACAGAAAAAAACACCACTCCTTCTTAAAACACCAAAACTCCATGTGAAAGCGAGTTATAAAATTTTTTTCGCAATGGCTGGAAAAATTAGTTAGTTTTCCTATGCGCGCCCATGGCGATCGGCCACTAACTAAAGACCCTTTTTTTTTTTGGCTTTTCGCGGATAGCGTTTTAGCCACGTACAAAATGGGAAATTTAAAGTTTTCTTTATTACAGAAAAAATAAAAGTTATATTTAAGTAAAAGTTTTATTTATTAAACACGTAGAAGTTGAAATTATTTATTAAATACAAATTAAATACAAAGTTGTATGAATAAAAGCAAACAAAAGGAACATTAAAATGTGTACTATTGAAAACGATCTTTTTTGTATTGAAACTTTTTTAAGAACAAAGGAACTTAACCAATAATATAAAAAAAAAATCTATAACTCACTTGTGAATAATAGCAATGAAAAGTCACAGTTTGATTACAGGTGTCATTATGTGCCCAATGCGGTGATATTAGAGCCACTTTATGAGCAAGTGTGTTGAAAAATATATTATTTTGGTCTCTTCGTATTAATAGTTTATTATTATTAATAATTTAAAATTCTGCGGTGGCCTAGTGGTCTCGGCGTCTTTTTCGCCAGTTCGACCGGCGTGGACCAATAAGCTTCTTCTTAGTTTCTCAAGTACTTTGTTCGTTAACACCACTACTGGTATAATTCTTCTATGCCCAAAGTGAGGGGTTGGCCGTGGCCCAACAATGTGGGTAATGCCGTGCTCTAATAGTAAGGGGTATGCCGTCTCCAGTAATAGGTTTTGAACGATGCGTGATATTAAAATATACCATGTAAAAAACTAAGTTACAGTTAACGAAAATACAGAACGACACTATAATAATAATGTAGAAGTGGCATAAAAAATATTTTTTTCCTATGTATGAATGTATCTTTGACGCACACACATACATAATTCACATACAAAATAAGTTATTTGTGTCATAAATACTTGCTACATAATTTATAGCTAAATTTGTTTTCCTACTCGGCGATTTCTCTCTTTCCCGTACCGTTGACCTGATCAGCATTAATGTTGTTCACACACGAAGATGCCCGAACTACTGTGACCCGAAGTAAACTATTTCAGTAACAAAATACATAGATTAAAACTAGTACAAAAATAAATACGTAAAGTACCTACTCATACAAAAACACTTGGTATATTATCAAAACATTTTGCTTTTCGAGGCGTCAGTAGTTATATTTAATAAACAATAAGTACTAGGTTTATAAACTACAATTTGTTTTACTGAGAGAATCGTAAATCGATCAATATATCTTTATATAATAAAACTAGAATAGCACATAATATAAATTTGTAACTTTTAACTTAGCTTATGGCTTAGCTCTTGCGATTGAGTTTCGCTAACAGTTACATATGAGTACCCATACATACACAAACGCAGCACTCTATGATTCATTGTTGGTCTTTTTATGTTTCAAATCTATGTAATCCTGACTTACTGTTTACAGTCAGTCAAGAACTGGCTAAGGAATGTATTATTATCTTTATGGTCTTTCATTGACCAGTGAGTTACGACCATTATGAGAAATATAAACTAGCATCTTTGTCTAAACAGTCTGTAACAGCAGTGTTTAGCGAAGCTACTGGTTGACGACGTTTGGGGATTAAAACAGTTACGTCATACACTATCAAGTTGCCACACGAGATTTTAATTCAATAATTTTTGCCTTTGATTTAGCAATATGTATTCATTTAGTATATTTTTTGATGTCACCAGTGTAGCAGAATGACTAAACTGAAATAAAATAAATACCAAATCGTTAAAAAATATCCACGACGTAACATTGTGCTTTCGAGATGAATGTGCCCCGCGGGGTGAAGATAAAACTTTTCGTCTGTCTTCCCTTTTTTAACTAGCCAGCAATCCCCTGGGGGTAATCGTTTTCACACCCCGGCCCCGGTTTCTAAAAAGTAAGAGAGAGCTAAATTTATCACGTTATCGTTTCGATCTTAAAACGTTAATGTTTTGTTATTATTATTTCTATTTCTGTAGTTGGAAGTCTTGTGGCTTTTAGTGCTTTGGTATTGGTGCTAGTATTATTCTTTATGTCATGGTATAAGTTATATTTAGTGCTATTTATTTCTGCAGAAACAACCTTTATTTGCAAATACTAACTCGAAATCAGAATGTTTTGTATCGATGCTATCCTAAACATTATTGAACTGCTGGTAATATTAAACCAGTTATGTTCTGTTAAATACCGACTTTCACAATTTTGAACTATATGAATTAGTTATAATGTTTGTAATGTAATATTATCAAACACATTGATTTTTAATGATATCGTTGTTTCTCTGTTGGGCCAACGACTGTCCGCCTGTTAGTATCTAAAATCTCATCTTATCTTATGTACACTACCTATCTAAAATATATTTTATAAATGTTACTAGCTTTTCGCTCGTGGCTATTCTAGCATATTTGTCCTTTTAGATTTTTAGAGACAAACCGTTTTCAAATATTATTATTTTTATTTTTAGCGATTTGAGCTAGGCGATGATGGAAGTCTAAAAAAATGCGCTTTTATGCTCTTAGGAGTTGAATTAAAAAATATCCTTACATAAACAAATAAATCAAATCATTCTTATAAAATTTTTGTATTTTCGTTTTAGGGTAAAGATATATTCAACCTATTAACGCTCTTAGGTGTTGACTTTCAAAACATCTTTTTTAACGACGCCTACAATACAAAATGAACCTTTAGTCAGTACTTATTTTTTTGAACACAATCGTTGCCACTCCCTTTCTCCGCTTTGGACATGTTTCATTAATTAAGCTGGTCGTAAAACATTATTATCCTAATAAATTGTTCACTGCCCTTCTACTCCTTAAGGATTGAATTTGAAAAACCTCGAAAGACATGTTTTATTAATTGTGTTGGAAAGCATTAATACCGGATTTTAATATTAGCTTAAAGCAGACTTGACTATTAAATATCATTTCCCATACAAAATTGCCAAAGAGACTGAATAAAATTTTTAAACACCCCAAAATACATCGTTTTTTACTGCCTCGAAAAGCATATTTATCCAAATTTTAAGCAAATTGACGATAGGAATATTTTACCCCAGACGAACTCTCCGATTCCCTTTTCCACTTAGGAGTTGAATTTTAAGAAAGAACAAAATACCTAGGTGTTTTACTGTTTGTGACGAAGAGCATTAATATTGAGTTTAAATTGAATTTGACCACATAAATATTATTTATTTTTCCCTTTGAGGGTTAAGTTTTGAAAAACACCAATTTTTTTTTTATAACACTAATGTGGCAAACAAGCATACGGTCCGCCTGACGGTAAGCGGTCACTGTAGCCTATAGACGCTTGCAAAACCAGGGGCATCACTCGCGCGTTGCCGACCCTTCAGAAATCCAATAACTTCTTTCTTGGAGAACCCCCACACTGTGGTCCTCAGAGAAAACCTTGGAGCTCATTTCACAACCCAAGCGTTTGTGGGAGGAAGTTTCTCTGAACCCGCACTGAACGCGACCATTTCGGTTCTAAAGTGTGAGAATGAATTCCCTACCGATGGCGAGCGGTGCGATGGTAGACGGTAGTTCCTCAGAACACATCCCATTGTACAAGCGGTAGAACACACACAGGGAAGCAAAGTCTCTCCTCAGACTTAAGGGGTCGATACGGCAAGTGGATTTGGATCGTCGACAATTCTCACAGCCTGTCGTTGAACCGTGTCAAATGGGCCAAGCTGGTATCTGGGTGCACCCGCCCTCTTGGAGCTCTTGGAGATTGGAGATGGTTAGGGGATGTGTTCTGGAATTGTTGGACCTCGGTGAATGGGTCGGTCTTTTTAGGGTTGAAACGGACTCGATTTGAGGTTCAAGTCCTCCACGTTTTTTCTCTACAATGGAACGAGGGATGTTTGAACGACCCGTTTAATAAGCGTCTCCAGTACTCTCATCTGCATAGAAATTTATGTTGTTGATGTCCAATATGCCATTGATATGCGGCAGAAACAGCGTAGGAGACAGCACAGAGCCTTGCGGGCCACCAGCATTAATGTCCATGCTATCAGCGCAACTACCGTCAATTACGGCTCGTATGCGTCTGCCGGACAAAAAGCTAGCGCAAACCCTCAGGCACTCCGTAAGATGGCAACTTCGATAGAAGACCTCGGTGCCAGACCCGATCGAACGCCTTCGCTATGTCCAGTCGCACGCCAATTCCTCCCCCTGACTATCAATGGCTAGTGCCCATCGGTAAGAGGGTAAAGTTAATTTATCTAGTATTATTAGTAAGTATTATTATTGATTATTTAAACAGCAATAATACTAATTTTCAAGGAAATTTGACCGTAACAAATATCATTTCCCACATATATTTCCCCTCCCCATAAACATTCCAGCCATCCCCTTTTAATCGCTTTGGGTTGAATTTTAGAACTACATAGACCGAGAGATAGTGACAGAAAATACTGGGTGATTTGTACCAGTATGGCGGTTCTTCAGGGGTCTAACTACGTAATGACGAAAAGAAAAATAATGGTCATAGCGCTGGTACCGGCGGCCCAATGGCGTGGGCGTGAGTCGAACGTGTTGGATAAATTACGAGTGTCGAACGATTTGTTCCACAAAAATCCTTGTATTTTCCGATAGTCCATAAAAAAAAGTAGGCGGAAGCGTAATGCCATACTTCTCCGGTTCGCCCGCTATACCGACGCGAACACATTAATTTAAAATAAAAAACAATTTAACCATTTGTACCAAGCTAATTTGCCATATTTTTCGGACGGTTCCAAATGGCCGCCATTTGGAAGTAAATTTTTTTTTTTTTGCAAAATTTTTTACTTTATTATTACGCTACCGCCTACTTTTTTTTATGGACTATCGGAAAATACAACCGGTACCGGTCTAACACTAAAACGTTCTTATTTTAATTTAGAGAACATTTATACTAAACTTTGACTAAAAATATGGAATTTTCTTACTATAAACATCCTTTGTCACTCCCTCTTCTTCTTAAAAACCCCAAAAAACGTTGTATATTAACCGTGAAGAAAATAATATATATCATAGTTTCAAGTAAATTGGACCAAAAACAATATTTTAATTCAAGTTTTGTCACCCTTTTTTTCGCTAGGAGGTTGATTTTTTTAGTTACTAGGCGATAACATCAAGTGTCAAGTAAATTTGACCATAGAATTATTATTTCCTCCGAATGTTAACCAACGTTTCACCCCTTTGAGGATGAATTTTAAAGAATCGTTCTTAAATGTAAACACTTTTCCTAATTTATTAATTTATTTATATTCTTTATTGAACACCAAAAGTGTAAAAAAGGTGGAATTAATGCTAACAGCACTTTCTACCAGTCGACCTACAAATGTTCAAGAAAAAGTGTCGGTAGGTGCAAAGAAAAAAGATATTTACATATATACCTGCGTATTATTTACATTATATACTTAACTACATAAATTCATACATAAATACAAACATACATACACATACATAAACATACACATATATCTATGCATATTATACATATATCTATACGAATACATACATACATTTTAGTGTAACAGGATGTTAATAAATATTGTACGTAATGTCAGGCGAATCGGGGAAACGATTTGGAAAGAACAAGTGTTCAGATTGTACTAAATAATTAGAAAGAACAGTTATGATGAGGATGAAAGGAAGTGATTTCGAACAAGCCGTTTGAAAGAATCGCGTGATATAGCCTTTCTGATAGACTCAGGAAGATTATTCCAAAGTCTAAAAGCTGCAATAGTAAAAGAATTATTCAAAAAGCCATTACGATGTAGTGGGGTACTAAGTAATAAGTTACAGGAGGAGCGAAGATGTTTTTCATGGGTATCGGAAAGGAAATGAAAATTAGTTTTGAGATAAATGGGCGTTTTAGGGTCAAAAAGGATAGAGTAAAGGAGACAGAGTATTCTTCGATCTCTTATGTGAAGCAAATTCAGTTGACGTCGGTATTCAGAGACATGATCAAATTTACGGAGGCCGAAAATAAATTTAATGCATACGTTTAGTAAGCGATCAAGCTAAGACAACAGTTCCTCAGACAGATCCAAATAACACACATCACTGTAGTCAAGAATGGGTGGGAGAACAGTATTAACGAGAGTAATTTTAGTAGAAGTAGCAAGAAAATGTTTAAAGCGTTGTAACGAATGTAGAGAGGCATAGAATCTGCGAGAAACATCCTTCACTTGAGCCGACCAACTAAGATTACTGTCTATAATAATTCCCAAGTCCTTTACAGATGATTCGTAAGGTATAACAGAACCCAAGTTACTGATATTTGGTAAAGTATTATGACTAATTTTGCAGAGCTGCCGGGAACTGCCTAATAAGATGGCTTGAAATTTAGTAGGGTTGACGTCAATGCCATACTTCGCAGACCAACCTTGTATGTGTGAGAGATCAGCATTTATTTTATTAATGGCATCAGATAAATTTTTGACCTCCGCTTGTTGATAAAGCTGAAGATCGTCGGCGTACAGATGGTAATGACTTTGAAGATTATGTGTTATGGAGTTAATAAATAGTGAAATAGAATTGGTGACAAAATACCACCTTTGGGGTACTATGTAAAATGTCCGTCCTGAGCAGTTTGAACTGAACGATGATGAGTCATTTGAGACATTGCTGAGTTGCATTGAGTTTCTTAGTTTGTCCTGTATGTATGTATATATGAGTGTATGTATGTTTGTATTATCTTCTCAATACATATTACAATATTTGTATTGTCCTCGATTATATGGCGTTTGGCTAAACCGATTTTGATGCGGTTTTCTTTCTATTTTTAACTGACTTCAAAACAAGGAGGTTCTCAGTTTGACCTACATGTTTTATGTATGTATGTATTTATGTATGCACGTATGTTTGTTCGCGATTATCTCGCGGTTTGCTGATCCGATTTTGATGTGGTTTCATAAAAGTATTTGTTACATTCTGGAGAAGGTTTTGGGATACAACAAATGGATACCCATAGTCCCATGTTCATCAGGTCAGGATATATTGATGGGATCCTGGAGAAATCAAGGGATTTCTTGAAATTTTCATAGGTACACTTGGAGCAATTTGGCAATATTTTTTTAATTATTACCATTTCTTGAAATTTATATAATATTTATATATATAATAAACTGCCTACACCGTAGGGAATACCCCACCAGTTCCTGCAAGTATGAGGGCATCCCGTGATATCGGAGCGCCTCCACGACACATATCCAGGGCAAGGTTTAAAACTCGTTTGCGATATCAAGAGACACCGCCACCAACACCCCGCTCCGGGAAACCACCTTAACCGAGAGAGCCTTAACGCGACTGATCGCGTCGATCGTCGAACAGCCCTCTCTAAACCCGAAATGGCGCTCCGATACATCGGGTCCCACACGGTGCAGGTGCCTGTTGACGCTCGAACAACTTTCCCACCTCATCAAGCATCACCAGGGAAATCTCCTACATCTATGTCATCCGTATCCCTTCTTTACTTTTAACTTAAATTTCGAATACCAATTTTCATGGGTTTTTTTTGCTAAACTAACGGAATGTTTTACGACCTCACGGATGGTTTTTCAAAAACAGCATAGCTTTTCATTCTTAGTGTCATTCGGGTAATTGCCTTTTATATAGATAGATTTGACATTTAAAATATTATTTCGCAAATTAACTGTGCCAACCCATTTTTCCCCGCTATGACTATAATAATACAAGATAAGACAATAATAAATTTTGTAAGTACTTGCGACATACGTCGTTATAAGTAAATTTGACATCTTTAATTTATATTGCTTCTCATACAAACTCCTCCACCACCTTTCTTCCCCTTAGGGACTGCTTTTTACTAAGCATTAAAATACTTATTTAATTTATAGTGTTGAATAACATATATCCAAATTTATAAGGAATTTCGATAGTTAAAATAATCATTCTCATACAATCTTTGCCACCCTCTTCCTGCTGGTTTTCCCGTTTAGGCGTTGAATTTTGAAAATCTCTGAAATATATGTTCCGTTAACTGTACTGAACAACATTTATACCTAGTTTCAAGTTGAATTGCGAATAATAAAAATATTATCCATACAAACTTTACCACGCTTTTCACTCACTAAGGGGTCGAATTTCGAAAAATGTTGCAGCTTCAGCATTTCCTTCTTTATTTGCCACAATACCGGATTCCAATTCAAAGTTTCATCCCAATTTTTACCCCCTGTGGGATGATTTTTCAAAAACAGTAAAATGTATCATTCTTGACTTTTGATCAAAAGGTTGAATACCAATTTTCGTAGATTTTACTCAAAAAATAAAGGATTTTCATACAAACTGCCAACCCCCTTAGGAATCGAATTTTGCAAAATTCGATCTTACACGACGTATTCAATATATAACAAACTCACTCCCCAAATTTCAAATTTCTATTCTTAGCGGTTTGGGCTCCGAAGTTGATGAGTCAGTCAGGACATTGCCTTTTGTATATATAGATATAAGTACCTGGAAGACCGAGCTTTGCTCGTTTTTTCTTAACAACGCCATCCATTGACAAGTACTCGCCAATTATTCTTAAATCATGCAAATACTCTAAAGACGGATTTAAAAAGGGTCCGTCTATGTCAAAATAGTTATGTTTGTCAATATAGATCTTTCTGAAAGAGTTGTGTTGGTGTTTCGTTGCCACTCAGCCTGTTTTGTTTTGTAGAATAAATAGTTGCCTTTTTTTTGCTTTTGAAAACCTCATGGATGCCCATGCGCTGCGAGGCAAGCGCACGGGTTATGTCGGACACTTACTGTACTCTTACTCTACTTCTCGCGCCTTTACGTCAGGGGCGCGGGGAACTGTTGAATGCATCTGCGACAGCGCCAGCAACGTCACCTCTACTCCAGCGGCGGCACGGTCGGTTGCTTACCCCTATTGTAGGAGGACGAGAGTGGCTTCCCCAAGCCTCCGGGCCTCGGCTACAGCAGCACCAACATCCTTCCGACTGCATTTGCGGTGCAGTTCCGCTGCATCCACCGCAGCTCAAAAAAGGCTACTATTTATTCTTCAAAACGTAGATTCATTTCAGGTACAAGTAAAGTGTTCATGGAACTTTTCTCATTGCATAGGTACGATTAAGAAGTATTTGGAAATTTCAGATGATAATTTAAGACACAGATTACCGTATAAAATATTTAATAATTGAATTATTTAATAAGCTGAGAGTTGCTCAGTGAGCTATGGAGAGAACTATCTAGCTCCAATAGTTAGTATCTCCAATAGTTAGTGAACTGAAGTGGTAATCACTCGTTGAACCGGTAACAGATGAGGATGAAAGGTTGTCAAGTGGAGATTACAGATTAGAAGACGGCATCCTACCAGGTAGAAAGACAATCTGGTTAGAGCCACATGAAGTGTTGTTGTTGTGGAGATATATAGGGGAGGCCTACGTCTAGCGGTGGTTCCAGCTGAGACGACGATGTAACACATGTTCTTTTTGGGACTTTCGCTGATGGGTAGCTAAAAGTCAAATTAAAATATATTCGCTACTATATGTCACTGTCTGTAAACATTTTGAGATGATTTTAGTATTGGGAGCTTGAAGGTCTAGTTAAGAGTCTCCGGAATTCTATATCGGCCTATTTCGTGTATACGCGAGCAAAGTCACGAGAAATAGTCAGTTCGTAATCAAAGCACTTTGTAGTCTATGGATGACCGAATTGTTTGTTAATCTGACTGTTGTGGTTTCAGAAGAAAAGACAACAGAGACATCTTACTAGTTTAATAATACCACAAAACTTCGAAGTATTCTACTCTGCGTGGACTTTTGTATATTGTTTTATAATATATATGTAGGTATACATATTTTTGTAATTTCGCTATAACTCGCCACTAGTCTAGCTCGTCTAAAAACGTCTGCCGGATTAGTCAGTATATAAATATAAAATAACATAGTCCTTCTGAACTACTTAAGCTATAAACGTGAAATTTTAAACATAGGTTCCTTTTATGATGACGAGATTCAGGTAAAATAGAGGTTAGAATTTTGTATAAAAATACGTCATTTGTGGCGTTCCGTATCCAAAGGGTACTAAATGGCTTTTTAGTAAAAGCCTACGCTGTCTGTCTGTCTGTTCGACCATTTTCTATCTTTAAAGCCTGTTTTTTTTTACATATATTATAATAGCGGATTATCTAGCAAATAATAAAAAGTAAAAAAATTCGGGGTTCCCATACATGAAACATGGACAATCGGATTCGCAGCGCGCTCCATACAACAGGATTTTTCTCCTCTGATGAATATCATCCTTCAAACTCAATGTTTTTTGTTTTAACAAGACCAGACAACTAATATCTAGGTCTATGGTGTTTCAGTTTTACGTTAAATTGTGTAGTTCTAAAATTATTAGAGTGCAAAAACTTGTTATTTATGGTCAAAACAGCTGCAACTTCGTGCTTATTATACACTATAACAAAAACGTTTTCGAAAATTTTAGAGCACCACAGACCTAGATAATATAATAAATTTTCTAAATAAAAAAACTTTACAGTCATTCTTACTAAATTAAATGAATAAATTAAATAATTCGAAACACAAAAATCATAAGTCAAATTTGCAAAAATCGAATTCTATCATGATGCTGGCTCGCTTGACAAACACGGGGGGCTTGGGACGGGGGAGGCCAAGAGGAGGAGGAGGAGGTGAGGCAGCAGCCAAAATCAGTCGTGGGCAATCCGTGAGCGAATCTTCACATGTATTGCGTTTGACGTAAGTAGGTGGGTACCTAAGGAAACAATTACGAAAATATCACTGTTGCATGTTTCGTTGCGCAGCAAGTTGATTAGATTTTTTTGACCTTTAACTAGGTAGGTATTTAGCGTAATCTATATAAATAAAAATGAATCGCAAAATTTGTTGCTAAGCGCGAAACTTGAAGACGGCTGGACCAATTCGGGTTATTTTTTTTTGTTGTGTTTATTAGTGTTAGGGCAATGTTTTCATAAAAAAAAAGGTCAAGTGCGAGTCGGATTCGCGCTCTAAGGAAAACTCAAAGACGGCTGGACCAATTCGGATATTTCTTTTTGTTGTGTTTGATAGTGTTAGGCCAAGGTTTAAATTAAAAGTGTTACCATTTGATTTACAATTTATTGACCCTCGATCAGACAGGATCATGAGTTAGTAACACTGATATAATAATAGCTTTTGCCCGCGTTATCGGTGCAGAATTTCAACGACAACTCCTCACTTATAGAAAAAAAAACCGACTAACACTTGACGTTTTCAAGTAGCTTATGTCCTTCTTCGGGACTCAAACTATCTCCATGCCAAATTTGACCGCAGTTCCTTCCGCCCTGAATTCGGTTATAGATGTAAGATTTCAACGGAAACTCCTTAATTATAAAAAAACCGACTCACACTTGACGTTTTCAAGTAGCCTATGTCCTTTGTCGGGAGTCAAACTATCTCCATGCTAAATTTCATCTTAATCAGTACAGATGTTTAAGCGTGAAGAGGTACAAACAGACAGATTTACTTTCGCATTTATAATATTAGTATGGATTTTTATAATGAATACATACCTATTTAAAAATTTGCCGTATGATACCTATTTTTCAAAATAATTGTACCTACATCTACTGTGAACAATGTGTCACTAAGATTGAAAGTCTAGAAAGAGATTTCCAATTATTCCTAAGTAAAAAGAATAGAACAGTAGGTATTTAAATTTTTTTAAATATAAAAAAATAAATTAAATATTATATATTAAAAATCGTCAAACAAGCCGACGGTCCGCCTGATGGTAAGCGGTCACCATAGCCTATGGACGCTTGTAACATTTCCGTAATACAACCTTCTTTTACTCTAATATCGGCCAGTAAAGAATGTGCTAAATCGTAAACAAAACAAGGCATTATTAGTCATTGTTATTTTGTATTTGTAATTAAAAGTTGTATTAAAATAGAAATTATATTAGGTTATATAGGTATTTTCTTATGATTTTCATGTAAAAACTGAATTTGACGAATAATAAAAAAAATATAATAAAATTATTAAAATTTCTATATTATTATTAAAAAATTAATAATTAATGTGGCAAACTGCATTGTATATTAGCAAATATACATGAACACACTGTTCCACACAGTTACATGAATAGACTTATTTAGTATTTTGAACATCCTATATTTCATCAGAACAGGTAATTGTGGCCGAGCTTAGGTTGTAAGAGTAGCCTAATGTCGGCCGTGATTTTTTTAGTCTAATAAAATAGTATAACTAACATTAAAAGGCGGCTGAACTTTGGTCATTCAATTAACGGTTATGGAACGCCTTATAAACTATACGAGCCCTAACTTAGGATACTAATAAATTATAAAATTGCTGTCATCCCCCTTGTCTCGACCGCAGGCCAACATTTTTTTTTGTAAGGGTTTTGTAATAAAATAAGAATCCTATCATGGGCCCCGTTATTAGTTATAGTAACAAACTAAAGTAAACAACTAAAATAAAATAAAAAAAATTTACATTGCTATTTTACTGTCCGAAAGCAGTAAGAAAACTATTGCAAGCTATTTATGGTCAAAAAAACATATTTCCAGGGTGGTATCTGTTGACATTTTCCGCCAAATTAGTGATAAAATTGCACTGCTGCCGCCGGCTTTTATACACTATACCACTGGAGCGTACGACATAAAGACACCATATTGCATACATACCGCCATTGTTACATTTAAATTATAATTCAATGACACATTACATAATCTTTATCATAACCTTTAATGTCTTCAGTCAATCAGTAGGCAGTGAACACGATTTTTAAAACTATAACTTAGTACTTTTTTTTTTCCCCATCCCAAAAAAGTACTAAGTTATAATTTTAAAAATCGTGTTCACTGCCTTTATGAGTTTAATAGTAATAGTAATATAATAGTCATAGTAATACACCAAGTTTTTGCATCTACATACAAACGTGAAACTGGTAATTGCAGGTAGAACAGAGCCCTACGTTACATTTGTTGCATTTCAGTCTCGTCTGACTCTTGCATACCTCCAAGGCACATTTGCTGCGTGATTCGCTCGGAACTAGCAAGTGGTGCCAACCATCATAACGTATTTCGTATATCATCAGTACCCCAATTGCCCGTTAAAGATGTCTTAGAGGCAGATGGACGGCCGCCACTTCGTGGTATATTTACGATTTCCCTTTGGAATGCTAACTACTGCCTGCTCGTCTTGATAGCACCCATTACATACAGCGGCATCGATAAGATATTTAAAGATCGGCCACCACCATTTCTTGCCTCGGATTCCAATACGATACGTGTTAATATTTTGGTCCATCAGATCTGTGCCATCCATATGTTTATTGTATTCATGAAAATACTCGTGGTGGTGACGAAGTTCGAGACGATAACACCAGTTCGCACCCAGCGTTGAGTTGAGAGGTGGGGCCTGTTAGGTTATTTATGAGACCACTCCCATCTTCGTCAGCCGAGTCTTGATCAGAGTCGATTGCTGGCTCTAAGGGGTTCAATATAGAGCATCTGCGGCTCGAGCTCATCGTCACCTTCTAGTAAGGCGAGTGTCTATGATGACAAATAAAATACTATTACAAACAGAAAATCAAGAAATAAAAACTGACTCACATATCTCGAAAAGACAACATATCGGCCTAGCGGTGCCATACGGCACCCATAACTTTTTGCGTACGATGAAACAAACACACAAATAAAAATTCACAATATTAGAATATCATCTAGTCATACAGTGAAATAACAACAAAATAAAGCGCAGTTTACTGTTAAATTACTTAAAATAAATAAAATATAGCCTACTTACTTGAAAGTGAAATCCATTTTTGGGAATAATTTCACCACACAAACTTTTGAACGCTAATTCTCGTCGTAACAAGTGCACTCGCTGAAGCAAAGCAATAAAACTATTAGTTATCTCCATCTAGCACTCCATCGATACCCAACCATCGGACTTCATCGCTTGAGACGCGCTCGTGGCGCGAATATATGAACGCATGAAATCGGGTGCCAAACGGCACCGCTAGGCTATAATGGGTTAACATAATTATGATTTTAAAGTAAATTTTAAAAACGTATATGTGGGTAAAAATGTTACGAGGTAGTAGGTACCCAGTTACCTACCTATTTTATTATCGTCCTTGCTGGTCTCCGTGAAAAGATAAATGAATGTTAGCTCAAAATCCTCCTCCTATTTCAATATTCATTCCTGCCTATAAATAAATAGGCTATAAATTTTTCAAAAAAAAAAACTCGCGTAACCTGTATAAGTTTGTATAAGTAGGTTTTTTTCTCAGAGAGCGCGCCGAACTGAACGTCTAATACCTACAAAGGAATTGAGCAAATCGCATCAATGATTGATTAGTTTGATTACAGATGGCAAACACTCGTTGACAAAAGTATAGGATTGTTTTGTATTACCGTCACTTAGGTCCGTTGCTGGTCAATGCTTTGAGTATTTACCTTTGTAACCTTTTGTTTGTACCTATTTCATTACAACCAATGACATTCTTTCATGCATATAACTTTTGCGCAAGTGGTAGCAATAAATTAACATAGTTTTATCGCAATCAGATAAACAATATGGCAGCACATAAAATATTTATTAAATTGAAAAATTAATTATGATAATTCATTTATACTTCGTTAATGCTCAATATATAGTATTTTTGGGTGAAAGTCATATCACTTATCAGAATACTGACGTTCCAGCTATACGACAAAATCACACCAGAATAAGGCGCGCGGCGCGGGGTAAGGGGGTCTCGCGCCCGCATCGTGTTCTATAGGGACAGCAACATTTTAGCAAAAACGTAAAACGCGCGCGGGCGCCGCGAAGTGTATTCTCTTAATAGATTCAAAGTTTAAGCTTGCAGTTTAAAACAGTGTGGGCTCTAAAGTATAACAATAAATAGTATTAGCCGATTGTGAGACCGGCTCCAGCCGTTATCATATTAAATTACCGTATCAGCGCCATCTAGCGATTATTCAGAGAGAGACGGCAACACATTAGTTTGATGGAAACGATTTGCAAAGTTAAGCAACGTCGGGCTTGGTGAGTCATTGCATGGAGGACCGCTTAGCGGGAAACTTTTTGTTTTTGTTTGTGTTCGTAAATTACGTAAATGGTGATTCGGTACCCACGGTGTACGATTCCGACTTGCACTTGATTGATTTTTAAGGTTCTGTACCTCAAGAGGTAAAAAGGAACCCTCATAGGATAACTTTGTTGTTCGTCTGTCTGTCTGTACAAGTCTGTGCGTACAGGTATCGCGTTGAAATTAATATCAAATACTAAATAAAGTCTACTGTATCTGTGAAAAACCAAGCTTCTAAATCAACTCAGTAAAACAATATAGCGGAAAAACGGCCTTTTTTGTCGCATATTTTGGCATTCACAAACAAACCAAAACCTATGGGGTACTTTCCGTTATCCTATATTTTGAGATTGAGACATTTGACATGAAGCAAGGTCACACATCAAAAAGAATCTGAAATTTGTTAATTTGTGGTCAAACAAATTTTAAAAATAAAGTTCGTGTATCTGTCATGAACCTTTTACTTAAGAACGCGTTGAGTTATCAAATTAAAAATAATATAAAATATAATAATAATATAAAGTCTGCGGTCCTTTAAAGCTGTAAAAAAATCAATCTTAAGTTTAATCTTGTGTTTAAATTAAGTTATTCACAAAGAAATCTAAACCTCTTAATTGATATTTATATCCTGTTGTCGTATAATCATAGAATTTCACACGAAAAAAGGTTTTACATCACAAATATAGGAAAAAATGGAAAAAAAAACCAATTTTGTTAATTTGTAGTTATAACACATTTAAAAAATGTTTGTCTGTCTGTCAAGACCCTTTTACTCAAGAACGCGTGAAGGTATTAAGTTGAAATATTAAATAGTAAAGTCTACAAAAATCATGCTTCTAAGTCAATGTTAAAAGAATGCCCGAAGAAAGAAGAAGAACGGTAATTTTTTCGCATATAACACACAACATAAATAAATCAAATAAAAAATCCCGTTGACTTAGGAGACTTGATTATTGATAGAATCAGGCGTTACTTTGCGGTAATTCATTATTATGATAAAATATTATTACCTTGCGGATAATAGCGGATTTGCAAGGTAATAATATTTTATCATACTTGAAGACATGATCTCATGATCGAACAGCTATCTACATAGAATAAGTTTATACGGAACCCTCGGTGCGCGAGCCAGACTAGCACTTGCCGGTTTTTTACGTTAAATCCATCAATTGGTATTTAGCAATCTGGTGAAAATTCAAGTATAATTTGTTTAACCATTTTTGAAAAATTATTTCCTCGGGAGATTATTAAGAGTCGAAACCTTTATTGTTTTTAATAAACACCATGAATATTGTTATAGATACTTTCAGTTATAAATAAAGAGAAATGAGGTGTTTAAGCATTTATGGAAAATCATTCTTTATGGATGTAAAATGCGAGAAGAAAGTTTACGGCTTATATAGACTTAGACTTAGACGTTACGCGAAGATCTAGTTATATTATAATAGTAACATTAAAATTTATATGATAAATTGCTTAAACTTTGACTTGGCTTCGTGTTTGTTCAAAATTACAGAAGTTTTCCTACTTACCCATAACTTAAGCACTGCAGAACAATGAGCTACTTAGCGTTTGAAGTAGCCGAACCACGTGTTTAATTTAACGGGGAATTATTCCATAGAGTGTAGGTGTAAGCACAAAGACATGTCAGCTTGACTGACTTCTGTTTGATGCTCCACTCACAAAGGTGAATCTGACAACTTGCTTGTCACGACGTAAGCCGTCGGAACAATGGTCTATAACAAATAATGCATTATTGTTGTACTGACAAAGTTAACAAGTTATTTGGATGAAAGTGTATTATGTCCAAAACAAAATATTTTTTTGTATGAATTTAATATATTATATCAACGCCAATACAGTAATAGTTGCATTGGGGGCAATAAACCGAAACATCAAACGGATTTTCTGTCAGATACAATATAATATTCCATGGTTTTAATAACTCACGTTAAACGAATATAGTATTAAAGTAATTTTACATTTTAATTTACGGTTTGGTAGCGCACAATTATTTCTAGCGTATAACATTTACAAAAAAATACTTCCTCTCCGATAACTCACGGATGTGCTCGAAGAACTTACGGAAATTCCGAGAAACCGTCGAGTTATGTTACTTGTATCTATTTAAACTGCACTTAAACTGGAAGTAAGTCGGTGTTTCGCTTATGTAGTGCAGAACAGAACATATGGTGAGCTGATTCGTTACTTTACTCAACAAATTTATTTTCATTCAATACATTTTATTCAGTCCGTTTATACGTTTTAGAGGTAAACCATTGAACCAATCTCAATTAAGTTTGGCAGTGTGATAGCTTATACTTTGGGAAAGAACAATGATTGTATGGTTTTACCCTTTGGTGATGTTTAGTTTAGTCGTGCGCAAGTCCGACTCGCACTTTGCTGCTTATCAATTATATGAACATCTCTGTCTTTCAAATAACTTTCTAATGTGCATTGCGAATTTAAATATAGTGTATCAGTTATAGCCACTATTTACCAGATACTTACTTACATATGTTTTAAGCACGATAACTGTATTTCAGTGTATATACATACACACATCTGGTAATTTGTGTTAGGTATCTAACAGTAGTAATCTCTAAGTAGGCATTGCAAATGGAAAACAACATTGAATGGAATGTGCGACCTCACACATCTAATATCATTTCCAACACGTACGGCGTGACGCACACACACACTCAAACACTCAGTGACGCTACTAATCTAAACTCGTAACACTGTACTATAGTCACAGGTCCACGTTCTCCTGAAAGGCAATAACAATAATGTTGGGATTTATGTGGACGTCGTGCCGCGGCCGCACTTATCCGGCTTAACCCGGTCCGGTCCGGGCGAGTGGCCGGGCTAGCCGGGCCGGCCGCGGCCGGACGCGCTCGGTCCAAGCTCTATAAGTGAATCGCGTGTGGGGTAGCCAGCTGAAGTTTTGCGTTTTAGAGGATTTAATAAAATGGAATAAAGGAACAAGGACGAAACTATAGAATATTATGCTGTTTTCAATAAAATGTTAATAAATAAGTAAAATCTAGCGATATTAATAAAGAAAAAACTGGTAAATCGATCTAGTCCCGCATCAATAACAAACTTAATTCGGTTTTTGATTCACGTATTCTTACGCAGACAATGAAAACTAATAACTTTAAGTAACTAATTTCCACTTATTTTTGACACTTGCTGATCAAACACCACAAAATTTTGAAGACATGTTTTAGTAATAAATATCTAGGTCTGCAGTGTGCCAGTTTTCTATTAAATTTTATAGTTCAAAAGTTATACAGAATTCTAGTTTTTCATACAAAGGGTTTTAAAAAAGATTTCTTGTTAATAAAAACATTTGCGAGGCGCCGCGAAGTGTATACTCTTAAAGCTTTTAAAAGAAGTTGTGTGGACCGACACGGTAACACTTGGATTATTTGTTACGAACAAAATGAATTCGAATTGATATTAAAGCTAGGAAACGGTACAAAATCGAATATTTGAATGCATCTATGTGTTAAGGATGTATGTCCTACTTCCATGAAGCGTATCTAAATTTGTCCATTCGCAAATAAATCTAGACACTAGTTAGACACTAGGATGGAAAATATGCACGTTTATTGTACCTAGTGTTTTTCTATCTTAAGTGTAAAAAAATGTACACAGAGGGAGAAGAAGCTGACGTCTCAAACTCAAGCCTAACTCAGAGGTCAGGAACTTCATTTAAAATTGTCACAAATGAAACTTTATAATAAGAATTTAGTACATTTATTTTGTAAATAATTTATTAATATTAACATGTAAATATTTCACCTATGTAAGTATTAAATACATTTTCATTTCAAAAATTTAATTTAATTGTAATATTTTTAGCTTATATACGTACTTGTATGTTTGTAAATGTGTTCACTCGACTCAATATTAAATTGGTTATACGCATGCGTTAATTCTTACCGAAACAAACTGGGTACAACTTTTAGATCTAAAATAAAAAAAATTGGAAAATACAAAAGTGCACGCCTCATAGCGGTCATTCACATTTAAAAAAATAATTCCAAAACAAAAACTCACGTTTTTTAAAATAAAATAACAAATAAGGTGAGGAAAAAATATACTATAAAATAAAAATAAAAAATATAGATATAGATATACAGTATACAGTGGTATATTAGTTTTTTATAAATTATAATTAAACGACAGTACTTAGAACGCTAATATTAACTAGGAATCAGCACAGTGTAATACTTTATATATTAAAAACAAAAGTATTCCGGTAAGATGATTTTTTCGACCAATTTCTCTGCCACATACATGGTCACATAAACACAGACTCACGGACGTCCAAGAATGATTAGTTTTAATGTTATTATTTATTATATTAAACAAATTAATTGTTTATAAAATTGTGCTAGACAGATTATTTAACTTCATATTAGTGCACTCATATTATCCTGTAAGTGTTATATTAAAAAAAAAAAACGTCATTTAAGTTTCGAAAGACTGGGTTTTTTGACATGTCGAGAGTAGAGCACTACCTCACCGCTCCGCTTATGAGGCGTGCAATAATAAAAAACGAGGAAATACTTTAAAATAAAAGACGTCTGGCAACCCTAATAGTTGTTCTACATTAATTAATAAATTGACATCGTAACACAAGTTGATACCATAGACTCAGTAGTTGATTCTGAACAACATGGCGTTATAATTTTGCGGTAGTTTTTATGTTTTTTTTAATTTAATTATTTAGTTTTTTTTAATGAAAGCACCACAAAATGACTTTATCTAAAAAGACATAGACAATAGCCTCACAAAATTGACTATTCGTTAGAAAGAAACAAAGCAAACCTGTGGTCTCTTTTCTCTTTCTATCAACGAACACCATTTTGTTTGTTTATGTTTATTAAATAAGTTAGAAGGAGACAAGAGACAACACAGGTTCTCTTCATCTCTGTCACACTTTAGCGACTATAAAAGTATAAAAGCTAATCCGCTTTAACATAATACTTCCATAATAGTTCTATTGTTTTTTTTGAAGCGAAAATATATAATCTGAATCTCGGAAACGGCTCCTACGATTTTCATGAAATTTAGAGTGCAGGGGGCTTCGGGGGCGATAAATCGATCGAGGCGAGTAGTTATACTATTATTTTACCGACTGTGAACGCACAGTGCAATCAAAGAAGGCATTTGAAAGTGATGTGTAAACAAGTGCGATTTTAGAGGCAAATTTTTTTAAGTGATGGTAACGACTCATCGGATGATGTCTATTTTAAAATTAAACTGGTCACTCAAGGTAACAAACCATTTTTTTGTAATTTTGTTACTTTCAGTAGTTGCTTGAAGTTAATATTTAATTACATTTTTGTTTTTTAAAGTTAAGTAGCTGGAGGACCGAGATTTGCTCGTATTTTTAACTACGCCATCCAGTTTCAAGTAGATTTGGTGTTGCTTATAATGCCATCTATTGTCTAGTATCCCTTTGTGTTGCTGTGTCGGTAAAAATAATAGTATTACTTGGCGAGTATTCAGGAAGAGTCATATTTTTCAGTTTGTCATTACCTAAAACACGGATAAAACGACATTTTCTAAAAATGAAACCTAGCTAGATCGATTTATCGCCACTGAAACCTTCTGCATACTAAATTTCATAAAAATCGTTGGAGCCGTTTCCGAGATTCAGATTATAAATAAATATACATATATACAAGAATTACTCGTTTAAAGGTATTAGATATAAAGTCTTTAATATTGTTTTCCGTGTGTTTTCATAAGTAGATTTTGTATAAAAACGTCGAGTTTCACTGCCTTTACCGGATATATCCATAGACATGTAAAACCAAAGATTATCCATAGAGGTTTGTGTACAATCCATCCATATACTAATATTTTTAATAAAAGTCTTATGACTCTTCGTAGCGAGTATCGATTGGGCAAACGATGATTTTACTATTTACGAGTTTATCTTTATAACAGGCCATGCAAAGAAAATAGCGTAGGAATTGACTGTAGCCCTTTCTGTCCCGAAAAGTGTTTTTTTTATTTATTATTGGCAATCCAGAATCGATGTCCTACCTGCCTTCTTTTTTGAATATAATTTGAAGTTTATATAGCAGTTTTGAGTTAATTTATTATTAAGTTCAGATTTTAAGTACTCTGTTCTAAAATAGTAGTTTATGAAACTGTCATATATAATAAGGGATATTAAACACGAAAGTGGGTTTATGAGAGGAGGCAACTGCTACTTCCATAATAGTATCACACTCAAGTTTTAATACCTAGTTATATGCACTACCTTATCGACACTCATCACCTCTTATTAGTTTATATCCAAAATAATTGGAATATTTAATTGATAAATTATAAACTCACGTCAGGCTGATCGAAAATTCGTAAAGGTTTCCGCATAATGCCATGCCATATAAATTCGCAAGACGGAAACCATATTGCCACGCCATAATAGGATGATTAGAAAAATAAAAAAAAAGATTTTGAAGTGAAAACTTCTTTAGCGGCGTTGTGCACTTTTTTAAAAATGTAAAAACGTTAAACTCTTTAGGACGAATAAAAAGTAAGAGGAAATTGGGTTGATGAAAAAATGAAAGTTCGAATAACACATGTTACAATGTTATATCCGGGTTGTATGTTTTCACTTCTGCCGGCACTCCCGGTGCAACCCGTTTTTTTTTATTTGATTACGTATAGCCAGAAAAAAAAAAAATTAACCGGAGGGTGGTTTTTTAAATAATTAAGGTTCCCTGCTCTACAAATCAAAAAAGAGGTTTTTATTAACCATACACATGTATTATTAATTATTCATGAATAATAGTAATAGTACAATAATTCAAATAATTAAATGTTTTTTAAATAAAAGTATTCGATTCTCTTTTACCGGGATAAGGTACCCTCATGATAGTAACCAAGTTAGGTACCCTCATGATAGTAACCAATTTAGGTACCCTCATGATAGTAACCAATTTAGGTATCCTTATGATAGTAACAAAGTTAGGCACCCTCATGATAGTAACCAATTAAGGTACCCTCATGATAGTAACCAATTTAGGTACCCTCATGATAGTAACCAATGTAGCTGCTTTCCTGATGCTAAGACTGTGGCGGAATTAAGAGGTTTCCCATATGTAAAAACAATCTTTAGTAACTAAAATAAACAATCTAACAATAAGCGTAATAATTAATATGACTTTCACACACAGCTAGAACTATCTTTCGTTCTAGTCTAGTACCTACTCACAGTCAAACATACATTATTAATTCACTTGCTATTACCGTTGCATTGGTTGAAGATCTTTGTAGTCTAGAATACTCCCAAATATAAACTTCAGAATTGCCATTAAAAGTTTTCACATTTACTTCAAACTGTTGACGTTGCCAACAAAATTTTTTAAAAAGTACAGAAATTAATAAGGAACTGTGTAAAATGAAACATTATTTATGTTTTTTTATGTATTTTTTAAACAAACTGTTTTAAACAGTGCCAACCCTTTCTGACCAATTCGGACCTAACTTAGTCATTAAAACCGTGTAGTATAAATCACGTTCATGATGTTTGACGTCACGTTTCCTTGTGTAAAATGACAGGCGCAACAACGGTCACCATTCAGATATTTTCGGGTTGGTTAAACGACCCTCAATTGACGAGACAAAGCTTTCAAGCACCCTGTGCGTTGGTAGGAGCGACGTCACAGATAACCTATACGCAGAGAATGAAAGAGCTGTTAGAGAGTAAATTGTAATGTAATGTGTTAGGGCTAACAGAACATTAATTTCAATGATGGAAAGTTAAGATGTCGCAAAGTTCGTGGTGTAACTGTTACATGGCGGTAATGCCTTTCTGCAAAGCACAATGCGATAAACCATGAGTCTGACGACGGAAGAGTCTAACTTAGATATAAATTTTATTTCTTCGTCCATAAAAGCCGCGGACACATGCATACATGACACTCCTGTGGCGCTTACACAGCAGAGTGGCTGATTTGCGTATCCGCCTCAACGCGTGCTGGGCAGTGTAGCAAGTTCTGAAGACCCGTCCTCTTCAGACACGTGGCGCTTGGACTTCAGGCGTGCAGGATTGAAGACAGAAGAGTCGAACTGAGGCGCGCGTCTGTAACATCACACGTCTCTCTGCGTACTTCTTACAAGCTCTATCTCTAGGTAATTTATCGTACCTAGGTTATTTAAGTCTAGGTACTCACTGTGGTCTAGCTGCATAGGTCAATTGTAAATAAAAAAAATAAGAGTGCCGGCAGGAGTGAAAACATACAACCATTTTAACATTTGTAATCCGCACTTTCATCTTTTCATGAACCCAATTATCTCTTGCTTTTTATTCGTCCTATAGAGTTTAACATTTTTTTACCCATCACACAAAAAGTGCACAACGCCGCTAAAGACGTTTTCACTTCAAAATCAATCTTTCATTTTGCCAATCATCCAATTTTTTTTTTTTTTTTTTTTTTTTTTTTTTTATATACCACTAAGGTGGCAAACAAGCTTACGGCCCGCCTGATGGTAAGCGGTCACCGTAGCCTATGGACGCTTGCAACACCAGGGGTATTACTTGCGCATTGTTGACCCTTCAGAAATCTAATAACTTCTTTCTTGAAGAACTCCATACTGTAGTCCTTGCAGAATACCTTGGCAGGGAGCTCATTCCACAACTTAAGCGTTCGCGGGAGGAAGTTTCTCTGAAACCGCACTGTACGCGACCATTTAGGTTCTAAAGTGTGAGAATGGATTCCCTGCCGATGGCGAGCGGTGCGATGGTAGAAAGTAGCCGTGGGCATCATTTCGAACAATTCCTCAGAACACAACCCATTGTACAAGCGGTAGAACACACACAGTGAGGCAAAGTCTCGCCTCAGACTTAAGGGCTCGATACCGCAAGTGATTTTGGAATCGTCGACAATTCTCGCAGCCCGTCGTTGAACCGAGTCAAAAGGGCCAAGCTGGTATCCGGGTGCACCTGCCCAGAGATGGCAGCAGTACTCCATATGGGGCCGAACTTGCGACTTGTAAAGTAACAACCTTTGCCCCGACGTGAAGCACTGCTTCGCTCTGTTGAGTACACCAAGTTTTTTGGACGCCAGCTTCACCTTATCTGATTAATGATCTCGGAACTGAACATCGCTGGAGATGTCGACACCAAGGATCCCAATGCTCTTGGAGATCGAGAGGGGAGTGTTCTGGAATTGTGGGACCACAGTGAATGGAGTTTTCTTAGCGGTGAACGCGCACACTTGTGTCTTTGTAGGGTTGAATCGGACCAAGTTTACCCGTCCCCAGTCAGAGACCTGGGACAGTGTGGTCTCGATTTGAGACACAAGTTCTCCGCAGTTTTCCTCCACAACGGAACGAGGGATGTTTGCACGACCCGTGTAAAAAGCGTCTCCAGTACTGTCATCTGCATAGCAATGTATGTTGTTGATGTCCAACATGTCATTGATATGCAGTAGAAACAGCGTAGGAGACAGCACAGAGCCTTGCGGGACACCAGCATTAATGTCCATGCTATCAGAGCAACTACCGTCAACTACGGCTCGTATGCGTCTGCCGGACAAAAAGCTAGCCACCCATTTGCACAAACCCTCGGGCACTCCGTAAGATGGCAACTTCGATAGAAGACCGCGGTGCCAGACCCGATCGAACGCCTTCGCTATGTCCAGGCTACATGCCAATGCCTCCCCCTGACTCTCAATGGCTAGTGCCCATCGGTGTGTGAGATACACTAGAAGGTCACCAGACGAGCGACCGTGGCGAAAGCCATATTGACGGTCACTGACCAGATCGTGTACTTCTAGGTATCTTAGAAGCTGTGTGTTGATCACACGCTCCATCACCTTAGAGAGGAGAGAGGTAATAGCGATAGGCCTGTAATTCGATGGATCTGATCTATCGCCCTTTTTGGGCACCGGGTGCACATTCGCAGTCTTCCATGAAGACGGAAATGGCATTATGGTTTCCGACTTGCAAATTTTTATGGCGTGGCATTATGGTTTCCGTCTGATGAATTTTTGATGAGGCTAACGCGAGTTTATCATTTTTTACCCATCACAAATAATTATGTTTGTTTATTTACTTTTTGACGTAGTAGGTATATTTGACATTTTTTTTATTTATTTTTTTAAATATTTTTACATTACACACAGCGCCGTCTGGCCCCAAAGTAAGCAAAGCTTGTGTTATGGATACTAGACAACGGATACAAATACATATATATTACTTTTTGTTTTGTAAATACATACATATCATACATAATTACACCCAGACTCAAGACAAACACAAATGTTTATTACATAAATGTTTGTCCAGTGCGGGAATCGAAGCCTCACCCTCTGCACAGCAGCCGGTCACCCTACAAACTAGGCTGCGAAGGGAGCTAGAGCAGAGGACATTGTAAATAAGCCTGCCGCGAGTTCCGTCATACGAATTTTCTATGAATTTTCGATCAGGACACGTGACCTGACGCGAGTTTAACATTTTTTACCCATCACAAAAAAGTGCACAACGCCGCTAAAGAAGTTTTCACTTCTAAAATATATGTTTAGTCTCTGATATTTTTGGCTCTAATTAAACTGAACCTCACCCTTTACTCCCGAGTCTCATTTCTTTGCCCCTGTAAGGAAGAACTCGGTCTTGCCTCCCGAAACCCGTGAAAGTACTTGCACTTGCAAGTTCCCATGTGATGGAGTTACAATGTTACTGTAGAAAAAGTATTACCCATAGTGGATAGTGATTGTACGTTAAAACATGTAGAAAATTCCATGCTGGCTGATTTGTCGGTCGAATGTTATTGCCAGATATCAGCTAAATGTAGATTAGATTGTTTGCATCTGCTGAACTAATGTGATTAGTGTCTCTGCTTTTAGGGTTTAGAACCCAAAGGGTGCCAACAGAATGAGGCTTCGCCTACGCAGCGCTATCTGTCTGTCTGTCCGACAATTAAAGGGCTCTATCTTTTAGACCGAAATAGGTAGAAGCCTAAAATTTTAACAGAATATGTCTTATAATGGGGATTATCTATCAAGTAATGAAAATTAAAAAAGTAAAAATTTAAGGGGTCCCCATAGATTATAAAATAGTAGTAAAACAGTAAAGTACATTTTGTTTTTGTTTGAGTTCGTAAATTTACATGCGTGTTATTAAAATTGGTTTAGGGCGAGTCAGACTCACGCACCGTGGTACCGAACCACCATTTACGTAATTTACGAACACAAACAAAATCAAAAAGTGTGCCATTAAGCGGTCACTAATTCAACCACTGAACAAGCCCCAACTTCGAATATCGTTTATCGTTTTTATAAACAAATCTGGAATTGTTTTTCTGACTGTGCGGAATCCTCGTTGCGTGAGTGCGACTTCACTTGACTCGAGATTGGTGAATGTAATAAAATGTGAAATTAATATTAACTGCATCAGTATTTTGCCTCAAACGCAAAAAGCTTATAAGATTTGTTATCTATTCACGAGTTTAGAAATGAATTTAACTTTTCTACACGAATTTCATAATTTTTGTAACTTCCTAAGATCACTACTATACCTACTAACTTACCAGCTAGTTCAGTGAGGACATCGTCAGTCTCTACCAATCTTCTTCGTCTGAAGGTAAAGCAAGCGAGCTTCGTGAGAGACTACTCGAGAGCTAGACGATCTATAACTTTATTACAGCACTATCCAGCATCGGCTGGTATACAATACTAAATAAAAATTCAAGCTAGGTGAATTCTTAAGCGAAATTAGTTGTTTTTATGAATAATATCAAAATCTGTTTTCTAAACAAAACATAAAAACCAATAATTATAGATAACAAATGCAATTAAGCTTCTTCTTTGATTTGTTTTAGCTGTCAAAAAATACAAAAAATATCCAGACAACAGCGCATTACTAAAACTTGCCCATTAAACTAACATTACTATAACGAAATGCTAAAACGTACAAAAGCTGAGTTCTACACTTACGTAATAAAACGCAGTCGAAATACTTACAAAACAACACGGAAATAGTAAATTCACATATTGATATTACGAAGCAATCATATCACGCCATATTTCCTATTTTTATGTCCTCATGTAGTTCCCTTTCAAATAAGTTTTAAATGTCATTACTCTGGACTCATTGTAATTTTTAATATACGTAAGCCGACTGAAAACGACCTCCGTAACTGCTGTATATTGCGACGTATTCAAATTGGCTTCATAAAGGGTAACCTTCTTCATTTCTATCCACACACGAGCCAGTAAATTTTGTGCCATGAATAATGTAGTCAGAACCGAGGGCAGGCTGGAGACTGGTGCGCAAACAGTTTTATTTAAACATCGGTGTTTATTTCGTATGGGTAAGGCTCTTTAGACAATATGACGATACCATAATTCTGCACATTTTCATTCCCTAAATCTGTATTGATAGATAGTGAGTGGAGGTTCTATAGTAGGTAAAAAAGCAAGGATCTCTATTGAAACTTTTTTTTTATCGTCGTGTTATTCGTTTTAAAATCTCGGCCGGAAATCGTCGCCTCCCATTTGTTTCCACATCCACAGCAGCCTGCATCTATTGACTTTCAGCAACTTTCCAGGTTAACCAGTTCGTTTGTCTGAACTGGCAAGACGTCCAGTCTTCCAGTCTATCATTATCGGTTCAGCCAGGGATGTGACTATGCTTCTTCGAAGATTTTTTTAAGAGCGCTACCATGGCTAAGTATGTTGTTTGTCATTGTTGAATTTGTTTGTAAAACCTTTTGTATCATTTCAATTAATTTGATTAGAGACGTTAGATTTGATCTGTTAATGTGCCTTTAGTCCTGCCGCGACTGCTGTACCGCGCCCTGTAGGTAACGCGCGGCGAGACGCGGGGGCGGAGTAGCTGTCTACTGTTAGTCTCACCTTTAAAGTATTATTGAACCGTAATAGGAAGCTATTTAGATGCCTAAGGCCGGGCTTCAATGACTCGAGTTTGTAATTACCTTGCCGCCCGTGTTACAAACAATGTTTCTCATCACATTTGCGAGTAAATAAATAAATATATAAGGCGAAAAAATATATACTTAAAATTTACTTCACAATTTTTGCAACACACAGTCAAAGTTTTTCAAGTTACCTTAGTGTGTAATATCGTAATATTTTTCTCTCGTAAGTACCTACCTTCGATTTTTTACTTACATGCCCATCTAACTTCCTTTTAAAAAATGCTGTTAATTTTATATACTGTTTAATATTGATGGAATTTTTGGAGTTGAGAGTGCTCTTTAACATACAGTAAATTGCCCTTAGGGAAGACGGTTTGTGTTTTCTGACAATTTACCCAAAGTTTGCTTATAGGACCTTCTCTGAAAACGAAATCGTTCTCTCCTTTTTTCGCCAGGTTATAAAACTGGCGTATGTAGTTAGATGCCTTTAGGGCTTCGGTGGTATCAGGTTCATATTTATTTCTTGAGCCCCAACAACTGTATCTGGCGGTATCTCATTTATATAAAACTCATCTGACGACGAAAACATTTTTTACTTCTTCTCTAAATTGTAAATAAAGAAACTCACTAAAATAATAATGGTGGGAACAAAAGTGTAGCCATTTAGCGATATCTAGAAAATTTATGAATTAAAAAGTTTTAGCTAAAGTTAAAACTTTTTGGTCGCTAGTGTCGTCATAAGTTCACACGATTTCAATATGGCGACTGTAGTTTTGATTCTTGACCACTGTTTTATCGTGCAATGACGTAATGACGTATCGGTGCGTGCAATGACGTAATGAATCATATGGCCGGATTGAGGAAAGAAAAATTTACAGAGAAAAAGCCCGTGAGAGTAATTTAGTTCTTAGCACCCACTTTTCCAGCACGTAATGACATTGTTTAAGTAATTGCGATGAAATTTTTTTTACAAATTTTTTTGTTGCCATGTAGGTTTTTGTACCTAAAATTTAAATACCAAAAGTCAAAATAATGGGTCCTCATACAATATACAAAAAACGTGTTTTTATTTTTGTTACTCGTATATTGCGTACACGATAATACATAAAAGCTTTAGACTTGTGAGTAATTGCTTCGAGGCGATAAAGAATCATAGGCGTATCCAAGTTTTTTTTTCTGGATGTTCAGTCCACAGAAAAGCTCATACAAGAAACCGGATTTTACAGAAAATCACAACTATGTATAAAAGAATTTTCATTTCGGTCTTAACCTAAAAACCGCCCCCCAGGTTCACCTATAAAAGAATATCACATACATACACACACGCGACAAACATAACTTTGCAGTCAGATAATAAGGATGCATAGAAAAGTCCAGGTTGATTGACTGATTCGAATCGTCAATTTAAAACTTAATCCACACAACACATTTGGAAGTAAAAACCATCTGTTTGGTCATTGACTCACAGAGGACATTTCTTTTCCTTGTCGCAACTTTATGTTCTGGCTATCTTTTACTTCTATTTCTTTCCTTAAGACCGATCCGTCCCTTGAGGAGTATAAAGACTTTGCTTTTTAACTAGCCCGTGACCCCTGGGGACGGTCGTTTTTCACGCTCTTTGATTGTAATCTGTGAGTAAAAAATAAATTTTAAGCTCACAGTAAAGTTTAGAAGCAATGTTTGTAATTTATCTAAAAATGCTGACAAAGTTCGGATTTTTATTGTCGATTATTGTCGTAATATGAATTTTTTTTATTTATTTTCAATATACGATAATTAAGAAAAAATTAAAAAAAATATAAATTTAAAAACCTACTGAAAATAAAATAAAATGTCTCAAGCATTATTAATATTAAGAGAACATAATGTGTTTTCCTTGCCTTGTCACATGTCATGTCAAAATTTTTTTACTTTACTGCTGGTGTTCGATTTTAGAGCGAATAAAGCAGAAGTTCTTCTAAATGTCTGTTTTTTTCTGTTTTAGGCTTTTCTTTTTATTTATAAGTTAAAAAAATATTTTGAGCATACGCAAAAATATACAGTTTAATTGAGAATCTCCTTCTTCCTCCTTATAAAGTCGGTTAAAATAATAAGAACGTGAGTCTTTTTAGGGTTCCGTAGCCAAATAGCAAAAAACGGAACACTTATACATAGATTCGTCATGTCTGTCTGTCTGTCCGTCCGTATGTCACAGCCACTTTTTTCTGAAACTGAAACTATAAGAACTATACTGTTGAAACGTGGTAAATAGATGTATTCTGTGAACCGTATTAAGATTTTCACACAAAAATAGAAAAAAGCAATAAATTTTAAATGGTAAAATGTGTGTCCCCCCCCCCTGTAACTTCTAAAATAAGAGAATGATAAAACTAAAAAAAATATATCATTGAACGAGACTAGATCTTGAAAACTTTTTAACCCAACCTTTGAAATTATTCGATCTAAATGACTTACGTCTATTTTTTATACCTATATACCTAATATTTCCATTTAAGTAAATTTTTCGAAATAAGCATTTCGATTTAGGGCAGTAACGTCTGTACCTACATTGAGTTCATCACAATGTATATCACTATACATCTCATTTGGGATTAAATTTTTTTTTTTATAAGAAATGTTAACGTTAAATTAGTCAGCGATTTCATTTATACAGGGTGGGCCGAAAGTCACGACGGGGCTTAAAAAATAAAATATGACATTTGCACTGACATTTAGTATTATTTTGTTTTAACAAATTGTAAAATACATTTTGCAGATTCATCTTTGATAATTCCAGCGTCATACAACGAACCAAAATCATAGAATTTTATTTTAACATCGTCGGTCAATTATTGAAACTTAACAACGAGCATATCGCCGCCATTTCCACGTGACCGCGTAACTCTACTCAGAGCATATCATTCGACGGTTGATGGCACGTTTTAAATTTTTCATTGCCTGCAACAAGATCAAGCTACACCGCGTACGGCTCGAGCCACAATGCCGATTTTAAGGCAGACTTTCGGCGAGCGTTTTATCTCGAGATTTTCAACAATACACTGACCCGCTCGCTCCCCGGATTTAACAGCGCCGGATTATTATCTCTGGGGCTATTTAAAAGAAAAGGTGTACAGTAATGAACCCAGGACGATTGAGCAACTGAAGGCGAACATCCGAACTGAAATACAGTTGCTAACTCCTCATGTTCTGAGGAAAGTAAAGAGAACTTGTCTCGAAAGAGTCAGTTTTGTAAGGCTGTAAATCATTTAAGTGACGTAATATTTAAAACCCAAACCAAAATATCTCCATGAGTTTTTACTTTATTATCTGATATCAAATTAAGATTAATAAAAAAAAATTATAACCAGTTGTAACCCCTTTGTGACTTATGGCCCATGCAGCCTGTATAATCTAGTTAGGTTTCAATTCCGGCTTGTGACTTCGTATTCAAGACACTAAAAAAAAAACGATGGTTCCATCAGAAGATACATCTCTCGTTAACGATTTCAATTAATATTGTATGTCCGTATGTCACTCATAAAATAACTAATTAGCGTGCCTATTAATGGTAACGAGCACCCCCATAAATATTTTTATTTTCTCTTTGTACTATCTGTGAGTTTTAATTTCATTTCTGCTAAAAACTGTCACTATTAGCAGAAGCAGAATCAAAACTCATAGTCACATTGAACAAACAATACACTCTTCTAAAACTAGCTTCTTTACAGCTTTGTTTTTTCATATGTTTTTTATAGAAAAAAAGCTTTCAAAAGTCCAGTCCCTCCGTTGCAAATGCCCCGCAGTTTCAGCCGCTGAAAAACTCAAATTAATTACTTTTAAAAGCTTGGACTAACTCATATGACTTAGAATAATCATGTTACATTATAAAAAATGAAGAACTCATTTATTTTTACAGAGTAAGCTGCGGAGTGGCACTTACAATTACATAATATTTTATTTTTAATGAGTTACAAACAACCCTTTTTGCAAAGACACATTGAATCCCTCGATATTCGGAATTCTTCTTACACAAACATTGATCTAATCTAGAATACGAATGTTTTATGTTTCCGCTATCTGTACCTATGTAATAAAGCTCGTGATCACCTTACCCAAGACAATACCAAGAGCACCTATAACATTTCATGCATTAATTAACACGTCCTGTGTCGATTTCTAGTACTTCTAGTACGGAATCCTTACCGACGTGCCTATGGAAACATAAACTACTTGTCTCTTTTTTAACTTACCTTATCCCGAATTATCACGTTTCCAGTTGCTGTTTATAAAATGTACAAACTCCTAATAATGTGTTAAGTAAAATACGCATTTCCTAGCGAACTCCGGCATTTTAGATATTTCATAGGAATTCCATAATATCGTCAATATTCATTTTATGTACAGATTTCATACATTTTAGATGGCGTATAAACTATGTTTGTATAACCGCAATGTCGATAATTATTATCATCATGGAACACGATGATTTTCTCTGACTTAAACAAATCCCCTGATGACATTTTGCTTGAATAAGGTATGAAACATTAATAAACTTCGTATAGCTACATATACCCATAGGTAGAGAGGAGAGACGCCATAATCCGACCGGCCCCGATATAAACCGTCCGCAATCGTGTATTCATTGCCACGTAAAGGGTCCTCGATATATTCAGCGCGCGTTATCTTCGTCCACCGCCTGGGATTAATAACTTTGTATTACTTGTTATGGATATTGAATTAAGCCGTTATGACGTCATATAAAAAAATATTGTATAATAGAATCGAATCATTCTGATTCTGATTCTGAAAGAACCATAGACACAGGATTTTTTCACTACATGCAAAGAACCGTATACTGTAGGATTATGTTCTCAAAATTAAATATATGACACCATTAAGATAAAATATTCATCATTGCATGACAACAGTCGTCTTGTTATTATTCTTAGAGAACATTGTATTACAATTTTATAGTTACATAAATCACACAAAAGTTACCTACTACACGGACTCACACCTCGCACAAGGTTTCCATTACATACATACTTTTAACTTATTGTTGTTTTTCATACAAGCCGACTGAAAACGACCTCCGTAACGGCTGTATATTGCGACGTATTCAAATTGGCTTTGGTAACCTTCTTCATTTCTATCCACATACGAGCCAGTAAATTTTGTGCCATGAATAATGAACACGGAACCGAGGGCTGGCTGGAGACTGGTCTGCAAACAGTTTTATTTTCACTTCATCTATAGGATTTATTTGAGGCTTTGTCTGCGGAAATTTAAGTTCTTGGAGCTTATTGGGAACAGTCTCCAGTAAGCCAGACTCTGAAATTCGAGACAATAATGTATGCAAGTACTTTCTCAGGTCTCGAGAGGTAAGATCACTTCCTTTTGCTTTTTCTTTCAGTGTCTGGCGTCCATAGGAAACAAAGATTGGTACAGCCTTTATATATTTAATTTAAATATGTCGCAATAAATAGATACCGTTACGACCGAAAACGCTAGTTCTTAGTAAAAATATACCTTTTATTTACATTTTTATATGTTCTAAATGTGTGTCGTAAGTAGGTGTCTAGAGAAAACATAAACGGTAAAGCACGCTCTTTACACCCACACACTCACAGAACATAGGCTCCTATATCACCCAGCACACAATTTTTGATTTTAATAAAAGTAAATCATAATAATAACGTTGATATATATTAATTTTTGCAGCTATTTATTATACTAAAACGTATCTTTATATACCTATATAATACTATTTTCTATACGAGTGAAGGTCATTGAACTCCTCCTAAACGGCTGCGTCGATGTCGCTGATTGCTGATTGTGTGTTCTAAGTGCCCCTGGATGGTTGATATTCCAAATTGGACTCGGTAGGTGGCGGAGTGGTCGAGATACTGAAATTTTTTTAAAACTCATATTGACAATACATGTTAGTTTCGTGCCGAAAAAGAAAATCTTAAAATGTACAATCATTTTAAGATTTTCTCTTTTGGGCATATTTATTATGCATTAATTTAGGAGCTTGATTATTCACAACTTTGAGTGACCGACTTTAGTATTTGATATTAATTTCAACTTGAACTTAATACCTTCACGCGTTGTTGGGTACAAGGATCTTGACAATTTTTTTTATGTGTTATTATAACACATAAACAAATTTAATATTATTTGTGATTTAAGACCTTGCTTCATGTAGAATTTGATGATTCTAGGACAGAGTAATGCTACTCTTTTGAGTCAATGCTCTATCATGTGGTCTCGACCTTGGGCCAAACTGTACCCAATTGTACTACGCTTAGACTGACAGCCAAGTTGTGCTCGCCTGGCTTAAAACTTCTGTCCATTCATTTTGAAAACCCCCAAGGTCTCTAACGTTTGTGGGTTTTTAAGATTTTGGAGTATTTCGCTGTCATTGAGTGGAATCACGTCCTAGGGGAATTGAATCAGTTGAGATTGCTTCCCGTGGATGTATGGCGAGCATCCACTTTGGTGGGGACCTGAATGGCTTTTTGGACCAGAGTCAGGGTGGCCTTCTTCTCGCCTGGAGTTGGTGGACCCTTTTCCAGGCTTACACATCCTGGCCGCAAAGATTGACCCTCCGCTTTGTTCAGATTCGTTGTTGATTAAAAGTATGGACAGTATCTAAGGAAGTACAAAAATTTGAATTACTTCCCTGGTGTAACGTAGTTCGTCCAAAATCATTAATGTAACAGGCACATACACTTTTTTACAAAGTAATGTTTATTACAACGCAATAATAGAAATATTATAAGCGAAAATTAATTTTTAAATATGTAAATCACAATATTTTTACTCGGTTATTTCTGTCGAGTAAGGACCGACACCGGCTAGGGTGCGGTCCGATTCACGCCTCATGCGGGAGGCGCGGTCCTGATAGGAACGGTACAAAACAATATTAAATGCTACACCAAAATATACATTTTTTATTGCGTTGACTTAGAAGCTTATTTTTTTATAGCTTCAAGGGACTGTAGACCTTAGTATTTGGTATTAATTTCAACTTGATACCTTCACGCATTCCTGACAGACAGAAATTAAGGGGGTATTTTTGGGGTCGCTGATTACGAATCTAATACGGAAATTCTACGTGTGATATGCTTTAGATTTTTATTTATGCAACCCGATGCTGGGGTTGATTGCATTCATTTTTTTATTTCGCAAAGTTATCAATTGAAGAGCTTGAAATCGATATCTCAGTAGCCCTTGTTTTCCAGAAAATCTAATGTGTGGCATTTTGTGTTACTTCAAATATGAAGTGAGTGCAAAAGGTTTCATTCAATTTGGAACTATCGAACAACATCTCGACTTTGAAGCCTATTTTTGTATTCAGTTCCTCTACTTTAGGTGAATATTTTGATAATTCAAAGTGAAAGGCAGTTGTAAATTTTACTGACATAACTGATTAATATGTTTATGCTAGAGCTACGCTTGAAAATACCAGCATTAATGCAAATATAAAGCTTAGCATAATAAATCTATTTTTGTTTTGTGTTTGAAAAAATTAACGTAAAACCAGCTTTAGCTAATTTTATGCCTGTGTAAAATATTGCGTTTTTATGCTATGTGAGTGTGTGGAGGTGTAGAACGTGCTCTAGTTATGTTCTATCGACACACATATACATTCAGGACATATTCAGGTATCTTTTATTTTTAGTAAAAACTGCCGTAATCCGTAACGGATATTTATTACGACATATTAAATTAGACTCATAAAGGGTTAACCATTCTTCGTTTTCATCCAAACACGAGCGAATATATATTTATGTGGCATGAATAATGTAGACCTAACCGAGAAGGGGCTAACAGTACAGTTATTAAACTTCAGGGTTTTTCGAGATAAACATTTTGAATATTTAACGCACAAAAAACGTATAACTTTGAATAAACTCACTCTAAAACTTTTATTACGTATAGTAAGTAGTGCGTATGCCTCAAACTATCGCAGTTATTTGAATTTGAAAACGTAATGATGATGTAATCACGCATGTTTGAAAAAAGTTAATAATTGCACAGCAAGCTGTTGACAGGGCTATGCTCGGAGTTTCTTTGAAGGATATGATCAGAAATGAAGAGATCTGACGAAGAACCAAAGTCACTGGCAGAGCCCACAGAATAAGCAAGCTGAAGTGGCAATGGGCAGGTCATAATAAATATTTGTTGCCGAACCGATGACCGTTAGGGCAGACGAGTTTTTAGAGTACAGACTACGGATTTTTAAGCGCAGAGTGGGTCGCCTCCAACCAAGTAGTCCGATGACTTAATTCGAATAGATGGGATGAAAAAAATTTAATATAAATAATTTAATGTAATAAAAATACTGGATTGGATAGATTGTTGAACGAAACTAAAGAATTCTAGAGTAACAACCTCGCAAAATGACATGAAGAGGGTAGCACGCAGTATTTGTTTCCTCTATGAGGGTAGCTCGCATCTACTCTTAGTACGGTTGCGAAAGGCAGAGGCACGCGGGAAGTGGCAAAGTGGCGTGCCATGGAGGAGCCCTTAATTAAATAATAGACTAAAATAAGCTGGCATGATGATGGTGGTGGTTGACGCTGACTAAGTATTATGTAGGAGAGTTACAAGGTCTACAAGAATGTATAAAATCATCTGAGGGTAGGTTTCTCATAAATATCTTCAGATCTCTAATAAAAAAGGTAATTAAAGTCATCTCTTTATCAGAATGTAGGGAACCTTGTATTCGCGAGTCAGCCTCTCTCTCGACGAGTTCTTTGTCCTTTTTAATGATACATGATTTAATTTCTTATACTTGTGGCTCAAAGCAGACTTTATAGATATTACTAATGCTGTTTATACTTTTTTGTTTGTGTGATCAAAAATGAACTCCGTGCGGAAATCCTAACACAACTTTCATAGACTCACGGATGTCCTGTTGAGCGAAGTTGTTTTTCGCGTTTGCATATTTTTTAAGCTTTATGCTCAGTGTTGCCGAAAACTTTTGTCATGTATATGTAGGTACTTTATATTTACTACACTTGGTAGCCGCATCCGTTAAGTAAAATTTTAAAAACTTTTTATGATTTTCAATTCAAAGTTGAAAGCAACTACAATTTAATTGTTTTAGTTTGAAATGTGTATCTATCTTTAGCCTCTAAAAGACAGACTGTTGTCAACAAAATGTAGTTTAGAAAGAGTGTGCCTAACTTTTCTTGTAATCGGACAAGTTAGACCCTCAGTAATAGTATAATACAAAGTACTAGGAAAAGTTCTAAGTGTCAGAAAAAAAAATCATAGTTCTGAGTATACATACATTCAAGTAGATGCACCGCCTAAGCTCCGTCACTTGAGCTTTGGACGCGCCGACTGCTTAGAGGTGCATGGCGTCTCGAAACTCTTTGGTAGGTTCGGGAATTACAGCTCTCTCTGTTCTTATTGTGTGATAGAAACGGACAGTACATGATGATAATTGAGTACTTAGGCTTTAAAAAACCAAGGTCCGGCGTCGTCAACGGCTAGCTCGGCCTTTGGCTTCAGCGCAGATGTGGAGCAGGCTAGCTGTCACACTAATGAAAGAGTTAGAGCTGAGCAGGTGCCCGCGGTCGAACCGACAATTGCCGGCACAGGTAACGCAGCAGTTCTGAGATTTTGCCAGATTACGTCTGGCTAAGTTCAATATTGAAAAAGACAAATTAAATTTGTTTATTCAGAATCTTTACATATGTACGAGTATAATTTCATCCAGAATTAAATTATGTTACCAGCGTTTAGTCCAATCAATTTAGACGTTTGAAGGGAGGCATGGCGCTCAGAGTGTCGACTTCAATAGATTTATAGCTTCAGTAAGCCTGGAGGCCGGGCTAGATCCCTTACATCAGGTTTTCGTGACTGCTTTGTCAAAGTACACGTGTAGTCTCCTTGACACTTTTGTAGAAGGAGTATAGTCCTCGGTAGAGGGATAAATGTTACGTTGTTGTCGAGCGGCGTTATGCTCTCTTATTAGTAACTCTGGGTCCTCGGTTACCGGTGAACGCTTGTTTGGAGCACTCGCTGATAGTAGCTTAGCTTAATGACTGGTAAGAGAGCTTATGGATAAGATCTAGTTGCTGTAAGCTGATAAGCTTTTTAAGGCTTTCTTGAATTTGTCCAAATTACCAGACTTTTTATAGGGCCTCTGTCGGATAGGAGTCAGAGGGACATAATAACGGAAAGACGGTCAAAGCAAAATCCGTCCAAAAAGATAGTTTTTGTGTTCTGTTATAGCGCTATGTCAAGTATTTCCAGCCTATGGCTATCATTAAGGTTTAAAAGAGTTACTGTCTTTAGAGTTGTAATGTTAAATTTAAGTATGTAAATCAGTCTGCAGAGATTGTACTAATTGAGTTGTCTTGCTTATAAAGCTTATTTGTAAATAATGTACCAACAACGCACATCAGATGCACCAAACGAACACGCTAGGTGATAGCTTTTGCAATACGGCAAATATTTTGCCTCGCCGAGAGCGGTGGTCGCGACTAAAATAATTTTTGTAAGTTCAAAGTATTTTTTGCAAAGTACGTAAGGAAAAAGCAGTCAGAATATACTAATACTTTAAATATTGTCCCTAAAATGTAGCTTTACGACTACCTACTGCTTTAACTTTCGACGAGTTCGCGCATTTATTACAAAATTTAGGTAAGCTATGTCAATTTATGCGACGACACGAACTAGAGCTTTGCCTAAATAAGCATTATTTTACGGATACTAGGAAAGGCTTTCTATATATTAACTGCGTTAGGTATTTTTTACATGAATAATTAATAATGAATGAAGTCGTAGGCCCGAAGGCTTTTATGACTCGAGTTTGTAATTTCCGTCCCGCCAATATTACACACAATGTTTTTCATAAAATTTGTGAGTAAATAAAAAAAAATATAAGGTTAATAAATAAATAAACTCACCAAAACACAATTGAAATGGCGGGCATGAAAGAAGAAGAAACGACACCAGCGCCAGATGGAATTTATGAATTTATAAGTTTTGGCTGAAGTTAAAACTTGTAAGTTCTCGCTTGTAGTTTACGCGTAGTTCATATTTTGAACAGACAGCTTTTATACATACTGTAACGGCCTCCCTCTGCAGAGGCGCGTAAACAGAAAGAAGAGAAGAGATATAATTAAGAATAGTTGTATTTTAAATGAAGAAGAAAAACTGAAAAGTAGTCTTTGTTGGAGATAGCTGATGACTTATCTTTCTCCTCGTTGATCGGTTTGGTGAGGAACTGCAGAGGGCTCTTTTGTTTTCCAGAAAAAATCCAACTAGTGCTAGTAATGTGTTGTGGTTCAATTGCTGTTCCGTTAACTTCACTGAAGTTCTGGCTGACGAACCAGGAGTTAATTTCGTTCAGCTACGGAACCTGAAAATACAATTTCGTTACAGCCTATCCAGTGTTAGTTTGCCTAACGTAAAAGGAAAAACGAAAATAAGTAAATAGTCGAGGTCAGGAAAACTAACAAACTCAAAATTAGGTTTCTTACTGTCTTTTACTTGCAAATAGGTCTTTATACAGATCACCTAGTTTAAACATATTTTGTTTAATGCAACGGTTGTCACATGTATTCGGCCCCAAAATAACTAGCGACTGGGGCAGGGAGCCCGGCGATCGTGGCGGCGCGCGGGGACTTCGTTAAGAGGGCTCCAACGCGTATATATTTACTTTATGGGCGTCAAGCTGAAATCGACAATGTTAATCTCCGAAAGAGCTCATTTTTTGTAGCTAAAATTTATCATAGATAGGATAGGCGTACAGCTTAGCGTTAAAAGTGAGAGATCACATAAGATATAAAAATTCTATTACACTTATAGTTACTTAACATTTTTTTTAATATGTTTGGGACATTACACACAGTGCCGTCTGGCCCCAAAGTAAGCAAAGCTTGCGTTATGGACACCAGACAACGGATACAGATACATATATATTACTTTTTTTTTGTGAAATACATACATATTATACATATATACACCCAGACTCAAGACAAACACAAAATGTTTTTTATTACATAAATGTTTGTCCAACGCGGGAATCGACCCCACACCCTCTGCGCAGCAGTCGGCTACACTACTAACTCGGCTGGGACGGACTGCAAATTCATGAAATAAATTATGTTCCCGCTTCTAGTTGATAAGAAATGAAGTTATGAATTAAAAAGGTTCGGCCGTTATTTTTTTAAAGCGATATTTAACCGATATCTTAAAACAAATACAGTAATTTGCTAGTTAGAGAATAAAGATAGCTATTTTATTTTTTTCCAGTCGGAAACTTGTAATAGCGCAGGGAAATCGATTTTAAAAACGAGCAGAAAACAGCATATTCAAGTAGGTCACACTACACGCCGCTTTTCGGTTTAGAAATAGCGCGTTTGACGAAAAAATAAATACACGTGATATCTAAACACAACCCCCCCTCCTCCCTTGTGATATTTCGTGATTTTCGCCGAACCCCCTCCCCCCCCCCCCCCTTTAGAGCCTCACGTGATTAATGGACGGCCCCAAACTTCAATATCATTTTTGAAGATCCATACCACACGTATGGGTTTGATGAAAAAAAATTTTTGAGTTTCAGTTCTAAGTATGGGGAACCCCCAAAATTTATTGTTTCTTTTCTATTTTTGTGTAAAAACCTTAATGCGGTTCACAGAATACATCTACTTACCAAGTTTCAACAGTATAGTTTATATTTTCGGAAAAAAGTGGCTGTGACATACGGACGGACAGACAGACAGACATGACGAATCCATAAGGGTTCCGTTCTTTGCCATTTAGCTACGGAATCCTAAAAAGAAAAGTAAGGTTAAAAATTACGTTAACTTCACTGAAATTCTAAAATTTCTAAAAGTTTTTATTGTTTCTTTTTCTTTGTAAATTTTATTTTCTCTCACCACGTTCACGTTCATAGAATGCACGGGCGGTAATGACGTACCTATTCTATAAAGTATGTATAAGAGCTGTATCGTTGTTTATTACACAAACTACTTATGACCACACTACAAGCGAGTAATTACCCACACAAACAAAACTTTTTAATTTATAAATTCTCTAAATATGGCGGATGCGTTGTTTTCTCTTCTTCTATTTATGCCATTTCAATTGTGTTTTGGTGAGTTTATTTTTATATTTACTATATATGTTTGTTTATTTACTCGCAAATATGATATAAAAAAATGTGTGTAGTACGGCCGGTACAGAAATTACAGACTCGAGTCGTTAAAGCCTTAAATTATGGCACTAATCCTAAGTCGTAGTGTGGGATATTACGAACACCAACTGGTGCGTGTCGTACAATAATGCTATGAAATACACCTAATTGAATAGTAAAAAATACACAAATAAGAATTTTAATGCACTTTACGGAGAATCGAACCCGGGACCATCGACTCGGCGCAGCACAAAACACAAAACGATATTACCACAAAAAATATACGTTCCAATACTAATGTAAAGAGTTCGGTCTAATACTAATAATGATAAATCAAAACTTAGTTTACGTACATACCTTACAAATCCAAGACGGTCATGGAGAGCCCATTCTTAAATTACCTTACACATCGCTATTACGTCGGTCGGTACCTTCTCCTATATATATAGAAGTTTATCCACAAATCTGCAGACTGACCGTTAGCTCTTAAGTGGCTCTTACTTGCTGCACTAAGTGTATAGTTTGCAACTTTTATCCTTAGTCAACTTCTGCGCGCAACAACCACCACAAAGATAGAAGGGCCAATAAGTAAATACTCACTACGTAAGACGACATTCGTCGTCAAGTTGTCAATATTTTGATTTATTTGAGATCGGTTCCTAAAGATTTATAACAAAAGATCAATACTGAATGTGAATAAGAAAATGTTAAAATGTGGCCGGTGAACAATTATCTGAGTTAGGTGATTAACAGGTGTTTTGTTTATTTATTGCTACGTATTGTTTACCAAAAGCGTATTAATTAATATTAAACATTAATTATAATTTATTTGACATTTTTAAGCTTTTGCTTAAATCAAATAGAATTCAGTTATCGTGATTTTGGAAAATTTAAAAAAATAAAATACATTTTTAATTTTTTTTATAAAATACTCAAGAAGAAAAAACTAAAGAAATTATAATATAATTACTAATTCTCGTAGAATATGCACTTTAAAATTTGTACAACACTTATTTCCATTCTAAATAAGAAAAAATGTATCTATCTAAGTATATTTCTTTCAATTCTCAAAACGGAGATTCGAGTAACACTTGCACAAAAACTTTTTTAGGTATTTTGTTTTATTTTGACCCTTTGAATTTTCACACAAACACACATTTTGTCAAACAAACACACATTTTGTCACGCAAACACACATTTTGTCACACAAACACACATTTTGTCACACAAACACACAATTTGACTGACTAACATCTAAACTAGTTGTTGTTTAGTTAAATAAAATGTTATTGAAACAATTTTATAAGAGAGAAAATTTCCTACAAAAGTGTCATGTGCGGGAAGACGGTACACACACAGTTAAGATAAATCATTTGTAGATTCGGCTACATCGCAGAAGGTCTACGATATATATCTGATTATATTATTGGGTTCCCATCACATTATGTAAATGGACACATTTGTGACGCGTCCAAATGGAAATACATTGATTTTCGCTTAGCTCAGAAATTTGGCTCTGATCCACTGAAACTAAGATATGCGAAAGCAATTTTTGTGCTCGCTTTTTATTTCTCGTTATGCATCTGTCGTTTGTTGGAGCCTTGGAGTTTGGAGCAGACAAGGCTGAGACTGCTTTATTTTTGCTTGCAGTAGAATGGCCGACATGCGACACGATACTGCCACAATCCGCATTGTTTCACTTTGACACGAGAAAGACATAAATTGTCTTTTTTACGCCACTGCTCGGAAAAGTTGATTTTCTTGTTGTAACGCGGCCGTAAACATAAATTCTTGTAGTTGTAATTTACACAAACTGTGCTATACGGAATGTTAAATAAAAATATGATAAATAAACTCGGAATGAATGAAATATTTCGCTTGAAGCATTTTCAGTCTTGTCATAAATGTAAACAAACAAACAAACACACATCAGCTTTTAACTTGAAGTCAGAAGCCGTCAATCCGTGCAGGTAAAGACTAATATTAAAAAAAATGTGTGTTTCGTGCACGTGTGTATGCAAGGGCTTGTGTATTTGAATAGTATCTATGTATGTGTGTGTTTTACTGTAACCAGATCTCTGGATTTGGAATATTTTTCAAGCCCAACCTATGTTTTACTTCCCACTTCCATTAACAATCAGCAGAAAGATTAGAAATTGTTAAGATAAATCAAAAATAATCCAGTCAAAGTTTAGTCCATAGGTGCAGTGCACACCTAATTCCCATATTAATAATGATTACCTAGTTCATCACTATACATCTGATTTTGATTGAACTTTTTATTATGAGAGAGGCTGTGTGTCGGGATCGGAAGTGTTATTAATTATTGAATCAATGTTATGACAATAGTTATTAACTTCTCTTGAGGGAAGTTATTATAATAGGTCCAAGAATCAAAATCGCTAAATTTGAGTTTTCTTTACGTTTTGAGACACAGAGTTTGCCAGTAGTTGTGTGTGTATGTATGTAGGTCAGCTTTTTTTTCTTTCTCGATATCTCAAGAACCAATGGACCTATTTGTCTTGTGACCATATCAATCGATACGCTCCGCCATGCCTTGCATGCAATATCAATCCAGCGGTTTGTTTTTTATCGCTTAAAAGACGCAAAAAAATTCTCAATAAAAGTTGCTCGTGCAGTACTTGCTACTAAACTACTTTTTAATTCTTATGTGTAGTGGATTATTCTTTTTTGTGGTGGTAATATTTAATAATGTTAATTTTCAAGCTGGTAGTTGTAGCAGATATCGAAATAGTCAACTGCGAATTAAAACAACCGACAAACACTGAAGAGACAGGATTAGGGTTTCCCTTTTACCTTTTGATCCGAAACCCTTCGTTTAATTTAAAAACTGATTTACTCCATTAGGATATACAGATCAACGTCCCGTTGTATTTTATAACAAAATCTGCACAAAAGCTTGGAATCAATTTTCGTACACAAAAATTCATTTGTCAGAGTTTATTATAATTCCGTCGCGTCGCTGTCGGCGCGTCGTCGCCGTCTCTTCTTCGTGTTATCGCGACTTTGATCTATGACGGTAAGCACAAAAGTTTACATTTATTAAAGTAAATATGAAAAATCTGTAGTTACATAACAAAATTTGGTTGTGTAATGATTGAGACAATGTTTTAGTTGCTACCTAAGGTTGGACCGTTTTAGTTCTATAGCAATCATGTTAACGTGTATATGACGCGAAATAGGCTGAAATTATAAAAGTTTCATTCGTATAATGATCGAATAGACGTCATGTAACTTAACGAAAATTGTAAAGTATTATTAACATAACCTTTACACGGATGTTTGATGTTAAAAGTGCAGTTCACCAAACGTGAATCGTGCAGTACAATATTTAAAAAAATGTTATAATTATGTGAGACTAATTAATCATCTTTTCAAATTATTTCAGTTATTTACTATAATTAAATTTTTAAGTTATTTAATTATTATTAACTAGTTTTTCGCTCGCGCTTTTGCTCTCATGTACCTACTTGACGATTTATAGAGATGTTTTAACTAACAAACTGTAAGGTGTCACCTTCCCAGGGCTTAAATTCAAAAGTGTTTTACTTAAACGATGCTTACAACATAAAATAAACCGTACTCAAAATTAATTATTTTTATTCTAAGCGATTTTAGCTAAGCAACATGGTAGTTAATAAAAAAATCGTCATGCGCTTTCATGCTCTTAGGAGTTGAATTAAAAATAATCCTTAAATAAATAAAAATGTCAAATCATTTCTATAAAATTTTCGTATTTTTGTTTGAGCCGTACTCTAAATTTATTATTTTTATCCTTAGCGAATTGAGCTAGGCGATAATAGTAATGGGAAAATTGACGTTTTATTTGTTTGAGCGTAAAGTTAATTTCACGCTATTCACGCCCTTCAGTTGTTTGTAGTTGATTTTTAAAATATCTTTTTTTCAACGATGCCTACAATACAAAATCAACCTGTGTTCCAAATCCCAAATTTCTATCTTTAGCGATTTGGTGATGGCGGTTCACTCAGTACTCTGTTTTTTGCACACAATCTTTGCCACTCCTTTTCTTCGCTTTGGACATGTTTCATAAATTAATTGAGTAGAAGAACATGTATGTATGTTCACCAAGTTTTAGGAAAAGTTGATCATAAAAACATTATTATCCTAGCGAATTGCCCACTGCCCTTCTACCCCTTAAGGATTGAAAAACCCCAAAAGCCATGTTTCATTAATTGTGTTGAAGAACATGTACTCCTAGCTTTAAGTACACTTGACTTTTAAATATAATTTACCATACAAAATATGCCATAGAGACTGAATCACATTTTTAGAAACCAAAAATAAATCGTTTTTAACCGTCTCATAAGGCATATTTATCCAAATTTTAAGCAAATTGGCGATAGGAATATATCTTTAATGTAACAAATATCATTTTCCACATATATCCATCCCCTTTTAATAGCTTTGGGTTGAATTTTAGAAAACACAAAAACTCTTGATATAATAATTGTGTTAGAGAACATTAATGCTAAAATTTGACTACAAACATGGTTTTTTTTTACTACAAACATACTTTGTCACTCACTCTTCTCCTTAAAAACCCCCAAAAGACGTCGTTTATTAACCTAGAAGGAAATAAATATATATTTAGTTTCAAGTAAATTGGTTGAAAACAAACATTTTAATTGAAGTTTTGACACACCTTATTCCCCTAGAAGTCTTAATTTTTTACTTTTTTTAGTTACCAGGCGATAACACCAAGTTTCAAGTAAATTTGACCATAGAATTATTATTTCCCCCGAATGTTAACCAACGTTTCACCCCTTTGAGAATTGAATTTGAAAAATCTGTTCTTATATGTTGTGTTTAAATTACATAGTCAACACTTTCTTCAAATTTAAAATGTCCGTCCTCAGCGGTTTGGACTGGGCGATGATGAGTCATTTGAGACATTGCTTTTTTATGTTTTAATAGGCGATAGAAACCAAAACCGTGAAACCCGTTATTTTAAATTTTCAACAAAAAGTTAAGTACCTATTTAACTAAATTTTCATAAAAAATCTCCAACACCTACAATACCCCAAGGGGATGGTTCTTGAAAAGTCGGCAACATGTTATTCTTTATTTTCAACTTGAATTTCGAATACCAATTTTCATGATTTAATTTGCAAAACCAATGGAAAATTATACCACCTCGCGAATGGTTTTCAAAAACTTTTTTGGCGAAATATGCTTGATCAACATGTATGTAAAATCCTCAATGTACCATATTTCTGGCAAATAAAGATAATTCTATTATATTTTATTCTAAACAGCATAGCTTGTCATTCTTAGTGTCAGTCGGGTCATTGCCTTTTATATAGATATATTTAACATTAAAAATATTATTTCGCATATAAACTTTGCCAACACATTTTTCCCCGCTATGACCTGAGTTTTTGGAAATAATGACGTACTTGTGTTAATTGTGTTTAAGAATATGTGTAAGTCGTTATAAGTAAATTTGGCATCAAACATTTTGCGTCTCATACAAACTTTGCCACCCCCTTTTGGACCCTTAAGGCCTGATTTTTACTAAACACTGAAATATTTACTTGATTTATAGTGTTAAAGAACATGTTTTGAATGTTATAAGGAATTTTGACAGTTAATATAATAATTCTCATACAATCTTTGATACCCACCCACCCCTTAAGGCGTTGCATTTCGAAAATCTCTGAAATATATCGTCAGTTAACTGAACTGAACAGCATTCATACCTGATTCCAAGTCCGAAAAAACATTATATATTATAGGGGTTGAATTTCGAAAAATGCTTAAACACGTCATTCTTTATATCCCACATAATATGAAAAAAAAAAATTTAACCTAGAAAAATAACCGGATTCCAATGATGAAATGTTAATATTTTATTTAACTAAAAAATCAGATACAGTTCGAAAAGAGGGCATATATTTTTGAGTTGTAAGTATAAAAAACTATATTGTATCAACCTAGTGAAGATCTATCACTAAAGAAAATGCACTGAAATTATTTATTTCTCAAAAAAACGGATATAATACCTATAAATTTCAGACCATTTCCCATTACTATTTATATATTATAATAAGAATACTGTAAGAAGAAATAGCGAAAAAAAACGGCAGTGTTCTTTAAAATTTAAATTATTATTAGTGACTAGCTCGCGATACTCGTAAAACCGAATCGATTTCTCGTCTCTAGGTAATTGATTCTCATAATTATTTGACAAACAGCTTTTAAACGACATTTTCGTTAGCAATTGAAAATAAGCAACTAAATTGTCACTAATTTCATATAAATATTTCATAGAAAAAAGCATTTTCAGTTTTTTCCGAGTTTTAATTTTCTGGGCAATATCTTAATTTATTTTTCCCTAAATAGTTTATTTGGACTATTCAACGGACGTGTAAAAAAACTTAGCCAAATCGATCCAGCCGTGTGATGTCCTGCGGTATTTTATTATGGGGACACGCAGCTGATATTTAAACAATATTTGGGCTGAAGAAGGTTTTTTGAGCAATTAACAATATGACTTATGGACAGAGGCGGCTCGTAACATTTTAAATGGGTGTACACTGAAAAAAAGAGAAATTGTTTAAATGCTAATCTTTTATTATTCTAATTATAATTAAAATTTATTCGACTACATATTTACATTTACAAACGCGCGTATATGTTTTCGTGCCACATATTTGTGACTTTATTTCAAGATGATTTAAAATAGTAACAATTTCGTACCGAGTACAAAATTACTCTTTTTGTTACCCGAGGGAAGAAGCTAGTTTCGACGTAAGGTGAAGGTGAACGGCGAAAGCTTTTATTCTGAAGGTGAGGAAAGCCATTTCGTACTCGATATGAACGTTACGTTTTTTACTACCTGAAAGTCCAATAGACCAATATAGTCTTTAGCCAAAATTTATGTCTTATTCGAATGAATGACCATGCGACGCGGCGCGGCACAAAGCGGCCAGCATCAGTCTCGCCGGTCTATCGGCCACCCGCTGGCGACATCTTATTTTTCTTCTACGGTGGCGCTACAAATATAACTGGCGACATCGAGTACGAAATGCAATTTCATACGGTTTTTCGAACTGACCTAAGAGTCACTGCATGCATGAATGTTATGTTGGTATATGTTAACACGAGTGCATTAATTACTCACTTTAGCAAGGTGCGTAATCTATTTTTCTTAACTACCCATCTACCTACCGTGTTAAAATATACCTTCTCCAAATGAAAACTTAAGGTAATGAAAATAAAGTTTAATTCATCTTCTCCTCAAACATTAAAAACTTACAATTATTATTTCTGCAGTTAATCAAAGTTAAATTTGCACTTTTATTATGAACATTCATTCGAGTATTTGTTTGGTTTATTTGTGAATATTAATAAGTATCATTAGAATGAGACGATACAGTACAGGTAGACGCGGGTGCAACTTCAAATAATTTCTATGAGAAGTAGACGGGAGTCGTGATGTTGCTCGGTGCAAATAAATTTATTCCGTTATGTTTTGAGTGATTTTGCTTTTATTTTGTCCTGATTCCTCCTTGTAACCTTCTGCTGTTTGGTCCTATTTCCATTCACCATGACGCTTGAGCGTAATCAAATGAGCACCGGAATCAGTCAGCAGCGTTGCTGACGTTCGGCGGAAACAATGCCCTGTGTAGGCTTCCGGGTTTTGTAGCTTCAGATAATTGGCAATTTCATGAGGCAACTTTCCAGATTTGTGTCTGCCGATGTCTTGTTTTGTACATTTTTCATTCTGGTAATATTAGAAAAACCGCTTTGTGTTTATAGATCTTGGACGCGACGCCATGTATTTCTGGACTACATTTAAAAATTCGACGCGTATTACAAATTGATGGTCTTTCTTTGTTTTCGTGTTCATAAGTTTAATTAGCAGCATATGCTTATGTGTTTCGATGTTGTCAATTGTGATATTCATTAATTCAGATCTTCTGCAAGCACCGTTTATACCGAAAATGAGAGCAACCTGTAAAAAGATTAAAATTCAACGTAAAACACAAATTAACACATAATTTTTAGGCACTAAATTATATTAATGGCCGGTATAAACATTGTTGAGGGCAAGTATTTAGTAGAAATACATTGCTGGGTGACTGAATAACTTCAAACATGTCGCAAGTAGTAGTTCTTCCGGCACTGTACTTCTATTAAACACTTGCACGTCGTAATGTGTCAACGTCTAGATCATATACTTAAAACTTATATTTGCTAATAAATATTTACTGCCAGATGCTTCAGTCAAAAATCTTTCTATATCCTGTGCTGTAAGGACTTTCGACTTTTTGCTCATATTATCATCTGATAGCCGCTTCAGAAGCGATGTTAATTTAGAGTATTCTTTTATATCCACGTTGTGCTTGGTATTAAATGTTCTTTTTAACATTGAATATATAGACCATAACGAAGATGGTCTCATTTTTTTGGCAGCTCACTGAAATAAGTTGCACACTTTTGGACAGTGATTTTACACGTCTTTCGTTTCTCCACTAAATAAATTTTTCAAAAGCTTTTAAATATTTATCCCGCGACTTTTGCAGCAAAACGTTGTTAACAATTTCGATTGCCTTTTATTTCCATTTTTAGCGTTCCGTACCCAATGGGCAACTAACAGGACCCTATCACTAAGACTCCGCTGTCCGTCCGTCCGTCCGTCCGTCCGTCCGTCACCAGGCCGTATCTCATGAACCGTTACAGTTAGACAGTTGAAATTTTCACCAAAAATACTAAAAAACAGAATAAAATAAATATTTAACGGCAATAACATATAAATTCATACAACAAACGTGATTTTTTTGCTCGTTTTTGCTTGTATTGACAACGGCAACAGGTAGATGCTTGAAATATTTACAGAATATTAAGTTAAATGTTCACTTTGAAAATAAATAAAATAAAACAAATCTTTAAGGGGGCCTCCCAAACAACAAATGTGATTTTTTTTAGGGTACGGAACCCTTCGTGCGCTATTTCGACTCGCACTTGGCCGGTTTTTTAAGCTTTTCTTGCTAAATATAAAGTAACAAAGTTTTACAATGGTTCAAAATTGTTTTTCTCACCAAGCCGGTTTTATTCAGCTGATTTTAATTTTCAGCCAGTAGCTTTTTGATCTAATGCATACATTTTATATAAACTTAATGGGAGACATTAAATTAAACTAAGGGTAAATTTATGTCTAAATAAAAAAAAAAAAAAAAAGTTGCACTCCGGGAAGTGAAAACCTTTACACACGATTCGCGCTTAACACTCAAATATGTCACAAGACATGTCTTTGACATTGTCAAGAAATAATAATGTTTGTTTATTTACTTTTTTGACGTAGTATATTTGACATCGCAATCTCTCATAGAATTAAAATTCCATATCCAACCTCCCTGTACTACTCATATATATGTGTATATATGATAATACGTGGCATTACGGTTTCCGTATTTTACAAAGACAAAGATGCACTTTGTTCAATTTCCATATTTTAAACACTTTATATATACGAATTTTACGAATACACAGCAGTATGGCCACTACACAGACGGTCGAGCCATCAGCTGTCACCATCCATGGATGCGCGTAGCACGCTGTAACATAAACACACACGACCATTCGCGTAAGCGCCCTGTCTTACGCAGTATTTGTTTCCTCTATGGCGCCCTGCGCCGCCTAAACGAAACGCAGGCATACATTTTCGCCGCACCTTAGAAAGAGAGGGGGATACTCCCTCTCCTACGCCGCGCCAGCTGTCTACTCTCCATACGTCTTACGAATTTTCATGATCAGGACACGTGACCTGACGCGAGTTTATCATTTTTTACCCATACCAAAAAAAGTGCACAACGCCGCTAAAGAAGTTTTCACTTCAAAAACAGTGCATTAATGAAAAACTGTGCAACCATGAGATTTCATATCACATTTCTGCACTGTTTTTAGCAAAAAATACGTCCTCTGGATTAGTTTTGTAGTGGTTAATGATAACATTATTACTACGTAGTTGAAAGAAGAAATCTTTTCACACTGTTTTATCACATCACAATAATCACATTTCATTTTACTTTAATTATTAGACAATTAAAAACTGTTTATGTAGGTGTATAAATTATCTAATTTGTTACTTAAAACCCCGCGCGCTCGAATTAAAACATTTGTTGTGATAAGAGCGGCAACAGCTCGCCGGCCGGATCGAAGGCGGGGGTTGCTAATTTTTCATATAAAATCTTCTGTTTCACGAGTGAGACTTTAGTCTCAACGACCTCCCCCAATAGGGCCTCCGTTCAAACACGACGCCGACAAGGATACACGAGGTATCAGAGAGTGCCGGGGCGCTTCTCGCCTCCACTCAATCGCAACCGCACCTGCGTAACGGGGAACTCTCCTCCTGGCGGTGACTCACCTTCCGGTTCGTGACTCATGCCGGTCGAGCGCTCTTGAGCGTTGGGCGCTATATGGGCTGAGGCTCCTTCAGAGTCTCGCCCCAAAAAGCCCGGAGAAGCAGTAATGGCTGCAACAGCCAACTGCATTGTCAGTTCAGAAAAAAAAAAATGGGACTGCGTTAAACTTTCCCTTTACACTTGTTGATTTCTGCTCTAAGTTTTTATACTAGAATTAGTTTCTCAGTGACTCAATCTCAGTGCAGTTTCATTCCAAAACTGGATTAAACTGTGTGTGTACGGTATGGTTTTAGTGAAATGCCATTTTAACATAAACAGTAATCGAAGCCTAATAATCAATTTTAAGCAAAATCTAAAAATATAATGTTTATTAAGTAGATGATTATTTATGGGAGTGTGCTGTACCAGTGCAAACCGCGAGCACGAGCCGCGTTTCGACATTCAGCAAGTAGTCAATATGGATTAAAACCATAACGACAAATTAAACTAACCGCAATGAAGAAATACGCGAGATAAAAATACAATGGAACAGTAAAATAAACAAAACCTGCAAAAAATACCAAATCGCAAGCACGCACAAACAGTAATAATGGCGGATGGACACGTACTAAATTCATGCTATTCTGAATTAAACGCAAGTACACTTCTAAATAAATACGTTTTTATTTATATTGTACTTTGTTATTAAAATTTGAATATATTATTTAATTTCTAATTTTGCATCCATATCTATCAATCACTTTTTTTGAAAGAACAAACGGTGAAAACGTATTCATTAGAAAGAGTAAAAAAAAAAAGTATCCCGCTAATGATCCGCGCTACTGCCTGGTAAATTATACAGGAGCTAGCTTAAGGAAAACTGCAAAAAACACCAAAACCTCTGCCAAAAATTAGGTAAACTGGATGTTGTCCATTGCCATTTTATGGAATAACAAACAAACAGACATTGGCATTAAGACTGCAATAAAGGCTAGAAAAGGATTGAAAAAAATGTATGTTATAAAACTTTCTTTTGTCTAGTACATTAACTTACTGAATGATTTTCATTTATTTAATTTAATGCAATAAAAAATCTGGAAGTGACCATTGTTTTAACACTTTTAAAGCGTGTATTGTATTTGCTTATAATAAAAGTTAATTGATTAAAATAGCTTGTCATCTAGTAAATTTACTCTAGGTTGTTAAAAAATGGGACTACAAAACGGTAAAAATGTTAAATTCCATACAAAACAATTTAATTTTGAAGGCCTCATTATGGCATAAAGCATTAAGAAGTATATAATGAATATATCTCATAGTGATGTATATGACATTGTGTAATGATTTTAAGTACATTTACAAGCACATCGCTAGTATTACAGAATAGCTAATGCTTTCTGGCCAAATATTAATCTGGCCGATATCGCTCCATACAAGTATATTAATAAGGTTATCTAATCCTATAAGATTACAAGTCTCAAGGCACAAATCAGTTAATATGCTGTACATACATATAATGGTACAGACAAGTGTTTAGATTTCTTAAATATTTATAACATTTACATTAATGTGTTGTGTTTGTTTTATTTGACACAAAGAATATTGTTTTAAACGTGGCCAAGCACGCGCGAAGAGAATATTGAATTAAAATAGAGTTAACAAAACGACAATCCTTGTCTCTGGCAACCTGGAAAAACAGGCGCAAAGATATAAATGAAGGTACTAAGACTTTAATATAAGCAAAAAGAAGTCTTAAGTAGTAACATAATACCCACGGTTAACTATAGATAGAGCCTACAGATTCGCAGCGTTCCCGAAGTTCCCAGGTGGGTCTTAGTGGTTGGCTGTCAGCACTAAGTGAATAGATCTCAAGTAACTTCTCTACTTAGTCAACTTCTGCAACGCTGAGCCAGATGTTATGCTGTCTGTGAATGACTTTATACTGAACTCTTAAGATCGGTTAGGTACTTAATAAATCTTATTCATTGCATACGACTTACATCAGGGGCTGACAAGACCTGGGAGCTGACTCACAACTCAACCTGGGGTGACTATTCTAATCGTATAGCAATCTTAAATTATCTCATGTTAGAGATACGATTTTTAAATACTTAGGTACCTACTGCAATTATATTTGGTAATGAGTTCGCAATCTTAATAAAATTATTTGGTTTTGGGACATAAAAAAATGACAGTAGTTATTTTTATGTCAAGATTACAGCGGAATTATATCGAGATTTATCCTGCTAAATTGCTGTAAAACACTTCGAAGTCGTAGGAGTAGTACATTCGAAAAATCTTCACAAGAACTGTGTCCAATCGTCACACATTTGGTTCTGAGTTGTGAAGGTGAATTCTTTCTTGCTGGCGAGCGTAGTGACGATAAAAATTGGCCGTGGGCATCATCTCAAACAATTCTTAAGAGTCAACCCGGTAAACGAGCGGTAAAACACAGACAGATAATATGTAGAGTACTTCTGCAGCAGGTAATTTGAGATTTCGAATGTAAAAACAAAACTAATACACGGTGAATTTTGAGTCTGTGTCAATCAACTTATTAGACGAACATCGTGGTAAAAAAAATATTGTGTAAAAAAAAGGGTTTGGTACCTATCACTTTCGCTCCAATTGTGCGTTGCCTAAGCAAACACCCGTGACGCGTGCACCACTCCACTCCACTCAACTCAACTCAGCACCCTATGGGGACGATATATTGAAGCTCCGTGCTTACATTGATATTCAAGTGCTTTTAATCAGACACGATGGTTGGTTTTGGGATCGAGGTCGTTGGCCTCAGGTTTTATAAATACTTCTACATAATTACATAATTAATAAATATAGGTTTAATACAATGATAAAACCATAGTATTCCATCTAGGTTGTAATAGACAAATATAAAGTAGACAATTGAAGTGTCAAATTTCAAGTCAGAAGATAAACTTTGAGCCAGGTCTTGAACCTGCAACCCTTACAATCCGTGTAACTGCTCTACTATTGGAGCCATCGAAATAGACAGTAGTGTTGATTTAATCCTTATAATAAAATCTAGGCAAAGGCAATTACTAGATACTAATATACTATATTGAACCCACGATAACCGATAACGTTAAAATTAAAAAAGTAGCGAATTTTAAAAGTGCATTCTATACTGTATTTAAATAAGTGCTTGATTAAATTATCATTAATATGCCCAAATGCGATCTACAAGCTCAGTTTTAAATTACAGTCTGTTGCTACAGGCAGGACTTATGAAGTTATTAATACTAATTGGGAATGTTGTTGATGAGTATTTAATAATTCCATACAAAATATACATATTATTATAGTGTAATGTGTGTGTAAGATGTAATCAATTGAGCAACGTTTCAGTTACATGAAAATACATATTAAAATTTACTTACTAATTTACTTTTACGTTTTATTTCATTTATAAACTCCCACAAAGGCTCAAAAAATATACGAAATTATTATGACTTTCAAACAATTAAAATTTTGAAACTACATATGTGATTATTTTAACAGGTAGGCGATGGTTTTTTAATGAGCACCCAGGTGTGATTTAGTCTTTGTGCCACACGGAACCGTAAAACTTTTACACAAGACATTTTTATTCTTTTTACATTAGTTGAGTTTAAACTTTCGCGTTTTTCACTCATTTAAGACAATGATAAACAAGTTAAATAATTAAAATATAGTCTAACAGTTTTCGAGTTTACCTACTTCTTGCAACAATTGAACTCTTTCTTTATATATTTTTGTAACACCACCAAATTAACGAATAATCATCATACGGCCTGTCCATTGAGCATTGAGCGGTCACCGCAGCCTATAGACGTGTCCGTACGTCGCTCACAAAGCGGAGCGGTCACCGCAGCCTATAGACGTGTCCGTACGTCGCTCACAAAGCGGAGCGGTCACCGCAGCCTATAGACGGGTCCGTATGTCCTTACGTCGTTCAAGAGGAACACACTTTGTTGCAAATACAAAAACTTTTAGCTTGTCAAAGTATTGTGTTGGCGACACTTTTAGGATAATACCCTAATCAATTGCAAGTAATGATGGAAAAAATTAAAACAAAAAATAAACAAGGTTTAATACCTCGAAGAAAACTGAAAATCTGCTTGAGAGTTATTAAAGTTAAAATGTAATTCAGTTTCCGTTGTGTTCGTTTTAATCAAAAAAGAATTCTATAAAATATTTATTTCATCACGAGAGTGTTTTTGTGTTTTCTAACAAAATTTACACAAAAGCTTGAAATTAATTTCGTACACAAAGATTTATTTGTCAGAGTTTATTATAATTAGTGTCGGCGCGCGTCGTGTTATCGCGACTTTGATCGATGGTGAGAACTGTGTTATAAATAAACCGAAACAGATACTGAAATATTAAAAACTGTGAACTGTGAAGGAATCTACACGCATTTAGTTACCAGAGATTCTAAGAAATGATAAATTGTGGCGGATAGCTGAAAAAACTTGTAGACCAATTTGGTTCCAAACTATTTTTGTTAAAAATTCTCATAAAGTTCTACTATCCGGGGTTTTTCAAGTTTTAAAAATCGGTGGTTTAAAATTTAGAAAAAGTTTTAGATCTTGAATCCCCCGTTTTAGACCCATGCCCAATAAGCAATTACTTCAGTTCAGTCTTTAAGCTTAGATGGGGAGTATTTTACAAAACGTTGCTACTAAAAAACACAAAATGACAGTCACAGAAACTAAAAGAGATAGAGTAAGCAGTGTACCCATCTGCCTAGCCTACCCGTCTACCAAGCCATCTTCGTCCTTCATAATATTAAATTTTATAAAAAATAAAATTTTTTTAAAAAAAAAGGAACGAAAAAAAAAATATATATAAAATAAAATTGTTATATAAAACTAACATAATGATCAAAATAATAATTTAATGGGATGGTGAAAGATCGAGGACTTAGAAAAAGTTAGCCAGGATCGTGGCGGTGGAGGTTTTTAATATTTTTGTAAACTTTCAAAACACGGGCTTAACACGTTTATGTAGTTAAAAACCTAAATTTGAAAATAAAATAAAATTCACTACTAAAACACCCGGGACAGCATAAGTTTACGTAGACATACATGCCTAGCGGCGAGCGCGGCGGTGCCACAATATATAAAGAAAGCGTATGAGGTGGGCATATGCAAAATGCGATAAATTGATATAAAATGCAATGTATATCTGAGTGAATACATTCTATTATGAGAGGAATTATGTACCTTTCTGATGGCTAATAAAAGGTGGCAGTGTTGTAGTGACCTGAATATTGGAGTGTGACTCTTTTGCTTGAATTAGCGATGGATGTTGCTTCTCATGTTTGATTACTTATACTGCTGCTATACAATACAGGTAAAAAGACCTCGTCTGAGTAAAGTAAAGAATGAGACAAGGAGATGATGGAGGCATGCCCGGGGATCGGAAGCCTTAAACCTACTGATCTCTCAGAATCTTTATCGTTAACAGTCGTTAGTGGCATCAAGTTACATCGGCTGAGCTCACAGACGGTTTGAACATCTCTCGCCTAACGTTTTGATCCGTTTGTTTGGGTCAAATACGAATGTAAGTTCAGTGCCGAGCGACTTGAACGACGACAACAGATTACACAGTGTAGAAGGGTAAAGGTCCTTGCCCCGAGCTGTCTGTCAGAGTCGAAAATCTGCGAAAGAAGGCAATTATTGTTTTATTTAAATTGACGCGCAAACAGTTGCCATGTTGCGGGGAGTCGGACGCTGATTACGCGAAGGCGACAGTGATACTTCACCTACGCGACTGGTGACACCAAATAGCGAGAAGTCTTGTATCGATTTAAATATTGGAATGCGACTCTTTTGCTTGTATTAGTGATGGACGTTGCTTCTGAGGTTTGATTGTTTATAATGCTTCTATATAACACAGGTAAAAAGGCCTCGCCTGTGTAAAGTAAAGAGGAGACAAGGAGATGAAATGGAGGCATGCTCGGGGATCGGAAGCTTAAAACCTACTGGTCTCTCAGAATGTTTATCGTTAACATTCGTTAGTGGCTTCAAGTTACATCGGCTGAGCTCACAGACGGTTTGAACGTCTCTCGCCTAACGTTTCGATCCGTTTGATTGGGTCAAATACGAATGTGAGTTCAGTGCCGAGCGACTTGAACGACGACAACAGATTACACAGTGTAGAAGGGTAAAGGTCCTTGCCCCGAGCTGTATGTCAGAGTCGAAAAACTGCGAAAGAAGGCAATTGTTGTTTTATTTAAATTGACACGTAAACCGTTGCCAAGTTGTGGGGAGTCGGACGCTGATTACGCGAAGGCGACAGTGATACTTCACCTACGCGACTGGTAACAACTCATGGAATCATATTTGGCTCGCGACTAAATTCCTGAAAAGCTGCGATACTGAATATTACATAAATAATATAACTCACACTTATTCTATCGTTAATCGATCAAATAAACTATAAAGTGTTATTCTTCGTACTTGAACTGATCATATACCTATACATTTAACCTGTTTATGAATCCTTGATCATATATGGTGTGGACGCCGGCTTGAAAACCGAAATATATCATTTATAATCTACGACTGAAGTTACATGGATGCAGTGGGGCTTATTGTGTCTTGCTCTTCGGAGTGTGTTAAGCATGGGGCGTGCCCTCTTGGTGAATTCCATGGCTGTTTCATTGGTACATAATAATTAGTACCTACACAAATGGTTCAGTGGGGTTTATTGCGTCCTGCTCTTCGGAGTGTGCTAAACACGAGGCGTGCTCTGTTGACAATGTCATGGCTGTGTCTGTGCGAATGGATGTCACACTCTTTGGCCTAAGGCTGAGTGTTTGTGCTATGCACGCACAAGGATTTGTTCCTGAAACTACATATTTAGACTTCGGTCTTCAGCTTCGGCTGCAACGATAATTTAATGGTTATACCATTTATGATTTCACACCTCTACTCCTACGGGGGATGTGCGCTAAGTTAGCCTCGGTATGGACACGTACCGTGGGAAGCGCTGGGTGGAGCTTCCCGCCTTTTTATTTTTTTAGAAAAATAAAAAGCGCATAGGCGTAGAGGATACTATTTTCATTACTAGAACGGTGTTTCAGTCTTTCTCTTAAAGAACCTGCGGCCTTCGTTGCACAATTAGGTCCTAACACTTAGACGATCAAATAGCCAAACCTTCGAAACCCTTATACTTCAATTTTCAAGTTTCGTGTTCATATTGTCTCTTATAATCTTGTCCATTCAGGCTAGGTAGGTAGCTACGTTAGGGGTAGGATATACTATCTTGTTTCTTTTGGGGGATTAGTTACAGCAGACTAATACCACCTTATACTTCATTCTTCGGACTTGCCAAAACAAGATACCCGAGAGTCGTACCTTGAGATCTTCAAAGAGTTCGTTCCCTTTTTTCTAAATATCCATAAACAAAACGAACCGATATCGAAGAAAAAAACTGCAAAATCAACACGAGTTATTTGCGACTGATGAAACGCACTCAAATCTGCAGAGGGAAAAACAAAAAAGGGGTTGCATGGAAATTCATGAAAAAAACCGTAGCTGTAGTCCAAATATAGCCGAGCTACATATTTAGCGTTTTGTACCCCAAGGGTGCCAATAGATTCCTATTACTATGTCTACCCTATCTGTACATTTATCTACTTGTCTGTCAGACTAATCTTTATCTCTATTTCGAGATCCCCCGCATTTTGTATACAAAACTTTAAACTTTTGGTTGATAATAACGTAATATCTGATTATAATTTTAATATTTTGTTACGCTATTGTATGATTCATTTATACCTCCGCTTTTACCATCGATCAAAGTCGCGATAACACGACGCGCCGACAGCAAAGAGAAAATTATAATAAATTGTGACAAATGAATCTTTGTGTACGGAATTTAATTTGAAGGCTTTGTTCCGTAATCCCTTCGCGAAAGAGGATAAAACAATAATATTTACAACACAGTAATAAATTGTTGATCGAATGAAATCTACTTGAAAATGCAAAAGTTTTAAATGAAATGCTTTTAAGTTAAAAGCCTAGCCACTTTAAACTTACCCGATAGACACCAGTCAAGGAAGTGTTAACTAGTGCCTAGCTATTTTTACATTTTTAAATTCTAATAACGGTAAATTTACAAAGCGCGTAATTATTCTTTTAATTTGAATTATCTTTATTATTTTGAAGCTGAGAAATCTCTCTTCAAAAGGATTGAAAAAAAATATTTGTGAAATTTACAGGTCTTCTTTTAACGCATATTGCGTCAGTATTACACGCCTTGCTCCGCAGGTCCAGTACACACCGAGATACCGACGTACTAGTACGTGACACAAGTACAGTTCACACCGAGATAGCATCCTACTAATACATGACACAAGGTTTTAAAAATAGCTCAATTGGAATTAATATTGCAGTATTAATATATGTGACTATCCTAATTGAGCAAAGACAGCTGAACTTAATTTCCCCGTAAAGGTATGATTCGGTCGTTATTCAGACAGCTGTAAAGCTGAAAACAACCTTTTGAAAAATTCGAGTTTTGCTTCACGATAAACATGTTCCTTGATTCCCACTTCAACTCTCCAAGTGATGGACAACAAAAGTGGATTATAAAAATTGGCAGTCCTTGTTGCCAGACATTAGGTAGAAAGTTTTTTGGCTTTAAGTAGTCTTAGACAAACATTTGTTGGGAATTTTTAGCCACCTGTGTTGAAGGAAGCCTACCCTTAAGTAACCTTTTTATCTTGTTCTTTGAGACTATATCATAGTTCTAGCCTTTGTTTCTGTTATCTGTGATTCCATCCTAACCTTGGGCGACCTTTTTGAGACTATATCACAGTTTCAGCCCTTGTTTCTGTTATCTGTGATTCCATCCTAAACTTGTGCGACCTTTTTGAGACTTTATCACGGTTCCAGCCTTTGTTTCTGTTATCTGTGATTCCACCCTAACCTTGCGCGACCTCTTTGAGACTATATCACAGTTCCAGCCCTTGTTTCTGTTATCTGTGATTCGATTCTAACCTTACGCGACCTTTTAGCATTGATGTTGTATTTTCAAATATAATGGAATTAAAACAACTGTCAATTTAATTATAGTATAAATTATCGTATTGAATTGAATTATAGTATTGAATCTGCGTGATCTATCTATGAATCTTGTAGTCCGCTTAGATATAGTGGGTAACTCAAATACGGTTCCTTAACACTATGTAGTATTAAGACATCGAAATTTCACTTGTTTGTTTTAATACTTGTAGCTATATCCAATCACGTGAGCGTCAACAGAGCAGTGTCCGTTGTCCCTCAGATGTGGAACTGTTCGTCGAGACTCTATGTGCTGCGCTGACTGTAGCTCGGGACTCTGGAGGGAGCAACCCGGCCTGAACAAACACTCGCAAGCGAGATCAATAGCGGACGCCTCACAGTTACCGGATTATTGAAACTGTTGCCACCTCAGTAGAAAGATACATAAATCAATTTATCTGTACGGGCACCGACAATAAGTTGATCAAAACAATTTGTGATTATTTAGTGTTAGCGCTATGCACCAAAGACCAAAGTGTTAATAACCCTAATTAGTGAAACTTTGGCATCTGTCCGTCTCCGTCTGTCTTTATGTCATGACCTAAAATTCGTTACATTTGAACTAAATTTTTTAACTTCCTTGCTCTATTAGCGTTAAATTATTTTTAACATTTTGTATAGATTTTGTTAGAAAATACAAAAACTCTCTCTTGATGAAATCCAAAAAAAAAACACAAATACAACGTAAACTGAATTACATTTTAATTTTCATTACTCTCGAAGCGGGATTTTAGTTTTCTTCAAAGTTTAGTCTTCTTTATTTTTTGTTTTAGTTTTTTTCATCATTATAAAAATTTGATCTGGATATTATCCTACAAGTGTAGCTACTACAAAACTTTGCCCAGCTAAAAGTTTATTGTGCTTATTACATTATTTTTAACGTAAGTCGCTATATACACCGTACCACCCCTGTCTTTTTAAATGATATCGATTTTATTATAATAATTCTATATTTACAACTAAGTGTGTCTATAAGCTGTGGTGACCGCTCAACATGGGACAGGTTCGTACATATGATGTTTGTTTTTCAATTTGGTGGTATTTCAAAAATATATAAAGAAAGAGTTTGAGTTTGATTGTTTGCAAGAAGTGGGTAAACTCCAAAACTGTTAGTTTATTTTTTAATTATTTGATTTGTTTATGTAAAACTTTACTATTTTAAATAATTTTCATAATATTTATATATCCCTACAAAGCAGACATACATATATATACAAACATATATACATGTAAATAAAAAAAAACACACATATAATTACATACATAATGGTATAAAGATATACAAATACATATTAAAGAATTAATAAAATAAATTAACTTAGATAGTCCTATCTGTTGCAAACCTCGATTGGCCACCCGACGCCGCCAGCAGGGTCCGAATGCCAGCGGGCGCATTACAGTACGTGTGTAATTATACATCTATGCACACACACATTCAGACAGTTGACAATTGAAGTATTACAGCGTAGATGAAATATAAAAGGTTCTATCATTGTATTAAACATATATTTATTAATTATGTCTCAGAGGTATTGATAAAACCTGAGACCAACGACCTCGATCCCAGAACCAACCATCATGTCTGATTAAAAGCACTTAAATATCAATGTAAGCATGGAGCTTCAATATATCGTCCCCATAGGGTGCTGAGTTGAGTTGAGTGGAGTGGAGTGGAGAGCACGCGTCACGGGTGTTTGCTTAGGCGACGCACAATTTCAGCGAAAGTGATAGGTATCTAACTCCTTTACACAATATATATACCAATGGTTTTAATCATGATGTTTGTCTAATAAGTTGATATACACAGGCGTGACATCTTTCAAAATTTACCGTGTATTCGTTTTGTTTTTACATTAAAAAAAATCCTTAAATTTCCCGCTGCGGACGTTCTTGACATATTCCCTGTGTATGTTTTACCACTCGTTTAACGGGTTGCAGGACTACAGTATGGGGTTCTTCAAGAAAGAAGTTACTGGATTTTTGAAGGGTCGGTAACGTGTGAGTGATACCTCTGGTGTCCATCAGGCGGACCGTGTGCTTGTTTGCCACCTTAGAAAAAGTGCATACTACTACACTAAGGTGGTTCCATATTAATGAAGTGAATTTAAAACAAGCTTTAGGAGAAAAAATAAATAATTGATATTAATTTGTAACCGGTAAAACGCGCCTGTAATGTTGATGATTGTATAAAATTTTTGTTACAAGTGTGAATGTTTTTAGTGTACGAGAAAAAAAAGCAATTCGTTACTCAAACGCTTAAAATAAAAACTTATCAACAAAAAAAACCGGCTTTAAAAAGATGCACTAAAAAGTTAAAAATAATTACTTATTGCTAAAAATGTGATCTGATTTACCGTTTGAAGTTGGTGTCATGCAAGTGAAGTGTGTTATAATCTGTTAGGTACATAGACATCAACTTTAAAGTGTAATTCAGATTTTTGGCTATAAGTAATTATTTTTAACTTTTTAGTGCATCTTTTTGAAGCTGGTTCTTTTTTTTTGTTAGAAAGTTTTTATGTCCCAAAACTAAATACTTTTATTAGGATAACCAACTCATTACCACATATAATTGCAATACCTAAGTATTTAAAAATCTTATCTCTCACATGAGATAATTAAAGGTTGCGATACGCCTTGAATAGTCACCCCAGGTTGAGTTGAGAGTCAGCCCCCAGGTCTTGTCAGCCCCTGATGTAAGTCGTATCCAATGAATAAGATTTAATAAGTACCTAAACGATCTTAAGAGGCCAGTATAAAGTCATGCACAGACAGCATAACATCTGGCTCAGCGTTGCAGAAGTTGACTAAGTAGAGAAGTTACTTGAGAACTATTCACTTAGTGCTGACAGCTAACCACTAAGACCCACTTGGGAACTTCGGGAACGCTGCGAATCTGTAGGCTCTATCTATACTTAACCGTGGGAATTATGTTACTCCTTAAGATTTCTTTTTGCGTATATTAAGGTCTTAGTATCTACATTTATATCTTTGCGCATGTTTTTCCAGGTTACCAGAGACAAGGATTGTCATTTTGTTAAATCAATTTTAATTTGATATTCTTGTCGTACGAGCTTGGCCACTATTTTTACAATAAAGCTAAATCTCTCAGAAATATCAACACTTTTTAATATTATTACATGTACCTATAGCATGGAAACTGGCACTGGTGATCTTATAGGATTGGATATCCTGATTAGTGACAGTGATTGGATAACTTATATATAGCTACGAAAGTCTGTTCGTTTATGGACCTTAACGGCAATGGAGCATCAAGTTCACCTGATTTTTGGCTTTTTGGAGATTTTGGTTTTGTTTTTGCTGTTTTGCTTAAAGCTAGCTCTAACTCAAAACGATCAAGTTGAGTGCAGCACAAGTAATGTAGCTTCTGTGGCTGATTGTTGATTTGAGTTGAGCTTAGCACACGTCACGGGCTCCTGGGAGTGTTTGACAGGGCGGCGCGGCGGCGATGACACTTCCCTCCTCCAGCGCTGATCATGTGCGGAAATAAATAAAAAATTTTTCGTTTAAAAAAACATTATGTAAAATGTAAAAAATATCATAGTGTAAAGAATATTGTTTAATCGAAGAAGAATTACTTCTCATATTGCGGTATATGTTCTGTTATTTACCTATAGGGATATAAACGTGCCAGGGATCTGATTATTGTTTTTTAAATTAATCCTGTTGTTTAATTATAATTAGTTGAAAATCGAATGTATTTAACAGAAACAGGTGGATGCAGTGTGTCTACAAATTCTCGGTGCATTCTTAAATCACCGCAATGGATACATGTATGTGTGTGTGAGAGAGAGAGAAAGTACAGAGGAAAACAAAAAAATACGCGAATTTAACACATACATACGAAGCAGTTAGTCAGTTAGTTGATAGTAGAGGGGTATCAAGATTTTGTAGTAATTATACATTAACCGGGTTAAAAATATTGATAATGCTTAGGTGTTGCCGATAATTTAAAAAAACTAATAACTTCCTTTCTGGAAACCCCAAATCAATTTTTTCACGGGTAATTTAGCGATAGCTAAAAGGATTGAGAAGAACAAAGTATCACATTTTATCCCGTGCAAAATGCTAAACACCAATTCTTTATTCAGCTTCAAGCAACTGACGCGACATCAAATTGTTTCCAATGAAAATCATACCAAGAAATTATAATTTAGTTACTACTGTCTCATAAACTTAGGTACTACTGTCTCATAAACTTAGGTACTACTGTCTCATAAACTTAGGCACTAACATATCATAAACTTAGGTACTACTGCTTCATAAACTTAGGTGCTACTGTCTCATAAACTTAGATACTACTGTCTCATAAACTTAGGTACTACTTTCTCATTAACTAAGTAACTACTGTCTTATAAACTTAGGTACTACTGTCTTATAAACTTAGGTGCTACTGTCCCATAAACTTAGGTATTACTATCTTATAAACTTAGGTACTACTAACTTATAAACTTAGGTACTACTGCCTCATAAAATTAGGTACTACTGTCTCATAAACTTAGATACTACTTTATCATAAACTTAGGTACTACTTTCTCATAAACTTAGTTACTACTGTCTTATAAACTTAGGTACTACAGTCTCGTAAACTTAGGTACTACTGTCTCATAAACTTAGGTACTACTGTCTCATAAACTTAGGTACCTACTACTGTCTCATAAACCTAGCTTCTACTGTCATAACCTTAAGTAGTACTGTCTCACAAACGTAGGTACTACTGCCTCATAAACTTAGGTACTACTGTTTTATAAACTTAGGTTCTACTGTCTCATATACCTTGGTACTACTGTCTCATAAACTTAAGTCCTACTGTCTCATAAACATAGTTATTCCGATAATATAGTTTTGTGGTAATGGTAGTTCAGTGTAAATCTCCCTTTATCGGAATTCTACAAGCAAAAGCTAGTACAGTGTATAACTTTTTCCTTCCCCTAAAAATATCAGCAAATGGTTCTGGATTATCAGTTTGTATTACACAAGAGTACTACGGGGCACCATAACATTATAATAATGGACACTTTGGTGAAGCTTCTCAACACAGCTAAGTGACTTGAAGGCAACTGAATGAGTTTGGCTTTGCCCCATGAGCAAGTTATTTCGTTATCTTATTTTCAGGTATTTCTTAAAAAAATATTCTTTGAAAACTATCAGCGAGATGTTCGTTTAGAATTTTTTTATTAAATTGATCGCTACTGGTTTTTTTTTTATCCTAATGTCCGACACGCGCACCGATATATCCGTATATACAACAACAACCGTTTTTGTGACCCTGGTGTCGGACACGTGCACCGATGTATGATGTTCATGAATCTGGATTAAAAATATGTTTCTCAGCATTCTTCTTAATAATGTAGATAAAACTAGGTATACAGTAACGTTAGAACGTAAACAAAATATTGACAAAATTTTTGCTTTCAAAAGAGTGGATGGATGTAAAATACAATCTATGTATCGAATGTGAATTCGACTGATCATTAGAGACCTTAGTGTGCCAATGCATGACTGAGGAAATGAGATGAATACATACTGAATTGATTGCACAAGAAAGGGACAAGTACAGTTCATAGTTTCAAGATAAATTACAATCACTAAAATAGATAAATTGCTTTGTGTGATGTCTGAAAAAGTGATGCTCCGCATTACATTTTTCTCCCATGTGAACTAGAAAAAAAGGGAATGAACTTATATGTATTTTACTTTGTTTATGTCAATTAAATTAGATTAAAAGTTAGCAATAAGCATGTCAATCTTTACAGCTTGTAGATCACTGTGTATTTTATTAGGTCATAAAATGTCATATTTATCGGAAAAAATTTAGCTACCAACTACCCAGGAAAGGTCTTAAGTCCACTTTGAAATAGTCACAAATTTACAATATTTAAATACTAAATTTTAATTTTCAGACACCTCTCTACCTGGATAACGTTATTTAAAGACTGCCAATTCATCAGTGCCGGCACTTTGCTCTCGAATAGCACAATAAAGTCTGAAGAAAAGGTCACTCGGCTCCTTCCGGTAATCATCGGTACGAGAGCCGTTCGTGCAGCTTTCAGATTCTAATTTCCGGACTATACTGTTAAATTGAAAAAGGCTAGAGATTTGTCAAATATAATAATTTATGATTGAAAAAACTAGGTACTTATTTTTAAATATTTTTATATTGTCTTTTGATGATTTGTGTTGTATCTATATAATTTTTATTTACGTTACAAGCGTTTAAAATGAAGTTCTTTTAAACCGAAATTTCAAATTTTAACCTGTCAGTTCAAACAGCGAAGTCAATCTTTGCAGATTATTTTTCAGTCATAATACGAATTGTTCCTAAATTGGTTAGGTGCTTTACAAAAAAAAAGGATTGGCTTATCTCATGGGTGTACAACATAATTTTATAGAGGGCCAGATTTATTGTGGTTGCTATCACAGAGGGCCAAATCTAAATGAATCAGTTATTTTCATCTTCTATTATGATTTATTTATCACACTACTATTGTGTTGTGTTTGTATATTTGTTACTTCTTTACGCTTAAACGGCTGGACCAGTTTTGATAAAATTTGGCATGGAGGAGGATGATACCCTGGATTAACACATAGGCTACTTTTTATCCCTAAAATTTTAAAAGTTCCTGCGGAAATAACTATAACCGAGTTTAAACAAGCTATTTCTGCAGCTATATCTTGCTATAGCAAACTTAATTAGTATAATTAAGGAGTTCCACGCCGATAACTGAATTAGGACGGGCGGAGCCGCTGGCAAAGTCTAGAGTATTATAAAAAAAGAAATCCTCAATTTTAAAAAATTAGTTTACATTTATTTTTTATTTATATCCTAATAAAGTCACTGACATTTTAACTACAACACGAGTGCGAGTGCGATTGCGATCGGAAAAGAGTTAAGCTTGATCGACTGAGTCTGATCGGCAAAGCTTGGCTTTTGGCAAAGTGTTGCCAGCGCTAATTTTTAGGCGGCGGTGTAGTGTTCGGTAAAAAAGCCGTGTTTCTACGGACAGAGATCTTGGAGATCAGAGAGGCCGTGTTACTGCTTAAAAACTGCTGCTATCTCTGGGCGGGTGCAAAAGGATACCAGCTTGGCCCTTTTGACTCGGTTCAACGACGTATGAGATAGCCCGTCAACGATCCCAAACTCACTCACCGTGTTGAACCCTTAAGAGGAAATATCTCGCTGTTTTTCCCCATACAAAACGTATTTCCCTGTTTTCTCTCTGTTTTCTGGCATTAGAGCTGTTATTTTTTAATTTATGATAGATATACACAATCACTATGTCTGTATGTTTTGCTTTTTTTGATATGCCATTCCTATAAAAAACTGGGGCCCTTCAAAAGACCAGAAAAAATCTATTCTAAGCCAGCCCTGTTTGCCTTGGGTCACTATATAAATAAGTGGATCAACTATCGCGGTTCATGAACATGAATGTATCTCATGATGCCTGACGCCTGGTGACAGACGGACGATCAGCGAAGTCTTAGTAATAGGGTCCTGGTTTTTCCTCTTTGAATACGGAACCCTAAAACTCATTTGTTTAAAAACGGGCTATTTGGAAATATTTCAAAAAATTGTGAGGTTATGGTAAAAAGTGTATTTTACAATATTTGTATATTTTTATTAGACCTTGAACAAGTTAATCTAGTGTTAGATCTAGTTTAAGAATTCATTTATTTTTAAAATAGATATATCTATTACTAAAAAATATGATAGTATCATTCAAATAGACTAAAACGTATTTAATTGTACTCCGGTTTCTATGATCTAGATCCTCATTAAATTAATTTATTATTAATATTTTAATTTTTTATAACATTAAAAAATTTTGGTGTTCTTCTTAAAGAAGAGACCGCCAATGCGCAAGTAATGCCCGTGGATGGCGTTGCAAGCGTCAAAAGGCGGGTTGTCTGCTTGTTTGCGATACCTTACTGGTATGAGCTGATTGCTCACAATCGGCGAAGCAGTCTATATCTTGGAAACTACTGAACCTTAAAACTTAAAAAGATAAGTTACTCTTTTGGAAAAAGTTTTAAATACTAAAGAAATACGCATACTATTATGACACCCATAACATACCTAATATTAAAATCAATGTTACTTTAGTTTGGAATGTTGTTTGCAGATTAACTGATATCGGTCAATTTTAGCTATTTAAACACAAATCCAGACTTCTCAAAGTTTCCTCGAGCTTAAAGTCCTCGTTAAATCCGTTCTAAGTGAATAGTTTGAAACTAACTGCACTACTTAGTAACTTTTGTGACGAGATCAAAGTGTGCCGCACCCACTGTACGTAAACATGAGTTTGCACAAGCGATAGTCAATAGTTAGTATGTGTAGTTAAGACTTCATAAAGTAGTACAGCGCTTCTACCGGTATCTTCTGAAACTAAAAATTGTTCTATTCGGTAAGGAGGTGAGCACACTTATTATAGAAAATTCTATAAACCCTGTCAAACTATTTTAACTTCTAGCACCAACTCGAGCTGTATAAGTTAAGCGCTTGATATACATAGGCCCATGGGAATATACAATATTAACTCGAGCTTTATTAGATAAGCGCTTGACATACATAGGCCCATGGGAATATACAGTATCAACTCGAGCTGTATTAGATAAGCGCTTGATATACATAGGCCCATGGGAATATACAGTATTAACTCGAGCTTTATTAGATAAGCGCTTGACATATATAGGCCCATGGGAATATACAGTATCAACTCGAGCTGTATTAGATAAGCGTTTGACATAAATAGGCCCATGGGGATATACATGGGGATTTAACTTCATATTCCCTTTGTTTGTATTGTATTATTTAAAAAAAAAAATACAAGATTTAGAGAAGTCATTTAAAGAAGCCATCTGTCCGTCTGTCACCAGGCTGTATCTTATGAACCTTGATAGTGGCAGTTGAAATTTTCACATATGATTTATTTCTGTTGCCGCTATAACAACAAAGTACCTGCAGGACCAAGCTTTGCTCGTTTTTTTTTAACACCGCCATCTATTGTCAAGTAGCTTTAGTGTTGTTGTGTCGGTAAAATAGTAGTATTACTGCTCGCCAATAGATGTCAGGAAGAGTCATATTTTTCAGTTTATCATTGCCTGAAAAAACAGTTAAAACGACGTTTTTAAAACATGAAACCTAGGTAGATCGATTTACCACCCCCGAAACCCCCCCAAATTCTAAATTTCATGAAAATCGTTGGAGCCGTTCCCGAGATTCAGATTGTTGCTTGTTTAGTGGCATTAGATACTAAAAAAACAGAATAAAATAAATATTTAAGGGGACTCCCATACAACAAACGTGATTTTTTTGCTCGATATTGATAACGGCAACAGGTAGATGCTTGAAACATTCCCATAATATTTAGTTATATATTTACTTTTGAAACTAAATAATTAAATTAAAATAAAACAAATATTTAAGGGGGGCTCCCATACAACAAACGTGATTTTATTGCCGTTTTTATAGAGAATGGTACGGAACCCTTTGTGCGCGAGTCCGACTCGTACTTGGCCGGTGTACAGTTAAAATAAAAAAATGATAGCAATATATTAGTTTGAGGAAAAATATTTGAACAGCTAGTTTTTAGTTGAGAACAAAGTCCTCACATGATAACGTATTAACTAGTATGTTACCGAGGGCATCAGTAGGAGCAGCACTTTACAAACGAATATTCTTTACACTTAAGAAACGCGGGGCTTTTTTTAAAGTCGAGCATATAAATCATAATCAGTAATAGGTAATTAACTTCCGAACTTACATTACGTCTACGTACATTTATTATGTGATTAATATTCTTTAAGTTGAACAATACTATTTTTGATGTTTACGTAAAATGTATGACTTTAGGTTTTATTAACATAATTAACTAACTCGTAGATACTAGTATTTCAAAATCAGAAGATAATACCCTTGTCTTTTTCTTACTTAAGAAACAGCAAACTTTATAAACAAATTAAAAAGTTTAATAACAAAAATGTAACTCTAAATCACCCTCCTAAATATTCATCTTACGGAAATCATTCTCAGTAAGACCTGAGCCCGAGAGACAAACAATAGGTTTCTGTCGTCGCCTTGTGCATTTGTTCTTTGTGCCGCAAAATAAGTGGCGTCGGGCCATGAGCAAGGCGTGTAATTAAAAAATATTACTTAGTGTAAAAATATCTAAAAATATATTTAAAGAGTATTTTCTTTAAGCGTGTTTTTTTTTTTGATATGAATAATTATTAAATTTAAAACTGATCATAATAACAGAACTGAATGATGAACTATAAATCACAGATTTTTTTGAGTTTTGGGTTCTAATGACTCATAAATTTTAAACCTCAAACTCAACTCAACATTCAAGAATCTCAATTTTATTTTATCTGACGACAACCCACACAGTAAAGGCGAGAATCCATTGCGGCGCACGTATAGTCTGCGCGCACGTAGGTACTCAGTTTTATTCTGCATGAAAATGTAGGCGATATCATCTGCTGCGGCGCACGGACACGCAACACACAAATGTGTAGCTCAATGACGTCACTAACTTCACCTGCTCGGATGCGTCGCCCTATGTGACGTAGCTCTGAGCTGCGCGAAAATATGTTCTTTATTTCTTTGTTTACTGTTGGTTTCGTCATCGTTTCTTAATTTCATTACAAAACTGTATAGCAGTTCACATAAGACACACCTTGCTGTAAAATTTGGAAATGGATGTGAGATACTCGTAGAAATGGACGGACGAACATCACATGCACGTTTCAGAGACATTTTTGACAACTAAGTTACCTTTTGCAAATTTGTTTTTTCAAATGCAGGTGGATTGGCAACCCTCAGTTGTCGTGGCTCCACATCTTGTTCACGCTCACCTGTATTATCTGTAGACAGTAGCGAGCAGTTCACGCTCCCGGGAACAAGGCGGCGCGGCGCAGAGACACTGCGGTAATGAGTGGTGCATCTCTTGTGCTGCGGTAAATACAGAACAATGCGGGGATTCCTTAACTGCAAGTACAACATGCCTTGAGAGTTCCGTAGCAGTTGTTATTAAGGTATATAGTTTTTAGTAACATGTGTGTGTGTGTGTGTGTGTGTGTGCGTGTGTGCGTGTGTGCGTGTGTGCGTGTGTGCGTGTGTGCGTGTGTGCGTGTGTGCGTGTGTGCGTGTGTGCGTGTGTGCGTGTGTGCGTGTGTGCGTGTGTGCGTGTCTGCGTGTGTGCGTGTGTGCGTGTGTGCGTGTGTGCGTGTGTGCGTGTGTGCGTGTGTGCGTGTGTGCGTGTGAGTTTGTTTTTAGTACCCTACGAGGACGTGGGCATGAATACACAAGCCACATCCGGGAACCCTTTATTGTATTCTACTCGCGATTTTGAATCTTATGATAGTTTTGATAAGGAGATCTGATTTTGTCTTCGGTTAGAAGTTGATTTTTCACCTCGAAGTGTGATAGTGTGTATCCACCAGTTGACGCCGCTGTTGATTTATACACATCACTTTACAATCCATTCTTGTTGTTAGTGCTACTTATGTGTTAAATTCAACACATTAGTCCTCGGTAAGGTAGCTTTTTAAGATAGGAACCTCTCAATGTCCTCGGAACTCGGTACGATTCTTGTGTAGGTTTTAGGTAAAATTTGTTTTTGTTTTTTTTTTAACTGTTCATACTTTGTTTAAATTTTGTTTTCAATTTTAGTTTAGTTTAAAATTTAATTTATTTCTTTGTTTATTAATATAAAATGAACACACCTAAAACTGTTTTGGCTGGAGGTTTGCGTTAGTTAACAACGGATGCACCCTTGATTACAAGGCAGGACAAAAACGATGCCCTACTTCATCGGTGTGAGCAGCTTGATAATAGGATGAACGTAATTCGTGATGCTCATGAGCAAGCCATAGTAGGCTTGCAGGAAGAAGATGTGACTAAGTTTACAGCGGATTAAACCAGGCTGAGCACCTTTATGACTTAAGTTAGGTCAGGGTAGCACAGAATTGTCGGGCTGAGACTAAGACCATTGCCCCTAACGACGAATGTGAAAACTCTGAGATGACCACTCAGAGGGTTCTTTCTTCTCTGGCCAAATTTAGACCTGCCTTAATTTGTTACTGACTTGCTTAATTACTTGTTAAAGAAGACAAAAAATAACCTAAACAATACTTCTTAAACGTAAATTAACGATATGTTGACAATTTAATTGACTTAATCGTAAACTGCAACTGACATAACCTATGTAAGTAGTTTATAATAGGAACTTTCTTTTACTATGACGACACAAATATAATCCACAATGACAACTAACTGAGGGAGCATGACAGACGAAGTCCGCGCGTGCGACGGAGTTACAGCGATCCGATACTCTAGACTCGTCATGTGTTGTATGCGTGTTTTTTTAGTAACCCGGCGCACAGAATTATTTTCTCGAGTTCTCGAGGCGTTGAGTTTTTTTTCGTCTTGAGTAAAGACATTTTCTCAAGAATTCTCGAGCAGGAAACCCGGCGAGCGCCTTATTGCAGTTGCCTACCATTTCAAAGGTTTGGCATTGCCAAACCTGGCAAGAGCTACTTAACTATGTTGGTGGCAGTCAATGGATTGAAGGGATTAGGGCTTGAGGTAGATTAGGATTGGATCTTTCTAATTGGTTATTTCGCCCTCTACCGGATTACACCGGAATTAAGGAGCCGTTTTGAGTTTGTTTGTGGCGGTGAATCAGCCACCATTCTGCTAATTTCCTTTAACCGCGGCAGCTGTTCCAAAGGTCCTCTGCACTTGCCCTCCAATTTCAAAGGTGATTGGGACAGTGGCCAGGCAAACACCTCCTCAGCCAAAAAAAAAACAATATACTCACTGTAGCGTCTCAATATATATATGAAAATATTAAAAAATGTACATAGGAATAGTCATTCCTTTCCAAAAGCGAGTGAATGCACCAAGGTAAATTTAAGGCACAAAGATAAGCTCGCTCTACCCAAACATAGATTAACCAAAGTAGACAAGTCATTCCCTGGCAACTGCATACGTTTTTACAAAGGATATTATACCTTAGAGGAATACATCAATGATAAGAATGCCTGGGCCGACTGATCTGATTATTGTCAAACTTAGAAAGATGTTTAGTATGATGAAACTTATATTTCTTAGCCGTGTAGAATTTTTATTTTATTTTGTTGACGTATTTTTTTTTACATAATTTTATGTAATTAATTTATTTTTTTGTATCTAGACGAGCTTACTAAAGTAATGTATTTTTCTTTTTTTTTTCCTCTTTTAAATGTATTTTATTTTTAATTTTTAGTTTTTTTGACGACAATAAGTGATTTTGTAAATCCAACATTGTGAATAAAGATTTCATTTCATTTCATTTCAGCCAATCTGCTTCTATTTTCATGGGCCGAACCACCTTATGGTACGAACATGCATTATGAAGGCATCAGCCCACAAAAGCAAGCTAAGGGTGATTTATAAGCACCGCAGTATGGTGTGTTTAGAGTCAGGGCATATGATGTCTGATTGTGGTGCACCTGGATGCGCTGACTGTGGGGAACGCCACCACTGGTTATTGTGCAGATAAATCAACGGTGGTTGGCATCCCCTGAGCTCATCCGAGGAAACAGCGGCTTAAAGTGGACGGATAAGAACAGGGGCCCATTCGCAGGTTAGGGATAGTGGTTCTCCCCCTCTTCTCCACCTCACGCTTCCCCATCTCAATATTGCTCTTCTTCCTCTTTGCCTGGTTTTTCCCCTCGTGAATGGCGTGCCTCGGGCGTAGGTCCCCCTTTAATTCAAGCGGCTTTGCCCCTCCTGAGTTGTCTCCGGTTCGAGTCAGGTTTCTATTGTTAAATCCCTCCATAATTCTCTTAAATGTTGGACTATTTCAGCCTTGGTGACAACTTGGGTGGTCATCTCCATGTTTTTCTTATGCTGGAAATTACTAAGCTAACAAAGGATCTAGCGTTGGCTGATTCCGATTATCATCTTCCTAGTTCGGTGAATCTACTCTTCGGTGCCGATTTTCTGGGTCAATACAATTTAGGACTGGCTAACCGGCTTTGTCAGGCCGGTGGATTGGTGGTACTTCCTACTGATTTTGGTCATGCCATGATGGATCAGCACTTCCAATTTGTGCCGGAGTGCCGAGCTTTGGGCCATATGCCTGTTTCTGACCTTGACTGGACAAGGAAGGATCACTTCATTATTTACCATGCGGTCTTTATTAAAGCTGTCTTCGATGGTTCGGCTACTGGTTAAAACATTGTGTCCTTTAATCAGTGTTTTCACTCGGGACCCAAATTTCACCGGGATATTCATGACATCCTGCCCAATTTTTCGAGACATCAGGTGGTTCTGGTCGCTGAGATACGTATGACGTTTCGACAGACTGCGATCCATAAGGAAGATCTGCGTTACCCATGTCCATCTTTAAGTTGAACACCAATACTTATGGTCTTCGTTCCAGTCCGTTCTTCGCTATTCGGACCCTGTTAAAGCTTGCTGATAGGGAACGTCTTCACTTCCCTCACGCTGCTTCTGTTTTGTCCAACGACGTCTACGTCAACGATGTCTGCACGGGGGCTTCTAAAATTAAGAAGGCGTTAATTTTCCGCGATTAAAAGGATGTAATATTTTTATAAGTTATTATTATATTTTATAATTTATCAGATCAGTAACTTGTGTGTTTGCCACATGATCAGTCACTTGTGCGTGTGTGCGCTATTCGATTAGTAACGTGTGTGTGCGCTATATAATCAATAACTTGTGTGTGTGCCACGTGATTTAGAGCTCGAAACACTCAATAACTTGTTGTTTACAAAACCAAATCTTACAAAATACAAAACAAGAATACCTCTGCGGCAACAGTCAAAGCAAAAGTTCGCTAATGCAAGCAGCTAATTATGCAGAAGCGTGCTAGCTGGGGCCTTTGTTATTCAAATAAGGGCTCTGTAGATAGCAGTGCAACTGCTGAGGAACTGAGCTGCTCGTTTGATTTACGACGCTATCTTGATAACATATTTTAGACGATAGCAGACAAATGGCACATGTAACTTACACTTCTACTAATACGTAATTTCTCTGTAAGGTTCATTAACACAGTTATCTGAAGTTTTCTTGTTTTAAAAAAACATTGTTTTTTTTTTATTTTACAGTTTGTAGAAATATAACACAGCAATTAAGTTACAACTTATTAATGACGCCGAATGACTTCTATAAATTAAATAATTTACATTGGATTTGGCACTCTCTTAATTGTACAAACGGCCACTCTTAAAAATACACCATATCGATTCGGGGCATTTTAACTAACAATTAAACTGTAATACACAACTTCTAAAGGCAAATTATACTTTCCTGATTTTACGTTGTTGTGCTAGCCCGTCTCGCTCTTGACGCTTTTAGGAGTAAACTGGTCTGGATATTTTTATCAGATTTAAAATTATGGAAAAAATAGAACTATAAGAACCGGCCAAGGTTTGGGTCCCGTAGAAGAGAATTGTTATGTTTTATGGTAAAGGTTGAAAGTATTTATAATGCATTATCATTGTGGGAGTGGGAGGGGATATAAAATCTTTCGAAGCTTATAACTCGCAAACTATGCATATGAGAGAAAATTTACTTTTAAAACTTTCGATAATATAAGCTTATAAACAATAACAATAAGTACTTGATAATAATACAAGATATATGGAACAAGCTATATGCTTGGAGTTTTGCCATGGGACCGACTAAAACAAGATATATAGATAAGCTATATGCTTGGAGTTTCGCTAAGGGACCGAATAATACAATATATATGAAACGACGCTAATGGTCCGAGTCTGAAATAAGGACATCTGAAAGAGAACTAAAGTCACCTACATAGCTCGTAGAATCAGCAAGCTGAAATGGGCTGCCTACGTCTGTCGAAGGACCAAAAGTCGTTGAAGCACAGGTGTCCTAGAGAAGAGATATATCTAAAATCCGCGTATGCAAAAGCGACGTTTTGGAACCTTACAGTCCGGTGGACCGATTAACTGAACGGGTGGCCGATAGTAGCAGTACCTATGCGGAAGGAGGAGGACCGTAAGAAGTGGTGCGCCATGGAATTGGCTAATGTCCAAAAGTGGACTAAAACAGGCGGATGATATGATAATAATAGTGATGTAAATTAAATCCAAAACCATATTTGTCGGTGACGGTTCGCGAGTTCGAAGCTGTAGCACGGTAAAAAATGTCTGACGCGCCTACCTCTGGACATCTCCCTGTAAATTTTTAACACAATCGATTATCGAGAGGAATTATAAAGCTGTGCCATACGAATGGACATGATGAAACCATAAAGGATTCGTTTTTGCTATTTGGCTGCGGAATCCTAAAATTAGCTCAGTCCTCATAAGGTACTCTGTGCTCGTACCGTTTACATAGTAGTACCTGGCAACCGTCCCGGTGACGTTAAAGAATGATACCACATTTAATATAAAAGAATTAACGGATTAACCTTTGCCGTCGGGTTATGAGCGATGTCCTAGTGTACGTGTAGCGTGCCGTGCCGTGCCGTGCCCGATCCTCACGTGCCGTGGCTGACACGGCTAAAGAAACTTCTAATAGATTAATGTATTACGGTATTACTGTATCCCTTTATCAGCTTATATCTGTACGAACTAGTTTATTAATGTTTTTATTTTTCATGGATTTTTTGACCACTATCGTAACCGTATAAAGCGAAACTAGGAAATTTATCAATTGCCTATTTCATAATGAAATATTATTTTTAATATTTATTAACTTACAAATAATGGCAATAACCTTTTCTATGCAGGCAAACCGGAAATAAAAGACCGGAAGAAGCACAAATGGATTTCTAGCCGACGACTACCGGAAGTAGCCGAGTAACCTTTTCTTTGACCTTTATTGTGCTTTATAGATATAAAGTGCCCACAGTTGCAGCGGTAGTAACTAGTTTTTATGATTTTGACCACATTTTCTCTATAAGTTTATGTAACACACATATTTATTGTTATTTATTTCCAATTTTTTTTTATAACTTAAGTTTGCCCCTAAAACCAATATTTCTTTATTGAACTCTAAGTTGAGGCCTAGATTTGCATAATATTATCTGATTTTATGTTTAAAATAATAATTTTACTGTAACTACTGTGTCCTGTGTCATAGTAGTATCTTTTTTGCCTAAGGCTGAGTGTTAGTGCTATGCCAGCACTAGGATTAGATTAGGTTAAGGTGTAGTTTGAGTTAATGCTTTTCTCTGTTATATTATCCTATTCCTTAAATAAGTTTTTAAACTTTCGCATTTACTATCAATATATCTATATATTTCGGGCTTACCACAATTCTTTTTATTGAATTCCCACAATGAACAGTTGTATGGGTCATCGTCTCGGGTGAACTGAGAATGCAAAAGCGGAGTTGCGAAGGTCAGTCATTTCTCACTACCCTCGATCTTTTACGACGATTGCGTCCCGTTGCGTAGTCTTGTTCGGACGGTGCACTACTATTGTCCACATTCTGTAACTCGTCACGAACTCGACACACTACACTTATGTTGTCACTGGGTGCACTCATATCAGGCTGTAAACGTTTTTTGCACAAACTAACCACTGGATTCCACGCACTTGAAAATTAAACCCGTCTTCGCGATTGAAATGTTGTATATTTGTCGATTTCTATCGCTTCTCGCACCAATTTTGGTGTATATCGGCGTTCTAGTTCTATCCACTAGTTAGGTCCAGAATGTAGATCGAGAAATGCTACTGGACTGGCTGTAGTGTAAACGATCACTGTCTCGGGTGCCTGCGCCGCTCGCCACTCGCCACTGTCCACTTCGCTAAAACACTATCCCTATGTAAATCGGGCTTTAGAGAGCGCAAATATGTACTGTGCAATTTTACTGAAAGGAGTGAAAAAGTGATTTTATGTGGTAGCAGTTTTTCTGCAGTACATTATGTACGTGTTTTAGCTAACTATTAATAAGTTCTTTGTCACATAGGGCATATGCGCGGTTGGTGAGAAATGTTAATTCGGATTGCATGTACCACGGATGGTGGTGTGATGTTGCATAGGACTTCAATGATCTAATCGTGGTAACCCCGAAACATATAAATATGTTCTATTTCTTGTCTTCACTAAAATAAAATTGTTATTGTTTGACTTCGCGTCGCAACGGACCAACCAATTAAGCTGTTTTTTTTCACAAAGATGTTTTGTTTGTTGAAGGACACATTTTTAACAGAAAACTTCAAATATTTCGCAAGAATAACTATAACTGAATTCTACGTGGAAGAACTATAGCTTGCTATATCAAACTAGAGAAAGTTTGCTATAGCAAGGTCTAACAAGGGCCTGACGTAAAAATTCCTCACCAATAACCAAAATAATTGCGAGCAGATCCGCGGGTAAAAGCTAGTATTTAAATAGATTCTAGTTTTTGTTAGTTTAAATTTGTTTGTACCTTTGGATTTGTTAACAATAACCTATGTACTGGGTTTAGTTTAAACGAAAAGTAGTACTTAATATTTTTTAACAAACAAACTTGATTGACCTTATTGATTTACGTGTATTACAGTACTCTACACTGTGACTGTACATTTCAATTCAAATTCAGGATTTTAGTATTTATTTTGATTGTATGTAACCATACATTTTAGAAAAGCTTAATTAGTACCAACCCGATAAATCGATGTGTGCACTAAAACTATATTTTAATATTTTTTTAAAAAATATTTGTTAGATATCGTGTTATCTTCGTATGTCCATTTATAACTCTTCGCTCACCATCAATCAAAGTCGCGATAACACGAAGCGCCGCCAGAGCGACGGGACGGGAAAATCATAATTAAATAAACCTGAGCCAGAACTTACTGAAGGTCTTTGAAACATCGGGATCGATCGCTTAAAGTTCTTCATTCTTGTCTAAGGCCGTAGTGTCTCAGAAATGTGTTACATACATGTTTACCCGTCGCGCGTTGGTCAAAGGCAATTGATAATGAAATAAAATTCGGAAAATCCAAAAGTGCACGCCTCATAGCGGTCATTCACATTTAAAAAAAATATATAGATATACAGTATACAGTGGTATATTAGTTTTTTATAAATTATATTTAAACGACAGTACTTAGAACGCTAATATTAACTAGGAATCAGCACAGTGTAATACTTTATATATTAAAAACAAAAGTATTCCGGAAAGATGAATTTTTCGACCAATTTCTCTGCCACATACATGGTCACATAAACACAGACTCACGGACGTCCAAGAATGATTAGTTTTAATGTTATTATTTATTATCTTAAACAAATTAATTGTTTATAAAATGTACCATATGTGCTAGACAGATTTTATTTAACTTCATATTAGTGCACTCATATTATCCTGTAAGTGTTATATTAAAAAAAAAACGTCATTTAAGTTTCGAAAGACTGGGTTTTTTGACACGTCGAGAGTAGAGCACTACCTCACCGCTCTGCTTATGAGGCGTGCAACAGTTTCCTACGTAATGAAAAAGTAATTTTGTTTTGAACCGTCGGTGTCTGGATCACGCCTCACGCACGGAGTGCGAACCGGACCGCACCCTAGAGGCATTGTACTCTGTGGTCAGTTCATTACTCTGCAAAAACTAGCCAAAAGAATTAAGTGTGTGTTTTTAGATTACATAATAAGCAATTTCCGCGTGCTTTAATGTACATTACCTTCTTTAAAAAGTTTTATACGTGAAGTGCCTGTGACATTAAGCATTTTCGGACCAATGAAAGTACATCGTTTTACATTTCTACTTTTAATTTAATGTTTTATATCTTGTCCCTATTTTTATGTCGCCTCATATTCATTAAATTAGTTGTAATTTTAGGCTATCTTAGGTTCCCTTAGAGGACATTAGTGCAGACAGATGTGGTCCATGTAAGTACAACAAAAGTACCAATTTGAGGTAAATAATCGTCTTGCAGTTTTTAACTATAGTTGGGTTACGCTTTATCCGTTAGCTTTGAGTAGAAAGAAAACTGTTAGCCAGAGTGTGGTTACCGACCTACTTTTTGCTTACCTCAGTACTTTTGTTGTACCTCTTACATATCACATTTGTTTTGACCTGGAACTTGATTTTGGCACTTTTCCAACCCAGAGTAATATTTTGATTTTGTTTTTAACTAGTCTTGCTCCTTGGTTGGCATACATAAAAACATAACACTATTTCTTATGCCACCCACCCAAACCCCACCAAATTCACAAATTTGGGAAAGGAGATGTCGGAGTTTCCCCCGTGGGATCACTATGTGGAGGAGTAGGAATGACCAGTCCTGAACCCGTGGCAACCCCAGAATGGCGGAGACGTGCGCGTCTGCCAATTGCCACACATTCTGGTGTCTCGAATCCAGCAACTCTCGCACCACCGTATAACTAGCATTGTCCAACAGGAGATGCTGGATATACTCCGCTAAATACGCCAGCTTTTAGGCCGGTGTAAGGTTGAAACGGGAGTTGACCAGGCTGACAAACATCGTCTTGAAGAAGGTCCACTGGCTAACCGTTCCAGCAAACCTGTGGACATCCAAAACTGACAGCCTACTTAGTAGTACCGAACGTTTCCAGGTTTGGGCCAGCGGGACCCCCTTCCGCCTGGAGCGCGACAAGATCCCCTAAAACCTGCCTGATTTCGTCCGCTATTTCCTCGGCCGAGCCATTTATATATATTTATTTACATATATAAGCCATTGCTTAGCCATGGCCTTGGCATCCAGGTCAGCCTTCACAATTTCCTGGCGGCTTGACTAAGGACCACTATTTGCTCATCTAACTGCTTATGGCGTGCGAGTAGTACGTGCACCCTATCTGGTCTCCCTATGTTTAACTTAGCCGATGCTTGCCAATGCAGGACGTCGAAAACTCTCGCTATTGGCTTAGACATCGTTACAAATACAAATACAACAATAAAAAGATTAAACAAATAAACAAACAAACCAATAATTTACAACAGACAACAAGGGCGCGCGGAACCCTAAATGTTCCAACCAAACGCGTATGTCTGTATGTATATCCACCCCGTATACCTAAGCAATACCTAACTCAACGTAACTAGTAAACAAGCTAGCTACTAAATACTTATCAACCTATCGGCGCATAAGGTGAGTCTCAGTGGTCCGTTTGCTAACAATTTATGCCAAGAACCACGGCTGTTACCAGTTTGTACTGAACTGACTTGCTGCGTTGCGGCCGTCTGGTTTCAACGGTGAGTGTCCGTCTATCCTACCGTCAGTAGGGGACTAGCTTGTCAGAGAGAGTTATAATTCTACAGGGATAGTTAGTTAGTTGGACTTATGTTTTCCGCACTAAGCCTCATGATAGGGCCATTGTATGTAGGTAACCAATACCTGTCATTGGTTACTCATACCATCCCAGCTCTATCCAGCAGTTAAGGAGGCATCTGATGTTATTCAGCGATTCTCTCATGGATTGTGGATTCTTAAGGAGCTTTGTTCATCGGTCGCTCACGCTTTTGCAATGAAGAATCACGTGACACAGTGTCACGTGACACAGTGTCACGTGATTGCATAGAGGACTGTCGGTAACGCCGATATTGAAAAAGTGTCTGTTTAGCGGGCAGTTACCTGTTATTGTGCCAACCACATAGCGTAGGTTTTTCCTACTAAGTTTTATCAGTTTATGCGACAGACTTGCGTCCAAGGATGTAAGAACCTTCTTGGTTTGTTTGCAGTCCGTTTGTTCTGCCCATTGTTTGTACTGTAGTAGTAAGGTTCTGTCACGTAACCACGTTTTGAGTTGGGTGAATGGTATCGGTGCAATTGGTTCGGGTCCCATTTTTTTAGTGCCCAATCCTCTCTTTGCCCACTCATCTGCCGCATCATTGCTTAGAGACCCACTATGATCACGTATCCATTGAAGAGTAACCCGGTTCTTCAATGTAATTTTTTACCGTGGGACACGTTTTAATACTGCCTGTGGTTGTCAAGCAGCCAAGGCGCTGCAGGCTTTGTAGTTTGTTTTTTACTGTGCTTAACTGAGTTCGGGGCTACCAAACTACTGCACCATATGTTAACATGGGTCGTATTATGGCTGTATAAAGCCATAGGATTATAAATGGCTTAAGGCCCCATTTGTTGTCTATTAGTCGTCTGCATTGCCAGAAGGTTGTACATGCCTTCGTCATTTTTGTGCTTAGATGCTTACTCCAATTTAGTTTGTTGTCTAAAATTACCCCAAGGTATTTGACTTCACATGAAAGGGTAAGCTCAATGTCAAATAGTTTTGGCATGGTAGTCATTCGAATTTTTCTTTTATTTGTGAAAAGGACTAATTCTGTTTTGTTAAGGTTTACCGTCAACTCATGGCGGTGACATCGTTTTTCCATGATTCTAAGGGCTAGTTGCATGCGAGTGCAGATAATATGTTCTGAGTTGCATTTGATCAGAATGGTGATGTCGTCCGCGTAAGCTACTGTGTAGTAGCATCTATCGTTAAGACGTTTCAGCGGATCGTCCACCACAATGTTCCAGTCTTTGTGTTCCACATTTTCCCAGTTTAGGTTAGCAATGGCTACACATTCTGGAGTGTGTGAAAATGTGTGTTTCGATGAGCACTTCGCTTATCTCGCTATCAGAGGTCGCATAGGAACTATCCTGTTTTTTTATTGAGCCCAGAGTTCTGTTATTTTCTTGTGATAATATTTTTTTACTCTAGCTGCTTCATTGGTGGAATTGATGTCGCAGAACCGCCGCCGAGATTCACCTTTGCAATATCTTATGCGCTTCTTGCTGAGTTTCTTGCCGGTTCTTCTCGGAAGAAAATCATTCCGAACTGGTACACTACAGCCGTAGCCTTTGGACCCTTGCAACACCAGGGGCATCGCTTGCGCATTATCCTTTAAAAAATCTAATCATTTTTTTCTTGAAGATCCCCTGTAGTTTTTAGAGAAAACCTTGGAAAGAAGCTCATTCTCAAGGAGGAAGTTCCTTTGTGAGTGACCAGTGTGAAGATAAAGTCCCGAATGATAAAGATAATAAATTGAAGTCAATTTATTACCATATTGAAAGATAATATGGTAATAAATTGACTTTTTAAGAGATAGGGCTAAGGGATAATCCAGTCAATAAAGGATATCAACTTTTATAATAATAATAATTTCCGTTAGTATGTAATAACGTTGACAAAATAATTACTGCTGAAAATTTAAACAAAAGGTCTTGTGCAGACTTGCGATTGTTCCTTTGCGCTGCGTTATTATATTAATATATGGCCACGAAGGAGGCGGTGCATGATTCGCGGATACGCGGATTTAAGGCCATGCAGGGAAAGGGGATTGACTAAGGGACTAATTTCTTTTAAGTGTATATTCAAGGCCATGCAGGAAGAGGGAATTGACTAGGACTGAGCTTCAAACTGAGACACAAATAGGCATTTTTACTTGTATTAGGTGCCTGACTATGTATACGTGGCATATATGTGCAATGTGCATATCAAGTAGACGTGAGTCGTGAATCCTTCAACTCGAATCGTAATATCTCAGGAATGGTTATTCTTAGAAAAAAAAGTATTCGGACTTATTTTAAGCTCAAGAATTTTTGTTTAGGCTACTTTTTAAACTTACCGTTCCAAACAAAAAATCAAAAAACCTAAAATTTTGACCTTTGACCCCGAATAACTTTTTAAGCACAAATGGGATGGATGGGGACTTTTGACACTTTATTTCTAATGGTGTACCCAAGATCTCCACCAAAATTTGGCTATGTCGGAATTTTAGTTATTTGATCACTATTTTTATGTCTATTTTGACCGGACTATTAGTTACGTTTCGTGTCAGGTAAAGCGGCCTAGGCTATGGGTAGGTAAAGTGACCTGGCAGGTTACTTTACTCGTCTTATTGCGTATTTTGCCTGTAAATTTAAACATTATTTTTTATTGTTTTAGATACTTACCTACCTATGTCAAATAAATATCAGTGGACGTCTCAGCTGCAGACATGGGACCCGAATGCAATGGAAGCAGCTATTAGAGCAGTAAGAAACGAAGAAATTGACTTCCGCAGCCTAGTAAAACATTTTCCAAAACAACAACTTCCTCGGTCGACTCAAACGACGGGTAGAAGGGAAAAACCAATATGCAGTTAAAAAAATTCGGGTCTTGACGTTCAATTTTTATGCCAGAGCAAGAACAATAATTAGTGCAAAACATTTTAGAACCTAAACAGAGTTTTTATGGATTCAATTTGCAGGATGTAAGAAAATGATATCTTTTCTATTGGCTAAACGAAAGAAATAAAAAACTACAGCAAGAACAAAAGAAAGCACCGTAGAGAGTAGCCAAAAAAGATAAAACTGGTACAACTACCAAAAAATCTAAATCTAAATAAACGTGCCAACAATGCTGATGATGGTGTGCATGATGACCCTGAATGCTTTCACTGTGGGGAAATTTAGTTTAAGCTTAGATATGAAGATTGTTGGATATGTTGTTCTATTTGTAAACTATGGGCTCATGAAGCATGAGGCCGTGATGACGAAGATGATGTTTTCCTTTGCAAATTTTGTTCATAAAACGTGTGATTTCCTAATGAATAATTAAAATAATCTTTTTATATGTTGTATACTTCAAAATTTGTTAAATGTTGTTTGTTGTTTAAAGTAAACTTTTTAAAACTCAAATAAAACTTAATAACTAAAAATTTTAATATTTTTTTGTTAACACTAGGCCACTTTACCTGCATTTATAATTTATGTAGATCATTTTACCCCACCTGGGTAGGAAAAGTGGCCAATTTCCCATTTCAGCTTTGAACGCAAAACATATTATGTTAATCTTGATTAACGTTAAAATATCAATAAGATATCAAAACTATGTTTCAATAGTGATAATAAATTAATAAAATAACATAAAATAATATGATATTAACAAAATTGGGAGTCATTCAAAGCTTAGGGTAGCCACTTTACTCGGCTCTCCATGTTAAAAAGTTAAAATTTAATAAATACAAGAAACACGTTTTCGTTGTTTTTCCTCTATCGTTAACAGAGAAAGTAAAAACAGTAGTACATTGAAATTTCAAGCTTCAAACTGGCCGTGATTATAGTCTGAGCTCTATAGTAAAACAACAAATAATAAAAACCCACCAAGTGTAAAATTACCGTATTAGCGCCATCTAAGAAAAACTGTAACATATTTGTTTATTGGAAACGATATGCTAAGTTAAGCAGGCTTTGCTTGGCTTGACCTGGACTTGACTTTTCGTTTTTCTTTGTGTTACGGAATCCATGGTGCGCGACTCCGACTAGCACTTGACCGATTTTTCTTTACGACATTCGAGTGTTGCTCGCCTTCATGTAAGGTAAGTAAGGAGTAAGGGCACAGATTAAAAACTTATAACCACGCATGAACCTCAGATTAACACGTAAGCTTAGTGTGGTATGGTATATGGTATGGACTTAACAGTCCTTGTGCCGTAGTATAGGTTAATTACTTATTACGTATACTTTTACGTATAATTACTTTTTTAACGTGACTTGAAGTGCGTAATTAACGAAACCCGCATTTGGTAACTAAAATCATTAGTAGCATCATATCATAATTTTACTTTTTAATGCTGAATTACAAAAAAACATTGTAACAAAATATTAGAAAACAAAAAGATACGGTTAAGTGAAGTGCTTATTTTCCTGATGTCGTATATACCGAAACGTGTAAATCTCTAAAGTTAACTTACCCCCTTCGAGAGATGGGGCGCTGGCGCTTGCTGTTTGTTTTCAGAATAAAATACATTGCGACCGCTCATTTAGTGGCCCCCAGTGGCTCCAACGTCTTGTCGTTCCTCCACACGCTCTCTTGTACCTGGAGAGAAAAACGAGCACTTGACGGTCCCTAGAACAAGCGAGAACAAGACGTGTCGCAGTAATGAGCGCCGTGCAGTTCACGTTGTTTTATCAAAAACGCAGGAATTTGTAAAGCAATATTTTTCTTTTCATTATTACTTAGTATTATTTTTACTTTTTTAAATCATAATATAATTAAAAAAATAATTAGAATATTAATTAAATATTTCTTTTGTATACTGCTCAACTTACATAGAATTTACTTGAATGTAATTATAAATAAAAGATTATTGGTCTAATTACTTTTTTAACTATATACTTAACTTACATTGATTTTTTTTTTAATATTTGTAACAATATTTTGATATTTTTTAAACTATTTTTCTTTTTTCGAAATAGTTAACTTTAAGTTGACTATGCATACACCTACACTGTAAACGTTTTAGCTTTATTATTTATTAGTTAATAAGTGGTTAACATTGTTGGTAAAAACCTATGACTAAAATTTAGTATGAACTAGTTTTAAGTAATCAATGTGTATTACCGTTTGTTGACCTAAATAAATAAAAAAAAAATATTGACAGTAGGTACTTACAGATATTTCGGCTCAGTTACAAATTTGATTAACGGTCACATCACATATCACATAAACCAAACCAAAGTAAGAGTTTAGTATTTACTGAAGTTTTGAAATTCGTGCAAGAGTTATTCAACTTAAGTTAAATTTTTAAAAATAGTTGGTATTTGGGTTCCGTAACAAAATAGTAAAAAGGAACCCATATGATGAGCCTTCAGTGTTTGTATGTCTGTATGTCATAGCCGTTTTTCTCAACTAATATACATTTGAATCGCATCCTTGTCCAAGAGTTGGAAGTTTGAAGTATTTTTTTATGTGTAAGGAAAAAAAAATGTGTTAAAAGTGCTACAATCTTAAAAATGGTAAAAATCATTTTTGTACTAAATAAATGACGTACAAAGTAATATCACGTCACGTCGGCAAACTCAGAGTGACGTTGAGGAATGCGCGGCTATTTGTATCGCGGGGGAGATGTGGGTTGTACGCGTACTCTACTGTACTGTATTGTGGGTACGGGAAATCATAATTTTTGTTAGCGCCGTTGAAAAATTAATACTCCTATTAGGTAATAAATTTTCTGCTAATGAATATTGTAATTAAACTGAAACTTAATATTATACTTATTAAATAAAACAAAATGAAACATATCTGCTTGTTACTGAACTTTACTTTGTATCACCAATTATAGGTACGAGTATATGCTAATATACGTGTAATAAGTCTAATATTAATTAAATAACCAACTTTCTTCTCGGTAGTAAATCATTCCGAATTACCACCATAGTAATGTTTTAAAATTAATAAATTAACTGACGATTCAAAAGTGCTGTTTCTAAGTCTATTTGAATAAAAAAATATTGAGGTTGATTTTATTATTAAAAAAAACCATAATTGAATTAACATGTTTTGACTTTGACTTTGCGTAAAATTACGCGCTTAGCAACAAATGTGTCGTATTGGATCAGTCTTATCGAATGTGTATGCGGTGGCTTATTGTTTAAAAACTCAGAGTAGCTATTAGACGGATTTTAAAAGTTACATTTGTTTAAACAAAACTGTCAAATTGTAGTTTTTTTATAATGCTCAATGCTCTAATAGCATTATAAAAAGTTCACCAGTGTCGCTATAACCTATCGCGTCTCCTAGCACTCTAAATGTTTTATTGAGTATATAAGCCAAAAAAATATATGCAAATTGTTTTTTACCATTGCCCCGCGAAAATAGTTATTTGTTCAACAAGTATACAAATTTGTTTTTTATGAAAAGTCCCAACAGCGAGTGATTCTAATAATGACAACTGAGCACAGAAAGGGATTTAAAGGCACGAGACCTAATTAAAATAATTTGCTCCCGTGTGAAATATACAACTTTTCACCAGTGCAAAAAAATAGGTCTGACACACTGAAGGCCATATTAAGGAATAAGTTTATTGTAAGTTACAAATAATACCCACTTTTTTACTTTGCTCCTATCAAAAAATAAACAATAGGTAGGAACTAACTATTCTTTTTAACATTAGCGCCTTTTGAGAGTCGCCAATTATTGAACAATTCGTATGCTTTAAGAGGGCGATAAAGGCCAGAAAGCTACCACAAAAACCTTGCCCTAACACTAACAAACACAACAAAAAAAATTACCCGAATTGGTCGTCCAGCCCTCTTCGAATTTTCCTTAGTGCGCGAGTCCGACTCGCACTTGACCGTTTTTCTATTTCACAAAAACTTTGCCCTAACACTAACAAACACAACAAAAAAAAATTACCCGAATTGGTCCAGCCCTCTTCGAGTTTTCCTTAATGCGCGGGTTAAAAACCTTGCCTTAACAATAACGAACACAACAAAAACGAAATATCCAAATCGGTCCAGCCGTTCCAGTTTTTTAGCGAGACCAACGAACAGCAATTCATTTATATATATATAGATATTTGTTATATACTTCCTTTTAAATTATTACATGAAGACGCATTGAAACTTATTTTTTTTAGTATGGGATTAAACGTTTTTACCGTTTTGTAGTCACAGTTTTTTAGTTTTTGCTACAAATTATAGTCAATGTCTAGTACATATTGCAACAGCAACAAGCTATTCAAATTATTTAATCAACTTTCATAACAATAAAATAATGCAATACACGCTTTAAAAATTTGCCCAAATGTTAAAACAATAGATACTTCCAGATTTTTTATTAAATTCAATGCAATAAATGAAAATCACTCATTTAGGTAATGCACTAGATAAAAGCAAGTTTTATAAAATATATTTTTTTCAAGCTTCAACTTTAGTACTATTATCAGCATATTTACTGTATTTTCTGTTGTTGCTAACAATATTATAACGGTCTATTTTTAGATAGCTCTAACCGGCGATCTCTTTATAAATTGTAAAATAATTTTCCAATTTTCCCATTGACTAATAAAAGAGCGTACTTCAATCTGGCGCACCCGCTTGACTTCGGTGGCAAATTTTAGGGTTCCGTATCCGAAGGACCATATTACTAAGACCTAGCTGTCCGTCCGCCCGTCTGTCCGTCACCAGGCTGTATCTCATGAACCGTGATAGTCACAGTTGAAATTTTCACAGAAGATGTATTTCTGTTGTCGCTATAACAACAATAACTTAAAAACAGAATAAAATAAATAGTCAGGGGGCTCCCATACAACAAAAGTGAATTTTTTGCTCGTTTTTGCTCGATATTGATAATGGCAACAGGTTAGACGCTTAAAATATTCATCGAATATTTAATTATATCTTCACTTTTAAAATAATTTCCCACAATTGGGTAATTTGGGCCATTGTACATGTACAAGCCGGCCCAGTACGGATTGTGGACTTCACATAAGTCTTTTGATTGTACCTATTTCGAGGTTTCCTCACTATGTTTTCTATCACCAAAAGTGGTGTGAATAATCAATATACTTGAGAAATTAAGAAAAGACTCATTAGTCCACGCTGGGTATGAACCTTTGCCACTCAGGACAGGTGAAATCAAAACCCCTGGGTCAGCACCGACCTATCACAGTAGTAAAGTAATAGAATAAAACTATTCGATTTTTTAATCAGCAATTAATAGTTATTTGTTCAACAAGCGGGCAAAGTTGTTTTTTGTGAAATGTGCCAACATTAAAGCCCGAAATAGCGAAGTAGTCTAGAAGTAGAAGTCTAATATAAAATACTGAGCACAGCGAGGGATTTAAAGGCACGAGTCCTAAAATAATTTGCTTTCGTGTGAAACGTACAACTTTTCACCTCTATCAGTGCGAAAAAATAGATCTTAGGCAAGAAACACACTGTAGGCTATATTAAGCAATAAGTTTATTCTAAGTTACATATACTACCTACTCTACTTTGCTTCCAGCAAAAAATAAACAATAGGTAGGTACTAACTATTCTTTTTAACATTAGCACCTTTTGAAGTTATTATTGAACAATTCGTATGCTTTAAGATATTTATCACGTGACTTCTCTGGTAAAAAACTTAGTTCAGCATTAGATAGTTGTTGTCTTTAATCTTCTGGTGTCAAAGAAATATCTTTGTAACTCGACTCACTCATTTTAAAAAAAAAATGTATACATAAATAAACAATCTACTAATTAGTTTCGCGGCATTTCGCTTTCTTTTTTTTAGACGTGCGTTCAGAAATTTACTCTATGACTCTTTTATCGAAAACAAAGCATATTTCTTTTGTAATAAACGCTATTAATTACTAAAAGGTATTATTAATCATAAATATTAAGTACGTCAACAATTATTAAAAAATGCAATGTAGTTATGCTTTTCATTAAAATAAATTTGTTTCTAAAACAATCATCAGGTTTTTTTTTCAGTATCGTGAAATTCCAAAAGGTAATATTTAAATGTTGCATCACTTTGTCTCAAGCTTGCAGCAAAAATTGATTTTGCCCACTGTTTTTGAACAGCATAACCACCCTTTTGGTGCTGGAGAGGTAAAAAAATATTTTATTTATTTTTCCACCCCGTGGGTTAAATGTAGGTCACCCCATTGCCCCTTTTTTACGTGTTTAGTTGCAAACTAAAAACCTATTCCGATACAGACAAAAAAACAATCTTACCATTTTATCTTTGTACAACATATTAAAATCCTTGTATAAACATATTTAAACAAAACATTGCTCGTGACCATGGACCATAGACCATGGACCACGGACCATGGACCATGGATCATACATCAGGTATAAGTACAGAAGCAAAACGAAAAATTATTTTATTAAATAAACAACAAAAAATGTAACCTAGTAAATATTCTACATAAATATTTTAATTTACTTTATGTTTTAACTAATTGGATATAAGCCACTGTTGTTTTAGCAAATGTTTATGTTCTGATAAAATTAGGAAAAATTGCGAAGATAAACAGCGAGCTAAATTAAATTACTGCCAGTTTCAGCCAACAAAGGATGAAATAACGATTTAATATAAAAGGAAATGTTTTTTTTTTTTTACTTTAGTAAAATTAATAAACTAAATGAAACAAATCTTCTCAAGAACTTAAAAGTCCTTGTTATTGTAATCAATCTTAGTTATAAGTGCTGTACACGTACCATAGGGGGCGTGTCTACTGTACAAAATATCGTGAATACAGAAACTAAAAAAAAACGGCCAACTGTGAGTCGCACTTGTGCACAAAGGATTCCGTACCATTATCTATAAAAGCGGCAAAAAAATCACGTTTGTTGTATGGGAACTCCCTTAAATATTGGTTTTATTTTAATTTAATTATTTATTTTTAAAGTGAAGATATAATTTAATATTCGGTAAATATTTTAAGCGTCTAACCTGTTGCCATTATCAATATCGAGCAAAAACGAGCAAAAAATTCACTTTTGTTGTATGGGAGCCCCCTGACTATTTATTTTATTCTGTTTTTAAGTTATTTTTGTTATAGCGACAACAGAAATACATCTTCTGAGAAAATTTCAACTGTAACTATCACGGTTCATGAGATACAGCCTGGTGACGGAAAGACGGGCGGACGGACAGCTAGGTCTTAGTAATATGGTCCTTCGGATACGGAACCCTAAAATGTGCCACCGAAGTCAAGCGGGTGCGCCAGATTAAAGTACGCTCTTTTATTAGTCAATGGGAAAATTGGAAAATTATTTTACAATTTATAAAGAGATCTCCGGTTAGAGCTATCTAAAAATAGTCCGTTATAATATTGTTAGCAACAACAGAAAATACAGTAAATATGCTGATAATAGTACGAAAGTTGAAGCTTTCTAAACTATAGTGTCGCTACAACGTCACTTTTTTATTTGATTATTATTTATAGTATGTCTTGTTTTGTAGTCTGTACTATATAAATATAATAACTAAATAAAAAATAATACAAATTCAAGAGGCAACAACGCGAGGGTCATCCTCTCCTATTTGTCGTATTTGCTACTGGAACTTTTCCATTCACAAACAAAGCGGAGCACTAAAACATGTATGTATATATAAAATATAACAATATAGTATATTTCATTAAGAGTGCGGAAAGTGTGTCATTGCAAAGAGTTCCGAAAAATATCTACCCGAGCCGAGGCGCAACCGAAGGTGGGGGTTGACAGTCGGAAAAAGTTGCAATGACGGTTCCGCACGTGTACTGAATAACTATTCTTAATACAGTTACGAAAAAATTAAGTAATTTAATAAAATAATAAAAATACAATAGACTCAGCTAACTAATCATTTATTTCTTATAAAAGTTATAATTCACATATACATTGAAATTGGTACAGTTTTTTTAAACTTACTGGGGAAGGTTTAGGTTGCATATTAACTGTTTGAGACAAACTATTATTAATTTCGTATGATTGTTCATGTATATTTGTCAAAGTTGTTATACAATGGTGTTTGTTAGTTGATGGAATTGGATCTGATGAATTATCATTATCAACGAAGGTAGATGGACGAACGTTCTCTTCATTGTTGTCATGTGAAGGAGACGGACTGGACCTTAAATTAATGGATTGTGTGATTTTTTCCCAGTTTCTAGTTTGTTGTTGGATGATGAATATAGCCTTCTGCAACTTTGTCTGACTTTTTACCTCCTAGTCGCTTTATGGACGTCAAATTGGCTCCTAAATCTGCCAATACTGTAGCAGAGCTCCTCCTGAAGCTGAGCCCAATATAATACTTAGCATCCGGCAGACCAAGAAACCACAAATACCAAATTTGTTTATCCCGATTGCTTGAGCTGTACACTTCTATTTTTGATAATTTTGGAAAAAACGGTCGGTTTTTGCTTTTTGGGACCGCTGACTAATATACGTTTGCACTGTTCTAAGAAAATCTCCTCAACAACAAAGCTTTTCGGTTTCTTATTTTTTGTATTCGGAATCTTGTTTAGTAGCAATTTTTCATGGGCTTCAATATCTTTTAAAGTAATATTGGCTAACTCCTCTCTGCGGCAAGCTCCAACAATGCCAAAAATCAGCGCAACATACAAAAAAAGGGATTTGATTAATATTTATTTTTAATTTTAAGGAGAGGCGTGTGCTTCTTAGGCCATATAATGATTAGGTACGTTCGGGACAACCGATTTGTTAACAGGGGCGTCCATAAATTTTAAAGGTACCTAACGCAATTTGCGTCCTCGCAGTTCTTAATAATATGCCTCTCCTTGGAATAAGGCCATATTCCACCGCACTGGCCGAGTGTGGGTTGACTTGCGTTTTCAAGCTAGTGGCCACTCAACTGTCATACGACAACACCCAGCACTGGCAGTTTAACGTGCTTTACGAAGCTACGTGTGCTCCTGCTCAGAAAAATGTACCTCAAAGTGGTCATCCATCCAGGTACTGACCGCCTCCGACATTGCTATCTTCGCATATCGTTTTTGATACACGTATGTAACTGGGCCAAAACCGTCTTAATAATTATGAATCACTTTAGGAACGAGACGTTGAAATTGACTTTATTTGAAAATCTGATTCAAAGCTTATAAAGATATTCGGTGTATATAAATTTTTTGCAACAATACTTCACTCTTTGCCACTCTTGAGACGATTTTTGTAGTCATCTTTACGTTTATTATAGAGAGTTGACTGAGCTCGCCCTTCAATTATAATTTTTTCTTTAAATAAATATCATTTCGCAAAATAAAAATAAGCTATCACATTACATCACAAATTCGTCGCGTGGAACCTTTGATCTAGCGCCTGCTTTGCCTTACACCGCTTGCGAATCAAACATTTAGGACACACATAAGTTTGTTTGATTTTGCGGTCGTACGACCAAAAGTCGCGCGAACTTGCGATGGTCGCGTAGTCGCGTTGTATTAGGACAGCACCTTAGGCTACTGAATAGCCTGTCGTTATTTCCTCCTTACCACCCTTAATACACAATGTACTATATTAGTTTTTCAGCATGCAGTAATTGCACTGTCTAAACATATTACTTTTTCCGCCCATTTTCTTGAGGAAATTTGTAATTTTTAGTTTAATTTTTAGTGGGATGTTATTAGAACACTAAGGACAATAAAAAAGATAATCATGTCACACTTTCTAAAATGTATACCAAAAAATCTACACCGAGGCCTTTGAGAAATATTTACATCATGTGTTGTATGGTGTAGTAGACAATAATAAAAACTGATATTGACATAAAGAAACTGTACCTACTGTATGTAAACAGCTTACATCAATTTATTCTATAAAAAAAAAAAACTAGTTGACACCTGCAGATGTGCCTGCGGATTGGTTGGTTCCGTTTTTAGGAAGTTTAGGGTCTTTGGCTGTTCAGGCTTCAGCCTTGTTGTGTCTTAATTTTTCTGTCTAGATTTTAAAATTTATTTTTTCATTTCGTAGAAAAAGAAAGCGAGGGCGCTAGGTGCTCTGAGAGTTGAGATGTATTAAGACAAAGACATGTAATGTAAACATCTAATTGTCGATCGTACCTATATTGAATGAATATAAACCTTAACAAAAATATTAGGTCCTTAAATATAAAATTGATGTTTTATAGAACTGGCTTCTTTGATCTCAATCAAAAAGCCGGAGCTCGATGGATTAATTATATGTGTACGGAGAAGCCACTGTAAAAGAAAACACAGTATGTTTTTGGTTCCAACGCCTTCGTTTTCGAAATTTTGACGTCCAGAACAAACCTTGTGGACGGCCGAAGACCCTACGTGTCAATGAGGAATTAAAAGTGATCGTGGAATTAGATCCATCTCAAACCACGTCAGAGTTAGCTGCAGGTTCCGATGTGAGTGATAAAACTACTTTGAATCATTTGAAATAAATTGGAAAAGTGAAAAAGCTTGAAAAATGGGTACTGTATGCACTAAGTGAAGTAAACCAACAAACACGCGTCGACTACTGCGTCTTACTCAACCGTCACAATAACGAGGGGGTTTCTAATCGTTTCATTACTTGTGATGAAAAAAGCTAAATCCTGCCCCAAGCAAAAGTTGACTCAAAAAAAGGTAGCTACTGGTTAGTGTCTGGTGGACCAGCGTTGGGGACATCCACACCTGCTTTCTAAGATCTGGTCAGACGAATACGAAAGATTTGTATTGCCGACAATTGGAAACCATGATGGAAAAGCTAACCGTTAAACAGCAGAGATTGGTCAACCGCTCTAGCCCACTGCTGCTTCAGGACAATACACTGCACAACAGACGGTGGCGAAACTAGAGGAGCTAGGATTTGAATGTCTCAGTCACCCACCATACTCCTCGGACCTTGCTCCAACCGATTACAACTTTTTTCGGAATTTGGATAATTTCTTACTTAGAATAAAATTCCATTTCGATGAGGTAGTCCAAAACACCTTAAAAGATTTTGTTTGATTCTCGCTCCCGCAATTTTTACAGCAAAGGAATCAATGAACTTCCAATAAAATGTCAACAGTATAGATCACAACGGTACCTACTTTAAACCTAATTTGAATAAAAAAAAAAATAGACTCTGACTTTGACTTTGCAATGGCAATGCCTACATGCTACAATATTTATCTCTTCAGAACGATCTGTCAGTCTTCATTCAATTCATATAAGTAGCTTAGGTAATTTGTGAATACGGAGCAGATATAGCAGCAAGTATAAGCTAATATTAAGAACATAAAAATAAAACCAATCATAAGGCGTCACTACGTCAGGCGGCACTTTGTGTCCATAAAGTACAATAAAGGACTGAGAAAAGGTCACTCCGCTTCTTCCGGCAATCGTCGACTGGAAATCCATTCGTTCAGTTTCCGGGTTCTAATTTCCGGCTTAAGGTGTCTGTGAGCGTGGAGCTCGGCACTTCATACAAAAGTGAATTCTTTTATATTTATACATAATGTACTCCAGTATTAGTCTATTTACAGATGTTGAATGTAATAATAATAACCGCTAAAATTATAGTATGATATTTACCTTCGTGGCAACTACCAGCTATAAAAAAACTAGATTTTTTTAAATTCAAATTGCTCATTGACTATCCACCTGCCTGCAAATGTTTGACATTTGAATTAAATTTGACTCCGCGTTATTGGATCGTGCTGCAATTTGCCAGTTATTTTAAGTTTACGTGACAATGTAATATAAAAACCTTATTTGTCCGTCGTCCGTCTGTCTCAAATCTTTGAAATAAAGACCAGCTTTTCATTATTGAATCGTTTTACAATTCTGCAATCATTGGTCCACGGGACAAATGACCATATATAAATAAGTCGGTCCGCGTTAAATAAGATCCAGTTTCTTCTAATCCTAACCGATTTTGCTGAATTTTTCGTAGACCTTTAGTTCTGGTGAGTAGTGACAATACAACATGCGACTCTCAATATTTTATTTGTTAATCTTATTTATCTTATATACTACTCTTTGTGATAGGAGAACAAAACCCATTAATATTTAATGAATAAATAAAACTAGCAAACTTTATTTTATTATTCACGATTTATTGCTCAATCGTAGTTTCAGCTCCATAATTTCATTGCAATTTTGTGAAGAAGTGCTACAAAACCTTTTATTGTACTACTGAGTAGTGTTCTATTCATACTTAATTCTTCATTGTATGACAACAATTCTAAATCATCACAGGACTGGTCTCGCTTAGGCTTTAACATAATTCTGTAGTCAATTTTATTTGTACCTCGCGTGGGTGTGGTGTGTGTCCAAACGTTTAGTTTGTACCTCGCGTGGGCGTGGTGTGTGTCCGAACGTTTAGTTTGTACCTCACGTGGGCGTAGTGTATGTCCGAACGTTTAGTTTGTACGTCGCGTGGGCGTGGTGTGTGTCCGAACGTTTAGTTTGTACCTCACGTGGGCGTAGTGTGTGTCCGAACGTTTAGTTTGTACGTCGCGTAGGCGTGGTGTGTGTCCGAAAGTTTAGATTGTACCTCGCATGGGCGAGGTGTGTGTCCGAACATTTAGTGAAGTAACACTATTATGTATGATTTTTTACTCTGGTCTTTTTGACAAAATTTTAACTTACTTAGCGATGTCAAGTGTCTAAATAATATTCAACCAGCTGTTTTGTTTATGTTTATAAAATAGTTTGTTATATTTTTGAACTTGCTTAACTTTGTTCAGACTCAACCGCAACAATGTTCAGTTTTCTATTTTATTTCCTGTACTTTTTATTATGCTTTGAATGTGTAGTTGTGTATGTGTTTTATTACACCGCTCTCTGTTGAACTTTATGCCGATATAATATTTGAATACAACCGAAACAAAAAGAAAACAGGTCGCGGGAATCAGCTAGGCTACGGTGACCGTTTACCATCAGGCGGACAATATGAAAAAAAAAAGAAAAAAATGCTAGTACCTATTATATAAAAATAAGGTTGTACAATAAAATAAGGAACATTAATAAGACTCTATGATCGTAGTTTTTTATATATTTATAGAATAAGTATTTAAAATTTAAGTATTTCAACTAGCTACACAACAACATCCCATACAACAACACCCCACACAATGGGGCGCACGAAAGAAATGTATTCTTCAGTTCAATGTACGCAGAGCTAACTTCAAAGAATTTTTCTCAATTTTAATAAAAACTGCACGGAGGTTCACATAAGAAACCATCCTGTAAAATTTAATCGGAATGTAACACACAGATGGACGGGGAGACGGACAGGACGTTAAACAAATTGTATATTGAAGCTCCCATTTTTTGCAATTTTGGAACGAAACCCTAAAAATTAAAAAAAACTCAAGCATTCCATAACATAGCAAGTATAGTAAATATTCAATGAGTGTTACATTTGGCATTTGGCACGAGGCTCCTTCGACCAAATCGATTTGATTTTATTCCACGTCGTCACATTCCGTCGGCTTCACTTCACTGATTTATCAGAGTTCGCCAGCGACGGAGGAAGCGCACTTTATTGCCTATAACTTGCGGATTGAAATTGGTTCCTGATGCGTTACTTCTTTGATGTACTATAACACTTAGGGGCACTTTTGTGGATTTATTTTTCTGTTATAATGACGTTATAGGCAAAGATAACGTTCTATGTCAACCTAATTCGTAATTATGTTTTATAATTTTCTAGTTATAATAATAATCCGATTTAGGTCAGACTAGTTTTTTTTTATTGGCAAAATTTGTGTGTTTAATGCGTGTTAGTTAGGACCTAGTTTTTGGCCTGGCTGTAGCTTTGTTTAAGATTTTTTATATAATTAAATGATACATACCTACCATTACAACTCATTAATTTCTCTGGATCTTAGTTACCTTCATCTTAGCAGTTTATTGTAGTAAGATTTTTGATAAGATTTAAATTGTTCTCAAAATTAATTAATGTGGTTTCGCAGTAACAGTAACAGGGTTAATGTTATGCAGCAGTTTGTTCACTAGATGCGAATGGAGCGTTGAGATCGCTTTTTATTCAGAATTCATAAGGGGTTTGCAAACTGTGGGCGAAACCACACTTTGGTCCATAGCCTATCACGCGTGCCCAATGCGGATTGTGGACGTCACATCCCTACCGACGACTTGTCTTTTTGATGTATGTAGGTGTTTTCCGGTAGTTACGACGTTCTACTTCAGATAATACAGCAAACGATAAGCTTTTAGGGTTGGGTAAAGCTTCATCTGTAGGCTTGAAATTTGATAAGTGACCGATTACAACTTTGTTATTCCAAGGGAAAATAATTTAAAAGCCAAAGATGACTGTCATATTTATTTAAAGCATAGTTTTTCTCTGAACATTAATGCTAATAGAGAAAGATAAAAAAATATGGTATGATGGTTCTGTAGTCGTTTACAGATAAGGTTTCAATTGTTCGATTGAATAAATTGATTGTTTTAGTTGGCGATTTGCAGATGAAATTCTTGGTCAGAATTTTGATGTAAGCGCCTCCTATCGCCTACTGGCTGAACTGCTAGTTCAGTGATGATAACACGAGATGTCAGTAGTATGCACATACTTTAAAAATATTAGTTATAAATTGTTAAGCATTATTTTTGAGAAAAAAGATAGATAAATGTAACAATTCAGATAGATTGTTACAAGCAAAGACATTGGAGTAGCATAGACCGCTACAGTAGGCAATAATGTATGAGCTCCCCGCTCGCCGTCTATCGGCGCCCTCGTCGAATGCCAGCTGATGTGGCAATTCGATGCGGCATTTGTCATTGTGCATTCGACCAAGAATATTTTCAAGTTTTAACTAACAAAATCCCATGTAGGCTTAATTGTTCTAGACGTTTAAGAAACACAAATATAGGTATTAGATATCACCGGTAGGTGTTTTTTTCACAAAAAAACTAATATTATTTTTATTTATGTACACAAGTCTATTCTGCCCCCGTTATTGTAATTACAGTAAGTCAAAAAGTTTAAATTGTGGGAAATCACACTTTTGATTCATGATTTTCAAATTGGTGTATTTTAATAATTATAGCAGATAACTTAGATATTTGAACGGACAATAAAAAACAAATTTGCATAGATTAATCCTGGATATAATTTATTCGTTTAAAATAAATATTTTGTTTTTAATCTAACTAAATGTATCCATAATTACTACTTCTATCAGCCCAACTAACACTTTCTTAAACATATTTGCAGTAAGTCGGTAACATACTGTAAATATATTTAACGAAATATCCTGTCCATGTAAGTTACTGTATCTATGTTTACTATAAACTCTATGTAAATGCCTACAAATCCAGTGACTTTTTCTACAAACTATGCATATTTTGGAGCTTTGATATTAATTCCTAAAATGTTATTGAGTAAAATGAAATAAGAATGCAGGTCATCAATTTAATTTAGTAAATCTTTGCAAACAACGTGTTTTCTTCCTTTCGTAAGTGTCTTTTACTAACTATTTTAATTATTTTAAACTAAATTTATTTGAGATCATACGAATATTGTAGTCTCCCTAATACCTTATTATAAAATACAATGTTCTTCTAAAAAGTATAATCACATTTGTTAAACAATGTTTAAAGTTATACATATAACATTTTTTATTAAAAATAAGTAGGTAACTATTAAAATATGATAAAAATCAACGTTATTATAAAAAAATTTTAATCTTCAAGAATATTAGAAGCATTAGAAGTTGGTATATTCAACCAAAATGCTTGTCTATTTTCTGGCATCAATGGGACCAGTTCTTCTAATATCTCTTTTTTCTTTTCCTCTGTTATAAATATATTAAACGATTTATATTTTATGACTTTATTTTGTAAAAAGTTGAAATTTTGAAAGTTTTGATCTTCCTTAAATTTTAGGTTAAATCCTTTTCATTCCACAATACTGCAATAGTAAATTTATTCGAAGACTTACCAAGTGGGACAAAAGTCTCATTGAAAGCAATAAGTCTGCTGCGTAAAATTGCTGCTTTATATTGTTCCATTCTCGGATGCATTACGACCTTTTAAAGGTCTACGGAATAATATTTAGCGTCAGTTTCGTTTGCACTAATTTCAGCATCGAATTTGTTATTAATTCGGCTTGTGGAGTAATTATTTTTATGAACTAAGTATTGCTTACAAGTATCACAGTACTGTTCTTGACTTTCAAAGTGATCCGTGTCGAACTGCAAATATGCTCTTGGAATAACGTGCAAAGTTCCCATTCTTCATTTCCTAAGTTGGCAAAGGATATATTAATTTCTTTTTTAATCACATGACGGTATGTTTCTATAGACACTTTAATACCAGGTTGAGTTTGGCAAAAATGTTTATACATTTCTGTCATGTTTATGTAGCTAGGTAGGTAAAGTCTTTTTGGTAAATGTATGCGTCTGTAATATGATATGGCGTGGCTGTATTTTAATACCTGTTTTTTTATTATATCTCTATTTATTTTATTTTTTCCTCTTTTGCCTCTTTTATCTTTCTGATCATCCACATTTCTCTTTAATATGTTTAAAACCCTGCAATAATTTTTACCATTGTAACCCTAAGTAGATAAAAAAAAAAGTTTTACTAGTTCAATTCTGTCACCAATTCTATCTTTCAAATGATATGCATATGTAATACCTTGTTTAGGATTTTCTTTTTGTGACACTTTTGTCTTTACTTATTTTGTGTCAACCACTTCTTTTATAAATATACCTTGAGATGAAGAGGTGTAAACTTACTGATATATTGGCGCCAATTTTAACCTTCCCTAGTCTTGCAAGCGCTGGCGCTTGAATACGGAGAATAGCGGAGTCCAGTGGCCTTATTGGGAACAGTCTCGAGCTATTCGAAATCTGGAATTCGATACAAAAATGTATGGAAGTCTGACTTACCTTTCGAAACCCGTCAATGTACTTGCATACATTTTTCTGTCGAATTTCAGAGTCCGAATAGCTCGATACTGTTCCCAATAAGGTCCCAGGACTGGATAAGATAGATTCCCTCACGCCCGCGCGCGTGTTTGTGACGATCAAAAACCTAAACATATTTACAGTAACTATCGACTTTACTGTTAGATTGACAAAGATAACTTGATTTCCACTTGAAAGATGTATTTAGCATACTTAAAGGGAATAGTCTTACTTTGTTAAAAATAAAAAGTGTGTTCGTCTATAGTGAAAATATTCTTGGCATAGTTACAGTAAGTATACATAGTCTAAGACTTACTTGAAGTATGCGTACGTATCGGTTTTGTTTTTTAAGAAATACACAAATTATAAATAGTGTAACTATACTAACTGTGAGTATGTGTTACGGAAAAACCATATTTTAATAATGTTAATCTACCGTGACTTTAGTTACTGTTAATATGATAGAGAAACTATGAAAAAAAACATAATTTTAATGCAGTAAGTCTACTTACTGTCCTTGTTTTAACAAACGGTTGAATCTTCAAAGTATTTACTGTGATTTTGCTTATCGTATCTTTGTTAATAATTAAGATATAAATAAAAAGAAAAATATTCCACGTGGGACTTGATTTAAGGATCACAGTTCTGTTAAAACAATCATAACACCAGTAACACGACTTACTGTAATTATAACAACGGGGGCAGTATTGTTGTGTTTAAAAAAGAAAAAATAGAATTAACCATTTCCTTACTGTTGTCATGCTGTTTCTCATCACGTCATAATATATTTTCAAAGATATACTAATTGAGAGATTGATGGAACTAATTATTGGTATTCTGATATCCGTAGTAAGAGTTCAGGTAAACTAACTAATATGGAATTATGAAAACCCGTTAAAAAACTTACCAAACATACACAAAATACCAAGTAAACTTAACTTATTACAAAATATTACTTATATTACCATACAATAAAATAAATTCGCACGTATTCAACAACATTTTTTTTTTATTTACCTGTAATAATCCAGGCTAAGAACCTATATTATACAGCCAAGTTGGATGTTCTTTTTAAAACTTATCGAATTGTGCAAATTAAGATACTTCTTTGTGGTATGAATTTTATTAGTTCATAGGTTTTAAAAACCGGCCAAGTGCGAGTCGGACTCGCGCACGAAGGGTTCCGTACCATTATCTACAAAAACGGCAAAAAAAATCACTGTTGTATAGTATATTGTATTGTATGGGTATCCTTAAATATTTGTTTTATTTTAATTTAATTATTTATTTTTAAGTGAATATATAACTAAATGTTCTGTGAACATTTAAAGCGTCTACCTGTTGCCGTTATCAATATCGAGCAAAAACGAGCAAAAAGATCACGTAGGTATGTTTTATTCCCATAAAACATAAATATTTATTTTTCTGTTTTTTAGTATTTGTTGTTATAGCGGCAACAGAAATACATCTGAGTAAATATCAACTGTCTAACTATGACGGTTCATGATATACAGCCTGGTGACAGACGGACGGACGGACGGACGAACAGAGAAGCCTTAGTAATAGGGTTCCTAATTACCTTTCAGGTACGGAAACCTAATAATTACCTTTCAGGTACGGAACCCTAAAAAGGAGTTTTCATAAAACGTTTTTATATTATTTGCTAATTTTGGCATTTGCGATATATTTCCCTCAACAGTTTTTTCTACATTCTATACGTAAACTAATTTAATATTATTGATATATTTACTACATTATAATAACAACAACTCCTATGTTTAGCATGCACTTTGAGTTAATGTGACAGACAATGCAACTATTTTTAAAGCTCTGGTGTATTTCAATTAAATTAATAAAACTGAAACATAAATTTTAAAACTTATGATGACAAAAATATTTAGTCTGTTTGTCGCTTAATTCGCTTTGAGAAACTTCGTTATTTTACGCGGGAAATTTGACAAAATGAGTTTAGTAAAATCAGCAAATAATCAGCCAGACGGCGCTGTGTGTAATGTCCAAAAATATTTATTTATTATTTATTAACCATCGGTAGAGGCTGCGCGTTGTCTGTCAATCAGTCAGTGTAAGAGTTTTATGAAGTAGCAGAATATTAACAGTACTTATAAGATTTTCAGCCTAAATAGATCTAAAAGAAAAAAAAAAGTTAGGTTTAACTAAAAAGCAATGATAAATTAAATTGATTGAATCTTTGGGGTTTTAATCTTTGGCAAATTATATCTACTCTGTGGGCTACACTTACAAAATCAAAGCGGTTTATTTAGCAGATGGCATACGAATTAACATAGCTGAATGGACTACGTCCTTTGCCAACCAAGATATTGCCAAATAAAACAAAAATATAATATACTTAGATAACAACAAATATTAAATTGTGTTGATTAAATTAAAGTAAAGTGTTAACCTTAATTCGTTTTTACGTATTACATACATATTTTACCAGTAAAGATATCGATAATTTAATATTGGATCATTAGTTAACTGCCATAAGATATTTTTTAATACTGCATTGTACTGCAGCAGCGCTCTGATTGGTCGCCGATCAGCAATATTTCGCAATTGGTTAAAACTTACTTAATTGTATAATATTAATTTCTAACCCCGCCCCGCTTCCCCTTTAACTGGTTAATGTGATTTTCATACATTTTCCGAATAATTAGCAGTCTATGCTACTCTAATGTCTTTGGTTACAAGTTACAAGTATTCCCTTTCCGTACCTTAACCTTTTTTATAAATCGCTAACTTAACTAGGCTGGTACATAGTAAAGAAACATATAATTCTTTGTTTCTGTCTGAGTTCGTATTATTTTGTATTTTAGGTTAAGTGCAGTGATATTCTGGTACGCGTGTTTCGACGTGGAACTTTATAGCTTTCATCTGCGCAGAAATTGTTTTTTGATGTGTTTCTCCCCTTATGTGTTTCTGTGTTGTGCAAAGCAAACTACATGGAAGATCGGGATTCAGTCAGGTTAATATTTTAAAAATTAAAGTAGTAAATGAAAAATATCCTAGTATGACAGGTATTATTTTTGACATAAGCAAAATATTTGAATAATTGAAATTGTTGCAATCAACATAGAAGGCAGGATTTGTTACATGAACAGGGAGCCAATTCTCACACGATCGAATTGATCACGAATTCGAAATAAAGTACGAATTTAAACTTTTCTCGAACGAAAATGTAGTTAAGCAATTCTGGTAATGTCGAATCCGACATTTCTCGAACGCAAGCCGCTCGAACTGCTTCGAGTGGTCGGGACCGTTCGAGACTACATCTCGCATTCGAATCATGACAAATTTAGTTCAAAATGATTGGGTTCTAAACGTTAATTCTACTCTTAGCGTGAACTATATGTTCTAAAATCTAAAATAAATGTCTAAAATGTAGGTCATAGTAATTAAAAGGGCGGAAAAAATGACTTATATTACCAAATATGATATTTTTTTACCTTTATTACTTTCATAATACATTACTAGTCTTTTCTCAATTGATTGATTGGCCGATTTTTGCAATTATTAAAGTCGCCCATGACAATAATATTCTTCTATTTCTATTGATTTCCATCATAACAAACACTAGATTACATCACATACACAAAAATGTTTGAGGTCCGGTACCGCCATCTTTAGTGTTGCATAGTATATTGATAATACTAGGTGGTAATTTCATGTGAAAAACAATTAATAAACATAATTACACCGTTGAAAAATAAGAATAACCTAAAATTCTCAACCAAATAAACAAATAAAACTCACAACAAAAACAAACAGAGTTTTTTTTTATTTATGTCCAAATACGTTCCATTTAAAGATGAAAGCAATTTCTCGAAATAGGGATTTTGTTTACAAACTTAGTTATACTTATTATTTCCTCATTAATAATGATGAAACACAAGTAAAATGTTGCTTCAAACATTTTGTAGTCACCGAACCCTTTTTTTATATATCAAAAGAAGCATATTAGAATTGGCGTTTTTAAAAACGCTCTACAACTGTGCAACGGAACGTACCTCATAGCCTAACCGGTTTACAATGGCAACATTCCACCGCTTCGAACGACATTTTGTTCGAAGGTTGTTTCGATTGAAAGTGAGAATATAGCAAACGCGAAAATTATGACGACGATCGAAATTTTACAGTCGAGATAGTGCCTTCCAGATAATCTCTAATACGAGATTATCTCGGATGAAGTGAGAATTAGGTCCCAGGTTGGACATAAACATTTTGCAACCCAAGATAATATTTGTTATCAATATCGAAAAAGAAAAACGTAGTTATGCTCCGTGCTTCGGAGGGCACGTTAAATCTTGGCGTTTGCCATATGATGATACTAGTCGTAAAGACCTATAGTATACGACATATTAAATTTCCTAACTAGCACATTGGTGTTGACTGCAGATTATTTTACAGCTTCAAATGCTAGGGTAGCTCTACAATAGTTTTAATAGCAGCTAACAGAGGTTAAGAAGGGTTAACAAGCGATACATAATGCTTTAAGACGTATATGAAGCATAACTATTAATTACTATAGCTAGTTATTGTATATTAGCTTTAGCCACTATGTAGGTTACTCCTACAGTTTTTAGCTTTCCGTAGTAGATAAAGCTGTAAAAAGAGTTACCCGACTCTTACAAACTAACTTAAGTTCTTGTATTGTTCTTATAAGATCTGTGAGTTCTATATGATTGATAATTGAAGCGACTGAACAACCAAATGCTTTCAGCGTTGGAAAACATTGTTATGCAACCTAAAGTTATGGAATGGATGTTAGAAAAGTTTTTTTTAATTATTGAAACAAATACGCTTATACTTAGCGTTAATGTGCTAGTTGGGTTAAAAAATGTACTACATAGAAATAATAATACTAGTCATAAGTTTGGCTGGTTTTTACTATTTAAATGTTTTACTTAAGAACTCTTAATTTAAAAGTGATTACTTTAAGTTAAAGCTTGTATGTAGGTATAACCTTTTCCAAGGCAGACAAATTGAAATAAAAGAATCAGGACTTCGATTGATGTTTACTTTTTTAAAAGGGTATATCCGCCGCTATAACATATTATATAACTCTTAATCTTATTTAGTTCACGATCTTAATTTATATCAAAATGGACTATTGTGGGTACATTATAATGTTTCAACATTGGTATTTTCTTGTTTGTAACTTATTACTTTAACATATAATTGAATAAACATAGGCGATAAATCAATTGTACTGGAATTAAATTTAAAAATAGAAATAAAAACAATAAAAAACAAACGGAACATCCGCTGTGAGAGTAATGGGAGGCGGCGGGAAAATGAAAAACAATTCAACAAACGAATTTCAACATTTCAAACAAACAATTTAGCCAATTCTAACAAAAAAATGTAAAAGCCTGGCGCAAGTTACATTACATTCAAATTTCTTCACGTGTGTAGTTTGTTATACAACTATATAGTTACACGGAACGCTTCTTAGTTTGGGACAAGATGGCTCTGTTTGATATGTCCTAAATTATTATTATTATAGTGTAAGTAGTTTATTGTTAAATTTCATACATATACCTACCTAAGGAAATAAAAACCAAATTATAAAAAAGTGTGTGTGTGCCCGCGCGGTAGAGATTCAAGAACGCTGGCTGCATCTCTATGTACTTACTTATTTATACACCTTTTCAACATGATGGTTTTACATAATATAAGCACTGTATAGTTTTAAGACAAGAACTGAAATCTGAACTGAATCTTTCGAGTGTATGTCGCAATTTTTCTGTAATGCCCGCCCCGCCCACGCCGTTACGACGAGAAAGACGATCATCAAATTTATGTCAAATATAGTTTAGGCTTTAGTCTGTCGGATACAGTTTATTTAGGTTAAATCCAACCAAGAATTTTGATACTAGCGCAAATTTTACAAGGCGCGTCTTTGATGTAATTGCTAGAGGTGGAGGTTTTCTCGTTAGATCGATCGTTTCAAAGATAAAATTATCATTTGCAAATTTTCAATGGTATGATTTGAAAGTACTTACATGTTTTTTGTGTCACAATGTTTCTGGAACGCCGGTACGGCGAGGAAGACGTTTATCGAATTCACGTCAAAAATTAAAAGTAACCGAAGTCTGGACAAAATATTAGTGAATAACAAGTCTTGTTGACTTGACGACTGCTAATCTCATTATAGCTTTAAGACGGCTCAAAGCTACAAGATGAACAAAAATAACAAAGACCCTAAGTTCTCGCGAGATTTGTTCTAATTTATTTAAAGTCAACGTTTTTATCCTCAGTAAAGTAAATTGCTTCCTTTATATTAAATCGTAATTTCACTTTATCCTTTGTTAGCTGAAACTCACAGCGATTTAATCTAGGTCGCTGTTTTCCTTAGAGTATTTTTCTATATTTTTTAAAAATAATAAACATAGGGGAAATACCACGAGGTGTAAATTTTTTAATAAGCAATATTTTTTTTTTCATTAAAGCGAGTTGCTGTTTTAATTTTTGAAAGTCAAAATTTAAACTATTAAAGTCAAATCTAGATTATTGCGGTTTGTGTATGTTTAAACTAGTAAAGTCAAATGTAGATTATTATTATTTGTGTATGTTTAAACTAGTAAAGTCGAATATAGATTATTGCATTTTGTGTATGTTTGACTTGTAAAGTGAAATATAGATTCTTGCAATTGGAGTATGTTTGAACTAGTAAAGTCGAATCTAGATTATTGCAATTTGTGTTGTTTAACTTGAAAGGTTAAATCTAGATTATTGCAATTTGTGTTGTTTAACTTGAAAGGTTAAATCTAGATTATTTCTATTTGTGTATGTTTAAACTAGTAAAGTCAAATCTAAATTACTGCAATTTGTGTATGTTTATACTAGTCAAGTAAAGCCTAGATTATTTCAATTTATATATGTTTAAGAGTTCTGTTCAGCACAACATTTTTGTCGAAGATATTCACAGTCTGCGTACGAATAAAGAATGCACAGTGCGATTGCAGCGCCTCTCACCATAATAAAAGGATGATCTGCTCAGAGTAGGTGGTTGCGTAGCCAACTCAGCTCTTAGATACGAAGCTCAGCATCCTCCCATTTTACCTAGTTCAAGTTCTATTGTTGATTTTATTATTGACCACTAAAACAAAATACACCGCTCCCCAGGCTCTGACACATTACACGCCATTTTACGCCAGCAATTCTAGATTCTCTCAGCTCGTCGAATTATTAGTGTATACAAGTGTATATGAAGCTTGCTTGTTAGGCTTGTTAGCCTACAATCTGTTTTCGCACAAGTCTCAACTGACTTCGCCGGTCCATTTCAAATAAAATCCAGCATATTATGTAGCGTAAAACTCCTCGAGGGGTATTTTTGCTTTTTCTTGTATCTAGGCTAGGCAGTACACCTTGAGGCGGTTTCCGAACTCTCCACGGATGCGTTTTAAGCGGCATTGCAACGTTTTGTTTCGCGATGCGGTGTTCCAACTCTCATCCGCTCAATTGATACATAATTATGTATTATTATGTTGGTGCTAGAAATCAGCTCATTGATGTTCAAAATATAATAATGATTAAATTAACCATAATCTTGCGAATCAGCACATATCATGGTGGCTTGACCCACCTTCAGCTCCTTCGTTTGGGGGTTTGTACGAAACCGCAGAAAAATCCACCAGACAACTATTGTATAGGATCATTGGTGAGCAACGCCTCACCTTTAAGAAATTTTCTAATCTTTTGAAACGAATTGAGGCTGTACTGAATTCCACAAATCTCTGCCCTCGTTCCTCTGACCCATCAGACTTTGAACCGCTCACAGCCAGCCACTCCTTATTGGTCGTCGTCTTACCTCCTTTCCTAACCAAACCATCCTTTGATGATAGATCAATGTCGGCTCTTAATCGATCTCAGCTCATCCAAGCTCTCTTGTAACACTCCTGGTGCCAATGGACCCGCAATTACCTTCACATCCTTCATTTACGTTCCAAGTGGCTTTCTAAATCAGCTCCTCCCAAAGTAGTCGTATTGGTCCTCATAAAGGAAGACCACATACCTTCACTTGAATGAAAGATTGGGGAATAATCCGCACTCTACCAGGGAAGGATGGAATCACTTGTATTGTGGAATTGAACACAGCCAATGGAACACTGCAGTGGCCAGTACTCAAGCCAGCAAGACCAATTGATCTGCCCAAGTATAAGAGTCTTGCTCCGCCCAGCTTGATATCTCAAGAATAGATCAACTCGGTTATTATTTTTTTTTAAAAAAAAGACGTGTGGCACTCGGGGACTGCCGCGGTAAAGCTATTGCATTTTGTATCAACTTATGCAATTATAATTCAGCTTATGTATTCGTCCGATTTCGGAGCAGCTCGTCTCGATTCGTGCGAGTTTCGTAGAGTCGTACAATACGTCTAATCGCACACAACGCCGTGTCGCAGACTGCCGAACTGAAACGACGTTAGACGATGCACGGCCTTCAAGCCACACCTCCTTGCCCGTCGGAGTGGGGAGCGTGAGGTTTTTTCGTTACGGAATTTCTGGATTCGGTCCCCGCGCTCAAGGCCCACGATAGAAGCTATGCAATAGCTTAAAAAACAGACTTAAATTTGACACTTTCAAATATGTCCTTCCCCGGGACTCAAACTGTTTCCAAGCTAAATTTGCCAGTGGTTCCACCCGCCCTTATAACAGGATAAAGATCCTGTACTAGTTTTAGGAAGACGGACCAGTGATACGTGAAACCCTAGAAGTTTCTCGTCACCCAGGCATAATGCCATTATTATCTCGATGCGTTCGAATAACGAATACTAAAAAGTAAATTTACAACTGACACCTATTGTCAGTCAATACTTTACGTATGGTAAGCTGTGTGACTAGTCGATATTACATAAATATTTAATTTTAGTTTCTGCAACATTTTTATATGCCGGGGTGCGTAACTAGAAATACCCACTCTTACCTTTCATTTGCCAGTTGGATCGACTCTAAAATATTTAATACCTAGTCTAGGTTCGGAAGCCCAATAGCTTTTCTTTTATTTCTGTTGTAAAAGTGTTTTAACAATCACCATGTAAGTAATCATGTGTTTCCTATGTTTAAGACTTTGGATCTTAAAGTCGAAGAGTTTGGAAAACGGTCAACATCTGGTAGAAAATCGGACGACCTCTCGACTGCTGGGAGGGTGTCTGGAGCTGGGACTGGCTTACTGAGCACTCTTCCGTGCTTACTGTGGGATTAATACTTCGCGCTTCTTGTGTAGCGTGACCTTTAGCATGCGACAGCAGTTGAGTAGACCATGAACGAGGCTACTGGGAGTGGCTGACTTCACTCCAGATCCTCGGTCCTGCCTGCACTGCTCACCATAATCACGAAACGAGCTACAACTACAACACCGAGCCTTAGAGGACATAGACCCGGCCGGCCGACCATTACACACCACATATCCTCCCGTCGGCTCCTGTAACTTATGGCCAACATCAAAATCTCATCAGAAAACTTCATCACTATTAGAGGCAATGTTCTCGACCTTTTGACCTACTACACGAGTAGCAGAGAGCAAAACATAGATATCTACGGTGAAAGATCTCCGGGATCAAAAGTCACTTTGGGAGACCCTCAGTCAGGGCTCAATTCTTGGTCCTTTTCTATTTCTTATTTACATTAATGATCTCCATTATCATGTAAAAACCATGACAATGTCTTATTTTCTGACGACACCTCTTTACTTTTTAAAAAGGAACGGCAGAATGCCATTTCTAAGTACATTGGTTTAATGTTAATAATTTGTTACTTAACGAGAAAAAACCAAATGTGTTTAATTTACATTACCAAAAGTTACATAACCAGACGTGTATTAATATAAATCGCGAGCAATAAGAACTTGTTGATTCATCAGTCTTTCTTGGCGTAACGCTGGACTCCAAACTTCAATGAGGTCCTCATATTCATAACCTAGCAAAAAAACTTGGCTCTGCTTTGTATGCGATCAAGAAAATAAGACAATTGACCGATGCTGACACTGCAAAAATAGTATATTTTAGCTTTTTCCATAGTTTGATTACATGTATCCTATGTAGGTATCCTATTGTGGGGTAGCGCTGCTGATGTAAATACAATATTTGTGTCACAAAAACGGGGAATTCGTGCCATTTACAAATTACGTTCTAGGATATCTTTGACGCATAGGTTTAGTGAAGTATATATTTTAACTTTAACGTCGCAGTACATATATGAAAATCTTTTATATATGTTCATAAAAATATTATTTGTTTCAGAAAGAAAAGTGACGTTCACAAAGTAAATACTAGAGGTAAAAATAAGCTCTTGGTGCATGATACACGTCTACACAAAATAAGTAACTTTTTTATGAGGCAATGTATTCACTTTTATAATAAAGTTGCCTTATCCAGCAGCCAACCTGAGAGAGGAACTCGTGCAAGACACAACCATAATTCAGGCCTTAGGCTAAAGAACGGTACCACTGTTTTTTTGTCCCTAAATATATTAAACCTTTTTAAAACCTCAAATCGATCTTTCTTATTAGCTTGGTGGGAAAAAGATTGTATTGTACATATTTCCTCTATTTTTCTTTATTAAAGGAATCATCTTAAGTGATAAGGTAATCTTAATCAATAAAAACCTTGTTGAGTAAACTTGAATGAGTATATTATAACTGAACCTTGTCCTTACGAACCCGTGTATATTGTCTTCCAAATTCTCTCTTTGAGCACCGTTGCTAAAGTGACCTTAGGGGTATCTACTATACATCATAGTGTTTTACCCTAAATCCGGTTATCGGCGTAGGATTTCAACTGCAACTCTTCAATTATAGAAAAACCGACTCACATTTGACGTTTTCGAGTAGCTTGTATACTTTCCCGGACTCAAACAATTTTCATGCCAAATTTCATCTTAATCCGAACAGCGTTATCTGTTACAGACAGACATACAGAGTTACTTTCGCATTTATAATATTAGTACGGATTAAGATAAACTTTATGTTCTGCGACAAAGAGGTTTGTTTTATTTGATTTTTTCATATAAGATGTTCATCGATTTCAATGTTATTTTACGAAAGATAAAGTCTGAGCCAATTTTCTCACTATACGTGTAGTTGTAGGTATAGTTTGTAACCTGTACAAGAGATGGTCTCGAATTATATTTCAAGGTAATTAAAACATTTTTTTGGAAAACCACAAAAGTTTAAATTAAAATACAAATGCTTTATTTGTAAAAATAGTATATCAAATCACTTTTTCAAAGTCAAATGGCGTGCTGGTGAGAAGAAATGGCGAAAGAAAGAGATAGTCCGGGAGCCAGCAATCCTGAAAGACCCGTCATCGCGGATTCTTAAATTTTTAATGAAAATTTATAGTTAATACTCACACGTATAAAATGCACTTGGTCGGCTTGGATTTTATTAGCCGGTAATGATTTAAATAAATTATATATGGTTAAATTCATTAAATGTTTTACCATCATCGTGGATTTTAATTTTCCTATGGGTGATTTTGTGCAAAATGTTGTACTTAATTAGAAAAAAATCGGCCGACCAACATTTTTTAGCCGGAAAGGGTTCGCAACCCTATTTAAATGATATTAGAGGGGGTAAAATTTCTCCGATATCACGGATTTCTTTTTTTTTCTTTTTATTTTACGCGTTTTAATATCAGTTTTAAAAATATCTTCGTATGCCTGCTTAGAAATAGCCGGAAGAATCGCGCATACCAGTTTTTATTATTTCGCTAAGCATCATGCATTGTACTACTTTGAATACTCTTTCTTTTGGAGTAATTTATTTTTTCTACCTCTGATTTCTCTCTTAAATTTTGAATTTTATATAGATTATTAATGTAGGAAAAAGGAAATGTAGGAAAATTTATTTAAAAAAATTTATTTACGAATTTATGTAAAAATTTATTTAAAGAAAATGTAGGTAAATTTTAATTTTAGTTGATCGTATAATAAATTAAGGTTGATACGAAGATTACGTTTAATTTAATTTTCTTTATTAATAATCATTTACATCGTTATCATCCATATTAAAACTTCTTTCTTCTTCTGATGATTCTTCACCTTCTTCTTCATCATCTTGTTGGCAAATTAAAACTTCTTCCACTTTTAAACCCAGATTCGCATTGAAAACTAGTCTTTATACTCCTGTATTTTAATTTTAAAAGTAATAATATTCTATATTATAGTAATAGTCTATATTATTTCAAAATAAATTTAATAATTTTCTCTTAAGATCATAATTCACCGTAGCCTATGGACGCTTGCAACACCAAGAGTATCACTCGCGCGTTGCCGACCCTTCAGAAATCTAATAACTTCTTTCTTGAAGAACCACATTCTGAAGTCCTTGGAGAAAACCTTAGCAGGGAGCTCATTCCACAACTCAAGCGTTCGCGGGAGGAAGTTTCTCTGAAACCGCACTGTACGCTATAATTTCGGTTCTAAAGTGTGAGAATGAATTCCCTGCTGATGGCGAGCGGTGCGATGGTAGAAAGTAGCCGTGGGCATCATTTCGAACAATTCCTCAGAACAAAATCCATTGTACAAGCGGTAGAACACACACATAGGTAGGCTAAGTCTCTCCTTAGACTAAAGGGCTCGATACCGCAAGTGAGTTTGGAATCGTCGACAATTCTCACAGCCAGTCGTTGAACCGAGTCAAAGAGTACAGCAGTGCTCCATATGGGGCCGAACTTGCAACTTGTAGAGCAGCAACCTTTGCCCCGACGTGAAGTACTGCTTCGCTCTGTTGAGTACACCAAGTTTATAAGACGCCAGCTTCACCTTGTCTTGCAAATGATCTCGGAACTTAACATCGCTGGATATATCAACACCAAGGACCCCAATGCTCTTAGAGATTGAGAGGGGAGTGTTCTGGAATTGTGGGACAACAGTGAATGGGGTTTTCTTAGCGGTGAGCGCGCAGACTTGTCTCTTTCTAGGGTTGAATCGGACCAAAATTTTCCCGTCCTCAGTCAGAGACCTTGAACAGAGTGGTCTTGATTTGACACACAAGTTCTTCATGCTTGTCCTCCACAACGAAACGAGGGATGTTAGCACGGCCTAAGTAATAAGCGTCTCCAGTACTGTCATCTGCATAGCAATGTATTTCTTGATGTCATACACTAGCATTAATGTCCAATAATGTCCATGCTATCAGAAAAACTACCGTCAACTACGGCTCATTTTCGTCTGCCGGACAAAAAGGTAGCCACCCATTTGCACAATCCCTCGGGCACTCCGTTAGCAACTTAGATAGAAAACCCCGGTGCCAGACCCGATCGAACGCCTACGCTATGTCCAACATAGGCCTGCAATTCGATGGATCTGATCTATCGCCCTTTTAAGGCACCGGGTGCACATTCGCAGTCTTCAATGAAGACGGGGGACTATTGCTGTAGGAAAGTGCAGAAATGCACGTGAGTACAGGACATAACTCAGGAGGATACTGCTTAAGCACCTCCGCTGGTGTACCGTTTGGCCCACTCTGACTTATGAACGTCTAGAGAGAGCAACGCCCGCCGGACCTCCCTCTGTGTTATGGAGATTTCCGACATGTTCTTAACGCACCACGGCATAGTAGGTGGTACAGCGCCTTCGTCGTTCATATTCGAGTTGGAGGCAAAGAGACTGCCCTAAAAGTCAGATTCTCTTTTGCACTATGGGCCAAGTCACCATTAGTCTTTCGCAGTGGTGGCAACGACGATTAGTCAAAGTTTCCTTTGGCAGCCTTAGCAAGCGACTAAAAAGCACGACTCCCAAAGTGATAGCTCGTAAGTTGCCGAGTTTGCCGAGTTTGCCGATGAGTTTGAATTTAGCTCTGGCAGTTGCTTTACCTCGAGGCGGCATTTAATTTGCATTTTGAGAGTTTAAATAGTTTTTATGGGATAGATTGTAAATTTTTCGAATAACCCTCTTCTGCAGCACAAAGATTGTTTGACTATCAGCTGCACTATGAAAATAGCTGAAATATACATTTCGGGCAGTAGGTTCGTCTGTACACAGGAATAGATCATGTTTACAAAATTTTATGTCATCTGATTAGTAAATATCAAGAATATACTCAAACTTTTTGTACTACGAGTACAACGGTTTCACCAAGAGACAGAACACCTGGCTACAACCAAAAAATCCCGACGTATTTTCATATTAAACAAGGATGTTCTGGATTACTTTATAAAATTGCGTAACGATAGCTTTTCACAAAGTAATCCAAAATTAATATAATGCGAAGTTCAGTTTGTTTGCTTGTTCATCGCAACCGAGCATGACCTGGTTTTTGACACATGTATAGTTAGAAGTATGATGTTGTACTAGCTGCTGTCCGCGACGTCGTCTGCGTGAACGCTATACAGCACCAAAACTACCTACGATTATACCTTTTAAAATAACATTCACTTACCCGTTTCTTCTTGACATTTCATTTCTACAGGAAGTGCAGTAATAGAGGGAGACTGTCTTTTGTAAAATTGACCTTGAAAAAGTGCTGATTTTCAGTCTGCTTTGAATAAATGACTTTATGGTGATTCTGCTGAATTAAGTCATAAGTAGTGACTGAAACATATGGAGAAAATAATGAATAAAGAATACAGAATAGGGTAAAAATACATACTTATAGAACTTTTCGATAAACAACATTAGTAGTTTGGCTCTCCGTAGCCAAAATGTAAAGTTTTCTAGGCATTTTGATTATTTTAAGTTTGAAAGATAACAGAAAATAATTTACACACTGAGAATTTACACACATATAATGATAGCTAAGCAGTAGTCCGATTGAAGTTTATTTAAGTTAATATTTATTTATATTTCAGGAAAATGTTTTCACGTTAAATTCGACCAAGCACACAATAACTTATAGCAACGCAGGTAACACCAGGTTCTATAGGTTGAGGCGGCGACATCTGTATATCTCATAACATCACTTTGTGTGAACGAAACCATAGCACGATCTAATTCGACGCCAAAGCCATCTAGTTAGCAAATAGGAAACATTTTTATATCGTGAAAAATTATAACACATCTAAGTTATGACTATACACGATTTTTTAACATAAAATAAATGGCTATACGTGAGTAGAAAAAATCTAGCTAGTTCCACATCTCACTTAAGTTTATATGTGACATGAAATTAGATTACACGTTGTTACAGAATGTGTTGAAGAAATAAAGGTTCACTGCTCGTTCTTCGTAGGTGATAGCGTGATAATATGTAGCCTATATGTTGACCCGACTTCTTTATAATATTCGTGCCAAAATTGAAGTAAATCCATGCAGTACTTTTTAGTTTATCCCGGACATACATACAGACAAACAGACAAAAAGACAAACAGACAAAAATTCTAAAAACTATATTTTTGGCTTCGGTATCGATTGTAGATCACACCCCAAGTATTCTTTAAAAAAAATATTCAATGTACAGTTTTGACTGTCCTTCCATTTTATTATTATATGTTGAGGTATAAATACAAAAGTCTAAGAAAATTGCAAATCTCTTCCGATATTTAGGTTATTGTATAAGTGTAATATAGAAACGAAGGAGATATAACGTTTATCTGTTCAAGTCAAATAAATTCTATTTAAATATTGAGGCAAAATTTAAAACCGACTTATTCTGTTTCCACAACGTACGTATACAATTTCCTGCAGCCTCCGCTGATTTATTCGGTACGCGGAGGAACAGATGTGTCTTGTGCGGTGCGGCGTGTGCGGCGGGATTATAAAATACGTGATGACGTAAAATGTGACACCGCACTTGAAGTAAAATATAGATTCATGCATTTTTAGATTTCCATGCTAAATAATAAAAATACTTATTGCATCACTTGAGTGTCTGTTTTAGATTAAACTATTAAACGTAACAAACAAAACGTAAACATAGGGCTAAAAGATGCGATAGCAGAGCCAGTTACAAAATATATAGTCGAATGTCCAACTTGAATTTATTTAAAAGTTTGAAAACATTTCCAATGTCATGCCTGGTGGGATATCATTTTTGTCATTTTAAACATGTAAAACATTGTATTTTTTTACATTATTAAAATTCAGCCTAGTAAAAAAGCTATTGAGTAATTTGTCATTGACTTAGTTTTATAAGCAATAGTTTTTTATGTTTGGATATGTCCAACGGCACTTTTTTACAGTCAAGGCGCTATATGCAGCCGTCGTCATTATTAATATTTAAGATAATTTTAACTTTTTCTCCATAAAAAGCATATAGCTATAATACACAGAAACCTTTTATTTCTGGAATTTCTGCTAAAAGTGGCCACTAGTTTTATTTTAAAACACGCCAAGTCAGTTTATTTGTTAAATAGGGTAAGTTTATAATACTTTTGCAACACTTTCTTACTTATTTCAAGTAATGGTCGATTCTTAACGCGACGGTAAGTGTACGGAGACGTAAAAAATGCGAAAGTTAAAAATTAACTTTCTAACTTATTTTCAAAATATATTGCAGAGTATCATCATATCATTGAATAAGTATGAAAGTTATTTTTTTAATTCAACCTTTTTTTTTTGATTCGCTTTGCTTATCACATTAAATGAGTGCTTCTAGCAAATAATTGAGTGCAGGAAACATTTTTGTTTGAATTTGCAAAAATCCTTGAGCTAGTATTATGCCGGTTACTAGCAGGTTCTTTAACATTGATAACAGGCAGTTGCCGTGTGGCTTCTGATTCTTATTTTCTCTTGGTCGGTTGGGCTTCATCACAGTGAACAAGTTCCGGTTTCTCGTCTGCAAGTTTTTTTTCAGAATTTTGTTAGATATTTACCTGTGCATATAACACAACGTGGCTCTTTGGCACAGTATTTATTATTTATTTGTGTATCATCTTTTATACCAGAGTAAGGTTTTAGTGATTTGAGTTTTTGTTTCTCAAGATTGTAACTCAGGTCTGTCCACTCCATCCACTATAATGGAAGGAGAGATATTTTTTTTTGGTTTTTCAGTTCTTGTGGTGAGATATATTATGTTAGGTGTTCAACTTTCAGTTTTTTTTGCCTATCTTGCCTTCGTTCTACTCCTTCCTCATTAGCGGCAGCACATTTCAACTGCTATTGGAGAATTTCTATTCAACTTTTTAAGTCATCTACATGTGAGGATTTGCCACTTTTGTGTAACTTTCATAACAGTCGTGAGCTTTATTCTATGTATAGTTGGTGTATCCATTGTTTCGGCATGTAATAACATTTCCTTAACACTGTGATTTCTCGTCAGTATGCAATTAATATTACAGGTCATCGCGGTTCAGCCTGCACGACGACTTGTGATGAGTTTTGCATCGTTGGTAGATGCATGATTAGTGACACAACTGTTGTCAACGAAAATAGAATGATCACTATTTCAAAGTTTGAAAATATTCTCAATGTCATAAGCAGTGGGGTATCAATTTAATATCAAAGCATAATTTTAAAATATATATCCTAATATTATAATTGTCATCCTAAGCAATGTTTTATACTAACTTTAGGCACAGGAATAGGTAAAGGAACGGACAAAGGTTACTCTTAAGGGTTCTGTAACCAAAAGATGCTAACGGTGTCCTACTTTGTCCTAATATGCTGGTTTAAATAGATCCTTTATCATGTACATTCCATTGTTATCCGTGCTATAAAGTGCTATCCTTTAGATAAGAAATATGATTCCAATGCCGATATATGTAAAAATTTACAAAATCTCTAGAAATATTTTCCATATAGAAATGCATATGCAAACGAGTGCAAATAGTTAAACAGCAAAATTGAAACTAACAATATAATCAGAATATTGTCTTTCACATATTTGTTTTTTTTTAAACTTTATTTCACAGATAAATATTGTAACAACATACAAAATATTCTGCCAAACTGCATTACAGTTTGTCGGCAGCGATTGTTTCGCTTTAATACAATAGTTTTTTTGTTACATACTAAATTAGTTACCAGTTTAGTTAAAAATGACAACCCATATCTAATCTTATCCTTACAATAAACCTATCGTGTAATTCTTTATTATCAGGTATGTGCATGATTGGCTTTGTACTTCGTCGTTCAATAATGTCTGTTCACGAATGTTTAAAAATATACCTACAAGTTACAGTTATATGACATTCAGCTTACATGAAAAAAATATACACACACACATACACACACAAGCAAAGTAAAAGAATGTTTAGTTAGATTTTAGCATTTTATTAATAATTATTTTGTTACGCCACAGATACTTACCTTTTTCCCAGGAAAGTCGGGACGACTGACCAGCCCCCCCTTTTTTTCGCGAACGCGTTTCCTTTCAAAATTTAGTGTAATTTAAATTGTAAACATTTTTCTTTTATTTAAATTTTCTTTTGTGCACAGCATATTTTTATATAATTATTTTTAAACTAACAAATCAAATTGTTAAAATTGTTTACTGATTTATACCCCCGTTACGTGCCAACATAAACACACAAAAGCGCACTTTCAGACCTGCGATATTATTACTAATTTAAGTTTTAGGATATGTTTACAATACCTGACATATCTTATAGTACGTTTTGTTTCGCTTTCTTAACATGGTTAGCATATTTTTAACAATTAATTTTATTTTCTGCGTTAATAACACTAATATTACGTGTCGCGAACTCTGTGCTAGGAAATGCTGTTTTTAACAGAACTTTCATCTGAGTCTTTGTCGAGTAGTTCCAAAATGTTTGTAACAAGTTAGTTGTTAGCTCATTGATTAATGTAGGTATTGCCCATTTTTTCGTCCGCATTACGAAGTAATTACATATCTTGGGTACTTTTATTTTTGTAAGACGAGTTGGGTATCTATGTACTCTTTTTATTAGGTAATTATGATTTTCTTTGTGGTGTTCGAGAAGGGATATCAGTTTGACTTTGCAATCGATTACAATAATTTTCCATACTTTCCAACTGACTACATGGACATGTTTGTGTAGCATTATGCAAGTAAGAATTATTGTCTCAGGATATAAAACGATGGTCACGAACTCCACGGCGGAAATCTGGAAACAAATAAGCTGTTGTATGTTTTATTAACGTAATAATTATATTACCTCGGTGACATTTGTAAACATTTTACTGTAAAATGAAACATAGAAAGTTTCAAATTAAAACAGAAATGCGACACAGTGAAAAATATATAAAAACATTTGCTTTTGAAGTTCGAATCTAACTACATTTGTTAGCACATCCATTTTAAACAAAACGGCTATAAAATTCATCATAAAATACTAAAAACGTCGGCAAATACAGATCTAAGTCCCGTTAGGCTTTTTTAGAATCAGCTAAAATATTTGTTTGCAATTCATTCCCGGAATTGAATTGTTTTTTCATTTGGCTTTCCATTACTCTCGCAGCGGATGTCCTGTTTGTTTGTTTTTAGTAAAAATTGTAACTTTTTCTGATTTTTGTGTTTTTAAGGTGCTTTTTCAACACTTTGTTTTTATTTCAATTAAACGACTTATAGCATTGAACTGTACAAATGCTGAAATGAGACGATGTTAAGAGGATACGATTCACGGCGTCTCGCAGCGGGCTTGGTACAAACGAATTTCCCATTTTTGACATTTACTGATCAATTACTGTAAAATTTCTTAGTCATAATCCCAAGATCTGTGGTTTTCCAAAAGCTTGTTAAATATTTTTATTAACTAGATTTTTTTTTTAAACCATTTGTATGAAGAACTAGAATCCTGTATAACTTTTGAACTATAAGATGTAATAGAAAACTGACACACTGCAGACCTAGATATTTATTTCTTGAACATGTCTTCAAAATTTTGTGGTCTTTTATGTGGAAGTGTCAAAAATAAGTGAAAAATTCGATTGTATGAAGCTTAACTGTAATCACTTAATAGATTGAAATTACGTTATAAATTATTGAAATATTTTTTTGGTTGGGTTGTTGAATTTTTGTTCCTAACTGCCCTTTTGTAAACAGTTTTTTTCTAAATAAATTTATGGTGTATAATGGTACAGAAATGTTAACATGAAAAAAAAAACGGGTTGCACTCCGGGAGTGCCGGCAGAAGTGAAAACATACTCGCTATTTACTTCCCATCACTTCTTATCCATATTTATTTATTAAAAATAATAACTTTTGTTTATTTATTTTTTGACGTTGTATATTTGACAACTCAATCTGTTATAGAATTAAAATCCCATATCCAACCTCCCTGTACTACTCATAATCGCCATATACTAAAAATAGAAACTAAGCTAATGTAAATAAAGGTCACGTGTCCTAACGCGAGTGACATCTTACGAATTTTCGATCAGGACACGTGACCTGACGCGAGTTTAACAGTTTTTACCCATCACAAAAAAAGTGCACAGCGCCGCTAAAGAAGTTTTCACTTCAAAAAAAACGGGTTGCACACCGGGAGTACCGGCAGAAGTGAAAACATACAACCTAGAAATAACATTTTAATATGTGTAATCCGCACTTTTATCTTTTCATCAACGCAATTTCCTCTTACTTTTTATTCGTCCTATAGAGTTTAACATTTTTTACCCATCACAAAAAAGTGCACAACGCCGCTAATGACATTTTCACTTCAAAATTATAATAGGCGTGGTATTATGGTTTCCGTTTCACGAATTTTTATGGCGTGGCATTATGGTTTCCGTCTTAAGTCTTACAAATTTTCGATCAGCCATCTGCTACAATAAAAGGGTAGCTATTACCCTCAGCTCCAACCGCGCAGATTTCTATAAGTTACCTAATCCGGACATGTTTATGACGACAAACTAACTTACACCGCCATCTGTTAGAAATTTATGGAACCCGGACATGTTTATGTTATTATTTGTTTATTATTTTAAATTGGTTTCAAGCCAAATAGCCATTTTCAATGCTTTAGTTAGGTCTGGTTCAGAGTATTGCAGCATAGTTTGGAATCCATACTATGAAATACACAAAAAAGCGTCTTGAATCTATTCCAAAAAGATTCCTTTGGCATTTAACATACCACTGGGGCATGGCTAAAAGTCTACTCACATACAGCGCGCGCCTAAAATTCTTTTAGCTTATTAGCCTTACTCGGTACTAAATATACTGTTTCGACCAAAAAACATATAAATTATGTTTGTTTTCATTGTTTAGCTTATTAATATTACAAGCAGTTAATAGCGAAGAAAAATTAAGTTATTTCCTCATAGTCAATGATTAAATTAAAATACATAAATAGGTAAAAAAATTACCGCGTGAGTGCTTTGAATTCCTCGTTCAGCTTACAATTCTACTCTTGAACCTATGCTATAGGATCTTTCTCTGCTCTCGGGATTGAACTAAGGTCCTCGCATTTAATATCTTTTTAACAATTGTGTAATCTTCTATATTGTGAAAGAACAAAATTTGCACAGTCTGCATAATCTTTATAATATTAGTATACTATTTTAAAGTGAAGAGAGATGAATAACATGATAAACATTTAGTTATACTTACATATTACAAAAGATCATTTTACATAATCCGTATAAAAATAGCAATATTTCCAAATAAAAGATAAAACTTTTATTCTCATAAAATACACTTGTGGACAAATGTAAGGGACTGAACATAAATAAGGAGCAGGAAGATTCGCTCAAGTAATTCAAAGTAACGGCGGAAAATGTCCGCGGCCTCGCGCGGGGTCCGTCGGGGTCGGTAGGGGTTCTTGTGGGGTGGTTTTTAACCTTTTTTGTGTTTTAATATTTTTCTGTTTCATTGTTTGTTTAAAAAACGACCAACTACTATAATATTCGGATACAAGTAAGATTTTTTTTTTGTTTATACCACTAAGGTGGCAAACAAGCACAGGGTCCGCCTATGGACGCTTGCAACACCAGGGGTATCACTCGCACGTTGCCGACCCTTCAAAAATTCAATAACTTCTTTCTTGAAGAACCCCATACTGTAGTCCTTAGAGAAAACCTTGGCAGGGAGCTTATTCCACAACCCAAGCGTTCGCGGGACAAAGTTTCTCTGAAACGGCACTGTACGCGACCATTTCGGTTCTAAAGTATGAGAATGAATTCCTTGCCTATGGCGAGCGGTGCGATGGTAGAAAGTAGCCATGGGCATCATTTCGAACAATTCCTCAGAACACATCCCATTGTACAAGCGGTATAACACACACAGGGAGGCAAAATCTCTCCTCGGACTTAAGGGTTCGATACGGCAAGTGAGTTTGGCATCGTCGACAATTCTCACAGCCCGTTGTTGCACCGAGTTAAAAGGTCCAAGCTGGTATCCGGGTGCACCCGCCCAGAGATGGCAGCAATATCCATATGGGGCCGAACTTGAGACTTGTAAAGCAGCAACCTCTGCCCCGACGTGAAGTACTGCCTCGCTCTGTTGAGTACACCTAGTGTTTTGGACGCCAGCTTCACCTTATCTTGTAAATGATCTCGGAACTGAACATCGCTGGAGATGTCGACACCAAGGATCCCAATGCTCTTGGAGATGGAGAGGGGAGTGTTCTGGAATTGTGGGACTACAGTGAATGGGGTGTTCTTAGCGGTGAACGCGCAGACTTGTGTCTTTGTACGGTAGAATCGGACCAAGTTTACCCGTCCCCAGTCTTGGACAGTGTGATCTCGATTTGAGACACAAGTTCTCCGCAACGGAACGAGGGATGTTCGCACGACCCGTGTAATAAGCGTCTCCAGTACTTTCATCTGCATAGCAATGTATATTGTTGATGGATAACATGTGATTGATATACAGTATAATGGATAAAGACTGCGCAATCCTAACTTACTTCTTACAGTTCGCCAGGAACTGGCAATGGGGTAGTTTATACTGTCCCAAGTCTTTTGTTCTTTCGCTTAATACTTTTACAGAAACAGTATTACGAAGCTGACCCCCGGTCACGCAGTTTGCGACGGTGGGCTAACCCCTTGTCACGTAGGACTAAAGTGGCTGGTGAGAAGAGGTTGATCACTACATAAGCCGATAGTTACCCCCTTCTAGGGATCGAAACCGTGAAGATATACATGCATACATTATTATTATTAATTATTTGTCCATATTCTTTATGAAATTCATGGAAACAGAAAAAAAACAGGAAAGAAGCAATTCATTTTAACAAATTTCTTTTACACAAATAAGCAGATATGTGTGCTGATGTGCTAGATAACACGATTGTTAGCCATCCAATGATGTAATGGAATATGAAATTACTGTTGAATCCTAAAGGTACTAAAGACGAGCAGATCTTGTATATGATTATATTGATAATAATATGTGGAATTGATGACAGTTGTATACTTGACTTCGACGAACAGACAACGTATGAACGACGTAATGTATCTACGACGAGGACATAAACGTTGGTCTTCTTTGACTTGCTTCATTTTTCTACTTTCAACTAGAATTTCAACGTGTATGCAATTTAAGATTGTATATTTGTACAATATATAGTGTTTCGAGCACTCGTCACGACCCTCGTCAATTAAGGTTATTATCTGACGTTGGGGAGTGTTAGAGAATTAACTTTTATAAATCAAATTTAAGCTTTGCAATTTTTGCAGAATGAAGATTGTGTGCAAAACTAGCTGCATCATGACCATTTTATGATGATGGCCTGTGTCGTCGGTTTCGAGTCTGTTTGTAGAGCTGGAGGGTGTCAGAAGCGACACGTATCGAGTAGTAAAGAATGGTCCATACTACAACCTCTTCACGAAAGAATTTCACTCGGTTTTAGGTTTTGTACGTACCCCTGTAACATTTTAATAATTTTTTATTGCCCTGCTGGGTGCAGCCGTATTATTTTTTGTATATGTATATTATAAATTTGTTTTGGACCTTTTTCGTAGATATTATTTTTTTTAAAGTTTGTGACATTATGTTTGGTTGTTTGTGACTAGATAACGCATGAACATCTAAATGCTATCATAATATTATGACTATAATACCATTGGTTGATAATGTGATTCACCATAGACCTAATATAAAGTGACCGAAACTGTTTATTCACTAGCACGTAAAGGGCCCTCGAAGGTCCCCATCGATATTCAGCGCACGCTGTCATCCCGCAACGTGTGGGATCTATTTAATAACATACTAGATGTTATGAAATATATGGATGGGACGTTGCGTTATGAATTCACAATACGCGTAAAGAGACAGGCTTAAGAAAATACAAAATAACGTTTTCACGTAACTTAAGAGCTATTGTGTATTGCGATATAAACATTATAAATATAATAAATTAATGTAACTAAAAAGCTTTGGTTGCTCAGTTACTGATGTATCCATCGTAGGCCACAATAGTGATGTTTAAGGATTACTAGTATTAAGTACTTTGACAAATTAAACCTGATCATATATGTAAATATGCAGCAAAACACTGACACTATTTACTGCATAATAGGTGCCTTTAATGCAATAAATATGCTTAAACCAAAAATGTAAATTTCTTACATAATTAGAATAGAAGCGAAAGGGTGTTTGTCTCCTTTTAGGGTGCCGTGGCCAAATGACAAAAACCTTTATAAATTCGCAGTTTTAGCGTGGATTCTAATGATTTTTTTTTTAATTTTAGAAGTGTTAAAGATTAGGATTTTTATTAAAGCCGTAGATTATTTTCTATACAAAATTGATTTGCCATAATCTTCGAAGTTCCATGAACTACACTTTGTATTTTGATGTTAAAAAAAGAATTAACACCTTATGTGTTCACAGTTTTTAGTTTCATAAGATTCTGATAAGCCATTAAATTTTTTTTTTTTTTTTAGTTGCCCAATACAAGAAATTCCGGCACCTTTCAAAAAATATTAAAAAATAATAGCTTATTAGAATCTTATGAAACTAAAACCTGAAAGCTCTTAAATTTATTTTTTTACTTTTTATTTGAACTCAAAGTACAAAGGCGAATCAATTTTGTATGGAAACCAATCTACGGCGTTTACCCTTTATAAATAAACCCTTTATAAAAAAAGAATTCCAAAGTTTGATGGTTTACACAGGGAAAGATTATATATAGTTAGAGAAATGATCAGGTGTTTTCAGAAAGAGCCGAGTGGAGAGTTGAAGTTTGAGGTTGGAACTGCCCATAAATTGAAATAGTCTTTCAGGTATGCAGGAGCTGCGGTTTAAAAAGAATCCTGTACAGAAGTGTAAGGCCATGTATATTAGCTCTTTCCCTCCTTATGGTCCTGGTAAGTACCGGTTTGTTTTTCTTCTAATACATTGAAAACGGAAACATTCGCGCTGAAAGTCCCTAACGATCCTATTGTCCAGCGTGAGCCATGAGGGCGCGCGATTTGGTCGGGCGCGAGAAATGACCAAACAAATTGATTTGCAAGTTACAAAAGTTGTCAGGTACTCGGCGCGTTCGGCGTTTAATTTCTTTTTTGTGAAAGGTTTAGAAATATAATAAACAAGGTAAATGCTATTCTTCTCATTTGTTTATAGTTTTCAAAGGTCGTTATATTGTGATAAGTAATGTTTCCTATGGATGTCCTAAGACTGTGACAAACAAAGTTACTGACGGTTCTTATAAGTTCTAAGTCTTAGAAATAGTACTTCTAAGTATAATAAAGATCCAAAAAAAAATATGTGCTTTATCTTTTAATATTATTTTGTTAAATTGGAAAAAATCTTTAAAAATCTGCATTCCTTTAGGAAAGGCTTAGAGGTCCGTTGAGCTCTTGGCGAAAGTACCAACAGCGCAACAGGGTAATTTGATCTTTGGCACAGTTAGCTAGTGGGCCGAATAGTTACATAGAATACTTAAGTACTTTTAGCTCATGAAGAAGACCCGTAGGAATCTTACGGCTATTGCACGTAACTTAATACGTAACACTTAAACAAAATTAAGTACGCAATTTATAAAATACTATCCTAACAAATATATAAATACGAAAGTCTGTTTGTTTTTTTATTACTCCTTAACGTTGTAATGTAGTATCCAATTTTCAAAGGGAACATTTTTGGCAGTAGGTAGGACCCTCATTATCCCGATCGGGAGATCCTACGATATGATAATACATTTCTCAATGATTTTCTTAGTTAAACATTTACTTTCAAGCTGATATTCTTTCTTTGAGTCATCGTATCTGAGACACTGTAGACTTCTGTGCCAGTGGAGACACGTCTGTACACGTTCATAAGTGTCTCAGTGAAGCGGTTCTCATGACCCTCGTCAATCAAGATCATATCGTCAAGTTGAAAGCCAACATCCGACATCTTCGAGGATTTGTTTATGCAGATATACAATTATTGGTAGTGTCAAAGAAATTAACGTCTTAAATCTAGTGCAATAAATCTTTCTGTTCTAAAACATAGATTACTTTCTAGTTATTTGCATGCAAATTACAGTGTCGGTTCTGCAGCGAATAACCGTCAGCAACCATCAGCGCCAGCTGTTTTATGCCAGATTTTGTTTCAGTAACACTTTTGTCTATTGGAAGCGATATTCAAAGTAAAGTTTACTTCGGGCTTGGTCAGCGACTGGATGGGTTTACGTAATCTTCAATTTTTGTTATTCATTACACTTGTTAAATTTCTTTTGAAAATTGCTCTGTAGTAATATTCAACGCCTTCAAATATATTTTACATCTATTTTTTAACTATTATGGTTTTTAATAATTGAAATGATATAACCTGACGACTTAGTTATACATAAACATAGTTATTTTAATAATGTTTTATTATCAATCTCGGATATTTTAAATAAAAACTAATAAAAATAATCTTACAATATTAGATAACCTCTCGTGCACTCGTATTCCGTAAAAATATAACAAATTTCTAGTCTTTCTGTCAATATCTATAAAGTCATTTTCTGTATAATTGATCATTCCATAAGAGTATGTAAGTGTTGGAATAGCGTATTTATTTATTAATGGCTTATAAGATATTTAGTGCGTTTATTGTGTACACATTATCTTTTTTATTCGGTCAGTATACTCCTTAAAAGACTTTAATTTTGTACTTTCGTGGTAAATTTTGCCTCTTTCGTTAATTCCTAGATATTTGTATTTGTTATCTTTTTTCAAATAATAACATTTTTCACCGCTTATAAGGATAAGATCACCATTCATAAAATTATAGACTTTTCTATTGTTTTTTTTTCAATATATTGCATTTTTCTAGACCTTAATGTAACGCCTATGAAAAATTCGTCTTGTGGGTTTTTTTAATATACCTTTATATTATCCATGTATCCTAACTAATATTATAAATGCGAAAGTGATTTTTTTGTTTGTTTGTTACGCTTTCACGCCTAAACCGCTGAATCAAATATGACGAACTTCGGTATAAAGATAATGGTAACCTAGAAACGGTTATATGATTCTTTTTCTTGCTAAAAACTTAAAGGTCGAGGGGAGGTGTAAACTTTTGTTTTGTATATATTTAATAACCATGATATGGAATTTAATGCCAGACAAAATGGTAACGGGGAAAAATCAAATCATCTTGTTATTTTAATTAATATACATTTATGGAATATATTACGAGTATCATTATATGACTTTTCATAGTCATAACTCATGCAAAGATTATTTGTTCTTAACACCGGCGTATTCAATCATAAATTTATTTATTAATTAATATTTGCATCTTAAAGTTTGGCGATGACGTAATAGATGTTAAGGTTAATTAAAGTTCAGTGATCATCTGAAACAACATACGCACAGAAACCTGCGTGTTAGTCTATAGAACATTACATATAACATTACATATAACACTACATATAACATTACATATAACATTACATATACCTACTACATTGCAGCATCTAAGAGTATATTATGACCATGAATTTCCGGACAGAGTTAAAATAGTATAAGTAATCAAGGGTATGCAATTTGGTTACCTACTTACAGTCGTGCAATGGCCCAATTAAGAGGCCAAGTACGGAACAAATACGTACAACTAACATGTTATTGTATTTTGTTTGTATGTATATCTTCACGGTTTTAATCAACTAAAGGAGGACTGTATATTTACCAACCTTTCTGTATTTCTATGCTTTCTGTATAAATTTCTGTTTAACCCATCAGCCTATCAACCTTAAAGAGCGTTTCCAATTTCTTGTTGTATGTTACGCAATATTAGAACGATTCTTATGCAGTACATGCAATCAAACTCTGGAACGCTTTGCCCTTGGATATAATACGTGCGCAATCTTTATCAATGTTTAAAAAAAATATTCATTCTAATTACCTTAATTTAAACCGATAATGTATATACTATTAAAAAAATTAAAATATATATGTATTCATGTTGTATGTATTTATTAATTGTAATAATATATGTATTGATATATAAATATATATTTCAAATATATCACCTGCACTTCCTATCCCCCGTATTTATTTTGTGAATTCTTCTACCCAAAGGTTATTAGCGATAAGACCGCCTAGATTGTGATTTTCTTTTGTTTTTTATTGTTACTTGTATATTTTTATGTGTGCAATAAAATTAATTACTACTACTTCTACTACAACCTTATGTGCCCGCCAATCTCGACGAAAGGGGTGACTGTCAGTCAGTCTGTTCTATCGTCGGTTATTAAATATAAGTACAATAAATTAAATATAAGGTTGGGGGCCTAGCTTTTGAGAGGAATAAGTTACGTGGGATACAAATACAACGGTATAAGAGAAATTAACAGGGAAAAAAGTTGTAGTGCCACCCGGGCGTAGCGACGCCATCTCACGTTGCAAATACGACGAAATCACCAGCCGGGATGTCTTTCTTTACTACGTCTCAGTCTTTTCAAATGTTGAATAACTTCACTATATCAAGCGCGGTCTCTTAACTATTCGTATCTATCTACATTGCGTCGAAACTACAATTGGTCTATAATGGTCGACGACCATTCCAGAACTAATTCGCACACCTGGCAGCGAGCCGTCGCCCGCTCAGTCGTACGAAGAGAAAGGGCGATACGTCATCGCTTATCTTTACCGAACAAGAAACGTACCCACTGGCTTGAGGCTAGAAGCGCATCCACATTAGGTATATGTTTCCAAAGGCTGGAAGCGCATCTACATCAGGTACGTACCCAGAGGCTAGACGCGCATCCACATCAGGTACGTACCCAGTGGCTGGAAATGCATCCACATCAGGTACGTACCCAGTGGCTGGAAATGCATCCACATCAGGTATGTACCCAGTGGCTGGAAATGCATCCACATCAGGTACGTACCCAGTGGCTGGAAATGCATCCACATCAGGTACGTACCCAGTGGCTGGAAATGCATCCACATCAGGTACGTACCCAGATGCTCAGTTTCAGAGAAGCTGTAAAATAATTTGTCATAATTATAAAAAGTGATCAATTCACTTTTCTTTACGCTTAAGATAGAATAAAATAGAATTACAAAACAACTTTTACGAAAATCTCTAAATTAATTCAGAGAACTGGATCTCTTAAAAAGAAGCTTCAAGCAGATTATACAAGGCTTATATTTGTAAATGTTACTATTGGAAAGATATTAATAAAGTTTTATTATAATTAGTTAGTTTTTTTCTTATCATAGTGGCTATTACATAAAAAAAATCACTTCTTTATCTAAATAACTCGTTTATGATTTTATATTCTATATTTTTTTCTACGTTTACATAATAGTAGTTTTTACCAGTTAGGAAGGTGTTTTCCTTTTTAGGGTTCCGTACCAGAAAATAAAAAATAAAACCCTAAAATACCGTCATTTTGTCGCATATTGTGACGTATTTCCCGTTTACTCAGAATCATAAAATTTGGTGAGGAGCAAGATGTTACATCACAAAAACTGATAAATAAACCTGTGAGACTTGATCTCATGATGGAAGAACTATCTATATATAATAAGTTTGTACGGAACCCTCGGTGTGCGAGTCAGACTCGCACTGGGCCGGTTTTTTTTTTGTTAAGTTTGTTTAAGCCTTGGTAAAAAAAATGGTAGCACTTAGTAAGTAAGTTACAAATAAAATAACCTAATGATATTCTGATATCATTAAAACAATCAGACACATAAAAAAAACCTAGTTACGTGTTACTTTTACTGCTACTGCTACTACTACTACTACTGCTACTGTTACTGTTACTGTTACTGTTACTGATCCACCGAAAACTTGCAATCTCATTTTACAGACGACTCTTTTAGGACTTTTCAGTATAAGCCATTTTTACATCTAGAGCTATTTTAGTTTTCCAGAGGATTTCCAAGCAACAAAAAAAGGATTCCTTGTCTTAAGGGTGCTAATGGGACCATTACTGAGCTAACTGTTTAGGTTACTATTTCAAACTCTGATAAATTTTAGATAACATTAGTTAAACTTTGTTAAAGCTTGATAGTAATGATAGTAAAAACTTCATTATAAAAACATATATAGATCAAGTTAAATAATATCTGCGGAGGCAGCAAAATGTCAGGCCCTCTGTAGTGTTCAGTAATGGCGCTGAAGATCTTCGATGTATTTGATTTTATTATTGGGATCGCATCGCATTATGTAAATGGCACCTTTGTGACGCGTCCAAATGGAAACACATTTATTTAAAGTATTGTTTCGAATTACAAGGCTGTTACCTATTTTAGGAATAAAATAAGTTTTGTAATTTTTTGTTCTTCAAAAGCTAAATACAAATATAACATATATCTTGTTTCTGATTGTATTTATTTTGTATATAAGAATATGACTTATGTACAAACTACGGAACCTAAGTTGTTCAGACACGCACTCGGACGGTGTTTTTTAAATCTTCTAATTTACTGTTCATATGCATATAATTAAGTATATATTAAATTATTTATGTATACTATGTGGTATACAATCATGTCTGCTATATGGTATGTATTGTATACTCGTAAATTCACCACAATAAGTGAACTTCAAAGCCCAATTTTGAAAGAACGTCTGACTTTAGAAAAGCTGAACCCAAACATTGGCTTCTAGACAACATATTACAATAAATCTCATTTTTTTAAACAACGAAGTGTTTATCAATATAGATATACTATAGGATAAAGTTGGAATAACTGTTCTAAAATATCAGCGAAAACGGCAAAAGGCGCCGCGTTCTGGTGTTGATAAGGTAATGATCTGGAAAGATCAGAGGCCCAGCATCTATTGTGAACAAGATTAAGATAACTGATACCCGGATATGTAATATTCATTCTGGTAACTCTGTTAAGTTGTCACTACAGAATGTTTCGTGTTATATTATTTCTTTATTACATATATAAAGCCACCTTAGTCTAGATACACTGCTATCACAGTGATAAGAAGATGCCCCCGCATTATGGGGAGGGGGGGTAGTTACACTCATGGGTGAACAATTTCGGGAAAACGAATAAAAATAAACCTACTTCAAAAAAATATAAAATCCTTTGTTCAAATAGATTTCTAAGAATATTTTTAAATCGTTAAAATAATACACCAAGTAACCCATTTACATGACTACTGATTAATACCGTAAAGAACCGGCAAGTTACTGAACGCAACACTTAAGTTACTAAAAATCTTAAGTATTCTTCTTATACGTCTATACTAATATTAATATAAAAGACAGACAGAGAGAGGGCGGATTCTGTAGTTGTTTTGAGTACTGTTACCATCTCTGGGCAGGTGTACCCGGATACCATCTTGAGCCTTTTGACTCGTTTCCAAAGAGCTGAGAAAATCGTTGACGATCCCATACTCACAAGCCGTAAGAACCCTTGTGCGTTTCTACTGCGTGTATAATGGACTATGTTTTGAGTGATTGTTTGGAATGACGGCCACGGCTCCGGCACCGTAACTTGAAACCTCAATGGTCAGGTACAGTGCGGTTTGAGAGGAACTTTTTTTTGTGGAATGGTATTCTCAAAATGAGGAAGGCAGGTTTTCTCTAAGGACTACAGTATGAGTCTCTTTAAGGGGCATATAGCAGCCCAAGTATAAAATGTCGTATAAAACCTTTCGTTTATTATATCTAGCATTAGCAGACTCTGTAATCAGTTACGGTTTATCTAGTTACGGACGCACATACAAAACATATATTCAAAAGATATACAAATTACAAGTTAGACTATTAAAATCTATTGTGCCTCGACATGTAAAACATAAATACAATGATAATTATAACGAGCTATTTAAATATTGTAAAATCCTACTAATACAATGTAAAATAAAAATGGCTATAATGAAAGAAGAAAAAACAAACATAAACCAGCGTTTATAAGCAAACGGAAAAGTCACTTAAGAAAATTACCAAATTCTAAAAAAATTATGTTGCCCAAATTTAATAACCTTTATGAAACCAGAATATGTCGTCACATACTACCTAAAATATTGAATAGTCTTCCTGAAAATATAACTTACAAATATTTAAATAAACAACAATATAAAAGTTTACTTAAAAACGACTGTTTAGAGAACTTAGATCTAATTTCAAGGACAGATTAGTTATTTTTATATATTAAATTAACATAGTTCTAGCATTTATAAATAGAAAAAAAAAAAAAAAAAAAAACTGGCGTCGCCATTAGATTTCCTCAATTTTCTCTTCGTAGAAAACGAACTGATAAAAGTGGCCGTTTTTAGCAGAAATGCCAACTACAAATCACAGATATTATTTAGAAACTATATAAAACCTTCTAACAATAGCTTATGACTAGATTTATATTTTCAACATTTGGATTTTAGAAATTCGTTTTCTACGAAGAGAAAATTGAGGATATCTAATGGCGGCGCTAGTGGGGTGTAAGAGGGCCCTTAAGAAAGAAGTGATTATAAGTTTAATGCGTCAGCAAGTCGCAAGTGACGCCCCCCATTTAGCAAGCGTCCTTAAGCTGCGGTGACCGCTTCACATTAGGCAGACCACAATATAAAAAATCGGCCAAGTGCAAGTCGGACTCGCGCACGAAGGGTTCCGTATCATTAGCTATAAAAACAGCAAAAAATCAAATTTCTTTTATCGGAGCCCCTCTTAAATATTTGTTTTATTTAAATTTAATTATTTATTTTTAAAGTGATTATATAACTAAATACTCTGTAAATATTTTAAGCGTCTACTTGTTGCCGTTATCAATATTGAGCAAAAAAATCACGTTTGTTGTATGGGAGCCCCCTTTAATATTTATTTTATTCTGTTTTTTAGTAGTTGTTGTTATAGCGACAACAGAAATACATCTGTGAAAATTTCAACTGTCTAACTATCACGGTTCATGAGATACAGCCTGGTGGCAGACGGACGGATGAACGGACAGCGAAGTCTTAGTAATAGGGTTCCGCTTCTTACCCTTTGGTTACAGAACCCTAAAAAATGTGTAGGTAGGATGCCGTACTATGTTCTAAATCTTGGTATGTTTTTGTGTTGTTCCAGCCTTATGACTCAACAAGAACACTTAATCCAATTTGTATTATTTTTTCTTAGAAATTAGTTTTCCAGTACTCAGGGCACTCTTATTATCTTCAATTGGGCTGGTAGCAATCAGCTTAAGTTTTTAAGCTGCTCCTTTTATTGCATATCAAAATAGTATCACTTGTTTTCTTTTTGTTTAGGTAAAAAATGTTCGTTTAACCATCTCAAAAATAATTCAGAATTATTTTAACTTTTTATTAGTTTAAAACGAGGACGCTCGCAATGTATACGAAATGGTCAATTATTTTCAGAGTGGTCTGACTTATCAGCTGGCGTATCTCAAGGTGGTGTTCTTTCTTCTCTTCTATTTTCTTCATTTTATAATTTCATCTCTTACTGCTATTTCTTCACTCTACCATAATTATGTTGATGATTTGCAGCTTTACCGACATTGTCACGTCTCTGATATCTTTAATGCTGTAAATCTTATAAATAATGATATGCAAAACATATTTAATTCGGCTAATTCATTTGGTCTGTTTGTAAATCCATCAAAATCTAAATGTATGATTATTGGCAGTAGATACATGACTAATTTAGACGAATTTAACTGTTTAGAAACTCTTAATAACATAGTTGCTTTATCGTGGAAACTGTAACACAATTCAATCTTGCAGCTATAGTGTGGGTGAGCTCTGAAGTATAACAACAAATAGTAAAAATCTAGTGTGAGACGGGCCCGAGCCATGTACCATCTTAATTTAAGTTACAGCACCATCTAGCTTATTATTAAGAGAAACAGTAACACATTTGTTTGTTAAAAACTAGCCTTGGGTAACTCCGGACATAACTATATCTTTGGATATATATCCGACGCCGGATATGTTACAACTCCTTCACTTTGCGGGAAATAAACATGTCCTATATTCAGGGAGCGAAGGAACTAATCCAAATAAACAGCGGAGCGTGTCGCCCGTGTCCGTGGCGCAGAGCGGCTGTATAGCGATGTACGCATATCAGTGGAGGTGAGAGAAAGAGAGCTAGCGTTGACTCTTGAGAGCGAAATAGTAACGTTCTCGTGTCTTGCTTATAAATAATCGATCTCAGTGCTTTTAAATCACGCCTGCTAAACCCAATGTATATGCATTGGGATACGAATTTCCGTGCAATACGCTTTAAAGCACCTTAACCGCTTTTTAATTAAGTGGAGGTTTTTTTTACTTCAATTCAATTGTTCGTTTACGTAAGTATGTATGCACATACTATAGATCAGTACCTACTACAATCGTTTTTAGAATCACCTCTGCTTTGTGACGTGCGCGGGAATATCTGTTAGAAAAATAAAAGTGTAAATTATTACTAGTGTATTTGATGAGTGTTTGTTTATAAATAATTATTATCGTTTACTTTCCTGGTACTGAACTGTGTAAACATTTACACCTATAAAATTCTCAAAAAATTGCGTTTTGTGAATAAAAAAATTGTTTATAAATGTTACAGTCACAGTCTGAAATTGTATCCTATCCTAAGAAATGACTAGTCTAACAAAGCCCGGTTCATACCTATCACAACTCGTATAATAAAAAAAGGAATAAAAAAAAAACCAAAAAATATTTTTTTTTATGTAAATTATTACAGATAATCATTGTACATACTATTTGATTTTTATATACGTCAATCAAATATGTTTATTCATAACCATTTGATTGATAGTCCTAAGCCTATCAAGTATTAAGAGATATCAAATAGTATCTATCTATAACAAATGAGGGATATACTAACGATTAGTGCACTCGTGATTGAAAGGTACGAATTCGATCCGAGGATTCGTTTGACCGCGGTGTGCCAGAAAATATTTCCGCGGATATTTTAAGCGGATATGGATATGCGAAGCGGATATGTATCTTTAATCGGAATGATATGTGATATATTCAATCTTTGTCCGGAGTTACTTAGCCCATGGCTATTAAAAACGTTATTGAAACTTTGTTACTTTTGTAAATTACATAAATCCTACTCGCACTTGGCCGGTTTTTATTACTAAAATCTCTCAGTTTACACCCCTGAGGCACATTATTCATTTTGATTTTTGCTTGTTAATCTGTAGACACTCGAGGCTCTGTGTGCTCTGTTGAATTTTAATAATCACTTGGGTACTTCAGGAATAATAGAATCTCTAAGTACATAAATGTGTCTTCGTGTTGATTTCGGAGATGCGTAATTCAGAATCCAAACTAATATTATAAATGCGAAAGTAACTCTGTCTGTTTGTGTCTGTCTGTTACCTCTTCAAGCTTAAACCGCTGTACCGACTAAGATGAAAGGGGATGAGTCCTTTTGGGCAGATACTTTGCCAAGGTTCTACAATATTTAATAGTTATTTATAAATTGTAAGGTAATTTTTTACGATAGTTAGTTTAAAACCATCTCCTTTCAATTAAGGTGAAGTAATAAAAAAGCCTTTTAAAAATTAAAAAAAAAGTTTTGCACGTCAATCATTTTGCTTAGGATTGACAGTGTTTAGGGTTCCGTACCCGAAGGGTAATTAGCGGAACCCTATTACTAAGGCTCCACTGTCCGTCCGTCCGTCCGTCTGTCACCAGGCTGTACCTCATGAACTGTGATAGTTCATGACATTTGAAATTTTCACAGAAGATGTATTTCTGTTACCGCTATAACAACAAATAAATAAAAAACAGAATAAAATAAATATTTAAGGGGTGTCCCATACAACAAACGTGATGTTTTTGCTCGATTTTGCTCGATATGTATAAAAGCAACAGGTAGACGTTTAAAATATGCACAGAATATTTAGTTATATTGTCGCTTTAAAATGAATAATTAAATTAAAATAAAACAAATATTTAAAACAAACGTGACTTTTTTGTCATTTTTATAGACAATGGTACGGAACCCTTCGTGCGCGAATTCGACTCGCACTTCACCGATTTTTGATACTCTGTGCTCTGGGGCTCTAGCCATGTGTGCATAAATGCGATAGCGAACACAAAAATTAGTGTCGGACAACCGTCCGGAATCGTGACAACTTGTGCCTTTCACTTTTTATGTCTGTCTCTCTCGCTCTTAGGCGGGCTAACCATGCCGCGTGCCTCTCACTCGCTCTCATTGTGAGCGCATAACGTGAGCGGAGCGTAACGCAGTTTCTTGAAGTGTCACCCGGCAAACCAATTTATAAGACGTTGTCACGTCAAAACGCTGATATAGGGTTGAATAAGAAAAAAAAAATATTTATCTAGTACCTACCTACCTACCAAGTTTCTTTTCGATCGTTATTGTTGGTGTGCACTTGGTTCGAGGCTTTCTTTGTATGTAATTAATCTGTAACATTAGTGATCGCGCTCGAGTTGGCTGTTGACGTAGTGACGACATGAGACGCACGCTGTGGTAAAGTGGTGACAGTGATGCACTACATAAGTCGACCACTGCCGAAACTAGACCTTCTCGATAGCCACTAGAGTAATTTGGTTAGCACTACTGCTGAACATAGGCATTCTTAAGAGAGTCCCTAACTTCCTAGAAAAGCTTGGATACTCAAAGTGGTTAAAGGGCGGCTTATCGATATGTGACTATCAGGGGCTTTAGCTATGTGTGCACAAAAGCGATAGCGTTCATGGAAACGCTGGTACCCGACCGAGTAAAGAAGTTATCTTTAATGTATTCGCCAAGTAATGTGCAACTTATATACTTGATCGAAAACTAACGTTTTTATTATCGTTTTCGTTGTTTTTCTTTCTTAACTAGAGGCTCAAGAAATCTTTCGTTTGTCCCTTTGTTTAAATGCAGATAGTTACCATACATATCCAATCCCTACAAACTGCTTGTAAACTGTGACTTTGTACAGACAAAAAATAACCTCAAAATAATTTTAATAAAATTTTTTTTTCAATAGACGGAAACGTTTAACAAGTTTATATTCGATGCCATTAGCTATACTTAAACGTCTATTGCAAGCGATTTCATGTCGAACTTACTGCCCAGATCCCCTTAGGGAAAGCCTCACATCCTTTGGTATGGAGATAGTTTTAATCTCGAGAAAGGTTCATAGGTTACTTGAAAACGTCAAGGTTTTTTTTTCCGCCGTTGAAATCCATGGCATGAAGATAGTTTGAGGAAGGACTCAGGCTACTTAAAAACGTTAAGTGTGTTTTTTCTATAATTCAGGAGTTGCCGTTGAAATCCTACATCGATTACCGAATTTAGGGCGGGTGGAACCGCAGACAAAAGCTAGTTTTGCATAAATTAATAATAATACTTTAAATACTATTATTTTTATCAAATATGTAGCACAAACTTAAACTGTAAGACAACACGTGAGTGAGCTATTATGTAGGTACTGTATTTCGTACCTACCTACTCACAGAGGACGAGTACATGCTGCCACTGGCTATATGTATTGTGTGTATATATTCACGGTTATTATCCACAAAATGGGTTACCCAGTAGCTAAAAAAAATCTAATAAAAAAAACTCGTCTGAAAAAAAAGAGATAGATTGTGTTAGAACAAAATAAATTTATCATTCCATACTGTTCTAGACTAGTATTGCTAATGGGTTGCTAACTTGCGGTAAATTTCCCCATTATAATTGAATTGATGAATCGATAACAGTGACAAAAACGAAGGCTTGGAATGTCAGGTAGGTACGTAATTACCAAATAACTTTTAATACTCTACTAATAAGTACTGCACTGTACTCTAAATAAATAATAAATAATTTTCTAAGGGTTCGTTTCGAATTTCAATAAAGGTGTAGTTAACATACAGTAATATTGAAGCGACTTCCTTACTCAAAAAAGATATAGGTAATCGAATTCAAAGTTGATTTTTAATTCGCTGGCAATCATCAACAATAACGTTGTCGTAGCTTCGAATAGTAATATAATCAATTTTCTTTTCGTCATTAATAATCCACAACAGATTAATTTAATAAACTTTATTATTACTAAATACATATAGATATAGCAAACGCTATAAAGATTTCATATAATTTTTATTCACAGTTTTATTAAATGGTTAAATTACAACCTTTGCAAATAATAAATTTCGTAATGTTTAAAAAAAAACAAATAGAGGCAAATATTGAAATATATATTTTATAGTTATGGAACGATAGTAAAATAGAGCTCTTTCCCGCGGATTTGCCTATGCAGTATTGTGTAATTTCCGTGAAATCGATTTCGAGAAAATGTTATTGCATAAAGTTTTTTCTAATATCAGACATTGAAATTATAATGCCGTATCTTTGTGTTTTTATTATTTATTTAGACATGATTAACTCATCGAAACTTCAATTCTCCCATTGGCAATTAAATTTACCTTTATGGTTCTTTTTCTATTATACGTTAATGACAGCAATAAATGGTGCTCTACGATTCTAGTAGAAAAATCTGTTACCGTAAAACTATCGATGAGATGAGAATTTTTAATTTTGTTACTTAAATGTATTGATTTTGCAACCCTGCATACTTTTTTAAATATTTTTGAATGCATTTTGACATAGTTGGTGAATGTGGGACTGTGGTTATATTGTTTCATTTCATACAACTCATACAACCTAGTTCGACTTCGGTGTATTCCTACAGTAGCCCAGTCCTTGAATTTCATTTTATTATTTGGCCTAAAAGTTTTTACTTTAAACACTTGCTTGAACTCATTACTTCAGAAATCAAAAAAAATTATTAGCATTATCATGCATGAAATGTAAAAATGGATTTTTTTTTCAATATTAACTTTAAAGTTGTTTAATCGAGCAGTGGTCACAGGTCTACAAGTTACTAGTTGAGATTTTTTTTTATAGTTGTGTAGAATTTTTATTATTTGACCACAGTGATCGGACGGCAAATTGTTAATAATAGATTTATCTTTTACTTCAACGTTACAGATAATATTATCTAAACATGTAGCTGAAGTCGATGTAATTCTAGTTGGTTCCAGAAACAAATAATTTAAGTCAAAACTTGTAAATAAGTTAATAAATCTATCTCTTGTTTGGGAACTCTCTAAAAGATCAATATTAAAGTCACCACAAACAACAACTGACTTTTTAGAATGACAAATTTTTTTCAGAACTTGTTCCATTACAGGCTCAAAAGAATTATAATTTGCAGAAGGGGGGCGATACACACAAAGTATAATATAATTCTTAAGTTCTATACAAGACAATTCTATTATGCGTTCAAGTGATAGGCTAACTATATCATTTCGGTCTTTACACTGTATATTATTATTAACAATTATTAATGAACCCCCTCGAATAGCATTTTTTCGAATAAAGGCAATGGACAAATAATGATTGGGGAAACTAAACATTAATTCATGTTTACTTAGCCAATGCTCAGTTACACACAACATATGTATATTATGACTTTTTAAAAATAATTCTATTTCCAATTCCTTGCCAGAAATGCCTTGTATATTTTGATGAACAATGTTAAAAAAACAGGCATTGTCTGTTGTCAAAGAACTGTGTGCAGCTAATAACATCAGCACTATAAGACATAGCACTAACGCTAGAGAGGTCAATAGACTCCTCAATACTACTTAAATCTAAATCATGTATATTAGAAGCTAACAACTTAGCCATTTCTCGTCTACATTTCATAGGCATTGACATACCAGCCTGTGTCAGTCTAAAATTATAAATAAATTTATTTATGTCAAAATATAAAATTGCATCGCTATGACGATGAGTCAAGTTGTACAGATGTACATTCATGTCAAATATATGCCTATTTAGTTTAGCAGTGGAGCTTGAAGAATATGGAAAACCGCTTATTATAAACTTACATCTTGTTTTATTGTGTAACTCCAACAAGGTACCTACTCCCTGTATGATGTCATTCTTCTTTAATAATGAGCCATCACCAAACAATATGACAATTGTTGTAGTGGTGGTGGATTCTCAATGGTCTCGCCAGCCTTCATACGTCCCCACTGTTGGGGCACGGCCTACCCTCATAAGCGAGGGTGATTTGGGCCATAGTCCACACGCGGGCCCAGTGCGGATTGTGGATTTCACATACGTCTTTTTTTTTTTCTTGACGTATGCAGGTTTCCTCACTATGTTTTCCTTCACCGAAAAGCCAGTGGTGTGAATAAATAACTCAGTCTACATGAGAAATCAAGAAAAGACTCATACACGTAGACGCCGACCCGGGGTTCGAACCTCCGCTACTTAGGACGTGAAGTGAAATTTAAACCCCTCGACCACCACCGACGTTCAGGGCAATGATACCTATACGTATTTAATTTTAATATGTAATAAACATTTCTTAAGATCTTATGATTTAAGATAACAGGATTGAGTTCAGAACCTCTGTGCAATTGTCAGCCGGATGTAACTCGGATTGTCAGAAGTTGTTACTTTAAGGTTTTAAACGAGCTGTAAGTCTATTGACAAATGACATTCAGATCATTCAACCTTAGAGTTGCCTCGAAACGGGGGGCATAAATTAGAAACAATTTAGTCAATCTAATTTAATACAAAATCCAAATTATATAAAATAAAATATTATTAAGAAAAATATGTGTGCGCACAATAAAGAAAAGAGTTTGCTATTGTGAATGAAAAAAAGAGAAACGCGAACGCGGAAAAAGGGGGCTGGTCAGTCTTCCTCTTCTTCCTGGACAAAAAGATACGTATCTGTATCTATAGGCGTGTGTCAGTTATGAATAAATGCATCGATCCTTTATGCATCTTGAGTCTCTCCTGCTTGCGATATGTTCTTGGTAGGATCTATAATCTGGTGCTTTGCCTGGAACCTGGAAACGGGTCCAGCACTTGGAATCCTGGATTTGGAATCTGGTTTTGGGACCTCTATCTGGAACCCATTTTTTAAATCTGAACTTGGAACTTCTCAATCTGGATCTGGAAACTAAACTTAGAACCCCAATTTTAAAATTATATGTTAAAATCAAAATTTTATAAAAAGATCAAACACCTGATTTGCAATGTGGCGCCCACAGTCGAACACAGTTTTATAAGACCGGTATCGAAGGTGTAAAAAGGTGACGTGTGTGTGTGTGTTCGTCTGTGCGTGTGAATTGATGAGGTGCTCGGCGGGGTTATCATCGGGGTCATCTTGCGGGAGCAGTGCAAGAGCCTCGCTGTCAAACACCGATTTCGAATTATGTAGCAGCGATCGCGATGCAAGTAACTATAAGTCGACGCTAGCGCCTCTATGAGACGATTTAGGAGTTAAAAATGCATTTTCAATCGCTACGCTTCATAAAAAACTCCAAAATCGGAATTATGTATGACAACAATCATGATTAGCGAGCGGTTAGCAAGCGATATGAACTGTCAAATTAGCGTTTACCTTTTTAATGGAAGCAAACTGACCGCTTTCTGATTGCAAAAATTTTAAGTCACTAATAATAGTGGAAAGAATACCAGTGAAACAATCTGTGATGATTTATAACCCAAATTGTCTATAAAATACTGTTACCTACTAATACAGGAATCTAGGAAGTTGACAACATAAAATTACTAAAAGCGAAGAAAATAGTAAGTATTTAACGGCAAGATACTGGGACCTAGGAACCTAGTCATTACACCATAAATAAAGTAGGAAAACTTGCAGTTACAACCTATAAGTCCTATAACCTCAAATATACCAAACAATTGATGTGGTATTTGATTAAATTTAGATACCTACCGACCCTTTCTTTTATATTTGGTCAATTTCCTGCAGGTGTACCTACCCAACGCTCACAAAAAAAGTTTTTAATCACTAGGGTAACACAATTAAAATAAAATAAAACTTTAATAATTATACTGTTAATATAGGTAACCGAAGTAAATTAGAATAAATCTACCAATTATCTATTTGTATAAGGCAGAGAGCAAATACTGTTCAACAGCATAGCCTACAGGCGTTCTTAAACACAATGTTGCAATTAAAAAGCAGTAATGGATCAAACTTAATCAGCTAATTATTACTCAACAGAGTAATATCATTATAAAATATTTGTTGCTCAATTCTAATACTAATCTGTGTGTGTGTGTGTGTGTGCCAAATTTTGTATAAAGTACTAGACTTTGCCAGCAGATCCGCCCGCCCTAAATTCGGTTTTCGGCGACTGTTATTAACACCTTAATTACACTAATGAACTTTGCTATAGCTATAGTTCGTTTAAGCTCGGTTATAGTTATTCCCACAGGAATTTCGGGATAAAGAGTAGCCTATGTGCTATTCCAGGACCTTAATGTATGCCAAGTTTCATCCCGATTTGTCCAGTGGTTGAAGCGTGAAAGAGTAAACAAACATCCATCTAAACAAACTTTCACATTTATATTATAGTAGGATTCCTTCTATTACTCTATTCAAACAAACCTTAGAATATGCTGCTTAGTTCTAGTACCTACTTATTATAACTTACCGTTTACCTTAATAACATATCATCTATAGCTATTTGTCTAAATTATTTTGCAGGTAATATGATGAAGATGTGTTACAAGATTGATATACCTATACTGTCATGATAACATAATAGAATCAACCCAAATTTTTTTAAATTATGCATCTTTTCTGCAAATAAGAAGGGATAAGTGTAGTCAGGAAAACTACGTATATTAATAAATAAATGAAATATATGTTACTGACTACATTGAACAAGCTCACATGAAATAATTTTTTTTTTTTTATTCCACTAAGGTGGCAAACAAACTTGCAATCCGCTTGATGGTAAACGGTCACCGCAGCCTATGGACGCTTGCAACAACACCTAGGATATCACTTGTAATAAAACTATTGATCTATCACTTAGCAACCACTTATTTACAAACAAAAGTTCATCATTGTTGGTTGATGATGACTTGAAGAGTGTATGAACAAACCATATAATTAATATAAGATAAGAAGAATACAAAAGTTTTGGTTGTGTAACCACATCTAGAACTTATAAGGGCTCGGATTAAATTTTAAGTGAAGGAAATCAATATTTATAGATGGCAGTCAACACCAACTTCGACAATAGATTATGGCCTTAAGTAAAAAGCAAGCCTTACTCTAGCTGCTAAGGTAATCATCAACCATGATAAACTTTTGTCAACCAGGATACAGTTTTTGCTAAGTGTATAGTTCAAAAGAGGGAAATTTAATACAACTGTGACCAGCGCTCAGGACTGTCCACCTCATTATCTCAAAACTGCAGGCAATAGAAAGTGCAACGCTTGGAGCTCCTTTACAGAATAAAAAGAGTGCTCGTAGAACTTATTAACAAAGAAGAAGGTTCTTGATTAGAGACCGCAGTCATTCGAATAATGAAAACTTCTTCGTTCTCATGCCCCCATTAATTTCAACCAATGTGGTAGGACCAGGTGGACTGACAACCTAAGGGGTTGTCCTAGCTGAATTCAAGCGGCACAGACCGATTTGTTTAAGAAATATATGGGATAAGCCTATATCTTGCAGTGTAAGTGTAATGCTGATATGTTAAGGAAATCATCGAATCGTTCAGCAGTTCACTAAAATGATATGAATGACATTTAGTTAATGATAGAAAATTTATGAAGTAATTGGTTTTAGTTAAATAATAGCATGAAAAAAATTTAGAAGAACTTTAATTTATTTTTTTACATTTTATTACATAATTTCAATTCTTGTACTTAATCTAATTCTACTGTTGTATCCGCTACAATGTTTGATCCACTTAAAGCAGCAATTATTGAAACTTACTAAGATTACTGAAACAATGTAAAAAACATTACTTTACTGGTGTAACAGTGACAGGCAACCTGAAATAAAACATCTACCATCATCACTTTAATATTAAAACAAGAAAAAATAAAATAAAAATGAAATAAAAAGAAAGAAGATATCGGTGGTTTGATTTTTGAAGAATTCCTTAGTACTGACTTTATTGTTAACATATGCATTACACATTATACTCAGCAACAGAAACTACTCTACTAGATACATTACATAATGAAGTGTCTTTTAAGTGTGGGCAAGATATGAAAAGATACAATTTTAACTATTATTTAGCGCTGTTTTCTCAAGACTTGTCAATCAAATAAGTGCAACCATGTATATATTAGGTTGAATTAAACTTAAGTCATTAATTTTTCCAATGCTTTCAATACCGTCGATCACGATATTTTACTAAGTATCCTACTCCATCTAAATATTTCTTCAAAAGAATTAAGATGGTTTTTATCGTATTTGCGAGGTCGCCAACAAGCTGTTCGTATTAACAGACAGTTTTCAAATTGGTGGAATTTTGATTCCGGCGTACCTCAGGGTGGAATATTATCACCACTTCTATTCTCAATTTTTATCAACTTACTTTCTGTAAATATCAGCTGTCCTTACCATTTCTATGCAGATGACTTGAAGTTGTATGTGCAAACCAGAGTTGAAGACCTACATTAAGCAGTGGAAATAATTAATGATGAACTGACTAATATCAATGATTGGTCTGAGCACTTTGGTATTAAGATTAATGCTAACAAGTGTCAGGCTCTTCTTGTAGGTAGTACCCGACAATTTAGTTAATTCAACATAACCTCTGTGCCACCAGTTCTATTAAATTACACCATTATTTCTTTTTCTGATAGTGTCAAAGATCTTGGTCTGCACGTTGATACTGGTCTTAATTGGATAGCACAAGTTAGTCGGAAAGTTACCGGTACGCTACAATTTCTTAACAGATTTCGCAATTTTCTTCCTTGTAATACCAAACTCTTATTAGTACAAGCATTAGTATTGCCACTCCTTGATAATTGTGATGTGTGTTTTCCAGACTTAACCTCTGATCTTTAAAATAAACTGGATCGACTTATTAACAGCTGTATCCAGTATATCTTCGGTCTACGCAAGTATGACCATATCTCTAATTTTCGCAAACAGCTTAAATGGTTGGCAGTTCGCCAACGCAGGAGTGTTAGGATTCTCTGTGTTCTTTGCTCTATTCTACGTGATCCTAGCTATCCGAACTACTTAAAATCACGATTTCATTTTCTCGGCTATAACCATGAGCTCTCGCTTCGTTCTTCTCACAACTTTCTTCTTTCTACTCCACGACACCGCACTGCGCTTGTATCTAATTCTTTTACACTTCAAGCTACAGGACTCTGGAACGTACTTCCTAAAGACATTCGCAATGCGCAAAGTAAACATACTTTTAAAATAAAGGTAAGGAATACTTTCTCAAGCAGGTGGCCGAGTGAAATTTCATTCTTTTCTCTTATTATATATTTATATATTTTACCCATATACATTTCTGAAAATTTAAGACATATATATATATATATATATATATATTATTATCATTTACATATTTGTATTTATGTTCTTTAGTAAGTTCTGTTAAGTTATAAGTTAATGTAAAATTATTTTACTTCTACTTACCGCCAATAATTTATCTGCTTGGCTCTATGGTTGACTTGTAGAGAATGCCGTGTGGCATTAAGTCCGCCATTGTGGTTTGATAAGTTACAGGAACACTCTAAAGACTAAAGCTAAGTAACGATTTTGTCTCTGTTGTTTACTTTATAGTGGTTGGTGACGAGCTACCAGGGGATGGGGATGCACCATGTGCAATCCGCCTTTGGTTAGGTTGTGTATGTGTGTATAAGTTTGGATAGATATTGTGTACTTGGTACATCCGGGAGTTTCTTGTCACTTCTTCTCCCCTTAGGCTAGTTTCTGAAGTGATGGTAGTTTAAATGATGTGCATTTGTTGCCAGGCTGTTGTGTACGGGCTGAGCCACTTTTGGGTGTGCGACGTCTGTTTGAATGTGTGTATGCATATATGTATATGTTCGTGTTTGTGTGTAGCACCCGCTTGTGTCCGGAGCCCTGCCGTTATCGGGCGGCCGTAAGGGTTGAATCAGATAGGACCTATAAGTTAATTTACATATAGTTTTATTTTATATCTTTTATATGTATTTGTATATTTATATATATATGTATTATTATATGTCTGTATGTGTATATATGAATATGTGTATATATGAATATGTGCATCTATGTGTATTTTATATTAACTTTAATATGTTTATGAATACCTATTTAGTTATTAATTTATATGTTTCTAAAATGTAAATATGTATGTATATGTATGTAAATATATGTATATGTTCGTCTGCTGTGTAATATTATATGTTATATGAATATAGTACAATCGAAGTTTTATTGGAGTTGCTTGAGTGTGTCATGCTCTCTCAAAATCTCTGCGATGGTGGCATGTGCGTCGGGTCGTTACGTTCCCTAAAACATGGTTGATCGAAGTGATAGCTGATTCATGCGTCATACTTGTGAACAGGTGCCGCCTGTGAAGGCTGGTCTGCTCTTCCAAACTTCTTTGTATTCTTACTAAATATATAGATAGATATTGATGATATAGCCATGGATATGGCATGTATAATTTAATATCTTCTAAGGCTCTAACCTTCAAGGAGTCATAAACCAAGAGAGATTATTTCTATGGCGATGGCTGATTCATGTGTCATACTTGTGAACGGGTGCCGCCTGTGGAGGCTGGTCTGCTCTTGCAAACTTCTTTGTATTCTTAGTATATATATATATATATATTGATGATATAGCCATAGATATGGCATGTATAATTAATTTTCTTCTAAGGCTCTTACCTTCAAGGAGTCATAAACTAAAAACGATTATTTCTATGTATGTATATTTATATTGCATTTCTTACTTCTATGAAGATTTTGTGTGTTTATGAGATTGATGTATGTTTATAAGTCACTAGGATGTTGTATATATATATACGTTTGCTGTGTAATATTATATGTTATATGAATATATTTTTCTCGGGAGTTACTTTAAATCCCGTCACAGAATAATTGAAGACTTTTACGTATCACATGGTGAATATGCAATCTAAAAAACAATAGGCAATTGAAATATTATCTAAATATTGATTGTTTTTTTAAAATCAAACTATTTACATTGTAAATCTTGCTTATTTAGTGTTTCAATACTAAACATGTATTTATTAGTTGATACACTATAATTTTATGTTTCGTTTGTGATTTTAAAAAGATTACCTATTGGATGCACGCAATAAAACAGTATTGTAATTAGTTTGTAAAGCTAGTTGTAGTTAATTTACTTGACGATTCGAAAGTGTTCTTAGTAACCCATTTGAATAAAGAGATTTTGATTTTGATTTTGTACACTAGTTTGTGCAGTAAGTATACGCACCACGCGGTAGCAATTTTTTGCTCACTCATAGATAATAAGGCCACGGATCGCGTTCATTACTATATATGGTAATTATGAGGTGCATTACTGGCTTGAGGGTCCTAATACCAAAGTAATGCTCCAGTTACGGAAGGTTATGACTATACTCATTAAATCGACAATCTGAGTTGCGTTCGGTTGCAGGTTCTAAATACACCTACGGTGTACACAAGTATGGTGCATTACTTGGTAGGTATTAGCTTTTTTTTTAATTTAACGTGATCGTTTTAAATTAAATTATTGGTAACTATAATTTTTCTAATAATAATGAGTTGTACTAATTATTAGGAACCCCTTTCCGACATGTGTACAACACCTTACCAAAATTTCATTAAAATACTCTTAGTGCGGCGAAATATCGTGAGCTCAAATCTTTAAATAATCGTAGTACTCCGTAAAAATTATGAGTAGAATATCACTTATTTTTATTCGTAGGAATTCAGTTAAAAGTAAAAAAAATTTTTTTTTTCAATTAGTCATTAATTGTTTAATCCACTTAACTTCCACCGACACTGGAAGAAATTATCATCTGTTTGTATTGCAACACTGACAGTTTAAAAATATGGTTTGATGGATGTTTTCGTATTTGACGTTTTTTGCACTGATTCAAATTAAAACTAAACATAAAAACCTTCTAAAAGTAATCTCTGTGGTTCTGTGATATGTTGTGAACCGAGAATAACGTTTTTTTTACCGTACATTTTACTATTTTCGTAGTTGTAAAGTATTAAGTTAGTGAAACCAGTGCGCGATTACAACTGTGAATGAGTGCGCCAATTAGTGCCCCGGATTGCGTATCTAGTGGTATAACATATCATTGTTTTATAGTGTCTCCTCCAGTGTAAATATAATATCTCAATGTGCGTGTGTGTGACGTAAAAAGTACAGCGGTATAAAACCAACGCACAGGCACAGACTACAGGCTGAATCTTATTAACTTTTTTAAAATGACGATGGGTCCAAAAACTAAATTTGTTGTATTTAAGTTTGTTCGTCAGCTTTTTTCAGATCAAATCTCTTGAATACTATCTACCGGAATCAAACTGATTTTTTTTCGAAATATATTTTATCGTTTAAAAAATATTGTATGTTAAAGAAAAGGATTACGAATAAAAAATAATCAGAAGACGAAAAGTTATTATAATGGGATTGCTAAAATTGTTTCGCCGTCGGGCGGCCGGTGGATTGTAGTCGGTTATTAAAACTATATTTATTAATTATTATTATAATATGTAGTACCTACCTATTGAGTTTTTATTTACTTCTATTAATTCTTGATATACATGTGTTTGTGATATATGTAAATATACAAACAATTGCATCTCACTATCGCATTCATAATATACAAGCTGTCCGCCCCGATTTCGCACGGGTGTTGTACCTAAAATGAAATAAAAATACAATTACATAATTCGACCATTCTTTATTGTAATATGTAATATTTTTCGTTTTGCCTTCCGGAGATAAAAACAATAGCGCCGATCGTTTGCAGACTCTCGATGGCTAATCCGCGAATTTTTTTTATCTCTAGCCCTTTTACTTTTCGCCCTCCTCTACTTAACTCCCTCTTCCTCTATTCTGTGCTTTATCGTTACTAATATTATAAATAAATATAAATATTATAAAAGTAACTCTTCACGCTTAAACCACTGTACGGATTAAGATGAAATTTGGCATGCAGATAGTTTGAATATATATATATTTTCTGTGTTCGTTCGAGTGGGCAAGGTTAAAAAACACAATTGGACCCGGTAGATAGCGCTGCACTCGGTGTGTCACCGATCTTCTTCTAAGCGGCAGAGAAGATTTTAATGATATTTTTTGTGTGCGTTCCAGAACGGCCCTGGAAAGTTTTAATTCACAAATGGACCCGGTAGGTGGCGCTGCAGTTGGTGTGTCACTGATCTTCTCCTAAACGACAATGATTTGAACATTCGCTGCATTAAATGCGACTCCTTTATTTATCGAAAGGGCTAGCTTAAGATCAAAAGGATTTAAGGAAAGGCTTCCCGCCCATACTTTCACCATAAAAGATTTTGAAGAAAATGAAGAATTAAATAATTTAGACATAGAGGCCATAGTAAACAGTGAGATATCCAAAAATGATGATACAACCGTAGATGCGTTAGAAGTAATTATGGAATATCCTATTTAATGTGGCCTTTTTTGGGCAGGACTACATCTGCCACGTCCGTTATATTATAAATGTGTTAGTATCTCTGTATGTTACCGCTTTACGCTTAAACCGTTGATTAGGTTAAAATTAGGCTTGGAGAAAGGTTGAGTGCAGGGGAAAGGCATAGCCTACGTGAAAACGTCAAGTGTGAGTCGGTTTTTTCCTATAATTGAGGAATTGTCGTTGAAGTCCTACACTGACAACCGAATTTAGGGCGGAGGAAACCGCGGGCAACTTGAAAACCTTCCCCGGCCTGCACTGAACAACTTACAAAAATTTAATTTCAATCGAATCCCTTAGTTCGCTACTCCGACTCGCACTTGACCGATCTTTTTCACCTATTGTCAATTTCACCTATTGTAATTATATAGAAACCTTTCCCGACGTATGCACAACAACTAAACCAAATTTCATTACAATTGCTTTTAATGCTCGAGTTCGACTCTCACTTGACCGGTTATTTTCTTTTACACAAACCTTGTCCTCACAATAACAAACACAAATTCAATAATTATCCAATTTGGTGCAGTCGTGCGGAAGTTATTTTCTTTTATACAAACCTTGTCCTTACAATAAAAAACATAACAATCAAGAATTATCCAATTTGGTGCAGTCATTCGGAAGTTATTCTTAGTGCGCGAGTCGGACTACCTTTTGACCGGCTATTTTCTTTCATACAGGTCTTTTATGTGAGTGTATTTTTGGGGTCGTATTGCATAACTTGATAAAGAGGGAGATTGCAGAGGGTTTTTCAGAAATATAAAACAAGCCGGTATTTTTTAATCAATGAAAAAACATTTCTTCTCGGCCATATTTTTCTACTCAATTCGAATTAATGAAACTTAGTTCTGTTGGGTTTTGAGAATGCTTTTCATTAATACCTTTTATCAGTTTAAGTGATAGAACATGAATAAATTGTTTGGTGAAACATTATAGAACACAGTCAGAATCAATTCTTGTGAATGTAAGATTAAAACCTCTTTGTAGGTACTTGTTTCATATGTTAATGTAAATTTACATTTTGCAAATATATTAATTTCTAATTTTTATAAATTATTTATTGTACAACAAATAAAGGAGGTTTTAATGTTTCAGGACAAGAGTAATTGTGAATACGATTTCGATTATTTTTATTGTTGATGAATGAGAGATCTTATATGCCGTGCATTTCTTTAACAAATCTTTGGTTTCTATGAAACTAAGTTCTTTTGGGTTTTATTATTTTTTTTTTTTTTATTTCAAGATGGTGGATCTAATATGGCGTGCATTATCTAAAAAAGATTGTTTGGCAAAATTGGTCACAGGTGCAACGTGAGGGTTCAGGTGGAATTATTTCATGCCAGTATTGGCGCATTTCACGGAATTAAAAATTAACAATAGTTTAGCGATCAGTTTTCAAGAGTTTTACAATCACTAAGAATAATACATTTTGTAATGATCGTTCCCCGATATATATAAATAAATAATATAATATATATCCCCGAACAATTCTAAAAGTTTGTGTAATTGTTAAGTCTTTCGCACTTCATACCCTAAGACATACGAGCACGTATCTGTGTCTTAAAAATTATCAATTTACATGGCGAAACAATGACTACAAAAAGAGTAAAATCACAAGTCCTATGTATATTTAGTAATGTCACTGAAGATCGTTGAATGAATCTGATTGTATTATTGGGATCCCATTTCGTTATGCAAATGGATACATTTGTGACGCGTCCAAAGACAGATTCAACGAATAGTTTTGAGCGTTTGGCACAAAATAAATCGTGCTTTTTGTCTTTTATTTATTTTGTAAAGTTTTATAATTTTCTAAATTCTAAATCTGACTTCTTTTCCTTTTGTATACAAATAATATTACAATAGTTATCCATATTAATCAAAAAGTAACTCTGTTTGTCTGTCGGTGTGTCTGTTACCTCTTCACGCTTAAACCATTGTACGGATTAAGATGAAATTTGGCATGGAGATAGTCTCAGGAAAGGACATAGGCTACTTAAAAACGTCAAGTGTGAGTCTGTTTTTTTTCTACGTATAATTCTTCTCTACGTGTGTTTTTCAACTAACTCGTCCTAAACTACAGGAACGATTTGGCTGAAATTTTGTGCGAATATATCAATGGGTTCCTGGATAGTTTAAAAACACAATTGGACCTGATAGATGGCGCTGCAGTCGGTGTGTCACTGATCTTCTCCTAAACGGCAGGAAAGATGTTAATGATATTTTTTGTGTACATGCGAATGGGTTTCTGAAAGGATTGAATTCACAATTGGACCCAGTAGGTGGGGCTGCAGTCGGTGTGTCCCTGATCTTCTAAGCTGCAGAGATGATTTTAATAATATTTTTAGTGTATGTTCTGCAAGGTTTGAAAACACAATTAGGACCGGTAGAAGGCGCTGCAGTCGGTGTGTAGCTGATCTTCTCTTAAACAGCAGGGAAGATTTAAATGATAGTCTTTTTTCTATAATACTAAATTAATATTTTTTCTATTGAAATTAAAATACTACACTAATAACCGATTTAGGGCGGGTGAAACCATTATTAGTCCAATCATTATAGTAGTTCACTGCAGAAAAACCTGTAAGAACAATTTTTTGATGGACGTACAACTTATTCAAGCACAAAAATGGTTTTGGTTTGTGACATTTAAGTGTCATTAAATATTAAAAAGTGTCATTATGATATAAACGACCTACTTAAGAACTATAAAAGTAAATTAGGACTAAAAGTAAATTAAAGCTTTTCGAAAATAAAATAGAAAATAATATATCAAAAATAAATTTTGGATCTTCGTCCCTAATGTAAATTATCAGACATTTTTTAACTCTATTCATGCTAATTTTGCGGAAATATTTTCTAACAAAACAGTCAAAATTAAAAAGAAATTGTGTTTTAATCAATGGGCTACGACTGGCAAAAGGAAAAGTAGGAATAATTTATTCGATTTATATGAAAGAAAATCATAAAGATAGAAATTTTATTGCTTACGTTCGGAAATATTCAAAAATTTTCAAACATGTGTGTATTGAAGCAAAAGCTCGGTATATAAGAAATATGATTAAATGTTCAGATAATAAAATAAAATCTGTTTGGAAAATGATTAATCAGGAATCTGAAAAAAACAAATAACATAAAAACCATGTCGAACTGAAAATCAATAACGATATTTTAACCGACAATAAAACAGTAGCAAATGCCTTTGAAACATCTTTTGCTAACATAGCGCTAGAAATATCAAATTCTATTATATCTGTATTCGGGTCATCCAAATCCCTCCTAGAGAGAAATATGAAGTTTCGATTCTACCAACTTCATATTCAGACATGTTTCACAAGATGACATAAAATTAACGTATAAATCATTGAAATAAAAGAGGATGTATGGGGGCTTTCTGTAAAATTTATTGGGTCAATTATTCAAGACATAGCTCTTATCTTAGCATTTATATTTAATCAATGCATAGACGAAAGTATTTATCCTGATCTCTTAAAACTAAGTAAAACGATTCCCATATTCAAATGTGTATGTGCAAATAATCCTACAAATTATTGTCCAATTTCCATCCATTGGCCAAATTTTTGAAAAAATTATATTTGATCAGCTAAAATTACATTTTAATAGATATTATATTATGCATGAACAGCAATATGGCTTTACAAAAGGTAAATCGACAGTAAATGCGAGGGCTAAATTAATAACGCATATAATGGATGCTTGGGAGACATGTCAGGACGTCATAGGAATATTTTGTGATCTGGCCAAGGCGTTTGACTCTGTTCAAAGAGTGAAAATTAATGGTGAAATGTCATCGGGTCGGGACGAAAAAATCTGAATTTTGTAGGAATAAATAATTCATTATCTATTATGTTTTAGTGGTTTGATGCAAATATCCTTCTTCTAAATGGAAGTAAAACCAAATAACTTAATTTTTTTTAACAAGACAGAGCTTTACATCTACAATTAAAGCAGGAGACAACTCCCTGGAGATGGTTGACACAATAACATTTCTAGGAATTACCATCGACAAGAAACTGCAATGGGGTCCGCAAATTATGCAAGAAACTAAGCTCCGCTGCATATGCAGTGAGTAGAATTCGACGGTAAACAAGTGTTGAAACAGCGCGGATAGTTTACTATGCTTACCTTTATGACGTATAGTATTTTATTATTGGGTGCAGCCGATGATTGGGAATCGGTCTTTATTTTGCAGAAAAGGGCAATCCGCTCTGTATACAAGATGAATGCGCGTGAATCTCTAAGAGAACACTATTACATTTTGACTATGCCATCTGCTTACTTTTATGCCAACATAATGTATGTGCAACAAAATATTGATTTATTACCAAAACGAGAAGAGATACACGGCCTAAATACTATGTTTGGAATATCATCTGCACATCAAATTATATTATGAATTTTAACTTAAGGCTATTGTCTTTTTGTTTTAATTTTTTTCTTATGTAAATTTATATTTTATAGCTTAGTTATTTTTAGTGACAAATATTTGTTATGTTATATTTATAAATGTTAATGCATACTTGTTTATTATAAAATGACGTTCAGAAGTGTACTTGAATCTATTTAAAGGTTTAATTTATATAGTTATAATTAATAGAAAAAATACATTTTTAGTATTTTTAGTACATTAACATGTTAGTATTACAGAACTTAGTTTTGTGGCAAATATCGCCCTCTTAACTAAACTAAAGCTCTGCATACTTACGTTCATTAAAGGGATATTTTTTTCATGCACCCAAATGTGTGTGGTGTCGTTAGATAGGTTTTGAAAATGCATTCAAGATTTTTATAGTAACTTTTTCCTTCATTTTGGTAGTTCTTAATTCCTAAAGTTGAATAGTTTGCGTTCCCTCTAAATTTTAAACTGCTCCATCTAAAAATCTAAAATAGAACTTTAAGTTCTTTTAACCAAAATTTTACAACAACTTATTCAGTTTGGAAGTTCTTCAGATATTAAATATTGTAAACAATTTTCAGTTTATGAAACCCAAACGTAATGCGTCGTACGACACACACTTGGCCGGTTTTCGATCGGGTGTCTTTCAAATTCTATGAGGAATTTAAGATCACAACTTGGTCGAGCCATCTTCTAGAAATGGGAAATGGAAGATTAGGATATTGAATCACTACCGAGAAAGCGTCACTCGCTGCGTTGCGTTTTAGTTTTTGTGCTGTTTTAGATTTTTTTGATTGAAATTTAATTTTGTTGTATGGAGTTTGGTTTTTTGATTTGTTCTCGCTTTAGAGCTACTCGTAAGATCCATAACAATTGCAAGTTAAATTTTAAATCTACTTACTTTCCTCGTTACCGTCCGCGTTACCCTGAAGTCAACGTAACGCTCTAATAAGTAAATATACAAACAAAAAATAAGCGAACAGGGGACAAGGGCAAAACCTTTATTCACGTAAAATCCATTTGTGGGTGACTTATAACGGTCAGACCGTAAATAAGCTGCTGGGGAAAGTCCTTGAAGTAAATTTGAGTAACGGTGGTACGTGAGCGTCGATCGCTGCGTCGCTTTGAACGGGGCTGTTGTGGATTTTAGTTGTTTGAACGCTCTTAAAACCTGGTATATCGGTTAACATTCAATCTTCGTCACTGATATTTTTTTAATTCAACTTTTAGTCCAGTCAGTAATCGTCGAAATACAACAAAAGCCATGAAAAACCTATAACTGCAATTTTTGGAATTAAAAATATTTTAAATGGAAGTTTATAATCATAAGTAGTTATATAAAAATATTGTAAAATGTAAATGCCTTAATTTTTTTTTACGAATTAACGATATTTACAAGCTCTTTATAAATCAACGTCCATAATAACAATTATAAACATATTAAATTTTAGTTAAGAGGTAAAAATAGTGGTAAAAGATGTAAACATTCACCAAATTAGCATCTTAAAATTTGTTTTTTTTTTTCAGTTACTTTTTCTTTGTTCACTAAATTGTTAAAAATTATACAAAAAAATAGAATATTGAGTCCAACCAAATTACTTACTTAGATAGCGCGACGATTATTATTTACTAAAAAAGTGTGACCTGCTACTTTTTTAAAATCTGAATCTGGTTTCTTTCTGAAAAAGCAGCCGAAAAGTAAGATGCTTGCAATTTTGGATAAATGTAAACATTTTTATGTTTACATGTACTTCAGTTGAAAGTAAACGGAGAAACACGTCTTTTACATTTTTTAACCATGAAGCCAAATAATAATTTTTATGCATTTAGCTTCAAAATGACGGAAATGAGAATCGGTGGAGCGTTAGCTTGTTTGTCACCTTAGTGGCTTTAAAAGTCAGTCAGTCAGTCTGAGTCTGAATGTATGTGTATATTTTTTTTCATTTTTCGCATTTTACTCCAAAACTGTACATACACAGGGAAGAAATACAAGCATGCAAAATTGTAGAATTTTTTTTTGTGTTTCACAATTTTCCTGGTAAATATAGACTTCTTGATTTCCTTAAAAAGGTAAATTTCCTGCTAGAGAGAATATTAACGTATTCATTGCGCAAATACTGATAACGATGTACTTGTGGAACTTTTTTATACCACATAGGTGGCAAACAAACTTGTATTCCACCTGATAAGCCGTTACCAACAACCTTCATTTCTCTAAGATAGATAAGGTTTCGATTAATTAATTAATCGATAATTCCTGACATAAAACCAATTCAAAATTCAATTTCTATGCAATCTAGAGTCAGATCATTGTGGGCAGTTAGTGGGTTTAGATAGAAAAAATAGTTATAATAAAAAGGAAATTCGATTCATACCAATTACAACAAAACGGATTGAATAATTTATTAAAAAAAATAGAATAATCTATTTATTGCATAAACTTCAGGATTTACTTTATAATGGCAACCCAAATGATATGTACAATACTGTTTTTGACACTATTACTACAGAGTATAATAAAATATTTACTGCTAAAAAAACTTATTTCCAGTCGCTTTAGTTTTAGTGAATGGGCTACCCTAGGTATTTATAAAAGTAGGCGTCAACTGTATGAATCATATAAAGAAAGAACATATAAAAATAGCCAAACATTTAGGGAATATGTAAAAAAATACTCAAAAATCTTTGAAAAAGTCTGTCTTGCAATTCCATTCACCTCGACGGAAAGGTAAAAAATTTAACAAATAAATTAAAAACTACATTTAACATAATGAATATTTAAAATAAAGCTAGGAATTCTTGTCATGAACATCTTAACTCAGGTTCTATTTTAGCAAAAATAATTAAACATTCCTGGAGGACCGAGCAAATGCTCGTTTTTAAAACAGCGCCATCTATTGTCAAGTAGCTTAAGCGTTGCTTAATAACGCCACCTATTGTCAAATAACTTTATAAGTGTTGCTTATTACTACTCGCCAATAGATGTCAGGAAGAGTCATACTTTTCAGTTTATCACACTGCCTCATAAACACGGATAAAACGACGTTTTCTAAAAATGAAACCTAGCTAGATCAATTTATCGACCCCGAAAACCCCTACATACTAAATTCATGAAAATCGATGGAGCCGTTTCCGAGATTCAGATTATAAATATATATATATATTTATATACATATATACAAGAATTGCTCGTTTAAAGGTATGAGATTAGTCCTTAGTTGTCATTAGTTGTTCATTTTGTATTTAAAAACATTAGTCCTAAGAATTTCATAAATACATTTAAAACATTAGAAATAAAAAAACCCTTTGGGGACTTTCTGTAAAAACTTTAAACTCAGTAATTCATGTAGTAGAACAACTCTTTGCCATAATTTTTAATAGTTGTGTTAATAGTAAAATAGTTGAGGTTAATCTTTTGACTGCATATATCTTTACTATGAAAATATTTATTTACATTGATGATGTATTCATATTGGCATCATGGTTTGTTTGTAAAGTAATCACCATGAAAGTGTTTTAAGATAAATAAGAGAAAATACTAAAAATATCTATAATTAATTAATTGTACTAAATTACAGTAAAATTGGAAAATATACTTATGTGATTCTGTCATAAATGTTAAATATAAGACAGTGTAAAGAAATTATATTTTGATTTGACATTAGGGATTTATGTACATGGTAAAATACCTATTTTGTATTTTTTTATAGGTAATTTAGCGACAGTAAAAACATGCGGGTAACCAGTAGAAACTAAAACCGATAAACCGGTAATGCATGTCCTGTCAATTACAGGACGCATAGGTAAACCAAATGAAAATGGTAATAATATAAAATTGTATGGCTTAAAATTTTTATTTAAAATATTGATGAGTGTATTTGTATTACTTTTTATGATAATAATGTAGGTACTAATTATGTTGTTAACTAATTGATTTGTTTCAAAAAATATTATTTTATAACTTTGACGATTCAAAAGTGTTTAATTTTTGAAATTTAATAAACCGAATTTAAATTAAAAAAAAATGGCTTAAATGCAAAATATCTACCTATGTATATAAGAGCTAAGCGCGATTTCTAATGCGTACTACCATTTATTGTTCATACATTTTCAGGAGGTAGGTAAAGTAAAGGTTTTTAAAATCTAGACTAACAACTTAACGTTATTTTATAAATAAATATGACAGGACTACGTTGTCAGTGACGGGAAAACAAATATTCAAATTGTTACAAAACAAACTCGGACCGAAACAATCCGGACGTCCGGTGACAGCGTAATTTGTGAGTGTAATGAAAATGAAAAATGAAAATAGAAATTTGTAAATGAATTTAAAACAAATCTGTAACAAAAACCAACAAAACCTAGATGCAGTAAAGTGACAAGCACAAAAAACAGTACAAACTTACTTTCTGATGCGTATCTTTTTATTTGTCTAACAGTAGATTATTCAACAAGTGAATAAAAAGAAACGTAATTCAAGGGACTAAGTTGAATCCCGAAAGCGCAATGGATTCTAAATTAGAATCCAGAGCGGAGCGAGGGATACAAAGACCGAGATAATTTTTTTTTACGAGTTGTACTCTAATTTTTACCATTGACTGCGAGAAAATAAACAGTTGTATAGTATTAATAGTTATCACATTTTATTATAATTATGTTAATAGCTTTTCCAATGACATGTAAAACAGCCACGATAACAGATAGAAAGGGACCTAATTAAAAATGGCGGGATTTTTTTAATTTTTTTGTATAGCTCTATGGCTCGATTTAGCCAGCCGGTAGGTACTTTCAGCACATTTCATTTTTTTAGAACAAAAAGAATTTTATTCACTGTTATCGATTAATCAACTGCCTTTTTCGAGTTTCAATGGTAAAAAGCTTTTTCTACCACTGCCATTCCAGTCAAAAATAGTAGATTGTAACGCAAGGGTCAATATGAACCACGCGATGGTTTACTGCACGAGTGTACAGCGAGTGCGCTAATAGTTCGAATGCCGTAATAGTACCTTTCACCCGAGGTAAACACTCTGCTTTTCATTTCCAATCCTAAAAGGAAAGTTAATAAAAACTTAATTAATTGATTTATTATAAAATAAATGAACAATAATAAGATATGTATTTAGTTAATAATAAAAGTGATATTCCACTACTTAGTCCATTGAAATGTTACATGAGCTTTGCATTTGTTAGAGGACGCAATTTTATTTTTGGAACATGTGTGGGGGGGTCAATAGAAGCTTAACTTGAGGGATCTTGAACTTAAAAATGAGGGATCGCCACCCTTGTCATCCGGCTACCATCTTGGAAAAAAGGGTGAAAACACTTTTTTCGCGATATCTCGGAAACTATGCGTCTTACAAAAAATTCGTTATGACATAATTTGTAGCAAATTGTTTTGCCTACAATTATGTTTAATAACTTTTTGCCCTAAAATAAAAATTAAAGAAGTTATGAGCAAAAAATGTGAAAATTTTTATAAATTTTTTTTATAACTATTACTATAACTTTTATATAACTATAACTTTTTTTTTATATATTTTACAAAAAAATTACCTCAGACCAACTTGTAGATGATCTTTTGAGGAAACTTTTTCTCTGTATTTTTTGTTAATTTCATTGATTTAAAACGCTGTTACAGCGCTCCAAAGTTGACCAGGTTCGTCAATGCTCGTGAGAATCCGGTCAAAACGAAATGTTTAACTTATTTGTGATTTTCTTTTTATTGTAAATATTCTTAAAAAAATTTTGTTTAATTCGTACATCTTTACTTTTTCATTCCTAACTCTTTTCCCCGCCACCTATGAGATAGAGTCTGTAGGCTCGTTTTTTTTACGTGACATCCTGAATTAGCTGATGGTACCGCGCTATTCCTGAGTGAGAAAGTCGATCCATCTTTGCTCACTCTTGTTAGCGAACGTTTTTTCATAGCTTTATACGGCTGTAATAAAGACGACTCACTAGACGGCTTGCGATACAAACAATTTGCCAAGATAATGACTAAAAATTTATTTAATTTATCATCGCTGCCTCCAAAACAAGATGCAGCTCGTTTTCACAGTCTCCGAGTATATCACTAGGTCCAGTCGTGGCTCGGAAGATATCAAAATCCTGAAGATTGGGGCTGGAAAAAGCATGCAAACATTTGGATGCCAATACAAGCTTCCAAGCCTACAGCAAACCCCGATCTTATGAAATTAATTTTCTGCAGATGAAAAGGAAACTGTGGAAGCATGTGTTGAAGAAAAGCAGGCCTGAAACGCTCTACAGTATGCCTCCATTGTTTCAGCGAAACATGCAGCAACCTTATGGAAATGTCAATGTTAATGGAAGAAAAAGAATTCGAAGATGAACTTTCAACTATGACTCCAATTTTAACTCCTTTCATTCCTCGAACTTTCACATTTGACGTTGATTTAGAGATTCTGAGCCACACCCTGGACCATCGAAGAAAAGTAGATAAGAAGAGCTAGCCAATAAGTGATTGAAAATATTATGATGTCGAGGATTACCTAATAAGTAAGATGTCCGAGGAGTAGGCCTACTGGGAATACAATACCACGTAAAAAAAAACGCGCCTACAGACTCCACTCAATCAATGAAATTAAAAAAAATTACAGAGAAAAATTTTCCAAAAAAAATCATCTACAAGATTGGTCTGAGGTAATTTTTTTGTAAAATGTATAAAAAAAAAGTTATAGCGCAAAAAAGAAAATTTTTAATAAAATTTTCTAATTTTTTGCTCATAACTTCTTTAATTTTTAATTTAGGGCAAAAGTTATTAAACATAATTGTAGGCAAAACAATTTGCTACAAATTATGTCATTACGAATTTTTCGTAAGATGCATAGTTTCCGAGATATCGCGAAAAAAGTGTTTTCACCCCTTTTTCCAAGATGGTGGCCGGATGACAAGGGTGGCGATCCCTCAAACTGGAGGTTAAGCTTCTATTGACCCCGCATACATGTCCCAAAAATAAAATTGCGTCCTCTAACAAATGCAATATTCGGTCCTTAAATTGTAACATTTCAATGGACTGTGTTAGTCTGAGAGTAGAAAAGTAATATTATCATCTCTCTATTAAGGTAACGTCGAGCGAACTTTTCGAGTGCCTATGAGAAATAAAAAGTAAATTTTTGTTTTTGAATAGCGTGTAAAAAAACACAATTATTACATAGAAGTTAAATTTAAATTTGAATTCCAAACTCACTGGTATAGGCAGAAAGTTAAGATTTTTCATTCCAGGCCTTTCGCGAACGCAACAAGAACGCTTACACTGTCCGAAGTTGTTTATTACACGAGAAAGTGTTTTGGAATTCCTGACTAGAATTTAAAGATATCGCCATAAGTATAATAAAAAAAAGTTTGTTCATTAAACTGTTGTTGTTATTGGTACTTATATCTTAAGAGAAAATATCAGACCCAAGCGAATACACACACATACGAGTAGGTATGTGGTAATACAATTGGTGTCGTGCTGAGACATGTCTAAGGCCCGGGCCAAGGGACCAATGTGCGATTGACAACTGCGCCTCGGGCTAGTCATCAAAATAGGTGATTGTATTCATCACCAAATCTCAATAGAATTGTATAGAAATTACATTTTTTTTTTGTATCACTAAGGTCGCAAACACGCACATGGTCCGCCTGAGGGTAAGCGGTCACCGTGACCGATGGACGCTTGCAACGCCAGGGGTATCACTCGCGCGTTGCCGACCCTTTAAAAACACGATAACTTCTTTCTTGAAGAACCCAATACTGTAGTCCTTAGAAAAAACCGTGGCAGGGAGCTCATTCCAGAACCCAAGCGTTCGCGGGAGGAAGTTTCTCTTAAACCGCACTGTAGGCGACCATTTCGGTTCTTAAGTGTGAGAATGAATTCCCTGCCGACGGGCCTTATATCGTTTCTTAAGAGGGCTCCCGAAGCGAAATATTGCACGCCTCATAAGCGGAGCGGTGAGGTAGTGCTCTACTCTCGACATGTCAAAAAACCCAGTCTTTCGAAACTTAAATGACGTTTTTTTTTAATATAACACTTACAGGATAATATGAGTGCACTAATATGAAGTTAAATAATCTGTCTAGCACATATGGTACATTTTATAAACAATTAATTTGTTTAATATAATAAATAATAACATTAAAACTAATCATTCTTGGACGTCCGTGAGTCTGTGTTTATGTGACCATGTATGTGGCAGAGAAATTGGTCGAAAAATTCATCTTACCGGAATACTTTTGTTTTTAATATATAAAGTATTACACTGTGCTGATTCCTAGTTAATATTAGCGTTTAATTATAATTTATAAAAAACTAATATACCACTATATACTGTATATCTATATATATATAGATATATATATATATATATATATATATATTTATTTATTTTTATTTTATAGTATATTTTTTCCTCACCTTATTTGTTATTTTATTTTAAATGTGAATGACCGCTATGAGGCGTGCACTTTTGGATTTTCCAAATTTATACTTGCTTTATGGGCGTTAAGCTGTAATCAATAATGTTAATCACAAATAGAGCTTTTCTGTGACAAAAATATATTATAAATATGCAAACAGCTTAGCGTAAAAAGTGGAAAATAATTAATTACAGTTACATCACATAAGAAATATAAATTCTATAACAGTTATTTTCTAGCTTTATAGTTACTTAACATTTTATGATATAAATTATGTTCGCGGTACTAGTTGATAATGAGTTATGAATTAAAAATAGAAAAACTAGAGGTAGCCGTTATTTTTTTAAACCGATGTTTCAACAGATATGTTAAAACAAATACTAGTAACTTACTAGTTAAAGAATGTAGAAGGCCATGTTATATTTTTCAGTCAGAAACTTGCAATAGGAGGGTGGAATCGAAACTGCACATTCAAGTAAGCCTTAAGAAAAAATTTCAAAAACAGTTTACGTATTCGTACAGAGTAAGTCCGAAAATGTCATAAAAAAGATGTAAGTTTTTGGACCTTTATAACGAGCGGTTTAAAAGCAGAATCATGAAATTAGCGAGTGGTTTAGGCGCGGAATCTTGAGCGTAGCAAGTGGTTTAAGAGCAGAATCCTGAATCCTAGGTAAAACAATAGAAACAAACATTAATAACAATTATCTTTTGTCCTAAACTTTATTTTTCACTTATCCTTACTTATACTTACTATGGTAATAAGTTATTTTTAAACTATATTTTAAATAGTTGCTATTTAAAAAAAAAAAGGTCTTATCTGTATTATAGATATTCTCTTAAACTATTAAGTATTTATGTATAAAACAAAATTAAGTGTGCATTTGGCAATCATTTGTCATCGCAATAACATTAAGTTGACTTTATAAACTACCTATATTACTGCCTATAAGCAACACCACCCAGTTTCAAAACATGTTTTCTTATTTTAATTAAGGGTATTTTTGTATTTTCAGGACCAGTCTGTATTCCTAATGACTTTCTCTCTGTCGAGTAATAATAGCTCAGTACAGTTGACTAAAAGATTTTTAAACATCGCTTTTAAATAGTCAGTTTGATTATTAATTTTATAAATTTTATCACCGGTTCGGAATTATTTACTACCAGAACCGAGAAGAATCGGCAAAAACCTGCATTTAATCTTTAATGAATTTTAAAACTTCATATTAAAATACAATACAACCTTACACTAGGAAATAACATAATATACAATGTTTTAAGTTTCAAAATATTACAAATGCACTTATATCCATACAAATTATTTAAGTTCGGCAGTTCCAAACAGTAAGTAATTGTACTTTTACGAGCAGGAGGGGTAAAAAAAGATAATATATGTTAGCATCCGTCGTTCCAGCTCACCAAAATGTGTGTTGCTGTTGGTCAGTGGTTGGCAGTTGCAAAGTGCAGGTATAGTGTCCTGTGAAAGGAAAAATCCTGTAGATACCCTCAATCGGGAAAACAATGTACATCTTTTTCCGTTTTTTCCATAAAGCTATTAATGAATAAAGTTTGACAGAATCAAAGTACATCTAAAGAAAATAATTCTATTTCAAAGTTTTGAAGATAATAACAAGAAAAAAGGTGTTAAGTAAAAATTAAAATATGTATTACGTAGGCATAGTAATGCAAGTTGAAACGCCTATTGCTACAATATTTTTCGAAATATTTTACACTTCTGTCGCGCTGCTGAAAGTTGAAGTACATACTTTGTAGAAATATTCGCGCCTACTTTAAAAGCTGCAGTATTTCATGCACACGCCTCTGTCTCGTGTATCGCAAGTCACGAGCGGTAGCGACTTTCCTCTATATCATATTTTTATCACCCTAGCTGTGCCTTATTTGGAAAAATGCATCCTGTTTCCATATAACCTAGGGAATTTGAGAATATATTTGACCTACGCATCTAGACTGTAGATGTAAAGCCGGTATATATTATAACAAGTTCAACCGGTCGGTCGGTTATAAACCCATATTTAGGTTTAAAACTGTTTTTACCCATGATTAGTGGTTTAAAACCCAGTGGTTATACTTTTTATCCCATGAAGCGTAAATAGTTGATTGCACACGTGAAAAAAGGGACATTTATGCAAGAATTTAAGTCGAAACCTAACAGTAGCGAAGGATTTTATACTTAACCTAAGATCGTAGCAAATAGCTTAAAAGATGAAACCTGAGCGGAGCGAAGGAATTAAAGGTGCGATAACTTTCATTTTTTAGACGCTATGCGCTCTATATATATTCTATAAATTCACATTTTATCCATATTGACAACGGAAACGGTTTAAAAGCTAAAATTCAAACCACATTACGCCAAAGAAATGCCTATAGAATGTATTATCACCACACCCAATTTTAGCTCATAGTCGGGTGTTCAGTCATTTAAAACTGTTTGTTTGAGTAGAACATACTACAAAACGGACGCGCTGAGTTGACCTAAAAATATAGTGAATGATAACTAGAGAAAAGGAGTACGTTTGTGATCAGTTGTCGCCATAGAAGTGTAACAAAAAAAAAGTTTAAAACCATTGTTTTAATCTTATCGATATAAATTAATACTTTCCTAGCAAAAATGCAGTCAAAAGATTAACCTCCGGAATTGAACCTGCAACCCTCACATCCCGTGTAAGCGCTCTGCCATTGAGCTATCGAGGCTCAAGTCTGGCTGATAAAAATTCAAACTACATCTTTGCTCTGGAAATATGCTCGTTACGAACGTTACATACAACTCCTAGTGGCTAATAAAGTCCTAGTACATAAATCTTACAAACACACAAAACCTTCATAGAAACAAGAAATAAAATATAAATATACATACATAGAAATAATCTTTCTTCGATTATGCCTCCCTGAAGGTTAGAGTCTTTGAAGAAAATATATAATACATGCCATAGATATGGCTATATCATCAATATAAATAAATACTTTCCTATGAAAGATGCAGACAAAAGGTAATCCTCGAGCCAGGACTTAAACCTGCAACCATTACATTCTGTGTAGGCGCTCTACCATTGAGCTATCGAGGCACAAGTCTGGCTGATGAAAATCCCAAGTACATTTTCCTCTGGAAATAAATTTAGGTTCAAGTCCTGGCTCGAAAAAATTTTTTTTATTTTAATTGGTGATATAGCCGTAGATATGGCATGTATTATGTTTTTTATTCTAAGACTCTAACTATGTGTGTATATTTATATTGTATTTCTTAGTGCTATAAAGATTTTATGTGTTTGTACGATTTATGTGCTAGGACTTTATAAGTCACTAGGAGTTGTTTTAGTCTTGCTTCAAATGATATTGATGATTGATATTATATTTGATATTTAGTAACGTTGTCAAATAGATATTCTTTATTTACTCTTCGTACAAAGCTATTTAAAAAAAAATCTACAGGTAATAGGAATATTAGTAAAAAACCTTTTAAACTTAATTTATAACTTGTTTAATATTTTTGTAAAAGAACATTTTAAAATATATGGGTTTGTACAAAAAGGAAATTAAAAATGTATACTAGTGGCGCTAGTGGTCATCAGCATGTTTTCTGATAGTTGAATGTTTGGGCCACAGTGCCGGCAGCTTCAACTTCGTTACAATGATTCTCAACGGGTTCCTCAGCACCGCTCCCTCGACGCCTCTTAGATAATATTTCTAATGATAGCTGACCGCTTATCCCTTGCCCCACAGCGCCGGTAGCTCTAACGTCGTTACCACGTTCTTAACAAGATTCCTCAATACCGCTCCCTCGACGCCTATGAGATAATATTTCTGTTGACAGCTGACCGCTTATCTCTTGGCCCACAGCGCCGGCAGTTCTAACGTCGTTACAACGTTCCTCACTAGATTCCTCAGTGCCGCTTCCTCGACGCCACTTAAATAATATTTATGTTGACAGCTGACCGTGAATCCCTTGGCCCACATCGCCGGCAGTTCTAACGTCGTTACAACGTTCCCCACTAGATTCCTCAGTACCGATCCTTCGACAGCACTTAAATAATAATTCTGTTGACAGCTGACCGCTGATCCCTTGGCCCACAGCGCCGGCAGCTCTAACGTCGTTACAACGTTCCTCACTAGATTCCTCAGTACCGCTCCCTCGACGCCTCTTAGATAATATTTCTTGCCTGAGAGGGATTTTATTATGTCGTAGAATTTCACGTCGTAGCGTCACAGCAAACAGAGTATTAGCTTTTAGTTTCATGAAACACTAAGTTGTTCCACTCTGCATTTTACATAATTATTTTTTCCAGTTACATTTATACCTTTATGTATAATAAAAGCTCAGTGAAAAAAGTACAAAATCAACATTTTTAAAAGCTAATAACTCGGATACCTGTAAATATACCTGTAATAAAAGTTTTTAGTACAGCTACTGCTCTCACTAAAATAACTGATAATATCCGCATCGACAGCAACGTTAATCATTCTTACTTCATTAGATTTTAGTAAGTAATACTTTTCATACTGAATGTTTCGATATTTTTTGAGAATCCTTTATTTTTTTTACATATCTCCAACGATGATTGGGTGGTTCCGTAGCAAGTTGCTAGCAAGTGTGCGTGTTGAAAGTGCATTAAGCTAGATGACATGTTTTAATCGCGATATGAAACTAATGCTAGTGAGCCACAAAGTGGCGTGTTGTCTCCACTTCTTTTCTTCATCTTTATAAATAAATTACGGTTAAACTTTCTTTTCCCTACCACTAATATGCCGACGATCTTCAAATTGATAAGAAAGCTTCATTTAAAGAACTCCCGGTTGCATTGATGCTTAAAAAAAATAATCTAGGCTTTATATCGAAATGGAGTGAATACTGTGGCTTGAAAGTGAATTCCTTGAAATTGCTGAAAATAATAATTGATTGTTTTCGATTGATTTCAAAGTGAAACTACGAAACTCTTCCCCATATACTAAAGGGTTAAAGAATTTATTTCTCTAAAGAATTGTACAAATTCACTTAGAGAGAAATCACAACTTTTAAACTTAAATAATTTATCTGGTAAACATAGTGTCAAAAAGTGTTCCTATATACCTATTAACATTTAGTGACTAGGTTGGTATTGAACATTTTTGTGTAACATTATATTCTTATGCGAATCGGATTTAACAATAAATAGAGTTACTATAGTTGAAATGTTCTTATTACAAGTTTAACATTTAAATGTAATGTAGGTAGTTATGTAATAGGCAAGTAACGTAAACTTCGCCGAGCTGTGCCGACTATGGGCGCGTTCGGTTTGGGATGCAGAATCATTATTTTCATTACTTTTTCCACCTTAGTTCCACGTTCGTTTAGCATTGGCATCAAAAATATCAAAATTTTAGTATCACCTGTGACAAAATGTCATGCGTTCGTTTACGATATTTTTGTTATTTTTGTCACTTTTGCCACCGAAAAATGAAACTTTAGACCCACGTCTGGAGGTGGTGTTTACTGTGTTAATCTGTCAAACTGCCTATACATATTCATTGTTTATGGAAGTGTGTGTGTGTTTTATCGTAGTGTGTTTACGGCAACCGTTCGTTTTGCAAGTTTTGTAACCAAAAATTTCGTTAGTAACGTTTCAAAGCTAAACGAACGGTAGGTGTCGGTGGCAAAACTGGCGTTATCAAAAGTGTGAAAAGTATCATTCGTGGGAACTCTGAATCCCAGAACGAACGCGCCCTTAGTGTTACTACAGTGGCAAGGTGAATGAAGTCTGTGCAATATTGGTTATCTACAATGTTAACAAGCTTGTTCAGTCAGGGATGACACTAGTTCCTGAAACCCAGGATTTTAACTTTATTGGGAACCAGGGTTACGCTAGCATATAAATTTGTAGACATAAGTTCATACATACTATTTTACTTGTATTTTGTATTCCATCTTCCATGTGATGTCTGTGATATATGTGATTCAATTTTCCAATAAAGAACAGACCGACAGAATGTTTATATATATATATATATGTATATGTATATATATATATATATATAAACATTCTGTCTTGTAACCCGTTTTGTTTGTTAGGCTGGTTCACACTGAGGACGATCTAGTTTAATTACGATGGAATGCATGAATTTTGCTGTTAGCGAGAAATCCTTTAAAACATGATATTTAAGTAGTTTTTTTATAAGTATTAAAGATTTAACTTCTTTTATATCTTTTGACTAAGGTAAAGAGATTGTGAAGATAGGGCTTGTATAGTTAGGGGGTGTAGAGTTAGACGCTTTGCTCAACATGAGATCTGTTAACTTTTTGACAGTGCAAGCCATATGGTATCATCTTGGCAACATTTTAAATCAAATTTTGTTTGTTGCAATTTTATTTCTTTTTGTTGCTTATGACAATATTTTTGTTCTGTTCGTTTTTTCTTTCTTTTTAAAACTTCCGTGCCCAGAGGGTGCCAACGGTACTAAGCCTACACTGCCTGTCTGTCCGTCTGTCCGACCATTAAAAGGCTTTATCTTTAAGACCTAAATATGTAGAAACCTGAATTTTTCACAAAATATGTGTTATAAATGTTATAAGGGAGGATTACCTAAAAAAAAAGTTAAAATTTAAGGGGGTTACCCATACAAGAAACACACTTCCGTTGTTTTTGCTCTTTTGTTAAAACAGTAATGCATACAAACTTCAAACTTGCAGATAATTATAATGTGCATTTTAAAGTATAAAAACAAATAATAAAAACAGGCCCATTTTCAACAAAAAAAATTTGATTTAAAATGTTGCCAAGATGATACCATATGGCTTGCACTGTCAAAAAGTTAACAGATCTCATGTTGAGCAAAGCGTCTAACTCTACACCCCCTAACTATACAAGCCCTATCTTCACAATCTCTTTACCTTAGTCAAAAGATATAAAAGAAGGTTACAAGACAGAATGTTTATATATATATATATATATATGTATATGTATATATATGTATATGTATATATATATATATAAACATTCTGTCTTGTAACCCGTTTTGTTTGTTAGGCTGGTTCACACTGAGGACGATCTAGTTTAATTACGATGGAATGCATGAATTTTGCTGTTAGCGAGAAATCCTTTAAAACATGATATTTAAGTAGTTTTTTTATAAGTATTAAAGATTTAACTTCTTTTATATCTTTTGACTAAGGTAAAGAGATTGTGAAGATAGGGCTTGTATGGTTAGGGGGTGTAGAGTTAGACGCTTTGCTCAACATGAGATCTGTTAACTTTTTGACAGTGCAAGCCATATGGTATCATCTTGGCAACATTTTAAATCAATTTTTTTTTGTTGCAATTTCATTTCTTTTTGTTGCTTATGACAATATTTTTGTTCTGTTCGTTTTTTCTTTCTTTTTAAGACTTCCGTGCCCAGAGGGTGCCAACGGTACTAAGCCTACACTGCCTGTCTGTCCGTCTGTCCGACCATCAAAAGGCTTTATCTTTAAGACCTAAATATGTAGAAACCTGAATTTTTCACAAAATATGTGTTATAAATGTTATAAGGGAGGATTACCTAAAAAAAAAAGTTAAAATTTAAGGGGCTTACCCATACAAGAAACACACTTCCGTTGTTTTTGCTCTTTTGTTAAAACAGTAATGCATACAAACTTCAAACTTGCAGATAATTATAATGTGCATTTTAAAGTATAAAAACAAATAATAAAAACAGGCCCATTTTAGTGTGAACTCCAAAGTATAATAACAAATAATAAAAACAGGCCTATTTTAGTGTGAACTCTAAAGTATAATAACAAATAATAAAAACAGGCCTATTTTAGGGTGAACTCTGAAGTATAACAACAAATAATAAAAACAGGCCTATTTAAGCGTGAACTCTAAAGTATAACAACAAATAATAAAAACAGGCCTATTTAAAATTACCGGTACAGCGCCATCTATCTTATTATTGAGAGAAACAGTAACATATTGGTTTGTTGGAGACGATATTCAAAGTAAAGCTACGTCAGGCTTGGTCAGTACTCGGATGGGTGACCGCTTAGCGGCACACTTTTTTTCGTTTATGTTTGTAAATTACGTAAATGGTGGTAGGTACGAAACTTTCGGTGCACGAGTCCAACTAGCACTGGGCCGGTTTTTTTAATTTGTAATAATTTGCAGATCTCTAGCATGAAATTAAGTTTGTACGAGTTCTTCCATCTTCTACTACATACAACTTCTATCCTCTAATTTAAAGCTAGACACTGAGATGTGTTTATCTAATATTTAAAATAGGGAGATTTCTAAAATACTTAAATCCCGTACAAGAGTAAGTCTTGAATAATTCAGTTCGTTGTCTACAGAGGTCTGTAAGAAATGTATCATACACAAGTTTCCACTTATCAACCCCTTAAAATATTTAAATTATATGAATGATGATGGAACAAATCATAAATTTAAATAGATTATGCTAATAAACTGTCGCAGTCAACTAAGCTCAGTATGACGACCAGAACGTCGATTTAAATGTGTAACTAACCTGTCTTAGTACTGTTTATACGATTCAGTCAATAAGAAAACCAATTCTTAAGAATCTGACTCTCCAGTCAGATTAACAATAAGTATTTTGAGTGATTAGAACATTTGCGTTTCGCCGGTAGGTCAGGATCCCCCTCCGGCTCTTCAGTTATCACAATAAGATTATTATGGAGAAGAAAAGGACAAATCCTAGACCAACTAATGACACCTAAAACTTTTCCAGTTTTATTTGTTCGGTCAAAGTTTAACTTCGGGTCGTACCCTTTTCAGCTATTGTCTCCGTAAGCTTATACAATAAAAGAGTTAAATTAAGCTCAGGTACTGGGTTCTCCTTTTTTTATATATAATTACAGGCCTATCGCTATTACCTCTCTCCTCTCCAAGGTGATGAAGCGTGTGATCAACACACAGTTTCTAAGATAACTAGAAGAACACGACCTGGTCAGTGATCATCAATATGGCTTCCGACACAGTCGCTCGACTGGTGACATTCTAGTGTATCTCACACACTGATGGACACTAGCCATTGAGAATCAGGCGGAGGCATTGGCATGTAGCTTGGACATAGCGAAGGCGTTCGATTGGGTCTGGCACCGGGGTCTTCTATCGAAGTTAGTTAGTTTGTGCAAAGGGGTGGCTAGCTTTTTGTCAGACGCATACGAACCGTAGTTGACGGTAGTTGTTCTGATAGCATGAACATTAATGCTGGTATCCCACAAGGCTCTGTGCTGTCTTATACGCTGTTTCTACTGCATATCAATGACATGTTGGACCTCAACAACATGCATTGCTATGCAGCTGACAGTACTGGAGACGCTTATTACACGGGTCCACGGTTCCAAGGTCTCTGACTGGGGACGGGTAAACTTGGTCCGATTCAACCCTACAAAGACCCAAGTTTGCGCGTTCATCGCTTAGAAAACCCCATTCACTGTAGTACCACAATTCCAGAACACTCTCCTCTCCATCTCCAAGAGCATTGGGATCCTTGGTGTTGACATCTCCAGTTATGTTCAGTTCCGAGATCATTTACAAGATAAGGTGAAACTGGCGTCCGATAAACTAGGTGTACTTAACAGAGCGAAGCAGTACTTTACATCGGGGCAGAGGTGGCTACTTCACAAGTTCGAAGTTTGGGCTTCTCATTCGAGCAAGTACTCGCTATGCCCCGCTTTATTTGTTCGGGCGGCTTATTCGAGCTAATACTTGCAAAGAATATTGTGCCCACTATAATTTCGGATATTTTCAACAACACCAAAGTAATCGATTTACTACGACGCGTAACAAACCCCCTCAAAAGTAAAAAGTAAAAATAGATATAAGGATCAGCACCAGCTGTCTCTAGCGTCTTCTTCGCGCGTTTACGATCACTCTGGAATGTTCAAGGTAAATGATATAATTAATGTAGAAAATGATTATTCCCTCATTATTTTTAAATACTTAGTTTTAATAGATTATAGACAAAATAATGGAAGACCAATACGCCTAAATTGATCTCTTAAAGCTACTTTTTTGATTTTAATAATAACTGAAACTTTGAAATTTCATAAGTAATACCCAGTTATGTATGATATTTTTTTTTTAATACCACTAAGGTGGCAAACTAGCCTACGGTCCGCCTGATATGTATGTATTTATAAAAAAAGTAACATTAATGTATTTGTATCCGTTACCTGATATCCATAACACAAGCTGCTTACTTTGGGGCCAGACGGCGCTGTGTGTAATGTCCAAAAATATTTATTTATTTATTTAATATAGTAATCTATTTTAGGTTTTTTTTTAATAGTATTTTGCTTGCATTTAAAATGGCGACGTAATGTTAATTTTCAACAAGTATTCCCGTAACTCTTTTATCACTGGGACCTGTATGAGAGCAGAAGTTAGCGTTCCTGTGCATCTTTTGACTTCCAAACAGAGCTTAAACTTTATTACCAAAGTACGAATAATGTAAATAACTGCAAATTGCGATAAAAACTTATTTGAATCCTCCCGGGGATTTAACACCTTTACTAGGATTGGTTATAATGTTTACAGTGTTAGAATATTTTCAATAATAAGTTTTTTGTTGCACAAAAACATCTCTTCAAATCACAAGTGTAATGTTTGAAAAAAATTAAAATTTCGCATCGTAGAGAATCGTTGTGCGAATTCACAAATAGAAGGGATTTCCAGGAGGAATTGACCTCTGTTTACAAATCCTGGAAAGTACCATTTTACATTTTTAATAATGGCCATAAAACTCGTCGTAGCTCGATTTCTTAACCTTAATTCAGCGCTATAGAACTTTAGATTCTTCGGTGAACCAAAGAGACGGAAAATAAACGAACTGCAGTGAAATGAGTCTTTTACTGGTGCAATTTCTGTTAATTTTATGAATTTGTTATTTTTTGTTTGCAATTGTGTAATCAAACGTTTTGCTTAAAATTATACTTTGTATCTCTCCCGAAGACGATTACAGTTTACATGCAGAAGTATGCTAGATTATGCCGTCCAAATCACACCTTTAAAGCTATAAAAATGCTTACTGAAATTAAAATTTACATAGTAGGTAGTTTCCACTACCTACGGATATGCTCCTCCATATTGACCGCTTCTGACTGCCATTACGTGTTTTTGTGCTGTCCAACGCACTCGTCAATTTGTTCGTCTCCAAACATAATTTTAAAATAAGTATTTAATAGTCATAAAAGGAAAGGCGTTATGGATTAGGAATAGTGCTTTGGTGAAAAGTTTGAAAACTCGTGATAAAACGAACAGGAATTTGGTCATCTACGCACACGTTGTTCTATTGCGCATTCAGATAATAATTTAGACAGTTGTCTAAAACTTCAAGGTGAGTTTTAAAGCTATTTGTTACAAACAATTAGTAAAGGACCAAATAACTTAATTTAATGATCAATTAATTAGTTTACATCTGCCTTAAATCATTTTTTTAATGGACATGGAATATTGTTTGAGCAAATTTAACCACGACGTTATTATAATGTAGCAAGAAAACGAAGCATTACTTAATCTTGATCTATGTGGGATATATGTTCACATCTAAATTAAGTTATCCCGGCGTATAACGCGTGTGGATACCTACCTACTTATACATTTTGTCATAAAATTTATCTTTGGAATGTCTCGACGCACCGATATTGTGTGTGTAAACCACTATTTTAATTTTATCTAAGGTGTAAACCTACATTATTTCAATAAAGAAATCCAATCACTGCAATATCCTGACGTATACCATGTGTGACGTATACCACGTATAGCGTGTGCGGATAACTAAATTTTGTCATAAAATAGATACCATGTTGGATACCTACATTATGTCATAAAATAAATGCCATTATTAAAACTTACCGACGTTCATCGTGTGAGGACAGTTATGATGACTCGACATTAATATCCCGACGTATATGTGTGGTAAAATATTAATGTACGACTACCCACTTACATAAAAAATACTGCCGTTATATATTACAAATGAGATCCCATGCTGAGTTACCATTATAACTCATGGAAATATCTAACAAAAACCTGCACACTACATGTTGCAGCTATATCGGGGTATGACCCAACGCAAAATAAAAGGTTTTCAGGCAATTTACACATCACGATATAGCAACACGATTTTTTCGATGTTATTTGATTAACGGCTTAAGGTGTTAGATAATTTTTATCTAAAGCCGTGTCTCCTGCTAGTTGTTTTTGTTAAATTCTAACAAAACATCTAACTTAACATGTTAACATTAACACTTTTCTTTAACAAACTGTCTCCTCGTCATTTTTTCGTATCGTTTTGTTTTGTTAGTTTCTCAGTGTGCAAGATGAGCTCTGACGAGGAAGATGTGTTACCAGTTGTAGCTATCTTGGTTTAGTAGAGATTATTTATAATCACGTTTTACAAAATGAAATTGATGGCTTTTGTCTAAATAAATTTAGCCACTAAGTGTTAGACAAAAATGTAGAATCTACAAATGTAAAATTTTACAAAATCCAAAGCACAGCAAAGAGAATATACCTAATTAACTTAAATAAAGAAGCACAGCTTTGCATTAGTAGCAAGCTAATGCAAAGATGGCGGGCGAGCGCGCAAAGCGAACCACAGATCAGACAACACGCAACGAATACTTAACACAAAATGAATGAATCACCCCCCCTGCAGGCGAACGCGGGTGATGTTTTCCATCCGCCTCGGATAACGTGTTAACATGTTTTTTTAACTTTAATTGTCAAAATCATTAACATTTCTGTTAGATGTTAGGTGTTAGATGTAAAATTTAACAAAAACAACTAGCAGGAGACACGGCTTAAAACAGGACTAACTAACAAAAACGGAGTATTGTAAGTTTGTATACCAGCGCTTTTATTTAAAATCTTGTGATAAAATAAGCACTCGCTAAATTAAATGTTACAAAACATTAGTCAGTAGTGTGTTACTACACTTTAAGTGTTTAAAAGTTTATAGACAATTGGTAAATTACCTAATTAGCCGTTTATAGCCGAAAACAATTTTCTGTTATAAGCTAACAAAAGTGAGAAATACTAAAATAGATAACAAGATCAAATATTTAGTTCCACCATTTCCGTCTTCCTGTGGTAAACCCAGTCAATCACAGCGCATTCAGCTGATTATTCACGCCCGATGTCTTCAATTCCATTGGACTTTGAACAATGGGAAAACCGTGGGAAAACTAAGCCGAACCGCGAGCGTAACCCAGTTCGAGCCTGCCGCTTCCGCGCCGTTGCCGCTGCCTGCACACCACGCTGGCGATGGTGCCGCAAACATCAAAGTACCCACAACATACCTACAAGTAAAACAACCCGAAGATAAGTATTATTTCAAAGAATGGCTTCATATAACAAAAACCGTTTTACTGTGAATCATGTTGCATCATCTATTTTTACTCTACCTAATTCTAACAGAAAGTGTTGATCTATCATTAGATAAAAAATAGCAATAGTTTATTTTTACTTACTTGATTTGCTGTGCGAAGAATTAAAAAGCCTATAATAATAACAATTTGATATGAAAATGTAACATTATGTATAAATTTTAGGTCACTTTATCGACTAATTTTCAAGTTCTAAGTTTAAAGATATTGAACATTTTAAGAAAGATCTAATGTACATATGGCAACTTTAGACACATAGGAGTTCACCTTTATTGTGCAATTGCGTTGAGCGACAACTTTTCGAAATTTTCTTTACTGTTCTTTACTTTGTGGTAATACGTGTACTCCATGATTTTATTAAAACTTCTTCTTTAAAAAGTTCTATTTTAATTTAAAAAGTAAATTTTTAAATGTTTATATTATACAACACCATTTTATTTTAAATTTACGTAAAACCACAAGATAATTGTTATTAACATAATATATGGATAAAATCAAATTCACATAAAGAGATCATCAAAAAGACTTCCTCGTTGTGTAAGTCTCGGTGGTACCTACATATACATCTTTTATATATAAAACAATTAACGAGATCATAACGAGCCTTAATTAGAGGACACAAAAGAAAAATCGAGTTACCTATTAAATAATATAAAAAATGCACCACCAGGCATTTTGCCTGATTTTATATCATTAGATACCAAACATTTGTTCAACTCTTAAAGCTTTTACTCTTGAATGAGAATCTCCTTTTAAAAGTTATCAAAAACTATTGAATAAAAGAATAAAAACGGGCTCTTTAACTTTATCTTAAGTAGCTATATTAATTTTAGAACAAAGTAGTTCTGATATTTAAAAATTGTATGAAGGCTCTCAGCACACGACACCCATTCAAGTGTATAACACACATAAGTGTCGTTTCGATTATATATTTAAATTACTGTAATGAAAGATAATATGACCTCTGCCTCTTTTAAAAGAAAGTTAATTTGTTAGTGCGTTGTTAAGTCTAAGAGGAAATAATCTATATATAAGCATAATAATATACATATAGACAAGGTCAAATAAAATATTTAGATGTTGATCGATTTCATGTTAAATTTTGACTCTCTAAACATCTGCATGCAAACTGTTATCATCTTCGGGAGAGATACGAAGTATAATTAAGAATCAAATGAACTTACCTTGTGAAGTTTGATATCTAATTGTACGAGTGTCTTGACCGAAGACGATTACGTTTCCGCCCTTCCTTGAAGTTCCCGAGGACTGTCAAATAAAAAAAAAAATTGGCTCTAAATAATGGCAGTCAGAAGCGGGCGGTCAGAAGTGGAGGGTTGCATATCCGTAGGTAGTGGAAACTACCTACTATGTAAATTTTAATTTCAATAAGCATTTTTATAGCGTTAAAGGTGTGATTTGGACAGCATAATCTTGCGTACTGCTGCATGTAAAATGTAATCGTCTTCGGTCAAGACACTCGTATAATTAGATATCAAACTTTACAAGGTAAGTTCGTTTTATTCTTAATTAAATTTTATTAAATGTAAAACATTTTTAATAGAGTACTTTTTCACTTAGTTTTCGACAGGAGCCACAGCCGAGGATCGCAGTGTTAAAAAGACAAATTACGTGCCATTTTATACGACCAGAAAATTATAACTTTAAACAGATTAAGCAATTACGATGACGTATGCGACATTTATAAAGCCACCTTAGTCACTAGGACGAAGTGGTTGGTGACACAAGGCTGTCCCCCACATTATGATGTGTGTGTGTGTGGGTGTGTGTTAACGCATCGTTTATTTAAACAATTATTGAAATAGTAATTTCAACAATTATTGAAATTTTATGCTTCCAAAGCACCACATAAAATTTCAATAATTGTTCAAATTTTACTAATAATTTGCACAAAACAAATAATAAAATATAAAATTGTGCAGTTTGGTCTTACTAGTCTTACTTACTTACTTTCGCAATGATAATAAAAAATATATCTCAGAATAAACGATGCGTTAACGCGTCGACGTTAAAGAAATTGTTATAAGATAAGTAGGTGCTGAGATTATTAACTGTGGTGTATAAACAAATAAGGTAAGGTAACGTCTGTTAGTAAAGCGAAAGAGCGATAAATTTTCCAAACAGTCAGCTGTCACGGATCAGAAATTGTATATTTGGTCCAGAAGATTATGGACAGTTTTAGTGTCAGTTTCGTATCAAACTTCGAATGTTTACCCGATGTGTACAGATGTATCGAGGAGTCCACAGTCCTGGTTAACACTTCACAATCAATTTGCACTTCAGTCCAGTTGACGTGTTCAGGTTCACGCATCAGTGACTGACTTAACGGGTGCGCTCATGTCTGGCAACCCATACGATGTTTTATAGCATAAAATCATTTAAAGTCAGCACCGGAACATTTTTTTTCGATGATTACAATTGTTAGAATTAACAAGTACATTACAGTAGTCGTCTAATTTATTTATATGTTATTTACGGTGAGTCGACGTACGTCACAAATGACCTGATCTATCTGGCCTAGACCTGGCCGCTTCCTCACGCGACGTATATTCAGAGAGGCAATGCCGCCAGCATCGTAGAAACAATAAAACAAAAACGTATTTTTTAAATATTATTTATTTAGCTATTGCACAGCTTTTATCGCGGGCTCTGAGCGCGGCGACCGAATCAAGAAATTCTCTGAGCGCGGCGACCGAATCAAGAAATTCTCTGAGCGCGGCGACTGAATCAAGAAATTCCATAAAACCTAAACCTAACAACGGCACGGTTTTTGTCAAACGGACAGACGGACAGCGAAGTCTTAGTAGTAGGGTCCCGTTTTGTACCCTTTGGGTACGGAACCCTAAATGTATCAATTTTATTTTAAACGATTTGACAAAGTCTCATTCAATATAAAGTAATAACAGCAAAATAAAACATTAAGCTAAGCAAAAAGGCACTATTTAAATATTATATTGTTGCAAGTCAATTTTAAACATTTAAACATTTTCACATCGTGATGACGTCATAAAACTATTGATATAAATTCAGTTTCAAATTTTAAAGCCGACCCCCACACGACACAATTCGCCAACATATAAAGTTAAAGCGGTTGCTTTCAATCACAAGACCTCCACATCCCTAAGGCAGTCCCACAGGCAGACCCCTGTCGACTCGACACCTTCGTGATTAAGATCAAACGTCAACGCACCTGCGGAACTGCGGAACTGCGGAACTACGGAAGGGTCAAACACAACACAATTTACAGTTGCATTATATTGCCGTTGACGCTTAGTTTGATTGCCGATTGTCAAAAGTGAAAATGTATGTGTTTTTAAAATAACAACGCGTCGGACTGGCATGGGCATTAATGAGTCTTTTACAATTTTACAGTAGATATAAGTTTTTTATTTATTTTTTCTAATCGAAAAATGTTTGCTTCAATCAGGTTTTGCTTTGATGTCTTTACCTTATCTAATAAGGTATAATATATACAATTACATATAAACCTTCTTTAGCATTGATGTCTTTCTACTTTTAATGATTACTTGACGATTTACTAATCTCAATTACTGTTATATTATGTAAAATAAAAAATACTGTTTAAATATTTCAGTAACTAAAAGCCTCAATTAATATTTTATGCCGTCTTTCAACTCTCGTCAAATAGGTAATATCTTAACGGTTTTTATCCCCAGAGTAACCAGTCAGTCCCCAGAGATACACAACCACATCATTATGTGCAGGACACCCCCTTCTTACCAACTAACTACTTTTCTCCTGCGCTACAGTAAAGTTGTTGAGCTATCGTCGCAACACTGTTTATCTGGACTTATGTGGCTTTATTTATTTTTTATACCACTAAGGTGGGAAACAAGCACACGGTCCACCTGATGGTAAGCGGTCACCGTGGCCTATGAACACCAAGAGCTTCACTCGCGCGTTGCCGACCCTTCTAAAATCTAATTACTCTATGTCCCATTCGTCCAATACCTGATTTAAAGTATTAAGCGGGAAAAAGGATCAGGGACAGAACAACATGGGGTACAGTCAGTTCCAGATGAACTATAAGAAAGTCAGTATTGGGGTGGGGGAGGGGGGATTCCATATACCCCCAGACAGACAAATGAACAAAAAGCTTTTGGACGTACTGGACGCGAGCGGCTTAAAGTCAGCCGTTGTGCTGAGGCCGAGGTTCAGCAGTGGACATCTACAGGCTAATATGATGATCATGACAATCGTGGTGGCTTAATAATCTTGGTGGTGTTTTTCTGACGTTCTTTCGGGGCGTGAACGAATAAGTCTTCTTAATGCGAAAAGTTTGTTATACTGACAGTGGGGACGTATGAAGGCTAAACAGCAGACAGACGCATCTATACTTGAAAGCAGATTTCATACAAAATAAAGACAATTGTTATTATAAGAAGGACCGATGTGACGTATTTTTACGAGGGGTACAGTGAACATCAAAAGTAAATCTACGGAAAACTGTTCCTTTAAGTCACCACGGGTCAACAGGGTGACCTAATTTTTCAAATAGGGATAGGTGAAAGAACGAAGAAGGACATGGGAATTAGGATAGCCCTTTTATTTCAATCGATACTTCCTGAGAATAAGATATTTCCCCCAGTGACACCAAGGACCACTAATCCTTCCAGCCACAATTAATAGAACAACGGGGTAAATTACTATTAGCGCAGTGATACCTTGTTCCAAGGACAGAATAAACTATTATCCTGGTCAATCAAGGTGTTTTAGTAAGTATCCCATGGCGATGACCGAATTTCACGCGGGCAAAGTCTCGGGCAAAACTTTCTATGGATAGAACTTTACTGTTTTTCACTCAATTTATAATAATTATGTAATGTCTATTTGTTTTGAGTAAGGTATTACAGCCTGTATTGGTATCTTTCTTCTCTGACGAATTTCAATCCTTTAGTAAGTAGTTTTCAATTGAAAAAATAAGATGAAAACCTCTACATGTGACTGTCAATAATATAACTTCATCTGTAGAGCGGCACGTACTGACAGACACACGTGATCTTCTCGTAAAGAAATTGCGTCTGCATCTGGTGTCACCACGTACACAACGTACACAACGATGAAATTTATTAAACTATTTTACACTTTGCAAAACGTTAATATTTTATTCAGATATTGAATTTACGTAAATTTACTTAATACTACGATACTTTGTGCTCTGAGTTAAGCTTATAAATGTCGTAAAGCTATTTTACACAAAACGCTATGAAATATTTGAATTACTGAATTACATTATAGAAAAGAAAATAAAAACAGAAACACCACAGACGCCGCGAGCGATGGATAAAATAAAACAAAAGCAGGAACGCAGGTCAGCCAGGTACGGCCAAGGGGGGGCACCGCGTGATCACTTCGTGCATTATTTATCTATTTCATCATCAGCTCACTGCTGTCAACCAGTGGCGCCGACTACATAAAACTGAGGGTGCTCGTACCCCCCCCCCCCATGGTAGTGTCCTGGGGAGCTGAGCTCCTCCAATGTTTTATGGTGTAAGGTACCTCATATTCTGTGATTTCTCGGAATCGGCCCCCAACCAATCCCGCACTCCACTGCTGCTGCCTTTCTTAAGGTGCACCACTTTGTACGATTCACTTTACACCTTACGCACCTGATCACTCTTAGCAATTTTGTGTGTATCGTTGCGTTATCTGGCTGTGGCCCTCACACACTACCAACACAACGTTTGTCTAGACGTCAGTTAACCTAGTTTACTGCCGCATTACTTGATTACGGATCAATCTCTGAGGGAAACTCCGAACTTTAAGCTTATGGACTACTATAGCAGCTGTGTCTGCGTCTCGGCACCATATACCATTATGGGTAGAACGCACTGATTGAAAACTTTAGCCTTCAAATTTTGCGGTTTTCCTCCACAACGGAACGTGGGATGTTTACACAGCCCGTTTAATAAGCGTCTCCAGTACTGTCATCTGCATAGCAATGTATGTTGTCAATAGACAACATGCCATTGATTTAGTAGAAACAGCGTAGGAGATGGCACAGAGCCTTGCGAGACACCAGCATTAATGTTCACGCTAGCTCTGATAGCTAACTACCGTCAACTCAGGCTAGTGTGCCGGGCAAAATGTTAGGCAATATTGTTCCTGAATTGGAACGCCTTCGTTAGCTTTCTAGGCATATCATAATTGCGATTGTAAGCAGTTTGAGGGACATGACATCCCGCTGTTTCACTCCCTTGTGTAGCTGAATGGCTCTTGTTTGACTGTTTTATATTGAAACTGACATCGTTGCCGAATTAAACAGACGTCTCAAACACCTCGACATATCGCGAGTTAACATTCTCATAAACCACAAAAGCAAGACGCATAGTCTGATTATACTTACCCAGTCTTCTGTATAATTTGCCTCACTATTTAGATGTAGTCTTTGATGCCATAACCCCGGTATCTGTATTATGTAGGTACCTACTGGTATTCGTAGTATTGAATTTAAAGTTGCCTGGTCGTCAAAACATGTATGTAAATATCATTAACTATGTATATCGTAACTCAAAACGGTATGAAATGACTAATTTTTTTTTTATTTCCATATAATTTTCTGTTTTATTTTTCCTTTTTTTTATTCAGTTGTATTGTTTATACTTATATTTTCATTAATAGATATTTAGGTCGGAAGGAACCGTATATTACCTTGTTTTTATCTCCATTTAAGCTAACTGCATGTGATGGTGTTAAAAGCGAGAAACACTACCGACAAACTGCATAGCTAGCAGTTTGGTAAAACATTTTGCTTTATACTGATTAAATAAATTAAAATTATATGAGACTAACCTTTCACCCGCGGCTTTACTCGCATAGACGATAAAATTTTTATAGTTATTTTAATCAACATTCTATAATGTTACTCCCTCTTTCACCTCCTTAGGGTTCAAAATTTGATCCGATTCTTAAAATTTGTAATTTCTATCCTGTGCGATTTATGTCATGATAACACAGTCAATACAAAATTTGCTGATCTCTTTTAAGTTCTTAGGGGCTGAATTTGAAAATTCCGTTTTGTACCCAGATAATTCCCTCCCTATATAATCTCCTGTACATACTTGCTGTAAATGCATACAGGCGCTGCGCATAAAAAAAACCGATAAGAATGCCTATAACATAAAAGAAAATTAGTAGATTGTATCACAAGGGATCAAAATAATATTTTTACGGCGAGGGCGCAATTTTGAATCCAGAGTGGATAGTACATTTATTTATTTTATTATCACTACTTGAGGAAAACGCAATATTTTCTTATAAGAGTATCATCATAACTACGAGTTTGAGTAAACAATTACAGAAGCGTAATACTTTTCACGCGGTTTTCACTTTTTCACAAACTTAATTTTTTTATTTGTTCCGCGCGCATCCAGCCAGTTTTATTATGGTTTTATTATGCTAGTAACTTGTTCATACAATGTTATTATGATCGATGTCTATAAATTCCAAATTCCAAATTGAAATCACTTTGCGTCCCTAGGGATTAAAGTGGTTTGGACTAGACGCTGATAAGGCAATCAAATCATTGCATTTTATATATATTTATTATATATATATATATATATATATATATACCTACATATAGATGTATAATATAGAAAATATTTATTACACATTGTCTTCTTCCTAGATACTTCAAAATTAAAAAGATCACTCTTTTCAATGGTCAAATAAAAATTTGTTAATGATCAATTCCGTTTATTCTCTTACGAGTATACTAAAAAACTCTCAAAATATAATTGTAACTTTCCACGGAACGTTAGCTATTGCTAAAAAAGTTTAATTTGTAATTTGGATAATATTAAATACTTTGTCCGCCTGATGGTAAGCGGTCATCGCAGCCTATGGTCGCCTGCAACACCTGGGACATCACTCGCGCGTTGCCGACCCTTCAAAAATCTAATAACTTCTTTCTTGAAGAACCTCATACTGTAGTCTTAACAGAAAACCTTGGGAGCTCATTCCACAACCCAAGCGTTCGCGGAGGGAAGTTTCTCTGAAACCGCACTGGTGGGTTCTAAGGTGTAAGGATGAATTTACTACCGATGGCGAGCTGAGCGACGGTAGAAAGTAGCCGGGGGCATCATTTCGAACGATTCATTAGAATACATCCCATTATACAAGCGGGAGAACACACAGGAAGGCATAGTCTCTACTCAGAATTAAGGATTCAATAGGGCTTGTGAGTTTGGAATCATCGACGATTCTTGTAGGTTTATCAATTTAAGGAATCTGGGAACCAGAATAGCCACATTAGTAAGAGCTAGTTTTGCATCGACGATCATCGAATTTGACTGAAATAGTTTCAAATCCGATTCAAACCAAGTATTCGACGATCGTCATTCTTTAATTTATATTGACTTATATATAATTTATTTCTTGCCTCGAGTTTTTACCGCACCGCGTATTAAAAACTCACCAATCGCCACTTTAATGTTTGTATAAAGTTAATCAGTGGTTTAATTCAGTAATGTTTGTAACTTATAAAGCCCAGCACACGACATAACAGATACAGTACTGTACATAAACAGTACTCAGCTACAATTCCGGATGGCCCCGCTCACAAATACAGCTCAATTTACAAAGCTCTAAGATTTACTTAGTGAATGAAGCGGCTTTGTTGTGTTGCACGTCGGAGACGAACGGGACCAAAGCTCTACCGACATTTTACCGAAATGCAATACTTGTTTAAGATTATCTTGGAACAAATTTACTTTATATACAATACTGATCAAAGTGCACTTAAAGTATTGATGTTATTCCTGAACTTTGCAAACAATGAATAGACATTTCAATTAATTTTTATATTTAACTAGCTGACCCGGCGAACGTTGTTTCTCTTTTTGAAAACAACTGCTGCGCCACCTAATTTGAAACGATTGTATAAATTCAGAAACCTTCCCAGGCGTGTGCACAACATCATATCAGCTTATATTGGTCCACTGCTGGACAGAAGCCTCCTCTATGGCGCGCCATTTCTTTCGATCCTCTGCCTTCCGTATCCAGCCACCTTTTTAAGGTCGTCGGTCCACCGGGCTGGAGGGCGTCCCACGCTTCGCCTACCCATACGCGGTCTCCACTCTAGGACACGTCTGCTCCATCGGCCATCGGTCCTCCGATAGACGTGGTCAGCCCACTGCCACTTCAGCTTGCTAATTCTGCGAGCTATGTCGGTAACTTTGGTTCTCTTCCGGAGTCCTAATTTCGGATCCCTTAGAGACACTCCAAGCATAGCTCGCTCGATTGCGCGCCGTGCGACTTTGAACTTATGGACCAGCCCTGCTGTACGTGTCCATGTTTCGGCAGCGTAAGTCATGACTCGTAGGATGCATTGGCGGTATAGGCGACGTGAAGACTTGACGAAGTTTACCAAATGCTGCCCACCCCAGCTGGATCCTCCTGTTGGCTTCCTTTTCAAAATTGTTCCGGCCCAGTTGTATTTTTTATCCAAGGTACACATAATCCTGGACAACTTCAAGTAAGGTGCCCGCGACGTATACTGGCATGACGTATACGACGTGTTGGTTGAACATGACTTTTGTCTTATCCAAATTCATGCCAAGGCCCACTCGTCGAGAGGATTCATCTACGGAGTGCAACATTTCGCTCAGTTCTTCCAATGACTGCCATAATAACGATGTCGTCGGCCAACCGTAGGTGTGCGATGTATTGGCCGTTTATTTTAATGCCCCGCCCAGCCCAGTCCAAGGTTTTGAAGTCATCTCCTAGCGCATTGGTGAACAGTTTCAAGATATAACGTCTCCCTGTCTTACACCTCTACGCAGCGGGATGGCACTTGTCTTATGGTCCTGGAATTGGACGGTCATCGTAGCAGCGTTGTAAAGACATCGCAGCACCTCAATATATCGCCAGTCTATACGACATCGCTGCAGAGAATCTAGCACAGCCCAGGTTTCGATGGAGTCAAAGGCTTTCTCGTAGTCCACAAACGCCATACACAGCGGCTGATTATACTCTTGAGTTTTTTGTATAATCTGCCGTACAGTATGAATGTGATCTACGGTACTGAAGCCGTTCCGAAACCCAGCCTGTTCTGGTGGCTGAAACTCGTCTAGTCTTCCAGCGAGACGATTCGTGTCGACTCTAGATAAAAGTTATATACTTTAGATAAAAGTTAGATGGCTCTTTGCAAGCTGACGCGCAAAAACTTTCGACCCTTTATTCTGCTCAATCGCCAGCTCAATGCTGCGTGTGCTGGAGCGTCGAAGGTCACATCTGACGAAGACCTTTGGGTAGATGGTATTTCTCGTCTTTTCCTCATAAGTTCCAGAGTCTCAGGTAAAAATTTGGACTCTCTAGTTTTGTTCTGCGGTGGCTAGAATTTGCGTCTCATTTCTTGTACCGTCTTCACCAAGTTGTTGGTCATTATGTCAACGTCGCCTGTGGTTTCCCGCTAATCGACTCTATTTTGTAGTTCCAGGTAAAACTGGTCGGATCCTACCGTAGCTTGGGACTGTAAAGGTTTAAAAGTAGACTTTATTAGACGATTTCTTTCGGCCTTGGAATTTATATTTAGAGTGCCTCTAACAAGTCTGTGATCACTGCCGGTATTGAACCTATTGATCAGTGAGATATCTCTAAATATGTTCCGTCTATCTGCCATAATTAAATCTATCTCATTCCTAGTCACTTTCGCCAAGTCCACCTTCTATGCGAACTCTTCTTGTAGATCGAGTTCATCAAAAAGAGCCCTTCCATTTCGAGAATGTTTACCAGCATGTGTCCCATGTGATTTCGCTGACCCAAGCCATAAGGGCCTTCTAGATTCGTCACATTCTTGTACTCCCACTTTGGCGTTTAAATCTCCCATCACAATGTTGTTGTTAGCCTTGGCGCTGTTATGAAGGGCTTTGGTGATATCTTCATATGTGGCTTCGGCTTCTTCATCAGAGTGAGACGAGGTTTGTGCATACACCTGTACCACCTTCAGAGAGTATCTGTTGGTGAGCTTTAGGACAAAGTAAGCTACCCGAGTCGAAACACTACTGATTTCCGTAACGTTGTTTATGAGCGATTTGTTGACCAGAAAATCAACACCGCCTTGGGAAGGGTCATCACCTTCTCGAAAGTAGAATAAGTTTTCTGAAAACAGGTTCAGCGTGTCCTCACCCTGTCTACGGACTTCTGATAAACCCAGTACATGCCAGTTTATGTGACTTAGTTTTTCTTCAAGTTCTACGAAGTGATGACCCAACCTCATCGTGCGTTCATTGTACGTTGCCAAATGTAGTCGTCGTTTATGGTAGCTGTTTGTCATAACCCGGAGATTCCTAGCACCCTCTACCCCACCGTTATGCAGACCGCTACCGTAGCCGGGAACAGTGTGGCTGCCGGGAACTGAGGGCCGTTTTTTTCCTGCCTTCACCATATTAGGTTTTGCCCATAGTCACCACGCTGGGCAGACGGGTTGTTCACCGCAGTTAATTCAGACTACTACCGGATGTTGCTGCTGCCCAACATCAGTCTGTGTTCGGGGTTGAGAAATAAGACCCCTTTTAACTCTAAGTCGCCTTTTACGACAGCCCAGGAAGATAGGGAGTGGTCCAATTCTGTTCTGCCGGAACCCACGGCTGGTGTGCACAACAATTTATGAAAATTTCAATCCAATCGGTTAACCCTTAGTACGCGAGTTCAACTTGCACTTGACCAGTTTTTTCTTTTTAGAAACCTTCCTCGGCGTGTGCACATCAACTTACCAGAATTTCATTATAATCGGTTTCCCTTGAGTGCACAAGTCCGACTCTTTTTTAAATACAAACTTACAATAACGAACATAACAAAAAAATAATCATCCAAATCGGTCCAGCCGTTCTCGAGTTTTTGTGAGACTAACAAAGGTCAATTTATTTTATATAGATAGATGAATTATTTGTATGTCATAAATAAACATGTTAATCTTGAAAGCCTAAGTAGCTTTTGGTTATTATGTTATTTTTTTTTTAACGTTACTTTTATTGTTATTTTTGCACAGGTATACAAAATTGTATGGCCTAGTATAACACAAAATGTTAGGTTTTCTATTCAAACTTAAATAATTTAGGTTTGATAAGTTAAAGGAGCACTCTGAAGACCAAGCTAAGTAACGATGTTATGTCTCTGTTGTTTACTTTATAGTGGTTGGTGGCGAGCTACCAGGGGATGCACCATGTGCAACCCGCCTTTGGTTGCCTGGTTTAGGTGGGGCTTTGGATGTGTGGGGGTGTGACGCACGAGTACGCACGTGTGTGTGTGTATATACATATTTGCAGAGATATATAGATATTATAGGTACTTGATGGCTTGGTTCCTGCATAACTGATTGGTAACAGGTGTACATCCGGGAGTTTCTTGTCACTTCTTCTCCCCTTAGGCTAGTTTCCCAAGTGATGGTAGTTTAAATGATGTGTATTTGTTGTCGGGCTGTTGTGTAGGGGCTGGGCCACTTTTAGGTGTGCGACGTCTGTTTAAATGTGTGTATGCATATACTTATGTATAAGTGCGTGTTTGTATGTAGCACCCGCTCGTGTTCGGAGCCCTGCCACTATCGGGCGGCCGAACGAGGATTGAATCAGATAGGACCTATTAGTTAATTTACATATAGTTTTATTTAATATCTTTTATATGTGTTTGTATATTTATATATATATGTATTATTATATGTCTGTATGTGTATATATGAATATGTGCTTGTATGTGTATTTTATATTAACTTTAATATGAATACCTATTTATTTATTAATTTATATGTTTGTAAAATGTAAATATGTATGTACGTCTGCTGTGTAATATCATATGTTATATGAATATAGAACAATCGAAGTTTTATTGGAGTTTCTTGAGTGTGTCACGCTCTCTCAAAGTGTCTCTGCGGTGGTGGCATGTGCGTCGGGTCGTTACGTTCCTTAAAACATGGTTGAGCGAAGCGATGGCTGATTCATGTGTCATACTTGTGAACGGTTGCCGCCTGTGGAGGCTGGTCTGCTCTTGCAAACTTCTTTGTATTCTTAGTAATATATATATATATATGTACGTCTGCTGTGTTATATATGTTATATGTTATATGAATATATTTTTCTCGGGAGTTACTTTCAATCCCGTCACAGAATAATTGAAGGTTTTTAACGTTTCACCCCTATGCAATCTAAAAACAAAAGGCAATTGAAATATTACCTAAATATTAATTGTTTTTTTTAATCAAACTATTTACATTGTAAATCTTGTTTATTTAGTGTTTCAATACAAAACATGTATTTATTAGTTGATACACTATAATTTTATGTTTCTTTTGTGATTTTACAAAGATTACCTATTGGACGCACGCAATAAAACAGTATTGTAATTAGTTTGTAAAGCTAGTTGTACTTAATTTACTTGACGAAAGTGTTCTTAGTAAACCATTTGAATAAAAATATTTTGATTTTGATTTTTGATTGATATTGTAAATTTTATGTCGATATAAAATGATGATATAAATATATAAATTGTACGACGATATTTTGCGTCCTGTCTCTCTGTGGAGGCGAGGTTAAAATAATGGAAAATATTTTCATAGCACCTACATTATGTTGTTGAATACGACCTTTACATAGTACAATACGGCGGCGTCACTCATCAGACACCTATCTGTGAAACTTCATCAGAATTGATTGCAAAATTTGCAGTATTATAGGAAGAAATACTTATAGGTACGGACGACCAAGGATTCCAATTACGTCATTTGGCTATGAAGACCTAAAAAGCCAATATTCATAAAACATTATTACAATAAATTATAAATGAAATTCAATTAGAAAATGACATCGAAAAACGAATAAAAGCTCGGAACGGCGAAGTCTCCTAACTTCATCAAGTATTACACAATCTGAAGTTAATTATTTTATACAATGTGAAATGAATGAAGAAAACTGAATTATATTATTTAGTTAAGAACATGGTGATTTAGGGTTTTGGTGTTATTAGGTAATACCATTAGTAAAAGGTCTGCGGGTCATTTTATATACTATGGTAATTCTTTGGCTTCGCTCGGGTTATTTTGTTTCTATTTACTTAAATAACTGCGATCTGGGTAAACTTTGTACTAAGTTTAATTTTTTCATAAAAATACGTCTAGTTGTCAAATATAAAACAAAGTATCAGATGAGGCACGTTTGGTGGTTCGTAAGGATTATTTTTTCCAGCACTAGTGTGGGGAAGTGAATGTTGATTACTAAACAAAGAATCGAAATAGGTGTAGGGTAACCCTTAATGACAGACAAGTATTAGTGTCATAATCATTTAATAATTGGGATAAACAAGGAGAGAACTTTAAGGTATAGCTTGAGAATGTTGAGAGGATATTTTGAAAGAAGATGCAAGGTAAATTTATGAAGTGAGTGAAATTGGGAGGGTCGGTGGAGGTCACAGGTATACGAATTAACAATAATATTCCTGTCACAGGTTACTTTGTGGTAGAGATATGTCTCGTCAACGTACTTATCGAGGTAAAAGTAAAAGAGGTAAGCCGTCGAAAGCATATGAAAGGATTGAAGCGATGCATGAAGATATACTGTCTCCTACGCTGTTTCTACTGCATATCAATGACATGTTGGACATCAACAGCATACATTGGTATGCAGATGACAGTACTGGAGACACTTATTACACGGGTCGTGCAAACATCTCTCGTTCTGTTGTAGGAAAACCGCGGAGAACTTGTGTCTTAAATCAAGACCACACTGTTTAAGGTCTGACTGGGGACGCATAAACTTGGTCCGATTCAACCCTACAAAGACACAAGTGTGCGCGTTCACCGCTAGGAAAACTCCATTCACTGTAGTCCCACAATTCCAGAACAGGAACTCTTGGAGATGGAGGGGACCTTGGTGTTGACATCACCAGCGATGTACAGTTCCGAGATCATTTACAAGATAAGGTGAAGCTGGCGTACAAAAAACTTGGTGTACTCAACAGAGCGAAGCAGTACTTCACGTCGGGGCAAAGGTTGTTACTTTACAAGTCGCAAGTTCGACCCCATATGGAGTACTGCTGCCATCTCTGGGGGGGTGCACCCGGATACCAGGTTGGCCCTTTTGACTCGTTTCAACGAAGGGCTGTGAGAATTGTCGACGATTCCAAACTCAGTTGCGGTATCGAGCCCTTAAGTCTGAGGAGAGACTTTGCCTCCCTGTGTGTGTTCCACCGCTTGTACAATGGATTGTGTTCTGAGGAATTATTCGAAATGATGCCCACGACTACTTTCTACCATCGCACCGCTCGCCATCGGCAGGGAATTCATTATCGCGCTTTAGAACCTAAATGGTCGCGTACAGTGCGGTTTCAGAGAAACTTCCTCCTAATGAGTTCCCTGCCAAAGTTTTCTCCAAGGACTACAGTATAGAGCTCTTCAAGAAAGAAGTTATCAGATTTCTGAAGGGTCGGCAACGCGCGAGTGATACCCCTGGTGTTGCAAGCGTCCATAGGCTACGGTGACCGTAAGCTTGTTTGCCACCTTAGTGGTATAAAAAAAATGTATCCTGGTAGACGTTTTTGACATTGTAAATAAAAGTCTTTTGTTTCTGCCATTATGTTAAATAAGAGAAGAGTCTTGATATATATTATGTATTTATGTAAATAATAAACATTCGCACATACAAATATATTCTGGGAAATGATTCTCATAATTTTTTGTGCCTACATTTTCCATTTATTTACTTTTCTTTAATTCTTATAGTTTGATTGTGACATAAGCTTCCATGATGTCCTAACTAATATATACGAAAGTTTTTGAGTTATTTTTTATAAGTTATAATTTATTTATCACGTCACAGTAACTGAACTGATTTCGCTTAAATTTGAATAGAAGACAGCTATTGTCTTATCCAAAAGCTACTCTAGAAATAACTTACTAAACCAAAGTCCTACAGCTATAGCTCGATGAAGGAGTTGCTGTTGAATTCTACGATAATAACTTAGCGAGCTTAGCACAGGCGAAGCCGCAAGCACAGCAAGTGTCATATAAAACAAATAAATGATACTTAATAGATGGAAATAAAATGACAATATTAACAACCTTAAATTCGTATTTACCAATTTACTTGTGGATAACGAAATAAAATAATATCAACATATCTTTTTGCTTTGAAGCAACATTTACCGATAACGGTCATTACGAAAAGTGATGAATAGTTAACTGCGATTGTGAAACGTTTATTCAGCACCAATCAGGGAACTGTGAATAGCGCGATCAGTAAATGTGAACGTGGCTGCTGTCAGCAAATGACGAGAGTGACACACACACACACACACAACGCAACCATCACATCACATCATTTGATCAATTTATGTGATATTCTTATGTTTTGTGTATTTACGTACAATAGAAATAATAAGTTTGTTCTTGTCACTTAAGAAATATTATAACCTCTACAGATACAAAATTATAACATTTAGGCACATATACAAAATTATAACGTCTATAGTAACAAATTTCACTTTATACTCGTATCTAAATATTATTGCAGTTAGCTGAGTCACGGAAAGTTACCAGAATAACATGAATAATTCAAGTTAAATGTGAGAAGCCAAGGGAACTTGGATTACTTTACAAAGATTATTTCAGGTTTTATAACATTTCATTGTATTCTTTTGTCTTTAACTTTCATTCAAATATATTTCTGAATATTATGTATGTTTGTTTATCAGGACTTGTCTAGTTAGATTCGAACCCCAACTATCAAGAGCGCCGTCGTTTCGTCTTCTAAACGTCTTCTGAACCTGTTATGAATATTTTTATATCTACACCAATAAAATGTCTGCTAAATGTGGCTGGATTGGATAGTAACTAGCTTATGATATTTCAGTACACAACAAACAGACAACTCGATTGTTTTTCTATTAAACATGTAGGTTTAAGATTCAGAATACCAATAGAGCTCAAGTAGGTATGTAAAGATAGACAATGTTAATCCAACAAAGGGGCATAAAAGTAAATTGCCCATGGTAGAATTAAATTTTCAGTAATAAAGTCTAAATAAATGGTAAAAATATAGTATCGTATAGATATGAAATTATGCTTGTAAGGTCTGATATTAGCAAAATCTTATTGCAATAAAAATTTCTCAATAGAAATAATAACAAAGTCACCTGTAGCTTTCGCCAATTTTCGATTCGACCAAACTCTTTATTCAAATTTTTTGTTAGACATAAGTTGTGTGGCTGAAATCGCTTCTTGGCGATAACACCACCTATTGTACATTGCATCTTATAATTAGTGCTCCTTAGATAAAGTTATTTGTTTGGTGTACAATAAAGAATATTTTTTATTATTATACTCTTTATTTATTTTTAATCTTAAGTAAGGTTTTATTATTATTACTTAATATTACAGTTGATTACCCAAGTAATTAAACAAATCAAGGAAACATTAGTTTCTACTTCTCTAACTAAACTACGTTTCAAGAAGGCCCTCACCAAAATTAAATATTTTGACCACCATCTTCAGTTTTTTTTTTCGTACTCAACACGTTTTTATTCATTTTTAGTAACTATCGCACAAATAACAATAATCATCTTTAGTTACTATCGTACAAAACACAATAATCATCTTTAGTTATTATCTTACAAAGCACAATAATATAATCTATAGTTATTAGCATACAAAACACAATATGTAATCATCTTTAGTTACTATCGTACAAATCACAATAATCATCTTTAGTTACTATCGTAAGTACAAAACACAATAATCATCTTTAGTTATTATCTTACAAAGCACAATAATATAATCTATAGTTATTAGCATACAAAACACAATATGTAATCATCTTTAGTTACTATCGTACAAATCACAATAATACTCTTTAGTTACTATCGTAAGTACAAAACACAATAATCATCTTTAGTTATTATCTTACAAAGCACAATAATATAATCTATAGTTATTAGCATACAAAACACAATATGTAATCATCTTTAGTTACTATCGTACAAAACACAATAATCATCTTTAGTTACTATCGTAAGTACAAAACACAATAATCATCTTTAGTTACTATCGTATAAAACACAATAATATCAAATATCTACTTAGAAGGGCATTGAATAAATATCTATTTAAATACAATAATATATTCGTACACACTACAAAAAAATAACGAGAATATTAAAAACTGCAAATAATAAACAACGAATAGTTTAAAATCATAGCTTTTATCGGCCTGTTGAGGACACGCGCCACTTGTAAACATACTCCACTTGAAACTTTTCTTGATTGAATAATACCAAATTTTAGTCGCTATTAAAAAAAAAAATCTAAGGTATCAAAACCGCATCAAAATCGATGCCTTAGTAGTGCGGAGAAAACGTTTTTATAAATGTCACATTGGTATGTCGGACTTTTCATTTATTTTAAAATGTACAGAAAGTTTCATCATTTGTATAGTCTGGTCAACATGTACCTTTTTGGGTGAAATTTTTGTATAGTCTCCGAAAATTACGATCAAGGTGTCATTCGATTCGGAATATTATGTAGAAAGTTTAAGAAAAAGTTTCAAAAGGGGCCGATGAAAATTGCAAAAGTTATAAACAATTTAAAAAAAAAAAAGTAGGGGTTTGGTTTTTTTTGAATATCTCAAAAACTATCAAAGATATTTGATATTTGAAAAAAGATCTGAAAAGAGGAGGAAATATCCTAAAAAAAAGTCGTCCATCCCGGAACTGTATCTTTAATATCTATAATTTTTACGGAGCCCTGAAAATAGCGCTAAACGCGGGTAGTCTGGCTTCCGCTCGCGATTTGTCATTCGGACACGGTAACAATAAAAATCATTTTAATATATTAAATATGAATATTAAAGAATAAAAAAAATTTAATACTATTGGGATATATAAATGAACAATAATCCGTAGGCGAAAATTTTTATCCCCATTTTTCCATTAGTTATGCATTAGTTAATTAACTACTTTTTCTGAATAGAATGTTAACAGAAAAAACCTGATTATTATTAAACTACAACCCTAGGATTTTTTTCACTTCGTGGAGTTATTCTTAAAAGGCATTAAAATAGATACCCGTTGGAAAAATTTAAAAATGTTAATTTTCCACTTTTTTATTAACAATCGAAAACATTAAAAAATTAAAAACTGCATAAAAGTTATTAAAAAAATTTTGTTTTTCAAATATTTCAAATTTTATGATTTCTAACGGTTAAAAGTTACATGAAAATATTTTTTTTTAATTTTTTACCGCGATTGTTTAAATAATTGTTATAAACAAATGCATCGTTTATAAGATAATCAACAAATTTTTTTTCCTTATGTACTTGTCGATATAAATTATGATTTTTGAGAAAAAAATTATTCCTTGAAAAAATTTATTTATTGCTATGAAATGCATTTCTTAATTAACAATCGTTTTTTACCACTAAATATAAATATTAAGGAACCATTTTTTCTTTAAAAATCATAAATTCTATTGTTCTTAAATATTCTGGAAAAAAAATTTTTTTTTTCATTTTTTATTTGTTTATTTAATAAACAATTTGTTATAAACAAATGGATTTTCTTACTTTATTTTTTTTTTAATTCGTAATTTAATTATAAAAACAGCTATGTATTATTTTTTATGAAAAATTTTTTTTATCTATTTTTTATATAACTTTTAATAACTTTTAATAACGATCCAAAAGGTTACAAAGAAGTAAATAAATGAAGAAAAAATTTTGTAAAAAAGGAACTATAAAAATACTGTAATAATTATATTGAATAAATTTTGAAATAATATAAACTATGTTTTTCATTCCTGCCATATGATAAGACCAAATTGATTTAATTTCTAACAAAAAGTTCATTTTAATTGCCACAAAAGAAAATAATAAAAAGATCTTACAAAATTTTAATATATTTATGAACATTTAACCACGTTTTGGAATAGAAAAACATGAAAAAAAAATTTTCGGTTTATTTTTTATAAACAATTGTCAATAATTAACATAAATAATAGAGCTAGAGCTGAAGTTAAAAGCTTAAATTGTTCATTAATTTATAGTGAATAAAAACGACTTGAAGTATAATTGTCGTATATATAATAGTTTAAAAGTTATACCAATTATAAAAGAAAAAGAGCGAGATAAAAAGGCAAATTTTAGGACATAAAAATATTAAAAGTTATATAAAAAATAGATAAAAAAAAATTTTCATAAAAAATAATACATAGCTGTTTTTATAATTAAATTACGAATTAAAAAAAAAAAAAAAGTAAGAAAATCCATTTGTTTATAACAAATTGTTTATTAAATAAACAAATAAAAAATGAAAAAAAAAAATTTTTTTCCAGAATATTTAAGAACAATAGAATTTATGATTTTTAAAGAAAAAATGGTTCCTTAATATTTATATTTAGTGGTAAAAAACGATTGTTAATTAAGAAATGCATTTCATAGCAATAAATAAATTTTTTCAAGGAATAATTTTTTTCTCAAAAATCATAATTTATATCGACAAGTACATAAGGAAAAAAAATTTGTTGATTATCTTATAAACGATGCATTTGTTTATAACAATTATTTAAACAATCGCGGTAAAAAATTAAAAAAAAATATTTTCATGTAACTTTTAACCGTTAGAAATCATATAATTTGAAATATTTGAAAAACAAAATTTTTTTAATAACTTTTATGCAGTTTTTAATTTTTTAATGTTTTCGATTGTTAATAAAAAAGTGGAAAATTAACATTTTTAAATTTTTCCAACGGGTATCTATTTTAATGCCTTTTAAGAATAACTCCACGAAGTGAAAAAAATCCTAGGGTTGTAGTTTAATAATAATCAGGTTTTTTCTGTTCAGAAAAAGTAGTTAATTAACTAATGCATAACTAATGGAAAAATGGGGATAAACATTTTTCGCCTACGGATTATTGTTCATTTATATATCCCAATAGTATTAAATTTTTTTTATTCTTTAATATTCATATTTAATATGTTAAAATGATTTTTATTGTTACCGTGTCCGAATGACAAATCGCGAGCGGAAGCCAGACTACCCGCTTTTAGCGCTATTTTCAGGGCTCCGTAAAATTATAAATATTAAAGATACAGTTCCGGGAGGTAGGATTTTTTTTTAGGATATTTCCTCCTCTTCTCAGATCTTTTCAAATATCTTTGATAGTTTTCGAGATATTCAAAAAAAACCAAACCCCTACTTTTTTTTTTTTAAATTGTTTATAACTTTTGCAATTTTCATCGGCCCCTTTTGGAACTTTTTCTTAAACTTTCTACATAATATTCCGAATCGAATGACACCTTGATTGTAATTTTCGGAGACTATACAAAAATTTCACCCAAAAAGGTACATGTTGACCAGACTAGTAGTGACAATATTCACAAAACATCCCAATGGTACCTATTCAAGCTTACTGAATCTCTCTCATCAAGTCACCAGAAAAGCATGAATAATTCAATTAAAGTGTGCAGAGCTGGGATATTTATAGTAAATCATTATTTTATTTAAATAAATGTGTTTCTGGTTTAAAGCACACTTACTGGTATTTTTATTTTAGAATGAAGAATTTTGGAATATAACTCTATAATAATAACTATTCTGTAGTTATATTTCAACTAAATAGTTAACATAAAACAACACCGAAAAGTTGCTGTTATATAAAGCTCGTATAGTTTGTATGTTATTGTTATTTTGGGCTCTATTCAATTGGATTCCTTACTCGTATGCACCATGCTATGCAAGATGATATCTAATAAATGTAAATATTACTGCCCTTGCAAAAGTTTTGAAAGCTTAGAGTTCACATTCACATAAGGTTAATTCTACTCTTTGTCTATTTGTTTACTGTATGTATGTATCATTCATTAAACTTTGAAGGTCTTTCGCAAATTATATGATTCAGTTAAAAATAGCAATTGATGGATTTACAAACCTATACACAACCCCTTTCATTAACTGTTGAGTAGGTCCCCGGCGTGTACGTTACCTTCAGATTTGCGGTAATCGCAACAAACGACCCCTTATGTATTACTTCGCTCGCCCCTTCATAAACCTCAAGTCATTACTTACATTTCTCCGGCACTCGACTGCCTCCCGCTCTCCCCTAACTCCTCCCCTCACTTGTTTATGTCAGCTTTACTGAATCACTGAGAGTTAAACTTATGAGAACATACTTTCATTATATACGCTTACCTGTACTAATTTTTTTTCTTTAAATAATCGATTTATTTGTTCTTTATATCTACAGGTAAGGCTCTTTTTCTAATTATATACGATTTCATACCTTTACGATTTTAAGAATAAATATGGTCAGCACCGCGGGGTTGTAACGGGTTCCCTATTCTTTGTCTCAGGCTACAGTAGCAATGGAAGAACTTAGGTACTTTCATATGTATTCATTTATAATCATTTACGCTGATAGTAAATATTATGAATTAGTATCTTTTACACTACTCATGCTCTGAAAGAACATTCATCAATAGTCAAAAATAGGGTTGAAGGAACGTGTTTATTACTTTCTTGCCCGTATAGAGGCAAGAAAGTTATAAATAAAAAAAAAAGCACTTTCTATTTAATAGCTTCTTTTTATTTGGTACAAAGCCATCTGTGATTATAAAAGCGAACCAATTTCAATTTGAAAAAAAATAACTTATAAACAAAAGTAACCATAAACATAGCTTGTAATTATTCGCTACAGCGCCATCTATGTTTATAAAAGTGAATTAATATTTGTTAAGTAAATTAAAACTTTAATTAATTATATTTTATTATCCTCGCATTTGTAGTGTAAAGCACTATGTATCACTCGGGATGAAAGACGATTCCCACCAATCCGCTACTTTCACCATTATTCACAAGTGAATTATAGAGTTTGTTTTTAAGTTCCTTTGTTCTTAAAAAAGTTTTGATACAAAAAAGATCGTGTTCAATAGTACAAATTTTAACATACCTATTGTTCGCTCATTTCATACAACTTAATTTATAATTTCAACTTCTAAGTATTTAATAAATAAAACTTTTACTCAAATATAACTTTTGTTTTCTCCGTTATACAGAAAACTTTAAATTCCCCATTTTGTATGTGGCTAAAACGCTATCCACGAAAAGCCAAAAAAAAGGAACCTCATTCTTTCCTCAGCCTCTGGTGTGTGTTGAACTTAATTATTGTTTCTTTTTTTCAGGTTGCTTTAATACTTAGTGTAACTGGTGCATATAGGATACAAGAATTAACAAATATAACTGTTTAAGACGTAGAGAACCATGGCCAGATGCTTTTATTGAAAATACCTATCACAAAAAATTAAATACCGAGGTCATTCACCAAACACGGTTCATTTTATGAAATTGTTAAGAAGTATGAAAGTTTGCGTCCACTAAAAGCAAAAAAAAGCCGTTTTTTTCTAAATTACCAGAATCATAATTTTACTTACTGCACAATTACTAATTGTTTCTCTAAATAATTATTTTTCAGTATAATTTTTTTCACAAGTGTGTCGAAAAACGTCATATGATACACGTGTGTATTGATAATTACCGTCCTCGGCTCTCTTAAGACCGTTACCTAAGGGCTCGGGTCTCAACGGCGCCTCAGCGGTAATCACCAACAATAGACACTTATGGCATAATGTACTATCAAAACATTGTATTTTTAGAGCGATTTGACACAAATATTTTACAATAAGGAACTGGAAGCGCGAGTATAAGGTTTTATCGTTTTAATGTATTTTACCAAATTCTCGAGAAAATAGTTAAATAAAGCGACATTTTATGATATTTTTTACATGTTAGAGATTGCCGCAGTTTGTAATTTACGACTGAGTTACGGCAATATTATTATCACGAACCTTTTGACGCCCGGAAGTGCGGACGTTAATGCGTTAACGACGCACAATAAACCTCATGCACCATAACGAGATAAATGTAAAAAAGAGGTTATTCGTTTCATAAATATTTTTTGCTTCAAAACATCTTCATTATACACTTTGTGTGAGAATTACTATAAGGTATTATTAGACAAACTCAAATTCAAACTTTTTTTTTCAAATAGACTTTTAAACAGCACTTTTAAATCGTCAGTTTGATTAATAATTTTATAAACTTTATCAGCGGTTCGGAATTATTTACTACCTGAACTGAGAAGAACCGGCAAAAACCTGCACTTAACCTTTTATATTTTTTTAACTTCATATTAAAATACAATATAGCCTTACACTAGGTAATAACATAACCTACAATGTTTTAATTTAAAAAAATATTTCAAATGCCCCAATACAAATACAAATCAATTAAGTTCTAATTATTCCAAGCATTTTTATCATTTATGTGTTCATCAACTTTGTAGTAGCTTTTTTTTAATTAAACTATCTTTTACATATATTTTAAATTTATTTGAGGGTAAATTAACAACATGTTCTGTTATTTTATTGTAGAAGAATATACTTTGTATTGCGAAAGGTCTATGTACCTTCTGAAGACGACTTTTATTTAATATTAGGTATATGTAGTAGTAAATGCTGAATTGTGTCTCACTCGCTACGATTTTATGATTTAAGGCTATGTAAGGGTATGCACCTTAGCAATATCTTACCGTTCCGACCAGTGTACAAAGACATATTACACTATTGAAGCAGACAAAGATACACAGTTCCACGCACGTTAGGCACTAACACGTGACCGCATCTCTATTTTCTCGGTTTTTGTCGGTATAAAATTCAAGTATTTATTGAGAACTATTAAATTAGCAAATTCCCTTAGTCATATTTATATATATTTTATGAAATAAGAATGAAGAGAAAATCACTTTTAGTTTTCTAAACGATTTCAATTAAAGCACATAAATAGAGTGTATAAATGTTTTAATAGATAATTTATGATAATATTATCAAATTCACTGAACTAAGGTTTAAACTATAGCATATATTTTTTTCAAGTCAAAAAGTATACTCAGAACTGTAACAAAATGAATCAAATCCTTGCAAAATTGAATTGTTTGGGTATGCCATCACTTTAAAATAATTTAAAACAATATCATAAAACTGCCATTCACTGTGGTCCATCAATTAAAGAACACTCCCCTTTCCATCTCTAATTGCGTTAAATTGTTACTTCATCCTTGGTGTTGAAATCTCCAGCAATTTTCAGTTCCGAGATCATCTGCAAGATAAGGTGAAGCTGGCGTCCGAAAAACTTGGTATACTCAAGAAAGCGAAGCCGTACTTCACATCGGGGTAAAGGTTGCTGCTTTAAAAGTGACAAGTCCGGCTCCATATGGAGTCCTGCTGCCATCTCTGAGTAGGTGCACCCGCATACCAGCTTGTGTGTGAGAATTGACGATTCCAAACTCATTTGCCGTATCAAGCCCTTAAGTATGAGGAGAGACTTTGCCTCCCTGTGTGTGTTCCACCGCTAATAATAATGGGTTGTGTTCTGAGGACTTGTTCGAAATTATGCCCACGGCTACTTTCTACCATCGCAACGTCGCCATCGGCAGGGAATTCATTCTTGCACTTTAGAACCGAAATGGTGCGGTTTCAGACAAACTTCCTCTCGCGAATGCTTGGGTTGCGCCAAGCGTTCCTGCCTGCCAAGGTTTTCTTCAAGGAGTTTGGAGTTCTTCAAGAAAGAAGTTATTAGATATCTAAAGGGTCGGAAACGCGCGAGTGATACCCAAGGTGTGGCAAGCGTCCATAGGCTACGGTGACCGCTTACCATCAGGAAGACCGTAAGCTTGTTTGCCACCTTAGTGGTATAAAAAAAATATTACTTACATTCACATCCTTGGCTATTGCAGCCATAATTTTGTTCTGCGCCTACAAATGGATAAAAAAGTGCCAAACTAATGCTGTAAGAAGACAAGTAAAATTATATTATCGACGAGGAAGAGACAAAGACTGCAGAGAACTCTGTATAACTCTGCACAACACGTTGATGGTTGGGGTTGCAGTAGCCAGTTCCGGGTTCGATGTCCTGTCCAAAATTATCAAGGAAACGACGGTAAATAATGAAGTGTTAAAAAGTAATTAAAAGTAAATAATTTTTTAACTAATTAATAAATTAATGTAGAATGTGTGTAGTATTTTTCTATGCCTTTTAATGAACAAGAACTTTGAAATATTATATGATATAAATAAGAAACTTTCTAAAACAAGAATAATTTGGGAAAATTTGGACCAACACTAGGTACTTTTAATTATATTATATCCACGTCCACTCTCGGCCTACGCCTCTCGTGTGACTGGCGCTGTGCTTGGGTTGTCGCTCTTGGGGTCGTCCCTTCGACTGGAGTGAGCAGCATCGAACCCGAAGGTGAGTTAGCGCCAGGAGGGGAGTTCCCCGTTACCTGCCCGCGGTTGCGAGTGAGTGGGGGCGAGAAGCGCCCCGGTACTCTTGAATACCTCGTATATGAACGAGTGGACTGAAGGTCCGACGAACCCGGGGACGTCCCCCTAGACGTCTAGGGAGGGTCGTCGGAGGGATGCTTGTTTGGGATGCTCGAAAAAGCGGACTGGTTTTTGTAGTATTGGGGAATCGTGGGGAGCTCGAAGTCCATGTGTAGGTCCGCATTTCGGATGAACTAGAGGGCTCCGGAGGCCGCTCTGAGGAAACGGTTTAGGAGGGCTGGAGTCTATGGAGGTTGCGTTTAGACAACGCATAGACGACACAAGGGTATGCTAATATGGGGCGGATGCAATTGGTGTAAGGAGTCAGCTTATTTCTAAGTGACATCTTACTGTACTTGCCTATCATGGGATACAGACGACCGAGGACAAAAGCGGCTCGGTCTCTAACTATTTTGGTGGGATCACGGAAGTTCAGACGCCTATCCAGGGTCACACTGAGATATTTGGCCTTTTTTGCCAAGGCACGGCCGAAGAGTGAGAGGTAAAATGGTCGTGGAGGCGACCAATGGTGAAGAGAACGGCAGAGCTTTTGACGGCATTCCCTTCGATTCTCCATTTCCGAAACCAATCACCTAGGGCGGTGATTGCGGATTTCGACTCACTTGCCTGTTGGTGGTGTAAATAGAGGTATCGTCCGCGAAGAGGGCTAGTTGGGTACCTAACGTTTTTGGGATGTCGTTGATGTACAGAAGGTACAAGATACGGGAGAGCACAGACCCTTGCGGAACTCCTGCTTGTATAGGACGAGGGGAAGAGAGGGTGCCTTCGAGTCTATAGCTATAAGCTAGTCTATATCTAAAACTGCGGTTCGACAATAGTCTCGTATGATGAGCACGAGATGGTCTGGCCACTGATAGTTGTACAGTTTACAAATTAAACCGTTGCGCCAGACTTTGTCGAAGGCTTACGCTACATCGAAAAAGTATTGTGTATATGTATTTTATAAAATAACATAAAGAAATACTATTATTGGCCAGGTCTAGAAAAAGAAGGAATTCGAATAATGTTGTGATAGTTGCCCAAAAAGAAAAGTATACGACACATATTAAAGAGCTAATGTCAATAACTAGTAGGTACGTCTCACACAGCTTTTGAGAACGTGTTTATAGATATAGATGGACCATTAGATGTAGTTGATAATAACTATACATATATTTCAACGCTACAATACGAATTAAGTAAACATGTGAAGGCATACCCCTCAGTAACAAAAATATGTAGAGGCATACCCCTTAATAACAAAAATCAGTACAGAAGTAGCAAGGACATTTGTCAATATATTTATCGTAAGATACGGAATTCTAAAAGACATTGCCACAGATTGAGTCACTGAGTTTCTATCTACAGTTTTTTAAGTAGTATGTAAATTGCTAAAAAATCGAAAAACTAAATTCAACGAGTTATAAATAACGGAGTCGGAGACCGGAAGCTACATGTGCATAAATATGTATCATGTCAAACCAGTGTGTCTGATTCTGTTAGTGATTTATTCATTTGATAATATGTCTGATCATAACTAATAACGAAAAAAGAGGTAAAAATTGTATTATATAAAACACATCTAAAATAAATAAATATTGTAATTCTGTTTAATGTACATTGTTCAAATATGTTTTATCGAACCTTTTTTTCTATAAAAAGGGGCTTTTAGTGACGTAACCCTCACCTCACTCTTATATGTAATACATTAGAAATAGTAAGACAGTTATAAACGATACGTTGAAATACGCACTCGTTTGATTGCTCGATCCCACAATAAATTCCTAAAAAAAAATTATTTTTGACTATATTTTTTATACCGTTAAGGTAGCAAATAAATGAACGGTCCGCCTGATGGTAACTGATCACCGGAGCCTATGGACTATTGCAACTTTTAATAATTCATCAAAAAAACATTTAATATTCAATCACTTATTTCTTGAAGAACGAAGAGACTGATCTGCTCTTGCAAACTTCTTTGTATTCTTAGTATTTAGTATTACTTTCTTGTTTTGTTTATCAATACTGTAAGAGATTATTTCTAAGTGATGAATACATAAAATCTTTTTTTTTATATTTTGCAATTAGATACTTTTTATGTTGTGCTTTTGCTTTATATTTCAAGTTTTTTATTATTGTAATGGAAAGGGTCCTTTTATGATAGGAATCATTTTCTAATACTTTAATTGGACGCTGTAAGAGAAAGGGAAAAAAGAAATGCCCTTGCTAAGTTTCTTGCCGGTTCTTCTCAGTAAAAGGTCTCCCGCCCTATAGACTAACGGACCGATAGCGTAATGACATTCATAAGTGCTCAATTATTGTAGCCTAAATTAAATAAATGATATTGATTGATTAATTGAGTCTCTTATCAGACTAAACGGCTCGTTACTGCTAGTGAATTTGGGATCATCAATTCTCTCAAACCTCTCAAAAAATCAAAAAATAAATGATATTGTTTAAAAGAAACTAAAAAGACAAAATAAACTTCTTGCGATTGTTAGCAAGCCATTCTCTTCTCTACTCTAGTAATTTTAAGCTTTGACCAAAATGAAAGTTGCCTTTTTACGGTTCCGTACCCAAAGGGTAATTAGCGGAACCCTATTACTAAGACTTCGCTGTCCGTCCTTCTGTCACCAGGCTGTATCTCATGAACCGTGATAGCTAGACATCTGAAATTTTGAGAGAAGATGTATTGTTGTTACCGCTATAACAACAAATACTAAAAAACAGAAAAAAACAAATATTTAAGAGGGCTCCCAAACGTAATTTTTTTGCTCGATTTTGCTCGATATTGATAACGGCAACAGGTAGACGCTTAAAATATTCACAGAATATTTAGTTAAGTAGTCACTATAAAATAAATAGTTAAATTAAAATAAAACAAATATTAAAGTGGGCTCCCATACAACAAACGTAATTTTTTTGCCGTTTTTATAGATACTGGTACGGAACCCTTCGTGCACGAGTCCGATTCGCACTTGGCCGATTTTTTGTTTGTCAAACAAGTTCTATTGCTAAAATAAAAACATGTTACATTTGACAGCAGGAGGGAATAAGAGAGTGTTATTTTATTTTTGTATGTTTATTTATTTTTATCTTAGCATTAATTACGTGATAGCAAACATCTATACATATAAAAGGCTTTGTCCTGAATGACTGATGGATCAACGCACAGCCTAAACCGCTGATCGAAGAGACCTGAAACTTGGAGGGTGTGTTCGGTGTAAAGCACTATGTATCACTCGGGATGAAAGACGATTCCCACCAATCCGCTACTTTCACCATTATTCACAAGTGAATTATAGAGTTTGTTTTTAAGTTCCTTTGTTCTTAAAAAAGTTTTGATACAAAAAAGATCGTGTTCAATAGTACAAATTTTAACATACCTATTGTTCGCTCATTTCATACAACTTAATTTATAATTTCAACTTCTAAGTATTTAATAAATAAAACTTTTACTCAAATATAACTTTTGTTTTCTCCGTTATACAGAAAACTTTAAATTCCCCATTTTGTATGTGGCTAAAACGCTATCCACGAAAAGCCAAAAAAAAGGAACCTCATTCTTTCCTCAGCCTCTGGTGTGTGTTGAACTTAATTATTGTTTCTTTTTTTCAGGTTGCTTTAATACTTAGTGTAACTGGTGCATATAGGATACAAGAATTAACAAATATAACTGTTTAAGACGTAGAGAACCATGGCCAGATGCTTTTATTGAAAATACCTATCACAAAAAATTAAATACCGAGGTCATTCACCAAACACGGTTCATTTTATGAAATTGTTAAGAAGTATGAAAGTTTGCGTCCACTAAAAGCAAAACAAAGCCGTTTTTTTCTAAATTACCAGAATCATAATTTTACTTACTGCACAATTACTAATTGTTTCTCTAAATAATTATTTTTCAGTATAATTTTTTCACAAGTGTGTCGAAAAACGTCATATGATACACGTGTGTATTGATAATTACCGTCCTCGGCTCTCTTAAGACCGTTACCTAAGGGCTCGGGTCTCAACGGCGCCTCAGCGGTAATCACCAACAATAGACACTTATGGCATAATGTACTATCAAAACATTGTATTTTTAGAGCGATTTGACACAAATATTTTACAATAAGGAACTGGAAGCGCGAGTATAAGGTTTTATCGTTTTAATGTATTTTACCAAATTCTCGCGAAAAATGTTAAATAAAGCGACATTTTATGATATTTTTTACATGTTAGAGATTGCCGCAGTTTGTAATTTACGACTGAGTTACGGCAATATTATTATCACGAACCTTTTGACGCCCGGAAGTGCGGACGTTAATGCGTTAACGACGCACAATAAACCTCATGCACCATAACGAGAAAAATGTAAAAAAGAGGTTATTCGTTTCATAAATATTTTTTGCTTCAAAACATCTTCATTATACACTTTGTGTGAGAATTACTATAAGGTATTATTAGACAAACTCAAATTCAAACTTTTTTTTTCAAATAGACTTTTAAACAGCACTTTTAAATCGTCAGTTTGATTAATAATTTTATAAACTTTATCAGCGGTTCGGAATTATTTACTACCTGAACTGAGAAGAACCGGCAAAAACCTGCACTTAACCTTTTATATTTTTTTAACTTCATATTAAAATACAATATAGCCTTACACTAGGTAATAACATAACCTACAATGTTTTAATTTAAAAAAATATTTCAAATGCCCCAATACAAATACAAATCAATTAAGTTCTAATTATTCCAAGCATTTTTATCATTTATGTGTTCATCAACTTTGTAGTAGCTTTTTTTTAATTAAACTATCTTTTACATATATTTTAAATTTATTTGAGGGTAAATTAACAACATGTTCTGTTATTTTATTGTAGAAGAATATACTTTGTATTGCGAAAGGTCTATGTACCTTCTGAAGACGACTTTTATTTAATATTAGGTATATGTAGTAGTAAATGCTGAATTGTGTCTCACTCGCTACGATTTTATGATTTAAGGCTATGTAAGGGTATGCACCTTAGCAATATCTTACCGTTCCGACCAGTGTACAAAGACATATTACACTATTGAAGCAGACAAAGATACACAGTTCCACGCACGTTAGGCACTAACACGTGACCGCATCTCTATTTTCTCGGTTTTTGTCGGTATAAAATTCAAGTATTTATTGAGAACTATTAAATTAGCAAATTCCCTTAGTCATATTTATATATATTTTATGAAATAAGAATGAAGAGAAAATCACTTTTAGTTTTCTAAACGATTTCAATTAAAGCACATAAATAGAGTGTATAAATGTTTTAATAGATAATTTATGATAATATTATCAAATTCACTGAACTAAGGTTTAAACTATAGCATATATTTTTTTCAAGTCAAAAAGTATACTCAGAACTGTAACAAAATGAATCAAATCCTTGCAAAATTGAATTGTTTGGGTATGCCATCACTTTAAAATAATTTAAAACAATATCATAAAACTGCCATTCACTGTGGTCCATCAATTAAAGAACACTCCCCTTTCCATCTCTAATTGTGTTAAATTGTTACTTCATCCTTGGTGTTGAAATCTCCAGCAATGTTCAGTTCCGAGATCATCTGCAAGATAAGGTGAAGCTGGCGTCCGAAAAACTTGGTATACTCAAGAAAGCGAAGCCGTACTTCACATCGGGGTAAAGGTTGCTGCTTTAAAAGTGACAAGTCCGGCTCCATATGGAGTCCTGCTGCCATCTCTGAGTAGGTGCACCCGCATACCAGCTTGTGTGTGAGAATTGACGATTCCAAACTCATTTGCCGTATCAAGCCCTTAAGTATGAGGAGAGACTTTGCCTCCCTGTGTGTGTTCCACCGCTAATAATAATGGGTTGTGTTCTGAGGACTTGTTCGAAATTATGCCCACGGCTACTTTCTACCATCGCAACGTCGCCATCGGCAGGGAATTCATTCTTGCACTTTAGAACCGAAATGGTGCGGTTTCAGACAAACTTCCTCTCGCGAATGCTTGGGTTGCGCCAAGCGTTCCTGCCTGCCAAGGTTTTCTTCAAGGAGTTTGGAGTTCTTCAAGAAAGAAGTTATTAGATATCTAAAGGGTCGGAAACGCGCGAGTGATACCCAAGGTGTGGCAAGCGTCCATAGGCTACGGTGACCGCTTACCATCAGGAAGACCGTAAGCTTGTTTGCCACCTTAGTGGTATAAAAAAAATATTACTTACATTCACATCCTTGGCTATTGCAGCCATAATTTTGTTCTGCGCCTACAAATGGATAAAAAAGTGCCAAACTAATGCTGTAAGAAGACAAGTAAAATTATATTATCGACGAGGAAGAGACAAAGACTGCAGAGAACTCTGTATAACTCTGCACAACACGTTGATGGTTGGGGTTGCAGTAGCCAGTTCCGGGTTCGATGTCCTGTCCAAAATTATCAAGGAAACGACGGTAAATAATGAAGTGTTAAAAAGTAATTAAAAGTAAATAATTTTTTAACTAATTAATAAATTAATGTAGAATGTGTGTAGTATTTTTCTATGCCTTTTAATGAACAAGAACTTTGAAATATTATATGATATAAATAAGAAACTTTCTAAAACAAGAATAATTTGGGAAAATTTGGACCAACACTAGGTACTTTTAATTATATTATATCCACGTCCACTCTCGGCCTACGCCTCTCGTGTGACTGGCGCTGTGCTTGGGTTGTCGCTCTTGGGGTCGTCCCTTCGACTGGAGTGAGCAGCATCGAACCCGAAGGTGAGTTAGCGCCAGGAGGGGAGTTCCCCGTTACCTGCCCGCGGTTGCGAGTGAGTGGGGGCGAGAAGCGCCCCGGTACTCTTGAATACCTCGTATATGAACGAGTGGACTGAAGGTCCGACGAACCCGGGGACGTCCCCCTAGACGTCTAGGGAGGGTCGTCGGAGGGATGCTTGTTTGGGATGCTTGAAAAAGCGGACTGGTTTTTGTAGTATTGGGGAATCGTGGGGAGCTCGAAGTCCATGTGTAGGTCCGCATTTCGGATGAACTAGAGGGCTCCGGAGGCCGCTCTGAGGAAACGGTTTAGGAGGGCTGGAGTCTATGGAGGTTGCGTTTAGACAACGCATAGACGACACAAGGGTATGCTAATATGGGGCGGATGCAATTGGTGTAAGGAGTCAGCTTATTTCTAAGTGACATCTTACTGTACTTGCCTATCATGGGATACAGACGACCGAGGACAAAAGCGGCTCGGTCTCTAACTATTTTGGTGGGATCACGGAAGTTCAGACGCCTATCCAGGGTCACACTGAGATATTTGGCCTTTTTTGCCAAGGCACGGCCGAAGAGTGAGAGGTAAAATGGTCGTGGAGGCGACCAATGGTGAAGAGAACGGCAGAGCTTTTGACGGCATTCCCTTCGATTCTCCATTTCCGAAACCAATCACCTAGGGCGGTGATTGCGGATTTCGACTCACTTGCCTGTTGGTGGTGTAAATAGAGGTATCGTCCGCGAAGAGGGCTAGTTGGGTACCTAACGTTTTTGGGATGTCGTTGATGTACAGAAGGTACAAGATACGGGAGAGCACAGACCCTTGCGGAACTCCTGCTTGTATAGGACGAGGGGAAGAGAGGGTGCCTTCGAGTCTATAGCTATAAGCTAGTCTATATCTAAAACTGCGTTTCGACAATAGTCTCGTATGATGAGCACGAGATGGTCTGGCCACTGATAGTTGTACAGTTTACAAATTAAACCGTTGCGCCAGACTTTGTCGAAGGCTTACGCTACATCGAAAAAGTATTGTGTATATGTATTTTATAAAATAACATAAAGAAATACTATTATTGGCCAGGTCTAGAAAAAGAAGGAATTCGAATAATGTTGTGATAGTTGCCCAAAAAGAAAAGTATACGACACATATTAAAGAGCTAATGTCAATAACTAGTAGGTACGTCTCACACAGCTTTTGAGAACGTGTTTATAGATATAGATGGACCATTAGATGTAGTTGATAATAACTATACATATATTTCAACGCTACAATACGAATTAAGTAAACATGTGAAGGCATACCCCTCAGTAACAAAAATATGTAGAGGCATACCCCTTAATAACAAAAATCAGTACAGAAGTAGCAAGGACATTTGTCAATATATTTATCGTAAGATACGGAATTCTAAAAGACATTGCCACAGATTGAGTCACTGAGTTTCTATCTACAGTTTTTTAAGTAGTATGTAAATTGCTAAAAAATCGAAAAACTAAATTCAACGAGTTATAAATAACGGAGTCGGAGACCGGAAGCTACATGTGCATAAATATGTATCATGTCAAACCAGTGTGTCTGATTCTGTTAGTGATTTATTCATTTGATAATATGTCTGATCATAACTAATAACGAAAAAAGAGGTTAAAATTGTATTATATAAAACACATCTAAAATAAATAAATATTGTAATTCTGTTTAATGTACATTGTTCAAATATGTTTTATCGAACTTTTTTTTCTATAAAAAGGGGCTTTTAGTGACGTAACCCTCACCTCACTCTTATATGTAATACATTAGAAATAGTAAGACAGTTATAAACGATACGTTGAAATACGCACTCGTTTGATTGCTCGATCCCTCAATAAATTCCTAAATTTTGAATTTTATTTGAAGAAAATTTATTTTTGACTATATTTTTTATACCGCTAAGGTAGCAAATAAATGAACGGTCCGCCTGATGGTAACTGATCACCGGAGCCTATGGACTATTGCAACTTTTAATAATTCATCAAAAAAACATTTAATATTTAATCACTTATTTCTTGAAGAACGAAGAGACTGATCTGCTCTTGCAAACTTCTTTGTATTCTTAGTATTTAGTATTACTTTCTTGTTTTGTTTATCAATACTGTAAGAGATTATTTCTAAGTGATGAATACATAAAATCTTTTTTTTTATATTTTGCAATTAGATACTTTTTATGTTGTGCTTGTGCTTTATATTTCAAGTTTTTTATTATTGTAATGGAAAGGGTCCTTTTATGATAGGAATCATTTTCTAATACTTTAATTGGACGCTGTAAGAGAAAGGGAAAAAAGAAATGCCCTTGCTAAGTTTCTTGCCGGTTCTTCTCAGTAAAAGGTCTCCCGCCCTATAGACTAACGGACCGATAGCGTAATGACATTCATAAGTGCTCAATTATTGTAGCCTAAATTAAATAAATGATATTGATTGATTAATTGAGTCTCTTATCAGACTAAACGGCTCGTTACTGCTAGTGAATTTGGGATCATCAATTCTCTCAAACCTCTCAAAAAATCAAAAAATAAATGATATTGTTTAAAAGAAACTAAAAAGACAAAATAAACTTATTGCGATTGTTAGCAAGCCATTCTCTTCTCTACTCTAGTAATTTTAAGCTTTGACCAAAATGAAAGTTGCCTTTTTACGGTTCCGTACCCAAAGGGTAATTAGCGGAACCCTATTACTAAGACTTCGCTGTCCGTCCTTCTGTCACCAGGCTGTATCTCATGAACCGTGATAGCTAGACATCTGAAATTTTGAGAGAAGATGTATTGTTGTTACCGCTATAACAACAAATACTAAAAAACAGAAAAAAACAAATATTTAAGAGGGCTCCCAAACGTAATTTTTTTGCTCGATTTTGCTCGATATTGATAACGGCAACAGGTAGACGCTTAAAATATTCACAGAATATTTAGTTAAGTAGTCACTATAAAATAAATAGTTAAATTAAAATAAAACAAATATTAAAGTGGGCTCCCATACAACAAACGTAATTTTTTTGCCGTTTTTATAGATAATGGTACGGAACCCTTCGTGCACGAGTCCGATTCGCACTTGGCCGATTTTTTGTTTGTCAAACAAGTTCTATTGCTAAAATAAAAACATGTTACATTTGACAGCAGGAGGGAATAAGAGAGTGTTATTTTATTTTTGTATGTTTATTTATTTTTATCTTAGCATTAATTACGTGATAGCAAACATCTATACATATAAAAGGCTTTGTCCTGAATGACTGATGGATCAACGCACAGCCTAAACCGCTGATCGAAGAGACCTGAAACTTGGAGGGTGTGTTCTTTGTATGACGTAGGCATCCGATAAGAAAGGATTTTCCGGAATTCTACCCCTAAGGGGGTGAAAAAGAGAGGCAAAGTTTGTATGGGACAACGTGATTCCTTGGTCCAATCTACTTAAAATTTTTCATAATTTTTTTTTAACAGAATTGATGGAAGACGTGTTCCGTATTTTGTTGAAATTCATCCCCTAAATCCCATAAAAAGGGGTAGAAAGTTATTTGGCGATTATTTGCTTCGAAGTTGATATCAATACTTCTTAGTGCTTTTGATTTAAATTACACTTTATTTTGACACATGTTTGAAAACTCAATACGACTTTATTCAAAAAAGGTTGAACTTACTCAAAGACATAAACAACTTCAATACTCTTTAAAATTGGAATGTCTCGAATGGCACCGGACTATGTTAGTACTTCAGTTAAGGGGGTTTCTAAGCTCAAAGAGGTTATGCGTTTTTTAGGTGTTTGATTTTTTGTTTTCTTTTTCTAACTATCTTATGCATATAAAGTGCTTTGTCGTGAATGACTGACGGATCAACGCACAGCCTAAACCGCTGATCGTAGAGACCTGAAACTTGGAGGGTGTGTTCTTTGTATGACGTAGGCATCCGATAAGATAAGGTTTTACTGAAAGGGTGAAGTGCGAGTCGGATTCACGCAATAAGGGTAAACCGAATGTAATGAAATTTTGGTTAGTTGTTATGCACACGCAGGGGCAGGTTCATGAGAAAAAAAAATTGTCAAGTGCGAATCAGACTCGTGCAATAAGGGCAAACTGATTTTAATGATATTTTGGTTAGTTGTTATGCACACGCCGGGGAAGGTTCCTGAGAAAAAAAGCAAAATCGAGCAAAAAAATTACGTTTGTTGTACGGGAGCCCTCTTAAATATTTGTTTTATTCTATTTTTTAGTATTTGTTGTTATAGCGGCAACAACAATACATCTTCTGTCAAAATTCCAGCTGTCTAGCTATCACGGTTCAAGAGATACAGCCTGGTGACAGAAGGATGGACAGCGAAGTCTTAGTAATAGGGTACCGCTAATTACCCTTTGGGTACGGAACCGTAAAAAGGCAACTTTAATTTTGGTCAAAGCTAAAAATTATAAGAGTAGAGAAGAGAATGGCTTGCTACCAATCGAAATAAGTATATTTTGTCTTTTTAGTTTCTTTTTCGGACTCGCGCAATGGGGTTAAACCGATTGTAATAAAATTTTGGTAAGTTGTTATGCACACGCCGGGGAAGGATTCTGAATTAGTACAACCCAATTAAGTTGTTTTAAAAAAAAGAAACAACGTTTGCCGGTTCAGCTATATTTATATATAAAAACTTTTTAGTAAAAAAAAAACAACCGGCTTCAAAAAGATGCACTAAAAAGGTAAAAGTAATTACTTATTTCTAAAAAATCTGATCTGAATTACAGTTTGAAGTTGGTTTCATGCAAGTGAAGCGTGTTATAAACTGTTGGGTACATAGAAACCAAACCAAACTGTAATTCAGATCAGATTTTTTAAAATATGTTATTACTTTTACCTTTTTAGTGCATTTTTTGAAGCCTTTTTTTTTATATAAAAAGTTTTTTATTTTGTACTTTAAAGTGACGAAGTGCTTTTTTCAAGGGAAAGTTATTTGGATGACATAGATATTTTTTTTAAATATTGCCTAAAAACTAAACTACTTAATCGATTTGAATAAAATTTCTATGGGACCAACTCGCAAGTATATCCTGTCACGTATAATAAAATCACGTAAATCGGTTCATAAACAAAAAAGTTATGGCTGAACATCTATAAAAATAAATATACAGTCGAATTGAAAACCTCCTACTTTTTTTGAAGTCGGTTAAAAAGAAGAAATTGACTGGCTGACAGACTAATCGATCAAAGTACAGCTGAAACCGCTGTGTCTAGAAGCATGGCATTTTGCACAAAAGTTCCTTAAATGACGTAAGTGTGCACTAAGAAGGGATTTTTGGAAATTAATCCCCTAAGGGGGTAAAATATAATAGATGGGCAGTTTGCATAGAAATGAAACTTGGCTTAAACATTAAAAATTAAGATTCACGTGAATTACCGGTTTTGAAAAATTATTCTCTAGACGGCAAAATAGAGGATGAAAATGTGTATCAGAATTTCCGATGTCAAAAGCTGTTTTTTTTAAAAAAAAAGTTTACGCAGACAAAGTTGCGGGAATAAGCTAGTATAGGATTTAATCTAAGACCAGAGTACTTGTCACGACAAATTAAACGAGCCCAAACTCGATGTGGTTATATTGTGTCATTATTATAAAATATGTGAAAGTGTAACTGTATACTGCTTGTTAATAATTTGTTTGCCTGTACTAAAACTTTATTACGTCATCACTATAACTACATATATAAAAAATAAAGGACCCCCCGCCACGTCAGTGTGTCTGAATGCGATAAACCCAAAAACTCCCAAACGGATTTTCATACGGTTTTGTAATGAATAAAAAACCGGCCAAGTGCGAGTTGGACTCACACACCGAGGGTTCCGTACGTACTACCATTTACGTACTTTACAAACACAAACAAAAATTTTTTTTTTTTATTTTTATATTTGAGTTGATTGAATGAAAAGTAAATTGCGTTTTACGATTTATGACGTTTTAAACAAAAACTACTTACTAGAACTCGTTCAAACTAATTTTTTGGTGGAAGTTTGCATGGTATAGTTCATTATATATTATTTTTTAGTTTTATCATTCTCTTATTTTAGAAGTTACAGGGGGGGGACACACATTTTACCACTTTGGAAGTTTCTCTCGCGCAAACTATTCAGTTTAGAAAAATGATATTAAAAACTTCAATATCATTTTTGAAGACCTATCCATAGATACAACTCACGTATGGGTTTGATTAAAAAAAAAATTTTAAGTTTCAGTTCTAAGTATGGGGAACCCCAAAAATCGATTGTTTTTTTTCTATTTTTATGTGAAAATCTTAATGCGGTTCACAGAATACATCTACTTATCAAGTTTCAGCAGTATAGTTCTTATAGTTTCGGAAAAAAGTGACTGTGACATACGGACGGACAGACAGACAGACATGACGAATCTATAAGGGTTCCGTTTTTCCCCATTTGGTTTCGGAACCATAAAAACTGATTCCTGTGTACCTATAATTTATTATTATTTTGTCTAAATTGTTTGAAACATGATGTGATGCAACTGCCCGCGCCACGCCACCAACAAAATGTTTTTTTTAGCGTTTGGCAATTTTTAAATCTATATTAGGTAATTTATAAATACGAAAGTAGTGATTGCAGGCTGCTCGTAAAGAAAGTATTAAAAGCATACTATAAAATAACAAAAAACCGAAACGACCGACCAATTAGGACGCAGTTATGATAATACACGGGATGTAACTAATAACAAAGACGTTACATTGCAGAATATAGCAAATAGTACAGAAAGAAGAAAAAAGAAGCTATGAAACAAAAATGAGTTATGCAAAAGTAGCGATAGATACCAAGGACGTGATATCAGAGATAGCACTAAATAATACGGTTGAAAAATGAAGCTATAAAACACAGAATAATACAACATAAAAAGTTACTTATAACATGAGGTTAACATCAGAGATAGGACCTTAAAGTATAGTAGAGAAAAACAGCTATGTGACAGAAGAATAACGCAGAGCAAAGAAATTAGTAACAATGAAGTGAAATCAGAGGGCGATAGATCAGATCCATGGAATTATAGGTCTATCACTATTACCTCCCTCCTCTCGAAGGTGACTGAGCGTGTGATCCACATACAGCTTCTAAGATACCTAGAAAAACATAACCTGGTCAGTGACCGTTAATATGGTTTTGGCCAAGGTCGCTCAATTGGTGACCTTCTAGTATATCTCACACACTGATGGGCACTAGCTATTGAGAGTTAGGGGGAGTCATTCGCATGTAGCCTGGACATAGCAAAGGCATTCGATCGGGTCCGGCACCGTGGTCTTCTATCGAAGTTGCAATCTTACGGAGTGCCCGAGAGGTTGTGCAAATAGATGGCTAGCTTTTTGTCCGGCAGAAGCATACGAGCCGGAGTTGACGGTAGTTGCTCTGAGAGCATGGACATTAATGCTGGTGTTCCAAGGCTAAGTGCTGTCTTTTATGCTTTTTCTACTGCATATCAATGACATGTTGTCCATTAAAAACATACATTGCTATACACTACAGTACTGGAAACGCTTATTACGGGTCATGCAAACAACCCTCATTCCGTTGTGGAGGAAAAGCGCGGAGAATTTGTGTTTCAAATCGAGACCACTCTGTCTCAGTTCTCTGACTGGGGACGGGAAAACTTGGTCTGATTCACCTACAAAGATACAAGTTTGCGCATTCACCGCTATTAATAAAGTCCCACAACTCTAGAACACACCCTTCAGCATCTCCAAGAGCTTGGGATCCTTGGTTTTGACATCTCCATGTTCCATTCATAGATCATTTGCAAGACAAGATGAAGCCGGCGTCCAAAAAACTAAAAGTACTCAACAGAGCGAAGCAGTACCTCACCTGCTGGGGTCAAAGGTTGCTGCTTTACAAGTCGGAAGTTCAGCCCCATATGGAGTAACTATACAAATAGAACGTATCTTAATACAAATAGATTTAATATAGTGATTTTGTATATATATCATAGTAAATACCTATATGTCTGATTTTTTACGTAAATAAAATTGATAACAAAAAAGTAATACGCATGCAAAAGTACAAAATATTTCAAAACCATTTTTCTCAAAACTGTAATTTCAGACTTATATCAGTTTTTATTTAGGGGTAAAACTTCTCTTTTTATTTTTAACTTCAGTTTTAGACAAAGATAACTTCCATTATCTATGGTTTTATAATCAATAGAGGTGGAGACCCGGAGATCCATAGCTCGGGGTCAACCTAGCTTGGACTCCTGTCTCCCTTTACAAATAGCTATATACAAACTATTACTTTTTTTTTGCCAGCCTTCATACATCCCCACTGCTGGGGCACGGCCTTCCCTCATAAGCGAGGGTGATACAACTATAACATACAATCCTTTAACCAAATTGTATCGGGAGAAAGTAATAAAATTATTATTATAAAAAAAAAAACTTGTAAAGTCTACTCAACTGTGACAGTTTTTAATTTCGTTTTATATAGGTATACTAATGCCACAGCCAAAACATTCGTTCCATTTATATCGCCAACAACGTAGAGACCGACCGTCTGCACCGGTACAAAATGTATGACTGGCTGGAACGCACCCGAGTCCCGACTCGCTATAGTCTCGCCGCGCACTATTTACCTTGCTCTGTCTAGATACCTTCGATGGCCGACTAAATTATATTTTTTTTTTCATCTCACTGGCTCAAAAATACTCATTTTATCGTTTAAAATCTGCGTGGAAAAGCCTACTTTATCCGCTTGCGCGCTTTTTTTTAATTCTACAAAAACATAATGAAACCGTCTGAAATGCGGTTCGTCCTTACTATTTTATACATAAGTGATCCGTTAATAACACTTAAGTTGGTTGCAGTAAAGATAATGTTTTTTTAATGTAATTTAATAGATAATATACTGTTTGTTAAATTATTAAATACAACATTAATAAATAAGTAAATACCTTTGACCATGTGATTTGTTGACTACATGTAGACATACCAAAAGGCCCTCAACCTATTTCAGAGACTGTCAGCTCTTTAGTAATAGTAGTCTTTGAGCTAAGCCGCAGATAGACAGATGGACATGGCGAAACTGTTCCTTGTCGACTACAAAACGATAAAAAGTCGTGATTAGTATTTCAAAAAGGCATCTGAACCTATCGTTGCGTGAATTCGTGAATAATCGAAAAATTGTAACATTATTTTAAATATGAAAGTCATAGGTATAACTGTTATAAATCTACACAGTCTAAATCATCCTTTACATCCACAAAGAAAGAGTTTGAAAAGCTAATGCTTTGTAGTGGGTCGGGCGCTGACTGTTCCTTTGTCGAGGAGCATTGTCGATTGTCGAGGGACTAGCGCTAGTCGTAAACGTGCGGAGTTCGGAGCGAGCGCTTTGCACTTCACTACTTATTTCAAATGTTTGATACTAAAAATGGAACTAAAAATTAAGTCTATAGAAACAATATTAATAGCATAAAAACAAAATGAGAGTATGGAGATATAAATTATTTATTTAATTAAGTTTTTATTTTGTTACAGAAAATATTTAATATAAATATTAGTTTTTTACATAATTTTGAGTATTTAATTAGTTTTTTTTTTCATTTACTTACATACTTTTTTACATATATTAATATCATTATTAAACATGGTTTTTATAGTTTAGTTTTTATTGTACCTATTTAAAATATATATTTTCTGATGTTTGCTTAAAGTTGAGTAGGTAATCATAATAGTGGTATATTGTAAATTTTTGAATTAAATTTCGAATAGGATGTAGGTAACTTGGTGTTGCAGAAATTTATCGAAGCAATATAAATAACCGCGGGAACTATCAAAAATAACAGGCTCGAAGCTACTATATAATAGTTTTTAATATAAACTCAAATCAAACTATATTCAAGTAGGTTTCTTAGAACACTTTTGAATCGTCATATACGTATTGATTGTGTATATATATTTTAGTAAGGTTCGTAAATGAAAATTCTTTCATAGTTAGTGCTTAACACCGTGTAAGGTTACTATAACAGTTTTTGTTCGATAATAAATTCGATGTAGAATTTGTGAGATGCTGTCTCAGTAACAGAAAGACGTCTTCTCAAACTTGCTGTTATTCAATTTCGGTTGCTCCACGATTGCATTAGCCCATTTTTTTGAAATCCCTAAAAATCCTTTAAGTAAATTCTGCCCTAAAAACTCACTTTGAACACTTTAATCCCCTACATATAGGAGAAAATGCATCAAGTTGTCATCACTGGTTTGGTCATAAAATATATAAATAAGCAGCAGTGAGACGACGCATATTAATATAATTTAATATGATCATGTTAATTATATAAAACCATAAAATAGCAGCGGGCAGAGGACGCACGTGCATAACATTAAATTTAATATGATTTTATATAAAAATATACTTACTATTTTGAGAGTAAGTAATTAAGGTTTCGTAACTTAAATTAATAAGATCGCTCAGTAGTCACGGGCATTTTTTTGACGGCGAAACTAGAAATTTGACTATGCAGTAAAGTTTTACAATGTCAGAACAGATACTTTGCTGTAAGTACCAAAACATAACATTTCTTCAGGTCAACACATGTCCTGATTCTTCTCTATGGTCCTAAGGAAAAACTGCTAGTAGTAACTACCTCATCGGGAATTTATGAAAATATTTAATTTTTTTTCTATAACAACAATAATTTTTTTGGATATTAAATGTTTGATGTGTGCATTTTTTGAAATTTTTTAAAGATTGAAGAATTGCAATTACAAATTAAGATAACTAAGCTAGTCTAAATTAAATGTTTTGAAAAAGTCCTTGTCCATGTGGTAAAGTGGCTACATTTCCTCTTTGGATCTCAATACTTATCCTTTGAGAGACACATGAACCAGCCCTCTTGTCACACACAGCGGCAACCCAGAGAGGAGTAATTTTTTTTACAAATCGTTTGGCTGATGGACCCCATGGACCAAGCGTCTCAAAAGCAAACGGCACACACATAATAGCAATTTAATAATGACCTGTATCTCAGCCGTTTGCTGTTTTCTGCACCAAGAGCTGCCGCCCCTTTAGACGTTCCCTGAAAGTGAGATTGGGCTAAGTGTCGATACACGAGTAGCATCCCACGCTCCTAAGGCACAAGAGTTATGCCATCACGTCTCTTGCCATCGTAACGTGTCAATCCATTTCCAGGGTTCCAGGTTTGTCGGAACGTTAATGCTTGCAAGAGCCCTTCTGATGATGTCGTTGAGGGAACCGTGACGAGTGAGTCTTCCTGCACTCTTTCGAAATGAGAGTCCATGTAAACCGAAACAGTCAACGCTGGTACCACATGGTCACATATGTGGATGACATACCGACTCTCCGATAAAGACTACTATATAGCTACTGGTATTCGAAAGCTCCCATTATCTAACACAGTACTGAGGTTTGCGGATGGGATTACATGAAGCCAGTTACTGGACTCCTTCGTTTAGGCGGCTAAAAGACGAACTTGGTTAGAAATTCTGGAACAATTTAAAGCTAAACTATTAAATTCTTTTGAACTAACGACGCATCCCAAACTTTTTGTTGACTTGATTCTTTGGGACGCATTCGTTAGGACAAATAGAAATCCACGCTTCCAAAGCCTCTAATGCAATAGTAAGTTGAAGGAAATCACTACTCTGTATTTTTTTTTACTTAAATTATAAACACTGTATAAGTATAGATAATTGAAGAGCTGTGGTAACGCAATATCAGTAATTTTCCTGATGTCTATACCACCTTGTATTACAGGCAACGATGCTTGATTTAAAGAATTTGCATCAAATAGTATGTAACGATTTTTTTCTGAAATAGATTTTAATGAGGCGTCAATTTGGTTCAAGAGGTCTATGAAATTCAAGGCTGGGGTCGGAGAAGAGCATACATAAACATCGGTAAAAAGGCAATGTTTGGGAACAGTGTAACCTATATATGACAAAGATTTAAATTTTCTTTCCCAAGAAAGGTTTAAGGCCAATATCTAATAATGGTAATGGAACTCCTAGAAGATTTTTATTTGAGAGTGAAATATTTGGGATTATTTCATCAAAGGCATTCATGTGATTGCATCGTGCATTTGTTCTCTGAAATTAAAAGCTCACATTTATTAAAATTTAAAAAAAAAGAAAATAAAAATAATAGATAGATAATAAAATAAAAATTTAGCAAGATCAGTTTTGATATACAAACGAGAACTGCGTCGTGACCTCCTAGAACCAAACATTTAATTTTGACTTTAAAGAACTTCTGATGGAGTTAATACCTAAGCTAAACAGCGTTGGTCCCAGGGGGTCCCTTGTGAACACCATTATCAGAGTGAATGATTTCATCTTCATAAAATAATTTTGAAGGATTGATATAGGATTGCCTAACGTAAGGGTAAACTGATGCAGTAAATGCTTGATGCTGCTTCAGCATAAAAAGATTTCATATTAAATTTATTAAAGGCATTCTAACATCGATCTATACTGGGTCCTCACATAGGCTTTATTTAAGAAAAAATCAAACGGAAACGGCCACCCTTGCTACCTAACTGAAATAGCTGAAAGTTAGTTTTTAAGGATTAACTATGTGCCTGCAAACTAACTTTACAGTAAGATGACGGAAAGTGCTACAGATTGAATACCTCCATTTGTTTTTTAAAAAATTTACTTAATAATAAAAACTCCTAACATAAAAAAAAAATTACAAAAAAGAGCCTTAAATATAAAGCACTCAATAAAGTAAAATTCCGGAATCTTGAAGAAATTCTAAAGCATAAACTGGCTAAGAAATTCAGCAAACAAATTTCTTTGCAAATTAGGTCGGCCGAGTTCGCGCAGTAATTACCCATTAGCGCAGTGGAAGTGGAGGGGGGAGGGGGATGCCGAAGTCAAAGAGCAGGGTTAGTAGTTTTGTACTGACGCGTGAGTAAAGTAATGAGTTTGTACTGTAGAAACCGTGTAGAAAGAAATATTAGTTATTCATTATATTATGTTATTATTTACTAGCTTTTGCCTGCGATTCCAACCGCCATAAATTCGGTTATCGGTGTAGGATTTCAACGGCAACTGCTCAATTATAGAAAAAAAAAACCCACTCACACTTGACGTTTTCAAGTAGCCTATGTGTTTCCCCAGGACTCAAACTACCTTCATGCCAAATTTAAACTTAATCGGTACAGCGGTTAAGGCGCGAAGAGGTAACAGACAGACAGGCAGATTTACTTTAGCATTAATAATACCAGCTTTTGAACGCGGTTCCACTCGCCATAATTCCTGTTTCCGGTGTAGGATTTCAACGATAGTTTCTCAACTATAGAAAAAAACCGACTCATACTTGACGTTTTCAAGTAGCTTATGTCTCCATAGCAAATTTGCCCGCGGTTTTATTAACCCTAAATTCGGTCATCGGTTTAGGATTTCAACGGCAACTACTCAATTATAGAAAAAAAATCGACTCACACTTCACGTTTTTAAGTAGCCCATGTCCTTTCTCGGGACTCAAACTATCCACATGTCAAATTTCATCTCAATCGGTACAGCGGTTTAAGCGTAAAGAGGTAATATGGATTAGTTATTTATTGTGTAAATATGTAGATGTTGTAATTAGAGGATCAGCCTCGTCAGGTTATCCTAACAATTTCTTAAATATTCAATATTACTCTTTTTGTGTATGTTTCACTTTATTAATATAAAACTATTTTGGAGAGGCCTATGCCCAACAGTGAACTTTTATAGGGTAATTATTGAAAAGGTATAAAACAGATATTTTGCCTTTTTCCATTGTTGTATACAATTACCTAATATACTTCGTTCAACAAATTAGCGAAATTGTTTTCGAAACCATTTCAGTGCGTATCCTAGTACCTACTATTTACATCTCAACAATGTCAATGAATTTATTTTGAGTGCTGAGATGGAGTCTTGCGAGTGAGAGCTATAGAGATGGAGTCTCGCGAGTGAGAGCTATAGAGAATATTCATAAGGCGTATGTAAATGTGTGGCGTAAAGCTTTTAGCGTGTCACGTGGAACTGGAAACGTAACGCGGCGCTGACGGTAACAGTTACACATATAAATGTCTTAAATCCTCTTTGGACTCGTTGGAGATTGTTTCTATTCTATTGTTTCTATTCTATATGATCATGATTGTATCATAGAACAAAAACAAGTTGCTCCGTGTTTATGTGTATTTAATAATGCTAAGATGTTATAAATTTAAAAGAATTATTAAAAAAAAGATGGAATATATTCTAAAAAACCTTAGTGAAATAATTAAAGTGAAAAATAAAACCATATATATAAAATAACTAAAAGTGTGACGAAACTAAAACTGTGAACATTTTTAATATTTAAGTGTAAAAGAAACATCGGACATTATTTATCTGTATTAACTAGTAATAAATAAACAATCTATCACTTGTATTTATAATAAATTCACTTAATGTAAAGACAAAAGTGATAAAATAGTTTTACTCCAAGATTCAAAATAGTGCAATTTATAAAGACATTTTAGTGACGCGGATGATTGTGTACGTAGAAGGTAGATAAACTGCTGTTTCGTGTGAGTATTTGCTTTGCCGTTAGTAATAACTGAAGCATATTTAAGACACCATACTTTAAGCCCACAGTGGTCTAGCGGTACAAATAAACCATAGTACGCCGACAAATCAAGGTTCAATTCTAAGCTCAACGTTATTTTTATTTTTATTTTCACTTTCATTTTTCTATTCAACATGAACAAAGATACAAATAATGTCACTATGCGACGACACAAACCAGCACTGAACGAATCGATGGAATCATTTACATCTACACAGTCGGATTTTATGGGACACAGCTTGCCCGATTTAACAACGGCATATGACAGTGACATAGAAGAACTAAAAGATGAAGTTAAGGTTCTAAAAATTCAGTTGGAAAGTGCCCACGCAGAAATAAAAAATCTTGCATGCGAAAATGGGAACTATCAAAAAGAAATTGAAAAGTTGCAAAATAAAATAAAGCATTTACAAAAAATATGCAGTGAACCTACGAAAAGTACAAAGAAAATGTTTTCAACAAGAAAAAAGTATCTGAAAAAGATGTCAAACCTAAATTTTCTAGATCTATCCACAGAAAAAAATAGTACAAGTATTCTAGATCTAAGTCTTGTTGAATCGGAATGTCTAGAGAAAAATGCATCTTGCTACTCGATACAAGATGGCGCTGACAACCCACAGGAAAACACATGTTGCTTCGCGATACAAGATCGCGCTGTTACTATTGACTCTAATAGATTGGATACGGATACATTCTATTTACCCATAGAGGACGCTACCTGTAATAAATCTGAAAATAACCCTGAAGGATCAATAAAAGAGGAACAAAAAGAATGGACCGATCATAATATTTATATTTTTGGTGGACAGCAATGTATAGGATTAGCACCTAACCTGATGGATTCAAGACATGGGACTGAATACGGGAAGTACAATATTTCAGCGTTCATAAAACCATTTGCAGGAACTGAAGAAATCCTTAAAGCTTGTTATTCACTGGATCCTAGCAGAAAAAATTATGTGATATTAAGTCCTGGAGAAAATGATGACAATCCTACAAAACTATTTATGGATGTTTCAGCCGCCGTAAAATCACTGAAAAATCTTAACATTATAATGCTTAGCGTCAATCACAACAGATATTTAAGTGAAAATAAAGTAAATGTTATGTTAAAAACTATTTGTAACAATACCGAGAATTGTAAATTTTTAGAGTATTATAAAGTTTCCATGAGTAATAGGCAGTATATTATAAATTTGTGTAAAAAAATAAATATGATAATCGACTCTCAGGACTATAATAATAGATTTCTAAATTTCAGTAAACAATGTTACAAAGACAGAGTAAATATAATGAATGTGTCCTAACCTAAACCTAAACCTAAACCTAAGTCGTCCGTAAAAAAGACTATACCCGATTATTTTCCTTCTATAGCAAAGCCTAACTTCAATAAGGCAGCTGAGACTATCAGTAAAAGCGAAGATAAGCCGTTTTTTCGTTCCTGCACCCGAAAACCACTCTGATATAACATTGTTTCATCAAAATATTGCAGGAATTTTAAATAAACTCCCAATGATAGAATTTTATATAAATGAATTTCTACATAACAAGAAATTCTTAAATATTTTATGCTTTTCCGAAACATTTGTCAAATTGGGTGAAGAGCAAAATATTTGTCTTAGCGGTTTTAAAGTGGCTTGTTCATACTCAAGAAAAGAAGAAAAACGTGGTGGAGTTTGTATCCTTCTAAGAAATAATATCGATTTTGAAATCTTGCCTATATGTACAAAATTAGCAATGAATAGGGTATTTGAGTGTTGCGGAGTAGAACTACCAGAATATAAGTGCCATGTCATATGTTTGTACAGAACACCTGATTCAAATATCTCATATTTTCTTCATAAATTAGAAACTTTACTATACAATATTTGCACTAAAACTAATAAAAAAATAATTTTAGCTGGTGATTTAAATATTAACACATTGAAAAGAACGAAAAGTTGTACCGACTTTCAAAACATCCTTTTAAACTATAGATTACAACAACATATAATAGGACCTACGCGGCAAAATGCATGTATTGATCATATTTTAAGTAATATTACAAATGCAGAAGGCCAAACACATGATCTGTATCTTTCAGACCATGAAAAGGCGCAAACATTAAATTTTAAAACTCCAAAGAAATCAAAAAGTGTCCACTATTTTTATACCTACTCAAGAAACTACAGTCACGAAAATATTCAAAAATTTAAACAATGCTTGTCCAGCCTCTCATGGTCACATGTAATTAGCGATAATAATTTAAACTCAGCATTTAATGCATTTCATGACATGTTCTGTTTATTTTATAATCTTTGTTTTCCCATTCAAAGAAGAAAAGTAAAAAATAAATCATCTTTACAATGGATCACAAAAGGCATAAAAAAGTCCTGTTCCACTAAAAGGCACTTAAAATCTTTATACTATAAAAATAAATCAGATGATTGTCAATTAACATGTAAAAAATACGACAGAATTCTGAAAAAGTGTATTATTGTTTCAAAAAAAAACCTAAATAATAAATATATATCTAAATCAAAAAATAAATGCAAGGCTACATGGAACATTATAAAACAACAAAATAATAGCACAAGGGAAAATAAATATATACAATCAATTACAAAAGATGGGGTGAACATAAAAGACCCTATAGATATTGCTACGGTTTTTAACGAAAATTTTATTAATACAGTATATTATTCAAAACATAAAAATAACACCGGCAATAGAAAAAACAAAAACATTAAATTACAAACCAACGTCAAAAGCATGTTTTTAAAACCTTGCACAGAAAATGACGTAATAAAGACAATTTTATCCTTAAAAGAAACTAAATCCGTAGGCTTTGATTCTGTCTCAACACACATATTAAAATTATGTACAAAAGAGTTAGCAACTGTTCTCACTTATTTAATTAATCTTTCTTTTAGCCAGGGTGAATTTCCAGAACTCTTGAAACAGTCTATAGTAAAACCACTTTACAAGAAAAATTGTAAAAAGGATATAAATAATTATAGACCAATAACATTAATATCAATTTTTTCAAAGATTTTTGAAAAAGCAATGCATGTACGAATAACAAATTTTTTGACAAAACATAGTATTATCAAACCAGAACAGAACGGGTTTCAAAAAAATAGATCAACTACATTAGCTAGCTTTATGTTACTACGTAGCGTTACTGAAATAATAAATAAAAGGTGTGCAGTGACTGGGTTGTTCTTCGACATGACCAGGGCATTTGATTTTGTAAAACATGAATTGCTTATCCAAAAGTGTGAAAAATATGGTATACGTGGTCCTGCTCTTATGTGGTTAAAAAGCTACTTGACGAATAGAAAACAATGCGTAGAAATACCGAGGATTGATGATAATTTCGATCTCACTCTATATAAATCACCTTACATATATAATAATCTAGGTGTACCACAGGGAAGCATTCTCGGCCCGTTGTTGTTCGTATTATATATAAACGATTTGCCGTCTGTAACAAATCACCAATGCATTCTTTTTGCAGATGACATCTCAATAGTTATACCAAACAATGCTAGCAACATTTTATATGAACATGTTATAAATTCTACCGTTCACGACATTTTAGAATGGCTTGAAAGTAACAACTTGCAAGTTAATTTAACCAAAACAAAGTATATTCAATTTTCAAATTATAAAAGAGAAAACCCAGTTTTGAATATAACAAGTGATGGGCGGAAGGTAGAAAAAGCTCAAGCAGTAAAATTTTTAGGATTAACTTTAGATCAAAATTGTAATTGGAAGAGTCACACTGACAATTTATGTAAAAAGCTTAATAAATTTGTATTTGCTCTTAGGACTTTAAGAAAAACAGTGGGCGAAAAAGCAGCTCTCACTGCTTACCATGGCTACGTAGCCTCACTGCTAAGGTATGGCATTTTACTCTGGGGTAATTCTACAGACATAAATAAAGTGTTTGTTGCCCAAAAAAAATGTATCAGAGCAATTACTGGCATTGGTCCTTATGAATCTTGCAGATTATTGTTTAAAAAATTAAATGTAATGACATTGACATCTCTGTATGTGTATGAAATAGGTATTTTTGTAAAAAAACATCCTCATTTATTTGTTAAGGTAGCAGATGACCGAATTCGGAATTTCACATGTCGAGATCCTACGAAATTAAAATATCCTCGATGTAACATAACCCTATACCAGAAAAACTGCGCAGTAATGAGTATAAAAGTATACAACAGCCTTCCGAAATTTTTAAGAGAATTAACAGTTAAAAAATTTCAAATAGATTTAAAGAAAATACTTATTGAGAAAAGTTTTTATACTTTGCACGACTTTTTTAAATGTTCCAACGATTAATAATATTATATTTGTTTAACTTGGTATTTTTTTATTTTTTTTTATTTTCAATTTTTGACAGGAAGGTTGTTTTATAATATTAATTGTACATTGTACATTTGATATTTTGTTCTATAGTTAAGGTTAAATCTGAAATTTGTAAAAGTTCTATTAGTTTTTAGTAGTAATTGTGATGACATATTGAAATATTGACATAAAATGTAATTATAATAAAATAATGCTTAGTTGACATTTGGTTTATAATATAATATGATTTGACTCGAATTAAAATGATGTGGCATTGGAATTAAACTGAAAATTTTATTAGATTTTATTAATACGCCACTGAATATGTTAAAATATGTTCATATATGTAACAATTTGCATGCCAATGTTTTGGCGAAATATGTTTGGACAATCTGTATTTAACATCTGTAATGTACCATATTTCTGGCAAATAAAGACAATTCTAATTCTAATTCTAATTCTAATTCTAATTCTATTCCTTTTTAAGATTTAAAGAAAATAATGTTACGGACCACTAAGTTATTCACTTTTCACCAAGCTTTGTAACGTAACACAGTGCAGGTAACGTAACGTCAAGGTAATGGCGCAAATAATAGATAACGTGAACGTGATAGACAAGGAATAAGCACGAAAGGATATAGTAGGTGTTAAGCGATCGCTATTTTGGTAGAGATTCATATTTATCGCTGGAACTATGTATCTTCTGTTATATACGCAAGTATTTTACAGAATGTATCACACAATCATTTATGTAATAAAATGTATCTAAATAAGTTTATTATCTAAAAAAACGCTACGTTCGTGAGGCGCGTTCCAGATAGCAACGGTCGGGACAAAACAGTGGTCATTGTACCTACAAGTTGATCTTCTCGATCAAAATATCCTGGGTAAATTTAAGTTGAGTGATGCATTCACCACTGATATTGAAGTTGAGTAATGCATTCACCATTGATATTGAAGTTGAGTGATGGATTCACCATTGATATTATTGTTGAGTGATGCATTCACCATTAATATTGAAGTTGAGTGATGCATTTACCATTGTTATTAATGTTGAGTGATGCAGTCACCATTGATATTGAAATTGAGTAATGCATTCACCATTGATATTAATGTTGAGTGATGCATTAACCATGATATTGAAGTTGAGTGATGCATTCACCATTGATATTAATGTTGAGTGATGTAGTCACCATTGATATTGAAAATGAGTAATGCATTCACCATTTATATTAATGTTGAGTGATGCATTCACAATAGAAATTAATGCTGAACCACATCTACTTCAAAAGTTTGAAGATATATTCGAATTTCGGAAAATTAAAAAGTCATAATCAAATGAAGTAAAAGATACTCTTTCTTTCATAAAAATTTGGTTAAAATGATTTCCTCTCTACCAGCTCATCGCTAACCTAAACCTAATGCAAAGAGTTTATTATCGCAACTAAGAACCTAAATGGTCACGTAATTAGAGGTTTTAGATATGCTAACTTCCGCCAACGCTTAGGCTATAAACTACACTACGGGGTTATTTAAAAATAGTTTAAAATGGGTGTTGGTAGCATGCGGAGACAGGTATAAGCATGTTATAAGCGTCAATAAGTTGTAGTAACATCCCAATATCAGGCAGGCCGTATGCCTGTTTATCACCTTGAAGGTATTAAAAATATATATACATATACTAATAGATGCTCTTCTTTATAACCCGACGATCTTCGACTAAAAATGATTTTGCACAGTGCGAGTAATAAAGCCTACGTGCAGCATCCAAATTTTTACATCACTCGGAAGATTATTGATTTCTATGGTAAAACACATTTGTAATTCAACTTTTTTAGCGCAAGTCTGTTACACTTTAAATAAAAAAGCGTAATTCCAAATGTCATCATAGGATCAAATAAAATTTAACTAAGTTATTCTGTTATTTATTGAAACATAGGCTTTATTACACACCTAGGGCCATATTACCCGCACTTGTCTCAATTTCTTTGAATTCATTTAGAAATTTAAAATAACAAGGTAAAAATATATTTTTCTACCGAGAAACTGCAGTTCCATTATAACAATACAAAAAATGTTACGGAGTTCGGAAAGACTAAATAATTGATTAAATAAATAAATTTGAAATTAGATAGGCCTTATTACCCGCAGGTACCTTAGTTGATACAATATACGTTACCCGAGCTGTAAAAATATTTTGTGACTCAGTGATACATTCTGCTTTTCATCCCCCTCTTTAAAAAAAAAAATTAAAGGCGCTTTTAGACACAACTCATGAAAAAATAAAAATAAAGAAGTATAATGTGTAAAGTAAAATTCTTTATAAAAAATTATATTTTCATTCGAAAAATTTTAACAGTTTTGAAATTTTATATGTAATAAACTATTGTTGAAAAGAGTGGAGAACAAGAACGCAGTTCACATTTTTTTTACTACCACCTTCGGGAGCTGAGCAAACATGCATGTTTGCGCACTTTTCTCCCGCCGCCTGATAGCGAACTAATTAACGTTTTTCGAATAGATGTAATGCAAAACTTTTTTATAGTGACCTCGTAGTGCAGCGAGAATACAAAAAGAAAATTAGACCAGTAATAATAATAGCTTGTGCCCCGCAGATTGACGTCACAGAACACACACACAGTGAGGCAAATTTCGATATATTTAAATTCTTTTCGAAATCGATAAAACTTTGTGTTTCCATTTTGGTATTTTTCTGTCAGGATCTCTTAATTTTAGTAAATTTCAATACAAAGTTGGCTACAATCCCCCTAAAGAAAACAAAGTTTTTGTACATTAACGGTTTATTCATATGGTTATAATATAAAATATACATAAAACTAGCTGTCTCGGCGAACGTTGTTTCGCAATACCTTATGTACACTTAAACAATAAATTATTGCTATAAATTGTATACAACCTCTATATTGCCTATCTCCCCTTTTCATCATCGCGCGCACATTTCAATACAATATTTAGTTCTGCAGGGTACCAGATCTCTTTTATTTGAAAATGCAAGTTATAATGGATTCTTGTGTTTAATACAAATAGTTAGTAATATATGGGGTGCATGGAAAAGAAAAGCCATGGTTGGTGGGAAAGTACCCTGAATATCGATAATTACAAATTTTACTGAAAAGAAACATCTCTTTGCTTTCTAAAATAAGTAAGGTATTTTTGTTTTTTAAATAAATTACCTGTTTAAGCCGGGAATCAAACCTGTGATACGATGAAAGAAAAAATCTCTATTTTATGAGATCGGTCGAAGGGAAAAGGATTAGGACCATTTCCTTTTAAATAACATAGTATCTTAATACTCACTAAAAATCGAGAAATTTATATAAATTTTAATATTTGTTGTACTGTAATTAGGTTTCTGTAATACGCTCCTCAGCTAATTGTTAACAGGACAATAATAAATCACATTTTATCTCTCTCGGTCTTTTTTTCTATATTATCTTTATTTAAGATAGAATGTTATTTAGAAGAAATAAATGCTTATGAATGATCCTTTTGACCGATGTCACAAAATATAGGTTGCTCCTTTTTATATTTCGCAGATCCGTAGATTCAATCTTTGAATGCAGTTTAACTTATTTTAAACAAGAAATACGTAAAAAATTTACGCAAAGTTTCTATTAAATCCTTGTCTTGTACTTGTCAAGAAAAATCAAAGGAGCTTAAACTCAATGGGGTAGCGGTTTTTTGTTACAGAGGTCCTATAGCCACCTTCCGTCTCCATCATCAGGCCAGCTCTATGACATCATTATATTGCATTGTCATCTGATTTACGGGTGTATATATACAAAATTATATTTCATTACACACGACGGGACAGGTAAAACTAAAAAAAACTAAACTAAACTATCTTAACTTATAAAAAATAAAAAAATTATTTCTTACAGTAATTGCCATCATCAATATGTTTTATATTTTCCCTTCAACACGACGTTTCTTTCTCATTCTGTACAAATCACACGACGACTTCTGGTCGCAAACTAAGCAAGGCTTGTAAACAAATACATGTGTATATTTTTTTTTGCAAAGCAATAGAAAATAATTCTTTTCTTTATTTTGAATTGTATCCTTATTCTAAATAAGGTTTTCTATGAAAAAAAAAATTACAAATTTCAATCAAGTAATAGCTAATTTTTTATTTTTTTATTTATTTGGGAAAGCAAACAGTTGTTACAATTAAACTTAATAACCAATGTTTAAGTAACAATATCATAATCATTGTAAAACCCATAAAGCTATCTACAGATTAGAGGTACACACAAATGAAAATATAATTTCGAAATCAACAAAAAAGCACTTTACCCAACACTTATGACTTGGAACAAAAGAGTAATGTGTGTCAATGAAATACTAAAGCTGCAAATATTTCAATTAAATATAAGATCTCAAACTCCTAGGTACGAGTATCGCAAACGAAATATGCAATATCTAGTACCTACCAACAACCATATTTTAGGAATACACGTTTCGGTAAATGGTTTTCTCCATTTCCTTTTCAGCATTTTAAATCTATACCTATCTTAAATAAAAAATAATCTGATTATGATTCTTCGTTTTATAAAAACAATTAATTAATATCATTAATATACCTACTAAGAAAAAAAAAGCTAATTATAAAAAAGTGTGTGCCCGCGTGGTAGAGTTCCAAGAACGCTGGCTGCATTTCCCCTCTGTACAGAAATATTTATTGTCTGAGCGAGAAATGAGCCATCTCCCTTATTGCCAGAAGCAGCTTCTAAGCGCGGCAAAATTGATTTAAAAAAATTATGAGCCGAGAGTCTCTACCGCAAACGGCACAAAAATGTAATCCAAAAGTAATTTACTATATTTTTGAGCCCCTTGTTACGCTCTGCATTTTTGCTAGCTGCCGCGACTTTTGCTCTCGTTTCCCTGAGACAAGATAGTGTCTTGGTATCTATGCAAGTAGCGTTAACAATAAAGCTCAAACACGCTCCCAGGGAACGAGTGTATGACACCCATCGGGCCTTTTACCATCCTCAAGAACTACACCTACGGGTTCTAGAACGGAAGGTACGTTAATGGAGGCAAATGCGCTTTTTATCACATCATAAAGTGAGCCGTAACGGGAGAATCTGCCGGCACATTTTGGACATGAAAGTCCATGGAAGCCCAAATTAATCTGTGAGGACAGCATATTGCAACCCTTAGGTGAATGCCAACAGCTACATACTCGGAAGTTGTCACTGTCAAGCAGTGTACGAAGTGAACATTGCGTGACGGTATAGTGTGAAACCAATAGCCTGATTCTTTTTGCAAGACTGCTTTTAAGCGGGTTTTGTTTGAAATATTATTAAAATTTTGATGTTAAAGAGTATGCACTAGTGAAGTATCCCAAAGTTTTTGTTAATTTGGTTTCTTTGGAATATCTCCACGGGAACAAAGTGTCTTCCACTCTTCTATAGCTTCTTACCAAAAAAGGTATCTTGATTTTATTATTCAAAATTTTGTAATAAAAGCCACACTGTGTACAGAGGACAGATAAAATAGTAAAGCTACACTAGAAATTTTGTGAATTCCAATGCCAGCAAAATTAATTGGAAAGTTCCTTGAGACCAGGAATCGGCAAGTAATAAATTTGTTATATATTCAGCCGTTAATTTAAGGCTGGCATATAGATTCTTTCAAATTATTGTGAAATTTCCAAATTGGGCTCGAACTAAGAATTTATCTTTAAACGAGCAATTCTTGTATATTTGTATATATATATATATATATATATATATATATATATATATATATATATATATATATATTTATAATCTGAATCTCGGGAACGGCTCCAACGATTTTAGTATTTATAGTAATACTATTATTTTTACCGAAGCAGCAACGACAAAGCTACTTGAAAATAGATGGCGGTTGTTCAACCACTTGAAAATAGATGGCATTGCTAAGCTTAAAACGAGCGAAGCTCGGTCCTCCAGGTACTATATGTAAATTTTGGAACAAAAGACAGTATTTTATTATTCACGCATCATTTGACACCGATAAATGATCATGACAATCTATTTATCTTTATACCAAGGAATCTTTTAATATATTTGTTTATCCACCACATACAGGGACTCGGGTCTTAAATATTTTTATAACATGCAAACAAAAAAAACATTGAAATGAAATCGACAAGATCTGTCATCGCAGCGATTTCATTCCACAAAATATTCCGTCTACATAATCTCAGCCGCGCTTTAGCATTTTCTTGGAATTCACATTTAATAAGAAACGTTCAGTGAACGTCAGAAATGTGCCGAGTTGCGAAGCGAAGGATTAGCTACTTCGCGTCGAGGGAGTTCGGGAGGAGTGAACATAAAGGCGGGCGTACACTAAAAACTGATCAGTCTAAAGACAATCTTTTCCTGAGATGTGTTGCAACAAATTACACTTTTACAATTATAGTTCAATGACACTATTTTTTAGAGTAACAAAGTAACAACTTCTATTGCCATAGAAAAGTTGAGATTTGATTTTCCGCGATTGTATTATTTTGCAGCCTGTGGATCAATTTTACGCAGAAACAGTACAATGCCCTCCGCGTTCAGTACAATAATGCTTTCAGGATGCTAATGGGACTGCCTCGATGCTGCAGTGCGTTGGGTATGTTCGCCGATGCGCATGTTGATTGTTTTTACTCGATTATGCGGAAGCGGTGCACATCCCTGGTACGCAGGGTTAGGGATAGTCCTAGTGGCGTCCTGAGAGCTTTTGCTGACAGGCTGGATTGTCAGTACCTAAACCACTGCAGTATGGTTCACGTGCTGACTAATCAGGGCTGTCTTAGATTAAACTACTTTTAAGTTTACTTACATTAGACTAGGGTTTTCTTATATATTACTAACAAAATATGATCTTTAAGGTCGAAATAAATGATTTTTATTTTATTTTTATTAGTTTTTTTTTGTATTTTTTCTTGAAAACTATGACAGAACAGATTTAAAAAAATAAAATAAAACTTATCTTGGAAGCTACCGTTATAAAATCAAAAAGCAATATTGGTATGGTTTTGTTGCATATACATACCGCGGCCACACATTGCTCATATTTGCACCAATCTAACGTATTCTGGCTAATACTCCAATCTAATGCACACACACTATCGTGCGCCCGCATCGTTGAAAAGAAGCGGTCAAAACGTCACAACTCTTAGTTTTATGTTTCAGGTGACGAAACTTTTTTTACACAAAATAAATGAAATTGATTGTTATATTCTAAAGATATATTTTATTCACAGTTCTGATATAAAGAGCTTTGAAATATTGCCACTTAGCTTTAATAGCATATAAGAGCAAATATTTTTTAAAAAGTACTTAAAACTTAAGACTGGAGATACAGGCTAGATCGCGTACGTACGTTTTAACACTCAAGGCGTCATTATGGCATAAATTACTTAAGAAGCATAAAACGAATATATCTCATAGTAATGTATATGACATTGTGTAATAATATTTAGTACATTTACATGCACAACGTCAGTATTACAGAGCTTTTTGGCCTCTTAATCTATGACCTTTATAATGTGGAAACTTTTAAAAAAAAAATTTGTGCTGAACTTGTTGATAATCTGAAATCTGACTTTTCTTTAAGAGATACTCTTTTTCTTTGAGGGGAGCTTTTTGACACTTGTGGTAAAGGGGTGGGTTCTTCTTCGAGCTAATCACAAATCTATTGATTAAATCCGTGTGCCTTTTGAAAACTCACCAATCGACAATATTGCGTGTTTGACAACTTCAAATATATGCCTGAGAACTTTTTAGACCGAAGGCGACAGATTGCCTAATGGACTTATCTGAAACAAAATGTTGCAGTATATAAAAGGTTGGATGGATTCTATTCCCGGTAAGGTGCATCCAATATTGTTACAATTTAGTAATGAAGTTGTCTAGACTCTGGTTTGTGCCCGGCGTGGCGATAGGCTCACCACTTATGTTTGTGCACGGCACGGCGATAGACTTCACTTATGGCGTTTGAGCGACGGAATACCATCAGTGAATCGTACTTTTTAACCGACTTCAAAAAAAGAAGGAGGTTCTCAATTCGACTGTATATATATATTTTTTTTAATGGGTTTTCAGCCATAACTTTTTTGTTTATGTACCGATTTACGTGATTTTTTTTATTCGACAGGACATACTCGTACTTGCGAGTTGGTCCCATAGAAATTTTATCGAAATCGATTCAGTAGTTTAGTTTTTAGACAATTCCAAATAACTTTCCCTTGAAAAATGTCATCCAAATAACTTTCCCCTGAAATAAAGCACTTCGTCACTCAAAAGTAAAAAATAAAAACTGTAATTCAGATCAGATTTTTTAGAAATAAGTAATTATTTTTACCTTTTTAGTGCATTTTTTTGAAGCCGGTTGTTTTTCTTTATTAAAAAATTTTTCAACATCTGTAACGATTTCTTCTAGGATAAGTGTTGTTTTGGTATTTATTTATTTTTCTTGAGAGAAAGAGGAAAAGATATTCAAAGTACATATATATTATACATATCACTAAAAGCCTGACTCCCAGCTTTTGTACGGTAAGAAATGCCGGTAAAACCGTCTTTATGTGCTCCGGGACGGTAACAGTAGGCGGTTATACCGTTACTCCACGCTCCGGGACGGTAACAAATGTCCGTTATTTAGGCAGAGTAGTAAGTTCCACTTAGTTTTACCGGGGAATGAATTTGAGATCACGTTTCGCCGCCTTCAAGGATAAATCCGTATTTGATTGGAATATTAAAAGCTACTTTGCCGTTGTGTAATTCAAGCTGTCAGTGTGACTGATTTATCCATACGATAGCAGACTTCACGTAAAGTACGATCAGCCAAAAGTAAAAGCGTAAGAATAAATCTACACAAAGTGTACGCGGTGGTGCACGGCGCTGTCCACACTTTGTGCGGAGTGGTTTAAAAGGAAATCTTTCAGTTATATTAGACACATTTTCAACTATAGCAAAAAATATAGATTTTTCAGTGTTCTGTACATCGAGAGGAAAAAACGGAACCTTTTTAGAATAACTACGTTATTTATCTATCGAAATATATTGAGCACAAGTAGGGACATGTAAAAAAATATATTTATTGAAAATGTAATGATTGTGAGCGGCCTCGTTGTTATATTTTATATTAACTGTTTCCTGTACTATTTTTTTAAAATAATTCATATGATTGAGTGTAGTACTCGTACCGAAGTATATAATACATTCATTATAACGCTCCCCAGTATGAAATTAAACTGTTTCCCAAATTAAGCCAGTTAACATCATTTGTTTCTGATATCTACATTACTTATTTCTTATAATTTTCTATGTAGTTAGTTATTGTTTATAGTAATGTAAACGAAAGATCAATGTATACTATTATATATAGTTCCAAGTGAAAATGGCAAATTAAGAATTTGAAAAACTGGAATGAAATACAGTATTCGAAAGTTCGCCAGAAACTAGTTTGATAGAAGAGACTTTTCACATTATGAAGTTCTCAACTGCTGGATTTAGTCAAACAAGTTGTTCTCAATATTGTGTGAAGCACATTCAGTTGATTTCGAATAATAATTTCCACGTCAAAAAATATTACTAAGAAATATAAAATTCTCTTTGTTATATGTAACACCTACTACATATAAAAAAGAGAGCTTTGAAGGGGGAGAGTGTCGTAAAGTTCCGTACGTCCAAGTCAAGAAATGGAGGAACCCTAAAAGGATCTCCTGTGTCACTCGTGTCTGTTTGTTCGTCTATCACAACCAATTTGCTCCGAATCAACTCGACCTATTACAACTATGATATAGGCTACATCGCGTAAATACGCCTTTTTTGTACAAATTTTGTATATAACGAATATATCTCTTAGTAATGTATATGACATTGTGTAATGATATTTAGTACATTTACATGCACATCGTTAGTATTAGTACAGAAATTAGCTTTCAGGCTTATATCGCCCTCTGAAGCTGAAATTTGGTAAAGGCAAATAAGTTGAACCAAATTGGACATTGTCCGCGCAGGTACAGTTACGGACAAATAGTACAAACGAATGTTTTGTGCGTGGCCCGTAATTGCTCGTACCTACTTCCTGTCTGGCGCTGCCCTGCACACCCCACACAAGATGACAGTTATTACGTCTCATATACTCAGTAATTATAATTTTATGAAGTGAATTAATTAAAAACAGATTTGATGAATACATCCTGTTTCACTAGAATTGTCATAACTACGTAATAACAATTTCATAAAACACTATGGGGTTAAAAGTTGTAATTGTTTTTTAATTACTGTCACTCATTAGTAAAGGCATGACACTTTCTACATAACTTTGAATTTATAATATATAATTGGCATAAACTTAAGCCAGAAGTTCTGACTTTGAAAAATTAAGTGTGTGATTGTACCCCAGGGCCTGCTTACGATGCTGCTTGCTATGGTTACGCGCTGCCCCTCGCATCGCACCGCATTCCCCCTTTACTGGATCCGAAAATGTGTTACTGCCCATGGTTCAACTTACGTACAGAGACTTATACACATATAAATTTCTGTCACTCAAATACATACCAACGTGCAAAAAACATCAATAAATTTTAAATATTGGAGTCATTTTTGGGGGCAAATTAGGATATTCAAAAAAAGATTTGTAAACTGTAAGGAATGAAATATTAAATAAAAGAATTTGCAAGGGTCACAAGATACTTTTGATAATTTTAAATTCAGTAGTTTGAAAGTTATGTAAGAAACTAGATTGAAATTGAACTCCCTTATGCCCGAAACGACTAAAAAAAATCACTTAAATATAAATATAAAAGTTAATAAATAAAAAATATGGAAAACTATCTATTAGCTAACTAGCTAAATTCTATTACCGGCGTAGGATTTCTACAGCAACTCTTGAGAAAGTTATGTGAACTGCAGCTCTCTCTTTAAGTCATTCCTCCAGAAATTGTTGAATTTTGCGAGGATAAAATAGTCGATTCCTTTATCTATTTCTGTACCAAAAATTAGCTCAACTATTTTCTTCGTTGCGACGTTAAACAAACAGATTTTCACTAATTTGTATATAAGTGAGGATAGTTCTTTACTAACTGATTACAGAAAAATCTATACAAAGGCTAATGTCTTTAAGATGATACGATTCGCGGCGCCTCGTAGCATGTTTTATACAAAAGAATTTTCCACTTATTTTTGACACTTACTAATTAAACATTACGAAATTTCGAAGACGTTTTCTAGGAATAAATATCAAGGTCTACAGTGTGCCAGTTTTCTATTAAATACGTTAATAGTTATAGAGGATTCTAGTTTTTCATACAAATGGTCTCAATTAAGATTTTGAGTAAGTAAAAACATTTTTCAGGATTTTGGAAAACCAAAAACATAGATATTTGGCTTGGGATCACGTTTACTAAATTTCACAGTGTTTGATCAGTAAATGTCAAAAATAAATGGAAAATTCGTTTGTATGAGGCACGCTGCGGGGCGCCGCGAATCGTATTCTTTTAAGGAACTATCTCTACGCGTGTTTAACGTGCACTTGTCCGTCCTTTTTTGCTTTTGCTAAAAACGGTAGGTAATACGTACAAGTTTTAAACATAAAACGATTGTAATTTAAATTTTGTGATTTGTTTTACTATAAAACAAAGAAAATAAGCCAAAACTCGATGTGGTTGTCTTGTTTCATTACAAAGTTCGTTTAGCCAACTTCCGGATTTATTATTAGACCCTAAAGTGGAGAAAGTGGAGTGTCACAACATGTCAAACGTATCGTAGAATTATAAATTAACTTTTACTTATGTGTAAATTAAAAAAACTTTGAGTATTATTGGCTTAAGTATTATAGTCAGTTTGTATATGACCCAAAGACAGTGACCCTTTCGAATATCTTAGGGGCAGCCATTACAGAAAAATCTTTTCCGTTGTCGTTTTCTCTACTGCAGCACCCTAACTTGTAGTATATCTCCGAGAGCACTGACTGTAATATAGCCTGCAGCACTGAGACTAGGGAGATTCTAGATTCACTACCAATTCAACCCTTGTTTATTAAGTTTAAAGGTGACTAACTCCTCAATGGTTGATTACCGTAAGACAAAGTCGTGGACAACAGCCAGTCTTTGATCGACGTTTTATTTTGGACGTAACTGAGCAAATACACAGGTAAAGGCGAATACTGGAAAAAAAAATTAATAGTACTGCACAGATTTTCCCCGTATCCCTTTATGCTGCGTTATTAAAATGTAAGTGTTGTTTTGCAGCTTTTTAATAGCGAACCTACTGAATATTGTTTTTAAATATTAATCTATTATTAAATATTAAAATACTGTGAAATCTAAAATTACTGATTAAATGAGTAACAATAAATGCAATATGGCGCGGCGGTAACGAAACATTCAGATTTCACTTTGTAGTGACGCCTTCAATACGTATTGTATTATTTTGGAGCAGACAAGGTGTAAAAGCTTCCCACCGCACATTTACATAAATCTCATGAATATTCAATTGCTTCCGCTTAAACCGTGTTGCACGATGTGTATCAGTTACGTACTGTTCATGTTACGTGTGTCACGAATGTTTATCTTTTTGATAATTTACAAATTATTTTAACAAACTTAAATGCTTTCTATATCTAAATATCTGAAAATCTTTACGTTTCTTAAGAAAATAAATACTTACCTATATATTTAAACTTACGACCTATTAATTAAGTTCAATAATAATTCATTTTTCTTATTCGAAACTAATTGAGAGTGAAAGAGTAAAGTTGTTTTTGCCAGATTTGGTATTTCTTTTGGGATAAAGATTTTTCCCGGTTGAAAAGTTTTATTTGGGATTATAAGAAACTGATACTAATTTGTTTATTGAATTTTAACTCTCTCCTAAACTCCTAATAAATATATAAAGTATTCTATGTTAATTCAGGATATTTTGTATATCTATGAACCAAATATCGTGCAAAACAACAAACCAAACAAATTGGAAGACAAATATGTAAAAAAATGTTTAAATGTCTAAATAATTTTAGAAGGATTACAAGTTCATATACCACGTGGCGACCCAGTAGTTGTTGACTCGGGAGATTCTAACGATGAGTGTAAAGGCGCGATTCGTTTTACTAAACTGCACTAGGACTGCAGTGGCGCTACACTTTTCCTCTTGGAACCTTGGAGCAAGATAAATGAAACTGACTTGTATGTATGTGATGTGTGTTGTGAAATAAAATATTCGTGGGATTACCCAAATATAATTTTATCGGATACTATTCCTGTAAATTGCATTTTGGAGGATGTATCACTTTCCTTTTCTTGTCTTACGCCTTTTACAAACAAACTTAAATGTCGCTGAGTTCCGCTGCCACATAGTGCGAACTATCTCATACAAATAAATACAAACAATATTTGGTCGCGTCGTGCCGCACCGCTCGGTTGCAGTGCAGTTCCGCCTCGTGCGGCCTAACCTTTAGAACACGGTATAAGTATAAAAATAAATGCAATGTTTCAACATCTTCACAAGGGAAGCAAATTTGTAAAATGTTTAAGTACGATTTGGCCAATATTGATAGTTTAAAGCCGTTTTGTGATTCTGTTATTGATATGAATAGTATAGAGAAAAATAGAATACTAAGAATAATTTTTACAAACTACTAACCGTAGTAAATATCCATAAAGGGGCTGGCCCTGGGCTCCACACTTGCACCCAGGATTTTTTTTAACGATTTTGTTTTACTTTTCTAGTTTACCCAGCGGCCCAGTTGGTTCCATTTGTTTTACATTATACGAGTAACGTGATTTGCCAATGCAAATCAATATCGGCATAAAAGTTTACTCAATACCTCGTGTTTGGGATATTTAATAAATAGGAACTTAAAGTTAGGCAAGCTAAGCAAGTTTAAATTTATTTTATTTTCTGTTCAATTGTCATTAATTTGTTGCAGCTTTTCACGAACAATATTTAATATGTAATATAATTTTTATAATTACCCCATAGGTAATTTATACCACAATCTAGTCTTTCCCTTTTTTGCATTAAATTTAACGATTTATATGTCGTCCGTCTGTATATCACATTATATATAAATAAAATAAGTTGCGCAATTTGCTGCTAATTTGCTGTGATTTATCCGTGAAAAAATAAAATTTGCCGCTTTTATATTTCTTGAGTTACAGAGTTTTCTGCTTTACTTAAAGTTAGCAAAACACAAACGAAAAAATAGGATTTAGGAAAAGCCAAATACACAGAATTTTGCAGCTAATCTGCCGTAATTCATCGGTGAAAAAATAAAGCTAACTTTACGTAAAGTTAGCAGAACACAAACGAAATAATAGGATTTAGAGAAAACCAAATACACAGGAGTTCGCCGCTAATTTGCCGTGACTTATCCGTGAAAAAATTAAATTTGCCGCTTTTATACATCTATTGTTATACATTAGAATTTTCCGCTTATATGTCGCTAAGAAATGAATGAAGTTGTTAGATCTGGGGCCCTGATATTTTACAGCTAGTATAAAATAAGTATTACAATATTACTTCGTATCCTATTCTTTAATTTTTAAGTATTTTGTCTCGTTTTCGTGTACAAAATAGAATTTTCATGCTGACATAACTGACCTTACAGCAACATCATAATTCAAATACGTTAAATCTGTGATCAGTTAAGTGAAGTATTCGAAAACCAACTAAGTATAGTGGAGTTACCACTTCAATAATTGAAACCGAGTTTCAACCGAAAGGCCGAGTTAAAATTTGTGTAGATTTATTAAAATTAGCAGAAAACTCTGTAACTCAAGAAATATAATGGCGGCAAATTTTATTTTTTTACGGATAAATCACGGCAAATAAGCGGCAAACTTCTATGTATTTAATGCATATTTAATTTTCTCTAACTCCCATTTTTTTGCGTTAGTGTTCTGCTAACTTTACGTGAAGTTAAAAGAGCAGAGAGAGCAGAAAACTCTGTAACTCAAGAAATATAAAAGCGGCAAATTTTATTTTTTCACGTATAAATTACGGCAAATTAGCGGCAAATTCCTGTGTCTTTGGTTTTCTCTATATCCCATTTTTTTCGTTAGTGTTCTGCTAGCTTTACGTAAAATTAGCAGAAATCTCTGTAACTCAAAAAATATAAAAGCGGCAAATTTTATTTTTTCACGGCAAATTACGCAACTTATTTCATTTAGATGTGCGATAGTTGTTCTGCTAACTTTACGTACATATATAATTCTGCTGTTGCTGCATCGATTCTTATTTAATTTGTCTTATTAAAACTGCTATATAGAGTTATGGTGGTTAGAAAAAATAATGGTGTGTTCCATACAAAAAAAAATGGGAGAAAAAATTACTGTAACTGTAATAACTTAAGGTTTTTGTGGTTTCAAACAATAACGACTACACTAAGCATGACCCGACATGCTCTTGGTTTCATAATAATTACATATTAAAAAAAATCGGCCGCTGGTACCATAATCAATAGCTCCTTTCCCATACAGACTCACACCTGATCCCATAGCCAAAAATCGGCCAAGTGCGAGTCGGACTCGCGCACGAAGGGTTCTGTACAATTATGTATAAAAACTGGTTGCCTGTAAAGTCGGTATACGGGCGAAAGTTTTACGTGACAATGATTTTATGTCTGTCTCTCTCGCTCTTAGGCGGGCGCGTGCCTCTCACTCGCTCTCATTGTGAGCGCATAACGTGAGCGGAGCGTAACGCAGTTTCTTGAAGTGTCACCCGGCAAACCAATTTATAAGACGTTGTCACGTCAAAATCTTGTTTGGTGTATGGGAGCCCCCTTTTAATATTTGTTTTATTTAAATTCAATTTTTTTTTTAAAGTGAATATATAAATTAATATTCTGTGAATATTTCAACTGTCTAACTATCACGGTTCATGAGATACAGCCTGGTGACAGACGGATGGACGGACGGAGTTTTTTACCCTTTGGGTACGGAACCCTAAAAATGTGCGTAATTCTTGTTACACCCTTGCGGAGCCGGGCCGGGACGCTATTCGAGTAATAAAAATGTATGGATTAAAATGTTCACATGCTAATAATATCTCTCTCGCATCTCTCGCTGGTAAAAGGAGTAGCGGATAATGTCAGCAGAATTATGTAAAAAGATCGTGCTTACTCCTTGTGACAAGATATCCAGTCGTATGAGATCGCCAAAGAATAAATGACCACTCCAGTGTACCGGTGCTGTGGTAGTACGTACATTGGACAGACAAGCGTTTGTCTGTTTGTTTGTTTGTTTGTTTGTTTGTTTGTCTGTTTGTTTATTTGTTTGTTTGTTTGTTCTATTGCTACTCTTACCAAGGAACACATAGCTGCACTGAAAAATAACGACCGCAAGAAGTCGGCTATGCCGGAGTCTTTGATTATTAACCTGTCTAGATAGAGTGTTGACGTCAATCTGTCACATTAATCGTGGTGCATTTTGAAATACATGTGTGCGTGAACAACTGCATCTATAGTGTAGAACCTACCCTAAAAGGCGATTCCGTTAACAGTTGTGAATATCAAGTGAAAGCCAAGTTTTTTAATGCGCAAATTATTTTCAATTTGGCAATAAATTGGTGCTGACAACAGAGAAACACAAAAAACTATATCCAAAACATAAAAAATCAACAAAAGGAAACGAGATCCATATAAGAAACTTCGACATGCATCAAATGTAGGTAAACGAGCATATAAAAATAGTTAAATTGGGATAGTTTTGTAAAAGCGCGTGAATAAGGCGGTGTCCCAAGTCGGAGTTTTTTCTGACATAGCCTCAATTCAAAATAATTTCTAGGGTTCTATAGTCCAACATTGGATGGTTACTAACACGTGGGTGCTCGTTTTTTTGTGCATGTTTTCTTCCATTGACTTTTATAGGACTTGGCTTGGTCAGTTTTGTTAGGATCTTTATAGATTCGCAGTTGTATTGTACTATAGTCTAAGATCCCGCTGCAGGATTGATGTGCTCATCGACTTTTTGTTTAAAACCAAATTTTATGTTTATTTATAATTAAGAGAATATATATTTACTAGGGTGCCTATCAAAATTTGGCCGCCATTATTTTTAATTAAATTATTTTTAATTGATTTTTGGTAAAAAATTTCGTTCATTTATTTTTTAAATAAAATAACGTCTACATCACGGTAATTAATATGAAGATTCTAAAAAATCACGGTTGCCGTTGCGCACCTGACCGCACCTCTTTGCAGCCAGGTGTAAACAGGTATGATTTCGATAAATTTATACGTTTATAACCTATTTTTATTAATTATATGTCAAATTGAAGCTAATTTTTTTCTATTAATTATCATATAAAGTTGCTTAATTAAATCTGGCCGCAAATATGGGTTACTGGCTGTTAAAGATAATAAATATTTAAGGTAGAGTGAAAGAGAGTTAGCGCGTAACATCATTTGTCAGACGAGGACAGCGATTGCCGGCTGTGCGACGCTTTTAAGCCATTGCGCATGCGTCGAACGTTAGTGTTCTCAACCACCGGGGAGTAATAGAGACGACTTATAATAAATACCTACCCCAAAATATATGTAATTTTTTTGAAAATAACAAATTTAAAAATTGCAATAAAAAATTAATATTGATTTGATATATCGACGGTCTTATTAGCAATTTGTCTCTTATTTTTTAGAGGGTGATTTTTTTAACATTTTGATAAAGCAATAATCCAATTACAAATTATTTGAATGATTCAAACTTAATTGTTATATCTCTATTAGATATTAATGATATTAAATGGTTTTTTAAAATGATAATAAATTTTGAAGAAATTCTTTTTTTCGTACAAATAAAAGATTCTCTAAAATGGAGTTAGACAATTTGCTAATTAGAACGTCGATATTTAATATTAATTTAAAAAATAAAAAAATAAAACCAAGGTGACTTAAGTAAAAGAAAATTTTATTGCGAAAGTATTATTTAAAAATTTTATTAGATTTTATTCAAGTATTTAATTGTCTGTTACATATTAATTAAACATTTAAGCAAATTAAAAAAATTATCTTATAATTCTTATATTTCCGTAACTCTTATTTAAAAATCTGAATCATCGGAGCTTTCTGTTGTACTATTGCAAAAATCTTCAAATTCTTGTTTATCTTTTTGCTTCAGAACCACAATTTTTTTTAGACACTCTGAATGATATCCAAAATCATTAGTAGAGTCAATTGTAAATAAAAGGTCATGATATTTATATTTTTTTTACGACGAAACAATAACATTAGCAAGCACTTTTGGAATGATACATTATTAAAGTCGAGTACATTGCTTTTTTCGTTACACAAAAAACACGACTTCATCTTTATCAATTTTATTTTAGGTTAATTAATATAATAATTTTTAGATGCACAAATAAAATAACAATGTAAATATAAAACGTTTATTAGAAACTCCAAAACAGCGTGGTTTTTATGTTAGAATAAAAATGCTGCATCTGTTCAGTTGAGAACACTAACATTCGACGCATGCGCAATGGCTTAAAAGCGTCGCACAGCCGGCAATCGCTGTCCTCGTCTGACAAATGATGTTACGCGCTAACTCTCTTTCACTCTACCTTAAATATTTATTATCTTTAACAGCCAGTAACCCATATTTGCGGCCAGATTTAATTAAGCAACTTTATATGATAATTAATAGAAAAAAATTAGCTTCAATTTGACATATAATTAATAAAAATAGGTTATAAACGTATAAATTTATCGAAATCATACCTGTTTACACCTGGCTGCAAAGAGGTGCGGCCAGGTGCGCAACGGCAACCGTGATTTTTTAGAATCTTCATATTAATTACCCTGATGTAGACGTTATTTTATTTAAAAATAAATGAACGAAATTTTTTACCAAAAATCAATTAAAAATAATTTAATTAAAAATAATGGCGGCCAAATTTTGATAGGCACCCTAGTAAATATATATTCTCTTAATTATAAATAAACATAAAAATTTGGTTTTAAACAAAAAGTCGATGAGCACACCAATCCTGCAGCGGGATCTCGTACTATACTGAGTGACGACAGTTGAATTTGAACTCGAGACATAGCTTGCTTAGTATTTAAACTTGTGACTACATCCCATAACATAATTATATGTCTCAAATGTTAGTCACAGCTAACAAAGTTAACTAGTTTTCATTTTGATTTAAACTGTTACCGACATTATATCAACAGAAAGTAAACAAGGTATTCAGAAATAAAACCCACAAGGAATTTTCGTTGCTGAAAATTCCTCATCGCTTCATTCTAGAGTTTCATTTCGCAAAATATTCTATTGACGTAATCTTGGGGGCTACATTTTCCTTTTGCCTTAAAATTCACATTTTAGAAAGAACCGTCAAACGGATGTGAGAGATATGCCAAATGTAGAGGAGTGGGTGAGGATCAATGTAGATTTGCTTTGAGATTTAGTCAGGAAGATATTAAAAAGGTAAATTCATAAGGTGTGTAGAATTCGTTTAGAAATAAATTGTAAAACGGTGTACTTATTTCTCCTTTTTTTTATAAAAAAAATATCTTTGTTTAGACGTATTCGTTATGTCGAATGGCAATAGGATATAAAATTGTGTATCATGCTTTCCGTGAGTCTTTAATATCTTATTTTTGCATTAATTTTGGGGCAATGCCTGTAAGTCCTATTTTAAAAGACCTCTTTCAAAAGGACCATACTTAACTTAGTTTGTAAGCACCATTTAGGTTCCCAACTACAGACTTGGAGAAAGACCAAACGAAGCGACAATTATTAATTGTTAAAACTGTCAACATTTGTTACTTAGTTTTAAGCATGAAAAACATCGTATCGACAGATATTGTGATATTCGTACCTGCAAAACAACGTGTTTGAAGTTGGTGTCTATGTACCTATGTAACAGTTTATAACACACTTCACTTGCATGACACCACCTTCAAACTGTACTTCAGATCAGATTTTAGGAAATTAGTAATTATTTTTACCTTTTTAGTGAATCTTTTTGAAACCGGTTGTTTTTTTTTTTAATGCATTTTTATATATTAAGATGAGTAATCCGAAACAATTTTCCCACTAACTTACTTCAAGAGCAAATTCGCTGTTACTCATATTCTTAAACTCCTAGACTACATATTATATCGTAATTTTCCGATTGTCTATGGGGTAGTGTCATGCATATTATATAGTATTTTTCCGATTGTCTACGGGGTAGTGTCATGGATATTATATAGTATTTTTCCGATTGTCTACGGGGTAGTTTATACATATTATATAGTTTTTATCCGATTGTCTACGGGGTAGTGTAATACATATTATATCGTATTTTTCCGATTGTCTACGGGGTAGTGTCATACATATTATAAAGTATTTTTCCGATTTTCTACGGGGTAGTGTAATACATATTATATCGTATTTTTCTGATTGTATACGGGGTAGTGTCATACATATTATATAGTATTTTCCCGATTGTCTACGGGGTAGTGTCACACATATTATATAGTATTTTTCCGATTGTCTACGAGGTAGTGTCATACATATTATATCGTATTTTTCCAATTATCTATGGGGTGGTGTTATACATATTATACCGTATAAATTGAAAGTCATCAAATAGCATTTGAAATAAAATATGTCCCTCCTAAAAGAACAACTTGTAGATCTACGGAAACCAGATACAAGTTTAAAAGTTAGTTAAGAACAGATTTAACAACACGAAGTTTGAAATTGTCCTAGTTTTAGTTTGCAGTTGATTCAATAGTTTGCAGCACGTTTTATAAAAGTTATTAACCTACTTGATCATGATTAGCTGTACACATAAATTTTACAGTTTAAATGGTAAGATCTTATATAAATATTAAATACAAGGGGTTGTCTACATATGGTAAACGCCATGATTTTTCACAAGAATTTTTTTTATTCGTGGACTTTATTTGTAACTAACCTGGCAACATGCCAATATGTGAGGTTTTTATAGTTTAAGTTTTTTAGAATGAGGGGTTCATTTAAATGCTTATTTAAATATGAAATTAAGAATAAATACCAAAGAAAGTAAATTTTAGTACAATCAGTGGAAAATTAATATTAAGACAATAAGTTTATATTTAAATTTAGAATAGTCGTCCGTAAGGCACGCTACATTTAAAAAATGACCATTACGTTATTTGCACTATCGTTAATTTCAATGATCTCAATACGCTAAATGTAAATGTCAGTGCTCTAAATTTAACCTGTGATGTGAATTTCTGTACTCTCCATTTAAACTGTGATGTGAATTTCTGTGCTCTCCATTTAACCTGTGACGTGAATTTCAGTTTTTTATTTATACCACTAAGGGTAGCAAACAAGCCTGATGGTAAGCGGTCACCGTAGCCTATGGACGCTTGCAATACCAGGAGTATCACTTGCGCGTTACCGACCCTTCAGAAATCTAATTACTTCTTTCTTGAAAACTCCATACTGTAGTCTTTGGAGAAAACCTTGGCACTGTACGCGACAATTTTGATATAAAGTGTGAGAATGAATTGCCTGCCGATGGCGAGCGGTGCGATGGTAGAAAGTAGCCGTGGGCATCATTTCTAACAATTCCTCAGAACACATCCCATTGTGTAAGTGGTAGACCACACACAGGGAGGCAAAGTCTCTCCTCAGACTCAAGGGCTCGTGAGTTTGGGTTCGTCGACAATTCTCACAGCCCGTCGCTGAACCGAGTCAAAAGGGCCAAGCTGGTATCCTGGTGCACCTGCCCAGAGTTGGCAGCAGCACTCCATTTAACCTGTGACGTAAATTTCAGTGCTCTCCGTTTAACCTGTGACGTAAATTTCAGTGCTCTCCATTTAACCTGTGACGTGAAATTCAGTGCTCTCCATTTTACCTGTGACGTAAATTTCAGTGCTCTCCACTTAACCTGTGATGTGAATTTTAGTGCTCTTCATTTAACCTGTGACGTGAATTTCGGTGCTATCCTTTAACCTGTCACGTGAAGTTTTAATGCTCGCCATTTAACCTGTGACATGATTTTTTTACAAGATTTTGGAAAAACCACAGACATAGGTATTCGGCTTGGGATTATGAATAAAAAGTTTCATAGTAATTAATCAGTAAATGTCAAAAACAAATGAGAAATTCGTTTGCATAAAGCCCGCTGCGAGGCGCCGCGAATTGTATTATAATAATAATTAATATACAGTCTCTGATGTCTACTCACAGATTTTCTTGCTAAACAAATAACAACCGAAAGTAACTGGTATCTAAGATACAGGCTCAGCCTAGCTTAGACACCAATATTTCAATTTCAAGTAAAATTTGTACGACGATTGTGATAAAAAAAACATATGTATGTATTCCGATTCGAACATTGAATCTGTAATATTAGAAGGTACCAGATTTTTTTTCTCTGTACATAATTATTGATTTGTAATAATAAATAAATGAATAATTAGTATGTTACGCGATATCTTTGCCGATTACAGCCGATTTTTTTATAAACCACTGAGGTGGCAAACAAGCAAACTGTCCACCTGATGTTAAGTACCGATGACTTTAAAATGCTGCAGTAATTTTACAAGACAATTTTTTTTTTTATTATTCAATTCCGCTTACGAACCTTACCCAATCATAAACTTGATTTTTTTGCGTAATAATTATCCAGAAAAAGGAATATTGTTTAATTACAAAAATTTTGTTCCGAATTGAGAATTTGAAAATTTAAATTGTCTTGAACTTTCCGGGTCATGTAGTCATGTAACAAGACGCATCAAGGCCCTAGACTTTAAAAACTTCGCGTTTAAATTTGCTAAATTGAAATAGGGTTCTTGAAGTCTCTTATTTTTCTGCAGCTGGATTGGTTTCGAGCTCTGGTTTTGTAGTTGTATCGGATCGGATACCTGGTTTTGTAATGAAAGGAAGATAAATAAATATATAGGGCAGTTCTCCATTCATAGAACTGACTGACTGATGAATGATATAAAATCCAGTCCAGGCAGTTTTGTCATTGTACCAGTCCTAACTCAGAAACTACACAACTGTGATGATATATAAGCACAAGTAACCACAGTCCACTGACCTTACAAGATACGTACATTATAATACGCAGCTAGGTATTAAAATGTGTTTTTAGTGTATCACTATTGCTTATCAAATACGTGTACCTAATATGTATGGTATGTCCTCTCTTTGTCGCGCCTTCGACTTACCGAACAGATTTTCTTCGCGGTACTCTTGCCACCTCACAGGCGTGTTTGGTACTTTCTAAACGCACCAGCCCTCGCGCGAGCCATGAGTACCAATATCCATTATGCGAAATTGTAGTCTTTCGAATCATGTTGTCTGTTAACTTGAAACAATACTTTAACTTATAATCGATAAAGTTTTATTGCTCTATTAATAAGTGACAAAAATACAACAAAGGTCTTGTATCCGGTGGAAATGTGTAATAAAAAAGTTAAACAGTAAAATACCTAGTTAAATTTTTTTATAAAGCCCATGTAATATTTAAAATCAGATTTCTGTGGCGGATATAATGTTAAAAATAGAGAAAATAATTTTACTTTTCCATGTATGGCCATGATCCTTTCGTGAAAGCGTGCAATGTAGGAAGAAAAACAAATACTTATTTACTTAATCAAATGGCGTATCGTTTGTGCTTAAGTATTTAATACTTTTATTTTTTGTATCTTTAGTTGTTTTTATTAGGTATTGCTTTATGCTACATATCTTTGAAAAAAATATAATTAAATAAAACAAAATAAATAAAACAATAATAATGTGCAATGAAAGCTGCTGCAAACAAGCTACGTAACAATGGCAGCTGCTGCAAACAAGCTACGTAACAATGACAGCTGCTGTAAACAGGCAACGTAACAATGACAGCTGCTGTAAACAGGCAACGTAACAATAACAGCTGCTGCAAACAAGCTACGTAACAATGATGGCTGCTGCAAACAAGCTACGTAACAATGACAGCTGCTGTAAACAGGCAACGTAACAATGACAGCTGCTGTAAACAGGCAACGTAACAATAACAGCTGCTGCAAACAAGCTACGTAACAATGATGGCTGCTGCAAACAAGCTACGTAACAATATAGCTATTCTTTGTACAACTACTAGTTCTAAGGCATGGGAATGCCTTGTGTATTTGTTACTGTAAAAGCAGTCGTTAATTTTTTTGCTATGGGATTAGGTGTGAGTTTTTATGGGAAAGGAGCTATTGATTATGGTATGGTACCAGCGGTGTGGCGATGATTGTTGTTTCGAATATGAAGCGGATTGTTGGTTTCGCCAACTCGTACGTCGAATGCAGCGTAATGTCTGAAGTGTCATCGTTCCAAATTATGCAAAAATTCTTTCGGCTTTTCTCCTCAACACATGGCATTTCTTAACCGAATCTCGTGAAATTTTGTAAGTCCATTTTCAAGTGATGACTGACAAGTCACAGTTTGAAAAAAGAAGGACTCGACAAGAATATTACCGTGACTGTATTGTTCCGACAGTTAAATATCATAAAAGTATGGTCTGCAAAAATACTAGAGGTACTGGACATCTTCAAATTGTGCAAGGTACTATGAAACAAGAGTACGAAAGGAGAACGTTAATACTTTAGCTCTCTGACTGGTTTATTAATAAAGCAGAACCCATTTTTAGGGTACCGTACCGCAAAAAGGAAAAAGGAACCCTTATAGGATCACTTTGTTGTCCGGCTGTCTGTCACGACCCTCTTTCTCAGGAACGTGTGCAGATATCAAGTTAAAATTAATATCAAATACTAAGGTCTACGGTTCCTTGTCTTCTACTTCCCGCTGACTTAGAATCATGAAATTTGGCAAGAATCAAGACGTTAGATCACAAAAAAAGTTAGTTCGTAAAAATTTTTATATATTTTATAAGTTATGCCAATTTGATGACTAGAGGTTTCCTTGAATTATATAGGTATAGGCTAAATTAACTTTATATTGTAATAACTAACATAATGTATCAAATGTTGTAGAACACTAATCTTGAATTATTGCATGCCATGTTTATTAGTAAATTGTAAACACAGTCAAGCAATAAATACATATTCTATTCTATTCTAAATATAGGAAAAAATACAAAAACCTGTGCGACTTGATCCCATGATGGAAGAACTATCTACATATTATAAGTTTGTATGGAACCCTCAGGGCGCGAGTCATTCAAAATGTTAATACTGTAAATGGTTTGTGGGTTTGAAATTAACTGAAAAATGAAGGTAAAGTCAACGTTAAGGAATGCTTAGATTTGATATATTGTGTAAAATTAAGTTCGAATAATTTATTGAGTTCTCGGAAATAAAGCCAAGGGATTATCATTGTGTGATCAGATCATAAAGATGTCTTGAATATCGACCGACACCGAGTGTGGAAATGTTCTTTCGGAAAGGCCTGTGTCCAGCAGTGGACTGATTGTTGAGTAAAAGTTATGTAGATGAATTTATGGAAGTTGAGGATGCATTTTAAAAGTTCGCTCAGCCCTGACGGGTAATTACTGTGCGAGCTCGTCGGTCGTCATTTGTAGACAACTTTGCTCATTACATTTTAGCTCTTTTTCTCTACTCTGTACATTTCTTCGACTTTTAAATTTTACTAAACGGATAAGTTTTTATTTAGGGGAAATGAAATGGGATTGCTTTTAAACGAAGAGAAGGATTTTTTTTACAAGTCAAAGTAAGTATATTTGGTTGTTATATTTTCCACAAATCTACACCGTATTGCAGAATCTCATGTTATCTTTTATTGTACATTATGGAGGTTCACTTTGTGTAAGTGAGCAAGCAGTATGGGGGTTCACTATAAGCATTAATCGGCTTGGCTTATTATTCATAAAAATCTATGCGTTTCAAGTGTTGAGATTGACGTTAGCTCACTTTATAGAGGCATGTGATAGCTAACTTTCTATTTATCTCACATTGAGATGCTTGAATTTTTTACCGCTTCGAAAAACAAAGAAGGCGGTTACGAATTCGTCGGCGTGTTAGTTTTTTATGATAGTTCCTACATAGTTTCTTTGTTTGTAAATCGATATGCTAGGTGTATATAAGGTTACCACCAGAATGGTTCTATATAAATTTGGTAAAGATCGTATCAGAAAGACTAAAGTTAGGCTAGAAAAAGTTTTAAATTCTAGCATTTGTGTCTGTATAGCCTATGTAGATCTGCGAAATTAATATTATAGTTAATATTGCGTAAAAATACTGATTTTTACAGTCCTGTTCTTAGGGATCCCTAGCCAAAACCAAACTCCTATGGTATCGTCATGTTTGACTTCCGCCCGCTTGATAATTTTTAGTAGGGTGCATCAGCTTAATGCTTAAAACTGAACCGTTATTGTTTTGTCATATTCTTCCATCTATTATTATGACGTTAAATAGGGTTCCGTAGCAGGATGGTGAAAACCGTTTTTTATTAATTACAGTGTCGTAGACATCGTAGTGTTCGTTAGTCATGTCTCTCCGAACGTCCGTATGATTTTTCTGGACAGCCATACGGCAAGAACCGAACCCTAGAAGTTTCTTCATAGCTGTCCATTGTATCTCGGCAGACACAGATATTATTATGACGTTAAATAGGGTTTCGTAGCAGGATGGTGAAAACCGTTTTTTATTAATTACAGTGTCGTAGACATCGTAGTGTTCGTTAGTCATGTCTCTCCGAACGTCCGTATGATTTTTCTGGACAGCCATACGGCAAGAACCGAACCCTAGAAGTTTCTTCATAGCTGTCCATTGTATCTCGGCAGACACATTTTTTATGAACTGATAACTCAAGAAGACAATATTTCCTTCCGAAGCAGATATCTCATCAACAATGCATTCATGCTTCGTTTTTTTGTACATTAATAATAAATGATAGTATATTTATATCACGACACACATCCTGCCAAGAGAAGGTGAGAGATATTAAGAAAAACGTATATGTTCGTAACGTCCCCGTTTACCCATGTGGTATTCCTTCCAACAAAAGTAATAATAAATAGATAGTAATCCCATGGTCTGGGTACTGGGTACTGGGCACACACGAGAGCCGAGATAATTTTACAATTTAAAAATTGTAACAATTTTTGATGCTCCTATCAAGAATCGAATCTGCGTAGGTACTTCAACATGGCAGCTCAACATAATACCATTTGCGCGATTGGTATGTACTATAGAACAAAGAATGGAGAAAAAAGGAAAAGGATAGGATAGTATGTTTAACGGGAGTTCTTTATGAACATGTTGATCAAAATTTTAAACTCAATCAACTACTGTTTTTTTAACCTAAAAATGTATCTCATTGGACTGTACTACAACGACGAGAAGCAATTTTAACAGTATATACAAATATTTTGAAAAAAACCTTGCAGATTTTGAGTTTTAATATTATTTGTTTAAAAACTGCAAAATTTTCCAAGACGGACAGACTTAATGGCTACGTAAAGCCAAAGGACTCTGTTGGGCCCTTTTGAATTAATGCCCACAAAATTAATGTTACAAAATAACAAGGTTTAGAATTACTTTTAAAATTCAGAATAGAAAAGTTTTACACTCGATTTATACAAAAATTCAATTTGATTAAAATATTAAAAAAAGAAATCGAGAGACGCCACGAGTGAATAAAATCTCAAAACTTTCTCTGGAATTAGAACCGAAAGGACTTTTGAAGCAAATGATCAGATTAAATTTACCTTCGACGGAATCAAAGAATTAAAAAGTTGAATGAAGCTCTCGGGACGTTCACAAGTCGGCATAAGAAAAGGATTTAATCAATCAGAAGGAATACCTTGTTCCAAACATGCAAATATTTTTTCTGCCAGCGACTTCGTTTACAGAGTTTTAAAAATAATAGCTGCTGTAAGTTTTTTTTTTATACCACTGAGGTGGCAAACAAGCTTACGATCCGCCTGACGGTAAGCAGTCATCGTAGCCTATGGACGTTTGAAACACCAGGGGTAACACTCACGCGTTGCCGACCTTTAAAAATCTAATAATAACTTATTTCTTAAAGATCCTGATACCGTAGTCCTTAGAGAAAACCTTGGCAGGGAGCTCATTCCACAACCCAAGCGTTCGCGGGAGGAAGTTTCTCTGAAACCGCACTGTACGCGACCATTTAGGTTCTAAAGTGTGAGAATGAATTCTCTGCCGATGGCGAGCGGTGCGATGGTAGAAAGTAACCGTCACTTTTTAAATGTATTTTAGAAATAATATAAAGCTTCCGTAGATATGCGTTTTAAAACTCACAGGTGTATTTTAGAAATAATACAAAACTTCAGTAGATATGCTTTTTAAAACTCACAGATGTATTTTAGAATTGATGTAAAACTTCAATAGCTATGCTTTTTAAAACTTATAGATGTATTTTAGAAATAATATAAAACTTCAGTAGATATGCTTTTTAAAACTCACAGATGTATTTTAGAAATAATATAAAACTACAGTGGATATGCTTTTATAAACACATAGATGTATTTTAGAAATAATATAAAACTTCAGTAGATATGCTTTTTAAAACTCACAGATGTATTTTAGAAATAATATAAAACTTCAGTGGATATGCTTTTTAAAACTCATAGATGTATTTTAGAAATAATATGAAACTTTAGTAGATATGCTTTTGTACATTTTGTGCTTTTATGTGTGAAACTTACAGATGAATTTTAAAAAATAAATAATATAAAACTTCAGTATATATGCATTTTTCAATATCACAGATATATTTTAGAAATAATACAAAAAGTTCTAAAATTAGCTTGTGACTGGTTTAAATTTATTTTGTACGTACGTGGTATATTTCATACGCTTTGTACGAAAAGGGAAAGAAAAGTATTTACTTTCACAGTCCTTTCAAACAATCTTAGGTTGTTATTTATGCATGTCTGATTGTTTGTGGTGTCCGCCTTGTCGTGGCGAGGGGGTTGAGTAGCACGGGACGATCCAGTCCAGTGTGAAACTAAGAGACACCTACGTATGACCAGGTAGACGACGTAACTGTCGACCTGTGGTGGGGGTCGTACGGAGTAGAGCTGCCGAGGCCAGACCGCACCGGTAGGCTACTCTGAATGAACTCTGATTATTTGAGTCCATCAACGGTTGCATTACATCAAATCAAATCAAAATAATTTATTCAATTTAGGCTACAATAATTGAGCACTTATGAATGTCACTATGCCATCGGTTCGTAAGTCTATAGGGCGGGAGACCTTGTACTGAGAAGAACCGGCAAGAAACTTAGCAAGGGCATTTGTTTCCTCCCTTTCTCTTACAGCGTCCACTTAAAATATTGGAAAATCCCCTTCCTATCATAGTAGGACACTTTCCATTACAAACATAAAAAACATAAAATGCACAAGCACAAAATAAAAAAGTATCTAATTGCAAAATATAAAAACAAAACAGTTTATGTACCTATTCATCACTTAGAAATAATCAATGTCTTTCAGTATTGATAAACAAAACAAAAAAGTAAGACTAAATACAAGGTAACAAAGAAGTTTGCAAGAGCAGACCAGTCTCCACAGGCGTGCCACCGTCGTAAATCGTAACCCCGTATGCTAGGCGTCGACTTGGTAGGTCGTAGGCCAAGTTAGCCTTGGCTTGAGTACCTGGGCCGCGAGAAGGAAAACTCTTCAAAAACTATCGGTGGAAGAGGGTTCTCGGGTGTATGGGAATAATATCCTGCCACTCCATGGGGGCTTCGGGTGGTGAAGGTTGGAGGGGCCACAGCACAACAAGAGAGCTACCGTGGGGAATAAAGACAGGCGGAGTGTTCCCCGTGCGTCTCTCTACGAGAAGGAAGACTGGAACCACACTCTCCTTTATTGCCCAAAATCTAGGAAGAGGGGCGGTGGGGGTGAAACACTCCTAAATCTGCGTCTGCGAGGGGCTTTTGTTGCGGGCCGACGCCGTGGGGGTCGCGTAGAGTGCGAAAGCGTACCCGAGGCATGGGACATGGCGACTGGTTGACACCGCTGGGTATTAGCCAAGTCCAGCATAACCTTTGCACCGGCCCCGAAACGCGAAGGTATAAATGAGGATTTCCCAGCAAAAAAAGTTTTAGGTTGAAAGGCATAGCGTACTGGTTATCTTGTTATTGAAACTCCAAGTGAAGAAACTATAGGTACATTAAACTTTCTTACTATATCTACTAAGGCCGTACAAATCCCACGCCGATACTCGAATTTAGCGCTGGCGGAGTCGCGCGAAAAATACTAGATATGTTGAAGAAGTAGAAGTGAGCCACGTGTCTTTAAAATCAGCAAATTGTTATGAGGTACTTAAAGTTAATCATTAGTATACTATACTGAATAGTGCTACTAATTATAAACTGTAAATAACCACGTGTGTACCACTGTGCTACAATAGTACGTACGTAGGATATAATAGATTAAAAGTATCTACATTCATTTTAGGGTACCGTAGTATAGCCGGTATTAGTAGCCCGTAGTATAGTATCGCCATGCCAGTCCGTCCGTCTGTCTATCTGTCCGCGGGTAACTTTATTAGTAGCAAACTCCATTAGTATAATTAAGGAGTTCCGCCGATAATCGAATTTAGGGCGGACGGAGCTACTGGGAAAATCTAGTTAAATATAAGTTTATGAACTGTTACATCATTAAACTAACTAAATAAATAACAATATTTACGTCCGAATTCGGGTGCGGCGCTCGGCGGTACGTACAGTACAGGGTACAAACTTAAGTAATTTAGTTGTTCTATCGTTAAAACAATAACACATATAAGCTTCAATCTTGCAGTGATCATAGTGTATGTGAGTAAGCTCTTACTACAGTATAACAACAAATAATAAAAACCGGCTAAGTGTAAAACGGGCCCAAGCCATTTACCATCTTAAATCACGTTAAAGTGCCATCCAGCTATTACTAAGCGAAACAGTAACGCATTTGTTTGTTGGAAGCAATATTCAAAGTTAAGAAACGTCTGGCTTGGTCAGTAATTGGATGTGTGAATACTTAGCACAACACTTTTTATTTTACGTTGTGTCTGTTAACCCTCGGTGCGCGAGTCTGACTCGCACTTAAACGGTTATTGTTTGTCTTTTGTATTATTGTGTTTAAAAAAGTTTAAAAACTTATAATGATAGCTTAAGTTTAGGACTTTAAATAGTGCGACTACGTAACGTGACGACGCCACGCGGGCGGAGTAGTGCAACTACGTGACGACACCACGCGGACGGGGTAGCGGGCAGAAGATGGTTTGGTAGGTGTTATAATTTTGAGAATCCCACCAGCAACCGTCTATCTAACTTTTAATTTAACAAATGAAGTTATAAGGATTTAAAAAGGTTACATTGTTTTAAAATGGCAAAATGTTATCCGACAGCTTTATACTAACGTAGTCAAGCTACAAATCTCGGGTAAGACCGCAAACAAACGCTACTCAATTTATAGAGCTCTTAAAGCGATTTAGCAAATAAAACAGCTGTGTCGCTTATTTGAGGAAAGCGCTTGCATTGCTTTGAATTAATAAAACGTAGATTTCAGAAAATGTATTACGCCAACAGAATAACCTTAAGAAAAATCAAGTGTTTTTATTTACAAAGATTCTGATACATCACTGGCTTGCCTAAATATATTTCAATGAAATTGTCATTTAAAGTCTTCCTCAATGAAACTTTTCTTAAAGAATACAGTTTTATAAGTAACTTTGTGGTGGTGACCTATGGCTCTTACGCAAATGGTCATTGTCAATTAGTATTTAGGTCCACAAATCCATACATTTGTTCTGCGTGGTGTTGAGGTGCTTAATTGTTTTGTGTATGGAATGGTAAACAAGTCACTTAGGTAAATTAGATTCAGATTATACTTACACTTCTGCATGGCTTTAACTAGTTGACTACACAAACAATTAGTATACTAATACTTTTGCATGGCTGAAACTACTTGACTACACATACACTTAGTATACTTACACTTTTGCATGGCTCAAACTACTTGACTACACATACACTTAGTATACTTACACTTCTGCATGGCTCAAACTACTTGACCACACATACAATTAGTATACTTACACTTTTGCATGGCTCAAACTACTTGACTACACATACAATTAGTATACTTACACTACTTCATGGCTCAAACTACTTGACCACACATACAATTAGTATACTTACACTTTTGCATGGCTCAAACTACTTGACTACACATACAATTAGTATACTTACACTACTTCATGACTAAAACCAACTTTACTCATACAATATGCCTTCAACTAGTTGACTACACATACAATTAGTATACTTACACTTCTACATCTACATGGCTAAAACCAATCGACTATACACATACAATATGGCTTCAACTGGTTGACTACACATACAATTAGAATACCTACACTTCTACATCTACATGGCTAAAACCAGTCAACTTAAACATACAATATGGCTAAAATTAGGTGACTACACAACAATTAGTATACTTACACTTCTTCATGGCTGAAACCAGTCAACTATACACATACAATATGGCTTAAACTAGTTGAATACACAAACAAAGTATATTTACACTTTGTAAAGGTTCGATTTGGGATTCGAATCCAAGCCTCGGCTAGCTATCACTTAGTCAGCATGACTCAACCGTATGGCCGTCAAATTCGAATATAGGAATGAGATAATAGTGGGTTCGATTCTCGCCTATATTCAAGTTGCTAATATTTTGGAACCGGGCAATTTATAAAACTATTCTTCAGGTAAAATAATATTTATTAAATGTTTTCCTAATAACAAATTTATATAAAATATAATTCTATTATACGACCTAGATTAAGTTAATACTTTACAATTGTTTATTACCTTTTTTAAAATTCACTGTATACATATTGGCACTGTAACTTTTTAATTTTGGATATCACTGTATATTGGAGCTTTAGGCCAGCCTAGGTTAGACTGATATCACATCGGGACGAATCGGAGAATTGCCACCAAGGCAACGTATATGTATGAGCCCATGCTCATGGCTACGATAGCCAGCTGATCAGGGTTACGCCTGGACTTCGGGGTCGATGTCTTTCACGGCCACCTGGTAGTGGATAGGTACGAAGTATGGAGTCACTGTCCGGTACGGCCAGCTGATCCGTCTAAGGTTGTTGACCTCTGATTTTTCATTTGGGCAAAGTGAGGCCACTTTCTACTATATGAAGTTTCCTGGTAGACGATTTAAAAAATACTGCGCTGCGCTGTGTCTGCAATGGTTTTTATGAGGCTCGCTTCTATGTGCATATCAGTCACTACTTCCGCTAAGCGACGCGTATTTGGTTGCTCAATCGCTGTGCATTTGCAATTTTGAGTTCACCGATTGGTCGAGCCGGTCTTTAAAATTTCTGGGAATTTCAAAATTTTACTTGTGAAGTCTTTGATTGGTCCAATCGCCTCGGTTATATTGGCTCCGCCCTTGTTCTAGAAGTTTCTCGTACATTCAATGGTGATGTAACTTCCTGTCGTAAATTTGTCTATATGTACTTATGCGGCGACGGCGAGCAGTGCCGTTGAATGTAATAACATTACAACTTCTACATTGCTAAAACCAGTCAACTATACACATACAATATGACTAAAACTAGTTGACTGCACAAACAATTAGCATACTTTTACTTCTGCATGGCTCAATCTCCTTGACTACATATACAATTAGTATACTTATACTTCTACAAGGCTAAAACCAGTCAACTATACACATACAATATGGCTACAACTAAACTAAAACTTATGTATGACTAGAATTAGTTGACTATACATATACTACTGCATGGCTGAAAGCAGTAAACTATACATAAAATTGGTATACTTACATTTCTGCATGGCTGAAACCAGTTAACTACACTTACAAAAAATACTTTTTCTGTATTGTTTCACTGAGATAATTTCAAGCTACAAAGCATCCCCAAACTTTTATCCAGGTCAACAAAAGAATGATCGTTCTCGTAATAGTATTTCCCGGCGCTGCTGCGTGTAATCGCCGTCATACAGCTTGAGCTGAACAAAAGCCCGGTCATTTTACTGACAGTTTATCCGGTATAAGCCGGATAAATGCAGCTGGTGTTCACATATACCATGGCACCATTGTAGCTGTCTCGTTCCGCGCTGCGACGTGTGTGTGTTTTTAAATTGACTTCTTGAGTTAACTCGAGTTACGTTAACACTTTACCTGAAGTAAAGGAGTGATTCTTAGAAGTCACTCGTCCAAAAGGCTAATGAAGAGATTTTGATAGATATGCGTTTTGGAAGCCGTGTCTTGTGTTAATATAGTATAGGTATGAGTGTTGTTTGTTTTGTCACCTTTAATTACAATGAAATTTTACAAGTGTGCCTTACAAGTTCTGTGTGCATTTATGTTACAGACAAAGAAAACTTTGGATAGTTATGCATTTATTGAAATAAGGAATGATAATTATAAAAATAGCGTATTTATATTTGTGCCCTTGAAAAGACACTTCCAAATCTGTGGCACAAGGTTTTGCCCGTGACAAGAGTTTCTTCTGAGGCGCTTGAGATATAAGGAAAACGCGTATATGCACACAACAGACCGATTTTTTATTCAACTAATTTCTAACTTACATTCTAACACATATGTACAAAAATATTTATAGTTCAGCTAGCATAGCTAGTATTTTCTTGCTGTCTCTTGAATGACTGACTACGAAACAAATTTCGTTCTATATTTATATTAAAATAAAAAACCCCATCAGAGGTCTAAGTCACTGTACTTATGTAGTGACTAAAAATCTAGCCCACTCAAAAACTTAGTGAAAATATACAGTAGTTGATATAGACATATATCGAAAGTGTAGGTGTATCTATAGAGCTACAAATTGCTACTGACAGTTGGGCTCTCTATCGGCTATTGCCATCACAGTCACACAATTCGTGGCTTGATTATAAAATAACGTTTTTTTACATTCTTAGGTTTTATAGCCAACGGTAGGAGCTATAATGATGATTTAGGTGTCCTAAGCTGGAGCTTTCGGAGGCGGTTCTAACATATAGTGGTATGTTCCATCATCTACGGTTAGACCGTAGTGAGAGAAGAGCTGGAATTCAAGCTGTTAGGGTTTTCTGCCTGTACTGAGTGACTACAGACTTGGTACTTAATCTCAAGAAATGGATCTAAAATTTGGACATACCTTTCAGTACTTTTGGTGTGTGTCCGTTTGTTTCGTCATGAAAAAACGTGAAATACAAGTTTTCAGGTTTTCCTTGTGCTCCTGTACTTCAGGCCTTAAAGTTACCTGTATAAAATCTATTTATTTCGGTAGGTGCCTACGAGATGTATCTAGTAATACATTTATCTTTAGTCCATGTAACCCGGTTGCTTAGTTATAAGCTATTGTATTTACAAAGTTTACCTGTAATTTACACCTTAACCGCACTACTTATCATAACGGTATAAGTATCTACGTGTATGGGAAAAAGTGTGCTTTTAACCTATAGTATTTATTTTAGGCATAGCCTAAGGACTTAATGACCCTAGCCAGGTAAAGTTTTAGACAGTCTTTCTCTTTTTTACCCATAGACCCATCCCTTTTGTATCCCTATCGCAGTCTATTATCATAGGAGTGAGGGAGAAAGAATGTACAATACTCAACACGCTACCTTTTTTTACCTGTAGCCTAGCGACCGTGCATACGGTCTATATAGAACTCTACATAGTATATATAGTACTCCTAGTACGGTACATTTTTTCACAACAAATGGCATATGTTTTATATACATACACTAAAGTAAAATTCCCGCTGTTTTGGGGATAGTCGTACGTACTAAGTCGACAACATGTCGGTACTCAGACAATATTATTTTTGATATTAACAAATAGTAAAGAGGGGAAATGAAAAAAACCTACGCTACTTTTACCTAACTTAATACAATTTTACACTTATTGTTATTACATTTTCTTAAATCTAAAACGAGTCCCTATAAGGAAAGTAGTTTTTTATTGTGTTAATATGTACTTAATATTAACGTATTATTGCGAAAAATTACATGGTATACAAATATGCATTTTTATAAATGCTTATGGATGCAATTTGTGTTGCATTCTTGCAACGGTGATAACAATATTTTTCGTTAGCCAAAGGCTACAAAAGTTAAATCTAAGGTGAATATTGCCCAAGATATTATTCTTTAATCCATTTGCGTTTACGTTACTTCTAATGTTTCATCTACTCGAAAAAAAAAATGATTATATTCAACTAAAAGTCTCTTAAGTTCAGCTACGAGTATTACTAAGCTGACTTAAGGTAACTAAAATTAAAAAAATAGCTACCTAGGCGCACAAAAGCATATAATTAACCAATTTCAAAAAAGGAGGAGGTTCTCAATTCGCCGGAATCTTTTTTTTATGTATGTTACCCGATTACTCGAGGACTCCTGAACAAATTCAAAAAATTCTTTTTTTTGAAGGGCATACTTTCCGGGTGGTCCCATATTAATGTAGTGAATTTAAAAAATATTTTTTTGCGAAAAAAAAATTATGTTAATTTGGAACTGATGACATGACTTTTTTATTGATGATTGTACAAAATTTTGTTCCGAGTATCGATGTTTTAGTGCACGGGAAAAAAATGGCAATTCGTCACTAAAAAGCAAATAATCAAAATTTTTTTTAACAAAAAAACAATTCAAATTTGAAGTTGCTAAAGTGCATTGTGTTATAAACTGTTAGGTACACAGACACGAACTTCAAACTGTACCTAATTCAAATCAGATTTTTTTGTTTGTTGAAAAGTTTTTATTTTAGTTTTATGTTAGGGTTGAGAACATTAGTGGGTAGCAGTCTGGTTTTTTGTACCTTCAAATTTTATTGTACCTAAAGGTGGTTGGACCCAGTCTTTTAACATAAAGTTGAGTACACAGCGGCCAAGAACCTAGCTTACTGGAGTTAAGAGGTCAGTTTTAAACAGACTTGTGGTTGTACACTACTTGAGTTGGGTTGGGATCAAAAGGTCATTGATCGTTTCTCACTTATTGTCATTTCACATTAATCCAACATGCAGAAATCAGGGTACTTGTATGTAAATCTGTACTTTTTAAGGGTTTTTTCGTTAGTCTATACACAAAAAAAAACTGGTTTGTGGCTATTTATTCATTTTCAGTAAATATCAGCTAAACTATAATTCCTAGCTGCTGTGATTACACCTAAATATTTTGTTGAAGTAGCTAAACAAGGTGGTGACGCCTAATTTTTTTGTTGAAGTAGCTAAACTCGCTATTAGTAGGTTACTACTAAATACTAAATTGTTGTCATTTCCTAGCCTTTCAGTCGTTTGTTCTAAAGTTTAATACTATTTAACTGAACTGTTATGTTGTTTCACTCTAAACCTAAAAATTGTTAGATAAAATTACTGAATATAAAGTTGTTGTAGCAAAACCACTTAAAAACTAATTCCTAAATTGTTGAGTTTAGCTCTACTACTGTTAAGGTGTTGTTTCCTAAACTGTTAAGTAGATTATTTATTATTTAAATTGTTCACTCAAAGTTTGCTTAAATGTTGCTGTTAACTTAAGAATTAAATTTAATGTCTCGATACAACTTGTTGTGTCCTCTACCCAAAGTTTGCCTGAAAGAAATCACTCCAAAGACCGCCTACATTCTATGTTATATATTAATTAAGTTCTGATATTGTTATCATGTTATTTTTGTGCACTAGAATGTTTTGTTTTAATACTATTTACAATAATACAAAATTTTATTGCCTTGTTGTTTCTGCTTCTGCCGGAATCGAACCCAGGCTATAATTTTTGCTGTCGCCAAAGAATATATTCGAATACATAATATAACCCTCGCCAAAACCCTAAGTAAGCGACACGTATTTGTACTAAGATAACTTTATACGTCCCATGACTCGTAAATACTACCTTAAGTAGTACCTCGTAAATATTACCGTAATACTGTCAGTGTTGAAGCCGCCCATGACCTCCGACTTGGCTTAACGATATTAAATATACATTTTATTTAGAGATTAGGTGGAAAATATTCCAGAAAATGTAGACGTGACCTCGCAAATCTTGTTATTATTATCAAATCAAAGTTTTTATTAGGTTAAAGAAAATGTGCTCAAAAATTTCAAACGTGCTTTATTCAGTTGGAAGTGTGCCAAATACAGATTAGTAAATTGTATGTACATGGTGTGCGGCTGGCGCTTTTAGACGTCTCCGCGTCTGAGTGGCTAACTCCACCCGACTGAGTTAAGTGGCTGACTCCACCCGACTGATTTGAGTGGCAGACTCCACCCGATTGCATTGGTTACTTTTTGCATTCTACATATATGCAGTCTAACAGCTTATAAAGGTTTCATAAAAGTTTTTAGTTTCCATTATTGGATTATATTAGACAGTCTTATAAGTGTAGACTTTGCACCTAATGCACTACAAGTGTAGTCTTTGCACCTAATGCGCTTAACTGTTCGCACCGACTCGTCCGACGAATAAGCCTGACCCTCCGGTCTGCAGTCAACGCCTTAGGCGATTGGTTCCGGACGGACGAATGGAGGTTAACCTTCCAACCACAGGAGAAAAGTGTAGCAATACACTTTGCCCGAGGTAAAAAATCAAGAAAAGCCATGAAGCAACTCACCCCAGTCCACCTTTTCGGCCAACCCATTCCCTGGGTAACAAAGGTCGAATATCTAGAAGTCACTTTGGACTCTTATAATAGGCGCGGGCTGAAGAGTTTCTTGAACGCCTTTGCTTTTCCGAAACGGCGTTAAATTTTTGTAGTATGATTTAGATTTAAAGAGCGGTTTCCCAAGCCGAAGTTCGTGTCCAAGAAACCCTTGTGCAAACCGCCCCATCTTTTAGCAGCAGAGTGCAAGCAGCACAGCAGCAAAAGTTAGTCCGCGTGTAGTTGTCAAGGTCATCTGCGGCCAACAAACAGTAGTTCAAAAAAACAATCGCTTAGCAGATCAGTTATGAAACATCTCAGTAATGACGTACTTTCAACTGTACCTTCAGATATGCATGAAGGTTCTTTACGGGTGGGTGTGGTGTAATAGTAGATCACAAGGGATCAAAATAATATTTTTACGGTGAGGGCACTATTTTAAATCCACAGTGGAGAGAAGGATTCTAAGGTAGAATCCGGAGCACAGCGAGGGATTCAAAGGACGGTGCACGAAGTAAAATAATTTTGCAGCCGAGTGATAGATACACTATATCACCCTCTATGAGAATAGAGATAAGTGTAACTTATAAAAATACATATAATAAAAATACTTGAGGAAAACGCCATATTTTTTTCATAAATACGAATTTGAGTAAAAAATTACAAAGGCGAATACATTTCATGCGTTTTTTAATTTTTCACAAACTTTTTTTTGCTTGGTCCGCGCGCGGCTAGTTTTATTATACAGCTAGTAACTCGTTCACACAATGTTCCTCATCGATCTCTATAATCCACATTCCAAATTGAAATCACTTTGAATCAAAGTCGAACTTTAACTCCTGTTTGCGAGGGACCAACCAGCTCTTTTTGAATTGAGGTGATAAAAAATAATTACTTGCCTACTTCCTTATCAGCTTCAAAAGTCCCTACTGCTGGTACACGACCTACCCTCACCAAGAGTGATTTAGGCCATAGTCTACCCACTGCAGGCCACATGCAGGCGAACTCAGTGCTGATTGTGGACTTCACATATGTCTTTTTTGCCACATGCAGGTTTCCTCACGATGTCTTTCATTACCATTAAGTAAGTGGTCTAAATAATCAATGTCCTTGCCTATCTAGATAAATGAGAATGACCTTACTAGGAGATCTATAACACTATATTAGTATGGAGTAGGAAAATTTATTTATGGCCAAGTATTCATTCAAATCAGGAAAGTAAAAGGGCAAACTGGCTTATTTACATATTACGTAGGCAAGCGAGCGGAACTGCATGAATAATGTAAGCGAGGCGGGAGAGCGCGAGCGGGACAGATCAAGACACGGGTGACTTTATGCCATTTTTTACGTGCTTTGGTGGTTCGTAATTTAATTTTGGAAGTTCCTTTTTAAGATTAAACTTTAGGGATAATATTAGCTAAAGTCGTGCGAAAGTGAAGTTTTATTGCATTTAGAGCATTATTTTAGCAATACCCGACAAAACACATCAAAATTATGCTATTGTGCTTATTTAAATACTCAGCTATAAACTCAGTAATTGTGCGTCAATTATAAAGTACAGGAAAACAACCCAAAAATATGACCTAAGTACACGGTAAACCTATTAAACTCGTAAGTTGTAACTTTATACGAATACCGACTCATCACAAAAAGTATAAATCGTTATGCACACATAATCTTACTTATATTATAAATGTAAAAGTTTGTATGTCTGAATGGATGTTTGTTACTCAATCACGTTTTAACCACTAGACGCATCGGGATGAAATTTGGCATACTTATAGGTTAGGACCTAGAATAGCATATAGGCTACTTTATATCACGAAAAATGCAAACGTTCCCGTGGGAATAACTATAACAATGTTCAAAGAACAATAGATGTAGTTATAGCTTGCTATAACAAACTTCATTAGTATAATTAAGGAGATAATTAAGGAGTTCCACGCCGATAACCGAATTTTGGGGCGGACAGAGCCGCTAGCAAAATCTAGTTGTTAATATCTTTGTCGCAAAAGCTTCTTTGGAATAAATCGTACTTGCAGTACAGTATCAAAGCGCGATCCGCAATGTTAAATCCGTCAACTTAACTGTCGAATATGTAATTTGAAAATGGAACGAACTTTTTTAAGCCCGAACATTGATAAATAAAGAGATATCTCATCAAGTTTTATTTGAATTTCGGACTGGCACAACAAAAAGTATGCCATAAAAGTAATTTAAAAAGTAAAAAAGAAATCTACGTTTGAACACGGCGAATTGGCGGCAAAATAACCTAAACTAGTTTTATTATTGTCAATACAGTTGTCAATATAATTAGTTTTTTTACACGCATGTTTGGGAAAAGCACTATACAAGCCTCGGCCACAACTGAGCATAACCGGACTCTGTGATTCGTGACTCTGCTATGCTATGCCGATGTGTAATGATCCATCCAGACATATAAACTTTCACATTTATAATATTAGTAGGATAATACCACTTTTTAAAAGTGAAAGTAAAGATAAAAAAAAAAGAACGAGTTGCACTCCGGGAGTGCCGGCAGAAGTGAAAACCTTCACACACGATTCGCGCTTAACACTCAAATATGTCACAAGACATGTCTTTGACATTGTCAAGAAATAATAATGTTTGTTATTTACTTTTTTGACGTAGTATATTTGACATCGCAATCTGTCATAGACTTAAAATTCCATATCCAACCTCCCTGTACTACTCATAATCGCGAATACTAAAAAAAAAAATTATAATAGGCGTGGCATTACGGTTTCCGTATTTTACAAAGACAAAGATGCACTTTGTTCAATTTCCATATTTTAAACACTTTATATACACGAATTTTACGAATACACAGCAGTATGGCCAACTACACAGACGGTCGAGCCATCAGCTGTCACCATCCATGGATGCGCGTAGCACGCTGTAACATAAACACACACGACCATTCGCGCAAGCGGCCTGCGCCGCCTAAACGAAACAGCAGGCGCAGGCATACATTTTCGCCGCGCCGTAGAAAGAGAGGGGGATACTCCCTCTCCTACGCCGCGCCAGCTGTCTACTCTCCATCCGTCTTACGGATTTTCACGATCAGGACATGTGACCAGACGCGAGTTTAACATTTTTTACCCATACCAAAAAAAGTGCAAAACGTCGCTAAAGAAGTTTTCACTTCAATAATGGCAAACAAGCACACGGTCCGCCTGATGGTAAGCGGTCACCGTGGCCTGTGGACGCTTGCAACACCAGGGGTATCACTCGCGCGTTGCCCACCCTTCAAAAATCCAATAACTTCTTTCTTGAAGAACCCCATACTGTAGTCCTTATATAGCTTAGATAGCTTATTATAAACTTTTATAGCCATACAGTAACTATTTATTGAAAAAAATGTTGTTTTATGCATAGGAATTACTAGTTGGTCCGGATAGTGGCTATTAAATTTATTTAATGTCTTTTTTTTAGTAAATAAATGTAAAATGAGTTTAACGCATATAGGCCAGTCAAATTAGAAAATAAAGCAACATTAATTGGTAGAGTTTTGAATTTTGGTGTACATGTTCATTAAGACCTCCCGTTCTGCATACTAAAAGTCCCCATCGATATCTGTTGCGCTCGCGCCGCCATCTTGGAAAAAAGGTACCCTTTATCAGTTTTTTGCTTATATCTCGGCAATGATTATTATTGCGATCAAATCGCGTAAACAATAACTTAACCTTATTAAATTTCCTATAAAAAAGCTAAGATAGATTATTTATGTATCTCTAATACTTTAGCTGTAACAGACATTAAAAAGTTTTTTTATATTTTTGCTTTCGATATACAGTTTTGTTTCTGTTTTCTCCTAAAATGTTCATATATAAGATATATATTCCATTAACTTATTCCATGACACTACCTAGAGATAGAAAAACCGACAGAGATGTTGAGAAATAGAGAGAGAGAGAGAGAGAGAGAGAGAGAGAGAGAAGGGGAGAGATAATTCAAGGGCAGATGCCTAATGCGACATGATGTCTATAGCAGGGCGGATTCCGCTAAGTGAATAAGAATAGCCACTAGGCTAGACTTATCAATCATCAGCTGATCATCATCGCGTTAGATTCCGATAAAAACCACCTATCCTGAGTAGAACGTAGGCAAGGTTCTCGATAGACTGATAAACAAACTCAATTTTAACATTATGACTGCTACTAACTACGCCGTTAATGACAACCATAGGTTGGAACATACTCAACATAGCGTTTCTACAAAACATTAGCGTAATTTTGCGCTCCATAGAAGTACTGAATGAACTTTGCTTTTACAATCTCTTGATATTATGTCCCTTAGGCCCCAGGCCTACGAAGCTACTTCGACACACTAATAAACGGGGACAAATTCAAGAAAGCTCTTAAAAGAATCAGCTTATCACACATAGATCTCATCCCTGCTCTCATTAGATCTCTAATATTTATGTGGTCATCGAATTTGTCACCCAACAATCACTCGCAAGCTACTATTAGCAAGTGCATAAAATAAAAACCTGTTAAGAGCGATCACAGTGTATGTGGAACAGCTTATAAAAGCTTAATAACCGTTGTGTTAGTATTTATTGAAAGCTGTAGCCTCGTCGAAAAATGGCGCTCCTATAGGTATAAATGTGCTCCGTGAAATCTGTGATGCAGTGCCGCTGTTCTGTTGTCCAAAATCCGAAATGTCTTTGGTAAAGAGGTCTATACTTAGTGTCTATGAAATTACCTAACCGTGGTAGTAGCAACCATTAATAAAGTTTACTCAAACCGTTTAGTAAACTAAATTATCTATATGACGAGGGTTTAGGACATTTTTACCCTAACTATATCGAAAAAATGTAGCTTGACATCCTCCCGTTAAAAAACTTATTAATATAATAATCAGGAGTAAACTTAATTTTGATAGTCTGCAGAACTTCGTCTGCAATGACAGGAGGTAGAGAGGTAAGCGGTGGGAGAGGACATCTACATTTGACCTCACTGTCTTCCCCGCGGTCATGATTGGTGTCTTCTGGTTTAGTGCTAAGCAAGCATTACGACTTTTTTCTAAGCAGTCCGTCTTTAAGTGGTCGTCACAGGGATTAATGTAGTCTTTGAAAGGAAGGCATGGCGCTCAGGGTGTCAACTTCAATAGCTTTATAGCTCCAGTTAACCTGGAGGCCAGGCTACATCCCTTCCATCGCGTTTTAGTGACTGCTCTTTTTTTGACACGCCTTCGTCGGATAGAAGTCAGAGGGACATATAATGCGTCTAGCTAACAAAAACCTAGGCTTACGTTATGTGAACGCGCTGCGTCAAGTATTTCCAGCCTATGATTATTGGTAGTATTGCGGTACTATAAATCGGAATAAGTTGCTTAAGCCTTTATGGGAAGTGAGGCATACCTAAGAGACGATGATCAGCTGATGGCTGGTCATGGCTTTACGGCTTTGAAAGCCAGTCGCGGCTATTACGTGGTACTTATATCCACCAAGTAGCCCCAAAACACATACCGACTCAGCCATACACATCATGTCACATAATGCATTTGCCTCTTCCCTCTTCTCTTTTTTTCTCTCTTTCTCACCCTCTTGTTACTCTATCTCTTTCTCTCTTGGTAGTTTCGCGGAAATAATCTAAAAAATATATTTGGACCAAACATAAAACAAACGGTATATCGACAGCAAAACAATAAATAATTTTCCTCTTTGACGCCGGATTACAGCTAAAATACTAGAGATACAATAGCAATATGTATGAGCTTTTTTATAGGATATTTAATAATCTATAGTTTTTAAATACCCATTTTTTTCGTATCAGCAAAAATTGCCGAGATATAAGCAAAAAACTAAAAAAGGGTACCTTTTTTCCAAGATGGCGGCGCGAGCGCAACAGCTATCGATGGGGACTTTTAGTATGTTCAACGAAAGGTCTTAATGGACGAGTACACCAATATTCAAAACTCTACCAATTAATGTTTTTTTACCCCAAAAATGTATCTAATTTGACTGGCCTAATACACAAATTTTGTAGATATAGAAGCTAGGTAGACTTAAAATGTTTAACTTAATAAATAAGGGCCCTCTAAGAGCCCGGCCCCACAAACAGCTCTTACACATTTTATTGCATTATAAAGACTCGACTTACATCTACTGCGCTTCCCCACACTATTTATCCATATCTTAGTATTGATAGTTCTTAATCTATAAAGTACATATACAAATTTATTAATTTTTTTACATAAGTTGTTTATATGTGGTTTCCGTGACAGTTGACCGTCTAAGTCGAACTCTAAGAATTTGGTATGAGCAAGTTGTTTTACAATTTTTCTATCATATGATATTGTTAAGTCTTTACAATTACCATTTATATTAATAAATTGAATTTTGTCAATATTTATTTTTAATTTATTTGCGTCAAGCCATTTAATTACTTCATATATTGTACTATTCATGTCATTTTCATAATAATTTATGTCAGTGCACTTAATAGATATAGATATGTCATCAGCAAACAATGTGATATGATTGTTAATTTTGGGAATGTCATTTATATATATTAAAAGTAATAAAGGCCCCAGAATACTTCTTTGAGGCACACCGGTATTCTTAGGTGTAGCTTCTGATTTATATGTTGTCAATCTATTATGTTTGTCAAGCTTCCTTATCTCAGTGTATTGCAATCGATCCTTACGGTAGTCTCAAATTAAATTGTTTGCCACACCCCGTATACCATAATGATCACATTTATTAAATAATCTCTTGTGATACACGAAGTCAAATGCTTTGGACATGTCAAAGAAAATCGGTGTACTGGTGTCCATACTTTCTGAAATTTCTTTGTTTAGAGAAAAACATGCAAGTGTTGTAGAGTTACCTTTTTGAAACGCATTTTGATTGACAGAAATTATTTAAAATTTATTTTGTGTATAACTCTTTTAAATATTTAAGCAAAAATTGGTATTAAAGTTACGGGGCGGTAGTTATTTATATCCTCTTTGTTTCTTCTTTTGGGTATCGGTGTCACAACTGATATTTTTAATGCCGTGAGAAATTTTCCTTCAGTAAAACACAAGTTTACTAAATGACTCAGAACAGGAGCTAGTTCCTTTGCACATTATTTTATTATCTTGTGTCAATTTCATCGTAACCCACCGCTCTAGTATTTGTTAGTGAATTTTTTTTTTTTAGTATTTCATGCTCACAACCGACGCAGGTGCTGCCGATATACAACATATATTTGATGCTTGGAAACAGTCACGAAACGCCATTGGTATCTTCTGTGATCTATTAAAGGCATTTGACTGCGTGCAACATGAAATTATTTAACGAAAACGTAGTCATTATGGTATTGCAGATTTGGCTCTTGTGCATATCCGCTCATTTAAGTAGTAGAACGCAGATGGTTATAATCAATGTAGTAAAATCCAATTGCTCAAAAGTAAAATAAGGAGTTCCTAAAGGTTCTGTTATAGGTCCTTTTTCTATTTTAAATTTACATAAATGACTTGCCTTTCTTTGTGGAGAAGCTGTGCAAGATTGTACTATTTGCAGATGACACTTCTTATTTATTTTAAGTTGACAGAAAAAAAACTAATTTTGACGACGTAAGTAGAGCACTTTTTCAGGTTCTTCAGTGGTTTACAGCAAATAACTAATTTCTTAATGCGAAGTATTTAAAATTTGTGATTCCGAATGTCAGAAACATAAGTATAAAATCCTCTTTAAATGGAGAAGAAATAGAACAATTAGACTCAACAGTGTTTCTAGGTATTACATTAGACAACAGGCTGCAGTAAAATCTCAGTATTTGCAGGGAAACTTAGTTCAGCTGCTTATGCAGTTCGAAAAGTTAGGCAGCTTACAGATATTGACACAGCTCGTTTGGTCTACTTTAGCTATTTCCATTCCATCAAGTCTTATGGCATTTTGCTTTAGGGTAAGGCAGCGGATATTGACATAGTTTGCAAAATACGTTCAATCTATTAATTTTGACCTCTTAGAGAAATTGATATTTTAACTGTTCCTTGCCAATATATCTTTGCTTGCATAATGTGTGTACGACAAAACTTTTCAATTATTTGCTAAAAATAGTGACTGACACAGTGTTAATACAAGGAATAAGGATAAATTGGTAGTTCCAAAATTTCGTCTTCAGAAGTACGTATACTTTTTCGCTATACAAAGTATATATTTCTACAATAAAATTCCAGAACATGAGGTTAATTTACTTACCAAATAAATTTAAAATATATGTCAAAGATAGTTTAATCAAAAACCTAATACACAGTTTAAAAATACATAAAGGATAAAAATGCTTGGAAGAATTAGAACTTAATTGACTGGTATAGGTGCATTTGATATATTTTTAAAGTCAAACATTGTATGTAATTTTATTACCTAGTGGCTAAGGATATATTGTATTTTAATATTAAGTTGCAAAAATATAAAAGATTAACTACTGAGTTTGCTGCATGTGCGGGCCGCGGCAGTAATGTACTATATTATGTACCTATTCTTTTCCATATTATAATGTGTGTGCAAACGTACAGCTACAAGTTACCCACTTCTGGGCATTAAAACCGTAGCTTCATATGTACATAAATAGGTACTTATATACCAAAACATTATTCGTGTTACCAAAGTTAGCTGGTGTCCACATTCGTGGCACTACGTTGATTTTTAAATAAACGTTTTTATCAAATCTAAATCCTTATGTATGTCTTTTTGCAATTTTCTACAACTGCGACACTACAAAAATGTACGTACTTTTACTTAATTTCGAAAAAACAACGATGAAACATGGAAGACATATTTTGCTACAGAGCTATTGTTCTGTATCTTTGTAAAATATAAAAGTTACGTACGAAATACTCGCGGTTAATAATATTTACTAGATTTCCACATATACCTACACTTTAACTGGATAGTTAACATATAATTTTATTTTTTGAATGTATGATAGAGTTTGTGTTTAAGCCAGTTACAGATTTGCAACAAAACATGCAATGCAACATTTCCCATACCTGCATTCGCCGATTGTCGGTTTTTCGACAAACGCTTTGAGTGCGCGCAATGTGATCTGGACGGCTATTCTCGGCGGACCTGCGCGCTGCGAAACACCTACCTACTGCGTGCGATATTTGAATTGTCGATTGTGTTTGTAAAATGGATGGAGATGACGATTGCGACCTTTTTTTTATACACTGGTGTAAAAAAAAAATTGAAACACCCATAATAGTCATGTACATTACAAAATTAAGACTGTTCGCAGTTAAGGCGTGCAGAGTGGAGAGCGCGCGGACTGTCCTACGTTTGTGTTGCATTGCATGTTGTGTTACAAATAATCTGTACGCGCCTTTATGCAAAAAAAAATATCTTTACTTCATCTAGTCTCTAAAATATTTGAGCTCCCGTCAGGGGTTCGCATTTAAAAGTCTTTTATCAATTAAAATTTGGAATAGAAATCCTTAATCATTTTTTTTATATCACTAAGTTGTAGTGGGAGTAAGGGGAGAGCAGAAAATAACATCTCATCCGACCCAATTGTCAACCGCACCTGCACGCGCCGGACTGCGACGGCGGCCAAATGGCTTCCGTGGTGCTCCCTGCTAGACAACGGACGGGGCTCTGGCGACCGAGCAATGGCGTTATATCCATACACCTGCTCCTAGGAGTGGTAGAGGCAACAGCAACCTGAGGGACTAAATATCTCTCGAAATGCTTGGCGCAAAAGGCAACGGGAAACCATTGTGACTATCATCCCAAGAAAACCATCATGAGAAAAGTACAAGAAACGAGTAAAGTTATATCATGCGATCCGGCCAACCCCGGCGCCACGGCACCCCTGGGATGTGCTACCGGCCACTCTGCCATGTTTAATCAGGCGGCGTGTGCAAATTATATCACTGAGTCCATGACAAGGAGCTATCTAGACCCTACAGCTATCACAAAGATGAAGCACCCTGCACTAAAGAAACCCATCATTATAGGAACTTGGAATGTTCGAGGCCTAATTAAACCTGGCAAACTTGAAACCGTCGAGAAAAAAATGGAACGGCTCAATATCAACATACTTGGCCTCAGCGAAACTCACTGGAAACACTCTGGTCATTTCGATACTGAAAATGCTAACACAGTATTCTGCTCTGGAAACAGTAGTAAAAGCACTAACGGCGTGGCGCTAATCATCCCTAAAAACATTTACCGTACTGTATTGGCGTATGAAACAACTTGCGATAGAATCATATGGTTCAAACTTGATGCAGGCCCCCTTCCAATCAACATCGTTCAAGTCTACGCTCCTACATCTAGCGAAACTGATGATACACTGTTTGATTTTTTACCATAAACTCGAAATGGTCCTGAAGAAAATTCCGTCACGGGAAATTAACATTCTTATTGGAGATTTCAATGCTAAAGTCGGAAAATCCAGCCAAACCGACTACACCAACACCTTAGGCGAATTTGGTCTTGGCAGCAGAAATGATAGAGGTGAAATATTCCTTCAGTTCTGCACTGAACAAAAACTATCAATAATGAACATCATGTTCAAACAATATCCACGCTGACTTTACACCTGAACTTCCCCTAACGGCAGAACTAGGAACCAAATTGACTTCATTACGGTTTAGACACGGTGGTGTACCTGTATAATTAACACTAAGACTTACCCTAGCGCTGACTGTGGTAGTGATCATGAACTGCTAATATCTAAATTCAAGTTGCACCTAAAAGTGCCTAGAAGGACAACTAAACTTAATAGCAAGCTCAGCAAATTAGAACTAGAGAACTTTACTCTGTTAAACAAAACGGCATAAGCCAAGCAGAAACAAGGCAAACTTATTGGGAATTGCACAAGGAAATCAAACACAGCTGCAGACGTGATAAAAACACCTTCACCAACAACATATGCTCACAAATTGAACAACTCTCGAACGAAGCCCATACAAAAGATTTTTTCCGCCACATATCGCTACTCACAGCTGACTTCAAACCCAAGTCCTGGATAATTGAAGATGAAAATGGACAGCCTATCACAGAAATAAAAAAAGTTCTTAATAGGTGGCACTCATAAACTGAAAAATTATACAGTGAGATAATGGTCAGCAACTCCAACGTCGCTGGGACGATCATGAAAGAGAACCAGATATATTACTCGCAGAAGTTGAGAAAGCTATTTCAAAGCTAAAGAACATTGCAGTTGGAAATGACGAAATATCTGCAAACCTTCTAAAAGCCTAGGTCCTTCCGGCACAAATCTTTTCCACTCACTGTGTAACAAGGTCTGGAGAGCAGGACAATGGCCTGATGATTGGACGCAATCCGTTGTCATTCCTTTGCACAAAAAAGGTAACACACGCTTATGCATCAACTGCCGCACGCTATCCATCATATCTTACGCCAGCAAAGTAATGCTCCATATCATCTTGGACCGCCTAGCTTACTATTTAAATTGGCAAATACCTGCGGAACAAGCTGGCTTTGTATCGGGTCGCGGTACTCGCGAACAGATTTTCAATCTTCGTCAAATCATCGATTAATGCCGGGAGTTGAACCAACCCCTGGTACTTTGTTTCATTGATTACTCAAAGGCTTTTAAATGTGTGAGATGGCAAAACATGATGGACATACTAATTAAAATGGGAGTTCCAGAGCATCTCACCTTTCTCATACAAAATCTCTACGCTGATAGCAGCGCCCGTATACGTGTGGAGGAATATTCATCTGACGCTTTACGTCCTGAAAGAGGTGTGAGACAGAGATGCATCTTCTCTCTCAAACTATTTAACATTTATGGCGAGCACATCATCCGTGAAGCACTGGCTGACTGGGAGGGTGGCCTGTCGATTGGTGGCCACACCTTAACCAACCTTCGATACGCAGACGACACCACTCTATTAGCCACTAGTATGCAGAAAATGTCTCAACTATTTAATGGCATACAAAACACGAGTCTGAAATACGGACTTCAAATTAATAAACAAACAAATTAACAAAACTGATGATAATAGACCGCTCCCAAATACTGTGCAAATTGAATTCCCCTCGCGATATGGACTTCGTCGATGGGTTCATTTACCTTGGATCACTCATTACCTGTGATGGTAGCTCTGACAGAGACATTATCAGACGGATCCAAATAGCTAAGTCTGCCATGACCAAACTTGACAAAGTATGGAAGGACAATAAAATAATTTTGAAGTAATCACGCAAAAGGAGAACTAAATCTATTAACAGATTAAAAATTATATATTTAAACAATTCACTTGCTACATAGTGAGTTTGAGATCATCGACAATTATCTAAGCCCGTCGTTGAACCACCCAGGGGTGCATCAGTACTGCATTTGGGGCCGAATTTGTAAAGCAGCAACCTTTGCCCTGAAGTGAAGTACTGGAATTGTGAGATCTTAATAAACGGGGTTTTCTCAGCTGTGAATCATAAATATAAGTATTCAGTTTCCTTTCCGGGACCAGAGCTACAACGGTGTCAAATTTTATCTATCCGCTTGGGCCGATCGGTGTTATAATTGCCTAAGTATCTTGTTTTCACATCACAGCTCAATACAAAAACTTTTTTGTCATTTTAAACACTCCAACTACAAAAATCATATAACAATATAAAAAAAACTAACAACAAAATAATTTATTAATTTTTGTATTTCGGAAACATTGTTTTGATCTTTCTTATCAAATATGGCCGCCAACTCTGTCGAACCCTCGTCAAGTTCGGTTCACTTGAGTCAACAGCAGGTTAACAAACACTACACGTTTTTGAACAGCATCGGGTTGGAACTCAGTTAGTTTCTACTCGATTCAATCGGTTTTTGAAAGGCACCCTGGTTGGAACGATTTTAATGAAATTTTTGTCTGTGTTTGAGTGGGTCACTGGATGGTTTCGATTTACAATTAGGCTGGGTAGGTGGCTCAGCTGCGATCGGGTTCTAGTATATTTTTATTTTTTGACGCACTTTGTAAAAAAAAGTGCGTATTTGAGTGGTTCCTTAAATTGGATGGCTTAGATTCGCAATTGGATGCCTGCAATAGGGTTCTAGGAAATATTATTTATTATTTAGTGACATATTTTAATTTTTTTTGAGTTTAGTTGAATTGGTCTTTGGATAGCTTAGATTCATAATCGGACCCAGATTTATATTGGACTTACGTGGAATTTTAATGACATTATGAAGCCAGGTACGAAAAAGCCGTCAAATTGTTTTTCCAATTTATTTTCTTTATGTTTGATCGGTAGAAGCTTTAATATATTTGATTTATAAATAACTAGCTTTTGCCCGCGGCTTCGCCCGCGCTTAATTTGGTCTTCGGCTTATAGTTATTCCTGTGCTAAAATTTAGGCCAATTGGATGCCGGAAAAAGTACCGGAAAAAATATTCCCGTGGCAACTCTTGGTCGGGATCAAAAGTATCCTATGTCATTCTCTGTCTCTTTAACAATGCCTGTGCGAAATTTCAACTGAATCGTATTCGCGTTAAATTCGGACTTTTATTGCTCTAGGGGATGATTTTCCAAAAACGATAAAACACGTCAGTCCTTATTTTCAACCAAAAGGCTTAATACCGGTTTTTACGCATATAGCTTCAAAAATGTCAATTTTACGTACAAACTTTCAACCTCCATTTTAATCTCTTAGGGTTGGAATTTTGAAAAATCTTTTCTTAGTGATCGCCTAAGTAATAACAGAAGTCTCTGTGCAAAATTTCAAGTCTCTAGGATCAGCAGTTTGGGCTGTGCGTTGGTATGTCAGTCAGTCAGAGTATTCTTTTATATTCTTTGTAGAAACATATAAGGGGAGGCCTATATTTAGCAGTAGACATCCCCTTGCTGAGAAGAAGAAGAAGGTTAAAAAATAATGGATTTTCATATAAACTTTGGCCCCAATTTCAAGTCATTAATTTAAATTTAATTTAGAAAAATGATTTCTTAGTTATCAGGTGACAAGTAACTAACGCGCCAAAGAAATAAAAAAAAAAACATACACACTCACACAAACACAAACTTATTTACTTTTTATTTACATTACTATACTATACTGTACTGTACTGTACTGCACTGCATTACACTACACCACACTACACCACACCACACCACACCAAACCACACTACACCACACCACATCACACCACACCATACCACACCATACATTACTATGCAACACTATGCAACACCATACAACCCTTTACAATAAACATGTCATACTTAGTTTTCACCCGAAAGGCCATGTACCAATTTTCATCTATTTTAATCGAAAAATAATGGATTTCCATACAAATGTTGCGATACGTTTTTATTTCCACAGGAACTCTTCATCAGTATAAAATGTTATTTATATCCTATTCCGGTCTCTTCAACTAACCTTCTGCCAAATTTCAGCTCAATTGCATAATACTTTACCATAGTATTATTCCCACGGGAACTTCCGGATCGGGATAAAAAGTAATTTCAATCCTTTTCCTTTTCCTTTTGAAGATAATTATCTTCAACTATCCCTGTGACAAATTACCGCCCAATCATGTTTTCCCGCGCTAAGTTTGATTATTGCGATATGATTTAATTCCTATGGGACTTCTCAATCGGGAAAAAAGCCTTCAACTATCTCTATGCCAAATTTCATCTGAGTCCGATGTAGTGGTGCGACGTGAAAGAGTAACAAAAGTCATATTAAGTTATAATTATTCCCGTAGGAACTTGTAGCCTATGTGTTATGTTAAGATATAAGCTATCGGTATTCCAAATTTTAGCCAAATCGGCTCCATTGTTTGAATTTTTCATACAAATTTGCAACCCCTATTTTATCCCCTCTAGACCTTAGGGGATTGTTTTCCAAAAACGGTGAAACACGTCATTCATAATTTTCAAACGAAAGGCCTTGTACCAATTTTCATCCATTTGAATTGAAAAATAACAAATTTCCGTACAAACTTTGCGATAGGATTTTTATTCCTACAGGAACTCTTGATCAGTATTTAATATAGCTTATATCCTTTTCCGTCTCCTTAACTAATCTTGTGTCAAAATTCAGCTCAATTGCGTAGTATTTTAATGTGGTTTTATTCGCCAAAATTTTGATTATCGTGAAAGGTGAATTAGGATAAAAAGGAGTTTAAATTCTTTTCCGTCTCTTTATCTATCTCTGTAATAAATTACAGCTCAATTATATCGTGTTTTACCGCGCAAAGTTTAATTATTTAGATAGGTTTTCATTCGCGCTAGACCTCTCGATTGGGAAAAATAGCCTTGTCCTTCATCATTCTTTTAAATTATGCCAAACTTCATCTGAATCGGATGCACTGTTGTGACGCGATGTGAAAGAGTAAGTAAAGTCACATTAAGTTATAATTATTCCCCTGGGAACTTGTAAGTTTTCCGAGATAAAATGTAGCCAAGTGATATGTCAAGATATAAGCTGCATGCTCTTTGAATTTCAGCCAAATCGGTTCTGTTGTTTGAAGTTTTAATACAAATTTACAACCCCTAATTATCCCCTTAGGGGGAAAAACGGTGAAACACGTCATTCTTATTTTAAACCGAAAAGCCATATACCATTTGTCATCCATTTAACTTTAAAAATGACGGATTTTCATACAAACTTTGAAACCCCGTTTCACCCCTTTAGGGAGTGAATTTCGAAAAATCCTTTCTTAGTGCACACCTTTACCTGATAATGAACCTACATGCTAAATTTGGAATCTCTAGACCCAGCAGTTTAAGCTGTGCGTTGACATGTCTTCTTTTTTATAATTATTCCCCTGGGAATTTGTAAGTATTCCGAGATAAAATGTAGCCTAAGTTTTATGTCAAGATATAAGCTACCTGCACTTTGAATTTCAGCCAAATCGGTTCTGTTGTTTGAATTTCTTGAATACAAATTTACAACTCCTATTTATTCCCTTAGGGCATGATTTTCCAAAAACGGTAAAACACGTCATTCTTAGTTTTTAACCGAAAGGCCATATACCAATTTTCATCCATTTAACTTTAAAAATGACAGATTTTCAAACAAACTTTGGACCCCCGTTTCACCCCATTTAGGGAGTGAATTTTAAAAAATCCTTTCTTATCTCACGTAAACATCATAAAAGGAACCCCTGTGCAATATTTCAGCTTTCTAGGGTCAAGGGTTTGGGCTGGGCGTTGATGAGTCAGTGATGAATGAATCAGGACTTTGAGTTTTATATATATAGATAAATAAATAAATATATTTTTGGACATTACACACATCACCATCTGGCCCCAAAATAAGCAAAGCTTGTGTTGTAGATACCAGATAATAGATAAAATTACATATATATTACTTTTTTTTAAATACATACATATCATACATAAATACTGTAGAAACCCCCCCCCTACAAAAACGCGCCCACCTACCCCTACCTACTAAACGCTACTACCGCGGAAAACCTAATAATAGAATTTTAATTTGGCAATGATCGTCTAATGGCGTGATTAGGACCGCTACATTGAGAACCTAAGTAACCCTGATTCTAAGAAGGTATGAGTTTAGTCAGTCACTAGCATGGCGAGTGAACTTTGATTTTAAGATTAAATTCTGCATAATATAACTATCTAAGCCCTAACAATTTATCTCAACTAACTTGTCGCACACGAGTGATGTACCAAACTAAGATAGCTATTATAATACGTCCTGATAATGATTTAAATTATCGTCACACTGACCTTGAATAAGTAGATTTCTAACACAATAACCTTCCTCATAACTACCCTTATTTACTTTCAATTAATAACTATTTAAATTCTGTCAAAGAGTAAGCCTTTCATAATATAGTTTCTATTACTTTATTTATTTATTTAACCTTACAATATGCCAGTAAAACGAACATAAGAAATTAAGCTTTCCTTTACAGTACGCGACAATAAACAAAAGCAAATGTCTGTAGTGTCGGGATCGAACCGCGGCCCTTCGTATGGTCGTCTAACGTTATAACCACTACACCAATTGGTCGATGAACGATCGATTGAATTTAACCTAATATTTCTGCACCCTGAAGATAATTCCCTTTGTTTGCTGTAAAGGTGGTAAACAACCATACGGCCCTATAATAAGAGATTTTACCAAGGTACTATTTAGTCTTCATGGTAGTTCTTCTTACAAACCAAAATCTCTTAGTAAACGTGGAATTTTCAGTATTTATACATCTTACAGATAACAGTGAATAATTCAGTTCTTTGCGTAGGTACAAGAACTTATAAAGGAGACATCATGTGCAACCTTTCTCTTACGAACTTGAGATATTAAGATACATAATATAAATAAATATGGAACAAATTGCGAATAACGTAAAGATTAAATAGAGTTTCTTTTAATAATTTGTCACAGTCAATTAAGATAATTATGACGACAGAACGCCAATTTACATGGGTAGGTAACCCGTCTTAGTAGGTACTTTCCTACTATTCAGTCAGTAATGAAAACATTGCTCACTCAAAAATCTAACAATTTAGTCAGATCAACAATAGTCATTTTTGAGTGATTAGAACCTTCGCGTTTCGCCGGTAGGTCGGGGTCCCCCCCCCGGCTCATCAGTTATTAAGGGGGGCCCTACCTGGATAATAATACGCTATGATAATAGGATTTTCTATGAAGAAGAATTGGACATACCCTAGAACAACTAATGTCACCTTTAACAAATCCATGTTTAATATGTTCGGTCAAAGTTTAACTTATGTCGTACCCCGGTTCAGTCATTGTTTCAGTAAGATTACCGTTAATGTTTTTCTTTCTTTTTATATCAAAAGGAGAAAGCAATTCTAAAATATATATTTTTTTATTATCATTGTTTTGGCATAACTTAATTGTTACATTTTAAAAATAGACGTAGTAAAATATAAAGAAGTAAATTTAAAAATCTAAAGATATATAATTCTTATTCTATTCGTCTCCATAATGAGTGATTTATTTATTAATAAAACGAACTTCCCAAAAGGAAGGAGTAATCTGTATCTCGACAACTTATCACTCATTACTTTGACGAAAACTAATCCGGACCAATTAATGCTAACAGTTTAGATAGGTAAGTATTGAATAGGTATCTTATACAACTACCTACTAGACACACCAAAATTAAAATTTCTTCTTTATCATTTATATCCTCTGATCCGGATTAGAACTCATAAAATTTAAACAACCTCTTTAACTTTCTTGGAGTAGGGTGGAGCTGAGCTAGTAAGACCTAAAAGTAAACCAGCTCTACTCACACCCTAGTTAGTACTCGAGCTTCGCCGTCACACGAAGACCGGCTCTTCTTATTTACTACCCATTCCTGTTCTAATACTGATATTAAAAATGGAGAGATCTTACTATAACCGCGACATCCCTAGGTCTGTTGACGAAGCGTTATCATCAAAGGGTTGTGACCTTACTGTCCCATTAACTACTTTCGAAAGAAACACTTACCTTATACATATTTGTCATAAAACACCCGTACAGTAGGTTATAATTCTATAAAGGAAAAACTTTACTCAATCTGTAAAGTACTAAATTTAGTGCCCTTGCCAATCAAAATCACTAATTAAATCGTACAAATAGGTAATTCACAGTTATCACTGTTAGGTAAAATTCGAGAATAATAATTAAACCCGGCGCCATTTTCTTAAAATCGTCTACCAAGGCATGTATTTTGTTTGTATTTTATTATGCACATTTAATTAAATTTTTAAGTAATTTAGGTAGTTATCTATTAAATTTAATGATTACATAACTTTCTTAAAATGCGATAGTAGAACTCTAGATATCCTATGTACGGTTTGCCACAACATCAGTGTGTGATTTGTGTACCTAAACCGTTAGCACATACCCTATCACTCATCTCTAGGTATATGTAATTTTATAATTTTCACATGCAAAACATATTTTGGAATCACACAAGAAAAGTAAAACAATGGTTATAATTAATAGTTTACCTACCCAACAACATTTCATATAGAACCTCTTCAAATGAATTTCTAGATAAATAGCTGTATTCAGAAGGAATTTTAATGCCTTTCGCGATTATAGTTATTTCCTCTGAAAATAAAAATTAATCTACTCACTCAGGAAAACTATTGATGGGCGGGACTCCAAAAATCTGCCAACTCCTAACACCTTCACGGTTACACACGGGTACACGGTTCGATGTAAATTCAATGTAAATAACCACTTAAAGTTTTATTATTTATTCACATTTGCACTTTGTAATTGCAAACACTATTTATTAAGGAAAACGCGGGAAACACAGTCTTTAACCGATATTTGTCAAAACTCTATTTAAGAATGCAGGAGGTGGGACGCTTTCCGTATTACTCGACTCAAAAAAGGCGGGAAACACTCCATTATGCAAAATCGCGCGCGTCACTCACGAATTTTGAATTTCGAATGGGAGAGAGAGGACTCTGTCACGACAGTCTCCAGCGCCGTGGCGCCAGAATCAAGCGAGCGAACGATTTCTTTTTTATCTCTTTTACACACACTAATTAGGAAATATCCCTATTTCCTGTATTTTTTTATTTCGTCTTCAAACAGGTTTTGTGACGTCATCGCATGGAAGTATTATTATTATTTTAACACCGCTGTACTGTTTTAAGCTACTTTACCATGCAACGAAACAAAATCTACAATAGACATATATCCAATGCAGCGCTGTCTTATCTTTTACCGCGCAATTATTTCGAACCTTAATTTATGTTTATCTATTTATAATGTTTGACTATCTTATTTTTGTATATCCAACAGATAATTAGACCTATAGCTACTTATCTATGAATATATTAGGTATTCAATTAAATCCCACATAATGGTACGCTATATAGGTAGTTAGACATAATTTTGTTCTAGGGTAGACTGGAGTACACTACAATTTCCCCCTAACAAGTTGCAACTGTACACCTATCAGTTGGAACTTGTTGCACTATACAGTTAGAATTTTCATCGACGTTTAGATCTAGTTAACATTGTTAAAATTCGCATTGTCTATTGTTAGAAACAAAATAAATTCACTGGTGTATTACCGCTCTCATTTTAACAAAATAAAAATCTTTATATTTCTTTCCTATAGATATGTATATATCTCGACTACTCGCCTGTAACTAAGTTATCGCTATCCTTCATGTGTTCAATTGTATAAACAAATTACTCTAAATATAAAAATTTGCGAGTAACTCTCTATTGAATAACCTACAATATTTCATAAATCTCAGCTCTTTATGGTCAGTTTTAATTATCACTTTAGCTCCCCGTTAATAAGTCTCAAATTTCCTTATGTCACATATAACAGCCTATATTTCTTGTTCAATAACCGTCCATCTCAACTCAGCCCCCTTTGACGATTTACTACTATATCCCGAAATTCTTATGTCAGTTCTCATGCCTTTCGTATCAATGATATGCCCTAAAATTTTTAATTTCAGTACAAACAAATAACATTTGGTTGAATCACAAGCCAACCCGGTTTTTGTAGTTTCTCTAGCATTATATCTAGATGTTCTAAATGTTCTTTCAAATCTCAATTTATAAGGATAATTCAATCAACTAAATAATTCACAGGAAATTATCGAAAAGCTAAGCCAGTATCTCTTATATTGTCTTTAAAAAAAATAGAATTTGAAATTACGCATTGTTAAGATCAATGTTACTAATATATCTAACACTTTGAAAAAGAATTTAATATGTCTCTTCCAATTTCACTTTAATTGAATAGGTATACTAATTCGCGCGACCTAATCTTCCGGAAAGCAATTCACTATATTAAAATTATTTTTACTCACGGAATTTATTTCTAATCCTGCATAAAAGTTATCCTCAGAATTATCTCCAGATAAATGTACAGCAAGTTCAATCAACTCATTACCCTGTATGCAAATCACATCCTGAATTATTTAATTTAAATGAACATTAGTCCCATTAAGCGTTATTGTAAACTCAACTTTGGTAGGTTCCATTTTCAATATTACCTTATGGTTTTGAATCCTATCAAACCCCAATAATAAAGCTTTTATCAATTTTACAATTATTTAGAAAGTTGACTCTATAAAATGATTCTCAATCCTTAAAAACAAAACTATTAGCTTGTTGGATTTTAGAACTTGGCTAACCTACTGAGCCCCTAATCAGCAAGTATCTAACTGGAACTATAGTGATGCCTAAGTAGACCTATGTACCTGTTAATAGAATCCTTATTAACACAATTTATATCACTCACAGTATCTATCCAACACCTAACGTCTTTCCCTCCATACATTCACTTACATCTCACACTTCACAACATCCTCATCAAATTCCATTTTATTTCTTTTAATTATCAACTAAGCTAAAAAAAACCCATTCACATGCTTTGAAAAGTCAATAATACCTATTGTTATAGCTACTTTAAATGTTAAACCTAACAACTTACAGCTCTTATTGACCCTAACCTTGTAATAAGTAATTTCAACTTAACAATTAACCTTACTTATCTCTACGCCTGCATAATGAAAACTTCTCTTAGGATGTAAGTCACATCTCTCCTCCCGAGTCATAGACTATCCGAAAGAAATAAACCTATTTTTGTTAATAATTCTTATCCCCTATTCCCAAGAATAGAACTAATCTCTTAGCATATAAAAGATATAGTAAATACAAGAATATTATTCAATATTTATAAATAACCCATATAACTTTACCCTATTCCTTATGCAAACTAACACAACACTTAATCTTGGAATGTAAATACATTCTTATTTACATCCAAATTAAAACATAACAATCAAATTTACTACCGGCAATTTATGATCATAAGATTACCAAACAAGTTAAAGAGCAAAGATCAGGTACGCTAGTGGGTCAATCAATATGGATATGATTAATTAAGTAATCAAAATATAAAACCATGACAAGCATCACATTATTGTTATAAATAATAATAGTGTAACAAAATTTGTTATTAAACATGTCGTACATTAAGAAGGTGTGAACATTTATTTGGTTTATAGTTTATTAATATATATTTAAATTCATATAACTTTGTTAACTCAAGACGATTTCAAAAGCAAAACATTAATATTTAGTTTAACAATTAAATTTTAATAGGGTCATTTGTGAAAGATATTCCAGGCTAAATAAACCTTGTATTAATAGTAATAGCTGAAAAATAAAAATTATGAAGAATGCTCTGTGCACAGACACACTCCGAAGAGAGAGAGGTATTACAGCCCATTAAACCACATACAAAGGAACGGATACGACGATCATAATTTCAGGCAATACAGCCAAATCCAATTCCAGTGTCAATACAATAATACAAGGGCACCTCTCGTGTCAAGCACACACCAAAGAGCAAGTATAATCATTCAGTATCCATATTCGAGGACAGCTGTCCTTGGTAATGTAAATAAAAATAAGGAATAAATCCTCAACCCACTTATAAAGGGTTATTAATAGTTATGATTGGTAATATCCAGTTACACCTGACGCAATCAGAAGATAACACAGTGCATCAACACACTCCGAAGAGCGAGACGTCATATATGCCAAATAAATAAACCACTTGCAAAGGAACGGGTACGACACATTTAGTCAAGAGCATTTGTTACCCCTCCGCTTCCAATGTCAAGGGAACAGAAAACAGGCACGCCTCGTGTTGAGCACACTCCGAAGAGCATATAAAATATTGCATTGCGCCAGTGTAAACTTAAGACGATTTTCAACTGTAATCAGTAATTGTTGCAGATTAAAATTCATAATTCAGCTTTGTAAGCTACCATCAACTCAGCCAGGTTGGCAAAATCATAATAGATTCAAACATATGAGTAGTTATAATAAGTTTAACAGTGTTGGTATAATCATTTTCGACATCAACATAGATGCACCCATAGTATATGGTAAATAAAGTTTGTAGTATGATCATTAACAATGGTATAGATAAAACCATAAAATATTGTATATAATTTGCATTAACACCATCAACATCCATCCAGACGTAACCATAACATATGGTAAATATAATTTGTAATAGCATCGGCATCCAATTTGGTGCAACCATAAAATATGGTCAATATGATTTGTAATAGTATTGGCATCCAAATTGGTGCAACCATAAAATATGGTCAGTATAATTTGTAATAGTATTGGCATCCAAATTGATGAAACCATAATATATGGTAATTATAATTTGCAATAGCATTGGCATCCAAATTGGTGCAACCATAAAATATGGTCAATATGATTTGTAATAGCATTGGCATCCAAATTGGTGCAACCATAATATATGGTAAATATAATTTGTAACAGTATTGGCATCCAATTTGATGCAACCATTATATATGGTCAATATAATTTGTTATAGCATTGGCATCCAAATTGGTGCAACCATAAAATATGGTCAGTATAATTTGTAACAGTATTGGCATCCAAATTGGTGCAACCATAATATATGGTAAATATAATTTGTAATAATACTGGCATCCAAATTGATGCAACCATAATATATGGTAAATATAATTTGTAATAGTATTGGCATCCAAATCGATGCAACCATAATATATGGTAAATATAAATTGCAATAGCATTGCCATCCAAATTGGTGCAACCATAAAATATGGTCAGTATAATTTGTAACAGTATTGGCATCCAACTTGGTGCAACCATAACATATGGCAAATATAATTTGTAATAATACTGGCATCCAAATTGATGCAACCATAATATATGGTAAATATAATTTGTAATAGTATTGGCATCCATATCGATGCAACCATAATATATGGTAAATATAAATTGCAATAGCATTGCCATCCAAATAGATGCAACCATAAAATATGGTAAATATAATTTGTAGTATTATTGGCATCCAATTCGATGCAACCATTAAATATGGTAAATATAATTTGTAGTAGTATTGGCATCCAACTTGATGCAACCATAATATATGGTAAATATAATTTGTAGTAGTATTGGCATCCAACTTGATGCAACCATAAAATATGGTAAATATGATTTGTAATAAGCATTGGCATTCAAATTGATGCAACCATAATATATGGTAATTATAATTTGCAATAGCATTGGCATCCAATTTGATGCAACCATGACATATGGTAAATATGATTTGCAATACCAATACCAGAATCTGAACAGATGTGACCTGATGGCAAATATAATAACTTGTAATTTTCAATTTCATCCGGATAGACGTGACTGCATCACTGCACTTAAATATGAGTTGCAATACCACTATTAACATGATATGAATAATCATAACCATCAAATGGACCTAACATATATACATAGTAGCATCCATGTTGATGTCTATTAGTGGAATACCTTTCACATTTCCCTAAGATAATCGCTCGTATCTTCAGTCAAGGCGCTTCATCACTACCACCATGGTCAATGACCATCAACTGGACGTTAATCAGTCGTAGACATCACCACAAAATTATTTGTAAAGAGGAAACTCGAATAACGATATAAATTGATATCATTAGCCATTCGAATTTTTGAAACTATGAGAAAAGCGACTTTCGTGCATATAATTATATAGCACATAATATTGAGTGTTTATTAAAACAACAGAAGAATTTAACCAACTGAATTGAATTAAAAGGGAAAAGCAATATTTATTACATCTTTATAAAACGTTTTGGAAAGTATGTACTTATGTACATACATAGTTCTTAAATTATTAAATAACTTCAAATTACTTAAACACGATTGATAGTCCAGATCATAACCATTTAGGTAGAGTACAGCACTCAAGACTCCAGCATTACACATGCTGTTGGCAGCGACCAAAAACTTCGTCATCGATTCAACGGCTTGACTTAGCCATATATAGACGATGTACAGTCTTTAGCAACGCCATAATCCGACACAGCAATTATCTTTATATTCTATGATGACCTATTCGCCTTTTCAGTTTAAGTTCACCGTATCACTATCACCACGGTCAATAACATCCAAATAGATATAGTCTAGTTGCCGGCAAACACCTACAAATAAGCTCATGTAAGTGTCGTACTTGAACTATCCACAATCACAGTGGCCGTCATAACCATTTAGATAGAGTCCAGTGCCCAATAAACTCCAGTACACATATGACTGTTGGCAGCGACCAAAAACTTCATCACTGTTTCAACGGCTTGGTCTAGCCATATATAGACAGAGTCCAGCTCTCAGCAACGCCATGATCCAAAGCGGCCAAGGGCAACAAAAAGGAACAAAACATATTAGGATATTATTAACCCTATCCAGCTGTTGCCAAACGAATGAAGTTCCACTAAACAATTAAGTCAGCTCCATAATCCAATCCACTGTTTATGTCAACCTTGTTTCCAATGTTGTGCCAGAGGTCACAAGGTCTTAGTATGACGCGACGCGGAGATATATCTTGTACTAAGGACCACTATTTTGTTATTTCACACATAAATCCCAACTCTTTCTTCTAAGTGAGCTCGAGACTTATTGTCACACTAGAAATAACAGCATAGTGAAATCACTAAATTAGCATAAATCGCATAAAGCACACTTCCTGCTTCGAAAGTGAACTCTAGTGAAAACCAACTCAGTAAAGTCACCACTCTGGTACCTCATATATACATCCCAGCTCTTTCTTCTCAGTGAGCTCAAGATCTATTTGTAACATAGAAACACCAAAACAGTAAAAATCCTTAAACTGGTACATAGCACAAAAAATCTTAACATTATTTTAAGTAAGTTTAAAACCCATTGGTTATTTAAAAAAAAAATTAAGACCCGATTAAATAAATAAAATTTCCCCCTCCAATTTACGATGATTAATCCTCTTAATGTATCAGTCATTGGTTTCCAAGATATACTCATTTGGTTCGAAATTGGATCTCTACGGAAAATCCAATTCTAAGAATAAATTCCAAATTCTTATTAATAATCAAATTTAGTTTGTTACCTATACCTATACAGTAGATTTAAGAACGAAGTCAACTGAAATGCCTAGTTATTCATAACGTTTAACCCAACTGGGTTCTCCTCTTTTTTTTTTCCCTCGTAGTTTCATCCACTCGGCAACAGTATATGTATATTTTAAATTCAGATGAGACTATTAAAAACTGTTTTCAATTTTACTAAATTTTCCTCTGTTCACCTTCTTAACAAAAAAAATGTTATTCATCGACTCTAAGTAGCTCTAATTGCCCACTAACATACCCTATCATTTTAAATTATTATTGCCTATGAAAATATATTAATAAAAGTGTAAATATGTGTGTCATTTGCATAGGACTCTAACCGTATACACTTCATACTATTTTAACATAGATTCCCCCTTTCCCACAATATTTCTGAACTATGAACATATTGTCGTAAATAACCCTTCTATTAAAATGTTGTATATATAAGTATTATCAAATTATATACCTTAAAGTCAAAATTAAATCTAAGAATAACTAAAATAAAAAACTATTTATTACTTGCAGAATTTCTATGAATTCTCAAAATTCTTTCAATAACGACAAGTAAAGTTTCGTAACAAAAAAAAAACCACCCTTTCCCCCTTAAAGTGAAGACTTTAGAAAAATTTACATTCTAAAACCCACACTAACTATAAATGTACCTGTATGGTATTAATTCACCTAATAAAGTTAAGTAAAATTCTTTAATTATCTTTGTATTATTTACTTAGGGAAACATTTGTACACACCACATAACCATGTATACGTAAAATAAGTAAAAGAATAGTTTCTCAGTTAGTCTTTAACCTCTATTTACCCTTTTACTGATATTACATGACTTACGAACACACACACACACACATAACTTCCTAAAATCAATAAAAGAGATATCACATGACTTACAAACGTACACGCGTAACTTCCTTAAATCAATACGTACTACTTAGAATCCAATGTCCTAAATATATCCATAAAACACAGTACTTTCCAACCTAAGGGTCGCTGTTCATAAAACCTTAAGAACGCCTGCCCAACTCATTCAACCTGTACAGTATTATTGTTTTTAAAGTCACTAAAATGTCTACTTAAAAAAATAAATTATTACGTATTAGCTTTTATCAAATCTTTATTTTTTTAATTTCAAACACACTTCACTGCCAATAACCAGCCAAACTCATTTTAATGACCTTCCATCCATTTCACAACAGCAAAATGTAGGCTTTTACAAGCCTATTTTAGTCCTATACCCTATCCTGGTAACGGCAACACATAATGTAGAAACCCCCCCCCCCTACAAATGAATAAGTCCTAATGGCGTGATTAGGACCGCTACATTGAGAACCTAAGTAACCCTGATTCTAAGAAGGTATGAGTTTAGTCAGTCACTAGCATGGCGAGTGAACTTTGATTTTAAGATTAAATTCTGCATAATATAACTATCTAAGCCCTAACAATTTATCTCAACTAACTTGTCGCACACGAGTGATGTACCAAACTAAGATAGCTATTATAATACGTCCTGATAATGATTTAAATTATCGTCACACTGACCTTGAATAAGTAGATTTCTAACACAATAACCTTCCTCATAACTACCCTTATTTACTTTCAATTAATAACTATTTAAATTCTGTCAAAGAGTAAGCCTTTCATAATATAGTTTCTATTACTTTATTTATTTATTTAACCTTACAATATGCCAGTAAAACGAACATAAGAAATTAAGCTTTCCTTTACAGTACGCGACAATAAACAAAAGCAAATGTCTGTAGTGTCGGGATCGAACCGCGGCCCTTCGTATGGTCGTCTAACGTTATAACCACTACACCAATTGGTCGATGAACGATCGATTGAATTTAACCTAATATTTCTGCACCCTGAAGATAATTCCCTTTGTTTGCTGTAAAGGTGGTAAACAACCATACGGCCCTATAATAAGAGATTTTACCAAGGTACTATTTAGTCTTCATGGTAGTTCTTCTTACAAACCAAAATCTCTTAGTAAACGTGGAATTTTCAGTATTTATACATCTTACAGATAACAGTGAATAATTCAGTTCTTTGCGTAGGTACAAGAACTTATAAAGGAGACATCATGTGCAACCTTTCTCTTACGAACTTGAGATATTAAGATACATAATATAAATAAATATGGAACAAATTGCGAATAACGTAAAGATTAAATAGAGTTTCTTTTAATAATTTGTCACAGTCAATTAAGATAATTATGACGACAGAACGCCAATTTACATGGGTAGGTAACCCGTCTTAGTAGGTACTTTCCTACTATTCAGTCAGTAATGAAAACATTGCTCACTCAAAAATCTAACAATTTAGTCAGATCAACAATAGTCATTTTTGAGTGATTAGAACCTTCGCGTTTCGCCGGTAGGTCGGGGTCCTCCCCCGGCTCATCAGTTATTAAGGGGGGCCCTACCTGGATAATAATACGCTATGATAATAGGATTTTCTATGAAGAAGAATTGGACATACCCTAGAACAACTAATGTCACCTTTAACAAATCCATGTTTAATATGTTCGGTCAAAGTTTAACTTATGTCGTACCCCGGTTCAGTCATTGTTTCAGTAAGATTACCGTTAATGTTTTTCTTTCTTTTTATATCAAAAGGAGAAAGCAATTCTAAAATATATATTTTTTTATTATCATTGTTTTGGCATAACTTAATTGTTACATTTTAAAAATAGACGTAGTAAAATATAAAGAAGTAAATTTAAAAATCTAAAGATATATAATTCTTATTCTATTCGTCTCCATAATGAGTGATTTATTTATTAATAAAACGAACTTCCCAAAAGGAAGGAGTAATCTGTATCTCGACAACTTATCACTCATTACTTTGACGAAAACTAATCCGGACCAATTAATGCTAACAGTTTAGATAGGTAAGTATTGAATAGGTATCTTATACAACTACCTACTAGACACACCAAAATTAAAATTTCTTCTTTATCATTTATATCCTCTGATCCGGATTAGAACTCATAAAATTTAAACAACCTCTTTAACTTTCTTGGAGTAGGGTGGAGCTGAGCTAGTAAGACCTAAAAGTAAACCAGCTCTACTCACACCCTAGTTAGTACTCGAGCTTCGCCGTCACACGAAGACCGGCTCTTCTTATTTACTACCCATTCCTGTTCTAATACTGATATTAAAAATGGAGAGATCTTACTATAACCGCGACATCCCTAGGTCTGTTGACGAAGCGTTATCATCAAAGGGTTGTGACCTTACTGTCCCATTAACTACTTTCGAAAGAAACACTTACCTTATACATATTTGTCATAAAACACCCGTACAGTAGGTTATAATTCTATAAAGGAAAAACTTTACTCAATCTGTAAAGTACTAAATTTAGTGCCCTTGCCAATCAAAATCACTAATTAAATCGTACAAATAGGTAATTCACAGTTATCACTGTTAGGTAAAATTCGAGAATAATAATTAAACCCGGCGCCATTTTCTTAAAATCGTCTACCAAGGCATGTATTTTGTTTGTATTTTATTATGCACATTTAATTAAATTTTTAAGTAATTTAGGTAGTTATCTATTAAATTTAATGATTACATAACTTTCTTAAAATGCGATAGTAGAACTCTAGATATCCTATGTACGGTTTGCCACAACATCAGTGTGTGATTTGTGTACCTAAACCGTTAGCACATACCCTATCACTCATCTCTAGGTATATGTAATTTTATAATTTTCACATGCAAAACATATTTTGGAATCACACAAGAAAAGTAAAACAATGGTTATAATTAATAGTTTACCTACCCAACAACATTTCATATAGAACCTCTTCAAATGAATTTCTAGATAAATAGCTGTATTCAGAAGGAATTTTAATGCCTTTCGCGATTATAGTTATTTCCTCTGAAAATAAAAATTAATCTACTCACTCAGGAAAACTATTGATGGGCGGGACTCCAAAAATCTGCCAACTCCTAACACCTTCACGGTTACACACGGGTACACGGTTCGATGTAAATTCAATGTAAATAACCACTTAAAGTTTTATTATTTATTCACATTTGCACTTTGTAATTGCAAACACTATTTATTAAGGAAAACGCGGGAAACACAGTCTTTAACCGATATTTGTCAAAACTCTATTTAAGAATGCAGGAGGTGGGACGCTTTCCGTATTACTCGACTCAAAAAAGGCGGGAAACACTCCATTATGCAAAATCGCGCGCGTCACTCACGAATTTTGAATTTCGAATGGGAGAGAGAGGACTCTGTCACGACAGTCTCCAGCGCCGTGGCGCCAGAATCAAGCGAGCGAACGATTTCTTTTTTATCTCTTTTACACACACTAATTAGGAAATATCCCTATTTCCTGTATTTTTTTATTTCGTCTTCAAACAGGTTTTGTGACGTCATCGCATGGAAGTATTATTATTATTTTAACACCGCTGTACTGTTTTAAGCTACTTTACCATGCAACGAAACAAAATCTACAATAGACATATATCCAATGCAGCGCTGTCTTATCTTTTACCGCGCAATTATTTCGAACCTTAATTTATGTTTATCTATTTATAATGTTTGACTATCTTATTTTTGTATATCCAACAGATAATTAGACCTATAGCTACTTATCTATGAATATATTAGGTATTCAATTAAATCCCACATAATGGTACGCTATATAGGTAGTTAGACATAATTTTGTTCTAGGGTAGACTGGAGTACACTACAATACATCCAGACTTAAAACAAACACAAAATTTTAGTCCAGTGTGGAAATCGAATCCACACCCTCTGCACAGCAGCCGGCCACACTGTCAACTACCACAATAAAGTTGTGCGTAGTGTGTACAGTGTGCGTGGTCTGTACAGACAGTAGTAGTAGAACTTTTTAGTTGATAAAGAACACATTTTAGAGTTTTAAAATTTGATAGACAGTAGAATACGATTTTGAATGTTACGCGTAACAATAACAATAATAATAATAATAAATATTCTTTATTGTACACCAAACAAATAACTTAATCTAAGGAACACTAATTATAAGATGCAATGTACAATAGGCGGTGTTATCGCCAAGAAGCGATTTCTGCCATACAACCTATGGCGAAAGGAAAATTTAAAAGAGTTGGGTAGGTGGTGTACTCGTATCATTAAAATAACAATATTATATGTAAAATTAAATAAACATTATTGTTCTATACATACCTACACAAAAATTACATACAAAATAAATAAACATAAATAAATTAATACTTATATATACATACATACACTTACTTAAACAAAAATGTAGCAGATAGACGATATTATATATCACAAGAAGAGCTTCAAAAGATAGCAGAGTTTAAGAATTAGTTAAAAAATGCACTTTAATAAGTTGTTTAAATACAAGTTACTGTGCTTTTCTAATAGAGACAGGTAAGGGATTCCACAGGTTGACTGAAAATACAGTAAATGACTTATCATAAAAATGTGATGAATGAGAAGGAACTTTTAATAAAAGATTCGATGAAGACCGTATTGATTAGTGGAATTTAAAACGCTCTTTTAAATAAAGTAGGGTCGAAGGAGTAAACAATACAGAGTAGAGAAGTGAAAGTATGTGAGTATTCCTCCGTAATCGTATAGGAAGCGATTTAAGTTGTTTGCGGTATTCGGAGATATGGTCGTATTTGCGCAATCCAAATATGTTCCTAATGCATAGGTTTTGAAGAAGTTATTATATGTCAAGCTGATCTTTAGTGAGATTGAGATAGCTAGCGTCAGCATAGTTGAGAAAAGGTAGAAAGAGAGATTGTGCAAGATAAATTTTAGTTTTAGTTGGAAGAAAATTTTATAACCCACGTAAAGAGGCAACTGAGAAGAACATCTTCTGGCTGATCTCCTTGATTTGAGCAACTCAGGATAGAGTTTGATCAAATAAAATCTCTAGGTTTTTAAACTACCAATAATTATTACTTTAGTTTTAGCGGGATTGACTAATAGGCCATTTGACTTACTCCAGTTCGAAATTATCGCTAAATCACCATTCGCAGTATCTTCTGCAGTTTTAATGTCTTTTAAAGTGGTATGAGTGTATATTTGAAGGTCGTCTGCATACAAGTGGTAGAGAGAAGAAATGATTTGAGTAATAGAATTGATGAATAGAGCAAAAAACAAAGGTGACAACACGCCACCTTGCGGTACGCCTGAAGATACAGTACACCAAACTGAGAAAGAATCCTCAATGTTGATGCACTGTCGGTGACCATGTAAGTAACTACGAAACCACTCAACTTCTATTGGAGATATGTTAATAGAACATAGTATACCCAATGAAATATCAAAGTCAACATTGTTAAAAGCGTTGCTGAAATCAAGCAAAGTGAGTATAGTAAGTCGCTTGTTTTCCATTGCCATACGTATATCGTCAGTGATTTTCATAAGTGCCGTTGTCGTGCTGTCCAGGATGGAAATCGGATTGACAAGGATTCAGAAGGTTGTTGCTTGTTAAAAAAATGCTTAGTTGAAGATGTATCAGGTGTTCAAGGACTTTTGAGAGGAAAGGAAGAATAGAAATATGTCTATATTCGGAAAAACTGGAAAGATTAGTGTTCTAAGATAAATGAATAATCTGAGCATCCTACCATGGTGACAAGAATTGATTAGTGAATATAGAATTATTTAGGATTTGGGTAATTATTGGGACGAGGAAGAATCACATTGCGGCTGATACAATCACTGCCAACGGCATTCGAAGCAATAGATAGTATGTTCTTCTTTACACCGCAATCAGTGAATTGTGAGAAGCTAAATGATGGGAAGGTGGGAGTAGATGGCGGTGAAAGATTTCTAAGTGTATCATATTTTGAACTGTCATTGTGTGACTGTATCATATTTTGAAGTGACAGTAGAAGCAAACTGTTGGTTTAGAGAATGAAGACAAAAGATGCGGTACAAGAACTGCCAAAGCTCGGCACAGAAAATACGGTTGCTGGCACGGCGGGTAGAGGGCCCCCTGAACTCCCTCTGTTGTAGTAGCCGGGTCCACTCCGGTCTCCTTCTCCGGCACGACTACCAGTTCAAAGACTTTATACAGGTTGGCGGATCAGCCTCCCAGGGCGGAGATTTTAAGCTGCCACTCGCGCACCGCGTATTAATTAAAATACGATAACGGATTTTGGTAATAGTGTTCTGTTCGCTCGACTTAAAATTTTGTGAAAGACTTTGGAAAAGTCAGTATAAATTAAATCCCGCGTTCGGTTCGTTTGCGTCGACGGGAGTTTGTGAGAAACAGTGTGTTAGAAGAGTGATTTAAATGGCCAGTGTACCAGTGACATTCCGACGGGTGATTTCGTCGTGTTGGAACGTGAAATAGCGTCGCGACGCCCGGGTGACACTACACCTTTTACCACAACGCACAGTAACAGAAACGGCCACGGTGACACACGTAAAGTTTGAATCTGACTCGTATATTTTGTAGCAGTAGGCTCCTCGTAAGCAAAGACTGTCGCCAAGGTTCCTACCACTACTAGTTCCATCGCGACGCCCCTGACTAGTAGCGCTATAAAGTGAGTAATATATATCCTTACACGGATTGTAAAACAAATAGTGAAACTATAAGAAGAAAGTAAATAGAAGTCGTCTTTAAGGAAAATAAGCTTTAAATTCTTACTATGCTAAATATAAAATAAAAGTAATTCATTTAATATTAACTGTACAGAAATGTGTATTTCAGACTACAAAAGGCAACATTTCAAACTTCATAATGCGAAACTTTATAAACTACTTGCCAACGAACGTTCAAAATTGTACCTAGTTTCCGTATTAAGTTATTTTATTTCGTGACGTTTTATTTTTAAAGAGAGACATAATTTGCAGTCAGTTTGTTACTTAGTTTTTGCTTTGTTGTTTTCAAAAATAATCATGTACTTGTAATTTAAATTATCCAGCTGGTCCAGTACACGTATTGTTCTTCCAAATAATTCGCTACATAACTATTAGGTATATAAAGTTAGTATTTATGATATATGAGATACTAGCTTTTTCTAGTTAGTATTTATGATATATGAGATACTAGCTTTTTCTAGCTAGCATCTCCTCAATTATAAAAAAAAACCGATTCACACTTGACGTTTTTAAGAAACCTATGTCCTTCACCGGGACTTAAACTTTCTCCATGCCAAATTTTAATCTTAATCGGTACGATACGGTACAGCGGGTCAAGCGTGAAGAGGTAACAGACAGACACACAGAGTTACTTTCGCATTTATTATATTAGTGGTGCGACACTAATAGAAAATGTAATGAAAACGATTAAGAAAGGAAACTAAACTAAAGAAAGTGCACAAAAAATAACGGAGGTAAATGTAAGTGCAATAGTCAATCAACGTATACCTCGACAAATTCAGTGCAATATCAGAAAAGGCCAGTTAGTTCTCTGACCCATCAAACGAAACGAAGAAAAAAATCATTAATGCAAGTATATAAAGCAAGAAAGTGTGTCAGGATCATACTAATACCATACCATCTCCGCTTTCCCCTTTAGGGAACAGGCGTGATGTTATAAATGTATGTTTATAAAATCATTTATCAATCATTTTTTTTTCTTGGGTTGAAATTAAAAATTAAGTAAAATCATAAAAGGTTCGAGCTTATTTTCTTATAACGTTGAAATGCACATTTTAGTTCAACATTAAAACTGGGAACAAAAAGCTGCGAACTTCGCTCTTTGACTTCGACACTAATGGGTAATTACTGAGAGAGCTCGTCGGACGTAATTTTCAGACAACTTTGCTTATTACATTGTGGGTTCATTTCTGGCTTTACAATTTTAACAATTAGAGGAATTGTAGCGAAAAATATCGAAAATTAACTTCAATATTTGGGAATCGGTTCAATTACACGTCGGATCTAAGTAGTCACAGAAGGTGCGGTTCCGGAAGAAATGAAAGCAAAACCGGCAAAGTACGGTGTCGAACTCGCATTAAGGTAGAGTTTCAGAGAGATCAGAGAATTACTGCGGGTATCTAAAATCCTATCCTATCAACCTATTTTGTTTAACACAATTTTTGTTGATACTATTTATAAAGCCCTGTAACTGTAATTATTATTATAATACGTAATATGTATATATGCATTTTCTCCACGTAATGCGGTGCGCGAAATAAATTTTCAATGTACTGTTACGGCCCCCTCTGTAGTTCGTGGAGTTCGAATCCAGAGGCGCGTTATATAGAAAGAAAAGAAGAGATAGAATAAAAAAAGGTTATATTACAAGAAGAAGAAGAAGTGAAAAAACAGACTTTGTCTGTGGTAACGGACGACTTAACTTTCTCCTGGTTAAGCGGTCTGGTGAGGAACTGAAAAACAATCTGTGTATTTCCAGTAAAAAATCCAACTAGCGCTAGTGATGAATGGTTGTTCGATTTATGTTCCTTTACCGAAGTTTAGGCTGACGAATTAGGAGTTTCTTTGTCCAACTACGAAACCAGTGAAAGGAACGGGCACAAAATTGTTTTTCTTTGTTTATTGCTGCTGACAATTAGAGTTATGTTAAAAGTGTCCCCGCTGCTGGGTATTCCAATGTTAAAGCAAGAAAAAAGTGTTCCCACTGCTCGGTAGTCCACTGTTCCAGCAAGAAAAAAAATGTCACCGCTGCACGGTAGTCCACTCTTCCAGCAAGAAAAAGAGGGGCCATCGGTCATTGACGCTTCTTTTATATTGACTGTTCACTTCCTGACCAGCCAAAAGCCAAATGATAACCTAATTGGTGAATGTCCTTAGCGTTGCCTATAGCGGCATCTATTTATAAAATTTACAGGATCTCAATTAATCAACTTGATCAAAAGAATAAAAAATGACAACGTAAAAATGTTGCTATACAACGATTTTTTAATTGCTCTTGCGAGTTTTGTTGTCTATAGAGGTAATAATGCATGAATTTCTAAGTTAAAGATACTTAGTATTCCGTTGTAGTCTAAGATCCCGATATACAACGACCTTCACCGAGATGTTTATTTAATGAAACGTATTTTATATTTAATTTAACATGTCAAAAAATATATTGCTTATGGGTTGCCTAACAAATTTCAGTCCAGGATATGATTAATTAAAAATTGAAAAAAAAAAAATTTTTAAACATTTCACCGGTTCGATTATTAGACAAATTCTATACCAATCAAAAGTATGAAGCCCATAGAATATGCAAACATTAGGTTGCCTATTTTTTTTCCGGTCACAACTCTCGGGTAGCCAGGTATAAACAGGTAAATCGATACTAGCATTTTGCACCGGTCTGATTATTGAATTAAAATTAAATGAAAATAAAGATTATTTTATTATGAACACGGTGGTATAGGGTTTGCCAGTTAAAAATCAGTTCCGTATTCCGGTTGTCGAATTTCGAAAAGCTAAATATTTCTGCGAATGAATATGTGCGATTGAGAGGTCCCAACCGGCCATCCCATGCGATAGAAGAGGACACAGCATAGTAGATGTTTGAAATCCGTCCATTAAAAGAAAGAGAGTGCGCATGCTATTTGTTCTTGAAAATGAAAAGGATAGCGATAGACTCGTATATGCTGTGTATCATTTTAGAGTAGTTTATTATTAAAATAGAGGAATTGTTATTTAATTTTTTTTTATCAATTAATTAGTTATGTATGTATACATTTTATGTGACACAAAAATATATATACATTTGAGTAAAAAAGAAGGTTATAGTAATACATATGTAATACTAACCTTGCAAATTTTATCTTTATTATAAGAAGATAAAATAAAAAACAACAATTAAAAAAAAACTTCTGTTTTTTGTAAAAAATTATAAATTCAATTTTTTTAAAATTATTCGGGTTCCGAGTCATCGGACATATAACTATGATCTCCGACTTCTGATCCTTCTACGTCATCACTCTCTGTTTCAGTTCTTTCGACAATGTCTTTATCTTTAAAGGTGTATGATCCGCAATGAATCCTTGAACTTTAAATTTAAACCGGTGAAATGTTTAAAAAAATTTTTTTTTTAAATTTTTAATTATTCATATCCTGGACTGAAATTTGTTAGGCAACCTATATGCAATTTTTTTATTGGCATGTTAAATAAAATATAAAATACGTTTCATTAAATAAACATCTCGGTGAAGGTCGTTGTATATCGGGATCCTATACTATTGCGTTCTTTTGGTGGGAAAGGTTTAAAAATGTAGCAAATATACGATACAGTATCTATGGAGATACACCTAATTTTCACACCATATACTACGGGTACCCAAAAAAACCGAACTTATTTTTTTTTTTATTTATGTATTCAATTTTTAAACAAAAAGTGTTCAATCCCCTTCGAAGTACTCTCTACTGGTACTAAAACACTTGTCAAATCTTTTATTACACGGCTTAACCCGTGAGAAGGCGCGCCCTAAAAAGTCACACAAGTAGGCGCACGTGAGCAAAATGCTCACTGTCCTTTAAATGTCTTTATTGTGAAAAAAAAAGGAATTATAATACAACTTTTGACATTTTCATGAATTGTAAGTCTTATTGAGGTTAAATAAAATGTTTTATTAGAATTATATAATAAAAATGCAAACTTATGAATAAACTAAAAATCTTATAGGCTTAGGCCACAATTTTTGGCTAATCTTAAGAAAAAAAAACAAAATAAAATTATTTTAACACCAATTGGAATTAAAACAATAAATTCAATTAGTTACATAATATTAATTTTATTACAATCTACCTGAAGACGGCGGAAACACATAAATGGACGGACACAGACGGATATGAATCTATATATATGCTGCAATGTGTTAATGTAAAATTGCGAATCTAAGGCTGCAGGAGATAGTCTTAAATATAAACGATTAAATGATAATATTTTTTATTATTTTACTATCAAATCATAATTTAATGAAACCATAATGATTTTTTCAAACATTTTGTAACTAAATAATTGACAATTTCAATAGCATTCATTATTCTCATATAAAATATGAAGTTGGTACTTACTTATAACGGATTCAAATTTTGTATATTACGTAATAAAATGTATGAGAGTTGATCCGAGATACAAATGAGTGCGCATCCCTCAACGTCAGCCCAAGTTGCCGACGCCGACGTGATGTGTGTTTTGTGCGTGATCTAATTTTCCAGTATTTATATTATTAATGTTACCACTTTACTCTTTAATATCTAACAGGAAACATAAAGTAAAGTAGGTGAATAAAACATCATACCTAATGCCAAGCCTACATCGGTAGAGATGTTAATTTACAGGGACATTAACAAAATAGTTATAAATAACAGTGTCCATATCTAAATAATTTTTAGGGTTTTTGGTACAATTTTTGTATTTGGTAAAGAAATAATTAGTATAACCATAAAATTATTTTCGCACATTTAACTTCTTCGGATAATTTCTTTTTGCCCCTGGCGATGTAAAACAAACTACGGCATTTATATATTTGGTAAATAACAATCTTTATTACGACAAATATTACATCAAAAAAGCGGCCAAGTGCGAGTCGGACTCGCCCATGAAGGGTTCCGTAGCAGCAAGTAACATAATATATATATGAGTTGATTGAATGTAAGGTAAATTGCGGTTTACGATTTATTAAGTATTAAAAAGTGTGCTTACTATATCCAACCAATTTTCGGTGGAAGTTTGCATGGTAATGTTCATCATATATTATTTTTAGTTTTATCATTCTCTTATTTTTGAAGTTACAGGGGGAGGACACATTTTACCACTTTGGAAGTGTCTCTCGCGCAAACTATTCAGTTTAGAAAAAAATTACTGTTAAGAGGGCCCCCAAAGCGCATAAACATTTGCTTTGTGGGCGTTAAGCTGAAATCGACGATGTCATTCTTAAATAGAGCTCATTTTTCTGTGGCAAAAATATGTTATAGACAGGCGAACAGCTTAGTGTAAAAAGTGAAAAATAATTTATTACAATTATATCACATAAGATATAAAAAAATATTTCAGTAATTTTCTATCTTTATAGTTTCTTAATATTTTAATTTTATGAAATACACCATGTCCCCGCTACTAGTTGATAAGGAGTTTTGAATTAAAAATAGACACAAATCGGCCAAGTGCGAGTCGGACTCGCACACGAAGGGTTCCGTTCGATTATCTATAAAAATGGCTAAAAAAAAAAAAATTGTATGGGAGCACCCCTTAACTATTTGTTTTAATTTAATTATTTGTTTTTAAAGTGAATATATAACTAAATATTATGTGAATATTTCAAGCGTCTTCTAGCAAAGAAAAAACAGGTTTGTTGTGTGGGAGCCCCCTTAGTATTTATTTTATTCTATTTTAAAAGACAAAAGTGAAGTGACCGTCAGCAACAAATGTTGAGAGAGTATAATAATAGTATTTATAAGTAAGAAATTAACTTAAAATCGAAATAAAAACTATAACTATTCGACTAAAAATAAAACACTAGAACTATTCGACTAATAGAAACACAATAGAGTTTCTTCAATTGAGAGTGACGTTAACGTATAAGCTCGCATCATATTTTTCTCGAAAAATTTTAAATGTGCTCTACGAAGTTACAACTTTAAAAGCTCCAGTACACGTCGGCCGAGCCCGTTTTTGATGACGGTGTTCACACGTTGGCATGTTTCCTTTTGCATTTCGTTGACCGTGAAGATGGACGTAGAAAATATCGCGGCTGCTGTCATTTACTTACTCTATCAAAGACGACTAATTAAAAAAAAGTGCAAAAAAGGAGGTGGATTTTGTCTATTCATCGAAACTGCTTAATAAAATACGAGTTGCACACAAGAGGCAGATTCATTTCTTTGCTACAAACAAGCTAGCTAGATTGAAAAAACAGTGTTGCCCACAGCCATCACTTTAATACCCTGATATACAACGGAAACCGAACAAGGTAAATCAAATACAGTCATTATGTTTAAGTTGTGGCTCGGTCAACGTGAGATCGCTGTTTATGGATTGCGGCAAATTAGCTTTGACTCGTGCACAACTCGTACTCCTACTCGTGGTACCTTAACATGTATTAAACAAAACCAGTAAAAGTAAGTGTAACCATCAAATTATATCAAAAATAGACGTGGTCGTGACGTTGGTACGTACATATACTTAAAAAAAAAAAAAAAATCTTTGAATTTTTTTAGTATCACAAAATTTTAACTAATAAATTAAACCACCTTCAAAACCATACTAAAAAGCAAAAAATTAACCTTCCGCACTCACCTGGAATATTCAGCTAATATTCTTTCTCCCTGAGTGGCATGCCAATAATTTGCAGCAAACATCGAGAAAATATCTTTTGGCATTCGACTTCAAGGAGGACACTTAGCTTAATGTTCCATACCCATGCGCAAGGTTAATTTTTTACTTTTCAGTAGGATTTTGAAGGTGGCAAATTTTTTGTTAAGTTTTTTTTTTCAAATTTTATGTTTGTAACTTTAACATACAAAACAAAGCGTCAATATGTTTTGTGGCAAGCGCCCATTATTGCGCTTCAGAATTGCGCCGTTAAACTGAAGATGTTCTTTTTCTAGTGTGGTAAACTAATAACAGCTTAAAAATTACTATACCAATTTTCATGAAACTTGCACTGTTCCATAGGTTAAACGATACTGAATCAAATAAAGAATTATTTTTTTTTAATTAACGATTGATAAGTTCGAGAGAATCTTTCAACTCTGGAAGCCAATAATCTCAAATTCATTTTAAGATCTATCCAGTGACAAAAATATATCAGAATCTATAATAAGATGTTTTATACCGCCTAATGGACATATGGGCATGTTGCAAGTGTTGTAACTTTAAGGGTTCTTTTTGCGCTATTGTACCCCAAATAAGGTAAAAAAAACAGCGGTTTTGTGTATGGCGTTGATTTTCCAAAGAGTTGTGTTGTGATGTAAATGATGATAAAACACAAATAGCTAAAACGGTAATCAACAGAAAAGTAACATCAGTTTTTATTTGTGAAGTAAAAAGGGCTGGACATAACATTGTATGTACCCACATGAAGATGTTCATACATTTAATGTTATCCGTTAACTTAACTTGGAGCTAAGTTAAGAGCAGTGTTAGGTAATTCTTGCGATGTAAAAATGTCATAATATAACGTTTAATTTTTTATACTATCAAACTTTATTGTTTTGTTATCCACCAAATAATAAACGAGTATACTTATTTTAGTCGCTTACAAGTATGAGTAGTTAAAAGAAATATTTTAGTTTTCGAACTTCGTACTCTCTCTAATATTTTTCACGCTGTCTTTAGTTATTTAGTTGGGAGTCAGCCAAATACTGATCAACAACTGTCGACGGTCAGCGACACGCCAGGGCCCGCTTAGCGCGTCAACGACAGAATTTACTGCCTAGTTGCAGCTTTTTATTACACATTGCTCCAAGAGCTGTTTTAAAGTTCAAATCTAATAAAGAAAAGTGTGATAACTATCATAAGAAAACGTATGTCACTAATTACCGGCATACAATGCATGCAAAGATAATTGAGCCGGAAGCAGAGGTAGACAAGCTGCGCTGCGATAAAATAGGGATATCTGAAGTTCGAAGACAGGAGGACACGATATTGCTCAAATTCGGCAACACATTTTACTTCTGGGAAGGTGGTGTCGGGTTTATGGTCCACAAGTCCCTCATCAAAACATTACGACTACTTAGTTACTGATTAGTGTGTCAATAAGGGTGGCGTTCCTTGTACTCAGAATCAACCAACAGATATTCCCTATATATAGGTATGTTAAATTAATTAATTATTTACTATTTTACTATAATATTTTTTTATTTTATTTTTGTATATTATTAGTAGGTATTTAATTATTTATTTATTATTAATTTATCAAACAACCCTACAACTAACCACTACTTACATTGTATACATATAGTCAGACTTTTATAGATGTTTATAACAATAATTCGTAGATACATAATTTCGTGATACAGCTGCTATATTTATTTATCAGTATGGCGCCGATTGAAAATCAGCGTTGTCATTTATTTGGCAGCATTGCTGAATCGGGGTCCAATTAGGTGAAACATTGCAACACCCATAAAACCTAATACTCTGGAAGTCATTGGTCGTATCTTAACCATTGTATTTTATTGATTGTAATTATTATTATTGTATTTGTAGTGTTTTATTGTAAAAAAAATTAGTTCTTTGTGTTAAGCTGTTGTAATTGTATTTTTGTTTCATTGTTGGTGTTGTTGTGTGCCTAATAAATCATTTACTTACTTACTTACTTACTTACTTACTATAGGTGATGTATGTTTACGCATTGACTTTGGCACACTCAGATGATAAAGGATATTGATACCTAGCCAAAACACTGTCGTCATGGGAGACTTCAACGCAAAACTGGGCACTGGAATTTATGATGAGCTGAAAATGAGAAAATTAAGAATAGAAGCTAGCAGCAGCAGCGAAACTGTAGGGGCCTGCGATTGTTCGACTTAATAGAGAAAGAATGACTAGTCTTTCTTCAATAAGCCACCTCATTGGAAATGGACTTGGATGAGCCCCAACAGTTTTACCAAAAACAAGATTGACTTTATCCTGACTTCTGATAGGTGAATATTCAGCGATGTCTCTGTGATCAATAGGGTAAAACTAGTGCGATCACTAAACATGAATTTTATATAAATCGTTACATACAGAACGCAGAACATTTTTAGCTTTTTCAACTTCAAAATCATTGTGAAAATGTTAACGATGTATATGACAGACTGGTGGAAACTCTTTAAGCGATTGTAGCTAAGCCCCTCAAAGTTCGCAAAAACAAAAAGTCTGTGTCAAAATCTCAATCATATAAATTTGCGGCGTAAAATAAAATTTTATTTTTCATCTGATGGGCCCGAATGCACGCGGTAGATTTGTCTGTTGACACAAATTTCAGAAGCCATATACACCACTTTTACGCGTATAATGCGCGATATAGAGACTAAACGGAGTGTTATACTGAGATTTGTCTGTTAGCGCAACGCAACGGCAACCAAACTAAAGACCATAACTGGCAAAATAATTTTACACTACTCATTCTCTGAAAGAACCTTCATGCATAGTCAAAAATAGGGTTGAAAGTACGTGTTTGCAGAGATTATTATTTTCTTGCTCGTGTAGAGGGAAGAAAGTAAAAATAAAAAAGCACTTGCTATTTAAAAGCTGACGAAACAATTAAATAGCTTCTTTTTATTTGGTTCAATGCCATCTGTGATTATAAAAGCGAACCAATTTCACTTTGAAAAAATAAATCACTATTTATAAACAACAGAAAACATAACCATAGCTTTTCGGTACAGCGCCATCTATGCTTATAAAAGTGAATTAATATTTGTTAAGTAAATTCAAACTTTAATTAATTATATTTTATTATCCTCGCATTTGTAGTGTAAAGCACTATGTATCACTCGGGATGAAAGACGATTCCCACCTCGTGTGTTTTAAGGCCCTCAGCTCCGCTTCGGGCCTCAAACTACACCCTCGTCGGTAATCAGTCACTTTCACCCCTTGGTGAACAATGTACTATTGTCTAAGCCTGAAATTCCTATAGACAACTCTACACCTCAACTCGTGTTCTTGTCAACATAACAGCGAAATAATCGAGAGCTACACTACCCCAACACTATACCGAAGATATCCTGGACGTCACCGTGTGGGATTAGAATGCAATTGAAACAGCTTATTGAAATGACATCAGAGTTTAAGAAAACTGGTCGAACACTAATACTGAAAGTCCTTCAGAGGCTTTTTCAAAATCAAAATCAAAATCTTTTTATTCAGATGGGTTTCTAAGAACACTTACAAACTTATTACAATACTGTTTTATAGCGTGCGTCCAACAGGAACTCTTTGTCAAAATCAAACAAATGCACTCACACATTCAAACAGACATCGCAAAGCCGAAAGTGGCCCAGCTCCCACACAATAGCCTGGCAACAAATGTACACCTGTTACCAATCAGCCATGCAGGAACTGTATGAATTTTAATTCTGTTATCCTCGAAGTCAGCATGCAAGAAACTTGACAGTCACTTTTCTTCAAAACAGGGGACTCCCCGTCTTATAGACCCATCTACTAATAAACTATAGATACATAGAGTAGACCCATCTTGAAATATGGACTAACCTACAAATTATTTAATAATTTTAGGCCACTTTTTCCCACGAATACTCCAAAAACATTTTTTTTCTAACTAAACGTATTCCATAAGCCAGAAATAAAGTTTTACACTTCATTGAATTGAATGAAAAAAAAAGACATAATTATAATTTTGCAAGACAACAAAGCATTATTTCTTTATCAATGTGCGTTAATGTGCACATCTATATTAAATTATCCCGGCGTGTTTCGCGTGTGGATTCCTATCTACTTACAGTTTGTCATAAAATAAATCTTTGGAATGTCATGACGTACCGATATTGTGTGTGTAAACCTACATTTTTTCAATAAATAAATCCAATCATTGAAATATCCCGACGTTTATCGTGTGTGCATGGCTATGATGACTCAACATTAATATCCCGACGTATGTGTGTGGTAAAATATTAACCACTTACCTAAAAATTAGTGCCGTTATATATAGCAACACAATTTTTTCTATGTAATTTGATTAACGGCTTAAGGTGATAAAGTTTACCTAAAACAGGGCGCACTTACAAAAACTAAGTATTGTACGTTAGTACACCAGCTCAATTTACATTTTACAAAACATTAGTCTGCAGATAGACATTTAAATGTTTAAATGTTTCTAGGCAATTAGCCTTTTGTAGCCGAAAACATTTTTCTGTTATAAGCTTACAAAAGTGAGAAATACTAAAATAGAAAACAAGATCCAAAATGTCCGTCCTCCTGTGGTAAACCCAGTCAACTACAGCGTATTCAGCTGATTTATTACGATTGACGTCGTCAATAACATTGGACTTCAAACAACGGGGAAACCGCTGTGTGTTCCCGCGGGAACAACAGCAGCCGAGCTGCGAGTGTAACCCTGTCGGAGCCTGCCGCTTCCGCGCCGCGCAGCCGCTGCCTGCAAGCCACGCTGGCCATGGTGCCGCAAACGTCAAAGTACCCACAACATACAAGTCAAACAACCCGAAGATAGCTATTATTTCAAAGAATATATTACAAATACCGTTTTACTGTAAATCATCTTAAAACAGGAAGAAAGGATACTAAATTATTAGAATCAGGTTTGTACTCTCCTTGGGTCCCGTGCTGATAACAATTTGCATCACCTACTGTTACATTACCTAATGGGAAATGTTGATTTATCATTAAGTAAAAATTGCAATACCTAGTTTGATTCACTTACTAGCTTTGCTGTGGCTTACTTTCGAAGAGTTAGAAAGCCTATACTAATAACACTTTTATATACAAATGCAACATTATGTATAAATTTTAAGGCATTTTATCGACTAATTTTCGCACTAAAAAGTTCAATTTTAATTTAAAAAGTTACTTTTTAGATGTTTATTTTATACAACGCCATTTCATTTAAAATTTAAATCTAAATTAGGTAAAACTACAATATAATTGTTATTAATATTATATATGACTAAGTTAAAATACAAATTCACACAAAGTGATTATCAAAAAGATCTTCTCGTTGTATAATTGTCGGTAGTACCTACATATAAATGTTATAAATTTAAAACAATGAACGAGAGCACAAAGAGCCTTACTGAGAGGGAAAAAAAGAAAAATCGAGTTACCTATTAAATAATACAAAAAATGCACAACCAGGCATTTTGCCTGATTTGTAGCGTGCCGACGTCAGTGTCCCGCTGTTAAATACAGCCATGATAGTTAAAAACACTTTTTATATCTACTCTTAATTTTTTTTGCATTATATGCACGACTTAACTACAACATATATTAAAAACGATTAACTCAGTGACTTCTTGGTTATGGGTTGGGGCTTCATTATATTATAAGACATTAAATTCATTCTTAACTACTTATCATTATATTGACTGTGGAAATTGTTGGCGAAATTTTTTGCCTCAAGATCGCAGTTTCAGATTCTATTTAGTTTTTACTTAGAATAGACAACATATACACAAAATAACAGACATCGCCTAAATAAATTAAATGAGCGGCATACAATTTACACATAAGAAACATAGAGCAAATATGGTGCGAAAATCGTAACATCCACGTTTGTACATCTTATATCAAATTCAAAAATTTAGTAGCTTACTTGGAATCTAGTCAATCATGTAATATAAACATCAAATGGAAAATTCTAGATTACGCTTTTTACACAGATAATTATAATATTAATGAATTAATAAAGACTATGTACATATGGTTATACAAGAAAATCTACCTATACTAATATTATAATAGATAGTTCAATTCCATACAATATTATTGCATAATACTTCGAACAGCTAATGCTTAATATAGAAATAATAGTCATTTAGTACCAAAGACGTTGATTTATTAGCAAGTGTTCAAATTTAGAAACGCTTCATGGAAGTAAGACCTAGATCCTTAATACACAGATGCATTAAATTATAGGTTTTGTACCGTTCCTTAACTTTTATATCATTTTCAATTAATTTTGTTTGTAACAAAGCAAATTTCCACTGAGTCAGCATCGTCCTCAGGACGATGAGAGCTTCAAAGTGGTCGGCCTGGGACAAAGAAGGGTAAAAAGCAGGAGTAAACCGCCAAGCCCCAAAAGACTTCGGCGCCCTCCGCATTGGAGTCTTCTCCTTCTCCTTCAGACTCCGAGGCCAAACGCCACAAAGTGCTGAGACGTCCTCGTCCAGTTTCATGTATCAGCATCGCCCGTTTTTGATGCCTTCCGTAGGGTGGGTTCTAAACATTAAAACCAAAATGGATTGCACAACCGCGCACGAAAAACCCCGCTCCGTCTCCATCGGCTACTTTAACGCTAACGGTCTCCGTGACCAAAAGGAGAAAATAGCGGTAGCGGTTCCTATTATCCCATAAATCGGACGTTTTCCTCATCCAGGTAACCCTCCTCAAACGCGCTATCCGCACCCCTTAGATAGCGAACTATCGCACTGTCCGTTATTATAGAACTGCACCCCCGGCGCGGACAGTATCTCTAACGAAATCCTAAAGCGCCTCACTCTCCCACTTCACTACCTTCTAGTAGCCATCTTCAACGCTGCTATCGAAAATTACACCTTTTACTTCTCAGTGGAAAGATGCAATTGTTATAGGCACCCATAAAACAGGGAGGATTGAGGAGCGAATATGTGACGAAGATTCTTTTCGAAGTCAGCCCAGGAGGTAATATTGTGCCTGATTCCTTGCCACCAAACTCCTGCATCTTCTTTCAGTAGTAGTGGTAGACCGTCAAGAGCGTCTTGATCTTGCATTTTTTCAAGGCGCTTGAATGTACTTACAGCAGACAGAGAGCTTCCGATAGCTTCAGTACTTCGCAAACCATTATAGCTTGAGTTACAGGACGCAAACGATCTTCGACTTCTTGATGAGAGTGTAGATAAAAGTTGTTCGAATTCTTTATAAGACATCGAAACAGACATATTGTTTGCAGTTTTTTGTTTCGCTCTCTTAGATTCTTTGGATTGAGTCTTTGCGTTTACTTTAAAGACTTGTCCTGAGCTGAGCCTTCTACTTCCAATAGAGTTTTTCCCTACTTCAACTAGGTTTTTCTTCACTTCTCTGTCGGACATCTGTCATTAAATATACGAAGTAGATTCTTGATCTTCGATCCGCGAGTGGAGCGCCAATGTAACGGGAAGCGACAGTAGGTGAGGAAAAACACTTAATCACAGCGGAGGATGTGACTACTTTAATCCGCAGACAAAAAATTAACAAAGGTCAGATCACCAGAAGCATGATGTGAGTGACGTTCGCTACTGGATAAACTCTATTAGGAATAGAAACAATTAGCTTGTTAAGTATATGAAGTTGATCAAATTAACAAATTTAAGAATGACTATGTACAATATTTTTAGAACATAACCATAGCCTGTTATAATTTTTTTTTTCTGAACTGACTATGCAGTTGGCTGTTTCATCCATTACTGCTTCACCGGGCCTTTTTGGACGAGTCTCTGAAGGAGCCTCAGCCCATATAGCGCCCAACGCTCAAGGGCTCCCCGCGGGGGGAGCCTCGGCTTAGGTTGTCGCTCTCAGATGCGTCCCTTCGACCGGCGTGAGTCTCGAACCCGAAGTCGAGTCACCGCCAAGAGGGGAGTTCCCCGTTATGCGGGTGCGGTTGCGATTAAGTGGGGGCGAGAAGCGCCCCGACACTCTTTGATACGTCGTGTATCCGTTCGGTCGCCGGGGACGTTGGCGTCGTGTGAGGGGGGAGTCCCTATTCGGGGAGGTCTTAGAGTCTAATCTCGCTATTTGGACAGCGAGATCGTCATCTGGGGTCGTTAGTACGTGCCGAGGCCGCCTAACGATAGTTTTACGAACATGCCGAGGTCGGTCGGGGGATGAGTTATAATATCGAGTCAACGCCATCTATTGTTTGCTCGATTGTACTAAATTTTAGGTAGACAACCATAGCCTGTTTAAAATAATTGCAACCACATCTATTGTTAAATCGGTTTACTAAATTTTCATCCGACAACCATAGCGTGTTTTAAATAATTACAACGCCATCGACCGTTCAATAGTTGTACTGTATTATAGTATCTTTTAATTGTGTGCAAGATATTAAAAGATACAAATTTGATACCTATGATTCACCACTGTTTACAATTTCTTAGGACTTGTCAATCAAATAAGTGCAACCATAGATATTTTTGGTTAAATCAAACATTAGCTAGATATTTTGGCATCATATTAAATAGGTCAGTCCCAGTATGATGAATCATGCTATGTAAGTACTACAGTGGAGTAGCTCTAGATGCTCAATATAAAATTGCCATTAGCTAAGCAGCAGTATAGTGGCTTATAATTCTACAAAATCATAAGATTATCTTATCACTTGTAATTGCAGAGCAAGTAGGGATCTAGTGTATGCATTGGCTTTGAAGCGTGATAATTTAGTTAAGATTTACCCTCAGATACGACGTTTTGGAAGATGCCACAAAGATTACTCGTAAATTTGATAGAATAACACCTTCAACATCTATGATAACACCAACCTTCCTGGCTTTCGGAATAGTTTATCGTTTACTTTGGAGGTACTAGGCAAAGATAAAGTAAAACAAGACAACGAATCAATGTACCATTTTTATTTTACAGGTCAATTTCAGTAAATTGCTTTTTATGAATACCTAACCTCATTTTAAAGATTTTAATGTAAACAAAGCAGTGTTTTCAATAAAAAAAATTATAATACCCCATAAATATAATAATATAAAACTTATAAATTGTATTATATATAATGTAGTTCATTCAAAGTCATATAAAAATGGAGATTACATATCAAGTTTCTCAAAATATTTAGTTTTAATAATAAAAAACTATAAGTAAAATTCCAACAATAAAGAGCGAAATCAAAAAGAAACAACACTGACATTTTTTTAGTTCATACCGCTACTGCCTAATAGATAGTACTGCGTAGTTAGAAAATGCATTTTTCAATTGTGTTTATACATTTAATATGATGGATAGATATGTACCTAACGTAACAGTAGAGATGGGAAAAACGATTTTGTGTTCGAAAGAAAGAGATAGTGCCATACTTCAACAAAATGTTGTCAATTTTCGAACAAAGCTTATCGCTGAGCGTTTTCGTAGCCGCCAGTACGCGATTTCGCTACATAATTCGACTTCTAGAGTAATATCGCGAAGTGCTTGTGCGGGCACCAAATACGGGTGCGGAAGCGTGCAGCTCGCCCGAGCTTAGAGCTGCTGGTGAGCTGTGACCACCAACTCAAAGTTTTCTTTTTTTTTTTGTTTATTTGTGTACTTTTACATACGTAAATTATTGTAAACACTTCATCCAAATTGTATAAATATACCTAATTTCCGTAGAGTAAAATTGGTTAAATAATTTTCCATTATTTAAAATGTTTTATGTAGGTACTCTTAGAGACGCTAGTATGATGAGTGTTATATACAACTAGAATGTGTATGTGAGTGTGTGTGTGTGTGTGTGTGTGTGTGTGTGTGTGTGTGTGTGTGTGTGTGTGTGTGTGTGTGTGTGTGTGTGTGTGTGTGTGTGTGTGTGTGTGTGTGCATGCGCGACATGCTTATTATCAATTGACGTTTCTTAGTCTTACAAACTAGCTGGACATATTTAGATAATTCTTTTTTGTTGTGTTCGTTATTGTTTGAGCAAGGTAATAAATTGTTGTGCACAAGCCGGGGAAGGTTTCTGAATTAAATATTTTAATCCCTTTTGTTTTCTTTCCCTATAAACTTTAGAGCATCTTAAGAGACATAGACTATTTAGTAGACTAGGTGTCGGGTCTGTTTGTACGCGATACTGACGTCATTCAGAATCAACATAAGCTTCAGTGATATTGACTAATAGACTCCATGTAGTGACATCAATACTAATAGACTCGATGTAGTGACATCATACTAATAGACTCGATGGAGTGACGTCATACTAATAGACTCGATGTAGTGACATCATACTAATAGACTCGATGTAGTGACGTCATCCATGTTACTGACGTTATTTACTTACTACAGAATCAACATACCTAAGTGATTATTCAAGTTATTTTTTGGTCAGAAGTTTTTAATATAAATTTAAAAATAAAACTTCCGTGATATAAGTATATTGTTTTTGCTTTCCATTACAATATTTTACATATTTTATTTCCATTTTCCCATTTAGGAGATATTACATAAGCAATACAAAAAAATCAACGAATTATTTCAGGCATTTTTTATTAAACCGCACACATTATGTTTGTGACTTAAGAATATCCCCAAAATCATAATAAGTTATTTCGCTTGTTTGTAAAACGAGACTTTTACAATGAAAATGTTATATTGAAATTGTTTCTCAAAGTATTTAATTTCTGAACAAAATGACGACACGCGGCGTCGGAGGTGGAACAGACAACAAGATGTTACAAGTCGTTACATTATTACTACACTAGTCTTTTATCGTGGCTGTTCTTTTTTAATAACTAAATTATGAAATTTGTAGCTAATTTAAGATATGTTTATGGTCTTCTTAAGTAACAAATACAGAAGCGTTTAAAACCTATACAGAACAAGATCAAGATGACGCCATTAAAACAATTTTAGTCTAGTTTGATTATTTGAACTATAATAATACTTTACTCCAAACATCCGCTTGGAAGAAAAAATGTATTTCTAATAAAAAATGGTTATTTATTTTGCTGTGGGCAACATAGTAAATTCATTTATTCATTCATTTGAAACCACAAAATGTACTATACATAAGTTTATTCATTAATTCTGTAAGTGGTACAAAAAATATTATTAGTACCCTAAGACTATAGCCGATAATCTATTTTAAAAAGCACACCTAGCCTAACAAAGATTAAAAATATAACTATTAAAAATCTAGCCGTAGATGGCTAGAAACGAATAAAATTTTAATAATATTAAGCTGAGATAACGAAAATTGAATAAGCTCTGCGGAGAATTGAAAACTCTTAAGAAAGTTGCTTGAATCAGAATTGTAAGCTCTAAAGTAAGGGATTGGATTGAATTTCAACTAAATTGATTAATTGATTATGAGATCAAACAATTAGGAATTTGAAATTTAAAATATCTACGTGAATCGATTCTTATGAAATTCTTAGCATTCTTGTAAATGAGTTTGACTTTCTTTGTTTTCAGATTAATAATACAAACAAAGTGAGCTTAAGAGATTAAAAAAAGCAGGCGTGATTAAGGACAGCGCCTTATTATGATCGCGTTGCAAATTAATGACAAAAAGTACCTAAGCTTCTAGTGTGTCACAGTGTCACACACACTAGTAACTGAAGTTACATCACAGTCTAAACATACCATTTAAAGATACACTCTGATTAGATAATTACTAATTTAATTTAGGTTTCATGGAGGGTAAAGTAAAGATATGTATTAAAATCAAGAAATCAGAAAGGAAACCAGCTTATTTACATGCCATGTAGGCAAGCGAGTGGAACGGCATGAATAATGCAAGCGAACGGGGAGAGACGTGAGCTCAGATTGTTTTCGGAAGGTAGGGTTTGATACAAGTATATTGAATTTAAGAATTTCGTGCCTTTTATATTGAAACATTTCTAGATGTTTGGATGGATTATAGTAAACCACGCTCAGCTATCTTTGGATAAGATATAATTTACATTGTATGCTTCAAGTGTTAACATATAGGCTATTTTTTGTGTAAATTGTTTAATTTGAGTCTTGCTCTATTGACCTGAAACGTCAATAAAATCACACCGAAACATACCAGGACAGAATCTGGAAAACACCTATGACAAAGTGGTGAGAAATAAGTTGTGGTCAGCATTGTTCGTGTATGGGGTGACCGACAACTTCATTTGAGCACTAAAATCTCTGTACCTGTATTCCAGTTCTTATGACAGGATAAATGAGGCACATACAGATGGGTTTAACTTCGAAAAAGGATGTGTAGCATCACCTTAGTTGCTTAATTTATCTTAGTAAGTTCCTAATAAAGTGCTTGCTCTATTCCGATGATCAGGCTATTTTTACATTGGCAGCAGAAGAGCTGCAGGAAATAGAAACAATTACGAGTGATTATATGTTTCGGACGTACCACGATCAGATTTGTTGATGTGAACATACTTAAAACAATCGCGGTAGTTTAAAAAAAATAATTACGTATGAATAACTAAGAACATTAATGTAAATAAGATTTCAGAATGCAACGTTATAGTGGAAGGAAAGAAAGTGAAGCAAGTGCGAAAATTTGAATACTTAGGATCTTTGTTAACAAAAGACGGAAAATGTGACGGAATGATGATGACTTTCCCTCGCATCCTACTTGGAAGTGTGGCCGGCTGTTGTTGTGGGTTCAATTTCCATTTCCCATCCGGTTTGTGTTTGTCTTGAGTTTGGGTGTATTTATGTATGATGTATATATTTACAAAAAAAAGAAGTAATTTATATGTATTTATATTTGTTGTCTGGTATCCATAACAAAAGCTTTGCTTACTTTGGGGCCAGACGGCGCTGTGTGTAATGTCCAAAAAATATTTATTATTATTATAAAGGCATATTTTACTGTTCATGAGGGTGTGTTGGTTCCAACACTTATGTGTGGAAGTGGACGTTGCGTATGGCAAACGTAGTATAAAAGTAAAATTAATGCAGCAGAAATGAAAGCATTCAGAAGTATGTGTGGCTTGACTCTAAATCACAAAATAAGAAATAGTGTGATACGGGAGCGTTGCGGTATAAAAGAAAATCTGGTGATAAAAATCGTTACCAAAGGTATGTTAAGGTTTTTTCGGCATGTGGAGAGGAGAAATGCAAATAGATGCACGACACAAATGTATAAAAGACGTGTGCCAGATTCAAGCAAGTGGTAGTCTTTGGTCTCTACCTCTATCTCTGAGAAACATATATGTATGTAAAATAGGGTATATTAGTAGTTGTCTGGTAGTCATAGTAGAAATTTTGCTTAGTTTGGGAGCAGATGCCGATCAATGACATTAATAATAGATATTATTATTAGTGCTATGCTCAGAGTTTGAGAGCTATAATGAGAACCGACGAAGAACCAAAATCAACTACATAACCCACAGAATTAGCTTAAGTGGCAATGGGCAGGTCATATTTGTCGCAGAATCAAAAGCCGTAGGGGTAGACGAGTTTTAGGGTGAAGACCACTGATTGGTAAGTGTAGTGCAGGTCACCTTCCAGTCAGGTGGACAGATGACCTGAAAAAGGGCCGAAAGTGGCTAGACAAAAAAGTCGGAGGAACGGGTGTGGTGGCATTTATTAGGAAAGGCCTATCCAGCAGTGGACTGTGTAACGCCCCCCAATTATTTTTGAAAATATAAATCTATTAATAAGTTAGTAAAATGTTCTAGAAAAAGCCCAGTATCACTCAACGAGAAAGATCAAAAGTATCTAATATTTAATAATGATGTAGATGATTATCTTATTTGGCCAATCGTGATCGTCAAAAGTGATAGGACTCGAAAACCGTTGTGTCAGATAAGTAGTAACCCAGTTGTTTTAGAGGTACGTCACAGTAATATAGCAAACAATAGCATACAAATAAGCGTAAAAGAAAATAATTAAGAAAATAAATATAGGTAAAACTACGATCATAAATAATGCTTACTTTGAGTTTTCACCAATTATCAAGTCAGTGCAAAACACCTAAATAAAGCAAATACTCGAATATCAGACGTGAAGGGCACATGTACTAAAGAGCTATATGATTTTTCTGTCATCCCTACACAAAGGAACCGTAATTTTCGCTACTTCCACATTTGAGAGTAAAATCCATACGATTCCTTAGTCCATTCGCTTTTTAGAGTGGGAACTAGGTAGCTATGTGATCAGGACTTTCGAGGAGGTTTAAGGGGCGCCCCCTTACGATGAACATCAACGCTCACCTACACTAGCTAACCAGCCAAAATAGCAAAACCCTACTAACGCCGCTAAGGATGGATGTGGATTACACATAGTAACTACTGTATCTCTTGGCAGTCCTAGCTCTTTAGTGGGCTATATAATTATTATGCTTGGTATGATCTTAGTTTCCACTTTTATTGAAGGTTTTGCTGTACGTAGCTAAAAATGTCCTCGAACAAAGTCTATTAATATATTCCTTTCTATTAAGGTAATTGAGATTTCTTTCTACCATAAGTTTCTATCTTAGAGAAAAGGCGAACGATTATTACGATGTTTTCAACATTAATTTAGGTATTTTTTAATTGAAATAAGCCCTCACATGTCCCCAGAAATATATTATCTAAAGCCACGTGGTGGTTGACCCGCCTGCAACTTTCAAAGAACATACAATATAATAATTTCTATTATAAAATTATTTACTAACCAGTAATAGTGGACAATATAGCTGTAGTTTAACCCCACGTGGTTCCTAGCTTCTAGGGACCCACAAGCGTAGACTATGGATTCCTCCTTTTCAGGCAGCGTTTCGACAATTTAAACGACGGCAATTGAATGTTCTCATTGTATGGGACCACGCACTTTTATCACCACTAACCCCTCTGTAGCAACCTTCTCACTCCACATTTCAAACCCATACTGTTTTTTATTCCGGACGGATGTCCAGCCTTAATTAATTTTAACAAAGAAAACGAATATATTTTAAGTACAATTCTAGTTATGTTGGTCAGGGTACTATTATAGAGTCCTAGATTAATATGAATGGACTAGATAAAACGGCCTAATTACCAAAATTAATAGAATCCTAATAGAATATTAATATTATGTTCTAAATGTTCGTAAAGTTCTAACAAACCCAGGGTAGTTTCAAATAAACCAACAAGTCATACCATTATACGGAATGCGTGAAAACCAAGACAACAACCTTTTAGCATTGTTAGAATTTTTATTGTATTTTTTTTAGGCTTTTTTTTCTGATCTGACAATGCAGTTTTACTGCTTCACCGGGCTTTTTGGGGCGAGACTCTGAAGGAGCGTCAGCCCATATAGCGCTCAACGCTCAAGTGCGCCCTGCGGGGGGAGCCTCGGCTTGGGTTGTCGCTCTCGGGGGCGTCAATTCGACCGGCGTGAGCCTCGAACCCGAAGGTGAGTCACCGCCAGGAGAGGAGTTTCCCGTTACGCGGGTGCGGTTGCGATTGAGTGGGGGCGAGAAGCTAAGCTAGCATAAGCTAGTATGGGGCGGATGCAAGTTGTGTAAAGATTTAGCTTATTTCTAAGCGACATCTTACTGTACTTGCTTATCATAGGATGAAGACGACCGAGGACAAAAGCGGCTCGGTCTGTAACAATTATGGTGTGATCGCGGAAGTTCAAACGCCTATCCAGGGCCACACCGAGATATTTGGTCTTGTTTTGCCAGGGAATGGCACGACCGAAGAGTGAGAGGGGAGATGACCGCGGAGGGCGGCCAGAGGTAAAAAGAACGGCAGAACTTTTGTCGGGATTCACCTCGATTCTCCATGTCCGAAACCATTCGCCTAGGGCGGTGATAGCGGGTTAAAGTCTCTTAGTGATTCGACTCACTTGCCTATCGGTGGTATAAATAGCGGTATCGTCCGCAAAGAGGGCTAATTCGGTACCTATCGTTTTAGGGATGTCGTTAGTGTACAGAAGGTACAAGATAGGGGAGAGCACGGACCTACATCGAAGAAGACAGGGCCCGTGTGACGGGGCTTACCTGATACTGGTTGAAAGCCAGTGAGAATATGTTCCGTGATGCGGAGGACTTGATGGACGCATGAGGCACGGAAGCCGAACTGCTCGTCTATTAAAATGCCTCTGGCGTTCCGTAGGCGAGCGAGGAGGAGACGTTCATAGAGTTTACCAAGGGCCTTTAGTAAACTTATGGGGCGGTAGGAGGACGGCTCAGTACGAGATTTGCCTGGTTTGTGGACGCCTATAACAATTGCATCTTTCCATTGAGAAGGAAAGGTACAATTTTCGATAGCAGCGTTGAAAATCGCTACTAGAAGGCAGAGAAGTGGAAGAGTGAGACGCTTTAGGATATCGTTAGAGATACCGTCCGCACCGGGGGATTTAAGGGGGCATAGGTCTTTGATGACCTGTTTGACTTCGTCGACAGTGACTGGGGGCAGGGGGGTCTTGTGGAGGCAGAGCAGTTCTGCGCTCCACTTCGCCTTCTACCTCGCGCACGTGGTCGGGATCGAACGGCTGTGTGCTTAAGGCACATTGGGCTTGGAGGCTAGACGCTAGGCAATCCGCTTTTTCGTCGGAGTTAACGGAGGAAGAGAGTTGGCGGTGTCTGATTTTAAAGCTCAGGCTAAGTGTCAATAAGCTTGGTGAGAAGGAGAAATGTTCTCCATCAGATCACCGAAACGTTAGGCGCGAAGCTCAGCTACAGCGGTTCTTACACGGCGGTGTAAGTCGTTGAAGGGAGCTTTATTTTCGATAGTGGGAGCGCGATCGCGTCTGCGGCGGGCCGCGTTAGGCTCAGTCATTAGCGACCTGATGTGCTGAGGCAAAATTAGGTGGTGATAATCACCAACCGGCACTTGTCTTGAGCACTCGCCAACGGTCAGGTGGCTAGTGAGTGAGTCGATAGCTATGTTTAAGTCGGTAGCGGAAGAGATTATATTGGGAACGCGATCTAGATGTGGCGAGCTGGGATTTTCGAGCAATTTTCCGAATTTATCCCAGTCCGTCACGGTTCTAGTGTCGGGAGGAGAGTCCGAAGGGGAACCTAATCTTAGGAGGACAGGGGCGGTGGTCCGAGTCGAGTTCGTTAAGCACCTCTATAGAGCGAAAGCTTAGCCTTACATTCTTTAGAAGTGCTATGTCGAGTACGTCAGGGTTGTTCTTAGTATTGTGGGGAAAGTAAGTGGGCGTCATGGGAGCGATGATCTCAAAGTTTAGTCTGTCAACTAAATCTCCGTGAAGTTACTGAAGAATTCTAGCGACGGTGCTTGCAATTTAGGTCGCCGGCAAGAATGAAGGCGTCGCCTAAATTTTAAAGCGACTGAAGGTTGCTCTCCAGCAAGTCTTTTGAGGGAGATAGATATACCGATGCAATGATGATCGGCTGATGGCCGGTCATCGCTAAGCGGCAGACGGATGCACGAGGCTACCCTAATGGTTGTTATACGGCTGATTAAGGTAAGTCGCACGGGCGTTTTCAATATTATAAAAGTTCTGAGTAACTTAAACTTTCGCGGTTATATTCAACATTATAAAACTCCTAGTCAGCGCTCGTCTTAAAACTACCACCAATCACAGTACGTTCAAACAAACCACCAATCAACGCTCGTCTTAAAACGTCCTCCAATCAACTTGCCTTCGAAACAAACACCCAATCATAGTTAGCTTTAAACCATTCATTCTCGCGCCAAAATTTCAAAATTTTACGCAACTTTATTTTGTCTAGAGTCCGAATTCATAAATCGGAAGTTAAATTACTACCTACATTTAACAATTAATTCTGTGTTGATATCTATGATTCGTACGTTCAAAACTTAATATTTTACATTTTAGTAATTTGTACTTATATTTCGTTAGCTTTAAACCTTTCATAAAATAAATCATAACCTCTCATCTAATGTATAAAATTACTGAACTAATAATCATTTGAACGCGCCATTCTAATTTCAAGGTGCATTTTGCTATACGTCCATTGACAATTGTTTACTAATGAAAATCCCGTGCTGAAACTTGAATAAAAACATTGTATTACAAAAATGTTAAGGCGTAAATATGGTATCGTCACAACCTGCTGTAATTGATTGGAATGACATTAATATTTTTGACTATGAGAAAATAATGAAAGGACAAACTATCTAATAACTGCCTTGTTATAGAAAGACACATTAGTAGATCATCAAAAATTAACAATTACAAAATTGTTTTTGCTACTTTAACAAATACATTAAATTATATTGTTTCTACAAAAAAAACGATAGCCATTTTATAACAATAAACAAATTTAGTTTAAGGCTACTCCGTGTAGGCAGTAAGTTTAGTGTAGGTAATCATTGTTTGTGTTCCAAATATCTTTTATTAATCAAATATTTATAACTGTGTCAGTTCGTGCAACAGAACATAATATTAAAGATAATTGTTGTGTTGTCAATTATTTATATCGTTCATCGGTTTTAGAAATATTTATAATATAATATTAAAGATAATTGTTGTGTTCTCAATTATGTATATCGTTCATTGGTTTTAGAAATATTTATAACATAATATTAAAGATAGCTGTTGTGTTGTCAATTACGGGTTTTAAAAATATTTATTGCAGATGTACTCCATTCGAGGCTTAGCATTCTTATTTAAACTGTTTCTAAACATATTTTAAAACGATTTAAAATAATAGCAAAAGAAGTAACTGAAAATATTAGTGCAGCGCCCGGTTCGTTACGTATATAAACATATTTTAAAACGATTAAAAATAACAGCAAAAGAAGTAACTGAAAATATTAGTGCAGCGCCCGGTTCGTTACGTAGCGTTACGTTACGGTAACGGTTATTGTTATAGCGGGTGCAGCGCGGTGCCAGCGCGGTGCCGGCGCCGGCTGGAAACTTGCAAACGTGTCATTTTGCAAGCAGCGAGCAGCGTGGTGAAAGTAATTGTATTTTATTTTTGCTTGTTTACTGAACAATAAATCCGTTTCACTGTACACTCAAACTAAATTTTATTCGTTTAACAAAAAAAAATTTACGTCATTAAAGAAGTGTGTAAGTATAAAGTTTCCTTGTTAATGCTCTGTGACTCCTACACACTGCTTGTAAACAGCAATAAACCCGTTTCATTTTCATGTTTGTGATTATTATTTTGATTACTATTTTAATGGAGATGAATATTGATGATAATATTTTAACTCGTTGTCGCTCGCTACACAGAAGAGCATCCCGCTGCCAATTGTGTTGTTTATTTAATTAATATAACGAGTATATTGTTCTTCATAAATAAATTATTAGCCCCATTTGACTGTCGTCACTGTATCAAGCGCCGGAACTAAACTTTCATTTCGACCAATAAGCAAATATTCTACTAAATATAAGACTTGTATTTTATTTTGTTATTGTAAAAAACTGGTTGCCTGTAAAGTCGGTATACGGGCGAAAGTTTTACGTGACAATGATTTTATGTCTGTCTCTCTCGCTCTTAGGCGGGCGCGTGCCTCTCACTCGCTCTCATTGTGAGCGCATAACGTGAGCGGAGCGTAACGCAGTTTCTTGAAGTGTCACCCGGCAAACCAATTTATAAGACGTTGTCACGTCAAAACGCGTTCGGAAAATGTTACTTGTGAGAACAATGTTGCCTTTAGCATTTTTTGTCGACATAAAATCGACAACTGACGATATTTTCTACCGTTGCTACCAGGGCCGCGCCTTACGCACTAAACGAACGCAAACTGGGGTTTTGTTTTATGGCAAATTAAAAATTGTTGTGTTTGTTAATCATATAAAAAAAAGTTATACCTAATGTAGTATTGCGTAGTTATTAATATTACTTATATAAAAAGTGTTAAGAGTAAAAGTGATGTGCCATTGTTTAGTGTGGACCCCACGAACAAGGTTTTATATTTCTATTTGTATTACAACTTAAGTTAGATCTTGTCCCTACCTTTTATGTCTTCTTTCAGTTTAAACTGTATTATAGGGCTCCCTTAGTTCCCCTTAGAAGACATAGGACAGACAGACTTGGTCCATTTAGGTACACCAGTACAATTGAGGTAAGTAAACTTGTTCCTTTAATTTAGGGTTTAATTGTACCTGTCATTATTGATTGATAAAACTTTGGTAAGAATTTGACATAACCAATTTATATTACACCCAACAGATTAGAATTAATTCTAAATTCATCTTTTTGTGAAATAGCTACTCGTATACGTCATCACAGTCATTTTTAGTGGCCTTTTAATTTCTTTAACTTATTCATAGAATATATTTAAATACTTCTTTATTATTTTTTTTATTTTAATTAAAAACGCAATCAGTTGCTTCTTTCGTCGACTTTAGTTCTAAAATTGGTTACATCAAAAAAAATCATTTCAAACATTGGTGAAAGAATGTTTTAAATCGGATGAGTAATTTCGGAAATAACCCTGCGTCCAAATATTTCCAACCTTACCTCTTTAAAATATTAGCATAGATGTGAACCATAAATCTATCTAGATCTAAATTTGCAGTAACCCTCAATATAAGTCTGTTCTTCCGTTTGTCTGTGCGTCGACAGCTATTGGTATAATATACACAACTGTTTTCTCTACGTCCACATCGGTACATCCGTTCATCTCGTTTGTTTGTGCGTCTACACCCATGTATCCGTCGACAGTCGATCCTGTTATTTCCGCGTCCACGTGTCGGTACGTCCTCCCTTCCGTTCGGGCTTGTACATCCTGTGTTGGTACGGAATTCTTTTTTTCATATTGATCAAGTTTTGTATGAATGTTTCTAATCGGCAATGCTGAGCATATACTAATAGATAAATTGTTTTCAAATCTTTATTTTTTACCCGTCAATGAACTTTTTACCATATTTAATTAACATATATTTAATAACAATAAATTTACGCAAATTATTACAATAGAATTTATAACAATATTTAATTGAGTCCAGTCTCTCCAAACTTTCGTTTATATTTATTTATTTGTATAATACCATGTGTTTATAACTATACTGATAATACAGACAAGAAAAACATTTGAAATTGTAGAAAGTGACACACAGAAGTCATTACTGCAACCTCAATCCGGCGCGTTTCCGGAGCGTGAAGACACCGCGCGCCGTGGAGCAGGTGAACCTAAAGTGTAGGGCCACTAAAGCTGCGGGTTCCACTATCATACATCAAGTCTACCAGATTGGGAAACCGAAGTATCTAGACAAAACTTCAAAATGTCGGGATTTTTGAGGCAGTTATTAAAAGAAATAAGAACAGTGCTACCAGTGTTGTTAATGAAAACTAAAATAAACATTTTGAAATTATAATACAAATATTTTCAAATTAAAATAAATTAATTTTTCCATTTTGTTCCATTTGACATCCTCTGTTGTGTTCGATTTTGTGAAAGATGTTCAAATATTTCCCAAGTAATGTGTAAATAATAATTATCAATATTGAGAAAGTCCGACAATTCGAAAAGGGCTTCCCGTTGCGCCTTAGTGAAGTACAAACTTCTGTTTGCCGGGAGTCTTTGTTTTTGTAGGTAGTCTAAATATTATATGAAAAGTGGTGAGAATCCAGGCAAATCCTGACCACTTGGCAACCCCAGTTCTCTGTTGCTTTTACATTTATTTATTTCTTTGTGTGTTTTAAAATAATGTAGGAACATACAAAACACAAATCACAAATTACAGTTTATGCTAAAAAAAATTCAATAAAACGACGTAAACATGGCTCATGATTAAAAGTCCTAATTGCTTTCGTTTACATACCAACCGTTCAGTTCAATTTACATACCTACCGTTCAGTTCAGTTTACATACCTACCGTTCAGTTCAGTTTACATACCTACCGTTCAGTTCAGTTTACATACCTACCGTTCAGTTCAGTTTACATACCTACCGTTCAGTTCAGTTTGCTTGCATGCAGTAATTATGACCAGATTGTTACTGCTACTGGTGGGATACCGCTCGCGCTCTGCAGACCACCCTCCGATATAAAGTCGCCATTCCGTTGCATAGCCCGCGCTTTGCAACGAAAGCTTACCAACCTTACAAGCTATCTCCATTGCTTAAAGTTTTCTTAGAAGTTCCGTATATTTCTAGACAGAAACACAATCAATGCGACGAACTGGACGAGTGTTATCGCATTGCCTTACGACACAGTTTACATATTTGTCATATTTGAAATCGTATAATACAGTTTATTATAAATATTTAAATAATAAGTTTAATTAGTAGACGTGGAAGATGGTTTATTAAAATTTATATTGAATTAAAATGTCTAGGCAAATTTTCAATAGGGCTGAAATATTGTTTTTTTTTTAAATAATTTAATAAGGATGTACTGGGTGTACCGCGAGCGAGCGAGCGAGAGGTATACAGGACTCGTAACGGCTTTTCTTGTGTTGGTGGATTATCAGGGCCTGATTTTCATCATTTAATTTTGTATCAAAGCAAACATTTTAAAACTGTCTGTTATTATTATTTATATTATTGTTCTCAACGGACATATTATCACATTAATTTTATAGTTTTAATATTTTCTTGTATCACTGACTTTATTGAAATTAAAAGACGATATTTGATGGAAACTGCATTTTATCTTCTAAAGTCTTACCCATTTAATTGTGTGCCACTACGGTAGTACTGCTATTTTGTAATATGATTTAAGGTCATTATATGCAATGCACCTACAGTTTTATCCTTTTTTACACGGGATGGGTACGGTGATGTTGAAGATTTCAATTTCACGCATGGTCTATTCTATCAAAATCAAATACAGAAAACTAACCAAAATTTATAAATAAACGATAAATCATTTTTAATTCACATTTATAATAATAAAATATTCTTAATATATCGTAACTATTCAGACATAAAATATCAATGTGTACTTACGCTGCACTTGATGCGTTAAATGAAACGGTTGTGTAAAAAATGTGTAGTTCTGAAGGGATACCATTAAATCAATTTAATCGATATTTTTCAAATTCAAACTATCGTTTCGTTATCGACAAATGTTTAACTGTAACAATTATAATAATTACTGATATATAAGTATCTGTTACATAATTATGTATTATTGAAGGTATTATTACGAAAGCCACCAAAAATACGCACAAGATAACCAAATATATAGGATATATATATAAATAGAATAGGTTTAAATAAGGTAAAAAAGATTTAAAATCGTTGTTTTTCGTTTACATGTATTCTTAAGGAAATATCTCAGTCTTAGGCGTTAGTTACATAACACAACCATATGTGTACCTACTTTTAGCTAGACCTAGGTGTAAATGTATTTCAGCTTTTAGTAGTATATATATAATGCCACAGTAAAGTAATTTAGCAAGTAGGTATTTAATTACTTATTTAATAAACAAGAGTTTTGTGGGTCAGGGCGATAAAATATCAATATTTTTTTAATTAATTATTTTTAATAGTCTCTCCTTTTTCAGTTTAGACACATAATATCCTACATTATACATTGAGGCGTATCGAACGCTTGATTGCCACCTTGTTGAAAAAACAAAAATAAAAAAAACATTTTTTAATAATATAATAAATAAATGATATTTAATGATTTATTTTTAAAAATGAAGTGGTGATTTCGAACTGAAAAAAATATCGAACCAAAATTATAGTTAGGTTCCCAAGCTAAAGATCCATAGGTGTTATCATGGATAAGTATTACTTAACGAAAGTACTATCTCTTCTTATAGTCACTTATTATTAAAGATAAGTTTTAATTAAACTTCAAACTTGGTTATATGGTATGGTTTCCTTGGTCTGGATGAATTTTATAAAAACAAAAGATGAGAAATACACGTGAAAATAAACCGTACAAGTGCATGCATGCTGTATGCCTTGTATGCAATCTTATTTGTTTTCTGTATTGAGTTTCTTGTGGTGTTTTTAAAGTTAATTTTAAGTGTTTGATTTGTTCTTATGAACTTTTAAGTTCGTTATTTCAGTTTTGTTTTATCATTTAAATAAAACCTTATTCCAGCTGGTTTGGTTTGGTTTCTGAATTTTATATGTGTATAAATAAGAGTATGATTCTTTCCCTTTTTTTTTGCAAAATAACATCTACACGAGAAGTAAATAAATAGTAAAATCAAATGAAAGTTCAATATAAATTATCTTTTCAGATTTATTTTATTTTGTTTTTAGGGTTCCGTAACCAAAGGGTAAATAACCAGAAACCTATTTCTAAGACTCCGCTGTCCATCTGTCACCAGGCTGTATCTCATGAACCGTGATAGTTAGACAGTTGAAATTTTCACATAAGATGTATTTATGTTGCCGCTATAACAACAAATACTAAAAAACAGAATAAAAAAAATATTAAAGGGGGCTCCCATACAACAAACGTGATTTTTTTGCTCGTTTTTGGTCGATCTTGATAACGGCAACAGGTAGACAATTAAAATATTAACAAAATATTTAGATATATATTCACTTTAAAAATGAATAATAATTAAAATAAAACAAACCTGATTTTTTGTCGTTTTTATAGATAAAGGTACAGAACGCTTCGTGCGCGAGTCTGACTGCGACTTGGTCGAATTTTAATTAGGTATTGTTTTGTCGAAATAGATTCACACTTCGTTATAAATTATCTCGATATGATGCCTAAATCGATTTTATTTTACTCAAATTATTCGTACTACATCTCAATAAAGTAAATCGAACCGTCACTGTGGCCAACCAGTAATAATAAGTCGACCAAATAAAGATGTCAATTGTAAAATTTTCATTGATTAAAATGCAGTATAATATAAAACAGTTTCAAATGCGAGACTAATGACTTTGGTTCAAATTGAGAAAGATGAAAGATTTTTTTTGGCTCCGTTATCCCCATGGAAGGTGCGATTGAATGATTTCATATAATTGTCTATTTAACTAGCTTTATGTCTATTTAAGTTACAAAGTATCATAAGAATTTCATTACACGTTTTAAGACACTTCCCAACAAACAATTTAGCGTTGGTTTAAGGTAATTTTGAAGCTGAGAGTACTACTATTGATAAATAATGGATTCAGTTGTCACTAAAAGTGATACAGTTCACTTATGAAATAAGTTTAGCTCTATAGGTTGTATAAGAACTGTAAAAAAGAAGTTAAATATTCTTTTCAGTTGATACAGTAGCAGCGGCCACTTATATACATATGACGTTAAAGCTTCTTTCGGCTTGCAGCATTAAAAGCTGTTTGAAGATCGTCATTAACTCCCTATAATTCTTATTGCTATAAATCTGCTATATTAGAGTTGCTTATATATCATAAGGCTATTTTTCAACTTCATTAACGTCATTGGTTCTGCAACGGAGTTAATTAAGAGTGTAGTAACACCAAACACGACATGCGTTGTATAACTCTTACATACAGCTTACGCCTGTAATACGAAAGACAATGATAGGTTAAATAGTTAAAGCAGTTTTGTACGATCCTGATATAAGAGTTATTGTGTAAGATAATCAAATGGTAATTCTTTAATGAAGCCATTTAATGTTTCTAACGCTCAAAGTTTTTGTCTATAATCTAACTGTACATTATGAAAACAGTTATCAAACTGAGCTAAAATTTTGGATTTTACTACTTCGTAAAAAACTCCAATCTTAAGGTGTATAGGTAGAGCTAAAGCCGATATTTTATTCTCCGCTGCAGGCAGATATCTTCGGTAAGTGTGTAGTTCCTCTCTTATGTCAACCAAAGATCGCATGCTACTCTTGATTTCCGGCGTTGTAGTTCTTCGAGTTTTGTAATTGATTTAAGAAAAGTCTGCATCTTTAAGATAAATATCACCATCTTCAATCACTTTCTTTCATAAGAACTAAATATTTATTTATACCAAATCACTTTTAAATAACGTGGTACCTAAATTTTCCGAATTATTCTAAATTCTATTTTAGGTTATAAGTACTTTTAGTTGTTTTACTTTTTTGTCCTTAAAATCATATTTTTTCTAAAGCGCGTTAAAATGCGAGAAACATGATACACAATCACATTTAACTTGCAAGCGCACTAATAATTAATATTACACTTCAAGAACACTGTTAATCAACAATTCTTACATTTCGTGATAAAAATGTTGCAATGTCCGTATATAAACAGTAACACTTATTTAATATTTAAAAATTAATGTAATTTTATGACTTTAGAAGTTTTTAATATCTATTTTGACCCCGGAAACGCTGCAAATGAGTAATTAGGTATTAAAATACGGATCCAAGTTCTTTTCAACACCGTTGCAGATATTTTATATAACTTAAAGTTTCAATAAAGTCCATTATAAGGGTGCAAAAAAGGTTTGAGCGGAAGACTGACGATCTTATAACACCTCTTATACACTTCTACTAAAGGTTATATAGAACCATTATAAAGGGTCTATAAAGGCTTTACCTGCCAAATTTTGCGCCAAAATCAAAGATATAAAGGTGTTATTACACTCTATAATTCTCTTATAAATTATACGCTAACTCTTTAATATTTAAGCAGAACCGAAAAAAAGGTTCACTACAGCTAAATTGTTACTTGGGTTAAATGTCTAAATGTGTTAAAAACGCTTTTTATGTTAAAATCCATATTGCATCTTTCTCATTTTGAATCAAAAAGTCAATAGTGAAATAGTCTCGTATTCAAAAATTGTTATTAATACTATTTTACAGCATTTTAATTAACAAAACTATAGACATCCTAATTTCGTCGCTTTATAATCGATATCCACTATCTTAGGCCGGTCACTTACCCATCCTATGAAAATAATATATATTAATATAATAAACGAGTACCAAAAAGCAGCATTCTACGTCTCAGGCGTAAATGATCTTATACAAGTTAATTATTTTATTTTTCAGCTATTAAATATAAAAGCACATCTGATTATACTCGTATTTTTTCATTTTTTTATTTACTATATATCAAAGGCAACGCATATTGTTGGGTATTTTCTCTTATTTACCACATAAAAATTTTGACAGGCTCACGAAATGAAAATCTTACCTCGCCAGTTTATTGCGATTGTGCTCTCTTTTTATGACACGTTTCTGCCAATTTCACACACGAATGTCTACACACACACTCACACACACAAACACACTCAACTATTCTCATAATCTATATAAATTAAAAGTATGTACAAGTTTCATTCAATAGCCCTAACATTCTATGTATCTCTTTGCCTATATGTATTAGGTTACTCATATTTATAACAAAATTAACTAAAACTACTTAAAAAATATTATTATTGTGGTTAATTTATTTCAGAAAATTTTAGTAAAAAAAAGTAGTAATTTTATAAGCTCATACAATTACAAATCTCATTATTTCTCATAAGCGTTTATTTTAAAACAGTAAGAAATGCTTTTAGCTATTAAGTTTTGATCAGTGCAAAATAAAGAGATGAAAATATTTTTCTTAAATATGTAGAGTATAAAATTGTAATCTACAAGCTACAACCAGACCCCAAGCTACATCAGCAAAGGGTATCGAAGGTGACGTCTGAACAATATTTTTTTTTCCAGAGCAGTGTTGTTATGTTGTGTTGACCCTCGCCTCGCTCATCCTGTCCCGTCCATCATTGATTGAGAGGGATTGAGGAGGGACTTAAGAAACTTAAAAAATATTTAATGTAACCAAATCTTGGTGCTACCTATATATATGTATTATTATTATTTAATAATATAAATGTAAATTACTTTTAAATTTAGAAATATGTGCGTGCGTGCGTGTGCGCGTGTGTGTGTGTGTGTGTGTGTGTGTGTCTTTATTACTTTATACAATTTTGACATTAATATAATTAATATCAAAAGTGACTCAGCGCCAGGAGGGGGGAGTTCCCCATGACGTGGTTACGGTTGCGATTGCGATTCAGTGGGGGCGAGAAGCTCCCCGACACACTTTGATACCTCGTATACGAGGTAGGTTCGTGCGTTCGCCTACGAACCCGGGGACGTCAGCGTCGTGTGAGGTGGGACGCCCTATTAGGGGAGGTCGTTATCCGGACAGCGACATTGTCCTCTGGGGCCGTTCGGGGTCCGAGGTCGGTCGGGGGGATGATAGATTGTGGCTTGCACAATTCAGTGATTTTGTGTACGCTGGAAAAAGCGGACTGCCAAGTCTTTAAGATATTGGGGAATCGTGGGAAGATCAAAGTCCCTGTGTAGGTCCGCATTCCGGACGTACCAGGACGCTTCGGAGGTGGCTCTGAGGAAGCGGATTTGGAGTGTTTGGCGTTTATGGAGGTTGAGTTTTGACAAAGCATAGACGACGCTACCACATGCTAGTATGGGGCGGATGCAAGTGACGTAAAGTCAGCTTATTTCTAAGCGACATCTTACTGTACTTGCCTATCATGGGATATAGACGACCGAGGACAAAAGAGGCTTGGTCTCTAACTATTTTGGCGTGATCGCGGAAGTTCAAACGCCTATCCGAGATATTTGGCCTTGTTTTGCCAAGGAATGGCACGACCAAAGAGTGAGAGGGGAGATGTTCGCGGAGGGCCACCTACGGTGAAGAGAACGGTAGAGCTTTTGTCGGGATTAACTTCAATTCTCCATTTCCGAAACCATTTGCCTAGGGCGGTGATTGGAGTCTCGTAGTGATTTGAATCACTTGCCTATCGGTGGTATAGATAGCGGTATCGTCCGCGAAGAGGGTTATAGCACGGACGCGAAGCAGGAAGAATTCTGTTCAATGACCGGTCACTATTTGTCTCTGTTGCAAGCGCATAATTATTTGCCGTTGCACTCGCACAAATGCGATGACCGACCGCTGTCGTCGGAAATTACTACTGTTCGATCACTGAACACAGGCTTAAAAGCTAAGGGCAATGTACGAAATTCTTTGTGCTTCGCGTCCGTGCTATAATTATGTTCCAATCGTTTTAGGGATGTCATTTGTGTACAGAAGGTAGAAGACAGGGTCGAGTACGGACGCTTCGGTTCGACAAATAGTCTCGTATGATGAGTACGAGGCGGTCTGGCAACTGATAGTTGTACAGTTTATAAATTAAACCGTTGTGCCAGACTTTGTCGAAGACTTTCGCTACATCGAAGAAGATAGTGCTGTGTGGCGGGGCGTACCTAATACTGGTTGGAAGCCAGTGAGAATGTGCTCCGTGATACGAAGAACTTGGTGGACGCACGAGCGTTTGGCGCGGAAGCCGAACTGCTCGTCGATTAAGATGCCTCTGGAGACTATAGCCTTTAGACGAGCGAGGAGGAGACGTTCGTAAAGTTTACCAACCCTTTAGTAAACTTATAGGGCGGTAGGAAGACGGCTCGGTACGACTTTTATTTGGCTTATGGATGCCTATAACAATTGCATCTTTCCATTGAGAAAAAAAGGTGCAATTTTCAATAGCAGCGTTAAGATGGGTTGTACTTTAGAGCTCACACTATTGTATGAGTTACCCGGAAATGATTGATAAATAATAAATAAAGTCTTAGTGAATCTATTTGCTTATAAAAATGCTAAACTAAATTTGCTGAGTAACGCGGCGCGATTGCTGGCCGATTGCGAACCAAAACTGTGGAAATTTTTGTACTATAAAAATGCTGAATTTGCGCCGACCGCGAGTTATGTACGGTGTTGTCCCGTACATTCTCCCGACCGCCAAAAAAACGAAAAAAAAAGTATTGCTCTCGAATAATGAATGATGGAATGATATAACAAGGTGATAAAACAATAATCTTATGATCTAAAATTTAAAACTAAATGCTTTTTTAATAGTACTACAGACAGTCTTCGTCTACAAAAGCGTTTCTACGCGTTATAGGAGAAGTTGTCTTATTTTTTTGTTACGGTAAACACTAGGTATACGTTCACTAACACACTTGCTATTACGTTTAAACTGAACACACACACTACTCTTGACTCACCGCAGACTGCAAATATTCGTCTACGCGCCCTCCCGACTCACTGTGGACGGCGCAAAACTCGGTTTCTTACGATCGTACGTAAGCATCGCTGCAAGAAATATCGCCCCTTGGTCTGGGAAGGGAGTGATTTAGTGGATTATATCGTACCGCTACGAAAAAGGCTGACGTCACGCGTCCTAGATTGCGCTATCAAAGTTTCTTCGGCAGTTCATTTTATATAGAAACCGAAGCGCAAGTTAAGTGGACCATGGCGGTCCCAAGGCATAACACCTCGTTTGGCAGGAGATTTTCTCTTCGCCGCCGCTCCACATTGAACATTGACGCACCTTCCTCCGCAGCAGCCTACTCCATCATCTACCAGGTACACGGACCAGTGTTCAACCGTACGCTTCGCATCACAGAGCTTCATCATCAGGACCTATCGCAGCACTTCAACGCTTTCTAGTTCCTGCAGCTTCTCTCGTACAGCATTCCACCACAACCTGTTGAGGATTGACACTCCAGCGGGGCACTTCCACTGTACTGCATCACACCACCCTGTCGCGGACCACACTCCAGCGAGGCATTCTCTGCACGTCGCTTCTGCCGCTAACTCAGGCCAGTGTTCCGATTCAAAGGGGCACACAGCCAACAAATTCTATGGCCATACGCAACTACCATGCCAGCACTCGCCAGTGTCTCGACTCACCGTAGTCTGCAAATATTCGGCATGTGCTACGCACCTTCCCGACTCACTGTGGACTGTGCAAAACTCGGCTTCTCACGATCGAACGCAAGACCGCTGTAAGAAATATCGACCTTCGGTCTGGGAAGGCAGTAATGTAGCGGATTATATCGTACCGGTACAAGCAAGACTGGCGTCACGCATCCTAGACTGCACTATCAAAGTTTCTTCGGCAGTTCAGTGTATATAGAAATTGAAGCGCAAGGTAATTGGCCACCAAAAGCGACACGACAACCCAAGCCGAGCCTCGGCTCCCGCGGGGAGCCCTTGAGCATTGGGCGCTATATGGACTGAACAAAAGCCCGGTGGAGCAGTAATGGCTGCATCATCCAACTGCATAGTCAGTTGTAAAATCTTTCTTTCGTTATCTATGTTTTTGTCTTATTATAAAATATTCTCATACCTTTCCTTTTCATAAAATCATGCAATGCCTTTAAATGATTCATCTGTATTTGATTTTTTTGAAACAACGATAACCTGGTCATCGGAATAGAGGAGATATTAGATAAAGTAACTCATCCATTTTTAAAACACACTGTTTATTTGTGAAATAAATTAAAAGTAGACAAATTTGTAGAAGTTGGTATGTAAGAGGTATTTTCAACTGTAAATTTAGTAAAATTTGACATCACAAAATAACAAAAAACAAAGGAACTAAAATTTATTAGTGTGGCGCGCGCTCCGCGGCTACTTTACGTTACGGTAACGGTTATTGTTAACGCGGGTACAGCGCGGTGCTTGGTGCCCGCTGGAAATATGCTATGGCGGATGTTACGGTGAAGAAAATTAGGAAATAAGTGTTGATTTTATATTTCTTAAGTCATATTTTTTTTAAATTAATACCTAAACAATAAACACCCACTTTTGGGTAACTAAGGATGTACTTGATATCTTATTGAATAACTTTGAACACACGTGATTGTAAAGTGGCTCTTATTACTTCGTGTTTAATTTTATAATCCTGACTTAGTCCAGATATCTACACAATATCAGAGCAGCGATAGGCTACCTGTCACGCAAAACCAAAGTGGTTGATGATAAGAGGCTATCCCCAACATATGATGTCCAGACTGTAATCTATCTCTATGCCAAATTTCATCCAGATACGTTCAGCCATTCTCAGCCTCTTTTTTCAAAAACAGGTCTATATAATTCCCTGTTGCGACCCTTTTTTTTAAATAGGAGGGGTCAAAAAAAACCCCTCTTACGCCCCCTATATTATTCAAACTTTTATAACTTCCTATAACTTTCCATTTTGATGATCGATAGAGTCCAGCGCCCCTGGCAATATTTGTACCGAACCGGGAGTTTGAAAGCACTCACTGAGCCCAAGCACAAGGGGGGGCAGCACAATATCACTAATTCTGACTCCTTTTTATACCACTTACCGTGTTATATCCCATCTCTACTGCTACCGACCATGTCGACCGCTAGCGTACGACATATGCCTAAAGAGAGGTTCTAAGAATTCAAAAAAAACTATTTGCAAACGATAGCGGCCATGTTTTTTCATAATTTCTAGTTTAAACTAGTCGATCTATCGACTAATACAGTTACCGCAATTAACAAGTCATGAGTAAAACAATTAAACGTATCTCGAATTCGAAATTATCTCTATCAGCACGAGAATCAGGCTCCAGGCGTGATAAAGTAACTAAGATCCATCCAAACAAACTTTTGCATTTATAATATATATAATACCAGTATAGAAATTTTTATAAACAAGCATATCTACTGAAACCAATTTTTTAATTAGGTAACATAATAAAGCGTAACTTTTATTCAAAAGTACCTGTTCTCTTCAGTATCCTTAAATATATAAAGTTATGCACATACAAAATTAATGTCACAACGCGACTGTTTATTGCATTTTTCTCTCTCCCTTTATTACTTGTGTGATGTCACACTCACACTCACACTCACACACAATACAACCGAAGTCTCAGCCCACACACACACACACAAAATGTTTTTCCCTCAGATTTGTGGTAATCACAAGAAAGAGGTTTTGATAAAATATTCGTTTTGTCGTAAACATCCCGACGTTACTTACATTACGTTGCAGTCATTTCCTTTACTAGGCGTCGTGTGCTGCCTTACTGTACGTACATTATTAAACAAAAATGTACGTATAAGATTTTAGGCTTTTATACGCTTAGTACACGGGACTATAATATTTTGAACTATTTTGTACTGACGGCGAAGTAGCGCCTTATATACTTTGCTGACGTAGGTTTTTACTCATTGAAGTTTATTAGCCATTACTCAGTGTTATTTATTAAAAACTTGATAGGTGATTCTAAAAATGCGTTGAGCAACTAACGTACACTAAGAAAGTGATCGTATAATTATATACACACAAAATCACTCAGTAACGCCTGCGGAAGGTTATCGAATACAACGTCCGATAACACGGAATACAGCAGGAGGATTATATTATTAATGTGAACCAGTGGTGTGCACAGGGGTCTTAGTCAGAGTAGGCAGGCAGACAAGTGGCAGTCAGACTATTCCGTACCTAAAAAGATTTTTTTATTAGGTACTGTAACTGTGACATACACAAGAAGCTTACATATGGATGCCACTGGAGAGTGCGCTACAAACAAATAGTTAAAGACAATTTTTTTGTACCTTTCTGAGTGTGTTGTGGGTTACCAACATATAAATAATTAATAGATAACAATATTATCAGTGATAAACAGTACGGTTTTCCAAAAACCAAAGTATCTCTTAACTTTTAAACGTGTTTAGTTATTTTTACTATCTTTATAGACTTTTCTAAGGCATTAAAGTATTGAATTTATGAAACCATTTTTTCAAAATTAGAAAAAAATGGAAATCAGGGCCCAACTTTAAAATGGTTCTGGAGGAAGCACAAGCTATAATGCAAAAAAACTTTATCTTACATAAATGAGCACACGACATTGGTCTAGCTATCGATGCTAAAAAACTAGGCTTATGCACATAAAAAAACCGCATTTAAAATAGTTTACCAAGCCAGCCGTTGTGAGCCATGACCATCTATGTCTTATTTCTATACCAAATTCAATGTACGTTATTGTAAACATTTAGAATTAGTAAATGATCATTTAAACTTAGGACTATATATCGATAATGAATTTAATTGGAAACCACATATACTTTGTACTATATATTTATACTATATATATGCTCATATTGATTTATTTTTGGTCACCGTAGCCTATGGACGCATGCAAAACCAGGGGTATCACTCGCGCGTTGCAGATCCTTCAGAAGTCTTATAATAAATAATAACAAACAATAGTGACGTATGAGGGTGATAACGTAAATATTACCCTAAACTCGGGTACAGTAATTATTTTTTTACATTTTCACAATGAAATATTCAAATGAGTACATAACCTTAAGCCAAACCTGTGAATTTGATGCCAAGACCTGCTTTCCATACTTTTCTGCAACCATGAACTATGCGGAACTTAACTTGTTTTCATAATTGACTCTAAAATTTACACATAAATCTACAAGAAAACTGGAAATAAATGTAAAAAAACAAACATATGTCATTTTGAAAGTCACAACATTCGAGTTAGTGTGACAATGTAGAAAATAATTACTGTACCCGATTTTAGGGTAATAAAAGCACCTTAATAGCCTCATACGTTCCTACTGTTTGTTATTATTTATTATAAAATGTACGTATGTAATACACTGGCCATCAAAAGAAGATTTAATAGTTTTTAAATTGAATTCTCTCCTAAACTATTAAACTTAGAGACTTGAAATAAAAACAACATTTAGAACAGTTGAAAAAAGATTTTTTTGAACATAGGTTTATTTAACTTAACTTAAATTTGCAAAAAAAACTGGTTGCCTGTAAAGTCGGTATACGGGCGAAAGTTTTACGTGACAATGATTTTATGTCTGTCTCTCTCGCTCTTAGGCGGGCGCGTGCCTCTCACTCGCTCTCATTGTGAGCGCATAACGTGAGCGGAGCGTAACGCAGTTTCTTGAAGTGTCACCCGGCAAACCAATTTATAAGACGTTGTCACGTCAAAAAATTTACTCCCTTGCGACGGTATGGCGGCCATTTGGAACCGTCCGAAAAGTATAGCATGGTGACGTTCGTGAAGTAGCCACTCGACGATGATTAGCTGTGCAAAAATTAGCTTGGTACAAATGGTTAAATTGTTTTTTTTTTAATTAATGTGTTCGCGTCGGTATGGCGGGCTGTAAGTCACACCGGAGAAGTATGGCATTACGTTACCGCCTACTTTTTTTTATGGACTATCGGAAAATACAAGGATTTTTGTGGAACAAATCGTTCGACACTCGTAATTTATCCGACACGTTCGACTCACGCCCACGCCATTGCACTCCGCCGCTGCGCGGTGGTGCGTCGCGTATATGTGTGTGTGTGTGTGTGTGCGGTTTGACGACACGCATACATGCAAGGCGGCTACAATAGTATGGATGTACCTTGTCATAGTTTGGCAGATGTCGCCTAAATATGCATTCAGCGAATCACAAGCTACCGTTTGTGATTTAGTAATAAAAATAAAAAAATTGAAGATCAAAAACCCAACTGCGTAAAAGCTTAACTATAAATAGAATCTAAAAATCGGCCAAGTGCGAGTCACACGTATCTTATATAGGAGCCCCGTAAAATTTTTATTTTATTCTGATTTTTAGTATTTGTTGTTATAGCGGCAACCGAAATACATCTTCTGTGAAAATTTCAACTGTCTAACTATAACGGTTCATGAGATACAGCCTGATGACAGACGGACGGGCGGACGGACAGCGAAGCCTTAGTAATAGGGTTCCTAATTACCTTTCAGGTACGGAACCCTAAAAAGGGAAAAACGTCCAGTTTTGATAAATTCTATTGCGGAACACCCATTATTAGGAAGATTAGAACTGATGTAGATTTTTAATGTGTCCCAACTGTTAAACTATTTTCCGCATTAGAATTTATCATTACTGGACTTTTTTTTTCTCTTTATATATAGTTTATTAATTACGCAGTTGGGTTTTATATTTTTTAATTTATTTATTTTTATTTGACACTTTTTAGTCAGAATAATACGACGGTAAATATCGCAATCTTATCAATTTATTGAAGAAGCTAATATTGTGGAGATTAATAAGTAGCTTGCGGTGGTCCAAGCTATTGATTATTTATTATAAGTATGAAGATTCAAGTGCGAATGTTTGCCAACCAACTTAAATCTTTATAAATTCTAAATCGTCCTTCATATTGAATTGAATTGAATACTTATTCAATGATACCCCATTTGACATAGTTCGTCGATTTTTTTTTTCTTATTCTCAATGTGGTGTTTGGTTATTGCCATATTGAATTTTGATTTCTGTCATATCTTTAATGACACTCACGAGATTAAGACGAATCGATTGACGTAAGAATCATCAAAATCGGTCCATCGGTCTGTAGAGCGCCACAAAGGAACAAACATACATACCTACATACATAGGCTGATAAACACACTTCCTTTGTATCGCACAGTTAGGTAAAAAAAAAGTATTGTCAAAAGTTTTATTTAGTAGTGAAAGTACAAAAATTCTTTTTCGATTTTTATTCAGTATTGTCTTGAAGAAAAAGAGGGAAAGAAATATTTGCAAAAGTATGACTGTTGTAGTGCTGTCTAACGATAGTGTAGAAAGTGACAATGTGTTACTCTGGTGTTTTCAATATTTAGATACAAGCTGAAGTGTCACTTTTCTACGTGGTTAAAGATATAACAAAATACTCATTCTAAACATTAATTAAAATATTTCACACAAACAAGATCGATAGGTTGTCACTTTTTGGCCTAAACAAGCAGACGGCAGCGACCAAAATCGATTTGGGACGCGCTCAAGTGCGGCCGACCGAGTGTCACTGTATAGTGAGTATATGTACAGTGGCGGTGCGGAGTTGGGAAACTAATGATGTGGAAATATTTGCACTACCGACCGTAGTCTCGCCTTAATATGACTAAATAATTTTATTTACATTTAACAAGGCTATGCCAAATGCACATAAGATTTTAAAAACACAACCGCTCATTGTTTTGTTATACCTGTCTGTATGTATTTAGATGTAGGTACGTAGAGATAAAAATATCCGGTTCTGAAGTATGTCCCGGTTCTACGTTCCCAAAATTAAACCAAATCACATTATTTATTATTGCAACACAGGTTTATTTACATATTTTTTATTTACCAATAACAAGGGCGTGCAGATTGATTTAAATATTAGAAATCAAATAAAAACTTTTGATGATACGATTAACAACTTATGTCTTTTCCTCATTTATTGCACGGAATGATGGCAAAAGGCCCGATGATGGAGCTGGATGCTTGTGCGGAGGCATGTAAGAGCAAGCATCAGGTCACCGATAGGCGCACCCTCGGGCGCAAGCTGTCACAGTCGACGGGGCTTAGATGCTGTTAATGGTGTCCTAAATATTTTTGGCACCAATTTTGGTTCCTGGCGACGGCGCAAGCTCTCTAATTGATCAGGCTAAGAATTTACAGATGTCCATCGACACTGTAGAAATAATATTCGAGCCTTCAAAGATTGGTCTTTGAGGGTCTGGCCATAATCGTGGCTGTTGAGGAATTATGTCCAGCCTGGCCGGAAGGTGAGGTAGGACGTCAGAAGTAAGAGTGGGACTTGTGTTGTCCGCATTGAACTAATCCTTCAAGGAAGGAAGTTGGAGCTCGCAGTAAGATGCTATTTGCAAAGATTAGTTCCCTCCATAACACTGTTCAAAGCGGGACGTCAGGTCAGAAGGTCAGAAATTGCTAAGAATAATGTGAAGCAATAAGAAACCCTACTCCTTGACTGGAAGTCCAATTAATATTCCTGATCAGCCTTATACGTCCACAATGTAGTTGAGAAATTAAGAAAAAGACTCATTGGTAAACGCCGAGTTTAAACTTCAGCCACTCAAAATACAAGATAAAATCGAAAACCCCTGGGCCACCGCCGACCCATTGATTTAAAAACCATTTAAACTTGTTTAAACTTTAAAGACGCGAAACTATTTTAAATAATGTTAACAACTGTCTGACTAAAGTTGTCCATTGGTTCAGTATGAATAAGTTACAGAAAACCAAATGTATAAAATTTTAATACCAAATTTTACTGGTAGTCAGGTAAGAACGAATATATTTATAAACGGGGAGCAGTTAGATATAGTATATAGTATTCTTAGGTATAACCCTAGACACAAAGCTTTAGGGGGGCCCACGTATAGCTAGATTGACGAATAGGCTTAGTTCTGCAGCATTCGCGGTTAAAAACGGACGAAGTTACTGCCCAGATAGTATACTTCAGTTCGATGTACTTATCTTACTATGGGGTCACGCAGCAAATATTCGAGCAATTTATAATCTATCCCATAGACACTACCGTATAACCGTCTCAGTATATATTAGATAATTTAATTTATGTTTATAAAAATATTGATTGCTTTAAAAAGAATAGCGATATTCATAATCGTAATACTCGAAATAGACACAAACTTGCACTGATCACAAGGCTTAAGAAAATAGATAAATCATTAAAAGGACAACATATCCGTTTTTACGATAAAATCCCTGCAGAATTATGTCAATTAAACTTTAAAAAGTTCAAAAATCTTGTAAAGCAAAACTTGTCAAAAAAGATTATAACACAATTCAAAACTACCTTGATGATAAAAAAGCATGGGATTTAATATTTTGTGTTAACATAATTTAATTAATAATTTGTATAAATTATTCAAAATTAAAAGAGCGACTGCTGGATTGTTTCTTTCGCAGTTTCTTATCACCAGAACGCCATTTTGACTTTCAAACGGTAGTAACTAGTAACTTATAGTTTATTGACTTCAAAAAAGTGATATCATATCACTATTCATCACTATTTATGAGAAATATTATTAATTATTATTAATAAATTCGAATTTGAATTATATGAAGAAATGTTTAATTTGGTTTTATTTCATTATTTGGTTTAATTGGATCTGATCATTGCCTTAAAGTTTTATAAAAAATGACAACAAATCATTATTTAGAAATAATTTTTATTTGTAGCTGGAGCTTACGAGTATTTATGTTAAGTTCTTTACGATTCAACCACAAGTGGATTTAATGGGAACAAAAGTTTAGCTCTTTGTATTTGAACGTTGACTTTTTATGGGCCATTAGTTTAGCGCCAGATAATGTTTTTGATATTATGAGGATAAGAATGAAGTAGGGAAGTTACAACCATTTTATTTATAATACGCAATACATGTTTAAGTAAATATATAAGTGAAACACTATTCCATGTAACTGACCTAGCACTATTCTATGTAACAGACCTAGCACTATTCTATGTAACTGACCTAGCACTATTCTATGTAACTGACCTAGCTGTTTTAAAATACGTAAAAAGGATAAGTTCAAGATGTTCGTGTGACTGAAAAAATATTAATGCTCATCAAATATACATTGCTCATCTTTAGATCAAATAACGCGTTTCCGTGAAAAACGAGGAGATGTCTCAGCGTGCGTCAAATGTTACGTGAGACGATCAGTAAGTATAAAAGTAAATATGCATTGATTCAAAAATATTTTTGATTCATATATATTGAAAACAATATATTCTTGGCTACAGAATACAATAAAAGCGTAGTAAAATAAAAGCGGTCACCGCAGCATATAGACGTTTGCAACACCTGGGGAGTCACTCACACGTTGCAGACCATTCAAATACATAATAACTTCTTTTTTGAAGAACCACATGCTGTAGTCCTTCGAGGAAACCTTGGCAGGAAGCTCATTTTACAACTCAAGCGTTCACGGGGGGGGGGAGTTTCTCAGAAACTGCACTGTAAGCGACCATGTAGGTTCTATAGTGTGAGAATTTCCCTACCGTAAGCGAGCGTTGAACAATTCCTCAGGACACATCCCATTATACAAGCTGTAGAAAACACACAGGGAAGCAAAGTCTCTCCTCAGACTTAAGGGTTCGATACGGCTTGTGAGTTTGGGATCGTCGACGATTCTCACAGCCCGTCATTGAACTGAGTCATAAGGGCGAAGCCGGAATCCGGTGCACCCACCTATTCTACCCCAGTACTCTATATGAGGCCGGACTTACGACTTGTAAAGCAGCCAGCTTTGCGTCTTGTAGAGCAGCCACCTTTGCCCCGAGGTGAAGTACTACTTCGCTCTGTTGAGCACTCCAAATTTTTTAGACGCCAGCTTCACCTTGACTTGCAAATCACCTCGGAACTGAACGTCGCTGGAGATGTCAACACCAAGGATCCGAATGCTCTTGGAGATGGTGGGGGAAGTGTTGTGGAATTGTGGGACCTGCGGGACTGAGGTGAGTGGGGTTTTCTTAGCGGTGAATGCGCAGACTTTGTGTCTTTGTAGGGTTCAACCGGACCAAGTTTCCCGTTCCTAGTCAGATCTTGGACAAAGTGGTTTCGATTTGAGATACAAGTTCTCCGCGCTTCTCCTCCACATCGTAACGAAGGATGTTAGCACGGACCGTGTAATAAGAGTCCCCAGTACTATTATCTGCTTAGCAATGTATGCTGTTGATGTCCAACATGTCACTGATATGCAATAGAAATAGTTTAAAAGATAGCACAGAGCCTTCCATCTCATGGATGGACACCACCACTTATGTCCATGCTATCAGAGTAATTACTATCAACTATGGCCCGGACAAAAGGCTGGCCACCCATTTGCACAAACCCTCGGACAATGGCAACTTCAATGGAAGACCTCCGGTGCCAGACCCAATGGATCGCCTTCGCTATGTTCAGGCTACATTCCAATGCCTATCTCTGACTCTCAATGACAAGTGCCCATTGGTGAGTGAGATTCACTAGAAGGTCACCAGTCGAGCGACCGTGGCGAAAGCCATATTGAAGGTCGCTGACTAGATCGTGTTTTTTTAGGTATCTTAGAAGCTGTGTGTTGGTCACATGTATCCTAGAGTGAGTTCATAAATATCTTACATATTAATTGCATAACTAAAGCTTAAGTTATAAATAACGACACAGCTAAGCTACTGATCAAACGAACATTATTATAAAAAAACTCGGTATACGCTTGAACTAAAAAAATATAAGTTTTTGTGTTTTTTGTGCAGAATTGATATTTGTTGGTTTGAGTGTATTAAATTCAAATTTAGGTTAATCTTAGTTTATAAACGTTTGGGTGCAAAACCGTTAGTTCATAAATGTTTGCAAACAGTAAATAAATAAACCAAATCAAATTAAACAATATTTATTCAAATAGGATCCTGAAAACACTTTTGAATCATCAATACAATCAATATAATATGGGAGCCCCCCTTAAATATTTATTTTATTCTATTTTGAGTATTTGTTGTTATAGCGGCAACAGAAATACAACTTCTGTGAAAAATTTAACTGTCTATCACTGGTGACAGACGGACAGCGAAGTCTTAGTAACAGGGTTCCCAATTACCCTTTGAGTACGGAACCCTAAAAATTTTATTTCTTGTTTTATCCACAAACCTAGATAAATTAGCAATAAATGAGTGACACCACGTGTTTCTTTAATGTAGTTATTTCATAAAAATAATAGTAATCTTGAAAATTTGCAACAGGAGTTTATAGTTGTTTTCAGGCATATGTTAATGCTGCCTATAAAGTAATGATTTTTGAAATATTTCTTAATCTGAACTACTCTATTCTATTCCAAAGCGCAATTTTCATGATAATTTCTGTTTGAAGTGATCATAAAATGAAATTAACTAATCATAATTCTGATAAAAAAAATATTTTAACGGCTTCAAAAAAAAGCACTTTTTCACACACACACAGAGACAGATATAGTTTTTTATTTTTTACTTTTTTGTGACGAATTGCTTTTTGCGTACACCAAAAATATCCATACTAGTAACAAAATTTTATACAATCATCCACATAATAATACAGACTTATATGGATTCTCATGGATGCCATTGTCAGAACTGGACCAAATTAAAATGAGACTCCACGGAAAGCACCAGCTTTTAATTAAAAAAAGAATCATCGGTTCACCCAGTCGAGGTGGAGTTCTGAGGTAACAAACATAAAAAAAATACAGTTAAATTGAGAACCTCCTTTTTTGAAGTCGGTTGAAAAATATAATTTAGATTTTTAACAATCTATGTCATTAGGAAGAAACGCAATTCGAATATTGAATAAGAAACCTTAACAATTCCTAATAAATTAATGCCACAGTATTTTATCAGGACTACGTGACATGAAACCTAATCGCTTATTGGAAACGAAAAACATATTTTGATATTTTTACTATACTAAAAATTTGATTGATATATTAAAAATTGGGATGTATTTTTTATACAAATTTAGAAATATGTTTTTAAAAAAAAAATTAGCAATAAGTACCAATCTATGAACATACTCATAGAATTTAAATTGCAAAAAATGTAAGTATCTACCTAATTATTAAAAGTTTGAGTAATTTTGCCTATTTAATAATAAATATAGGATACGGTACGATACAGTGTGGAGAGCGAGCAGTGAGAATAAGCGGAAGGAAAGGCAGCCATCAGCATTTTATGAAATATACTAGCACCATTGTGCCATTCTGTGGTTATTTTGTGGGCTATGCCGCACGGGTCTCGTTTATATAATTTGACTATTTTTTTTTTTATACCACTAAGGTGGCAAACAAGCCTACGGTCCACCTGATGGTAAGCGGTCACCGTTGCCTATGGACGCTTGAAACACCAGGGGTATCACTCGCGTGTTGCCGACCCTTCAGAAATCTAATAACTTCTTCCTTGAAGAACCCCATGCTGTAGTCCTTGGAGAAAACCTTGACAGGGAGCTCATTCCACAACCCAAGCGTTCGCGAGAGGAAGTTTGTCTAAAACCGCACTGTAAGTGACGATCTAGGTTCTAAGGTGTGAGGATGAATTTCCTGCCGATGGCGAGCGGTGCGATGGTAGAGAGTATCATCATTTCGAACAATTCCTCAGAACATATATCATTGTACAAGCGGTAGAACACACACAGGGAGGCAAAGTCTCTCCTCAGACTTAAAGCTCGATACGGCAAGTGAGTTTGGGATCGTCGACAATTCTCACAGCGCGTCGTTGAACCGAGTCAAACGGGCCAAGCTAGTATACGGATGATGACCCGCCCAGAGATGGCAGCAGTACTTCATATGAGGCCGGACTTGTGTGTGTATATTTTAAATTACGTATCAGAAAAAAACAACAAAAAATGTAAGGTAAAATATTATTTATGAAATCTGATATTAATAGTCAAGTCACCATATGTTCTCCTAAAAAATTTCTAATTGTCCTACAAATTTTCATTCCCTATTTTTCCCTCTAGGAAAAGATTTCCCAAAAATGATGAAACATGAATATAATAATATGTGTATATATAGATACACTTTAAAAAGCCGGAGGTAAGTGATCTACCTATATAATATTATGTGAACATGATGATTTTAATATAAACATGATATGATATGTTTAGTTGAAAGTTATAAATTATGTTTGTGTCTTTGTAAAAAAACTTTAAATGAACTGATTATAATAATTAGACAAAACATTAATAGTTACTGGTTTTAACAATGTATTATTTAGTGTAAATTTGACGAATACATCTTTGTGGGTTCGGTTTTTCAGTAAGTAAACTGATTCTTGTATTTGTATATTTTGCCAAGATTTATTTACCTGATTTCAGATTGTGATTAGTAAAGTTATTAATAATTAAACCGACACAAGTTATTGCCATTGATGTTTTGAATGTTTTTGACACGACTACACTTAGAGTTAGACTTATTATAGTAAAAAGGTAAAAGACAGAGAGCGCCGCCCGGTTCTGCTCAATCTTCACAATGTCCATTTCTCGCCGACCTGCTAAGCTAAAAAACAACACCGGATTTTTGCCTCTAAGAAAGTTTGGGATATATTAAGGCAAGACCATATAGACAATTTGCTACGGTTCACATTTTTGTCTGCTAATAGTAGCCATGTCATAATGCCACGATGCAACTTATACCACATTTTTTTGCTAATTTTTTGCCAAAACATTGATTCTTGCTACCTTTAGACTAAAGCTTGCGTAGCCACCATCGTATCTCTGGACCTATTGCACCTATAAACACAGTTGGGACCCTATTTTTTGCTATTCTTTAACGTTGTCGATGATATATTTCAACTAGCTTTTGAAATTGAGTTGAAATCCTTTGCCGATAATCGAATTTGGGTCGGCTGGAACCGCGGGCAAATTTGGCATGGTGATAGCCTGAGTCTCGGGAAAGGACAAAGATTACTTGAAAACGTCAAGTGTGAGTCGATTTTTTTCTATAACTGAGGAGTTGCCGTTGAAATCCTACACTGATAGCCGAATTTAGGGCGGGTTGAACCGCGGGCAAAAGCTAGTTGTAATATATCATCGACAACGTTAAAGAATATTAAAAACATATCAAAAAGAAAGAGGGTGCAAACCCCGTGTTGATAGGTGCAAAATGTGCAAACCATTTTTTTTTGGCAAAACTTTGCAAAAAGATAGCAAAAAAATGTGGTATAAGTCGTGGCCATAAGACTTGGCTGCTCCCGCTTTATAGATTTTATAGACATCATTGTATTGAGGGAAAGCAACACTATCATCTTTCGGCAAATTTAGCCTGAACAGTTGAAGAGTTTATTTTTTATTTTTAAGACTTACTTTTTGACTCACTGTTAGTAAAATTACGGGTTTGAAATAGTGATTTTTTTATACCATTCTTTTAACTATATAGATAAGTTAGTGATTTACAGTTGAGTTCTTCGATTTACTGCAATTTGTTGGTAAAAAAATCCAGACGAAGAAAACGTAATTTAAAGTTTTTAAGACATATTTGTCAGTTTTGTGATGAAAGTTTATTTACATTATGGAAGGTAATGCCACGTTTTTGTAACTAAGACTTTTTACAGCAAACATATTGGACTCTATTATGAAAGTAGTAAGCAAATAGTTTTAACAATTTCGGGAAAAACCATATCGCTGAAAGCTTTTGGAGTAGTATGTCGTTGACTGAAAGTCAAAATAGGCTACGTCAACTTGCATTTTTGATCCATTGCCGCTTCGAATAAGTCGATAAGATGCGTAGCTCGGCGTAGCGCGATTCACTACGACCGACAAGATGCGACGATTTTCTGCAGAAAAAAAAGCACACTTTTTAGTCGCACTAGTATTCGTGACAACAAGACGACTTCACATGACATGGCAATTGAAAAGCTTTACGTTCTAAAAGTACCGAAAAGGTGTTTTTATAATATCGATAGCGAAGGACATCTCAAGGTCGCTTTACGTCGCGTCGCGTCTTGTTTCTCGTAGGCGCATTCCAAAGTCGCTTGGTGACTTTGCCGGTTGCCACGGTTTCCTAGCTTGCCAGGGTTGAATTTCTTAGTATATTTTTTTTATTATCTATATTATTTGCACTATATTTTCATGTTCTAACTGAATATCATGAAAATATATGTTCATATGTAGAGAGTCGCTATAAAGTTTTGGTGAACTTAGTGGTTGGAGTGTTAAAAAGCGCTAAAAATATCATTAATTTTATTAAATTATATTTTGAATGATTTCAGGACTAGGAGGATTTTTTTTTGGAAATTTTGTATGAAAATTTGTGGTGTCTCCATAACTATATATTTTGATGATGAGAATCGGTAGAGTAAATAGTCGGCAGCAACGTAAGTATGAAGCACTTTTTTCTGTGCCCCGGACCCCTAAGATGTTTAATTATTTTTTTCAAAAGGGCGTGTCTTCCTAGAACCTACCATTTTGATGATGCAAATCAGTGGAGTACATCGTTATACACCAATGGTGCTTCAAAAAATTTTCAAAAGAGGGGTCTCCTGCAACCTACCATTTTGATAATGCAAATCGGTAGAATATGTCGTCAGAATTTTTGACGAAAATTGCTCCTGGCGATGTTTTCTATCGGTACCCTTAAATAATTTGAACCCCCAATGGTCCGGGAGGGATCACAGACTAAAATGGTCCATACAAATGGTGCTGCCGATGATGAATTCTATCTATTACCAACATCAAAATATATGGGTATGTGGACACCACAAATAATACAAAATTTCGAAATACTTTGAAGTCCCAGGGATGAAGAAAATTAACTTATTTTTTTTTTTTATTGGGTGTTTCATTCTTGTATTCTACTAGCTGTGCCCGCGGCGTCTCTTGCGCATAAGGTTTTCTTATATATGTTAAGAATTCTTATATTTTTCAGTCTCAAATAGAAGTATACTCTTTAGGAGAGTATACAAAGAGATTAAGGGATTAATATTTTTACGTTTTTTTCGCTTGATTAGGGTGTACTGAAAAATAGACAATAAATATTAAATAGTTTGTACATATTAATTTCAGATCAGAATATTTAATTTAATATTACCACCCAATTAAAATATATTTTTTATACAAAAGAAGGATCTAAAGTTGATCCCCATATTGTGGAATACTAACATGTCTTGAATATGATCCGAATCCGTCGAGGACCCTTTACGTGCCCATGAATAAACGGTTTAGGACATATTATATTGAACGCCCCCTGGTTAAGGATTCCACACTCGTATACAAATGAGACTGATATTTTTGACAGGTCTTTATTGATGATGCAAAAATGAATCAATGATTGCAGCTGCTTTTATGCGCATCTGATTACATAAAACTTCCCATGGACAGTTAACGGCTTTGAATTCAAGTAGCCTAGTGTTTTTTGCTAGGTTAAACCTGCTACGTGCTTGTAAAGTTGCTTATAGCGATGGCTGTACGACACCTGAATATTTTGGCTATTCCAATGAAAAACAAACTGCAGGCCAGAGAGAAAACAAAAATTGACTTGAAATATTAGTAACAATAAACTCAATATATTAGGAGTTAGTTTTGATTTTGAAGAGATATGAAACTTTCATCGACAACAAGGTTTGGGGTTTAATTTACGCCTATAACATCCACACTATACATACCTACTCTAATATTATTTGAGCTGCCAGTATCCATACTAATATTATAAATGCGAAAGTAACTCTGTCTGTCTGTCTTATCTGTCTCTCTGTTACCTCTTCACGCTGAAACCGCTGTACTGGTTAAGGTTTAATTTGGCATGAAGATAGTTTGAGTACCGGGACAAGACAAAGGCAACTTGAAAATGTCAAGTGTGAGTCGAATTTTTACATAATTGAGGAGTTGCCGTTGAAATCCTACATCGATAACCGAATTTAGTGCAGGTGGACCGCGAGCAAAAGCTAGTCTATCTATATGTGTATGTATGTGACTTATAAAGTCCTTGTACATATATCTTATAAACACTCAAAATCCTCATAGAATTAAGAAATACAATATAAATATACATACATAAAAATAAGCTTTCCTCTTTATGACTCCCTGAAGGTAGTCTTAGTAGAAAATATACATGCCATATCTATGGCTATAGCATCAATGTAAATAATTATTAACCTATACAGCAAATGCGATTGTGCGATAGTAAATGCCGCATCAAAAAAAATTTAGTACATCTTGAGTCGTTAAATAAGCGAGCAAGCAGACTGAGTCTGACAGACAGAAAGACAGACATACTGTCCAACGTTGCATTTTACAAAGATATTAGTTTACAATATGAGTCCTTTAGAGTTTATAATATTCATTTAAATGTATTTAAACTGTGCCGTTTAAATGTGTCATCTCAAAGTCACGACAAACCGTTCGTTGTTTAGAATTGCTTCGGTATCCGGAATCCTTCCCCCAACAACCTATTTATGTTAAGTCCCTTACAATTCACCCACAAGTGGGTTTTATGTGTACAAACTTTGTCCTCTGTATTTGAACGTTAACGTTTTTATAGGCCATCAGTTTAGTGCCAGATGATATTACTGATATTATGTGGATTTGTTTTATTTTAAAACAGTTTACTTTCATATAATTTCGAAAAATAACGAAAAGATTTTCTACTCCAATTTATACTTTTACAATATCAATAAGCATACGTTACTTAAATAATACGCCTAGGGGTACAGTGGCTTCAATCCTGAGGGGCTGAGGTTCGAGCCCAAGTAGAACCAATGAGATATTTGTTAATTTCTAATATTGTTGTACTTGGGTTTCATCGTAATATGTCGTCAAAGCCATCAAATCTAATTTTCAATAATTATGCGTGTGCCGCAGGCCTGTCTTTTTGGAGAAGGTTTGGGCAGTGTGAGTTTCAACTGGCATGCGTTTGTCCAGCTAGTGCCCACTCCACTGTCAGAATTTTGAAGTGGTTCATAAGACTTTAGATATTACAATACAGCCATATTAATCAATAACCTCTGATAAATAACTTATATCTAACTTTTATCTGGGTTATCACTGCATCTTTGATATGAAAGTATTTATTTTTCAATATAAATAAATACTTTCATATCAAAGATGCAGTCAAAAGATTGTTTAACCTCGAACCAGGACTTGAACCTTCGACCCTTACATTCCGTGTAAGTGCTACCGAGGTACAAGTCTGACTGATGAAAATCCTAACTACATCTTTGATCTTGAAATACGCTAGTAACGAGCGTCACATACAACTCCTACTGGCTTATGAAGTCCTAGTACATCAATCTTATAAACACACAAATTCTTCATTGAAGTAAGAAATACAATATAAATATACACACATAGAAATAATCTCTCTTCGTTTATGAATCCCTGAAGGTTAGAGTCTTTGAAGGAAATATATCATACATGCCATACCAGGCTATAATATTTTATAATATTTTCTGGGCTATGAATATATACCCTATGGCAAAAAGAAAATATAAAAAAAGTATGATATAGTAATTCTGATAAAACCGTAAACTTTTATAAAAACGCATTACGTATGTTATAGTATTAAGTATTACGATAAAGTAATCGAAAGAGGTCTCACAAATATTCGATTGTATTATTGGGATCCCATCACATTATGATAACAGACACTTCGGCGACGCTTCCAGACGCTTCCAGAGCGCCAGAATAATTCGAACGGTCCGGAGAGACGTGTCATGCTTGCTCTATGTTTTGGGGTTATTCTTACTTAATCGTAAATACTTAAAACTTAACAAATATGTAATTTTAGTTAAATGCGTTAAACTAGGTAAGTATTATCACCTTGCCTTACGACACAGTCTATCACTTAATTAAACTCAAGTTTTATATTGAATTAGACTTTTAAACAGCACTTTTGATTTTGCAAAATTTTGAATTATTTATTAATTATAAAAACTTTACCACTAGTTCGGTATTATATACAACCGAGAAGAACCGGCAAGAAACTAAACAGTTGATCTTTTGTATTCATACATCATAACTTAATATTAAAATACAATATAGTCTTACACTAAGTGATAACATAATATACAATGTTTTGATTAAAAAATATGACAAATGCAACAATACCGATTAATTAAATTCTAATTCTTCTAATCATCTTTATTATAATTTATTCATAAACTAAATAATAGCTTTTTCTTATTAATATATCCTTGACGTATATTTTAAATTTACTTGGAGGTAAATTACCCAAATGTTCTGGAATTTTACTGTAAAAGTATATATTCTTTGTATTGCAAAAGAGCTACGTGACTTCTGAAGACGACATTACGGATCTATAATTTTTTTCTGATTTCTTGTATAAACACAGTATAAGTCACTATTTTTAGCAAATAAGTGTCTTTTAGCAAATTAATTTAAAACTTACAGTAAAGTTTCATTCCTTACGTTTATGTAACCTTCGCACTTTCAGTTACTTTACTGATTTAAAGTTGTGTCAATATTCAATTCAAACTAACGGAAACTTTACTTAGTAACTTGCTTAAACGTAACAATTATCATATTAATGCAACATTACATTTTAAGATTATGATAAATTACAGTGATCAGGACTTGGCAAGTTAGAGGGGATACTTTTAGCGTGGCCGTTAGTTTATTAATTTAAAATTAATGCAGCAAGTGTGTTATCGACTAGTAAAAGTAAAATAGTGCTTAGTGCCAGTTACATAAAAGTAAAGAAAACATGCGTCAGAGAAGTTATTTAAATTTCTATTATAAATTTCCATTTTATATCCGGTCCCCTTTTCTATGCCCTCTAAAGTTTAAATCATTGTACTTAATTCAGGGCTCCCTTAGATCCCCATAGAAGACGTTAGACAGACAGACGTTGTCCATTTAGGACTATGAATACAATTGAAGTAAGTCACCTTTAAGTCTTTGTACCTGTTATCATTGACAAAACAAGTATGGAAGCAGGGCGTCGTTAACGACGTACATTTTACTTACCTCTGTACAATTGTTGTACCTACCTACATATGAAATTTGTTGTAACCTGAACTTGAGTCTGGCACTTTTTTGACACTTTTTCAACCCAGACTACCATTTTGTTATTGTTTTTAACTAGTCTCGTGCATGGCCTGCCTCGGGCGGGGGTCGTCCTCGAATTCGAGCACCTTTGACCTAAGTTGCCTACGGGTTGGGGCCCTACACCCCTCTCCCCTCCTAATATGCAAAAAGTAAGTTTTGCACCCTGCCCTGACTCTCAAGAGTGCTTATCGTTTCAGCAGGAAACGCACACCGGATACAGGAGGTATTCGCCACCTATTGCAGAGTACCCGAGGAGGTATTATCCGCCTCAATGTAGTAGGTCGACAACCTTTAGGCCCCTACTTTAGCGCTTATGAAGCGTCCGCCGTATGTTTCCAGTTGGCAGCCGGTACCACGGTGGGATCTTTCGCCGCCACAATTAGGTTCACAGCCTTTCTGTCCATCACAGCGACTGACAATTGTGCTTCTCACTGCACAGGTTCGAACCTTCTCATGTTGTGCCTCCTTTGTGGTGAAACGAGCATAAATCGATTCCGGTTCTCAGGGTTGCTTGGTATCGACCCTTTTGGTAAGGAAGTTGTAGTTACAGTTGTCCTCGGCTGCGGACCTATTCGAAGTGGCCTTAAGGTCTCGGGGCTTAGAGGTCAGGTATCTATTATTTTTTCTCCCCTCCATAATTCGCTTATTTGTTGGACTATTTCAATCATGGTGATGGATGATTTCTTGGATGATTATTCCCAAGTTTTGCTCACACCGGAAATTACTAAGTTGACAACGGGTCTGGTATTGGCTTATCCTGATTATCATCGTCCCAGTTCGGTGGATCTTCTCCTTGGTGCCAATTTTCGGAGTCATTGCAACTTAGGACCGGCTAAGCTTCCTAGGCCGGTGCGTTGGTGGTACTTCCCACAGATTTTGGTCATGCCGTAATGAGCCCAGGACTTTCAATTTGTGCCCCTCTTTAGACTGACCCTGTCTGGCTCCTCGGTATGTCCCTTTCTGATGCAGTTCAGCGTTTTTAGAAAGTAGAAGCTCCTCCTGCAACACCTTGTTCTGACCCAGCTAGGTGTGTCCCTAAATCAGTGTCTGAACTCGGGACCCACCTGGCACCAGAATATTCATGACATCCTGACCAATTTTCGAAGACATCAGGTAGTTTTGGTTGCTAATATCCGTATGGTGTGCGGTTTAGAACACATCGGGGCGAACCAAATCACGTCGGGCGACGTCTTCTTGATCACGTTGGGGTCACCAATTTGATTTGTAGTGGCCATTGTGATGAATGTTGTGAAGGTAGGTTGTGGAGGGTGCAGGAATAAAGCTATCGGTTACTTCGGTATAGAAAATTTATGTTCAGTTACGAGCTGAATTAGAAATAGGTATAGTATGCTATTTGTGAGCAGTACTAGTATCCAGAAAAGTTGCGCGGCGGTAATTAGCGACGACACGTGCATGGCTGCATACTTAACTATAAATCTTATCAGCATAAATGGAGATAATTTTCTTGCCATTAATATAATATTGTAAATGGATAAAAACTCTGGCATTTAGATTCTATTCATCTTGAAATTTTGCACAACCAAGTCTGCGGAATATTCAATCAACTCGAAACCAAATTTAAACACGTGGAGATGTTATAATCTAACTAACTAACCTAAATACTCAAACACCAACTGTCCCCCTTTCTTTAAAAGCAGTGTGATTTGTAAAGACAAACTGGGTATAAATACAAAGTACATAGTTTATTAAAACAAAATAGCTATGGTAATCGAAAGCGTCGATCTAACGTTCGTTTTCTCTTTTATTATTCTGAACAATTTTTAAAAATAAATTTGGCGTGTACTTACGCAGTCTTTGCGTTGTATCCCGCTTTTAAAATGTGGGACATCTTCAATAAAACAGAATAATAACAATTTGTGGTTTATTCTGCACTATTCCAACATTCCGTAGCCAAGTGGCAAAAAACGGAACCCTTATGGATTCGTCATGTCTATCGGTCTTTCTGTGCGACCGAATGTCACAGCCCCTTTTTTTTCGAAACTATAAGAACTATACTGTTGAAACTTGGTAAGTAGATGTATTCTGTGAGCCGCATTAAGATTTTTCACACAAAAATAGAAACAAATTCAATATATTTTGGGGGTTCCCCATACTTAGAACTGGAACCCAAAAATTTTTTTCATCAAACCCATGCGTGTGGGATATTTATGGATAGATCTTCAAAAATAATATTAAAGTTTCTAACATCATTATTTTCTAAACTGAATAGCTTGCGCGAGAGACACTTCGTAAGTGGTAAAATGTGTGTCGTCGTAAAATGGCTTTTCGGTGAAGGAAAACATCGTGAGGAAACCTGCATACGTCAAAAAAACGAAAAAGACGTATTTGAAGTCCACAATCCGCTCTGGGCCGGCGTGTGGACTATGGCAAAAGTCACCCTCGCTTATGAGGATAGGCCGTGCCCCAACAGTGGGGACGAATGAAGGCTGACAAGAATACCAGCGTTTAATAAAAGCTAATTGAACCTATAATGTTTTTAAAAATACGGATACAAGAAACCACTTCATGCACAATTGCAAAAGTGTCATCTGTAAAACCCATTACTGAAATAGGGTTGAAACCTTAAACGGTTTTATATATTTATGTCATTACATCCTGTCTCATGTAACATAAAATCAACGCAAATATAATTTCTGGGTTCGCACCGTGCGCACGTAAGCAACACCACGCCTGAATTTGATAGAGGTCGTTGATTAATGGTTACAGTTTTAAACGATTTAAACAAGTTTCAAGTGAAAGTTGTTAATATTGCAAAGTTTTCAATATTATGTGATTATGATCAATATTATGAAAAGCTATTGATACATGTAAAAAATCGGCCATTGTTGTTATAGCGGCAACAGAAATATATCTTCTGTGAAAATTTCAACTGTCCTACTATCACGGTTCATGAGATACAGCCTGGTGACAGACGGACGGACGGACGGACAGTGGAGCCTTAGTACTAGGGTTCCGCTAATTACCCTTCGGGTACGGAACCCTAAAAAATTACGGAGTAATCACGGTTTGAAATTTTTGCTGTTTTAAGACATGTATCGAGCAATGCCTCATTAATATTTGTTTCCGGCGTATAAACAAATCTACGCTGATGGCAAAAGAACTGCGGGGCAATTCAAATCAGTAAAAACCATAAATCGTTAGTATATCATAAAATTAAGTGAACTATGCATGTCACAGTCATCTCGGAACCAGATGGTTTTTACTGACTTGAATCGCCCCGCTGGATACAGCTTCGTAATTCTGCACCAAGAGCTCACCACCAATAATAGGACGTCAATACGTTTTTTTTAAAAAGTAATAAAATGGCGTAAATTATTTTTCATCTCACCGGCTCGGAAAGAGTCATCTGCCTGGAAAAGCCTATAGTAACCGCTTGCGCTCAAGCGCTTAGTTTTTTTAAATTCTACAAATACAAACATAATGAAACCGTTCAAAACGCGGTTATTCCTTCCTACTTTATTGATAAGTGATCCGTTGATAACACTTTAGTTTAATTTTTGTTACTATTGAACTAAAGATAATGTTTTTTTTAATGTTCTTAAGTAGATAATTTATTGTAGTTTGTTTAATTATTGAATACAACAAGAATAAATAAGTTTTAAGTCTAGTTTTTGTTTTAAGAATTTTAAAATTGGCACCGTAAAAATTCGGAACGCACCTTAAAAAACTAGCCAATTGCGAGTCAAGCTCGCGCACCGAGGGTTCCGTACAAACTTATTACACGTAGATAGATTGCTTGTTCGTGTAATTTTAGGTTGTGATAATTGCCAAGAAATGGCGCTGTAAAAAAGTATTATACGCTATGGTTTCACTTGAAGGATCCCAGGATTACAATCCATATCCCACAGAGGCTCCAGATGGCGTAGCAAGTCAAAATTCTCATACAAGTACCTATATAGTTATATAATGGTGCTGGCATTGGCTACAACTTCTGTTTTATCTTCAAGTAAAACCGTAGCGTGTTATATTTTTATTACTTAAAATTAAAATTATATTTTTAATATTTGAAATTAAAATTATTTAATATTATATATTTAAAATTACATGAATCTCTTCAATCATGAGATAAAGTCTCATAGGTTTATGCCTTAATTATCAATTTTTGGATTTTTCCCTATATTTGTGTTGTCGCATCTTTTTTCTTGCCAAATTTCACGATTCTTAGTCAACTGGTAGTACCCCATAGGTTTTGATTTATTTGTGAATGCTAAAATATGCGATATAAATAACAATTTTTCGGCCGTATTTTTATTCCGTTGACTTAGAAGATTGATTTCATTCTTTTACAGCTTCAAGAGACCGTAGACCTTAGTACATGATATTTTAACTTGAAACCTTCAGGCGATCGATTTGCGGTACGGAACGCTAAAAAAAATATATTCGGAATTACATAGTAGGTACATCATTTTGGTTGTTTTTACTATAAAAATATTACTTTTACTAAATAAACTAAAAGTTTATAATTAAAAAACATGAGTAACGCCACCAGTGAAGTAAAATACCTAAGTTTACCCGCAAAAATAGGTTAGTACCTCTCAGACACATAAAAAGCGCTCAACCTATTTCAGAGACTTATAATGTTATCATTTTTTTTATACCACTAAGGTGGCAAATAAGCCTACGGTCCGCCTGATGGTAACCGGCACCGTAGCCTATGGAAGCTTATCATGTTATCAATACTTAAATAAACTATTTAGAATAAATATATTTGTTCCATTTATAAGTAATTAAACAATAATTACTGTTTTACTTGTATCCCAAAAAGAATTCCAGCCGTGTGAAACACAAATTATCATCATTCTTTCTCATGTATATAAATGGTTGCGTACAGTGAGTGCGGTTACAGAGAAACTTCCTCCCGCGAACGCTTGGGTTGTGGAATGAGCTCCCTGCCAAGGTTTTCTCTAAGGACTACAGTATGGGGTTCTTCAAGAAAGGAGAAATTTGATTTCTGTTATTTAAATATATGCATTGATATCTAATTTTATTATCTGATGTGCTTGTACAGAGCACAAGACTGCAGTATTAAGTAAGCAGCATTAATGTAAAAGTTTCTGAGAGGTTTATTTAAGTTGCTTTTAGTGAATGTCATGTTTGTTGCAAATGTTTAGTTTCAAGTTCTGATCCGCTGTTGTGTAAAGTAACTATTTTATAATGTAGCCGTGTTTATAAATTTCCAGCGTGAAGCGTAACTACAAACCGGTATAAGTTCAAACATGTGTCCCCTCAATAGGAAAGAAGTTCACAGAATTTAAGGTTTATAGATCTTTATTTCTCATTAAAAATATTACAATTCACTTACTTGAGAAAACATGAATTCATATAAAAATAAATTCTAAATAGTGAGCGTACAGTTTCAATAATATTTTAGGATATAAGTTAAACAAGTAATGTATATTTTACAAACAAGTGGGTAGAATACTAACAAATCAAGAATAAAATTAAGAACGTTACCCATTAGCAAATAGTTGTCCAGCATAAAAAGACCTACATATCTTTTTACTATGTGCAAACCAACCGTTTTGTTTGTGTGGTCGTTTCATGTAAAGGCTTCCCCTACTTGAATGTGCAGTTTTCTGCTCGTTTTTAAAATCGATTTCACTGTCCTTTAGCAAGTTTCAGACTGGAAGAAATATAACATGGCTTGCTACATTCTTTAACTAGCAAATTACTGTTTTGTTTAAAGATATCTTTTAAACTATCGCTTTAAAAAAATAACGGCCGAACCTCTCGTTTTTCTATTTTTAATTCATAACTTATTATCAACTTGTAGCGGGGTCATAATTTATTTCTCGAAATGTTAAGTAACAATAGAGCTATAAAATTACTGTAATATAAATTATATCTTATGTGATATAACTGTAATTAATTATTTCCACTTTTTACGCTAAGCTGTACGCCTATTTATAATATATTTATGCCACTGAAAAGTTAGCTTTATTTGAGATTAACATTGTCGACTTCAGCTTAACGCCCATACAGCAAATGTATATGCGCGTTGGGGGCCCTCTGAAGCCGGTTTGAATTCATGACACATGAATATTAAAAGATAGTGTAAATAGGATGTGGCATTGACAGAGTTGAAGACGCTGAAGTCATCAATGTTCTGTTTTATAATTATATTACAATAATAGTTATATTTATATATAATTATTATTTTTAATGTTTTTACATTATTATTATTATTATTATTGTCTATATACCAAGTCCAAAATGGCGCTTCTATAGGTATAAATGTGCTCCGTGAAATCTGTGATGCAGTGCTCCTGTTCTGTTGCCCAAAATCAGAAATGACTTTGGTGAAGAGGTCTATACTTAGTGTCTATGAAATTACGTGACCATGGTAGTAGTAACTGTTAATAAAGTTTACTCAAAGCGTTTAGTAAACTAAATTATCTATATGATGAGGGCTTAGGACATTTTTACCCTAACTACGTCCAGAAAAAATGTTGTTCGACATCCCCCCGTTAAAAACACTATTAATATAATAATCAGGGGTAAACTTTATTTTGATAGTCTGCAGAACTTCGTCTGCAATGACAGGAGGTAAAGAGGTAAGCGGCGGGATAGCGCATCTACTTTTGACCTAACTGTCTACCTCGTGGTCATGATTGGGGTCTACATACACATTTTTTCCGTATCAGCAATAATTTCCGAGATTAGTGCAAAACACTAAAAAAGGGTACCTTTTTTCCAAGATGGCGGCGCGAGCGCAATAGCTATCGATGGGAACTTTTAGTACGTTCAAAGGGAGGTCTTAATGAACAAGTACACCAAAATTCGAAACTCTACCAATTAATATTTTTTAAGGCTGATAATGTATCTAATTTGACTGTACTATATGAGATATCGCTGTTTTAAAATAATACCACAACAAAATAATGATCAAATACTGCGCGCGAATTTATGATGTCCAAGGCCGGAGGGCAGTCATGAGAGGGAAGGACGGTAGCCCCAGTTAACTCTGCGAGATACCATGCTGCAATGTCGCATGTCGGTCGGCTCCCTCCCTCCCTACGCAGTGAACGCAACCAACATTGAATATTTTGACTTTCTTCAAGGAAATAAACTTTGAGGGTAAAAATAGGTCTATAAATAGACGAGCCGCTAGTCTAACTTCAAGCAGATGGAACTTACTTAAAGGTAACTACTATACGAGTAGTTTGAGCAATCTGTACTACTATTTGTACTTGTATTGAAATGATTCTCGACTACTAATGGTTAAATATTTGCTATGTTTAAGGTACACTTATTTATTTTTATTTGCAGTTTTAAATTTTCTTTTTTTTTTTTTACTTTTTTCAACTCGCACTTGGATATTCTATGTACCCTATAAAACTTGGGATATAAATACCTTTTATTTGAAAACTCACAAATAAAAGGTAAAGGAGGTCACAATGTAACATACCCACATGCATACATATGTGCAAAAAACATTACCCCCTTCTGTGTCAGTGGAGTAAAACGGACAGAAATGTAGGAGGTAGATAAACGTAATCTTGTTCTGATGGACTTTGAGACTATATATATTTTATAGTCTCAAATATATAATATATTATTATAATATAACATAAATAAATTAATGTGTATCTTGAAAACTGCTTTAACGATTTGGATGAAATTTCGTATTAAGATGGGGTTATGCTTTTTAAGTTTACCTATATAGTTGTGTTTTATAAAAAATACCAAGCAACGTTTAGTACGATCGCCAAGGTACTCAATACTATCTGATTCATTTGCTACTTACCTACTCTAAGTAAAAAAAAATAAATTTCTAATTCAAATAATTTTTATTGTTTATTAGTGTTTGTATTATGTGGTGGTGCGGAGCTCTTACTGTCGTGCATGCAAGACTTTTTCTGTTTTTGTAAATTACTTTGACTGTTTACAATATTTATCTGCTCTGAGCCCGAGGTTCATCATCGTCGTCTGTCTACCTGCATCTACTGGTGACTGGTCCGCCATAATAACTCGTACTTTTCTTTTGACCCCTTTCCCGCCCGACTCCATCACCATGGGGCAACATCCCAGGCTACACTATATTCCTGGTTGTACGTATTGTTTATAAATTATTGTACTGCCTCAACTGCCAGTGGTCCTGCGATTTGACTATACAATTCCACTTGAGATTATAATACAATTAGCAATGTAGATCACTTTATTCTTCGCTAGGAGTCCATATTATGAATGCTGTCATTCACTTCTGTCATGTGATAAAACATACGAGTTAACTCTTTCTATTTTAACTCAAGACCCTTAATTTTCGTAGTTTCACCCAAACTTTGCATCTGATTTTGTACTCTTAGATTATTTTAGTAAGTTTAATTATCTCTAATATTATATAATAATATTGAATAAAATTTAACAACATGATAATATAAAAACCATGATAATGTAGATTATATACTTGGAAATAAAAGTCATAAATAAAGTAGGTACAAACAAAAAAATTAAATTATATCGTATTTCATTTCGCCACGCTTCCCGTCTCGCTCCCCGAGCTTTTCATTCTCAATTTCTTTCGTCTGAGCTATCATTAACGGCATCCTCTGTCATATCAGATTTATTTAGTGATTATAAAATCAGAGCAAAATATATAAAATCCACCTTTATTTATCCTGTAGCACCACCAATAAATTTAGCAATTTTTATAAAATTTCTGGTTCTGGGTATCTTCTGGATTAATTGAAATTAAAAGTATTGTAAGATATTATTTGTCCCTCCATAAATCATCCCTGGGTTGGCCTGACATAAAGTAATATTGTTCCCCAGTTTCAACCGCGGGCATGTAAGGAACTACAAACTATCAATACAAACAAACCGATTTGATGGTCTACTATTGCTCTAAATCTTAGTTTGCCTGTCTCATTTTATTGGTCATAAATCAGACTCGAGACACATTTTTACAGTTAAAAATTCATTTTTATTTTGTATATCTCTAAGAATTCAAGACCGTGCCAAAGCTGAGGGCAAACCGCTGGATACTTTTAGGTTAAAAATGTCAGTCGAACCTTGATGTGGTATGCTAAGTTAATAAGTTGGAAGGTGGTAAACAAACTAAAGGTCCGGGTGATGGTAAGCTGTCACTGCAACCTATGGACGGTTGGAACACAAGGAGCGTCACTCGCACGTTGGTGATGCTTTAAATATCTAACAACTTGTTTCTTAAAAAGCGCCATATTGTAATCAGATGTGCTGCTGATGGTCTTGGCTGTCTGATTGAAACTATTGTACTTTGTTATAAATACTGTATTTTGATTAGGTTATGGCGATGACAGCAGTAGGTACTCCATATGGGGCTGGACTTGCGACATGTAAAGCAGGAACCTCTGTCTCTGTAAGTACTGCTTCGCTCTGTTGAGTACTACAAGTTTGGACGTCAGATTCACCTCATCTTCGAAATGATCTCTGAACTGAACATCGCTGAAGATGTCAACAACAAGGATCCTAATGCTCTTGGAGATGGCAAGGTGTGTGTTAGAAACTCATAAAGAGCAGAAGCCAGTAACAAAATTAAATAAAACATCAAAAGAGTTTGAATATACATGATATGAATCCAGCAAACGTTTCTGTGTGACGAAGCTACAGATTGTATTAATAAGGCGTCGTTTGGCAAAAAAGAAAGATTATATTTTTTTTACTTCAGTTTATACACACTACCCATAGTCCTAGAAACACATAAAGAGCAGAAGCCAGTAACACAATTGGATAAAACATAAAACGAGTTTCAATAAACATAATACAAATCCAGCAAACGGTTCTGTTTGACGAAGCTATAAATTGAATCAAAGCCTGCAACCACTCGCTGTAATTGATGAAGAATGATGAAGGTACATATAATTATGATCAGGAAATAATAATATGTACTGTTCACTTGTATGGATTCTGCCTAACGAACAAAAAATAATTTTACACATATTTTATTATTTTTAAACACTATTCTGTTTATAAACACTAACGGGTACAGTAGAGGAGGGTTTGGTAAATCTAGCTTAACTACTGCATATTTACGGTTGCAGTTCAAACTGTTTACTCATACTATATAGTTTGAGGTTAAGTTTTGTTTATTCCCCTGTTATACAGGGTTATTGGTAATTAGACCGGATCCTTTTAATGGGTCATAGAGGAAGTTATTTGCAATAATTTTGATCCCATATCGTATTATCCGAAAGTCAACTATCAACTATCAAGAGATAATTTAATTTAATTTTTTTATTACAAAAATGGGTTTTATACCTTCCAAAATTCATAAAAAAAAAGAAATGTTCAGATTCTGTTCATTTTCACAGTTTTGGAAAGTGTACACTTTAGTTCTTAATTAGTAATAGTCAAATTATAATAATCTGTGTGCAAATAGGAACTACAGGCTGTATTTAAAAAAAAAAAAATCTAAAAATTCTGATAAAAATATTTTTTTTCTCTGAAAAGTGACAGAAAATTTTGCCTGCATCTTATTTAAAAAACATCTGCACGCTTCTAGCTATCTAACGAGAAAAAAAGTCGACACTATGCTACACTATTAAAGAAAAAATGGCATTAAATGAGAACCAGGTAGTAGAAACTAAGAATGTGAATATAAATTTAATTTGGAAAACTAAACAAAGAAATTTGGAATCAAGTTTTATTTAAGTTATTTTACAACTCTTTTTCAAAGTGCCTATCGCTATTACGTATGCAAAGACGCATACGTTTCCGTAACTCTGTTTTAACCACTCTAGTTGTCAAATTTGTTTTCATATCTTCTGCTGCATTTGTTATGCGACGTCTTAATTCGAATATGGATGGCACAGGTGACAGAGATATGTCATAAACGAGGCTCTTCATGTGACCTTACATATAACTCGACAGGGGTGAGGTCTGGACTTCTCGCTGGCCATGGAATAGGTCCTCCTCTGCCAATCCATCGGTTTGGAAAACGTTGATTTAGCCATTCGCGTACATTGATCCTGAAGTTTGCGGACATCATGCTGGTAAATCATCTGTTGCCGTGTTGCTAATGGTACCTCACTAAGGAGATCGAACATTTCGTCACTTAAAAAGTTTTCGTAGGCTTCGCCATTTAAGTTGTTGGGCAGGAAGTGGGGGGCCTATCAAATTATTATCGATAATTCCCATCCAAACATTGACTGAGAAACGTCTTTGTGAGCCTTGTATCCTTTTTTTATTTGGGTTGCGGTCTGCTTTTGTTGCCCAATAATGAATATTGTGATAGTTCACAATGCCATCCTGGTCAAATTTTGACTCGTCTGTCCACAAAATTTTCCTTAATATATGGAGTCCTCTGTATCTGCGTTAAGCATAAATAGACAAACCTCAATCCTCCTTGCTGGGTCACCTTCTTCTGTCACTTGGACAGGAGTATAATGATATGGATAGAGCCCTGCTCCATGCACCGTGTACCAAACTTTCCAGTAGGTAATGCCAAGACGTCGTGCAACAACGTTAGTCGAGGTGGTGGGATCCTCTTCAAAGTGACGAAGAATTTCTTCTTCTTCCTCCGTACGGTAAATACGAGGTCTGCCAGCATCACTTTGTCGTCTTTGAACACTACCAGTCTCACGTAGTCACTGTTACACTCCCTCAAACACACTCTCATGGAGAAACCGGCGTAGAGGAAATCGAGACTGATACTCCGTACGAGCATGTGTAGAGACACCATCGCACTAGACGGCAAATCCGTAACAAAACAGTATGTCCGCATATTCTTCAAATGTAAATTCTCTAAGACGAGGTGGTCGGACACGGGCTGTCCTGCCATGGTTTTAACTTAAATAAGTCCTTTAGTACACGCCAAGTCGTCAGGAAAGCAAATCGGTCACATCAAGTTCACTACTCAAGTCACAGAAGAAGAAACACACAGAGTCCCGTAACACAGGCTGGGTCGTCGGGTTTTATCGCAACAAAGGGTAATAAGACAGTGTCTAAACTACTAGTATAGTATTATATAATCTGTGGTCTAAACAGTACAAAAATATTTCAATAAAATTATCGGAATTTACTACCTGAGTTTTTGCTATCTTATTTTTTCTTTAATAGTATAAAATAGTGCCGTCTTTCTTACCTCATTAGATAGCTAGGAATGTATAGGTATTTTCTAAATAATGTGCAGCTTAAATTTACTTGCAATTTTTTTGAGCAAAAATACATTTTTAATGGCAGTTTGACAGAAAAAGTGATTTTTTTTTACAATAACACCTGTAGTTTCTGTATGTATACAGATTATTATGATTTGATAATTGGTAATTAAGAACTAAAGTGTAGTCTATCTAAAACTGTGAATAAATTAGAATCGAAGCATTAAGTTTTTTTTTTATTCGATTTTTGAAGGCAGGAAACAGATTTTTCAAGAAAAATTTAAAATTCAATTATCTCAGAAATGGTTGACTTTCGGATAATACGATATGGGATCAAAATTATCGCAGATAACCTCCCCTATGACCCCTTAAAAGGATCCGGTCTGATTACCAATAACCCTATATAATATTTCCTCTGCATTACACAGACGCTTAAATTATTCCTCTTCCCTGCAGGAAAATCGGCATTAAATTTGTGTCAGTATCACATATAAAAACCGAACTGGTTCCCCACGGTGTTAGCCGCGCCTATTTACCTTTCTCGTCATATAAAATGGTAAAATCTATAGAAACTTACCGACTACATTTTCCATTTTTGTCTTTCTTTATTTGCAACTAAGTGTCTGTATATTAATTATATTTGTTACCTACAGAAATAATCAGATTTCTATACAAAGTTTCATCCCCTACATAAATGTCGAACCATATAACAATTGTTATGGATTTACCTTTAGCGTAAAAACTCAGCAGTTCAGCAGTTTTGGCTCGGCGTTGATAAGTCAGTCAGGGCATGCTCTTTTATACGTACGAATATATAGAAGAAGAAAAAGATGAAATAGAAGATTGAGTATACTATTAAAGAAATTCAAAGGTCGTTTGTGTTTCGTATTAAAATTTAAAAAAAATGAAGCCTTTTAGAGATACTTTGATGTTTGTTTGTCCGTCTACCTGTATCTATAAAGTTTCATCCCCTACATAAATGTCGAACCATATAACAATTGTTATGGATTTACCTTTAGCGTAAAAACTCAGCAGTTCAGCAGTTTTGGCTCGGCGTTGATAAGTCAGTCAGGGCATGCTCTTTTATACGTACGAATATATAGAAGAAGAAAAAGATGAAATAGAAGATTGAGTATACTATTAAAGAAATTCAAAGGTCGTTTGTGTTTCGTATTAAAATTTAAAAAAAATGAAGCCTTTTAGAGATACTTTGATGTTTGTTTGTCCGTCTACCTGTATCTAAAAATACTATCGACACAAGTGTTACTAAAACTTACTTGTGCGCAAACAACATTTTAAAATAATTTTATAGGTTTTGGAAATCGGGTGTAAAATAATCATATAAAATTATATTTCTTCAGTAATTTTATGACATTTTTTTTAATAATGCAGTGTTCAAAAACTCTACAACCATGTATATATTTTAGCAATATCAGACGTAATTTAGAAAACATGTTTTTCTGTTTCAAAAGATTTTCAAAAGTCAGATATTTTAAAAATAAGTTACGACACGACTAATGGAACTAGCTTATATAGTCCAAACAAACTGCTGTCTGGCACGTGACACGCAGGACCAAAGTGAGTACGAGTCGCTGGGTTGGTGAATAAATAGGGGGCCAGCCGCTGGTTAGCTTTAGGTAACCAGTTTTGAAACCATGTGAATGTATATCATAAAACTGCGAAATTAATTAATTTAACGCTATTGGTGCGTATGCGCATCTAAACAATGAAACAGAAAAACATATTATTATGAACGTCGTCGCAAGGAAGCTTGTAGGTACGAGTTTGTACTTGGTACATACATACATTTTGCACTAGTTGAAGCAAATATAGTATTGGATATTTTGAAAATAAGACAGTCAATCTAAGCTGGCTTATCTAAAAGTAAGCGTGGGACGGCAAGCCCTCCAGCTCGATGGACCGATGACCTTATAAAGATGGCTTTACGTATTATCAAAGAATCAAAGTAAGTTTGTTTTATTTCTTGGAAAAAATAAAAACAGATAGAAATAAGATTAGTTTTTAGTCTGGAATGTTTTCTGTTGTTGTAAAACTAGTGTAGTTTTAATTTGGAAAAAAACGTTTAGCAGTCGGGTAGAAAGAATTTAGATGGGGCCGTAATTGGAAAAGGAAGTACGAGTTTTTGGAAGAGAGTATTTTAAACAACTGTCTAAAATTTGGTAATTTTATAAATTTATTCATCTTAGTGATCTATATCTTTGACAAAATCTTCTTATGCTATCAAACTTCTCCCGTCATAGATTAAAATCCAACCCAAAACTTGTCAAAGAAATATATTAAAACAATGGTTGCGTTAAATAAAAATTAAAAATAAAACCAAAGTTAGCAGGTGACACTGCGGGGCGGCAACTAGTTCGATAAAAAATCTGTCTTATTTCCTAATAATAACAAAACATTCCTTCGTTCCGTACAACGCAAGCGAACTGACTCGCGACACAAACATCTCTACATTTTTCAACGTCACGCGTCACTCAGAATTTGCTGACGTCACATGTATCGTACGTACGTGATAGCTGTACGTGACCATTTATATGGATTTTATTTAGTCTTATGTATTTTTTATTCTATTGTATCAATGTAAATGAATATTTACATCGCAACGATGAAGTGAAATTTCCTCGAGCCTTCCTTGAACCTGCAACATCCTTACATTCCGTGTAAGTACTCTACCAATTTAGCTATCGAGGCAAAGCCGATGAAAATCCCAAACACATCTTTGCCATAGAAATACGCTCGTTATCATTTTATTGTAATAAGTATCGAGGCTTTCCAGTCACACTCGTACTTGTCCGGTTATTATTTATATATTTGGCTTTTGGTTTAGTTTTTATTAGCTTTGTGTTGTAGAATATACGGTGTCTATAACCAGTAATAAACGTGCACTCGAGCATACATACGACTAAATCCTTTATTATGGACTGGAAAAGTCAACAGCGCACACAGAAGTACATACATGTCGCAAGCTGGTGTTTAAACCCAAAATCCTTGCTTCAACAGTGAATGCTGTAACAAAAACGTCTCAGTGTATAATGGTATATTTTTCTTCCACCTACATTTTTGTTATATTGTCCAATAATCATTGTTCAACAATTTCGAGCAAGGTCACATACAAGGGTGGGTCGGGGGTGGCGCCCGTGGTCTGCATCAGTCGGGGAGACCAGTACGTGACTTGAATGTGAAGACATGGCGAAGGTTTTAAAATATGGAAGTTATGTTGTAAGAATAATAATTTGGAAAATATCAACCATACATTTTAACTGTTTTCGAATCTATATGTCACTTAAAGGACTTTAAGGTCCGTATCTAAACTGGAATGGTCATCAAATTTTCTTGATATCTAACCGTTTGCCTCGCCTCTGTCTACTAAAATTTATTATTTTACTTAGAAATTATAAAAAAAAAAATATAGTAATCAAAACGATTGCTAACTGAAAATGTAACTTTATTTCTAACAATAGGTTTTACGCCTAGTGATAAATCTTGGGGGAAATGAATGTATGAGGTTGGAAGAATATTTAACAAATGAAAAACATATATTTGAAAACGAATTTAAGACCATTGTCATTTAACTGAAACAATTTGGAGCGACTTGTCTTCGTCCGTATAAATGTTTCAATATATTTGGGCAACCGCTTTGTTTTTGATATTATTTTTTCTGTACGGGCGACACATATTTCCTCTAATTGGGAGGAATAATGTTCCTTTTGTTCGTCCTAAAGCTTACACGAAAAATAGCACTGCAAAACCATTGTTACGTATTGTATTTGTACTGTAGACAGTCCCAATGTGCTAAATGATATTAAGATTTTGGCACCCCGGACTAGACAGCTCGGATCATCGCGACGAACAACAATTTGCAAACTCTGTTTGTTGGCTAATTCATTTAACTCATTTAAAAAACGATGGAAAAAAGCGTCACGGACAAAAAACCCTATTTTTAAAGAAAAACAGTGTTCTTTTAGACTCTGATTATTCAGTTACTCTACCGAAATCTGAAGACATAGTAACTGATACCACATCTTCTGGAAAACGCGGAAAACCTTGCATATCGTATGGAGACTTGTCACAATTCAGTAAAAAAAGGAAAAATACCATGTTACTCAATAAGTGTGTGTAGAAACCCCCCCCTTATAAAAATTATAAATTTTTTTTTTTTTTCTTTTTCTTCTGAACTCAAATGGAGTATAAAGGCGTACTCGCCAATTTGATTATGTGATTAACGTACGTAATCCTAACCTTTTATTGTTGCCTTTATTATGATTAAAACGCTAATTATATTTTGTAACCGTTATTAATGTTATTATTAAAGAAAATATTATTAAGGAAATTAATATTATTATTTGGCTGTGATCGACTAGTGGAGTGAACGACAGGTTGGACCCCTCGTTGTGACCGGTAATAACCCAAGATCCTAAGAGGTATGGATTCAATCAGTCCCAGGTGTGAAAGAATAAAATCAAAACCCTAATCTTACATTCTACCTACATTAAAGCCAATGGCCTATAACTAATCCTTAACCGCAGAGCCACTAAGTCCTAATTAGCATTAGACCAGAATTTAAATTACTAAATCCGAGTTTCTGATTAAGATATATGCGGTTTATTATTCTAACGTAATCGGAGTGCCTAAGTCTAAACCCCCCCCCCCTATTCACCAGCTTAGCTACCTCCTTACAACTCCAAACATGTCTCGTAATAACGCGGTTACCCCTTGGACACGATAGACCATAAAGTTTTAACTTTATGATAGTATATGAAACCTCACTATAAGGATGAAACCCTAAGACTGCATACCCCTTAAGTGAAGTCGTAATCTTATAGTAATGTATGAGAATCGCCTTAAGGAAGAACTCATAAACGGTAAGTAGTCCATCAATAACCTCGTAAGCTTCCCCTTAAGTAAAATTGTAACCTCATGGTAATGTATGAACCTCACCTTAGGAAGAACCCTTAAAATGTAAATAATCTACCACCAACCCCACTGGCTTCCCCTTAACTAAAGTGGTAACCTTATCATAATGTAGGAAAGTCACCTTGAAGGGAGAACCCTTAGGCATATTAAGGTACTAACCACTAATAAACTCACTGGCTTCCCCTTAACTAAAGTTATGCTCTTGCAACAATATGTCGAAATCATTAGAGACAGACGGACCTATTTAGTAACTAAACAAATCATTAGCAGATACGCTATTGATCCCTTAAATAACCTGTAAAACTGTAATGTAATATGAAAGGTCACCGTACGGATGAACTAACAGATTGAATATATATATATATATATATATATATATATATATATATATATATATATATATATATATATATATATATATATATATATATATATATATATATATATAACACACGAATATACTCGCTAGCTACCCTTAAATTAATTACAAAACCGTCATAATAACACTAAAAGTGCACCCACGGACGGACCGACAGGTTTAGTAGTTGCATAAATAATCTGTTAACAACCCGTTAACAATCCCCTGAGTGAAATTATAAAATCGCAATGGTATTCGAGAAGCCGCCCCAAAGACGAATAGACAATCTAAGTATATAAAAAGGACCCTACCACTATCCTTACTAGCTTCCCTTAGCAGGCTTATAAGATTATAATAATATATGGAGAATCACGGTAAAGACGAACTAACAGATTAGAAGTAAATGTAACCCTGAAATACATCTACAGCCTACCCTTTAAATAAAGTTATAACATAGTCCTAACCGTAGGTATCTAGAAATCCCCATACATTCATGATTATTATTTTACCACTGTAGCTCACGCCATCTGTGTAATAATCGTGGAATTACTCGGTCGATCGATATCTTAGCTAACTGTCTAATAATCTTGGAGATATTGAGGAGGTCTTATAGAGGGCGCTAAGGGCGGACGATTTAGTATGGAAGTCTATCTAAATCTACCAATCCTAGTTTCCAGGTCGTTTACGGGTAACCTTAACTGGGAATCGTCCAGGAAAATTCACATATACAACCATTCCTTAAGGGTTCGTAAGTTGTCCTATCCAGAATTGATGGGTCCGCCTCCAAATTATCCCTTCGGCCGATTAATGACTAAACGGTCAGACTTTTCATACATTTGCCTGTGCATCGAAGTGCCCAGCTGGCGTCTGGTGGTCACGTGGGTGCGCAAAGTTCACATTTTAGTCTTCTGCGCCGATACAGAGTCTAACCGTGTTACTCGACCTTCCTTCGACTAATTTACGTTGGTTCGGTTTTGTTTTAGTATCTCGCAACCCGGTCGATGTGAATTTCGGTATTAGATCTAAAATTGGATTTATGTCGACCAACTAAGGGGGTTATCTACACTCGGATATGAGAGTTTATGGGAATCAGTACTATAAAATCGAGACGAAACCTAAAGTTCGCCTAACTTATGTACTAGACTGTTCCTACCTTATCGCCAAAATGAATATTGAAAATTAATTATTTATAAGTTGGTTTTGAACCGCCCTAAAGATTTGGGTGCCGTCTAGCCTTAAGCGGTTGTCAAATGTATCGTACCTATTATCTACTAACACCTTGGAACCTTTAACAAGGAAGGTATATAACGACCAACTACTGGCAGACTCGTAGATAGTTTTAATCGGACTAGCTTAACTTGTGGTTTCGCCTTCCTGTCATTTAGTAATTGAGTTAGTGGATAACCATTGGTCTTTCGTTCACCGTACCCTAAACTGTTCTTTAGGGCCCGACCCCTACATCTATAACGCTGCGGAGGTGGCAAACAAACAAACGACCATATATTTATCTTTACTACCGTGACTAACTACGGGACTAGGGGAACATTTCTTTATTATTTGAATACAACCTACGATCGAGGCGGTTCGAACCCGAGGCTCCTTAGATTTTAAATCACCGCTAGTCCGGAGATGCTATACTGGCCCAAAACATATGTCGTGCTAGCTAAGTTCACAAGAAATAATAAAATAGGTGTGCGATTACGCACATGGTTAAGTGGTAAATTGTTCATCAGAGTAATTAAGGCGACAGAACACCTAATTTGACACACAATAAGTATGTTTAAGGTGGGTTGTGAGGGAGACATATCCACACTCAGGACCTGGCGTATTAGCCAGATCAAGTAAGGGTTAGCCCTTTTCTGAGTGTTTAGAACTTAACGTTTCGGCTATCCATACAACAATTCAGAGCCTCATCAGTTAGTAGAGAATTGTGTATGGTTATACTAATACGTCTTCAACGGGGTGATTCATGGTGAAGAATAGAACAAATCCTGACCCACTAACGTCACCTCATAGCCTGTTAATAAAGTTTGGTCAAGGTTGAGGTTCTGTCATCTTTATCTTAAATGGCTCAGTCAAAAACATAAATTAAACAGTATAAAGCAAGAAAATAAAGCCTAGATAGCCTAATTAAAAATTAGACCCGTTAGATTAATGTCGCGGCCCTGAAAAACATATGAGGTTTACGTTTATTTTTACACAGGAAACAAATATTTAAATATTAACACAATAATAATTAGCTTTCTAAATCTATCCGTCGTAGCAATGGGTGGAGTGGAGGTTTTTTTTTCATAAATTCCTTTAGGAGATGGAGTCAAAAAAAAAATCCCACATTAAATTTTAGCCACCCATTACCTAAACGGAATCTAACCCGGATCTCACACAAACAATTTTGCTATTTAAATAACACTTAAATAACTTTCCTATCTTGTTAGATCAATGAAATGACACATAACCATACAAAATATATATACACATATATATATATATATATATATATATATATATATATATGTCTCCTTTAGATCCGGGTCAGATTTCCCTACAAGTTCGGCTTCCTCACTCGACGCCGGTGAAGGGTGGAACTGGAGCCAACCTAGATCTAGGTTTAGTCGGCCCCCTCACACCCTTAGACTCCCGAAGCCTGCAGTTAATCTAGCATATCTTTAACATTAAGCCCCGATCTTCCTTAATCTTATGACAAGCCAGACCCCGCTTGAAGAACCCCTACTGTGACTGCCAGTCCTCACCTACATCTATCTACCGAGAGTCTGCTTGCTCTGGGGGTCACCATACAGCAAAGCAGCATGACATCGTAATAAAATGTTATGATAGTGAATATAGAGATATCATTAACATGATAGTCAATTTCATGCAACAAACTCGTCTTACTTTAACGAGCGTCTACCGAATCGCGTAGGGTCTTCATCAATAAGACATATAGACACACAGAACAGGTTTTACACAAATAATTGCCTACCGAGTCGCGTGAGCAGGTCCCTTCGCCTCGAATCCGATCAAAGCGAGGAACTTCTACCCAGGACTCGTATAGGGCTTTCATCAATGAAATATATAGACACACAGAACAGGTTTTACACAAAGAATTGCCTGCCGAGTCGCGTGAGCAGGTCCCTGCACCTTGAATCCGATCAAAGCGAGGAACCTCTATCCAGGGCTCGTATAGGGCTTTCATCAATGAAATATATAGACACACAGAACAGGTTTTATACAAAGAATTGCCTACCGAGTCGCGTGAGCAGGTCCCTGCACCCCGAATCCGATCAAAGCGAGGAACCTCTACTCAGGGCTCGTATAGGGCTTTCATCAATAAAATATATAGACACACAGAACAGGTTTTACACAAATAATTGCCTACCGAGTCACGTGCGCAGGTCCCTGCACCTCGAATCCGATCAAAGCGAGGAACCTCTACCCAGGGCTCGTATAGGGCTTTTATCAATAAAATATATATATACACACAAAACAGGTTTTACACAAAGACTTCTAATCTAAAACATCTCAAAAAATCGTAATCAGCCAGACCCGTACCATCGGCTCTTTAAAGGAGGACCTACTCCACTGGATTTCAAACTCTAACTCCGTTGGCCTTACAACAATCCATCGCTCCTCCACAACTCTAACCCTAGCCTTAATCCTAAGCTTAAACGATTTCCTATCTAATCAGATCAGGGCTTAATGACGGGGTTTTCCTTCCACAAGGTACAACAAAGTTAACAACATCATGTTAAAAGACACCGATCCCTGCAGGAACCTTTTACTCCACTAAATTTTCTACAGAAATCGGCAGTCCCCTTTCATCAGAGAGTACCTAGCCAGCGACGTCAGCAAATTACCTCTGCATTTTTTTTATAAGTAAGGGTTTTTTTTTTCTCTACCCCAAATTTACAACTAAAATCCCGGATTAAATCCCAACCAAAAAGTCAAACACTTTAAATTTTCTCCAACCAACCCTTCACTTTAACCAAGGTGGCATCTTACACGGTCCCTTACACAGTCCTTACGCCATCGTATAAAGAAAGTTCCTCACAAAGCTCCATAGTACTAACCCATCAATAATAAGTTGACATTGCTAGCCTCAGTGCTCACAAAAGACACTTACTGATATTTGATGTAGGCGAAACGTGAAATCTTTGTGCGTCCTGTCCTTCCCACTTCCTCAGGAACCTCGAACACAGCCAGCCTCTCGGCACGACGACAGTGAAAAAGGGTGCCGCAACTGACGCCTATCGCTTATAACCGCTTTCCCCTCCCCCACGATAGACGCGGCCTGAACACGTAGCGTGTCTAGAAACCGTGGCGCCAGTCAATTTCTTCTTTATTTTACTTCCACGTGTACGCACGTGGTTCGCATTTAGTGGCCAGTTACTTTATAGTAATAATCGTATAATTATTTCAAAAGTGCAAACCGATTCTACTAAATCCATTATCTGTTGATCTATCTTCTCCGTTTTTTCCATGGCTCGATTATGCAGCTTCGATTAATTTACGCAATGAATGCTCGTCGTAAGCGGCGCGGAGCCTACTCTACCATCCCCCTCGCATCCTACAACGTTTATATCAATTAACTGAGAATAATCAATCGATATTCTCCATATATTTTAACCTCCTGGTTATCTACTACTTTACGAATCGGTCGTATTTAGCGAGTAATTATTTTTTTGTGTTGATGATTTTAGGATCCTACTGCGATTTACGCCTTATGACGTAGGTATAAACATATTAATCGAAGACCGGTGAGGACATCCGGGCCACTCACTTACTTCATGCTTCATTGATCTCGTTTCTATCCATTTATTAGGAGTATTCGATTGATATGAATTACGAAGGTGATTAATCTAATTTATACGTATTATTGATGAATTCTCTCTTTAATTTACCTGCTCTCTTAAAACTTAAATTAGCATGTCAACACCGTATCGTGAGGTCCAGATTTCTACAATTCTCTATTAACGGTTTGGATCCACTACATGTGGGTTTAGGCACATATAAAATGCGTATCTTTAGGGATAACTTTAGATAGAAGAAGACACAAAAGCAAAAATTGTTGAAGCATCAAGGTTGGCTGAAAGTGACATAAAGAATGACGTAAGGTTGAACAAAATGCTAGTAAATAAAAAGGCATTAAGAGCTTTCATTGACTTGATTTAAAAAAAGCACATTATTCATATTTGACGAATTTCATAAACGAACGAAACTGTGTAGTGCACTTACCATATTATAAATTACTCGTATAAGATGTTAAACGAACTTGCTATCCACCGTCTTCACCAATACAAATTACAAACACATATACAAAAAAAGTGAAACTTCAAGCTTTATTGGATCACACTGCGGCTAGAATTTTGACCATAGATGCTGTGTATAAAAATGGATTAAAACATTAACTTTTATATAGTAAATGGGGTTGTGGTGGCTCTTCTGGCCAAATCCAATGCAAGTAGAATCATCAGGAGTCTGAATTTATTTCTAATGCAAAGTTTATTACTTCTTTGGTGCCTATTAAATTAATTGATGAATCAACGGGTTTTGTGATTAGGCAGAATCCGATACCTTCATTTGTTTGGTTTTGTCATCCTATATCAACAGAATTTTGAAAAGAAACTCCTGAAAAACTAATCCTGTTACGAATGAAATAAAGAGTCCAATGAGTTTTTTGGGTCATCAATAATTTATAAAAAAGGAGAGGGAGTGAAAGTAAAGCATGAATTCTTTTTAAATATGATAGATGGCAAAGGTTTTAACGGATACGCGTTCTGGTTCTACATGTACAATATGTGGTGCTACACCAAAACAAATGAACGAATTAACTAAAGTGATTGCTAGGCCTGATAACAAAAACTCTTAACAGTACAGACGCTTTATAAGCTGTGTGAACGTAGCCTAAGGCTGGTTTTTCGTATACGAGACTCGCGCGGGGACAGGCAGCAGGCAGTTGTGTTTGTGATGTCTGTGGCAAAGTGGATTGCCGATTACGATCGAGTTATTTATCACGCCTATCGAGGATCGACCCATAATATGGGATAAATCATTAGACAACTATAAAAAATGGAGTGCTCTCAACGACTGGCGGTGTGGCAGCTGGTAAAGCGTATCCAATAGATGCTGTATGAACGGCGGCCACGTATACGAGAAGACCGCATACGTGAAATAACCGAATGGACCTCGCACCGTGTGAACGGCCGACTCGTATTCGGTAAAACAGTATACGAGAAAATATCGAATCGAATAGTCGCCTTGTGAATGTAGCCTAACAAGGATAATAAAAAAATTCGCCTACATAATGCCAGGAAATGCTCTCGATCAGCTGCCAATGTGGATGTATTTCATACTCTTCTTTATACTTCGAATCCATACATTACCAGCCAAAGCTGACTTATACATCTAAATACTGAGTTCGGGCACACTTACACACATTAAACTATTTGAGGTTGATAAAGTATTTATGTATTTATGACCCCTGTAACACATTGTATCTATAGAACATAAACTTTTACCCCGGACTTCTGCAATGTTTAAATAAAAAAAAACATAACAGTTAGATGTAAATATCAATACAGAAAGTAGTACTTATCGTGTATTTTATGAACTATGAAATTAATTAATTACCGTACGTATCTTAAGATATATAAATATATTGAAAATATTTCTTTTCTTTACAACGAACTGTTACGTTAACGTCACGCTTTGGACTCTTTATATAAAATTTCAACTTTAGTTACCTAATACTAGGTACTTTATTAGGAAGACGATGTACGCACAGGCGCAATTGGGTAATATTCTACGTCAATCAGTAATATAAATTATAAATTTACAATGATAGACTTTTTAGGTCTTATGAATAACAAATATAATGAACTTATAATGATTTTTGTTTGATTTTCTTTTGGATAACTAAAAAAATGTTATACTAAAATCTTTTAATCTTATTGATTATTTTTTAAATAATATTTTATATATAATCTTTATATTTCCTATTTAAATTGAGATTAAAATATTTTTAAAAAATTTATTATTTTTTTTATTTAAAGTTATTATATTATATTATAGTTATTATAGATATTATAAAGTTTATTAATTAAACTTCCTGATTGTTTCTCTACCTAAAAGGCCCTAATCTTTAAAGAGCTCGAAGTAGGCAAAAGCCTGAAATTTTCTCAAAATATGTGTTACGTAGGCGGGTTTCCTAACTAATAATAAAAATATCAAAGCAAAAACTAAAAATTTGAGAGGGCTTTTAGGAATAGGCGCCGCAGTACCGGTGGTGATTAAATGACACTGTAACTTACAAAACTGACGAGTATAAGATTCATATTAAATGTCAATTGAGAAAATCGTACACATTTAAACAATAGCATTGTGATTCGATTCCTGCGAGCTGCTTTAACAATATCAGCAATATCGCTTTCGCAAAAGAAATTGAGTAATTCTAATATTTACGCATTGAATGTGCTTTATGCTCTCTACGTGCGCATTCCATCTATCTGTTGACTAAAAATGAATGCGATCTATGTTAAATTTGGCGCACTTATAGTCCGCATTTAACGCATTGACTGCAATGCGTTGCATCTGCATGCTCAGGAGGTAGAACAGTGGATGTTCTTTAAAAATAGTGAACCGCTATTTTGTTTCTTGACATTTGGCGAACAAAACGATTTGAATGGCTCGGTGATGCGATAGTTTCTATGCAAAAATATTTTTTTTTAACAAAATACGGCTGATGTTGCATGGCCTATGCGCGCACGGATGCCATGGCGGAGAAGGACGGTTTTTATTTTGTAGGTACACCCATATATATTTTAGCACTACAGTATATAATATTTGGAACATACTTTTAGGTAAAAATGATAGTCGTATTAGTTGATTTACACACACATTAATAGGAAAATGGCTCGCAACACTCCGTTTGATGTTGTTTCGGACACGGTATCTAGACATATAAGTCATCTTTGTTACCAGCATTAGAAAGCCATATCACAAAAATGTACATGAACTCGCTAAAGATACCCTAGATCGTTTGGAAGTAAACGAACTCATTTCAGAACCCGAAGTTTTCCAAGTATAATAAAGATTAATATATAATAGTCAATTTGATTATATATCTTTTCTCGAGTTAAATATGTTGATTTAGTACATTACTATGCGGCCCACAAACGGTGCATAACCGGGCGATCGTGAATATGTGGGCCGAGGCATATCCGAGCTAGTATAGTGATTTTCTCAAAAATGCGTGTATAAAAAACTTTAAATTGACAACTGAATTGACAATAATGAAAATAGTTTAGGTAATTTTGCTGCCAATTCACCACGTTTAAATGTGGACTTTTTTAATACTTTTTAGAGTTCCGAGACCTAAAGTGTAAAAAACGGGGCCGTATTACTAAGACTCCGCTGTCCGTCCGTCTGTCACCAGGCAGTATCTCATGAACCGTGATAGTTAGACAGTAAAATTTTTGCAGAAGATGTATTTCTGTTGCCACTATCAGTAACAGCAAATACTAAAAAACAGAATGAAATAAATACTCCCAAACAACAAACGTGATTTTTTTGCTGGTTTTGGCTCGATATTGATAACGGCCACAGGTAGAATTAAAATATTCACAGAATATTTAGTTATATATTTTTAATTTAAAAATAAATTATTAAATTGAAATAAAACAAATACTTAAAGAAGGATCCCATTAAACAAACGTGATTTTTTGCCGTTTTTATAGATAATAGTACCGAAAACTTCATGCGCAAGTCCGATTCACACTTGGCCGTCTTTTTAAATTACTTTAATGGCGCATACTCTTTGTTGCCAGTCTGAAATCGTAATAAAACTTGATAATAGAACTTGATATATCTTAAGTTATCAATCATTGGGTTTAAAAAAGTTCCATTTTCAAATTTCATATTTGACCGCACGAGCGGACGGCTAAAACATTGCCGGTCGCTCTCTGATACTGTACTGCAAGAACAATTTATCCTAAAGAAGCTTGTGCAAGATATGGATTATGGATATAACATTTAAAAATTTCTTGCAATGTTTTTTTTTTAATATTTTTTTACAATAAATAATGCATTAGCTGATTTATTTAGGTAGATTCCTTTATAATACCAAATAAATTAAATAAAGGTTATTTTTGAAGCATTTTTAAACACGTTGTGTGGTATTTAATTCTGACAATAATATCTTATTTGAAGTTTTATATATTATACTTCAATTGAAAAAATAATTGAAAAATTAATCTTCAGAATGAGCAAAGTTATCGATTTTTGATCCGAAATTGACCTTGATTTTCCAGTGTGCGGCGCCGCTGCCGAGGGACACGTTCATTAACAAGGCACCCTACTCCCTAATATAAGAAACTCCCTAATTTAAGAAACAGCGCTCAGTTTTCGGCAACCGATAAATAGCCATATTCTTTACTCAGATAATAGCCAAAAAGGCAAAGACAAAAAGTTTCTATTCAAATTAAGTTTTTTACAAACACTTTTGAATCGTCAAAAATACTATTATAAGCAATTTTTTGATCACCGCAAAACTGCTTCTGCTGCAGTATATCCTTGTTTTTACTAACGCAACGTCTGATAGTTAGCGGTCATCGCAGTCTATGGACGCTTCCAACACCTGGGGCATAGCTTGCGCGTTGCCGACCCTTTAAACATCTAATTACTTCTTTCTTGAAGAACCCCATATTTTAGATGTTAGAGAAAACCTGGGCAATGAGCTCATTTCGCAACCTAAGCTTTCGCGAGAGGAAGTTCCACTGACACCGCACTATGTACGTGACCATTTAAGTTCCAAAGTGCACTGAAAAAAGTTTTGTCGAAATTACCAAACTGGCCTTGGTTAGCAGATTTACAAGGAAACTTTGGTAATCATCTCTATACTTAGCGGTTAAATTAACAAAACTAAAATGGTTGAGATGTAAATTGAACAGAACCTAAAAAAAGTCTCTAGTTCGCAAATTGTATTATATACTTTAGTTTTATTTACTAGTAATCTACGCTGAGCCTACTATTGTCTATTTATATTTCCAACATAATAACTTTAATAAAAATGTAATATTTAATGGTTTAGTCATTGCTACTAGACATATTGTCGAAACAAAGAAACAGTTTTGCGAATATTACTTAACCAAAAATAACAAACATATCTTATAAATTTTATGAAATCTGTTTGTTTTATTTACCAAAACATTACGTTAAGGTTATAAAAATCTTTAGTTATATCTAAATCACTTTGAGAAAAATGTAACATTTAATGGTTTTGTGATGGCTATTACACATATTGTCGAAACAAAAAAAAAGTTTTGCGAATATTACTAAACCAAAAACAACAAGCATAAAAAACTTTAACAAATACGTTACGATTGATGGTTTACTGAATGCTACAAGACATATAGTTGAAACCAAAATACAGTTTTGCGAATATTACTTAACCAAAATAACAAACATATCTTGTAATTTGTATGAATCTGTTTGTTTTATTTACCTAAACTGCACGTTAAGCTTACAAAAATCTTTAGTTATATCTACCACCAAACTTGCAAAATTAAAAACCACAATTTTATTTTGTACAGTCTACCTACACATGGATGACGTCAAACATCCTGAATCGCGCTCTCAACTTTTTCAAGCTCACTTGCATATATACAGGACTTGAACTTTTATTAACACTTCACCCAGCAGCCAAACAGGTGACCCGGACGGGATAGTTGCTTTGATTGATTGATTGATAGCATAACCAGTATGGTATACCATACTGCCAGTAAAATTGAACGTCAAAGTAACTTACGTAAAAGTTACAAGAGTGAATCATGTAGAAAATACATTCTACATACAGGTCAAGTCCCGCTTTAGGCCGGTAAATGGCCAGTAAATATTACTTAAGGATTTAATTGCAACTACTAAACTGAAAGTGATTGAGTTTACCCGAGAAAATACGGTAAGTATGAAAGTGCAATTGGCACTGAAGTTCACCAAGGTTTCTTAAGTAGAATTGATAGGAAGAAAAGACTTGTGAATGTTCATAAGTGCATTTAATAGAAAATATCATTAAGTTGTAAACACAAAATTTTGTTTAGTAAATTTTACATAAGTACCTTAGGTAAAATAAACAAAAGTGGCTTTGATAGAATACGCCAAAGTTCCTTAGGTAGCATGCACATATGATGTTAAGTAAAAAATATCAAAGTGCCTCTAATTGTATTTACTAAACTACATTGCACTGTTTTACACTAAACAAAAGTCTGTAGAAAGTACAAGAGTGTGTTAAATATTACATATCATTCAGTTTAGTAAAATACACAAAATTGTGCTTGGTAAATTTTACATAAGGGCCTTCGATTAAATATATAAAAGTGGGTTTGATAGAATACGCCAAAGTTGCACATAGTAAGGAATATAAAAGGACCTCTAATTGAAGATACTACTACTAAAGTAACAACAGTATTATGTAAAAGAGTGCATTTGGTAGAACATAACAAAAGTGACTATAGTAGAATACACAAAAAAAACTAAACTAGGTGGTACTTATAAACTAGTTTCGTAGAAAACACAAGATTTTATTTAGTTGGTTATTCTAAAGTACTTTTGATCAACCATTTTGATTTGGTAAAGACCACCTGATTCTTAAGTACTTCCTATATCAACCTATTTGTTAAGTAAAAATTGCAAGGAATCAGGTAAATCCAACCAAAGTTTTTTTCAGTGTGTGAGGATGAATTCCTTGCCATAATTCTCTCCCTGTTATAATTTTAAACAATTTTTTAGAGCACTTTACATTATACAAGCGGTAGAAAACACTCAGGGAGGCACAATCTTACCTTTGGTTCTATACGGAAGGTGGTTTCATATATATCACAAACGTCGTTATTTACCAGTTTTAATGTAAAATAAAAGACCGGGGACACAAGTATATTCCCCCATTGCTAGTTGATGGCGAACTATAAGAATTAAGACAATATTAGTCGTTGAAATATAATAAACAATTATCAAAATATAAAAATATGTTGGCCGGAAAAAAAAATCATACGAAATCTACTATCATTACTCAAAAATTAACCACTTTTTCATTCATTTTTCGACATATTTTAAAAAATAAGTTTTTAAATTTTCGCGTTCCATTTCGTTATTTCGTTACACCAGCCTTGGTCACGGGTAGACTGGCGATTTGCGGCGTCTTCGGCTTCGAGTGATGGCATTCTGTTGAACTACCCTCACTTCGTGTTTATACTTGTCATACTAGCTACACACAACACAAACGGTGTCCTCGGGTGCGTTCGTTGGTGAAACTCGAGAGCTGTATTTCCCTATGACTTGATTCCATGCAGGCGATAGTTTGTATCCATCCTCACGAATAAAGTTCTTATGCTTTTTATTTCAATCGCTTAGCGTACCAATCTACGGTAATTCCAGGCCACACAGAAAGTTTTGCGAAAAAAAGTTTTTATTCATAAGGCTCTGGCCACTTGTATTTTTTGAAAAATTTGGTTATTTAAAAGTAAAAATACCATGATTTTCTACGATTTTAAATGTGGCCTAAAACCTGATGAGTCATATGATCGACTTCAAATGGCTTTTATGGATGAAGGACTTTCAAAAGCAACCATCTACCGTTGGCATAGCCAGTTCAAGCGCGATCGCCTTACTTTGGGCGATGAATAAAGGAGTGGTCGTCCTACGACGGCTGTCACGGAAGAAAGTGTGGTGGCAGTAAAAAAATAAATTTCTAGAAAATAGGCGAATTACATACGAAGAGATTCAGCATACACTGCAGATTGGTTCGGGAAGCGTTCACAAGAGTCTACAAGAGCACCTTCGCGTTTCGCGCTGGGTGCTGCACAACCTCACCGAAGCTAAGAAGTAGCCTGCCCGTGTGGAGTGGTGCCGTGATATGATTCAAAAATTTGAAGCAGGCTCGTCTCGGCGCGTTTACAACATTGTGACAGGTGATGAATTTATCAATACGATCCAGAAACAAAGCGTCAGTCAACAGTTTGGCTGTTTCAAAACGAACCAACGCCTACGAAAGTGAAGCGATCGAGAAGCGCAGGGAAAATTTTGATCGCTAGTTTTTTCACTTTGACGGAGTATCCGGTTTCAATTCCATTATGAGACCAAAGCAGCATCAACACCGAATGGTACACTACAAAATGTCTGCCAGAAGTTTTGTCTGCAATGAGCAACAAGCGACCAAACACCGGGCTCCGCGGGGTACTGCTTCACCATGACAACGCGCCCGCGCACTCAGCGCTCAAAAAAAGGGACTTCTTGGACACCACACCGGTCAGAGTCTTAGGTCACCCTAAAATAAAAAATCAGCTGAAAAGGATACAGTTTTCATCACTGGAAGATGTACAAGCAGCGTTCGAGAAGGCCGTGAAAGAGGTGTCTGCGGTGGACTGGAACATATGTTGCGGAAATTGGTTTACACGCATGAATTTTTGTATACAGACTGGTGGAGAGTTTTTGAAAAGATTTAATTAAAATATTTTATCCATAGAAGTTATTTTTTTTGTTTTTCAAAACTTTCTGAGTGTACCACGTATTGGCGATCGGTATACAAAATCTTAGGTGGGTTGGCGGAGCTAACCCAGCTGGAACCGCGGGAAAAAAGTATTTTACCTAATAACGACACTATTTTCAAATTTATATTTATCACGTCTACATCAAGTACATTATCTTGTTAGTGGTTATTAAATTTTAATAGTTTCAACATTGAATACCTATTACGGTACCCCAAAAGCCCTTATTTGACCCAATTTTAGGGTTACGTAGTTTGTGTAATTTAATAGTATCTTAAGCTATATACATTTATACATATCTTAATTAGTAAAAACACAAGACTTTAGATTAAAATGTCAAGTCACATTAACTCGTTTAATTACAAAATTAACTTGTTTCAGAGAAGGCTGTCCTTTACGTTTCTCCAAGTAATTTGAGCGTAAAGGACATCGTTAAAAAGCCCGCCGTCTTGGCCTTTACAACACGTGGAGGCAAGGGTTGGGAAATTGCGGTTCAACTAATTCCTCGGGCCAGTAAGTCTCTAAACTACTTGACAAGGTGGCGCACAGCTTCACTTTACTATTATAAATTTATGTTATATTAAAGAACGGTATTTTCTGGAATATTTATATATTGTATTCGGAATATTTGTCTCAAGCATCCTTAAAACAAATGCTGGCAAATGATGAAAAAAGTAATCCACGCACAAATTTATTCGACGTCACTTTAGGAAGGTTCGTCGACGTGACGAATATCTGTTATTTGTATCGTCGACGTCGACTCGGTTTGATGAGAGATGAAATTCTTGATCACGTTCTCACCGAATTTACTTTGAAGTCTTAATATTAACTTTGTACTTAACTTTCTATATCCGAAAATACTATTTAGATTGAGAATCATCTTTTGTTTATTCGTTTGTACTCGGATAAGCCTCGACTAAGTAATATACGTAATTTAAGGCTTTAATGATTTTTGTTGTTAATTTGGGAGTATTTATCAATGTAAATGTATATAATGTATCTAGGTAACTAAATACTTATGTAAAATAATCATTATTATTATTATTAGGGTTTCGTACGCAAAGAGCTAAACCATGGCTAAACGGAGCATTATAAATTTTAGTTACTCTGTTGCATGTGTAACTGGCCGTCTGTAAATTACAGGTCTATCGTTCATAAATCGAATAATTTACAGACTTGAAATTTAGAAATTATATTTAGGATGTTGACCCTAAACTAAATATACAATTATAAATTCAATTAAATCATTTTCCATACATGAAAAAGATGCTATAATAGTACATTAGTTCAAAGGCAGGCATAATCATTATTATTATTATTAGGGTTTCGTACGCAAAGAGCTAAACCATGGCTAAACGGAGTATTATAAATTTTAGTTACTCTGTTGCATGTGTAACTGGCCGTCTGTAAATTACAGGTCTATCGTTCATAAATCGAATAATTTACAGACTTGAAATTTAGAAATTATATTTAGGATGTTGACCCTAAACTAAATATACAATTACAAAATTCAATTAAATCATTTTCCATACATGAAAAAGATGCTATAATAGTACATTAGTTCAAAGGCAGGCATAACGCACCTACTTTTATATTAGCAATTTATTTGTTTAAAGCTACGAGTATGGGTACCATTGACACTAGTTAATCAAAGCTAAATTTTTGGGTTGTTGTATTAGGCTATGGAAACCTTTGTCAACTTTGTTACTGTACTTCATTGCTATATTTCTGATCCACTACAAACAACCTTCACACTCATTCTCAAAAATAAATAATAATTATTTTGTCTATGAAATAGTTTTAATATAATCAATATGATCGTTATTATCTTATTTGTAAGAACTAAGCCACGTTGTGCTATTATTTTATATAGGTACTGTAACTACGTCCTACTCCACGTTCTACATTTTTAAAATTAGAAATCGAAATCCTTTTCATACGATTTATTTATCTTTAATGTCTTCTGATAAACACACAAAGCGAACATTTCGTACTCGAAATAAAAGTCTAAAAGTGTTGTTGTGGCCCTCGCCAGACAACAAAACGAAGCAGTGTTATTAGTTTGAAGCCTTTGTGTGTGTGGGTTTGTCCGTCTGTCTGTCTGTCTGTGGGACCCCGCAGCGGCCAAACGAATTTACTTATTAAAATGTTGTTTTCTTTGGTTCAATAAATAACATAACCGGTCCAGTGTATCTATTCAGCTGTTTCCAACATGGTCAGCTCTGTTCCTACAAAGTGATAGATCTCAAAAATACTCTCTCTCAATCAACTTGACATTTGATACACTTTATGACGATCACTCTGAACTTATATGGCATTATTTAACTCCTAAAAAGCTTGCAGCAGATATTACGTGATGGTTGCAATATTTATGCGTTTCTACGTAACTAAAGGATTTTTAAGCAAAAGTATCATAGTAAACTTTGAAGCTAGTCCACGAAACTCCGCAACAATGACTCAACGCAGGTCGGGTATTTCACATGTATGTATTTAATTTTATTTTTTGGGTATATAAATTAGTATACTTATATATAGTTATTTTCTTATGTGTTTGATTACATCCTAAACTAAAAGCTTAAAAATATAATATTCGCAGAGATTCTGATTTTGATCACCGAACGCAAGCTTTGCGTACATTTGTACAAATTTCGTTACCAATTTCTTAGGTATGTCCGTAAGGCTAAACAAATATTTTTATATTATTAAATTTAAAATTAAAATAAATAACGTTATTTATTAAAACATAACTATAACATAATATTGAAAATTGTATTTTACTTTGAGAATAAATAGATTGTACGTATTTCTGTGACCTTCGTTTTGAAAGCTTTCCTTCAAATTACATTAAAGCACTCTGCAGATTGAGGCGCTTGAACTAGTGAGTCACAATCTCAACAAAAGTTTTCAAATGTCCTTACAGTTACTCGTATTGTTCCAGCTATAGATAGTTTTATCCCCAATTTGGCCTTCACCACATTTATTTAGTTTTAACTCCAATTTGCTCTTCACCACATTTATTTAGTTTTAACTCCAATTTGCTCTTCACCGCATTTATTTAGTTTTAACTCCAATTTGCTCTTCACCACATTTATTTTGTTTTATCTCCAATTTGCTCTTCACCACATTTATTTGCTCAACTTCAATCATTGAATGAGCGATTATTGTCCCTTTTTTGGCTGATGTTTATATTTTAGCCAAAACTTTCTCTACAATTAGTCCATGTATTGCAGGTATGTTTGAACCACGCTAATTAATACAACTAAAAAAGTAAACAAAGTGATGTGGATAATGACTTATTCGTATCAATAAATACCAGTGAAGACTACTAGTTTACTTAAGAGAACGCCGTGTTTAGTTTTTAGGTAAAGCGAAATAATTGTGTTCGTTTGAACCCTAGCTTAGTTGTATCGTTATTACTAAAACTTTAGTCATTCAATTAATATGTAAGATATTTAAGGATTCACTGTGTGTATAACACTTTACTTTCCTCGATAAAAAAAATCCTAAATTAAATTTAAAAACAAAATAAACCCTCAGTAGACGCCGTAAGTAAATACTTCATGGAAGGTCATCAGATTTTGAATAATATCAAAACTACATGTTTTCTATAACGTATAGATTTTACCTTTGCAAAATCTGTATTTGTTTAAATAATAAGAAGGAAGTACCTAAATTCGCTCTGGTTTCGTCCATCCTAGCTAGAGCCGCCGCCACACTTCCCTCTGTCCGCTTTAGGAGCGCGAAGAATACCTTAAATCATTTTGCGCCAGAAGCTCGGTACCTCCTTAAGATTTTACTACCTTTTACCCTTAACTACGGTAACATGGATGTAGAAAGAGTTTTGTACCCCATGCCTAAACTTCAATTTTCCCTATATCTATACATATTATAAAATGGTAGGAAAGTCAAAACTGTACAATGAATATTTTTTTCAAAGAATACTTGGGGTGTAATCTAAATCGATACTGAAGCCAAAAATATAGTTTTTAGAATTTTTGTCTGTTTGTCTATATGTATGTTCGGGATAAACTCAAAAAGTACTACATGGGTTTACTTCAAATTTGGCACGAATATTATTAAGAAGTCGGGTCAACATAAAGGCTACATATTATCACGCTATCACCTCCGGGGAACGAGCAGTGAACCCTTATTTCTTCAACGCATTCTGTAACAACGTGTAACAAACGACGCATATTTCACTTGCTTCTTAATTAATAATTATTCTACTCACACATAGCTATTTATTTTATGTTAAAAAATCATGTAAAGTCATAACTTAGATGTGTTATAATTTTTCACTATATAAAAATGTTTCCTATTTGCTATCTAGATGGCGTTGGCCATAGCGCGATCTAATTCGACGCCAACGCCATCTAGTAAGCAAATAGGAAACATTTTTATATGGTGAAAAGTGATGTTATAGTATAGCATTCACGCAGACGACGTTGCGGGCAGCAGCTAGTCTTATAATATATATTTAAAATAATCTATCTATATCTATAATTATCTAATAATAACCTTATATTAATAATCCTTACCCAGAAGCATGGTTCTTGCCGCCATGCTTTTAGATTTAGTATTTTTAGAATAATTTGGAAAAATTCAATTCTAGTAATTTTAAAATCGTGAACATTTGTGACGATATGTTTAGATATTTGTGACTCAATAACGTATAAAAAGGCTGAACGGATTTGGATACAATTCAGCACACGGGTAGATCGTGTTCTGAAGTAACTCAAGTATACTATCCACATAACATTATATTTTATTACATGAAATTTCGGCTAGTAATAATTTATGAACATGAACATTTAAAACATGGGTTTAAAACATGGTTGAGCGAAGCGATGGCTGATTCATGTCTCATACTCGTGAACGGGTTCCGCCTGTGGAGACTGGTCTGCTCTTGCAAACTTCTTTGTATCCTTGTATTTGTATTTGTATCTTACTTTTTTGTTTTGTTTATCAATACATTGATTATGTGATGAATACATAAACTGTCTTTTTTTATTTTATAATTAGATAATTTTTTATGTTGTGCTTGTGCATTTCATGCTTTTTATGTTTGTAATGGAAAGTGTCCTTCTATGTTAGGGAGAGCATTTTTCAACATTTTAAGTGGACACTGTAAGAGAAAGGGAGAAAAGAAATGCAAGTTGAAATTTATATCAAATACTAAAGTCTACGGTCACTATATGTTGTAAAAAATCGAGCTTCTTAGTCTATTCAATAAAAGGATATGCCCAAAAACGTCATTTTTGATGCATATTGTGACACAAATAAATCAAAACCTATGGGGCAGTTCCCGTTGACCTAGAATCATGAACTTAGACAAGAATCAAGATAGGAAGACTATAGAAAAAAAATCCAAAAACTGATGATTAAGACTTGTGAGACTTGATCTAATAATGGAAGAACTAAGTTCAGATATAAGTACTTTTAGTAACAAAAGTTGCCGTTAGATGGCGTTATACATGAAATTATATCGCGAAATGGTTTTGTGGCCGGCCACCATAAGCTAGCGTCCATATTAATTATTTTGACAAGAGCGACAACTCCCCCAGCGGGGAGCTGTTGATCATTGGGCGCTATATAGGCTGAGACTCCTTCAGAGTCTCGCCCCGAAAGCCCGATGGAGCAATAATGGCTGCTTCAGCCAACTCCGTTCCGTTGAGAAAAAAAAAATTGGCGAATTTTTGACCTACCTTCCCCCTTGGTGAGTTTTGGCTTCAGGCTTTTATATTTAAATTTGAGTTGATTGAATGAAAGGTACATTGCGTTTTACGATTTATGACGTATTAAAAAAAAAACTACTTACTAGTCCTCGTTCAAATGTTCGGTGGAAGTTTGTATGGTAATTTACATCATATATATTTTTTAGTTTTATCACGGGACACACATTTTACCACTTTGGAAGTGTCTCTCGCGCAAACTATTCAGTTTAGAAAAAAAATTATATTAGTAACCTCAAAACAATTTTTGAAGCCCTATCTAGGCATATATGATAGACACGTATAGGTTTGATGAAAAAAAAATTTTTGAGTTTCAGTTCTAAGCATAGGGAACCCCATTCTTTTTCTTCTTTTCTTTCTTTATTGTTTTTTTCCAGTTTGTGTGAAAATTAATGCGGTTCACAGAATACGGTTTTAACAGTATAGTTCTTATAGTTTTGGAAAAAAGTGGCTGTGACATACGGACGGACAGACAGACAGACAGACATGAAGAAACCATAAAGGTTCCGTTCCGCATAGCTGAGATAATTATTTTAAAGGATTTGGCGACACAGTTTCTCACAATTCTACACTGTTTTTTTGCATAAAATAAAATTACGTGATAATTGGTGAGACCCCCAACTACCCCAGGTGAGATTACGTGAGATTACGTGAGATTATGATCGACCCACTCCTCCCCGTAAACGCCTCACGTAATTAATGGACGCCCCCTAAATCATTTATAAATAATAAAACCGGCCAAGTGCGAGTCGAACTCGTGCACGAAGGGTTCCGTACTATCTATAAAAACGGCAAAAAATCACGTTTGTTGTATGAGCCTCCTAAATATTTGTTTTATTTTAACTTAATTATTATTTTTAAAAGATGATTATATAACTAAATATATATTAAAATTAATTAAATGTACAAAAGGCAAAGTACGTATAGGGTGCGAAAAAGGTGTGTTTACATGTATATGGTATTCTAGAACAAACAGCAGCCAACTTTTGTGACAACTTCCAGAAGTGACAGTGAGCCCGACAAAACCCTTTCAGTCATTTGGATTATCGCTTATGTGAGTCAACGGACGCGAATTAAGGCACGCTTCCACTTGCGCCTAGACAGTTGATATAACTCTTCTACATACTATACGACAACATATAATAAGTTTGCACGGAACCCTCAATGCGGGAGCCAGACTCGCACTTGGCCGGTTTTTGTAAATAAAGTCGTAAGAAAAAAGGCACTATTCCTTTACGTTGCAATGAAGCAATGAGGTAACTTGATTTTTGGCGCAGCTATAACTTGAAGACTTTAAAGAATACAGAATACTTTTTCCTGTTTGAGAGTTCTCACGGGAACATTTTTCTTGTACTTTTACGCACGTCGTAACGCACGCCAGTAGAATTGGCTTAATTTTTGGCACCGAGTTAACACGATGTAAAGTTGCCACTGGAATAGGTTTTTCTGCAGGTTAAACCGCAGGGATCGTTTAGCTAATAATTTTAAAAACACACTTCAAATAACATATATTCGACGTCACATTAGAAAGTACATCTACGTGACGAATATCTGTTATTTGTATCGCCTCCACTCGGTTTGATGAGAAATGAAATTCTCGATCACGTTCTCACCGCATTTACTGTGTCGCAGCCTCAACATGTTTTAATCATAACTTCGCACTCAGTCGTGTCTCGTGTCTTCCACTCAACATTAAATTTCAAATAAATGTTATTTTGATTTAACATAATAATGTAGATTTATGAATGATTAGGTATACTTTATTGCATAGAAAATTAAAAATATAAATGCTAATGAAAAGATTACCACAATAATTATAAGACTTAACAGCCTTATCTTAAAGAAGCGATCTTGAACAGGCAACCTTCGGATTGAGAAAGAATGTGTCAAAGTTAAAATGTATCGCTTGATATGTAGTAGTTATATAAGTTGATATAAATACCTTGGTTTTATTTTTGAAGCCGGGTAGTTATCATACCTGAACATCAATTAAATGCAACATTTTAATGAAGGTAAATTTAATTGTTTTTTTATAACCTGCCTAAATAATGTATGAAATACAAGGATAATTTAAAAGGAACGAGTATTTACATCTTTTACATACATACCCACTCTGTTTTTTTTTAATATTTTCCAAATCAAAATATAATTGGGCTTATTATTATGTTTAATCGAAATAATTACGAACTTTCCAGAGCCTTACGAACTAATCAAATTTTTATGTTTTGTTGTGAACAAGGAAATAGTGCCGAGTGCTGGGCTGCCCAAAAGTGCCACTAGATCCTATGACCAGGTTGTATCTCTCAAAATTAACTACAAAATATTATATATATATATAAGTTATTGTCTCTGTTGAAAACAACAATATTATTTCAAGAAAAGTTGCACATTCAATTTGAACTCAAAAACGACAAAACATAATATTATAAAACTTATTCGATAGTATAACAACAAATATTAAAATAAAGGGTTATCTATCTATATGCGCGACAAGGGCAAAACGAAACATAACAATTATGAGGAACGAAGTCATGTTTGCGCATCAATTATTCAATCAGAAAGTGCCGTTTCGTTGTTCGTGTGATGCTCGTGCGATGCTCGTGCGATGCTCGTGTGATGCTCGTGCGATGCTCGTGTGATGCTCGTGTGATGCTCGTGTGATGCTCGTGCGATGCTCGTGCGATGCTCGTGTGATGCTCGTGCGATGCTCGTGTGATGCTCGTGTGATGCTCGTGTGATGCTCGTGCGATGCTCGTGCGATGCTCGTGCGATGCTCGTGCGATGCTCGTGTGATGCTCGTGCGATGCTCGTTTGATGCTCATGCACCCGCACGAGCATCACACGAGCAGCAGAAGCTCAATTATGTAATACCATCTTGTTCATGTTATCATACTAAAATCATTAAACAATGTCAACACATTACGATGAAAATGTTCCAGGTTTGATACGTAATTTATACCACAATTTTGTATTAAATGTATTTTCCGATTTGAAGTCACATTTCTTTCTGTTTTATGGTACTTTTATTTCTTTATGTTCGATTGAACTGACTTTTATTTCTTTCTGTTTGATTGTACTGAATTTTATTTCTTTCTGTTTTATTGTACTGACTTTTATTTCAATCTGTTTGATTGTACTGACTTTTATTACATTAGACTGAAATATATGCTTTAAAATTTACACAACTGTTGGAACAGAACACCTTTCAGATTTTTCTAGCATACCTATGCAATAAATTATTGGATAAGTTAATATATAACACGAGTAATGTAAGTGATTTAAAAACACCACTTCGCTTTTGGAGGTATAGATGGCTTTGTTGACGTAAACAGTACGTAAACAATTTAGACGTTCATGAGTTGAGTGAGCCAGAAGATATACCAGGAGTGGTACTTAAACAGTGTGCTCCTGGGTTGAGTCCTGTACTCACGCACCTATCCGCACATTCCTACCACACCCGGAAATTTCACCCGGTGTCCAAAAAAAAATGGTCTGGCAGCGGGCTCTTATATCGATGTTTCCATTTTGAAAATTGGGCAAATGGGTTGCTAGCTTTTTTCTGGAAATCGCATACGAGCCATAGTCAGCAGTAGTTGTAGCATGGACATTAATACTGGCGTCCCGTAAGGCTTCTACGCTGTTTCTGCCGCATATCAATGACATGTTGTCCATTGACAACATACGTTGCTATGCAGATGACAGTACTGGAGACGCTTATTACACCACCAGTACCAATGTGGAAGAAAACCGCGGAGAACTTGTGTTAGAAATCGAGGCCTCCGAATAAGATCGGTAAAACTTGGTCCGATTCAACTCAACGATGACAACAATAAAACCCTTAAGTCTAAGAAGAGAGTTTGCCGCACTGTCGGTGTTCTACCACTTGTGTATTGGGCTGTTCTAGGGATTTGTTCGAAATAATGTTCACGACTACTGTCTACATCATCATGCTACTCACCTCATAATTTTATGTGATTCCTCTTGTGCTGTGATACTAACGTGATGCAGAGCTACCAACGTGACGCAGAGTGACCGACGTGACGCAGAGTGACCTACGTGATGCAGAGCTACCGAACGTGACGTAGAACCAATTGACGTAGAAACAAGGTTCACTTGTTTTCATGGAGTGAAGCTTAAGTCGATCTTAATCCTTTTTTCCCTAGGCATTGCTAATTAAAACGGGATTTCACCTTTTTTTTAGCAACGGTATTATACAGCTACTGTATTAAAGCTCTTTTAATTCGTATTTAAAACACTATTTGCTTAGAACCCATTGATATTTGTGTTGTGTTAGCTCAATAGCTATAGCTATTATAATATATGGTAATGATAACGTTTTAAAATTATTAGTAAACAATAGATTATGTTATTTTACATAGGGAAAATAATACAACATTTGTAATTAGCTAAGTAATTAAATTAATTGTTATCTTTGTGCGAACGAAATTTAATTGAATTAAATGTTAATTCGTCGATGTCGCTTTACTCGTAAGCCACTCGTAGCGGAGCTGCGTCGGGATCGAACTGAAGCGTTTCTAAAGCCAGCCGAGATTAATTGTTCCTCATTTGTACTTGTAATGTTTCTTACAATTTTAGCGACGTGATCTTTGTCTTCAGGTTCTATTGTGACTCTGATGACTGAACTAACTTTCTTCTTAAGGGTTTGAAAATTGATGTGATTGTTTTAAGCCCACTGTGACATTGCTACTTTTTTATACTATTCATATTTTTTATATAGATTGGTTTTGGGTTTCTGATAAATTCAAAATCTAACTACTGCACCTTAGAACTCAAAATTTGACATGTTTTTATTTTTTTTAAATTGGTTCGGTCGTTTCAGAGATTACAAACACATAAACAAAAAATAATTCCTTATAGCATAGATATACATTGATTTAGTGATGTAACCCAGAAAGCAGGAAATAAAGCAAAGTTAAGATATATGTTACAGCGAAACTTTACATAGTAGAAGTAATAAGACCCGTACAGAACGTATTGTTACATCTGGGTAATTTAAATTTTTTGATAGGTTTGATCTTGTTTTCATAAAATATCTAGAAGAAATTGCAAAGTATAGTTACTCACTGATAAAATTGTGTTTGTCGACACTGATATCAAGATTTATTACCAGTTACGATTTTATCTAGGGTATTGAATACTGGCCAACTTTTTTTACTTTATTTAAAATTCTTCATATATTCCACGTAATTTCAAACATAATCCACGTACAATCAGACAAAAATGAGACGATATCTCTACCACATTAAAATAAAAACCAAAATCATGAAAAACAGATAAAATAATGATTTAGACTCTAACCCAAGGGTTTCTCTAAGGACTACAGTATGGGGTTCTTCAAGGAAGAAGTTATTAGACTTTTGAAGGGTCAGCAACGCGCGAGTAATGCCCTAGGTGTTCCAGGCGTCCATAGGCTGCGGTAACCGCTTACCATCAGAGGGATCGCAAGCTTGTTCGCCATTTTAGTGGTATAAAAAAAATCTTTTTACGGAAGTTAATTCGTTAGTAGTGTTTTCAAGTTTTTAAGAATTCTTTTAGAGTAATTTTTATATGTATCTTATATATATAAATATATATATATATATTTGTATCTCGAAAACGGCTCGAACATTTGGATGAAATTTTGTAATTAGATAGGGTTTTGCTTTTTTAAGTTTACCGCTACCTATAGTTGCTTTTCGTCAAATCGCGATTTTTAAAAAGCACAAAAGCTTTGCTAAAAAGTTTGCCTGGGTACTATTTACTGTCTAAAAGTTTCAAAATTGCTGAATATATGATATTGACTAGGGTTAATTTGATTTTTTTTATGGCTTTAATTAAGTCGGAAGACTCAACTATTTGCCAAGGATTTATATTTATGTATTGTATTGCATTTCTTATTGATATTTTTAACTGTCATAAGACGAGATAAGTTTTCATAAACTTTAGAAGTTACAAAATAAATGTACCACATAAACATAGGCTTGGTGCTCCGTCAAGTAATTAAAGCGTAAGGGACATCTTTCAAAAGGACGCCGTATTGCAGTGCGTTACGTCGACGCAGGGGTTAGCTAATTCAAGCGTAAGGGACATCTTTCAAAAGGGCGCCGTATTGCAGTGCGTTACGTCGACGCAGGGGTTAGCTAATTCAAGCGTAAGGGACATCTTTCAAAAGGACGCCGTATTGCAGTGCGTTACGTCGACGCAGGAGTTAGCTAATTGCGGCCGTACGTAACTATTCTTAGAGAGAATTAAGCCTCTTCATACTTATGGGTAGGTGGCACAGATTAAATTTCTTTGAGGATATTTTATAAAAATCGGCCAAGTGCGAGTCAGAATGGTTTCGCACCATTATCTATAAAAACGGCAAAAAAATCACGTTTGTTGTATGGGTGCCCCCCTTAAATATTTAATTAATTCTGTTTTTTAGTAATTGTTGTTGTAGCAGCAAAAGAAAATCTTCTGTGAATATTTCAACTGTCTAACTATCACGGTTCATGAGATACAGCCTGGTGACAGACGGACGGACGGACAGCGGAATCTTAGTAATAGGGTTCCGCTTATTACCCTTTGGGTACGCAACCCTAAAAATGTATCATATTATGTCGTTCTAAAGTTTTAGTCGTGTGAAAATCCAGAGATTCGAAGCCCCTCGCCTGGCTCTCGTGCATGGTCGACATTGAATCGAGCAGGTAGAGTTACAAGAAATTTTCTCAATTTATGAAAACATTGTTATTAATCTGCTTAAAATAATAACTGATTACCTTTGGTTCTCTCCTAAATTCTTTTGCATTGAACTCGTGTTCAGTCACATGTATGTATCCCTCTTTCCTCGAAGCGCTGCAGTCTTGACCGGTTAGTTTTATCACCGGCAAGACCAGTAGCGCTGTGTTTGTGTATGTGTTCAGATGTATAATGTACCCTTACAGCATCTCCGCAACCGTAAACCTCACAATCTAGTTCGATGACAACAAGTCAACCTCATTGAGTGTTGGGTTAGTAAAGATACATCCGTAGTTGATCAGTACGAGTACAGATGTCACTTACTTATGTTTCTACTTTAATTCTACGCAGGCCTGTACAGAGACGCGATGGGCTCTCTGGATCTACAGCACACCCAAAGACACCAGTGAGCCACAAACGTAAATGTAATTCGAAATACGAACAGGTTGTTACGTCACGCCCAGGATAATACAAGTAGCCTAGCGGAGGACGACGACGTTTGGTAGCAACATTTTGGCAAAACGGCACTTTCTAGGCCTGTCTACTAGTGAGCGTGCCGCCTTCGCTAGGAAACTAAATTTGTGCTTCAACAAAAGTGACACAGACAATTCTAAGCCTCGTGAGCCTCCCCTTCTAGTGGTGGATCGAATAGTGCATCAACAAGTTGCTCTTAAATATGACTTTGTGCCTTTTGAGGTATTATTCTATAAATGTATATACTAAAACCGGTTTTATAAAACAATCACGCAACGCTCTACGGGATGGATCTATTCATTGTTGATATAACTACCTACAATAAACCAGATATCGTATTCATAGATCGCTTAGTTGACCGTACAATACTTATTGATACTGTCATCCCACATGATGAAAACCTTTTCAAAATGAAACTAAGTAAACGTAAAGTAAAGTATTTAAACCTGGCTCATAAGGTGACTGGGATGGACTGGTGAAGGGATGTAAACTAAACTTCCATTATTGCGACAGTCTTAACTGCCCATGGTCTTTCTCTTAAAAATCGATCAAGAGTGGAATGCAAAAAGCCATACTACTTGATACAGCAGACAGTGAAAAAAAAAACCTTTGTTTGTAATCCCAGCCGTTGTAAGCTTGGGCCAGTAAGCTTCCGTTAATGACTGTATTCTTTTATATGTTTTTAAATTTTGTGTATTTCAACATGTATATGCTATATCGTAGAAACTATGAACATCTAAATAATAAATATTATATCAGAAGTACAAATATTTAGTTTTTATTTTTCAAACCAGATTACAACTTCTGATTGTAGATCACATCGTACAAAATATTAACCACAAAAAGATTTTATAAAATAGATTGTAACTTATACTAAAGTATCTAGGACTAAGCCATTTTGCATATTCCCTGCCCTTATATCGATATTCAGCAAAAACTACGACAATTTGTGTAATAATTAAAAGTTATGCTTAAAATAACAACCTATATTTTACACGACACACAATTTTAATTTTTGTACGCTGCGTTTATATGGAATTTTAGAATTTTTTCGATGATTTCAAAGCAAATTTAAAACGTTTTCATTTATATTTTAATTTTTTAATGTAAATTGTTAAATTTAATTATCTTCTAAATCATTAAAAAACGAATTTGTGATCCTCTCGACGCTTATTAACGTCATGGAAAAGCATCAGGCGCTGATGTGAGAGAAACTTCACTTCCGTTTTAACCGACCAACCCGACTTTTGTTAAAAGTCTTTAACCTTTTTAAAAAATGTTGAACAGGTGGTGGAAATGATTATCTTCAGGGTAATGAATAAAATAGCGAAAAAAAAATTAATACTTTTTAGGGTTCCATACCTTAAAAGGAAAAAAAGCCCTTATAGGATCACTTTGTTGTCCGTCCGTCTGTCTGCCTGTCTGTCAAGACCCATTTTCTCAGGAACACGTAAATGTGTCACGTTGAAATTAATATCAAATACTAAGATCTATGGTCCCTTAAAGCTGTAAAAAATTAAGCTTCTAAGTCAACTCAGTAAAAAAATACGGCCATTTTTGACGCATATTTTGGCATTCACAAAAAAATCGAAACCTATGTGGTACTTCCCGTTAGAATCAAGAAATTTGACATGACGCAAGGTCTTTCTTCACAGATATAGTGAAAAATCCAAAATTCGTTAATTTGTAGTTATAACACATTTAAAAAAAGTTTGTCTATCTGACAAGACCCTTTTACTTAAGAACGCGTGGAGTTATCAAGTTGAAATTAATATCAAATACAAAGGTCTACGGTTCCTTAAAGCTTCTGTGTCAATGCAATAAAAACATACGGTCATTATTGACGCATATTTAGGTATTTAGTTATTCACATATAAATCAAAACCTATAGGGTACTTTTCGTTGTCCTAGAATCATGAAATTTGACACGTAGCAAGGTCTTACATCACAAATATAGAAAAAAATCCCAAATTTGTTTATTGGTAGTTATAACACACTTAAAAAAAAATGTTTGTCTATCTGTCTGTCAACCCTTTTACTGAAGAACGCGTAGAGAAATCAAGTGAAATTAATATCAAATAGTAAATTCTACGGGCACCTAATGTTGTAAAAAAATCAAGTATCTAAGTCAATGTGAAAAAAGATGCGACTTGTTGTCATGATGGAAGAGCTATCTACATATAATAAGTTTATACGGAACCCTCGGTGCGCGCAGACTCGCACTTTGCCATTTTTTTAATATATAGGTATTGGAGCAGGCGATCCGAAGGCAGGTCGTTTTGTACAGAGAATACAAACCATTCATAAATAAGGTTTTGTTATTCGCGTAGGGACAACATTTAAGAAAAGTGAAGTGTTTGAATTTGGAGTAAAACAGAAACAAGCAAAAATGCGTCGCGTGCATTTTTGTTCAGTCTTCAATTGTTACACGCCCGCTTCAGCTCGCTTCAGCCCACATGCTAGATCCGAAATGGATGGTTTTGTTTTGTATTATGGGCAAATAAAGTAAATTTCAAGAAAAGCATCAACGTTTAAAAAAAAAGAAATATCCCGCGTGAAACTAGGTGTAATATGGTGCGTAACCTCTTGTCTCGCATCCACAGCAATAGTTTGGATTGAGGCAAGATCACCATCTTGTCGCTCTCACTAAGATGCATTACCATGCCCCGCAAGGTTTGAGGAGAAGTGTAAGGAGCGCACTTGAAACCATCCCGTAGCCCCACTATGGGACCAGTACGTATGCTGACTAGCGTTGAGGAGTTAAGGCTCAGTATATGGCCGTTCAATCGTATAGTTGCAATGTTATATTAGGCAGGCTTATATTTTAGCTTGAAAAATGTATGCTCACACATAAGCAGGGATATTCCAAAACAGTGATGACCATGAGGGGACCAGGGACTCCGCCTAAAAATAGAGTTAAGTGGGAACATGTAAATTAATTAGATTTAAATAATTGAATTTATCCTTTATAGCCGCTCTAGTATTTAAGAATACAAAGAAAAATATAACTATAATATTGACTCTCGTTTAATCCTTCATATAACCTGGTAAGATCCCGAGGAACGTTGCAGTATGTATAGATATACTTAGTGTATTAAGTTTATGTTGAACAATACATTTTGGCGTACGGTGTTGACAACCAGCGTAAAGGGTTCAATTACTAGAACATATTTATTATAGGTTGTCAAGGTAACATATTATTATAACAATGCCTCCTATTAACAAATAATATTTATTATAACGTATAAAATACAGATAACTTTTGTCCCAAAGCGGACGTCAATCACAGAACTTCAGGGAGTATAGGTTCGACAGACCCCTGTCAAGTGTCGACCCGGAACGTGTTGTAGATTGGATCAAACGTTGCTCTCCTCGTTGAATATCTTAATCAGTTTTGGTCGCTAACTTCAAATTTCTGATTAGAGTAATACATGTTCTTTTTGTTTGTAATTTTTGATCATTTGCCAAAACTGTTCTTTCAGTTGCGCAGCTAAATTACATAAACTGATCCTTAGAGTTTCGTCGTGTCTGTTCGTCCGTCCGTATGTCGCAGCATTTTAATTTGCCGTCTGTCCATCGAATCTGATGATGAATTTTACAGGCAAATGTACGTTAATTTTGAGAGTTATTTTATGAACAAACATTGTGCTCCTTCTCACTTTAAGCATAATTATTTAAAACAAAGAATACAATAATACAAATTCTAAAGTACTTTTAAGGAAAATTTCCACAATTATCATACTACGGAACCCTATGTTGATTCTATGATCTTACACTATAATTTGTCTTGTCTTCTATTAATAACCAGTGCAGTAGCGTAAACTTATAGAATGTCTCCAACACTAGTGTTTGCTGTTTACGTCGCAGATTTGAAGAAACGTTGATAAATATGGAGTTCTTACCGCTTCTCGTTTTAACCTAAGTTGTAGGTATTATTCAAAACTTTGTTCATCGTGAACTTCTATTTTTTCATCCACTTCTAATCTGAACTACATATAGTGTCATCCAACTCATCTTTTGATCTTAATATGTCGGTATTCGAAACAACAAAACATAGACTTTATATTCTTAATAATACATGATGCAAATCTTACTGGTCAATGCTAGCGTTAGCCGGTAATCAAAATAAAAATAGCAATAATATCATAAATATTACAATTGCGATTTGTATTTGACAAGATAACCTATTTCATTTGCTGTACATCGAACCGCTGCACCGGAAATATTACTTTAGCAAAAATTTCGTTGTTATTGGTTTAATACCAAAGGTTACCTGGATTTATTTTAAAAGAAGAACTGTATTTCATTTAAAAGTATGATGTTTATATGCTTTAGGTTTTAATTTTTTTATTTTACTTAAACATATTTTAACCTGAGAAAGGATTAAGTACTCGTCTTCCTTTTTAACTTCGAAATATATTTAAAAACTGACATTAACTGCCAATAATTTACTGACATTTGAAAAAAATCCTACACCTGTCAAGGTTGAATTACATTAGTTTAATACTAAACTAGTTAGTCAATAATGAATGTTGGCTGTAGGGAAATGACGCGTATACCGATTAAGCAGCGAGCTTCCCTAATCGGTTCAGTCGTTTCTCTGTGTAAAGCTCTCGGAACACCGAATTTACTGAAATCCCGTTCAAATACTTAAATGAAAGCGCAGCGAGTTGGATGTAATCACTGAAACTGAGCTAACTTGTGCCGAGTGCCGCTTCAATTATGCTGACAATTCTTGGCTTATTTATAAATTAGTTTATGATTGAGTTACTACCCATAATTTACCCACAAATAAAAACCTCAAAATGTCGAAGGTTTTATATCTCATTTCATAAAACTTTTATAATTAAGAATCAAACAAACTTACCTTGGGAAGTTTAATATCTAATTATACGAGTGTCTTGACCGAAGATGATTACAGTTATCACCTAATCATCTTCGGGAAAGATACGAAGTATAAATCATACACAAACATATGTAATATAATGTTTTAAAATTAATAAGTTGGATGTATGTTGTGTTACCCTTACAAACAAATAAAATTGACCTGCATGACTATTGAGTATTAATATCATGTTATATCTTTAAGAGTTAAGAGTACCAAACAAAAATTGACGTACATGCTCATTGACGATCAGTATCATTTTGTATCTTTAAGAGTTATGTACCAAACATTAAAAAAAATAGAATTAATCTAAATGCTTACTGATGAACATTATTATCTTGTAGCTTTCAAATTTAAGTAACATACACTACAAACGAAAATAATATTGACCCGCATGCTTATTGAGGATCAATAATTTCTTGTAGTTTTCAAAGATAAGTACCAAACACTTAAACATAAAAATATAAGAAAAAATATTAAAAAATAAAACTAAATAGAATTGACCTGCATACTCGTTGAGTGATTTACACTAATACCATACACATTGCCGTTATCTTTATTTTGAATATGATTTATAATTAATTTCAAAATACCCTTTAATTTCAATGTGGACGTCAATCACGACTCACGAGACCTTCAGAAATTACTAAACTATGAACACCTGTCAGACTGCGACTTCTACCTCACGCGCTCTAATTAAATCAAATACCTGTTGTTAAGAGCTCAGCTGCCAAAATTCTATAAATTAAAATAATAAGTGGATGCTATCAACACTTTTGAATTAGTTCTACAACAGTAGTTTTCACCAATGACTTTTATTTTTCATGAAATGTAAAATGTTTTTGTAGAGAAGTTATTTTTGTAATAAGCGAGATAATTAAATTTTAACAATTTATAATATAGCAAAACAAGAATTCATTCAGAGAATAATTATAACTATGGTATTAATTTTCAAATTCCTTTCGTAACATCATTGAAATTTTTGAATACATCACAGACATTAGAGAACCCTCCACAGGCCTCTTCTATTAGCATTTTGTAAAAGAAATACATTAAATTAAGGCCTGTTTTTTTAATCCCTTAAGATTCATTATCTTTTATAATTACTGAATTAATTAGTATTAAAGCAGCAGGGCCTTTGTGCTCCCAAAAGTAATTTGAGGGAACCCAACATAGTTAAAATCCCGCCATCACAATACGTCGCGCGTCGTGCGGAGGCAAGGGTTGACAAATTGTACCTAAATAGTTTTTGGGATTATTAACCTTCGGTTATGTAAGGGATGTGATGCAACCCGACGTGTTGTGTGCGGTTCTTTGTATGTGAAAAAAAAAACAAACTTCAATTTTCCCTAATTTTATTTTCATGTTTTATGAATTTATTACTCCTATTGGTCTTAGCTAGATATTAAACCAGACTTTGGTCGCGGCTCCGCTTGCCCTAAATTTGGTGTTGGGCGTAGGATTCTTACGGCAACTCCTTGATTACGCTGAAGAAGTTTGTTATAGCAAGCTATAGCTTTTTCACCTCCTTAGGGGTGTAGGATCCCCCCCTACAATAATAAAATTGCTTTTATTTATAAAGCAGTAATTTAGTAATCTCCTTTGTGGAAGTTTAATGGCGTGATCGTCAAGTACCCCCGTCGTTATGACCGATAATAACCCAAGATCCTAAGAGGCATGGATTCAATCAGTCCCAGGTATGAAAGAATAAAATCGAAACCCTAATCTTACTTTATGGCTACATGAAAAACATTGTACACTAACTAATCCTTAACCGCTGAGTCACCACGTCCTAATCAGTATTAGACCAGAATTTAAATTACTAAGATAGGGTCCCTGATCGAATATATGTGCGATTTACTATCCTAACATGATCCTGTAGTCGAAGTATCCAGGTTAAACTTCCCCGTTTACCTGTCCAGCTACCTCATTACAATACCGAACATGTCTCGTAATATAACGGCTACCCCCTAAACACGATAAGTCATGAAGTTATAACTTTATTATAGTATAAGAAATATCACTATAAGGACGAACTTACAAGACCGCGTCTATTTAACCCACTGGTAATGCCGCTAGTCTCCCTTTAAGTGCCGTAGTATTCTTGTAAAGACCTATGAGAAATTTCCAAGAAGACGTACCGTCCGTCCATGAGCTCACTAGTTACCCCTCAGGCAAAGTTATATACTTATGGTAGTATGTGAGAAGTCGCCTTAAGGAAGGACTATTAGATACATAAATAATTTACTAGTAAATTCACTGCTTCCCCTTCAGTAAAGTTGTAACCTTATAGTAATGTATAGAAATCACCTTAAAGAAGAACCCTTAGATATATAAATAGTCTACTAATAAACTCATTAGCTTCCCCTTAAGTAAAGTTGTAACGTTATTGTAATGCATGGAAATCACCTTAAAGAAGAACCCTTAGATATATAAATAGTCTACTAATAAACTCAAATACACTCACTGGCTTCCCCTTAAGTAAAGTTGTAACCTTATAGTAATGTATGGAAATCACTTTAAAGAAGAACCATTAGGAACATAAATATTCTACAGATAAACTCACTAGCTTCCCCTTAAGTAGAGTTGTAAACTTATAGTAATGTATGGAAATCACCCTAAAGAAAATTATTAGATACATAAATGGTCTACAAATAAACTCACTAGCTTCCCCTGAAATGAAAGTATGAACTTATAATCGTGTATAGAAAATCATTAGAAGGACAGACGAGCCTATTAAGTGCATAAATAATTTATTAGCAGCCTTGTTATCGCCCCTTAAGTGAAGTTATAAAATTGTAATGTAATATGAGAAATCACCGTACAGACACTAACAGATTTAGTGTATAAAGGAGCTACTACTATTTTTGCCAACTACTCCTTAAGTAAACCTATGAGATCGCTATAACGGTACTTGGGAATTCACATACAGACGGGCCAACAGGTTTAGTATTTACATAAATAATCAACTAACAACCCCTTAAGTAAACTATAACCTACATAAGTAAACTACCATTAAATTACCTAGCTTGCCCTTAAGTGAAATGATGAATGTAAAGTAGAACATTAAAATCCATTAGAGAGACAGAAGAACCTGTTAAGTACATAAATGAATTATTAACAGACTCGTTATCTACCCCTTAAGTGAAATTAGGATGGTACCTAAGAAATTACCTTAAAGACGGACTGACTGATTGAATATCTACATAAATAATGCACTCGACAGCTCGTTAGCGACCCCTTAAGTGAAATTATAAAATTATAACGGTATATGAGAAGCCACCCCAAAGACGGATAGACAATCTTAATATATAAAGAACCTACCACTATCGTTACTAGCTACCCCTTACCTGACTTTATAATCTAAAAATAGTATATGGAGAATTACCGTAAAGGCGGCCTAACAGATTAAATACGAAACAACCCACAAATATACCTGCAGACTCCCCCTTGAGTAAATATCATAACCTACATACCCTACCAATTGATTTTCTCGCTTACCCTTAAGTGGAATAACGAATGTAAAATAGTAAATAGACACCCATTATGGAGACAGACGGACGTACTAAGTACATGAAATAGTTTATTGACGGACTCCTTAACGACCCCTTAGTGAAATTATAAACTAAAATGTCATATAAGAAATCACCTCAAACCCAGTGAGATAGATTAAATACACAAAGAACCCACTGCGATCCGTTCTAACTACCCCTTAAGTAACCTTATAATAGTATATGGAGAATCATCGTAAAGACGGACTAACGGATTAGATATAAATGTAACCCAGAAATAAAACTACAGCCTACCCCTTAAGTAAAGTTATAAAATTGCTCTATCCGTACCTGGAAATCCACATACATTCATGACTATTATTTTACCACTGTGGTCAACGCCATCTGTGTGCCAATCGTAGAACTACCGAGTCGATCAGTGTTATAGCTAGTTATCTAATAATCTTGGAAATATGAACCTAACTGGGAAAATTCACATGTACAACCATGCCTTAAGGGTTCGTGAGTTGCTCCAGTCAGAGCCTTGCCACTGAATTATCAATTTGGTCGATTATAGACTAAATGGTCTGATCTTTCATACATTTATCTGTGCGGCGAAGTGCCCAGCTGGCATCTTGTGGTCACGTGGGTGCGCAAGGTTCACAAATTCTTCTTCTGCGCCGATACTGAGTCTAACCGTACAGCTCGACTATCCTTCGACTATTCTACGTTGGTTTGGTTTGTTTTTAGCATCTCGCAACCCGGTCGATATGAGATTCGCTATTAGGTCTAGAATTGGGTTTATAATTATAGACTATGAGGATTATCTACACTCAGATTTGCGAGCTTATGTAAAGCAATACTATAGGATCAAGACAAAGCCTAAAGGTCGTCTAAATTGTACGCCCAATTGCTCGGACCTTATTTCGAAAATTAATATTGAAAAAGGACCCTGAGTACTGTCCAGCCTTTCAACGATTATCAAATGTAGTGTACCTATTATCTAACTAACGCGTTAAAACTTTTAAGGAATATGTATTAAAAACCAACTCTTGACGGACTCATAGTTAGGTTTAGTCAGACTAGCTTACCTTGTGACTTTGCCCTTTCTATTTTTAGATTAGTAATTAAATAGGTAATTGAACATTGACCATATTCTCATGTCCTAAACTGTTCTTTAAAATAGGAAAGTAGGGATCACTACCAACTCCTACATTTATTACACCACAGGGATGGCAAACAAGTAGGCGACCTTAGGTTCAACCATACTACAGTAACTAACTACGGAATTAAGGGGAACATTTCTTTACTATTTAAATACGTACTACAACCGGATCGGTTCGGCCCCCAACCCTTAGGGGTTGGTTAAATCACCCCTAGTCCGGAGGGGTAATACTTAAAACAAATGCCGTGTAGACTAAGTTCACAAAGAAATAATAAAATGGGTGAACAATAGCTCATTAAAGTGGACCATTTAAGTACTCTCGGTCCTATGTCAGGTGGGCAATTATATATGTATAGTTATGTGGTAAATTGTTCATTAAAGTAATAATGGTGACAGAACGCCTTATTTAAAGCATAGCAAACATGCTTAAGGTAATCTGTAAGGAAGGCATATCTACACTCAGAACACTTAAGCCGGGTCAAGTAAGGGTTGGCCCTTTTCTGAGTGTTTAGAACTTAACGTTTCGGCCGATACCGAATACAACAATTCCGAGCCTCGTATCGAATTGTGTATGGTTATACTAATACGTTTTTCAACGGGGTGATTCATGGAGAAGAAAAGAACAAATCCTGACCCACTAGCGTCACCTCATAGCCTATTAATAAAGTTTGGTCAAGGTTGCGTTTCTGTCATTTCCATCTTAAATGGTTCAGTCAAAGACACAATTTAAACAGTATAAAACAATAAAATAAAGCCTAGATAGTCTAATTTAAATAAGACTCATCAGATTAATATCGTGACCATGAAACACATGAGGGTATACGGTTTTTTCTTTATACGGAATAAAACATTTACATGTTGGCACTATAATAATTAAGTTTCTAAGTCTATCCGTTGCAGCAACGGGTGGGGTGAAGGTTTTTATTTATCTATGAATTCCTTAAGGAGATAGGGTTAAAAATCCCATATTAAATTTTAGCCACCCATTACCTAGACGGAATCTAATCCGGATCTCACACAACCAACTTTGGTATCTAAATATTACTCAAATCATTTCTTTATCTTATTAGATCAATGAAACGACACAATAAAACGTATGAATTATATCTTTTAGATCCGAGTCAGACTTTTTACAAGTTTAGCTTCCGTGCTTGTCACTGGAGAAGGGTGGAAACGGAGCCAACTTGGACCTAAATTCGGTCAGCCCCTCCTCAGACCCTCGAATTCTCGAGGCTTGCAGTTAACCTAGTCTATTCCTATCATTAAGCCCCGATTGTCCCTAATCTTAAAGCAGGTCAGGTCCCGCTTGAAGAACCCCTACTGTGGCTGCCCCGTCCTCGCTTACCTCTACCTACCTAGGGTCTCTGCTTGTTTCGTGACTCATCATACTGCAGAGCAACAGGAATTAGGAATAAAAATTATTCCGACAGTGAATAACAAATATAGAGATATCATTAAAATAATACTCAATTACATGCAACAGAATTGTACTACTCTAATAGGCACCTACCGAATCGTGTAAGGTTTTCTATATATACACAAAAGATTATCCTACCCCCTAAACCCCTTCACCTCCGAATCCGATCAGTGCGCGGAGTTTCTACCCAGGACTCGTGTAGGGTTTTCTTTAATAATAATATATATATATATATATATAATACACAGGACAGGATCTACACAAAGGATTTACCTACTAAACCATCTCAAACAAGTAATGAACCAGACCGGTATTACTAATTCAAAAAATGGTAGCCTACTCCACTGGGAGTCAACCTATATCTGCTTAGGTCTGGTAACAATTTACTACCTTCCCTTCCCCCGCAACTTCATAACCTAGTCTCAATCCTAGACTTAATTAGCTTCCTATCTAATTAAATCAGGGCTTAATTACGGGTTTTTCTCCCACAAAGTAACACAAAATTAAAGACATCATGTTAAAAGGCGCCGAACCCTTTAGGAACCTTTTACTCCACTAGGTTCTCTGCAAAAATCGGCAGACCAACAATGTCAGCAAATTATCTCCGCATTTTAATATGTATCTTTCAGGTTACTCTAAAATCACACCTAACAAGCCCAGACAAAACCCAACCCCAAAAAATCAATCATTTTAAATGACCCTTCACTTTAGTCAAGGTGACAACCTACGCGGTCCCTTATACAGTCCTTACATAATTACATAAAAAACTCTCACAATACCACAATGTAGAAAACCATCAACATTAACCTGACATTGTTAGTCTCAGTACTCACAGAAAGACTTTACTTATTTCTTTATCTGCTGATCCAGTTTCCCCCCTTTTCACATGGCTCGATTACACAGGTTCCATTAGTTTACATAACGGTGTTTTGCACCCTACAACGTTTATATCAGGTAACTAAAGAATAATCGATCGATACACTTCATATAGTTTAACCTCCTGGTTATCTACTCCCCAAGCAAATCCGTATATTATTAGTTTCCCTCTAAGATCTCTCGGCCATAGTTTCAGTTCACTAGTTACCACAACAATTCTCTACCTAAGGCTTGGATACACTACAGGGGTACAATTTCGGAAAATTCTTTCTTATCGGATGCCTACGTCATACAAAGAGCGCACCCTCCAAGTTTCAGGTCTCTACGATGAGCGGTTTAGGCTGTGCGTTGATCCATCAGTCATTCAGGACAAAGCATTTTATATGTATAGATATATATATATTTATACTATAATTAAGTTAATAAGTAACACAAATTTTGTACGCTGTTTTTTGTGCGTTATTTAAGTTTATAAGTAACACAAACTTTGTAGCCTGTTTTTAGTTTCTCAATTAAATTAATAAGTAACACAAACTTTGTACGGTGTTTAAAGTGCCTTATTTAAGTTAATAAGTAACAAAAATTTGTACGCTGTTTTTAGTGCCTTATTTAACTTAATTAGTAACACAAACTTTGTACGCTTTTTTCGTGCCTTATTTAAGTTAATAAGTGACCCAAACTTTTCTAGCCAAGCTCTTGATGGTAAAAAATTAGTAAAGTCAACATTAGTGATCTCTTTGTTCGTCCGTGTGTCTTGTACTTGGAGAAGTAAAGTCGTTGTTAGTTGCTTAAATCAGATAGTAAATATAATATTTTGAATCAATTCATTTTATAAAAATTAAAATCATAACATCCTTAATAATAATAATTTCTAAATTAATATAACAATATTTATGTTCGAATAAATGCATTGAAATAGGCTTAGCGCTACGGGGTGTTAAATTAAATCGGTTTACAAGTTTTTCAAATATTAACTACAATTCTAATTTTACGGAACCCTGTCTTAATGCGTGTTCGATATACACTTGGCGTGTATTTAAAAGACAAATGCGGAAAACAAGCCTACTTTATCTTTAGTGGACGGTCACCTTAGCCTAAGTAAATCTACACACGGTTTTTTTTATTAAATAATACATGGTTGCCCTTCAATAGTTTTTTAACACTCATTCTCTAAAATCCAAAGATTTTGACATTCTTACATACAAACATACATACAACCTAAAACATTTCCTCTCTTTTGAGTAGTCGGCTAAAAAACTATAAACTTCAGAGGTTTGTTTTATTTTTAATGGTGAATTACAAGAGACTAAATATTGATACATGAGTATCACTATTTTGAGAATTCCCAGGGTGAAATTCTAGCATTATTTCAAAGAATTGGCGTACGCCATAATTAAACAGTAGGTGTTGTAACAAAATATTTTCAGCACTTATTGAATAAATAATTGACAAACATACAATGTTCCGAGTTCAGCCAGTTCACAATTCTTATTGATTGGTCAAAGTCAGAAATATAATTAAAGTGTGATTCAACTAATCACCAATTAGAGTGAGCTACAGGTACGGGTAAGTGACGCGTTAAGTTATTACGCTAAATCCTTGTTCAATGATTCAGCCGTTTCTCTTCGTAAAGCTCTCTCCGAGCAAACACCGAGCTCACTCTCGAGCAGGCTCGTTCAAACAACAGACTCGCACAAACTGAGATAACTCTTACTTTGTTACATTATCGGAATTATTGACAATTGTGTTTAATTTTTAAATGAATAAGTGGGTTATTATATATTTTTTCTACACTCTTTATTGCCATAGCATTATACCTGCGACAATATAACGGAGTATCTATTGAATCCGTTTACTTATAATTATAAATTTTAATTATTAAAAATATAAGGCATTAAAAATACGAGCAAATTCCAGAATCGAAATATGAGTCGATTGTGACGTCAAAAAACATGCGCATTACAGGCTGATTCCTTTCTGTATTAGATACAAAAAGATGTAATAAATACAATACATCTCTTATGCACTCTTACTTAGCTTAGGCTACAATTACAAAATTATACGTATTCTTTTTAGATCGATCATTTAGTAATAGACATTCATGTTTGTTGCTATTTTTATTATTATTTGATCGCTCGTATTTGACAGCCACCAATGATCGCAAGTGGTGTAGATACACGGTCACGGCAGTTTTGGCATCAATTGTAAGATACATAATTATGATTTCTCCTTGTTTAAAAGCAAGAATTTGTTAATTGTATTTTTTCGTCCATTAAGAGTCTAATTATGAAAATTTATTTGTTTTTTAATGATGTTGTGACAGGTATTCTGGCAAAACATGTTTTCCATAGACCTTTGATACGGGGCGAATACAATCATATCTTTTGGGGTGTATTGAATCAGTATATACTTAAAATGTCTATAACTTATGTATATTTAAATTGTAATTACTTAAAGTGGCAAACCTACATATGTAAAAGATATAAGAAAAGCTTAAGACAAACAAATTTGTACACCTACAAACACTGGACTGAGTTCAGTGCAGTGTCTTTTTGGGGGTTTCATCGACTTTGGTCAATGTATGATACTGAGGAAAGTACTTTTTGATTTGACAGAGATAGCACGTATTTGTAATTTTTAAGTGAATTATAGTTTCTTTTTCTTATTGTTGACAGAGGGAAGGAGCCCCAAAGTGAACTAAGCGATAACTGAATTTGAAAAATATGTACTTCAAGAACAGCCTCGTGTCTGTCTATTTCCAATAGTGAAAAAGCGTAGTGTTGTAGCGTGTCCTTTACTAAATTCAATAAATATTTCGTAAGGGTTATGAGAAAGTCTCTCAGGACTAGATTTTTGTTGCGAAAATAATTGTGAAAGGCGTGCTTACTGCGGTGGACACCAGCTTGGTGAGATTGTACATAAACCTTGTTTAATCCGAGGATTTAACTAATTGTAGTGTCTCTTTTGTGTTTCAATTATTAATTAGAGTTGTGAGAGTCGTTAAAAGTTGACAGAACTTTCGGTGTAGAGATTAGAGCGTTTCTAAAGCCGCGTAACATTAATTGTTTCTCATTTATATTTGTATATGTTTTTTAAGCTATTGCATAACTTTTATCGCGGGCTCTGAGCGCGGCGACCGAATCAAGAAATTCCGTAACGAAAAAAAACCTAACAACGGCAAACATGACTGTACGAGAAATCAATTTTTAGGCGAAAAAAAATTAAATTTTATATCTTTTTTTGATGACAATCATAAGTTAAGGAGTTTTATTAGTAGGTTATGAGAGACGAAACACGATTGAATAAACTAGACTCGATACAATAAAACCGCAAAGAGTCCTCTAAACCTTCATTTTGAGAGACATACATCTACGGGGAAAACAGTTTTATTTGCTAGTTATTTAACTTTTTTCAATGTAATTTGTTCTGCTCTGTTGTAATTTCTTCTACGTGTTTCATACATAATAAATACTTTAGACGATAATGGTTTTATTTTATTGCCGAAGAGTGTTATATTGAAGCAAAAAAAAATACATTACATAAATAACGTCGCGTGAGCCGGCCATTACGCGGCTCTCGCCTTCCATCAGTCGGCCGCAGCGCCTCGTCGAAAGCACATTCTCACACACACACTTTGTTGCGCCCACCCCGCTGCCACCAACAAAATTTTTTTAAACGATATTAACTAATTAAATGTTTATACAATAGCTTTACCGCCGCAGGTCCCGAGTGCCACTGTTCTTTTTTTGTATAATAGCAACCTGATCTTTGACATATGATGCTCTTGTCACAAAAAATAGGCCTCTAACTTACGTCTAAGGATATAACAAATTAATGACTTAGTTGTATGTCGTTTCGTCCCGACATTCTGGCTTAAACAAATGCACTATTCGGGAACAAGACGTTTTATATGAATTAAAAATCAAAGAGTACAGAAGCTGTGTAAGGATTAAATAAAATTTATGTTTAATTTTGTAAATTACTATTGGAACTATATTTAACTAAGAAGAGTACAGGATAATTTTCAAGGAAGTTTAAACTTGCAGTTCTAAGTAAAAAAATAAATTTGTCCTCTCAAAGAAAAAATCGTAAATTCTTTAATGTCACATATTTTTTATCGAAACAACCAAATACTCAATACATTTACTAAATTATTAACATATTTACTGAAAAAATTAGATAAATATTAGACTATTCGAACGTTTATGTTCCAGGAAATCCTCAAGACGAGATGCAAGCGGACTCGGGGCGACATGTTACCTAAATTACAAAAGTTTATTTTTAAAAAAGCCATTTTATATGCTATCTATGCAAAAAGATCCTAGTTCAATAATTAATCACTAGTTTTGACTTTAATAACTTTCTTGGTCTTTCTACATTTTTTAGAAATACCTGCAAAAAACAGTTAAACTTTCTGTAAAGTAATTTTACTTCTTACACTTATTAGCACCCTCATCTACTATCGGGCATAATACTAAACTAGCATTATTACTAAACGTGTAGTGTTGGTTACTTTTATTATTTTGTGGTGTATTTCCGTATAACCATGCTGTAAACATCGAACTAGGCGCATTTTACCGTGATTCTCTTACTTACTTTTCATTGATACGATATGCGACCATATCTTGCACAAGCTTCTTTGGGATAAATCGTACTTGCAGTACAGTATCAGAGAATGAACTGCAATGTTTTATATTTGACCGATCAAGCGCTCGAGCTACGCTACTACTACCTACATATTATATTTCTGTTTTAGGGATTAGTTAATTTTATGTGACAATTAACAGTAAGTATAAAAGTTAATGCTTATGTGCGTGCATCGTTCGTTATTTAAATATTAAGTACGTATGTAATATTTTAATCAGTTTTGAATGATTATTTCTCATGTGTAGTTTTAATTTAAGTTTGTCTTTTTAGTTGTTATTTAAGATTAATCACCTATGACATTTTTGGTAATCCTACGTATCTTATTTTATTTTTGATTAGTCGTTGTCATCTATTTTGTTTGTTTGTTTTAAGTATAATTTTTAGTATTTTAGTATAAAAGTTAACCTTTAACTGCATTGATTTTCCTGAGAGGAAATTGGTAATGTTATTTCTGTATGTTCTGTGCGCTTGTTTCTCATTTGTCATTTGTTTTATTTTTTATTTTTAAATTGTTATGTTCTTCTTTTTAGTTGTAACCACATGTAGTACTTATAAACCAGACTATTTTTAAACTAGTTACTGTCGTAGTTTATGCCGTGAGTGTGAAGAGAGTGATTACTGCATAGTTATTTGCATTATTTTATTTTATTTTATAATTTATTATTTATTTACTATTTTAAATAAGATATTTATATACTTATAAAAACGTTGGAAAAAGTCGCTATAATAATGATTTTTCCGACGAAAATCTTGCATACAAGAAACTTCGCAATCGCTGCAGTCAGATGTGCAGAAAAGAGCTTTATTAATAAGTAACTTGAGACCGCGAACCCAAGCGATACGTGGAAATTTCGGAAGACTCTAGGTAGCAAGTAACACTGTACGAAACAATAACTTTGACTTCGATATTAATGGTCTCAATGAGCATTTGTCAGCCTCTCCTGTTTCTTTAGATGGTAAGATTAGGGGTACTAGATCAGCTTTTAACTTACCCCGCATCTAAGTGTAGTCTGTTTATATTCCACCGAGCGTGACGTCAAAAAAAAAAACCTTTCTATATCTTCTAAGGATGTACGTTGTGATAATTTATGCCTAGAAATACTTACTCCTATTTTGGAGTTTATTGCACCCATTGTAACTAACATTTTAAATTTTTCATTAAAAGCTTGCAAATTTCCTTCTTCTTGGACTGCCAAAAATATAAATCCTGTTTCTTACACTAATTTCAGACCAATATCAATTTTACCTATTCTATCGAAGGTATTTCAGAATATCATCAGTAAACAATTGTCTAATTACTTACACCTTAATCAACTTCTTAGTCCACTACAATCTGGTTGCCGGCCATAGCACAGTTACGGCCTTAATTAAAGTGACTGATGATATGCTCCTGGCTATGGACAAAAAAATACTAACTCTCTTAGTCTTTTAAGATTTTAGTAGTGCTTTTAACTCAGTGGATTTTAATATTTTATTAGGTATTTTACAATCCTTAAACTAATCTCCGCCGTTGCACTTGGGATTCCTATTTGGGAGGACGATTAGTGTGTTCGAGCAAATGAAAAATTATCTGCTTGGTGCACAGAACATTAAAAGACTACCGAGTAGAATTGCGTTGTAAGCACGGCGAGCGTGCCACGATCTTGAGCAGACGCTCAATTCACTCCAAAACTTGCGAATCTGTCATTTAGTTGCTCGCGGACTACATCGCAAAAATATGTAAAATGTCTGCCTGTGCAGTAATTACTTGCAGAGCAAGAAGCCAGGTATTAAATATGTCAAAGGAGGATTATCTTTTCATTGGTAAGTAGAAGAATACATAGTTATAATCTTTTACATAATAATAAGGAAAATAGCCTTAAAATCAAAATTGTCATTGTTAAACAATACAAGCAATATACATTACTGTAAATGTTCCTCGGAGTCGCAATAAGAACCGTGTATAGAAATCATTGTATGAATGCCGTGAGCAGCATAGTCGTATGATCGATGCGTGTCTGTTTGGTAGTGATGTTCTACGATATTTTATTGCTCTTATCGTCATTTTTTGGAGTGTCTAGTTCGAATCAGAACTTAATGTTTTATAACACTGATTTACGTACCTACAGCCAATTTCATACTATTTTGCAATAATTATATTAAATAGGGCTGAGGTTTTCAAATTGCGAGTTGTATGAACCACTCTACTGAATATGTGTAAACTTTTATTGTTACACTTTACTGTATAAAAAAGTTCAAAATTCTAGGTTTTAATACTTTTTAATGTTATTACAGAATATATACATACAGAACCCTTATAATTTTGTCATATCTGTCCGTTCGTATGTTACAGTCTTTGCACCATCCCGGAAAAAAAAATTGTTAGGTGTCCTATGTAAACTGGCCTACACTTTTGTAGTCAACTTGAGAAAAAAATCATATAGTTGTGTGAGGATGTCGTTGGATAGGTCTGCAAAAAACATTCGTTGTTTCTGAGTAACTTATAGCGAATGTTTATCATATATTTTTTGTTTTGTGAAGAAATCGAGCTGTTTTAGTTCGTTGGTTCTAGTTCTTATAAAATAGATCGAAATAATCTTCGTTCGAGACTCCCTGGAGAAAACATTTCATAAATTCCATATCCATGGCCACATCATCAATATAAATTTTTGCAACATCAGGGGTATTCACGCAAATATTAACGCAGTCCACCACCATCTCGAAACTGCGCAGCCGACCATTCTTTTTCTTATGTTCGTCCGGGAGGATATCTGCTGTCGCCGCCTTCATAGCCTTGAAGACAGGGACCTGTCGATATTGTGGGTGCGCGTAGATTACGGCGGCCACACTCGTATCTATGCGTGCCTATACAGGTCTCATAGCGGTGACACGGACGTAACTCGACTCTTCACGCACCTGAGTTTGACGACTGACAAAGTTCTAGAGCAATATCCCACAGCAGAACTAGTTATTTTGGGAGACTTTAACGCCCACCATCGCGAGTGGCTCAGTTCTCGAACCAATAACTATGCTGGGATATCTGCTCACGAATTTGCTCTGACTTATGGATTCTCTCAGCTGGTACTTTCTCCAACGAGAATACCAGATATAGAGGAACATACGAGCTCCTTACTGGAGCTTCTGCTGACTACTCGTCCGGACGGATACTCCGTCTCAGTGGATGCGCCTCTTGGCTCCTCGGACCACTGTCTTGTTCGGACTCAAGTGTCATGCACACAACCCGATCCTTCTGGGCCAACTAATTGGCGTCGTGTGTGGCACTATAAGTCGGTAGACTGGGATGGATTGCGAGAATTTTACGCATCGTACCCGTGGAGGCAGATCTGCTTTAACTCAGAAAATCATGACGTTTGCGCAGCCGCAGTCACTGAGACAATCCTTGCTGGTATGGAATGCTATATTCCTAACCCGCGAGTAGTTGCCGGCGTCAAAAAACGACCGTGGTTTAATAGGTCTTGCAGAAAAGCTAAAATTCTTAAGCAAAATGCATATGAGGCTTGGACCACGGCTCGTTATAATAAGGATCCGAATATTTCTGAGTTAAAACGCAAATTAAATGCTGCCTCGAGGTTCAGTAAGAAAGCAACTGCCAGAGCAAAATTCCAATTCATCGGCAAAATAGGTGGGCGACTTGCGAGCTATCCTTCTGGGAGTCGTGCTTTCTGGTCGCTTGCCAAAGCTGCCGAAGGGAACTTTTGCCAGTCGTCGTTACCACCACTGCGAAAGACCGATGGTGACTTGGCCCATAGTGCTAAAGAGAAAGCCGATCTACTGGGCAGTCTCTTTGCCTCGAACTCGAAAATGAACGATCAAGGCGCTGTACAACCTACTATACCGTGGTGCGGTAAGACCATGCCGGAAATCTCCATAACGCAGCGGGAGGTCAGGCGGGCGTTGCTTTCTCTAGACGTTCATATGTCGAGTGGGCCAGACGGTATACCAGCAGTGGTGCTTAAGCAGTGTGCTCCTGAGTTATGTCCTGTACTCACGCGCCTCTTCGCGCTTTCCTACCACACTAGGTAATTTCCGTCTTCATGGAAGACTGCGAATGTGCACCCGGTGCCCAAAAAGGGCGATAGATCAGATCCATCGAATTACAGGCCTATCGCTATTACCTCTCTCCTCTCAAAGGTGATGGAGCGTGTGATCAACACACAGCTTCTAAGATACCTAGAAGTACACGATCTGGTCAGTGACCGTCAATATGGCTTTCGCCACGGCCGCTCGACTGGTGACCTTCTAGTGTATCTCACACACCGATGGGCACTAGCCATTGAGTGTCAGGGGGAGGCATTGGCATGTAGCCTGGACATAGCGAAGGCGTCGGGTCTGGCACTGGGGTCTTCTATCGAAGTTGCCATCTTACGGAGTGCCCGAGGGTTTGTGCAAATGGGTGGCTAGCTTTTTGTCCGGCAGACGCATACGAGCCGTAGTTGACGGTAGTTGCTCTGATAGCATGGACATTGATGCTGGTGTCCAGCAAGGCTCTGTGCTGTCTCCTACGCTGTTTCTACTGTATATCAATGACATGTTGGACATCAACAACATACATTGCTATGCAGATGACAGTACTGGAGACGCTTTTTACACGGGTCGTGCAAACATCCCTCGTTCCGTTGTGGAGGAAAACCGCGGAGAACTTGTGTCTCAAATCGAGACCACACTGTCCCAGGTCTCTGACTGGGGACGGGTAAACTTGGTCCGATTCAACCCTACAAAGACACAAGTGTGCGCGTTCACCGCTAAGAAAACTCCATTCACTGTAGTCCCACAATTCCAGAACACTCCCCTCTCCATGTCCAAGAGCATTGGGATCCTTGGTGTCGACATCTCCAGCGATGTTCAGTTCCGAGATCATTTACAAGATAAGGTGAAGCTTGCGTCCAAAGAAACTTGGTGTACTCAACAGAGCGAAGCAGTACTTCACGTCGGGGCAAAGGTTGTTACTTTACAAGTCGCAAGTTCGGCCCCGTATGGAGTACTGCTGCCATCTCTGGGCAGGTGCACCCGGATACCAGCTTGGCCCTTTTGACTCGGTTCAACGACGGGCTGAGAGAATTGTCGACGATTCCAAACTCACTTGCGGTATCGAGCCCTTAAGTCTGAGGAGAGACTTTGCCTCACTGTGTGTGTTTTACCGTTTGTACAATGGGTGGTGTTCTGAGAAATTGTTCGAAATGATGCCCACGGCTACTTTCTACCATCGCACCGCTTGCCATTGGCAGGGAATTCATTCTCACACTTTAGAACCTAAATGGTCGCGTACAGTGCGGTTTCAGAGAAACTTCCTCCCGCGAACGCTGAAGTTGTGGAATGAGCTCCCTGCCAAGGTTTTCTGCAAGGACTACAGTATGCAGTTCTTTAAGAAAGAAGTTATTAGATTTCTGAAGGGTCGGCAACGCGCAAGTGATACCCCTGGTGTTGCAAGCGTCCATAGGCTACGGTGACCGCTTACCATCAGGCGGACCGTAAGCTTATTTGCCACCTTACTGGTATAAAAAAAAAAATAATAATATTACAATCGATTTAACCTTATTGAGCAAGTCCGACTCGCACTTGAATCTTTCGGAAAATCCTTTTTTATCGGATGCATACGTTATACAAAAAACACATCCTCCAAGTTTCAGGTCCCTACGATCAGTGGTTTAGGCTGTGCGTTGATCCGTCAGTCAGTCACTCAGGATAAAGCATTTTATGTGTATAGTTATGTGGTTCATAAGGTTTTATTTTATTCTTTGTAGTAAAAAAGTGGATGCATAAATATACTTAATAATAATAATAATAAAACTTGACAGCAGCTGGTTACAAAATTTTATATTTTAAATGATTTAATGGATTAACAAATCGTGGAGCCTTCAAATACACATATTTTTCATCGCAGTGCTCCCAAGTGCATTTGGTTTTGTGGATACACCGAAGTGGCCGATTTTAACATAGATATTTTGATTTCAATTCACCACACTCTTTACTACAGTCGTTTCGTTACCAGGCAACAAGTTTTCTCTTCCTCCTGACCAAAGTGCTGTCAACATATTACCATTTCGCATTTCGCTCAAAACATCGTCTAAAATTCTACAATCGGACAGAGATTTTCGCTCCTCTATCAACTATTACATCGTGTCATTTTGGCAAATTGTCAAATGTGTCAATAAAATAAAATAGAAAATACAATCAAAATAGAAGATTCAAGATAACTCAGGATATTCAAAAAGCTACTACGGAGAATACAAAGCATGCTTGGGAACACTTGTTAACTTTTTCATACAAGATTTTTTACGTTAAATCTGATCCATGTAACAAATCATCTCTTACAGAACGTTTAAAACAGAACTGTATCAATAACCATAGTTTTCAAAATATCGATTTCCCTTCACAGTCAAAATCAAGACATAATTCTGAGTACCGATTAGCTGAAAATAAATTGAGTGATGGTGATATACAAGGTGCTGCACGTCTACTTTTTTCTAGCGACATCATTGCTCAATATACGCCAGGTACAAAGTAAACATCCACCTTTAGCAACTTACACTAACCTTCCAGATCCTCCTCGGCCTTCTGATTTACCTTCTCAAGTTAACTCAGAAGATGTACTTAAAGCCATATTGTCTTTTCGTAGTGGTTCTGCTGGTGGAATAGATGGTCTAACTTCACAACATATTAAAGACTTGATTGGTAGCAGTTGTGGAAACCCTGGCACGACACTTCTAGAGAGCTTTACCAATCTAGCAAATTTAATGCTCTCCGGTAAGGTTACCACGGATTTACTTGATATTTTGTATGGGGCCAACTTATGTGCTTTTACAAAAAAAGATGGTGGCATACGTCCTGTCGCTGTTGGTAACACTTACCGACGCCTTGTAGCCAAAGTCTGCTGCCATAAGTATTCTTCTACTTTAACGGAATATTTTCAACCTATTCAGTTAGGCTTTGGTTCCAGGGGTGATACTGAAGCCGCCGTTCATTCTCTTCACACTTTTCTTGAGAAGAACGGAGGTAATGTTTTACTGAAGGTAGACATAAAAAACGCTTTTAATTCCGTAAACAGGGATGCCCTCTTGACTGGAATTAAAACCAAAATCCCATTTGCATATAACTTCCTTTGGCAGTGCTATGGTTCACCTACTAAATTATTATATCAACAAAATTTGTTATTATCATCGACAGGGCATCCCCTTGGACCAGCCATTTTTAGTCTTGCCATTCAACCAATTATTGAAGTTTTAAATTTAAGATTTAATGTTTGGTATCTTGATGATGGTACCCTAGGAGGTGACCCTATCACAGTTTTAAATGATCTAATTTATTTAACAAAAGCATTTGAAAATATAGGCTTGCAATTTAATTTTTCTAAATGTGAACTATTTATATCAATTAGCTGTCCAGAATCTGACCTTATAATAGAAAAGTTCAAAAAAGTAGCTACTGACATAAAAATAGTAGATAAAAGAAGTCTTCGCCTACTAGGGTGCCCTATTTTGGATTCTGCGTTCCCAAGCTTTTTTGAAACAAAAATCCTACATTTCGAATCGAAATTACAACATTTGCTTAAGATAAGTCCTCATATGGCATATTTTAAAATACGTTTTGTTTGGAAATCAGTGGATTACTTAAACGATTTGGATGAAATAGTTCGTAAAACTCTCATATCAATTTTAAATATAAACATTGAAAATAGGTCGTGGCTTCAGGCCTCGTTATCGATTAGATTTGGAGGTTTAGGAGTACGTACAATTTCAAGAGTTGCCTTACCAGCCTTTTTAGCTTCAATTTTTAGAACACACCCACTTTCTAAAAAAATATTTTCCAATCAATTGGTGACACAGAGATTTCTGGACTTAGTGAATCTAAAAATGCTTGGTTGATGGCCTGCCCAAACAAAAATCAGCCGGCTATTCTAGAGTCACAAAGATAATGGGACGAGCCGCTATGTAGACTAGTACGGAATAATCTTGTTGAAACGGCATCTAGTTCTGCAGAGCGAGCTCGTCTTCTTGCTTTGGCTGCGTGGGAATCTGGGCTTTGGTTAGGAGCTTTGCCCTCTTATTTTACGAGAACTTTAATGGATGCAAACACATTCCGAATAGCTATCTGCCTAAGATTAGGAGCATTTTGTAATGTGCCCCACAGCTGCCGGTGTGGTAATTTAGTGGATAACCTAGGTCATCATGGGATGTCTTGCAGAAAAAGTGCTGGCAGATTTCCGCGTCACTTTCTCCTGAACGATATTATTCGTAGGGCACTTGCCAGTGTCAATGTGCCGTCCATTTTAGAACCAATTGGACTGGCGCGTGACGATGGTAAGAGGCCCGATGGCCTAACTGTTATAACTTGGAAGATGGGACGCCCTTTGGTGTGGGATGCAACTTGCATTAACACCTTGGCCAAGTCTCATCTTCCAACTACCTCAAGAAAGGCTGGTTCAGGAGCTGACGCTGCTGAACATCTTAAGCGTAGAAAATATGCAGCCCTTGGTAACGGCTACATTTTTGAAGCTTTTGGAGTGGAGACCATGGGATCTTGGGGACCGAGCGCCCATCGTTTTTATAAGGAAATAACCAAGCGATTGATCTCCACTTCAAAAAATCAGAAGGCTGGTTTATATTTTGGACAACAAATAAGCGTTGCCATACAACGTGGCAACGCTGCCAGTCTTCTGGCTACTTTATCACCTGGCAGCAACATCCAGGGCTTTTGTTAATAAGTTAGTTATTTATTTATTTTCATTGTTAATAAAGTTTGAAGTTGGTATTCATAAATTAATTTGACCTAAGTATCTGTAGAATATTAATTTTATAGTTAGAAAAAATTAATCTTAATACGCGCTTATAATTTATCGATATGGATTTATCGACATAGGTTATCGGCTCTTTCAAATGTATTGCGGCGATAGCGGTTCCAGTACTATTTTAGTAACATCGCACTTCTAATGACTTATAATGTTCTGTGGATTGGTGCGACTTGATTGCCAGTGTCCCTCGGGGTGGCGTTCTCTCTCCTATTTTGTTTTCTGTACTTATTAATGCAATTACTCCTATAATAAACTAAAACTTCCATTAGTATGCAGATGATTTTCAGATATATCGTCGTAGTAAAATATATCAACACTGCTGTAGACGGTATAAATAATGACCTGGAGAAAATTTCTGAGTGGGCTAAATCTATTGGACTAGTGGTTAATCCAGTTAAATCGCAGGCAATTATTATTGGTAGTAATTAAGTGTGTAGATTAATCTCTCACCATATTATTGCACAAATCGTTTTTGATAATGTTCCTATTATTTAAAGAAATCTAGTGAAAAATCTAGGGGGACCTTTGATAGTCACTTATCCTGGACTAATCATATTAACGACATTAGTCGAAAGGTACATTTCAGTTTTCATACCCTCAAACGCTTATGTAATTTTCTTCCATTTGACACCAAAGTTACTATTGCCCAATCCTTATTGCTCCCTATTTTAGACTATGCTGACACTTGTTACCTAAATGCCAATATGGAACATTTAGACAAATTAGAAGTCTACAAAATTGTGTATACGATTTATCTTTGGTCTTCTTACTTACTTATTTTTAGGTCCAAGCTAAAATGGCTTCCTATCCGACTTCGGCGTAATATGCACATACTTTGCTGTATTTATAATATCCTTGACACTTCCTCCTTCCTTCTGTATCTTAGAGATCGCTTTAATTTTCTATTTTCTTGAGACAGACCTCCTATATCGCATACTACCTCACTTATTGAAATACCAGCTCATAACATTCAGTTTTATGGTGACTCTTTCGTTGTTTCTGGAGCAAAACTTTGGAACTCGTATCCCGGTTTAACACGTGACAGCACATCACTTTATATTTTTTAAAATAGATTGAGTGCATTTTTTATCTCTATCAATTGGATATATACGTATATAATGTATTTTGTGTATTTATATTTATGAAATATAGACATTTCAACGCGGGAAATTGGCGGTAAAATTACCTAAACCTAACACAGGTAAGAACGATCAGAGACTATGGAGTTCGGATTGTGGTTACTTGGGCAGGTAACAGGTAGTTCATGTGTACGAAATAGTAGGTATATTTCCTTAGAGTATAAACTTCATTTTTTTAAACTTTCTTAACTTAACACAGTTGCAGCACCCTGCCAAACACCCCTTAATAAAAAAAAAATTGATAAGTTGCGAATTGCACAATTAATTGGTTTAAGTGATTTTGTGTACGCTCGAAAAAGCGGACTGCCAGGTCTTTGAGATATTGGGGAATCGTGGGGAGCTCGAAGTTTCTGTATAGGTCCGCATTACGGACGTACCAGGTGGCTCCGGAGGCCGCTCTGAGAAAGTGGTTTTGGAGGGTCTGGAGTTTATGGAGGTTGCGCTCAGATGACGCATAGACGACACTAGCATAAGCTAGTATGGGGCAGATGCAGATAACGCAAAGAGTCAGCTTATTTGTAAGCGACATCTTACTGTACTTGCCTATCATGACCAAGGACAAAAGCGGCTCGGTCTCTAACTATTTTGGTGTGATCGCGGAAGTTCAAATGCCTATCCGGGGTCATACCAAGATATTTGGCCTTTTTTGCCAAGGAAAGGCACGGCCGAAGAGCGAGAGGGGAGATGACCGCGGAGAGCGGCTTCTGGTGAAGAGAACGGCAGAGCTTTTGTCGGGATTCACTTTCCATTTCCGAAACAATTCGCCTAGCGGTGATTGCGGATTGGAGTCTCTTAGTGATTCGACTCACTCGCCTATCGGTGGTAAAAGTAGCGGCATCGACCACAAAGAGGGCTAGTTGGGTAGCGGAAGCGGTCACCGTAGCCTATGGACGCTTGCAACACCAGGGGTATCACTTGCGCGTTGCCGACCCTTCAGAAATCTAATAACTTCTTTCTTGAAGAACTCCATACTGTAGCCCTTGCAGAATACCTAGGCAGGGAGCTCATTCCACAACTTAAGCGTTCGCGGGAGGAAGTTTCTCTGAAACCGCACTGTACGCGACCATTTAGGTTCTAAAGTGTGAGAATGGATTCCCTGCCGATGGCGAGCGGTGCGATGGTAGAAAGTAGCCGTGGGCTTCATTTCGAACAATTCCTCAGAACACAACCCATTGTACAAGCGGTAGAACACACACAGTGAGGCAAAGTCTCTCCTCAGACTTAAGGGCTCGATACCGCAAGTGAGTTTGGAATCGTCGACAATTCTCACAGCCCGTCGTTGAACCGAGTCAAAAGGGCCAAGCTGGTATCCGGGTGCACCTGCCCAGAGATGGCAGCAGTACTCCATATGGGGCCGAACTTGCGACTTGTAAAGTAACAACCTTTGCCCCGACGTGAAGTACTGCTTCGCTCTGTTGAGTACACCAAGTTTTTTGGACGCCAGCTTCACCTTATCTGATAAATGATCTCGGAACTGAACATCGCTGGAGATGTCGACACCAAGGATCCCAATGCTCTTGGAGATGGAGAGGGGAGTGTTCTGGAATTGTGGGACTACAGTGAATGGAGTTTTCTTAGCGGTGAACGCGCACACTTGTGTCTTTGTAGGGTTGAATCGGACCAAGTTTACCCGTCCCCAGTCAGAGACCTGGGACAGTGTGGTCTCGATTTGAGACACAAGTTCTCCGCGGTTTTCCTCCACAACGGAACGAGGGATGTTTGCACGACCCGTGTAAAAAGCGTCTCCAGTACTGTCATCTGCATAGCAATGTATGTTGTTGATGTCCAACATGTCATTGATATACAGTAGAAACAGCGTAGGAGACAGCACAGAGCCTTGCTGGACACCAGCATCAATGTCCATGCTATCAGAGCAACTACCGTCAACTACGGCTCGTATGCGTCTGCCGGACAAAAAGCTAGCCACCCATTTGCACAAACCCTCGGGCACTCCGTAAGATGGCAACTTCGATAGAAGACCCCGGTGCCAGACCCGACGCCTTCGCTATGTCCAGGCTACATGCCAATGCCTCCCCCTGACACTCAATGGCTAGTGCCCATCGGTGTGTGAGATACACTAGAAGGTCACCAGTCGAGCGGCCGTGGCGAAAGCCATATTGACGGTCACTGACCAGATCGTGTACTTCTAGGTATCTTAGAAGCTGTGTGTTGATCACACGCTCCATCACCTTTGAGAGGAGAGAGGTAATAGCGATAGGCCTGTAATTCGATGGATCTGATCTATCGCCCTTTTTGGGCACCGGGTGCACATTCGCAGTCTTCCATGAAGACGGAAATTACCTAGTGTGGTAGGAAAGCGCGAAGAGGCGCGTGAGTACAGGACATAACTCAGGAGCACACTGCTTAAGCACCACTGCTGGTATACCGTCTGGCCCACTCGACATATGAACGTCTAGAGAAAGCAACGCCCGCCTGACCTTCCGCTGCGTTATGGAGATTTCCGGCATGGTCTTACCGCACCACGGTATAGTAGGTGGTACAGCGCCTTGATCGTTCATTTTCGAGTTCGAGGCAAAGAGACTGCCCAGTAGATCGGCTTTCTCTTTAGCACTATGGGCCAAGTCACCATCGGTCTTTCGCAGTGGTGGTAACGACGACTGGCAAAAGTTCCCTTCGGCAGCTTTGGCAAGCGACCAAAAAGCACGACTCCCAGAAGGATAGCTCGCAAGTCGCCCACCTATTTTGCCGATGAATTGGAATTTTGCTCTGGCAGTTGCTTTCTTACTGAACCTCGAGGCAGCATTTAATTTGCGTTTTAACTCAGAAATATTCGGATCCTTATTATAACGAGCCGTGGTCCAAGCCTCATATGCATTTTGCTTAAGAATTTTAGCTTTTCTGCAAGACCTATTAAACCACGGTCGTTTTTTGACGCTACTCGCGGGTTAGGAATATAGCATTCCATACCAGCAAGGATTGTCTCAGTGACAGTGGTGTACAGAAGGTACGAGATAGGGGCGAGCACGGACCCTTGCTGGACTCCTCCTTCTATGGGCTACCTCTCGCACGTGAACGGGATCGAAAGGTTGTGTGCTTAAGGCTTGGCTTTGGAGGCTAGATGCAAGGCAATCCGCTTTTTCACCGTCATCAAACGCAGGAACGTTGTTGGGACGAGTTAACAGAGGGAGAGAGTTGAAGGTGTCTGATTTCAAAGCTCTGATTAGTCGCCAATAAGCTTGATGAGAAGGAGAAATGTTCTCCATCAGATCACCGAAACGTTGGACGTGAAGCTCCGCTACAGCGGTTCTTACACGGTGGTGTAAGTCGTTGAAGCGAGCTTTGTTTACGGTAGCGGAAGCGCGATCGCGTCTGCCGCGGGCCGCGTTACGCTGTCATTAGCGAACTGATATGCTGAGGCAGGATTAGGTGACGGTTATCACTAACTGGCACTTGTCTTGAGCACTCGCCAACGGTGGTGGTCAGGTGGCTAGTGAGTGAGTCGATAGCTACGTTTAAGTCGGTCACGGAAGAGATTATATCGGGAACGCTATCTATATGTGGCCAGCTGGGGTTTTCGAGTAACTGCCCGAATTTATCCCATTCCGTCACGGTTCTAGTGTCGGGAGGGTGTTTATCATAGTCGCCGGACAGTTTTAATACTTTTCACATCTTGCCAGACACATTGAAAGTCTGCTGTAGGTGCGAGCGCGAGGCATTAACTGTTCTAGCGGGTGCGAGTGAAATAAGGAGTTTAGTCTATTGCGGTCTTTTACTGCGCACCATCCTGTCGTACGCAATAAACGTTTGTTTCGATTTCGGAACTTTTAAGTCATTGGCGGAACTTTGTCGAAACCTTGGCTGTACTTTTTTTTTCAATACATATTAAAATGCACCCTAGTTTTAATGAGAAAAGTTCAAACAGAATTAAATACCTTCATAGTGCGGCGTGCTCAAATTCTAGTTCAAACTCACTGACATGAATTTTTCTTATATTTTCCATACACACAAACACTACAATTTTTTTTACCGTACACAGCAATTGGAGTTTGGCACTGGAAACAATAAATATAAAGAGTGATGTAACGTACTTAGGTAGGAGGCAGGTACAGACAGGCCCTTCCTTTTATTATAAGTTCTACCTAACGTGCGAACGAAACTGTGCTCGACAGAATTTTGTTCTCTACACAATAAGTAAACAATTAGTAAAGAAAATATTTTTTGCTGTGAAATAATCATTGGAGCCAGTCTTTATATTTGACATTCAATTGTTATACATAATTTTCCAATCATTCATAACTTTATAAGCTTTTTTTTATCAGAAGCTGATACAGAAGACGATCTTGACGACGATGAAGTCGTGAACTGCAGTAGTAGCGATGAAGATAATGAAAATATCGACGACAACGAGGAAAATCGTAGAAATCTATATTATATTATAAATCCGAAAGTAATTCTGTCTGTCTGATACCTCTTCACCCTTAAACCGCTGAACCGACTTAGATGAAATTTGGTATGGAGATAGTTTTAGTCCCGGGGAAGGACATAGAATAGATAGATAGATTTAACTTTAAAAAATCAAAAGTTCCCGCGGGAGTAACTATTACCGAATTCCATGAACGAACCATAGCTACAGCTAAAGCTTGCTTTAAAAAAATATTTTAATATTATCATAGATTTGCCGTAAAAATCCGGCGCCAGAGCCGCTAGCAAAAGCTAGTGATTAAATATTTAATTTTACTTGTAATAATACTTTTTTTGGACCATATAGAAAAATAAAATAATATTTTTTACTTTATATAAGATGGCTATGAAAGTAATAAAACCATTTTTCCATTAAATTTCTTAAAGGATCGTAGTAGACTGAACTCCCTATCCCTCTCGCACCCGCTTGAATAGTTATTGCGTCACGCTCGCACCTACAGCAGACTTTCAATGTGTCTGGCAAGATGTTAAAAGTATTTAAACTGTCGGGCTACTATGATAAACATTTTTTTATAGGTCCCCAAGTAGGTATCATATATAAGATTCAGCTTTTATACTATAACGTAAGTATAATTTTTTATTTAAATAAAGGGGTGTTTGATAGGGGTTGCAACTGTGCTAAGTGTCCGGCAATGGATAACGTGATGTTTGAGGTTATTCCGAAGAAACTATAAAAAAATTAAAGTTTATACTCTAAGAAAATTAGGGTACTATTTCATACACCTGTACTAACTGTAACCTGCCCAAGTGACCACGATCCAAACTCCATAGTCCCTGATCGTTCTAACCTATGTTGGACACACGCCTAGATAAACTTTCAGCTTTTATAAAATAACGAAGGTCTGGCGGTCGCGAGCTCTTTTTCTACTACCATCTACAAACATTGTTAGTTTCAAGTTTTGAGTATAAATTATGAGTATCTTCTTAGTTAAATAATTTTAGATAGACTATTTTGTACCGTTGCTATCTGGACCACGCTTCACGCACGGAGCGTGAATCGGACCGCACCCTAGATGCATTGTACTCTGTGGTTAGTTTATTACTCTGCAACAAATAACCTATTGACGCTTATTTATTAATTATTGCGTACTTGCTCTAGTAAAAATAACTTGATTTTGTGTAAAAAAGTTTTGTACGTGAAGTGCCTGTGACATTGACTTTTAGACCAAGGAAAGTATTCAGGTTTACATTTCTACTGCTAATTTAACGTTAAATGCAAAGATGACTTGTACGAAACACCATGAAACGGAGTATTACGAGCCATTTTGCTATCAGTGTGTGTAATACTAATACGACTATCATTTGTACATCTGTGTGCGTAGTTTCGGTGTTACCAATCTTAAAGTGATTACCTCAAATTGGGGAGTTCTTACTTTTATTAGGTACTACAATTTATTTTCACTGGATGACCTCGGTGGTGACACATTACATATATTGAGGTGGAACTTAAACCTTTGCTACGAAGGTAGCAATCCGTTGACCATGGCCATGTAATGGATATTAAAACCTTAAAGTAAGGTAGAATAGGATAGAAATTGTATACTGTAGTGCTAAAATATAGATGGATGAACAAAATAAAATCTGTCCGTCTCTTCTGCGTTCGCCGTGTACGTTATTTATAGGTCCCGCCATGTGACAATAGCCGTGTTTTGTTGACAAGATTTTTTCAACATAGAAAGCAATCGCATCACAGAGCCATTGTAACCGTTTTGCTCGCCAAATGTCAAGAAACAAAATAGCTGTTCACTATTTTTAAAGAACATCCACTGTTCTACCTCCTGAGCTTGTGCAGCCAATGAGTTAAATGCGGTCCGTTAGTGCCGCCATATTTAACATAGAGCGCAATCATTTTTGGTCAACAGATAGATCGCATGCGCGCATAAAGAGCATAGAGCACATTCAATGCATAAATATTAGAATAATTACTCAATTTCTTTTGTGACAGCGATATAGCTGATATTGTTAGAGCGGCCGCGCGCAACCCCAAGAATCGGATCACAGTGCTTTTATTTAAATGTGTATAATTTTCTCAATTAATTTTTATTATAAATTTCATACTCGTCAGTGTTCTGTAAGTTACAGCCAAAATTTAAGTAATTTTTATTTTTTGCTATTATATTTCTATTAGTACCTGGGGTAGTTACTTGTTTTTTTTAACTATCTATATATTGTCAAGTAACTTTAGTGTTGCTGTGGCGGTAAAAATAACGGTGACGGCGTGCGTGCGTCGTTGCAAATGAAATTAGCGCGAATGACAAACACTGTATTGTCACATAAAAAGCAGCACCATCAGCGGTGGTTCGTGAGACCTCATACATTCAATGAGCAGCCTAGATGGCTCCACACACCTCCTCAGTAGCGCAACTTATATTATTTATTGGTATTGAGTCTTTATAAAATTTCCTACAATTTTCACACTTTATGCTCCAATGAATATTAAAATAATATTAATAACGTTTAGAATAGATAATTATGACAGACTATTCTAAATATCTTTCGATTTTCTTTTGGACTCCCTTCCACAAACTGTAGGATCATAAAATTATAAGTTCACTGCGACATGATAATTAAAAAAAGCTTCTTGTCTTTGTTTCCATTTCTTTAATATTTCAAATTACAAGGGAATAATACAAAAATAATTTGTTCCGAAAAATTCTGAAATGAAATAAATACAAGAGATCTATAAGTTGAACAAAAGCCGTGTTTGCGAATGATTGTCACTTTAGATCGGTACCCGATTGTGAAGCGTGAATATTTAATGAGTTTCCGCGATCGTTCTGTATTTGCTTTGATACTCGTTTGTTTATGTACTTACTTTTGTAAACAAGATTTTACAAATAAATTGACACTTATTAAAATCGGATTGTTTTTTAGGAATTCAAGGAAACACGAGTGAAGACAGTTTTTTTAGTAATTAATATAATAATACATATTATATTATACAGTTATATAATGAAACATACTAGTTTGTTTGTCTGTTTGCTCGTGTGTCGCTTTATGACTAAAGAATAACAACAGATTGATAGGTAACTTTAACCTATACGTATATACCTATACCTTAGGCCTTATTACCTTATTACCAAAGGCCATAATATGCTTTCGTACAAAGCAGATGTTTAATATAAAATTGAAACTGTTCGTCACCTAAGTCGAGGATTTGTACAGATAACTTATAATAAAATTTTACACCATATCCATACCATAAATGATTTGTTGGCTTTTGTAAGCCTAAATGTTGGCATAGCAAGTTTATGTTTATTTCTAGTTTTTGAATTGTGCTGATCACTGTCCCTAAAAATTGGGATAGATTTTAAAGAAAAATCATAATATTTTTATAGTTATATTGACATGCTACTGTTAGAATAATTATTTCTTTAAAAAAATCTCTGAGAGAATCTCGGCTACCTAGCTTATAAATGCTTCGGCAAAATATTCTTTACACTGTGGAAATAAGCAAAATAAACAAGTCTTGCTGTGGTTATGTCAGTCAATTGACTGATTTTTCTTATCGCAAAAGCAGGTAGCAGTAAGTTTATACCTACTACAGCTGTAATTTGTGGACACCACTGCAATTTCGACCGTTTTATCAACTAATTCTAATTTTTTATTATTTAATTCCAGATTCATATTCATTTGGATTACATTAGGCGGTGAAAACTTAATGCATTTTATTTTATTAACCAGTTTTGTCAGGTGTCTATTTATGTCGTTCGAATTGTAGTTTTCCTGTTCACCTTAAACAATAATGAAGTAAGTGTCATCCGAAAATAAAACTATCTTTTTAAACTTTTGCCCCATACAGCTTAAGTCATTTATATATACTAGAAACAAGCAAGGCCCTAATATTAACATTTGTGGTACACCTAATTTTACTAGAGATCCCTGAGATTTAGCACCATTTTCTGAATTCTATTACTTAAGTATGATTCTACAAGTTCGAGAAATTTATTTTTAACACCATAATATTTTAATTTGGCCAACAACGTATGATGATCGACACAATCAAACGCGTTGTGTGTCCCTTGGTAAAGGAAAAGGTTAAACCGAATTGACGATCATGTGAAAGTCCTTGTATACAAAAATGTGAAAGCAATTGATTTAGTAATTTTTTTTCAGATATCTCACAAAATTATAATACTATACCTACTGTCACAAATTATAAAAAAAAAATGTATGAAGCAATGCAGCTTTTCGATCATTTTCATATGAGTATATTGCATAACTGACTAATTATCGCGGTTTCAGTTAAGTGATATACCTAAATATTATAATGTAGATGAATATATGAATGACAAAATTGTATAGCCTAGTATCACACAAAATTAATGTTTTTTTTATTCAAACTAAAATAATTTACGTTTGATAAGTTAAAGGAGCACTCTAAAGACCAAGCTAAGTAGTAATGTTATGACTTTGTTGTAAACTTTATAGTGGATGGTGGCGAGCTACCAGGGGTTAACTGGTTTTGGTAGGGTTTCAAATACGTTGGGATGTAGCGCATGAGTAAGTACATGTATGTTTGTATATACATATTTTTATTGCATGGCTGATTGTTAACAGGTGTACATCCGGGTGTTTCTTGTCACTTTTTCTCCCCTTAGGCTTATTTCCTAAGTGATGGTAATTTAATTTGTTGCCAGGCTGTTGTGTGGGTGCTGGGCCACGTTCGGGTGTTTGATGTCTGTTTAAATGTGTGTCTGCATACTATATGTATATGTGCGTGTTTGTGTGATGCACCCGATCGCGTTCGAAGCTCTGTCGCTATCGGGCGGCGAAACGAGGATTACAGCAGATAGGACCTATCTAGTTATAAATACATATTTCATTTTAAAGCTTGTTTATTATTGTGCTTCGAAAAGAAAATACGTATTAATTAGTTAGTTACAAAGAGTACCTAGCTGTTGGATGTACGCAATAAAACAGTATAGTTTGTAAAGCTAGTTGTAGTTAATTCACTTGACGATTCAAAAGTGTGTCTATAGCACGGACGCTAAGCAGGAAGAATTTCGTTTAATGACCGGTCACTATTTGTCTCTGTTGTACGCGCATAACTATTTGCCGTCGCACTCGCACAGATACGATGACCTCTATCATAGAGGAGCGCACAAATAGTGACCGGTCATTTAACGAAATTCTTCCTGCTTAGCGTCCGTGCTTATAGAGACCCATTTAAACAGAAATATTTAGAATTTATATAAAAACTTCAGCTGTATCAGCTATTAATGTGTTGTACCTTTGCACAGATTCTTATCTTACCAATTAGTGAATACCTCGTGCCGGTGCCGGTGCCGGTACACGACAAACGAGAACAATGAACGGAAAGAGCCCATTATCGCAACGAGGCGTTTTCCTTTACGTTGAATATTTATTGCGTCTAGACATGAAGCTCTTACATCCATCACACCAGTAATACCGATGAAAAATCAAGAGTCACAAGAATCGCGCTGAGTTCTCAATTTTTTCTTTTACTGTTGTTTTCCGAAAAAAAATGTCGTCCGAAGACTGTCTATAAATTAAGTCACTGTTGTGTGGTATGTATTAATACCCTACTGGCAACTAATATTATGAATGAAAAAGTTTTTGTTTCTTTGATTGCTTCATGTCATATAACGTTGCAACAACGTTGGACAAGTGAGCATGAGGTGGTGATGACAAGCTGTCAACGTCTACCGTTCTTGCTGGATTGCTCATGTGGTGATATGATTCATGAAAGATTGTCTTATCAGGATATATTTTAAAATCTATATAAACAATATAAATAAAAATCAATTACCAGAACATATGTGACGGAGCTTCACTTGAGAATGGTTTGACCGATTTGGCTGATTTCTTTTTTTTTAAATGTTCGTAGTTGTCACGAAAAGATTTGTATTAAAAGCAAAAACTGGTAAAGATCTTCGTGCACTAAGGGTAATCCATTTATCCTATTGTAATAAAATTTTGGTGAGTTGTTGTGGCGCGCCAGTCGATTCAACTAAACGATGTTGTCCGGGTACGGGTGAGACGGGAAGATTTAGACTGAGTTTATAACCGTCTAATTTATTGAACTAAGCTATAATCTCATAAGACGAATCAGAAAATGTTTGGAAATACTGTGAAATAAGTTTCATTTTATTATATTTCTGTTAAATACTTGAACGTCGAAGTGCGTGTTAAAATTACCAAAAAATCCCTTAAGTGCTTTCATGTGACGTCAAGATAAAACGATAAAATATTTTTATATAAAATGAATCGTTTAGTGTATTACATAGCTGAAAGTATTCCAGCCCTGTGTCTGTGGGACGGAGTAGAGGCGGCGGCGGCGGCGGCTGGGGCTGGGGCTGGGGCTGGCACACATCCATCATCCTTATCAGGGACTCAGCGGTTAACTACGTCTATGATGCGTGGTACAAGCGACGAGCGGAAGGTGTACGAGCTGTGAAAACTTTTTGGCGTATTATTAGAAGTAAAAATAGTTACTTAGCTTAAATTTAACTACAAGTTATAAAATCCTTGTAACAATTATTATTTTTCTTTAAGATGACAAGTTTATTATTTATTGGTACTAAAATCGACCCTTTTCGTTTTGAGACCTAGGAAACCATGTGAAACTGTGTGTGTGTGTTTTTTTCGGGATCGCATAACTTAAAATGTAATAGACCAATTTGCTTTCTCGATATCTCAATTGAGTTTTTTTTACCCGGAAACGTACTGATAAAAAACGTACCAATAAGAACACAAAAAGTCAACGGATGTTTTAAGATGTCTTGTCTCAAGAGAAAGACAAAAAAAATTGTTTACCTTATTAGCTTTAAATCAGATTTTTACATAAAGTCAACTACAACGTCATTTTTTAAATTTAACCAAAGTGACCAAAATCTCAAAATTGCTTAAGTGATTGATAATATCATTAAGAAGGTCGTGGGCCAGTTTTATTGGTGTATCAGAAACGATATGCGAAGATAAGCAATGTCGGAGGTGGTCAATACTTCGATTCGCCCAAAAGCCCTTGTCTAGATATGGCGCCTTTTCTTGGTAGCGAATACGAATGCGATTTTTTATATTAATAGTACATATTTTAGTGCCCATTTGTTTTGTAATAAAATGTTGATTAAAAAAAAACATAGTTTTTTTTTTATTTTCGAATATGTTATCCAATATGTTATTGGATGAAAAATAAACAGACACGTATCTCGAATAATTCGAGAGCTTTATTTGTCCGGGGCGATGGGCTCATGCGCCAAGTAAAGACGGCTTCGGCTACTTTCTACCATCGCAACGCTTTTATCCGCATAGATTTCACACTTTATAACTTATACATGTATAGGATCAAGAGATCATCTGGAAGACAAGGTGAAGCTGACGTCCAAAACACTTCGAGTACTCAAAGAGCAAAGCAGAACTTCACATCGGGGCACAGATTGTTGCTTTACAAGTCGCAAATCCGGCCCCATATCCATGGGGGTGTGCAACTGGATACCAGCTTAACTCTTTTGACTCGGTTCAACGTTGAGCTGAGAGAACCGTTGTCTTCGAACCCTTAAGTCTGAGGAGAGTGTTTATAATAGCATGTGTTCTGAGGAGTTGTTCAAAATGATGTACATGGCTACTTTCTACCATTGTACAATACAGTGCGGTTTCAGAGGAACTGACTCTCACGAACTCTCCCTGTCAAAGTTTTTTCTAAGGACTACAATATGGGGTTCTTCAAGATACTTATTACATTTTTGAAAGGTCTGCAACGCGCGAGTGATGATTCTGTCATTGCAAGTGACCATAGGCTGTGGTGACCGCTTACCATAAGGCGGGCCATTAGCTAGGTTGCCACCATAGTTGAGAATAAAAAAAACTGTGTGATTACAAAGTTTCTGATTCTCCGGGTTATTTCTAGGGTTCTTAAATAATTCTAGTATTAAAACGTTTTACAAGATTTTGGAAAAACCACAGACGAGGGTATTCGGCTTGGGATGACTAAGAAATTTCACAGTGATTGATCAGTAAATGTCAAAAGCAAATGAAAAATTCGTTTGTATGAAGCCCGCTGTGAGGTGCCGCGAATAGTGTCCTCTTAAGTTTGTTGGCCTCCTTGGCATTAATCATATTTTTGAGGACGCAGATATCGCACCGGGCGCACAAAAGGCTAGTTACGGCACTGTATCTATGTACATATATGCAGACACACATTCAGATAGACATCGTATGCCTGGAAGTGGCCCAGCTCTCATACCGTGTATCTACGCGTCATACTAACTTATCTAAAACCCCACCAATATTGAAAAATAATAATATTTCTCGTCCTTTTTTGTATTATTTATTCAAATCTTAATTCCTAACACATTTAGTTGAACCTGCCTTTTCGTCTTTAGATTTTGAATTAAAGCGTTCTCAGCGGAGTGCGTTGCGGACAATTTAGCAATATAGTAAAAAGTGACTTTTTGTTTGTGTGCTGATAGTGAGTAATTAGTTAAATATATTCTAAATTTTTGTCGTATTTTAAGTGTTTCTAGGAAATTGTTACACCCAATCTGTTGTTTCTGTTGTTCGTTGTGTTAATAAATTTCTCCAAAAGTATTCATACAGCACTTACTTATCATTTTTTATATTTGTAGAACAAAATTTAAAAGTTACAGATATAAATTTTTGAATTGAAAACGCAAATTTGAAAAAATACAATGGTAGACAACTAGGCTAGTTCCAAAGTCACGGCAGACAGTTTTGAAAAGACACTTTGCCATAAGTTCACCCAAAATATAGGGTTTTATAAAATAGTGTAAGTCAGCCGGACACGAGCTCTCTAGCTATAATATTGTGAGTTACTTTTTCAATTCAAAAATTGATATCTGTTACTTCTATATTTCGTCTACAAATATAAAAAACTTCTTTCTTGAAGAACCCCATACTGTATTCCTTAAAGAAAACCTTGGCAGGGAGCTCATTTCACACCTGAGAGGAAGCTTTTCTAAAACCGCACTGTACGCGACCATTTCGGTTCTAAAGTGTGAGAATGAATTCGATGTTGTAATGCGAATCTGCATGGCGGTTCATAGAAGACACCTTTCTGTAAAACGAATGGACGGACATGACAAAATCGGGTTCCAAGTTTGACATTTGGCTACGGAACCCTAAAAAGTATTTGTTGCTAGCGTTTGACACTTGCATAACCTCTGACTACGCCTTCGGGCATTGTGAATAAGTTTAGAAAAAATATGAGATTTAATTTTATAAGAGTTAAGTTGACTGTACACATTGAACCACTTAAAAATTTACCTACTTAAAAAATACATATATATATTTACCAATTTAGGTAGTCAGGAAACTGCAAGAGTTCTTTTTTTGTTTTTTTACTAAAAAACCCTAAAAACGATTATTAGTGTTTTTTTTGTGCAACAAAAATGTACCTTTCCATAAATAAACAATGTCGTCTTGAGGAACCTGGCACATGGTGCCAGATGCCTCATACAAGCGCCTATTGCGCTTTCACACGTACCCACATACTAGCGCCTATTGCACTCACGCCCGTACCCACATACTAGCGCCTATTGCACTCACACACGTACCCACATACTAGCGCCTATTGCCCTTACACACGTACCCACATACTGGCGCCTATTGCTCTCACGCACGTACCGACATACACTAGCGCCTATTGCACTCACACACGTACCCACATACTAGAGCATATTGCCCTTACACACGTACCCACATACTAGCGCCTATTGATCTCACGCACGTACCTGCATACACTAGCGCCTATTGCACTCACGCATGTACACACATACTAGCGCCTATTGCGCTTACACACATACCCACATACTAGCGTATATTGCGCTAACGCACGTACCAGCATACTAGCGCCTATTGCACTCACGCACGTACCCACATACACCATGCCTCCTCAGATACGTAAACAAAATGTGATAAGAAAAAAAAGTGTGTTTCGTTTTCTAGGCTGCTTAATATATTGTTATTTCTAGGGAACCCAAATTTTCCGGGTCCGGCTTTGCTTCTCAACGGTTAAGTAAAGAACCCTACTTGCTTAGAGCGATGCGCACTTAGGTCCGGATTAATAGTCGTTTCTTATTAATGTCCTAAGTACTACTTCTGAAAGTATTACTTGAAGAATTCTTTACAATACTTACTACTACTATCCTATCCTACTAATCCAAAAATTTTGCAAAAAACCGGTCAAGTGCGAGTTTTAACTTGCGCACCGACGACGGTACCGTAGGTACTTATGTAACAGAATTATTTCCCCACCCCCTCGCACCTCTCTCATTTGCTTACAGTACTCTTACATAAGTCGACGTAAGCAGCTAGGAAAAAATAATTCATGGATATTTGAGCATTTTAATCCTTGTTTTATTATTATTAGCACATTATGTGCTTAGACTGTCCTGAGTAAAGGAAATGCGTCACTCAAGCTTGGCAAAGAATAAGAGCATGCTTAGCAATGTGTGTGTGCCTAAGCAATGTTTATTATTTCATTATTCAAGCTAAGCCTATGTCATAGCTATAAGTAATACTTTGTCTAAGCAACGACTATTTTACCGGGCCTCAGTTATGTTTCTTTGTTGTATTTAATTACATTGCCATTACCAATCCTCTGTCTTAGAATGTTACATTGTTTAAGTCACGAGCTGCGCTCAAAGCGGCTGTTCGCGCCGTACAGCAAACGCATCTACTAGCCGGGCACTGGTACTGCACAATACATTTGTTGTTCAGCATCCAGGTGTTGATATTTTTAACACTAACTTGCCCAAATTATTTGCAAATCTGTACAATTGGAATATTTAGCTTCTTGTTTTTTGTTTAATGAAGCAGCTTTTGTTAGACTTAATATAACTTTAAATAACTGTTTTTAGTTCTAAGATAAAAAATATTGTAATCTTACTCACTTTGCACTTTAGATAATTCTGTAAGCATAATGGGGACCTATACAATAAAAAAAAATCAGATATTATCATTCAGAATTTACCTACTAATTCGATTTTGTATCCATTTGGATCACAGTTAAGATATATTCTGAAAAATAATTAAGTTGTTATAGAATTATTTTATTTTTTAAAATGGAATGTTTTATATTTTATGACACATCACTAGTTTGGGATATCGATAGACAAAATAGTTTCTAAATATTATCTGTGAGTTGTAGTTGGCATTACTGCTAAAAACGACCACTTTTATCAAAAATGCCAACTACAACTCACAGATATAAACTATATAAAACCTTCTAAAAATAGCTTATGACTAGCTTTATATTTGCGACATTTGGATTTTAGAGATTCGTTTTCTACAAAGAGAAAATTAAGGATATCTAATGGCAGCGCTATTGGGGTGTAAGAGGGCCCTTAAGAAAGCTACAGCGACAGAAAGAAACGTGAATATAATATTTTGTGCTAGTGTACATTTGGTAAAACTTCTACAAGAATAAAGCAAAGTTTGTTATTAAGTTTAACAATGAATCTAAGAGAAGTTAGTGAGTTGTTTGAGGAGCTCGTTTGTATTCTACTTCCGGGAAACGATCTCAAGTTATGCTTTTAAACAATTATTCTGCCAAACTCTGAAAATTTCAAAATAAAGTCTGCACAGCTTAAGTTAGGAACTAATTTAAATGTCTAGAGTGTTTTGGATTTGTTGGAAACAAACATGACAAAAACGAGTCTATTGAAAGAGTTGAAAAATCCTTCATACGCTCAGTGCCTGCACTTAATATCATACATACACTCACTGCTTACAGTCTCAATTATTACAAATAGTATTGTTTTATACTACAGTTACCGGGTTCATCAATATTCTCATAAACTATGACAAAATTCGATACGTTATCTAAATATCTAACGTGAAATCTTCAAAGGGTATGACTGACAATGCATATTAACGAAAGGGTTACACGATCCCACCCAACCAGCATACTAGTGGAAATAGCAGCCTATTTTGCAATTTTTAGCTGTACAGCTAGCGCTTTCGGGGTTCAGAAAGTCGTTTAAAGTTCTACTATTGCTTCCGTAACTGCTCATCGCTGTAAATATCACTAGGGGTAGCAGAGAGCACTCTCGGCTTTATAAGAGTTCATTTTACAACAATTTTTAAAAAGAGAGATAAAACATATATGTTAAAGCTTAAAGCTGCTAAAAGGCTTCTATTGATCCTGCTGTACCCTTTAAAACTGCATAAAGACTTTAATTGCAGACTTTTTGACGGAACTGTACAAAAGATATATTTATTACTGTTTTGCCACTGAAAGTTTCATTGCAAAGTGATTTGTACTTTTGCGCAGACTTAAGTAGCAATTTAATTTCATGTTTACTTTTCATTCATTTATATTTCATGTTTTTTATGTTTGTAATGGAAAATGTCCTTCTATGATAGGAAGGGCATTTTCCAATATTTTTATTGAACGCTGTAAGATAAAGGGAGAAAAGAAATGCACTTGCTGAGTTTCTTGCCGGTTCTTCTCAGTACAAGGTCTTTCTCCCTATAGAATTACGGACCGATAGCGTAGTGACATTCAAAAATTCAATTATTGTAGCCAAAATTGAATAAATAATATTGATTCTTGATTCTTGAAGCACCTCTTGTATAATATTGGTGAACTGAAATAAAAAAATATTTGAGATAAAATAAAAAAATTTTGTTCGAGTAGTGTAACACTCCATGATTCTCCCACGTAGATGGAGATATAATAGATGCAAAGTTATTGTTTATTTTGTTGTTCATATAAGTTTGAATTATTTTGAAAGGCATTCTAAAAAACATAGTAAGACACAGCAAATGTTAAACAATTGAAAGAGCGAAAAATATAGAAGCAGCTACAAACGATCATCGTATTTTAGAGTTTTTAACGAGTTCTACGGATCTCTAAACAAATAACCATAAGTGTGGTTCGATACTTATGCAGTAAGTACGAAATAAAAGTAATTGTAAAGACTTTAACAACATTAGTTGTACAGGTATCACTTGGACCTTCAGTAGAGTGAAACTTAACGCTTTGACGCGCAGGGAGGAAGTATTAGGGTTGAAGTTGCAAGTTAAAGCTGCTTCTCATAGACGCCGTGTTTACTCGACAATTATTTATCATGACTTGAGAAATTTATAGGTTTTCATCACAATTTGTAGTAAAGTATTACTAAATTTATAGCAGCAACTTACTAAATACAAATGTAGTCAAGTATGTAATTTCAATATCGTGTAGGTATGTGATATAATATTATTTTCATAATAATATACATACATACATACATAGCCGGTAGGCAGAGACCAAAGACTGCCACTTGCTACGATACTGGCATACCTCTCTTGCCTCATCTATACGCATCAATGCTTTCATACATTTCCTACGGTTCCGAGTACTCCTGACCTGGCCTTTTATGAGATCGTACTCAATTTGATCTATATACGTTTGTCGAGGTCTACCTCTACCGACCCTACCAATTGCTTTAGATTCATAAATCTGTTTCGTACATCTATTTTCGTTCATTTTTTCAACATGTCCAACCTTAACATACCTTTCTCAATCTTTGTCACCACACTTTCTTTCACACCGCAACGTTCTCGTATCACACTATTTTTTATCCTGTCATTTAGAGTCAAACCACATACTTCTCAATGCTCTCATCTCCTCTAAATATAATAATATTTTACATATTTTACGATATTCTGAGGGAAATATTAAGGCACGTTAAAAATACTCCAATAATATTAATTGTATGCACGATAAACTGATCTGCATTTTAAGCCACTTGCATATAATACAAAATAAAGCTCAAAAAACTTACCATCATTTCACTTATTATTTATTTGTATTCAGTTATGTCTGACTCAAGAACAAAAGATGTATTTAATAAATAAAAGAGACCAGGTAAGTGATCAGTGATCCTTTATTCGTTCAGTTAAAACTTGTTTTAATCATACAATAAGCGCCACAAGAGCTTTAGTGTGTTGTTAATTATTAGTTGCAGCTCCTGTAGCGCTTTTATACGACTATTATGAAGTTCTAAGGGAACTGTAGGTTGCAAAAAGTTGTGCTCCTTTGACTGCAAAGCGGTTGCATAAGGTCTGCAGTGCACGCTCTGGCGCTTGCGCTTGGCGCCTTTGGGAATAATCAGATTAGCTACAAAGCTCTTAAGCAACTAGTTTGTGCTAGTTGGGCAGTAGTAAGATGGCAGGGCTCAAATCAGTCTAGCGTTGCGTTACCAGTGTAACTGGGTCCATGTAATCACTAATCATATAGTTGCCCAGCGATAACCACTCGCTCACAACAGAACTGACACGTCCTCTGTTTGTATCCAGTGACCGTCATCAAGTCAGCACAGTGAGACTGGCATCGTCTAACTAATTGCTTTCGAAAGTCACAGTGTTATATTTAATATTAATAGTAAACTAGCTTTTGCCTGCGGTTTTACCCGCCCTAAATTCGGTTATCGGTGTAGGATTTCAACGGCAATTCCTCAATTACACAATTTCAAGCAACCTATGTCCTTTCCCCCGGGAGTCACTCAAACTCAAACTATCCCCATGCCAAATTTCATCTTAATCGGTACAGCGGTTTAAGCGTAGAGAGGTAACAGACAAACAGAGTTACTTTCGCATTTATAATCTAGCGGACCCGGCAGACGTTGTCCTGCCCGGAAAACCAGCCACGGACATTAAATAAATTATATTTTAAATTTTGCATTGTGGTTTTAAAATTGTTTTCGATTTTATAATAACTTCAAACGAATCTACGGTTGAGTCATCATTTTTGGATATCTCACTGGCCTATATGTCTAAATTATTTAATTTTTTATTTTCTTCCAAATTTCTGTAGTTTCCATCATAGATGTCGGGAAGCCTTTTTTCAATCTATTTGATTTTAAGCTAGCCCTTTCGATGATTTTTTTTTCGTTCTATGTAATGTGTTTCCAAGCCACAAATTTCACAATTATTGAAGTTCTGGGATATGATGATAATGGAGTTGCATTCAATGCAGCGAATGTTTTACATTAAATATTTGTCGTTTAGGAGAAGATCAGTGACACACTGACTTCAGCGCTACCCACCTGGTCCATTTGTTAATTCAAGCCTTGCAGAAAATCACTCGAACGTACACAAAAAATATTATTAAAATCGTCCCTGCCGTTTAGGAGAAGATCAGTGACACATCGACTGCAGCGCCACCTACCGGGTCCATTTGTGAATTCGGACCTTGCAGGGATCTACTCGAACGTACAGAAAAAATAATATTAAAAAGTCTTTGCTGTTTAGGAGATGATTAGTGACACACCAAATGCAGCGCCATCTACCGGGTCCAATTGTGTTTTCAAACCATCCAGAAACCCATTGAAATGTTCAGAAAAATTTAAGCCCAAATCGTTCCAGCCGTTTAGGAGGACTTAGGTGACAAACACACCGCCAGAAGAATTATACGTAGAAAAAAAAACCGACTCATGCTTCACGTTTTAAAGTAGTCTATGTCCTTTCCTGGGACTCAGACTAAATCCATGCCAAATTTCACTTAATCCGTACAGTTACTTAAGCGTGAAGAGTTAACAGACAGACAGACAGAGTTACTTTCGCATTTATAATATTAGTATGGATATGTCAAAAGTAAAATCTTCTGAACCCGATACTTTAGAGTTTGTTCAATTTCTTCTGATGGTCACCTATATACATAATATTTGGGTCGATAGTCTGATTGTAAATGTTAAGGTTTATAAATATGTGTTTTACGAAATCACGAATTAATTAGATGAAATTTAGCACAGCCATTGGCAGTGTCCTGGGTTAGCACATTATGATACCTTCCGTCCCGATCTAGAGTTCCTACGGAAATAGAAACCACGTGGCACAGGCAGCAAGTCCTATTGCAGAAGTAGTGCCGTGTCAGCATTTCTGTATCACCAATCTTCTTCATTATCCAAACGTGTTTTCCGCTATTTTAATTAGTACAGCTACTATAATTGTCTTCTAGAATAAAATGGTATAGTACTGTGCTGGATTAGGTAAAGAATGAATAGGTCCTTAGGAATAGGTAACCTTTATTAATTTACAACATACTTTTTGCTAAAGTGACGACAGAGCAACAAATTATAAAATGTTGGTTTTACAATATTTATTATTTTTCTCACCTTTCCTTTGACAATGTTATTTACAAAATCTTAAACAAAATGTCGCCAGTGATCGTCCCTGACATTTACTTAAGTACTTACTTCCTAATGGCGGACACAAGCACATTGCTTCGCCTCTCGCAAAAATTAAATAACATACTTAAATAATTTATTAAATTACATATTTCTTTATAACACCGTTCTACGAATTACTTACGAATTGCAGCTAATTTATTTTCCGCTACAGCATTTAGTTTAGAATTTCTAATTTACAAGTGTACAAGAACAGGAAGTGTCTACAGTCTGAGATTTCACATCCCTACTCCGAGGTGGGGGATCCAACTGTTCTTTGATTTAATTGCATGCAGTTAATATTCGTAAATAAATACATAACTAACTATTATATTAACTTTAATAAAAAGTTAAATGAGTTAAATGTAAATGAGTCATAGGCAGGTCGGCAAAAAAAAATAATGTGATGGGTGCTTATAGATGTCTTATATTACAGTAGGAATGCAAATATTTGTGGCAATGTTAATTTGCATGTTAATAAGAACATTTTCTTGATCAGTCAGTAAAAAAAACCGGCCAAGTGCAAGTTGAACTCGCGCACGGAGGGTTACGTACCTACCACCATTTATGTAATATACAAACACTAACAAAAATATTTTTATATTTCTTCATTCAGAAAGGTAAATTGCGGCTTACGATTTATGATGTATTAAAAAAAAACTACTTACTAGATCTAGTTCAAACCAATTTTCGGTGGAAGTTTTCATGGTAATGTAGGTTTTATCATTCCCTTATTTTAGAAGTTACAGGGGGGAGACACACATTTTACCACTTTGGAAGTGTCTCTCGCGCAAACTATTCAGTTTATAAAAAAATTTTGAGTTTCAGTTCTAAGTATGGGGAACACCAAAAATTTATTGTTTTTTGCTATTTTTGTGTGAAAATCTTAATGCGGTTCACAGAATACATCTACTTACCAAGTTTCAACAGTATGGTTTCTATAGTTTCGGAAAAAAGTGGCAGTGACATACGGACGGACGGACAGACAAACATTACGAATCTATAAGGGTTCCGTTTTTGCCATTTCGCTACGGAACCCTAAAAAAACTTTGTAAGACTGTTTTATTATGATTTATTTGAACAAAGAACAAAATACAAACAAGGTAATTTGTAGTTATTTAGTCATGGCTTTTCCATGTGGTAGTGGAACGTGCCATGCGTGTGGTAGTGGAACGCTCCTTACATGTGGTAGTGGAACGCGCATAGCAAATGGTAGTGGAACACGCCTTGCATGCCATGCTTTTTTGTCGTATTTTCAATACTTGTGACAACTTCGTATCGAAACAAGTTTAAAAATAAACATGAACACTGAAGCCTTATGCCAAAGAACAGTTGAACTGAGATACTTCTATAAGTATTATACATATGTAGGTACATAGAATGTTCAAGTTTTAAACAGTCGATAGAATCTATTATCACTTTATTCGTTTTCCAGTTAATATTTCTTTTTTTATTTTATAACAACAGTCTACAGAACCAAAATTAATAATGTGAACTTAGCACAAAACTAGCAATGTGAACTTAGCACAAAACTAACAATGTGAACTAAGCACAACACTTGGACCTGGAAAATATATGTACTATGCGCTACGTCGTAAAGCAATTACTTTTTAAAAGTCAATTATTTTAGGGAAATTTAAAGAAAACGTGTTCTAGGAACATTATTAAACAATTAAATTTGTGAAACAAAATTATAACTTATGATATAATTACATTTAACTTTATATACAGGATTTTTTAATATTTACAAAACTAATTAAAGTTCTCATAACTTAGTCTCAAATTACGTATAAGTTACTTTCAATATTATTTACAAATTGTACATTTATGTAATAACCAAAAAAAAGTTCTGAGTAAAAAATAATTCTTTCTGGAATAATTTAATACGTAATTTTATATCTTCGTTAAAAAATGTTTATATTCTGGAATGTTTTCATTTGTCTTTTTCTACTAGTTATTTTAAAGTTACAAATATAACATCTTATTTGAGACAGTTTGGGTATCAACAATTTGAGATTAGCTTTTTAATCTCAACAAAAGACTGAGAAAGTTTATTTCAAAAATTAATTTAATTTACTTTCGTTTTTTTCATTTTTAGGTATTTCATGTTTAGAAATGTTTCTACATAATATTAATATCTATCTATTTATTAGCATTACATTAAATCTCCGCATTAAGTACATAACTAATTTTGTAAGGAGCTTGTGTGTTAAATTTATATTCGGAAACAATACATATTTGTGACATTAGTAAAACATTGACTAAATGTGAGTTGGACACGCGTATCGTGGGTTCCGTACCACCACCACACTATTAAGAGCAACTGTGCCTTCAGTCAGGGCTTGCGCTAAAGATCCCAAAATGGAAATTAAAATGAAAGTGATACAAACTATTCAGAAAACTAGTTATTACCTAAATTTATTTTATGATTCTTCGAACTTAAGTCGGTTGGTAAAGTTATAATTTAATGGACCTAGAAAATAGTCGCATCTGGTTATCTAGACTATATTGCTAGATGGCGTTAATTGACTGTATTTTACTTTTCGCATCGGCAGCGTTACAAACACTAGGACGGTTATTATTATTTTCTATTATTATCGGTTATTATTACCGTTCAAAAGATAGCGCCCCTTTTAAAGATCGGACTGACAGACAATAATTAAACAGCAAAGGCTTAGTAAAATGGCACTGTTTGGGTACAGAATCCTAAGAAGGTTGATATTATTTTATATGTGATATCTTGTTAGAGATAGTTACTTAGATACTTTTTTTTAAACGACAATTTTCTAATGTCCAAATAAAAATATAAGTAGGTAATAGACAATCACCTCAATTGCAAGTTAAAACTAAACAGTTTTGGTTGATAAAACACAAAAGCCCCCTCCTATCTTTACTTGTATATGAGTTGCACAAGTTTGTAGTCTTTATCCTGATCATCTGGCGGAAAGAGAAGAGAGCAACAAGGTGAGAAGCGTGCAGCTCAGCCGAGAGGAGAGGCAGCAGGAGCTGTTACTCGTCTGCATGGCGGCGGGATGCTCTCCTGTGTAACGACAATGAGTAAAAAATAATTAATATTGATATCACCATTAGCAATAGTAATCAAAACAATAACCACAAACATAGAAAAGGAAAGGGAGCATTGTTGTTCAGAAGTAGTGGTATATGTTCCTATTCTATGTGGATTAATTTATAAACAAGGAAACCTAGACGATAACAGTGCTTAATTTCGGGGGCTGAAAGTTGACATTTCATTTGCAGCTTTTTAATTGTGAAAATGATGTATTAGATAACTATAGTGTTTACTATAATTGTTGTATATTTCGTATACTAATTATATCACTCACTTTATAGCGCTACTGGTCGGGGTCGTCGCGGCGGAATCAGAAACCTAGGCGTCAGTCTGTGTTTATGTTATCTACGAGGGGGGCCTACTCTAAGGGCAGGAAACTTACTTTAAAACTTAGGAAACTGCTACAAAATAGACAAGACCGATTCAAACTTTGAGTGCGTCACCGTGGCGGTTCCTTGTACTAAAGGTGCCCTGCGCCGCTACATCCAGTAAAAACCACACTGCTTCGGCTAAACAAATCACACTTGAAGTATACCGGTTTGCACTTTACATCAACAAACTCGCATCGATACCACGACGTTGGAATTTCCGATCGAACGCGGGATTTACCTTGTACGCGGGCAGTACCGACTATTCAGAAGTCCTTCAAAAAAACAACGCAAAACGCGAGTGTCGCTTTCAACCTACCGCAAAGACTGAACTGAACTTGAACTTCTCAAAAGGAGGGGTGACACATTCGCATCCTTTACTAAAACAAGGTCTCCGACCTTAGGAGGTACCGTTTTTCCAGACCACCGGATGCGTTGCTGCAGAAGATGAAAATACTCCAGTGAGAATCGTTCCCAAAATGGTTGCGACATCTGCTGCAGTAGTTCAAAACGCGTCAACCTGTTCACGGCGGTTTTGCTACATGAATACTCAGGTAGTGAGTCAAGGAATGCAACATATTTTTGCTTACATTCCGGACTCCGGGTCATACGTCTCTCCATGGATGCTAGTTTATTTTGGCTAGCTTCCTGGAGTGACCCAAAGAAGGCCTGTCGGGATAAAATGGCAATCTTGACAGAAAATGACCAGATTGGAGCCTGGCTGTGTTATTCACAAGGAACGCTTAACAGTCCTGGTCTTCAAGGTTCTGACGAGATGTACTTGGGGGCTCTTCTACTTCCCAAAACCACTCAATCGCTTTAGCGAGAGAGAAACCCACACAAGATGTAAGATTCGGTGAATGTACAGGCACTAGTGGTTGTGCGGGTCCCATTATGTGTCCCAGGTCCTCACAGGTTGTGTCACCCCGAGGTGAAACAACAACAACGCAAAGATGTGCGGTAGGCAAGATAACCGTAAAGGGAGGGGGAAGGGTTGGTAAAGGAGTGGAGGTTGCAAGTTAATAAAGGAAGGGATTAGAGGGATGGGAAGGATTAAACTCGTGAGGAGGACGCCTCATGTTAGCAGAGGAAGGGACACTATAAGTCGGATTCACTGGTCGCCGTCATCGGAAGGGTGGAGGACGTCGCTCCGATTGCGGCCACTCAACAATGGGGGGTGACATCCTCTCACTCACCCTCTGCACAGGAGTTGCGTGCGTCTCCGAAATTTACCTTTCCGGTCCAATCACAGTTCCGATGGGGAGGAGAAGCTCCCCCAGCCAGTAGTGCATACGTTCCCAGGTTTGGGCCAGCGGGTCCTTCCACTACAGCCTTCGCTCCGATTGCGGCCACTCAACAATGGGGGGTGACATCCTCTCACTCACCCTCCGTACAAGGGTTGCGTCTTTGAAATTTACATCACAGTTCCGATACGGGAGAAGCTCCCCCAGCCAGTAGTGCCAACGTTGCCAGGTTTGGGCCAGCGGGTCCCCCTGCTATAGCCTGTCTTATCTCTCCCGCTATCCCTTCGGCCTGATCATTATCGGCCAGGATCTTAGCCATGGCCTCCTGCTCTAAGTCCGAGTCGAACAGATCCCAGTGAGCCTGGCTCAGTACCTCCATCCGGTCATCGAGCTGCTCCAACCGCGCAATTAGGGCCTGCATGCTGTCCAGTCCCCCTATATTGAGCTTAGCCGACGTTAAACATGGTTGAGCGAAGCGATGGCTGATTCATGTGTGCCGCCTGTGGAGGCTGGTCTGCTCTTGCAAACTTTTTTTGTATTCTTAGTATTTAGACTTACTTTTTTGTTTTGTTTATTAATACTGTAAGACATTGATTATTTCTTAGTGATGAATACATAAACTGTCTTTTGTTTATATTAGATACTTTTTTATGTTGTGCTTGTGCTTTATATTTCATGTTTTTTTTATGTTTGTAATGGAAAGTGTCCTTTTATGATAGGGAGGGCATTTTCCAATATTTGAATTGGACGCTGTAAGAGAAAGGGAGAAAAGAAATGCCCTTGCTGAGTTTCTTGCCGGTTCTTCTCAGTACAAGGTCTCCCGCCCTGTAGACTTACGAACCGATGGCGTAGTGACATTCATAAGTGCTCAATTATTGTAGCCTAAACTGAATAAATTATATTGAATTTGAATTTGAATTTGTTAACCACCTGAGTACATCTAAAACTCTCGCCCATGGTTCCGACATGGTTAGCGATTGTAATCGAGTACACAAAAATAATCAAAAAGAAAAAAAAACAAAGAATAAAAAACCTGATTAGCAATTAAACTATTTTTCAAAGAACCGAATGCGCGGGACCCTAAACTATAATTATAAATGCGCCGGGAACCCTAATATTCAAAACATAAAAAAAAAATAAATAAATAATAAATTTCATTATTTGTTACCCGAAACTGTTCTAACCGAACGCGTATCTCTTATCGCTAACAAAATACCTCACTTGAGGCTGCGTTCCGTTTTAGATTATATCTATCACAGTGTTCACTTCGATATCGTACATTCCGAATTGAAAATAGTGCTTACATCGTATTTGAAACGGAACGCACTTTGAGTATTGTGAGTCGTTTGTTTCGTTTGAGGTTATTATAGTTAAATATTCAGATTTCAGTTCATTCTTACCTCTTTGCGCTTGTTCAAGTTCTTTTTGATTTAAAATGAGTTGTATTACCCTTCCTGTACTCTCGTCGAGAACTGAAATTGCAATTTTAAGCTGTGTTTGTGTTTCCATTTTTTTTTTATTGTCAAGCACAGCTGGTTCATAACAGAGTTCACAACGATTACGCTCCGAGGCAAAATCACCGCAATATGGCGGATGTAAAGACGTCATCGGTGACGTTACGAGAGCAATCGTTGGCACGCTCACAGCAAATCGGAACGGTTTTGTGATCGCTGTAATGGATTTTAGCGCAATTCGGAACGCAGGGTAAATTCGTAATAATTTAAGTACAACTAGGTAACAAACCTAAACAACCTAACAACTTAAAGATTAAATATTTTAATAACAACCTAACACGGAACTCTTGAGTTCGATAACAAATGCACAAACTAACTAACTATTTACAACCAACCGTATATATCGTCACCGAATGCAGTACATACCTACCTACCTATACAGCGCATACAAGGTAAGTCCGTGGACAAGTACCACTCTCTGCTTTCCAATAACGGCGGGAACGCGGGATTTACTTTGTACGCGTGCAGTACTTACTTTTTAGCAGTCCTTCACAAATTCCATAGCAAACAAAAAAAACACTAACAACGCAATACGCGAGTGTCGCTTCCAACCTGCCGCAAAGACTAAACTGAATTATTCGCACGGCCGAGCGTGCATTTCAGCGAGCCGACACCAAGGTCATTGTCACACCATGTGGCCAGACAATGTTTATCTATATCGAACAATAATAATGGTGATGTTGTTTGTGATGATGAAGGTAAGATAAACGTCAGTGATGGTTATGGTACCGTTGAGCACGTGGACCGATACAGAGGCGGGGTGCGCGTTGTTGGGCACGCACGTGTAGTTCCCGGAGTCGTGCAGCGCGGCGCGCGTTACCAGGAGCCGGCTCGTCGTGCCGCCCTCCGCCTTTTCCGTCTCCAGGCTAATGCCACCGCGTGGGGAATCGAAGTCCACCACCGCGCCGCCGTGGTACCTACACACACATAAACACCCACAACACGTAAAAGTATTTATACCCCATTACAAAACTAATAGAATGATAACTGAAGTAGATAGATATGGACCATTGATTATAAAAAATATTATTGTCATTAAACTTCACTTAACAGAAAATTTTTGATAGCTATTATAAAGGCAATGTCGATAAACATTTAATTTTTTAAAATCTATAATAATATAAGAAAGTAATGAAAACTAACTAGTTCAACTACATTAATTAAGACATCTCCCTTACGTACCAGACAACGGAGGCGCTGGAGGGTGGTGAGGAGTGCACGTTGACGGAGCACGTCAGAGAGATGGTGCTGCCCTTCTTCACGTACACGTCCTGCGAGCCCCAGATGCTGGCTGCAGCCGCTGCGACACGACAAATTAACATGAAGGATAATACACATATTCAAGTAACAAGCTTCGTTTTATCATTTTATTGCGACTTTCATGTAGAGGTAAATCATCTTATTAAATATACCTTTACTAAAATTGTCTAATAAAATAATAAAAAAAAGAAGCAAAATAAAAATAAAGCAAATATTGAAATAGAAGGTCGCGGTACCTGAGGAGCGGGGCGGGGCCGGGGGCGCGGGGGTGAGGGACTCATCTGGAATGCACAACACACGAGGTTAGAGGACGGGAGAGAGACAGACGGGAATTAGAAACAGCACGTGACCGCGACAGATACCTATTGGGAAACTTTGTTGTTCGTACTTCTACCATCTTTTGTGGCGAACAACAAAGTGAAAGTAGAAAATTTTGTACCAATATTACTAAAATCATGTACAGTCACGTTTAAAAGAACCATATTAAAGAATATATTCTATTGAATGTTGTTTGGTTATTATCTGGTTTGTAAGTTACTCATCTGGCTTAGTCGGTAACATTACATATTAATTTTGTGCCGTGGTGGTATTAAACTTAGACCTGTGATTTACACCATGAATTTATAGTGAAATCCGCAAAGGTTTAATTTTCAGCATTAATATCCTCACAATACATAAAATAAATGAACTAGTACTACGAGCAAAATACTATTAAATGTGCGTTGGAACTGGACCGTTGCTATCAGTACCGCGTCTTACGCACGGAGAATCGAACCGCACCCTAGAAGCATTACTCTGTGGTCAGGTCATTACTCTGAAAGATATATATATGGTATACATTATGGCGATGTTGATATTTTTCCGTTAAAAATAAAAAAAAAGCTTAGTAGTGTATATGTGTTTGCTTTTATAAAATTAAAAGTTATAATCATTTTAAGAGTGCCAAGTGAAACGGAGGATCACACCTACTATAGGGGGTATCGTTTTGTTTATATTTTAATTTTAAGTTGTAGAACTTGTCTCTATTTTTATGTCCTTAAGTCCCCTTAGAAGAAATATTTTTTGTTTTTTATTCATTGGGACAAACAGACGTGGTCCATGTCGGTACAACAAAACTACCAACTAAAGTAAAACACCTTGTAGTTTTTAATTTAGGTTGCACTGCAACTTATCATAAACAAAACAATAATTATGGTAGCAGAGCGTGGTTACAGACCTACATTTTGCTTACCTCTGTACTAGTGTTGTACCTACCTACATTTCAAAATTGTTCCAACCTGAAACTCACTTTTTTTTCTCACTTTTCCGACCCAGAGTACTATTTTAATACTACTGGGTAACGAGTCTTACTGCTGGGTTTGCAGACACAAAAACATAACACTATTTCTTGAGTAGGCTTTAGTAAAATTTGTTTTTAAATATTTATTTAGTTAGTTAGTTTATTTATTTCTTGTTTATTTTTATATAAAATGGCCACCTTTTGGCTGGAGACTTACGTTGGTTAACAGATGTAGCCTTAATTATAAAGCTGGACACATTTGATGCCTTACTTCATAGGTATGAGCAGCTAAATGGTAGGATGATCGCCATTCGAGATGGATATGAGCAAGCCATTGTGGGCTTGCAGGAAGAGGATGTGGCTAAGCTTACCACAGATTCGGACCAGGCTGAGGACCTTTGTGACTAGAAAGTTATAAGGGTTGCACAGATTCGTCGGGCTTAGACTGCTGCCCCTATGGACGAATGTAACACTGTGGTGGCCGCTCAGGGAGTTCATTCTTCATTGCCAAATTTGGACAAGCCATAATATTATGGCGATTAGGCAGTGTGGCGTTCGTTCAGGTTCAATAGCTTAGTTAACAATCGGTCTGATATAACCGCTTCTCAAAAGTTCTCATATTTTATAAGCACCGCTGTATGGTGTGTTTGAAATCGATTGCACCGATTGTGAAGATCGTCACCACCAGTTATTATGCAGATTAACCAAAGGTGGTGTTTTGTGCCGTAGTTATCAGGACCGCCTTACTCTATTCTCTCTCCACTACGGTCATTACTCTACAGTCAAGTAATGTATTCACAAATTAGTAACCTAAGAAAAATAGTGTATTTCTTGTGATTAAATTAAAATCAACTTTCTCTTAGTGCTTTATTTTATTATTAGCGTGCTTACATTCACACAACGTTTTTTTTATTCAAAGTGCTGTGCCAGTGATACAACAGGAAACTGTCGGACGACCAGACAAACAAGAGAAGTTTACCTTTATACTTATTTATTGTTTTAAGTTAGATCCTTTCCCTATCTCTTTGTCCTCTAATGTTTAAGATATAATTTAGGGCTCCCTTAGGTCCCCTTAGAAGAAATTAGGATAGGAGAGTCCATACAGGTAGAGCAATAGTACAAATTTAGGTAAGTCGTAGGTGCTTTTTAGCAACGGGTCAGTCCAGCGTTATTCTCTGCGGCTTCTGTGACGCTTCTGAGGCTAGCTATGCGGCTGTGATTTATCTTCGTGCCGTCCAGCCTGATGGTCCGGTCTTTCTTAATGTGGTCACGGCCAAGAGAAAGGTTGCCCCCATTCGCACCCGTCTTACGATTCAAAAGATGGTATTGTCTGGTTCCAATTTTTTTGAGCCAATTGCTCAATAAGGTGGTTTCGACCTTGGGCCAATCTGTACCCATTTCCTGCGTTTTCACTTGGAATGACAGCCAGATTGTGCTCGCCTGGCTTTAAGCTATTGTCCATACATTTGTGGCGAATAGGGTTTCCAAGATTTTGGAGTCTTCCGCTGCCATTGAGTGTAATCACGTCCCAGGCGAATCGAATGCAGCCGACATTACTTCCCGTGGCTGTATGGCTTCTGTTTTGGTCGAGCATCCACTTTGGTGAGGACTTGAATGGCTCTTTGAACCAGAGTCAGGGTGGCCTTCTTCTAGTCTGGAGTTGGTGGAACGTCTTTCAGGTTTACGCGTCCTGGTGGCAAATATCGACCCTCAACTTTGTTCAGATTCGTTGTTGACTAGGTTCAGCTGTCTTGAAAAATTGGTCGGTGTGATTGGATGGATTAACCAATATGTCAACAACGACCGCCGACCTCCGGGTTCGGAATTCTGAACTAAAGCACTATAGGACTTTGATAGGCGATCTTCGAGCTGGACGCTCCAAGCAAAGGTGCTTTGGCTAGACTTAACCCATTTTTTGACGATCGTAGACTCATTCGTGTAGGTGGCCGATAACGTCATGCAAACTTGCCTTATGGAGCTTGGCATCCGCTACTTTTGCCACAACCTTGACCTTGCTGTTGATTCAGGACCGCCAATTGAGAAACTCTGATGCTAGACTTAGCAGTCAGCTTGCCATACTCCAATGAGAGTTTTGGGATCTGTTTTAAGCTCAAGGCAACTTTGACTCAACCACAAATGGACGGTTTGCCTCCCGATCGAGTAAACTCCGCTTGCGTCTTTCCTGCTGTTGAAAGAATTTTGCAGGTGTTTTTAACATTAAGACTTCTACCTCTCGCAACGCCAAGGTGGTATGCTTGAGCATATTTGTATGTCTTGTTGCAAAGGCTGTCCATCTTAAGAAAGTCTCCTCTTTTCCCACTGAGGCTTTCATTGCCTATCTTTCTCGCTTTGTTAGCCACCGTGAATTGCCAAATGAATGCCAGCTATGAAAACCCTCAAAAACTGTATCAATCTTATTGTTGAAAAAAACCTGAGCATTATTTAGATATATTACAAATTAAATAAATAATCATGTAATATTTGCTACACCCTAGCAGGGTAATCATGTGATACTAACAATACTATAAAACACTGTAACTAACCATGGTGTGCAAATAAATTATTGAGTATTGAGTATTAAGTGGATTTTCGATCCGATCCTTTACAATGCCGAGGAACTTTCTACAGTCTTCTGTAAAATTGAGCTCAACTTGAGGCCCCTCTGTCCGATTTCTCCGGACCCAAATGATTTTGAGGTGTTGACTCCTGGTCATTTTTTGATAGGTGAGCCCTTGACGGCCTTACTAGAGTATCCCTTATTAGATACTCCACTTAACCGCTTGGCACGGTTTGAACAGCTGCAGTATATGTCTTTGAGCTTCTGGAAAAGGTTTTCTCTTGAGTATCTTTCATCTCTTGCAGCAACTGAACCCCCAAAAGTGGATGATCCTGTCCTGGTCAAGGAAAGCAATATGCCACCTCTTCTCTTGTGGCTTGGTCGCATCCTTCGACTCTTTCCCGGTTTGACTGGCGTTCCTCGCGTTGCTGAAGTTTTAGTAGGCGACTCGACTCTTACGAGAGCTGTTGCTGCTCTGTCGCGATTGTTGATTTCTTAGGGTATACAGTGTCTCAGTCAGACCCGATCTGCCTAGGATATTATTTTGTACCGTTGCTATTAGGTCTGCGCCTGAACTGAAATTTAAACGTTAAGTTAGCGCGTTTTAGAATTTTATTTAATTCCTGTACATTTTGAAAGCAACAGAAATAAAAGTGTAACGCGCTTTTAGTTAAAAAAAAAAGGATATGATGTCCTACAAAATGGTATTTTTCTTATCAAGATTCAATTATTTTTAACTTTTTAGTTCTTTAAATTAACAAGTAATAAAAAGTTGCGTTTCAAAAGAAAAAATCTTAACTTTTATTTTTAACTTTCTTGTATTTATGATCCGGATTTTTTTGTCATTAGAGTATATTGGACATAAACGGTCCAATACCCCAGAGGTCCATTGTAGAGGGATAAGGGCTTCAGTGCAATAGCGTTGGCTCTGGTACGCTGAGGCGCAACGTTAGCGATATGACATATTTATACACCCTCATACCATTCAGGCCTCGACACGTGCTCACCTAGGCATTGGGTCATAGAATTCACATTCATAACAAATAGATTTTTCCAAATCTGATGGAGTTGCATATGGATATTATCTAGGACCAAAGTACTGCGATTCAAATAAGCCCAAGCTCGATGGGATTCTGTCGTTTGATTACGGACTTTCTGTGGCCAACTTCCAGCTCCATCATCAGACCCTGGATACCATCTAGAGAGAAGGAACTCGTCAAGACGAATTATACAAGCCCAAACTCGATAGGGTTATGTCATTTTGTAACGGATGTCCTATGGCCACCTTCCAGCTCTATCATCAGACCCTGGACACCTAAACCCTGTCTAAAGTCTAAAGACAAAGTACTTGTCAAGACGAATTAAACGAGTCTAAGCTCGATGGGATTGCGTCGGTTGATTATGAAGTTCCTATGGCCACCTTCCAGCTCCATTATCAGATCAGACCTATATTATCATAATATTGCATTATCACGTGATATACACATACGTGTAAAATTTCAGCTAAATCAGAAACTGGGAAGTGTGTCAAATTTAACTTGCAAAACAGACAACGGACAGACGGCGAAACTAAATAATAGCTTTTAATAAAGTAATATGCTTATTAGTGTAAATGCGTTAGCTTTTGTATAATTAAAAGTGCTAAGCATTTTGAGAGTTCCAAGTGAAACGGAGGATCACACATACTTTAGGTTGTATCGTTATGTTTATATTTCAACTTTAAATTGTAGAACTTGTCCCTATTTTTATGTCTCCTCAGATTAATTAAAGCATTGTAATTTAGGGCTTCCTTAGGTCCCCTTAGAAGACATTAGGACAGACAGACAGACATGGTTTATGTAGATACAACAAAACTATAAATTAAGGTAGGTCGCCTTGTAGTTTTTAATTTGGATTGCGCTTTAACCTGTCATGACGAAACTTCGTGCTGTTATATATTCATAATTTACCTATGAACTACTAAAAGTTTTCATAGTGGCCTATTTCAGAAAATCAGATGTCAAAATAAAAAATCAAAACAACAAAAAAATAAAACAATGGCAGTCAGATTGTGGCTTTGAGCCCAGACCCCTTCATGGTGTTCTTTGTCCGTGTCCAAGTTAGATACCGCTGCACCACGACGTTGATAAGTAATGTAAGTCAAAACCTAGATATCATATTAGTGATAACAAACGTCTCGAAGTCTCTGAACATCTAAAGCGTTGAAAGTAAATCTGTTTGGTAAACATTACAAAATAAATACAAACGTATCTATAACTATATAGCTCGCAAACTAAATGAAACACAACGCTTCAATGGAATCTGTTCTTTTATAATAATGGGACTGCACTTTTGAACGTGGCTGTACAAACAAGTACCTACTGCCTACAATTCAATCTCCTTACAGACATAATTATTATAGAATTGAACAGTGGTATTGAACCCCGGCCCTTTGCTCTTGCCTTAAGTCGGACAGTCGGACTGTCACGCATAAAATTACAAAATTAAAAGCTTAAAACATATACTACGTGTAACATAAGTGTACAATAATTATGCAGGGTACAATTCTGCTCCTTATGTACTGAACAACTTTTTTCAAGAAACATGGGTCGAAATTCAACCTTTCATACTAAGTTTGATCAGCTGATTGGCACTTTGTATGAGACTTCAATATTTTTTTTCAGATTTCAACCCATGTTTCTTGGGGATAGTTGCTCATTATAAGGAGCATTATTATAAACTGCATTATTATCGCACACTTATGATACACGTAGTATATCAGTCAATATCAATACTAATATATCTTAGGCTTCTTAAATAATATATTAACGTTGCGAGAGATCTAGATCTGTGTTAATATCTTTTGCAAAAAATAAATATGAGCATACAGCAACTAACAAACTTATCACAATTTTATGAAATAACTATTGCCGATTTCCAAAATGAGGATTTTCGATTACGTTCAACAATAATTAAAATAGGCAAGTCTAGATACCGTGTCCGAAACAACATCAAACGGAGTGTTGCGAGCCATTTTCCTATCAATGTGTGTGTAAATCAGCTAGAACGACTATCATTTTTACATCTGTGTGCATAATTTTGGTGTTACCAACCTTAAAGTGATTACCCCGAATTGGGGAGTTTTTACTTTTATTCGGCACTACAATTTATTTTCACTTTCGATAACCTCCTGTGGCAACATTTTGAGATATAACGTAGCCCTTTGATACGAAGGTAGCAACCTGCTGACCATGGCCATGTAATGCATGTTAAAACCTTAAAGTATGTTCCAAATATTATACACTGTAGTGCTAAAATATAGATGGGTGTACAAAATAACATCCGTCCTTCTCTGCCATGGCATCCGTGCGCGCATAGGTCCCTGCCACGTGACAACAGCTGTGTTTTGTTTTAAAAAAAAATATAAGCGTATAAAGCTATCGCATCACCGGGCCATTCAAATAGTTTTGTTCGCCAAATGTCAAGAAACAAAATAGCTGTTCACTATTTTTAAAGAACATCCACTGTTCTACCTCCTGCGCATGTGCAGCCAATGTGTTAAATGCGGACTGTAAATGTCGCCAAATTTAACATAGAGCGCATTCATTTTTAGTCAACAGATACATGGAATGCGCGCGTAAAGAGCATCGAGCACATTCAATGCGTAAATATTAGAATTACTCAATTTGTTTTGGGAAAGCGATATTGCTGATATTGTTAAAGCAGCCCACAGGAATCGGATCACAATGCTATTGTTTAAATGTGTACAATTTTCTCAATTAACATTTATTATGAATGAATAACTTACGGAACTAAGTAACAGTGTCATTTAATTACCACCGGAACTACGGCACCTATTCTAAAAAGCCTCTTAAATTTATATTTTTTGCTTTTATATTTTTATTATTAGTCAGGCAACCCGCATACATAACACATAATCTGAGAAAATTTTAGGATTTAGCCTACTTCGAGCTCTTTAAAGGTTAGGACCCTTAGGGTAGGCAAACAATCAGGATGTTTAATTAATATACTAGAGAGTATTTTAATCTCAATTTACATAGGAAATATAAAGATTATATGTAATATGTTATTTAAAAATAAATTAATAAAATTGAAGGATTTAAGTATAACATTTTATTAGTTATCCAAAAGCAAATCAAACAAAAATCATTATAAGTACATTATATTTGTTTTTCATAAGACTTAATAAGTCTATCATTGTAAATGTATAATTTATATTACTGATTGACATAGAATATTACACAAACAATACAAATTACACTCGCCCTATAATTTTACACACCCAATTGCGCGTGTGCGTACACCGTCTTGCTAATAAAGTACCTAGTATTAGGTAACTAAAGTTGAAATTTTATATAAAGAGTCCAAAGCGTAACGTTAACGTCACAGCTCGTTGTAAAGAAAAGATTTTTTTTTTTAATTATTTTATTTTATTTTAAGATACGTACGGTAATTATTAAATTTCGCAGTTCATAAAATACATGATAAGTACTACTTTTTGAAGTCCGGGGTAAAAGTTTATTCTCTATAGATACAATGTGTTACAGGGGTCATCAATAGTGTAATGTGTGTAAGTGACGTTAGGTGAAAAATATGTATTGTCGTTTCAGTATTCGCCTACTAACCTTGTGATGGGAAATGAACGTACCTGCAGACTAGGCAACACAGACAGAGAAACATTTGTTGTTTGTTTTGCAAATAATTATTTTGAAAAATTTGTTTGTATCTCAAATATAGCGAACAGATTAGTGTCTAAACTTGTGAAAAGTAATTTTTTTATATCAACTTTTTTTTTGTCAATAGTTTAGCACGATTTTATTGCACAAATTGTCATTTTTATTACTTTACGCGGGAGCAAAGATCGCGTCGACGCACAGATTACGTATGATTTAGCGTGACGGCAAGTACCTGAAAATTAAGAAACTCGGATCGGCTCGTTTTGTGTGCCCGAACACGGTATCTAGACGTATAAGTAATCTTTGAAAATAAGTAATTTATTTAATTCTACAATTAAATTAAAAAGAGCCTTTCGATTTAAAAGATGGTCTGGTTGTCTGCTTGTCTGGCTGGTAATATTGACATCAGCGTCAACTTTTTACTTGTTACAGCTAATTAAGATTTTATATTTTTATTCAACAGCTATACTAGCTTTGTGTGATTTTCAAACCTTTTTAAAGGTGTTTTAGTAAATAAATGTGTATAGGTTCTAAAAGAAACCTTCAACGGTGAGTATGACGGCCATATTGATCTTGGGCTCGGTGTTGATCTGGCACTCATAGACGCCGGCGTCGCGCGGCTGCACGTAGTCCACTCGCAGATCCCAGTCGTCCCCCGGCTCGGGGTGCAGCACACTGAACCTCGCGTCCCCCGTGTATGTGAAGATGTGCGACGTCAGGATATGCAGGTCACGCTTCCGCATCCAAGACACCTGAGAACAAAAAAAAACTTATCTTTACTCAACACAACTACCTTTATCAAAAAAATTATGCAAATATAAAATGCTACATAAAGCACACTGAAAGTTCCTCGCTCTTGGCCACTCATAAATGTTTGAATTTCGAATAATTGATAAAAAAATGGCGGGAAATCGCGTGTTAATTGTTTTTTATCACAATTTGAAGAATGTCGTCCGTAGCAAAAATGGAATTAACGCGAAAATATTTCAGGGCGATGATTTTTTATGTTTTTAAAAGTTCACTGACTCCGCAAGACTGCACGGCTCGTCTTCAAAATGCTTTTGGGAGGAAAGCACCTTACTTAATCACACAGAATTTGATCTTAACCGTGTTTCTCTTTACGATGAAATTCGTGAAGGTCGGCCCTCAACTGCGATCACTGAGAATCATTGGTCTAATCCTCATGTTTTGATCGAATGAAAAAGTGTTTAAAATGCAATGGAGAATGCTTCGAATTCAGTAAATATATTATTTTACACATCGATATTGGTTTGCACATGTTATTGTATCGTAAAGGTCTTAAATTAGTAGTGGTAAGGTGAAAATTAGTAACAAGAGGCTATTTTGAAGCTTAAGGCCTAAGGCCGAAGGCTTTAATGTCTCGAGTTTGTAATTTCCGTACATCCCATGTTACACACACTGTTTTTTATCACTTTTGCATTTGAAGTGGCGGGAATAGAAGTAGAGAAAACAACGCCACCGCCAAAAAGTTTTTGCTTAAGTTTGAACTTGTAATTACTTGCTTGTAGTGTGCGCGTTATTTAATTAAACATACAGCTTTTTTGCATTCTTGACTTGATAGAATAGGCGCGTCATTGCCGTGAGTTCTATGAACTTCGCTTTGGGAAAATTAATTAAGGTCTTAGCAACCGCTTTGCCTGCACATAATGACACCGTTTACGAGTAAGTGTGATGAAAATAAATTTTAAACTGATTTTCGTATACCTATAACAAAGATGATTTATACGTCTGGATACCGTGTCCGAAACAACATCAAACGGAGTGTTGCGAGTCATTTTCCAATCAATGTGTGTGTAAATCAGCTAATACGACTATCATTTTTACATCTGTGTGCGTAATTTTAGTGTTACCAACCTTAAAGTGATTACTCCGAATTGGGGAGTTCTTACTTTTATTCGGTACTACAATTTATTTTCACTTTCGATGACCCCCTGTTGTGACACATTATTTTGATATAGAACGTAAGTCTTTGATACGAAGGTAGCAATCTCTTGACCATGGCCATGTAATGCATGTTAATACCATAAAGTATGTTTCAAATATTGTATACTGTATATAAAAAAAAAACAATCATTATTCATATTGTAAATGAATAACTTATATTACTGATTGAAGTCTTACAATATTACACAAACAATGCAAATTACACCCGACCTATAATTTTTCCCACCCAATTGCGCGTGTGCGTACACCATCTTGCTAATAAAGTACTTAGTATCAGGTGACTAAAGTTGAAATTTTATATAAAGAGTCCAAAACGTGACGTTAACGTCACAGTTCGTTATAAAGAAAAGATATTTTTTCAAACTATTTATGTATTTTAAGATACGGTAATTAATTAATTTCGTAGTTCATAAAATACATGATAAGTACTACTTTTTTAGGGTTCCGTACCTGAAAGGTAATTAGGAACCCTATTACTAAGGCTTCGCTGTCCGTCCGTCATTCACCAGGCTGTATCTCATAAACCGTTATAGTTAGATAGTTGAAATTTTCACAGAAGATGTATTTCTGTTGCTGCTATACCAACAAATACTTAAAAACAGAAAAAAATATTTAAGGGGGCTCCCATACAACATACGTGATTCATTTTGTAGATAATGGTACGGAACCCTTCGTGCGCGAGTTCGACTCGCACTTGGCCGATTTTTTCTTTTGATATTAACATCTCACTGTTATGTTTTTTTTTATTTAAACATTGCAGAAGTCCGGGGTAAAGGTTTGTGTTCTATAGATACAATGTGTCACAGGGGTCATCAATACATAAATACTTTATCGACCTGAAATAGTGTAACGTTTGTAAGTGACGTTAGGTGAAAAATATGTTTTGTCGTTTTAGTATCCGCCTTACTAAACTTGGGATGGGAAATACCTACCTATACCTACCTACCTACAGACCTACAGACTTGGCAACACAGACAGAAAAACATTTGTTGTTTTTTTTGCGAATAATTATTTTGAAAACTTAGTTTTTCACCGAAATATAGCAAGCAGATTAGTGTAATAACTTGTGAAAAATGTTTTTTATCATCAACCTTTTTTTGTCAATAGTTTAGCACGTTTTTATTGCAGAAATGGACATTTTTATCACTTTACGTGGAAGTACAGTTCGCGTCGACGCACAGATTACGTATGATGTAGTGTTGACGGCAAGTACCTGAAAATTCAGGTACTCGGATCGGCTCGTTTTGTGTGCCCGAACACGGTATCTAGATGTATAAGTCATCTTTGACCTATAAATTATGGCATAGATATAGAAATTCAGTGCGCATTGCGCTGTCACGGATAGAGGTCACGTCCATTTTCAGTTCTGGTCGCCAACGCGTTTTTTTTTTTTTATACCACTCAGGTGGCAAACCAGCTTACTGTCCGCCTGATGGTAAGCGGTCACCGTAGCATATGGACGCTTGCAACACCAGGGGTATCACTTGCGCGTTGCCGACCCTTCAGAAATCTAATAACTTCTTTCTTGAAGAACTCCATACTGTAGTCCTTGCAGAAAACCTTGGCAGGGAGCTCATTCCACAACTTAAGCGTTCGCAGGAGGAAGTTTCTCTGAAACCGCACTGTACGCGACGATTTAGGTTCTTAAGTGTGAGAATGAATTCCCTGCCGATGGCGAGCGGTGCGATGGTAGAAAGTAGCTGTGGGCATCATTTCGAACAATTCCTCAGAACACGTACCTATTTACAAGCGGTAGAACACATACAGGGAGGAAAAGTCTCTCTTCAGACTTAAGGGCTCGATACGGCAATTGAGTTTGAGATCGTCGACAATTGTCATAGCCCGTTATTGAACCGAGTCAAAAGGGCCAAGCTGGTAGCCTGGTCGTTTAAGCTGCTTGCACGCAGATAATACCTAAACTTGCCATACTCAAAAACTTTTAGCGCTCTTAAATATATACTTCTAGCGTGAGCACTCTACGTGCAAGTTTATTTAGACACTAGACCTAACATATTCTAGGAATTTGTTATTTAGCAGATCCAATGGGATTTTGATCCCAGCACAATACAAACATGAATTTGCTAAAAATATATGTGTTTGTCTTGAAATTGAGTTTTTCTGTATAATAATATGTAAAAAGTAACAAAAATAGTATGTTAGTATTTTTGGAACCATTATCTGGCATCGATAGTACAAGCTTTGTTTCGTTTATGACCAGATGACGCTGTGCATAATGTCATATATTTATTAAAAAACATAAGTAAACAAAGACATGGCTCACAGTCCTATTCCCGATCTGCTTGGCGCGACACCGCAGGATCGCGGACTGCCCGACCACCGCGGTCACGTTGCGCGGAGACACGTCGTCGAAGTATGGCCGGTCGGACTTGGCTCCTTCCCCTCCACTGCTCCCTGCTGACTGGACTCCTGTACCTGTATATATATATATATTGTAGCAGCTGCATTACTAATAAAATATAATATGAACATAATTTTTTTTATCGAGCTAATTAAGAATAGATATACACAACATTTGGAATAAGAAATAGAAAATAAAAAATATAATTATCCTTTAAGCCGATTAGCTTATAGTCTGAAGCCTTCTGAGCTCGTAGTTCAAATATTCAAAGCCGATCTAACAAGGTAAAGCTTATTATAAAAAATTACTTGTAAAAAAATTAAACAAGTCTATTTTCAGAACATTTTGTATTGTTTGTTTAGGTACAAAACTTTCTGAACAATAATTAATTTTAGGAGCTCTAGAATTTTTTTTTTTTTTTATTGAAATTTTAACTCTGGACCTCTTCTTTTTAAACTTTGGATTGAGACCGACATTAGCCGGGTTCATTGATGAAATAATATTTCGACCTTAACTTTCCAACCTCGTATATATCAATTGATTTGATGACCATAAATATATCTAACTATATTCAATTCAATTTATGTATTCAATAAAATATAAATTATTTACAATGTTAAAAAATTGCCCACCTCCGTTGGGGACGCTTGCGGTGGTCACCACGCACACACAGTGCACTAACAGCGATAACAGCATTTTTGTCGAATTCTCTCCGTCTCTCATGTTCTTTCGTACATTTTATGTCTCTTCCTTGCCATTTAATGATAAAATTAAAAATATTTTACAACAAAATGACTTATAATTTGGAAGGTAGAAAGAGACAGGCGACCACATCACATTGTTGTTCCATCGACGACGCTTTTTTGGCAGAGCTCGAATCTGTAACAATAAAAATAAGTGTTTTGATATCTGTTGTTCTAATATTATAATAAATTTAAAAGATTTATGTACTTTTTTTTAGTAAAAAATTTTTTTTACTTTTAATTTTACAATTTCAAAAATGCATCACTATTTTGACTTTGTGTATGATTTAGGACTGTTCTTTGCAACAGTATAAAGAAAAGCACTCCTCTACGTGTACGTCAGCCTCACAAAATTGACCATCCTTAATAAAGAGACAAAGCAAACCTGTGGTCTCTTTTCTCTTTCTATCAACGTTCACGAGTTTGTTTGTTTTCGTTCATCAAAACAAGTAAGAAAGAGACGAGAGACTTTAATTTCGCTTGACACTCTCAGTCACACTTTTGCGATTATTTTTTTTACACCTGTGCCTTGTCCAGAGTTTTCTATGTCTATGGATTTAATTAAGTGCGATGGAGTATTTATTTCAATAGCAACCATTCTGTACATGAATCGTGCGAGATTAGGCCACAATTTACTGAACAAACACTGTGTAAGTACATATTAATATGAAGGGCCGGAGGGGATTATCCTCTATCTATGCTCTTACGTAGGCTTTGTTAAATGATCGTATAATTCTGGGTCGGTCCCTTCGTTAACTATCCCGACCAGCCTAGCTATGTTTATAATTGATTCAGATATGTGCTCACCGGCTTATTGGAATTTGGATACAACGTACTTCTTGCTCTTAATGTTTTCATATAAACACAATTGGAAATCTTAAACAAGATCATTAAATGATTGAACATTGGAAAATACACAAATATGTTAGTTAATATTTATGTTAAGTTAAAAGTTAACTTTAGATACTAACTCACCATCTTTATCAGCCTCATACGTCCCTACTGTTGGGGCACAGCCTACCACTCGGGCGTAGTCCACACGCGAGCCCAGCGCGGATTGTGGACTTCACATACCTCTTTTATTTTTTTGAGTATGCAGGTTTTTTTCACGATGCTTTTCTTCACCGATTAGCCAGAGGTGCGAATAATCAGTGTCCTAAGAAATTAAGAAAAAGACCGATTTTTATTATAAAATAGCTTTTATTCCAACTTCATGGAATATCGCAAACGTCATTGTTCTCCCGGAACCAGGAAAACCAGGCGGTGATGGCCCGGAACATCACCGTCCAATCACTTCGCCGCGTAAAATTGTCTAGCTATCATAGAATATCCCACCATATTCAGCTAAGGCCTGAACAGCTTTGTTTCAGAGGCAGTCACAGTACTGAATAACCGCCAGTGGCTTTATATAAGCTCATCCAAACATCCAATCATTTAAGTATAAAAATATGTATGTGAACCTTTGTATATGAAACATAAACAAGTCCGGCCCAATATTGAGTACTGCTGACATATCTGGGCGGGTGCACCCGGATACCAGCTTGGCCCTTTTGACTAGGTCCTACTACTTCTACTAGGACTTCAACGACGGGCTGTGAAATTTCAAGAAACTCGCTTGCCTTATCGAGCTCTTAAGTCTGAGTAGAGACTTTATTTCTTTATTTGCACGGAACATGGTTGGTACAAAGGTTTTGAAAATATATTAGTTACGATTACATATTCCGCCACAATCGGCATGCAAAATTTATCATTTTACAAAAAAAATAGATAACATTCTAGAAGATAACATTCAAATTTATGTATTGATACCTATTTCTTATCCTATTTTTATTATTAACTACCATAAAATTCTTTATTTTTATATTTTACAATTACAAATTTAGTTCGATATCAAAATTACACAATTCATCTTTATGTCAAAATAATTCATTATAATAACATTTAATGATAGGTAATGTGAAACAATTATTAAAACAGTTATAATATTAAATATCAAAATGCACAATTTGTTTGATGTCAAAATTATTAATTATAGACTATTACTAATTATTTATTATATTGAAATACTGTCTTACAATCATAACTACATTATATTCTCATTCTCTATAAAACCAATGTTTTAAATACCTAGCTATTTTTTTCAAAATAGTCATAAAATTCCTATAGAGTGTAAAAACATTTTTCCAGTAACATTTTTTTGAGGCACACCTTAAATTTGTCAATTTGTAGTTCTCTCATTAGCTTTGGAAATGTATTTTAATACACATCATTTTCAAATTCTTTAAATAAAGAGAAGTATTACATCTCTCCGGAAACCTAAGCTTTGTCGGATCTCGAGAGAAAAGAGCTGTTCCGTGGTCGTAGTAATTTTCGAACAGATTAGGATACTTGTTCACAAATAATCCAATTTCAAAAACATAAAGTCCTTTTAAGGTCAAAATATTAAATTTTTTGAATAGTGGTCTACTCGATTCAAATGGGTTAGCACCGTAGATAGCTCTGATGTATTTCTTTTGTACTATAAACACTTTATTTATATCGGTAGAGTTTCCCCAGAGTAAAAGACCATATCTAAGAACTGAAGCAACATACCCGTAAGCAATGAGAGCAGCTGCCCTGCCTACTGTGTTATGTAAGCTTCTTAGTGCATAAAAAAATCTGTTTAATTTTTTACAAGTATTGTTTACATGTTCTTTCCAGTTACAGTGTTAATCAAGTGATAAGCCCATAAAGTTTATTTCAGTCACCTTTTGAATTTTTTGACCAAGACAGGCTATATTTAGGTTTGGCGTCCATCTTTTATAATTGGAAAGTTGCATGTATGTAGTTTTCGTTAAGTTAGCTCATAAGTTATTTGTGTCTAACCATTGCAAAGTTGAGTTTATGGTATAGATTATGTTTATTTCATAATTTGTGTTTTTTTCATCATGTATTACAATTGATATATATCTTCTGCGAATAATGTGCAAGGATATTTTGTTATAGACGGAAGGTCATTTATATATATTAGAAACAGCAAAGGCCCCAATATACTACCCTGGGGTACACCTAGTTTTTTACTTCTTAATGAAGATTTGTATGATGTTACGTCTCGGTTTTGTTGATACGAGTTATTTCCACATGTTGTTTTCTATTTGACAAATAACTTATAAGCCACAAGAGTGCATGTCCCCGAACACCGTATTGTTCACATTTTTGGGTCAATAGGTCATGTTTCACAAAATCAAATGCCTTGGTCATATCGAGAAAAATCGACTTTGCGTTCCTGTGTGTGTTCTAAGGCTTGCACAATGGGACGTGTTCTGAAGAATCGTTCGAAGTGATGCCCACCGCTACTTTCTAGCATCGCATCGCTCGCCATCGGCAGGGAATTCATACTCACACTTTAAAACCGAAATGATCGCGTACGGTGCGGTTTCAGAGAAACTTCCTCCCGCTAACGCTGGACTTGTGGAATGAGCTCCCGGCCAAGGTTTTGTCTAAGGACTGCAGTATGGGTTTCTTTAAGAAAGAAGTTATTAGATTTTTGAAGGGCCGGCAACGCGCGAGTGTTACCCCTGGTGTTGCAAGCGTATCTAGGCTACGGTGACCGCTTACCATCAGGCGGACCATAAGCTTATTTGCCACCTTAGTGGTATAAAAAAAAAACCGAATTAAATTGGAGTTGTTGTAGTTCGCGAAGCTTAATAAAAAACCACCATTTTGTACCGTATTAACCTAAAATAAATAGTTGTAAGTTGCCGAAATGACGAAGATTTATTCAAGATTTTATTTACGGGAAAATTATTCGTCTAAAAGCTGGAAACGGTCAAAAACATTATGTCCATGAACCCAATTCTCACTATATCCGAGATAATATCGAGATTATCTAAAAGACAATATCTCGACTATAAAATTTCAAACGTCAACATCATTTACTTGTTTGTTAGATTCTTATTATCATTTGAAGTTTGTGTCGATTGACAATAAGAATATAGCAAAATGTCGTTTGGAGCAGCGAAATGTTGCCAGTATGAATAGATCATGCTGGGAGGTACGTTCCGTTGCAAAGTTTTAGAGCGTTTTCAAAAACGCCTATCTTAATATACTTCTTTGCAATATATTAAAAAAGATTTTGGTGGCTAAAAATATTTAAAGCAATATTTTACGTGTGTTTTATCATAATAAATAAAGAAATAATGAGTATAACTTAGTTTGTAAAATAAATCCCTATTCCGATTTCTTGCTATAATCTTCAAACGAAACGTATTAGGACATAACTAAAAAAAATACTCTATTTGTTTCTGTTCAGTATTTTAATTGTTTATTTGGGTGAAAATTAGTTATTATTATTTTTCAAATATGTTTATATTATTCGAATGTGTTTATACATTCTTTATCATGTGAAATTATCACCTAGTAATATAAAAAAAACTACATAGCACTTAAGTTGGCGGCGCCGGAACTAAAACTTTCTTTGTGAGCGTGTGTGGTGTAACCTAGTGTTTGTTATAATGGAAATCAATAGAAATACAAGGAAATTATTGTCATGGACGATTTTAATAAATGCTAAAATTGGCCAATCAAAACGAATATGTATTATGAAAGGAATAGAGGTAAAAAATAATCAAATTTGCTATTATAAATCTTTTTTAATATACTGTAAATAGTTTTAGAAGTTACGAATTAAAATCCTCAAACAGCTGTCAGCGATAGTCTCCATCAAGGCATATAGAATAGGGAAACAACCTTTTGAAAAATAACATTATTTAATTATATAAGATTGAGCAATAGGTTGAGGTAAAGCTCTTAAGGTTAGTTTCTTATAATGACACACACTTTGCGCTACGGTACAGTACGGTATTTTAAATTTTAAAACATACAGTTTAAGCTAAGAGTATAATTAATGTTTAGAACCCAATAATTTTCGAAGACATCCATCATGATTCGAATGCGAGATGCGAGAGTTTTTTTTTTATATATATGTCACCGTAAAATTGTAAATACCGTTAGATTATAATCTATCTAGTAGGATTGTATACTATGGAACAAAAAAAAATATAAAGTGTATCTTTTAGATTATATGAAACTCGCTTCGCTCGCTCCGCATCAACGTGACCACAAGAGAAACCGAACCTAACTCACTCCAAAAGATTTATACAGTGCGATTTCTTCCTCATTTTGTTTCATAGTATACAATCTCACTAGGTAGATTATAATCTAACGTCATTTACAATTTTACGGTGACATATATACCAAGGTGGCAAACAAGCTTACGGTTCGCCTGATGGTAAGCGGTCACCGTAGCCTATGGACGCTTGCAACACCACGGGTATCACTCGCGTGTTGCCAACCCTTTACAAATCTGAAAACTTCTGTCTTGAAGAACCCCATACTTTAGTACTTAGCGAAAACCTTGGCAGGGAGCTCATTCCACAACCCAAGCGTTCGCGGGAGGAAGTTTCTCTGAAACCGCAACGTACGCGACCATATCGGTTCTAAAGTGTAAGAATGAATTCCCTGGCGATGGCGAGCGGTGCGATGGTAGAAAGTAGCTGTGGGCATCATTTCGAACAATTCCTCAGAACACGTACCTATTTACAAGCGGTAGAACACATACAGGGAGGCAAAGTCTCTCTTCAGACTTAAGGGCTCGATACGGCAATTGAGTTTGAGATCGTCGACAATTGTCATAGCCCGTTGTTGAACCGAGTCAAAAGGGCCAAGCTGGTATCCGGGTGCCCAGAAATGGCAGCAGTACTTCATATAGGGCCAAACTCGCGATTTGTTAAGCAGCAACCTTAGCCCCGACGCGAAACATTGCTTCGCTCTGTTGAGTACACCTAGTTTTCTAGACGCAAACTTCACCTTGTCTTACAAATGATCTCGGGACTGAACATCACTGGAGATGTCTACACCAAGGATCCCAATTCTCTTGGAGATGGAGAGGGGAGTGTTCTGGAATTGTGGGACCGCAGTAAATGGGGTTTCCTTGGCGGTGAACGCGCAGACTTGTGTCTTTGTAGCGTTGAATCGGACCTAGTTTTCCCGTCTCCAGTCAAAGACCTTGGACAGAGTGGTCTCAATTCGAGAAATAAGTTCTCTACGCTTTGCTTTCACAGCGAAACGAGGGATGTTTGCACGACCCGTGTAATAACCGTCTCCAGTACTGTCATCTGCATAGCAATGTATGTTGTTTATGTCCAACATGTTATTGATATGCAGTAGAAACAGCGTAGGATGTAAAAAAATAACATTATTTGTAATTAAAATTTAATAATTAAAAACACCGTTTTAATTCCCTGTATAGATTTTCTTGCACTATATTAAGGCAAACTCAAAGACGACATAGTCACTACATGTTACTAATTAAATATATTATCTGTGCCTAGACTACGCTCCCTGTCTGTTAAGAAAAAACTGCTCCATAAAGTTGACTTTTCAACTGTAAGGGTTTAAGAACGCATACACTGACAAAATAACACTACCGTATCTATGGCAGTTTAAATAATTCAACTTGACGGTTAAATAATGGGTCCACTCCGAGGTGGGTCATCCAAAGTCATTTTTTTACTTCCTCTTTGGTCCATTCTCTGTATTTTCCTTCGACTTATAGGTATGTTCTATTTCTGTCGGATATACAAAACCGTTTCTGAACATCTCTTTTTTTAAAATTGACGTACTGTACCGTAGCGCAAAGTGTGTGTCGATATAAGAAACTAATCTTAAGAGCGTTACTTCAACCTACTGCTTAATCTTATATAATTAAATAATGTTATTTTTCAAAAGGTTGTTTCCCTATTCTATTTGCCTGGATGGAGACTATCGCTGACAGCTGTTTGAGGATTTTAATTCGTAACTTCTAAAACTATTTACAGTATATTAAAAATATTAAAACCACCTTCTTTAAGGTTAATAACAAAAATTATAATATGTCATTTAACAAAATTATAAAATAACTGTTTTGGTCCAAAGAATTTATGTCCAAAATTCCTTAAAACTAAATATAATATCTTTGAAATTGACATAAATTATAATAAAAATCATACGCTTAGCCAATAGTGTTAGTGTTAGTTGTCCGTCGCTAACAACAACGTCTAGATTAACATATTATAGGATCAACAGACTGATTTTCCCAGAATTCCCAGGTGATGTTTTCACAGGAAAGTTTCCAGAAATTACAGGTTACAGATACTCGTTTAACTAAATAAATATATATAAAGATAACATAATAGAGAAAAAATGCTATTTATATGTTAAAAAAAAATTTATAGCTAAATTACATTAAATATATACTTGTAAATCTGACAACAGTTTATAATACTCTTTGGTTCACAGATACCGACCTACTGAATCTTGCAGAGCTTTTAAAGTACGCGCAGGCTCTTGAGCCGAGGTCGAAGCTAATGTCAAACTCCGGGATTTATGTCAGCAGTCCGCTACAAATCTTCGGGACGCCGCAATTGAAATACATTTTGTGTTATTGCGGAATCTGAGAGATTTATGGTGATCAAAATATCTGTGCAGATTTCAAAGGGCTGATAAAAGAAACCATTTATTGTTTTTGTAAAAAGTTTTTTTTTTATTATGATTCTTTAACAAAAAAATGTGCGTGTCAGCTCCGACGCGTGATTGGAGTTTACTCTAAGTATTTATGAAAATATAACCACTCACCAACCTAACCTTACGCCTCTACACTTTTAAACAACTCCTACAACTCCAAATACTCCATACCCTTTCCTGGTTTTTTATTGTTTGGAAGTGTAAGTAGTGATGGGCGCGTAGGGGTGTTAAGGGTTGTAGTAATAAAATGAAGTCATTTTTGAAAAAACAACACACTAGCATTTTTCCATAAACTTCATCCGTGTGACTCTAGCTAAAATAAAGCTTTCATCGCCTTCATCTCAAGGCTACAAAATATTGGAATTCTCACACAAATTTTTTTCTCCTTTCATATTTTGCCACTAAGGGATGAAAACAATAGAACACGTCAATCTTAGTTTTCAGCCTAAGGGCCAAACACCAATTTCCATGCATGTATCGTAAAATAAATCGGCCACGTGCGTGTTGGCCTGCGCACACTTAGGGTTCCGTACCAAATATAGAATATAACCCATCCGAATGGCAGAATTATTTATGAGCAGTAGGTGAGTGAATCCCTTCTGCGCTACGCATTTGACTGCAAAATCAAATTAGTTGTAATAGGAATAAAAAAAGTAAAATAATAACATAATAAAAAACAGAAAATTGTACTAAAAAGTAAAAAATATTTTCGTCGATGGTTCGATGTTTCCAGACTTTCGTTGACTTACACTAGCAGCGAAAGTTAAAACCTGGACAGGCACATCGTCCAAAAGTTCTTTTGTTCTTCGCCTCTTACTGCGATTTGTTAAGTCTTGAACCGGCTTGTTAGGTCGTCCTTGTTTTGCTGTCGTCATTGTTGACCAAGTATGTATTTTTATGGTACTGTCTAGCCAATTTTCATTGTTCTTCAAGAAGCGTTAACCTATATTTCTTTAAAATTAACTTAATATTTCGCAGATAATTTTTTAGAGTTTGGAACTCATTTTCTGGACATTTAGACATCTTTCGTATTTTTTTCTCCATATCTAATAATTTTTTGTTTAGTCTTGCTTTATTGATCTCTTGAAAGTAAGTCCAACACTTTTGTTACTACTTGAAAGTCATTTGGAGTCAACCCTGAGAAACAATACTTTTAAATAAACGTGCAAGATGTCGAAAAAATACTAGAGTCACTTATAAATTCTTAATAAAAAAAAGTTTGCAGCGGTTTGGGCTGTGCGTTGATTTGTCATTTAATTTAAAGTCAGTCTGTTTCGTCTTTTACTATCCGACTTCAAAAAAAGGGAGGGTTTTAAAGCGACAATACGACCCGTATGTATTGTTACAATTGCACAATATTCATATATGTTAGTCTATATTATAGGCTTCTAAACAGATTTGCCTAATTTTATAAGTGTATGTATGAATGTTTGTATGTATGCATATTTTCCATGCATTGCTGAGAAACTAGTGATATTCTAGATTTTCTAGATATTTCTTCGTTTGATTATGTACAGTTCAACTTTCAACTATTCCCGAGTGTAAGTTGAGTGTACTCCACCATAGCCAGAGTAAGACGTTCGTTCTCATGCCCAATCGCCGGGAAGCCGCGCTTTAAAAAGCGACTCCTGGGTTGAGAACCCTATCTTAGCAGGTACCGGCAACATTCGACATACCGCCACAAGGGAGTTAATTTTTTTTTTTTGCAAAACGATTTGTACCACCATGAAATTTTTTTTCAACAGTTTCTGTCTGGTCATAAATAGAAGTCTGATAATGCCATATCTGTAGGAGGTGGCAAATGTGTACAATTTTTTATGTCTTCTACCTTGAAAACCCGTCGAAATATCAAGTATGGTGCCCGTTTTTCCCCCTATTAGAAGTATGGCAAATATTATAATGGTCACATTGCATCATATAATTTCCAAAAATCCAAATGCCATACTGGTACAAATCGTCAAAAAAAATTTTTTTTTACGTCTTGGCTCACAGTCTCACAGTCGTCCGCCCCATAGTTGCAATCTGGAATAATTTTTTTTAGGTAAAATTGTATCCAAACAAACAGAATATGATGTAAAAAAATATTTTACGTATTGTACAGTCGTATTTTTGAAACGTGTCGATTAAATAAGTTTTTCAAGTATGGCAGCACTGTTTCCCCCTACTAGAAGTATGGCAATAATAATAACGGTCACATTTTATCAAATGATTTCCAAAAATTCAAATGCAATACTGGTACAAATCGTTTTCCAAAAAAAAAAAATTACTTCCTTGCGGCGGTATGGCGGCCATTCGGAACCGTCCAAAAAGTATGACATGGTGACGTTCGTGAATGGCTACTTGACGATGATTAGCTGTGCAAAAATTAGCTTGGTACAAATGGTTAAATTGTTTTTTTTTTAATTAACGTGTTCGCGTCGGTATGGCGGGCGCTAAGTCACACCGGAGAAGTATGGCGTTACGCTACCGCCTACTGTTTTTTATGGACTATCGGAAAATACAAGGGTTTATGTGGAACAAATCGTTCGACACTCGTAATTTATCCGACACGTTCGACTCACGCCCACGCCATTGGGCCGCCGGTACCAGCGCTATGACCATTATTTTTATTTTCGTCATAACGTAACCCCTGAAGAACCGCCATACTGGTACAAATCACCCAGTATTTTCTGTCACTATCTACCGGTCTAATTCCCCGGTCTTCTTACAAAGCTTGGGTTCTATTACCCCATGCTTAGTTCTCTTAGCTAGAGCGTTATTAATAGACAATTGAAGCCCTGGCACAATCTTTTTACACATCCTCAGTCACGCGTTCTCACCGAAATAAGTTATTTTGCGCGTGAAATCACGAGGTTCGTCTTATAATTAATAATTTTAACTTCAATTTAGTTGACACATTTGTGTTTATATTAATTGACAGGTACCTGAAGTATTGAAGTTGAATTGACAAGCTCGTGGGCCAGATACTATGTTTTCTAAGAAACCAAAGAGAAGTAAACCAAGTTAACCAACGAACGTCGCAAGGCAGGGCGTTGTATGGGTGGTTAACTATTTTGGTCTTGTGGTGGACTGTTCTCGACCTGGACTATAGAACATTCGAGTATAACGGCTGAGACAATAACAACATGCATGACATGTTTCCGTAATTACTTTAAGACCTTTAAGCACACCTATTTCATGTCACCTTAACATAGTTATTTAAATCTCGGTGAGCAAATGTTCTAGTAACTCAGTACAAAGTGACTGTAATTTGCTTACAGCCGCCGAAGATTTGTTGCAGATTTCTTGCGCAAAGCCCTTGAGCCGGAGTGCCCCAACCCCCTCCCCCAACGCTCCGCACCACTCCTGGGGATTACGGCATTAAACCTGATGAGATTCAATGTATTAAGAAAATATTTTCCTTTAAAATTTTATGATTATTCCAAAAACATTTAAGTATTTTGGATCTTTGAATAAATTTTCTGTAAAATGTAGAATCAAAGCATTAAAAAATATTGTCGATCGTTTACAGTTGTGAGCAATTTTGATGTTACTTTATATACTCATATTACATTATATATTACAATACAATCTCACTTAACCAGAAAAAGGTTGTTTAGAATGATTACGAATTAATTAATAATAAGCAATAACCCCTTATCTCCGGTAATGCATACAGTTCGTAGTCACGTGACGGGATCGTGCCTGTCGCCTTTACTCGGCTAAAAACCGGATTCAAGGTAATTTTACACAATATAACTAAAAAATTTTTTTTTTTTTGTATAATTCTAACCCGGTACCTTCGAGGAGGTAGTCAGACAATACTGTTGCGTCGAAACCATTTCATCTCGCGTTATTGATAGGATTTTAGAGTAGGGAGAATAATTTTAGTTCAAGATCTAATGGATGGTAACTATCCATATATAAAATCTCTAAAAAACTCTTTTAACAGTTTTTATTAAAAAATAGGTAAGCACAAACAAGAAAATGCGTGTAACTGAGTCCAAACACAAAATGGCCTTTGCCATTGAATAAAACTAAATGTTCTGCAAAAAATAAACGACGTTGCCCTACTTTACGCAATTTGGAGGAGCTTTCGCAAGAAAGGGGAGCTTTTGACGCAAGCTTTCTATAACGAGAAAATATGATCGTTTCCCGTAAGCACAAAAAGGACTCGATGGCTTCTTATCCGGGTCAGTTGTCAACTTCTGAGATAAACTTAACATTATTACATTGTAATGTAACGAATCATCTCCACCGTTCAGCCTTTCACACTTTCTTTTGCTGGAAAGCAATATTACAAATTGTATTTCATAATTAATTTAGCCGATCTTAATTAACATTCCTCTCTCTGATTTTGAAATCGCTGACTCATGTTATAAACAAGGTATTGCCGACTGTTTCGCTCACTCATTTCCAAACTAACTGTCGCGGTCTGTTTAAAAATAACAATTGACAATATCTTTTACATATCTTTAGTTGTTTTGCAAGTATTTTATTAGAATGGTGCGGAGGATGTTCATCTGAATACAGTGGAATGCACTCCATATACGCAGAAAGGCACTGTCTGCCCTTGAGCATTATATATATAACTTCAACATTTTATATAATAGTACATTCATAATAGTAGGTATAAAATATCAAATTTTAGTACAGTTATTCCGAATCAATTATTGATCGTCAACAAGGGAGGGGGTAATATTCTGTCCCTGGTCTTATGTATGAGACATATTATACAAAGCCATCTGAGTCCAGTACATTATGTGCTGCGGCGCGGCGATGGGCTCACCACTTGCCACCCAGGATTGGAGTGGTTAATGAAATTAAGCTGTCTTCCACGACACCCATGTAGCCACTTGTTACCTCATTTAATCAAATCAATCAAACAATATTTATTCAAACAGGTTTCTAAGAACACTTTTAAATCGTTAATACAATGTAAACACTGTTAATTTCTGCCAAAAAGAGCTGGCAAGAAGTTCTATTTAAAATAACAATATGTATTGAAACACTTAGTAGGTAATATAAATAAGTTAGTAAGCTACTAAAAACAAAGTCAATTATTATTTTTTTGCTTTTATGTAGCACAGGGGGCGCACCATGTGAAGCGTCAAATATTGTCAATCGTGTGAAGGAATTAAGATATTATATTTAAGATTTTTCCGATATTTAATAGTACATTAACAGTGTCATCAGCGCCATAATAATTATATTCTTGCACAATCGTATACATATACTTAAAACTGTTCTTACTATCCATGAATATAATCCACACTAATATTATAAATGCGAAAGTAACTCTGTCTGTCTGTCTGTTACCCCTTCATACTTTACATATATAAATACATAAAACATAAATCACTAACAGTGTATCAAAAATTAATACTACTAGAAAATATATACATATATGTATAAACTTACATAGGTACAGTCAAGGAATTTAATTCCCTACCCATTTCGTGGAAATGTCGTTAGACAATCGCAAAGCATTAAGGTCGAAAATTATATTTCAGTAATTGTATTGAAATGTCAATACGTATTATTTGTCACTTCACATTACAGATATCCTCTTTGCGAAAAGTTATCATTTTAGACCAGTCATATTAGGGGTCAACCTCGGAATGAAAGATAATAAGCTGTAAATTGGTATAAACCTTTGTTTTGTCGTTCTAAATGTTGTCTCAAAAGTCACAAATGTTATAGTGTCCGCGTCTTAAGATATTGAAGGTCAAAGGTCATAAAAATCGGTTTTTCACGAATATTTCGCTTTCGATTGCTTAAATGAGATTTGCACCTATTGTAAAAATTATAGAGTATAAAATTCTCAACAACTATTGTTAGAAAATTTTTATTCATACGATCAACCGCGAAGAGTGCGCCGCGTACAGTCATATATGGCCTAATGCAAGGTCAAGCGTGAGTTACGGTTATCAGTACGTTGTATAAAGTTAATTATTTACTTAAAAAATTAAATTATTAAACAATGCCTATTATTTATGTACTAATTATTAATTATTTATATTTAATTAAATTAAGCGACTTAATTATTTATATTTAATTTTTTATAGTTAACTATTCAACAATAGTATATTAATAATTCTGGAAGTTTATTTTTTCTTTAAAACGTGTTAATTTTTTTTCATACTTATATACCTGAAAATACTTGTCCCTACCCTATGACCTTTTCTATTTATAGCCGGGACAGATGTTCTATTGCATTCAAGGCCACTTTCTCTTTCAAGGGACTCATTTGTATTAGTCAAGATTATTCGTTAATTTGAAATTTTATCTTCGCAACGACGTACGTACGGTTTTAAGAGCTATGGCTGATTTTTGTTGTCATGCATCTGGATGAATTACTGCAAACATTTAGGGTTGGATTTCTTCAGCTGGTGTTGGAGAACTCGTGCATTTGCCACTTAGAGCAACCGCTCAGGACTATGTAGACCTGTTGGATGAAAGTGTGCTTCCGACTTTACGAACTTATTATTCGCAACAGGAAGTTCCTAAAATTGATTTTGTGCAAGACAACGCAACCATCCACTACGCTAGAATTGTGCGAAACTGGTTCAGGCACAACCAAGATCATATAAATGCTATTCCTTGGCCTGCAAAAAGTGCTGATTTGAACTCTATAGAGAATCTCTGGGGCATAATGGTCCAAAGATGGAACAATCAGAATGAAAGAACACCTGAAGCACTTATCAATCACTGTCATAGTGTATGGGAAGATTTCCGTGGCACTAATATTGGACGTCATTCAAAATGATGGTGGATATACGCGTTTTTAATAACATTTTTTTATTACTATTTAGTTTATTTTATTCGTTTCGTTAAAAAGTGTCCTTATAGTTTTTAATAGACTGCTCAGTAATTGAGTCAGAAATAATGTTTTCGTTTTGTTGTTTTTGTTAAAAAAAACGTTTATAAAATTGTGGTTTTATTGGATTACTAGACTTTCCCAGCGGCTCCGCCCGCCCTAAATTCGGTTATCGGGGTGGGATTCCTTTATTTAATCACAGTATTAATACTGTGATTTATTCTTTAATTACATTAAGGAAATTTGCTATATCAAGCTGTAGCTATAGCTACAGTTAAAGCTCGGTTATAGTTATTTCCGCGGGAATTTTTGAATATTTCGGGATAAAGTAGCCTATGTGCTATAAGTGTGCTAAGTTTCATCCCGATTCGTCCATTCGCTGAAGCGTTATTGAGTAACAAACATCCATCCATACTTTACAAACTTTCACATTTATAATTATTAGGATAACTTTCATCGTTCTGCTAGTTTTTGGATAGATAAATTTTATATAAATATCATATAACAAAACTAGCGAGATGACAAACGAATCCATACTCCAGTTTTAGCAATGGCCATGGCGTCCCAAAGTTTAGTTCGCCATGTCAACGTAGTTAATCTGTTGTCTAGTTACTAATATAAAACAATGCATATTATATGTCAAAGTAACGTTCTGTTCTAGCTAGCTCTTATGGTGACAGTTTGCTATTCGATATTGATCCTTAGGTGGGTTGGAAATTAAATTCCTTGACTGTACCAGCATTATAATATAACAAATATAGTATTAATAACCCGCTGCAATCCACCATCGGCCGCCCGGCGCCAGAGAGGCTCCAAATGCAACAGGGGAAATTAAGCAAACGTGCACACATACATATGCATACACATACTCACAGACGTAGTGTATGATGAAGTAGCTCACCTCCCACACGACAGTCCGGAAACAAATGCGCACCATTTAACGTACTGTCACTTCGGAAACAAGCCTAAGGGAAGAAGAAGTGACAAGAAACTTCCCGGGTGTACACCTGTTACCATCAATCACGCAGAAACCAGGCCACAAAATCTATGCAAATATGTTTAAAATCCGTACCTATCTATTCGTCTGATTGCTCTGTCAACATTACTGAACAACTAAATTTCCCGACTTTGCCCGTACCGAGTTTCATTTAAATCCAGATACCGATTAATCAACTAACGCGATAAGAGCTGTTAGTGTTACTTTTACCAAAGGTCTCGAAAGGTTTTGGAGGGTAGAAGAAGTACCCAGCCGGTACCAAATCCGTTACACGCCGCTTGTAAACTGTACATTTATCTGCGCACTGAGGACTCGCATGGTCAGGTCCAGGTTCACCTAATCATGTAGAAGTCCAAGGTCGCGCCTATTAAGTCAAGTCAGACGACACCGAAACTTGAGCTAAGCGCCGCTCATTTAGTCACAAAGCTCTTGAATCTCGCCGCCGAAACCTGTAAGCGAACAACGCGTATTGACTCACTGCACGCTTGGACCGACAGCTCAGACAGCAGCAGAAAAGAGTCGTAGCTCACTCATTAGCTCACTCACAGTCCGAAGAGTCATGGCCAGAAACATTATTAACACGCATTAGCTCGTACACAAAGTTAATAAATATTACCGCGTACGTACTTAGATTTATTCACAACGTTAAGTCAAAACATGATCACCGTGTTCGTTTAAAATACCTAACCATGGATAAAGAGTCGGCAATGCGCGAGTGAAACCCCAGGTGTTACAAGCGTCCATAGGCCACGGTGACCGCTTACCATCAGGCGGACCGTGTGCTTGTTGGTCACCTCAGTGGAATAAAAAAAAAAACTCGGGCCGCCAAACAATTTTTTTTTAAATTTGTACAATCCACCGCCTTTGTTTCCAAAATACCACTTATACAAAAAGATAAGGCCGACCGCACATCGTTACAAAACTCGATTTATTTATTGATACCGATCAAAACTCAAACAATCACTGTTGTCTTATGATACCCGACACCCGATTCTTTTACATAAGGAGCGTGCGGTTTACATACCTACTCATCGACCACTGTCATGCCGCAACAAATGCTTTAATTGCTGTCCTAAGACAGAAATTTTGGATCACTTCTATACGACGACAAGTGTCTAAAGTAGTGCATCGTTGTGTCACATGCCACCGTTTTAGTGCTGATTCACACCCACCGCTAATGAGCGATTTGCCTATTGATCGCGTGCAAGCATCACTGTCTTTGCTGGTATTGCGAAGATTTTGCAGGGTCCTACCTTGTAAAGTCAAGCTTACTCCGCTCTGCTTGCTCAGTAAAGGCATATTTATGTGTTTTTGTTTGTCTTGCCACTAAAGCAGTACATTTCGTCGTCGTGCACTACCCGCTCTAATTCGTTCCGATCAAGGAACTAATTTTGACGCCGCTAATAAATATTTAACCGAAGTTAATAAGTTTTTATTGGACAATGAATTCGTGCTTTATGAAGAGTTCCGTACACGGTAAGTCCAATGGAAGTGTAATCCACCAGCCGCGCCTCATATGGGAGGTATTTTTGAAGCCGCTGTCAAAAGAGTCGTTGTTAAAATGCGAAGTCGGTGACGGAATCCTTACCTTTGAGGAACATTCTACTGTATTGTGCCGTATTAAAGCGATTTAAATTTCGCGCTCGCTCGTTCCGATGTCCGACGGTCCCTGAGACTTAAGAGTTCCTCACCCCCGGTCATTTTTTAATCCAGCAACCGTTATTAGCGCCGCCTGAGCCGCACTGGTCCGATACAAAAACCTTTGCTTTGTCCCGTCATCAAAGCCTTCAGCAAATAACTGCTGGCACCGATAGCAGTTTGAATATTTAACAACATTACAACCGCGTTCCAAGTGGTTTAAATTCACTGAACCAATACAACTTGGTGACCTTGTACTTATCAAGGAAAATAATGTCCCGCCTCTCCTCTGGAGACGTGGCCGCGTAATTAACTTTCATACCGCAAAGGATGGTAACGTCTTAAAGTCCAAGGAGGACTTATAGTTAGGCTAGTAGTTAAATTGTCCCGCCTACTGGTCGACACCTAACCTATTATTATTTTTTTCCGCCGCCCGGAGGATGTTATGTGAATTCCTACCGCCTTTCCCGTCTCATAAACCCATTCGTTCCGATCCCCTCGTACCGACTAGTGCATGGACCCTTGTCGCACACGACGACGCCGAGTAAGCCTCGTTACACTCGGCATGTTCACCGTCGGGGCGCCTCCAGACGTCTGCACGCAACCCCCCGCGCCCAGTTCCGAGCGTGCGCCGACGCTGCACGTCGAGCCGTCGATAGTCAAGAACGCACCGCGCTCCCGAGTAGCCGTACCCGCTTTTTACAACAATTTTCCCGCTGTTATATTTCTTATTTTTTTTTGTCCTCAATAAAGAAACCAAAGCCGTCCACTCCCGTGTCGTACAGGTACATTGAATTTATATTTCCGCTCCTTCCTTATGTTACGACGTCACTGCGACCGCTAGTAAATATACTTACCATTGAAGAACACAATGCTACGCCTATTATAATTTTTATTTTTAGTATTCGCGATTATGAGTAGTACAGGGAGGTTGGATATGGAATTTTAATTCTATGACAGATTGCGATGTCAAATATACTACGTCAAAAAAGTAAATAAACAAACATTATTGAAGTGACAACTTCTTTAGCGGCGTTGTGCACTTTTTTTGGTATGGGTAAAAAATGATAAACTCGCGTGTCCTAATCGTGGAAATTCGTAAGACGGAAACCCTAATGCCACGCCTATTATAATTTTTTTTTTTTTTCTATTATATGTGTTTTTCTCGTGGGGGTGCCTTACCGCTTACATATTTCGATGGCTTAACGTCCCCCCCACCCCCTTTTTTTTTTTTTTTTTGAAGTGAAAACTTCTTTAGCGGCGTTGTGCACTTTTTTTGGTATGGGTAAAAAATGATAAACTCGCGTCAGGTCACGTGTCCTAATCGTGGAAATTCGTAAGACGGAAACCGTTATGCCACGCCTATTATAATTTTTATTTTTAGGATTCGCGATTATGAGTAGTACAGGGAGGTTGGATATGGAATTTTAATTCTATGACAGATTGCGATGTCAAATATACTACGTCAAAAAAGTAAATAAACAAACATTATTATTTCTTGACAATGTCAAAGACATGTCTTGTGACATATTTGAGTGTTAAGCGCGAATCGTGTGTAAAGGTTTTCACTTCTGCCGGCACTCCCGGAGTGCAACTCGTTTTTTATTTCTTGACAATGTCAAAGACATGTCTTGTGACATATTTGAGTGTTAAGCTCGAATCGTGTGTAAAGGTTTTCACTTTTGCCGGCACTCCCGGAGTGCAACTCGTTTTTTTTTATAGCGGTAGGGTGGTAAGCAAGCTTACGGCCTGCCTGATGGTAAGCGGTAACCGCAGCCTATGGACGCTTGCAACATGGAAGTTCCTATAAAACCGCACTGTAAGCGACGATTTAGGTTGTAAGGTGTGACGATGAATTCCCTGACGACGGCGAGCGGTGCGATCGCGAAGTGGAATAGAAAGTATCCGTGGGTAACGCAAACGTTCTTTTATTCAGTTAGCGCCAATGTTATCCATGAACCGGAAGCAGCATTATTAGAACTACAGGTTGCATCTACAGGTTGTAACAGGCATTCTTTATAATTTAAAAACTGCAGGCTGCATAATTCGATGCCTTGTTTAGAGCTAAAATAGCTACAGTAGGTCTGCATGAGATGCTATAGAACTTACTTTTTAGATTCTGACTGACTGACTGAATAGTGACCAAATACCCAAGGTCAAAAGTTTGTTGCACTGTAATAATTATAATGATTTATAAGAAAAACTTATTTGAAAAAAAGTTTTTGACTTTGACAGATTGATAATGTAATGTTACTTATATTCTATTGCGCGAAAAATACAGAGCACTATAGAAAATTACTAAGTTAATTTTAAAAAGTTGATCTTGTTGCTACTATATAAGGAATTTCTTAGCTAAGGGATACTATAGTGAAAAAAATATATTAAGATAAGTGAAAATAAAATTAAAAAAAATTTACTAACATTACAAAAATAGCGCTGTATATATTTTTGATAGCTAGTAGAATATCGTGATTATATATTCCCGACTTTGTGCCTGCTAAGCCGGATATCCTAAGTACCGTAAATCATGCGGCTTATAAAGCGAAGGTATTTTATAAAGCTACTTTATAACACCTGCCGGATTACGGGAATTAATCACCCGCCGCGGGGCGCTGCTGCTTACTGGAAATCGCTTAAAATTTATTACCGTTACATTTTTATGTAGTAACTTTTTGGCCGCAGTCAATTATTTTAAAAACAAATCATATTTCGGCAGAGAATTTCATTTTAAATTAAAATTTATTCCGTAATTATATAATATGTTAAAACTTTATTTTCTAGCAGTAAGCGGCATTTAGTCATTGATAAAAATCAAAAGGGTCTTCCTTTTGAGATATGGAATTTTATATATTTGAAGAGACATAAACCCTGCCGGTTTAATAATATGATAAAGACTAAACTATTCAAAATTGGCGTAGCTGACGAAAATTTATTCAAAGATCATTCAATTATGGGTAAGAGCGTAAAAAGTAAAGTTGGCTCATCTTTGAATTTAAATTTTTTGATAAAAATCGTTTCACAGAACCTTGAATCTCATTAGGCTTAATGCCTTATCCCTCAGGAGCACGGTAATACTCCAGCTCAAGAGCTTTGTGCGAGGGATCTGCAACGAATATTCGACACTCAGGTATAAGTGACCGGTTAACTTGGTACTTTCTTCTCAACAGATGCATATTTCTGCTCACTGCTCACTGAGATGTGTGTTTAGTGTTTCTTATTATATTCTTAATAATCTTATTAATAAACAGTGGCAAGAAGATTACTTCAGGCGAATCCCAAACAGATTTTTCCCATACATCTTTCGGTACACTTAATATCCATAACATAAATATTTTTATGCTTTAAATGCGTTTTGCTATTAATCATTGCCGCAAAATACATATTGAAGTGAAGTTATATTTGCATCCAATATAGTTCTACAGTTCCTAATAAATTAAAATAATAGTTCTCGTTATTTAATGCAAAATAATAGAAATTGAAAAATGATCTGCTAACTTTGCACAGCATTCGCACAGCATATAATTTTCTTTTTAAAATTGTGTATTGCGGTGAGTTTTATGTTATAGTTATGACCGATAAAAAATTTGTTTAACGATTTTTTTTTTTTAATAATAAAATAATAGTTTTGGCGTCGTCGATTTTTCTGAGGACACGTCTAAGATCCTTGAATAATCTTTCAGAGACTGCGGATAGTGTTAGTGATTTTTTTTTTATAATTTTAGCAACAAATTTGATAATAATTCATGATCTACTACCGCTTACATAAGAGCACTGGACTCTAGATTTTGTCAGGTTTCATTTAATACAATAAAAATTTTCATTCAATAATTTACTGGCATTTTATGCGTTAATAGGCGTTTTGCGACTAAGGTAACTAGCGCTTTATCAAAAAACTAGTTTCGAATATTTTGTTCAAGATATTTTGTTCACGCAGTCTGTAAGAATAAATAAACATAGATACAATCAAATGATCATTTTTAGTTTAGCCTCCATTACTATTATTTTTTTTTAATAGATCTTCAGAACCTGGCTGTAGGGTAAGTATATAATTCTGTCCCTGGTATTTTATTTTACCGTTTTTTCCTTATAGCTGTTAATTCACGATGTATGTTAAACTCAAACCACACACACGTGTCACACCGGCAAAAGCGGTACAGTTAACTTCTGCATGCGTGCAGCCATATTGAAGTTGAGAGAATTTGACCGCAATAATAACTTATAATTTTAATTTTTACTCTTCATGTTTGGTGTTGTAGATACACTCATATTTGCAAACTAATTCTATGAGTTTATTGAAAACCTTACTGACAGTTTCATACATTACAAATGGTGAATGAACACGTCATCTCACGTCACGCATCTGGTCTGCACCGGCCTTTAACTGCATTTCACTCAAGATTTTAAGTTTAAGTCGATCAAATCTTTAAACACCACGACTGCCTTCATTGTAATCAGTGATCTATTTTATTTAGAGAGACTTGGTATAATAAACTTTTACTTTAACTATAATCAAAGACTAGTCGTTGAAATCAGCTGATAATCGAATTTTGCGCGGGCAAAACCGGGACTAGAAGCATGTTACGAAGAACTTCTTAAAAAAAATACATAAAGTTAACATTTTTTTTTGTTTGAATTCACTTTAGAAAATATGAGTGTAAGCGTGCTACTACTAGCACTTCACTGTCGACCGCCGGATGTGCGAGTACCTAGGTAAGCGTCAATACTTGTCTAAGAGAATAAATACAAATAATTGGTAGGTAAAGCCGCGGAATCTCTATCATTATTCTGTAAAAAAAACATAGATATGTAAGTGTATTTATGACCATTACAAATTGAGTGACCATTTATTTAAAAAGTGAAAATAAAGATCTTACTACTTTACAAATATAAACAACACGGATCAAGTTGAATACCTATTCAAAATTGTTCCTACTGGAGGTACTTTTAATTTTTCATAAAATATACTGTTTTTTGTTTTTTAACTAATTATTTTATTTTTCGCTTTCGAAGTGAAAAGCAGTGTATTCCTCGGCACTAAAACCCATTGATACTTGTTCCTATAGCATCCCTCGCTCTTCCTCGGGAGATCGAACTAAACATCTATTGTAAAATAAATTTATGAGCTAGTACTTACTAAATAAAACCACCGTTATAGTCTTTCTAGTTTTTGCAAAATCTATAAAAGTGAAGAAACTGCCTTATAGTTAAAATAATAATGCCTGTCATATCTCCGAAACTGAAACTCATAAAAAATTAATCCAAGATAGGTCGACGCAGAATCTTCAGCTAAGTTTGTTGGTGGTAACGACTTAAAATGTCACAAAATGTCACTTAGTGACCTTCTCCGCCATCGGCCCTGATATCAGAGAAGGAATCAGTTTTGATTTTACATAATGTTATTTGAATTGAGTAATAAAATATTAACGAGATCCGGTTAGCTCTAGAGCGGCGTTATGAACAAACACAGACCTCTAAAGGTGAGGGCGTCGGCCCAAGGGAATAATTTAGTGGAAACTCCGATATTTCCAGGTGAACACTTTGCTGAATCCATAAATCATAAGTGGTTTAAGCTTTCGGAAGTTATGTGATAAGATTCAAATTAGGTATTTCAGTTATATCTTAAATCGACGTTTCTGTTACTTTAATCAGAATCAATATGTGAATATATTAAAAATAGGTTAAGGGTGAGTCAGACTTGTGTACCGCTGGTTCTGTTTGGACGCAGTAAGATCTATTTTACTAAAAAATATTTTACAAAATATTTGTAATAGGTAAAATAAACGCTGATTAATAAACATCAAATACTTACACAAATAAGCGGAAGGAGCATCAGGTATGAGGTATTTATGTATTTATAATCTGATTTAATCACAATATTCAAACAATTATAGGTACCTATTGATAATCTAAGTTGTAATAAATAATAGAAAGTCATTTTTTTCTCCAAACACCTCCTCGATACCATGTGACTGTCCTATATTAATTAGGTCCACCCCAATAAAATACCTAGGTGTGTATATCGACAACCACCTCAACTTGAAAGGACAGATAAATAATCTTACCTATCGCGTCCGCAAGATGATTTTTATTTTCAAAAAATTACGCCATTCTGCAGACGCTGATACTCTCAAAATGGCTTACTGTGCCTTATGTCAGTCTATTCTCAGGTATTGCATTTCCGTGTGCTACCCTTGGAACGAGCACAAAGAGCTGTACTCAAAGTTATGAATTTTAGACCTTTTAAACGATAATTAGTGTTTAATTACTTATAAATGGAACAAGTATTCTTATTTTATATAGATTATTTGAGTATTGATAACATGATAACAACATTATAAGTCTTTGAAATATGTTAATAAGACCTTTTGTATGTAGTCAACAAATCGCACGCTCAGAAGTACTTACCAATTTTTTGCGGGTAAACTAAGGTATTTAACGTCACTGGTTACAAACCGCATTTCGGACGATTTAATTATGTTTGTCTGTGTAGAATTTTAAAAAAACCTTTTTTTTTACACAGATTTAATCAGATTTGAAACGACAAAGTGAGCCTTTCCGAGCCAGTGAGATGAAAACTATTAATAATCGGGACTGCATTCGCTAAATAGCCGTTATACGGTTAATTTATAATTTATATTGGTAATGATGTAATTTCGTCTCACACTTTTACTATATACCTAATATATATACTGAACTTAACCTCAAATAAACAGAACAAGAAATACATTATGTGCGGAAATAATGTTTCTCTTAATAATCTGGACTTTTTTTGCTAGATGCTTTATTATATATAATATTATAATATAATATTTATTATTATAATAATAATAATAATAATATTTTATTTAATTCTCCTCACTTATGAACTAGGTATACACAAGTAGGTAGGTACACAGGTAACATTTGTAATGTAATTGTAATAAACTAATAAGTGAGGAGCTGGTGTCTGATGTAGGTAAAGCCCGGTACAGATCACCAGGTCCTCACCCCACGGAAGCCTGTAAGGCACATTATTGAAAGTGTTTAGTAGGTACAAAATAAACAACAGTAAGTAACAGTAAACAGAAGTAAGGAATATTTAACATTAACACAAAAGGTAGGTAGTTTTTTTTGTAAATTGTGCGTGTGTGTATATGTGTGTGTGTGTGTGTGATTGTGTGTGTGTGCGTGTGCTAGTTGAATACGGGGGCGTGTGGGTGTGCGTACACATTTTAATAATAGCTAATACATTAATAGGCTTTCAGTTTCCTCATACGTGAATTTTTGTAACCAGTTATGAACCAGTTGCTTGCATTTTTTCTTAGGAAGTGAAAAAATGGACAACTCTTTATTAGCTTTATTATAAAGGTTGGCTCCTTGAAAGCAAAAATAGTGATTAGCGAAACACCTGTTGAACGATCGTATGGTACAAACTTTGTACTTATTGCGTTTTTTGCTAACGGTTTTCGGATCATAGATTACTAATGTATGTTGTCTTATGATTGTGTTTAGGACCAAAAGTTGTCTTACCGTCAATACTTCCCATTTTTTGTAAAGATCTGTGGTAGGGTACAGGTATGGTAGTGAGAAACTAACTTTCAAAACAGCTCTTTGCGCTCTTTCAAGTTTTAGCAAGTGCGTTTTGGCAGAACCCCCCCACGAGCCTATGCAATACGTAAGTATTGACTGGCAAAGTGCAAAGTAAACAGTTTTTAGATTTTTTTTATTATTAATGTGTCGCAATTTTATAAAAATAATAATTAATTTGCGTATTCTATTCGCGAGTGAGTTAATGTGATCATGAAAGTTAAGTTTGCTGTCGATCATTACGCCTAAATATTTAATATTCTCCGTTTTGTCAATTTTAGTACATTTACAATTAGGTCTCTCATTGTCAGAACAAGTATGGTGTACAAGAGTAAAATTAAAAACATTGGGATTAGTTTTTTTTAATGAAAATTGGATGAATTTAGTTTTATCGGTGTTTAGGGTCAATGAATTATTTTTTAGCCACTCATTAACAATATCAAAACCTCTCTGCGCATTTAAAAAGGCTTCGCTCCAGGAATCACCACTAAAAAGGAGAGCTGTATCATCAGCAAACGTTATAATTTTGGCATGAGGCATTTTGAGCTTACATAGATCATTTACATAAGTGAGAATTAAAGTCGGGCCCAATATACTACCTTGGGGAACTCCAAATATTATGGGCGCTTCATCACTTGTATGGTTTTCAATTTGTACGGTCGGTGAGGTAATCTTTGAATAATTTAAGTTGAAGATCCCGAATACCAACTAATTCTAGTTTTTTTATTAAGGCTGGGACAGAGACTGTGTCAAATGCCTTGCTCAGGTCTAAGAAAATAGCAACCACTTTCTTTTTTTGATCCGACACTGTTACTACGAAATTAGTCAGCTCATGGACAGCATCAGCTGTAGATTTCCCAGATCTGAAACCAAATTGTGTTTCGGCAAGCAGGTCGTATTTTTCTAGGTAGTTAACCAGCCTCTTGTTAATTATCTTTTCTAGAACTTTAGACACAGTTAAAAGAATGGAAATGGGCCTATAGTTATTGACACAATTTCTGTCCCCACTCTTGTATATCGGAATTATTTGTGACTTCTTAAAAATATTCGGAAACACTCCAGTTGAAAGCGCGTATAGATAGAGCGTTAGGATATCTATATAAGTTTTTAAAACTTCAGCTGTAATCATGTCGAGTCCAGGAGCACGATTACTTTTCAAATTCATGATTAAAGTTCTAACTTCGTCAACATCTGTAGGTAACATTACGAAGGAGTGGGAAGTTAAACCAATATTACACGTAGGTTTTGCAGGCATAACAGGTATTCGTTCAGCTAATTTTCTACCAATATTAGCAAAAAAAATATTTACTTTGTTAACTGAATGTAATGGATTATCCTGGTTTACGAGTTCAGAAGCAGGCTGTTTACTTTATTTGTATACGTTATTTCTTTAACAGTCTTCCAAAGCTTTTTGTTATCTTTTCCAGCAGTCTCAAGCTGTTGTGTTTCGTGGTTCTTTTTTGCTGTTTTTTGAATAGAAGTACAAAAATTTTTGTATCTTTTATATGTAGTATGTACCGAGTATTTGATTATTAGGTTCATTTTTAACTTTTTTGTAAAGATTATCGCGATTTCTAAGACATTTTAATATACCGGGAGTAATCCAAGGCTTTAAGATATTCTTTCGTCTAGAAACTTTTACCAATTTACAGTTATCACTTATTACTTTTTGGAGTGATTGAATGGAATACAATAATAAATGGAAATTTATTATTGTAATAATGGGAGACAGAATTTTTTTTTTGTTAGGTAATTCGCCGTGATCGCATATATTCTGTGAAAATTTCAGCAATAGCTTTTAGCATTCAAAAAATAGAGCACTTGAAAGTTTGGACAGACAAGACATCGTAGGTTTAGTAATGGGTTGGGTATGAAACCCTAAAAATTTAAATGTTTTTAAAATAGTACCTGTACTTACACTTTCTTGAATTTTAAACAGATTTAAAACAAGAAAATTTTGACTTTGACACCTATACCATAATTTTTAGTGACTCGTATCCAATCCTGACTTACTTATTATTATTTAAGTCTAAGGCCATTTACACCGTAGTGTCGGAAGCAGTGCTGCGGCGATGGACTCACCACCGCGGCACCAGTCACGATGGACTCACCACCGCGGCACCGGTCACGATGGACTCACCACAGCGGCACATGTCACGATGGCCACCACACACCAGTTAACACGTTGAACGCCGAGGGAAAAAATGCAACCTCCCGTTCAGGCACCGTCGGTCGGTCGGTTTTGCCAAAAAGCTCTTTAGTATTTCTTTTCTCAAGTCTACAATAGGTATATTTTTGTTTGTGACGGTTTTAAACAAAACTAAAGCATTCACCATGGCGACATTTAAAATCAGATCAAATGCATCCTTTTAATCCTTGCTGGTATGGAATGCTATATTCCTAACTCGCGAGTAGCTGCCGGCGTAAAAAACGACCGTGGTTTAATAGGTCTTGCAGAAAAGCTAAAATTCTTAAGCAAAATGCATATGAGGCTTGGACCACGGCTCGTTTTAATAAGGATCCGAATATTTCTGAGTTAAAACGCAAATTAAATGCTGCTTCGAGGTTCAGTAAGAAAGCAACTGCCAGAGCAAAATTCCAATTCCAATTCATCGGGAAAATAGGTGGGCGACTTGCGAGCTATCCTTCTGGGAGTCGTGCTTTCTGTTCGCTTGCCAAAGCTGCCGAAGGGAACTTCTGCCAGTCGTCGTTACCACCACTGCGAAAGACCGATGGTGACTTGGCCCATAGTGCTAAAGAGAAAGCCGATCTACTGGGCAGTCTCTTTGCCTCGAACTCGAATATGAACGATGAAGGCGCTGTACCACCTACTATACCGTGGTGCGGTAAGACCATGCCGGAAATCTCCATAACGCAGCGGGAGGTCAGGCAGGCGTTGCTCCCTTTAGACGTTCATAAGTCGAGTGGGCCAGACGGTATACCAGCAGTGGTGCTTAAGCAGTGTGCTCCTGAGTTATGTCCTGTACTTACGCGCCTCTTCGCGCTTTCCTACCACACTAGGCAATTTCCGTCTTCATGGAAGACTGCGAATGTGCACCCGCTGCCCAAAAAGGGCGATAGATCAGATCCATCGAATTACAGGCCTATCGCTATTACCTCTCTCCTCTCTTAGGTGATGGAGCGTGTGATCAACACACAGCTTCTAAGATACCTAGAAGTACACTATCTGGTCAGTGACCGTCAATATGGCTTTCGCCACGGTCGCTCGACTGGTGACCTTCTAGTGTATCTCACACACCGATGGGCACTAGCCATTGAGAGTCAGGGGGAGGCATTGGCATGTAGCCTGGACATAGCGAAGGCGTTCGATCGGGTCTGGCACCGCGGTCTTCTATCGAAGTTGCCATCTTACGGAGTGCCCGAGGGTTTGTGCAAATGGGTGGCTAGCTTTTTGTCCGGCAGACGCATACGAACCGTAGTAGACGGTAGTTGCTCTGATAGCATGGACATTAATGCTGGTGTCCCGCAAGGCTCTGTGCTGTCTCCTACGCTGTTTCTACTGCATATCAATGACATGTTGGACATCAACAACATACATTGCTATGCAGATGACAGTACTGGAGACGCTTTTTACACGGGTTGTGCAAACATCCCTCGTTCCGTTGTGGAGGAAAACCGCGGAGAACTTGTGTCTCAAATCGAGACCACACTGTCCCAGGTCTCTGACTGAGGACGGGTAAACTTGGTCCGATTCAACCCTTCAAAGACACAAGTGTGCGCGTTCACCGCTAAGAAAACTCCATTCACTGTGGTCCCACAATCCCAGAACACTCCCCTCTCCATCTCCAAGAGCATTGGGATCCTTGGTGTCGACATCTGCAGCGATGATTAGTTCCGAGATCATTTACAAGATAAGGTGAAGCTAGCGTCGAAAAAACTTGGTGTACTCAACAGAGCGAAGCAGTACTTCACGTCGGGGCAAAGGTTGTTACTTTACAAGTCGCAAGTTCGGCCCCATATGGAGTACTGCTGCCATCTCTGGGCAGGTGCACCCGGATACCAGCTTGGCCCTTTTGACTCGGTTCAACGACGGGCTGTGAGAATTGTCGACGATTCCAAACTCACTTGCGGTATCGAGCCCTTAAGTCTGAGGAGAGACTTTGCCTCACTGTGTGTGTTCTACCGCTTGTACAATGGGTTGTGTTCTAAGGAATTGTTCGAAACGATGCCCACGGCTACTTTCTACCATCGCACCGCTCGCCATCGGCAGGGAATTCATTCTCACACTTTAGAACCTAAATGGTCGCGTACAGTGCGGTTTCAGAGAAACTTCCTCCCGCGAACGCTTAAGTTGTGGAATGAGCTCCCTGCCAAGGTTTTCTGCAAGGACTACAGTATGGAGTTCTTCAAGAAAGAAGTTATTAGATTTCTGAAGGGTCGGCAACGCGCAAGTGAAACCCCTGGTGTTGCAAGCGTCCATAGGCTACGGTGACCGCTTACCATCAGGCGGGCCGTAAGCTTGTTTGCCACCTTAGTGGTATAAAAAAAAAAAAAAATGCATTTTTTTTCTACCATTTTAAGGATTTTCTTAATGGTGTCTGGTATGCTGCCATCTGATCGGATTAATCCACTGCTCACTTTGCCTTCTTATAATCTACAACAAAAGCCAGTTTCGTTATGGTTTTATTATGTTTGGTGACGGAAACAAAACGAGTGTTTTGTGAGGAGCACCAAAACATCTCTTTTATCTTTCCACCTCAAAACAGTCATCCTCTTATCACTTTCTCTTGCTATGAACTGACCTTTTTTCAGCTCAGTACTAACTACAACTTTAGGGAAATGCTTTTGGTTTTTTCTTGAAGTGCCAATCGTGAAAATGTGGTTAATACTAAGCTTACGTTTGTGTCAAGTTATCTGTAAACAGCGAATGACCTTTATTAAACAAGTCCTGGCAAAGGTTCATTATAACTCTTTGAGGGGTGGCATTGATTAGTTCATGTTGTTTACAAGCGTATATATATTGATCTTGTAAATACTTACACCCTGGTAAGTTACACAATTTAAACAGTTTGAGCCCGTACTTGTGCTGTTTCCGCTTATTATATTGGCGGAATACCAACCGTCCTCTAGACGGAACCATGCTCTCATCAATGCAAATGCCTTGCCCAGGAACATAATTTCGTTTGAAATTATCGTTCAGAACATCTAGCAAGAACTGTACGAGGTGAAATCGACCCGATTTATTATTATCATCATCTTGGGAAAAATAGATCATTTGCAAAAGCAATTCCAACCTATTTCGAGACATTACAGTGCGTGCGTGCGCGAAACCTTATCTGTGGACCAATAATCAGCAATTTTTGGGAGTTTCACCAAACCCATGTACAAAATCAAGCAAAAAAAATGTTTTATTTCAACTAGGTTTGTTTTAGCCGATGAGCGAATTCTTGCATTTTTCGAAGCTTCTGCTGTGCGAGTTATTTTATTTATTGCGAAAGCATTAGTACATTCAACAATTTGTTGTAAAAATCTATCCGTCACCAACAGCGAATAAAAATCAGCTGGAGATTTGTTAGTCAATGACGTGCGAATAGATACTGGCATGCCACAACATTCAGTGAAAGGAATTAAATTGCGTTGATTACCTTTGGGCTCTGTCCACTTAGATGAAATAATTTTTAGAACTTAGATATTGCGTTCAATTTCAGCAACACTACCTTTACTTATTGACAGGATCCGCCGGCGCCTATGACTTGATCGGGGGCTTGAATTTCTTCGCCGTCATCGTCAGAACTTAGGTTTAAAGTTTTATCGAGAAAAATTGATTTCTATATTTTCGATCTGAGTTAAGATGTCTTAAGTAAAATCAAAATCTTTAAAATCGTCCGTAATGATAATAATTTTCAATACATTAGAAAATGTATACGCTATCATTACACTTGCTTGATGTGACAGCGCAACCACATACGTGCGACAGTCACCTGCGTAAGCGCGGGCGAGACTACAAACTCGGGAGCTGTGACCCAAAAATCGACTTTTCGCCTCCAGAGGCCGCGTCGGTCAGTGCTGTCCGACGATTTATATCTTCATAAATAATGACTCAAATTGGCTTTTGTAAATGAAATCATGCATTTAGATAATAAGCATCTAATAAAAAAAAAAGAAAAGAAAACTCGTTGTCGGTCAGCACTGACCGCATTGGCAGGGAACGTGGTGCGTTGGGGAATAAAGATCGTGACGTTATAAAATATATACATTAGTGAAATACACTTTTTAATTTTTTAATATGAGGATAACATAGCGTTATGTCGTAACGCGGGGTTCCCTCATCCCACGGGAGTGTACTCATAATTGTGCTAAAATAAGTCACGTAAAACGTCAATTTTCCAACCCTTCCACCGCGCTCCTCGCTCGGCACGCAGCAGAGCGACGCTTTCCTCCCGCCGAGCGACGCTTTCCGCCCGCCACGCGCCGACCCTTACGCTCGAATTGCTACTAATTGCTCTTTATGGCGCACAGGATCATGAGAGGAGATAATTTTGTAATTACAGGCATTACCCAGCCTTCACGCAATAACACGGGATCGAGACGGGTACTTTAATGTTACGAAACATTAATTCGTTTAAAACAAAGTGCGTGTACAACTTGCAAAATTTAAATTATTTTTTGATCTGTGCCCCAGTATCCAGTATCTACCATTAAGCTAAAGTCACAGTGCCGTCGCCACTGCTTTCTCGTACAAGGCCAGTACGCAACCACAGGAAACTGGTCGCGTATATTTTGAAATGGTGTATCTGCAATTTCAAAATATAAGTACACGATTTTTGCGTAGTGGAGTGCGCTGCGTATAGTTGGAAATGGATGTGGGGGTGCAAGCAGATACCAATCTCCACAGTGCCAGTTACATCCGATTAAGAGTAAAAACATGTAATTCTCTTCTCTGTTTAGAACATATAATTGCCCTCTTACCTAATATAACCCTAATCGTTTTGAAAGTTACTGGATTCCGTTTGAAAATAAAAGTAATGATCACGGGTAATGGAAAATACGGAAAGTTGAGTTGACTTGACCGCAAATAATGGAATAAGGAGAATGGAAAACAAAGAATTTCCGCATATAAGAAGACGCCAGCGCACGCCGATACCTTAAGTCTCTGATTGACGTGGAAAGAGGTTACATACTTATTGTTGAAAAAAAACAGCAATAATATTTAACAACCGCGTGAATTCCTGTTTTCTACATTTCAGACACGAACAAATTATCGCTAAATTTAAATAACAGAGAAAAAAATTTTGGTGGCAAGTTTTTTTTAAACTCTTTGGCACTGACCACTAGTAAATAAACCACTACTAGTATGACATTAGGACACTATACATATAATGTTTTAAAAATCAGAACCTCACCATCGCACGACGGCATTTTGTAGAAGTTTTATGTTTTATGTATGCAGCCGCCAAATATTGAAATAATCTGCCTTCACCTATACGTAAATTTAATACAGTACGAACTTTGAAATTATATTTCAAACAAAATTTTCTTCTGTATCAAAACAATATCGAGATTCATGATGGATGGCCAAGATATTTTCAGTATGGCTTTACTGGTACCGAATAAAGCAACTAGGATTATAATATAACTAGCATTTTCCCGCGACTTCATTCGCGTGGAATTTTGAAAAAAAAGAAAGATTTTAACTGTTTTTACCTACAATACTATTTTTCATTCTCTCTTTTGCTCCCTAGGGGATTATTTTCCGAAAACAGTAATATACATCAATTTTAATTTTCTACCTTAAGGCCAAATACCAATTTTAATATATTTAGCTTTAAAATTCTCATACAAACCTTGAACCCAGATTGATTAATTCTGCATAGACCTCGCTTGAGCGTTGATATGTCATAGAATGATCCAGCTAATTCATTTCTTCTTCTATATATTATGTTACGCTCATTACTCATTGAGCGAAAAAGTAGCTCACAACGCGTTGGTTCTTATAAAATCGCTTACGACGCGTCATGGCTTTTCTTCATTGCAACAACGCGTTGTGGTAGTAAAGTATAATAGCTACGACATGAATTGAGCTATGTGGCATTTTCGTGATTGCCACAACGTGTCGTGACTTCGTAAGCGTTTGTATAAGAGCCACAACACTGATTTCGCGATGTCGATGGTTTACACTTATGTACAGTGACCAAAATGCGTTATGATCAGTTTTTTCACTCAATCAGCGTTCTCAGTCTTTAAGTTTAACGTATATACAGATATATACTTACCTAAATAAAAAAGAGAAGAAATAATGAGTCTAAGTCAATAATTATATATTATATCTGTTTCCGTATATACATTTATTTATACACTAACAGATGTTATATTTGATGAAGTGCCTACACAGTATAATGGCACCACGACCGTGTTGATACGCAGGTGCAATTTGCATCTCGGGCTCCGCTAAGAGCATTAAAAGCAGCATTTTTGTTGCAGCATGTACTAAGCTGTTGCACAATTTTGACATCACGACTGAATGCATTACAATAAAGTACTTTTTTTTTAATAAATTTGTATGATTTTTTCCCTTTACTTTTCAAAAAACTGTTTTTTAACTTGTGATGTCGCATAAAACAATGTCTATTGTCTATATGTGTGTATTTTAATAATAGATTTCAATAGATAAGAAGTTGCGTTTTGATAATTCCGTTGACATCATATCACATGTCGGGAGTTTTTAGGTATATTTTATGAGTGAAGTCTATTGTAAGCAATTATTTTATTTGACTAAGAGAAGTCTGTTCTTTGTAACCAGTGACTTGGACCACGGCCTCATATGGAGAGAGGAAGCTTAATTGACCTGAAGAAGAGTTACGTGCGACCTCAATTTTCCAACCCTTGCCTCGCGACTCGCAGCATGAGACGGGCTTTTTAATGTTGTCCCTTACTTACTCTCAAATTACACTTAAAAGCTTTACGGCAAGGCTTCTCACGAGAATAATTTTGTAACTACGAGCTTTTAACAAAACTTGGTGTCGTTTTAAGTATAACAATCTGGATATAATATACATTTTACTCTCTATACCGTTACTTGTATTTATAATTCAATTATTTTTTTAAAATTCAAACTATATAATACTATTTGAAGACATGACGCAAGCAAGCAACCTACCTACCTACCTGGTAGACATGCTTTGCATTCATAGAAAGGTCTCAAGTCGTAGATTTAAAACAACAGTTGTGTTGTGACTTATTTTAGCTGTTTTCCCACAGGACGCACTGCACGGGTGACACCTACGAGTGCCACACAGGTATGCGAGCGACAAAGTGAGACTGAATATAGTGTCACTGGTTGAACAAACACCAACAGCAAGCTTTAATATTTCCGTTAGTTGCGTTATTAGCAAGGGTCAGAACCAGGGCGAAGCTAGGTTTAGTTAAAATATCCTACTAATATTATAAATGTGAAAGTTTGTTTCGATTGATGTTTTTTTACTCTTTCACTAGCACAAATCTAAACATCCTATCCTATCCTGTTGAAATTAAGACAAATTTATCAAACCATTGAAACTTGAGGCAGATGTAGCCTCAACAGCACTGTAAAAGAGTTCAGGTTTGGGCTTACTCGACTTCAACAGCACTTGCTGAAAGTTCTCTAAAATTGTCAATTCGTCAAAATTTCGTTTTTAGGATTTTGTACCAAAATGGTAAAAAGGAACCCTTGCGGTGAGACTTCGGTGTCTGTCTGTCTGTCTTTATCTCACAGCTGTGTTCCTCAGCAACTAAAATGCTATCGACTTTAAATTTGGCATAGTTGTAGAACTTGCTTGCCCTTGACTTGACACCTCACTTTCCATAGTTGAAGTTTTATCAGTATAGTCCTACCCAGGTTAAAATAACCACTAGGTTTTGACAAGCTCCAATTCAAAATGTATGTTAAATTAAAACAAAGTTAGGTGGCAAAGAGTGGCTAAGTTCCATACGTGAACAGTCCAACCAATCGCACTTTATCAGAAAGACTACAGTAGGTATTATATACATCAGGCAGGTATATATTTGTTACTCCTACTGTAAGATCAGGATACATTACCAATAAATGAAGCAGATAATAGATTTAAACTTGTTTTGTGCTGTTTTTTGATTTAAATGTCTATTATAAAACTGGTTGGGCACATTAGAAGTGTTTATTGATTTTTTTCTTTTTCACCAGGTTTTCCACGCTATACGAAGAAAAAAAGGATTATTTTTATTGCTTTTTGCGCTACACGTAAATTGGCACGGTACAAAAATTACTCACGCGAGAGAGTGTAATAAAATTAAATGATGTGATTGATTAATCCGTCTAGTGTTACACCAACGTCCCTGTTCTGAGTCACTCAAAGTAGTACCTTAACTGAAAATATGTAGTTAAATATTCAATACGATAATTTCCCGAAACGAAAATGTTGTCGTAAGGAAGTCTCCAATTTTTGTCTCTGTTCCTTTAAGTTTAGGTAAATATAGTCTGCCCATTCCGATCTTTGATTATCACATAATTGTTTCTAAGATTCAGCTGCTGTCTGACATTCGAACTTCACACAAAGGCTACCTATACTACGTAACACTTCGACGAAAATACAAAAAAAAAAAGTCAGCGTGGAATTAAATAAGGTTATATCTCCCACGTTTGAATACTAATACATTTATTTAAATGTATAGAACTAGATAATTAAATTAGTTAGAATTAGAAGAGCTACTTACTGCGTACATTGAAGTGAGACTGAGAAACTACTTACTGCGTTCAAAACAAATCTTCATCACATCGAATCATAATATCGTATTTCTCAGACGTATTGATTTTTAACTTACTTCAAATAAAAGGCTATCACCTTGACACATTGTAACGTCCCCCTCCTCACTATTTATTTTGGAATAAAATAATAAATTGTTCTCAGAAACTTCTGAAGCATTTACACCCACTCAGAGAAATCAAATGAAGCTAATAATTAATTCGATGTTTATAATTATCCTATTTGTCCAAGCGTGATCGTCAAAAGTGGTCAAAAGTGGTAGGACCCGAAAACCGTTGTGTTAAATAAGTAGTCAACCCAGTTGTTTTAGAGGTACGTCAGAGTAATCTAGCAATCAATAGAATACCAAATAAGCGTAAAAGAAATTAATCGAGAAAATAAATATAGCTAAATCAACGATCATAAATAATGCCTACTTTAGAGTTTTCACCATTTCTTAAGTCGGTACAAAACCTAAATAACGTAAATACTCGAATATCAAAACTAAAGGACACAAATACTAAAGAGTTATATGATTTTTCCGTCATCCCTACACAAAGGAACCCTAATTTAGGCTACTTCCACATTTGAAAGTAAAATACATACAAATGCTGACTCCATACGTTTTGTAGAGTGGGAACTAGGTAGCTAAGGTAAGCGTTCAGGATTTGCAACCTGTAAGTAGGTTTGAGGGGCGCCCCCTTATGATGCACATAAGCGCTCACCTTCACTAGCTAACCGGCCAAAATAGTAAAACCCTACTAACGCCGCTAAGGATGGACATAGATTACACATAGTAATTACTGTATCTCTTGGCAGACCTAGTTCTTTAGCGGACTATATAATTATAATGGCTGGTATAATCTTAGTTCCCACTTCTACTTTTATAAAAGATTTATCTTTACCTATAGATATTCCTTCCTACTGAGGTGATTTAGATTTATTCCTACCATAAATTTCTTACCGGCAAAAGCGGGCCCGTCATTTGGATGTTTAAACATTAATTTAGATATTTTTAAAACACAACCCAAAGGATTTCACAACGAACACACAATATTTTCACTGTAACTTCTAGTATAAAAGTATTTACTAACCAGTAATGGTGGTACAATCTGGCTGTAGTTTAACCCCACGTGGTAGCGTTTAGTGACACAAGTGTAGACCATGATTTCCTCCTTTTCGGGCAGCGTTTCGACAATTTAAACGACGGCATTTGAATGTTCTGTATGTATGGGACCACGCACTAACTCCTCTCTAACAACCTTCTCCCTTCCTACATTTCAAACCCCTCCATCCTAATTTATATTCCGGACGGATGTCCAGCCTTAACTAATTTTAACAAAGAAAAAAGAATATCTTTTAAGTGTAATTCTAGTTATGTTGGTTAGGGTACTATTAAAGAGTCCTAGATTAATATGAACGGTCTAGATAAAACTGCCTAATTATCCTAAACTAATAGAATATTAATAAATAAATAAATTTTATTTATTAGAATATTAATATTATGTTCTAAATGTTCGTAAAATTTTAAAAAACCCGGGTAATTTTGAATAAACTAACACGTCATACCATTATACAGAATACGTGAAAACCAAGACAACTACCCTTTATTATTGTTAGAATATTTATTGTACGAGACTACCCTAATGGTTGTTAAGCGACTCACTTAGGTAAGTTTCGCGGGTGTTTTCAATATTATAAAAGTTCTAAGTAACTTAAACTTTCAACATTACAGAACTCCCAATGCTCGTCTTAAAACTACCACCAATCACATACGTTCAAACAAACCACCAATCAATGCTTTTAAAACATTCTCCAATCAACTTTAGGTCCAATCAAACACCCAATCATAGTTAGTCACCATTCATTCTCTCGCCACAGGTTCAAAATTTTACGCAACTTTATTTTGTTTGAGTCCGAATTCATAAATTGGAAGTTAGATTACTACCTACATTTAACAATTAATTCTGTGTTGATGTCTATGATTCGTAAGTTCATAACTTAATATTTTACATTTTAGTCATTTTTACTTATATTTTGTTAGCTTTAAACCTTTCATAACTTCTCATCTAATGTATAAAATTACTGAACTTGAATATTTGAACGCACCATTCTAATTTAAAGATGCATTTTGCTATAGTTCATTGAGAATTGTTTACTAATAAAAATCTTTGCGCTAAAACTTGAATAAAACAAACATTGTATTACAAAAATGTTAAGGCATAATTATGGTATCATCACAACGCATTTATCTAATATTGTTATAATTGCACAATAATATTCATATATGTTAGTATATGTGGGCTTCTAAATAGTAGACATATAAATTTCATAAGTGTATGTTTGCATGTATGTATGTAGATATGTATGAGTGCATGTGTGTATGTATTTATATATGTCTAAGTATTTCTCTGAAGCTAGTAATTCGACTTTTTTACTCTTTTTTGTTAAACACTACGTTTAACTTAGGAAATTTTGAAGTTTCATCGAAATTAGTTCAGTAGTTTTCAAGATATAGACTGTAAAGTTGTAAGCCGGTTTCACAACACTAAGTCGGCAAACAAGCAGTCGGCTTGTCTGATGCTAATCGGTCACCGTAGCCTATAAGCGTTTGCAAAGCCATGCAGTAGAATTAACCGAGCATTAGCAACCCTGTAAAACGAATATATTTTTTAAAATCAATGAATAGTGGTGATATCCTACTGATATATACATGTGCATTGTGCAACTACCAACTAAAAATTAAAAAAAAAATAAAGAAACTACACTACCCCTTTTGAAAACCCACTTAAAAGTAAGAAATATAAGTAAAATATCACGCTTACACATGAACACTGATCAAAGTGTCATACAAATTTTCATCCCCTATCTTGACCTTTATGGAATGATTGTATAAAAACGATGAAACAAACCAATCTTAATTTTCAATCTAGAGGCCAAATACCAATTTTTATACATTTAGATTAAAAACTAACGGATTTCATACAAACTCCCAAGCCCCTATTTTACCCCCTTACCTTAGGGAATGAATTCTGCAAAATTCTTTCTAAGTGCTATACGTTATAATGCCTTCCAATTAATTCTCAGCCCTGGTGTGCACGAGGAAAAAAAAAAAAAAATCTCAAATCAGTATACCCTAGAGTAATTTTTAAATATATATTTTTACAATTTCATTCATTTCATTCCACAAGACTATTTGGCGGTTAACATTATACACCTTTCTGCAATATTTCATCAAAATCGATGCTAAGATAGCAGAATTATTATACGACATACGAACGGACAGATGAATAGACGAAAATAAAAAGGTTGATTTTGCTATTTGTTCTGTTTCCTATTTTAGGGTTCTGTACACAAAATGTACAACGGAACCCTATTACTTAGCTTAAACTCTCTGTCTGTTCGACCTTGAGCTTTATCTTTTAAACTGAAGTTGGTAAAAAGCAGATTTTTTTCTACAGAAAATGTGTCATTATGGCGGGTTTCCTAATCAGCCATAGTGATATGCCACCCTTAGTCATGTACAAGATACACAGTACATGCCAATAATGGGGTTAGGCTATGAGTATTAGTTTTATGAACAATCCAATGAACCCTGTGGCGCATTTTCATTACAAGCACCCACTGCGTAGCAACCAAAATACATCCTGAAAGTAAGAAAAAACATGTCTCCGAGTCCTAAAAATCTTTGTGAAGCCCCTGTAGAACCGACGCAGGCCAGTTAAGGGTTTCATAGCACTCACATGGGGCACTTGAAGTCTTTGCTGTCACCCAATAACGGTTAAGGAGCTCATCAAACTATGCCGCAGTGTAAACGAAGTTTCTGCTTTCTTTTTCAGGACTTCGCAGCCCCTTTGGGAGTATCTGGTGCTCAACCTGCCCGCCAAGGTATTTGCACAGTCATCAATTGTTTAAATATAAACATTAGCCTGTTATTGCTTCTCTGTTACGTTTTATTGTTCCTAATTGTATGTAAATAAATAAACATAATATTCTTATTCATATGTTGGATCTACGTATTTTCTCATAGAGGATGATAGAAAGTGGAGTGTATAGCAAAATTATTTTACTTCGTGTGCCGCCTCTGAATTTCTCATTTCACGCAAAATTCAAAATAACGCCCTCGCTGTAAAATATTATTTTGCTCCTTATGTTGAGATTTTTAATTAAAATTATAATAAATTCCTAGGAAATTTATAACATTAAGTATGATATTAGATTCCTAGGTTTGCATGACATAACTTTAGGTAATTGGACATTGTCAAGCTGGTGGTGACAGAAAATTTTTGTATCATAAAACATAAGGTAGTAAAATAATTTAACTTATAACAAATTATTTTAAGTAAATATTTATTATTAGTCGTCAATACGAAACGAAATACGTTTTAACGACAGCAATATTTAAAGATTTTTGCTTTACTTCATATCCTATATAGCTCACTGAAGTACACTAAATATCTAAAACAATGTCGTTTGCTCGACGATTTCCCGATTTTTCTTCTATTCAATTTTGACGTTAATAAAAACTGACATTTAAATTCTGAGGTAGAAAATATTGTAATAATGAAAAGAAACCGCCGCAGAAACTTTTCCGTCATTTAATTATTTCGCAGGAAACGTCAGCAATAGTTGATTAGCGTAATTAATTAATTTTGGCCGGGGCCGTATATCATAACTAAGCCGGTTTTTGTACTGACTCATTAACATTATCGTTCGCATTCGCTGCGACCCTAATAATGATATAATTATGCCGACCCCCGGCGTTGCGGAAACAGATACCACGCATTAAGGCCCCTGGGGTCACGATAAATTGCGCCAAATACCTCGTGCCGCATTCATTCCGAATATCGTGTCGTAACTGAAGTTGGACCGGGCTGGACTGGGAGGCGATGGCGGATGTTTCGATATATTTTTAGATTTTTTCACACCTGCAATGCAGCAACGGAAAAGCTAAAAAAATGTAGAAAAGCTTATTATTTGTTCATAAGAAACCTTGTTTTGGTAACCTGGTAAAGTAACCAAGATTTAAAATAAACCTTCGTTACCATCCTTCCGTACGTCTCCACTTTTAGTTAAGGCCTATCCTTCGTTACCATCCTTCAATAGGTTCCCACTTTTAGTCAAGGCTCAATAGAAAAAAAATCCCAGATACTTTGGCGCTTGGATCCTAAGTTAAATTATATATTTTGTTAAAAGGCCTACCGGTGAATTCAGTGACCTAGTAAATCAGCTCATACGGTATTCATAATCGATGGCTCTCGAACGACGTCGTCTGATGAGTTTGCGGTTGACAGCCTCATTTCCACTTACGGGATTAATCCAGCTAAGGGATATAAATATTCCAGGACTCAGTGTGTGCGGTACAGAGATGAGGAAACTACGCTTGTAACAAATACAACAATGAATAAATGTGGCATTCATAATTAACAGTTACATATTATTAAATGTATGTGTTATAGTGAAATAAATATACTTCAAAATCACTCAACTGTCCAATTGCTAGTTGTATATCCTTTTCATATGATTTCATATAAAATACCCTTCTATTATAATTTACCAAGTTTTTTTAATAAAAAGAAATCGGATTGTTTTTTTTATACATAAAAACATACAAAAAATCGTTGGGCCAACGATTAAATCTTCCAAAAAAATATAATCTTCGTCATGGGACGACTTTTCTTTTGAAAGTAGGAATAGTGCGTAAAGGTCAAAACGATTATCTTAATCGTGCCTTTTTCCCAGAACTTGTTCTCAAAAGGAAACGGGACTGAACAGAGCTACGCAGCGCAGCGTAGGGAAAAGGTAAGAGATAAATTAAAATGATAAAATGGAACGACAAAGTCAAGTTATAGCTCGGTCACGTTTTAAAATTATATTTTAATATTTCTAACCGGCTTCTGAAAAGGAAGACGTTCGAAATTCATCTACAGAAAGTTGAGAAATTGTCTTGAGTTTATCATTTAAGACAATCTTATTTCAAATGTACGTTACATGGTGCGCCACGTTAGTTTTCCGTGGCAGGGGAACGCTACCTGACGACCAAAACAAATTCGATGACAAATAAGGCATTTTGGCATTGGATATTTTGACAACGTGTAGCGAAAGGAAATACTGATTTTAAAGTTTTAATCGTTAGGGTTCCGTTACCAAATCCGAGCATTGAATTGCATACAAATCTTTGTTATGCATAATATTAGAATTATTCAATAATAGTGTAATTTTTCAACATACTGGCAGTAAGAATCTTCTGTAAAAACTTCACTTCACTGTTCTAAAAACACTGCACTGGAGTGTAAAAAGAAATCAATGACTGACATGACAACTGTTCTTAATCAACAGATGAGTAATTCCCAGCAAATCTTCAAACTAGTAAGTCCAATCTTGCTGGTGATTTCTTAAAATTCAGCGTTCAGTGGGCTTCAGAGCCAAGTCGACTCACTTATACATAAATTATGATAACTTGAAATTAAGTTGAAGGTGTAAATTACTGTTGGTATATTAAGGAATTGATATCACTGTGAAAAAATTGTTAATAAAAATCTTAAGATCACAAATATAACTAAAGACAGTTTTACACGCATCAAGCTGTGATTAGGCCGTGAAAATAAAGAATATTTATTTACTTCCATATTAATTTTGAAAATAAATTACTTAATTAAAATAAAACAAATATTTAAGGCTCCCATACATCAAACGTGATTTTTTTGCCGTTTTTATAGATAATGGTACGGATTTTTGTTTTTTCTTCCTATTTAAGAAGAAACGACCTACCAGCCCCCTTTTGCTCTCGCGTAATTCGCTTTTTTAAATTTTTTCTTTGCGTTTAGTATTTTGTGTTATTTTTTTCTTTTTGAGTAAGTATTTACTCGTGCGCAGGTTATTTATTTATATGTCATTTTTCAATTTTATGTAATAAAATATTAATATTAACAAATAGTCTTGTGTGCTTATTTTAATATATATGTAACTATATATATGATACAAATATATATGTATCTGTATCCGTAGTCTGGTATCCATAACACAAGCTTTGCTTACTTTGGGGCCAGACGGCGCTGTGCAATGTCCAAAAATATTTATTATTTATTTAAATACATGCCATCTTAAAAAAAAAAACTAGGGTTGCACTCCCGGAGTAGAAGTGTAAACTTGAATATTAACTATATTGAATATAAGCTATTAACTTCCCATCACTTCGTATACATATTTATTTTTTATAAATAATAATGTTTGTTTATTTACTTTTTTGACGTAGCGTATTTGACATCTCTATCTGTCATAGAATTAAGTATTTTTTTGATCTTTTAATAGTATCTTCTGCAGACTACATAATCAATCACAATCAGTGCGCTGCTTTTTGAATCATAACTTGATACTTTTGTCTGAGTATGCAGAGTATGAACTGTACCTAAGTATACAGAGTATGAACTGTACCTAAGTATGCAGAGTTTGAACTGTACCTAAGTAATTTAGGCTCCAAGTATAGATATAAAAATGTCTTCTTATTAATTACTAAATTATTATTAGACAGGTTTGAATCAAACATTTAACTGCACCTTGTTGTCCCACGTAATACAAAACAGCTCAACAAAAACTTCTTAACAGATCAAGTTGATATCAATATAATGCTTTCAAAAGCTTTTCATCGTCGTCGCTAAAGAGACACATCATTATAAATTCATACATCAGGCGCGGCGGCGGCGGCGGTACGGCGCGTCTCTCGCAGGCGGCCCGTCCGACGTCGCTCTCAACTTCAATTAACTGAGGATCAACGTCGCAGCTTCTATTGACAACTGAATTTAGAAAATCAGAATTCATTTTGAATGTTAAACTCCTTTTGATGTCAATAGAAAAAAGGAATATGTCATAAATATTCTGAAATTTAGAGGAAAGACTTATAAGGTTCTTGTCAAAATAAAATATAATTGATTTAAACAAAAACTGAATCAACCATATGATTAAAAAAAAAATCTACATGGGGAAAAAAACTATTTTTTGAAATATGTCTCTTTCGCTGACAACTCAGTTCTGATTTCTGACACACTGAAATAGATATCAATTCAATTATTAATGAACTTAAGACATTAGATACATCTTCGGGCCCAGGCTCCAAAGGCATCCCGTAATATTTTTGAAATCGACTTTGTAATCCCGTCAATACCGGATCATTTGCTATATAACAAATGTCTAAAAGAAGGTATGTTTCCAGCTGTCTGGAATTACGCATAGGTATATGACTCCGGTACATAACAGGGGTGACAAATGCAATATCGAAAATTATCGACTAATATCCATTCTCTCTGTATTAACAAAGTTATTGGAAAATAAAATAATAATACCTGAACAAAATAGCTTTGTTAAGCTTTGGTCTACCACTTATCTTATGATTTTCACAAATTATTTATTTGAAAATATGGACCGTTGTACGCAGATAAAATCGCCTATAATGAAATTCGCGGCAACTTGCTAAGGTGGTTCGTTTTATATATCCAAAAGAACTCAAACACTGTTGTAATCAATGGCTTCAAATCGTTGTTTGTTATATTTATCAATTACATTAATGCCTATTTATATATATTTTATTAATTCATATTTTATTATGTTGTATGTTGATGACTAAAAAAACTTTAGACCCATTGAAGAAATAAGTTACGTCATACTTCTTCAACAAAATTGTTATGGTTTTTAAATTACAGCCTTGAAAATAAGCTTGAACTCAATACACATAAATGTTTTTGTATAACCTTTATCAAAAATAAAAGCATTATCTATCCTGTATATAGATTTTTTAACATAGGCGTGGATTGCCCAAAACTATGAGGAATAGCGAAAAGTACTCAAAGGAGTTTTGGAAAATCAATAATTCTTCCTTTCTCATCAGCGACACTATCTCATGGTGTAATGTTTTTTTTTCAAAATCAACGAAATCCAATGATGTAGTTTTAGTTTTCATCAAAGGAGTCTCCATTGAGTACTTCCCCGTGGGGGGAGCCTCGGCTAGGGTTGTCGCTCACGGGGGCGTCCCTTCGATCGGCGTGAGTCTCGAACCCGAAGGTGAGTCACCGCGAGGAGGGGAGTTCCCCGTTACGCGGGTGCGGTTGCGATTGAGTAGGGGCGAGAAGCGCCCGGCACTCTTTGATACCTCGTGTATCCGTTCGGGCGCCGACAAACCCGGGGACGTCGGCGTCATGTTTGGAGGGAGGCCCTATTGGGGGAGGTCGTTGAGACTAATCTCGCTATCCGGATAGCGAGATCGTCATCTAGGGCCGTTAGTACGTGCCGAGGCCGCCTAACTATGGTTTTACGAGCATGCCGAGGTTGTTCGGGGGGATGATACGTTGTGGATTGCACAATTAGTCGATTCGGGTGATTTTGTGTACGCTCGAAAAAGCGACTGCCAGATCTTTGAAACATTGGGGAATCGTGGGGAGTTCGAAAGCTCTGTGTGGGTCTGAATTGCGGACGTACCAGGAGGCTCCGGAGGCCGCTCTGAGAAAGCGGTTTTGGAGGGTCTGAAGTTTATGGAGATTGCGCTTGGATAACGCAAAGACTACGCTAGCATAAGCTAGTATGGGGCGAATGCAAGTTGTGTAAAGATTCAGCTTATTTCTAAGCAACATCTAACTGTACTTGCCTATCATGGGATAAAGACGACCGAAGACAAAAGCGGCTCGATCTCTTACTATTTTGGTGTGATCGCGGAAGTTCAAACGCCTACCCAGGGTCACACCGAGATATTTGGTCTTGTTTTGCCAGGGAATGGCACAACCGAAGAGTGAAAGGGGAGATGGCCGAGGAGGGTGGCCAGTGGTAAAGAGAATGGCAGAGCTTTTGTTGGGATGCACCTCGATTCTCCATTTCCGGAACCACTCGCCTAGGGCGGTGATAGCGGGTTGGAGTCTCTTAGTGATTCGACTCACTTGCCTATCGGTGGTATAAATGGCGGTATCGTCCGCAAAGAGGGCTAATTGGGTACCTATCGTTTAAGGGATGTCGTTAGTGTACAGAATGTACAAGATAGGGGCGAGCACGGACCCTTGCGGGACTCCTGCTTCTTTAGGACGGGGGGAAGAGTGAGTGCCTTCTACTTTGTAGCGAAAGCTACGATTCGACAAATATTATATTTTATAAATTAAACTGTTGTGCCAGACTTTGTCGAAGGCTTGCGCTAAATCGAAGAATACAGAGCCCGTATGCCGGGGCTTACCTACTACTGGTTGGAAGCCAGTGAGAATATGTTCCATGATGCGGAGGACTTGATGGACGCATGAGTGTTTGGCACGGAAGCCGAACTGCTCGTCTATTAAAATGCCTCTGGAGACTATAGCGTTCCGTAGGCGAGCGAGGAGGAGACGTTCGTAGAGTTTACCAAGGGCCTTTAGTAAACTTTTAGAGCGGTAGGAGGAGGGCTCGGTACGAGCTTTGCCTGGCTTGTGGATGCCTATTAGAATTGCATCTTTCCATTGAGAAGGAATGGTGCAATTTTCGATAGCAGCGTTGAAAATCGCTACTAGAAGGCAAAGAAGGGGAAGAGTTAGGCGTTTTAGGATATCGTGAGAGATACCGTCCGCACCGGGGGCTTTATGAGGGCGTAGGTCTTTGATGACCTGTTTGACTTCGTCGGCAGTGACTGGGGGCCCCTGGTCTTGTGGGGGCACAGAAGTTCTGCGCTCCACTTCGCCGTAGTCCTCGCTCACGTGGTCGGGATCGAACGGCTGTGTGCTTAAGGCACATTGGGCTTGGAGGCTAGACGCTAGGAGAAATGTTCTCCATCAGATCACCGAAACGTTGGGCGCGAAGCTCAGCTACAGCGGTTCTTACCGTGTAAGTCGTTGAAGCGAGCTTTTTTTTCGATAGTGGGAGCGCGGACCCGAAGGGGAGTTTGCGGGTGCGTTTGCGTTTGATTGGGGGCGAGAACCGCCCCGGCACTCTTTAATACCGCGTGTATCCTTGCAGGAGCCGCCTTCCCCGGGACGTCGGCGTCATGTTAGGGTGGAGGCCCTCTTAGGCCCTTATACCTCTCACAGGCATCTACCGATATAACTAGGTTTCATAAAGGTAACTCCAAGTCCTTAAGTACAGGACCGTGAGAAGTAACCTGAAAACTTGTATTTCACATTTTTTCATGACGAGACCAACGGACGGACACACTTTCAGTACTTTGATTTCGGTATGTCCAAATTTTAGAATTATTTTTTGTGATTTAGCACAAAGTCTATAGACGTTCAGTACAGGTAGAAAACCCTGAGAGCTAGATTTCCAGCTCTTCTTTCACTACGGCCAAACAGTAGATAGTCGAAAATACTAATGTCATTAGAACCGCCTCCGAAAGCTCCAGACTAGGACATCTAAAACAACATTATAGCTCCTACCGTTTGGCTATAAAACATAAAAATGTAAAAGAACATATATGTCTATATTAATAACTATTTGATATTTTTCACTAAGTTTTTGTGTGGGCTAGATTTTCAATCACCACAACAAGTACAGTGACTTAAGCACTAAATCTATAAGATTCTATGGAACAACCTCTCCCTCTGATGGGGTTTCTTTATATAAATACAGAACGAAATTTGTTTCTGTACCAGTCATTCAAGAAACTTCAACAAGTATTCATCATATACTAACTATGTATAATTGTAAAGTGAAATAATGTAAATATGTGTTAGAATTTAAGTTAGAAGCATAAGTAAAATAAAATCGGTCTGTTGTGTGCACTTCGGGTTTTCCTCATCTCTCAAAGCTCCTCAAAAGAAACCTTGTCAAGGGCAAACCTTGTACCACAGACAATCGAAGGGTCCGCACATGATTTTTTAGGATCAAAAGCAGCCATTTTTCTATTCCAGGACTATTTGTGTGCCAAGTTTAGTTCCGTTCCGTCCAGTGGTTAAAGCGTGACTGAGTAATATACAACCAAACTTTCGCTTAAAAAATTAGTGGTATGGGATGGGATAATACATACAATATATGCCAGCGGCTCCACCCGCCCTAAATTCCGTTAGGGCAGTTCGTGGAATTCCTTAATTATAACATTGAAGTTTGCTATAGCAAGCTATATTGCTGTAGTTATAGTTCATTTAAGCTCGTTTACAATTATTCCCGCGGGAACTTTTGAATATTTCGGGATAAAAACAGCCTATATAGCCTATGTGTCAATCCAGGGTGTCAGCTTCTTCCATATCAAATTCCATCAAAATTTGTCCAGCCATTTGAGCGCGAAGAAGTACAAACATAAAAACACACTTACAAACTCTCGCCTTATTAGTGTGATTTTGCTGAAAACTAATACCATTGCAAATTAAGGAACTAAGCTATCTTTAATTATTTCGAATAAATTTTGTTCAAAAAATTTGCTAAATAACGTATTTGTTTAATTAACTAGCTCACCCGGAGAACGTTGTTTCTCTTTTCAAAACAACTGGCGTGCCGCCTATGTAAAAGGGTTGTACTAATTCAGAAACCTTCCTCAGTGTGTGCACAACCATTTCATTACAATTGTTTTCCCCTTTTTGACTCGCACTTGTCTCTTTTTACTTGAATAAAAACTTCTCCCAAACAATAACTAACACAAAAAAAAAAGATATATCGAATTTGGTGCAGTCGTTCGGAAGCTACGGTATGACCAAGGGAAATAGGGATTATTTTTTATATATACAGATTAAGAAATGTTTTCTGTAGGTAATAGTTGTCTAGACCTAGACCTAATGTGCTCTTCCAATTTGGATATTAAACTAGATGCGTCAAATGTGTTTATTAAAGCGATTTAAAATTCCTTCCACGAATTAAAATACCTCCTATTAATAACGTACCATTTTTGTTCGGAACCATCCAATAACTTTGCCGGCCATTTGTAATTATATACAGTCTGGGATGGATATTTCTCGAACTCTATAAATCTTTTTTTTTCTTAAAAAATTTATGTCACTTACTTCACTTGAATACTTTATTTTACAGTTCGAAATACTCTTAAATAATTTTAATCGATTTCCTGATTATCCCACAACAATAACGCGTTTCTTTTATAATTTTGACGAAACTCCTAAGTTAGTATCTGAATCTCTACTGATAAACAAATTCTTGATAGATTGCTTGTATGCTTGCTTTTTATAATAATTAAATATAAAAAAAGTTGTGCATATTGCACACGTGCAAAGCCAGGGCGGGTCGCTAGGAAATAACCCCACTTCAAAACAAAATTTCTTGTATCTCTGCAACCAAAGCTGACAGAAATTGCGGACTGCACCAGCGCGGCAGCGTGGGAGTTTGTTATAACCTCATGTAAAATTGATTGAAAAATCAATCAATTTATTTGATTTCTACCTTTAGCGAAGCTTGAATTTATTTTCGCAGCTGCATAATTGTGGGGTTTTATGTGCTTTGCCATCCTGATGTACAATCTTTGTTACTGAGGACACAATTTCGTTTCTAAGTAACTGTAATTGTTGCTAATACATATTCCCTCCCCTGGCTTCCTGCGGCTGCGCAGATACATATTCCCTCCCGTGGCTTCCTGCGGCTGCGCAGATACATATTCCCTCTCGCGGCTTCCCGCGGGTGCGCAGATACATATTCCCTCCCGTGGCTTCCCGCGGTTGCGCAGATACATATTCCCTCTTACAATAATTTACGTGATTTGTTTTAATATACTTGAACACATTTGCAAAGTTTTTTCACACAGACTTTATTTGACAAGTGAAAAGATTATTTTTAATTTTTTAATGTTTTAATACCTTTGTATATTTTTAACACAATTATTTAGTCAGTTTACATATTTAAGGTAAATTTTAACTTTCAATCTTTTTAGGTAAGTACATTTAAATTTTGTATTAAAATACCAAGGTATTAGTATATTTATGGCTACAGTTGTCCCGATTTTATAACAACAAAATGTTTTTCGCTGTCATATTTGTAGAACAGATAAAATATTTAATACTGAAAAAGGCCTGATAATCCATACATCTTGCTACCACAAAAATGCCATTTCAGTTTCGTTGCCTCCTCCCATTACAAACTCATCTGTATGTGATATTCCTCCTTCGAAAAATTAAAATCATAATTTAATTTAAAATATAATTTTAAATTATATTAATATGTATTTTGAGAAAAGCTTGTCCGATCTAAGTAAACATTTACCAATAGTCTAAAGAATACCTAAAAGAGTGAGGCTTTGCATTGCGAAGTCTCTTTCTCTTACAATAAAAAAATGCATTTTAGATAATTCTATATCGAGTTGGCAAAACCTGTTTTCATTTGCTTATAAACATCTCCATGCAAATAACGCAAGCAAGCAATCTTTAACTACTATTTAAAGCAAAATTCTCAAATAAACGTTTCCCTTTCAAATCTTACTTCAAACAAACCATCTAAATCTTTTAATTTTTTTTGGATAAAATATGTTGAATCAAAGTGATTGATTGTGACTTAAGAATCCGAACGTATTTTGTTTTCCGATGATTGTCTTGCTCCTCACAATGATGAAACGCTAAAATGCTTCCGCGAAAAGCATTCTATCATTGATTAACTCTATTCGCTGCCAGACTCACCTTCTTCATCTCATTGCTGTTCGCAGGAAAAAGATTTGGACACTCTTTCTGGTATATTGTCGTCCTCAAACGGCTCCGCTGCCAGCATAGATGGACATGCACCACAGCAGTTAAAAGATCTTTTTGGCGCATCTGCTGGTGATGCTAGCAGGTCCCTATTAAGCAACATTTTAAAATTATGTAATTTCATGCTTTCAGGTAAGGTAAACCCATCATTTACTTCTACTGTTTGGTGCGAGACTCCGCACTTCAATAAAAAAGACGGAGAAATTTGTCCGATAGCCATTGGATGGTTTTCAGCGTTTAACTTTTAAACTCGCTTGCAAGCACATTGTTTCCACATTGATAAAAATTTCAACCAAAGCAACTAGGATTTGGCAGCAGTTCATTCAGTTCGCAATTTTAAAAGTAAAAAGAAATGGATTTACTACTAAAAGTCGATGTCAAGAATGAATTTGATTCAATAGACAGGGAGACCTTAAACATACACCTGAAATTTATCTATCCTCTTTAGAATTAATTTATGAAAACATTTTAATATCTTCCGAAGCAGGCGTTTAGAAGGGTGACCCTTTTGACCCAGCTTTATTTAGTTTAGTTAGCTATTCATCCAATAATATATATATATATATATATATATATATATAATACCATTAAACAAAACATTATCTTTAATGCAATAGTATCAAAAATTAAACTAAAATTTTATTAACGGATCACTTATGTATAAAGTAGTAAGGACGAACCACATTTCGGACGGTTTCATTATGTTTATTTTTTTAGAATTTTTGTTTTTGAGCTTTTGCTCGCAAGCGGATAAAGTAAACTTTTCTAGGCAAATTTAATCAGATTTTAAACGACAAAGTGAGTCTTTCAGAGCCAGTGAAATCAAAATATATAACTTCGACCTACTGAATTATTTCTTAGTTTCAGGATTTAAAATTCTGGAGCTAAGGGCGGGCAGAATGTAAAAAAACTGTTTTAAAATGTGCTCATAATGAGTTCTTTTACTTATATATGAACCTAATTATGTGATTTGGGATTCATGTCGAATCGAAGAAGGATCGGCAACGGTGTTGCAAGCGTCCATAGGCCACGGTGACCGTTTACCATCAGGCAGACCGTGTGCTTGTTTGCCACCTTAGTAAAACGGCAAATTTTAAAAAACGACACAGTGACTGTCGAGGATTTAGGTGAATTTCAAGTTAGTTACGGTAGTCACTACAAACTAGGACTCGCGTAGGAAGGGTTTTATAACATTATCTATAAAAAAATGTTAAATATTTATTTTACTTTAATTTAATTATTTATTTTGAAAGTGACTATATAACTAAATATTCTGTGTATATTTTAAGCTTCTACCTGTTGCTGTAAAAAAAATCACGTTTGTTGTATGGGAGCCCTCTTAACTATTTATTTTATTCTATTTTTAATATTTGTTGATATAGCGACAACAGAAATACATCTTCTGTGAAAATTTCAACTGCCTAACTATCACGGTTCATGAGATAAAGCCTGGTGATAGACGGACGGACGGTGAGCGGAGCCTTAGTAATAGGGTCCCGTTTTTTACCCTTTGGGTAGGGAACCTTAATAAATAAAGAAGGTGGATAGATATGTTTGCCCATGCATTTTTTGAACTCACAAATTCTTATAACAGCGTCGAAATATTGGCTGAAACCTTCGAATAATCGCGGTAAATAAGAACCCCGTAAAAACTTCAAATACTGATATGAACCGTGAATCTTTTAAACATTTATTTTGATAAGTATATTCCAATTTATAAAAATAAACACTAAAAAATGTCTCACAATAAATGACTCACTTTTTAAACTTGCCCCGTTGTTTAAGAGATCCGTTGAGAACGTTTAAGCCTTCATTTATGTCCGAACAAAAACAAAAGATTCCTTCGTTTTTGTTAAGAATCGGGTTGTTTATTTTTATATGGCGAAGATTTCTTAACTTAAAAAAAAGTTAATTGTGTTTGCGCAAAATGCAATATTGTTTAAAGAAACAGGTATTTTACAAGCTTTATATAATATTAACTCGCTCTTTTAGTGAAATAGTTGTGGTAGTGCATGTGCAAGTGCTGGTTTGTACATATAATTTTCAACGTGCTATGTTTATCATTGCCAATTGTATTTATAGAATATATTAGTTACAAAAGCATCATTAAGATAAAATATGCATTTGGTGCAGATTAACACACTGTTAAACATTTTAGCAGTAGTTACGATCAATTTTCATAAATTAATTATGCTGTAAGGGTATCTTATCTATCACTTATTCTCTTTCAATTATTGACATCAAAAGAAGCTTAACAATTTTAATGTATTTTCTAAATTCAGTTGTCAATAGAAACTGCGACGTTGATCCTCCGGTAATTGAACGCGTCGAAACCGCACAGTCGTCACAGTCGTCGACGCACATCGCCGACGTCGCATCCGAGGGCGTAGCACGAGTTTACTGACGTATTCGAGCAGCTAATGTGAACTTAGGTGAAGCAATAATTTCATATCAATAAAAAGTAAAACATAAAACCCTTAAGTAAATTGAACATTGAGCCGAGTGTTTTTTTCTCTTTGAAGTGGAATGCCAACATTTTGCAGCAAAAACGGAAAAGAAAAACACTAGACTTTACGTTCCATTAGCCGAAGCGGTTTATTTTTTACCTTTTCCTAGGGTTTTGCAGTTGGGGTATTTTTTTTATTTTTATTTAGTAAGTAGTTGTATTTAATTCATTAGGGGATCACCTTCATTATAATCGGCTCACGGTTGGCGAAGATATCACATAGCATACACATAACTTAACATCTTAAGAGGTAGTACTGCGAGACAGCAAATTTAAGTGAAAACAAGGATGATACGATATGTAACTGAGCTATCTCAACTCATTAATATTTTCATTGAAATACATGAAATAAATAAGCAGTTTATTATACATCGTTTTCCGGTAAATTTAATTCACATGTGACCTCCATACTTTATGGTGCCAGTGTGTGTGTGTGTGTGGCTTCAATAAAAAAACCGTGTCATTCGCCCAATAGCAACCCCAAATGTTGACGACGGAACCCTAGAAGTTAAAAATGATCTCAATAAAGTTATTGAAATATTTTAAAAAATGACCTTGAATTTAATTTAACAAAATGTAAGTTATTTATTTCTGATAGATCCTCAAATAGCGAAAAAACGAAATAAGTCAACAGTCTGAAAACATTGCTCGCAATATTCCTATTTTAGATAAAAGATCTCTTTGCCTCTTAGGTGCTCCAATTTTTTTAGAAAGTATTGAATCCCTTTTAGATATTGGAATCAAGAAAATTACTGATCTTTGTAATAGATCAGGTATTTCACTATATTAAAAAACTGTCTTTTTGTTCTATAGTTTACTTTTATTCTTTGTCCGAGCCCAATTTGGAAATTTCACAATATTTTGGAAACAATTATGCCAGCCTTTAATTAACGGTTGAATATATAACAAATTTCTCACTTACCAACTCCGATTGGCATTCGCAAAATTTCTAGTATAGCTTTACCAGCTTATCTCTCCTCCTTACAAGGCTAATTTAATAAAATTTTGAATAATACAATCCAGATACCTGTTTTGTTAGAAGCTACAGAAGAGTGGAAGACAGTTTATCCCGGTGGAAATATGCTAAAGGAACCAAATGAATACTCTTTAAAATCAAAAATTTTATAGTATTTCAGACAAAGCCGGCTTACTAGCAGCCTCGCAAAAAATATCAGGCTATTGGCTTCACACTATACCGTTACGCAACGTGGGTACACTGCTTGACAGTAAACTTCAGAGTAGCTGTTGGTCTTCGCCTCGGAGTTGCAATATGCTGTCCTCACGGATGCTCGTGTGGTAGCGATGTTGATCAGTATGGACTTTCATGTCAAAACAGTGCCGGCAGATTATCTCGTCACGGCTCACTTAATGATGTGGTCAAAAGGGCCCTTGCCACCATTAACGTACCTTCCGTTCTAGAACCAAGGCACGATCTTATCTCAGGGAAACGAGTGCAAACGTGCAAGCGGTTCAAATATAGTAAATTACTTACGGATTTACATATTGATGGCGTTTGCGGTAGAGACGCTCGGCCCATGGGCTCGGCCCATCTGCTCATATTTTTTTAAACTTTTCAAAACTGCTTGTGGCGGCAAGAGGGCTGGCTCATTTCTCGCTCAGAGATAAAGTATTTCGGTACGGAGTGGTAATGCAGCCAGCGTTCTTGGAACTGTACCGCGTGCGCACACACTTTTTGTATAATTAGCTTTTAATTTTCTTAGTAGGTATATTTATGTAATTAACTAATTTAATAAAATATATTTTTTTCTAAAATTAATTCACAACTACCTAAAATTACACATTTTTTTCTTTCTTTATTTATTTAATTTCAGTCTTATACAGTTACAATTATGTAAATCGGTTAACACGTTGTCGAGGAAACGGAAAGCATGCATAAGAAATATAAACGTCAAAAATAGAAGGAAAAAAGAAAGATCCTTTTGAAGTCGGTAAAAAAGACAGTTCTAAGTACCTGGCTCAATAGATGACGTTGTTTATTGTTTTCATACAATTTTTTTTGCTTACGTCATTCCTCGTAAGAACTTGTGCTAAGCCCACTGAAGTATAAAATAATGACTTTTAATAAATAGCTTTTAAAGATTTCATTTACATATCTAAATAATCTGTTAAGTGAGAGTTATTCGTATAAATTCGTTTTAAAATATTATTCGTGTCGTTACGCTATCGCAAAGTAACAATCCAATCTTTTGGCCTCTTTTTACATATAATATTAAACTTAATTTATATGTCAAAACTAAAAACTTTTTAGATGTAAGAGATGAAAGAAAAGAATAAAACAAAATTATTGACGTCATTAAAATTAATTAATCATTGTCATTCACATAGTCACAGTCTTCAATCTCCGAAGAATACTTTGAAAAATAGGTATAACTCATAAGAGATCGGTTGATGAAAGCAACGAATTAAGTTTTTACTTGAGCACAGGAAAACCTTAATGTTGTATTGTCTGCCTCCACTTGTTGTCTTCGCAGAGCTTTTGTGTTTCCATTTCTTGGACAAAAGCCTATTCAACTAAGAGGCAACTTTATTTTTTATAAGAAAGACATATCGTTAGTACAATCTTATTTTCCTTTTGATGGTCTGAAAAGTACTACTTATAAAGGTTTTTGTGATATATGATGTAAGTTCTAAGTTTTTAGATTAAATTTAACTAAATTGTTGCGACCGGTAAAATTCAGATTCGTACATTCCAGGGAACATCGAGGAATTGTAAACAACAACAAAAAAAGTTGCATTTAAGTCAATATAAAGCTTGAAAATTGGTCTACAGGCAAAATTAAACATTACCCTGAACTAAGATTTAGGTTCCAAAGGTCACCAATGTTGTTTGCTACAAAGCAAATTTATGGCAAGAAGCACTTGAAACATGTTTGTCGAGCGCAGCTTCTTGAGATGACACAAGAGGTATTGAGGGTCTCCAGCAGTGGGCAAGCGTAATAAAGAGTCTGTTATTTCGTGCCTATTCTTCGACTCCGGCAATTGTTTTTGTGGCAGCCCTCCAGGCATTCGTCGATGGCACACGAGACGTGGGGGTAAGGGGTGCGGTAAGTACATCACCAATTCGTGAGAGAGCCCACTTACCCAGTTCTTTAAGTAGAAGGTGTAAGGCAAGATATTCTAATGCATGAAAGAGTAAGACAAGTTGACTGTGTCCTACATCAATAAGCCTCGATTTGGACCAATATGTTATGGTTGCGGATTAAGAGGAAACATAAGATTTAATTGTTCTGTGGAGAAGTAAAGAATATTTTTTAAATTTCTAGACCAGGATTGACGAGGAGCTGCCGGTAAAAGTAATACGGGGCGTGTGCTGGATGGATAAGACGATTCCTTGAATTCCGAATCACTCAAGTCTGTAATAGAAACAGTTTGATTGTCAAAGGCAGCTTAAACAATGAGCCGTGCAATTTCACAATAGAAACTGGAGCAACGAGAACCATAGTGGAACCGGTAAACCGAACCATTCAGTGTAAGCAGATATCTTTGTAATATCGCCTACAAACAGCTACTGGCCAGTCAATATCAATCATTTCTGACACGAGTGTGGAGTTTAGAATAGGCAACAGTGTCTACTATCAGCCTATGCTAATTGCGAATATCTTTAGCGATTGCAATTTGGGTTTAGATTTCTTGCCACCATTTTGTCATTGGTATCACTAGGGGTCTGCTAAAATTTCGTGAACAAAAGGTATTTTTAAAAGGTTAACGCTCTTCTTATTTCAACACAGCACAGACTTTAGCAAAGCTTTAGTCTCCAGCGAACATTAAATACAAAAGTTGGGTTATTGCTAATACCTGGTCAGGAAAATTTTGTCCTAAACATTACCACACCCAGGAAGAACATTAAGTGTTAAGGCCAGGTAGATCAATCAAATTGATGATAAATGGACTTGGAATGGACTGTGGATTAAGAATGAGAGTAAGCCACAAATGTGCGATGTATCCGCTTACAGTCCAGATGCTACAGGCATTTGGGCTTAGTAAAAAGGCTTAACAACAGACTATGTAATACTATCTTAACTTTGAAAAAAGGTCTTCTGTGCAGAGATGGTAGTCTAGTGATGGCAAAGAAGTTATTTTATAGGTTGTTGATTTTTGGAAAAAAGATGCTTCTCTTCTTAGTCAAATTCATAATGAAATATCTGGTGGACATCGAAGAGTGAAGAGGACTCTCGTAAAGATGCAGGAACGTTTCTACTGGCTTCGTTGATGGAAAGCTGAGTAAGACTGGTGACGTAAATATAACGCATGGGCCTTTGTCAAAGGATCGGAGCCTAGACCCTATTGTATAAGTAACTTTTCAGAACCAGTTGAATGAGGTGCACATGATGGTTTGCAAGAATAGATTAAAGAGATGCGAGAAAATGAAAACTCGTCATTACTGTAATAGAAACCAATAGTTTTAAAGGGGAAGTGCTGGTTGGCATGAAAAGTGTTATAATTAGTAGTCAAATTATTTTAAAAAGTAGTTTCAGTCTGTTTACCAGTATCCTAGATTTTGTCAGATTTTTTAACAACGCACTTATGGTTTAACTGATACAAAACTTTCCGAAAAAAGGTACTCTGGAGCCAAATATTTTAAAAACAGAGTATAATTAAAAAAAAAGTATAATCCCGAAAGAATATCAATCTAGAATATCTAGAATGTAGAAGCCAAAATTCCACGTGGCTTCAGCTAAGCTTGCTACAGACAACTAACCTACTCAGTGGCCCTGGAAATACCACACTGATAGCCGCATTTGGCGCAAGCGGAGCCTCCGGCAAAAGCTAGTGTACATGCGTGCGGATATGTAGTTATCTCTACGTTAACCAAATATTAGCGCTGTATCATACGGATGGATGGACAGATATAGTGGAACTATAAGGGTTCCTATCCTAGTGTGATTATGGAACTAAAAACTGGCCAAATGCGTGTCATATACGTATAAGCTTAGAGTTCTGTGGTATGAGCATTATTGCGTTTATCTGAAAAATTGAGAATGTTTTATTGAAAATAATTCTGGTCACAAGTATGCAGATTTATTTTTATTTTTAGTTTGCATGGAGTTAACTATTTGCAGTTTACATCAATTAAAAGTGTTCTTCTCGTAAAGTAAATTCATGAGTGAGTACTAACCTCGACCATTTTATTTATTTCTGATCTTTGTACAGTGTAAGAGAATGCGTTAAAACAGTTATATTGTTTTGAGCCCTATCATTATTATTATTAACTAGGTGACTACGTGAAAGTTGTTTCTCTGTTTAAAAACTACTGGCGCGCCACTTATTCTGAACGGGTTGTACTAAGTCAGAAACCTTCTCCGGCATGAACACAACAACTTTCCAAAATTTTATTACAATCCGTTTTTACTTTCAAAAACAGAATTATTCAGATTGGTGCAGTCATTCAAAAGTGAGGGTGTGACCAAGGGAAACAGGGATTCATTTTTATTTATATAGATTATTTATCAACTCAATTTCTACAAACTTGAATTAGAAGTCAAAACAATTATCGTAAATTGTGCCCTTGAAAGTTGATCTTGAAAAAAAAGGCAATCGGGAAGAAATCAACGTAGGAAAGGAATAAAAGTAAATGTCTCGCACGTAACAAACGATAACTGCTCTCGTTCGCCCAATCCGGGACAACTCGCCCGGAAGTGGGGACGCGGGGACGACTTAAGGAAGGTAATAAAACATCGGATAAAAGTTTTAGTGTTAAAATTCTAAGGTTATAAATTTATTATTCAGAATAAGAAAGCAGAAAGCGGTCGATAAAAAATAGGTTATGTAAATAAAAAGATTTGGCAACTGCAACACTTTGTAATGTCAAGTATGCAGTAGTATTAACAGAAATAGTTTTAGAGATATCGGTAGCCATTTTGAAATAAACTGCTACGCGTTGTTAGCCGTGAATTTTAACGAGCGTAAAAAAAACTTCTACTTGTACATTCTACTAATGAACTATTAGGGAATGGATGTTCGGGAAATTGGACTTTCGGAGAATAGACTTTCAGGACTTTCGGGGAATGGGCATTAAGGAAATTGGGCCTAATGGACCGGACCGCAGCTATAGGCGTGTAGGTACAATATTAGAAAATCAACAGTGTTTGGATACTTAATTTTTTTTAAGAATTATATAAAGTACGAAGCCTCTACATGCGAGTCCAACTTGCACTTCGATCGATTTATTTTATATTTCACAGGTTTGATTCCGGCTCGAACAGGCGATTTATCAGAAGTCTTTGAATGCAGTTTTACTAGTTAATAAAAATAAAGGAATATTTTTATAAACCAGTAAAACTGCATTAAGTCGTTCAACTGCTGGAAGTCGATTGGTAGCCAATTTGCCTTTGACAGAAAATTCGAACTCTTAGATTTTTATATTTCTTGTTGTTCAGTCGCGTTTATATCTCAAGAAGTATTTCGATTTCATCGGATTTCCTTTCCTTTGAAGTCGAAAACTTAATATCTATCTAGCAGGTCACTGTTACATTTTTACGAAACAAAATTTTGCAAATCAAATCAAATCAAACTTTATTCAAATAGGTTTCTAGCTATCATCGTTAGCTCAGTCATAGACACACAGTTATTATTACATTTTGTTAATAATCAAAATACAAACAAACGATTTGGTTTTCAACCATCAAATTGTTAATTTAAATTGTAGTCCGATCAAATTAGAAAATAAAAAAAACATTAATTGGTAGAGGTTTGAATTTTGGTGTACATGTTCATTAAGAACTCCCGTTGTGCATACTAAAAGTCCCCATCGATACCTAATGCGCTTGCGCCGCCATCTTGGAAAAAAGGTACCCTTTTTCAGTTTTTTGCTTATATCTCGGCAATGATTATTAATGCGATGAAATCGTGTAAACAAAAACTTTAACGAGAGATAATTTAGAGGCAGATGCATTATGCGACATGATGCGTATAGCACGGTGGAGTCCGCTTGTTGAATAAGAATAGCCAATAGACTAGACCAACTAGCCATCAGCCCATCATCACCGCGTCTGATTCCGATAAAAACCACCTATCCAGTGGATGCGCCTCTTAGCTCCTCGGAACACTGTCTCGTTCGGACTCAAGTGTCGTGCACACAACCCGATCCATCACGGCCAACCAATTAGCGTCGTATGTGGCACTATATGTCGGGAGACTGGAATGGATTGCGAGAATTTTATGCATCGTACCCGTGGAGGCAGCTCTGCTTTACCTCAGAAGATCCAGACGTCTGCGCCGCTGCAGTCCTGAGACAATCCTCGCTGGTATGGTTTTTTTTATACTTTTATTCCTACCCCGTGAGTAGCTGCCGGCGTCAAAAAACGACCGTGGTTCTATAGGTCTTGCAAAGAAGTTAAAATTCTGAAGCAAACTGCGTGTAAGGTTTGGACTAGGGCTCGTGATAAGGAACCAAATATTTTGAGTTAAAACGCAAATCAGATTCTGCCTCGAGGTTCAGTAAGAAACCAACTGCCAGAGCTAAATTCCAATACATCGGCAAAATAGGTGTGCGACATGCCAACTTCACCTCTGGGAGTCGTTCTTTCTGGTCGCTTGCTAAAGCTGCCGAAGGGAACTTTCTGGTCGGGTGCACCCGGATATCAGCTTGGCCCTTTTGACTCGACGGGCTGTAAGAATTGTCGATGATCTCAAACTCACTTGCCATATCGAACCCTTTAGTCTAAGGAGAGACTTTGCCTCCCGTCGTGTGTTCTACCGCTTGTACAATGGGATATGTTCTGAGGCATTGTTCAAAAAGATACCCACGGCTACTTTTTATCATCGCACCGCTCGCCATTGGCAGGGAATTCATTCTAACACTTTAGAACCGAAATGGTTGCGTACAGTACGGTCTCAGATAAACTTCCTTAGTAACCCATTTAAATAAAAAGATTTTAAATTTTGTTCCGCAAGGCTCTGTGCTGTCTTCTTCGCTGTTTCTACTGCATGTCAATGACATTTTGGACATCAACAACATACATTGCTATGCAGATGACAGTACAGGAGACGGTTATTACACGGGTCGTGCAAACATCCCTTGTTTCGTTGTGGAGGAAAAGCGTGAAGAACTTGTTTCTCAAATCGAGACCACTCGATCATCATAAAGACACAGTTCTGCGCGTTCACCGCGAAGAAACCCCCATTTACTGTGGTCCAACAATTTCAGAATACTACCCTCTCCATCTTCAAAAGCTTGGTATCCTTGATGTTGACATCTCTAGCGATGTTTAGTTCCGAGATCATTTGCGAGACAAGGTGAAGCTGGCGTCCAAAGACCACAAAAATACAAAAACAAACTTGGTGTACTCAACAGAGCGAAGCAGTACTTTGCCCAGACTTGAAGTTTGAGGACTACAGTATGGGGTTCTTCAAGACAGAAGTTATTAGATTTTTGAGGGGTCGGCAACGCGCGAGCGTTACTCTTGGTGTTGCAGGTGTCCATGTGGACCTCGAGGCAGAATCTAATTTGCGTTTTAACTCAAAATATTTGGTTCCTTATCACGAGCCCTAGTCCAAACCTCACACGCAGTTTGCTTCAGAATTTTAACTTCTTTGCAAGACCTATACAACCACGGTCGTTTTTTGACGCCGGCAGCTACGTTGACCGCTTACCATCAGGCAGAACGTAAAAGATGTACATCGATTGTATGCAAGAATATGAAAATTAAGGGGTAAATGACGATAATGGGACCCCTAATCATATTATTATATACCACATCTTTGAGTATTCCGGGAACACAGCAGCACCACTAAACTACGAGTGTTGTTCGATGCCAGCGCTCCTTTGTCAACCGGGGTGTCACTAAATGATGTCCAGGCAGTAGGACCTCCTATACAGGTAATCTTTTATCTATTTTGCTACGCATTGACTTAAAGCCTGCGGAGACGTGGAGAAAATGTATCATCAGGTAATAGTTACAGAAGATCAGTGTGACTTACAGCTCATTTTGTGGCGCGATGACCCGACGGTGACATTACGTACATATAAACTTAAAACAGTCGTGTACGGAACAGCATCGGCGCCATACCTAGCTGTCAGATGCCTTCGAGAGTTAGGGCTGGCTAGTAGTTATTAGTCCTGACCCTGATGTCAAACGAATTATTACCGAAGACGTATAATATGTTGACGACGTTATCGGGCCTAGATGACAAAAACAAATTGCTAGACTTATGTGAAAAGTTTACAACGTTTTGCAATCTGAGTGTTTTTGAAATTTTCGATGTTTACGAAATTGGATGTTTAATTTTAAATGCGACCGACCCATTTTTATACCGTTAAAATGCAATTAAATTTAGCTGACAGTCAGTGTAAGACACTGGGTGTGGCGTGGAATAGTGCCACAGACGAATTAAAATACAATACACAATTTGAAAATAATAGTAAGCTAACTAAACGTACAGTATTGTATTACGTATCGCAAATTTTTGATCCGTTTGGATTATTAACGCCTGTAGTAATGAAAGCAAACATTTTATTGCAACGCCTGTGGCTATTAAAAATAGATTGTGATAATGCGCTCCTGCATCACGTCACAGAGTCATGGAACCGGTTTGTTATGAGTTTGTCATTGCTCGATACTATTTGCATTCCTCAACATGCAATAGGCGTAAATTCGCTACATATAGAACTGCATTTATTTACGGATGACTCTCAGGCTACGTACGGTGCCTGCGCATACTTACGTGCTATCACTATTCAAAACACAGTATGTAGCAGGCTACTGTGCGCTAAATCTAAGGTTGCACCATTAAAACCTTTCAGTGTGCCCAGGCTTGAGTTATGCCGTGCTGTGTAGAAGGCGCGCGGCTGTATTCCAAGATACGTGAATCAATTCATTGTAAATTTAATAAAGATCAATTTTGGGCTAATTCAACTATAGTTTTAGGTTGGTTACGCATGGCACCTAACCTCCTAAAAATTTAAGTACAAAACCGGGTGTCTGAAATACATGAATTGACTGGAGAACTCCTGTGGCACCATGTAAGTGGCAGTTTGAACCCGTCTGACATTAAGTCACGCGGAGTCCAATCGAAGGACCTTGTCGCTTTCACGTTCTGGTGGGAGGGACCTCAGTTTTTACATGAACCATCTTTCGACTGCACGGAGGTGGCTTCGGACGAGTGCAGTACTCGCGATTTTCTTAATTCAGTTGAATGAGGTGCACATTTGCATATGTTCTCCGTTTTATTTACAAAGTTAATCGGCGAATAAGTGCTCTTAGCGTGGATGAATTAAGAAAGTCCGAGATAGGGTTTGTTAAGTTATTTCAGTTAGAGTCGTATAGAGACGAACATAAATTAATTGCCACAAAAATCAAATAAATTAAAATCTTTATTTGCAATACTAAGTTTTTTCATTGATAAAAATACGACATACCTTAATTGTAATAATTTTGATAAAATAAAAATAAAATGTGAGAAACTTAAAAGGAGATGCAACAAAAGATTTACTGAGTTCCGTTTCAAAGCGAAGTCAGAAGTACAAGCGGCTTACGTAGGGAGCGCTTAATTACAGCGCTAACAGGCGCTGGCGGCTCCGACTGCGAAAGCGCGCTCTTTTGAGTTAGTTAGAAATAATAAATTTTGAGTTCATGGGGAATACGTTTTGTTATGAGTTTATCGTTTACTTTTGTATAATGTCTCTTAGAATTCAAAATATTCCAAGATAAATCAAATGCTTTTAGGGTTCTTAACCTGAAGGGTAATTAGCGGAACCCTATTACTAAGACTCCGCTCTCCGTCCGTCTGTCTGACCGTCTGTCACCTGGCTGTGATCCGTGATAGGTATACAGTTGTAATTTTCTCAGAATATGTATTTCTGTTGCCGCTATAACAACAAATACTAAAAAACAGAATAAAATAAATATTTACGGGGGCTCCTATACAACAAACGTGATTTTTTTCTCGTTTTAGTTCGACATTGATAACGGCAACAGGTAGACGCTTAAAATATTTACAGAATTTATTTAGTAATATTAATATTCTAATGATAAAATACAATACAAATAAAATCTATATAAATTAAAATTAAAACCTAATTAAAAATAGAACTAAATATACTTATAAATCTAAAAATACAGTTATTACAAAACGATATACCTACTAAGAAACTTAAAAGCTAATTATAAAAAAAGTGTGTGCCCGCGTGGTAGAGTTCCAAGAACGCTGGCTGCATTTCCTCTCTGTGTCGAGATATTTATTCTCTGAGCGAGAAATGAGCCAGTCCTCTTGTCGCCAGAAGCAGCTTCTAAGCGCGGTAAAATAGATTAAAAAAAACTTATAAGCAGAATATGGACCCCGTGGACCGAGCGTCTCTACTTCAAACGGCATAAATTATTATAAATAAATTAAATATTATAAATATTCACAGGATATTTAGTTATATAGTCACTTTAAAAGTAAATAATTCAATTAAAATAAAAGAAATATTAAACGGGGCTCCAATGCAACAACCGTGTTTTTTTTGCCCTTTTTTATAGACAATGGTACAGAACCCTTCGTGCATGAGTCCGACTCGCACTTGGCCAATTTTTATGTCCATGTGCATTGTGCACTAATAAAACATATCCTACCTATCCCCTTACTTAATATTACTTCTAATAATAAAAAACCATGTCCAAATTAATATATATTTATAAATATCTGTTTATTTATTATTGCTTAGTGTCGCTAGGGGGCATCTAATTGAGCTGATTTTTGGCTCAGAGATTGGGACGTAAGGGGACGAAGAAGGATATAGGTTTTTATCTCGGAAAATTTTTCGCAGAAATATCTATAGTAATCCTAGACATATAAGCGAATTCAGCGCGGGTAAAAGCTAGTAAAAGATATTACTTAATTTAGAGCGGGGAAAAACTAGTAAAAGATATAAAGTTAATTTGCTTCTTAAATCTCCACCATCTATTTATAAAGACTTAAAAGACATTCTGTATATAAAATATATTTCACAGGTTACCTGGGACCTCTTGCAAATTGTTTTTCTTTAACTGCTCTATTATTTACAAACCTATCCTGCTGAGAATGTAAATCCCGGGCTATCTGGTCGGTGCCTGACGAGCCCAGACGCGGGAAAACTGCAAGTTGTACACGATGTGTAGTATTTTGTAGTATACGGCCCCTACTCTTTGTACTTAGCTATGTTAGATATAATAATCTAAGAGTTTATTGCTATTTTTCTTTTCGAAATATTGATAGGTGTTGCTAGAAACAAAAACGAGCAGTTGTTTATGATAAGTTTATTCAGAAAATAATATTTCTTATATCACATAAAACTATACAAGACTTAGGTTGTTTAACAGAAAGTGATAATTGATGCAAAGTTTGAAAACTAAGCTTCGCAAAACTTTTGCAGCAGGTGCTCGCTCCGACTTTAGCAAAACTTTGCAAAGCTGTCTTTAATTTATCTATAAAAAAATTAATATTTCCCAGCTCAACCACTCTCGGTCGGTAGTGACCTAGTGGTATCGGTTTCAAAGGGCGAATCCCGACATGTACCAGTAAGTATTTTTCATAATGTATCAAATATAATGTTTCGTTCACGTCACTAGCTTTAATTAAGTAAAGGAAAATAAATTTAAAGCCTTAGGCTAATTTGCAGACGTCAAAAAAGTATATGAAGTCCACAAACGGCACACGGCCCGCGTGGTGGATTATGGTTCCAGGGTAGACCGCGCCTAAACAGTGGGGATATATGAAGGATGGAAACGATGTAGGCCTAGTGTACTGTTGCTTTTGGGTGCGCATGAACTCGGCAAGGTAGCGATGTTACGTTCTGCGTTGGCTCAAATACGAATCGAATCACTGGCAGCATTGGAATCACCTGCAGTGCGAGCTGCCAGCTCACCACAAAAAGGGCTCAAAATTAAAAAGAGGCTTATTATAAATTAAAACAATCTTAGCGCAAATCGGTATTTACGAGAGTATTATTCTTTGACGAGAGCTAGTGAAAACGTCAGGCTGTGAATGAGTTTAATGTTGACTCGTATTGTCTTATTGAAAGTCGTCTCATTTGCCTACCCTTTTTTTTTCTGTTGTTCCAGCGTTAAACCTCTCCAAGTCACGGCTCATTCATAACACAGGTCTGCAACAAAAATGCTGTCTGGATGTTTTTAACTGATTTCTATGTATTTAGGTGTTCTGAAAACTAAAAAAATACTCAAAAAATTCCAGAACGTCAGGTTATTTTGCAAAACGCAAAATTTTATTAAAAAAAAAGTTTTTTGGGCTAACTTAAAGTCATAAATAATAGGTACAATTTTATTTTAATTAATGTTTTTATGTGTATACAGTATATAGGCCATTACTATAATTTCTTTCTAAATAAAGAACGTCCTGTGAAAGGTAAATTAACAAACATAAACATGTTGTAACCTGAACGTGCGCGCTCTGATAGTGTAGAAAGTGGCGCGGTACAATTACGTATTAACTCATCATTGTTTTATAGATCTTGGTTCAATATAATGTCGTCTGTGCGGGAGTGTGTGAATTTGTCTGACTGTTTCTGTTATATTTGTCGCGAATATATGGTATCAAAGCAACAACTTAATATTACGGACTTTGTAAAAAAAGTATACTTTGCGTATTTTGGCTTGAGACTTGGAGATCAGGATAAAGTTTGGGCACCTCATAAAGTCTGCAAACGATGTGTTGAAGACCTTCGAAATTGGTTTAAGGGTAAGAAAAAAGCCTTCCGATATGCGATTCCTATGGTATGGCACGAGCAAAAGAACCATAGTGATGATTGTTACTTTTGTATGTGTAATGTGAAAGGATATAATTCAAAACGGAAGCAGTCAATTTCATACCCCAATCTGCAATCAGCTATTCATCCCATCCCTCATGGGACCGAAATACCAGTGCCCAAGGCCCCTGCTACCTTGGAAGAGATTCAAAGTTCTGACAAAGATGGTGCTGTACCTGAACCCGATGACAAGCCAAGATTTGAATTTGAAGATGACAGCAGTCCACAATTGTTTTCCCAGGGCGAGCTAACTGATTTGGTAAAAGGCTTAAATCTTCCCAAAACCGCTGCTGAGCTGCAAAGGCTCAAAATCAGGAACTTACTTTTGTGTCTTCCTCCTGGTTTAGATATCGTGAGAAGCAGTTCTCTTCCTACTTTGCCCAAGAGGACGAGGTGGTTTATTGTACCAATATTGAAGGTTTGATGGATACATTTAAGATCTCATACGACCCAGCACAGAGGCGTATTTTCATAGATTCTTCAAAAAGAAGCCTTAAGGCAGTTCTGCTTCACAATGGCGGTTTCTATGCTTCCATTCCTGTCAGTCATTCCGTACACCTCAAGGAAACCTACAAGAACTTGGAATGGGTTCTTTGCAAATTAAAATATAAAAACCACGGTTGGCAAGTGTGTGTGATTTCAAAATCTTAGGCATGTTGCTTGGACAACATACTTGATAGTAGAGACCGAGCAAATCACTGGACCAAGAAGTGTTGGCCTCCGAGGGAGCTAAAAGTTGGCGAAAAAAACGTCCTGCATGAAACTTTGGTGCCTCCTCATAAAGTTCTTCTACCACCGCTTCACATAAAGCTAGGATTGATGAAGCAATTTGTAAAGTCACTTCCAAGAGATGGAAATTGCTTCAAATACTTAATATCAAAGTTTCCAGGACTCTCGGAGGCAAAGTTGAAGAAAGGTGTTTTTGTTGGACCAGATATTAGACAACTTATGGCTGATCCACAATTCATCACAACCATTACGGATCCTCAAAGAGAACGATTGCCTTTAAAGAGGTCATAGAAAAATTTTTAGGCAATAACAAAGACCCTAACTACAAACAAATCATTAACAAAATGTTAAAAGCATTTCAAACTTTAGGTTGCCTAATAAGTTTAAAAGTACATTTTCTTCATTCCCACCTCGACTACTTTCCAGATAATTTAGGAGATGTGAGTGAAGAGCAAGGTGAACGATTTCACCAAGATATTAAGGAGATGGAAAAAAGATTCCAGGGAAGATGGAGTGTCTCAATGATGGCAGACTACTGTTGGACGCTTTAGAGAGACATTCCAGATGCTTCCCACAAGCGAAAATTTACCAAAAGGAGTCTTACTGGGAGAAAGAGATGTGTTTAGTGCTTACTAATGAATGTATTTTAGATAAAAATATAAGTTTTGTTAAGCAATTATAAATTTAAAAAAAAAAAAAAATTTTTTTTATCTTTTATTTTAAGATGATAAATTGTTTAACATAGATACCCACATTGTCAAACAACGTGACGTTCTATGACAAAATGAATTTTCAACATTTTCGGATTCAGCACACCCAAAATCATTAGTTTACGCCAAAACAGCTTTTAATTTAATTTTTTTTGCAGACTTGTGTAATGAATGAATCTAAAAGGTGATATAGTTCTGTCAGTTTTTAGTAAGGACATAAAAAATATTAATGCGATTGGTGCAAATCAAACCCATATTTTAATATTTGTATTACATTTTATTATTTTCTGAACGAAAGAAAGATCAATAAGAAACTGAAGATTCGAAACACGACTAATATTTGAATTCGAGGTCTCGCAATAAAAGTTACCGACGCGACACCGACACCGGCTCACATGCGAAAACTTTTTAGCAACACTTTATCAATGTACCGATTTCGACGCAATCCGAAATAAAAAAAGTTGTTATTTATGGACGCTCGAGGGAAGACCGTATTTCGAGTTAGCTTTTCGCCGCTCCCGGAATAGTTTTACTAACTAGTTCTGAAGTTTTACTGACGCGACGACGGTTCAGATCTAAAGGTACGTTTTTTTGCTTTCATACACGAATAAAATGATTCTTCGTAAAATGTACAAGGTTTGAGAAATGAGAAGGGTTTTTTAGGGTTCCATACCCAAAGGGTAAAAAACGGGACCCTATTACTGAGACTCCGCTGTCCGTCCGTCTGTCCATCCGTCTGTCAGCAGGCTGTATCTCATAAACCGTGATAGTTAGACAGTTGAAATTTTGACAAAAGATGTATTTCTGTTGCTGCTATAGCAACAAATACTAAAAAACAGAATAAAATAAATATTTAACTGGGCTCCCATACAACAAACGTGATTTTTTTTGCTCGTTTTCGCTCGATATTGATAACGGCAACAAGTAGCTTGAAATATTCTGGCTAGCGCACTGAGGGCTCCGTACAAACTTATTATAAGAACTATCTACATATAATAAGTTCACGGGTTTATGTTTAGTTTTTAGATATTTTTCCAATATTTGTGATGTAACATCCTGCTTCTTGCCAAATTACATAATTCTAGTTCATTAATAATAGTACCTCAATGGTTTTGATTTATTTGTATTACAATATGCGACAAAAATAACCGTATTTTGGGATATTTTTTAATCGCATTGAGTTAGAAGCTTAATTTTTTTACGACTATAAGTGACCGTAGTCTTAAGTATTTGATATTAATTTCAACTTGACACCTCATGTTGAGTAAAAGGGCCTTGACAGACAGATTGACTAACTTTTTTTTTATGTGTAATAACTACAAATTACTGAATTTCGAATTTTTCCCTATGTTTGTGACCTTGCTTCGTGTCAAATTTCATGATTCTAGGACAGCGGAAAGTACCCTATAGGTCTTGATTTATTTGTCAAGAAGTTAGATGCCATAATATGCGACAAAAATGGCAATATATTTTTATTGCGTTGACGTAGAAGATTGATTTTATTCACAGCTTTAAGGGCCCGTTGATCTTAGTTTTTGATACTAATTTTAACTTGATTTCATTTCCTGAGAACTGAAATCTACTATAAAGGTCCCTTTTTTCTTTTGAACACTACAAATTAATAGCAACACAAGTTTGTGATTCCGGTAATGACTGATAGGCAATTCATTTAAAATACCACCCAAATAGATGTATGTAATGAAAAATAGCGCTAATAACCACCGCAATGTATATTGAGGAGATTCAATTCACTCCTTTCTGGACCTATACCACCATTTTAATTGATTTCAACTATGTTTAATTTTATTGATAACAATGTAATTTGCTCGTTGAATAACTAACTCAACATATTAAAAGACAAAATATCCATCTTATAACTAAAAAGATGTGTATCAATACCATTTTATCAAAGTCTATGGATTTCATGTTAGTCTTTGTTAAAAGACAATATTCAGAGGGCGCCTTAATTTTTTGATATAAACATGTATTTACATTAACAGTAAATTATGTTCCCAATGATGATAATTGCGTATTATATTAATAAAATAAAAAACAGCAAATGTTCGTTTTTTTTTTTACAATCTTTGCGTACGTGACAGAAATAATGTAAGACCTCAACTTTGGAAGATCTGAGAATTGTCACGAGGAGTTATTATGTCCCCTAATTCAGTTTTTTGGACCACTTCAGAGCCGTAAAAATATCGCTGTAGATATTTATTTTTGCTATCCTAGAACTATGATAATAATAATAAATATTCTTTATTGTACACCAAACAAATAACTTATTCTAAGAAACACCAATTATAAGATGCAATGTACAATCGGCGGTGTTATAATGCGATTTCTGCCACTAAACTTATGGCTTAAGGAAAATTTAGATAAAGAGTTGGGTAGGTGGTGTACTTGTATCGTTAAAATTACAACATTATATATAAAATTAAATAAATATTATTGTTCTATATATACCTACATAAAAATTACATACTAAATAAATATACATAAATAAATTAACACTATATGTATATACATACATACACTTACTTAAACAAAACTATAGCAGATATAAGAAATAGAATATCAAAGAAGAGGATAAGCTTTAAAAGATAGCAGAGTTTAAGAAATAGTTAAATAATGCACTTTAATTAGTTGTTTAAAGACATGAAGTGATTGTGCTTTTCTAATAGAGACAGGAATTGCACAGGTTGATTGAAAATACAGTAAATGACTTATCATAAAAATATCATGAATGAGAAGGTACTTTTAATAAAAGATTGGATAAAGACCGTTTTGACTAGCGGTATTCAAGACGCTCTTTTGAATAAAGTGGGGTCAAAAGATTAAACAATACAGAGTAGAGAAAGTGAAAGTATGTGAGTATTCCTGCGTAACCGTATAGGAGCCATTTGAGTTGTTTGCGGTACTCGAAGATATGGTCGTATTTGCGCAATCCAAATATGAACCTAATGCATAGGTTTTCAAGACGTTCTAATTTGTCAAGCTGGTCTTCAGTGAGTTGAGATAGCTAGTGTCGGCATAGTCGAGAATAATATGATGTCACCGAAGAGATAATATTAGAGCTTGTTGGTAGGTATAACCACCCAAAGAGTTTGAACGTCTTGCAAACGCTTATATTGCAATAAGAGATTGCTATAGCTACTGTAGCGTTCTCCTAGCTCTTTTATACCGCTTTGATTAATCGTTTTAACGCTGTTGTATCGTTATTGAAGGGCCTAAGACTGTAAGAAAGTTATGCTAAATCCAGGGGCATATCAGAGTTATAGCAAACTATATCGCCTAATTTTAATCCTCATACACGTCTAGAAAATCTTATTAGCGATATAATGCGAGATGCACTGTTTAATGACTTAATTTAATCGACTAAATGTTTGTTGGAGTTTCTCTGAAAACACACTGTACGCAACCATTGAATTTCTAAAGTGTTTGAATGAATTTCCTGCCGATGGCGAGAGGTGCGATGGTAAAAAGTAGTAGTGGGCATCGTTTCGAACAGTTCCTCAGAACACATCCCATTGTTTGTACAAGCGGTAAAACACATACAGGGAAGCAAAGTATCTCCGAAGACTTAAAGGTTCGATACGGCTTATGAGTTTGGGATCCTCGACAATTCCATCAGCCTGGCAGCAGTACTACATATGGGGCCAAACTTGCGAATTGTTAACCAGTAACCTTTGCTACAAGGTGAAGTACTGTTTCGCCCCGTTGAGCTCACCAAGTTTTTTGAACGCCTTTTCTAGGTATCTTAGATGCTGTGTGTTAATAACACTCTCCACCACTTAATCTGATGAATTAAAATTTAGCTCTGGCAGTTGCTTTCTTACTGAACCTCGAGACACCGTTTAATTTCCGTTTTTACACATAAATATTTGAATTATTATTATATATTTATATATATATATATATATATATATATATATATATATATATATATATAATATATATAATAATAATAATAAGTATTCAAATATATATATATTATTACGAGTTAAGTAGTAGTGTTGTTTTTTGACACTACTACTTAGGAATAAAACATTGAAAACCAGCAAGGATTGGGTCTGTGGCTGCGGCTGCGCAGGATCTTCTGTGCTAAAGCGGAGCTGCCTTCACGGGTACGATGCATAAAATTATCGCAATCCATCCGAGTCTGTCGACTTATAGTGTCACATACGACGCCAATTAGTTGGATTGTGTGCATGACACTTGACTCCGAACGAGAAATTGGTCCGAGGAACCAAAAGGCGCATCCACTGAGACGGAATATCCGTCTGGACGTGAAGTCAGCAGAAGGTTTAATAAGGACCACGTATGGTCCCCTGTATCTGGTATTCTATTTGGAGAAAGTGTTAGCTGAGAGAATCCCTAGGTTAGAGTAAAATCATAAGCAGATATCCCTGCATAGTTATTAGTTGGAGACGTTGCTTGCTGCCAGCAAAACCGAATTAATTATTACAAAACCGTTTAACTAACCGAGTAGAAAAGATTGTGACCATTTTTTCAGGCGAGGCCTCAAGGTTTAGGCATCAGGGCTCAAGGCAAGCAAGCGGAGTGAGGGGGCCTGCAAATACTAGCACCCATCATACACCTGTCACTTTATTTAGCACTCTTTACAATAGAGACCTTTTACACCCTTAGCTTTCACTGAATTTGCGGTTGCATACAACTGATACAATTATATTTTATATTATCGGGACAAATACTATTGTTTATCACATAAACATTTTTTCTATGCAGGGATCGAGCCCACGCCCCTCAATTCAGCCGAAAAATGTTACTCCGAGACACCAAGGCAGATTTCTTTTTAACTATATATATAAACGTAATTAAGATATTGGCCTTCACTAGATACAAATCGAAATAATGTTCCTACTTTGAGTTTTGTGCGCACACCCTTTGTTCGAGTCCCTTTCATTAACGACCTAATTGCGACGTTTCCGCTCGGCCGCCTCAACCGCTTCTTGTTTGCAATTTTGACTTTACTTTGAAGTTCGACCGATCAAGAAATCTATTTACTTTAACAGCATAAATTGGCCGTTTTATCAAAGTAAGAGAATATTTAATATAAGACAATTTAATTATAAATATTAAAATAATATTAGTTGTGTTAGGTATGTACGCCTAAAGCTATGAGGCTCACCCGAATTGGTGCTAAAAATTATTTTTTTGATAAACCTCTTATTATATTATCTTTTCTACTAAATCATTTGTCAATTATTAATCATCTCGCGACGATAACATGTAAGTTACTCAAGCATTACTTTTATTTAATAACGGTGACTACTGATATTTATAAAAATTTGGAAAATCCAAAAGTGTACGCCTCATAGCGGTCATTCGCATTTAAAAAAAAAATCTAAAACAAAAAATCAAGTTTTTTAAAATAAAATAACAAATAAGGTGAGAAAAAAATTAACTATAAAATAAAAATAAAATATATATATATAGATATACAGTATATAGTGGTATATTAGTTTTTTATAAATTATAATTAAACGACAGTACTTAGAACGCTAATATTAACTAGGAATCAGCACAGTGTAATACTTTATATATTAAAAACAAAAGTATTCCGGTAAGATGAATTTTTCGACCAATTTCTCTGCCACATACATGGTCACATAAACACAGACTCACGGACGTCCAAGAATGATTAGTTTTAATGTTATTATTTATTATATTAAACAAATTAATTGTTTATAAAATGTACCATATGTGCTAGACAGATTATTTAACTTCATATTAGTGCACTCATATTATCCTGTAAGTGTTATATTAAAAAAAAACGTCATTTAAGTTTCGAAAGACTGGGTTTTTTGACATGTCGAGAGTAGAGCACTACCTCACCGCTCCGCTTATGAGGCGTGCAATATGTACGTATACCAACGTTAAATAAGATGGATAAATAAAGAAAACACCGCCGCGGTACATAAGTGTAGCGGTGAGCGGAACGTGGAGGGGATGTTTGTACATGAGTACAGTCGCGCACGCAATAGTTATTAATTTATGCTAGATATCAGATATTTTTGTTATAATCTTCAACTTCATATTAACATATAATATAGCCGTGCACTAGTTAATAACATAATATTCAATGTTTTAATTTAAAAATATTACAAAGGCACCGATACTAATACAAATGAATTAAGTTCTAATTCTTCCAATTCATTAGGGTATTCGTCGACTTTGTAATAGTTTTTTTTCATTAAACAATCTTTGACATATGTTTTAAATTTATTTGAAGGTATTCACCACCAGTGCTGGAATTTATATTTACCACCAGTGCTGGAATTTTATTGTAAAAATATATACAGTGTATTTCAAAAGAACTACGCATTTTCTGAAGTCGACATTTTGGAACTACCAATTTATCCTCATTACTTGGATTTACACTGTGAAGGTCACTATTTTTAGCAAATAAGTGATAATGTATGCGTACATAAATTAAAAAAGTAAAGGTATATTGGCAAGGAACAGTAAAATTATAAATTTTCCTAAACAGTTTCCCATGAGAAATTCGAGGTAGATTGGTCAATATATGAATTAGGGTACTGATCTCGTTAAAGACTGTATCAATATCAGCTGCCTAACCACAAAGCAAAATGCCATAAGAAATGACGGATTGGAAATAGCTAAAGTAGACCAAGCGAGCAGTGTCAACATCTGTAAGCTGCCTAACTTTTCTAACTGCATAAGCAGCTGAACTAAGTTTCCCTGCAAGAACTGAGATATGAGGGTTCTACTGCTACCTATTGGCTAATGTTAAACCTAGAAACATTGTTGAGTCTAATAGTTCTATTTCCATTTATGTTAATTAAAAATAAGTCCTTTTTGATTTTGATTGAGGAACTTTTGAGTCTTTGGATTTTACTTTATTTGATTTGAATCAACTACAACTACTACTTAGTTGTTGTAAACTGAATGTAAAATCCACAACCACTGAGCCCGCGTAATAGAATATAGCCTGCATTGCACCTCACCTGGCGCGTGTCATGCCCCAGGTGTTGCAAGCGTCCATAGGCTGTGATGAATGCTTACCATTAGGCGGACTGTAAGCTTGTTTGCCACCTTAATGAAATGAAAAAAAAAAAAAAAACCTTAGGTCTACCAGTGCCTCAACAATGGGCATCACCATTATTAAAAACTCAGATTATTTGAAATTCGCTTTACACAAAGAGAAAAATATCAATTGGCGGCGCTAGTTAGCACGGGTAACGCTCTTTAGCCGAACTTCAGCCAAACCGAAAGAAAGAAAAAGAAATACCTTAATAGGAAACAAGCAATCCTATCTTTTAATATTTAATAATTTTTTAATCTAGAATACAACGAACATTTTCTTTTAAGATAGCTTGAAAAATCGATTATGTAATAAAATCGATAAGCTATTTCTAATGTGGGACTGGTAACACCGAAGTGAATTTCCATCCTTTTGATTTATGTTCCATTTCTACAAATACTTAGCTTTAATGAAACTAAACATTTTCATCTCGCAACTTCAATAAATATGATTCAATCGCTAAAATATACACCGATTATTAATCTTAAAACATGACCAAATTTCACTTCTACACGCTTCGTATTTAAAAAGTTTAAAGTGGTACGCAGAGTGCTGTTCTCCTTTCATCTAAATCGGTTAAGCGGTTTAAGCGTGAAGAGGTAACAGACGGACAGACAGAGTTACTTTCGCATTTATAATATTAGTTTTTATATTATATTTTATTTATATTATTAGTTGTTAGTTCGAAATGGTAGTAACTAGTAACCTTTAGTATATTGACTTCAAAAAAGTGATATGATATCCTATTTTTGAGAAATAAAGCATTTTTATTTGAGTCTGTAAGTATGGATAAGGGTTACACCTGCGTCAGTCAGCACTGATATACTCCATAAGTTAGTATAGTTTTTTTTTCTGAGTAAGCGATTTGATACCAATAGGTTAGAAATTAATGCGTAAAGTAAGAAAATACCTACACACTGAGCTATGCATTAAAATACAAATAAAAAAGGTTTTAGTAAAGTGTTAAAGAGTAAATTTGTCTGAGACAAAGATGTAGTCGTCATCAACTTTGTTTCCACATTATGTCAAACAAAGAGAGAATGTTACCAAGCCAATGTGTGTGATTGATGAAGCTCAGTTGTGAGCCGTAAAGAAAACTGTAAATGTGTATGACAGCAATAAAAAGATTTTGAAACTATTTACTTCGCGGGAAACGGTTACGCAGGTCAACTTTTGTTTAACTAAAGTAATGTTTAATTGTAATAGAACACTAAGCTTTTTAGTTCTAATAAATAATATTTTACTACTTTTATAATAAAAAATAGTTAGCTGATACACAGTTTGACTTGTCGTGGCCAGTGTTGCTAGCCAAAAAAACACATTCACTCGAGATGTTGGATACTCGGTTTCATAGATAGTAATAAAAACTTTTTCGTTCAGAAATCAAGTAGGGAAAATGTTTTATGTTCCATTGCTAATTAAATTAACAACTTATGAGCTTCATCTTGGTTGTTATGTGCTGAGAATTTTTTTTTTTAACCCTAGAAGCCTAATCTATTTCGGAGGTAACTCCGTATAAAATCATACGTTTTGGGGGCGTACATTTATAAATAACAACCTTTAGGCAAAAAAATACCTACACAGAGAAAAACACATTGTTTATCAAAATGCGTTGATACTAAATTTTATTTATTTCAAATTTTTTTTCCTGGAAATTAGAAAACAATATAAATTTTAGTACATTTTATTAATTTCATAAAATAATAACAACAAAATAGTTTAATTTACTTCAGTAATTAATAAACTGTTCTTCGGATTACAGAATTTTACAAATCCTATAAAACTTTCCACGAATTTATGAGTAGGGTAATTAATATCAACATATAAAGCTTACTAAAGATTATAATTTTTTTTATTAAAGTGGGCAGATAAAACACACTTGTCATTCCTATAAAGGCTAATTAACGTTAACAAACACCTTTCTAAGAATGAGTGAAAGTTACTAATAACAAACATCATATCGTACTGCTACGAATTAAGGTTGACGTCACGCGTATTACATCGCGCTATCGAAGTTTTTTCAATAGTTCGCATATATACCGACATACCGAATTGCAAGTTAAGTAGGACAAGGCGTTCTACAGGCACATCTCCTCACAAAGCCGGGAATTCCCCTTTACCGCCGCTCCACCATTGGTAACCCTGAGCTGAACAGATTTGACTTAAAACTGACTATTTATTATCAAACCGTACGCTTCACATCACACGATCGACCCGGGCACTGTCGTAAAACTATAGTTAGGCGGCCTCGGCACGTACTAACGGCCCCAGATGACGATCTCGCTGTCCGGATAGCGAGATTAGCCTCTACGACCTCCCCGAATAGGGCATCCCTCCATACAAAGAGTGCCGGGACGCTTCTCGCTCCCACTCAATCGCAACCGTACCCGCGTAACGGGGAACTCCCCTCCTGGCTGCAACAGCCAACTGCATTGTCAGTTCAGAAAAAAAAAAGCTTCACATGTTGTGCTAGCCTCCTGAGAAGGTCATTGGTTATAAGAGTTAATTTAAGCACTCCTAACAAATGTTAATATCTAAAACAGCTTTAAATAATTACAGCAGCAATAAAGGTTTTCTTCGTCAGAGTAATTCAGTAGTTTCCTTAGTTAGATGCACTTTATTAAATTTATTTTAATGCTATATAGAATACAGAAACATTAAAATAGTTTGACTCTCTAATGGTCTACTTGTATTGTGTAGAAAAAAGTGATACCCAGAACAAAAGCTTAGATGTAAAGCTTGACGTCAGTACAACTACGCAACTAGTTAGGAGAATATCTCTGGAGCAGCGAAAAGTAACTCGAAATACGGTTTTCCCTCGAGCCTCCATAAATTGCAACTTTTTTTTTATTATAGAGTAAATTGAATTGGTACTTTTGCCAAAGTGTTGTTGCAATTTTTATATTTGGTGCAGAAATAGCTGAAAGAACGAAAAACGATGTGGAATAGTCACTATTCTGATATGGAGTTCCCATGGAATATATACTACCGCAAGTTGGCCTTGCACGTAGCAACCTACTATCTCATCTGAACTTTTCTTTTACGACGCAATAATGAAGCGGGGTGACTTGATTTTGTGGCAAATGAGTAGTTGAATTGACAAATATTAACATTGGAAAACTTTTAATTCCACTTAAGAGGCACATAGCGGTTAACTAGCGCTACCTTTGTACTCGGTTTTCGATCGTTAAAGTCCGGCTCTAATTCTTTATCATTATCACTTTATAAAAACTCACGGCGTTTTTTTTTTCCCCAAGCCTAAACCCAATTTTAAGATTTTATGATGACCTTGCCTCGTTACAAGGCGCAAAATGTATCATTCCGATAAACCGGCGCACACTGTGAGAATGATACTGGCTAGGCCAAGTACGAAATGAAATTACAACTAACATTTTATACTTTGGTATGTATGTCAGTGGAAAATGCCAATGAGTTGTCAAAATATTAAGTAACTTGTCAAATTTTTACTACCACAAATGTTAATGCAAAAAGCATAAATCGATTTCTTGATATAAAACGTCATTCTGAATAATTATTACATTTTTTTTTGGTCTGTCTGTACCATAAACTATGCGCATTGAATCACGATCGCGGTATCGATCGGTGACGACGACGCAGTCACGTATTAGCTAGTACCTATCACAAGAAACAACCCGCACTCAACAGATGTAATAGTCTCACAATTTACACGGGTAGGAAAATTAAGTATATTTTTCGTACTATCTCATGATAATGTAAGTCATTTAAAGGATTTTTTTAACTTCTCTCTGAGATAAATAAATAAAAAGAAACAAAGTTCAATAATGAACATCGACTGAGCTTATAGTTTCCCTTGCCAATTCTAAACACTGGTATAGTAATTAAATTTACGTTTGTAATTTCTACTGCGGTAAAGTCGAGAGTAAGATTATGTAGGTCATTCTGAGTCTTATATATATAATACCATCACCATTGTGAATGGAACATAAAATGCTGTTCACATTGTGACGATACCATATTTATGCCTTAACATTTTCGTAATAGAATGTGTTTATTCAAGTTTTAGCGCGAAGATTTTCATTAGAAAACAATTCTCAATGGACGTACTACCAATAGCAAAATGCATCTTTAAATTAGAATGGCGCGTTTAAATATTCAAGTTCAGTAATTTTATACATTAGGTGAGAAATTATGATTTATTTTATGAAACGTTTAAAGCTAACAAAATATAAGTACAAATGACTAAAATGTAAAATATTAAGTTATGAACTTACGAATCATAGACATCAACACGGAATTAATTGTTAAGTGTAGGTAGTAATCTAACTTCCGATTTATGAATTCGAACTCTAGACAAAATAAAGTTGCGTGAAATTTTGAACCTGCGAGAATGAATGGTTTAAAGCTAACTGTGATTGGGTGTTTGTTTGGAACTAAAGTGATTAGAGAATGTTTTAAAACAAGCGTTGATTGGTTTGTTCGAACGTACTGTGATTATAAGTTACTTAGAACTTTTATAATGTTGAAAACGCCCGCGAGACTTATCTGAGTCAGTCGTTTAACAACCATTAGGGTAGCTTCGTGCAATAAAAATGATTAAAGGTAGTTGTCTTGGTTTTCACGTATTCCGTATGACTTGTTAGTTTATTTGAAATTACCCGGGGTTTGTTAGAACTTTACGAACATTTAGAACATAATATTAATATTCTATTTGGATCGTATTAATTTAGGGTAATTAGGCCGTTTTATCTAGACCGTTCATATCAATCTGGGACTCTATAATAGTAGCCCAACCAACATAACTAGTATTATACTTAAAAGATATTCTTTTTCTTTGTTCAAATTAATGAAGGCCGGACATCCGTCCGGAATAAAAAAAATGATGGAGGAGATTGAAATGTGGGGTGAGCAAGTTATTAGGGAGGGGTTAGTGGTGATAAAAGTGCGTGGTCTTTTACATACAGAACATTCCATTCCCGTCGTTTAATTTGTTGAAACGCTACCCGACCAATAGTCCATAGTCTACGCTTGTGGGTCACTACAACCTAGGAACCACGTGGGGTTAAACTACAGCTAGATAGTGCCACCATTACTGGTTAGTAAATATATATTACAAATTATGATATTTTATGTGCGTTGTGAAATTCTTTAGGTTGTGTTTTAAAAATATCTAAATTAATGGTAACGCATCGTAATGAGTTCGTCGTTTTTGCCGGTTAGAAATTTATGGTTGAAAGAAATCTCAATCACCTCAGTAGGAAGGATTATATTGAAGGACCTTGTTTCTACGACTTTTTCAGCTAGGTAAAGATAAATCTTTAATAAACCAGCCATGATAATTATATAGCCCACTAAAGAACTAGGTCTGCCAAGAGATACAGTAATTACTATGTGTAATCCATGTCCATCCTTAGCGGCATTAGTAGAATTTTACTATTTTGGCTGGTTAGCTAGTGTAGGTGAGCGCTAATGTACATTGTAAGGGGGCGTGGATTTAGCATTCGTATGGATTTTACTTTCAAATGTGGAAGTAGCATCAATTAGGGTTCCTTTGTGTAGGGATGACGAAAAATCATATAACTTATTAGTACTTGTGTCCCTTTAGTTCTAATATTCGCGTATTTGCTTTGTTTAGGTGGTTTTGTTCTCACTTTAGAAATGGTAAAAAATTCAAAGTGGACATTATTTATAGTCGTAGATTTAGCTATATTTATTTCTTGATTATTTTCTTTTACGCTTATTTGTATACTATTGTTTGCTATATTACTCAGACGTACCTCTGGGTTCAAAACAACTGGGTTACTACTTATTTAACACAACGGGTTCGGGTCCTACCACTTTTGACGATCACGCTTGGCCAAATTAGATAATTATCTACATCACTATTAAATATTTATTTAGATTTAATTTCTCTCACTCGTTAAGTGAGTGGGGTGGAGGCTGCGAAGTTTCCTTAACCAGTTTAATAATATATTTATATTTCTATAAAAAAAGGGGGGGGCGTTACAACATACCACTTATGAAAACTGAAGTCTCTCTTTTATGTGGCGGGTTGTGTTATGAGTTGTAGTTTCTTTGCCGAAGATATAAAGGTAAAGATTCGTGGTTAGAGATGGTGGATCGGAGAATAAGAAGTTGATGAGAGACTAGGCTCCAAGCCTTGACCCGAAACAATTTAACAAGCGGATTTTAACCAAACTTACGTCGCGTGTCGTGTTTTATTGGAGATTTTGTGAGCGCGGTCGGGAGGCGTTATTAGTACCTATAACCGCATGGTTTTAAATCATTCAATAAGATATTTTGAATGGCCTAACCTGGATGGAATTGGAATGGAATGGAATTGGGGTGATCATAATTGAATATCTCGACCATGGAGCTACTGTTACTGGTTCTTCATGCTGAACAAATAAAAAAAACTGCGTAATTTGTGAGAAACGGCGCGCGGCAGCAAACTGACAAAAGTTGTTTTGTTCCATTAAGATAATGCTCCGGCTCAGAGGGCCGCCGCCGTTGCTATGGCTGCCATTCCTAAGGCTGCCATTCAAGATGCTGGCTTAGAAATACTTCAGCATCCTCGATATTTACCCGACTTTGCCCCCAGTGATTTCTATCTATTTCCAAGGTTGAAGGATTAATTATTTGTAAGGACCGAGATTCAAAGATAATATGAAAACGTAGTCGCTGCAGTACAGAAATTCTTTGGTGTGCAGGATGAAGAGTGTTTTATGAAAGGAATTTTAAGTTTAGAGAAAAGATATTCCAAATGTATAATGCTAAAAGGCGGCTATATCGAAAAATAAAATTACATTTAAAGTTACCGGCAACATACGCATTCTCAATTTTTATTGAACGCCCTACGTTTATTGTTTATTTTTGAAATATATTACAAAATTTTACAACACAAGCTTACATATTGTAAAATCTACACTAATTTTAGAAAGAGGTATGATTTGTATTTTTGTTTGTTTGTAACGAATAAACTCAAAAACTACTATACCGATTTCAAAATTTCTTTCACCATTAGAATGCTACATTATCCTTAAGTAACATTGGCTATATTTATTACTGGAAAAAATTAGAGATCCCTACTAAAACTTCAATAATGTAACCCAAGGTGTACAAAAATTGCCATGAAATGTCTTATATTCAACAATATCAAAAACATTAAACTATTGATAATAGAACAAAAATTGTTCTACAATATATAAGAACATATTAATATCTACAAAAAACTTTGCAATACCATACGTCCAACTATTGTAGTTATGTCACTATAACTACTTTTTTACATTTTAAAAGTTGATAGAATTGCAGAAAAAAATCAGTCCATGTTAGCCATACCTTTGTATTAATCCTTATGCAGATAAATAATTTCGAATTCAAGACAGATTTAAAACTTGTAGAATACTTTTTAAATTATTTAAATCCGACATTCCATTCAAAAGATATTATGAATTTAAAAATGTCAAAAAAATACCAACAGAAAAATAAACTCGGTCGCGCCGTGATTTGACTATAGACAGTCGCGCGGCTTCCTACGCAGCGGACGCTATTGAATATTTTGTCTTTTTTCATAGCACATTCTTTTGTTCCACTTTAAACTTTTTTTTCAGAACTAATTTTAACATAGTTTTATTTAACCTTTAATGTTCAATTTTTATAGTATTTTCACACTTTTTCTATAGTAAGTATTCATCAAAAGTTCTTTTCAGAACTACCTACTTGAACCTTTCCTGACTTATTTTAATATTTTTATTTCCTTTTTTCTCTGATTTAAAAAAAGGATCCTTCCAAACAAGCCAAAAAAAAAATGTCGCAACTATCTAAACATAGTTCCCAAGTGAGATTAGCAAAAATACGTCGTATTGGAGAATTTTCTGAAAATTCAGATCGTCTCGAAATCAGAGAGAGAGTAGGTACACGTCAAATAGGTACACAAAATTAAATTTAAAACCAACCCTTGTGAAAGCAACCTTGCTAAGTATAAACTGCTGAGATGCACAATGACGCTATATCCACAAATCCGTTGAAAACGGTGATCCAGCAAAAATCTGGAAATTTCTTAAGTTGGTAAGACTAATCATATTTCCCTCTCACATGATATTGATGTTAATCTTCTTAATCAACACTTTTCTTCCAATGTTACTATTGACGGCAAAAAAAAATACACTCAACTCAATTTCCTAAACTCCTGACTTTTCTTCGTTTTTTCTAAGTCGATTTTCTGATTGTGATGTTAAGAAGAGCATTATCGCTATATCTTCTAACGCTGTGGGGAATGACTGCATTAGCCGTAACATGATCCTTCCTATCCTTGACATTATTATTCCTATCATGACAAATATCCTTAATCACTCTATTGCCTCTAGCGAATTTCCAGGTTCCTGGAAAGATTCATTAATTATTCCTTTGCCGAAAAAAGCAAATCCTGTCTGTTATTCCGATTATCGTCCTATATCCATTTTACCATTTCTTTCTAAAGTTCTTGAACGTCTTGTTCATGAACAGCTGTCTCATTTCCTCACTAAAAATAACTTACTTAATCCCCTTCAATCTGGTTTTCGTCCCGGACATAGTACGGTTACTGCACTTGTCAAAATCTCTGATGACATTCGTCTTGGTATAGAAAACAGAAAAGTCACAGTGCTAACACTATTAGATTTTAGCAACGCCTTTAACACTGTTGATTTTGATATACTACTTTCACTTTTAAGTTCTCTTAACATATCTCCAACAGCGTTCGACTGGTTTCATAGTTACTTGCGTGGGTGCTGGCAGCGGATCAAGGTAGATGATTCCTTCTCTACTTGGTGCTACACCAATACTGGTGTACCGCAAGGTGGCGTGTTGTCTCCACTTATTTTTGCTATTTTCATTAATAATATAGCATCTAATTTTTCTTCTCTCTACCATCTATATGCAGACGATCTTCAAATATATACTCAGGCTCCGGTTAGTGAACTAAGAAGTGCAGTTGCGATTATAAATGACGATCTTGCTCGCATTATAGATTGGAGTACCTCTTACGGTCTAAACGTAAATCCAAATAAAACGCAACTTATCATTGTGGGTAGTTCAAGAATGATATCTAAGATTAATTTACAAAATCTCCCTAAAGTGATTAATGGAACAGTCGTTCCATATAGCGACGCTGTAAAAAACTTGGGCATTATCATAGACCAGACATTTTCGTGGGAACCACAATTAAAAGAATTAAAAGACTAAATCTATTAGCAGATTGCGTAACTTCTTACCCATTGCCACTAAAATTGCACTAGCTAAATCACTTCTGCTTCCTGTCCTTGATTATGCGGATGCTATCTTATGCTATCTTGACCTTACTGAGGAGCAATTAAATAAGCTTGAGCGACTCCAGAACCTATTAGATACATATTTGGTTTACGTAAATATGATCATATATCCGAATTTCGATTAAAACTGAAGTGGCTCCCAATTCGCCTTCGCCGGAATACTAATTTTCTGTTTCTTCTCTACAACGTACTGTTCAATCCGTCTACTCCGTTATACTTGAAAGAACGTTTCAATTTTATAGGGTCTACAGCTCATCGCGCCACTACAAACATGATGCTAAAAACCCCAACACATTATTCGCAATCATATAATGACTCGTTCACTGTCACAGCCATAAGGCTATGGAATAGTTTACTTTTTAATATCAAAAAAGCACAAACCTTAAGAATATTTAAAAATCTCGTAATCACACATTACTTAAAAATTTCAGCTGTCTCATCAACACTGTTTATTTATCTATATTATTTAAGATGTATGTAGTTTGTGTATTTATATAAGTTTATTTTATGTTATGTATTTTATATATATATATTTATTTTGTTTAGATATTTGTGCGTATTAGTATTATTTATTATTCATATGTTTATAAATTTAGCCATTGCTATAAATGTATATATTATTTTACAGTTGCTTTTTTTTTCTTATATTTTTAAGTTTCAGTTAGCACATTCTACTCTACTCAAGTACTTTTATAAAGTCTCCTCTACCCTAAGGTTGTCTGGAAGAGATCGCTCATTAGCGATAAGACCGCCAATTTGTTACTTCTTTTGTTTTAATTGTTTTGTATTATTATTATTATTATTTTAAATTGTAATGTAATTATCTAAATAATTAAATTACTGAATCAATAAAATACGAATGTACAAAAATGTAAATAAAGAAATGTCCTGCATGAATATTAAACTCTAATATTATCCCGAAATATTTAAAAATAAATTTCCAATAAATGGTCGCTAATAAATAACAAAAAATATATGGCTTTGGTTTAAGACGTTACTCAAAGTGAGCGCCACCTGTTGGATATAGTTATATGTATACGAAATTTGTTACTTAGGTAAAGGTTTCATCATAATTTAATTTTGAAATTTTTCGTTTAACTATATATATTATACTGTTTTGTGTGGCTCTGTCAAAAGAGCGTTCTTCGTTCAAAGACTCACTTAAAACAGCTATCTAGCGAGCTCTGACTGGCTAAGAACAAAATATTAAACTGCCTAGTTGACAGGGAATTAAACTATTCAGCAAATTATGAGAAATCTGTTCGGTTAAATTAACTTGCAAAATAGTAGTAACTACCTACTCTGTGTTACTAATGTATTGTTGCTAATAAATTCCGACTGTTTACCCAACCATTCTGTCCTAAATCCTGCCATTATGTACAAATGAAAATACGTTTTAGCAAAAAAAATATCAAGGAAAATTCAGTATTCCTAGGGATCCTAAGTGAATACGAGTTTTTGCTGATGTTTTTCAGGCTTAGTGTTGAAGTGGGTATGGCCGCGAGCGACCCGACAGCGCAGCTATCTGGGTTAATGATCTATACGAATGAGATTTTTGTTTCTAGACTACGACAGCTTGTAACTGATTTAGAATAAGCACCCGTATTTATATATATTGTTTACTATTATATAGCTTTAACAGACACAAGCAATTTTTAATGCCAGTGGTTTTAGCTATTGCGATGACTTGTAGGTACATATGTCAGTCATTTCAGTTAATGATCTCTCGTAAAAACTTATTTTGTACTTGCCGCATTGCTGTCGGTCCGTAGATTAGAGCAACTATACTATATTGTCTGTGTTGACAAGTATAATGAAAATCTTAAAATTAGAAAGAAAAGGGATCAACACAAATGGAAAATTTCTCGATTTGCTGACGATATTATACTTTTTTCTGAAATAGCAACTCAGTTGGATGATATATAGAGCGATTACATAGACACACATTACATATAACATAGAGCAAGCAGTGCAGTCGGCCTAGAACTAAACACTGGTAATACCAAATTCATGACAAACCATCTCAAAAGACCATTAAAAGTCAACAACATATTATTACAGTTCAAAATTACGTTTATTTGGGCAAAGAAGTATCTTTCTCAACGACAAAACACCAAGATCACCTAAACAGACAAATAAATATAACTTGGAATAAATTGTGGACCTTGGAAGAAAATATAACCTCCCTATAAAACAAAAAAAATAATTTTGGACTCGTCAATAAAAAATTCTCGAGATATGATGTTAATAGTGGAAATATTAAACATATAAAGTTCCAATTGCAAAGCTCTTATACTTTAGATGTTATTGATATCTAAAAAAACCATGATTTCGTCACCTTACCTACCTTTTCTCAAAGTGCGCCGTCGTATTTTTGAACTTGGGTTTGGATTATACCAGATAAACAAAATTCTCGAGATATGATGTTAATAGTGGAAATATTAAACATATAAAGTTCCAATTGCAAAGCTCTTATACTAAAGTAATCTAAATCTACTAAACTACTACTACTAAAGATGTTATTGATATCTAAAAAAACCATGATTTCGTCACTGACTCACTGATGATCATCAAAATTCTATGGGTACTTCTATGGGTAGTCCTAGAAAGCTGAAATTAGATATGTAAGCTAGTATTTGTACACGAACAACAAAAAATCTAAAACTTGGCATTTTAACTTCCAACCAGTGAAACTAGGGGATGGAAGTTTGTATGAGACTTCCGCAAATTTTGATGCTTAGATCTGAAAATTGATATTGGGACTCCTTGTTATAAATGATAAAATGCTTATTTCAAGGTTTTTAGTAAATAGCCCGGGTTTTCCCGAAAAAGTACACAGACTTTTTATTACAAATAAAAAAATACGTGGCTTGTAATTTGAGGCTTGGCCGTTTCGCAACCGAAACATGGGCGTTATGTAAAAAAAATATTCACTGTTCATTACTTTTCTGTTATACAATAGTTCTTGTAGTAACGAAACGGCCAAGCCACATATTTTAACTAAGGTACAGAGGTTGTGCAGATAGGGCTTGTAGAGTTAGGCCGTGAAGAGTTAGAAGCTTGGCCCTACTTGAGATCTGATAACTTTTTGAAATTGCGAGCCATCTGGTCTAATCTTGGTAACATTTTACGTGAAAACATTTTTGGTGGGATTAAATATTGTGATAAACCCAGACGTACCTAAAAGGTAGTCTCTAGTTGGAAGTCTAGCTAAATTGTTTGACCTAAACATTTGCGGGTGTTAAGTTAATTTGAATAGATGAAAATCTCGTCGAAGTTCGTCACTCGTACTCGGAGGTCAGCCCAGTAGACCTACATAATATTCGAGATCGTCTATTTTAGCCTTCTAAAAGTGGGTATCTGACCCTGGGTATAGGTATTTTCTGTATCCAAGTCAGTTTTCGTAGGTATTTTTGGCTAATGGCCGTTACTTGTCGTTTAAACAACTAAAATAATGATTAAGCTTCTATTGTTGCAAGTTGCGCTATATTTATTATTGTCTTCATTGAACACACAAAGTGTACAAAAGGTGGTATATTTACAGTTACTTTTACAATGAGTATTAACAGTAATCTTTTTTGTAAGTTATCAACTTATATAAGTGCATTCGGTGATCAATTTAAATAGATCAATAGGTATTGACTAAGCCGAACTCTCTTTTAAGGTACCTTTTATTTATTATGAGGAAAATCTAATGTGAAACCCTCATTAAGGAAGAAATATCTAACTATCTGTTCTGCGTGGTGGTTTATTTTATATAATTTGTTAACCGATAGTCAGAGAAGCTCTTTGTTATAACGAAATAATAATATATGTAAATGTCTATTAAACCATTTTTTTTCTATAATATAACGGTTCCCCTTTTGTAAGTCCTTGATATATAAGCCTGAAAGCGTTTCTTACGAGAACTGACTGAATAGTTGAGTTTATAGGTAGATGCACCTTGTATCAATTCACATACGTGGGAAACGAGGTATAAAAGAAAACCAGGTATTAAACGAAAAACTACTTAACTATTATAATATCCAAAGCAAGGAAGAAAAATTTACTATCGAAACTTTGACTATTTTCTTAACTAACTGCTTTGGGCAGTTAAGGCGTTTTACTTTTAGTCCACCAGAAAAACATATCTTAAGTTTTGAGTTTCCGAACATTTTTAATTTCAATTTCACCTGCACATTAAAAGGGGACGTTTTATTCCATCGATGTAGGCTTTTTGATTTCCTTCATAATAAACAGTTACGCTAGGGCGTGCGTAAGCAGAAGAACGTTTTTTTTTTCTTTATTATGCAAATAGTATTAATAACTACAACGAAATATTGGCTTATGTATTTGCGGTACATTTCGTATAAAATACATAGTTTTCGAGAATTATGCAAAACACATATTTCAATGTATACATCGCTATGATTACGCACCGTCTAGCGAAAAGTAAACATTAATAAGGATATTGAAATATAGTACTTCGATCAGAAATTTTCTACTGTACAATTTTGGACTTTTCTCTAAAATGCACATAATTTACATCCGGCAACTCAGAACAACTTGAGACGTTACATTATATTACATGGAAATGCATTCGATATTTTAGTGTTTTTTTAATATAAACAATTTAAGGGCTATTTAGCAGCTACCTAGCGCCACCATTTGATATCCTCAATTTTATTCTTCGTAGAAAAAATAATTTCTAAAATCCAAATGTTGCAAACATAAAACTAATCAAAAGCTATTTTCAGAACGTTTTATATAGTTTCTAGATGATGTCTGTGAGTTGTGGTTGTAGTTGGCATTTCTCCTAACAACGGCCACTTTTAACAAAAAATTGAGGATATTCAATGGTGGCTTTAGTCAGCTGTAACAGGGTCCTTAAGATGAGTTGTAGAAAAAATGGTAAAAAAAGACATAAAAGCGGAAGCTCAGTCTGTGATGGAATATCAAATTAATTTTATTTCTTATTATTTTTAAAAAAATTTAACTCGAAATACTGTTTTAATATCCTCGCTTGATTTGAGTAAAGTATTTTAGCTCTACTAATACGAGTTATCCAGCGATCGCTTACTTTCCGGCCTTAGAAATAATGTTATAGCCTAGACAGCTTTCTCGATAAATATTTTGATCTTTTTGACGAGGCCACAATTTACATTGGCTTCATGTACGAAGTAGTAAAAAATTTGTAACTAGCTTTAGCCTGCGGTTCCACCCGCGCCTAATTTGGTTATCGGTGTAGGATTGTAAAGGCAACTCCTCAATTATAGAAAAAACCGACTCGTACTTAATGTTTTTATGTACCCTACGTCCTTCCCAGGGTCTCAAACTATCTCTATGTCAAATTTTATCTAAATCAGTTCAGCGGTTTGAGCGTGAAGATGTAACAGACTGACAGACAGACAGGCAGACATACAGATAGACAGACAGACTGACGGAGTAATTTTTGAATTTAGAATATTAATATGGATAAGTAACGGTTTCTTTTTCCAATATTTCATCAGGAACTGGCAATAGGGGTACTATTTAGAAATTATTTATTTATTATTATAATTATCAATTATTATTCTGTCCAAGTCTTTTATTTTACCTGTTTCTTTCAAAGCTGGTAAACTGCGACGTATAGGATATGCACATACAATCTACGACATATAGGATATGCACATACAATCTACGACATATAGGATATGCACATACATTCTACGACTTATGAGGATATGCACATACAATCTACGACGTAAAGGAAATAAATATATAAAGTCACCTAACTCCGGATACACTGCATATCAAAAGCAGTGTTGCGGCGAAAAATCGAAAGAAAATTTCGTGAAGCTCGTTGAATATATTGTAGCTCTTTGTGCTTAGATCCGCCGCGCTCTCGGAGTACATTTACTTAATTTCCGTTGTGTTGTTCTCAATTTCCACGATCTCTTTACACAAAATGCAAACGGCTTTTATATGAATTCTTGGAAATATGGCTAATGTATGTATTGTAGGTACAGAAAATATTTATTACTATGTGCAATAAATGATTTTTTATTCCATCAAGGTGCCAAAAAACACAAGCATACGGCCCGCTTAATGTTAAGGGTCCATAATACTAAATCACAATTATTTTGGTGGATTTCTTTAGTTTTCTTCAGTAGACCCGACTAAAATAAATGATCGTGGTTTACGGGTATAGTGATCTGGACCTCATCACACGGTGTTGCCATACTAATTTAAGTTTTAAGAGAGAAGGTAATAAAAATCAAGTTTATCAATAATAAATATAAATTAGATTAATCACCTCCATAATTCATACCAGTTGAATACTCCTAATAAGTATATAGAAATGAAGTCCTTGGAGTATGAAGTTAGTGAGTGGTTCGGATATCCTCACCGGTCTTCTATTAATGTGTTTAGACCAATGTGATGAGGCGTAAATCGCGGTAGAATCCTAAATCCATCAACACAAAAATAATTATTCGTTAAATCTGACCGATTTGTAAAGTAGTAGATGACCAGGAGGTTAAACTATATGAAAAATATCGATCGATTATTCTTAGTTACCTGATACAAACACTGTAGGGTACGAAAAGGATAGTAGAGTAAACCCAGTGCCGGTTACAACGCGACATTATGTAAACTAATCGAATCCGTGTAATCAAGCCATGCAAAAGGGGAGAATCGAGATCAACGGATAAAGAAAATAGTAAAATCGGTTTACGCTTTCGATTTAATTGTTCGATTATTACTTTAATGTAACTGGCCGCTAAATGCGAGGTACGCTTGTACACGTGGAAGTAAACTAAAGAAGAAATTAACTGGCGTCACGAATCCTAGACGGTATAGCGTGGTCAGGCCGCGTCTATCGTGGGGGAGGGGAAAACGTTTATAAGCGATTGGCGTCAGTTGCGGCACCCTTTTTCACTATCATCGCGCTGCAAGACTGGTTGTACTCTGATTCCTAATTTGAAGAAGTTTAATACTGCCGCCGTGCGTAACCTTGGAATCGTTTCGCCGTTACAGTAAGTGTCTTTTGTGGGGACTGAGCCTAGCAATGTCAGTTTATTATTGACGATTTTGTACGATGGGATTTTGTGAGGGATCTTCATACAATTATGTTAGGATTGGGCTGAGGGGCTGTTTAGTTTGTCGCATCTTAAAAAGGGAAAAGGGCGGTAGGGGTAGATTTAAAATGATTGTCTGTTGGGTTGGGTTTTGTCCGGGATGTTAAATATGATTTTGGAGTAACCTAAAAGTTACATATTAAAAATGCGGAGATAATTTGCTGACGTTGTTGGTTATGTACACTCTTTAATGAAAAGGGACTGCCGATTTGTGTAGAGAACCTAGTGGAGTAAAAGGTTCCTACCGGTATCGGTGTCTTTTGACATGATGTTGTTGATTTTGTGTTTCTTTGTGGGAAAAAACCCGTTATCGAGCCTTTGATTTTATTAGGTTAATTATGTTTAGGGTTGGGACTAGTTTATAAAGTTGTGGGGGGGGATAGTAAGTCGTTATCGGACTTGCGCAGATAGAGATGGAAGCCCAGTGGAGTAGGCTCCCATTTTTAAACTGATAGTACTGGTCTAGTTGATTACCTTTTGAGATGTCTTAGTAGGTAACCCTTTGGGTAAATCCTGTTCTGCATATATATATTTTATTAATGAAAACCCTACACGAATCCTGGGTAGCAATTCCTTGCTTTGATCGGATTTGAGGTGATGGGATTTGCCCATATGATTCGGTAGGTAACCTTTGTGTAAATCCTGTCCTGTACATATATTTTATTGATGAAAACCCTACACGGATCCTGGGTAGCAATTCCTCGTTGTGATCGAATTCGAGGTGAATGGAGCTTTCCCATACGATTCGGTAGGAGCCTATTAGAGCTTAGATGTTAATGATATTTCCATATTTGCTATTCACTATCGTAATAATTTTATTCCGAATTCCTGCTGCTCTACAGTATGATGACCCACAAAACGAGTAGAGAAACTTGGTATGCCGAGGTATAAACGAGGACAGGGGCAGGCACAGTAAAGGATATTCAAGTGGGACCTGACTTGTTGTAAGATTAGGGAAAATCAGGGCTTGACGTGAGGAATAGACTAGGTTAACTACAAACCTCGAGAATTTGAGGGTGTGAGGAGGGGCTGACCGAATTTAAATCCAAATTGGCTTCATTTCTACCCTTCTCCGGTGACAAAAACGGAAGCTAAACTTATAAAAAGTCTGACTCGGATCTAAAAGTAATATATACATATAATTCATACGTTTTATTTTGTCGTGTCATTGATCTAATAAGATAGAGAAATTATTTGAATAATATTTAGATACCAAAGTTGGTTGTGTGAGATCCGGATTATATTCCGTCCGTAAAATTAAATGTGGGATTCTTAACCCAATCTCCTTAAGGAATTCATAGACAAATAAAAGTCACCCATTGCGGCAACGGATAGATTTAGAAACTTAATTATTATTGTGTCAACATTTAAATATTTGATTCCTGTGTGAAGATAAACGTAAACCTCCCATGTCTTTCATGGCCTCGACATTAATCTACCGAGTCTAATTTTGATTAGACTATCTAGGCTTTATTTTATTGTTTTATACTGTTTAAATTGTGTCTTTGACTAAACCATTTAAGATGGAAATGACATACTATGAGACAGGCTATGAGGTGACGTTAGGGGGATAGGACTTGTTCTATTCTTCTCCATGAATCACCCCGTTAAAAAAACCTATTAGTATAACCATACACAATTCTCTACTAACTGACGAGGCTCGGAATTGTTGTATGGATGGCCGAAACCTTCAGTTCTAAACACTCAGAAAAGTGTAAACACTTACTTGACCCGGCTAATGTGTCCCTGATTGTGGATATGCCTCCCTTACAGATTACCTTAAGCATGTTTTCTATGCTTTAAATATATATAATTGCCCACCAGACATGGGACCGAGAGTACTTAAATGGTCCTCTTTAATGAGTTATTGTTCACCCATTTTATTATTTCTTTGTGAACTTAGTCTACACGGCATGTGTTTTGAGTGAGTATAACCCCTCTGGACTAGGGGTGATTTAACCTTAGCGGGGTCCGAACCGATCTGGTTGTAGTATGTATTTAAATAGTAAAGAAATGTTCCCCGGTTCCGTAGTTAGTTACTGCAGTATGGTTGAACATACGGCTGCCTACTTATTTGCCATCCCTGTGGTGTTATAAATGTAGGAGTTGGTAGTGATCCCTACTTTCCTATTTTAAAGAACAGTTTAGGACATGAGAATATGGTCAATGTTCAATTACCTATTTAATTACTAATCGATAGAAAGGGCAAAGTCACAAGGTAAGCTAGTCTGACTAAACCTAACTATGAGTCCGTCAAGAGTTGGTTTTTAATACATATTCCTTAAAAGTTTTAACGCGTTAGTTAGATAATGGGTACACTACATTTGATAATCGTTGAAAGGCTGGACAGTACTCGGGGTTACGTCGGGTTATAAACCATTTATTTTCAATATTTATTTCAGTAATACAGTAGGAACAATTGGGAGTACAAGTTAGACGACCTTTAGGCTTTGTCTTGATCCTATAGTATTGCTTTACATAAGCTCGCAAATCTGAGTGTAGATAATCCTCATAGTCTGTAATTATAAACCCAATTCTAGACCGAATAGCGAAACTCATATCGACAGGGTTGCGAGATGCTAAAACCAACCCGAACCAACGCAGAATAGTCGAAGGATGGTCGTGCTCTAAGGTTAGACTCTGTATCGGCGCAGAAGACGAATTTGTGAAAGTGCCAGCTGGGCACTTCGTTGCATAGGCAAATGCATGAAAGGTCTGACCATGTAGTAATTAATCGACCAAATTGATAATTCAGTGGCGGGCCCAGTAATTCTGACTGGAACAACTCACGATCCCTTAAGGCATGGTTGTACATGTGAATTTTTCTGGAGGGTTCCCAGTTAGATTCCCACGTAGGCGACATTGGAACTATAATTAGTAGTTTTGGGATAGAATTCCATACTAAAAGGATCTGCTCAACAACGCCCTCTATGAGACTCTCTTGATATTTACAAGATTATTAGAGAACTAGTTATAACCCTGTTCGATTTAGTAGTTCTACGATTGCTACACAGATGGCGTTGACTACAGTGGTAATTAGTCATGAATGTATGTGGATTTCCAGGTACGGTTAGAACAATGTTATAACTTTACTTAAGGGGTAGGCTGTAGTTTCATTTTAGGGTTACATTTATATCTAATCCGCTAGTCCGTCTTTACGATGATTCTCCATATACTATTATAAGGTTACTTAAGGGGTAGTCCGAAAGGATCGCAGTGGGTTCCTTGTGCATTTAATCTATCTCACTGGTTTTGAGGCGATTTCTCATTTAACATTTAAGTTTATAATTTCACTTAAGGAGCCTGTCAATAGATTATTCCATGTACTTAGTATGTCCGTATCTCTCCATAATGGGTTTTTATTTACTATTTTACATCCGTTATTCCACTCAAGGGTAAGCGAGAGAATCTATTGATAGATTACTTATGTAGTCTTGATATTTACTTCAGGGAGAGTCTACAAGGATTATTTTGGGTTATTTCTTGTTTAATCTATTAGGCCGCCTTTACGGTAATTCTCCATATACTATTATTAGATTATAAAGTCAGAAAAGGGGTAGCTAGTAAAGATAGCGGTAGGTTCTGTATATATTTAGATTGTCTATCCGTTCTTGGGGTGGCTGTTATAATTTTATTATACTGTTATAATTTTATAATTTTACTTAACTTGTCACTAACGAGCTGTCGAGCGGATTATGTATGTAGATACTCAATCAGTCAGTCCGTCTTTAAGGTAATTTCTCAGGTACTATCCTAATTTCACTTAACGGGTAAGTAACGAGGGGGAAGCACTTAAGGGGAAGCTAGAGAACTGTTTATAGGTTAGGTTATAGGTTACTTAAGGTGTCGATAACGAGTCTGCTAATAATTTATTTATGTACTTGATAGGCCCGTCTGTCTCTCTAATGGATTTCTATGTTCTATTTTACATTCATCATTTTACGTAAGGGTAAGCTAGGGAATTTAATAGTGGATTACTTATGGGTTATAGTTTACTTAAGGGGTCGTTAGTCGATTATGTATGTAAATACTTAACCTGTCGGTCCGTCCGTAGGTGAACTTTCAAGTGCTAATATGATAGTTTTGTTATTTACTTAAGGGGTAGCCAGCGAGTATATTTGTGAATTATCCTTTATCTGTTAGTTCGTCTTTACGGTGGCTTCACTCGTATATTATTATAAGATAAGGGGTAGTCGTAGAGTTTATTCGGGGATTAATTTTATATTCAGATTGTCGGGTTGTGAGGTGATTCCTTTTATGCCATTGTTAAATGATAATCGTGAGATTAGGAGAAGGGGTCTTGTCAATAAGTCTGCTAGTAGATTACTGCTATACTCAGGTTGTCTATCCGTCTTTAAAGAAACGTTTCATATTCAAATTTTAAATTCAATTCAAATTCAATATAATTTATTCAGTTTAGGCTACAATAATTGAGCACTTATGAATGTCACTACGCCATCGGTTCGTAAGTCTACAGGGTGCGAGACCTTGTACTGAGAAGAACCGGCAAGAAACTCAGCAAGGGCATTTCTTTTTTCCCTTTCTCTTACAGCGTCTAATTAAAATATTGGAAAATGCCCTCCCTATCATAAAACGACACTTTCCATTACAAACATAAAAAAACATGAAATATAAAGCACAAGCACAACATAAAATAGTATCTTATATAAACAAAAGACAGTTTATGTATTCATCACTAAGAAATAATCAATGTCTTACAGTATTAATAAACAAAACAAAAAAGTAAGACTAAATACTAAGAATACAAAGAAGTTTGCAAGAGCAGACCAGCCTCCACAGGCGGCACCCGTTCACGAGTATGACACATGAATCAGCCATCGCTTCGCTCAACCATGTTTTAGGGAACGTAACGACCAGACACACACGCCACCACCGCAGAGACACTTTGAGAGGGCATGACACACTCAAGCAACTCCAATAAAACTTCGATTGTACTAGTTACAATGTGTGTAGTAAAGGAACAAAATATAAGAGAAGATTGGAAGGTTCGTAATGCTTTACTACCGAGAAGCACCGGCAATAAACTCACTAGTTAATCTTTTATACATCATATGAAAATACAATATAGCCTTACACTAGGTAATAACATAATAAACAATGTTTTAATTTAAAAAAAATATTTCAAATACCCCAATACAAATCAATTAAGTTCTAATTTTTCCAAGCATTTTTATCATTTATGTATTCATCAACTTTGTAATAGCTTTTTTTCATTCAACTATCTTTGACATATATTTTAAATTTATTTGAGGGTAAATTAACCACATGTTCTGGAATTTTATTGTAGAAAAATATACTTTGTATTGCGAAAGAGCTATGCACCTTCTGAAGACGACATTTTGGAACTACCAATTTATCCTTATTCCTTGTATTAACACTGTGGAGGTCACTATTTTTAGCAAATAAGTGACAATTTTGGCATATATACATTATACAAGCGAAGATATATTGGCAAGGAACAGGTAAAATATCAATTTCCCTAAATAGTTCCCTAAGAGAAATTCGAGGTCCTAATTTATAAATTGACCGTACTGCTGTCTTTTGCAAAATAAAGACTGTATTAATATCAGCTGCCTTACCCCAAAGCAAAATGCCATAAGACATGACGGAATGGAAATAGCTAAAGTAGACCAAGCGAGCAGTGTCAACATCTGTAAGCTGCCTAACTTTCCTAACTGCATAGGCAGCTGAACTGAGTTTTCCTGCAAGAACTGAAATGTGAGGGTTCCACTGCAGCCTATTGTCTAATGTAATACCTAGAAACACTGTTGAGTCTAATAGTTCTATTTCTTCTCTGTTTAGGGATAATTTTGTACTTATGTTTCTGACATTTGGCATCATAAATTTTAAACACTTAGTCTTTTTCGCATTAAGATGTAAATTATTTGCCGTAAAATACTGAAGAACCTGAGAAAGCGCACTACTTACGTCGTCAAAATTAGTTTTATTTCTGTCAACTTTAAATAAAAGAGATGTGTCATCAGCAAATAGTACAATCTTGCACACACTTGGAGAAGCCACAAAGAAAGGCAAGTCATTTATGTAAATTAAAAATAGAAAAGGACCTAAAATAGAACCTTGAGGAACTCTAATTTTACTTATACTATCCTTATCTTATAATATCATTTAAAGGGTTGTTAGTGAGCCTGTCGATGATTTATTCATGTACCTAGTATGCCTGTCTGTATCCAATGGATTCCTTTGTGCTATTTAACATTCATCATTTCACTTAAGGGTAAGTTAGGGAATTTAAGGATAGATCACTTGTGTAGGTTATAATTTCACTAAAGGGATTGTTAGTTGATTACTTATGTAAATACTAAACTTGTCGGTCCGTCTGTATGTGAATTCCCAAGTAACGTTATAGCGATCTTATAGGTTTACTTAAGGGTTAGTTAATATAATTTGTTAGTTCGTCTGTACGGTGACTTCTCATATTATATTACAATTTTATAACTTCACTTAAGGGGCGATAACGAGTCTGCTAATAAATTATTTATGCACTTAATAGGCTCATCTGTCCTTCTAATGATTTTCTATACACTATAAGTTCATACTTTCACTTAAGGGGGAGCCAGTGAGTTTATATGTAGACCATTTACTTATCTAATAGTGTTACTTAAGATGATTTCCATACATTACTATAAGGTTACAACTTTACTTAAGGGAAAGCAGTGAATTTACTAGTAAATTATTTATGTATTTAATAGTCCATCCTTAAGGCGACTTTTCACATACCACCATAAGTATATAACTTTTCCTGAGGGGTAACTAGTGAGCTTATGGGCGGACCATCTAGGATTTAAGCTAATCGGTCAGTCTTCTTAGGAATTTCTCATAGGTCTGTACAAGAATACAACGGCACTTAAAGGGAGACTAGCGGAATTACCAGTGGGTTAATTGGACACGCGGTCTTTTAAGTTCGTCCTTATAGTGAGATTTCATATACATTATACATTCAATAAAGTTATAACATCATGACTTATCGTGTTTAGGGGGTAGCCGTGATATTACGAGACATGTTCGGTATTGTAATGAGGTAGCTGGACAGGTAAACGGGGTAGGTTAACCGGGATACTTCGACTACAGGACCATGTTAGGATAGTAAGTAGCACATATATTCGATCAGAGACCCAATCTTAGTAATATAAATTCTGGTCTAATACTGGTAGTGACTGGTAGTGACTCAGTAGTTAAGGATTAGTTAGTGTACAATGTTCTTAATGTAGGCATTGGATTAGGGTTTTGATTTTATTCTTTCATACCTGGGACTGATTAAATCCATACCTCTTAGGATCTTGAGTTATTGACGATCACGCCACTAGACGATCACAGCCAAATAATAACATTAACTTTTCTTTAATAATAATATTTGCATTAATAATAACATCAATAACGTCTTACAAAATATCATTAATATCTTTAATAATAATAAGGGCATATAATAATATGTTAGGATTACGTACGTCCATTACGTATTCAAATCTAATTTATACTACACTCTACATTAGATTAAAATAAAAAAGATTTTTTATTTTGTTAGGGGGGGTTTCTACACGGGGTTTGGCTATTTTGTTAGGGGGGGTTTCTACACGGGGTTTGGCTAAAACCTGACAAACATGTTTGTTTCTCTTTTCGATAAAACAAATCCTCCTTTAACCTGTTCTTACTACTCAACATTTTTTTTGGCACAGCCGTAATTTTAATATATCTTGGTACTGCATGGTCGTGTTGTACCCAACAGTTATTTAAACTCTTACAAAAACATTTTTGTTGTTTCTTGTTAGCACTGACGTATAAAACATTAATCATTTATTACTTTTATTTTAATAAAGTTATTGTACTATAAAAATACAGTTATTGGAAATAGGAGTTCTAATCTAAAAGTAAGGCTTCTTACTACGGCAAATGGGATGTCTCATCAAGCAACAAACTTTGGGTGTTATGTGAGTGTGTGTGTGTGTGTGTGTGTGTGTTTCCTCCCGTGATAAGATGTCATCTAGTCGTTTGAGATTGCCAAAAGATAAATTAACCGTGACCCGACTAATCAAGACTAAAGAATCTATGTATAGAAATCATAAATCCTTATAATATTTGTCCTCTTGAAATTATTAATAAAATTTGGATTAAAAAAAATATTTAAATCAACGACTACCTTTGTAAGGTAAAATATATATTGGTACAAAATTACTGAATTAAAAGGTAAAATTTATGACATGTCTTTGTGGTTATCTCCACGAAGTGGCTTACGTGATGAAAGTGCAGACTACAAGTCAATTGATAAACGATATTCAACACAAAGTCTACACTCTGTCCCCGTAAATTATCCGTACTTAAATATTTATTACGGCAAAAGATCACAAAGCTTCTTTTCATTGTCAACGGTGAACCATCGTCGGAACTACCTACATATGCTCTAAATATACAGTCCAACGAACTTTAACCCTAGAAACATTTTCTTCTCATTTAATTTAGTCAGAAAAGATCGGGCGATAACTTTTGCGTCACTATAACTGTAATCGTCACAAAAGTTACGAAAATTTATGTGAGAAATGAAGCTCATTCCGGAAAATACTTGATCATTTTTATGAAAGCCGGCATTATTCGTAATATCTATACAAAGAGTCAGGAGCTCGCGTTTCTTCTACTTATGATCATTATTTGAGCCAGGCTTGGGATATTCTCCGAAGTAATGATCACACTTGGCTTAGAGTCTGCTCCAAGCGAGTAAATCTTTAGCCTCGATTTCATTAAAGCTTTGAGCTCAGCATAAGATTGATCATCACAATTCTTTAACTTTTATTTAATGAAAAATATGACAAATTCTTTAATTTTTGACGACATCCATTGGTTTAAGAAATTACTCTTTTGTATCAAGTGTACTTTGCACGTTGACCTTGTATCTAAAACTTCTGCTACAAGTTACTAGTCACTTTTAGTTTATTGACTTCAAAAAAGTCATGTGATATCTTTTTCTTGAGAAATAACGCATTCATTAATTTATTGCAGGAATAAATTATAAAAGTACATCAGCAAACCTGACATGGAGCTTTCTTTTAGAATTTGAAAATAGCACACGATTAAAGTCTACACCACAGACTAGTGCGGTCAGCGGGGGGGGCTTACCGTGAACCCAACACACTGTCATGGGTGCGGTGGTGGCTTACCGTGAACCCAACACACTGTCGTGGGTGTGGTGGTGGCTTACCGTTAATCCAACACACTGCCATGGCTGCGGTGGCGGCTTACCGTAATTACAACACATAGCCATGGGTGCGATGGCGGCTTACCGTGATCAGTGTCCACTGCCATGGATGCGGTGGCGGCTTACCGTAGTTACAACACATAGCCATGGGTGCGATGGCGGCTTACTGTGATCACTGTACACTGCCATGGCTGCGGTGGCGGCTTACCGTGATCACAACACACTGCCATGGCTGCGGTGGCGGCTTACCGTGACCACAACACACTCAGAAAAGTTTGTTGCACTATACCTCAATTGATTGAATGCAGTAAAAATTCAAGAGATCTCGCAGCTGTACCATTTTTTATTTATTCTTGTAGCCAAAGGCACTGAAGCATGCATCCAACGTTTGTCAAGGAACGCCAGTCCAGCAGTAGGTCGCTTTCAGTTCTGTTTTGAAATCAAATTCAAATGAAAAATATATGTTTGCTTTTTATAATTAGCTCAATATGAAATAATTCGTAACAAGCTTTTTGCCACAGCTCTGTCCACCCTAACTTCGGTTATCAGCCGATTTCTACGGCAAGTTTTTAATTATAGTTATAGTCAAAATTTGCTAAAGCAAGCTACAGCTGTACCTAGAGAATTGTGCTAGTAGTTTTGGGAGACTCTAACGCACACTATGTCGTGCGTGGCTCAGTTCACGGACCAATAACTACTCTACCTATGGATTCTCTCAGTGGTACTTTCTATAACGAGAACTCCAGATATAGTGCATACGAGCGCCTTACTGGGCCTTTTGCGTATCGTTCCCGTGGAGGCAGCTCTGTTTTAGCTCAGAAGGTCCTGACGTCTGCGCAGCTGCAGTCACTGAGACAATCCTCGCTGGTATGGATTGTTTTATTCCTTACCCGCGAGTAACTGCCGGTGTCGAAAAACGGCCGTGGTTTAATCGGTCTTGCACAGAAGCAAAAATTCTAAAGCAAACTGCGTAATGAAGCTTGAACCACGGCTCGTAATAATAAGGATCCGAATATTTCTGAGTTAAAACGTAAATTAAATGCTGCCTTAAGGTTCAGTAAGAAAACAACTGCCAGAGCTAACTAAAAAAACAAACTTAAGCCTCTAGAGACAAATGATGAGTTTTAGTCCGCATGAGAAGTAAAAAAAATTCAAGTTTCATACTTAGTAACACAAAGATACAATTAGGTATATCTACGACGTGTAAAGTGAATAATAAAATTGGCTTGAAAGCTTCTAAAAGATAATCAAATTTGTGAAAACAGAACGAATTCAAATTATACATATGTGGCAGAGTGACACCAATTGGGAGAATATATCTAATAAGGTGTTTAAAACAATGGTTACAAGACCAACGACCGAAACAGCTGCTTATTAAAGAAATGTTCATAACATGATTCGAATATACAGTAATGTCATATATATATCAAGTTTACAGATGACCAATTTAGAGCCGCAGGAAGCCAGTGGAAGCAGTCGTCTTAAACCGGCTGTTGTCTCAACCGACGATAAAAACATACAAACCAATACCTACAAGTCCTTATTAGAGGACCTGTCCACGGAAACACTTGGCCAGTATTTGATAAAGTTTGTACAATACAGTGTAGCTTTTAGAAACATAATGCAATCGTGTGTACGAGACGAGGGGTTAATTCACTCTATCAAGCCGTTGTTAAATCAAGTACATAAACTGGGACGCAGCGTCTCTCTGCGAAGACTATAAGCCCCGCAATAAAGCTGCGCTACCCACTTGCCACTAGAGGCTCAACTATACACATTTGAGTAATCCATCGAACGCAAGAGTTTAGATTTAGTGAGCAAGTTCTTGATGTTGATATTCTCAATACTATATAAATAATATATTAAGTTATTTTTTAATTAATTCATTTTATAATTATAACATATGTGATCTCAGTTATTTGCACGTTTTACTTTGTTTACTGTTTTATTAAACTCTAAACTAAGAAATGTTAATTTAATAAACAGACGATTATTAACCTTTAGCTAGTCGCGACTCAATACTTACACTGTTTGCATAAAATTGAAAAAAAAAATAAAAAAAAATTAAGCATTTACATCTTACCAAAATTGTACTACACCATTAGTCGCGCAGGGTCTGTTTGACCCCAAACACCTTTGTTCGGCACGTATGATGAAACCAGCTGCTAGCGGAACGCTGAGATGGTAGGGATGGGTGAGATAGGAAGCTACTAGGACATACTGTCGCGTAAGTGTAATGTTAAATGTATATGTTAAATGTAAATTTGCCGACGTATGACACAAACTAACTCGCTTGGGGTTCAATAGACCCCACGCGACTAATTATGATGATCAACAGTGAGTGAGTGACGAAATCAGGGTTTTTTAGATATCAAAAAAATATAAATTATAAAAGCTATGCAATATAATCTTTATATGTTTATATTTAATAAGTTTAGAGCTCGATAGTCCCGAGAATTTTGTTTATATTGTATAATTCAAACCCAAGTTTTAAACCTTTTTGGGTTCAAAAAAACAACGAAGCGCTTTGAGAAAAGGTAGTTAATGCCATTGCTCTTCGCTTGGCTCGTCTTGGCGGGGGCACTACACTACCGTGCCAGATAAAGGTAGGTAAGAACTTATATAAATTGTGAATTAATACGTAACCGCCGTCCGTTTCTCCGCCTCGAACGCCAATCCCTTATCGACGCATAGCAACAACAAAACTCGAAATTTTATTAAGGAGGTCAAATATTAAAAATGTTGAAGGACTGGCTGGAGACGACTGTAACAACATTTTTGAAAGAACTGTCATTTTTGAGGGAGAAAAATTCCGACACAGCCTTCGGCAGAATTGTATGAGAGAAATATTATAAGAAGAAGTCGCAGAGGACCATGTCAAGTACCTTTTACTCTTATTGAGTCGCTATTCCATGAATGTACACTTTTTTTTAGCACTAAATTAATCTCGTTTGAAGGGTTGTTGTCACTTACTAACCAAATACTGAGAAATTTTGTAGTTATGATCTCATGCTGAACACTTCTGTTCTGTGGATTTCCAAAATCCTAAAAAAAGTTTTCACTAAGTTTAAATCTTATTTGAGACTATTTGTATCAAAAACTAGAATCCTGTATAACTTTTAAACATTATGATTTTAAAGAAAATTGGCACACTGCAGACCTAGATACTTCAAAAATTTATAGTGTTCGATTTGTTAGTCTCAAAAATAAGTGGAAAACTCTTAGCGTGACTTCAATATAATTTTTGTATTAACATTTTTGCGTAAAAATATCTTAATTGCAGTTCAATCTTTCAACCATTCATTGTTTAATTTATGAATGTACTCATTTGCAAAACTGCATATAGAGTTTCAAAACAAAATAGAATGGCAAGGCGTAGTCACTCACACACTTAAAGAAATAAAGTAATATGTCTTGTAGGACCTGAGTAATATCAGTTTCATTTGATATTAAATATAATAATTTCACAACAAAAGTTATCGTATCCGTAGTCTAGTAGATAGACGTATCAGATCTTAATACGTGTTTTGAGAGCAATGGAGGTTGTGGATTCGAATATCACCTTATGCCTTTTTTTTTTGTTTTTGTTACATTTTACAAATTATGAATATTGTGTTCAGTTAAACAGCTTAGACCAATTTTCTAATAACTATTAAGTTAGATGCGGATGCTACGTAGGTAGACATATTATTTTTGTCGTTCGTTGCCGATTTGTTTCTGGGGGTATGTGCTGACAATGTTGTTTGGTGTTTTTATTTAGCTATTAAGTTAGATGCGGTCATTACTTAGGTAGCCTTTTTTTTTGTCGCGTGTTACTGTAGGTGCTTGTGTTGATATGGTTGTTAAGTGTTTTTATTAAATTTCTTTGCTAAAAATAATATGCAAGCCAATATTAATTATCCAGAGTGGATGCGTATTATAGAACTATATAATATGGGTTACAATATATCTCAAATTTGCAATGAGACTGGTTTTACCGTAAGTATTTTGTTTGATGTTAATGTTATATCATATTTTTTTAATACCACACTTTTTTTGTAATTAAATATCTAAAAAAAATTCAGTAGTTTGAAAAATGTTTATTTTAATCAGGCACTTTGGTTTTTAGTGGATTACCGTAAAGCGTTGGGTCTCACGCAACCAAGAGGAGGGGAATTTATCAACTCGACCTCGAAGTGGACTCTCGCGGCACATTGATGCGACTCAAAGAAGATTTATGGTGGAACAATGGTTTCATACCGACTGCTGTGTTTGGGAACATGTGTAACACACTATTCGTCGAGCTCTGCATATTGAAGGATTTCATCATAGAAAGCCAGCTAAAAAACTGTTTTTAACTAATACCCATAAACAAAATAGATTGTTGTTTGCAAGGGAGTATTTTGACTGGGAGCACACCTTATTCACCGATGAGAAGTCGTTTGAATCATCTGAAAACGGGAGGGTTTATTTGTGGCGCAGAAATGGAACCCGTTATGCAGAACAAAATGTTGTCCCAAATATGGAATCTAGACGGATATCACTTAATATGTGGGGGTGGAACACTGCGACTAGTCCATAGAAAACCTATGGGGTTTGATGGTGTAAAGATGGGACATGCGAAATGAAAGAACTAGGGTCATTAGGGCTCACTGTGTAGAAATTTGGGACAATATTAGAGGAACAGATCTGTTCTAATATAGTCGAATCTATGCAGCGGTGCTTGCTTGCTGTAATTGAAAATAATGGAGGTTATATTAAATAGGCGAGTCGGACTCGTGCACGAAGGGTTCCGTACCATTATCTATAAAAACGGCAAAAAAATCACGTTTGTTGTATCGGAAACCGCCTAAAATTTTTGTTTTATTTTAATTTAATTATTTATTTTTAAAGTAACTATATAACTTAATATTTTGTAATTATTTTAGGCGTCTAGCTGTTGCCGTTATCAATATCGAGCAAAATCGAGCAAAAAAATCACATTTGTTGTATGCGAGCCCCTTAAATATTTATTTTATTCTGTTTTTTAGTATTTGTTGTTATAGCGGCAACAGAAATATATCTTCTGTGAAAATTTCAACTGTCTAACTATCACAAAACTAAAAGTTCTCATATCAACTGCTCCTTTTCAGAGAGAACTAGATGTCAAAACATAAAAAAAAGTTATTGCTAACAAAAATACTCAAAACGGAAAGCGTGATTTGAACCATAGGCTCGCCGGTTTAAGTCGCAACGCCACCACCACCGGGCAGATAACATTTAATGCGAAATAAACCATAAGTATGTAGAACAACACTGCAGTTTGCACCTAATTAATTTGTTAGGTTAAGAAACCAAAAGATAGAATAACGGTTTAAATAAACTGGTTAGTATAAAGAAATCTAAACCTAATTTTGTCGATTTAAGGATAATATAATTGACAGTTCTGATAATGTTAATGTGTGAGTGCGAGATTCACAAAATGGCTTCACGCAATTTGAACCTTAACACTATGTATGGACTATTGCAAATGACCGTACACACAAAGGTAAAGGATAACTTGCCTAAAATTTTTTTTACAGAGAGACATTAAGCGTTAAAATACTTTTTTTAGTTCCATCATTAGACCCTGGTTACCAACCAAAAGTCATTATGACGATTCTAATGAGTCTATACACAATGAGTAATATGAGTAGCTAGTTCCAGTAAATTTCCACTTCTTCATAGCTTACCAACTCCATTAAAATAGATTTATCAGGACAATTCTAATGAGTTCAAACACGATGGATATACTAGTAGAAATAGATAAAAACAATAAGCTATATATATATATATATATTATGTTAGTCACAAGTGACCAGTTTATTTACAAATAATATATACTCATTATATTTTTAACATGTATTAAAATTCCCTAAAAGCCCAAACGCACAAAAGCGCACTAAGTTCTTGCTATTAAAACGTTCTTAACAACATCACTATTTCTTTAAAATAGCTTTGGAATTTTTAAAGTTTACGTAAGATGAGGGGAGGTTTCTGTCAAGTACCGATAAATTAAAACTTTTATTATTATACAGTGAACTGAAGGGCGACGATATCGGTACATTTACTAAAGTGCTCCGAAACTTTCCCCCCATCCTACTCGTACGGACCTGAAGTTACGTTGACGGAAACTTTTATTACGTTCGCTTTGTCGTTTCAAACCTGATTTTTTTCATAACTTCATTTTGTGTTTTGTTTATTCTCGTTTCAATCGGATAATGTATAAAGGTACCTACCTAAGGTCTCATTAATTTAGATACAAATTGTTTTTTTAGAGTTAGCATCTCCCTCGAAATTGATCTATACGTACTGAATTTATAAATTTTATTCAAAATAAGTAGAAGTGTTAACAATAAGAAGTACAAATAGGCGACCTTGTCGCTATAGAGAAATCTCTACTAGGTAAACCTAGGTAGTGGAAATCATAGATTGTTGGTAGTATAAATGGTAACTAAAAATAAACAGACAATTACATATATAATTACAACATATCTATTTGAAGAAGTATACATTAAGTACATATATTATAAACACATAATAACTAACTTAAAACACACACACACACACACACACACACACACACACACGCGCGCGCTCAGTAATTGCATTGCATGATGAAATTATAAAATAAAGTCTGAGATTCATTTGCACCTCAATTGTTAAATCTATTACATTAAATACTGTACTGTGCCATAAGTTCTGAAGACATTATCAATATTAGTTTCTTTCATTAAAAACACGCCGATGATGTTAAAGTCTGGTAATACTAGTAAATTAAAATAAGGGTTATTTTTATTGTTTAAAAGTTTCTATTTTTTGCTTTTGAGTGACGAATCGCTTTTTTTCTCTCGTATACTAAAAACAATCCATATACTTGTGACAAAATTTTATACAATCATCAACTTAAAACGCGTATTTTACCAGTTCCAAATTAACATCAATTATTTATTTTCTCCAAAAGTTTTAAGCCCACTTTATTAATATGGGACCATCTCAGAAGCATAGACTTACGCATGAAAAAAGATTTTTTGAAATCGCTTTACAATTGACGGAGAAATCGGTGGACATAGGTACGTAAAAAAAAATCCGTCGAAAATAGAACCTCCTTCTTTTTTGAAGTCGGTAAAAAATGATGTTGATTTAAGCTGAACCTGACTAACATTTTTTAATCATTATAACAACTGCATTTATATCTCAAATAATTACAAATATTTCTCTAGTCAAGATGAATTATTATAATACAGCGCTGAAACTCAGGGCTAATTGTAAGACGCATATTCATTTTTTTAAACACTGTCAAGTATTAATAAACAATCAAAGTTGAAGTGAAATGGTCACTGACATGCTGTCAATGCTGAATGAGATGACATATGAACAGAAAGCTTTATTTGACTTAGACTATAAGCACTGAAATTCTAACTCTAAAGAAAAGACCATCTACTAGTAATAGGACATGGCAACTTTCAACAACTTTGATCATAAATCGTAACTGCTATCGAGAGATACCGTAAATACTGGGACAGATCCGCAGAGACCTTCGGCAGCAAGACGTGACCACGTGGCAGGCTGCGTTCCCCTCCTGCTTGTCGAGGTGACCTACTTCATTACTCTAGTTGCCACGCACCTCGTCTTGATTTCGTTTTTTCGTTTTTTGACGTGACAACGTCTTATAAATTGGTTTGCCGGGTGACACTTCAAGAAACTGCGTTACGCTCCGCTCACGTTATGCGCTCACAATGAGAGCGAGTGAGAGGCACGCGCCCGCCTAAGAGCGAGAGAGACAGACATAAAATCATTGTCACGTAAAACTTTGGCCCGTATACCGACTTTACAGGCAACCAGTTTTTGTTGTCAATATCTACGTTTACCTAACATAGTTACAACATATTTTGTGTAATATAATTAAAGTAACAAATTTAAATAAACTGAAACAATTGTAGTCAGTAAAATAAAAAAGGTTCCATGTTTATTAAACTTATTGCACCTTATTGATCTGACATGATTTAAAAAGTAAAAGTTTGCTGTAAATAATGCTATTGCAATATACTGCAGTAATACAGTAAGCGCAAGCTGGAATCGCGCTACGTGCAGAATAACTCGAAACATTATTTCTACTTTAAAATAAAACATAATAATGCAGACTTACCTAAGGCCAACAGGTCATTGGAGTCATTGTTCTGAAACAAAGATGAAACAAATATGAAAACTTTAAGTCTCTAGTCAGTAGTTTGGGCTGTGCGTTGATATGTCAGAGTCAGTCGGTTTTCAGTCAGTCTTTTATGTATTTTATATTTTTGCCAGCGGCTCCACCCACTCAGTTTAGTTATCGGCGTGGCAACTCCTTGATCATACTAAATAATTTTGTTATAGGAAGCTATAGCTACAGCTTACTAGAGCCAGATCAAGTGGAAATCAGTTAAAGTTACTCCCGCGGGAACATTTGCATTTTCCGGGATCAAAAGTAGCCTTTGTGCTATTCCAAACTATAATCTTTATCTGTGCCAAATTTCAGCCAGATCCGTTAAGCAGTTCTGGCTGGGTAATTAACATCCATCCATACAATCTTTCGCATTTATAATATTAGAATCTATACATGTAGATAGAAAGATATAAAAAATCACAAAAATATATACTGAGATAACGTAATGTTTTCGTGTTGTCTCGTACAGAATGTGGTTTAATTGTCGCCGGTACCTGAGATGTTTTTATTTTACTAAACTGTAAATATAAACAGTTTTTCACCAAAATCTACAAAGAAATAAAATTACTTTGATAATATAAACGAGAAAGCTGCTTAAATCAGTAAGCTAAATATACTTCTTAACGTACAAAGGCAATCAATGCTATTAAATTATCCTATTTAACATCTAAGGAACATTATTCGATATCTTAAATTTATTAAAAAACCTTTGGGTAAAAGCAGCTATTTAAATGAATGCCTATTACTTTAAAACCTGCAATTAATTTTGTCAGTTTTAAAGACGAGTTGCGTTGGCGAGTGGGCTATTACGATATTGGCAAGTGGGCTATCACGATATAGGCGAGTGGGCTATTACGATATTAACAAGTGGACTATAACGATATTGGCAAGTGGGCTATCACGATATAGGCGAGTGGGCTATTACGATATTAACAAGTGGACTATAACGATATTGGCAAGTGGGCTATCACGATGTAGGCGAGTGGGCTATTACTATATTGGCAAGTGGCCTATCACGATATTGGCAAGTGGGCTATCACGATATTGGTGAGTGGTATCACGCAGGACTTAAGTTTGTTGGTGGAAAGAGGCTGTCCCCCATATTATAATGTGAGTGTGTGTCCATCCACTGGTTACTCCCTTCTGGGAATAGAAACCGTGAAGATATACATATATACTTGCATGCAAAAAAACTAATGCAGATTATTTATGTGTTAACAAATATTCCCGAGGCAAAACCTGTTAAAATCGAGTGAACTCAGTTAAGCGTTTTCTATAACTTTTGAACCTAACTTCTGACAACATTTATAAAAATGTTGCAACAAACCCTGTCTTCAAAGTTATAATACCCTTTTTAAAGCAAAACTTCAAGTACACTATATCACACAAATGGACAGCTGATTACCGAAGAAACATCAAACAGCTTATAACAAATATTTGCAATGCTTTTATCAACACCCTTCATTCGACATCAAACACGACATATTTTGCTTCAGTTGGTTAGACCGTGCGGGTCTGTTGTCAATCACCTAGTCAACTCACAGTTAGCCTCCAGCCTTAGTCAGAAGCACTTGCTTGTGTTCACCTTACAGATGTCATGCTCAACCTTCTCGCGGTGTACTCTGGTGTTAGCGCACGACTGAACTACAACGGTATGTAAGCCACTGAGCTAGAAACATTTTATTTTGTCCAGAAGCACTGATAAACATTCTGGTCGTCACGTTCGTTGTTGCGCACGATAAAAAGTGAATATTTGGATGACGGATATGGCCTGCGGTCGGCAAAGCGGATAGACAAGAAAGAGGACTATCATTAATTAATCTTTAAATTAGGTTCGAAGTTGTTAAGTAGGTTAAAAGGACTTCAAAGTGAATAGTTTTATATCTGAAAAACAAAGCGAACAAGTGTCATCTCAGATATCAAGGAGTGACTGTGGGTTTCATGAGGGTGCTGTGCATTCAATATTATGGTGTGTATTTCTGAAAAATCCTTATATTCCATGTCATTATTAACTTCTATTGGGTTTCCATGGAAACTGAATTAACATTTTATAAAAAGTAAAGTAGTATTCACGAACCAGTTGCTGACGCACGTTTTTATTTTGATGTGATGATTAAAATATAAATGGACCATGCGATATATGTCTCCGGGCACACCCACTTGCATTATAAAAAAGCTCCAACCCAGAACTGAAGATAACCAGTGACAGTCAGGTCGACGAGTACCTAGTTACCGCACCAGATACATCTTCTCTGACGCTGAACTCATTAATTATCCTTTGAATTGGACGTGAATGCGATATTTCCATTGAAACTGTCTACAGCGTAGGTACGAGTAGATACTCTCAAACAGTTTCAAACATCCAGTACTCGGGCACTCGGGCACCCTCGCACTGGGTGCTGGGTGGAGTGATGATTACACAACGACACCGGTGACAATTTATATTAAAGATTTTTATTTCCCTCATATAATTTGTTGAAAAAATAATTTACCTATAAAATTTAATTGTTAAAAAGTGAAAAGAAATAATTGTTTTCTGTTTTTTGATCGTATTTGTGTTACAAAGATACAAAAATGTTTTTTTAAAAAAAATATTTTTTTGTTTGTTCTTATATTGGTATTTTAGAGCCAATGTTTTGTTTAAGCCTGTTCGTTTGATTCTATGTTTGTTATTGCTTAACGTCGCTACGCAATAACTTCATTTTCGGTACAGAGATTTTTGAGGAGACATTTTTATCTCGGAAAAGTTTCTGAAGGAGTACCTATAACTGAATTTAATGTAGCTTTACTATAGCCCGCTATACTTAACTTACTGCAATAAATACTATGGCCATATACTGGATGTGATTTCTGCAAATATTTAATGATATTTAACACCCCCGATTGTATATATTAGTATTCTAACCTTTTTAACTGGAGTGTTTCCTAGAGTCCTAAAAAGACCAAGGATACAACCTGTTTACTAGAACAGAGACAGAGACTGTGTTAATAACTACAGGCATATATTTATACTACCGATTCTTTTCAAAATCTTTGAGTGTTTAATGAATAAGAGATTAGTTAAATAATTAAAAGCGAATGAACTATTAGCCGCTGCTCAGTACGGAAAAGTAGGTGGTGGCCGAGGGCTTTCGATTGCACTTTGCGTCCTGAGTGGCAGAGGTTCGAGACCCGGCGTGTACCAATGAGTCTTTTTCTTGATTTCTTAAATACAAGGATTATTCACACTACTGACTTTTCGGTAAAGGAAAATATCGTTTACATAAACGGTTTGTTCGAATTAAAACTTCCAAATAGTAAAATCATAACTTTTGCGGATGATACAGCCCTGCTATTAAGTGGGGATTCATGGGAAAACGTTTTTGTACAAATCCAAAGAGGTTTAATATTGTAAGCATAATAATATATAGATATTCTTACTCTTAACATTAAGAAAACTAAATTTCTGACATTCTGCCTTCAAAACTTAGAATCAGATGTAAACATGTATGAGATTATATCGCATAGATGTAGTAATTATAGTTATGTGTACTGCAACTGCAACTGTCAAAAGCTTCAGCAGCATATCGTAATTATAGTTATGTGTACTGCAACTGTCCAAAGTTTCAGCAGCATATCGTAATTATAGTTATGTGTACTGCAACTGTCCAAAGTTTCAGCAGGATATCGTAATTATAGTTATATGTACTGCAACTGCAACTGTCCAAAGCTTCAGCAGGATATCGTAATTATTGTTATGTGTACTGCAACTACAACTGTCCAAAGCTTCAGCAGGATGTCGTAATTATAGTAATGTGTACTGCAACCGTCCAAAGCTTCAGCAGGATATCGTAATTATAGTTATGTGTAGTGCAACTGCAACTGTCCAAAGCTTCAGCAGGATATCGTAATTATAGTAATGTATACTGCAACTGTCAACGCTTCAGCAGTATATCGTAATTATAGTTATGTGTACTGCAACTGCAACTGTCCAAAGCTTCAGCAGGATATCGTAATTATAGTAATGTATACTGCAACTGTCTAACGCTTCAGCAGTATATCGTAATTATAGTTATGTGTACTGCAACTACAACTGTCCAAAGCTTCAGCAGGATATCCATATTAATAATATCTGGATGTTGTTATAGACAATAGACTTCACTTCCGAAATTACAATGATTTACTGGCAGCAAGAATACGTAAACTTATTGTGATTTTCAAGAACTTAAAACATGTTGCGGACAAAGAAGGGATATAAGCTGTCTACTTCGCTCTATGTCACTCGTAATTGCGTTACGTCATGGGGTGGTTCCCCAAAGACTCACTTTCTGGAAATGGAGAGAGCACAAAGAGCACTCCTAAACGTTGCTTTCTCTTTAACTCCATCCAACGACTGCTTGTATTCATATACAATATATGTAAAGTTCTGAAAGTCCATTAACTATTTGTGCTTTGTTCAATTCTAAAACAACACTCCATGCTTAGAGAAGGCAGAATTTGTACAGTAAAAAAATTAAACACAAGTTTTTCACATCGCTATTTCTGTTAGCAAGGCTGTAATCTAGACAAGAAAATAATAAAAATTGATCTCTATTTACCCACTGCCAAAACATATCTGCAAAACTGTAGTCAAAAAGTCTTTGTTGTTGTAAATATTTACTTCACTAAAGTAAGCGTTAGAGTAGGTTAAATAATTAGTACCTATCTCTTAAGTCAATTTGTGGTATAATGTATATTTGTTGTATATTGTAAAAGTAAATAAATTACGATAAATAGTTCCGGGGGTGAGGACCTGATGAATCTCTAGCACAGATTCCCACTTTAGACACCACTTCACTACTCACACATAACTACACTATTCTAATATTATTTAATGCCTTAGTATCTAGTTAATTACATTTTGAACTTAGTCCAAAGTGTAAAACAGTAAATTGATATTTTTTATTATTATATAAAAGACTTGAAGTAGAAATCCCACGTCGATTAACGAATTCAGCGCGGGTGAAATCACGGGTAAAAGCCAGTAAAAAATGTGTGTGAAAAACCAAACACAGTTATTTATATATTTATTTGAGTCTGAACCAAACATTTGTTTCTTTATTTTTAAAAACTGTTTTCAATCAGTAGGTATCTACTAAAAAGTAGGAAATTAAACTTTAACGAAGCAGGAACTATAGATTCTAAAAATGGGGTCAGGATCGGCTGAGTAACGCTGACGATCTCTTACCATTTTCCCGTAACATAAGCGTTTTCTCTGTCAGCCGGGCCCTTTATTTCCGCTTAAATATGATTGATTACATTGCATTTCCCGCAAGGAAATTAGAAGGTCAAATTTTAACTGAATCTAATATTATACGAATAGTAAATACCATATTGCCTCTGATTTGTTTGAATATAAAAATTTAACTGAAACTTAAGCGTTTAGTTTAATTTAAAATTTTTATTTAATTTTAAACTGATTTTTTTTGCATGATAGAAATTTTAAACTTAATAGTATAGGCATGTCTGTCTCGCGTTCTAAGGAGTGGAGATTCAAGCCCGGCGTGTACCAATTGGTTTATTTTAATTTCGTAAGTACACTGTTTGTTCACATTTCTAGATTTCGGTTAAAAAAAGTGAGTAAAATTGCATACGTCAGAAACGTATGTGAAGTTCAAGATCCGCACTGACCCACGTCATGGACTCTGGCCTAAATTGAAGTTATCTAAAGTAAGGGTAGGCCGCGCTTCAACAGTAGGGGAGTATGAAGAATGGTAAGGAGACTGCAAATATAAACATAAACTTTGTTAAAGAAATGCACATAAACAAACCCTCAAATATATTATTTACGCAAGTAGTTAAATCTAAAGAATAAAATATTGGCTTTTATAAGTATTACACTACTGAAGATGGAATATGTGACATATTCGACTAAATTACTTTAGTAAATGAACTTTGTGTGTTTATTATTTTTTATATCCGTTGTATTATAAATATTTAAATTGATGCTTCATTGCCTTGTTCAAAGGATTCCGGCTCCGTCTTCACAACCAAGGGATCTAATTTGTCTCCTTGTATCTCTTATAACCTTATGGAGACTGCTCTAATAAAAGATAATTGTATTTTCACTCTCAACTATAAAATTATATGAGAGTCTGCTTTTCCCTATTTCTCGTTTAGTTTAGATGCAGTTTTTTAAGAAACTTTATGGATTCAAATAGGTTTGGGTTTAATAAGACACATCAAAGAGATATCTACATCAAAATTCTTAGTTATTTCTTCTGAGTTCTTCAACGACCTGTGGATTGTGGAATTAAATAGTTGTGTACTATGTTCAGTAAAAGTTTTAGTATTGATGCACAATTTTCAGTTTTTGTAACTTAAACGTTAAATGTAATTAAAATTCGATGGAAATAAAATAAATGATTTGTTAATAATTATAAGAATGATTAGGCTTATTTAAATATAATATTTTGCTCATCGCTAATGGTCAATCAAATAAAATAGGTACTAACATCTGAATTTATCTGTGTTTGAGGCAAATGAAGAATCAGAATATGAATAAATTAAATTTGAAAAAATGCAGTTATACGATGTTAGGGCGAAGAAAATATGAGGCATATTTTTTACTGGTTTGAGTTTAATTGCAACTAAACGTGACTAATAAAACTACTAAATTTTTTTTTTCTATTTTATTAATATTTTATATCTCATAAAAATCTATTTTAGTTGAATTAATAATTCTAGAAGCAAACGCCCACGGTCAGTTATTTATAAAGTGTTTTAGCAAAAGCCTACAATATGTTATTAAGATGTCTACAATCTCTTATAAATCGTCTTAGCAAACACTCAATCAATTACAAACGTTTATGAATAAACCTACAATCTGTTATGAAGCATTTTAACAAAAGCCTGCAATCTGTTATAAAAATGCCTTTAATCTATTATAAATCGATTAAGCAAATAAATATATTATCTGTTATGAAGTGTTTTAGCAAAAGCCTACAATCTGTTATGAAGAAACCTACAATGTGTTATGCAGCGTCTTCGGCTTTTTAATAGTGTTCCTAAAAGCATAAGAATAAATATAGTACAGACAAAGGTTAGCGTATTATTTCACTGTGCTACAGGTTGAGAATGTGAAAAAATTTTGTAAGGAAACGTTGACATTGGTAACGTAGTTACATGAAATTGGTTAATATTTATTTAGTCACTGTTACTAGGTATATTATTTTATGGTACATACAAGTAGAATACCTAGAGCTTTGAACGGCTTCTGCTGGGAACTGCTTAAAGTGAGCGTATTTAACTTAATTTTGTCATGGAATTGTATAGCGTCCTCGTTATAAAAAAAATATTAATAATTATATTATAGTTACTTTATTTCCCCAATATCTCTAAGAGGGATTTGACGAAGTATACGAACTAAAAGAATAACGCATGGAAACATACAAATACGAATTAAAATATTGATTTCGTATGTAATAATGGCTACACTATATACTAGTAGCAGCATAGAAATGTAATATAACTTCGGACAGACAGAGTATATTTTAATTTCACCGATGATTTTATAAAACACCAATGTTTTTTCATCTTACCCTCTGATAGCCTGCGGAATGGATTATTTTTTTGGCCGCACCACACTCAATTTGTTACAATCCGCTTATGTGGATGGACGTGAATGCGGGAAATAGGTCCATGTTTCACTTTTGTACTAATCATTTCATTTGTTATTTTAGTCAGGAAAGTTACTTACTACTACGGTATTTTAATTACATTACATTTTCATTTAACATCGTTGGGCGAATATATTATTTCAAACTCTTTACCTTTTACAAGCAAGCTCTGTGTATGATATATATTTTCTGTACTAGACAAGTGTATTTTCTGAATAACACAAAATACGACTTATCAAAGTTTTTCGTGTTGTTATATGCGGGGGTCGAACCCACGCCTTTGTGTTTAGTAGGTAGCATTTCAGTTCTAACTGAGCCGTCAAGGTTGTTACATGTAATATTTCTACGTCTTCGCTTATTGTTTATCCTTCACAATTTCGTAAATGTAAGATAAAAGTTAATTGCAAACAATCTAAGAGCTACGTTTATTCCAACACATATTTTCCGAACTCAATAAAACAAAGTCAATATCGAATACAGCAAACAAGGAATAGACTCAGACTGGACACAAATATATCCTCACAGTTCCATTAAAACTTTAACATCGACAGATAACACACAAACTATTAAACTTACTAAATACAAACACACAGAAACAACAAGGGGAGCACAAGTGAGTATTGTTCAGTAACGAGCAACAAACGACGAGTAACGCGTAACGACAGTAGCCGCTTTAATGGCGGTCGACGGTGTAGTGGTAACTTAGAAGATAAACTTTACTGGCGATATTGTACTGAGCAGGTGAAACTTACCTGAATAAACATTTGTTTGTTTACTACATATATGTGTGTGAGGACTCCCAGTTACACAATAAGGAATTGCAGGCTCAAAGTTTAGATGTAATTAGATTTTAAACATTGAGTAAGTCTCATACATTGAGTGTTTTCCTATCAAGGATATTGTAGACAATGGCTAAAACTGAACTCTTATCAATTTATCATATCCGTCTGTGCGTCCGTCCGTACGTCCCAGCCTTATGAGCAACCGAGCTGATTTTTTGGTTTGGTTTGGTTTTTGATTGTTTAAGGGACGGAGAAAGACATAGGCTTTTTGGCTTTAGCCCAGAAAAGTTCAGAAGCTCTCACTGAAATAATAATAGAATTTCATGTTGACGAACTATAGCTACGGCTACGGCTTGCTGTAGCAAACTACCTCACTAGAATCCAGAAAGTTGCAGTAGGAATTACACGCTGATAACCAAATTTAGCGCTACTACTATGTAAAAAAGTGGCCTCCCTGATGCGTCGGGAGTTCGGGAGTTCGGGAGTCCCGGCAGCCTTCTCAATACGACAGCCCTTATCATCAGCTTAGCGTTGATAAAAGAGATCTGATTGTCCACTTTAATATTAAATTAATAAAAACAACAAAAATGTATATTTATACCCCATTCTTGTCCCATACTGTCTTAGGATACATAAGATTTCTCGCAATCTTCTCTCCCTCCCCCATCTTACATTTACCTAAACGAGAAAGATTTTTCCATAAAAGTGATAAATACTTTAATGTCTAGAAAAGTTAAATGACACGTTACTGTTTGATACATTTTTTCCACGAGTTCGGACCACGAGTAATATTGAGCCAAAGACGGTGGGACCACGAGTCAGGAATCTTACTTATTGTACTGATTGTAATTTATATGAATGAATTTTAATTTGAAATAAAACTTTATTATTTATATATATATATGATAACAAGCCATATTTGAACCATTTAAAAAAAAATTTTTTTGAGTAAATTACTGTGACGAACGGACAGATCGAAACTTTTTTATTTATATAACTATTCGGTATAGAAAGCGGTCCTGTCGTACATAATAAAAACACAATGGCCCTCACGATACGTCCAGCAGATGTGAATTATATTAATGAAAACTAATCTTCGAAATGCGGCATCAATTGTTAGACGACGCCGTTAGATGTTTTCATTTATATAAAAAAGTAGAGATATGGCCAAGTGATTTTTTACAAATTCTATTTGCATACTAGAAAACTGTCGTTATTTGGAAACTAGGTACGTCAAACATAATGAAACTAGGTACGTCAAACGTAGTGAAACTAGGTACGTGAAACGCAATGAAACTAGGTACGTGAAACGTAGTGAACAACATCGTTACGATTTCTGACGCCAATTCCAAACAAAGTATGGTTTTACACTATTTACAACACAACTAGGCACAATTGTGTATAAGTTTGAAATCTGAATGACGCAATCACACCGCATCAAAAACCTACATCCACAGAACAAAGCTGTTGTACACTTTGGGCAGGTCTTTGCGAAGTAATATATATTATATATATGGCTAGGGATGTATCACTTGTATCAATGTCATGCTAAATTTTTTGATGTAACAAATTCAATTAATAAAATAATATTTTTTACATTATACACAGCGCCGTTTGGTCCCAAAGTAAGCAAAGCTTGTGTTATTTTATTAATTTATTTATTTTACAATTAAACACTACACTTACAGTTTTAACCAAAGCGTGAAGGAAATAAATTTAAAAAACTGGTTGCCTGTAAAGTCGGTATACGGGCGAAAGTTTTACGTGACAACTTGTGCCTTTCACTTTTTATGTCTGTCTCTCTCGCTCTTAGGCGGGCTAACCATGCCGCGTGCCTCTCACTCGCTCTCATTGTGAGCGCATAACGTGAGCGGAGCGTAACGCAGTTTCTTGAAGTGTCACCCGGCAAACCAATTTATAAGACGTTGTCACGTCAAAACTAATTGTTATAAATATTTCAAAAATTGTAGGCTAAAACTAAAAACATATTGTATGGTCGGCGAATATGTCAGTTTCCAAGTGCTGAGCGATCACGGAGTTGAGCGTTTAGTATTCCGTCCGAGCGGGTGCGAGACGAACAGAGCGCGCGGTCGACGCACTGGTCCCAAAGCACCGGCCCGTGGTGCCAATCTTATGGTCCTTATGGTATATATCCGTTATGGATATCAGACAACGGATACAAATACATATATACAGGTTTTTTTTTTGTAAACACGTACATATTATACCGACATAGAAAACACCTAGTCTAAAGACAAACACAAATAATGCCTTGTGCGGGAATCCAGTCCACGCTGCCTCGATTCAGCAGTCGGGTCATTACCCATTGAGCCACGGAGCCGTCATAGATGTATATAAATAAACATATACACAAATAGCTTCGGTAGATTCAGAGACTTTTATCGTATAGAAATGTGTGCCAAGTTAAATGTTACTTTGACCTACATTTACTTGGATAAAACAAATCACGTACTTCCATCTCAACAAAGTAAGTCTCATCTTCTTGGGACAGTAACCAGTAACAAGGTCGGGCAACAAATAAATTATGTATTCGAAATTCATAAAAAAAATCATGTGCCTCTTTTACGAATTTTACATTTGACTACGATGGAAATATCTAATAAGACGGTGCAAGATATAACACTTTTTTATCTTGCTGTGATTTGTCCATTTAACGATATCTGAATATGAGAACTAAAAAATAAGTAGAAAAATGAAACTATTTTTGTCTTCCGGAAGATAAACGGCCATTGCAGCGGCGGCGTGGGCTGGAGTGTTCAGCTCGATATGATTGATTACATTTTATCCCTTTGAAGGAAATTGCAAGGATTCCGTCCGCCGGACATAAGTTATTTACGATATCGCACTACTACCTACCTACTTTAACATCAAAATATTCCAGTTCTGACGGAAAAACAAGTTTTGTATTAATGGAGTATATATTTAGTAGAGTAAAGTAGATTTAAGAAGACAACATTTTTGAAGTGAAAACTTCTTTAGCGGCGTTGTGCACTTTTTTTGGTATGGGTAAAAAATGATAAACTCGCGTCAGGTCACGTGTCCTAATCGTGGAAATTCGTAAGACGGAAACCGTAATGCCACGCCTATTATAATTTTTATTTTTAGTATTCGCGATTATGAGTAAGTAGTACAGGGAGGTTGGATATGGAATTTTAATTCTATGACAGATTGCGATGTCAAATATACTACGTCAAAAAAGTAAATAAACAAACATTATTATTTCTTGACAATGTCAAAGACATGTCTTGTGACATATTTGAGTGTTAAGCGCGAATTGTGTGTAAAGGTTTTCACTTCTGCCGGCACTCCCGGAGTGCAACTCGTTTTTTTTTTTTTTGTATTTACGTGATAGTAGAGTAAAGAATTTCTTATAATGGAGTAATAGTTATTAATAATCGAAAAATAAAAAATAAATTGTTTTGTGAAACCGCGACTAAAAAGAAGTAAGTAAAAGTAATAACAGATCTAAACAAATCCGTGTTGGTTCTGCTTTATCACTTCTGATCCCAATTGCAAACAAAATATAGGAAGGCAAGGATAGGAAAGTAGGAAGGATTATATATCACGGTGGTGCAGTGTGGCAATTGTTCAGCAATTTTAAATAATCACCTCAGTATACTGCAAAATGTTAGTCCTTTCAGGGCAGTGAGTGAGGTAGTGAGTGAGTGAGTAGGACTTTAGTATCGAATTCTTAATTTTAGTTCAACATTTCTCCCTAAAAACCATTATTCTATACAATAATGTGATTATGCAAGTTTACATATAGAAAAAAGGCTGCCTTATTCAAGCGAGGAAGTGAGGTTGCGGTCTTTTGATCTCATCGAAATGCAAACACAAATCATTTCAGATATTTCACTGTACCTCAGTATATTATTTCCATTTTCCCAAACACCGGGCATAAAACTGCACGCGACACATGTCGGCGGAATAGAAAAGGGAGAGGATAACGTTCAGGGAACATGTAAGGGCGAGCTTTATTGTCGAACATGTGTTTTTGATTTGAGTTCATGTCATTTCCCATTCTTTTGATATTACGATCTTCAACAAAATAGAAAACGTAGACCGTAAAAATGAATAGAAAAAGGAAAAATATATGATGCAGTAAACAAATTTTAACATTGTAAAGTTTGTCTTGTTTTTCACTTCATTGTCATCCTCATATTGTCTACTTAGTAGTCAGCTACTGGACATAGGCTTCTTTTGGTTTCTAAATTTTTATACCACTAAGGTAGCAAACAAGGTTACGGTCTGTCTAAACGTTGAGCTATCACCTAGCCTATCAATGCTTGCATCACCCGGGGCATTACTCGTACGGTATCAACCCTTTAAAAATGTAATCAGTCCATTCTTGAAAGCTCCCTAGAGAAAACCTTGGCAGGGAGCTCATTCCACAGCCTAAGCGTTCACGGGTAAAGTTTCTTTGAAACGTGACCATTAAGGTGTAAATCAAAGAGTCTAAACTGTAATTATTTTATGTGCAATGTTTGTAACAAGTGCTTTTATATTACTATGTCTCTTCATTCTACGATTCCATACCCAAATGGTTCAGAGCTCTATTACTAAGTCTACGACTTCTGTTTCTCTGTTTTACTATATAGGGCTCTACATTTAGATCGAAGCAGGTAGAAACTTGATATTTTACAGAATATGTGTTCTTATAGCAGATTACCTAACAAATAATAAAAAATCAAATGTTTATGAGGTTTCCCAAACATGAAACACGTTTTTGTTGTAAATCCTGTATCGTAAACAGTACTACATGCAAACTTCAAACTAGAAGTAATTAAAATGTGAGCTCTAAAGCATAATAATTTTTTTTATAAAAAACCGGGCCAAGTGCTGGTCGGGCTCGGGCTCGCTCCATTACCGTATAAGCGCCATCTAGTGAAAATAATAAAAGTTATTTAGAAAAACAGTGCCACATTTGTTTATTTGAAACGATATTCAAGGTTAACTTGTGCAATAGAATAGTTTATTGTGCAAGCTTGTCCAGATCAAGGTATTTTTACATGACAATCTATATATAACTGCACTGAGTTTAGTGGTGGCTCTGAGGCAGGGAGATTGGACCGGCTAGTGTGACAAAATACTTCTGTTACTAACAATAATAACGACGCTAACTATCTACCGCCACTGTACACGTACGAGTGTATACAACGCGCCGCCCCGCCGCCCCGCCCGCGGTGGGCGTAAGGAGCTTTGTTTAACAAAGCGTAACGACAATAGCCGTTGTAAAGGTGTAGCGGTAACTTTGTAGATAAGCTTTACTGAGGATGCTCTACACTTACACCACGGAGCGGCCGCGGCGGTGCAACTTGACTAACTATACATTAAACTTTCCTGTTTACTTACCTACATGCCGATGTTTGTATTTACGGTAACACTACGTATAGGTATTGTTTTACGCAATAGCTTTTATTAAAGCTTTACTTTTTTAGGGATTTATCTTTACACACTGTCAAAATATTTTCATGCGCTTATCTCACAATTAAACTATAAGTAGTTAGGTTATAATACACATAAATATAGCTTTGATTCTATTTTTTTAATATGTTTATTTTGTTATAAGATATACGTTTAGTCATGTTTGCGGTTAGACTAGGTATAAATCTATGTGTAGGTAAATTTCAATCCCGTTCTTATTTTAACAGGTCTGAGAACGTTTTACTTACTGTAATAGGTACATACTTTTGTAAGTTGACTTATTACGACTAAAAAGGCCGTAAGAAAATTGCATGGACTTACCCAAATTTAGCGTCATATGTTTTTGATAATGTTTTTTGTGTAAAATGGGGTGTGTGATTAGTTTCACTGTAACTTTTAAATATAAAAATTAGCGCAAGGACAAAAACGAAGCCGCGAGGAGACGCTCAGATTAATGACGACTGACTCACACAGAGTATGCTACGATCCGACCGCATACTTTTTACCGAAAAAAACCCCGTTCCAGCCAGACCGTGTCTGGATGAGGATAAACCGAGCCAGAGCCATTAATCTACTGGCAATCGAGAAAGCGTTGCGACCGCACGGTTCAGCACTGAATCCCCTACCATGACCTCTGCGACCCGCGGGATACCGGCCGAACCGGGGAATAATTGCACGATGCGACCTAAACGCCATTGCAAGGGCGGTAAATTTGAGTACTTTAAGAGGACGAGTTCTCCGACGCGTGGGGGGTTGGTTTTATCCGTCCACCGAACCCATTGCTGTAACAAATGTAAATATTCCGAAGACCACCGACGGTGGAACAATTGCGTAATTTGTTGAAGCAACTGAAAACGCGATAACCTATTAACTGACACATCGATGAAGGGGTATTCAGGAAAGCAGGTTACTACCGATCAAGAAAAGGCCTGGAGTTAGCGCTTCGAGATCGGACAAAGTGGTCGTGAGTTCAATACCGCTTCGACGTTGCAAAATACCGTTTGTAATTCCTCAAAAGTTAGGACCGTTTCTCCAATCACACGGCGGAGGTGAGTTTTGGCGACCTTGACAGCTACTTCGAAAATACTGCCCCACGAAGGATAGCCGGGAGGTTCAAAAATCCAAGTCACGCCCCGTTTGGACAACTCCGAATCAATATCCGTATGATTGTCTGACAAAAACTGAAGGACCTCCTTTAGATAGCGGTCTGCACCCTTAAAATTGGTGCCACAGTCCGAGCGAATTAAATGAGGGAGATCACGCTGACTGACAAACCGCGACAGGTATGCGAAAAAGGCCTCCGTAGACAAGGCTGAAACGAGCTCCAGATGCACAGCCTTGGAAAACAAACAGACGAAGACGCATAAATAGGCCTTAAACTGTCAGGCATTGCGAACACTTGACCAAAAACGGATCCGCGAAATCCAACCAAACCTTAGCGAAAGGTCGAGCGGGCCGGACCACCATTTGTGGCTGAGTCAAGGTTCCCTTTAACGTATAACAAGGGATACATTTAAAAGTGATGCTTCGAGCTGCTCGTCTGGCGGACAAAATACAAAACTCTCGCTGCAGACAAGCCAGTAAAGTGAGATCGGCATAACTGTTCCTAACATGGCGGTCCCTGATCAGCAACTCAACAAAATGACCGCTCTTGGGCAACAAGAGAGGATGCCGAGCCCTATAGGGCAATTCTGAGTTACGAAGCCTACCACCCACTCGCAAAAACTCTGACTCGTCTAGGAACAAATTAAGACGAGCAATTTCCCGTTCTCTGAATGGAGAAGACGAATTTCCTTCTCAAACGACTGGGCCTGTACCAGCCGAACACAGGTGAGGAGCGCATCCTGACGCTCTTCAGCAGACAAGACGTCCTTGGCAGTGACCTGTTCCTTTAGTTGTGAAGAAACCTCTTAGTCCAACCGGTGACACTACCAAGCTTGTTGAGAGAACTGAACCGATTAAGCAAGAAGTTCGGTGAAGTGTCCACAGTCTGCTCAACAGCAAAGACCTTTAACCCCGGAAGTGGGTCAACAAACTCCACAACTGTATGAGGCCAAGTGTCTTCAGGAGAGGTCAGCCAGTCAGGACCCTACCAGAGCGGGTGATTTATGATTTGTGAGGCAATCAGGTCCCGTGAAGTGCAATCTGAGGGATTCAAGGACCCTGGCACGTGACGCCAATTCAGAAAAACCGCAGAAGACTGGATTTGGGAGACACGATTGGCCACGAAGGTCTCTAGGGCATGAAGGGACGCCTTGGGCCAAGACAACACGATTTGGCTGTCTGTCCATGCCCTGACGGAGTCAAATTGGACCCATTGACCCAAGGTGGAGAAGACATGGTTGAGGAGTCGAGTCAGCAATGTAGCTCCAGACAACTCCAGCTTGGGGATTGTCAATTTGGTCCGCAAAGGTGCAACCTTACTCTTTGCGACCACCAGACTGACGCGGACATGACCATTGCTGTCAACGGTGCGGAGATAAACGACATCTGCATAACCGGATTCCGACGCATCAGAGAAGCCATGAAGCCTGGCCCGATAACGACCTGGGGGTAAGATCGACCGAGGCACGGAGACATGTTGAAGGTCCGAAAGTGACTCATAAAAACGTAGCCAATAAGACAACAAGTCTCCGGTCAACGGGTTATCCCAGTCGAGACCAGAAATCTAGAGCTCCTACAGGAAACATTTGGCCCAAAAGACTACAGGAGCCACCCCACCATTGGGGTCAAAGACACGCGCTACTGTGGACAGAACTAGCCTTTTAGTCCACCTCTTCATTTTGTCCGACGGTTCAACCGAGTACGTGAAGATATCCTGAACTGGCCGATATTGAACTCCGAGGACCGCGATGGAGTCAGGATTCTCAGGATTCTGGAAGAGGTGGGGCTTCTGCTGATGTTCTGACGGTAAGTCTTCCAAGTCGGCAGGTGAATTGGAAATCCATTTCCTCAATTCATAACCACCTGCCCGTAACAAGCCGATTAGCTCATCCCTCAGGACTAATGCTTCCTCCACAGACGAAGCACCCGTACAAATATCGTCTACGTAAGCGTTAGAAGGGAAGACAGCAGCTGCGCGCGGGAAATTCAGAAGCTCACGATCAGCCAAGTGTAGCAACAAGCGAATTGCTATAAACGGGCTCGACTTTAGCCCGTAGGTATTTGTGTTGTGCTCATAAACCACCAACGGAGAGGCCGGATCCTCTCTCCACAAAATGAGCTGAAACCGCCTATCTTCTGGGTGTATCATAACCTGACGAAACATAATTTTAATGTCAGCCACAAATATAACCCGGCGCTCCATGGATAATAACCTTTTTTCAGCTATTTTCCAGGAGTCACCGAGGCGCAGACGTGCCATCGGCAGCGCGCGATAGCCACCCGATCCCGCCCTCAACTCGCGACAAACGCGAGGACGCTCCGCGATAGGGAGGGGCAGAGGCTCCTACTCCGCGTAATGTGCCCGTTCCGCAATACCTTTCTGAGCGGAAGGGGCACGTGAGGGTGGTGACCGACGACTATCCCGTGGGCTCGCCCGCGGTGAACGGGGCGGGAAAGGTCGATGTCGCACTGGGGACGGGGCGATTGGGTTCGATTCAGCGGCGACGAACCCCCGCCCGTGCGAGCCGTAGTCACACCTGCATGAGTCATCCGAGGACCATCCTCTCGGATGGCAATACATAAGTCCGGGTGGTGACCCCCACCACACTTTGTACAAGGTCGCGGCTATCGACAGTCCTTGGCTAGGTGCTCCCCCAAACAATAATAACATAGGCCTAGCCTACGGGTCAAAAAGCGTTTTCGGGCCACCCCAGATTTTCTGAACAGGTGGCGATCCAGAATGGTGTGTCCCGGTTCATAACACACCCCACACCGTTAAGTCCGTTCAATTGTCAAAATTCTGGGGGGCCGAAACGACCCGGTACCTCGCGATGTCCCGGGACGAGGTTGTTGACGGGGTCCAGACGGGGCCAAAAATCGTGACGGTCCCGATTGTGGCTTGGCGGGTAAATTCTCTAGCTTTCTACTCTGTTCCTCCAAAAACGACACTAAAGTCATTGGGCAATTTGTTTAAAACAATGTGTAACAATAAAAATGACCACTCTGTTACAGGGAATTTTAGGCCCCTCAACGCATTTGTCGCCACCAAAATAGGGTAAAGCAGGTCCGACCGCAGCTGGTGAACCGATGACAGTTGTCGAATACCTAAAATGGCAACTACATGTGTATCCGCAATGCGCCGGTTATTTTGGTACCGCTTCACCAATAACTCCCTTGCTGTGAATTGATATCGGTGATGCCCAAATGTTTTACTAAACAGAGAGGCTCACCCCTGATCGACGTCAAAAGGTAACTTAATTTTTGTGAGTCAGATAAGTCAGTCCGTCGGTGCACAATGCTATCAAAAAGTGTGATAAAATTAGTCCACTTATCCAATGATCCGCTAAAATGAGGAATATCCAAAGTTGGCTACCCTTCGTTGCATTTTTGTTCCGAAACCTTCCTACTTGCCGGCTGCGGGCTAGTCTCTAATGTCGACACAGCCTCATTAACCTCGTCCACTACTGACATACAAAAATCATAGTCAGAATTTACCGCCTTTAGGATAGTTTCGTCATCTGTTAACGATAAGATACCCTGGTATGCCTGTTCCAGTTCATTTACTGTTGTCGGATACTGTTCTGCTCTTTGCCTTAATGCAAACTTCCGATCTTCACGTGTAACGAGCCCTAAACAACATGAAAACCATCTCACTAAATTCGTTATAATAGCCCTGAACTCCTTGACCGATGACGTCATATTTTATAACTAAATTAACACACAATAAACAATCCAAAACAAAAACAAAGACACAAACAAACGACTCTGTTTATTATATACAGCAGCAACCAAGTTACAATATAAACCCCAAAAAAATTTACAAAAACCCCAACTACACAATTACACAAATTGTTACGTTATCGTTATCCTAACAAAACAACCATTTTAAAACCTATTTATTCCAATATATTTTAACCGCAATAACAAACAGGTAGGTAAGTCATAAGCTAATATTATTCTATCCGACGAACGATTATATGAGGTAAGACAGGTGAACTATACGACGTCACGAATTTTAAATTGTAATTTACTGTAAATCCGACGAAAACAAACTAACCGACAATTTAAAATAATTGTAATACGATCCAAATACCTATATCTGGTCCGAACCACGCTCTGCTACCAACTTGTTTACTAAAAAGGCCACACGTAGGCCGTAAGAAAATTGCATGGACTTACCCAAATTTGGCGTCATATGTTTTAGATAACGTTTTTTGTGTAAAATGGGGTGTAGTGTGTAGTATGTTTGTTTTCGTGTGTGTGATTAGTTTCACTATAACTATTAAATATAAAAATTAGCGCAAGGACAAAAACGTAGCCGCGAGGAGACACACATATTAATGACAACTGACTCGCACAGAGTATGCTACGATCCGACCGCATACTTTTTACCGAACAATGTCAATCTATTTAATAATTGTCTATTTATTAAAATCTATTTATTTTCAAATGTCACCTAATATATTTCATTGTAATAAAGCAAGTTTATTTGTTAAAAGACTAAAATATTTAATAAAATATCATTGAATAAATAATTTATGTGACTTCTTTCAACTCAATTTTTCCTCCATCAAAAAAAGCTTTACATTAAGAAACGATAAAAATCATTTATTTAGGTACATAGGTTAAAAATTACCAATTTTTATTTTGTATACGTTTGCTGTATCAACTTTTACAATTACAAATAATGTTATAATTCACAATCAAGATGTAACCTCGTAAGTTCCTAATAATAGTGTTTTTGAATATTACATGACCTAAACAAAATTCGTCATTTCTTACAGAAAATGCGCCTCATATGAAATTGGTCACGTTCAGTAAACAGAGTTATCGCAAACCCTTGCGTCCATACAAATAAATGATACGTAACGAGTTGGATACCGAGGCGGAGTCTTCCACTTCCTCTGTTTCGTTGAGGACACGACCAAACACATCCGGGGTCAGCGTTCGCGAGTGACGTAGACTGATTTGGCTCTTGCAAATATAGGGCGAACCAAAATTTTTTGGTAGGTAGGTAATATCGCTGGCTAAAATATGCCCGGAAATTGTGGAAACTTATCCTGCCTACATCTATCGATCATAATATTTAGTTGAAGTAAATAACATAAAATATTACAACACTACCCCTGCTAGGAATGAACCTTCATAAATATTTGGAAGAAAGTCTTTCCAGAGATGCTTCATTACTTCATTAAAGCTAGACAGTGCAAAGCAAAAATTATTTTACTGTCCTCGTAGTATAAGGCCGACTTGCGGAAGATTCAGGGTTAAATAAATAACTAGCTAAATAACTAAACCTGGGTCAAATGTACAACTAGATAACTCGTCAATTGTCTTGCAGAAGCAGAAAGTTAACTATTCCTCAGAAGTGACAACATAATAAAAATAAATGTGCATGTGTGTTATAAACCGTCTAAATAAATTTATCTCTTTTTACAATCTCTGCTATTCTTCTACAATGAACTTTCAAAGATAATTCTTTATTATGTCATCCTTCGTCTTCTTCGTGATGCCATGCAGCCAATGGACAGATGTTTATGAATGACGTTTTAGGAATGGAAGATGCTGTTAAAAATTGTGTTATTCCATGTTTTGCATTATACGCGTACGTAGGTACTCAGTCTGTCGGTTTATTCACTACATATTTATTTCATTTGAATTGTGCAAGTAGAAAGTGTTAAAAATGGACCTACTAAAGATCTTTCGTCGTCTTAACGCGTTCCTTCTTGCTCCATTTTTTTCTACGGTGGAGTCTTTGCCTATGTGTATATGTTGAATATAGAAAAAAAAACCGAGGTACCTTGAATGCCTGCGACAGCAGAAGCAAAAATAATGAACCTCGGAATTCAGTGTACATACCTACAATTATTATCTGAGAATAGTGAGTGAAGGTTTTGTTTTCTCATACTATTAAAATACCTAAACACTTTGTTCTTGCACAGTTCTATTAAAATGGTTTTAGTAAATGTATTCGTCAGACAATTAAATGTAATTTACCTACGGACCTATTTATAGTTATAGGTACCTACTTATAGTCGAAAAATAATATAAATTTAACCAGATAGCCGATATCAAAACGAATTTATCTTAAAAATGTTGGCGCAATATGGCGGACTTAACCCTCCGATGGATGCGGGTTAAAGTTTTAATATTTAACTCGGCAGTGACCCGGGCTAAGTAGTAGCGCAAGACAATTATGACTTTGACTCAGGTTAACTTTATAACTTGACAAAAATGGCGCTAACCCTGAGGAGCGCAAGTGGCCAAAAGCACTTTGTATCACTCGGGGTAAAATGCAATAGGGTCACTATCACCCCTCAATGAACAATGTACTATTACAACGATCAATGAACGATGTGTCAAACTAATAAAAATGACACGTTCATGCAAGTGACACGCTCATGAAAGTGACATGCTCATGCACTTCTCACAACTCATCAATGCTACATTCATCAGAAGAAATATATTCAACTCACATAACAAAAATTTTAGCTGCCCTTTAGCTCCGCCTTTTTTGATGTTTGTAATGTTTGATGGGCCAGTGGGTAAAACTGAATAATGTTATGAGACGGCGGTCACATGCGAAATACCGTACCTCTGACATTACACTTGTATAATGTATGTACGCAAAACTCCTATTTAATTTCCTAAAAAAAGTGACCTACACAGTGTTGAAAACAAAATTAGTAGTTTCAAAATGTCTTCTTCAGAAGGTACATAGCTCTTTTGCAATATATAGAGTATATTTTCTTACAATAATATTCCTGAACATTTGGTTCATTTTCGTGCAAACATCCCTTAATCCATTGTGGAAAAAATCACGAAAACTAGTACCAAAATCAAGACAACTCTGGCGAGTGCTTCCGATTGGGGACAACAAAAACACAAGTTCTTACGCGCTTTAAGGTAAATAGGAGGCAGGGGAGGTGTATATGTGTTCTACCTTTTGTAAAATGGTATGGTCACGGACAGTGTGGTTTAAAAGCAAGTTTTAAGTGTTCTAAGAGCGTCCATAGATTACAATATACTGAAAATAAGATGGACCGTATGCTAGTTTGCTAAATTAGTGATACAGAAAATACTAGCAGATTTCAAATTTTAAGTTCGGCCCCATATAGACTACTGCTGCCATCTCTGGGCGGGTGCAGCTTGGCCTTTTTGACTCGGTTTAACCACGGGCTGTGAGAATTGTTGACGATCTTAAACTCAATTGCCGTATCGAGCCCTTAAGTCCGGAGAGACTGTGCTTCCCTGTATGTGTTCTACCTCTTGTACAATGAGATGTTTTCTAAGGAATTGTTTAAAATGATGTTGCCATGAAAATATTGTATGTTCGTTGTGAAATCCTTTGGGTTGAAACACATCAAAAATATCTAAATTATTGTTTAAACATCCAAATGACGGGCCCGCTTTTGCCGGTAAGAAATTTATGGTAGAAAGAAATCTTAATCACCTCAGTAGGGAGGAATATCTATAGGTAAAGATAAATCTTTTATAAAAGTAGAAGTGGGAACTAAGATTATACCAGCCATAATAATTATATAGTCCGCTAAAGAACTAGGTCTGCCAAGAGATACAGTAATTACTATGTGTAATCTATGTTCATCCTTAGCGGCGTTAGTAGGGTTTTACTATTTTGGCCGGTTAGCTAGTGTAGGTGAGCGCTAATGTACATTGTAAGGGGGCGCCCCTTAAACTTACTTTCAGGTCGCAAGTCCTGAACACTTAGCTACCTGGTTCCCACTCTACAAAACTAATGGATTTAGCATTCGTATGGATTTTACTTTCAAATGTGGAAGTAGCATCAATTAGGGTTCCTTTATGTAGGATGACAGAAAATCATATAACTCTCTAGTACTGGAGTCCTTTAGTTTTGATATTCGAAGATTTGCGTTGTTTAGGTTTTGTACTGACTTTAGAAATGGTGAAATCTCAAAAGTATGCATTATTTGATCGTAGATTTAGCTATATTAATTTTCTTATTATTTACTTTTACGTTCATTTGTATGCTATTGTTTGCTTCATTTGTATGCTATATTACTCTGACGTACCTCCAAAAAACCTGGGGTTACTACTTATTTAACACAACGGTTTTCGGGTCCTACCACTTTAGACGATCACGCTTGGCCAAATAAAATACTTCTCTACTAATATTATTAATTATTAGATTCTTTTGATTTCTCTCTGAGTGAGTGCAGTTGCTTCAGAAGTTTCTTGGAACAGTTTATTATTCCTGGCCATAGCACTAGCTCAGCTCTCCTTAAAGTCACAGAAGATATTAGACGGGCCATGGACGACACAATGGTTACTGTATTAGTACTAGTTGATTTCACAAACGCTTTCAACACCGTAGATTAGGATATACTTCTGTCTATTCTAACTGACCTTAATGTTTGTCCTAATGCTCTAAACTGGTCTTCCTATCCTATCTTCATGGCCGCCAACAGTCGGTTCGCATAGATCAACATTCCTCTGAATGGCGCAATCTTTCTGCCGGAGTTTCCCAACTGTTCCCGCTTTTGTTTTCTATTTTTATCAATTTTATAACTAACCTTCTCAGCTGTACTTACCATCTTTATGCCGATGACTTGCAACTTTACACAAGCACTGATATCACAAGCATTTCAGAAGCCGTTGATAAAGTTAATTTAAACCTTGGTTACATTTCCGATTGGTCACGCAGATTTAGAGTGACTGTGAACCCGTACAAATGCCAAACTATTATCATAGGTAGCTCAAGGTTACTCAGTAGGATTGACTTTAGTACTTTGTCACAGATATACTATGAAAACACTACATTACCATTTACCTCTAGCGTAAAAGACCCAGATCTTTTATATAAAGACAATACTTTTAGTTGGAATTATCAAATCGCAGATGTTAGTCGAAAAGTGTTCAACGCTTTGCGATCGCTTTATCGATTAAAACATTTTCTACCATCTAAAACTAAAATCTTGCTAGTACAAACTCTAATCATTACCATCATTGATTATGCTGGATCTGACCCAAAATCATCTCAGTAAACTTGATCGTCTCCTTAATTCGTGTATAAGATTTATTTTCAACTTAAGAAAATTCGACCACATTTCCCAATACCGTACTCAGCTTAGCTGGCTATCTATCCGTGAACGTAGATATGTGAGGATTCTAAGTTTTCTTTATACAATTATAAATATTTCTCATTCTCCTCCCTATTTAAAGAAAATGTTTCAATATCTTCACTGTTCTCACGATACAGAACTTCGTTCCTCTTCTAACATCCTGCCACGTTTACCTTCACATGGCCAATTCTTTTACCATTAAGGCAGCACTACTCTGGAACGCGCTTCGTAATAATATAAAGAAAACGCCTTCCCGAAATAAGTTTAAGCATTCGCTATACAAAATCTATTTAGAATCATCTTAATAAATATCTTTCAATGAATCATATTTGGAACCTATAATTATTTATGTACCTATTTAAATTCGTATTTATATATTTTTTAATTTATGTGTATATATGTTTATTTAAATATATATTTATATATATGTATCTATGTCTTTATTTAATTTATGTATATTCAAACCCTATGTTAATAGATATTAACATAGGGTTCCTACATAAACAAATACCTTAAGCTTTCTACATGACCCTAAGGTCGACTGGTAGATAATGTCTAAGGCATTAAGTCTACCTATTGTATTTTATTGCAATAAAGTGTTTAAATAAATAAATAAAAAATAAAATAAATTTCAATCAAATTGATATTGGTGTTTATAAATATGTATGTAGGTAGATTACATACTTTTTTACACAATCAAATACACAATGACAGAAAAATCTAATATGCAAAATAAAAGATGAAAAAAAATTGCCCAGTATCATAGTGAAAGCTACTCCACTAGTTCTATGTTTTCCAAAATTCATATCGCGCATGCGCGTTGCCTTTGCGTATAAATTACTGTTTGACTAGCGAGCGTATTGGCGGACCTAGGATCGAAAACAGCAATGGACGATATGGTGAAATCAAATCGGTTCCACTTTCAACTCAATTTTATGATGTGAATAGTCTATCTTCTTAGAAGGTCATTGACTCTACAGTAAGGCTACAAGCTTCCGTAAAAAATACATATATGTATGTCTGCATAAACATATGCTATTCAAAATTGTTAAAGGCCATGTGATCTTTATAACAAAAAGCATACAATTGCACATTTTAGTAAAATCAGACAAAACAGTGAATTTGTACATAAATAAATCATAAAACACAAACTGCTGTACCTGAAAATAAAATTGGGGTCAAGACTATAGAGAAGGAAGATTTCGTTAGTCCTGTTACGTCCAGCTCGACGGTACCGGTGGTCCAAGAATCTGGTCTGGTAATTTATAAAGTTTCGAGGGACAGCAACTCAGCACTGACGCGGCGACACGGACAAACGAAGCTGTGGAAGTTTATCTTGAGTCACAGTGCGGTGAAAATACATATAATATGCTATCGACTGCTTTTATTCGTTTGAAGAAGATGTAACTAAAACCGCTATAATATAATTCGTTTTCTAAAAGAGAATTATATATAGTAGTAGTTATTAAATTATAATATAGAAAAAAAAAGATTCGCATTTTTACTCTACCTCTTAGGCACGTTTAATAAAATATATTTGATGAAAATAATAAACAGACTTTAAAAAAAGGAAAACAATTGCAAGAAAGGGTAAAAAGAATAACTTTTTTCAAGAAAAAAAATTAGTCTGCTTTAAAAACTATATATCAAACTGAAAAGAAAAAAATTGTAAACAAAACATAAGTAGCCTACAAACAATAATTGATTTCTATCTAAAAAATATATTAGGTTAAGACCAAATTAGGTATCTTATACTCCATAGAAATCGATTTGTAAATTTGGGTTGTAGGGCTGCTACATACTACCTTTATATAAAGTAAACCCATGCAAGTTACTCACCAAACCATAAGGGCACCGATATATACTCAATAGTCAAAAATCTATTATTTACACTTCAATATCGTTCAAGAACATAAGATATACGTATAAATACAATACTAAATAATATAACATAAATCTAAACTATAATAAAATCTAAAATTAGCAAAAAGATTGTCCATTTAGCAGGGTACCAAGAATGCTGGCTGCATTTCCTCGTCGGATAGCGATGCTTATTCTCTGCACAAGAAATGAGCCAGCCCTCTTGTCATCTATAGCAAGAATTATGCAAGGAGATCATTTTTAAAAAAAATAAGAGCTGAAGGCCCCCATAGACCAAATATTTATATAAATACACATACATACTATAAGAGGATAGAAGTATTGTGTTACCGATGCACCGGCTAGGTGCTCAGGAGATAGAGATTCAGGTAGAGCAAGTTCAGAGGCAAGTAAAGATATATAATACTTTTTAAGGGTAAGGCAGGTTATAATGTATACTCGTTCACAGTTTATAATAACAATATTTAATGGTCAGTAGTAGCCTAATTACATAAGGTGATTCTTAACCCTTAATATATATAAATAATAACTATCTATTTTACATTAGTAGAGAACTACCTAACTAAACAGAAAGATAGAAAAACCGTTAGCCTGCCTACACAGATTTTTAAGTGTAAGGTTTTCAAGCATATATTAAAGATAGAATATACAATTGGTTTCTTCGGCCTAGAGCCCGATTAGCGATGTTGCGGTGCTAAGCAGCACGTGGCAGAAGTTCGCCCCGTAGCTACGGTGATTAGCGGTGCTCAGGCTAAAGCATTGCTACCCTAAAGGCTGAGGATTTGGAGTATAGAGCACTCCAGGCTTCCCTCAGTGCTGAAAGCTGACGCGCACTGGCCCTCGCAGTAATTGAGAAGAGTAGTCTTCTCCTAGACCTCAGTTACTGCACAAAGCAGAAAGGTGACGGAATAGTAGTAACTAAAAACCGTGCTGTTAAAAGAAAATATATTGATTAGTGATTTACCAATAAAACACTAATCACAGCACAAAAGAAAATCACTTAATATACCGTTTCGCACGGTTTTATTAGTGGAATGATGATAAGAAGGCAACTGTGTTGACGATTAAAATAATAATATTATATATGCATTTAATTAAAATATCTCGGACCAGAATTTTATCCGTCCACGCAAAGCTATACGAGAAGCAATATGTTATGACATAGAGCTGTCATTTAAAATCAAATTTCCGGTAATGCACCTAGTAGTGGATGCCTTGAAACTTCAATCGTTTCCTACATCATCTGGTCCTTTACCGGAGGCGGAGCACATAAACGGTAGTTCCGTTTTAATACAAATGGATAAATAGTTATGTGTTAGGTTTTTCAAAGTGGTATTAAAAGTAGTCACTTATGTTCCGATCTGGCAGTCACCGACCAAATACCTACGCAGGATGCCGACCAGACCTGCAGGCCTACGAACGTTCCAGCCGACAGCATCCCACTAGTCTTTTTTCTTTTTGAGAAAGATTTCCGTATATATTTACGCATTTAACAACGCACGAAATTAAATACATACGTCTCTTTCCCGTGGCATTGTGCACGCGACTAATCGCAGTTTGGTCGAAATCAACCGTCAGCCGGCTTCCACACACCTTCTTTCGGCCGGTTGGCAGGTATGCAAGATGTGCCGGCGAGCCAACCACGTTCGACCATTATTAATAATAATTACGCAGGATCCGCCGCAGTACACACGTTTCTTTTGGTCGTAGTTGGCTTTCCTGCGGTGGTCAGCGTCAGCTCGCAATATCTGTTACTGGTAAATGAATACTAAATTGAGACTGAGAATTTCTATAAAAAGCCAATGTTTTCGAAATCATGGGAGTTATAATCGGTATTTAGGTTAGGAATCTACTTTGTTGTGGACGAAGTTTTCTATAAGTATGAGTGTATCTTATATATGTTTATTTATGTGGGCAAAATGTACCCAAATCCTTGATGTATCCAAATAAAAGTATTGTTTGAGATACTTCGTGCTGAAAAAAAGGTTTTTCGTGCGTTGTATTCTCATATACCGTGCATTTTTTTATAAATTTGACTGCTTTCAATTTTTTAACACCATTAGTTTAAAAATATGTTGTAAAATAGACTCATTTAATAAAAATCACACAAAAATTAAACAATTCATAAACAGATTGAAAAAGCCCTCTTAAGGGTAAACCCTGTAGATTTTTCCTTATACAAAATAATTTGCTATGTATAATAATCTTCGCAGTTTCACTTTGTATTTGATTTTATTCTATATTTATAATCTTTGAGTTTGATTCAATTCAAAGCCGTCAATTTTTTTTTTCAAAACGGCGTTGAAAGTTTATCTCAAAAGTTATTAATATAGAATTAAATCATTTGAAAAGGTAATGCTTACATACAGTGTTCGGTAAAGATAAGCGATGACGTATCGCCCTTTCTCTTCGTCCGACTGACCGTGCGACGGCTCGCTGCCAGTGTGAAAATTAGTTCTGGAATAGTCGCGGAATACTTTGCGACGCGAGTTCGGTAGAGATAAACTGAGAGTTTTAGTGATTTATATTGAAAATTTTATCCATGGCGACAATAGACTTTGGGAGTGCAAGACAGTGAAGTGCACATTGATTGGATTTGAATTGGCTCGCTTCTACTTCGCGCTAGGATATATACGGACTTTACTACTCGTCGTGCCTGCCAAGTGCCTACAGGCGGCGACGTCATGGTGACTAACATATAACACAATTTTTATTATAATTTTCTCTAACTTTCCCTTTTGCTAATATCCCTTAAAAGTAAAATTTCCCCTGTGTCAGCTGGGACCCTACTGACGATAAGATACACTAACGGTTGCAAAAGATCACATAAGGTACTGTATTCAACATACAGTGATTTAAATTTAAAGGAGCATTTGATTCGGCATATAAGATTCCACATTTATTTGACACTTTTGATAACGCTACTCTTGCTACTGATTTTTCTCGTTTGGCTAGCGTTAAAACATTTTATTCTAAATTATTGGTTTTGAAAAACGAGCGTTTCACGTAAGACTTAAAATGTTCAGTATGGAAACTTTCTGCTAATGCCTAACAATATATAGGTAATGTACGCAATCATAAATTGTGTGAATAAGTTTATACTGGACTTGCGATCTGAGAGTTCTGACTACCATACTTGTACCTATAATATACGTCAAGAAGTAAACATAATAACTTGAGTGACCAGTATTCCTACGTGTTACACTATTAAAAACTTATCTTATCCCATGTTTTGTCGTTACTGCCAAGTCGCTCATAGAATTTTGGTATGGTTACGCTGTAGTTTCTTTTGTGACCACTGGGACAGACCTGTTTAATGCATTCTAAATTGTGACAAAATCAAACAACTATAACTTGTTGATTTGAGGTTTTTATTAACAAATGATATAAAATAAAGATATTTAGTCTTGTTGTCAAAAATGTAAGTAAACTTTAATAAGGTAAATACCTATTACCAGCATAAACATTTCATGTAAAATTAGCGGCCAAGACTCACAAACTCATAACGCTTTCGCTGTCAAAAAGTTTTCAGATCCCAGGAAAAGCTAGGCCCCGAAGCCCTGACTTTACTTACCCTTCACCTTCGTTTAAAATTATGGCTTAGTGGTATCACACATTTATTGCATGTCATAACATTGAAGACCTGTAACATAATTTCCTATCGTTAATAAGTATATCGGACATTCTGGCCGATAGGGTAAGGAATTGAGATTAATTATATTATTACAATACTGAAGACATATGTTTCGTTCATTTAATTAAATCTCGGCTATGAAGAGGCTATACAACCTATATTTAAAAACTAAACCTAAATTTTTCAAAAATTTGTCAATGTTACTCCGGGTCTGCTCAGCAGATCCCACTAAAATTTAATGAATATGTTCTTTGGGATATGGTTCAAACCCTAAAAACGTGAAAACACGATTAATAAACTTTTGTTCGATTTCTAATTTTTATTTGTTTAAATGACGATATTAAAATGGAGGATTTTGCTATAATAACCGTAAATTGAAAAGTCCAACAAACTATAACACACTGCATTAAATGCACTGCACTGCAAAAAACACACACACACATACTTCAATTAAATATCAATGATATGTGTTTGGCAGTTGACATATACACTAAAACTCTACTTTCTAGTTTAATTTTTTTTCGTGGCAGAAGAAATTTTACAGAAATAGTCTAAACGAATGCTTGACAGTTTGTTACGAATAATATTAAAATTTTGGTAACAATTTAATGGATGACAGGTAACAAAATATTTTCCTATTAATGCACTCTAAGAAAATTCCGACCGTAAAATTAAAAAAAAACAGTTCAATGTTTTTGTATTCTGTCTGTGTAAGGGCGAAGAAGAAAATGGCGAATTGTAAAGCAGAATATGTTTTAATTTTTAAATTTAATTTAATTGATTTTAACGTTCTTAGGCCACAATTCCACTTTTTTTTAATCTGTAATTTGTTGTAAATGAGATCTATTCACCTATGATAGGTCACACAACTTTTCTTTAACGATGTTAATCTAATACCTTTAAACGAGCAATTATATAATCTGAATCTCAGAAACAGCTACATCGATTTTCATGAAATTTAGTATGTAGGGGTTTTCGGGGTCGATAAATTGATCTAGCTAGGTTTCATTTTTAGAAAACGTCGTTTTATCCGTGTTTATAAGTCAGTGATAAATGAAAAGTATGACTCTTCCTGACATCTATTGGCGAGTAGTAATAAGCAACACTTAAGCTATTTGACAATAGGTGGCGTTATTAAGCAACACTTAAGCTATTTGACAACAGGTGGCGTTATTAAGCAACGCTTAAGCTACTTGACAATAGATGGCGCTTTTTAAAAAAAACCGAGCATTTGCTCGGTCCTCCAGGTACTGTTTTATTTAGACAACATACACACTTAACAACTTCCCTGTCCCCATACAACTTATTTTGATAATGCCCCACGCCCACAGTTTTTTTTTTAGTTTTATGCTGAATAACATCATTATAATATCATAATAAGTACCTTTTGTAATTTATTATGAATATACTAATTTTATTTTGGTTTTTTTTTTGCTCATATGTGAATCACGAACGTAGGGCAATAAATTTTCTTTGCCACGTTTAATGATTCATATGTGAACTCACTCACACAAATGCATTCACCCTGCAACTGTCAATCAACTGTCTAACTACAATTAGGGTTGTGTTCCGAAACATAATCCTCTTTACCGAGTAAAATTATTCGGGTAAAAATTAATTTTGAAACTGGGGGTTTTTTTACTACCACGTTCATTTTTACATTTTTGAACGGTTTCACGACGACACTTCAGTGTTCAATGTATCAATATTCACGTTGATGTTTTGAAACCGGGTTAGGGCAGAATTTACTGAGTATAATGTACATGCTTAGGAACGTAACCTATATTAGAAACATAGTTGTTTATATTCTATTTGATTAGAAAGTTGAATGCTCATTTTAGGTTATAAAACCGTCTATTTGTTCTTATAAATTGATATTTGCCTTGAAAATGACTAATAGAAGATATACAGATGAACAAATTATTGCGGTATTTAGAAGATTCAGATGAAAAACCATTTAGTGTTGGAAGTGACTAAGAATTTCAGCCGAACGATGAAGATGAAGAAAGCGAGGATACCGAGGTAATTGCAGATTATATAGCTAGTAGTGCAGGCAGAAGTCCTGAGAAGTCGTCACCCACACCAGCAAATTCGTCATTCAATCCATCTAATGCCGAATGGAAAAGTGATGTTTTGCCTATAGGGAGGGAAACTTTTACAGGCAATCACGGTTTACAGAATATCGACGCTAATACTGAAGATGGGCGAGTTAGTTTGACCAAAATTTATGCTTATTTTATTCCCGATGATTTAATTGACGAAATGGTCATTCATACAAATTATTACGCACAGTTATTGAAAGAACTACGAACTGCACGCTTTAGTCGAATGACGAGATGGCATGATGGCACTAGACAGGAATTGAAAACATTTTTTGGTGTAATAATCTACATGGGTCTCAACCCTAAGCCGTCAATCGAACATTACTGGAAGTTAGACGTGCTTTACTATAATCCTCTTATGCACAGAATAAACATGTCGTATAATAGGTTCAGCTCCATTCTAAGATGCTGGCACTTCACAGAAGTCCAAATAGGTGTTATTGGAGAACAAAGGACTCATAAAATAGATCCACTCGTACAAAAAGTGGTAAACAATTTTCGTAATCTGTATTCACCGTCCGATATTATTGTTGTTGATGAGTCCATGGTCAAATTTCATGGAAGGTTGCTAATAAGAACTTATAATCCAGCCAAAGCAGATCGCTACGGTATGAAAATATATAAGGCCTGCACAATAAATAGCTACACATGGTCCTACCAAATTTATTCCGGGATTTCGCATCAATTAGAAGGTCTTGATAAACCTAGTTCTACAGTGGTACAGCTCACAGAGCCGCTTTTAGATGCTGGTCGTATTATCGTCGCTGACAACTATTATACTAGTTTGCCATTGGCTGAATATCTAAAAGATCGCAATACTGATTTATGCGGCACTTTACGTAAAAATAAAAGAAATTTGCCTGAAGAAGTAGTCAAAGCAAAGCTAAGACGGGGAGAAGTAATAGCTAGACAAAAGGACAACCTCTATACTGTACTAAAATGGCATGATAAGCGCGACGTCCTTCTGATCTAAACCTGCCATGGAGACAGTATGTCTAACGTCACTACCAAACGCGGCGACGTTATGAAACCTGATGCCATCATAGATTACAATGATGCCAAAAAAGGCATTGATATTTTAGACCAACTTGGTTCCTTTTATTCGCCGTTACGTAAAAGTTTAACGTGGTATAAAAAGATAGCAATAGATTTGCTATTTCAAGTCGCCATTATCAATGCCAGATGTATCTACAACGAGTTTGCAGACGGCCCTAAGTTGACTGTTTTACAAGTCCAAGAACATCTAGTCCGACATTTCCTTGGACCTGCAGCATCAACCACAGAAACTAATCAACCTCAAAAATCTTCAACCTCCTGTAGCTCTCCTAGATCTTCAAAAGCCTCTTCTAGCAATTCTGGACATTCTCTACAAGAAATACCTCGAAACACAAACAATAAACTCGTCCGAAAAAGATGCACTGGGTACTATCTCAAATTGAAAAATGAAGGATTATTGGCAAGAAAAGCAAAGCAAGTGCACACTGAGTGCAAAAGCATTTTGTTTAGAATGTTACAATGAAAAAAAATGCTTGATTTTATAATATAGGAAACATAAAAAAAAATTGCGAAATTTTCTTTCGTCATTGTAAACATTAGGTTTTTAACCATACGTCCACGCTTGATTTACAATATTATCACGTCACGTTCATGCCAATAAATGTGCTTAAAATTGTATCGAGACATGAGTCACCTGTGACTCATGAACTTATTCTAATACGTTCCTGTGAGTCATATATGACTCATTAGACAGGGAAGTTGTTAATAATATGCACACTTTGGCATCCAACAAGCGACTGCGAGAAAAGTGTGCTTACGATCGGAGTTAAGCACAATTTTGTGGTATTATTTTTAGCACCTAGAAGGTCATTGCGTCTATAAGTTCTGCTAGTTTTCATTTGAAAATTAAAGTAAATACAATTCATAAGCAAGTGGTACGCCAAAAATAGTAACGTCAAAAGATAGACAGGTAGATAGAATGTCAGTCACCTTTTGTAAAAAAGTTAAATAGTAATTAACAGTAAATAGAGATAACAACACTTCGGCACCAACAAAAGTAGAACATATTTATATTGAACGAAATAAAATGGTAAAGTGCGCGTTTATCTTCATCTTATTCCACTAACTTAAACCTTATGAGAAAAAGTCACATTCGATTTAAAACATTCCATTTACGCAGTTAATCTTTTGTAAAAGTGACGTGAGGCCGAGGCGCGAGGTGGTGTTGTGGTGTTGTGTTGTGTGTCAAATAATTATCACAGTTCTATTATAAAAAATGATTTTACTAAAAAACCAATACTAATCCTTATATAGATAAGAAAGTGTGTTGTTTGTATTTTTACGTCACGTTCACCGCTATCTGTGACAATCGCATTGTATTTGTACGTCAGGTTCACCACTAACTGTGACAATCGCATTGTATTTGTACGTCACGTTCACCGCTGTCTGTGACAATTGCATTGTAGTTTTACGTCACGTTCACCGCTATCTGTGACAATCGCATTGTATTTGTAAGTCACGTTCACCGCTATCTCTGACAATCGCATTGTATTTGTACGTCACGTTTACCGCTATCTGTGACAATCGCATTGTATTTGTACGGCACGTTCACCGCTATCTGTGACAATCGCATTGTAATTGTACGTCACGTTCACCGCTGTCTGTGACAATCGCTTTGTATCTTTCTATATGTGTTGTAGACATTGACATAGGTAAAGGATATTCACTCAAAAGTTAAATAAAATGTTTTATTACTCCAAAATAGGGTAAAATAGCATTTTTTTGACGTCAAGAAACATAAAGCAATAACCTTTTGGCATCATCATCATATCAGCCCATTGACGTCCAGTGCTGGATATAGGCCTCAACTTCCTTTCTCCACGGCGTCCGATTCTGTGCCGCCTATTACCAACGGCTCCCCGCTACCTTTACAAGGTCATCTGTCCATCTAGCGGGGGGCTGTCCCACGCTGCGCTTTCCGGTTCGTGGTCGCCACACGAGAACCTTCTTTCCCCATCGGCCATCGGTTCTTCGAGCTATGTGCCCTGCCCCTTGCCACTTCGGTGAGCTATGTCGGCGACTTTAGTTTTCCTACGGAGTTCCTCATTCCTGATTCGATCACGTAGGGAAACTCCGAGCATAGCTCTTTCCATCGCCCGCTGAGCATTCGTATAAAGCCCCATAGTCCCACGTCTCAGTGCCGTAAGTCAGTAAGTCATCACTGGCAACACACACTGGTTGAAGACTTTTGTCTTCAAGCACTGAGGTATTAAGGACGAGAAAATAGTACGCAGTCTTCCGAACGCTGCCCAACCGAGTTGGATTCAGCGATTAACCTCTTTCTCGAAATTGGATCTACCTAATCGATCAGTTTGTCCCAAGTATACGTATTCGTCAACAACTTCGAGTGTAGAGTTACCAACAGTTATTGGAGTGGGTGCTACATGGCCAATCGACATGATTTTCGTCTTGTCCATGTTCATCTTGAGGCCCACGCGTTGGGAAGCTCTACTGAGGCTTTCGAGCATTGTGCTAAGGTCCTGCATCGATTCCAGAATCCAGAACCAATGGAAGAACTTTTGGCGTACATACAAATTATTAAATTGATATTTTTGTAACTCGACGAAGTACATTTTATATTGAAGATTATTTCGTAAAAAAAAATTATCAAAAAACATAGCTTGTAATATTCCGAACCGTGAATAAATATTTATTGAAATATTGCTAGCAATTTCCGATATATAAAGTTTATCTACAATGCTTTGGCCAACTTTCGCGGCGTCATAAATTCTGGTGTGAGCCTCGCGAGACCATCGACAGTCGGACGTGACTATTATACGTAAGCATCTTTCATATAGTAACGCGTCCTCCAATCTTGTTTCAGCTCATATTATGTATTGTCACTACACTTTATTAAGATCTAAACTAATTTAAAAAAAATAGGCTCCAGGGGTATACTCACACGATGCCGTTCAAAAATTTAATCACATCTTTCTTGAAGAACCCCATATTACACTCCTTAGACAAAACCTTGATCATTCCGCTCATTTCACAATCAAAGCGTTGGCGGGAGGAAGTTACTCAGAAAACAAACTGTGTCAAGTGTCAGTCGATAATAACAATTTCGTTGAACCGCTGAGCCAATTTTGATGAAACTATAGTGGAGATAACCTTGGAGACGAACATTTCTACTTTAATATGGTCAAGTATAAATTCGGTTGGCTTAGTAAATAAGGGTTTGATAACCTTATCTCTTATTTAAAAATATTTAAATCTTTCAATTTCACTTAAATCTTTGTAATCGACAACAAAAAGAAAGGTATTTGGCAGAACTGCTGAGCAGGTTTTGATGAAATTTGGTATGGTGTCCCCATACCAAATGTTATTTTTGGAGAACAGTATATCAAATTTAAAAAAAAAAACGTTAGGTGGGAGTTAGATTAGTGCACTTAAGGTTTCAAACTAGAAATAGAACGTTTAAGGTTTTTAACCAAATTCAAGAAACTATTTGTACTTAAAAGCTTCAAATGTAAGTTGGATTAGCTTATTCAGGATTTGCGTTAAAACTTTCGTCAACTCACGGATGATGACACAGCTCGGGTAGTTCACTTCAGCTACTTTCATAGCGTCATTATATGGTCACGCAACTGGGATTTGTACAATCTTTGCGCTGCCAAAGAAGCCATTTATTTAGCAATTTACAATTTGTTCTATAGACACTCTTTAAGAGACAAATTTAAGAAAATCATTTAATAAACCTTACCATCTCAGTTTATTTTAGATTATTTTATTTCCATGAATTATGAATAAGCTTTGATTCACACAAGGCTTAATAAAATAGATAAATCAATTTAAGGACAATGAGTCTTTTTTTACAATAAAACTCCCGCAATAGTGTGTAAGTAAATTTAGACTGCCATTTTGTTTCCAAAACGGTTGTAACTACTAGTTTAATTATTTAGAGAAACCCTTAAAGTTCAATTCTGGCTGCACTGAGGATTCTGTACAAACTTATTATACGTAGACAGTTCTTCCATCACGAGATCAAGTCTCACAGGTTTATGCCCTAATTATCAGTTTTTGTTTTTTTCCTATGTTGGTGATATGACACCTTGCTTCATGTCAAATTTCATGATTCTAGGTCAACAGGAAGTAGGTCCCCCATAGGTTTTGATTTATTTGTGTCACAATATGTAATAAAAATGGCCCTAATTTTATATTGCGTTGACTTAAAAGCTTGATTTTTTAAACCTTCAAGGGACCGTAGACCTTAGTATTTGATAATAATTTTGACTTAATACCTTTACGCGTTTCTGAGAAAAAGGGTCTTCACAGACAGACAGACAGCTGAACAAGAAAGTGATCCTAGAAGTGTTCCTTATTTACTTTTAGGAAACAGAACCTTTAAAAGTGATATAGTATCCTATTTAAAAAAAGGCATTTCATATGATTCCAGTGATAAGTGTAGCATCACGAATCTGCAAGCATGAGAATTTTGATTTAATCCTATGCAGACCAGGTAATATTTTTTTTTAATCGTATAAAAGGCATCGTATAGAATTGCACGGAAACTCTTACGCTAGTGTTAAAAACTTGTTGTATACGCAAAAATTGTATAAATACCTGATATTAACTTATTCGCTTAAGCAGTAAAATATGAGATAAAATTATAGTTGCGTTTACAACCTTATAATTTTTTCGGGGTGATTGAACGCAATCAATCATGTTTTAGCCAAAATGTAGCCCAGCATTTACCGACCGGAAGAATAAAACGGGCTGGTCAGCATTACGTAGCGGTTCTGACTCGTCACTTAGGCAAGATTTACTTACTTAAAACCGTGGTTAATTATCGATCATAGGATTCACATTGTTTCACATGTTATTCAACAAAACCGGTCCCCGCGGGTTGTACACAGGTATATATAACGCCCCTGCACTTTTTACACTGCGATGGTTAATGAAGCTTTATTTTGGAAACATATTTTAGCAAAATTTTAATACTTTATTTTCAGAGGTTCGACCAAGGTTCTAATAAAATAAGTAGTAAATCTTAAATTCAATAGGTCAAAGGGTATTTACGTTACGATTTTACACTACAAAGACTGTTGACGTTACCATTTTACGATACAAAGACTGTTGACGTTACGATTTTGCGGTAAAAATACTGTTGACGTTACGGTTTTATGATACAAAGACTGTTGACGTTACGATTTTATGATTAAAACGGGTGGACGTTACGATTTTACGAAACAAAGGATGTTGACGTTACGATATTATGATACAAAGAAGAAGAAAAACTTTTATTTGGCAAATCAAGCAACACAACACAAATAACAGTAAATGAAAAATAAAATAACGTTAATATCTACAGAATTCTTATGTGTTGCACAATGCCAAAAAGGATATTCGCTCTCCATAAGCTGCGGTGATGACTGACTGATTTTCAGTGGAGTTCTTTATTCGCTCTCAGATCTCAGAAACCCATTCGTATTAACTATACCTATTATTAAAATAAAAATATAAACAAAGTACCTAAAACTATAACACTTAATGGCCTAGGTACATATATCTAAACATAATATTTATAAAAGAATAAAGAAAAAATATATACGAGTAATGTTGACAAATCGATAAAAATAAAAAAAAACACAATTGTATTTTTTTGGTTTAGTTTTTCCTATTTATGAAAGAGCACTATAGTAATAACAGCTAACAGTAAATAAAAAAAAACAGAACATTGAAGACATGGCTGCATAGTTTAGTCCTAGGTTTTTCCGAAAGGATACATAAAAATAAATCACTATTTTATTTATTTACCCAAGTGTATGTAAATTGAATATTAATGTGTCTTATAAACATTAATAAATATTTAAGAATATAACTAGTTTAATCAAATCTGCCCCTGCCAGAAGGTAGGCCATGTGAATATAAAACATATATCTAAATTCTATAAGTTTGATTATTTGCTTAATAGATAAATTTTAAGTTTATTAACTATTGTCACTTTCGAATTTGCAGGGGGGGTAGTAGGTCGTTCTAACACCGACTAGCAGCAAACTTGCAACTACCACGAAAGGCTGCCGATCTATGACGAGGACAAAGAATAAGGTAAGATGAGGTCCGCGTCCCATATCTATTTCTATCACGATCCCATGACAGTTTCTGATAAAGAAAGATAGGTTTTTGACTTTTTATAACCCCAAATAATAGTACAGAAAGGCGAAGTTTTCTTCTTGCCTCAAATTTCAGCATATTAGCACTGTTCCAATAAGAAGTGACATGTGTTCTTGGAGGAATAGGAAAACAAAATATTGCACATGCATTTTGCACCTTCTGTATAAGGCGGTTTGACCCCCTTAAAAGACATTGCCTATAAACAGTGTCTGCATAATTTAGTTTTGCCAAAACAATCGACTTACATAGTTTAATTCTCAAGTGCACAGAAAGGTACAGTCTCATTTTGTACAGCAAACTTAAGCGACAAAAGCAATTTTTAACTGCTTCTAAGATGCGTGTCTCAAACCTTAGGTGCCTTTCCATTATAATGCCTAAGTTGATCATTATAAATAGATATCCTGTTTTCCCAGGATTCAGTAAAAGGTTGTTTTTAGTTGACCAGTCAGCTATGCTACTATTAAGATTAAGTTGAACTGAAGGTAGATATTACTGCACAATCAATTAATTTTTCACTTAGTTTTTATTCATTTACTCCCTTAGCTTGTTAACACTTTAATTGTAGAATAATATTACTGATTATGTTATGTGACTTTACGAAAACAATTATAAGTAATAACTGAAACCAAAAACACTTGTTTATTCTTATTTTAATCTGTAAAATAGATAAGAGCAAATGTATGTGTCTCAAAGATCTGAGCGTGAATGGTGCAAATGCAAAGGGTGTTGACGTAACGATTTAATGATACAAAAGGTGTTGACGTAACGATTTAATGATACAAAAGGTGTTAACGTTGAGTTTTTTAGCGCTTATCCTACTAATATACTAAATGTGAATTATACTAACTCTTTTGTTACTCTTTTACTCCAAAACAACTAAACCGATTTACCTTAAGCTAAGGTAGCTTAGGTATATCCTGAATAACATAAGTCCCGCAGGAATAACCTCAATACTATGATTAAAGTGTTACCGTAGGAATCCCACGCCAATGACCGAACTTATGACGGGCAGACCCACAGGCAAAAGCTAACAAATAATGTTGGCTGGTATGTGAAGTCAATGTGTAGAGCTCATCGAGTAGAGTACAACTATTATTTATTCCTTTTAGAGTTCGGCAATCAAAGAGCAAAACAGAACCCTTATATTCTCCCGTCTCTGACATAATTTATCCAACATACACTAAAAATGCCGGTTTATATTAGATTTAGTTAGCAGGCTGTTACCCAAAAACTATGTGTTGAATTTAATTTTGAATTCCGAAACTGCAGTGGCTTGTATTTTATTAACTTAAAAAAGCGATGTCATATATTTCTGAGAAATAAAGTACAGGTCCCTTGATGCGCGAGTCTGCACGCACTTGACCGGTTTTAGGTAGTAAATAGGTATTTTTTAGACAACAGCCAAAAACTTTAATTTTACGTAGCAATACAATACTATAGTAGAATTTACGTAAGCCTAAAATTGAGATAAATTGGCCGAGAAAATGGCGAGACAAGTCTTTGTGTGCAAATATACCTCAAAGGAATCCGAGGGAATTGAAGAGAAAATAAAGGATATTAAAGTATGAAGACCTCGTGAATGTGACGAGAACACACACACACACGGCGCTGCGAAATTGAGAGCCGTAAATATATGTTAAACAAAATTGAAATATTTATATCATGCATTTGTTTTCTTACAAAATATAATGTGCGCCAACAAACCGCTTTCACCTACTTGCTGCTAATTGCCGACTATGTTTTTTTTATAACTATGTTTGTTGTTAATTAACTAAAAAGCTCTTAAATGTTTTCATCTAAAAACAATAAGAGTGTCAGCCAAGTTTGAAAACAAAAACACGTTTGACCATTTTTCCAAATTACATGTTCCCTTCTAAGGTACGAGTACCTACATTTATGAGGTGAACCCTATTAACTAATAACTCTAATAATATTTGAACTTAATAAATTGGGTTGGTTAATACATAATTGTGTAGAACCGCAAATTTAATAAATAAATCACTCTTATTACCATCTAACTTTTTAAAAGTCTAGGTCACTTCTGTAGGCGTAATTTAAACTAGACCACTTCCGTAGGCGTAATTAAAACTAGACCACTTCCGTAGGAGTAATTAAATCTAGACCACTTCCGTAGGCGTAATTAAAACTAGACCACTTCCGTAGGAGTAATTAAATCTAGACCACTTCCGTAAAATTAATTAAATCTAGACCACTTCTGTATGCGTTATTAAATCAAGGCCACTTCCGTAGGCGTAATTAAAACTAGACCACTTCCATAGGCGTTATTAAAACTAGACCACTTCCGTAGGCGTAATTAAAACAAGAAGACTTCCGTAGGCGTAATTAAAACTAGACCACTTCCGTAGGCGTAATTAAATCTAGACCACTTCCGTAGGCGTAATTAAATCTAGACCACTTTCGTAGGCGTAATTAAAACTATAGCACTTCCGTAGGCGTATTTAAAAACATTTTTTTTCATCAATAGATTGCTCAAATAGCATTTTATTATAACAACATAAAATTTATTTCATATTAAATTGGTAATGAATACCATATCAATAAAGTGTTTGTCAAAAATACTCTCTCTAATCTTTAATAGAAAAATGACATCTATTTAAGGAGCATGTTGCCAAAATAGTAACGACACGTGTATGATGTCGGGAGTCGTGTCCGACGTACGAGGGTGCTCGCTTCGCTTCGGAGACGGAAATAATTGTAAAACACATTGTATTTATATACATATAATAAGTAGACATGTCAACACTGTTCTTGGACATATTTATTAAATAATACCATAAAAATTGGTAAATATTGTGTTTCAGAAAGAAAAAAAAACGTTAATCATTGATAGCACGACAGCTATTTAACAGAAATTTAAAATAATATAACAAGATAATAAATAAGGAAAGATGCAGAATCTCTCCGTAACAACGAAATAGTCTTTGACTCCGCATTTATTACAAACTGATATTTTATTTTTCATAACATACTAATGTACTGGCATTTTTTTTTTTTTTTCATACCACTAAGGTGGCAAACAAGCTTACGGTCCGCCTGATGGTAAGCGGTCACCGTAGTCATAACTTCTTTCTTGAAGAACCCCATACTGTAGTCCTTAGAGGCAGGGAGCTCATTCTACAACCCAAACCTATTCTGAAAGGGCGCATACACAACAACTTACCAAAACTTCATTACATTCGGTTCAATCTTAGTGCGCAAACTCGCACTTGACCTTTTTTTTTGATTCTTGAAAACTTAGCCCTAACAATAACGAACACAACAACAAAAATACTATCCAATTTAGTGCAGTCGTTCGGAAATTAGGGCGTGACCAAGGGAAACAGGGTTCATTTATGTCCTTATTTAAAAAAATTCGTGTCACGTCGTTTGTCCGAGATTAGCTCCTAAACTAATGAACCGATTTTGATCAAACTTCGTAACTATCTGTTATTTGATCCAACTTAAAAGATAGGATAGTTTTTATCTCGATCTGTCAAGTGCGAGCCGGACTCGGGCACTGTAGGTGAAAACCAACGTTCGCCGGGTTACAGAGGGACGGCAGCGGGAAAACGTTCGCCGGGACCGCTAGTATATATATATATATATATATATATATATATATATATTTATATTTATCTATATAAATCCCACGAGCATATCATAGGATTATCATATAAAATATCTTATAAAAACAGAACAGAAAAAAAGAAGAGTGAGAAAAGATGAAAGTTGAAGAACATATTGCAAGAATACCATAAGGGGGTACGTGTCAAGTGGACATGTATAGTTGTTTTTTTTTTTTTAAAAAAAACTTTATTGCACCAAAATGGTAAAATGGGTGGACTTAATGCCTAGTGGCATTATCTACCAGTCAACATATCTTAAAACGAAAAGTAACAAAAAAGTAGGTGGTGCACAAAATAGCTTATTTAACTATTTGTAACAATAATTCGCAAAAAAAATAATTAAAAAAGTAAATCTAAAAATATATACAAGATACTTATAAAATTATATAATATATATTAAAATAGAATATTTATACAATATAATACAATAATATATGAATGATATATGATACTTCTGTATATCTAATAAACATTATACATACGTACATAAAATACGATTTAATTTCTCAGTCAGTAATATTAATTATTTTTATAGTGTCTTCTTAGTGATATTTTAAAAGAGAGTTTAGAAGACGTTTTTCTAATTTCTACAGGTAACGCGTTCCACAGTTGTATAGCCTGACAGGAAAAGGAACTAGAGATAAAACCGGTTCGGTGAAATGGGACTTTTAATCAAAGGTTCCTAGAAGAACGAAGAGGTTGTGAATGTGAATCACTAAGATATTGAAATTTTGTTTTTAAATAAGATGGTGAGGATGGATCATGCAAAATAGAAAAGAGAGCACATAGGATACGTATTTGGCGTCGTTCTTTCAATTTAAGCCAGTGCAATTGAGTGCGGAAGTTTGGCCACAGAAATGTTTATATCATCAGCCGCAGCTTGACTATATAATTGTAGGTCATCTGCATACAAATGCAAAGAACTACAAATTGTGGTAGAGATAGAATTAATAAAAAGTGAGAACAATAATGGAGATAAGATTCCACCTTGCGGAACCCCGGCGGACAGGTCGGACAAGTCGGAAGTCATACGATTGGCTATTAACAGATCATGATCCACTGTATTAAATGCATTGGAAAAATCAATTTATACCAGGACAGTTAAATGACCATTTCCCATCCCTTCTTTTACATCATTTATCATCTTACAATAATTTTAAGTAATGCTGTAGATGTGCTATAGTCACAACGAAGTCACAAGAAGCTGATTGATGTTGTGTAAAAATGTTATTTTTGTTAATAAAATATGTTAGTTGTTTGTGAACTATGGCATTGACAATTTTCGATAGAAACGGAAGTATAGATATGGGCCTAAAGTGGTTTATTAAATTTTGATTAGCAATTTTTGGGAGTGGTGTTACAAAAGCAGTTTTCCAGGCTGCAGAAAATGTTCCTGAGAATAAAGAAAAAATTATGATATGAGTAAGGATTGGGACTATTTGTTGTAAAATTGGTGAGATCATATTCCTACCAATATCATCAAAACCGGTGACTTTTGATTTAATGCTGTTAAAAGTCTAACGTACCTCATCCTCTGAGACAGGGGAAAAGGAAAATTTGATAATAGTTAACGGAGGGGTGGCAGATATGTCAGCAATAGTGTTGGCCTTTACGACATCTGACAACACGACTGAGGAGGATAAAATGTCGATTTAGTTCATCAAGAGTGAAGCTGGATGTAAAATTTCTGTCTGGTATTTTGCCAATGCCCAAAGTTTTAATAAACTTCCAGATATCCACTTGCGATGATTACGAGACGTTCTCATGTATATGGCGACATTTAGCAACTCTTATCATCCGGTTACATCTGTTCCGGAGCTTTTTATAGGCAATATTTTCTTCCTCCCGCGAACGCTTAAGTTGTGGAATGAGCTCCCTGCCAAGGTATTCTGCAAGGACTACAGTATGGAGTTCTTCAAGAAAGAAGTTATTAGATTTCTGAAGGGTCGGCAACGCGCAAGTGATACCCCTGGTGTTGCAAGCGTCCATAGGCTACGGTGACCGCTTACCATCAGGCGGGCCGTAAGCTTGTTTGCCACCTTAGTGGTATATAAAAAAAAAAAAAAAAAAAAAAAATCAAATTTTCATCAAGACGACTCTTTTTGAATATTCGAAATGCTCGATCCCGTTTAGCCATGGCATCACGTACTACAAATGATATCCAAGGTGCTGGAGGACGTTTCAATTTGACCGTATAAATTGGAGCATGTATATCGTATAATTTGAGAATTTCTTTGTTAAAGATATTGATCTTGTCATCGACCGAAGACGCTGACATGACAAGCATCCAGTCAATATTTTCAGCATTGCTTTGAAGCTTTTGTTCGTCCAATTTCGCAAAATTTCGTAGTTCTGATTAAGTCGTGCCTAGATAACCCTGGAGCAGGAAATTGGCCAGAGGTGACTAAATATTCAGTAGATGATAGAGCAATATGATCAATCCACGTGTCGGGGGTTTCTATGTTATGGTGGGTGGGATTCAAAGGGAGAATGGAAAAATTATTAGAATTGAATGCTAATTTCAACTTTTTCGATTGTGGACTATCTTTTAGCAGGTCAGTGTTGAAGTCACCCATGCTTATACAGTGTGTATGGTCTGTGTGGAGATGGCTTCGAGAGCTGATTCTAAGTCAGAGAAGTAATCAACCAATGGAGGGCAGTATACTACTCCTAGCACCGCGTAGGATCCCTTCAATTGAATTTTAATAAATAAGTATTCAAGCGATTCTGAGTATATGGACGGTGTGGAACTTAATAGAGTATATGGGATGTAAGTAGTTAGCAACACCGCCCCCACGTTTACCTATACGATCATTGCGCACGAGTACGTATCCGGGGAGACACACATGAGCAGATTGAACTGTAGTCGTAAGCCAAGATTCTGAAATTAACACGCAGTGAGCCGAGCTATTAGAAAAGGTATCCAGCAAGTCGTTATAGTGACAAGGAACACTTTGTGCGTTTATGTGACAGACGTTTAAGCAATTTTTGTTCGAATCTTTAAAAACATTGTTTATAGTGTCACCAAGCGTTATGTCATTCAAAGAGCTATCTAGAGAGTAAAATGATGAGTCGAGATCACTAACTGAAAAGAAAGATTCATTGTCAGACATAAGAAAACCTAAATACTTATATTTTTTATAATATATACTAATTAAATAATAGATAAAATATAAACAATATATAAAGTAGGTAAATATATACAATATCCTAAAATTTAAAGAGAGGTAGGGCACTGCAAGTACTCGCTCGAATAAGCCACCCGAACAACTAAGCAGGGCATAGCGAGTACTTGCTCGAATGAGCGGCCCGAACTGGGGAAGTACCTCCACCTTACAGAAAACCGCGGCCATAATAACACTAACATTGAGTAGTGTTGTGTTCCTGGCGGTGAGTAAGGTTGCCAGAGCTCTTTGAGGATTCGCTGCGCGGACAGCGGAGGACCGGCGGTGCTTGTTGCTGTCATACTCGGCGTAGACGCGGCGTGCTGGTTCGGCGGTCAGGGAGACCTGATGAAACGGCTGACCGCTGGCCGCCCGCAGGTTGAACGGGATCCCGAACCCAGGGATCACTTAATTTCCGCCCTGGGAGGCTGACTCGCCAGCCTGTGTAAAGTATCTGAAGTGGTAGTCGTGCCGGAGAAGGAGACCGGAGTGGACCCGGTTACTACAACAGAGGGGGATCAGGGGCCCTTCCGCCCGCCGGGCCAGCAACCGTATCATCTGTGGCGAGCTTCGGCAGTCTTAGAACCGCACCCTTTGTCCTCAATGCTGTCTGTGCAGTGAATCCTCATCCTTAGTCTTAGTAACTTTTTTTTATATATATTATGGCCAGAAGACAGAAAAAGAAAAGAGTTTGCACAGCGGCTACTCCATCCACATATAATGTGGATTTTTGCAACATCAGGGGTATTCACGCCAATCTTAGCGCAGTCCACCACCATCTCGAAACTGCGCAGCCGACCATTCTTTTTCTAACGGAGACGCAGATATCCTGCCCGGCCGACACATCATACCTTCATTATCCCGGCTACAAACTCGAACACAATTTTATGAGTCGTGCCGGTGTATGTATGTTCGTCCGGGAGGATATCTGCTGTCGCCGCCTTCATAGCCTTGAAGACAGGGACCTGTCGATATTGTGGGTGCGCGTAGATTACGGCGGCCACACTCGTATCTATGCGTGCCTATACAGGTCTCATAGCGGTGACACGGACGTAACTCGACTCTTCACGCACCTGAGTTTGACGACTGACAAAGTTCTAGAGCAATATCCCACAGCAGAACTAGTTATTTTGGGAGACTTTAACGCCCACCATCGCGAGTGGCTCAGTTCTCGAACCAATAACTATGCTGGGAAATCTGCTCATGAATTTGCTCTGACCTATGGATTCTCTCAGCTGGTACTTTCTCCAACGAGAATACCAGATATAGAGGAACATACGAGCTCCTTACTGGACCTTCTGCTGACTACTCGTCCGGACGGGTACTCCGTCTCAGTGGATGCGCCTCTTGGCTCCTCGGACCACTGTCTCGTTCGGACTCAAGTGTCATGCACACAACCTGATCCTTCTGGGCCAACTAACTGGCGTCGTGTGTGGCACTATAAGTCGGCAGACTGGGATGGATTGCGTGAAATTTACGCATCGTACCCGTGGAGGCAGATCTGCTTTAACTCAGAAGATCCTGACGTCTGCGCAGCCGCAGTCACTGAGACAATCCTTGCTGGTACGGAATGCTATATTCCTAACCCGCGAGTAGCTGCCGGCGTCAAAAAACGACCGTGGTTTAATAGGTCTTGCAGAAAAGCTAAAATTCTTAAGCAAAATGCATATGAGGCTTGGACCACGGCTCGTTTTAATAAGGATCCGAATATTTCTGAGTTAAAACGCAAATTAAATGCTGCCTCGAGGTTCAGTAAGAAAGCAACTGCCAGAGCAAAATTCCAATTCATCGGCAAAATAGGTGGGCGACTTGCGAGCTATCCTTCTGGGAGTCGTGCTTTCTGGTCGCTTGCCAAAGCTGCCGAAGGGAACTTCTGCCAGTCGTCGTTACCACCACTGCGAAAGACCGATGGTGACTTGGCCCATAGTGCTAAAGAGAAAGCCGATCTACTGGGCAGTCTCTTTGCCTCGAACTCGAATATGAACGATGAAGGCGCTGTACCACCTACTATACCGTGGTGCGGTAAGTCCATGCCGGAAATCTCCATAACGCAGCGGGAGGTCAGGCGGGCGTTGCTTTCTCTAGACGTTCATAAGTCGAGTGGGCCAGACGGTATACCAGCAGTGGTGCTTAAGCAGTGTGCTCCTGAGTTATGTCCTGTACTCACGCGCCTCTTCGCGCTTTCCTACCACACTAGGCAATTTCCGTCTACATGGAAGACTGCGAATGTGCACCCGGTGCCCAAAAAGGGCGATAGATCAGATCCATCGAATTACAGGCCTATCGCTATTACCTCTCTCCTCTCTAAGGTGATGGAGCGTGTGATCAACACACAGCTTCTAAGATACCTAGAAGTACACGATCTGGTCAGTGACCGTCAATATGGCTTTCGCCACGGTCGCTCGACTGGTGACCTTCTAGTGTATCTCACACACCGATGGGCACTAGCCATTGAGAGTCAGGGGGAGGCATTGGCATGTAGCCTGGACATAGCGAAGGCGTTCGATCGGGTCTGGCACCGCGGTCTTCTATCGAAGTTGCCATCTTACAGAGTGCCCGAGGGTTTGTGCAAATGGGTGGCTAGCTTTTTGTCCGGCAGACGCATACGAACTGTAGTTGACGGTAGTTGCTCTGATAGCATGGACATTAATGCTGGTGTCCCGCAAGGCTCTGTGCTGTCTCCTACGCTGTTTCTACTGCATATCAATGACATGTTGGACATCAACAACATACATTGCTATGCAGATGACAGTACTGGAGACGCTTTTTACACGGGTCGTGCAAACATCCCTCGTTCCGTTGCGGAGGAAAACCGCGGAGAACTTGTGTCTCAAATCGAGACCACACTGTCCCAGGTCTCTGACTGGGGACGGGTAAACTTGGTCCGATTCAACCCTACAAAGACACAAGTGTGCGCGTTCACCGCTAAGAAAACTCCATTCACTGTGGTCCCACAATTCCAGAACACTCCCCTCTCGATCTCCAAGAGCATTGGGATCCTTGGTGTCGACATCTCCAGCGATGTTCAGCTCCGAGATCATTTACAAGATAAGGTAAAGCTGGCGTCCAAAAACCTTGGTGTACTCAACAGGGCGAAGCAGTACTTCACGTCGGGGCAAAGGTTGTTACTTTACAAGTCGCAAGTTCGGCCCCATATGGAGTACTGCTGCCATCTCTGGGCAGGTGCACCCGGATACCAGCTTGACCCTTTTGACTCGGTTCAACGACGGGCTGTGAGAATTGTCGACGATCCCAAACTCACTTGCGGTATCGAGCCCTTAAGTCTGAGGAGAGACTTTGCCTCACTGTGTGTGTTCTACCGCTTGTACAATGGGTTGTGTTCTGAGGAATTGTTCGAAATGATGCCCACGCCTACTTTCTACCATCGCACCGCTCGCCATCGGCAAGGAATTCATTCTCACACTTTAGAACCTAAATGGTCGCGTACAGTGCGGTTTCAGAGAAACTTCCTCCCGCGAACGCTTAAGTTGTGGAATGAGCTCCCTGCCAAGGTTTTCTGCAAGGACTACAGTATGGAGTTCTTCAAGAAAGAAGTTATTAGATTTCTGAAGGGTCGGCAACGCGCAAGTGATACCCCTGGTGTTGCAAGCGTCCATAGGCTACGGTGACCGCTTACCATCAGGCGGGCCGTAAGCTTGTTTGCCACCTTAGTGGTATAAAAAAAAAAAAAAAAAATTATGGAATACAAAGTTTGACAAATATGAATTTAATTTAAACAATAATTAACTTATTATGTATTCTGTAGTGATACGGTAGGATCAACCACCAGTCAACTATTTCTTAAAATATAAAAAAAAATCCACTCACACTTGACGTTTTCTCTCTCTCTCTCTCTTTCAAAAATAACAAATAAATAACTTATTATCTACTACAAACTAATTAACTAATGGATTAACCTCGCAATCAGGGTGCTCCATACAAACTTTGAACCCCCATTTCACCCCTTTAAGTGTTTTGGAAAACCCTTTCTTAGCGCACGCCTACTGCATTATGTGTGATTATAAATAATTAAACTTTACCTAATAAAAATGTATGGGGTGAACGAAAACCCGATCAAATAAATTTGTATAGTTATGAATGTAATGAACATTTAAAATTATTGATTTTCCCGAATAATTTTGTAAGTGCAGTGATCATATATGTAGTGATAAAAGTCATCGGCTGATTATAGACCAATTGTATCAAAAAATTGTTTATGCATTATCGAAGGCTGCCACTTTAAGTCATACCATCAAAGGCTCAAAAAAGAAAAAAGCTATAGTTGGGTGGAATAGCAGCATGGCTCGTTGTAAGTTTAAGTTGTGGTTATGGTACGGCAAACCTAGAGCTGGAAAAGTGTTTGATGAAATACACGAAAGTAGGAGGATCTTTAAGTCACGTTTAAAATGGTGTCAGAGAAACGAAGAGCAGATTAAGTTAGATATTATAGCGGTACACCATTCTAAAAGAGATTTTCAAAGTTTTTGGAAGTCGACTAACAAGTTAAATAGTGGACCGAGCTTTCCTGAATTTAGTTTAGTTTGAATATAGTTTTACTGTAGAATCACCTTTGGGACCATCACAGTCGACAGAAGTATGCGATGCTGGAGTGGGTGGACAGGTGTGTACTAGATTTACAGTTAAAGATGTTGACACAACTGTCAAATCTATATTAAGAGGCAAATCTCCTGGTCATGATGGTCTCAGTATTGAGCATCTTCAGCAGGCAGGGCCACACTTACCAAGTGTTCTCGCGATGTTCTACACATTCGGCGTTGGACACTCATATCTGCCGGCTGAGATGATGAAGATTGCGGTGGTACCGATCGTGAAAAATAAAACAGGTGACGTTGGTGATAAAAATAATTATAGACCAATTTCGCTTCCTACTATAGTCGCAAAGGTGCTTGACAGTTTGCTTGGCTCCCATTTAGACCAACATCTAAAATTGCATGACATCCAATTCTGTTTTAGGCCGGGTTTGTCGACTGAGAGTGCAATTTTGGGCTTGAAGCAGATTGCAAGTACTACGCTGGTCGCCATACACATGTATATGCATGCATGCTACTTAGATTTGTCAAAGGCTTTTGATTTAGTGCGTTATGACATTTTGTGGCAAAAGCTGAAAAATTACGATGTTCCAACAGATATTATAAATATATTGAAGTTTTAATATCAAAATCAATTAAATGTTGTGAAATGGGCAGATGCGTTTTCCGAGCCATATAGGTTAGAGTGCGGAGTGAGACAGGGGGGATTGACCTCACCCAAACTTTTTAATTTGTATATAAACGCACTGATAGAAGAGCTCAGCAGGGCTCGTGTCGGCTGTCATATTGACGGAGTCTGTGTCAATAATATAAGCTAGGCGGACGACATGATGCTGCTGAGTGCCTCTGTATGTGGACTTGGAAACTTGATTAATATATGTGAAAATTATGCTGTTCAAAATGGTCTAAAATATTATGTTAATAAAAGTGAGTGTATGGTCTTTAAGGTCAGAAATAAAGGGTCTCCAGATGTTCCACCCATCAAATTAAACGGGGTACCGCAATTTAAATATCTTGGGCATCTGGTGACATCTGAATTTAAAGATGATGCTGATATTGAGCGTGAACGCAGAGCGTTGTGCGTGAGAGCAAATTTGATTGCCCGCAGGTTCACACATTGTAGTGTTGAAGTGAAGGTCACACTTTTCAGAGCTTATTGTACATCCTTTTACACAAGCAGCTTGTGAGCAAATTACACGCAAAGACAATACAACGCACTGCAAATTGAATATAATAATGCATTCAGGATGCTGATGGGATTGGCCAGATATAGCAGTGCGTCAGGGGTGTTTGTAGAGGCACGTGTAGATTGCTTCTACACTATTATGCGAAAAAGAAGCACATCTCTTGTGCGCAGAGTTCGGGCCACTACCAGCAGCATCCTAAACATGATCGCCAGCAGACTTGACAGTGTGTACATAAATAATTGCTGTACAACTCATCGCAATAAAGGTGTGCTTTATGACATTTAATTTTAAATGTTATAAAGGACATTTTCTATTAAATCATTATATATAATTTATTTTAATGTATAATAAATGTCAATATTTATAGTTTATTTAATTTCTAAAATGTCAAGTTGTAATGCATGTATGTAGTTCAATGTGTAATTTTAATTTTATTTACAATAATGTCTAAGTATTTACTAACAAAATGAACCATGTTGTTCGAAATAAATGATTTATTATTATTATATATTATTATTAAAGTCTACGGTACCTTAAAGCTGTAAAAAAATTAATCTTCTACGTCACAGCAATAAAAAAATACGGCAATGTTTTACGCATATTTGGGTATCAAGTTATTCACAAATAAATCAGAACCTATGGGTTACCTATATATATCCCGTTGTGCTAGAATCATGAAATTTTACAGGAAGCAAGGTCTTACATCACAAATATACGAAAAAGTTGGAATGTTGTGAATTTGTAGTTATAAAAAAAATGTCTGTCTGTCTGTCTCTCAAGACCCTTTTGAAAACGCATGACGGTATCAAGTTGAATTAATATCAAAAAGTAAATTGTACGGGCACTAAATGTTGTAAAAAATCAAGCTTCTAAGTCAATGTTAAAAAAAATATGCCCAAAATACGGTAATTTTTATCGCTTATTGTGACAAAAATAAATCAAAACCTATGGGGTACTTCCCGTTGACCTATTAGACTTAATAGGTCTAGGAATATCTTGATGGAAGAGCTATCTACATATATTAAGTTTGTAAGGAACCCTCGGTGCGCGAGCCAGACTCGCAATTGGTCGGTTTTTTTTATTGTCTATTCTTCACAGCTTCAATCCCCTGGGTTTTTATTAACTCGTGAAAAGGCACTTGTTCTTTCTTTAATTCATGTTAATAACACAAATCAAACATTATCATGATTCACTTTGAAGTTTGAAGGTACTCTGCGCTCTGCAAAGCGAACTGCAAACTCACTCATATCTCATATCTGAATTATGTTAATAATCGACTGGTCTGTACATGTATGTAAACATCATGTATTTTGCAATGACAACAAATAAGCGCTAAACTTACGCTTAAAAATACTTTTACTAGTTGCATTACGAATCGGAGAAAGAGGTCATTCCTGCACTTGGACGCAGTAAACCTGAAACTTCACCTAGTAAAGCGGTACGGTGATGGTGCCCCAACAAGACAGCCCTCACTTTGCATCGGTACAGTCTTGAGGATCAATTACTTAATTGTTATGAGGTAACAAATAATAATATGTTTTCGTCGTCGTCGTCGTTTAAGTGGACTCTTATACAACAAACGTGATATTTTTCCTCTTTTTTCTCGATATTGATAACGGCAACGGGTGGACGTTTGGAATATTCACAGAATATTTAGTTATATATTCACTTTCAAAATAAATAGTTAAATTGAAATAAAACAAATATTTTAATAGATTATGGTACGGAACCTTTCATGCGCGAGTCCGACTCGCACTTGGCGATTTTATACAACACCAAAGTAGCAAAGAAGCTTACGCCCCGCCTTATGTTGAGCCATAACAGTAGGCTATGGACGCTTGCAACCCATCTATCACTCGCTTTTAGATACTCGATCTATCATCCTGTACACTCTAAGGAAAAAAATTGTATATTGTGTTGTGTCAGTGTACAGTTGTATCAGTGTATGAAAATTGTATTTTGTGGATAGGTAATATGAAAAAAAAACAACTCAACATGGTACACGTTCAATTGACAACAACGCACTACAGTTATGGTACACTTTCAGTTGACAACAACTAACTACAAATATGGTACACGTTCAGTTGACAACAACGCACTACAAGTATGGTAAACTTTCAGTTGACATTAACGCACTACAACTATGTTACACTTTCAGTTGATAACCACGAACTACAAATATGGTACACGTTTAGTTGATAACAACTCACTACAAATATGGTACACATTCAGTTTACAACAAAGCACTTCAAGTGTGCTGCAACTCAGTTGACAACAATAGACTACAAACATGGTACACGTTGAGTTGACAACGACTACCTACAAACCACAAAAGAATACCGTATCGGTTTTTTCTATGGTATTTCTACTAATATTACTAACTTTATTAAATCCAAATGGTTGTTTGCATTGTTACCGAATGACAAAAAATTAAACCACAAACAAAAATTATCCTCAATTGAATATGATCATCACAAAAGCACAATAAACATAACTGGTTCAATAACACTTGAACAAAACGACTTCCTATATTTTGGCGCCGGACCGATAGTCAATCATATTTATGGCAGACTATTTCTCTCTGAATAAATCATACTTTGCCTCAGGGTTGACAAATAAGCCGTAACATTCTATCTGCCGCGATCTACTCCGTTGTACTCTGTACTCTATGCTCGGCTGAGGCGCGCCAACCCATTAGCTCCGCGACACTGATCCCATGCTCTGTGCCACGCTCAGCTCAATTTGCTTTTATTGCCTCGTTGCTTTTCGATTTGCTCTCTGAATACAGAAACTATTTATTGAAAAACTGCGTCTCAATATCTATCAAAGAAGCTGAAGAAAATTCTTAAATAAAAACAAACGGTTTCTATGTTAATGTTTGTGTTCAAGGTCAGGTCAACGTTGGTTACAGTACGAGTAGGTTAGACGATCAAGACCGATGACGTTTACTTAGGGTGCGTTCTGTTCACTGCTTCAATGCGTCTGATGTCATAAGCCTACCAAGTTAAAAAGACATAAATTCTGTATAACACTGTACAAATCTTGGTTCATTCTCTTTGGTAGGATTAAAGATATCAAGCGCATCATGTACATTATGTCGGTCAACAAAACGCCACTTTAGAGTCGGCCATGATTAACTTTTTTTGTAAATAATAGTTATTTATGTTTAATAAATTTATTCACCATATCTCTGGCTCACGTCGTTTGATTTGATGTATTTATTTAAGGTGTCAGAGTCGAGAATTGTTGGCAACAACTTACGTAATCGACACATAGGTGTGCGCTGCAAAAAGATTTTATTAATTTTATGGTTAAATTAAAGTTTTGATCGTCAGTTCACCACATGCTCAAGAAACAAAAGGTAAGTACTTTAACTGATTATAAGTTGCACGGATAAGATGGCTTTTGGGAGTAATTTCCTTAAGCAGAAAAATCGTTTTAAAAGTAAGGTTATGTCACGAGTCCTTTGCGGTTATTCTTTATTTCGTCATTCCCTCACCATCATTCCCACATAAAAAATTATGGTGAGGGAATGATGATATATGAGGGAATGATTTTTGGCTGGGCTAACTGGCTTTTTTTATTGTTTGCTTTTATTAACTCTTGAATTTATTGCTGCAATATTGTTGTAGGATAAAAAACTGTAGTAAAACTGTTTCTTTCTCTGTATGAAGTACGTAAAGTATATTTACCTATCTACAATTACTCAACTAATTAAAAAAATACTTGCAGTAATAGTAAGCTATGCTATCCCTGAGCAACAAAGATTGATAGATTGGTATTTTATTTTCCTTGACTAACAACTGTTATATACATCAGGTAAATGATAAGTTTTTTTTTTAAAATAAATAAGTAATAAAATAAAAACTGACTCAGTAATCGCTACGACCTTAGCTTGGTTTTTAGTTGGTCATTTTGAATTAAAGCAAGCAGATGACTCCTTTGCCCTTGTTGGTACATTTACTTCTATTGACATGATTTATGAATGACAATAAATGATCCACTGAATCCACTGAAGAATAGTCTTGTGAACAACATTTTTACATCAACAATAGCAACATTTTAGCTGTTTAGTATTTTATATTGCGAAAAAAAAAAAATTTAAGACGTAACAATAGAGGTACAGTTTAATTAAGACAAGATAATCAAATCAACAGCAAATACAATGGCATTTCTATTAAAATTCATTGCTTCCCTGATTTTTATCCTGCTTAGCTAATATGATTTTGACGGCTGCTAAAATAATGCATAGTAATCCAGCGTGACTATTTCAATTCAAAAAGCAGGTAGCATACTTACACCTAAATTGGCGGCTGCATATCAGAAGCTACCTCAAAACACTACTGTGCTATGTATTTAAAGCACTATTATAAACTATAAGGTACACCTTAGAAGAAAGTAGAAGGTTCTGTATTTGCTTCGTGCATAAAACCAACATTGTTTTTTCGTAGAAGTATAACTTTACCTTCTTAATAATGTTGGATCCTTCGCATAGTTGGGATACTAGTGATAAATCTAGGTAAAAAATAGTAACGAAACAAATTATTGATTTTCGAAATGTTATTATTTTCACTTTATTCTTTTAAGATGTAAATGCGAGGTTAAAGTTAGCTTAACTCCGATTTCGGAGCAGGAACATTAATGTAGTCATTTAGAAAATCTTTGAGCAATTATACAGTGGATTTTCCCAATAGTTCCAGGTAAATGCAGGCTATTACAAGAAAAAAGGGGCGAAAGACGCTACCTCGTGAAGCAGAGTACCAAATTACAAATTATTGAATCCCAGAGATGACGAGAGAGAGCATTGAGTACAAGTTTATATAGGGTATAAACTTATTGCTATCGTGAAAGTAACAGTAGCACTCGAAGTCACTGAAAGTACATATAACATTAGTAAATTCATTTGAGGACCATGTGGCGCATTGTTAGAACCAGTCATGATTGTGGTACTATCTTTGAGACATAGATGTTGCAAGCATTTGTGACTCTTTGCTGAAACAGCTATCGATATTTTTAATACCTGTGACTACCTCTACGGATATACCACTATATTTGATTATATCTAATATAGTGGTGAGTCTAATTGATAATTAATCAAGATGAGAATGTGGACTTAAGTCAGTTCATGCATAGGGTTACTCAGCTTTCATATTAACCCTGTTACTGGTTAATTCTATTATTTAAAAAGGATTATTTTGATTATTATTATTGTGGTTGGAGTTGCTAGTGCCTACTGTATATGATTTTTCAGGATGGTTTCATTGTGATTTCATTTGTAGGATTAGGGTATAGATACATATTATACTGCAATTATGTTAACTATTAAACTGAATTGATAAATGTGCTAATTATCACAGTAAATCCTCAATAATTTTATTTTTGATACCTGTAAGTAAAATAAGAAATTAAAAAAATAGTTTTGGCACAATTTTCTGAAAGTCACAATTTGTAATTCGGATAAGCGATGAAAAAAATAGCAACGGCATATTCTTAATATGTATAGAAAGAAGAGACACCAAATAAGATGTGAGATTATGGGTGGACTATATTTGTATGGAAAATGGAGCTTTAAGTCTGCCCTTGAGGAACTGCTAAGCCTTCTCAAGTTTGCTAGATAAGTGCACACAGACCAGCTCTCTTGTGAAGGGAAAATATTGGATCAATTTATTTATTTCTTGAAAATCATACATTTTGTATAATAGTCATTTAAATTTCACTGGATGACTTTACGATTATTTTAGAAGCCTTATAATTTATTTGTGATAACTTTCCTGTAAGAAGTACTTTTATAGCATACGAACATTATTCAAGTAGATTTTGATCTTTGAAAATTTGGTTGTTTTTGGCTATCTGAATTCCGGCGTGATCAAACTCTATTACAGCAACAATGTTCACTGGGGTAGTCGCGCGCTTCGTTAGTACGGACGTGCATGATTTTTTTATGCTACAGGCAGACATCATTTCAATATGTTTTGCTATTGCGCTGCTGAGACTGCGGTGTCATTAAAACCAACTAAATATTATTTCCAAGTATGAAGATAGTTATCGTTGCAATGTTGCACAGCGATGCTTAATCTAATCTTAATTTGTCCATGTTTAGTTTTAAGCTAAGGTAGGCCTAGGTTTTGCCATCTGAACGTGGAAGGTGAGGAATGTACTTGCCATTTATGCAAATAGTTCTTCCAGTTAAGTTTCAGAGAAAATATCCGCTCCCTGTTTTACACCTTTCTGTAGTTAATATGGCCTGTGTTCTCGCCTTGAAGTCAGACAGACATGGTGGTAAAAACACTCAAAACAAATATGTGTCAATGGTCGGTGTGGCGCCGCTAAAGAGCTGAACGCTGCCCAAATCTTTATAAAATCGAAGGTATTGTCCACTTTTCTTACAAACGCTACGTAAAAAGGCTGACTGTACTCCTTCGTCCTTTGTATAACCTGGCGCAGCATTGTGTGGTCAACAATAATAAAGTCCTTCAGCTACTTCATAGGGCTAGAAATCGTTAAACCTGTGTATAAGCTGGTTTAATAAGGTCCTCTATAATTCCTGAAAACAGCTTATAGACGTTTTCATTGGCGAGATAGGTCTACTGGGGTCTATAGACTAAAATTTTATATGAGACTAATAGACTTTTAAGGACTTTAAGTTCTATCTTGTCAACGGCCGCTCTATTGTTCTTAACATGTTTAAAGCCATTCTTATCTGTCTAAAGTACCATGGCATTCCATCTGAGCTATTGTTTTGGGTGGAAATCAGGAAATCCTTGTAATAATTATGGCGTTTCTGTTGTAATTATTATGATGTTTTATGAGAAGAAGCGTGACTAGACTGTCGATGAAATAAAGTCAGAGGCAATCTACTTAGTGAAAAGCTGCGGGATCAATAACTAAGGTAGGTTCGATAAAAGTTAGCAAAAAAAGTAGGGCCTTGTCAGAAAAGTAAGTTCAGTAACAACGGAGCCAATTAAACCAAAGGAACTGAACTTTAAATGTTAGACAATACATATACATATGGTTATACACTTATAAAAATACACAAATCCATACATATATAATATGGGAATGACTAGATATAAAAATTTTGCTCCACATAACGATTGGATATATTATGAGACTGAGAATTAGAAATAAATATAAAGGGACATAAATAAATATAAAGGGACATAAATTAATATAAAGGGACATAAATTAATATAAAGGGACATAAATTAATATAAAGGGACATTTGAGAAAGTATATACACCAATTGGTCAACTGAAATATTTTCAATAGTTAAAGTCCAGAAAACCAGCCCTGTCACATATATATAATTAAGATGAGAGACATAGACCTATTCTCAAGGCTCTTTTTACTCTGAAGAGTTACAAAAAACCAAAAAAATATTAAGAGCAAGGGAAGAAAGTTATTTGTAAAATGGTTGGGTTTTCCTTCAGAAGAAAATAGTTGGATAGATAAGTCGGAAGTTTTATAAGCAATTCTATTATTGTTTTACTAACATTCTTAGTCTATATTTCTCGAATGAAATAAACAGTGTTTTAAACCAAACTTTTGTTTTTTATTTTATTTTTATAAAGATAATGAGGTTGAAATCTGAGAAGCAATGTGAAAGGAAAATCAAACAAGGAAAAGTTAAGACCGGGGCTGGCTTAAAAAAAACTTTTAGAAACATTATCTCCATTACAAAGTATCATCTAAAAAAATTTAAGCCAAAATGCAAAAAGGCTGCAATAGATTTAGGTATTGCTGTTGTAAAAGAATTAAAAACAGATTCAAATGCATCTGTGAACTTACCTCGTATAATACCAGTTCCTAAAGTTGGAGGAATCTTGCCCTTAATAGGTAATCTATCGATGTTTAAAATTATTTTTATCCGAATTTCATTTGTCCGAAAACGGTTTACACAATTTTTGTCATTAATTTCTTTTGTTTTACATAAAATGTACAATGCCACATATTCATTTAACCACACTATCATTTTCCAGAAATTTTATAACCACAGTTACAATATCTAATTTTAACATTTAACAACTTCATCATTTACCATCTTATCATAAACTCGATGTTAAGACAAGTCAAAGTAATGTTTTCCATAATTTTTGTTTTCCGTTCTACCCCCAAAGGTTAACCTTTATGTATGTTTTTTTTTGATAAATTAGGAATTCGGAAGACATTCGAGAACGCACCGATGACACTACAAACGAGATTTATAGGTTAGGTAAATCCATACTTGCTGCTTATAAAACGAGTAGACGCCGGGACTTCGTGGTTATTTTTTTTTATTTCTACCCAGTCATCTTGTTAGGGCTAAGAGATATCGACCACTAATGAGTTTACTTCATCAACAAGTTAGTTGCTGTAAGTATTAAATGTTTAAATGATAGTGGGTAGATCGATCAATGATACTATAAATGCTATTTCGATTATAGAACACAAGGACGGATTATGCATTTTCAGAACAAATAAAAAAACTAATGAAGAGGATATTCAAATTATGAATTTTATCCAAGTAACAGATTGTCCGAAATTCGATAACTCCATTGAAAGTTATGAAATTCATTCTTATTATCCATACAATAACAGCTGCAATGAAAATGATGAAATAAGAATACCCATTCATCAGCAAGATATTTATGTACTTCCTTCGGCAAGCGCATTATATATTGAAGGCATTTTTTTAATAACAACTAAAGATGCGGTTATCCCTGGCTAGAAGCAGGAAGAAGTTAAACTAGTTAACAATGCCATGAAAGTATAAATGCAGTAAAAGTATCAGATTCTCAAAGGCATGCTCTATTGAAACATTAAGATAAAGATAAGCTTATTGAAATAGCATTTAGAGATTGGGATCTTTATGAGTATCCACTATTACCCTAGACTACTAAACATTCATGGTCTGTAAAAACTGCCTCACTATTAGAAAAACCGAGATATGTTATATTTGGACTACAAACTAATAGAAAAAACAATAAAGAAAGCGATAATACTTTATTTGATCATTGTAATGTTAAAAATGTCACCTTATTTCTTAATTCATTCTATTACCCTATGATGCACTTAATTTAAAATTTGAAGAGGATAAGTTTAGTATATTATACGACATGTATGCAAGATTTCGGCAGTCTTTCTACAACCTTTCAGTAGATCCATTGCTTGATCTTCATGAATTTAAAGAAAAGGCGCCATTATTTGTGCTCGATTGTTCAAGGCAAAACGAAAACTTAAAATTAGGATCTGTTGATGTTCGCTTGGAAATAGAAACTTTAAAATATATTCCTGATAATACCAGCGCCTACTGTTTAATTATAACGAGCGTCTGATAGAATACCGACCTCTAAGCAACATTGTACAAAAACTAACATAATAATTATCTATAATGAAATCAGTCATTGTTGATGTGCAAGGGTTTAAGATCGAAAATAATAAGTTTATTGTAAAAGAAATTGCAATCTTTTCTGATAATCAAATGTAGGTTCTTCTTGTTCAACCTCCATTCTCTTTCAAAAATCTTACAATAGAAGAAAAAAAAACTTGTTAATTAGGTAGAAAGGAGTAGAAAAATATTATGGAACGATGGCTTTCTTCTATATGGACACATTCAATGGTATATTAAAAACTTTTTAGCAGACAAAATGATTTTTAGCAAAGGCGTTGTAAAAGCACGGTGGATTAAAAATATTTGTAACACTGACAATGTGATGAATTAAGAAAATATGAAATGTAATTCTAGTGTTATTTTTAATTGTATTTATCATCCTAAAATATGTGTCCTAAGAAATGTAACTTGTTTGAAAAAATTGTAGATAATAACATTTTTACCTCATAAACTGACTTTAACTCAACCTAAACCCAAAATACAAAGTGCAGTGACTAATTCAATACCTGGCTAAAATATTAACTCTGTATGACAGATAAACACTCTCTGTCTGTCTGTCTGTCTGTCTATTTATATGATGAGCTACCGGAGCATCATTTAGAATCTGCATTAGCAATTGCCGTATCAGCCTATAGTAATAAAGGTATCGTGTTTGGAATAATTAGTAGGGACTCTGTCGGTTGGTTATAGTTTATCAGCGAACTGATGAGTGGGGTGAATTACAAATTTTAACCTACTAAGAACAAGTCCAAAACATCCGAAGAGGGCAATTAATGGGCATAACAGATACCATTCGAGCAACCGAACTTCAATGTCATCTATTTCTTCGCTGTTGTTATTTTAGTTCGGCCAGTTTTAGCTTCTACAGATGAGTTTTCAGGACCAATGTCAGTAGAAGGAACAGTCGTGGCATCAGCAGACGTGTTTGGAATAGCATTAAGCTCGCTACGGTTAACAATCCTATATCGTTTGCCAATTCGTTTGTAAAGCCAATTACGAATATAGACCCTCCTTGACTCCAACAGTTGGAGATTCCAAATTTTTGCCGAGCTGCCATAAAACCTCGTGCCTGGTCCTTGTTAGGAATTCAGAGAGTGTGATTCCAGCATTGCCTGTTTTGGCAGACCACACTTTGTCTTTAAGGGTCACATCACAAAACATTGCAACTATTAGTCTGGCTTTATCTTTTGACAGATGACCCAATCGATAACCATGATTTATGTTTACTGATGAAAAATTTGTAACTTTCATTCGATCTATCACAATGTTTGAAATAGTGGCCTATATTTTTAAATAAATAAAATAAATAACAAAAATTGGAACAATTAAAGCATTAAATTAAGAAAACTAAAGCTTTATTACGAAAAACACTGACATCACATTAAAATCAAACTTTTCAAGGTAATATTTACCGATGAACCAATATCTGAATATAGTTGCTATTTACTCTGTAGTAAATGTTGTAAAAGTAAAATTAGCCCATGTTATGGAAATCTAATCACATATCGTACACAACGTTCAGTCTATAAAAAAATATGAAAACTAATATCTCTACAAACAGCTATCTCTGTGCCGAAGATCAATTCAATTGTATGTATGTCAATTGCAGCGTGGAGAATAGTATACCGCGGTGAAAGATATTCCTGAGGTAACTCTCGGCCGGTAGATATATACTACGGTACATATACTACTCAGTTCTACTACCTAAACACAGACCACCTCATTGCATTGTTTGTATATGCTCGTGAAGGAATAGCCCTTTTTTTTACCGAATTTATTTACAAATATTGATACTTATTTTAAACTATGTTATTAAAGGATAGTGTAGCAACATACAAACAAACAAATACTACGTTTTCATAATATAGGTCAAAATTATGATAAAAGCTTTTTGTTAAATATTTATATATAGAAATTTTCTTCTTCTCATATACTTAAAGTATTATAAAATGCTATAAATTGCCTGTGTACCATTTTCATTAAGCGTAAACAAAATTATCTAATCAAAAGTTTAGTTTAGACACACTTATTGCTATTCTGTTTACAAAAAATAAGATATACGTTGTCACGTTACTTGCAGAGGAATATTTATTACTCGTTATAAACCGTTTTTTTTATTTAATCTGATAACCAGAAAAAAACTACTTAAATAATAATTTTCTTTTACTAAATAATATAATCTCGAGAAATTTTATCAGATTGCGGAATCACTCTTGCACTAGACCAAAAAGTAAGTAAATATTTTTTTGGGATGAAAATAATATAAACCATTTACTGTTCGTTTCAAGTATGAATACATAACACTGAAAACAAGAAATGAATACAAATCACGTAGTATTTACATAATGGTTTACCCTTTCGACTTTCGACTTGTCAGTATCGTTGAGCTTGGGGAACGAGTAAGAAAATACAAAACGACTTTATTATGAGGATGAAAGAGCTATAAAAAGACTTTAGCATAATTTTTCAAGATCTTTACTTGACCAGCGGAGTTCATATCTGAGCAACTTTATTCTTTTCTCGCATCTTTGACGAAGAAAGTTGTGTATATTTGAGCTGAGTTCGGGAAAATGTTTATCTTAATTGACATATCATGTCACAATATTGCCATAACCGATTTTTATACAATAATTTTTGTTACAATTTATTAGTTTGTTGTGAGCTCTCGTATTTCAGACCACTATTTCTGTTCGCACTAAGTCAGAGCCTGGGTGAGTCATTGTTTTGTCACATAATAGGCATACCATCACTCCAAGATTCTTTTAAAATAATAGGCCTATCATCTCTCCAAGATTCTTTTAAAATAATAGGCCTAACATCACTCCAAGATTCTTTTAAAATAATAGGCCTATCATCTCTCCAAGATTATTTTAAAATAATAGGCCTAACATCCCTCCAAGATTCTTTTAAAATAATAGCCATAGTACTACGTCAAACTTCTCCGCCAGAATTCTTGCTGTGTCACATGGAACTTAGTTTTTCTACTAGGTAGGCTTAAAAGGCTATATTTTATCACTTTTTTTTGTTTTTTAAGCAGCTTTATTTTGTCGAAATTTATTTGCTACAAATAATTGCATCAAATTAAACTCTTGTCGACAAAACTATTAGTTGTCAGTATAATATGTTAACAATACTTATTTCTGCCACGAAGACACGGCAAGAAACTTAACTGTTTAAAACAATAATTTCCTTATAACAAGACATATTCTGTGAAAAATTCAGGCTTCTACCTATTTCGGCCTTAAAGATAGAGCCTTTTGATGGTCAGACAGATGGACAGACATACACACAGCGCAGACTTAGTAATAGGGCTCCGTTGGCACTCTCTGGGTACAGAACACCTTAAAAAGTAGTTTCCTACAATTAGGCTTTGTAAATTTGCCATGTCAATTTTTAAGGTAATGGCACATGACACACCCAAATCAATTAGGTTTATTGTATAGAGGGAATTGAATATAGGGTATATCAATACAAAAGGAGAGAGAGAAATTACTCAAAATGTTATGTCTTAAATCACCGATGTCGCCGCCGAATCCGGTCAAACCGGCACGGTGCTGAACTAGCACACTGGAAGTGTCCCACCGTGCACTGGCCACTAACACTTCACAAAGTCTATTGTCCCCATGGACAAATTCAATTAATAACGATTTATAGTTCAATTAATACCGATCATAGTAGTCTGTCACTAGGTATTCTGCACTACGTATAGCGGACCGCGCTTTCGCGTGTGTGTCTAAGGTCGGCCCCGATTCCGTATAAAGTAAAATGCACGGGGGCAATGTCGAACCAAGATAAAACAGATGACGTCACCGCTTATTTTTACCGAACAGACTCTTTTGGGTTTTGGCAATTTGTTTTTCTCATTGCCAGAATTAAAATGTCTGTCATAATAAGAGAACTTTATAAGAATTCTTTATAAGATAAAACTAGGGCTCAAACCCGTAACCATATCACAGTATAACGGGCTGAATAGTTGCTATTATTTTTTTGCATCTTTCGGATGCTAGTTAACCTTCTTTTCAAGTTTCATCAAAATCAGTTCAGTGATTTAGCCGTAACAACGTAAGTGATAACAGGCAAGGACGAAGAGATAAAAAGATTAAGTGCTTGGTATTTTAACGTTTATTAAGTATGTCGGCTCTGTCGGTCAGTGGGTAATCATTTGCCTGTTAAATCGAGGGACGTGGGTTCGAAACCCAACACAAGACAAACATTTCTGTGATGAACATTTGTGATTGTCTTAACACTGGCTATTTTTCATGTATTAAATGTTTGTATTTTCAAAAGAAAAAATATAAATATGTGTAACTATTTCTATCCGTTCTGCTAAGTTTGGGACCAGATGGCACTGTGTGATATGTCGAAAAATATTTATTTATTATGTGCACAGGGTAAGACGTAGGTTCGTATTGAGTGACCTACTAAGTCGGTACTGCTTACATCTTTTATTTTATTGTGCTCATGTAATGCGTATTCATAGCGTCTTCGCGGCGTCCATATTGTGCACATTACAGCTGTGGCTGTAAACAATTGTTACGCTTTCCTTTCTGGACTCCTTTTATGTTTTGGATCATGACCTGGCTGTATTTATTGGATTGTACCTACCGTGTACAATATTTTTTATGACTTGGCTTTGCCTACTGGACTCCGTTCACGTTGCTGGCACGTGGACAGCAGAATACCCGACTAGTTGTTCAGGAACCCACGTTACAAAGATTAAAAAGGATTAATGGCAAATCCTTGGGACATTTCGTTTTTTTTTTCTTTTAAAGCTTGCACATCAAATATCACAAAAATATTGTTAAACATCATTCATACTACCGATAGTTAAAACATACAAGAAACAGCGTACTACACGTTTTTACTGTACCAAACAGACAAAATGTCGACAGTTTTTTTAAATAACGCCAGAAAAATATCATTATTACTAATGTGACAAAAATATTTTCAACTCCGTACATTTCGGTAAGGTAACGGGTTACAGACCTATTTTGTTTCCTTTGTAGACTCCCTACATAGTCCTTATATCAAAGATTAGGGTTTATTTTTGGTGAAAAGAAATCAGGTGTCCGGAAGTCAGAAAGGGGAGTCGTGACAAAGGAATAAGCTTCCCCATCCCATTCCACCCCATTACGTATATCGCTTAATAATTAGTGTAGCTTTGACTCTTTCTCTCTTAATACTACTCTCTCACACGTGTTTAAAAACGTGAAAATACTATATTCTTACTATTTCCAGTCCTACTTCCCATTCTGTTCGTCGTTCCGACGTTGTTACGGCTACATCACTGAACTTATTTTGATGAAATAAAGATATTCAGCCCGTTTTACTGTGGTATAGTTACAGATTAGAGACTTTATTTTTTCTTATGTAAACTTCTTATTTAGTCCTCTAATTATTAAATAGTATTTCATTTTGCTTTTTGCTTTGCTTTTGCTTGTTTCTTAGTTTGAAATAAATATTTTGTACTGACAAAAATCCGAGAAAATCGACATTTTCAACGTGCGGTTACGGGCCAGCATCGTACGCGGAACTGTGTCTCTGTATGCTCCAATAGTATAATATGTGTTTGATGGTTTGTACACTGGTCGAAACGGCACGCTTATTTTATGGTATGCCTTCAATTTTATTTTAAAACGTGTGTATAGATATAAGCTATTCCAGTGTATTATATTTAAGCGAGCTTTATTGGTACTAAATTTGAAAGAAAAACTCAAATATTTTTCTTTTTCATTCTCTCTAAAGGTCTGTTGGAAGAAATCTTTGGCAGAAATACATATTTCGTTTATACTATCTTTCTTCTCAAATATTTTCTGTATTAGTATAACAATTTTATTTGTAAAATAGATATTAAAAAATATTTTAAATGAGGTGAGATGTAGTGAGATGTGGTGATGGAGTGATGTGAGAACAGTGACAGAATGAGGCCGCCAAATTTTGTTGTCGAGATAATGGGCTTAGCAACTATTTTTGGGCATTGTAAATTAATATAATAATGTTATAATTTGTTTAATTATATATTCAGTAGCTTTTAGAATTACTTAAAGTTATTACTGAATAATATTTCTCAATATAATTATCACATGAGCAATACATATTTGTCAAAAAGCTTTTTTTATAAAATATCGTTACGCGGACGTGACCGCATCGATGCGGGTTACGTTACATCACATGTGAATACCCTTTTCACAACATCGCTCGTAACGCAACAGCTTACACTTTAGTTATGTACCCTTAGCCCATCACGTAACACCTTACATATGTGTGCTTGTAGTGCGGGTAGACTATATATTACCGGCTTTAACTTTTAATTTTTTTTATGTTAACATACGTCCTTGACAACGTGCAGAAACGGATCAAGACAGTGGAAGAATTTTCAACTTTTTCGTAAAAGTTCTAAATACCTTAATAATTTATAACTCACCTGTTTGGTATTATTTAGGTATTTGGAACTATTTTTAGAATATGATAAATCGTTATTCAAAGCACTAATAACAGGAACACGAACATATATGACAGAATGAAAAACTTAAGAATTATTTCACTTTTCATTAAAATAAGTACTGGACTATTTCATTTGCGAAAAAATCTATTTTTTGGGAACTCCTGATCGTCTTCATTTATTCCTGTGCAAAAAATCACATATTTTGAGATTTTTGAAAATCAGATATTCGTCGCACACGCAACATGCTTGTCCACAAAGTGAAAATTACGGACATTATTATCTTTATTGAATTCTTCCACAGTATAGTATCCCTTGTTAATAAGAACCTTTTTAATGTAAGTTTCAAAAGTATGTACAGGTAAGTTAACAATATTAAAAAATATTGTTAACCTACCTGTTAAATTTTCATTAAAAATTTTAGAATCCGCGATGATGGGTCTTTCAGGATTGCTGGCTCCCGGACTATGATAAGTTATACATACATCTTATTGCTCTTTTTTGAAGTATAAAAATAGTTTCCATATCGGCCGCCCATCCCCACAATAAAATACCATATGACAAAAAGGAATGGAAATAACTAAAGTAAACTAACAGAGCAGTTTCTATATTAGTAAATTGAGCAACTTTTCTGACAGCATAAGCGGCGGAGCTAAGTTTTCGAGCTTAATTAAACCGCATTAAGATTTTAACACAAAAATAGAAAAAAAACAATAAATGTTGGGGTTCCCCATACTTAGAACTGAAAATCAAAATTTTTTTTTCATCAAACCATCTTATCTATGAATAGGTCTTCAAAAATGATATGGTAAATATATATATGGTTTCTAATATCATTTTTTTATAAACTGAATAGTTTGCGCGAGAGACACTGCCGTGGAAAAATGTGTGCCCCCTGTAACTAGTAAAATAAGAGAATGATAAAACAAAAAAAATATATGCTGTACATTACCATGCAAACTGCCACCGAAAATTGAATGGAACGAGATCTAGTAAGTAGTTTTTTTTTAAAAGTCATAAATCGTAAACCGCAATTTACCTTTCATTCAACGAACTCAAATATAAAAATAAAAAAAAACATATTTTTTTGTTTGTGTTTGTAAAGTATGTAATGTATGTAGTACCTACGTACGGAACCCTCGGTGCGTGAGTCCAACTCGCACTTGGCCGCTTTATTTATGAATGTTTACAAATATGCTTTTAGTGTTAGCAGTCAAAATATATTTTAAATTACTATAAGAGTGTGATGATGGTAAATAAAACAAAATGTAAGTAGAGGTAGTGCTTAAAACTTGTACCACACTTGAGCACTTAAAGTTACACCCACAATAATTCTGTCGCTATTCCAGCAGCGCTGTTATAAACTAATTTGTTGACACATCGCTTGCACCGCCGCGCTCGCCCGCCGCCGCCGCCTGCGACGAGCCCCACACACTAACGTAACAACGCATTTAATGTCCGTAGCTTTATTTAGATGTGTTTTGTTTTGTCGTAGATGAAGTTTGTTGCGGACAACTTTATTAGCAGGCAGTTTGTAGTTTTAATGGCGGAGGATGGAAGCCGGTTGTCTTGTCGTTAGAGCGGATGTTACTGAAACTTTTAGTATAATAGGGTATATTGAGGTTGTTCAGGGTAGAATTAAAGCGAACGAGGCTCGCTAGTACATATTTTTGAGGTATTTGTAACAAATAGTACTATTTAAATTATGCTTTGGGGCTAGATGGAATGAACGTGTCTTAATTTTATAGAAGTAAAATCTCTTACGCTCCCAATTAAAGTATATCTGGGGGCACGGCAGGGTCCCCCTGCCAAGTCAAGCCAACAACAAGCCCACGGCCGTAACTTTCACTGACTCACTCACTGATCATCAAAATTCTAAGGTACTTGTAGCTATAACAGAAACTTAAAAATGAGGACTTTTAGAAGTTAGTATAAAGTATACTACTTCATTTCCTTAATTTCTCGATGACAGCTCCTGTGAAAACTTGAACGAGCGTGTTTTTTACATTGTGTATACACTATTTTATTAAAATATGACGCTTACGCACTTACAAGGTCATAGCAGAGTAGTGAAACTGATAGGGATGGAGCTATCGATAAACGTAACACGATAACAGACCCGATATGCAATTTGTTTTTTACAAAATGTAAGAAACTAAACTATGGCCGGATAATTTTGTAAAAATTGATTAACTAATATTACATTTCATTACAAGATGTAATTAAATTATGTTGATTCTTTATTTATTTATTTTAATCAAAAATTGTCACTGTCACTCGATGAGCTCTCCCCAACATTTATTATAAGTTCCTGTACTTCTATATTATCGAATGCCACATGAATTTCCCAATCCGACGCTATAATGTTTTGGGTTCTGCTCACAATTTTTTTCCATGTACTTCCGCACATGCATTTTTTAATAAATCTAACATCTTGTTTGCCTTAAAAGGGGGCTGGGTATTGTTTCGAGCGGCGTGACCTTTGATTTGTGCCCATATTAGTTCTATAGCATTGTTCTGACAGTGATACGGCGGAAATCGAAGAACCAAATGACCACATTCGGCAGCTATTTTATCAGTAATATATCTTTTAGGGGGGCCATTTTCGATTTAAAAATATCCACTAATTGTTCTTTTAATAAAGTAGATAGATAGATAGATATATACTTTATTGCACACCAAAAATGAATTACAAACAAATTAAAATTTAGAAATAAACTTATAAGCGATCTCTACCCGACAACCTTTGGGTAGATGGAAAAAAAAATATACAGAAAAGGTAGGTGATGCATAATTAAATTAATAGCTAGGTATTAACATTAAAATAGAACATAATATATTGTATATAATATTTTAAACTGTAGATAATAGTCAAGTAAAATAAATACATATACATCTACATATACATTAAATATAATATCATATTTATTAATACATAATATATATAATATATAAATATATATAACACATATATATACACATATTAACATATATTTGCTATAACCCCATTCACTGTAGTCCCACAATTCCAGAACACTCCCCTCTCCATCTCCAAGAGCATTAGGATCCTTGGCGTTGACATCTCCAGCGATGTTCAGTTCCGAGATCATTTGCTAGACAAGGTAAAGCTGGCGTCCAAAAAACTTGGTGTACTCAACAGAGCGAAGCAATATTTCACGTCGGGGCAAAGGTTGCTACTTTACAAGTCGCAAGTCCGGCCCCATATGGAGTACTGCTGCCATCTCTGGGCGGGTGCACCCGGATACCATTGGCCCTTTTAACTCGGTTCAACGACGGGCTGTGAGAATTGTCGACGATCCCAAACTCACTTGCGGTATCGAGCCCTTAAGTCTGAGGAGAGACTTTTCCTCCCTGTGTGTGTTCTACCGCTTGTACAATGGGATGTGTTCTGAGGAATTATTCGAAATGATGCCCACGGCTACTTTCTACCATCGCACCGCTCGCCATCGACAGGGAATTCATTCTCACACTTTGGAACCGAAATGGTCGTGTACAGTGCGGTTTCAGAGAAACTTCCTCCCGCGAACGCTTGGGTTGTGGAATGAGCTCCCTGCCAAGGTTTTCTCTAAGGACTACAGTATGGGGTTCTTCAAAAAAGAAGTTATTAGATTTCTGAAGGGTCGGCAACGCGCAAGTGATGCCCCTGGTGTTGCAAGCGTCCATAGGCTACGGTGACCGCTTACCATCAGGCCGACCGTAGGCTTGTTTGCCACCTTAGTGGTATAAAAAAAAAACATACAGTAAATTTATTGAACATGATTGCTGTAATATGATTTAATTTGATTCCTGAAAATATGAATAGATTGAGCTTTTTTTATGGATAAAGGCAATTTATTCCACAGTTTTGTTGCATGTACGGTAAATGTATTTGCATAAAAATTTGTAACGTGGGCTGGTAATTTAAGTAGGAGATGAGTAGAAGGCCGAAGATGTGGATAAGAAATGCTTACAAATTGAAAACGCTCCTTTAGGTATGCAGGAGTTGACGGATTGAACAAAATGCTGTACAGAAGACATAGAATATGAATATTCCGGCGAATGCGAATCGGAGGCCACTTGAGCTGTTGTCGAAAATTGGAAACATGATCATATTTACGTAGTCCAAATATGAAACGTATACACAAGTTTTGAAGACGCTCAAGTTTATTTAATTGGCCCTCAGAGATAAAATAGCAGGCGTCAGCATAATCGAGAATAGGATGAACTAATGACTGCGCAAGTGCAATTTTGGTAGAGATAGGAAGAAAATTACATAAGCGTCGTAAAGAACCCACAGATGCGTATAATTTACGGCTTAATTCTTGCAGGTGTGGTGCCCAAGTTAAGGTACGATCAATAATTATCCCTAAATTTTTTACACTTTCAATGATACGAATGTGGTTACTGTTGACTCTAACAGGAGGCAGTTGATTCAAATTTATTTTAGATAAGCTTAGGGCTTCCAATAATAATAACTTGGGTAATAATAGTATATTCCAATAATAATAGTAGGGTTTATTTTAAGACCGTGATATTGACTCCATTCGTTAAAATATTTAAATCACTGTTAATAGTATGAATAGCCTTATTGAGGTCATTGAGTGAGGCATGAGTATAGATTTGAAAATCGTCTGCATACAATTGGTAGAGGGAAGAGATTCCGTGTGAAATATTATTAATGAAAATAGCAAAAAGAAGTGGAGACAAGACGCCACCTTGAGGTACGCCAGCAAGGATATCGCAGAACGTATCCTCAACTTTGATACGTTGCTGGCGCTTATGCAAGTAACTGCGAAACCATTCAATTGCCGCTGGAGATATGTTAAGAGAACGTAATTGAGCAAGTAAAATATCGAAGTCTATTGTGTTAAAAGCGTTACTGAAATCCAGTAATGACAGAACAGTCTGTTCGTGGCGGTTCATGCCCATACAGATATCATCAGTAATCTTTGCAAGAGCAGTAGCCGTACTATGACCAGGTCGGAAGCCGGATTGAAAAGGATTAAGGAGGCAATTTTTTGTGAAAAAGTGGCTGAGCTGTTGATGGACAAGTCGTTCTAGGACTTTGGACAGGAAGGGCAAGATTGATAAAGGACGATAATTAGAGAATAAGGCAGGATTATTTTTTTTGGTAATGGAATTACATGTGCCAGTTTCCATTCCATTGATTCTTTATTTATTTATTTTAATCAAAAATTGTCACTGTCACTCGATGAGCTCTCCCCAACATTTATTATAAGTTCCTGTACTTCTATATTATCGAATGCCACATGAATTTCCCAATCCGACGCTATAATGTTTTGGGTTCTGCTCACAATTTTTTTCCATGTACTTCCGCACATGCATTTTTTAATAAATCTAACATCTTGTTTGCCTTAAAAGGGGGCTGGGTATTGTTTCGAGCGGCGTGACCTTTGATTTGTGCCCATATTAGTTCTATAGCATTGTTCTGACAGTGATACGGCGGAAATCGAAGAACCAAATGACCACATTCGGCAGCTATTTTATCAGTAATATATCTTTTAGGGGGGCCATTTTCGATTTAAAAATATCCACTAATTGTTCTTTTAATAAAGTAGATAGATAGATAGATATATACTTTATTGCACACCAAAAATGAATTACAAACAAATTAAAATTTAGAAATAAACTTATAAGCGATCTCTACCCGACAACCTTTGGGTAGATGGAAAAAAAAATATACAGAAAAGGTAGGTGATGCATAATTAAATTAATAGCTAGGTATTAACATTAAAATAGAACATAATATATTGTATATAATATTTTAAACTGTAGATAATAGTCAAGTAAAATAAATACATATACATCTACATATACATTAAATATAATATCATATTTATTAATACATAATATATATAATATATAAATATATATAACACATATATATACACATATTAACATATATTTGCTATAACCCCATTCACTGTAGTCCCACAATTCCAGAACACTCCCCTCTCCATCTCCAAGAGCATTAGGATCCTTGGCGTTGACATCTCCAGCGATGTTCAGTTCCGAGATCATTTGCTAGACAAGGTAAAGCTGGCGTCCAAAAAACTTGGTGTACTCAACAGAGCGAAGCAATATTTCACGTCGGGGCAAAGGTTGCTACTTTACAAGTCGCAAGTCCGGCCCCATATGGAGTACTGCTGCCATCTCTGGGCGGGTGCACCCGGATACCATTGGCCCTTTTAACTCGGTTCAACGACGGGCTGTGAGAATTGTCGACGATCCCAAACTCACTTGCGGTATCGAGCCCTTAAGTCTGAGGAGAGACTTTTCCTCCCTGTGTGTGTTCTACCGCTTGTACAATGGGATGTGTTCTGAGGAATTATTCGAAATGATGCCCACGGCTACTTTCTACCATCGCACCGCTCGCCATCGACAGGGAATTCATTCTCACACTTTGGAACCGAAATGGTCGTGTACAGTGCGGTTTCAGAGAAACTTCCTCCCGCGAACGCTTGGGTTGTGGAATGAGCTCCCTGCCAAGGTTTTCTCTAAGGACTACAGTATGGGGTTCTTCAAAAAAGAAGTTATTAGATTTCTGAAGGGTCGGCAACGCGCGAGTGATGCCCCTGGTGTTGCAAGCGTCCATAGGCTACGGTGACCGCTTACCATCAGGCCGACCGTAGGCTTGTTTGCCACCTTAGTGGTATAAAAAAAAAACATACAGTAAATTTATTGAACATGATTGCTGTAATATGATTTAATTTGATTCCTGAAAATATGAATAGATTGAGCTTTTTTTATGGATAAAGGCAATTTATTCCACAGTTTTGTTGCATGTACGGTAAATGTATTTGCATAAAAATTTGTAACGTGGGCTGGTAATTTAAGTAGGAGATGAGTAGAAGGCCGAAGATGTGGATAAGAAATGCTTACAAATTGAAAACGCTCCTTTAGGTATGCAGGAGTTGACGGATTGAACAAAATGCTGTACAGAAGACATAGAATATGAATATTCCGGCGAATGCGAATCGGAGGCCACTTGAGCTGTTGTCGAAAATTGGAAACATGATCATATTTACGTAGTCCAAATATGAAACGTATACACAAGTTTTGAAGACGCTCAAGTTTATTTAATTGGCCCTCAGAGATAAAATAGCAGGCGTCAGCATAATCGAGAATAGGATGAACTAATGACTGCGCAAGTGCAATTTTGGTAGAGATAGGAAGAAAATTACATAAGCGTCGTAAAGAACCCACAGATGCGTATAATTTACGGCTTAATTCTTGCAGGTGTGGTGCCCAAGTTAAGGTACGATCAATAATTATCCCTAAATTTTTTACACTTTCAATGATACGAATGTGGTTACTGTTGACTCTAACAGGAGGCAGTTGATTCAAATTTATTTTAGATAAGCTTAGGGCTTCCAATAATAATAACTTGGGTAATAATAGTATATTCCAATAATAATAGTAGGGTTTATTTTAAGACCGTGATATTGACTCCATTCGTTAAAATATTTAAATCACTGTTAATAGTATGAATAGCCTTATTGAGGTCATTGAGTGAGGCATGAGTATAGATTTGAAAATCGTCTGCATACAATTGGTAGAGGGAAGAGATTCCGTGTGAAATATTATTAATGAAAATAGCAAAAAGAAGTGGAGACAAGACGCCACCTTGAGGTACGCCAGCAAGGATATCGCAGAACGTATCCTCAACTTTGATACGTTGCTGGCGCTTATGCAAGTAACTGCGAAACCATTCAATTGCCGCTGGAGATATGTTAAGAGAACGTAATTGAGCAAGTAAAATATCGAAGTCTATTGTGTTAAAAGCGTTACTGAAATCCAGTAATGACAGAACAGTCTGTTCGTGGCGGTTCATGCCCATACAGATATCATCAGTAATCTTTGCAAGAGCAGTAGCCGTACTATGACCAGGTCGGAAGCCGGATTGAAAAGGATTAAGGAGGCAATTTTTTGTGAAAAAGTGGCTGAGCTGTTGATGGACAAGTCGTTCTAGGACTTTGGACAGGAAGGGCAAGATTGATAAAGGACGATAATTAGAGAATAAGGCAGGATTATTTTTTTTGGTAATGGAATTACATGTGCCAGTTTCCAAATATCAGGGAATTTTCCGGATGAGATAGATGCATTAAAGATATGATAATAATAGGGGAAATAATGTCAAGGATAGGAATGATCATACTACGACTAATGCAGTCATTACCGATAGCACTTGATGCAGTCGATAATATGTTCTTCTTAACATCACAGACGGAGAATTGACTGAAAGTAAAAGGAGCGTAATCAGGAGTTGGGGTCATTGAAAGATTAATAAGAGTTTGTCTTTTTTTATCAGCTTCAATGACAGCAGAAGCTGAGAAATGTTGATTGAGGAGAATAATATCGAAGGTGCTAGGTTGCCACTTGACGAGCTTTCCCAGCTCCTAATGATTTAAGAAATTTCCAGACCCTGGCTGAGTCTTCGTTTTCCACTGATTTGTGGATGTGGCGTCGTTGCGCATCCTTCCTTTTTCATCGACGGTTTGTGCATCTATAACAGATGACTAATCAATATGTGCTGCATCATTCTGTAAATTTTCCACACTCATACCACCAAAATTGCGTTGTGTAACAAGGATTGCATGAATATTATTATTGTCGAATGATGCCAGCATATCGGAATAGTGTGCTGGAATACTTTGGGCATTGATGTGAATAGCATTAAAATTTTTCACTGAATCTGAGAAATAAGAATCAAGGAATGAGCTGAGAGGAACTGAAGTGCTGTACAAGCTTTCGTTCAATCCGTCAGATGATGAACATGATAAATATAAATCTTCGTCAATATCACTGTGATTTTGTATCATAACAAAATTAAATATAGGAAGATAATAATTAAAAAAGAAATACAAATATGTATAGATAAAACTAAATAAAATAAATACAAAGTTTATGACGTCTGCCCGCCAGCAGTCTAATAAGTAATACACTACGACATGACACAAGGAAGCACAACAAATTGAAAAATCTTAAAAAAATAAAAAATATAAAAAATTAATAACTATTTAAAAACAATAAAGTTTAAAACAATAAAAAGTATGAAAAACTAAACTCCTTTAAAATTGGAAAGTACATAGTCATAAATTAGCAAAACGATATTCGATTACAATACTCTTCTATTCTACTTTTATACATAAATAATTGGAAAATAAACTAATACAACTATGTAAACATATTATTCTAAGTAAATTTATAGATTAATCAGAAAATAATTAAATTTAAACAAAAAAAAATTTAAGAATCGTTAAAAGGTTCATAAAAATAACGCATCAAAACAACAACAAAAAAAAAATCGATTAAACTTGTACAACGTAAACTGAACGCGTTCATTCAATTAAATTGAACGCTCCCTCATAGGTTTGTCGTTCTTGCGTTCTCCCTCCTATTTACAAGATTAATATAAAACCATCTCTGTCATCATTACATGTCATGCAATACTAATTAAAGGTTAGAACTTTGAAAACAAAGATACATTTTAGATTTGATGAAATCTTTTTCTAAAAAGAAATTTAGTGATATCTACCGACATATAACGGAAAACTGCAGATTAAACAATAAACCACGTGTCAAGGAACTGACTATCTTGACATTGAAGCAAATAAAGAAAAATAATGATTTGCTTACTACTTTCTCGTAGCTCTCCTGGCTTTACTATTAGATCTTGTTTTCGTACTAGGATTTATTTTAGACGAACTAGCATCAGGTGCTGTGAGAACATTCGGACTGACCACTGTAATATTACCATTGCGCGTCCAACATTTGCCAATACTACTATATATAAAACTTTTGACGTGCAGCCATAAAAGTGTCGTGGCGCGACTTTGTCAGAAACTCCGAAAGAGTAATGCCAGTGCCTTTGAGCGAAGTTTTGGCAAACCATATTTTGTCTTTGATATCCAAAGTTTTAAATTTGACAAGGATAGGTCTTGGTTTCTCACCTATAACTCAGCCCATACGGTGACAGCGACTGATATCCTGGACAGATAATTGAGGAATTTTGGAACCTAATTTACATTTTATGACTTGAATCACAGTGGTAGTGGAGTCTTCATCTTTCTTCTCATCTACACCATGGAAGAGAAGAAACTGTCGACGACTGCGCATCTCCTGCTGGTCCATTTCTTGAGCCACTATATCAATTTGACGTTACAGATTTTGTAAAGCTTCGATTACAAAACTTTTAAAAATAGAAAACTCTGTGTCAACCATGGAAGTGGTGTTAGTGTCTTCACTTAATGAAGAATTTTTCTCATCCAATATTTTAGCCTGGAACTCATCCATTTTCTTGTGAAATAACTGTGATATGTCAAACATTGATTGTTTGATGGCCTCCATTTTATAGTGAAAGTAGGCTTTGTTGTTTAATTTTGTCCTAGTGCATATAGAAAAGAAATAAATATTATCACTGTATATAATATAACATTATTTAGGTGTTAATTATCTCAATATATATATTTTAAAATTAAAAATTCAATAAAGACATAAAAAGTGTGTATGTATTCTTTCACCTATCCACATTTTCGCCATGACGTTGGAGCCAGTCGATAATCTCTTGTTTTTTATTGGCCTGAGTCGGCGTTTTATCAATTTGTCTGCAGTGATATGCAGCGTTGTCCATAATAATTATCGACGGTTCTTCCAGAGATTGCAACATTTCTTTAAACCATCCATCGTAAATCTCCGCGTACATTTCTTCGTGGAATTCCATTGTTTTCTTGGATTTAAAGGCCAGTAAAGCATCTGACACGAATCCTTTCGTAGACCCTGCATGGCATATAATAACGCGTTCACCTTTTTCCATTGGCCCTGAACTAGTGGAAGCGGCGGTGTCGTTAGTCCAGTTTTTAGATACTACATGGTTTGCATTTAACCAAGTCTCGTCAGTGAAAATGACATTTGACCAATCTGATATATTTTTGGCTTCGCTCAAAAAGCTTTCGTGACGCTCCATCAATATTTTACGTTTGTGCGATTTCTTATAAGAAAATCCAATTTCTTTCAAAACCAAGCTTAATGACGATTTTCAGCCGTGGAACAAACCACATTCACGTAAAGAAACAACAAGTTTTTTAAGTGTTGGAATTTCTTAGCGCAAGTATTAGTCATATATATGATGGCGATGTCACACAACGTGGTTGGTGTTTTTTCTTCGGCGTACGAAGCTTATTTTCCTGCATGCAGCTTGTACCGTAAGCTTCGGTAGTAATTTTTGAAACAGAAGTCCACTAATTCCTAATACGGCCACAACACGCTCTCGCACTTGCGACAGTGGTAATAGCGGTCCACTGTTTCAATACTCTGCTTCAAAGTAATTATGAACCTTGAGTACCAGTTCTCTCGCCTGACGTTTCAGAACAGATTCTTTAGGCATTTTGATATTTGACAGCTGGGCAGCAATCAACACGGAGGAACACAAAATAAACAACGTAACGTATAGATAATGTGAAAAAACTCAGCGAACAGAAATGTAGTGACTATATAGCACGATCGTCTTGTTGCGAGTGACAGATTAAAACAAACACAACATGGCGTTGGGCCATTGAATGTTCCTATCTTGAAAAAATATATTTGAATGTTTTAGTTGTATTTGTCTTTGTTCAAAACATAATAAATATATGCGATCAATATCATTACTTATTTGGTCACAACACTACAACTATCGAATTAGAACTGTCAGTATAGTAAGTTAATTGTATATACATTTTTACTCTGCTCTATGAGCTCTAAACAATGACTCCCTACAAACTTAGTAAATATAATATTCGGTTTCAGGTCAACTTTCGACAGAAAATATACAAATTTTTGGATTGGGACTTACTCCGTAGCTAGAGACACGTGACATACTTGGACAGAGAGACACGCAACATACTTAGACAGAGACACAAGTTACATACTTGGACAAAGAGACACATGATATACTTGGGCATAGAGTCGTACGTGACGTACTTAGACAGAGTGACACGTTACACACTTGGACAGAGAAAGACGTTACATACTTAGACAGAGAGACACGTTACATGCTTGGACAGAATGACACGTTACAAACTTGGAGAGAGAGATTCGTGACATACTTGGACAGAGAGACACGTTACATATTTCGACAAAGAGACACGTGCCATACTTAGACAGAGAGACACGTTACATACTTGGACACTGAGACATGTTACAAACTTGGACACAGAGACACGTTACATACTTGGACACAGAGACACGTTACACATTTAGACATAGAGAAACGTACATACTTGGACAGAGAGCCACGTTGCATTCTTGGACAAAAAGATACGTTACATACTTGGACAGAGAGACACGTTACATATTTGGTTACAGAGACACGTTACGTACTTGGACAGAGAGACACGTTGCATATTTGGACTGAGAGACACGTTACATACTTGGACTGGAATACATGAGACATAGTTGGACAGAGAGACACGTGACGTACTTTGACAGAGAGACAGACCGACCGCAGAGTCATAACAATCTGCCTTTGTTTTGCCTTTTGTCGTTACTTGTCTAATTGTATTATTCTAATGATTACCTACTAAAAATAAACTATAAAAAAATTGTTGATTCGGTGATTAAATACTATAAAAAATAAGGACTTGGCACAACATGACGTGATCACACAACTGTTTACAGTGTTGCTTAGAGAATATGTGAGAATACGAGGCTTGACATGTTTTTTTTTTTTACATCGTTATGTTTTTGATAGGATTTGTGCTAAATTAATGCTTGCACAAGCATTGTATATTTTTTTTGGGTACGATTCGCTAACAATCTCTGTAGGAATTTCTAGAAATATATATGTATTTCACTGTTTAAATTAATATTAAGTTTTACATAAATCTGACAAACAACAATATTTTTTCCACACAAAATTTTACATCTCCTTTTACAATAACCGATGACCTGAAAAAGTTAGCCGGAAGTCAAAGTCAAAGTCAAAATGTTTTATTCAAATAAGGATTTTACAATCACTTTTGAATAGTCAAAGTTATGAAATATTATTTTTTGAAATCCGGTTCACAATGTTGTTGATTTCTACCGAGAAAAATCCGGCAAGAAACTCTTTTAAGAAAATCATAAAAACTAAAACTACAATCAATGTATTAAATAAAAATTTTAAGCTGTACAATTTTATATTATTTCTATTTTAATTTGGTTTACCTATGCATCCTGTAATTGAGCATCTTCAGTCCCAAGGATTTTTATCATTAACAGTCTGAAATATTGTAGTATGCTTTTTTACAAAGTACTTGTTTGATAAAAGATTTAAATTTACTTATTGATAGCTTTTGAAGATTATTGGGAACTTTGTTGTAAAAGTGTATACATTGCCTCATAAAAGAGTTACTTATTTTGTGTAGACGTGTATCATGCACCAACAACAGCTTATTTTTACTTCTAGTATTTACTTTGTGAACGTCACTTTTCTTGCTGAAACTATTGATATTTTTATGTACATATAAAAGATTTTCATATATGTACTGCGAAGCTTAACTTAAAATATTTACTTCCCTAAACCTATCCCTCAGAGATATCCTAGATCCTAATTTATAAATAGCACGAATTGCCTTTTTTGGAACAAAAATATTGTATTTACAACAGCAGCGCTACCCCACAATAGGATACCATATGTCATTAAACTATGGAAATAGCTAAAATATACTATTTTTGCAGTGTCGACATCGGTCAATTGTCTTATTTCCTTGATCGCATACACAGCAGAGCTAAGTTTTTTGGCTGGGTTATGAATATGAGGACCCCATTGAAGTTTGGAGTCCAGCGTTATGCCAAGAAAGACTGTTGAATTAACAAGTTCTAATTGCTCGCCATTAATATTAATACATGTCTGTATCTGACTAACATTTGGTTATGTAAATTTAACACATTTGGTTTTTTTTTCATTAAGTAACAAACTATTAGCGTTAAACCAATTAACAATTTTAGAAAGGGCATTATTTAACATAACATGTCTGTCGTCTCTTAACTTTAAAAAGCAAAGAGGTTTCACCAGCAAATAAGACAATGTCACGGTTTTTTACATGATATGGGAGATCATTAATGTAAATAAGAAATAGAAAAGGATCTAAAATTGAGCCTTGAGGGACTCCCATGGAGACTGCTGATATCGGAGATCTTTCACCGTTGACATCTATTTTCTGTACCCTCCCACTCATATAGGAGGTCCAAAGGTCGAGAGCTTTGCCTCTAATACCATAGAGATGTAGCTTCCTGATGAGATTTTCACGTTGAACACAGTCAAATGCCTTAGATAAATCACAAAACAACTCCAAGAGCATCGTGCGAATCCTCCCAGGCGTTAAATATATTTTTTAATAGTGCCACTCCTGCATTGGTTGTGGAACGACCTTTCATAAAGCCAAACTGTTTACTACTAAGTAGGTCATTAATACAGAAATGGCTTAACATTTGACAAAGTATGATTTTTTCAAAAACTTTACTGAGTATATGTAGCATTGAAATAGGCCGAAAATTATTAGGGTCTGTTGAACTACCTGATTTAAAAAGAGATATAACTTTGCTTAATTTCATTTCATCTGGAAACACACCACTATCAACACAATTAATAAAAATTATGGCTAAGGGTTGTGCTATAACATGAATTATTGAGTTTATAGTTTTAACAGAAAATCCCCAAAATCTGTGGTGTTTTCTATTTCTAATGTTTTAAACGTATCTATGATATCCGTAGGACCAATGTTTTAAATACAAAGGGAACTTTTCATTCAGGAACATAATATTTTTATTAATTTTTCTTCTAAAATTGCACTTGAGTTAAGATGTTCAGTTGTTTTTAAAGGAATATTGCTAAAAAAAATTTCAAAGACAACTGGCCGGATGAATAGGTGGAGGACCAGGTGGTTTGGCATTCATTAGAAAAGGCCTGTGTCAAGCAGTGAACAGCTATAGGCTGATTGATGATGTACCACTATGTCGATGACACATATATATTATGCAAATGTGACTTGATTCGGTTAAACCGTTTTTATACTACATGTCAACAGACAAACACACCAGTTTATGATATCGTTAATCGGGTTTGCTTAGAACATATCAATTTAGGTGCACCGGTATCTATTTAGTTACTGTTGAATACTGGGTACGTTAAGAATCCAAAAATAAAATAATAGGAGTAATACACCGAGGTTTTCTTGCTTGACTTGTACTTTTAAATGATTTTGTTTTAAAATATGCAATATTTGATTTTGAAACCTAATTTTTATTTCCGATTTTTAAACTTGCAAATTACGAAGAGCTTTGTACCTTTTTGCCAACGCTATGCAATGATAAATAAAATAAGTCTAATAAAATGGATAAATAAAGTCATATCAATATTGATACCCAATTGTTCAAGAAATCTCAGTTTTCGATTTTGATGACTTCCATTTTGTACGAAAACTAAAATTTTATTAAGTTTGTTACATAAAATTACTTTAACAGAGAAACTGACAGGCAGGTTAATTCTATAGCTGTGCTTTTTAATATATACACTATCAATGAGCTGTGCTTAATTTCAAGTCGATATGGATAATGTGTAGAAAAAACTGTATGTCAACAGACGGACGGACACTGAAATTTTGTCATCGTCTAAATCCTGAAAACCAGCAAAATCTAAAGTCCTGGTCTAAAGAGTGACAAGATAGAAAAAAAAAACGGGTTGCACTCCGGGAGTGCCGGCAGAAGTGAAATCATACTAGCTATTTACTTCCCATCACTTTGTATACATATTTATTTATTTTAAATAATAATGTTTGTTTATTTAATTTTTTGACGTAGTATATTTAACATCTCAATCTGTCATAGAATTAAAATCCCAAATCCAACCTCCCTGTACTACTAATGATTATGAGTATGGCGATTGCCATATACTAAAAAAACGAAACAGCAGGCGCAGGCATACATATTCGCACACGGTAGAAAGAGAGGGCGATACATCTTACGAATATGCGATCAGGTCACGTGTCCTAACGCGAGTTTAACATTTTTTTTAAATAAAAAAAGTACACAACGCCTCTTAAGAAGTTTTCACTTCAAAAAACTAAACGATAGATATGAAAAATTGACCAAGATCTCCTTCGCTTATTAACTATTTCTAATAAAACTATTGAAAGCGAGTTTACTCACATGTATGTGAGTATAATTTAAAAAAGAACATATCTATACTAATATTATAAAGAGGAAAGATTTGATTGTTTGTTTTTTTGTATTGAATAGGCTCCGAACCTACTGGACCGATTTGAAAAATTCTTTTACTATTAAAAGCCGACATTATCCCTGATGAACATAGGCTACTTTTTACCGCGGGAAAATACTTCATTCTTACGGGAAAACGGGTAATAGGACAACGGGTACTAAGAATTCTCCTTCCGTACATTCCTAATTACTTAATTACGTAATTACTTTCTTTTTCACATAACTTCTAAACGGCTGAACCGATTGGGTTGAAATTTTATATGGGTATTGCGATGGTTTTCTGGATGATTTAAAAATACAATTTTTTGTTTTTCTCCTATAATTGAGGAGTTGCTGTAAGAACCTACACCGTTACGAAGTTTAGGGCGAGCGAAGCCGCTGGCAGAAGCTAGTTTTTAATAAAAACCAGAAACTAAGTTGGCTATATTTCGTAAAACATGGCATGAGGACAGAGTTGTATTCAGGGTTTAGACGAAAGTAAATGATGTTCCTCAAAAAAATGTCAATTCAGTTAAAGAAAAGTGAAAAATAGAAAAGTCACCTGACCGTGAAAAACTGTGTTTACGACCTTATTTGTTTTTTGAGATCTGTCATATACGTCAACGATCAACAACTGAGTAACGTAGTACAAAGTCTCCCAACAACCGGCTATTGTCAGCTTTTACCCGCCAAACTAGTCGATAGTGGACAAGCCCACAGTTCTAATCAAACTGTAACAGCTCTCTCGGGTAACTGAGGGATGAAAGGGTCCGGTGTAATTCCGACTTTGCAATGTTTACCCTACGCGCTACGTGACTATTCGTGTGTCCAACGTATCTATCATACAAACTACGAACCCAGGATGTTTGTGGTCAAACATATGTAAGATTGTATCTGTTTTAAGATTTACTTAAACAAATTATACTATCATAAGTTTAATAAACCATGTTCTCCACCTAAATCTTCGCCGTATGTCATTGAAACAGAAGTGTTATTAAATAGCATAGTAAAATTACAACAATACATGTAAGTATACTAATATATTTGTGTTTCCTTTGATTTGTTTTCATCTTAATTTGTTAGTAGGAAAATGTAATGTATTGTTACCTTATTTGTTGTTGGCCGCTGGATTGAAGGTTCTACCTGTAATAAATGTAAATATTATAAACCTTATAATTACATGTCGGTGAAATAAACTTTCTCTATTTCCTGACGGATGAGGGATGGGCACGCGGCCGGTGCTGGCCCGAGGACATTTTTTTTTTTTTTTTTTATACCACTAAGGTGGCAAACAAGCTTACGGTCCGCCTGATGGTAAGCGGTCACCGTAGCCTATGGACGCTTGCAACACCAGGGGCATCACTCGCGCGTTGCCGACCCTTCAGAAATCTAATTACTTCTTTTTTGAAGAACCCCATACTGTAGTCCTTAGAGAAAACCTTGGCAGGGAGCTCATTCCACAACCCAAGCGTTCGCGGGAGGAAGTTTCTCTGAAACCGCACTGTACGCGACCATTTCGGTTCCAAAGTGTGAGAATGAATTTCCTGTCGATGGCGAGCGATGCGATGGTAGAAAGTAGCCGTGGGCATCATTTCGAACAATTCCTCAGAACACAATCCATTGTACAAGCGGTAGAACACACACAGGGAGGCAAAGTCTCTCCTCAGACTTAAGGGCTCGATACCGCAAGTGAGTTTAGGATCGTCGACAATTCTCACAGCCCGTCGTTGAACCGAGTCAAAAGGGCCAAGCTGGTATCCGGGTGCACCCGCCCAAAGATGGCAGCAGTACTCCATATGGGGCCGGACTATTTTCACAAATAAAAGGAAAATTCAAATAACTACCATGCCAAAGCTATTTGACATTGAGCTTACCCTTTCAAGTGAAGTCAAATACCTTGGGGTAATTTTAGACAACAAACTAAATTGGAGTAAGCATCTAAGCACAAAAATAACCAGGGCATGTACAACCTTCTGGCAATGCAGAAGAATAATAGGCAAGAAATGGGGCCTTAAGCCATCCATAACCCTATGGCTCTATACAGCCATAATACGACCCATGATAACATATGGTGCAGTAGTTTGGTGGCCTCGAACTCAGTTAAGCACGGTAAAAAACAAACTACAAAGCCTGCAGCGTCTTGCCTGCCTAGCAACCACAGGCAGTATGAAAACGACTCCCACAACAGCATTAGAAGTCATCCTCAACCTCAGACCCCTTCATCTTGTTATACAACAAGAAGCTGCCGCTGCAGCCATACGACTTGAGAAAGTAGGGCTCTGGAAACGGGACGGCAGAATCACTCATGCACGGCTCAAGGAGGCGGCGGGAAACGAGCTTCCGATGATAGAGGCGACATGTGATATCATCCCAAAAACCTTTGTCTTTGACAAAAAATACCGTATCCAGCTTCATGAGGAAGAAAAAGACAGCTCCGGCATCCATGAAGTCAGGATCTACACCGATGGCTCCAAAACGGAATCAGGAACGGGCGCAGGAGTATTCTCCCATGACCTGAACATCAACATGTCAACGAGCTTGGGTGCACTCAACACCATCTTCCAAGCAGAATGTGTTGGGATTACCCGAGCTGCAACAGCGGTCTTGTCTAAAGGCATAAGTAATGCATCGATACGCATCATCTCCGACAGTGCCGCTGTGCTACAAGCTCTCAACAACAACCGCATCAACAGTGGACTAATCCTGGAGTGTCACTGTGAACTGCAAAAAATTGCATTGAAGAACCGGGTTACTCTTCAATGGATACGTGGTCATAGTGGGTCTCTAGGCAATGATGCGGCAGATGAATTGGCAAAGAGAGGATCGGGCACTAAAATAATGGGACCTGAACCAATTGTACCGATACCATTTATCCAACTCAAAACATGGTTACGTGACAGAACCTTACAACAACACAACAAACAGTGGGCAGAACAGACAGATTGCAAACAAACCAAGAATGTTCTTACATCCGTGGACGCTAATCTGTCGCACAAACTGTTAAAACTCAGCAGGAAAAACCTACGCTACATAGTTGGCATAATAACAGGTCACTGCCCTCTAAACAGGCACTTTTTCAATATCGGCGTTACTGACAGTCCTCTATGCAGGGGCTGTATGGAAGCCGAGGAGACACCGTCTCACGTGGTTCTTCATTGCAAAAGCGTGAGCAACCAACGGACAAAGCTCCTTAAGAATCCACAAACCATGAGAGAGGCACTGAATAACATCAGATGCCTCCTTAACTTTTGGACGGAGCTGGGATGGTATGGGTAACCAATGACAGGTATTGGTTACCTACGTACAATGGCCCTATTATGAGGCTAAGTGCGGAAAACATAAGTCCAACTAACTAACTAACTATGGGGCCGGACTTGCGACTTGTAAAGTAGCAACCTTTGCCCCGATGTGAAGTAATGCTTCGCTCTGTTGAGTACACCAAGTTTTTTGGACGCCAGCTTTACCTTGTCAAGCAAATGATCTCGGAACTGAACATCGCTGGAGATGTCAACGCCAAGGATCCCAATGCTCTTGGAGATGGACAGGGGAGTGTTCTGGAATTGTGGGACTACAGTGAATGGGGTTTTCTTAGCGGTGAACGCGCAGACTTGTGTCTTTGAAGGGTTGAATCGGACCAAGTTTTCCCGCCCCCAGTCAGAGACCTTGGACAGACCGATCTCGATTTGAGACACAAGTTCTTCACGCTTTTCCTCCACAACGGAACGTGGGATGCTTGCACGGCCCGTGTAATAAGCGTCTCCAGTACTGTCATCTGCATAGCAATGTATATTGTTGATGTCCAACATATCATTGATGTGCAGTAGAAACAGCGTAGGAGACAGCACAGAGCCTTGCGGGACACCAGCATTAATGTCCATGCTATCAGAGCAACTACCGTCAACTACGGCTCGTATGCGTCTGCCGGACAAAAAGCTAGTTACCCATTTGCACAAACCCTCGGGCACTCCGTAAGATGGCAACTTCGATAGAAGACCCCGGTGCCAGACCCGATCGAACGACTTCGCTATGTCTAGGCTACATGCCAATGCCTCCCCCTGACTCTCAATGGCTAGTGCCCATCGGTGTGTGAGATACACCAGAAGGTCACCAGTTGAGCGACCGTGGCGAAAGCCATATTGACGGTCACTGATCAGGTCGTGTTTTTCTAAGTATCTCAAAAGCTGTGTGTTGATCACACGCTCCATCACCTTGGAGAGGAGAGAGGTTATAGCGATAGGCCTGTAATTCGATGGATCTGATCTATCGCCCTTTTTGGGCACCGGGTGCACATTCGCAGTCTTCCACGAAGACGGAAATTGCCTAGTGTGGTAGGAAAGCGTGAAGAGGCGCGTGAGTACAGGACATAACTCAGGAGTACACTGCTTAAGCACCACTGCTGGTATGCCGTCTGGCCCACTCGACTTATGAACGTCTAGGGAAAGCAACGCCCGCCGGACCTCGCGCTGTGTTATAGAGATTTCCGGCATCGTCTTACCGCACCACGGTAAAGCAGGTGGTACAGCGCCTTCGTCGTTCACATTCGAGTTAGAGGCAAAGAGACTGCCCAACAGATCGGCTTTCTCTTTTGCACTGTGGGCCAAGTTACCATCGGTCTTTCGCAGTGGTGGTAACGACGACTGGCAGAAGTTCCCCTCGGCAGCTTTAGCAAGCGACCAGAAAGCACGACTCCCAGAAGGATAGCTCGCAAGTCGCCCACCTATTTTGCCGGTGAATTGGAATTTTGCTCTGGCAGTTGCTTTCTTACTGAACCTCGAGGCAGCATTTAATTTGCGTTTTAACTCAGAAATATTCGGATCCTTATTATTACGAGCCGTGGTCCAAGCCTCATACGCAGTTTGCTTAAGAATTTTATGCTGACATGCTGTTCTATGTTTTATGTCAAAAACACGATGGTTAACATGCTTCTCTAAAAGTGTTATTACATAACATGATAATGTGCGCTCATAATTTGGCGCATACGTTTTGCTTTATGGGCTTTAAGCTGAAATCGACGATGTTAATCTCAAATAGAGTTGATTTTTTTGTGACAAAAATAACTTATAAATTGGCGAACAGCTTAACGTAAAAGTGTAAATTAATTTATTACAATTGTCTTTAAACTTTTAACTTCGCACGATTGGCACAAACTATGCATCAATTTATTACCTCCGTGTTCACTCCATATGCATATACCTACTTGGTGCGCTATGGTTTTTGAATCGACGAAGATAACGTCTTCGAGTGAAAGATGTCATTCATAGTATATTATATTCTCTACACATCCACGGACCTCAAAAAAAACGGACGTAACATTGCACAGAAAAGATGTGAAGCATGCAAGGTCCTACAATTTCGTTTGTTGTACGTGACCTACACTCACACAGATACGCAGGTCCTACAACTCGCTGTCATTATACATACCGTGTGACAGCGCCTGTTACATGTATTTCGCATCGACAAAAATTGTTAAAAAATGCCTTCTTTTGTAGTGAAATCGTGTAAAAACTACACGAGTAAACTTAAAAAGTCACAAGGCATCACCTACCACGCGTAAGTTATGATGATTTTGTTATTGTTTTTATAATTATTTTTTATTTACTTAAATGTAAATTCTAAACAAAAATTATAAGGGTGATGTCATTTTTTTTATAGAAAATTTTCCCTAAAAGTTGGGAAATCTGTATTTATTGCATTTGTGACTCAGTCAGATCAGGTTTCGTAAGTTTTTAGGATTATGTATTTTAATGTTCTGTAAAGTCAGTCAAAATCAAAATGGTTTATTCAAATTAGGATTTTACAATCACTTTTGAATCGTCAAAGTTATAAAATACTATTTTGTATTTTTATGAAGTATTTGTTTTTGTATATTTATATATATGTATTAATATATGTCTCTGTGTGTACCTATACCTTTATAAATATGTGTCTGAAACTGTACTTTAATATTTCTTTAATATGTATATGAATACCTATTTATTTATTAACATGTCTGTAAAAAGTAAATATTATGTCTATATATATGTACTAGCTTTTGCCAACGGCTTTGCCCGCCCTAAATTTGGTTATCGGCATAGGATTCTTACGGCAACTCCTCAATTATAAAAAAACACAGAAGGTAAAATATTTTTAAATAATACGTACCGCCCTTCCCCCTCATGAATGCCCGCTAGCCTCACACATCATTAATGCGCGCGCAATACTTGATAATTATTTTCCACCACGTTATTTTAAAACTGCAATATCTCCGAAGATATTCATTGAAATCGAATGATGAACTGGGCAATTTTGTTTTAAATTAAATTCTTGTGATGAATAACGCATTTATTTGGATAAAGATTAATATCATGTTTATAAAAACACCTTCACAAATTATGCATTATTTTAGATCAAATATGGTTAGCATAAAAAAAGTTATAGTGAGCCAACCTTTAAATATAGACATATGCTGTCGCGGACTTTTTTTAGAACTTTTATAGGGGAACAATTCTGTCATCCATGATTTTTGCGAAACTCTAACCGTTTACGCAGCGCACGCAGCGGAAGCTCTCAAAAGGATAAGAACCCCGATTTTAAAACATTTTTCATTAGTGCTCCGCTTTGTGTAAGCGTGATGATATATAGCCTATAACATGCCTCGATAAATAGGCTATCCAACAATAAAAGATTTTTTTTAATCCGACCAGTAGTTGCTGAGATTAGCGCGTTTAAACAAACAAACTCTTCAACAAACTCTTTAGCCTTATATATTAGTATAGAAAAAAACCCCTGCAACTCCTCAATTATAGAAAAAAAAACAAACAATCAAATCTCATTAATGGCATAATACATTCGTGTCTGTTAAACCATGGAAATACACAGTTAAAATTTAAACCTAATCGATCAAGCCTTTTAGTAGTTGACATACCGCCAGCAGCGCCACCTACCGGGTCCAACCGTATTTTTAAATCATCCAGGAAACCATTGAAATACTCATATAAAATTTCAACCCAATCGGTTCAGCCGTTTAGAAGTTATGTGAAAAGGATAAGTATGGAAGGATAATTCTTACTACCCGTTGTCCTATTACCCGTTTTCCCGTAGGAATTAAGCATTTTCCCGCGGTAAAAAGTAGCATATGTTTATTAGGGATAATGTCGGCTTCTAATGATAAAAGTATTTTTTAAATCGGTCCAGTAGTTTCGGAGCCTATTCAATACAAACAAACAATCAAATCTTTCCTCTTTATAATATTATAGTACATATAGTATAGATGAATATATTTTTCCCTGGAGTTACTTTAAATCCGGCACAGAATAATTGAGGTCTTTTAACGCATCACATATAAAATTGAAATATTACTTGATTTTTGTTTTTTTTTATAAATCAAACTATTTATATTTTAAAGCTAGTTTATTGAGTGTTTTAATACTAAATATGAATTTATTACTTGATTGACTATAATATTATGTTTCGTTTGTAATTTTACATAGAGTACCTACCTATTGCACGCACGGAATAAAACAGTATTGTAATTAGTTCGTAAAGCTAGTTGCAGTTAATTCACTTGACGATCCGAAAGTGTTCCTAGAAACCCATCTGAACAAAAAGATTTTAAATTTGAATTAAAACTCATGAAATTTGGCACACATGTTTAGAATCTGGTATAGACTAACATATACAAAAACTTTTTGACAATATTACATACATACGGGTCGAATTTATATTTATATGTGCACCGTGAACTTGTATAATAAATATCGGCACCTTTCTTTAACTCTAAATTTCGCAAAGAAGATAGTAATCAGTGCGCTGATACTTCAGTCTACATAGTGTCGACTGAACAATTTGTGTGATGAAATCGCTTTCTGCCGAAGGGTCGTGTTGTTGTGTCGCATGAGGGTTGCCTTGATAAAAACCCTTTGCGATTAGCTCCAAGTCACTCTGAGCTTAGCATTACAACTATAATTATTACAGGTATGATGCGATTGCATTTTTCATAATCAACTCTTCTAATGTAATTTACTTACTCAATTTAACCTTTTATTGACTGTAAGTTTGTGTCACGCGCATACTTCTCATTTTAGTTATCTTGCTATGCCAACAATTATATAACATAAGATATAGAAATTCAATTACAGTGATTCCCTAGCTTTATAATTATATTTAACATTTTATTAAATAAATAATGTTTCCGCTAATATACTCTTTTGCAAAAAAGCGGGCATCTAAGGTAATTTACCTTCTAAGGTCGTTTTCAGTTAATTAAATGAAATTTAATAAACGAAAATTTACCTTCTAAGGTCGTTTTCACTGACGTAGTTTGTTTAATTATAATCGTGTTAATTAATACGCGTGAAGTGAATTCTGGCAATGTTTTTAGTACTAGATATTACTTACTTCTTAATCTTATTTTTTAATCCTAGAGTGCTCGCGCTATGAGCATTTTGCCGCCCGTGGCGAAAAAACTATGATTTCTTGAACACAGTACATTTGTCATGTTCAAGCGTCCTAGTAGCTGCATCACCGTTCTTCACCTCCTTGTTTTAGTAATTCGGAAAACCTCAGGCTACGTGTTAATGCAGGAGGCAAAGGTTGTTGTCGCCGTTTCACGTTTGTCGGCAAATTGCTCACTGCGCGACTACTAAGTAAGTCAAATTTGTGTGTCTGTTTTTTTCTGTAGTTCAAATATTATTAGTTTTTATTGTGCTTTGTGTATTTTTGATGCGAATGTTGTAAAAATAATATTAATATTTTTTTGTAACAATATACAAAGAAAATTATGATCACTAATTACGACAAACCTTTTTGTAAGAAATTGCTCTGACATGACCACACCACATATAATCAGAATATTCAACGTAAACACTTTGCAGAAACACCTGAGGAGAATTTACCGATTTGTGCCTTTTAAACATCATGATATGCTCTCGGGTAGAGAACGCACATGCGCAGTATGATCGTCTAGGCATAAATAGAAGGGCCAAAAAAGGGTGCAATGTAAATGTATATGTGTTACTGTGCAACGAACATTGTATGTTCATGTGCCAGTAATGTTTTGCTTAAATACATGTTGTAGATAATTAAAACGGTTAATATTGTCAAATAGTTTAGTTTTTCTTTTTTTATGTAAGTTTAAGCAAAGATTGAGTTGAAATAAAAAAAAGAAATACCTAACATTTCCTAAAACATTTTTTTTATTAATATTAAGTGTAAAACTATAATAAATGTTACTTTTTCAAATGGATAATGATTTATTATATCCTATTTAATAACTGCAATTTTTTTTTTTTTTTTTATACGAAATCTCATTGGCGGCAAAATGCTCCCTGCGCGATAACTCGCGTTTCACGGACAGGCGCCACTAGTCTAGGGTTAAAACCGATGTACACGGCTAAACAATAAGAAGATAGATAAGAAGTGGTAATAAAGGCAAGAATATTTTTTTTCTCTTTTATAAAATTAAACAAAGTTGCAAATGTAAAAACCTTCTAACGAGTGTGGCCTCTTCTTGCCAAAATCATAGCTTGAATCCTTCTGGGCATGCTTTCCACGATGTTTTTATTACGTTTTGAGGAATACGTTCCCACACTTCTGCAATGACTTTTTTTAGCTCCCTGATGTTTTGTGGAGCAGGTTGCATTGATCTTACTCGACTCTTTAAAACATCCTAGACATGCTCAATTGGATTGACGTCAGGACTTTGAGCTGGCCAATCTAAACGACGGATTCCAACTTCTTGCATATACGCATCCACATCGCCAAAAAGGTGCGGGCGAACATTGTCGTCCATAAAAAAATAATCTTCCTCAACTGAATAAGGACTTCCGTTATGTACCGGTGTGCATTTAATATTCCGCAACGCCGGACTCACCAGAAAGCGGTCATTTCTTGCTTCTGTACATCGTTTTCTGCCCGAACCGGGTCTTCTTTTAATCGAACCGGTCTCTTGATACCGTTGTCAAGTCCTCTGGACAGTTGAACGGCTCACATTTAGCCGCTGAGACACGTAAGTTTGCGAACAACCCGCTTCAAGAAGGGCTATAATTTTACCGTCTTTATCACTCATATCAGAAAGTGGTATTTAATGTAGTGATTAAATTGTTTAATTTGCAGAAAATATCCAAAAAGTTTTAAAATTTTAGTAAAAAGTAAAAAAATTGTTTCAGCAAGTCGCGCCATTAGTAAAGGAATTTTACAATAATCCACGATAATCATTATTTTTCTTTTGTTAATTTAAAAATTTAAAGGAAGTCCGCCAAATCCCATAGAAAAAAAATCTAGCCCCAGCGCAAATGTTATGTATCTCAGATTTTAGTATTATTATAGGAAAAATATTCAAGACTATCACTTTTGCCAGATTCGATGGCTAACATAGCTTTTTTTGCCTGAAGATGTATCATAGTCGCTCAATATAAAAGTTACATTTTAATGGAAAAACTGGATTGATTATGTTCTGTACTTATAATTAACAACACATGTATGTGTATACCTAACACATGTATAATTAACACATATAACACACAAACAATGAACAAATATCTGATTTCCCAGAACGAACACACGAGGAACTTAATAAATTCGCAATAGTCATGTACCACATAAAAATCGCTAAGTCATACTGCAGCGAACACTTGGAAGTTGCGCCAGAAATCGGTTGGGCTAGAAATAATGAAAATTACCTAGCTTCAGGTTTAGATTATGTATTATTAGATTTAAAAACTAATGTGTGTATGTAAAGAATGTTTGTCTTAATATATATTTAATTACGACCCAGATGACCCTAACACGATCGCCATCGCACGGGCATTACAAAACACACACAACACAAACACACCGTCATATGGTTCCCGGCGGGGTCGACACCCACCACGCTCCAACGCTACGCTGCGCTTCAATCCCATCCTTGCTACTCCTAAGCAAAGTCCTAAGCCGAGGATCGAGCACACCTGGGCGCCCTTAGGCCTGGTAATCTGTTGCTTAAAAACTTTTCGGCTGATAGCCTTATGCGCTTGCCACTTGCCGAGTCGAGCGCCTAAGAAACTTCTTCAGGCAAAAAAAGCTGTGTTAGCCATCGAATCTGGCAAAAGTGATAGGCTAGAATATTTTTACTATTATAATACTAAAATCTGAGATACATTTCTTTTGCGCCGGGCCCAAGGCTGTTTTGGCGGATCGCCTTTGGAACGTAAAGAAGCATGCCAGGATGCTTCAAGTAACATGCCAATACATAGTTCAAAGAATAAAACCTCTTTCTTGTCGCCCGTTTTTTTGCAAAAGAGTTGATAAGGTCAGTCGTTATTTTTCTAAAGCGATGTTTTAACAGATATCTTAAAAGAAATACAGTAAGTTTTCTAGTTTAAGAATGTGTACAAAAGCATATTGTTTGTTTTTTCAGTCTAAAACTTGCAATAGGACAGTGGAATCGAGGGTCAGGGGATTCGCAATCGTAATTGATAAAATGGTCCGATATAATAGCGAATCGGCTCGCTCTACGTGACAGTTCGGTTATCCGACGTATTATCATAGAATAAAATAATAGTTATTTATGCAATGCAACTATCGTATTAATAAGGGTATTAGAACTTGATTGTGCGTTTATTAAAAGACAAGTTCCATGATAATATCACACAAGTGTTAATAGTACGTAATTATGAAGTTGCATATGTTGCAGCCACCTGGTTAAATCAGCCAGTTAATTGGACGCCTAGGCAGATTGTCAAGTATGGAAAAGAAAGGAACAGAAATCATGCATGTTGGTTAACTGGATAATTAAACTAGATGGCTGCGACACAAAATATCGTTAACCACTATATGAAGTATGTAGTATATACATGAAATCATAACAATACATTTTTTATTGTATTGACTGTTGTAATAACTTAAACTTAGTTTTTTTTATTCAAAATAGGTTTTTTAAACACTTTTGAAACGTCAAATAAATTTTGGTTCACAATGGATAAATTTCTACCGAGATAAATCCGGCAAAAATTCGTTAGTTACTTTTTCAAAAAAACATAACTGGTATACATCATAAAAATGTTTCAAATAAAAGAAAAAAAACTAATAATAACAACATAAAAAATTTATAATAAAGTATATAATTTATTACCAGAATTTATCAAAAATGTGACGATAAAAATACTTTTTTGACAAAACTAAAACAGTGGCTACAAAATGAGACTTACTATGACACAATAGAATATTTCGAGGAACACAACATTTGAATATAAAGGATATTAATTTATCATGATTTTATTCCACCTTATATGACATATTTTATTTTAACTGATTATATTTTATTGAATTCCATTTGTTTATAAGGTTAGAATTAATTTAATGTATTTATAACTATGAAATTTATGAAAAAAAAAGAATATGAACATGATACAAACAACGATTTTTATTTTTATTTTTTTGGATTACCTATGCGCATGTGGCCTGTAATTGAGCATCTTCAATCCCATGGATGTTTATCATTGATAGTAGATTTATATTAACTTATTGATAGCTTTGAAATATTATTAGGAACTTTGTTGGGAAAGTGTATACATTTGCCTATAAAATAATAATAATTAATAATTTTGTTTAGACGTGTATCATGTGCCAACAGCTTTTTTTGCTTCTAGTATATACTTTCTGAACGTCACTTTTTTGGTGAAACAATCAACATTTTTATGAACGTATATGTATTGTGACATTAGAGTTAAAATGTTTATTTCCTTAAACCTCACCCTCAGAGGTATCCTAGATCCTAATTTGTTATAATAATTTGTTATCGACGTAATCGTGTCTGGCATTGGGGTCATCTATCTCAACTTCGATAGAAAGATAAAAGAAGGACTACCTGAGGGTTTGTGAAAATGGGTGGCTAGCTTTTTGTCTGGCAGTCGCATAAGAGCTGTAGTTGACGGTAGTTGCTCTGATATCATGGACATTAATGCTAGTGTCCCGCAAATCTATGTGCTGTTTCCTACGCTGTTTCTACTGCATAGCAATGACATGTCCATCAACAACATACATTGCTATGCAGACGACATTGGAGACGCCCGTGTTGTGCAATCATCCCTCGTTCCGCTGTGGAGGAATAGCGTTGAGAACTTGTATCTCAAATCGAGAACACTATGTATATGGTCTTTGACTGAAGACCGGAAAACTTAGTACAATTCAACCCTAAGAAGTCTGCGCGTCTACCGATAAGAAAAAGCTCGGTGTTTAGGATCCGACATTTCCAAAACACTCCCCTCTCCATCTCCAAGAGCATTGGGAGCCTTGGTGTTTATACTTCCAGCGGTTTTCAGTTTCAGGATCATATGCAGGACAGGGTGATGCTGGCGTCCAGAAAACTTGGTTTACTCAACAGAGCGAAGCAGTACTTTACCTCGGGGCAAAGGTTGCTGCTTTACAAGTCACAAGTCCGGCCCCATATTGAGTACTACTACCATCTCTAGGCGGGTGCGCCAAGGTACCAGATTGGCTCTTTGACTTGTTTCAATGACGGACTGTAAAAATCGTCTGGATTCTTCGAAGTGGAATAATGTTGCCAATTGCATTTAAACAGCCAATAGATATTGAGAAGAGACTCACGGACCCTTGATGACTCTTGGAGAAACTTAAAAGATTAATCATTGAAACTGCAAAGAAAAATATCCTTCCGACACCGAAAATGTAGAAATTTATATCTTCAGATACAGTATTATTACAAATAAACACGGGCTAAAAGCAAACAGTCTCAATACATTTGGAGATATGAGCCGATATAATTATGAATCTCAATTATCTTTATTTAATTTTGTACTTATGAGTATCCCGGGCTTTTTGATATTTTTGCAAAATTTTAGGGTTTTAACGTAGCCAACTTATCAAAAATATATGCGGCTAAATATTTAGATGATTGGAGATTATGAAAAATGATCTAAAATCTTTGCTAGTAATATCATTTTACTATTGTTTTTGTCTTTAATTTAAATTTTTCAAAAAGCATAATGTAAAATATGTAAGAAATATTGAGCCATATATCTTATGAGCTATGTGCTCAAGCTGTTCCGCACTTTAGTGCATCAACAGATTAGAGCAATATGTGATGAATAACTCTGAGACAGTCAATTAACATTACGAGCTGGAGTTTGTACGCTCTGCTTGCTGTATAGGTTCTTGTACAGAAATGTAAAGGTATACAAAAAGGTGTTTCTCTGTTTCGTCGATTACAAGAAACTATTTGATCGAGTTTATCATGATCGTTTAATAATGACGTTAGAGTTATACAGAATTTGTTTTGGAACCAATTTTATTTTCATACAATAATACAACTTTTATACACATATATATATATATATATATAATTAACAAATACCTTGCCAGACAAATAACAGTAATCAATTAGTTACTATTACTATCTAATCTAGGCTAATGACAGGATATGAAGGGTTGCGAGCGATCAGTTTGAAAGTGTCGCGTGACAGGAACATTTCACTACAGTCTTAGAACTGTTACAACAACATAGTTAGGTACAAAACCACAACGATGTGATGGAATGTTTGGTTTTACATTTGAAGAAGAATGAAGATGTTTCTCAATGGTCTCAAAAAAGGATTTTTTTTTTGGTTAATAGAAGTACAAGGGCCAAAAAACACAATAGAGAAGACATAGGATTCCAAAATTGATAATAATTATAAAAAAATAAATGTAATGTGATTTAGTAGTCATTGAAAATGATAAAATTTAGAAAATAGATACAATTTAATACAATAAATAATGATTGTGGGAAAAATTAAGTGTAGTCCGACGGAAAAGTCTTGGCTTTCACACTTTCAAGAGTGAACCGGAGTAAAGAGCGGTGTTATCTCGCCAAGAACAAAGATATTCACGGCAGCTAATGTCCAACTTTTCTTGATTAGAAGGAACAAGAAAAAAAAGAAGAATGTGATAAATTTACTTAAGAAATATATTTAGATAAGTACCCACCTATGTACATCTGCCTGATGTATCGTACCTTGCTATTTAAATAACCTAATGTAAAGCAAACGTTATTCTCAACCCAAGCTGTTCCAAATGTCACCTCATCAAACAGAGCGTGATGGTGTCCGCAACAAACCAACAAACACACTTTCACAATCAGATTGTTAGTGTCAAGAATACGCACCGATTGTTATAGCTTCATTGAAAACAAAACTTGATAATAAAGTAGCAATTCATTAAATACGTTAAATTGTCAACGTAACGCAACGCAACAACAACGCCGAGCTCGTTGTTAAATTATTAATAACTAAGAGGATTATGTTAAAAGGGTATCAAATTTTATTAAACTTCAATTGTTTTCAATACTTTGTAACAAAGCCGTTAACGAAAATATGGAGAGCTTTAGTTTGATGAGAAAATTACGTAACGACATTTTAAACCGACGACTGAAATTAATTGAGTCATATGAAAGGTTTCAGGCAATTATGGGTGTTGCGTGAGCTCAGCTCGAGGACTGGAGGTTAATTAATGACGACTAAGTTCAGATGAAAGGCACGGACCGTCATAAATATAAGCATAGTAATATACAGAGAATCGGAGAAATAAATTAAAAATGCTTATTATGTCGAGGATTACAAACAATTTTTTTATAGGGAGAATAATACAGTTGTTTACAATAATCGTATTGACATTGTAATGTGTAGTGCAATATATTAATTCAGGGAATCCCAAATGTCAAAAATAATTAAATTCACTGCGAACCATCAAAATAAGGTATTTATAGACTTTACTTTCTATGCAAGTCCTCTCTAATAATTGTCCTAAGCTAACAGTTACTTACACTTTTATTTTTTTAAATTCTTTTTTTACATAAAATTAATAACTTTAAACATTGCGCCATTCAAAATGCGCTATTACCGTGAATCGCTATTTACCGTTCTTGTAGTCTCCATAGAGTAAATCTTAATTAGTTTCGCCTTAAGAATTTACTTGAGATACTGAAATCTGTATAGATTGTGCTTTTTTTGTACAATCCCGATATTCAGGCGTAATATCATTTGGGTCACACAACAATTTAAATTAATTATTTAACTAATTAATGTTATCTTTTTTCAATATTATACAGACATGCATGTATTTATACTTTGAATAAGAAAATCTTTTTCTTCTATATAAATTAAAATTACCCTTTAAAATATAATCTTAACTTTTTACTAAAGTCACCTTGTCCTTATATAACTTTAATTTATTTACAAAAGGTTGAAAGTTAAACACGATATCAACTTTTAAGCCAATTATTGTCTCTCGGAGCAATTTATAGTACTTTAAAAAAAATTTTTTTTTTTAGTTTTGTTCTTTGAAGCTGGAGATTATATTTCAAGTGGGTTATCGGCAGTATTATGATTTCTAATATGTTAATACGATTTTATCAAGAACGGTCTTTAACCCGGATGTTAAAGGGTTATTTAAATATAACGCATACAGGGTCAAAACGACCCTCGACATCCTCCACGTCACTATTTTCACCACATTCTCGCCAGGTTTAATCGTCAAAAAAATATCTCGTAATGCCAAACAGTTTATTTGCTGCGTTACAGCGTGGCGTTTTGTGAGTGTGGCCGGGTCTGGAGGGTCGTAGCGGACAGAAATAGTCGTAGCGGTTGGTAGCAGTGAGCCACCGTATCATATGAGTCAGCGTAGTTCTGGCGTAGCTGATTATGTAGCTTCGTAGTACTATCTGCCGATTTTGGGTAACAACGCCGAACATAGGTTGATTTTATACCAATGTGGTGGCAAACAAGCATAAGTCAAGCCCACTTGACAACTGCGGGTTCTTTCTCGTAGTAAAGACACAGTAACTGGTGTCGCAGCAAGTTCTCTAGATGTTGGTGCCATAAACTTGTTAAATGAGCCTAGTTGGTAGTGTTGCCGGCTGCTGTACAGAGGGTACAGCAGCCGGCAACACTACCCGCACTGGACAAACATGTATGTGATAAACATTTTGAGTTTGCCTTGAGTCTGGTTGTATTTATGTATTATATTTATTTATTTATACAAAAAAGTAATATATATGTACTTGTATCCGTTCTCTGATAGATAGACAACGCTGTGTGTAATGTCCCAAAATATTTATTATTATTTATTTAAATTTTTTAGGCTCATATATGTAATAAGGCACAATAATTTAATAAAATGGAATTTACCGAGTAAAGATAGGTCAGATTTTAGCCAAAATTACTCGTTTTCTTATATCCAGCTACAACACTCGGCTTTATATGATATTTTACTAATTTTTATAGACAATTTATCTCAATCGAGACTTGGAATTTTTTTACAACATGATTTTGTTGGTTTTTTATGCTTTTTGTAGGTAGTTTTATTCTTATTTCTTGTACGACGGCTTTAGATGGACAATATCTTATTTTTTATTTTTTTTGGTTCTATTTATTTTCCCTTGGCTCCAGTTTATCGTAATATCCACTCTCGATCTTCGTTATTTCTTTGCGGTGGCTTAGCAGTTGCAGTTTTGGAAATGTCGGGGCAGTAAATACACCGAACATTATACCTTGTCATAGTACATCCTTGAACTTTGATGCTACTGTAACTTAGGTTGATCAGAAGAACCCCTCGAAGGATTGTCACTCTTAAAAGTTTAAGGTAGGTATTCCCACACGAGAGGAAATATGACCCAATATAATATATTTTACAGTTTGGCTGCCCTCTTTGTGTTCAACATTTCTGATTTTTATCTTTATCTTTGATTTTCATGGTTTATTAGCTTTTGTTAGGGTTTAATATTTTTTCAAAGCCGTTTAACGTTACTTATCTTGCAAAAAACAAGCTTTTTTTTATTATGAATATCTGATGCGACAGTACAGTACTGCCTTCACGTCCTTTTCGAACCGATTATGCTAATATTGAGGTTTTTACCGATAGTTTCTATTACGGATTTTCATCATATGCTTAACCGTGTCAGTCAGCCAGGGATGGCAATGATTTTTTATAAGAACTGTCTTTTTGGGCATGAAGATAAATAAATATTTTTGGACATTACACATAGCACTGTCTGGCCCCAAAGTAAGCAAAGCCTGTATTATGGATGCCAGACAATGGATACAAATACATATATATTACTTTTTTTTGTAAATACATACATATCATACTTTAATAAACCCAGAATCAAGACAAACACAAATGTTTATTACATAAATGTTTGTCCACGAATCGAACGTACACCCTCTGAACAGCAAACAATAATAACAACACCAAACAATACTGCTATTGATGCAAAAAATCATAAGACCATGTCATTAAAATCTGCCATTTGTTGAATTACATTATGTATTTATAAAATAAAAGGATAAACAGATTGTAACAGATAATTAATATTATTTTTGGTACTTATTATTAGTAAGTTTTACTTGCATGAAGCTCACCCTAAGTATTTCAGTAAGTGTCTTATGTATTTTTCACGTTAGCACTTGCGTTTTCACGTTGTGGTTTTAAAAATTTGATTTCATAGAAATTTCATTATATTTTGCGGAAAACGAAAGATTTTAAAGGGTAAAGGCCCTTAGGATATGTTTTTGAACTTAAGTTTTTATAAATTACAGGTTTGCCTACAATAAAGAAAAGAGTTTTGAAAAACCATTCACGGGTCGGTTTCTGACAAATCCTTTTTTATTGCAAAAAACCTGTAGCTAATAAAACTTTAAAAATCCTAGTATGAGTGTCTCGGGCCCGTGTGGCGTCGTTGTAAATCACTTAAGAAGCGTTTAATTGATTTTTACACAAAAAGCATAGTTCTACTGTTTTTCAAATTAAGTTGTAGGGAAAAACATTTTTAGCTTAGTGGAATAATAGCGTAGGTACTATGGCAGATAAATTAAAAAATTAATTTCGTTTTCAAACATAATGTTGCTATACTTAACTTTTATAAAAACTAAAAATGTAATTCAGCTAGCCAACGACATAAACGCCCAATAGTTATACCAAAGTATACTTAGTATCACGCTCTCAGTACTATGGTTATGCTACGTTCAAACTTGTTTCGTGACTTTTGACCCAGGATTATAATAGCCCTACGGTTTTTTTCTTTTGAATTTTTTAGTGGTACTAGCCTATGTTTAGACATTTAAGACTAAGTTGTACTCAACAGTATCGGTTTTCTTCTTGACAAAAGTTTCCTTGCAAAAGTTTTATTTTAGTTCATTCTTCTACTCTCAAAACTCGTATAATTTCTCAGACCTTTAATTTATTTTATTATAGTACTCTCAAAACTCGTAGAATTTCTCTGACCCTTATTTCTCTCGAGTATCTTGTATATAAAGTTACTAAGTTTAACTTTAAAAATATAAAACTTTTTTGTACTGTAATTTTTTTCCATAATAATTCGGTTACTGGTACAAGGCGCACGAGATTTTAATATAGCTTCTTTTGCGCGGTAAGACGTAAAGGTAAAAACAAATAATGAAACGAAATTATTTTAAATAGTCTTCGATTACGAATTGCAGTATTATATAAGCAGACATCATCTTCTTATACCAAATTTCAATCTGAAGAATTGTTTTTCTCTCACTGTTTTTTGCTGCACATTTGCTTTTTATTATAGTCGTTAGTTAAAGAGACTAAAACAGATTAAGAAACAATATTAGTAAATAACAGTGCATTTTATTTATCTAATCGAACCGGTGACTAAACACTTAAAAATTTGGCAGTCAACTCTAGACGCTGTCGTGGATCAGTGCAAGCAGAGTTGAGCCTTTTCACACATTTCGCGCTGAAACCATCCATCCACGTCTCTGTAAACATTCCAGATGAGCTGCAAAAGCGCGGCAGCCCAACAGTATCCTGAATATGTTGTTAAATAAGATCCGCAGTGCATCGTAAGATCTTGAATTGAAAAAAAAAGACCACTTGAGTAAAATGACGTATAGTATAATTTAAATAGCATGATGTTTACCTCAGCAGAGCATATTATACCCCTCGCTGCTAATACTTCGCTTTTCCTCTCAACATCAATTATTAAAATTAATAAAAGGGGGGCTGAAATATTGTTCGTCATTGATCTGTGGGAATCCGTCATTTTTTAAGGTAATTCTATAACAATCGTAACCGTCGTACAAAAATACAATTACTTAGAAAATAAGTAAATTCCCAACAAAAACAGGCTGTAAAAAAGTTCCAAGTCACGATTGAGATTATTTGTCTGTAGAAAATAGTGAATCTCGTAAAGTCTTTGAGGTAGACGAGTAATTTTGGCCTATATTTTGACTCGGTTCAACGACAGGCTAAGAAAATCGTCAACGATCCCAAATTTACAATCCGTATCGAATCCTGGAAGCAAAGTCTAAGTCCCTGTGTGTGTTTTTAAGCTTGTAGAATGGGATGTGTTCTAAGGCATTGTTCGATATTAAGCCCACGGCTACTTTTTACCATCGCACCTCTCGCCGTCGGCAGGGAATTTTTCACTCCTAGAACCTAAATGGCATGCGTTTTAAAAAAAACGGCCTCACGCGAACGTTTAGGTTGTGGAACGAGTTCCCTGCCAAGTTTTTATCTAAAGACGGTATGGGGTTCTTCAAAAGTTATTAGATTTTTGAAGGGTCGGCTCCCCGCTTACAATCAGGCGGACCGTGGGCTTGTTTGCTACCTTAGTGGTAAAAAAAATAAAATCTACTGTGGCTAATTACATATGTAAACAAAAAACATTTTAATTAATGCCAAGGCAATAAGGAAAGGTATACCTAGATATAATACCTAAGTGAAATTTTATATGATTTGGCTATAAACTTTTAGTTGCTATAAACTTTTACTTCTTTTTAAAGACAAATCATCTTAATCGAGACTTGGCAAGGTTTTTACACTATGTTTTTGGTGGGACTCAAATATTTTTAGGCGGCGGACGGCGTAGTTAGATATATACCTGCGTAGCAAAATATAGGAGTTAGATATATACGTGCATAGCAAAATATAGGAGTTAGATTTTACCTGCATAGCTAGATATATACCTGCATAGCTAGATATATAGCTGCTTTGATAGATCAGTGACTTAGTCAAGGAATGCAATATTGGTTGAATAATAATGAGAAGTTAGAATATTTAATTGTTCTTAATACTAAGCTGACTGACACGGCCTCTAGTTAACGCTATAGCAGATGCACTACGAAAATAAATAGAATTTATTTTTTACAATTGTACAAAATATATCAAAAGAACTTGAATTAATATTTTACGTCCTGCACGTAATAGGATCAATTCTAACAAATGCAAATCGTTAGCTTGTCCCAAGTCGACTGCGGGTCCGGAAATAAACAGGGTATGTAGGAAGTTGTTTAGTCCAACTCAAACTGTAATAACTCTGTTTGTTGTTAGTAGTATAATATTGGGCACTCTAGACCACCTCCGTGTCATCAGGCTCACTCCGTTCGCCTGCACTCCGGTGGCTTAGCGTGCCCAATATTATGTTTTTGAGATCTTCTGTTTACCTTGAGTGACTGGAGTTGTTTTGTTCTTTTCTGCTATAAAACGAAAAGAGTGCTTTCATTAATGTCATTCAAGGCAAAATGCTCTGTTGATTTAGTTCACAATGAAGTTTGTTAAACAAAGTCAATCCCTGCAGCTCGACAAAATTTGTCCAGATACTATAAACACAACTCATCGCCATGGAAATCTCTTACCTGATACCGTTCGTTGTATAATTTGTGGACCGTCAAATAGTGGAAAAACTAATTTGGTTATCGGTCTTCTATTACATCAAAATGGTTTACGTTTTAAAAACGTATATGTCTATTCGAAAACACTTCATCAACCGAAATATGTCTTCTTAGAAAGAGTTTTGCATCTTGTTCCAGGCGTGTCTTACGCAAAATACAGTGATAATGAAGATGTGCTTAGTCCTCAGGACGCAAAACCGAATTCGGTAATAATATTTGATGACGTAGCATGCGAAAGTCAAACAAACATTCGAGATTATTTTGCTATGGGTCGTCATAAGAATATAGATTGTTTTTATTTAAATCAAACGTATAGCAAAATTCCTAAACAGCTTATTCGAGACAATGCAAATCTTTTAGTTTTATTTAAGCAGGATGATATCAACTTAAGACACATATATGATGAGCACGTCAACACAGATATGAAGTGGATTGAATTTCGTGAAATGTGTTCCAAAATATGGAGTGAAGCGTATAACTATCTAGTTATAAACAAAGATTGTTCAAAAAGTAACGGGTGTTATAGAAAAAAATTTGATACCTTTGTAATATTTGATTAGTGATATTATAAATGTCTATAAAATTGTATTTTATATTCATTATTTCATTGCTACTTACTATTGAAAGTTATATACGTAAACTATTGAGAGATATAATATATAAGTATACAGACAACATTAATATGGAAAAGGAATTAAAAACACAAATCGTAAAAGCAGCGGAAGCAGTTAAGCGGAAAGTAAAAAATATGCGTACAATGGAGACTGATAACCATGAAATTTTACAAACAGTTTTCAAACCTATCATCAATCCGCTTAATAAAATGATAGGGAGTGAAAAACTAAATTTAGCTAATGATACATTAGAAAATAGTTATAATAATATAATTGGTATCAATGCATCTCCGCAATCAACAATAATGGATAAAACTGTTGTAAATAGAAATTCTATGGTCTCAACACCTAAACGCTCATCTGATGAAGACGATAGTTCCGACATTAATAACATTTCCGATGAGGGCGATGAATCCTTTAAAACAATTGAATCAGTATCAACTCCTGAACAGAATACATCATCATGGTCCCTATCTTCAGAAGCCTTTTGCGATGTCCCCTTCGGTGTTCGAAGAGAGCGCGGAAAACTTATGATGGGATCAGTTCGCATAAATGTTACCGATAGAGAGATTTCAGTTGCTGGAAGAGTATATAGTTCTACACCAGGGTTGGTAGAGTTACTTTTCAAGAAAATGCCTGATTTAGATTTAGTGACAAGTGAAGATTTGCAAAATTATAAATCAATGCTTCTGAACACAAATGCTCATCGTAGGGACTTTGATCCCCATAAGCCATTAAAATCAAACAAAGGACGAAAATATCTAACTGTTATAAAACCATTGTTCAAATTACGAAAACAATCCGTCAGTACTGATGACAATATTGACGAAGATTTTGTTGGACAAGGGTTGCCATTGATGAAAAGATTAAAAAAGAATACTGATTATGTTTACTGGGACGATCCTAATGAATTAGTTGATAGACTAAAGTTATTGACAGCTTCTAGAAATGCTGGAAATTCGGGTTTGGATAACGAAATAATATCTATTATAGAAGAATTGCGAGAAAGTGGTATTATAAATTAGATAAATATGTATTGGTTTTTATTACTTTACGTTTACCTTTCAACATAAAAGCAACGTTCTATATTTCATAATGAATATTGATAAATTTGGTCACCATGTGCATAAAAGAATGCGTTTTTCAGAAATATTTGAATTTGCTGATAAAGCACTGTTAAAGTCAGATAGTGGGAGTTTTGACTTACAATCAGCAAGACTAGTAGGTGTGAAGTCACCTATAAAGTCTGATGATGCTGTCAACAAGGAATATGTAGATCACACATGTAAAAATTTTTGTAGCAAGAAAGATTTTGAAACTCTTACAGAAACTTTAAAAACCGATATAAAAATGTATTTAAAACAGTTTGAAGAAAGGTTTTGTACGAAAGACTACTTGGATAAAATAGTAATTAAGATTAAAAATGAGCAAACATCAAGTGGTAAATGAAATCCACAAACCAGCACGAAAAAATTTTCCTCGGCGTCACGTTATTTTAAGAAGGATTGATGATTTATGGCAAGCAGATCTCATAGATTTTAATAATCTTAAAAAATATAATAAGTGCTACAGTTTTATTTTGATTATTATTGATTGTTTTTCGAAGTATGCTTGGTCTGTACCATTAAAAACGAAAAGTAAGAAAGAGGTCAGTACAGCCTTTGAAAACATTTTACGTTTAAGTGGTCGTTGTCCAAATAATTTACAAACTGATATGGGTTCAGAATTTTACAATGAATCTTTCAAAAAAGTTATGAATGCTTTTAAAATAAATCATTATTCATCATATTCAGTTAAAAAAGCTTCTATTGTCAAAAGACTGATTAAAACTATTAAAAATCAGTTATTTAAATGTTTTACTTTCAATGGAAATAAAAGATGGATTGGAAATACTATAAAAGACGTTATGCTTTCATATAATAATACCAAACATCGCATCACCCAATATAAACCATGCGAAGTTGACAAAGAAAATGAAATGATGGTTTTAAATAATATCAACAAGTCCCAGAAACAGTCATTTACGTCGTATAAAAATAAATTTAAAGTAGGAGATATTGTTCGCATTAGTAAATATAAAACAATATTTCAAAAGGGATATACTCCAAACTGGACTACTGAACTTTTTGTTATTAGAAAAGTTAATAACACTAACCCACCAACTTATCTTATTGAAGATTGCAAAAAACAAATAATAATGGGATCATTTTATGAGCAAGAACTTCAAAAAACAAACTGTCCTAACGTGTATTTAGTAGAAAAAGTTATTAGAAAAAACAGAGATAAGTTGTTTGTTAAATGGTTGGGTCTTAATGATAACGAAAATTGCTGGATTAGAAGAAATGAACTTGTTAAATAATTTAACGTACTTATACTATCTACAGTTTTCGGTACTTATCACTTTCTTTTCAGAAATGAAAGGAGAAGGACTTGTAAATAATTTAATTAATAATCTTCCTTTTGAGTTACATTTACCAGGATATAACTATTGCGGTCCGGGAACACGACTAAGAGAACGGTTATTAAAGGGTGATAAGGGGGTAAACAAATTAGATGAAGCTTGTATGCATCACGATATTGCATACTCTAATTTCTCAGATCTGTCGAACCGGCACAAAGCAGATAATCAATTACTAAATATGGCAAGAAAACGTCTCAAATCAAAAGACTCTGGAAAAGGTGAAAAACTTGCATCATGGCTTGTTAGCAAAGTTATGAAAGCCAAAATTAAAACAGGTGCAGGAGTCAAGAAGTTCAAAAAAATTATATCCAAAATACGATCAAAAATTAAGAAATTTAAACATAAAGATAGTAATACTGCTATTAAATATGCATATTTAGCAGCCAAGAAATTATTTCCTAAAAAATGCCGTGTGCACTTACCACGTATTATACCACTTCCGAAATCAGGAGGCATTCTACCTTTGATCCCAATATTTGCGGGGCTGTCAGCCTTAGGTAGTTTAGCTGGAGGTGCGGCAGGTATAGCTAAATCAATAAATGATTATAAAATGGCTCAACAAAATTTTAAGGAGTCTGAACGACATAATAAAATTATGGAATCTGTAGCATTAGGTAAAGGATTGTATATTAAACCATATAAAAAAGGCAATGGCATATTTTTAAATTCATCAAAAAACTGAGAAACAGGCTGCCTGAGAGAGCACTTACAAATTATGACATCTTAGAACATGCCAAAAAAACAAAAATACCAGAGTTTAGAGGAGTATATATGAAAGACAGATTACCTGGAAAGGTGAAAAAAGTTGAATGTGGCATAGTTAATTTGGATAGTTACAAGAATCAAGGAACTCATTGGGTAGCCTATGCAAAGATTGATAAATATTGTCAGTATTTTGACAGTTTTGGAGATTTAAAACCACCGATTGAATTAGTAAAATATTTAGACACAAACAATATAACTTACAATTACACAAAGTTCCAAAAATTTAATTCATATAATTGCGGACATCTATGTTTAAAGTTTTTGCACAATTTCTGGAAACAATGTACGATAAAGGTAAAAACGGTAGTATAAATTCGGACTGATTAGTTCTGCTGTTACCAATAGCAATATGTCCTTCACGCTGTCTATAACAGGTAACACCTCTGTTCTGACGACGAACTATTTTCCTACATTACAACTTGATGGTGAATATGAGTGTGCCTTGCTACATTTATCTACATTTAATTCCTTACCGAATATTGATGGCAGAAATAATAAATTTCATTATGGGACTAATGAACTAATAGAAATCCCTGAAGGTGCATACGAACTTCAAGATATTTGTGACTATTTAAAATCGAAAATAAAAAAATGTGACTTAAAATTATATTGTAACAATAACACTTTAAAGACAACAATATTTTGTACTAAAGATATTCATTTTGAAAAACGGTCATCACTTGGTAACCTGTTAGGTTTTGGTGAAGTATTGTTAAAAGCTAATAAATTGCACGAGTCCCGCTTTCCAGTTAACATTTTATCAACAACTGTGATCAGAGTCGAATGTGACATAGTCAGTGGTTCATACATAAACGGAGTTTCCAGTCACATCATCCACGAGTTTTCTCCGAATGTTCCTCCAGGTTATAGAATAATAGAAATACCAAAAAACATTATTTATTTTCCTGTAAATAGGAATACCATTAACAATATAGACATAAGAATATTGGATATAAAGAATAACTTGATAAATTTAAGAGGTGAAGAAATTCAGTTGTATTTACATATCAAGAAGAAATGATTGATTACTATAAAAACGAACAACGTCCAGTTAAAACGCGTAGTAATAATAGTGGTGTTCGTAAAACAACACATAACAAGAAAAAAAAATTAAGCGTTGAAAACATAAACTTTTTAAAATTAGTTGGCCTATTAAAATGAGTATTTTAAACATTATCAATCCTCCTGTTCACGATAATTCTATCGAGGCTATCGAAACTCATTCGTATAAACCTTATGTCACAAGTTTTAACAAAAACGATGAAATTAGAATTCCGATTAATCAGCAAGATGTATACATATTGCCCTCCGCAAGTACCTTGTACTTAGAAGGAATAGTAAATGTAATAAAAAGAGATACAAAAGAAAAAGTATCTAGTGTTCAATTTACAAACAATCCCCTTCTATATTTATTTCAAGATATTCGATATGAATTAAATGGAGTCGAAATTGATAAAGTGAAAAATGCTGGCGTTACCACAACAATGAAAAGTTTATTATCAATGAATGAAACTGAATCAAAAATTTCAAAAGCTTGGGGTTGGGACATTGATGGTACAAAAAATATGCATGGTGGAAGATTTTCAGCATCTATACCGTTGAGCAATATTTTAGGTTTTGCTGAGGATTACAAGAAAGTTGTAATTAATTGTAAACATGAACTTGTCATGTTGCGCAGTAACACAAATCTAAACGCGGTCAAATTAAATACTGGAGAAGTTATAGACGATATTGAAATACATAAAATAATCTGGCGTGTTCCGCATATTAAGGTCTCCGACCGAGAACGAATAAATTTTCTTAAACTATTAGAAAAGGATCGCACCATTCAATTAACGTTTAGAAATTGGGACCTATATGAAAATACGTTAGCTAAAACCACCAAGCATACCTGGACCATCAAAACTTCATCTCAAATAGAAAAACCTAGATATGTTATTGTAGGCTTGCAAACTGGTAGAAAAAATGATGCTTTGAAAGATATGTCGCACTTTGATCATTGTAATTTACGTGATGTTAAAGTTTTTCTGAATTCAACATATTTTCCTTATGAATGTCTAAATGCAAACTTTTCTGAAGATAGATTTGTTTTAATATATGAACAATACGTTAAGTTTCAACAGTCTTATTATGGTCGTAGAGCTGAACCGTTGCTAAGCACGAAAGAATTTAAAGAAAAAGCGCCGCTATTTGTCATTGATTGTGCTCGTCAGCCTGAATCACTAAAGAGTGGGCCTGTAGTAAACATTCGATTAGAGTTAGAAAGTGATGTAGAAATTCCTGATCAGACATCTGCTTACTGTTTAATACTAAACGATTGTATAGTTGAATATAAACCTTTAAGTAACATCGTTCGTAAAATATCATGAATTCTTATTTTGACGATGTTCAAGGATTTAAAAATTACAAAAATGATTTTATCATAAAAGAATTTGCAATTTCTGACAAATATAACAACACTCGGGTATTTTTGATTAAGCCTCCTTACCCGTACACGAAATTAACTGATGAAGAAAAGAAAACAGTATCATGGATTGAACGAAACAGAGGTATCTATTGGAGCGAAGTTTACATAGATTATTATAAATGCTTAAGACTAATGAAATCATTTTTGAAAAATAAGGAAGTCATAACGAAAGGAGACGAAAAGAAAAAATGGATTAATTTACTCTGTGAAAAGTGTCAGTCTTCAAATATTGAGGAGATAGGTTGTCCTAGCTTTGGTAATCTGTACGATAAATATAGTAGTGTAGGTTCTGTAACAAGTTGTAAAAATCATAAAAAAGAATGCGCTTTAAAAAATGTTTTATGTATTAAGAAATGGTACTTTGAAAATGTGTAAATTTTTTACTTGTTTACTAAATAAATAAATAGTTTAATATTTTTTTGTATTATTTTTGAACCTTAACCAATCCATCACTTATAATTTTATTATATTTATGAAACGGATACAAGAAAGGTAATGTGAAAGGATAATTTTAACTATGGGGTGGACATCTACAGAGTAAAATGCTAATAATGAAATGTGAGTGAGACTTTAAATAATACACTTTTTTTAAATATACTTTTTTATTTTCAATTTGTACATTTTATATTTCTAAATAGATTTCATATTTATCTACTAAGATATTGTCGCAGCGCAGGCTATTTTGACATCCGTATCTTGTCTTGACATGAAACAAAGCGTTATTATCTGTAACAAAACAAAAAATGATTAGTGTATTGCTTCTGTAAAAGGAAATAATACCATTTCAAAGAATTAAAAGTAAGGAGAAGTAAAAATTAGCTATTATATAAAAACATATCTACATACCTGAAAAGATTTACGTTGCACAGATTTTCGTTGCGCTCTCCTAGCCAGACGTTATTTGGTATATTAATAGGGATGCCTTGTATAGAATATTATCCTTTTCATCATAAACTATATATTGAGTTTTAATACGTGATCGTAAATGCACATCATTTGCTTTATCAACTGCATCAAAAATTTCAACTTTTACTAAATACTTTGGTATTTTTGAGTCCATAACTGCCACCATACTAGCTTGCATTGATCGAACTTCAGACATGATTTCGTGTATACTGATATAGATGTGACCGCACTTAACGCGAAGAACGTAATGAGCTAAGAGCTAGGCATATGCCATGCACCATATACTAGACAACGCGCCCCGCTCCCCGCGCTCGCACGCTATGCAACAATGCAACGTAATACGCATGCGTCATTAAAAATCATGTCTGGACTGGTTAATTGTTGCTCTAGATAGACTAATAGCAGGTATAATGGTATCTTCCAAGTATAGTGGTAGAAAATAAATAAAAAATACAAATTCTACATACATAAATTTATTTTCAATAATCATGCACTATACAATTATTAAACAATTTTTTAAAATATTTATAAGTTGAAAATTACAAAAGGTAAAAAATAATCAAACCCAATAGTCACTATTTCATTTTCAACCAAAGACTCGGTATTACAATTACACAATAGTCTATAGTAAATGTTTTCAACGGAAGAAAGTGTGTCTTGTTTAATAATTTTTTTAAAACGTGTAATGCATTTAGACACATATTCATCTAAACTTAAAAGATAATCGAAATATATACACATACAACGGTAAAATTTTTTTAAGATGCCTAGTACTTTTGTAACAATTTCGTAATCACACAGTTTTACACAGTATAAAAAGACATATAATTCATGCATATCACAAGTATTTAAATTTAGAATATTTTTAATATAACCAAAATCACTTGAGGTTAATGTTACTATTTCACAATCACTTTGCAATATCTTGACTTTTGGTTTGAAATCGATGTCGCCCCATAGTGCAATTATTAACTGTAGACCGTTATATTCGTATGTATGTTTTAAGACACATATGGTTGACAAGTAACTTATACCCCTAAAATAGACACGTGACCCCATGCTGTCGTAGACACTTTATCTCCTGACACCAATCGCTTATCGTCGTTGCTTGACAAGGCAATCTTTTTAACGCTACGCGTGAACACTTCGTGTTTTATAGATTTGAATAAAATATTTTTTTTTTTTATGACACCGCCTTTAAACAATGTTTTTCTATAATTTGAAAAACTTAAATTTCGTACAACACATGTCTTTACACCTTTAGCTTTTTTAATAATACTGTTTGCAGTTTTAACGCAGTACAATTTAGAACGTAGGCCTACAAACTTTGTAATAATATCCCCTCCCATTTCGTCTTTAAAAAGACCTGGAACTTTTTTATTTATTAGTGGCAAGTCATAGTCATTTTGTAAACCATAATTGCTAGTATCGAAGTACTGTATAAAATGTTTTTTTAGGTCTTTATAAAAGTCAGGTGTTTTTATGTGATATATGAAACTGTCTGTATCAGTATAGCACATGCGTACGCGTTTACCATAAAATGGTTGAACAATAGAGTAATGAAAATCGTACATGTGAGCTTTAGATAGCTCGAGCACTGTAAACCCTATGTATAGAGGCTTATCTAAAATTATCTGTTCAGGCTTGGTTTGTATAGCAACCAAATTTTCAGTAAAGACTGAAACACTATGAAAACTCGGACTTGCTATTAATTTGTCTGCGCTATTTTTCTTTTTAGTTTTATTTTGGGTGTCAGACCATTGATTCACTAACTGTACCTTAACCCTTCGTTCGTTGTTTTCTAATGTTTTACCAAAGATACTATTGTTTAACAATTTAAAAAAGTCTTGTTCAAATTCCGATTTTGCGTTTTGTCTTAAACTTGTATTTAGATCGATGTATTGTTTTAGGTAAGAGCTCTGCCTAAACGTAATAACGCGATGCACTTTTTCAAGGATTAAACCGTGTTTTATACAAGTTTTTAAATTCACATAGTGAATTACGTAAAAATATTTGTCGAATAAATTCGGAATAAGTTTAGAAGTTTTCCCTCCGGGAGGAATACTTTTTTCTGGACAAAACGGTAACTCGTTATGTTTTCCATGCAATTCTTTAGGATAAATCAAATCGACTTCGAGTATAAACCCGTAATCAGCATCATTTGATACATTGTTAACATTAAAATTAACTATTTCAGATTGACTCAAAAAACGAAAGTTTGAAAAAGGCAAAGCTTGGCACATGCTGTATCCATAAAGATTATTACAATCTATGTAGACTATATATGAGTCAGTTAACAAAGGATCATAGTGTAAAACGTGTTTATTGTTAGCTTCTGCATATCTGTGCGAACACATACAAACACCGCCCCTTATACCGGCTTGAATCATTCTAATTATTTCTAAATCTCCAATGAGTTCAAGCTCGACACCTGTTTTAAAAAGCATGCTATCCCATGATAAGCTACTTGCTGTTAAGTAATATGCTGGATCGAGAAGATAGTGACGTTTGCATGTTTGCCTAAAATTTTCGAAAATATCCGTCAGCAAAAGCACATCAATTTGCAAATATAAATCAGTGTACTGACCGAGATTTAAAATATCAAATGCGCGCCAAACTGTTTGCGCGTGTTCGTAATCCTCATCCGAAATAGTTTCATTAGTAAGAGAACTGTAAAAACATTCTTTTTTAGGAAGTTTCTGTTCATTGTAACGATCCCATTTATCCATATATTCGTAAGGATAAACTCCTTTACGTGTAACTAAATCGAATTGAGTTGGATTTAAAAAACATCTACGAAGATGTATAAAATGTTCTTTTTTTAAAGTTTTAGCCAACTTTTCTAAACTGGTGCCTAAAAATTTATAAGAATCTACAAATCGTAGCTGAATGAATTCTTCATCGGAAACTGGAATGAATTTAGTAAATGAGATATAGTTCTCTTTAGTTTTAGGAATGATTTTTATCGCTCCTGGAGCTTCTCCTAGATTTTTGATAAACAGATGGCTGTCATAGCCTGCCAGATTGTGGAAAAATATCGGTACAAATTTGGGAATTTTGTATTGTAAATTACAATAGTTATGAGCTGCAACACGATAACGGCCTGATATATGACAATGATCTTTCACTTTGTCACCAAATAAAAAATTCCGGCAAATATGGCAAAGGGTAGCATTTTTAAAATCTTTTGCATCATTTTCATTAAAAATAATAGTAACATTTTGAGATAGAATTTGGTGTATTTTACGCGCGTCTCTATAAAGATAATCGATAAATGTTTCAATACAGTCAACGCCGCGGTAAGACACATATCGATTATGGTTCGGGTCCGCTGTGCAAACAATTTGATAAGCAAACGCTGCTGGAATATGATGTTGTAACGTTTCTGTATTCGAAGTGCCTGATGGTTCTTTATAGCACGGTTTCAATAAAGTTTCCATGTCCGCGTAAATTACGACGGGGACATTTTGTTTACGGTCATAATTTTTGAATTTGATTACTGAACCCTTTTCCGGTAATAAAGTCACTATTCCACCACAAACGTGATTATCAACTTCGATTTGTGTTTTAAAAAATACTAAACACGTGTCGCAAAAATACAGTTTCCCGTGATGGTTTGTTATTTGTTTACGAACAAGCCGTGACAAATCCTTAATGAGACAGTAATGCGATTTACCATTATTTTCAAAAAACAACAAATGTATGATTTTTTTATTACTTATATTTTCAGACTTATACAATGGTCCCGTTATGGTGTTATTGTTTTGCAAACCAAAAATTATGAATTTAAGCTGTGGATTATTTTTTTCAAAAATGTGGATATCTGTAAACGTAACGGGAAAAGACATGCCATCTATGTTCAAAACATCACGAAAATGAGGATAAGATGTTACTCTTTCAGAATGATATTTTGCTGGGTAAAGGTTTGCCATAACACTCCATAAAAAACAAAACTCATCGTTATTCTGAATGTTAAGACAAGCCTTTTTATTCTTTATGACTCTCGGCAGTTGTATAAATGTGGACCCCTCCCCACCCCGCAACGGTTGGTAACGGTTTACATTTACCTCCAAATGTGAAGCACTTAGGAAGGCCCAACCGCTTTCACGTTGCTCAAACTCTTCAACTTTCTTTGTTAAAGTATTAACAACTTTTGAAAAAAACTTATTAAAATCGTAATTATAATAAATTGGTATGTTTTTTGTACTGAAGGACTTAATTTCTTGCTTGTTATTTTTAAACAAAACAAAAATTGAAAATAACTCCAAATTTACCTTTAGACAGGTATGTTTTTGTAAGTTTTCACTCAAAAGTAACATTATTTTACTACGAAGAGAGTTTAAAAACATAGATAAATTATTTGGAATAGGTTCAAAAGCCACTAGTCTATAGGAAATAATGCGTCGACGAAACGCCGAGCTAATAATTTCAACCCCATCGCTATGGCGTTGAGTTTTATCATTTTTTTTATGAGTATTGCTCCTTACGTGACCAGTCCATGACTTATTATTGACAGATACGCTACAAACAGAACAGAAAGGCATTTTTTAATGAATTAACGAAAACCAAAATATCAGAAAGTTGTTATGAAATACTTATATTAACCTCATGAATATTTAATGTATAATGCGTGAGTTCAAAAATAAAATAATGTAGATAAATCCATTGTTAATATATTTTTTAGGTAAATTTTAACTTATTATTAAAATGCGTAGGCTCACTATCCTTAAACAAGTTGAAGGCTATAGCGAGAAATTCCTGTATAGCCCCCCATTCATTGGAAGAGCTCTCACACTGTAGCTTTACCGCTGCGAGGGCTTTCTTGTACCGTTCCTCTGGTGGAGCGTCCTGAACGTCACCCGTGTTGTAAATCTTCAAATCAATGAAGAAGTCTCCTTGAAAGTTCCCAACGCGACGAGTCTGACCTGTTGAAACGCGCGATGTAAAAGAGGATGTTGTACTGTGAACACTCTTCTTGCTGCTCGATGCTTTTTCCTCAAAATTTAAAATTGTGAAGAGGTCTTTTCGGTTCTTCTTTTTTGAACTGGGAACAAAACAACAAATAAAGTTATCTTCTTATTGACATGAAGTAACTACTTAAGATTAGGTGGACCGTAAGCTTGTTTGCCACCTTGGTGGTGCAAAAAGAAATAAAATAAAATAGCATTATTTATGGTTGCGTAATAAGGGTAACATTCTATCAATCGGTAATGAATAGGTACTATCATAAAAACAATTTAATATAACAAATAATAAAAACATTTTAAAAAAATAATCTATTTTGATAACAATCTATTATACAAATTATATACGATCATCAAACATGTATTTGCCTGCACGCGTTATGATATGATGAATCATCACATACGTCACATCATCGCTCGTGCTACTACAAAGCAAACACCACAGAAAAGGTAAAGTATATGTATACCTATTTCAAATTTTACATTAAGTTTAGCAAAAGATTTTTAAAATAGAAACACAACTATATAAGTACCTTGTCTTTTCGTTTAGCGTATCCGATGTAAGGCGCTTACGGGATGAGGCGATGTTTTTGGGTTTCACTGCTTTTGCACCGATTGAGGATGTGCAGAGTTTTCTAGAAGACACCGGAGGTGTAGGCGCCACCGCAAGGATTTCTTGGCTGGATTCGAACTCTGAGTCAGACCTGTGAAATAAATAGAAATAATAAAATCAACTATAAGAAAAAAACATTTAAAAACAAAAAAAATTTTTTGTTATAAGTAGGTACTTACTTACATTTTTCAATATCAGAATAACTGGATTTAACACCGGAAGCAACTGTATTTAATGCACAAATTTTCAAAAAAATATGTAATTACTTGTAGCCTGTGTGAGCTTATAAGCTATTGAATATAGATTCGTCAGCAAAAATAGAAAAACCGGTCAAGAGCGAGTCATAACAACACCTAATTTTTATTACTACGATATTATCTACCTTTTAAAACTCCTATTTTTTATCATTAGAGGTTTGAAATAATTTGACATGTACTAGGTAATAATTACAAATAATTCCTGCAGATGTAATTACACATAGACAAACATTAAAAATCATCTTAACACATAACTTTATACCTTCTCTATACTATTCAGTTGTTTAAAATTGAAATATGTCTAAAGTTAATAACGTCTATAACGAAGTTTTCAATTTTACTCAAACAGCTCATGACTAGATAAAATGTACCGTTTGATTTTTTTAAATTGAACCCAATCGAACCCTAAATCAATAATATTGCATACTTTGCAATTATCACGCTTAGGTATTCTTTGTCGCCTTGCGTCAAAGGATGTATAGTAAATTGATATTAGGTCGCGGTAAAATGTTGAAAATGTCGCACTGTAGACATTTGACCAAATGGTTAAAAATCTAAGTTACATTTCTTATTAAAATTATCCTTTATTAACTCCTTCATATATTATAAAATACTAATTGTCAAATAAAATTAATGCTTCGCGAATTGCACCCCTCTCAACACATATTTCGGCAAAATACCACACTTAAAAATCATAAACAAAAACTTAGATTTAAACTTATGTTTTCGAAAACTGGATTCGTTAGTTATTGTACTTATAACTTCAATAATTTAATTTTGAGACGTTGTATGATTTTTTTCATAAAAAGAGGGAAAAAAACACTAAGTAGTACTTTTCTTATATGACTCGCTATACAACAAAGATTACAAAAACTTTATATAAAAATAAGCAATACGGATATATTTACTATCGTATGTTTTTTAACTTGACTGTAACATTTCGCAATAGATGAACTTCTCATATTATGTTCGTGATACTTTTTTATGCTTGCAAGGCTCTTTGTTTATGTATTTGTCGCTGAACTATACATGATACTTTAAAATATTACATTAATGAAATACCAAATTATAAAAAAGACAAATCGGTTACGAACCCACATAGAACTATATTAACTAAAATGTATTTATAATATATTTATGTACTTAAATTAATCCACCAATTTGCGGCCGGCCGGTGCGGTGGCCAATAGCCTAAGCCTCCTTTATCTAACGAAGGCTTTGCTTCTGTGGTAGGGACAAATAACCTAAATTCGCTATTATGAACAAATCATCTTTTGCATAATATAAAATTTGCTTAAAAATAATAAAACTTATTTTCTCAATGAATGTGAAAACAAATTGTTTTTTTCAGTTAAATTAATCACTCATATTTGTAAGTATGTGAGAATATATTAATATAACCTAGATATTATACTACAAAACAATAAGATACTGGTGTTAAAACGTATACTAAACACGATTGAATTGCTCTAAATTCCGAAGTGTTCAAGATTCATTGGTCGGAGTATAAGCAAACCGTGAGAATTATTTCTATAATAATTATTATAACTCATTTCTCATAGAAACTTGTAGCGCTGTGAACACGTCTCAAAACTTTAATTAGTGAAAGTGCAATTACCAAAATCAAGAAAAGTGATCAAGCAGTACTTACTTATTTATATACTGTAAGTAAAGTGTGTTACTTATTTATTTATTGTAAAATTAAAAATAAATAATATATAATTTTTAGTTGTTCATTTTGTCAAGTAAATAGAGATTTTTTTAATGTAACATTTTATTGCTCATTGGAAATATTCTGATTATATTAGGATAAAATAAAAAATATGCTGATAAAATTATTAGACATGTAATTAACGTTTTCACAATGGTTTTTGCTCAGCTCAGCTCTCAGTATTATAACACTGTTGCAATTATCATGATTTTATTTATATTTAATTAATGCAACAGTTTATTTTTTTTATATTTTTTTAGATCTGCACTAGATCTTCCTTAGTACGGATTCAATGCCTTAATCTAATTTATTATTTCATCTTAAAAATAAAAATCCCTGTTATCTTACTGCTAGTTTCCTTTTTATTAGTCAAAACTGTAGGTACCTGTGTTCAAGGTATAAAATTTGTATAGAAAAACACCGTAAAACTATAATAATTATATTTTTTTTAATTGTTTACAGAGAAGACAGTGCTGCGACTTTAAGAACTGTCAGCTTTCAAGTATTTAAGACCCAAGTACCTACATGGGACATTCAGGTAACTCGCTGGTTTTCAATATTTTTAATAACTGTAAAAGAACCTTGTCAGTGCTAATATATTTTATTGTTCGCAGGTACTATGCTTCTTACCAGACCAGACTTCACTACACTATAAAGAAAAGTATTTACTTTTGTAACCTGTTCAAATTAAAAAAAACCTATCCTACCAAAACTCTATAGTTCACTCAAAGCAGTAATGAACTTTGATTGAGCTGTAGATATTTCCACATTGTTTTATTTCCAACATTGTTTTATTTTTTATACACCTGCAGGTAATTCTTCTATGGTAAAATGGTAAAAGGTAAATGGTAAAAGGTATTTGGTTTTTCAAAAGGTAAAGGTGTTTTTTTTTTTTTTTTAATTTTTTTCTTTTATTTATTATGAATTCGATCGTTCGATCTGTTCACTAATTTGGAACATTAAACAATCGCAGTTGGCGTGGGGTGATCTTACCACGGGCTCCCCGGGCGGAATCTTACCATGGGTCTGTCAACCAATTGCGATTGTGTTAGGAATTCCTTTCAGCGGGGTTGATCTTACCACGGGCTCCCCAGGAAGAACTTACCACGGGTCTTCCAACTGAAAGGTTTAGGATATACACGGTTCACAGAGTGATCTTACCACGGGCTCTCTGTAATCGTGTTTTAGGTGTCGCGTTCAATAAGGTGATCTTATCATGGGCTCCAAGTTGAACGTGTTAGGAATTCCTTTCGGTGGGGTTGATCTTACCACGGCACCCCAGGAAGAACTTACCACGGGTCTTCCAACTGAAAGGTTTAGAATATACACGGTTTACAGAGTGATCTTACCACGGGCTCTCTGTAATCGTGTTTAGGTATCACGTTCAATAAGGTGATCTTACCATGGGCTCCAAGTTGAACGTGTTAGGAATTCCTTTCGGTGGGGTTGATCTTACCACGGGCACCCCAGGAAGAACTTACCACGGGTCTTCCAACTGAAAGGTTTAGGATATACACGGTTCACAGAGTGATCTTACCACGGGCTCTCTGTAATCGTGTTTTAGGTATCGCGTTCAATAAGGTGATCTTACCATGGGCTCCAAGTTGAACGTGTTAGGAATTCCTTTCGGTGGGGTTGATCTTACCACGGGCACCCCAGGAAGAACTTACCACGGGTCTTCCAACTGAAAGGTTTAGGACATACACGGTTCACAGAGTGATCTTACCACGGGCTCTCTGTAATCGTGTTTTAGGTGTCGCGTTCAATAAGGTGATCTTACCATGGGCTCCAAGTTGAACGTGTTAGGAATTCCTTTCGGTGGGGTTGATCTTACCACGGGCACCCCAGGAAGAACTTACCACGGGTCTTCCAACTGAAAGGTTTAGGATATACACGGTTCACAGAGTGATCTTACCACGGGCTCTCTGTAATCGTGTTTTAGGTATCGCGTTCAATAAGGTGATCTTACCATGGGCTCCAAGTCGAACGTGTTAGGAATTCCTTTCGGTGGGGTTGATCTTACCACGGGCACCCCAGGAAGAACTTACCACGGGTCTTCCAACTGAAAGGTTTAGGATATACACGGTTCACAGAGTGATCTTACCACGGGCTCTCTGTAATCGTGTTTTAGGTGTCGCGTTCAATAAGGTGATCTTACCATAGGCTCCAAGTGAAACGTGTTAGGAATTCCTTTCGGTGGGGTTGATCTTACCACGGGCACCCCAGGAAGAACTTACCACGGGTCTTCCAACTGAAAGGTTTAGGATATACACGGTTCACAGAGTGATCTTACCACGGGCTCTCTGTAATCGTGTTTTAGGTATCGCGTTCAATAAGGTGATCTTACCATGGGCTCCAAGTTGAACGCGTTAGGAATTCCTTTCGGTGGGGTTGATCTTACCACGGGCACCCCAGGAAGAACTTACCACGGGTCTTCCAACTGAAAGGTTTAGGATATACACGGTTCACAGAGTGATCTTACCACGGGCTCTCTGTAATCGTGTTTTAGGTATCGCGTTCAATAAGGTGATCTTACCATGGGCTCCAAGTTAAACGTGTTAGGAATTCCTTTCGGTGGGGTTGATCTTACCACGGGCACCCCAGGAAGAACTTACCACGGGTCTTCCAACTGAAAGGTTTAGGATATACACGGTTCACAGAGTGATCTTACCACGGGCTCTCTGTAATCGTGTTAAGGACAACGTGTTTCAAAAGGCGAACGATGACTGATCTCAAAAACATAATATTGGGCACGCTAAGCCACCGGAGTGCAGGCGAACGGAGTGAGCCTGATGACACGGAGGTGGTCTAGAGTGCCCAATATTATACTACTGTTGTTGTGGGATGAACTTTTCTCGCAAAGTCCCGGTGGTCACATGTCTGTAATTACCTTATTACGCAAGTTACTATGATTTTGAATAAGCCCGTGTTTTGAAATTCAAAACCACAGGAAGAACATGTTTGTGTCTTTAGTCTCGGTACAGCACCAACGTACAACCAATACAATAATGTGTGTATTTAATATATATATATATATATATATATATATATACATCGGTATCTGTGGCAGTTGTCTGACAACCATAGCGCACAGGGGTACTGTGTAATATATCCAGGAATATATACTGCATAGCTTTGTGGTACTACTTATAAAAAGACGTACGTACGTAAAGGTACATAATTGATATGATGATGATGAATGATATTTTAAGTTAATTTGTTATATAATGGAATCTATTAAATTAAAATGAGATGCCAATATGATCTTAAATTTAATAGGTAATATTGTTAAAATTAACTTTGTTGTTATATTGTGTGTGAATTGTATGTCATTTTAATATACCTAAAAAAGATGTAAATTATGTAAATGACATGGATAAATATGATCAAAAAAATTTTGCGTGCTAAGATCTCAGTAAAATGTGCATTGTGGCATAAATTATATTAAGACCTAAATGTACCACGTTTTGAGCAAAATAAATGAACATGAATAACGACATACGTATTGAATAGTTGATAAACACTATGGTTTATTTTTTTATATATAACCGATACTTTACATTATTTATTTATCCCGTGTTCAATCCCTACTTACTGCTTACATATTGTCTAGATTTGGAAACAGAAGGTTTATGTCACTGGTTTTTTATGATATCGCTTATCGCTTAGGTACATCTACAAAGCCACCTTCGTCCAGGTCCACGATACATTTAAAGCAATGTTGCGCTGATGGGCTAACCCCCTGCCCTTGTGGACACAAGGTGGCTGGTGAAACAAGGTTGTCACCCATATAATGATGTGTGTCTGTGTCTAGCCACTGGTAACCCTTCGGCAAATAAAAACCGTGATGTATTTTTATATACTATTATTTATATTATATGTCTCATTGTAGATACTTTTATTTATTATATTAAAAGTCTAATAACCCACACTTTAATAACAATTGCGTACGCACGTGATACGCCTCAACACGTTCATAAAATTATCTTCAACGTCCCTTCAATAAACTAAACCAAAAATTAGCTCAAATGGTTGTGACGCCAAGCAATACGAGTTACAAAAACAAAATAAAATTATATTAGTTAGAATTAAGTTACCACTTCCCGTTTACAATAAGTATATGTAATATGTAAATGATCAATATAAGAAAATGTAGAATACATGGATTTACAAAGAGATAGGCCAAGACATAAACTAATTAATTTCAAAAATTAAAGATACAATCGAGTATCCTGTAAAATTCAAATTTGCTTGTCAAATTGTTTAGTTGTTTTATACTTTTAAATGTTTAATGTGATACACTCGCACTTCCTAACCATCATAGTTACGTTCCCACTGTTGAGACTCGGCCTACCTTCATCTTAGGCGAGAGGCCAGACCCGTTGGTTTCTTCACAATGTTCTCCTTTACCAAAAAGTCATTTGAGTTAACGAACAATGTTTTATGAACAAAGTGTAGAAATTAAGGAAACGAGTCATTGGTACGTGCTGCTCTCGGACCTCCGCCTCTCAGAACGCAAGAAAGGTGCCCAAACAAAACATGTACCCAAACAAGATAGGTGCCCAAACAAGACAGGTGCCCAAACCACTAGACATCTACCGATTATGTCATTCATACTATAGTAGCTTATTCCATATAACTTTGTCTTTGTTAACTGAAAAGGAAACCTTTTCATTATTTACGGCTCTATTGTTATTCTCACACAAATTATAATCTCATATTCAACAGTCTATTTGTTGGCCCTATTATTATAAATACCAAAAACATTAAAGATATTTGAGGGGTAATCGTATAAAATATATATCGGGATAAAATATAACGTTTTTGTATGAATTAAATAAAAAAAATCAATAGTTTTGACCTTTTTTTTGTACGACTAGCAGTGGGAGGGTGGCATTTGACAAATCAGTTCGTTTAATAAAATTACAAAAAGTTTTTTGTAAGCTCTATGGTACTTATGAGTTGGTCTGAAAAGAAAGTAGAGTGCTGCCAGCCGTTCCACGAAGTTTATTCTTCTAGGGTTAATTTTTTATACATTTAGCATAAAGGGTAACCTTAAGGAATAAATTTTGCTATATCCTTTCTAAGTGCTTGCCTATGTTATAACAACAAGCCACCTATGTGCAAAATGTCAAACATCTAGGCCCAGTATTTTGGGTTGTGCGTTGATATATCAGTCAGTATATTCTTTTATATATATATTAAAAAAAAATTAGCTTTTCATAAACAAATAAAAAAATTGTTTGTTGTCCACATGTTTTTGTTTTATGTATTTATGAAGTAAGTACAATGACAAAGAACTCCATAGATAACACTTAAGTATTATCTCGTTAATGAACTGTCGTTTTCACAAAACGTAATCGGGTTATTATTTTGTATATCCGAAACATGTAAAAGTCATTATGTCGTACATGTCGTGTCCAGCGCCAGTTGTTTTAGTTATTTGTAGCATCAACATGTAGTATATAATGTAATTTTTATATTGAGTTTTTTATAAAATGATTCTAGCTATAGAAAGATAGATCTAAATCTAGTTATAATAATAAAACTACGATTTTTAAGTTTTTATCCTAAAATTTTAAATCCCAGCAAGAATTTTACATTGTCAGCTGTAAATCAAACTACAAGGTATAAACACGAAAATCCTAACAAAAATAATTTACGTAATTAACCTAGAACCAACTTCCATAAATGCAAACCGTTTTCTCCGTCCCATCCGAATATAAGGGGTCCGGAAATAAAAGCGATACATGTGTGAAATCGTTATGTCTGTACACGATATTTATTGCTCAGCTTCATGAATATATATGTTATTTTCATCGACATGTATCAATGCATCAAATTTTAAATCAATAAAAACTATATATTCTACTAGTAAAGAAGCATATTTACCATAACTTACTTGAATTTCTGCAAGAAAATTGTAAATATTTATGTTTACTGTTATTGGTAAAGTTAAGTAGATTAATATATTGCCTTATTTCCTGCGAAATGTAAGTTTGGACTTATGTAGGTATGTGATGCATAGATATATATTATATTACTTCGGCAGGATTGGGCTTACAATGTAATTCAGAATATAGGGCTTTTTGGTGCTAAAAATAAGCCTATCCAACGTGAGAGTAAGAGATCTTGAGAAGAAGTGTGCATTTAAAAGTTTCACGTAGAGGTCGAATATAATAACATATAGTGCTACTATATGTATTGTAAACATTTACCATTGAACAACAATGCATCCTGTTACTCGATGACATTAAGAAATCATATAATAAACAACTCAGGATTATTCTGAATGCAATATGATGAATTTATTGCCATTTATACATAAGCCTAGCAAGATATATAAAAACGTATTTATTAAATATTACTTATAGTATATATATATATACATACAACTTTTGCACATTTACTTTTAAAGTCTTCAGTTGTCGGTATTTTTAATGCCTTTAAATCCGCTTTAAACGTGACGTGCAGACATAAATTAATGATCGCCGGCAACGTGATGAAGCTCACAAAAAGGATATTAGTATAAATGTAAAGGGCAAACACTGTTAAGTGACGGGATTAAAATAAGATCTAGGCCCTTTCCTTCGAACTTTGCTGGGGTATCACTGCGATGTCGTTGAGTCTCTTGTTTGTTAAATTTTACAGTTTTTCAAGGCTTTTTTATAAAACAAAAGAAACGAACAAATTAATAAATCTCTTTTTAGTTCTTTCATTGCCTAGTTTTGAAATAAAAATGATCGAAACGCGTATTTTACCTTTATTTAATTAATTAAAAAATAATAATATTTTAAGTGATCTATATTTTTAAAATTAACAAATCAGGTCGTGAAATGAGCTCCCTGCAAAGGGTTTCTCTGAGGACTACAGTATGGGGTTCTTCAAGAAATCAGTTATAAGATACTTGAAGGGTCAGTAACGTGCCAGTGATGCCCCTGATGTTGCAAGCGATCCTCCGGTAACCACAAACAAAAAATACCAAATTATTGTGATAACACCGAATTTGGTTGCACACAAAGCGTGATGTTAAAACTAACGCATTGAAATTGTATTATGATTTAGGTTTGACAGTAAACATCATTGCAAATAAATGAGCATAACATGATTTATACGAGTAAGTTACCTACGGCTAATTCTGTAAGTGAATTTCTTTTTGGTGCACTTTGTTTGTCTGCGCTTGGTTGAGTACCAAGTCTACAATCTGATGGATAAAATACACAAAAACACCATTCTATTTGCTTGATTTTTAGGAATACTGTGATATATACCAGATCTGATTGCTACCCGTTTTAGTTTTGGGGATAGAAATTTAATTCATTTAGTTTGCTTATTATTAAACAAAAAAATGAACCAATGGACAATGTTAGAAAAACAATTGTTAACATCCTTTATGAGCAAATCGCTAGATTCGCAACTCGCCAGATTCTCAACTCACCAGATTCTCAACTCACCAGAAGTACAATGAATTACAAAATAGCAGTAAATTAGAAAATTAAAGCTTTTTAACCGACTTCAACTAAGTATGTTCTTAAAAGTGGGTTTGTACTGTACCTGCATAAAAATCAAGTGTGAGTTTAATTAACGCACTTTTATGTAAATATGTACCGTATTTAATTATTTTTATTTTTTCGAATGACAGCTGTTCGAATGTATTGATTGTACGATCAAAAGTTACAGAGATATAGCGATTCATATTTTGACAGCTGTCATCGAAAATTAAGATCTTGATGAGACCTATAACTTCTGTAAGGAAACTACTAGTCTACGATCAATAGTTACGGAGATATAGCAATTTATAATTTGACATCTGTCATCAGAAATCTCGATTTCGACCTATCACTATGCAAAAATACTTATAAAATGAAGAAAAAATCCCAATTTACCTTATTTAAATTACAAGGACACAAAACCATTAAATCAAACCAAATTTTTATATTCAAAAACCCTCGCTGCGTTAATTCAACTCACTACAAAAAAAAATCCGTCGAAAATATTTTCTTTTTAGAGTCGGCTTAAAATGCTTTTTTATTTTAATTTAGTAAAATCCACTTATTAAAGTGCACTGACTCACTCTTGTTTTTTGAGTAAAGCTATCTCTCTCTGTTAGTGATTGTACCATTTCCGGCGAGTTGAGAATCTGGCCAGTTGAGAATTGGGGAGTTGCGAATCTGGCGAGTTGCTCATAAAGGGTTAACATTGTCTTAGGATTTTGCTTCGTGTAAGTTTGGACAAAAGTAATGTTATCTGCTAATAATTGTTTCAAATGATTATCTTTAACAACCTTCGGCAAATCATTAGTATGTACAAGAAATAAGAACAGCTTAAGAATAAAACTCTGCGCGACACCCATTTAAATGACCCATGGGCCCATCTAGATAAGATTTAATTAGGTTTAGTGCAGTATTTCTTGTGTTATAGTGTTTGTTCTGTTTTGTCTTAACCTAAATAATAACTGCAAGGCGATTACTTACCTAAATTGGTACTGTTGCTTTACGTACATGGACCACGTCTGAATGTCCTAATGTCCTCTAAGGAGACCTAAGGGAGCCTTAATTATATCAAGTAAATAAGAGAGAACATAAAAAGTATAGACAGGATCTTAATAAGTATATAAAATTAAATAAATGGTAGAAATAAACTTAAATAAATAAATAGATTTATTTGCAAGAAACAAGGTTACATATGATGGTTCTAAAGTATTTAAGTACAAAACATGTTTTACCTTCTTAAGGCATGCAAACTATCACACTTAATTTAATCATCCATCTTAATTTACAAAAATATCACATTTGATTATTTATACTCGAGAAATTCTTTTAACGTATAAAAGTATCGATACACAAGCCATTGCTGCAGTCTGTATTTGTAATGATTTATTGTAAGCATTCTGATGTCTTTAGGTATCTTATTGAACACCATAATTGACGTGATGTAACAATTTTTTTGATATAGAGTGCTTTTACACGACGAGTTTTAATTTTGTGATATCTCTTGAGCTATATTTTTATCCATCATTGGCTTTTTTAGAAATAAAATAATTTTTCTTTACAAAGAGACCTATTTCAAGTATGTAAAGAAAAACAAGTGTCAATATCTTTAGTCTTTTAAACAAAGGTCTACATGAATGTAATGGCCCAACACCACTCATTGCTCTAATACATTTTTTTTGGGCAATTAAGGCTTCGTTTAATAAAGCTGAATTGCCCCATAATAAGAGTCCATATCTCAATGCAGAAACAACATGCCCATGATATGCTGTTAGTGCAGCTTTTTCAGTTGCCAGTGTTCGCAACTTTCTAAGGGCGTAAGTGAAGCTATTTATTTTGGAGCATACATTTTGAATATGAGACTTCCAGTTGCAGTGTTTGTCTAATGTTAATCCTAAGAATTTTATTTCAGAAACTTCTTCAATTTTTTCTTGGTACAATGTATATCATATGACTTAGGTTTTTGTTTGTAGTTAGTAAATGCAATATATTTTGTTTAAGAGATATTAGTATACAAGTTATTTTCCTCAAGCCATCTAACTATACATTCTGTTGTGGTATTAAGTTCAAACTGAAAGGATTAATTTTTATCTTTATCTGGTACTACAACTGAAATTTCATCTGCGAAAAGTACACATTGATGTTACGTGGTTTTTGGCAAATCGTTAATATATAATAAAAACAAAAATGTTCTTTGTGGGACGCCGCATATGTTCATTTCATAGGGGGATCTTATGTTCAATAACTCTTGAGATGCGTTCAAATTGATTTCAACACAATTTTTCTTCCAGTCAAGTAGGTTTGAATCCATTGAAGAGTAGGTCTTTTTATACCGATCCGTTCGCATTTTTGAAGTAAGATTTTATGATCCACACAGTCAAATGCTTTAATCATGTCAAAAAATTTCTTTTATCGCCTAAAATTTCCCACCATTTTTGACGAAAGTCCCTAAAGTGCAATTTTACCAAATCAAGTTTATATTTGTAACGCAATATTTAATATCAAAATATAGGCGTCTTAATTTCAAATATGCAAAACACAACACATATTTCCTTAGGTTATTTTATAGAGTGTGACCGACCGCAGAGTACTGCAGAAAACAAAAAAGGCTGCGTTCGTCACCTAGCGCGTTGCAGATAGTTAGAACGGGACGGAACACTTTTATAACTTCCTGAACAAGGTTTAAGATGGACGCAAATGCCATAGATAAATCACAAAAAAAAAACCAAGGCATTCATTTTACACGAATACAAGATCAAGAATGTGCTGAATAAGCTCAACACCATCATCGCTTATTGAGCGACCCAAACTGTCTACAAGTTAGAAGTACGCTAAAGTATATGCTAATTTATTTTCAGATTAGTTTTTTAAAGATTTTACTATAAATAGTAGTAGTAGTACTGAAATTTGTTTGAAATTTCAAAAGGAGTCAGTAGTTTAGTTTATCAGTTATTCGATTTAAAAATAGATAATATTGTCTTACTGTATTTAATGAGATCAGAAAACATGCCACAGTCTATAGGTACATTTGTTGAAAATCATTGCTAGTTCAGGAGCAGTCACGTGAATTATAGTAATAAGATCCGACTTATAACGGAGTCAGTCATGTCTTTTGTTTATTTTAAAAACTTAAATACATTTATAACATCAGTATTCTTTTGCATTTTCTCTAACAATGCCTCTGCATTTTATGTCATTTCCTGTAAGTAAATCTTAAAACCTAAAAGTCTTTTCTTCATTGCTTTGATGTATTTCTTAAGGTTTAGCCCGCCTAAGCCACGCCACATAAGCGCCAGAAAATCTAATTTTTCTGAGGAATTTATTAAGATTGATTTTTCTTTATTATTTCCAAATTCAATTAGAATGTTAAAGGAATAACTCCTACGGGTATAAACTTTCTGGAAGAAATTCTGTAAATGATAGTGAAAACCGAATCAAAATGCTTTTTGACGAACCAAGCGGACACAGACAGACGCGAAAGGCTACTAAGACTTATAATGTTTAGAGAATAATAAACTGACGGTACATTATATTTAATGAAACGTATGTTTCGATTTGTGAGAAGTTAGGTTTCCTTTAGAATCTAAACATAGTATAAATATTCTGTGGCAATATGTCACTTAGACGCAAATATTACGTGAAAATAAAAGGTATTTTGTTTAATATTTGCGATACCGAAGTGACAACGATTCAATTACGTCCATCTGTCAACGTCTAAGTACTGGAGAGCTTCTGAATTATTTATGAAGCTACTTCAGAGGAACTGAATAAAATATGATCAACAAGAAAATAAAAATGGTGGTATATTTTAATTTATATGAAACTAACACTTGCTCGTGGTGTTGCCCGCGCCAAATTTGGTATTAGCTGTGGGATTCCTGTTCAATAATTTACTGGGTTGAATATCAGTTAGTAATACTCTACGTCTCTCAAGTTGATTCCTTCTTATCCAAAAATTCAACCATAACACTGTCGCGAAACAAAAAGTGTCCTATATCACCAGCGGAAAAAATCTGTTTTCGTAGGAAATCTCAACCGTGACAAAAAGTATTTTATATCCTATACATCCTAAAATTGTCATCTGTCTGTCAATCATCTGTAAATGTAAAAAAACCATGTTCGCTCGTTTGCTCCGTTGCCACGTAGAGGAACAGTCCACACACATGACCATGTTTCATCGTGATAGAGTATTTTTTGTACTTATACTGAATTATACTTATATTCGCATCTATTCCGATCTAATTGTGATCAGTGCTAAATTCCAGTTTATCGGCAGAATAAGTGGGTGGCTTGAGATCTACCCCTGGGAGTTAAGCTACCGAGGAAAACTTTTGCCAGTTGTTGTTACCACCACTGCGAAAAAACCGATGGTGACTTGGCCATTAGTGCTTAAAAGAAAGTCAATTTACCGTAAACCATGCCGAAAATCTGCATAGAATAGCGGGAAGACGGGTGGTGTTACTTAAACAGTGTGTATCTAAGTTATGTCCTGTACTCTCGCGTCTCGGTTCGCCCCACCATACAAGTCAATTACGGTGTTTGTGAAAGACTGCGAATGTGCATCCGGTGCTTCAAACGGGCGACCGATTAGATTCATCGAAATACAGGCATTGATCTTATTATGGATTTAACACTAATGACAGTTTGCTAGTACTAATTCAGCTATCCAAACACGGTTGTGTGTCGGTTTTAAATATGCATTTGAGGTTGTTTTAGTTATCTTACCTGTGCTGAAAATTTGAGGTTGTTTTAGTTATCTTACCTGTGCTGAAAATTTGAGGTTGTTTTAGTTATCTTACCAGTGCTGAAGATTTGAGATTGTTTTAGTTATTTTCCCAGAGATGAACATTTGAGGTTGTTTTTGATATTTACCCTGAGATAAACATTTGAGGTTGTTTTAGTTGTTTTCCCTGAGATGCACATTTGAGGTTGTTACAGTTATTTTTCCAGAGATGAACCTTTAAGGTTGTTTTATTTATTTTCCCTGAGATGAACATTTGGGGTTGTTACAGTTATTTTTCCAGAGATGAACATTTAAGGTTGTTTTATTTATTTTCCCTGAGATGAAAATTTAAGGATGTTTCAGGTATTTTCCCTGAGATGAACATTTGAGGTTGTTTTAATTATTTTCCCTGAGATGAACATTTGAGGTTGTTTTAGTTTTTTCCCTGAGATGAACATTTGAGGTTGTTTCAGTTATTTTCCCTGAGATGAACACTGAGATTGTTTCAGTTATTTTCCCAGAGATGAACATTTGGGTTTGTTTTAGTTATTTTCCCTGAGATGAACATTTGAGGTTATTTTAGTTATTTTCCCTGAGATGAACATTCAAGGTTGTGTTAGTTTTTTTTTCCTGAGATGAACATTTGAGGTTGATTCAGTTATTTTCCCTGATGTGAACACTGAGGTTGTTTCAGATATTTTCCCTGAGATGAACATTTGAAGTTGTTTTAGTTATTTTCTCTGAGATGAACATTTGAGGCTGTTTTAGTGTTTTTCCCTGAGATAAACATTTGAGGTTGTTTCAGTGATTTTTCCTGAAATGAACACTGAGGTCGTTTCAGGTATTTTCCCTGAGATGAACATTTGGGGTTGTTTCAGTTATTTTTCTAGAGATGAACATTTGAGGTTATTTTAGTTATTTTCCCTGATATGAACATTTGAGATTGCTTTAGTAACTTTTCCTGAGATGAACATTAGAGGTTGTTTTAGTTATTTTCCCTGAGATGAACACTGAGGTTGTTCCAGGTATTTTCCCTGAGATGAACATTTAAGGTTGTTTTCGTTATTTTCCCTGAGATGAACATTTGAGGTTGTTTTAGTTATTTCCCCTGAGATGAACATTTTAGGCTGTTTTAGTGTTTTTCCCTGAGATAAACATTTGAGGTTGTTTCAGTGATTTTTCCTGAAATGAACACTGAGGTCGTTTCAGGTATTTTCCCTGAGATGAACATTTGGGGTTGTTTCAGTTATTTTTCTAGAGATGAACATTTGAGGTTATTTTAGTTATTTTCCCTGATATGAACATTTGAGATTGCTTTAGTAACTTTTCCTGAGATGAACATTAGAGGTTGTTTTAGTTATTTTCCCTGAGATGAACACTGAGGTTGTTCCAGGTATTTTCCCTGAGATGAACATTTAAGGTTGTTTTCGTTATTTTCCCTGAGATGAACATTTGAGGTTGTTTTAGTTATTTCCCCTGAGATGAACATTTTAGGTTATTTTTTTGTTATTTTCCCTGAGATAAACCATTGAGGTTATTTTAGTTATTTTTCCTGAGTTGAACATTTGAAGTTAATTTAGTTATTTTTCCTGTGATGAACATTTGAGGTTGTTTTAGTTATGTTCCCTGAGATGAACATTTGAGGTTATTTTCGGTATTTTCCCTATGATGAAAATTTGAGGTTATTTTAGTTATTTTCCCTGAGATGAACATTTGAAGTTGCTTACTTATTTTCCCTGAGATGAACCATTAAGGTTATTTTAGTTATTTTTCTGAGTTCAACATCAGAAGTTATTGTAGTTATTTTCCCTGAGATGAACGTTTTGCTTGTTCTTAATTCAAGTTAAAAAGTGTTTGTTCCTTTTTTTAACTTTTAAACTGCATCGTCTTAAAATCTTAAATAGAACTTAATAAACAATTTCAATCAAAATTGTTTTGAACGAATTCAGTTTGGAAGTTTTTCAGTTATTTAATATTATCAATAATTCTCAATGTGCGAATACCTAACTTAATGCGTTTAAGAGTACGACACGCATGTTTTACGTCAGCACGTTGGTTCTAAACCAAATTTAAGGAAAAATACCTATGTAGTCTACGTAATCGATAGCGATATCGATTTACACGACAAACAATAGTGTAGTTCTTTGAAATTCTATTTAGTGTGTGTCAAATTTTAAAATTCAGCTATAGTAACTATGAAAAAATTGGCTTCATCAATGTGCAAAAAAGGGGAATGGAAAAATCGCATATTGAGTAACTGCCAAACTTCCAAGTCAATAAAATGGCGAGAAATGAACTGAAAAAATTAATGGAACAAAACTATCGGACAAGACTAGTAATAAATTACAGTTGATTGCGTTAAGTCGTGACAAATAGCCTATAACACTCTATTAATCTGAAACCCTCAGAGGCCAGGGCAGTTATGTTGGATTCTGAGCAGTCACTGATCTCACACTGAGATGTGCGAGGCCTTTTTTTGTTTTATTGCCTTTTATTACTTTTCTTACAGTAATCTATCGTTTTGTTAAATTAAAATAAAAATTAACTAAGAAAAACAAATTTGTTTATGAAACGTTTTAATAATTTTAATAACCAGACATGCAGCAAAATACGTTTCTTGCTACTGTTAGTTGTGGTTCGGGAGCTTTTGAAGTTTAAGTCCTCGGGTCACGATGGTCTTAGTATTGAACATGTGATGTATGGTGGAAAACATAATAGCGAGTGTGTTAAAGAGGTTTATATTAATGATTTGATCTATTAATACAATATCTGGTCTATTGTTGGTAATAGTTTCATCAGAATTAATAGAACGACCCCAGTAGTGCGTTGCGCAGTTGTTTCCTAGAACCGCTTTTGTCATATATTTATAGTCGGGTAGCTCGAAAGTCACAAGGTCATATTTAAGAGCAACTTGTTGATGCACTATTTTTGCTACATTGTTTTGTCTGCATAAGGATTCACAATTTGCAAGATGAGAACAACCAGAAAGAATATGTTTAAGTGATTCACCAAGACGGTGATATGCTAGAGTTATTATTATGTAAGAGCCCAGTGCCCTACCCCCCTCCCCACTGCCAGCTAAATGGCTTTTGGTTGTTCTAAGGTGTGTGAATAAAATCATGGGAGTAGCCTATGTAACAAAATTGAAAAGAAAACTATCATAGCTAAGTAGGCTTTACAACTTAATGAGTTATAGTCGACCAACTTCGGGCGCGGCGCTTGGCGGTACAGTGTTCAAACTTAATAATTCAATCTTGCAGTGATCATAGTGTCTGTGACCTCTAAAGTATAATTACAAATAATGAAAACCGGCCAAGTGTGAGACGGGCCCAAACCATTTATCGTCTTAAATCAACGTTACAGCGCCATCTAGCTATTAGGAAGCAAAACAGTAACAGATTTTTTTGTTGGAAACGATATTCGAAATCAAGCAACGTTGAGCTTGGCCATTAATCGGATGAGTGACCACTTAGCTGCACACTTTTTGTTTTGTTTGTGTTTGTAAATTATGTAAATGGTGGTAGGTAAGGAACCCTCGGTGCACTATTCCGGCTCGCACTTGGCCGGTTTTTCATTATCATCATAACGACATCTAGAATAATAAAAAATTTACAATATTTTAGAAAAACATAGTTATTTAAATAATCAAAATAACATTTTAAACAGTTTAATAAATCTTAATATTTATAATATTCTTAATATTTTTCGAATTTATTATTTTGCTTCCCTGTTTTGGTAACATAAATTGTAGATTTAAGAAAATGTGTGTAACGCAGCAGCATTGTTGATGTTTGGTAAATGTGTGTAACGCATCAGCATTGATAGTGTTCGGTAAATGTGTGTAATGTAGCAACAGTGTTAGTGTTTGGTAAATGTGTGTAATGTAATGTAGCAACAGTGTTAGTGTTTGGTAAATGTGTGTAACGCATCAGCATTATAAGTGTTTGGTAAAGTGTGAAATGTAGCAACAGTGTTAGTGTTTGATAAATGTGTTTAACGCATCAGCATTATAAGTGTTTGGTAAATGTGTGTAATGTAGCAGCATTGTTAGTATTTGGTAAATGTGTGTAACGCAGCAGCATTGTTGGTGTTTTTTAAATGTGTGTAATGTAGCGCATTGTTAGTATTTGGTTAATGTTTGTAACGCAGCAATATTGCAAGTGTTTGGTAAATGTTAGTAACGCAGCAGCATTGATAGTGTTTGGTTAATGTGTGTAACGCAGCATCATTGATAAGTGTTTAGAGAGAAAATCAGAGAGAAGCTTAAGAACAGAGTGTTTTTTTTTTTTAAATAAAAAAATAATTATTATTAAATTAGTAAAATAGATAAAATACTTGTTATTGTAAGTGCGTAACGAATAACAATTCAGGAACGTTTACCCGTCGATAAAGCAGGGAAGAGCCTGCTGAATTATTTATGAGCTCACTTAAGAAACTCTAATAAAATATGATCAAAGAAACCTCTTTCGAGAAATAAGACGACAGGGAAAATTCCGAACAAACAGCTGGCGAGAAAATTACACAAATATTTTTTGTTTAAATTGAATTGTTTTGTTACACCTCATGTTACGCATACCCTATTAAAGTTTTTTTAAAAGAAAACTGAGACTTACAGAACCTTATAATAATGCGTTTATTAAGATAACAAATAAATATTGTATAGTAAATTTCAATAACTAATTTAAAAATTTAATATAAATACTATTCGATATTGTATATCGATGTTCAGCTCGTATAGTATTGTATTGTATAGTCTGTGGTTCAGCTATTCAATTATCCTGAGCAAATATCGTTAGAAATTGACAAAGCTACCATTACGAGTTTATTAGATAATACCAGAGTTATTCCAGTGAAATTCGTAGAAAATTTAAATTGAAAATTAGTAGGTAATTGAAATAGTAATAAGATATTAATTGTGTGTAAATTTAATGAATGTTTTATCATTGATTGGTTTATTTGAATATGTACAAAGCAAATAATATATAGCAATGTTGACTCGAGGTGCACTTTGAATCGTCAAAAATCTGTTGACTTTGTTGGTTTCAATCTAAAAGAGTCGGCAAAAAAACTTAACTGAATAAAAATACACTTGAAATTAACATGCAATCGAAATATATCAACATATTTGTTTCTTTATTAATATAATGTGTTTAATACATACGAACTAAAAATTTATTGTAATAACAAAAACTGAATTATAACCATTTTTTTTCTTTTTTTTTTATATATAAGGTGGCAAACAAGCTAACGGTCCGCCTGATGGTAAGCGGTCACCGTAGCTTATGGACGCTTTCCAGGGACATCACTAGCGCGCTGTTGATCCTTCAAAAATCTAATTGAAAAATTGAAGAATCCCATAATGTAGTCCTTAGAGAAAACCTTGGCAGGGAGCTCATTCTATAATAGCGCGGTGCGTTGGTAGAAAGTAGCCGTGGGCATCATTTCGAACAATTCCTCAGAACACATCCCATTGTACAAGCGGTAGAACACACACAGGGAGGCAAAGTCCCTCCTCAGACTTAAGGGGCATACATCAGATAGCTCGCGCCGCCATTAGAATCCTCAACTTTTTCTTCGTAGTGAACGAATTTCTACAAAATATATACCAAGTCGTAAGCTATTTTAGAAGGTTTTATATAGTTTTTAAATAATATCTGTGAGTTGTAGTTGGAATTTCTGCTAAAACGGCCACTTTTAAAATTAAAAAAAGCTTATGAACAGTTTTATATTTCCAACATTTGGATTATAGAAATTCGTTTTCTAAGAAGAGAAGCATAGACTTAATTTTCTATACACAATTATCTCTAACGTTAATAATCTTATAAACACTTTTATGTTTTGGTCTATATTAATGTCACATCCCCTTAGTAAGTACTTAAAATCTATAAATTTAAATGTAGAGCGAAGTAGAAATATTAAAAATATAGCTAAAATGTTTTAGTCGATTGCTTAGTGTGAATAAAACAATTTTTTATTCGAACTACTTAGATAACTTTTGTTTAAATGTTTGTTTCCATGTACATAGTCAAGTCCGTTAGTAATTGAATTCTCTTACTTTATCTAGCTAGGTAAATAATATAGCCAACTTGAAAATTTTTCAAGCATCGCAGTGTTAGTCGATGGTTTATAAAGTTAAATTCGTCAACAATCAGTTGAAGAAATAAATTTCAGAGAAAAGTGTTTTTACTGCTGGCTGTATTTATTTCCTTAAGCGATTTTATTGGCTCAAAATGCATCTAACATGTAAGTGATTCACTGTTTCTCTTAATTTTTTCATTTAGTTATTAATTAAGCATAGACTAAATTTTCTGTACATAATTATCTCTAACGTTAATAATATTAAAAAACACTTTTATTTTTTGGTCTATATGAATGTCACATCCCCTGTAAGTACTTAAAATCTATTAATTCAAACGTGAAATTAAATTGAAATACTTAAAAATATAGCTAAAAAGTGAGCTAGGCTACTCATTATCAACGAGGACGCGAGCGAAAGGCGAAAAGTAAATATATATGCATTAACATTAATTTGATATATAATGAAATCTAATAGTTGTCATATATTTTTAACCGACTTCAAATATGGAGGTTCTTAGTTTGACCCATATGTTTGTATGTATGTATGTATTTGGCAAAAAACCGATTTTGATGCGGTTTTCAGAAAAGTATTTGTTACATTCCGAAGCAGGTTTTGGTATACATCAAATGGATACCCATGGTTCCATGGCTATGAGGTCAGGATATATTGATGGGATCCTGTAGAAATCAAATGAACTCTTTGGGCGATTTGGGTTTTTTTTTTGTTGACGCTTGCAACACCTTGGGCATCACTCGCGCTTTGCCGACCCTTAAAAAATCTAATTACTTCTTTCTTGAAGAATCCCATAGTGTAGTCCTCAGAGAAAACCTCGGCAGGGAGCTCATTCCATAGCCTGAGCTTTCGCGGAAGGAAGTTTGTCAAAAACCGCACTGTACGTGACTATTTAGGTTCTAAGGTGTGAGGATGAATTCTCTGCTGGTGACGAGCGGTACGATGGTAGAATGTAGCCATTATTTTAAATATTCCCTCAGAACACATCCCATCATACAAGCTGTAAAACCCACACAAAGAGGCAAAGCCTCTTATTAGACTTAAGGGTTCGATACGGCTTCAAAATTTGGGAAACGTTTGTACAAAAAATAAGCCAATAAGTCACTTAAAAGTAAAATATTTAAAAACTTTTTTAACAAAAACAAGAAACGATCTATTTGAAAAGATGAACTCAAAAAGTAGATTTATTTAATTTATTTTGCATACATTATTTATTTTAATAACTACTAAATAAAAACATTTTTGATTTCACGAATCCCTAACTAGTTTAAAAAACTGTATCTCGGGAGTCCGTGTCTTCTGCCACTGCTTTTCATAAAAAATAATCTTAAAAAATAATCTTAGTGGACCGGTTAACAATTTACAGTCTCTGGCTTTAAGAATACAAAACTTAACACAAATTGTAAGGGCAAGAATTTGCAACAAAGGATTGTCTTCCGGTATCAAATAACTTACTTATTACTTATTACAATAGTTAATAAAAACAATTAACTAATATTTTTACAGTTAAATATTTGTGTTTTGTCTGTGTGTGTGCGTGTCTAAGTGGCTCGTGTTTAAGTAAATAAGTCTATGCGGTAACTGTTAAAAGTCGTTCCATCATAGTCTAACGAGTTAAGCCAAATGTATATTTTATTTTTGATCGTATTTTTATTAAGGATTCTGTTCGAGGCACATGAGATGTACTGTTTTAATATCTTTGCAGGGAACGAAGGACATATAATTTTCTGAACGTCAAGACCATCGTTTTGTTGTAAACCTCTTCTGTAGAAAATCTATACGGAAGAAACATTATCACTTTTAGTAGTCTTTTGTGTGCGTTCTAGTAGTATAAGATGACCGCCACCTTTTAGATCTGTCTTACACAACTCATTGATTAAAATTAGGAAAAGTGTTGGACCTAGAACTCCCTTGGGAAACTCCATAAGTAAAGTTGCTATCACAGCTCAAGTGTTTATCTACACATTGTGATCTCTTTGTAAGATAGTCACTAAACTAGCTAAGAACTACACTTCTGATTCCAATGTGGTCTAGGTGTTTTAATAAGATTGGAATTGAGACGGTATCAAAGGCCTCCTGTAAGTCTAAAAATACACCAATACATTTCTCACCCTTATATATATGTGAAGTAATTAGAGATGTCAAGCTAATAACTGCGTCTTTGTTGACCTACCTGTTCGGATACCTGTATAAATCAAATCAAAATCTTTTTATTCAAATAGGTCACTAAGAACACTTTCGAATTTTCATGTAAATTAACTACAACTAGCTTTACAAACTAATTACAATACTGTTTTATTGCGTGCGTCCAATAGGAAATCTTTGTAAAATCACAAACGAAACATAATAAGTATCAAGTAATAAATACATGTTTTGTCTTAAAACACTTAAGAAACAAGATTTCCAATGTTAATAGTTTTATTAAAAAAAAAAAACAATCAAAGTTTAGGTAATATTTTAATTGCCTATTGTTTTTCAGATTGCATAGGGGAGGGGGGGCATCATGTGATATGTTAAAAGTTTTCAATTATTCTGAGACATATTTTAAAGTTACTCCCGAGAAGAATATATTCATATAACTACTAATCCTCCCCATTTTCTTCCAACAGTAGTATCCTTCCCCCCTTTTTCAACGTATCCCACTCATTATACAATTTCCATTAAAAATCCTCACATCCCAACCCTACGCGTTGTTCATTTCTACTATCCGATAGGGGATGTCGGGCAGCGTAACACTACTGCGCTCGCCAGTCCGCTTGCCAGCGTGGCGAGTATGGCAAACCCACCAACAATGAATGGCACAAAGAACAAACGGCCCCTAGTCCCTGGCAGCCCTGCTAGTCCAGGTTTCGGTAGCGGCCTTGGTAACGGCGGGGCAGGGGGTGAGAAGAATCCCCGGCAGAGATCCGGCTACCAACACTAACGACTGGAACTGGCAACCTACAATGCTCGTACGCTGAGGGCCGACGAGAAAATAGTAGAACTGGAACAAGCTATAAGCAAGTTCGCTGGGACGTTATAGGGCTATCGGAGGTCCGAAGACAGTGACAGGACACGATAGTTCTCAACTCAGGTAACTTGATGTACTACCGGGAGGGTGACCAGTTATCCCAAGATGGTGTCGGGTTTATCGTCCGAAAGTCTCTCGTCAACAATGTCATCAAAGTTGACAGTGTGTCGACCAGGGTAGCGTACCTGATACTCAGAATATCAATATGATATTCGCTGAAGGTCATACAGGTTTACGCGCCGACTTCGACACACCCAGACGACGTAGTGCATCAACACACACACACACAGACAGATCTCAAAGTCACTTGCACGCGACAAACGCTACTTTAATATATTGCGGATTAAGGAGGCAATAAAACCGAACAAAGGTTCCAAAGTGTTCGCGAGAGATCTGGCTATTGGGCGAATTCGTCTGGCAAGGCTGAAGACGGGGACGGCAGCATTGTTTCGTCTGGACCAGAGGCCTTGGAGGAGATCGAGAAATTCTATGGCCAGTTATACAAGTGGACATCGAAACCAATTGGCAGTCCAACTAAAGACACTAGAGCTAGACTGACTCAGCCCCGGACGTCAGCTTGTTCAAGATTAGTATGGCTATGATGCTGGAGTTACGACAGAGCTTCTGAAAGCGGGTGGAAAACCGGTACTAAAAGTCCTTCAGAAGCTCTTTAACACCGTCATACTCGAAAATACTTCGCTACAAGCATGGCACAGAGGCGTAGTGGTGCTTTTCTTCAAAAAAGGTGACAATACACTTCTTAAGAATTACAGACCCATTGCGCTTATGAGTCATGTTTATAACCTGTTTTCAAAAGTAATTACGAACCGTCTCGCTCGCAAGTTCGACGATTCCAGCCTCCCGAACAAGCCGGTTTCCAAAGAGGCTGACTCAAACACTATACCGAGGACATCCCAGTCGTCAGCTTGTAAGAGATTAGTATGGCTCTCAAACAGCTTAAAAAAAATAAGGCACTGGATGATGATGGAGTTACGACTGAGCTTCTGAAAGCGGGTGGAAAACCGGCACTAAAAGTCCTTCAGAAGGTCTTTAACACCGTCATACACGAAGGTACTTCGCCGCACGCATGGCACAGAGGCGTGGTGGTGCTTTTCTTCAAAAACGGTGACAATACACTTCTTAAGAATTACAGACCCATCGCGCTTATGAGTCATGTTTATAAGCTGTTTTCAAGAGTAATTACAAACCGTCTCGCTCGCAAGTTCGACAATTCCAGCCTCCCGAACCGTAGACCACATACATACGCTGCGGCAGATTATACAGAAGTCAGAAGAGTATAATCGGCCCCTTTGCTTAGCGTTTGTGGACTATGAGAACGCCTTCGATTCGGTGGAACATGGGCAGTGCTATAGGCTCTACAGAGATGCCGTATTGATCATCGGTATATCGAGGTGCTAAAATGCTTGTACGATAACGCCACCATGTCAGGCCGTCTCCAGGATCAGAACTCGAAACCGACCCAACTGCAGAGAAACGAGAAACATGTCCAATGGTTATGTAGCACCCACTCCAATAACTGTTAGGAACTCTACACTCGAAATCGTTGACGAATATGTATACCTGGGACAAACTGTTGGATTAGGTAGGTCCACTTTCGAGAAAGAGGTTAATCGCCGAATCCAACTCGGTTGGGCAGCGTTCGGAAAGCTGCATACTATTTAAATATTGTATTTACATCAGCAGCGCTACCCCACAATAGGATACCATATGTCATTAAACTATGGAAATAGCTAAAATATACTATTTTTGCAGTGTCGACATCGGTCAATTGTTTTATTTTCTTGATCGCATATACAGCACAGCTAAGTTTTTTGGCTAGGTTATGAATATGAGGACCCCATTGAAGTTTGGAGTCCAGCGTTATGCCAAGAAAGACTGTTGAATTAACAAGTTCTAATTGCTCGCCATTAATATTAATACATGTCTGTATATGACTAACATTTAGTAATGTAAATTTAACACATTTGTTTTTTTTTTCATTAAGTAACAAACTATTAGCGTTAAACCAATTAACAATTTTAGAAAGGGCATTTAACATAACATGTATGTCGTCTCTTAACTTTAAAAAGCAAAGAGGTGTTATCAGCAAATAAGACAATGTCACGGTTTTTTACATGATATGAGAGATCATTAATGTAAATAAGAAATAGAAAAGGATCTAAAATTGAGCCCTGAGGGACTCCCATAGAGACTGTTGATATCGGAGATCTTTCACCGTTGACATCTATTTTCTGTACTCTCCCACTCATAAAGGAGGTCAAAAGGTCGAGAGCTTTGCCTCTAATACCACACTGATGTAGCTTTCTGATGAGATTTTCATGTTGAACACAGTCAAATGCCTTACATAAATCACAAAACACTCCAAGAGTATCATGCGAATCCTCTCAGGCGTTAAATATATTTTTTAGTAGTGCCACTCCTGCATCGGTTGTGGAACGGCCTTTCATAAAGCCAAACTGTTTACTACTAAGTAGGTCATTAATACAGAAATGGCTTAACATTTGACAAAGTATGATTTTTTCAAAAACTTTACTAAGTACAGGTAGTATTGAAATAGGCCGAAAATTATTAGGATCTGTTGAACTACCTGATTTAAAAGGACGTATAACTTTGGTAAGTTTCATCTCATCAGGAAACACACCACTATCAACACAACTATTAAAAATTATGGCTAAGGGTTGTGCTATAACATGAATTATTGAATTTATAGTTTTTACAGAAAGTGCCCAACGGTCTGTTGTGTTTTTATTTTTAATTATAATTTTAAATGTATTTATGATATCCGTAGGACTAGTGTTTTTAAATACAACGGGAACTCTATATTCAGGAACACTAGTTTTTAATAATGTTTCTGCTTAAATTGGACTTTAGTTTAGATGTTCAGTTGTTTTGAATGGAATATTACTCAAAAAATGTACCTCAGAATTTGTTTTAAAACTAGTATCATCTACAATCAACTCAAAGTCCTGACCAGAATTCCTTGCTTTACCAGTTTTATTATTTATTATGTTCCATGTAGTTTTTATTTTATTTGTTGATTTTTTTGCGTTATATCTGAGGTGAATTGATTTTGCAACAAGACAGACCTTTTTAAAGGTTTCTGAGTATTTTTTTGAAATACTCCCTAAATATTTGGCTATTATTATATGTTTTTTCTTTATATAATTTATACAGTTTACGCCTACTTTTATAAATACCTGGGGTAGCCCATTCACTAAAACTAAAGCGACTGGAAATAAGTTTCTTTTTTGCAGTAAATATTTTATTATACTCTGAAGTAAAAGTGTCAAGAACAGTATTGTACATATCATTTGGGTTGCCATTATAAAGCAAATCTGGAAGTTTATGCAATACGTTAGATTTAAATGTTTCAACCCGTTTAGTTGTTATTGGTATAAATTTAATTTCCTTTTTAGTAATACTATTCTTTCTTTCTAAAACCACTAACTGTCCTCAATGATCTGACTCTAGATAACTTATAATTGATTTTTGAATTGGTTTTATGTCAGTAAATATATTTTCGATGCAAGTGGCACTAGATACAGCGATTCTAGTTGGTTCACGAAACAAATAATTTAAATTAAAATACCGAAAGAAGGCAAGCAATCTGGTGTTTAATGAGCTATTTTCTAAAATGTTTATATTAAAGTCTCCGCAAACAATGATTTGTTTATTGGAAAGAAGAAAGATGAGATCTTGTTAAGGGCCACCACATACTCCTCACTACAGCTGTCAAACGTTTCTTCAATTTTCTGAAATTGGTCTTCTAGGACAGTACCATATTGAAAACCCCATTCACTGTAGTCCCACAATTCCAGAACACTCCCCTCTCCATCTCCAAGAGCATTGGGATCCTTGGTGTTCACATCTCCAGCGATGTTCAGTTCCGAGATCACTTGCTAGACAAGGTAAAGGTGGCGTCCAAAAAAACTTGGTGTACTCAACAGAGCGAAGCAGTACTTCACGTCGGGGCAAAGGTTGCTGCTTTACAAGTCGCAAGTCCGGCCCCATATGGACTACTGCTGCCATCTCTGGGCGGGTGCACCCGGATACGAGCTTGGCCCTTTTGACTCGGTTTAACGACGGGCTGTGAGAATTGTCGTCGATCCCAAACTCACTTGCGGAATCGAGCCCCTAAGTCTGAGGAGAGACTTTGCCTCCCTGTGTGTGTTCTACCGCTTGTACAATGGGTTGTGTTCTGAGGAATTGTTAGAAATGATGCCCACGGCTACTTTCTACCATCGCACCGCTCGCCATCGGCAGGAAATTCATTCTCACACTTTAGAACCGAAATGGTCGCGTACAGTGCGGTTTCAGAGAAACTTCCTCCCGCGAACGCTTAGGTTGTGGAATGAGCCCCCTGCCAAGGTTTTCTCTAAGGACTACAGTATGGGGTTCTTCAAAAAAGAAGTTATTAGATTTCTGAAGGGTCGGCAACGCGCGAGTGATTCCCTTGGTGTTGCAAGCGTCCATAGGCTACGGTGACCGCTTACTATCAGGCGGACCGTAGGCTTGTTTGCCACCTTTTTGGTATAAAAAAAAAAATGAGTGTGCAATACTGACAACTCATTGCGGAGGCTACTATTTTTGTTTAATATTTCTAAGAGTTCTCTTTCATTATCATCCCTTTCACTGTATAGCTGATCACACTTTTCCTTGGAAATCTAAAGTTCCTGCAAAGCCAGTCGAAGTTTGGACTCTTCCTGGCGAGCAGATGCCTTGCGAGTCATCATTTTAAGGCTGTTTGAGCGTAATGAATATAAAAGAGAGAGGTCAAAACTTACCACTAAAACTTACATATCATAATTGTCTGTAGTTGCAGCACAATTCTGGCAGAACGAAACAGTGTGTTTGGGACAAATATATTTATGGCATCCGTCGCAAGCGGCGGTCGAATGAGTAGTGTTGCGTGGCGCGCGCGCAGGTCCCTTAGCAACAATTACTGAGACGCCCAAAACCCTCGCGATCGCAGGAAAAAAACTACACACGATCAAAAATTAACAGGGTCAAAATGACCCTTTATCATCCTCGCCAGGTTAAAGAACAGAAAAACTTACGTGCCTGATGCATTTAGAACCACTAAAGTCGCTTAACGAATTAAATACAGTTAGCAGTAAAAACACTTTTTTATAAAATTTTTTTCTTGAACTGATTGTTGACGAATTAAACTTTATAGGTGATCGACTAACACCGCCATGCCAATACTTAAGTTGACAATATTAATTGTCTAGCTTAATAAAGTAAAAATTCAAATTAATTTTTTTTTTATTCACACTAAGCGATCGACTAAATTTTTTTAGCTATATTTTTGAGTATTTCCATTTCACTCTACGTATGAATTAATAGATTTTAAGTACTTACTAAGGAGATGAGACATTCATATGAACCAAAACATGAAAGTGTTTGAAAACTTATTTTTAATCCAAACCCAAATCCAAACGGACGAACCGTAAAAAAGAAAATATATGCTTGATTTTTTAAAGAAAACCTAGTTTATTCTTTTTGGAAAACAATTGGATAGTATTTAATTCATAATTTGACTATATAATTTATTTTCGGCAAAGGCGCCTCCATTTTGTCGGGTTATATTTACTGCTGAATTTGTACTACCAACTTAACACAGGTAATGCAGACGTTCACATACGAAGTAGTACGAACATTATAAGAACCAAAAATAAATCAACTTATATAAGTACTAGAATAACTAGGTACGTACGCAAGTAATAATAATTCATTATTATAATTAATTAATAATCCTCTTTGTGTTATTCTTTCTTTTTGTGGAATTAAGTAATACAACATCTAACTACCTACCTACATATATTTTATCTATGCAAGATAAAAGTCAGTGTAAAACTCAATTGCCTTCTAGTAATAACTCAGATAATATCAACAAGAAACATGTAATAACTAAAACGGCCTCAGCCTCATCCAATAATAAATTGCAGTTGATTCCGTTAAGCCGTGACAAATAGGCCATAACACTCTATTAATCCCTAGTGACCGAGTCAGTAATGTTGGCCTCAGGACGCTGTTCTTATTTCGTAATTCGATGAACTAGGCAGCCATTTTATTTTTATTATTTTATAGCAGATAAAAAAACTTTTCTTCGCCATGGCAATGAAATAAAAAATGTACGTGTTACGTCATTGTACGGATTGTTCTCTATTATAATTTAGAAAAATTAATACAACGCCAATTTAATTAAAAATAATACTTGGTTGAAATCAAATATCTACTTCTTACTAAAAATGTTTTATTTAGTTCTAAAAAAAACATATTGTCTTAGAAAAAAATGTAAGATATACGTTAGAAATTATTTATTGACAATGATGTTCACATGTGTGCTTGTTTGCCATCTTAGTGGTATAAAAAAAAAACATAATTAATTCCTTTGCATGTTTGTGCATCACTTATATCTATATTATTTATAGGCGTAGCTCAATATCCTGAAAATATAAAGGTAATTCTGCCATTTTTCAATTGATTCCGATGAAATTTTACAAGTACAAGTGTATTGTGTTCACGATCAGGTAGTTTTTTTTTTAAATTATAGTCATGCCCTATTAAAAAATTAATGTATATTAAAAAAAAATGCTTTTATGACACAAACTCTTTTTATTGTAAATTCATTTTTATTTTTCCTTCCATCTTGTGGTGGAATCTTGCAAGCTTAATTAAACATACTTCCTGTTATCACCCTTCGATGAAATTTTGCATACTTACTAAGCTCGGATGACAATACATATTGTATTATTCCACAGTAACTTTGACCTACAACCCCCTCCCAGAGTTGTACCAGGGGTACAACCTAGAGGTGGAGGTGAAAAATTTAAAAATCATCAAAATGGGTATCCGGGGGTTTTGAGGGTCGCAGATCACGAATTTAATGTTTATATTGATGTTATCACCTCTTGGCATATGCAGGAAGTGCACCTGAAGCTGGACATTAGGGTAGAACGTGAAAATAAGGTGAAAATTTAATTTATATTGAAGATAATATCGTTTTCCAAGTTCTCATCACCCAACTTATGAACCTTGGGCAATAAACTATAAAAAATCAATTAAATTATCACTTAAAAGTATAAAATAATAAAAGTAAAAAAAGAATTTTTAAAAACTTGCTTTTTTCAAAACTTTAGAATCATATAAAAATTCAATCTAACCAAAAATTGTACTAAAAAGTAAAAAATAATTTTTCGAAATGAATATAATTTTTTTTATATCCACGTACGACTGCAAGAATAGCAAGGCGTGCGTACTTACATACAATCACTCGATAAACTCTCAATTAATATTCACTAACACTCTAGCACGTCAAATATTCTTTTGCTACTTTTTTTTAATAAAATGTACACGTTACCTTCCTTAATTTCTTATTGGACCACAGATTAAAGTCCACACCACAAGGACCACAGATAAAACCTAAAGCTACGTTCTGAGAAAAAAGCAATCATTTTCTATTATTCAACATGCCTCACAATAAAAAAAATGTTTGTAATTAGAAAGTAGCTAATCTCTGCAACAACTGAACCAATTATAAAAAATATTTTACTACGAAAAAGTATTATGTTTTACTAATCAAAACGAACTTCTCTTCAAAAAAAAAATATTTTGTTATATATTCTATGAAGCATTTAATTTGAAATATAAAACTTTGTGAAAAAATATGCTGCGTAACATTGAGTTACGAGAACGTAACGTAGATGGTTTAATTTATTTGCACATTCTTCATAATAAACTCATAAAACATTCTCCGAGAATTATGTTGTTGGCACAGTGCTATATTCCCGCCACTTATAAATACTTTTTTAATTATTACCCACTATAATAGCCCTCTGAGTAATAGTTGGAGTCGTATATTCCATTGTATGTCATTATCTGACGTGGACATATTTTACAGTCAAACAAAACTCTTGGCGTAAATGTGGTTGTATTTATTTTGTTTGCCGTCTTTTTTCGCGCACTGGAAATTATACTTTTTTTTTGAGAAAGCTCACATGGAAATTATCGTGCCTTTTTTCTATGTATCATGTCTTAATGCGTGTAAATATTTTGGCTGTACGGTAGTATGTTATTGCCATTTTTGTATCAAATCGATGAAGTGGTTTTATATTCGGAACGTTTTAAAATAGGTGAAGATAAAATTTCATTTGGCAAAAGTACAAAACATGACCCCAATATCGTATAGATCGCGGCACGTAAGTTGCAACAAAATGATGATCGTCTGCTGAGGTATCGTTACGGACAATAGTGCTAAGGAATGTTTCGATCCGTCAAGACCCTTTCACTCAAGAACGCATTAAGGTATCAAGTTGAAATTAATATCAAATAGTAAAGTCTATGGGCACTTAAACTCATGAAGAAAACGAGATTCTAAGTCAATTCGAAAAAAAAATATGCCCAAAATGCGTTTATTTTTATCGCATTATGTGACACAAATAAATCATAACCTATAGGGTATTTCCCGTTGACCTTGAAGACTTAATCTCATGATGGAAGAGCTACCTTTATTAAATATGTTTGTACGGAACCACTGGGTGCGTGACCCAGACTCGCACTTGGCCGGGTTTTTTATTTACCTACCTGTAATAATCAAGGCTAAGGAACTATATTATACAGCCGAGTTTGATGTTCTTTGAAAATTTATTGGATTGTGCAGATTAGGAGACAACCTTTTTATTCATAAGTTTTTTTAATAAATAGGAGTTTTCATAAAACGATTTTTAATTTCGGCAGTTCCCAAATATATATACTTATATAGTTAATATTATCCTTATATTCACGGGATTATAACATCTACAACTTCCATGTTTTGTATGCACTTTGGGTGCAAGTGACAATATAATGCAACGAATTTTGAAATTATTCTAATAACTTCTCTGGAGTATTATAAATAAATTAGTAAAATATAAACAAACATTGCAAAGCTTATGGTGACGAAAAAGTCTTTTTGTTGTTTTAATCGTTTTTAGAAATTTTGTTACTGTAAAATAACAGGAAAATGCACAAAAGGAGTTTGGTAAAAATTTTACTCTCAATATTATATTTAATATAATTATAAAAAAAAAGAAAAACATATATTGTGGTAATAAAGGTACGTTTACAGGCGAAAAAACAGAATTTCATTTTGTTTTGTCAGTTAGTTTCCGAGGTTTACATGAACCTTGTCTCAGATAATAGCTATTATAGATAATATGTAGGATATCTATAAATCTATGTTTATATTTAGAACATAACGTTAGCTTACACCTTGTTTTACTCTACTGTAATAATCTAGCTATATTAATAACTTCAAATTTTCTACTTCTGTGTAAAGTTTTATTTCTTACCTTTTGGTCAAGCCCAATTGTTATCTGTCAGTCAGTCAGTATAAGAGTTTTATCAACAATAATTATGAGAATTTCAGCCAAAATAGATCTGAAATATTTTAATCGAAAAGAAATAAAAACGAAAATCAAATTAAAAACTAAAAATGAATTTTAAAATAAATAAATAAAATGACAAGGCTAGGATCATTAATCTGTTCTATCTGTGAATATTTCAAGAGTCTACTGTCCTCTGTTGCCGTTATCAATATCGAGCAAAAACGAGCAAAAACATCACGTTTGTTGTATGGGAGCCTCCTTAAATACTGATATTATTCTGTTTTTTAGTATTTTTTGTTATAGCGGCAACAGAAATACATCACCTGTGAAAATTTTAACTGTCTAACTATCACGGTTCATGAGATACAGCCTGGAGACGGACGGACAGCAGGGTCTTAGTAATAGGGTCCCAGTTTTTACCCTTTGGGTATGAAACCCTAAAAAGCACCGACAGGCTAGCCGCCCATAGTCTAATATTTAGACAATGTTGAGTAGGGCATCGGCCATCGATCTAACGCGACAGACACAAGGTCACCAGCGGCGAGTAAACAAGCCTTGATTTTTCTTAGTTTTTTTTCTTAAATAATGTTCGTATTATGTCCTCAGATTACACGTTCCATACAGTAACCATTACAAAAAAGAAAAAAAAAAGAAATGGCGACGTTACTTATCACACCTATCTATTATTTTATAAATGATTTACTTTATTTAGTATATATATTTTAAATAATACCTAGGAGATTATTTATTAATACACATAACAGGTTACAGAAAATATATACAGTTTATTTATACAAACACTTAGTGAACAGACTGAAACCCTACAGCATCTGTTTATTTTACGTATTAGATAATACCCGTTAGTAAAATATAAGTACAATAAAATACGGTTAAGAAACACGTCAAGTTAACTAAATCTAGACTAAATAATTGTTGTTAGGCATTGATATAAACAAAAAAGGGAAGATACGGTACGTTTTAGTGTCAATAAAACAAAGATTGAGCTAAATACAACTACAAGTACAGTTACCCCTACATATACATTATTGATTACGTACAGATGCATAGGACATTACAGAGACAGAGAGTCGTAGATAGTCTGTAGTCAGAACGAGGTAACAGGATATTCGTCAACACACCCATAAACCCTGAACTGATTGATCGCAAGTTACCAGTAACAAAAAAATAAGTCCAAATAAATAAGAACACAAAAATTATATTTAATATCTAACTTTATTTTTACGCAAAATCAAACAGGTATAGCTTAATATTTATATATATAAGATTATATCTACCAAAAGTATATCCTTCCTCCTTCAAGTAATGACAATTTGTTTCGTTTCTGTCGTTTTTATTATTTTCCTTACGTCAAAAAGTGTTTTACAACACGTGTACAGAAGATAGATTGGCTTGCGACTAACGAATACTGCGTCAAACTGACGTAGTTTGCACCGCTCAAAGTCTTCGATCACATGCCGTATCTCCCCTTTTTAGGGTTCCGTAGCCAAATGGCAAAAAACGGAACCTTTATGGATTCGTCATGTCTGTCTGTCTGTCCGTCACAGCCACTTTTTTCCGAATCTATAAGAACTATACTTTTGAAACTTGGTAAGTAGATGTATTCTGTAAACCGCATTAAGATTTTCACACAAAAATAGAAAAATAATAATAAATTTTTGGGGGTTTCCCATACTTAGAACTGAAACTCAAAAATTTTTGTGTGGGATCTCTGGATAGGTAGGCTTGAATAATGATATTGAGGGTTCTAATATAATTTTTTCCAAACTGAGTAGTTTGCGCGAGAGACACTTCTAAAGTGGTAAAATGTGTGTCACCGTGTCACCCCCCCCCCTCCCCCCTCCCCCCCCTGTAACTTCAAAAATAAGAGAATGATAAAACTAAAAAAAATATATAATGTACATTACCATGGTAACTTCTACCAAAAATTGGTTTGAACAAGATTTTGTTAGTAATTTTTTTTAATACGTCATAAATCGTACACCACAGTTTACCTTTCATTCAATCAACTCAAATATAAAACTAAAAAAAAGAAATTTAATTCTTATACGGAACCCTTTGTGCGCGAGTCCGACTCGCACTTGAGCGATTTTTTGTTTATATCAATGTTATTAGGTGTAAAAAAGTTACTTTAAAGATAACTTAACATTATTAAGAAACACTTTTTGGTTATTTTGATAAACATCTACTTGTTTGTTGTTCTAATTTTAATTAGATCATTGTATTGACGACATATTCTTATATTGGGATTATAATAGGACGTATTGATTTATATACACAAAGGGTAAAGAATTTAGAGTAGCGAAACTTAAAGTTAATATTAAAATTAATGAGCGATAGAAGATTAGCAGAATTAACAGAGGAGTATACAATTATATGAAGATATGAAAAATAGCTAAATTTGTGGCGCTTTTCAAGAGTGTTGATGTTGAATATTTTAATTCTACTTTCATAGGTAGTAAGATGACGATCCAGATTATAACGGAAGCTCGGCATCCTTAAGAACTTTTTCTGCACTCGTTCAATACGATTAATGTGTACAGAATCGAAGGCCGACCAAATAATGGAATTATATTCAGTTTCACTCGTAATGAGTGCAAGTTACAGGTATATTTAACTAAGAGACATTTTACAGTCCTTGGTAATTCTAAATATAAAGCCAGTCAGCTGGTTATTTTTTTGTATTATGTGTTCATAATGATGTTTAAAAGTTAGTTTCTCGTCGAACAATACTCCTAAGTCATTAACAACAGCTTTTCGCTCAAGAGGTTTATTATTAATGGTATACTGGAACACACATTAATTTATGGCTTTGCGGGAAAAAGTGATAACGGAACATTTGTTAACATTTAGAACCATGTGATTATAAGAGCCCCACTGAGATATTCGATCTAAGTCATTTATTTTTTTCAATATTTGCAACAGAGGTGCACTATCTATATCGAAATCGTGTTGGTCATCACTGACATTTTGTTTTAAAAAAATGTTATCTTTGCACTTTTAGGCAATTTTTTTATATTTATATTTGTTTGTAACAAATTGTATAACCAAACTACAAATTGTATCTGTTGTACGAGATTTTTGAGTATAATTTCAAAATTAAACAACGCAAATTAAAACAAGACATTATAGTTCCTCACCTCTATTTGAATAGAAACTGTTGCTATGTCATCAGTTCGGACAAATGTTTACCTAATCTGAACTGTCTTCCAATGAAGTAAAGAAATAAGTAATGCGCCATCTACTGGTAAGAAGCTAAACTAATGTCTACTTATGCAGAACAGTTTCAGTCGTCTAGTGTTGTATGTAATAATGATATCGATATTTTTACCCGTTTTAGTCAATACAAACACAGCCGTTCGGGGCTAAGAAAAGAATTTCAGATTCATTACGAAATTGTGTTGTTAAGATAGATGTGAGTTGTTCAGGGAAATGCACTTGGATTGTCCAAGTTTGATATAATTTTTATATTTATATTTTATTTTATTTTTATTTTTATATATTTAACAGGGGCCCACAAGCTAAAATACACCAGTTGGACTTTGAACCCTCTGAAGATGAACAAATGTTTTATGTAATAGGTATAGATATAAATTTCTCGCTTTGATACACAATCCCTGCTGCGCTGTATACTCGACAAAATTGTCATAATACTATTATTTGTAGTAAATTACATATTATTTTGCGAATTTTGCATTTATGTAACGGAGTTTAGTATTTGTATGTTGCTTTGAATCACAATAATAATCGTCACTTTTGAAACAATTTTCTCTACCAATGATATAAAAAAACAGGCTAAGTGCGAGTCGGTCTCGCACACTTGGAGATTCGCATCTCGCGTCTTAAAATTAAATCTTATACACATTGTTGATACAATAACTAATGAAGAATACTTTGATTATTAATCTTATGCAATTTTGCACTAAGGGTACCGCACTTGGAATGTATAATATATTTTGACCTAGAGTTCTTATAGTTCTTTATTTTGATTAATATCATTCATACATTTCACTTTTCAAGAAACTACTAGGGCTCAGTTTTTGTAATTTGCCCACAGGACCCTAAAAATGAAACCTGTCAAAAATGTCAAAATAACTTTTTTCTTCTTTTGACATTTTGTCATATCTGGCACTAATAAAGTGAAACTACATATTTACCTACTATTTTGTTTTTGTCATTCACAGTAGTGCCTCTCCCAGAAAAAACTCTATAATGAAAATAAATATAATACCTTACAAACAGTAACAGGTGACTTTTGCTCTAAACAGGTGCCAGAATGTCAGAAGTGACATAAAGCGATCTGGGACCTAATTCTCACTTCATCCGAGATAATCTCGTATTAGAGATTATCTGGAAGACACCATCTCGACTGTTAAATTTCGATCGTTGACATGATTTTCACGTTTGCTGTATTCTCACTATGAATCGAAATAACCTTCGAACAAAATGTCGTTCGAAGCGGTGAAATGTTGCCATTGGGAACCGGTTAAGCTACGAGGTACGTTCCGTTGCACAGTTTTAGAGCGTTTTTAAAAACGCCTAATCTAATATGCCTTTTTTGATATATTAAAAAACGTTTTAGTGACTACAAAATGTTTGAAGCAACATTTTACTTGTATTTTATCATTATTAATAAGGAAATAAAATAAGTATAACTAAGTTTGTAAACTAAATCCCTATTTCAAGAAATTGCTATTATCTTAAAACGGAACGTAGTTGGACATATATAAAAAAAAAACTCTGTTTGTTTTTGTTGAGTGTTTTATTTGTTCGAGAATTTTAAGTTATTTTTATTTTTCAAAGGTGTAATTGTGTTTTTATTAAATTTTTCTTACATGAATTTACCACCTAGTATTGTCAAAATACTAAGCAGCACTAAAGATGGCGGCGCCGGACCTCAAACATTTTTATCAGTGTATGTGATGTAACCTAGTATTTTTTGTGATGGAAATCAATGGAAATAGAAGAATATTATCGTCATGGGCGACTTTGATAATTGCGAAAATCGGCCAATCAATCAATTGAGAACAGACTAATAATGTATCATGAAAGGAATAAAGGTAAAAAAATATTATATTTGGTATAATAAGTCTTTTTTTCCGCCCTTTTAATTACTCTGGCCTACATTTTAGGCATTTATTTTTGATTTTATAGCATAAAATTTACGCTAAGAGTAGAATTAATGTTTAGAACCCAATCATTTTGAACTAAATTTGTCATGATTCGAATGCTAGATGTAGTCTCGAACGGTCCCGACCACTCGAAGGAGTTCGAGCGGCTTGCGTTCGAGAAATGTCGGATTCGACATTAACAGAATTGGTTAACTACATTTTCGTTCGAGAAAAGTTTAAATTCGTACTTTATTTCGAATTCGTGATCAATTCGATTGCGTGAGAATTGGCTCCCTGGTAACTGCAATGAAGTGTTTTGAAATATTGATCTAAGTCAAGTTGGTAAATAAAAAATTATAAACAATCGGATTGAGAACCTCCTCCTTTTTCTTTCGTCGGTTTAAAAGCAGTATAAAGTCGCTGCATGCAGTATAGAATGACTGGGCTGCGTTGCACACTTTGCCAAAACTGATTACCACACGAAAACACATCCATTGGTTAAAATACCGTATTTACGAAAAAGTGAGTGGTTTGATATTAATAATATTAGATAAATCTGCCAACGGAAGTCTATAGTAGTTTTCCACAGTAAAATATATGTTTCTAACTTGGCTACGACCTCCACAGTAAAATATATGTTTGTAACTTGGCTACGACCTCTACTATTAAATATATGTTCGTAACTTGGCTACGACCTCCACACTAAAATGTATGTTTGTAACTCGGCTACGATCACCACAATAAACTTTATGTTTGTAACTTGGCTACGACCTCCACAGTTAAATATATGTTTGAAACTTAGCTACGACCTCCACAGTAAAATATATGTTTGTAACTTTGCTACGGCCTCAACACTAAAATATATGTTTGTAACTTGGCTACGATCTCCACAATAAACTTTATGTTTGTAACTTGGCTACGACCTCCACAGTTAAATATATGTTTGAAACTTGGCTATGGCCTCCACAGTAAAATATATGTTTGTAACTTTGCTACGGCCTCCACACTTAAATATATGTTTGTAACTTGGCTACGACCTCAACATTATAAAACATATATATAACTTGGCCACGACTATATTTTACACTAGGTACCTGCTACAACAATATTTTTTTATCTTGGATATTTATTCATGTTTAAATTACAGCCCGAACTTCTAGTGTTACGTAGCCAAATGGCAGAAACGATACCCTTGTTGTTTTGCCATATCCGTCCGTGTACGTAACACCCTTATCATGCATGCATTTTGGAATTCGGAGACTTTGGTATTAGAAATGTTATGTTTGTGTATAAAAATCTCTGCTGAACCACAGAACTCTGATAAAAGCTGAAGAAACTATTTAATTAATTACGTGCAGGATTCCAAGGCCGTCAAATGTAGTCAACAGAAAGCACGCAACTGACCCACATACCTCACCTTACGTCCGATATTTATTCGGGTAACTTTCCTGAAGGCAAGAAACACGTCAGTGTTAAGGAAACTGTTTTGTGTAGTGGTCGGTAATATATATCACAAGGACACGTTGGTCATATTTCACGAGCGGTCAGACTTAAGAGGTGCCATAAATTACGTGGAGAGGACACCGGTGTCCGATACCTTAATGCCTTTGATTTGTGGCGCTTATTTACCTCTATCCTCGGCGACTACGTACCTACGGACGATGTACAAATATTTATAATTATTTGATTCGCCACATAGAATAGTGTAGGTACTTTCATTCGAAAATACACTAAAAATATATATTTCTCGTTTAGGTTCGAGTTTTATTTCACTGTGATTTATTTCACAGTGCTATTACGTATGTCTGTATGAAAACCTATAACCATAACTACATAATAAAAACTCCAGACTTTTTTTTTTATCTAAAACCAAGGACATATGCAATAGTTACTATCAAACTACTTTTTAAAACAAATCAGGTACTGTATATATGGGGTAGGGTACAAAGAAATTCTTAGGTATTTCTCTTCGACACACATGCACAACTTTTCCTTACATCAACTTTTTTTTCTGTAACTGAACATAGGTTTAAATAATATTTTTCATGAACGTTTGTATTTTGCTATTAAATCACGTTTCTCGAATTTTACAAAGTGCTTTCAGTTTTACTACTATAATTTACGTATTTTTTACAGAAATATGTTAACTGCACGTAAAACGTTTGTATGTATAAACCATAAACATCTCAACTTACTCATTTTTTCACGTTCGATTCGTCAGTAACATATAACCTCAATATATATTATCATAACGTACGGGGCTAACGTACTAAAGTTACACCTTCAGTTACTAAATAACGAATATGACATTATTATTTTGATAGAAACGTGACTTTGTGACGGTATTCCAAATAGTGAGTTCTGTAACCAACATTACGACGTGTTTCGGAGAGACCGGAATGTACTGCTCAGAGGCAAGCGCACGGGAGGTGGAGTCGCGATCTTGGTCCGTACCGAACTATGTGCAGTTGTGAATGAGTCATTCAGCAGACCGCCTCACCGCACGAAATATTATGTATATCTATACCTATGCGAGGGCTCTTATCGGCACTGAACAAACAACGTACAATACAGGTGACGAAGTTAACTTTTTTCCGCTCAATTCTGACCTATACATTATAGCTACATATATACCGGGTAAATCGGCCAAACATAAACGCAATGATAACGCGCACGCACAAAATATTAATGAGTTTTTGAGTATGCTGTGCAATTTAGGCTCTTATAATCCAAGCCAGAGTTATATTATCGCGGGATATTTTATTTTCATAATATACATTGACTACCACCATCTGTAGGTCAACCTTACTTGAAATTTGGCTCAGTCGAACTCCAAAAGACAGATATCTTACTCATTTTCGAATTTTCTGCAATGGGATTACACCAACACTCATTTATCACCAAAGGGAAAGACGTTGGACTTGATATTTTCAAACTGTGATATCAAAGTGTGCCACGAAGTTTGACTTGTTTAACTTACAAACGCTGAATTCAATAATAGCAGAAGTATACTGACATTATCGATTTGGACTATTGATGCCCACTGCTAAACGTTGGCCTCTCTCTCTCTAGGATTTACCACGAATCGGGCGAAATAATTGATCATACCTTTTGTATCAAACCAGGTTGGAACCAATTACCTGAAAAAAATACAATCATTAGCTTTTTTGAGACATTTATTGAAAAAATTAATTAAATATTAAATCAGTATGTAATATTTTTTTTTTAGTTTAATGGCTTCGATCACAATTAAAATCACGTATTTATTACAAAATGAATTTAATTAAATATTTTAAATAGTCTTATTTTTTCTAGGTTCACACTAAGGTGGCAAACACGGTCCGCCTGATGTGAAACGGTCACCGCAGCCTACAGATGCTAGCAACAATAAGGGAATAACGCGCAAGTTGCTGACCCTTTAAAAATCTAATCTCTTAACAACGTGACATATCTCCACTTTTATACTTTGATATAATAATACAACAACAAATAAAATTATGGACTATGTAAAAATATTTATTCTTGAGCCAAAACATCAAAGCGCTCTTATCTTTATAACGACAGCGCAGCGGCAGCGGGGGCGGCGGGGGCTGGCAGTGAGGATGCCCTAGCGAGTGGGAGAAAACGGGTCAACAGCCATGTGTTTTGATGCTGGGAATTCACTTGCAAACGAACTGAACTTCAACTGCTTTAAAAAGGGAATCATAAAGGCTGTTGTGACGATACGTCATTTATGCTTTAACATTTTTGTAACGCATTGTTTTTTATTCAAGCTTTAGCTAAAACATTTAAGTGATAGCGTGAAGATATGCATAAGTAAACAATTCTTAATAAACGTGCTACCTACAGCAAAATGCATGCAATTATACTATAATATTATGTTTTTAGTTCCTGAGAATGGCGCGTTCAAACATACAAGTTCAGTAATTTTTTACATTGGCTGAAAAGCAATTATGATTTATTAGACTTTGCCAGCGGCTTCGCCCGTTCTAAATTCGGTTATCGGTGTGGGACTCCTTTATTTAATCACATTTTAATACTGTGATTAACTCCTTAATAACACTAATGAAGTTTGCTATATCAAGCTGTAGCTATAGCAATAGTTCGTTTAAGCTCGGTTATAGTTATTCCCGCGGGAACTTTTGATTTTATCGGGATAAAAGTATCCTTTGTGTTATTCCAGGACCTAATCTATAAGTGTGCCAAGTTTCATGCCGATCCGTCCAGTGGCTGAAGCGTTATTGAGTAACAAACATCCAGACATTATTACAAACTTTCACGTTTATAATATACTAATATTTTATATTTTATGAAAAACTTAAAGTTAACAAATTATAAGTACCAATAACTCAAATTTAAAAGGTACCAAATTAAAATATAAGGTCATACAATAAAATTGCGAGAAGTATGTTAAAAGAATAGGAAACGTAGACAGAACTCAAGTAAACTTACGAATAATTAATTGCAAAATGTAGTATTCAACCGACCTTTTATTGTAGGTAGCTTAAGTAACGTAAGAATTATATCACACAACTTATACACTTCAAAGGTAGTTCCGTCACTTTTATCAGGATTAAATACTGTTCAGATATCTAACGTTGAAATTGAAACGGCTTACAGTAAATCAGTAATATTTTTTATATTATCTGCCGCATACATATTTATGTTATTTTTTGTGAATACAGAACCAGTAATTCAAAATCTAGACTTATACGAATCTAATTTAATGATGATTAAATTCATAAAACTTAATAAAATTGGTATTTCGTGTTAAATTATTCTAAAAATACTTATTTGATGCTAAAAGAAATTATAATAAACAATTAGTATATTTATTACAATATCTTATGTCTTTTCTTGTAATCAAGATTACCGGAAATCTGCTGGAGAAACAAAATATCAAGTTAATTTTGTTAAGAAGCAATTATTAATTTAATAGTTGCCGGATGTCTGTTAGATGAAAAAACTCAAATATTTATGAATGGTCAATACATTTATTTTAAGGGCGATTAGGAGGGTCAAAATCAAATATTACCGGGGTTCGTAGGAAAACTGTTAACAAAACACGACTTATACTTCTAGATACCGCGTCCGAAACATCGAACGGATTATTGCGAGCCATTTTTCTATCAAATAATGACGTACACAGTGTTAATATAAGCATAAGGATAAATTGGTAGTTCGAAAATGTCGTCTTCAGAAGGTACATAGATAGCTCTTTCTCAATAAAAAGAATATTTTTTAAATAAAATAATTGTATGTTACGTTATTACCTATTGTAAGGCTATATTGTATTTTTATATGAAGTATAAAAAATTAAATGCTGAGTTTCTTGCCGGTTCTTCTTGGTAGTAAAGCATTCCGAACCTTCCAATCTTCTCCTCTTATCTAAATATTTTTAAAAGCAACTATAAATCAGTTTTAAGTTCAGAGTACGTGTGTTCGCCGTGTGATGTTAAATGTAAACTTGTGGTCACTCGATATGAATCGGGTTTATATTTTGTTCCTTTAATACCCACATTGTAACTAGTACAATCGAAGTTTAATCGGAGTTGCTTGAGTGTGTCTCTGCGGTGGTGGCATGTGCGTCGGGTCGTTACATTCCCTAAAACATGGTTGAGCGAAGCGATGGCTGATTCATGTATCATACTTGTGAACGGATGCTGCCTGTGGAGGCTGGTCTGCTCTTGCAAACTTCTTTGTATTCTTAGTATGTAGTCTTCCTTTGTTGGTTTGTTTTTCAATACTGTAAGACATTGATTATTTTTAAGTGATGAATACATAAACGGTCCTTTTTTTATATTTTGCAATCAGATACTTTTTTATGTGGTGCTTGTGCTTTATTTCTTTCATGTTTTTATGATTGTTATGGAAATTGTCCTTCTATGATAGAGAGATGTTCTACTAATATCTTAATGGATGCTGTAAGAGAAAGGGAGAAAAGAATTGCCCTTGCTGAGTTTCTTGCCGGTTCTTCTCAGTACAATAGATCTAGGTCTGCCAGGAGATACAGTAATTACTATGTTTAATCCAAGTATCTATCCGTAGTGGCGTTAGTAAGATCTTACTATTTTGATTGGTTACGGATATAGTGTTGGTCATTTAGACGAGCGCTGATGTACAACATCGTAAAGGGGCGCCCCGTAAACCTACATTCAGGTCCCAAGTCCCGAACACTTAGCTATCTAGCTCCCACTATACGAAAACAATAGGTTTAGCATTCGTATATGACTGGAAAGTCATAATTTTAGAACTTGTTTTCTCTGTTTATAGATATTAGAAACTTTTCATTGTTCAGGTCTTGTAGTAGGTATTGGCATAAGAAATTAGATGGTTAGGTAGTAAGACTTATGTTTTCCGCACTTAGCCTCATTGGCCATTGTACGTAGGTCACCAATTGATGTCATTGGTTAATCATACCATCCCAGCTCCGTCCAGAAATCAAGGATGCATCTGATGTTATTCAGAGCCTCTCTTATGGTTTGTGGATTCTTAAGGAGCTTTGTCCGTTGATCGCTCACGCTTTTGCAATGTAGAAGCACGTGAGAAGGTGTCTCCTCAGCTTCCATGCAACCCCTGCAAAGAGGACTGTCGGTAACGCCGATATTGAAAATGTGTTTGTTCAGCGGGCAGTGACTTGTTATTATGCCAACTACGTAGCGTAGGTTTTTTCCTACTAAGTTGTAACAGCTTGTGCGACAGTTTTGCGTCTAAGCATGTAAAGACATTCTTGGTTTGTCTGCAGTCCGTTTGTTCTCCCCACTGTTTGTTGTGTAGTTGTAAGGTTCGGTCACGTAACCTCGTTTTGAGTTGTATGAAGACGAATGGGTGCGGGCTCCATTATTTTAGTGCCCGATCCTCTTTTTGCCAACTGATCCGCCGCATGATTACCTAGAGACCCACTCTGACCACGTATCCATTGAAGAGGAACCCGGTTCACAGTGACACTCCAGGATTAGTCTACTGTTATTGCGATTGTTATTGAGAGCTTGTAGCACAACGGCACTGTCGGAGATGATGCGTATCGATGCATCGCTTATGTCTCTAGACAGCAACAGACAGCTTCTTGTTGTATAACAAGGTGAAGGGGTCTCAGATTAAGAATGACCTCTAGTGCTGTTGTGGGGGTTGATACTGCCTGTGGTTGCCAAGCAGGCAAGGCGTTGCAGGCTTTGTAGTTTGTTTTATACTGTGCTTAGCTGAGTTCGAGGCCACCAAATTACTGCACTGTACGTTAACATAGGTCGTATTATGGCTGTATAAAGCCATAGCGTTATGGATGGCTTAAGGCCATTCTTAAGGATGGCTTAAGACAATCCATTCTTCCATGATTCTGAGGGCAGTAGCATGCGAGTGCTGTCTGGCTGACTGACTCATTACCGCCCAGCCCAAATCCCTATGGATAAAAATTTTAAATTTAGGTAAGGAGTTTGTATAATATTGAAGGTGTCATATAAGAACGGATTTTGCCAAATTAATACCTACGGGGGTGAAATAGGGTTTGGAAGTTTGTATGAAAATCCGTCATATTTTAATCCGCCTAAGCTAAAACCATTTGTACCCGACCTTTTGACTAAAAATCAAGAATGATACATATTACTGCTTTTAGAAAATCATCCCATAGGAGGTAAAATCATGGATGCAAATTTGTATGAGATTATGGTTATTTTTGTGAATAAAACCAGGACAATTGGTATATACACTTTCGGTTGCAAAAAGCGTGCCAAGTTTGAATCAATAATAATGATTATTTTTAAAATACTAATAAATACTAAACGCAGTAAAAGGAACAAATATTTCGGTGTTTTTCAAAATTCAACCCCTGAGTAGGAGAATAGGGGTCATGAGGGGTGGTAAACTCAGTAAAGGATAAAATATTTATATGCTCAATTTACTTGAAACTTGGTATATACGCTTTGTAAGACAATACATGAACAACGAATTTCGGGGTTTTTAAAAATGAATTAAAAAGGGGGCTGGCATAATTTGATTGTGATTGGGATACTTTTTATAGTCGAATTTACTAAAAACTTGGTATCGATGCTATACACTATTCAGCATAATTCGAAAAAACTTATTTTGCCATTTCAAAAAATTCAAGTTCTAAGGGGTGTCAAAGTCGGTTGGTATTATAATTTCCAACCCTTATTGCACCCCCTAGGTGTCATATTTCGCAAAATCGGTTCTTAAATGACGCCTTCAATAACATACAAACTCCTTCCTCAAATTTAAAATTTCTATCCTAAGCGGTTTGGGCTGGGCGGTGTTGAGTCAGTCAGGACATCGCCTTTTATATATATAGATAATATAATAATAAATTAATAATAAATTTCTTTATTTTCCACATAAACATAATTTGTTATAATAAATATACAGTCTCTTTAACTTTAACATATTTAATAAATGGGACAGGAGCCCAAACTAGGTAAGCCCTGTTTTATGGGTCTCCTGGGTCCAACTCTCGGAAAAATAACAAATGGAATTTTAAAAAAGACGTTGGAAGTATGTAACTATATTGCTAAGCTAATATGAAGTATGTGTGCGTGTGTGTGTGTGTGTGTGTGTGTGTGTGTGTGTGTGTGTGTGTGTGTGCGTGTGTGTGTGTGTGTGTGTGTGTGTATGTGTGTGTGTGTGTGTGTGTGTGTGTGTATGTGTGTGTGTTTAAGGTTGGGTGAGGGTGTGTTAAGGTGATAATAAATATATGATTACGGAAACGTATGTTTTTTTCATGTTTGTTACCTCAGATCTCAATCATTTAAAAAACCGATTTGGTTTTGTTTTTAAAATCGGTGGAAGGGTTAACCCACAGATTGGTCTCATTTCAATTTAGTTAGGATTTGGCCAAGAAAACCAAAGTTGGAGAGAAAATGTCTTAAGTTGTATTTTGGTTATCTTGAGGTCATCTTATGACCTTCTACCGGTCTCTACCTCTAAACCGGCCAAGTTACCACTGTCGATGAGATGAAAATAGTACACGAGAGAATTATCGCCTTGCCTTTAATACGTGCAAACTTATACGATGAGCACTCTAGTTGACAACTCAACGGTCTAAGGCTGGGCCCACTAGATACAGTGCGGCGAGTTGCGGTGCGTATTCAAAATCGTTATGAAGATTTCGTTACGCGCTTTGATTTGAATTGAAAAATATTTGTTAGGAATAATGGGCCCTGAAATTTACTAAAAGCATAAGACTTGCAAGTTATCAGTTAAAATAAAAAAGAAACTTTTATTTGTAAAACGCGTAGTGACAAAATTTATCTCCACGGCGTATCGAGTAATATTGCGGCGATCTGATTTTTTTCGTAGTGCGTGGGGTTTCATATACCGAAATATCATAAAATGCAAACATTCCGTGCGGAAACGCACCGCAACAAATCTGTAGCAAAGGACAGAGCCAATCTGCATGAGCCTCCCTCTCGCAGTGCACGCACTATCCTTGTATCGTTCACACCTCACAAATTTTGAGATAAGCGCACGGAGTTTCACCGATGTGCACAGTAGGCCTAACAAATCCGATAACTATTTTGACATTTTATGCATTTGATATTACAAATTTTGACAGACAGCGAAAAAAGGTTGATTTTGATGTTTTATTTTTTAGGGTTCCGTGACCCAAACTGAATTTTATGTGGTTAATCTATAGCTTTGTCATATCTGTGCGTCCATATGTTTGTTAAATATTAGGGTTCCGTAGTCGAACGGCATAAACGGATTAAGCAGACATACTAATAAAACATAATACTACAGTTTCTTTGCTGCTGATAGAACTTGTTTACTTATTGACTTCAAGGCGAATAAAACATGTAGCTTTCATATAAGTCTGCTTTTTTATTTATACTTTTTAGTGAATTTGAACTCGGATGATGTTTTTGTTAAAATAAAGTTTATATTTTATATAAACAATGCGATATGGTAAACGCTTACTGCGTGTGTCCCGATGTGGCCCCGCCCAGTTTTCAACTGACACCTTCTTGTTCACGTTTTTATGTCACGTGCTTATGTTTATTTCATGTTCTTGTGTCTTAATAAAATCACACCATCAGTTTTATCACTCGCAGTCGATTTTTTTTTGTATTTTTGGCGGCACCTTATTATTTATTTATTTTAATTAAGATTAAATAGTAGATCATAAAAATTTATCTGGTAATAATACAACATTCAACATTCATACAATATATGTTAAAATAAATATATTAGATCCTCAATTCTTAGTTGTTGAGACGAGTGAATAAAGATGAAGTTTAAAAGTTCAGTTCTTGAAGTTTTCTCTAAACTAGAACAACGAAAATGACTGGGTACAAGTTCGGAACAAGTTTATTGAGTTACAACTCGCTCGGTTATTTTTAGATTCGAATCTGAGTTGAAGTCATAAGAGGCAAGTCTGACTCATATTTGTATTCTTAGCGATCCCAAAGGGATGAGAAAGGGACGCGCCGTAATGAGATCCTTTTCGGTTTGTTACGATTCTCTTTGAGCAGCCTATTATTTGCGCCCGGGGATAAAAAGTTCCCAGATGACTTTTATTTTATATGATTCTTGATAACTTTGGGGACTTTTTGTTTTTACTTTGGCAACTAAATAGGAAAAATATTTGACGCAAGACTATTTAAGTAAGGCCTACTTAACTACTGAATTTCTTTTTTTTTTGACGGAAACTGGTAAATCGAAATATTATTCTGTCCCTGGTATATAATTTAACTGCCTATTACTTTAAAGCTGGTAACAAATGGCGAATGGGACATATATATAAAGATACCTTTATCCGGATACACTGCACAAAAGCACGTCCCTGTCCCTGTCCCTGTTCCTGTCCCTGTCCGAGTGAAACGAGGCAACATTACGGTACGGGTTTGTGTCTAAATATAGGTTTTCTCTTTCTGGATATAAAAGTCGTTAAGACCTACGTACATACGTTTAAATGTAGTTCATGTATTATTAGATGTATTATTTTTGAATACATATTTCTTTTCAACGTCAGATATGAGGAAAAGAAGAACACAAATTATCAATTAGTAATATAAGTAATTTTCGAACTTCCAGTATTTTTTACACCACGCTAACACTTTCCCTATCTCTGCCTCTTTCACCATGTTTTATTTGGAATTTGCCTACCTTTGCAATATTTGGCTACAAGCTAAAGAATGTAATAAATATATATATTTTTTTAAATAAATATTTTTGGACATCACACACAGCGCCTTCTGACCCCAAAGTTGGCAAAGCTTGTGTTATGGATACCAGACAGCGGATACAGATACATATATAATATATTTTTTTTAAATACATACATATTATACATAAATACACCCAGACTCAAGACGAACACAAATGTTTTTTATTACATTAATGTTTGGCCAGTGCGGGAATCGAGCCCACACCATCTGCACAGCAGTCAGCCACACTACCAACTAGGCTGGGAGGGAGTCGACAAATGTTGAAATAAGAACTCTACTTTCTACGGAAAGAGAAACAGGGTGTTAGAATACCCGAGGTACTTATTACTCGCAATGTTACTAACATAAAAATAAGATCACAAGTCTTTTAAATAGTGACCTGACCTGAAGCGCTGTAAGGGCACTCGTATAACGGCATTAGTCCTAAATCGCGTCGGCATAAATAGTTGAAGTGGACGAGCTTTATATTGCCCTGCTGCACTATGAGGGATTTTGTAAGCTAATTTATTACGTATTTCCATGCAATCATACTTATTGTGACAAATATTGTGTAAAAACGTTGTGTCAAGGAGCATTCTTCTAGATTGTAAGTATATTAGTGAGAACTTCTCTAATAGTTAGTCGTAGGGTATCTATTGGTTGTGTAATCTATTTTCAATTAGGTTGTTAAATTTATTAAAGTGGGGATTCCAAACAGGGACTGCGTATTGTGACGATACAATATTTATACCTTAACATTTATGGAATGCAATGTTTTAGCGCGAAGATTTTATTGTATATTACATATTGCCAACTGCAAATAAAATAAAATAAACAATTCTCAATAAACGATCTACCTATGTCAAAATTAATCTTCAAAAAAGAATTGCGCGTTCAAATATACAAGTTTAGTAATTTTTTACATAAGCGGGGAAGAAGTTATGATTTATTTTGTGAAAGGTTTCAAGCTAAAAAAATATAAGTACCAATGAATCACATGTAAAATATTAAATCTTAGAATAAAATCTTTAAAATTATGTTACAAAAATAGGTAAAGAAAACTTACAAATCTTGAATATCAACATAAATTCATTGTGAAATGTAAGTAGTAATCTTACTCTCGATTCATTGATTCGGACTCTGAACAAAATTAAGTTGCGTAAAGTTTTGAACCAGCGGTGCAAGAACGAATGTTTTAAAACGAACGTTGATGGATGTTTGTTTAGAATGTACGTTGGTTGGTGGTTGTTTAAGCGATATAGAAATGGCATCACTTCATATGCCCTTCAAAGGCAGTTTCATAACTTTTACCCAAACAAAATTCAGAAAATCAAACATAGGATAAATCGGAGATCCTCTAGATAGATAGGAGTCGTTTTGTAATTATTTTTTTATTAATTTAAATGCCTTAAGTTAAATAGTTATGCTAATCTTATTGGGAGTTTTATAATGTCAAATATAACCACGAAAGTTTAGGTTACTTAAAACTTTTATAATATTGAAAACACCCGCGAGACTTACCTAAGTGGTAAAGCGTAGCTGTCTTAGTTTTCACGTATTGTGTATAATGGTATGACTTGTTAGTTTATTTGAAGTTACCCAAGGTTTGTTAGAACTTTACCAACATTTAGAACATTATATTAATATTCTATTAAGATTCCATTAATTTAGGATAACTAGGCCGTTGTATCTAGACTATTCATATTAATTGAGGACTCTATAATAGTACCCCGACCAACTAAACCAGTATTTAATAAAAATATATTATTTATTAGAAAATTAATCAAGACCGGACATCCGTCCGGAATAAAAAATAGCATGAAGGGTTGAAACGTGGGATAAGAAGGTTGTTAAGTGGTGACAAAAGTGCGTGGTCCCATACATACAGAAAATTCTATTGCCATCGTTTTAACGCTGCCCGAGAAAGAGGAAGTCATAGCTATGTAGGAACCACGTGGGGTTAAAGTACGGCTAGATTGTGCTACCATTGCATTACAGAGGGAACAGTTTCAGTGAGTTTATGTTCGTTGCGAAATCCTTTAGGTTGTGTTTTCCTACGTGGGGTCCTATGAAAGTTGCAGGTGGGTCAACCACCACGTGTTACCAGATAATTTATTTCCGGGGGCCTGTGAGGGCTACTTTCAATTGAAGATGTCTAATATAACGTTGAAACATCGTGACATCATGACGAGTTCGCCTTTTATGTCGGATAGAAATTAATGGTAGAAAGAAATCTCAATTACCTAAATGGGAAGGAAAAAATTAACGATGTTCTGATGATCTGGGAGATTTTTAGCTAGATACAGCAAAACCTTAAAAATACACAAGCGTACAAAACAGGAAAATGTAAGTTTTAGGTCGCCTAAATTCTTTGCTAGCTCTGAGAACAAATCTGAACATTTTAATGCCTTATTTACTATGAACGCAATATGCATGTCAAAATGTAATTAATTTATATATCAAGAGCCCTAGATCTTTTAGAGAGTTAAACTTATCTTAAATAGTATAGCATAATGCATAGTTGAAATTTTTTGGTGATTGCTATAGTTTTACACTTGGGAAGACTTAAAAAGAGCTTATTTTAGTTACAGTAAGTCGATCTAAATATTGTTTGATTACAATAGCGTGTAATTATTGTATACTAAAAAAGCATGTAAGTACTCTATAGTGAAATAACATGAAAATACTGTATACTAAAACAGCATGTAAGTACTAAATACTAAAATAGTATGTATGTACTGTATACTGAAATAGTATGTAAGTAATATATACAAAAAAAAACATGTAAGTACTGTAAACCAAAATAGAATGTAATGACTATATACTAAAATAACATGTAAGTACTGTATACTAAAATAGCTTAAAAGAACTATATACTAAAACAGCATGTAAGTTCCATATACTAAGAATCATGTAAGTACTATATTCTAAAATAGCATGTAAGTACTTTATACTAAAAAAACTTGTTAGTACTATATACCAAAACAGCATTTAAGTACTATATACTACAATAGTATATATATATATAAAATATATATAATATAATAGCAATGTAATAAGTGACTACTAAAATAGCATGTGGGTACCATACACTAAAATAGCATGTAAGTACTATTTGTATACTCAAATAGCATATAAGTACTGTATAGTAAAATAGTATGTAAGTACTGTATACTTAAATAATAGGTAAGTACTTTATACTAAAATAGTATGTTAGTACTGTATACTAAAATAACATGTAAGTACTATATACTAAAATAGTATGTAAGTACTGTATACTAAAATCTCATGTAAGTACCTACTATATACTAAAATAGTATGTAAGTACTGTATACTAAAATATCATGTAAGTACTATATACTAAAATAGTATGTCAGTACTACAGAGTGTAATGGAAATGCCCCAAATCCCTAAAGGGGGCAAGAGTGCACCTACTCAGGAATCACTATTCAAAGTTTCACGCTGAAAATCGGCATTTCAGTTTTTCATACTAATTTTATAAAATAATTTTACGTTTCTGACTTGACCATAAAGTTTAATGAACTTTAGAATATGTCACCCGCTAATTTATGAGAATCTAGTACTTTTGAATTCGTACGACTCCAGTTACACAATTATCTACCTACAACGTGTACGCGTCTGTCAACTGTCCTACAATGTGTTCCTGGTACTTTTTTCGGCGTAGAAACGCGAATTTGTGCGACGCTACGCAGAAATAAAAACAGGATGGCTAAAAGCTACCTACTTAACTAAAAAGCTTCAGCAGCAGCTTACTTCTTTAATTCACTAAACTTTTTCACTAAGCACTGCATAAAAAAAATTCAGTTTTAACAACAAAGGTTCAATGACATAGGTATATTCACTAACACTGTACTGATCTTCTTTTTCAAACATTAACTACCTATGTAGGTACCTTCACAAAAATGATTCAAAGTAACCTTCACTTACTAAAACACTGAATTAAAACCCTATTTAACTTCCCATTTTAAAAATTAGCTAGGTACGTACGCACGTACGTTGTCACAAAAGCGGTTCAAAGTGAACTGAAAACTAAACAAAAAAAAAACTTTTGAGTATTTTAACTTCTATTTAAAACATTTGCTTCCTTCCCGTAGGTAGGTACGTAACATTTACAAAAATGATTTAAAGTTGCCTCCATTGTTGTTAACAAAGAGACGTGCCGCAACACACATTTTGTAGCATTTCCACTGAAGTTAAACGCGACTGTTATCCTCTTCTTCACACCGTAAGAGTAGCATGTGCCAGCCACAGCACAGCCGCAGCACAGATAATAGTATTTGTAGCCGCAGTGACATGCTTCTACAGGCATCATATGACGGAAACCTTTGATGCTTGCGATGGTCTCCCGTTGATAAAACGCTCTACATACATATCTTGCCCTTGACTCAAATCGTTATTTTCAAAGAATTCCAACACACAGAATCATCTTGTTGTATTTGCTAATGAAATTCACTCATTTTATTAAAAAAACAACTTAAATAACGAATTTCATCATTTAATTCAAAGAAAACAATGACGTCGAGTCAAGTCGCGTGCCGTCGGCTTTTGACTGAAGATTTTGATCGATAGATAAAGTGAATGTAGTATGTAGGTACAGGACCTATTGTCCAGATTGTGCTATTACGTTTTAAACTAAAAAGTGTTGCCATACAGAGTTTTTTTTTATACCATCTGTAGATAAGACATTGCGATAGAATTAGTATCATGCTGATGTGCTTCAATACAGATTGTATACCTTGTTAGTTGACTATCAAAGTATTGTATAATTACTTTTAATAATAATAATTAAGAATCTTGCCGACTCTTTTCGGCACAAATTCACGTTGTTAAATAGATTGTATCGACGATTCAAAAGTGTTCTCAGCAACCTACTAATTCAAATAATTATTATTTGATTTGATCCCTAGATATGTCATTAAAAGTAGGTATGATTTTTTGTGGCGCGGTTAGTAGGTAGGTATTCTGTTATCTGTGCCGACTCTACACAAGTAACAAAATCCTATCCTACGTACTCCGAGGGGCTTAAGTTTGTTTTCTTTATCATCATCTATTCATTTTAACAAATCATGATTACCATCGACAGGCAAAAAGTTATTTAATAAGATTAACCTGAAAATGAATGTGCGAATACAAGCGTAAATGGGAATGTGACATTATAGTTGTTTCATTTTTTGTAATACGACTATTAAAAACTAAGAAGTAGCTATTACTTATTTTGCAAAAATTACAAATTGAAATTCTTGTGATTACTGATAGTGATCATAATTCCCAATTGTATGGTAGTTTTGCCGAGAATTCCCAAACAACCCAGGCTCCAGGTGGGCGTTGACCATATATTGACCAATCGTTATAGAGCAAATTATTAGCGCGAATTCTTCATTCCGAAAATTGGGGTACCGTTTTGTTCTTTTATCAAATTTGTCCGAAATGCTAACAGTGTTCTATGAAATCCTGGTACATGGAATTTAGAAGCTCACATTAAAAACGACTGCTATGACAATTTTAATGAACTCAATTGCCCTAATAGCTTAGGTGTAATGGGTACAAAATTATGAGATATGATCTAGTAGAAAAAATTTTACTATTTCACTCAAAACGTTATACAAGAGCTGAGCCTTCTGATATTTTTTTAATTAAAATTTTAATTACTTTATTTTTATTATTTTTTATTTAATTTATTTTCTGTAAAAAGAATCTGATGGAATCTTTTCACTATTGTAAAATTTAAACCAATTTTTCGTTAATTACGAAGAACATGTAATTATTTATGAAGAACCCTTTAGATAAAATATGTGCAGAAAAGAGAAAAATCTTCCCTCTCACTCTGCACAATTTTATGATGTCCGGGTTCTTCAAAGAACAACGAATCGCAGTAGCGACATTGACTAAGTTTTTATTGTAATTAAAATTTATTAATACACAATCTTAACATGTTGCATGTTACGTAACTAGTAAATACTAGACCGGTCTGCACTAATATTCTAAATTGAACAAGCGTATTAATAAATTAAAATAACGAAACATGTATCATTATTAGCGATAAAGATCATTTTACGATGTATAAATTATTTGGAAATAATTTTCTTGTCATATCACTCATAAATTTAAAAATAAAAAGTTAAAGCAAAAGGTCTTAAACTACTTTTTTTTATTAAATTAGCCTCACAGAGACATCACCTGTAGGTAAAAATAGAAAAATTGATTCAGATATTCCATCACAAAGTTTGACAAAATGACCGGTTATCGACCCCCACACAGCTGAGTTTAAGGAGAAGTTCTTTTCAAGCTTTCACCAAATTTCTGAAAGCTGCGGATGCTTCAGGTTAATTACATTCTATTTTAGTAAGTACTGTATACTAAAATAGAATGTAATTACTATATACTAAAATAACATGTAAGTACTGTATACTAAAATAGCATAAAAGTACTAAATAATAAAATAGCATGTTAGTACTATAAACTAAAATAACATGTTAGTACTATTTACTAGAACAGCATGTAAGTACTGTATACTACAATAACATGTATGTTCTATATACAAAAAAAAGTATGTAAGTACTGTATACTAAAATAGTATGTTAGTACTGTATACTAAAATAACATGTAAGTTCTATATACTAAAAAAGCATTAAAGTACTATATACTAAAATAGCATGTTAGTACTATAAACTAAAATAACATGTTAATACTATATACTAAAACAGCATGAAAGTACTGTATACTGAAATAGTATGTAAGTACTGTATACTAAAATAACATGTAAGTACTTTATACTAAAATAGTATGTTAGTACTGTATACTAAAATAACATGTAAGTACTATATACTAAACTAATATGTAAGTACTGTATACTAAAATATCATCTAAGTACTATATACTAAAAGAGTATGTAAGTACTTTATTCTAAAATAACATGCAAGTAATGTATACTAAAATAGAATGTAATTACTTTCTACTAAAATAACATGTAAGTACTGTATAGTAAAATAGCATAAAAGTACTAAATACTAAAATAGCATGTTAGTACTATAAACTAAAATAACATGTTAGTACTAAATACTAAAACAGCATGTAAGTACTGTATACTAAAAAAGTATGTTAGTACTGTATACTACAATAACATGTAAGTTCTATATACAAAAAAAATATGTAAGTATTGTATACTAAAATAGTATGATAGTACTGTATACTAAAATAACATGTAAGTACTATATACTAAAATAGTATGTTAGTACTGTATATTAAATATCATGTAAGTACTATATACTAAAATAGTATGTAAGTACTATATACTAAAATAGTTTGTTAGTACTGTATACTAAAATGGTATCTAAGTACTGTATACTAAAATAACATGTAAGTACTATATACTAAAATAGTTTGTTAGTACTGTATACTAAAATAACATGTAAGTACTATATACTAAAATAGTATGTAAGTACTGTATACTAAAATATCATGTAAGTACTATATACTAAAAAAGTATGTAAGTACTGTATACTAAATAACATGAAAGTACTATGTACTTTAATAGTATGTAAGTACTGTTTACTAAAATAACATGAAAGTACTACGTACTTAAACAGTATATGAGTACTGTATACTAAAATATGTACCTACGTAAGATGTCACGTCATATATAATAAACCACTAAACAGAATTACAGTTAAAATTTTTGCTACACATTTTTAGCAGAAATAAAAACAAAATAAGATTAGAAAAAGAAATATTTATTTAATACGGGCAGGCCACTAGTTTGTGAAGTACGAGTGAGTACAAATGCAGTTATATGATGCTATTTGTTTTTTTAAAACGTTTTATATTGTACGTATACCTATAAGTAGCTATTGGGCAGCTTCTTATTTGATTTAAGATATTTTCATATGAGAGTGCTGAAAGAATTACAACTGGTTTCTGCAAAGTCCATTATTCACAGTAGGGCAGTTACAGTCATATTTTATAAGCAGGTATCTCCAAAGAGAAGCCACAAATTGCAGTCACAGGATATTTGTAATTAAAAAATTACGTACAGAATACTGAATAAAATTGCCGGAAATAATGTTATTATTCTTGCTCTAATTTCTTTCAGAAGGAAAGAATTTTATGTTTTTAATTATTTTTGCAGAAATTAACTCATTAATTTTCCGTAATTTGGCTCCAGGAACAGTTGTGACGTAAGCTTTATAACTTAATATATTTATATTCAAACTGCCAAAGTGTAGGCTTGTGTTTATTAACCACGGTTAATCCTTATATTTCTTAGATGTGTTGTAGCGTAATATTTAGTTGTGTTGTAGTGTAATATTTAGTTTTGTTATAGTGTAACGTTTAGTTGTACTATAGTATAATATTAAGTTGTGTCGTAGTGTAATATTTAGTTGCGTTGTATTGTACATTTAGTTGTGTTGTGGTGTAAGATTTAATTGTGTTGTAGTGTAATATTTAGTTTTGTTATAGTGTAACGTTAAGTTGTGTTATAGTATAATATTAAGTTGTGTCGTAGTGTAATATTTAGTTGGGTTGTAGTGTAACATTAAGTTGTGTTGCAGTGTAATATTTAGTTGTGTTGTAGTGTGACATTAAGCTGTATTGTAGTGTAATATTTAGTTGTGTTGTATTGTACATTAAGTTGTGTATTGGTGTAATATTTAGTTGTGTTGTAGTGTAATATTTAGCTGTGTTGTAGTGTTATATTTAGTGATGTTGTAATGTAATATGTAATGTAGTAGTAACAGTACAACAAAGTAATAATAATGAAGTATAGGAACTGGAGGTCGAAATCCTAAAATGATACTACTGCAAGTATATACATATGGATGGGCTTTGTTTTTACATTACAAAACTATTTTAATAAATCTATTGCCTTTGCCTTTCTGGGCTTCTACACCTATACCCCCCTTATTTCTAAAGTATGCAGGACCCAAATAGGAAAAAATAAGACTTATAAATATTTATCTATATTTTTTAATGAAAAAAAAACTTAGTGTTTTAATTTAAAAGTTTTGAAGTGGTTTAAAAAATCCTATAAAGTACAAAAATCTGCATGCGTGCGTCTCACTCGCACTTGACCACTTTCTTATTCACATGAAATTATTTTCTCGACTGAACGCGACGTCTTTATAAATTAATATATACGACACTCTTTTCTCACATTTGTGATGTAATATAACATTAACAAAGATTTGATAAACAGAAAATTGAGTTGCGCAGCGCAGTGGTAGAACGTTGGGCTGTCGTATCGCAAGTCCCGGGATCGGTTCCCAATAGAGACAGCCAATATTGTAACAATTTGTATATTGAAAAGTTGCCTAGAAGTTGCTCGATACGGCGACAGACCCACCATCTTCCACGTTTGTGGAACGGAACACCATCGGTGAAACGTGGATGTTACGAGCACATGTACGTTCGCTATATTTTTGATCACTCCTTTCGGGATAAGTTTCATAATGGTGATATTTATTTTCAAAAACTGCTTGTTTTGTTTGTCAACTACTAACTCATATTCGTTTTTAACCGCCAAATCTTCCACTATAGGTGAGTTTAAATTACAAAAGAAACTTAAATAAGTTACTAGAAAATAATAAAACCTGTAATGACACAAAGGATTACGTAAAGGTGAGACTACGTTTCCGTTAAAAACGAGAGGGTAAAGGTAAGACTACGTTACCGTTATACGCAGAAGGTTTCCTTCACAAACAATACAACTCATATTATGTTAATGCAAACTTTAAAATTTTATTTTTTATAAATCAAAGCCTTTAAATGACCCGGAATTAATTAATGTCCCGAATATCAATAAAAATAAAAAGCTTGCATTCAACTTTGCTGGCGTGTTTTAAGTTTCGTTAATATCTAAAAATAGAAAGAACCCAAATAGCTATATTAGTAAGGAATCAAAGATATGACTTTTATTTTTTGTAATATAATATACGTATATACATAAAAACATGGTGTAGGTAATACAATCGCTATGAAAAGAGAGAAGAGCGAAGTAGCTCTCTCTCGGGACGAAAGTAACTAGAATATTCAAAGAGGCGGTCACGTTCATTCGTCGATATTCTCTCAAAGGACCTAAAGTGATTTATAAACCTGTCAGATCCACAGCTCGAGAAATATGACCCTGACTCTTTGGAGAGACGACAATTGACTGAAATAAGAAATTCTTTGTCTGATACTTACTCAGCGAGGTTTGTATTCATTCTACTTTAAATTCAAGGGAACTAGATGGGTCAATCAACTTTTAAGTGTACATCAATGATAAATTTTAATTTTTTTATTTCATTTAAAAAAAGTTATATTTTTAAATGTTTGCTGTAGATAATTAATTATATTTTAAGAATTCACATAGAGCAGAACGATTTATTTAAATAAAATAGTAAATTTGACTCCAAAATCCACATGACTCTAGTTAAAATAGTCCCATGGACAACTAACTAAAAAGACTTCTGAACTATTTGAAATTCAATCAAATGGTAAACCGTCACTTTATTCTCACTCAATATAGGATGGATTTCAATTTATCTTCAATAAATAAATTATGCTACTTTTAATTTATAAGTTATTTCCAATAATATTGTCTCCTGGACAACAATGTACTTTAAATGTAACGAAGTTTTCATTTAACTTGTAAAATAATAATGAATACGTGATATTTAACACTCTTTATGAACTCACTTTTAATTGTTACATTCATATTTGAAATTTTTGTAAACCTTACTGTTTTTGTTAAAAGTAACAATGACGATAATGTGTCTTTAGGAGACAGGGACAAAATGGTTGTCCAGTGGACATATACGGTTGTCCATAGGACATACTCGAGAGTCCAAAGAAGATACTAGGATAGAAATTGCCTTTAATTGTTCTTCTTATGTAAAAAAAAACACTATATGACATATTATCAGTTTTATTATAATTTTTTACGAAAGAATCAACATTACAATAAATGATTAAATAATGAAAATTTTTTTTATAAGTTATTTCCAATAATATTGTCTCCTGGACAACAATGTACTTTAAATGTAACGAACTTTTCATTTAACTTGTAAAATAATAATGAATACGTGATATTTAACACTCTTTATGAACTCACTTTTAATTGTTACATTCATATTTGAAATTTTTGTAAACCTTACTGTTTTTGTTAAAAGTAACAATGACGATAATGTGTCTTTAGGAGACAGGGACAAAATGGTTATCCAGTGGACATATACGGTTGTTCATAGGACATACTCGAGAGTCCAAAGAAGATACTAGGATAGAAATTGCCTTTAATTGTTCTTCTTATGTAAAAAAAAACACTATATGACATATTATCAGTTTTATTATAATTTTTTACGAAAGAATCAACATTACAATAAATGATTAAATAATGAAAATTTTTTTTATAAGTTATTTCCAATAATATTGTCTCCTGGACAACAATGTACTTTAAATGTAACGAACTTTTCATTTAACTTGTAAAATAATAATGAATACGTGATATTTAACACTCTTTATGAACTCACTTTTAATTGTTACATTCATATTTGAAATTTTTGTAAACCTTACTGTTTTTGTTAAAAGTAACAATGACGATAATGTGTCTTTAGGAGACAGGGACAAAATGGTTGTCCAGTGGACATATACGGTTGTCCATAGGACATACTCGAGAGTCCAAAGAAGATACTAGGATAGAAATTGCCTTTAATTGTTCTTCTTATGTAAAAAAAAACACTATATGACATATTATCAGTTTTATTATAATTTTTTACGAAAGAATCAACATTACAATAAATGATTAAATAATGAAAAGACCTATAAACGTGACAACTCTTACTAATTAACTAAGGAACATTAACAGCCTCTTTAATCAGCTTAAATATTTTTTTGATTCTAACTTGTACTTTGCTGTCTCAATAAATGACTAATAACTTTGTGAATAGTATGTTAATAAGGGTTCAGTAAGATACAAAACTTAAAAATTAATTTACAAAACAAAATTTCTTAATCATAGCAGAGATCCATAGGTGTTACACTAAACTACATGAACTATTTTCTAAAAACACTAATATATCATGAAAACTTATAATATTCAGTGCCTCTTTTGCGTTCAATGTCCGGGGTTAAAAGTTTTTTAATTATATCTTTGAATGCTACATAGGATTTATCTTTCTCATTCAATACAAAAAGTTTTCCATTTTTCACACATTTTAGGAATGTAATACTGATTTAACCATCTGCATCGATATCGGTTTCAGCAATGCACGCATATGTATCGTATGATTCACCTTTGGTGCTGTAAACTTTGACTAACAAAAAGTCACCTACACCAGGCAATAAATTGTTTTGTTCTGGCGTAGATGGCTGCGGTTCCTCTGTAATGTCATTTTCATTGTCAGAGCTATAAGACGATCTGTATACACTCTTGTATATGCTCTTGCGTAAACCTTCGTGTAGTTCAGCGAATGTAATGTTGTCTTTATTCGAAGACAGCAAATTACTTAAAGGTACGTCGTCAACATCGCTGAATGTGTCGTTGCAAATATTTGCCAGTGGTGCTAGAATGGGACTCAATGGCATATCCTAAGGTATGTCTTTGTCAGGGTCGACAAAGGTTGGAATGTTCCTTGTAGCTGGTATCAGTGAGTATAACTTGGGACGCAAGCATTCGCATAATCCTCTAGAACAGAAGCAACTCAAATGTCTGGACATTAGTTGGCCGTGGCTCCTTGAAAATATTTGGTGCACCTCTTTTGTACTGGTAGTGTTTCTAGATACAGCATCTCTTAAGAAAAAGCTATTAATTTTTTTTTGTCAGCTCTGTATCTGAATTTCGCGTGTTAATACTTGTTCTGAGTCTTCCTTGTAAGCCCAAACAGTCTTTTACTATTTTATGCTTTTGCGTACCAAGTTTCGCGAAAATGTTTTTCAGCAATTTTTTTCCTTTTCTGGCTTATATTTTTCTATAATTATCTTTGATAACGTTTGTTAATATGCCGTACTTCTTTTTTTCTTCAATATTTTCTTCCTGTTTTTCTTTTAATTTAATTAATCCTTTTTATCTCCGATGAGCTCTCTTTTTATATTTTTCAAACTTTTTCTTCCACTTCTTGCTTTCAGATTGCAATTTATCATTTTCTCTATATAATTTAGATCTATCTCATCGAATTTTTTTCTGCCTCTAATCTTCTCATTTTTTGAAGACACGGCAGTTGAAGTTGATCTTCGGGATTTATTTCTTGCACAATGGACGGAGAGCTTGGAGGCGTACTCTCAATTATATTACTAACAGCTTTTTGGCGATTTCTCTGAGACTGTTTTCGCAGCTTCCATATAATTCTGCAGTTTTCTTTATCTTCTGGCGGCATACTTGAAATTATTTTTTATTCTAATAGTTTATGGTAGATTTCCCTTTTTTTCTCTTTCGCTCAGCTAATTTCTTCGGGTCTGCTTAAGTCTTTCTCTATAGCGTCTTGATTTTTCTTTTTCCGTCAAACCCATTATCTAAAAATAACAACAAAAATAATTTAGAATAGAGAACTATTAGATATAGAAAAATGTGTTAAGTAAACTAACTGCCCACGTGGTGATTTGAGCGTTTGACTCAAGGTCTGAAGGTCCCTGGTTCGATTCCCGGGAAAGGAACATATAAAGTTAATATTGTCAATTTATCACTTCGTAAGATTGTGCCCAGTTTGGTTAGGACATAGCAAGCTAAACCACCTGATTGTTCATAACAAAGATAGTTCCGAGCTTCGAAGGCCATGTTAAGTCGTTGGTCCTGGTTGCAGACCATGTCAGAGGCCTACTGCCAGAAGTATGTGGTTTAAAAACTCCGACACCAGAGATCATTGGATCGTTTCTCGACTCGGTGTTCCACACGTCAAGAAGTAGGATCAAAATAACAATCTAATTTATATTAAACAATAATAAATGCTCTGTCCCTTGTTAGGGGCACTTCACTGAGTAATTATTGAAACAAAAAGTATTGCTTTATGCTGATTCTATCATTATTGTCCTACGGACAACCAAAATGTCCCACGGACAACGGTTTTGGTTGTCCAAGTGACTGGTTGTCCGAGTGACATTTAACAGTCTTTGCGCTTCCTGGTAATAAAATAATGATATTTTGAATTAGGTCTTACGCGCAGTAAAAATATAGATTAAATAGAATATATTTCACTTTAATTTACTACGATATATCAAATAGTTACATTTTTGTGCTGGTTGTCCGGTAGATACACAAAAAAGCCACGGACTTTCTTAAAACGCACTCGGCCGACTGACGCCGCGGCAATGATGAAATCAAAATGGCAGCTGGATGGATTGTCACCAAATCGATCGACTTGATCTCAACGCACTGATAACGCCATCTATGTTTTGGTTTCAGAACTTTTTACCGTTGTCCGGTGGAAGTCAGGATAATAAAATATAATAGGGACCAAAATGAACATGCAAAAAACTTGTTAAAATTATGAAGCAAACAAAAATATATATGCTAGCATAATTGTAGACATTGTAACGAATAATTATGTACAAGCGTAATTAATTGCCAAATAGTATTTTTTTGTATAAAGTAATGATTCATTGTACTAAGCTACTGGGGGACAAACAAAAAAACACTACATCAGATGTTTTGTCATTTCGGTTCTAAAGTGTGAGAATGAATTCCCTGCCAATGGCGAGCGGTTCGATAGTAGAAAGTAGCCCTGGGCATCATTTCGAACAAATCCTCAGAACACAACCCATTGTACTAGCGGTAGAACACACACAGGAAGGCAAAGTCTCTCCTCAGACTTAGGGGCTCGATACCGCAAGTGAGTTTGGGATCGTCGCGATTCTCACAGCCCGTCGCTGAACCGAGTCAAAAGGGCCAAGCTAGTATCCGGGTGCACCCGCCCAGAGATGGCAGCAGTAATATGTCATTGATATGCAGTAGAAACAGCGTAGTACATAGCACAGAGCTTTGGTGGACACCAGGATTCATTTCCATGATATCAGAGCAACTATCGTCAACTACAGCTCTTATGCGTCTGTTGAACAAAAAGCTAGCCACCCATTTGCACATTCCCCTTATACGGGCAGTCTATAAAATAGAAAATTCGATAGAACCCGGTGCCAGACCCGATTGAACGCTTTCGCTATGTCCAGGCTACGTGCCAATGCCTCCCCCCGACTCTTAATGGCTTGTACCCATTAGTCGAATGGTAATGGTGAAAGCCATATTTATGGTCATTGACCATAAGTTTTTCTAGGTGTCTTAGAAGCTGTGTGTCGATCACCCGCTTCATCACCTTGAAGAGGAGAGAAGTAATAGCGATAAGCTTGTTCAATGGATCTGAGCTTTCGCTTTTTTAGCACCGGGTGCACATTCTCAGTCTTCCATGAAGACGAAAATTTCATAGAGTGGCAGGAGGCGTAAAAGGCACGTGAGTACAGGACACAACTCAGGAGCACACAGTTTAAGCACCACTCCTGGTATACCGTCTGGCCACTTGAGTTATGAATAGGGCAAGTAATATCGGATGATTTTTAATTCCGATACTGATTTCCGATATTGGATTTCAATATCGGAATTCCGATATCAATATCGGAATTGAACTTTTTTGTCATAAAGTTTAATTGGCTACGAAAAAATTGATGTTTCAAAGCATTTTTTTTGAATATATTTCAAAATCAATATAAAAAACAAACAGACGTCCTAAAGCCTCTAGCCTAATATGTCACAGTCGAGAATGATCATAGAAATGTTTGAAATGTTAGAAAGAAATTGGTAAAGTTATACATCAAGGATATCCGTTTGCTCAGTCGAAAATTAGCGTTTTAATAATCGCTTTCAATTTTTATACACTTATGGCTAAAGCCCATGATGTTCAAACAATCAAAACCACATGAAACTAAAAGCATTATAATGAAAGATATAAGCAAAAATAACTAAGACCGACAATATTAGTTTACGGCTTATATGTATAATAACATGTACTATCAAATATCTCATTACACCATTCTAAAAATTAATAAAAAAACTCAAAATCAACTTAAGTAAAATAATCAAAAATGGAATTACGAACTAGATAATACATATATCACGCCTGTTTCCTAAGAGGGTTTCCTAAAAAACGTTTACCTGCTACGACCCTGGCACACTTCTTTTTCTTCATCCACAGGCATCAATACATGTTTAACGTTAAGTCTTAAACACGACTTACAAGAGAATAAAACTACTAATAAACACTTTTTTTAAAAACCATTTTTTTTAGTGTGTTCGTAGGATCTCCTTCTCTGCTCTTATATTTAAAAAACTCAAAATCAACCTTAGTAAAATAATCAACAATTCGAAACAAATGGATCAAGTAAAAGTAAAGATGATAAGGAAAAAAATACTAACGAGAGGCTATTAAGAAGGCTAAGGGTGAAGGCAGGCTTTAATAACTCGATCAGGCTGTAATTTTAGTATTGCCAGTGTTACACAAAATGTTTTTCATCATATTTACGAGTAAATAAATAAAAAAACAGAAATAAAATGACGGAAACATAAGTATAAAAAACAATTCTAAAGAATTTATAAATTAAAAAGTTTTAGCTGAAGTAAAACTTGTAGTTGCTCGCTTGGCGAGTAGATCATAACTTGAACTACAGATGGCGCTTTTATACGCACTTAATAACATACTTGATAGATAAAGTACGTCGAGCGCACGCGGTGCACACAGGACAGGTTTCATATCTAGACACGGTCAAGCCAAGTTCAAAATCCAATATTCTAACTTATTTAACTACTACACAGTACACATTGATAAACTTAAAACTTCAACAGTTTCCTTTTGTTAAAATTATAATCTGTTATTCTTACTTATTGCTTTTATATAACTTACAACTTAAACAGGTCTTGTTAAAATTAAAATCTAAATCACATTAAAAAAAATCTCCTGTTACATTTTTTTTTCTGAATCACAAGATTTCTCTTGTTTCAACTACCTACTTAAGTTGACAAAATATATAGGGCTATATCTCGGTAACTATTGGGCTAGACGAGCAGATATTTTCTTTTTTCTTTATAGATCTCATGACGATTTTCATTTCAGAAGACAGCTGTTAATATAGAAATGACTATAGCTCCATAACTATTGATCGCAGACTAGTGGTTTCTCTAAATAAATCATAAAGCTCATATATAGCTTTATTTTAGATGACATCTGTCAAACTTGAAATGGCTATATCTCCGTAACTCTTAATCGCCGACTAGTAGATTTTTCATAAAAGTTATAGATCTCATGAAGATCTTCATTTCATATGACAGCTGTCTAACTAGAAATGGCTATATCTCCGTAACTATTTATGGTAGGCTAGTAGTTCCTCTGCAGAAGTGATAAATCTCATGAAGAATAGTTTATAGTTTACTATCATCCGACAAGTAGATCTTCTAGATATCTATCACATTTGTAGAGAAAGTACTAGTCTTCGAACAATAGTTACTGAGATATAGCCATTTATTGTACGATAGATGTCATCTTCAATGAAGATCTTGATGAGATCTATCATTTCTGTTGAGAAACTACTAGTCTTCTTTCTATCTTCCGTCCCCTAATTTACAGGGTCCCAAGGGTGATTTACTAAAAATTCTGAAATAAGTATTTTATTATTTATAACAAGGAGTCCCTATATCAATCTCAGACCTCTAGTATCAAAATTTGCGGAAGTTTAATACAAACTTCCATCCCCTAGTATACTAGAGGTTAGGGTTAAAAGTTCCAAACTTAAGATTTTTTTGTTGTATGTGTAATAATATTAACTTACATACCAAATTTTAGCTTTCTAGGACTTAAAGAAGAACTCTAAGAATTTTGATAATCGGACGCAATCGGAGTTTTTTAGATATCAATAAAATCTTAAGCTTAATCTTAAGAGCTATGCAATTAAATTTTTATATGTTTAATAAGTCCACTATTGACATCATACCTCGCGAATTTATTTTATCTAGTATAATCCAAACCCAAGTTATGAGGGTTCAAAAAAACGACGAAGCGTTTCGAGAAAAGGTAGGTAGTGCCCTTGCGCTTTGCTGGACTCATTTTGGCGGGGGCACTTTCTTGCCCCCAGATAGATGGTTTAGTAAAAGAAAATCTGTTTCTAAGTAAGTTACTTAATTTAAATGTTGGCGTTCCATTACAAATAAAAAAAAAAAACGGGGACAAAACGAGTAGAAGAAGTTCAGTTCACCACAACACACGTAAGAAAAATCCAGAGGTTAGTAGACAGCCAGCGTTTATGCCCTATATCAAAGTAGTAACGGATAAAATTGGATCGCTTTGGAATAAATTCTCCATTAAGACTGTATATGTTCCGTTTTCCAAAATTGAACAGCAAGTGCACACGCCATGGACGTAATCCCGTACCAAACACCAGGTGTCTACAAAATTTACTGCAGCTGCTGCCGTTCTTATATTAGCCAGACCAAACGTACAATTGCGGACAGGGACAAAGAACATAATTATTGCTGCTGTTTAATCATCGTAGAATTGCCAGACGACAACATCAGCTATAGCAGAACATCTGAGTAACTCAAATTCCAACCACTAAATTGAGCTCCACCAGCCTAAGGTTTTGTCCACCGATCGCTAATATTACCTTAGATTGGTAAGCTAATCGATTAAAATAAAAAAGCATAAGAACTTCAATCGTGAGGATGGATACAAACTGTCGCCTGCATGGAATCCAATCATAGGGAATTGAGAAATGGAATGGAGGGACAGCTCTCAAGTTTCACCAACAATCGCATCCGAGGACACCGTTAGTGTTGAAAGTAGTGATTATGACAGGTATTTTTATATGTGATTAAAAGTTCTTCTGCGGCACCGCACTGCACATAGTTACACTGCGATTAATATTAATATAAAAAAAAAGAAAAATTATTCAATAACAAATGTTAAAATTCATAAATAAATAGAAATTCATAAATAAAATTGAAAACATTAGCTAAGTTTGCTCAACATTTTAATGTAAGCAATCTTTGATTGAAACAAATTCATTTATAAAAGTATCGACATGTACCAATGAGTAAATTTCTCAAATACATTGATTATATTATTCACACCACTGGCTTTTCGGAGCAGAAAAACATTGTGAGGAAACCTGTATAGGTCTCACAAAAAAAAGTCATATATGAAGTCCACAATCAGCATTGGACCCGCGTTTGGTTTATGGCCTAAATCACCCTCGGCGAGGGTAGGCCGTGAACAAACAAGTGGGGGGAGGCTAATAAGGATGATTAAACATAATTTTTCTAGTAGGTACTCCATAGAATGAATGTGTGTTTATCCTGTGAGTACAGAAAGATTAAGAATGGTTGTGCTTTAAACGTTTACTTATACATGTGTTAGGACGAGCTAAAATTTAAGATTTTGTTATAATATGAGCATATGTATAATAAGTAGAAACTTCTGCATCTATCTATTTTTCGTATGTATAGTTTTAAGAGATCTTTCATCACGTGGTGTCGCGCTGTCTACAGCTGTTTGTCGGGAGGTGCATTTGTGTGTGAGCTGTCAAAGATAAAGCTTACATGTATATACTTATGTAATTAAGGGTAGAGTGTAGGAGTGCATGTGTGAGTGGGTCGTACGCGCGCTCAAGCTGTTTCCTACTTATTACAGATTCTCGCCTTTCCCACAATATTAGACAAATTGACATCAATCTTCCCTCACGCCTTTCTCGATGATAAGTTCGACCCGTAATGCAGCGCAGCCTTTAAATATGTACTTAGTACCATAGCTAAAACAAAACACGTAGTACCACAGATGAAAAGTAGTTCGTTGTGCCGCAGTTGAAGAGAAATGATTGAATGACTGAATGAATGAGTAGCCAGAAAAAGGTGCAAAAAATGTAGCAGTATCCATGATCCCTGCTATATCGAATTGATTAGATATTTTTTCCCACCTAATTTGAACAACTCAACATGATATGACTTTTATAACTTTATGGCATTACTAATTATTATGATTTGCAAGTCTACAGGAATATCTAGTTAAAGAGCTAAAGAAAGGAACAAAGCTTTTTAACAAAATTGCTAAAACTGAGGAGTGTATTAAGTTACTTGCGCCGCGTCAAGCGTTATTTGCTCTGTGTCTCCTTGAGAGCTTCTCGGGATGATCACAAGCACAAGTACCTTCTCGTTGTTTTACTACAAAATTTAAATTAACACTCCTTGTTCGCATTATTATTGTTCATTGTTTATTTTGCATTTAATGTTGTGATTATAATAATTTTGTAAAACAAAAAAAGTTTACTTCAAAGAACACAACGTATTGAAAATTAAAAATTGGACAAGTACGAGTCGTAAGTTATTGTACAAACGCAGAGTTAGAATTATTGTGGATAAAACATGTAAGTTAGTTTAGTTCAAAAAAGATTTTAGTCCATTAGGTTAAATAAAAATCAATTGTACCAAAAAAAAAATAGAAATAAGGTTTATTACCTTAATAATTCCTACCAATCGAATACTCTTAATAAGTAGACAGACACAAGATCGTGAAAGTATTAAATTAATGATTAACTTACATGTCCTCACCGGTCTTTTCATAATATAACTACGCCTAAGTGATAAGGCGTCAATCGCGGTAGCAAATGAAACATCAACACAAAATTTATTGCTAAATGTAGGTAGTAATTTAACTCCCAAAGGCAAAACAAAGTTGCGTAAAATTTTGAACCATCGATCGGCGCAAGAGTGATTGTTGTCAAAACGAACGTTGATTGTAGGTTATCTAAGTGATATGGAAATGTCATCACGCTCCATGTGCCTTTCAAAAGTAGTTCCATAACTTTTACCCAAATAAAATTTTATTCAGAAAACCAAACCTATTATAAATCGGCGACCCTTTGTCTTGTAATCAACGTATTTCTTTTTTTTTTTATTAATTTTAATACCTTAAATTGAATAGTTATACTAGTGTTATTGGAAGTTTTATGATGTTGAAAGTAACCGTGACAGTTACCCAAGTGAGTCGTTTAACAAACATTAGTGTAGACTCGTACAGTAAAATTCGTAACAATACTAAAAGATAGTTGTCTTGGTTTTCACGCATTCCGTATAATGTGTTAGTGGTAGTGTTAGATTATTTAAACTTATGCACATAGTCTAACCAGTAAAACAATATAGTGATGTTCTCATGTGCAAGTATTAGTTATTACTTTACGGTTTGTTATTGTAGCCAGAGACATTAATGGTGATTTTATAAATTGAAATATCGTCAACTATAGTCTTGTGTTAGGATAGTTCGTAGATTTAGTTCCTTTTAGAAACTAAGTTTATAACTTTACGACTCTTTACCCTAGTGGGATAGCTAGGGATATTACTGATGTTTTATAACTTTAAATACCTTCAGTTATAGTCTTGAGTTAGGATAGCCAATAGATTTAAGCAATTTAGTTATAACTTAACAACTCTTCACAACTTCACAAGGGGTAGTCAGTGATATGATTAGTCGGTTACTTATGAACCTAGCCTGGTTAGTACGGTATTATATGAGCTTCCTACTACACTATACTACTACTGCTACTACAATCGTTAGCTAGTACTTCACGACTCGTTACAATAGGAGGGTAGCTAGATATATACAGCATGCTTTTCTTCCCAAACGGTCAGTTGCAACGAATTTATTGACCATGGTGGATATCCTGTCAGCTGAAATAGATGCCGGTAACCAGGTGAACGTCATATATCTTGACTTCCAAAAGGCGTTCGATCGAGTTGATAACGACCTTCTTCTATCGAAGCTGGGTGCTATGGGTTTTGTTCCGGAATTGCTCAAGCTGTTTTCCAGTTACCTCAGTGAAAGAAAACAGTTTTTGAAATACGGACCGTACCTATCTGAACACTTCCCTTGTCCGGAGTGTATTAGAATTGAATACAGGGATGTGGAGTCCTCATGAGAATAAATATATACTCATGATGGAACGCGTTCAAAAAAATTTCTTCGCTGTGTTTATATAAAAAAAATACTATTATTATCGTTTTTGTATCCTACTTAATTTTTCCAGGGGCATTTAGGTTTCGACTCATTAGAATTAAGAAGATCTTTGGCTTTAGTCAAATTCTTTGTGTATATTTTAAGAAACAAAATCGACGACACTGAATTGCTAGGAAGAACATTAAAGTTATTTGCACCAGATTCATATTTGAGTCCGTTGTTTAAAGTCGCTGTATTCCGCACTAACTTGTACCGATTGTCGCCAGGAGAGGCAGCACCACACTGTGATCTGTTTGTGACAGCAGTGCCGAGATTGATGTTTGAGTGTAAGAGCATGCTAGAACGACGTAAGATTTTTTTTTCTTTTATTTTTGTCTTGTATGTTTAGTTTTTATAAAATGTAAGAAAATAATATTGTAACGAATTGGTTTTCTGAACTGTAATGTTGCAATTCATATATTTAAATAAATAAATAAATATTAATGGTGTTAATTATAAACATATTGTGTTAGGATAGTCGATGGATTAAATTATTTTAGGCCTTTAGTTTATAACTGCACGACTTTTTACCAATTAAGGGGTAAGTTTAGTTATGTATCTAGTCTAAGTAGGATTTCATTATAGTTTCTGAACACAGTAATTAGTTAGTACTTCACGGTTTATCACTATTGGGGAATAGCTAGAGATATTAATGGTGTTGAACTATATTGAATATCCTAGACTTAGTTTTGTGTTAGGCTAGCTAAAAATTTTGATTCCTTTTGAAATTTAGTAAATAAGTTCACAACATCCAAGGGGTAGCCACAGATACTAATAGTCTATTGGTTTTATGTCTAGTTTAGATAGATTATTAGTTGATAGGGATTTATACCTCCACGATTCTATACCACAGTGGGATAGCTAAAGATGTTATCGGATGATATGGGTATTATTAATGACTTAAAATATGACTCACTACGGTTCTGTATTTTTATAGTAATTTACGAATAGTCAAAGTCAATTTTTTTTATTCAAATTAGGTTTTTACAAACACTTTTGAATCGTCAAAGTCATAAAATACTATTTTTTTAAATCCGGTTCACAATGTTGTTGATTTTTAACAAGAAGAATCCAGTGAGAAAATCAATAGATAGATTTTTTATGATTTTAAAAAAAAAATCATAAAAAATACAAATACAATAATTTTTTTTTTTAAATACAAATTTTAAGCCGTATTATATATTATTTCCAGTTTAATTTTTTTTACCTATGCGTCCTGTAATTGAGCATCTTCAGTCTTATGGATTTTTATCATTTACATAGTCTGAAATATTGTAGTATGCTTTTTTACAAAGTTGATGTTTAATAAAAGATAAAAAATAACTTATTGATAGCTTTTAATGTACAATACATTACCTCATAAAAGAGTTACTAATATTGTGTAGACGTGTATCATGCACCAACAGCTTATTTTTACTTCTAGTTTTTACTTTGTGATCCTCAATTTTCCTGCTGAAACTATTGATATTTTTATGCTCATCAGATTTTCATGTATATACTGCGACCCTAAAGTTAAACTATTTACTTCTGGAGATCTTTCACCGTTGGCATCTATTTTCTGTACTCTGCTACTGATGAAGAAGGTCAAAAAGTTGAGAGCATTGCCTTTAATACCATAGTGATGTAGCTTCCTGATGAGTATTGCAGATTTGGCTCTTGAGCTTATCTGCTCATATTTGAGTAGAAGAATGCAGAAGGTTCACATCAATGAAGTAAAATCCAATGGCTAAGAAGTAAATTTAGGAGTTCTTCGAGGTTCTATTTTAGGTCCTTTTCTATTTTAATTTACATAATTTTTTTTTGTGGGGAAGCTGTGCAAGATTGTACTATTTGCCGACAACACTTCTCTTTTATTTAAAGTTGACAGAAATAAAACAAATCAAGTTCAAATTTATCATATTTTAAAAAAAAAACTTATGTTCCTAAATGTGAAGTTCCCTTTGTATTTAAAAACATTAGTCCTACGAATATCATAAATACATTTTAAGACTTGGAAGGACTTGTAAACCGGCTTGTTTGCCCCCTTAGTGGTATAAAAAAAGCAGTAGAAATAAAAAACACCACAGACGTTTAGGGACTTTCTCTAAAAACTATAGACTCAATAATTCATGTTAAAGCACAACACTTAGCCATAATTTTCAATTTTTGTGTTGATAGTGGTGTGTTTCCTGATGAGATGAAACTAAGCAAAGTTAAACCTCTTTTTAAATCAGATACCTCAACAGTTCTATATATGACGGTTACGTAGATTCGATACTTAGATATGGATTTCTACACATCATGGTTACGTGGACTCGAATCTTAGATATGGAGTTCTACATGTCATGGTTGAGTTGACTCGATACTTAGATATGGAGTTCCACATATCATGGTTACGTAGACTCGATACTTAGATATGGAGTTCCACATATCATGGATACGTAGACTCGATACTTAGATATGGAGTTCTTCATGTCGTGGTTACGTTGACTCGATACTTAGATATGGAGATCCACATATCATGGTTTCGTAGATTCGATACTTAGATATGGAGTTCTACATATCATGGTTACGTAAACTTGATACTTAGATATGGAGTTCTACATGTCATGATTACGTAGACTCGATACTTAGATATGGAGTTCTACATGTCATGGTTACGTATACTCGATACTGAGATGTGGAGTTCCGCATATCATGGTTCCGTTGATTCGATACTTAGATATGGAGTTCTACATATCATGGTTACGTTGACTAGATACTTAGATATGGAGTTCTACATGTCATGGTTAAGTTGACTCGATACTTAGATATGGAGTTCCACATATCATGGTAACGTAGACTCGATACTTAGATATGGAGTTCCACATATTATGGTTACGTAGACTTGATACTTAGATATGGAGTTCTATATGTCATGGTTACGTAGACTCGATACTTAGATATAGAGTTCCACATATCATGGTTACGTAGATTCGATACTTAGATATGGATTTTTACATATCATGATTACGTAGACTCGATACCTACATATCATGGTTACGTAGAGTCGATACTTAGATATGGTAAATCCTTCACACACAATAAAAAGCCTCTTTGACAGAAAAAAGCATTAGGGCAATATTGTAGACCATGTTTTAAACAATTTAATACATGTAATTATTTAAAAATATGAAAGACAGCAATGATCAACACTGTCTTACGAGAGAGCGAACTAAATAAACCAATTCAGATTTTAAGAGTTCCTTATTTTAAAAATTATGTAGTCATGTGTGTAAAAATATTTAATAGCATTCCTATTTACAGAAATTAAAGAACTACCGTTGAATATATCCCAAACAAGACTTAAGAAAGACCAAAAGACCTATCGAGAAATGTTATTGCACACTACGGATTATTTTTAATTACTACTTCCTGAACATATTTTTATACACCGGGGGTGTGTGTGTGTGTGTGAGAGATCGTAGCCCAAACTGATATCATGGATTCAGTACATGAATGTAAACCCCTTAGCATTGAAAGTTTGTCTCAGTTTTTTCATGAAGTTGTTTTTTTTCAATAAATTTATTGATATTTTTATTTTTAATATTTTCTAGTAAAAAATATTTATTTAATATTATTAATTTTATTCGTTAAATTAAAATGGGGTGAAGATAAAATTTTGTTAAGTATATTTTAATTTTTCTTTTTAATACAACATTAGACTACTTTTGTACGGTTTTTAGTAAATAAACCAAATAAAATAAAAACCGAGACACAAATTCCAACACGATCCATATTCGAAATATTCTTATATAACGCAGGGCGTGACAGTTCCTACCACAATACTTCACATAAGACAAGATCATAGGCGTTGGACAAGTCCAAAAATAAAAATATGTTTGTCTATCTGTATAATACTTGACGTTGTGCTGCAAACAGAGAGTGGCAGACTCCGATGACATCCCAGCTCGAAACCCGAAATAACCATAGGTGAGAACTAACCCGACGACCCCTTTAGTCATGCTGTCTTAATTTTATAACATTAATTTGTGGAGTAAGTCCATACGTGATAGCGGCAGGTGAAATAATTGATTCATTGATCGGTTAAAAAAAAACCATGTAAAGAAAAACGCTATCACATCGTAACAAATACTGTCAATATCTGTGTATTGTAATAAAACATAGATATATATAAGACTTACTTTCTTGTTTCGTAATACGAAATAAGATATGGCGACGAACATCGCATAACCGCTGTGACGTTCATAACTCACTATACGGTCAGCCGTATTTCATAACGCGGTCAGCCTTCAACCGAGGCCATAAATTGCAGTCACTGGATATTCGGTACCAGACATACGGAACTATAAAGAAAATAGCTTACATTTTTTATGTCATTTTGAGTGATGTGATTCTGTCTGTATGTGATTTCGTCTTGTTTTGCCTTTGAGAAATAATCGTTAGAAGAAAAGTCGTTAGATTAAAACTGACTATGAAAAAACGTGTCATATAACGACTTTTTTCGTTCAAATGCTTATTCATTGATGTATATATGTACATGTCTCATAATATTATGTATAAGTATACTTTAGGTATATAACGTGCTCGTGTGTACAGTTTGTTGATTTGTCAAAAAACACTTACGCTAAATGATTGGCTTAATTGCAAATGAATGTCGAGCTAAAATCGTCTCTTCAATTTTATGTGTTTTCGAATTAAATATTGTATTATTTATGACAAAGCTTTAAAATAAATTTTAAATTTATAAAATTTTTGCAATAAGTACCTACGTAACAATCGCATTTTTCGACAATCTCTTAAATCAAAATTTCATTTTAACAAATTTAATAAACTGACTAAAAATGTAAAAGATGAAAGTAAATAAGTAGAACGAGCGTACTCCTCCCTCGAGTGTAAGAGGAGATTGATTGCTTTTTTATTACTTCTCTTTGACGAGGTGTTTTATTAATCTGGATCTCAATTCAATATTTTTTCATTAATACACAAGAGTAAAGGTAACAGATCTTCAACAAACAATCAAACGATGTACAGACTAGCAAAAGAGGTTCTGAATGTATTTAAACGATGATATTATACTTTACATTTTGAATGAAATTGTTAAAAAATCAAAATAATATTTACAATATCAGATTTAATTTTTTTTTCTAAAATACTTTCCGTTTCCGACGTTTATTTTGTTGTCAGTTTTTGATGAAATAGTACTAGCTACTGTCAGTTGATATCGTCTAATTAAAAATACGACTAAAGTTGTGTATAATCCCATACACAACGCCTCGTGACTTATTAAGTTCTAGTACATCATTCTTACAAATACACAAAACCTTCATAGAATTAAGATATACAATATAATATATACATAGAAACAATCTTTCTTCGTTTATGACTTCCTGAAGGTTATAGTCTTAGCAGAAAATATATTATACATGCCATAGATATCTAAATCATCAATATAAATAAATATTTTCATAACAAAGATGCAGTCAAAAGATTAAACTCGAGCCAGGACTTGAACCTGTACTCCTTACTTTCCGTATAATTGCTCTATCAATTGAGCTATCGAGACACAAGTTTGGCTGATGGAAATTGCAACTACATCTTTACTCTGAAAATACGCTCGTTACGAACGTCACATCACAAATTATAAAATATTATGTACATGGTACAGGTACAGATTAGACAGTACGTCATCATAGCAAGTGTGGCAGGCAAGTTTTTTTCGCTTCTATAGTTCAGGGTATTTGATATCATTCAACTCAACTTTTCTAGTGTTGTAAAATAACAAAACCAAGCAAATTATGTGAAACAAACAAACGTGCGCACAGACAGTAAAAGTACAATATTTTGCAACAAACAAATAATAAAAAGGCTTCTGGCCGATAAAATTAGTAGCGCCACCAACATACATACATACGCATTAATATATCAACATAATTGGACGCGGCGCAATACATATCCTAGTAAATATATCGATACGCATCATATTTGATTTTGTACACTTCTAGTTAATTGCCATAAGAGATTTTTAATACTGATTAGTCGCAACTACTTCCCTATTGGTTAAAACTTCACCAATTGTATAAGTTTCAGTGCTACCCCGCCCCGCTTCCCCGTAAACTAGTTGACGTGGTTTTCATACATTTCCCGAATCATTAGCAGTCTATGCTACTCTAATATCTTTGTTTATATTATTCTATTTTTTTAAAGACAAACGCATGATGAGGAAAATCATCATCCGACGAGAGCTACTACTGGACGCAGTATCTCAGGACCATCCTGACGCCAGCCATTCTGATTGTGCAGAGCTAGAAACCCTTCCCCATGTCCTAGGTCACTGACAATTTACGGTACTCCAACTCCGTCTTCGTATCAACAGGCACTACGAAGTAATATATGAGTAAAGAAACAAGAGTTTCTGGGAGTAGTGCTTTCTGGTCGCTTGCCAAAGCTGCAGAGGGAAACTTTTGCCAGTCGTCGTTACCACCACTGCGAAACACCGATAGTGACTTGGCCCATATTGCTAAAGAGAAAGCCGATCTACTGGGCAGTCTCTTTGCCTCGAACTCGAACATGAACGATGAAGGCGCTGTACCACCTACTATACCGTGGTGCGGTAAGACTATGTCGGAAATCTTCATAACACAGAGGGAGGTCCGGCGGACGTTGCTTTCTCTAGTCGTTCATAATTCGAGTGGGCCAGACGGTATACCATAAGTGGTGCTTAAGCAGAGTGCTCCTGAGTTATGTCCTGTACTCACGCGCCTCTTCGCGCTTTCCTACCACACTAGGCAATTTCCGTCTTCATGGAAGACTGCGAATGTGCACCCGGTGCCCAAAAAGGGCGATAGATCAGATCCATCGAATTACAGGCCTATCGCTAATACCTCTCTCCTCTCCAAGGTGATGGAGCGTGTGATCAACACACAGCTTCTAAGATACCTCGAAGAACAGGACCTGGTCAGTGATCTTCAATATGGCTTTCGCCAGGGTTGCTCGACTGGTGTATCTCACACACCGATGGGCACTAGCCATTGAGAGTCAGGGGGAGGTATTGGTATGTAGCCTGGACATAGCGAAGGCGTTCGATCGGGTCTGGCACCGCGGTCTTCTATCGAAGTTAGCATCTTACGGAGTGCCCGAGGGTTTGTGCAAATGGGTGGCTAGCTTTTTGTCCGGCAGACGCATACGAACCGTAGTTGCTTTGATAGCATGGACATTAATGCTGGTGTCCCACAAGGCTCTGTGCTGTCTCCTACGCTGTTTCTACTGCATATCAATGACATGTTGGACATCAACAGCATACATTGCTATGCATATGACAGTACTGGAGACGCTTATTACACGGGTCGTGCAAACATCCCTCGTTCCGTTGTGGAGGCAAACTACGGAGAACTTGTGTCTCAAATCGAGACCATACTGTCCAAGGTCTCTGACTGGGGACGGGTAAACTTAGTCTGATTCAACCCTACAAAGACACAAGTGTGCGCGTTTACCGCTAAGAAAACTCCATTCACTGTAGTCCCACAATTCCAGAACACTCCCCTTTCCATCTCCAAGAGCATTGGGATCCTTGGTGTTGACATCTCCAGCGATGTTCAATTCTGAGATCATTTACAAGATAAGGTGAAGCTGGCGTCCAAAAAAGTTCACGTCGCTCCTGAGCGAAGCAGTACTTCACGTCGGGGCAAAGGTTGTTACTTAAGAAGTCGCAAGTTCGGCCCCATATGGAGTACTGCTGCCATCTCTGGGCGGGTGCACCCGGAAACCAGCTTATCGCGCAGTATCGAGCCCCTAAGTCTGAGGAGAGACTTTGCCTCCCTGTGTGTGTTCTACCGCTTGTACAATGGGTTGTGATCTGAGGAATTGTTCGAAATGATGCTCACGGCTACTATCTACCATCTCACCGCCCGCCATCGGCAGGGAATTCATTCGCACACTTTAGAACCTAAATGGTCGCGTACAGTGCGGTTTCAGAGAAGCTTCCTCCCGCGAACGCTTAAGTTGTGGAATGAGCTCCCTGCCAAGGTTCTCTAATCCTTGTTACAGTATGGAGTTCTTCAAGAAAGAATTTATTAGATTTCTGAAGGGTCGGCAACGCGCGAGTAATACACCTGGTGTTGCAAGCGTCCATAGGCTACGGTGACCGCTTACCATCAAGCGGACCGTAAGCTTGTTTGCCACTTTACTGGTATAAAAAAAAAAAAAGCTTGTTTGCCGATGTCATAATACTAAGGATGGTAACATACGTGCTGATGTCATTGTACTAAGAATGGTAACATACGTGCTGATGTCATTGCACTAAGAATGGTGACATACGTGGTGGTGTAACTGTACTAAAGATGTTAACATACGTGCTGATGTCATTATACTAAGGATGGTAACATACGTGCTGATTGCATTGTACTAAGGATAGTGACATACGTGCTGATGTAACTGTACTAAAGATGGTAACATACGTGCTGATGTCATTGTATGTACTAGATTGTATTAAAATAATTAAAGTTACAAAATATCAAACTTGATTGAGTTTTACGAGCAGTGATTCGTTACCGTAAGGCAATTAAATTTTCACCCAGCTCTTAAAAATATATTGAGGTATATATCAAAATGATTTCTAGATTTATAATAATAATAAGAAAAAAAGTTCAGAATTTGTGATTTAGTGCCAATTTGGACTTTTCCGTTTTTTCATAAGTAGAATTAAAAGATGAAATTGAACAAGTAAAACCTTTTATTCACATTTTCTTCGTCTAACCTCATAATTATATAAAAAGTGTTTACAGAGCAGCTGTGTAAACGACTGTTTAATCTGTCTAATGCTGGAGTCCATCCCGACGAACTCCACAATGAAAGTATAATAAGAAAATGTAAATATTTGTGCTAGGACTGATCCGGGAACTCCAGGATCCACCGCTAGCTTGCTGTTTATACTCGTGCATCGTGACAAACCACTTTGCGTGTTCTTGATGGAATCTGATATCGCAATGATACATTTTATAGCTTTATTTTCTTCATGGTTTTATTTAGTCCCTAGCCATAAGTTAAAAAAATATGTATAGGTACAATATAATAATTATGTAAGTAAATTTATGTTTCTTCAACTCATTAAAATATCAATAATTTAAAGAATTCGCCAAAAAAAATTAATCTAACACACAAAAATCACTTGTTCCATCTACGGAACGGCCGACGCCGATGTTGCTGAGCTCCACAATTAGCTGATTTATGTACAGATTGAAAAGCTCGGGGAGGTCAGGCTACCCTGTCCTACCCCACAGTCAATCTGTACGCATCAGAAAAAGAATGTGCCTACCTCACCATGTTTTCCTGGTCCTGATACCAAGAATCAAAAATAGCCACTAATTCTCCCGGGAAGCCTATGTCTCTAAGTTTTTTCCATAGAATATTATAGGAATAGAAAGAAGTCGAATGCCTTAAACAGAACCAAAAAACAGGCAAATACAGGCGTCTTTCTAGTTGTAGTACTGGAACGTGTGCTTGAGACTTAGTATGAGAGTCTTAATGGATAGTCGATCGAAATGCTGAGTTAAATGTTCATCAAGCAAACTATCCAGCACTTTTGGCACTCTCGTAGCCAAAGATATAGGCCTGTAGTTAGACCCATCCGAAGTGTCTCCTGTCTTATTTTCGATTACAGGCAGCACAACAATTTTCATGCGGCAAGTATACATGGCCGACACATAGAGAGAACAGCATTGACAACACTCTAGGCAGATGTGTTCCGGCGAATTGCAGACGCTCAATACTGAGTCCATCATGCCCTGGTGATTTGCCTTTGTTTGGATGTAAATATAATATGAGTATCGGGAGCAACGACTTTCCCAGTAGAAACCACAGGCGTCACACAAGGTGCATCCGACTATGTGCTTGATTGGGCTACAAAAAGGTTTCTAAGCGTATTTACGATACCTTGCGGGTCACGAATTCCCTATACACTCATGGGCAGACTTGGCCCTGGAGTTAAATTATTGGTACTGTTTCGAAATTTGTCAATTTTTTCGAAGTATGAATGGTAGCCAGAATATCCATTTTTATTCATTAGGCATTATTATGGCTTTAAATTTTTTCCTGGATTCGTGCATCAGGTTGTAGGTGTTTTCCCAGGAGGCTTTCCCAAAAGCACCCATTTTTTTTAAATAAAACCTCGCCTCACCATGCACTTTCTGAACGTGTTTGTTTCAGCCTACTACAGTCTTACGCATAAGGTTATTAAAAGAATAAATAGCTACGGCAAGCTCACTTAGCACTGACACAATGCTCTTATATAAATATAACTTTTGTTCTACATTTTAGCCACGTTTTCCTGCACGAACTGTAAGCTTCTCTGGAAAATCAATACGTTTAAGCTTACATTTATTACATTACAATCGGTTTACCCTTAGTACGCGAGTCCGACTCGAACTTGACCAGTTGTTTTTCTCTCAGAAACCTTCCTCTGCGTGTGCACAAAAACTTACCAAAATTCCATTACAATCGGTTTATCCTTAGTTTGCGAGTCCGACTCGACTTATCAAAATTACATTACAATAAGTGTACTCTTAGAGCACGAGTCCAACTTGCACTTGAACCTTTTTTTCTTACATATAACAATAACGAACACACAAATAAAAGAATTTTCAAATAGGTCCAGCCCTTCTCGAGTTTTTGTGAGACTAACATACGACAATTTTACTTACTTTTATATATATAGAAGTAGATACATTACACAGACAATACACTTCAAATACATACATATTTGTATCTACTTATTATTCAACAACAAAAACTAAGTTCTAAAACCTCACATTTGTTTTTCTAGCATACTCTTTTACTTGGTCATCACGGTGTGGCGTGTGGCATGTGGTGTGTGATGTGTGATGCTGCCGCGACCTCGGAGCAGAGTAGAGTGTGCGCGCGCGGGACCGGTGCGGGTGACCGTAAGTACAAGCTTGTTCGGGACACAGCTTCCTCAAACAACTCAGGACGGGAGTGAGATATCCGATAGAAATCAGGCGCAAATAACTTTAAAGACTTACTTAATAAGATCAACAGTATTAATTTTATTCCTTATGATATGTAGAACTAACAACCAACAAAGACAGTGACCTCCTGTTTTTAGAGAATAAAAGCCTGAAGTCTTGCTGTCTTTGCAGAAAATTATTTGAAATATATATATGGATAATATTAGAATATCCCTTTACATAAAAGGAACTTTTTTGAACACGTTCTAATATTTACTTTTATAAAGACTTTAGAACTCCGAATTCGTTTCTAATAAATACAAGTGCAAGTGGTTTCAACAAAGAATGGGAAGGACTTGCGCAGTGCAAAACCTAACCACTCAGATGCCGCTGAAGTAACTTTATGTACCTACGTACGTTCAAAAAGATAGGTAAGAGTCAAACACAACACCTAGGTCTGAAATCGCCCGCTTTGATAAGGCCTTTCAGTCTTGTACTAAAATTCTAATAGAGTGTTCACGCCAAAGTGTCGTGACGTTACTAAGAACGCACCTCGCAATCGACGAGTGAAGGGGCCACACTTTTAGCGCAGCAACACTGTGCGTCCGCTCGCCTCAGCTGATATGTGTAAATATCAACATTTTGAACTTCAACGAACTTAATAATATCTGCACAAATATTATTATTTCACCGTTTCTGTGTAAAGTGTAAAATCAGTGTACCTAAGTGAGGTTTCGAGCGGATTCGAGCCATTCGCCTACAACGAAGAGGTCAACTCCGCACCTATAGTTTCTACTTATCAGCTCCATCTTCAGTAATTTTTACTTCCTCTCTCTATAAGCGACAGGTGATTAAATCACCATAGAGTTTATGATCGGCCGTACGTCATCGTTTCTCACTTGCTGACATTAACTGACTCAGCACCTAGATTATTTTAAGCAACTTACTAGCACAAGAAGTGATACAATTCTTGTAAATATTGGGCAACCTCCGGAAGATCATTGAACAGGACCATAAACAAAAAGGTCCTGTATATTTATGACCCACCTTATGGGACCGCCAGTCTCGATTGGAAGGGGTGACTGTCAGACTGTCCTATCGTCGGTTAGGGGAGCCTAGGTAATTAGAATTTACTTTAAGGATATCAATGCAATGGGATAAGAGAATTAAACAGGAAAAAAAAGTGTAGTGTCACCCGGGCGTCGCGACGCTATCTCACGTTTCAAACACGACGAAATCACCCACCGAATCCTTTTCTACTACGTTTCACTTAAGTCCTTTCAAATGTTCAATAAATTTACTATATCAAACGCGGTCACTAAACAATACGTATGTATCAAACACGCGTAGATGCCACAACTTGGTATTTGCAATCGACGGAGTACGCAGACTTATGAGATGTCGTTCGCGACTATTCCAGAAGTCTTTCCAACAAATTTGCGTCGATACCAACGAACCGAACGCGGGATTTAATTTGTACTTTTGTAATTTGTGTATCCTCTACAAAATTCAAAAGCGAGCAAAATAACCACTAACGACGCAATACGCGAGTGTCGCTTCCAACCTGCCGCAAAGACTGAACTAGAATATCGCAAGGCCGATGTCCGTTCCAGCGAGCCGACACCAAGGTCAATGTCACACCAAGTTAGTGACGAAACAATGCTTATCTTTACCGAACAGGTCCCACATACAAAATAGTTTATTCCCGTTAGCGTAGGAATCAGATACGTAAGCCCCATATTTGACTGTTTCCTCTAGCTAAGGTAGCTTGACAAACTAGGCACAAAATCCATGTGACCTTGTTCCAATAATAGGACATCATTGTTTACCCTATCAAAAGCCTTTTTGTAGTCCAAACAAATAACATCTATATCGCTAAATCCGATAAGTTAGCTACAAGTAGATAGTTTTCAAGGAGTGACGCGAGACATTTTCCATATAGTTTGATAGACTCTGGAACTAAAACTCAGGTTGAAAATGAAAACGATATGGTCCAATAACTCGTCTATACATTCCCTGATAACATATGTAGGTATTTCATCGATTTGAATCACCAAAAAGTAATCTACAGAAACTGAAACAGCCTTAAATATAAAAGAGTAATACCAATATACGAATAACGTGTTCTAGTCTGGCGTTTCTTTTAACTTTATAAACATATAAAGTAGGTAGTTATAGTAGTAACGTAACTATAACAGTTGAGTTAATGCTATCGTGAATCTTTTTGTAGATATTTATAAAAATCTTTTCTCTTCATAATATTAGTGTAGGTAATACCGTCCCTTTTAGTGGAAAAACCTGTATATTTTAACTCAAATTATGTTAAGATTATCAATCGACTCGTCTCGTCATGACTAAGCTGGAGATGTGATGGTTTCAAAAATAAAAAACATCAAGTATTTAATAATCAATATCTGAAAAAAACCATAAATAGTACATTTATTTAGATTACTCAAGATACATTGTATTTAGAGTGGCAAGGAGAAAATTACTCACGAAAGGCTATTTAGAAGCCTAAGGTCAACTGGTTTTTATCACCTCATAATTATATATGAGAAAAAAATAAATAAACTCACCAAAACAAAATTAAAATGGCGAGGACAGAAGTTTAGATATATAGCCATATAGCGGTTCCTAGAGAATTTATGAATCAAAAAGTTTTGAATTAAGTTTAAGTTTGTGATTGTTTGCTTGGCCACAGATGGCGTTTTCATATATACTTGATAGGATGAAAAAAGTACGTGAAGCGCGCGGTCCTGTATGCTGACAGGTTTCATTTGCCACTATCCCCCGTAAGTTCTATTTAAATCGAGAAAAGTACAATTTACAAATAAAAAGCCCGGCGAGTTATTAACGTCTTAGTATCCGTTTTGCCTGCACGTAATGACACTGTTTACGAGTAAGTGTAAAGAAAACTCATTTAGTCCTAAGCTTACCAATAAAAGCTTGATCCGAAAAACTATCGCGAAGCAATAAGGGTGATTATTTTACTTAGTGGTTATACCAGCGTGACATTTACACCAGCTCGACAGCTGTGTCACAAGCAAACATGTAGGTTGACAAACAAACAAACGTTTCGCTTTATAAATACAACTACTACAAATACGACTCTACTATAATTTTTGTTAGTCTAGATATTATATATTTATGTTATTAGCTCTGGGTTAGCTTTGTGAAAACATTCCGTTTTCTTTGATCCCGCTCATATAACTGGGCTGGTAAATCCGTGAAGGCTGTATTATATAAATAAGTTGGTAACTCCGTGAATGCTTTATTAATAATTTATAAGCTCCTTATTAATACGAATGTGTATTCTATAAAATAGCTTTATTTTCTAAGCTTTTATTAGTTAGGACAGTTATTATATCTTATATGAATGTGTGGCCATCGGATTGTAGAATTTGCCATTCTACACATCCGCTAGCCATTCTACAAAACTGAGAGACGTTTAGTATAACTGCAATACATCTAGAATATGGCGGCTTACGTTTAGGTACATTGTAATCAAACTGCATGAGCAACGTGGATCTTGGGAACAAAAAGCTCCAGAATTAAGTTATGTGGCGAGGACCGTAGCAACAAGCCGTTTGTTTGTATTTTCGAACAGCGCACGAGCCGAAATGAATCGCATTTAAACCGCCTCTCCAGGTAATTGTCATTTGAACACAGACCTTATGATGAGTTGCTCTAAACTCTTGCCCAGTACTTTTTGTTTTAACGTTGCCGAGCGAAACGAAAAAAAAACTAAAATACTGAATGTATCAAGGCGGTAAAATAGGGTTGAAATTTTGTTAGAAAATCCCGTCATTTTTGCACATAAATACATAATAATTGGTACTTTTGTGTCTTTTGTGTCTATAAAGCTGGCCAAGTCATAAGGCCACGATGCGACTTATACCATATATTTTTGCCATAAAATTGATGTTTTTGCTCCTCTGGTTTCCGAGATACCATAGTCCTACTAGCGTAGCCACCACCGTGTCTCCGGACCTATTGCATCTATCAACACGGGGTTCGCACCCTATTTTTTTGCTATTCTTTTGCCTAAGAACTGAGTTTTTGCTCCACCAGTTTCCGAGATACTATGGTGCTGCTAGCTTTAGACTATGGCAAGCGTAGCCACCATCGTATCTCCGGACCTATTTCGCTTATCGAGACGGAGTTTGTACCCTATTTTTTTGCTATTCTTTTGCCTAAGAACTGAGTTCTGGCTCCACCAGTTTCCGAGATACTATGGTGATGCTAGCTTTAGAGTAAAGCTAGCGTAGCCACCATCGTGTCTCCGGACCTATTGCACCTATTAACACGGGGTTCGCACCCTATTTTTTTGCTATTCTATTGCCTAAGAACTGAGTTTTTGCTCCACCAGTTTCCGAGATACTATGGTGCTGCTAGCTTTAGACTATGGCAAGCGTAGCCACCATAGTATCTCCGGACCTATTTTGCCTATCGAGACGGAGTTTGTACCCTATTTTTTTGCTATTCTTTAGCCAAGGAACTGATGTTTTTGCTCCACCAGTTTTCGAATTACCATGGTCCTACTAGCTTCAGACTAAAGCTAGCGTAGCCATCATTGTATCTCCAGATCTATTGCACCTATCAACATATTTGTTTGTAGGAAACGATATTCAAAGTTAAGTAACGTCAAGCTTAGTCAAAACTAAGATGGGTGAACGCTTAGCGGAACACTTTTTTTTGTTATTGTTTGTAAATCACGTAAATGTTGGTAGGTACAGAACCCTCGGTGCGCGAGGTTTTTCTTTAATATTTAATGAATATTTATTCTATTGAAATTGAAATCCTAAACCTTTAACTGAATTTAGGGCGGGTGAAACCACACGTATAGCTTACGATACATGCGATAAGTGCCATGTCGGTATACTAAATGTATGGAAGCTAAAAACATCTTATTTTCAGATAGATCCAGTTTATTTTATAAAACATTATTGATATCATTGGACAGAAGTCGTGAAATAATTTCAGGATCAATAATCAGTATTTCGATATCGTGTTTGGTTTAAAAATAATCGAGTGAGATCAGTTATCCTTTCCACTCTGTATATAAAGTACTATGTGAGGTCACTGTCGGCTGAGTATTAAGAGGCAGTAATATATGACAGAAAACTTGAGTAAAAACAAGGACGACGCGATCTACAATATAACTAAGCGTGCGTAAGTAGGGCAGCTACATTTCAACCCATTGGGATTTCTTCGAAATACATGAAAAAAATTATTAGTTTATTAATTTTTATACATCATTGTTTTCAAAATTTTTTTTCTCATGTTTTACTTTTAAGTGGGTTTTTATAAGAGATATATTTTTTTAAAATTTTGTTTATTTTGTTTTGTTTATATATTGTTTATTGTTTGCAATAAGTCCGTAGATGCGACAGTAGTTTAAGTCTAAAGCTAGCAGGACCAGGAGGTCTACAACTGATATCAGTTTCAATCCCAATCCAGTTTTAATCCAATTTCGTGGCAAGCTTAAACCCGATCTGCATCGGTACTCCTCAAACAAATTGCGCTTGGATTGAAATTGGGATTGCACATATTTCGAAATCACTAATCGCAAAATATAAAAACAATACTGAAACTAATAAAAATTAAAGTGAAAGTTAAATCTTCGTAGCGATAGTTTTGTTTTGTTTATTTAGAATTTTGACATTTCTTTTCACACATCATCATACCTAATTTCACTCTCGATCCGATGGCTCAAAGAGTACCGATTCTTAATATAAGTATAGGATTTTAGTTCCAAAATTGGCCACCAAATTCCGTTCTCGGTTGAGTGCTACAACAACGTTCAAGAGTACCAATTTAGTAGATTTCTCGATCGCCGTAGGATTTATGATTGAAACTGATATCAGTTGTAGGCCTCCAGGTATTTCGGGAACTGGAAAACCAAAAAAATCAGTTCCTTGGCAAAAGAATAACAAAAAATAGGGTGCAAACCCCGTGTTGAAAAGTGCAATACATCCAGAGATACAATGGTGGCTACGCTAGCTTAAGTCTAAAGCTAGCAGGACCATGGTATCTCGGAAACTGGTGTAGCAACAAAATCAGTTTTTAGGCAAAATAATAGCAAAAAAAAAATAGGGTGCAAACCCCGTATTGATAGGTGCAATAGGTCCGGAGATACAATGGTGGCTGCGCTAGCTCTAGTTTAAAGCTAGCAGGACCATGATATCTTAGCAACCGGTGGAGCAAAAAAATTATTTTTTTGGCAAAAAATTAGCAAAATATTATGATGTAAGTCGCATCGTGGCCTTATGACTTGGCTATGCCAATTATTTTGTGTCAAGAGATTTAAAAATTTGCGCAAAGGTTTCTGTTTTAGCGTGGCCGAGCAGTGAGAGAGGATTCTGCAAAGGGATAAAATAATGGTTGGTTTGTAAAGAAATCTGTCACTGTTGAAGTTAAATGTAATAACATTGGTAGTCAGCATTTAAGGCGTAGTACCTACCTAACTAGCCCCGACACTATAATCTTTATTTCCTCTTTTTACAAAACACATTTCAGAATGTTACAATTCAATTATTTAGAACTAAGAAATGTAACGCTTACATTACAACGCAAACAAAATATTTATGTCTATTTAGTATATATAAACTAACTAAGTAATGATAAACTAACTTAAATGAATTTAAAACAACTTATTATGTAAGATACTACTAATTACTTAATAAATCTATATAAACTACATTATATTTCTAAATTGTTCCTTAATTACAAACAGGCTAGGTAAACTCATATAATAAATATATATCCAACAAATATTACTAGTATTGAAATCAACTAAGACAACCTCATTATCTTCATTAGTAGATAACTGCATCGACGATACAATGGAACCGGTCGACACGCCGACAAAGTAGCTTTGAGTGAGTCGTCACTCGAATCTTGCCACATCTATTCGAGTTGCGAAATAAAATCTACCTACCTACTTAATGTGACTTGTATTGCAGTTTTTTTAATAAATGTATGGAAATCTAAATTCTTAGACTCCCTAGACTTGAAACAGACGTAAAATTGTAAACCTAGTCTCGCTTGTACTGCATCATCATTGATCGCTATTCTATGCTTTTAATCACTTCCATGCTTCCGAAATTTTGACCGCGAAAAACTGATCTGGCAGTCACTAGATAATCAGACATTTTGTAAGTGCCTATTATTCTGGCTGAATTACAGGGTCGACGTTCTACCCGTTGGTCATCCCACTGGTTGACCTACTACCCGTCGTACTGCACTCCACTGCAAGACAACGACTTCCGTGTCGACGCTGCACTGGGCAACCCGACATCTGCACTCAGTCTCTCAGAAGCTATCGCGGCTAAATAGAAGGACAGTGGTATTTTTTCCGAGACGTGTCAGAATTACGTAGACGCTGTGTAATACCCACGACCTTGCTCTCCACTTAAAGATATTTTTACCTACCCTACGATTATTGATAATGACCATTATATTAAATGTTGCAAAGGTTGCTGCTTTACAAGTCGCAAGTTCGGCCCCATAGGGAGTACTGCTGCCATCTCTGGTGCACACGGATACCAGCTTGGCCCTTTTGACTCGGTTCAACGACGGGCTTGAGAATTGTCAACGATCCCAAACTCAATAGCCGTATCGAACCCTTAAGTCAGACTTAAGGGGACTTAAGAGACTTTGCCTCCTTGTGTGTTTTCTACCGCTTGTACAATGGGATGTGTTCTGAGGAATTGTTCGAAATGATGTCCACGGCTAATTTCTACCATTTATTTATTATTTTATTTTCTTTTACTCTTCTATATTACCCTTTTTTTTCGACGAAGGAGCTGTCCCCCGCCCCGGTATTTATTTTAGAAATTTTTGTATCGTATCGGGAATGATGTGTGAGTAGTATCTACAACGTACAGATATATTCTAAAAACGATGTATAACCTACTAAAATAGCTTATAACTAGTTCTATATAATTGATTTGTAACATTTTTGAAATATGTTGTTTACAAAGAAAAAATAAAGAATATCTTTTGACTGAGCTAGATAAAAAGCTAGATAGCTAGCTAAATTTAGTCAGCTGATACACAGTTTGACTTGTCGTGGCCAGTGTTGCCAGTATTATCCTAACACTCTAGATATACTTTTTTCACACCCTTTAAGGGTAAGTACTTACACTCAAATATTTGTACACTCACCTTATTAGGTAGGGACACACACACACATACTTTTATTGATAACAGACAATCATTTACGCAAGATAGTTCAGATAAGTTTTTTCCATATTTTTCTAAAATATAGCATAAATTATGTCAAATAATTCGACTCTTTAACATTTTACCAAAGTAAAAATTTTATCTTTCCTAATTCTATAAAGAAGAAACACTCCCGACACGCGCGGGCGGGGCGCTAAGCAAGACGAATACGGGGCGTATACAAATTTATGAGGCACTATTTTACTTGTCTCATTTTATTTCGCACTTTGTTTCCTTAGATATTTTGTTATTGTCCATTATATTTTCATCTCGTTTTGTGCAAAAGACCTACTTAATTTATTTTTTGACCGAAATTTTGTCAAATGAATAAAATAGACAATAGACAACAATAGTGTAATAGATAATAATAATATACTTTATTGCATCAACATAGTAATTAAACAAATAGAGAAGACAAATGGCGGTCTTATCGCTTTAAAGCGATCTCTTCCAGACAAACTTTGGGTAGAGGAAATAATAACGTTAAACATAGTATAGAAGGTGTGTAAAGTAACAGTTATTAAGAAGTACATGTATATTGATATATATCATACAGTAATGCATATAAAATAAATAAATACACATAAATAACATTTAAGAATAATGTGTATGTACATATAAATATACATGTATAATAAATATAATTATAATATGTACCAGGGCACGCAGAAAGTTTTGCGAAAAAAAGTTTTTATGTCTAAGGCACTGGTCACATCTAATTATTTTGAAAAATTTGGTTATTTAAAAGTAAAGATATCATTGTTCGAATTTCGAATTGCCTTTCACATTTTTTTTGCGAGCCAAATTGAAAAATGGATCTGCATCGAGAACATTTTTGTGCGATGATTTTCTACGATTTAAAATGTGGCCTAAAACCTGATGAGACATTTGATCGACTTCAAATGGTTTTACGGATGAAGGACCTTTAAAAGCAACCATCTACCGTTGCAATAGCGAGTTTAAGCTCGGTCTCCTTACTTTGGGCGATGAACAAAGGAATGGTCATCCAACGACGGAAGAAAGTGTGTTGGCAGTAAAAAAAAAAACAGTGGCACTCGGGGCCTGCCGCGGTAAAGCTATTGCATTTATGCAATTATAAAAACAGCTGCTTAAGTATTCGTCCGATTTCGCTCTCAGTTGTTGAACCAATAACTACAAAGGGATATCTGCTCATTAATTTGCTCTGACCTATGGATTCTCTCAGCTAATACTGTCTCCAACGAGAATACCAGATTACTGGACCTTCTGCCGACTACACGACCGGACAGATATTCCGTCTCAGTGTATGCGCCTCTTGGCTCTTCGGACCACTGTCTCGTTCGGACTCATGTGTCCTGCACACAACCCGATCCACCTGGGCCAAAAAAAAATGAATTGCACTCCGGGAGTGCCGGCAGAAGTAAAAAACTTTACACATTAAGCGCTTAACATTCAAATATGTTACAAGACAACTCATACGTCATATTTAATTGTACAGAACCAATGTCCTTAACACACAATTCGCGCTTAACACTCAAATGTGTCACACTTGTCATATTTTTGTCAAGAAATAATAATGTTTGTTTATTTACTTTTTTGACGTAGTATATTTGACATCTCAGTCTGTGATAGAATTAAAATCCCAAATCCAACCTCCCTGTACAACTCATAATCGCCATATACTAAAAATAATTATGAGGAGTTCGCAGCTTGTTTACACGCATACGTCTAGTCGCACGCACACAAACACCGTGCCGTGTCCGCTGAACTGAAACGACGTTAGACGATTGTTAGGTTTTATTTTCGTTACGGAATTTCGTGTTTCGGTCGCCGCGCTCAGAGCCCGCGATAAAAGCTATGTATTAGTAGCTAATAGCTTAAAAATTCAAGAAAACAGGCGAATTACATACGAAGAGATTCAGAAAACACTACAGATTGGTTCAGGAAGCGTTCACAAGATTCTACACTAGCAACACCTTCTAGTGAGGAGGATAGATTGCGCTGGGTGCCGCACAACCTCACCGATGCTCAGAAGCAGGCCCGTGTCAAAATTTGAATTTATGACATTGTGACAGGTGACGAATCCTGGATTTATCAATATGATTCAGAAACAAAGCGTCAGTCGACAGTTTGGCTGTTTTTAAACGAACCAACGCCTACGAAAGTGAAACGATCGGGAAGCGCAGGGAAAAGTTTAATCGCTAGTTTCTTCACATTGACATCTGGTTTCAATTCCATTACGAGACCAAAGCAGCATTAACGCCGAATGGTATACCACAAAATGCCTGCCAGAAGTTTTGTCTGCAATGAGCAACAAGCGACCGAACGCCGGGCTACGCAGGGTACTGCTTCACCATGACAACGCGCCCGCGCACTCAGCGCTCAAAACGAGGGACTTCCTGGACATCACACCGGTCAGAGTCTTGGTTCACCCTCCTAACAGTCCTGATCTGGCACCGTGTGGCTTCTTTTTATTCCGTAAAATAAAAAATCAGCTGAAATGGATACAGTTTGCATAGCCGGAAGACGCGCTAGCAGCGTTTGAGAAGGCCGTGGAAGAGGTGTCTGCGGCGGACTGTTAAAAATGTTTCGAAAATTGGTTTAGACGCACGAAACTTTGTATACAGGCTGGAGGAGAGTCCTTTGAAAAGATTTTATTAAAATATTTTATCCATAGAAGTTATTTATTTATTTATTCTTTTTGCACAAACTAAAACTGTACAGTGGCGAGCTTAATGCCATAGGGCATTCTCTACCAGCTAACCACAAGCTTAATATATAATTTTAAATGATGGTGCCATAAAACTAGGCTTAACTCACTAGCAGATAAGTAAAAAAAAAACAAACAAAAAAAAAAGAACAAATAGTTAAAATTAAACCTATGCTAATACTATGATGTTTATACTGATAATTTTCGATATTTATATAAACACATACATAGACACACATATACATAAACACATATAATATATAGATGTACTTACATGTATATTAGATAAATATTATAAAAATATATTTATATACAGAATAATATCACTAGAAGCCCGAAACTGTACACAGAAATATTTAATTTTGCATCTGTTTAAGATAATGATCTTTTAACTTCTGTTTGAAGATAAGTGTAGATTAAGCACAGCGGATGTCCTTGGGAAGTACGTTCCAGAGCCCTATAGCATGGATAGTAAAAGAATTTGAAACAAACCCAGAGCGGTGACGAGGCGTTTAGTTCTTCAAGTTATGAGCAATAATAAGATTTTTAAATAGTGCTTTCAATTTTGCTCTTTTTATTTCTAAAGGTAAAGCGATCCATAATCTAACAGCCTTTACAGTAAAAGAATCATTTTACAATTGTAAGCAATACAAAGGAATTTTTAGCATCTAGTGTGTGGTATCTCGAAGAGAAGTATTTTCGATAAAATGATAACGTTTCTTTAAGTATAATAGTGTGTTTTGATTGGACAGGACGTTATACAGATGAAAGAGAACATGAGTATCCCGGCAAATTCAGATTGGGAGCCACTTGAGCTTTGATAAGAATTCGAAAATATGGTTATACTTACGTAGACCAAATATTAATCTAATGCAAGAGTTTTGAAGTCGCTCAAGTTTGTAAAAACAAATTAAACTAATATTAAGAAAGCCGGTTTTTTTAACTATTTTTTATAATTAGCCGCGACGTCACACTTATTATACCATATTTGTTACTGAAAACGCATAATAAACAGTGCTCGAGGGTAAAATTTTAACTTCTGAGCCATTGGATTTTATTCATTGATTTGAACCTTCTACATTCTCATACTAAATATAAGCGGATAAGCTCAAGAGCCAAATCTGCAATATCATAATGACTCAGTTTCATGTTTCAAGCAACAAGCTTTTAACGCGATACATAACTTAAGTCGTCCCAGTATTCGCACCAGCCGAAAAATTGTGGCTAATAAGTTTTTCTGGAAGAAAATGAACCGTGAAACAGGCCTGTTGGCAAAGACCTGCTTACAATGCCAAAAATCAACTTTGGCGTGAGCTGGTGGCAACTTATTTTGACATTTTAATTTTCAAAGTTCCGTAACCAGATCGAACCTCATAAACATATACAATTCGTCTATATATTCGGCCTATTTATGTCTGACTGACCGTTTTATGATGTGAAGAGGTACCCACGTACCTCGTGTATATTCGTTCTACATGTGACAGTTCTACTATTGTCGCTGTTGAAATTGTGCCGGTGCCTGTGTCAGCGAAGGGTTGGTAATGTTCACCACCTGTCGGTAACCACAAAGGTGAAGCGTAGGTATAAGCACGCTCGCGCAAATCGGCGCAGCAGAATGTGGTAGCCCATGAAATAACAGGCCGTGAGAAGCCACCTTAGAATGATGAATCGCCAATAGGAGTAGAACCATGTAACTTTGTGCTTAGTAAAATGCGGAACTATAATTTATTATACGGTATATTAATTTGTTTATCTCATTTACAGTGCGCATTGGTGCCTCTGCTACGCGCAAACCAACAAGACGTTTACATTAGAAATAAGGCCATATAAAGTAAATGATACTATATTAGACATTTTATTATTTAACTCTGGTTTCTTTGGGCGAATTCTTACCAAATTTAAATGGGACAAATCCGTGGGTTAACCCTTTCATATGTATAAGAATCGTTACACTCTGTTCTTAATCCGCAAAAATATCGCGGAATATACATACAAAAAGTCGGTTAAAACCGACACAAGTGTTTGAGTACATAAACGGGACAATAAAAATAACTGACAAGAATGATAAATCATAACTAAGTTTTTCAAAATTATTAAGAAATTGTCGCTTAGGCTGTGTACGTAGCTGGGTAATATTGGATACCTGTTTTGCACTAGTTTATTTAAGCTTTATATTTTTTTTTTTTACTAAAATTTTAGTTGATTTTAGTTTCAGCTGCCGTTCAAATGGAAAATCTTACAGGAACTAACTTTTAATTTTTTTGTACGGTTACGTTATGAATCTTCAGGTTATCCTTTTAACAGAGTATTGTATTTTAGATTTATTCATTTATTTTATTTATTATTTGGTCGTCTATTAAAGAAATAGGTTAATTTATTGTTCACGAAACTCTTTGCGGCCTTGAAAAGTAATTAAATTATGATCTCGCTCTTATTTAATGTTTCGGAGAACGAAGAACGCGGCCTTCAAAAAAGTTTCGTGAAGTTTCCTAATTAATATCCAGTAACACGGCGTCAACAAAACGCCTAATTAAATTATAAAGGCAATCGGTTCTCATTAGTGGTGCTCGTGTTGGGTTGATAACAGCGTGCTTGTAGGCAGACAAGTTAGCAGCACTCATGTTTATGTATCTATACTTATAGTTAACTGTGAAGCGACTACCAAACGATAAACTATATCTTACTAGCTTTTAAGTTAGCTTCGGCCGTCCTAAATTTGTTTTTTTTTTGTTGGGATACTTCAACTCCCTGATCATATCTCTGAATTTCGCTAAAAGCTCAAATGGCTTCAAAGTAGCCTTCACCGGAATATTCACTATCTTTCTTTTGTTTATTATATATTGTTCAATCCATCGACTCCAGTTTATCTAAAAGAAAGATTCCAATTTGTTGGAAGCCTAAATCAAAATCTTCGTTCAGCAGAACAAATACTCTTAAAAACTCCATCACATTCTACAAATTTCTATAACTCTTCTTTTACTGTAAGATCTATACAACTCTGGAAGTTCAAAAATTATTTAAAGAGATCCTATCAAAATAATTAGGTTCTTTTATCTATTTGACACATTCCTATCTCAAATTTAAATTTTTATTTATAAATTCATAGGTATATATATATATATATTTATATGTATTTTATCATATATGTATATGTAATTCATTTATTTATATACATAAATAATATACATGTATCATACTTTGCTGTGCATGTACAATTTATCACCTACCAAGCACGAAATTTATTTATTCTCTATAAGAACAGGGTTGTCTGGAAGAAATAGCTAACCAGCGATAGGACCGCCTCAATTGTTACCTAGTTTAAATATTTACTTTATTAAAAATTACTGGTGATCAATAAAGAGTTAATTGTCCATCTATATCCATACTAACGAAGTTTACTATAGCAACCTATAGTTCGCTTTAGCTCGGTTATAATTTTTCCCTCAGTAACTTTTGAATGTTTCGGGATGAAAACTACCCAATTTCCTTTCCTGGAACTCAAAGTTCAACTCCAATCAACTCCATATCAAATTTCATCTAAATCGGTTCAGCGGTTTCAGCGTAAAGAGGTAACAGACAGACTGACGGAGTTATAAATAGATATCGTTTATTGCTTTACATACTTAGCCTAGGGTACATGAGATAAATATTTAAACATACAATAAGCAGGAAGTACCTATGTTGTATGTGATTTGAAAATATTTGTTACAAATATTCTTCACTACCAAAACTTTCATTCTTTTTACAACAATCGGCCAAGTGCGAGTCGGACTCGCGCACGAAGGGTTCCGTACCATTATCTATAAAAACGGCAAAAAAAATCACGTTTGTTGTATGGGAGCCCCCCTTAGTTATTTGTTTTATTTTTAGAATGTTATTATTTTATCGTTCTAGAACTATTCATCGTTTATTTACTTTTATTTTATACCTGTTTTACAGATGTACCTACTTCATATGCGTAACTTTTAATGGAATTTGTACGAAAATTTCACTTTTCCAAGTACATTTTATAACTTGATCGACTATTACTCGTTAGCCTATAAAATGAACTTAGCCGTGATAGTTTTCCTTTTAAATTCATTATATGCACTACCATCGTAATTTTTTTTACATTTCCAAATACTATACTTTCGCTGGTAGAGGGCACGGACTCTTCACTCTAACAAAAATTAGTACTTTAAATCTAAATGTTTCGAAAACGAAGCCCTAAATCAAAAAATGATCTGTGTATACCAATAAAGTTTTTGGAATTCCTATCCAACGATACCCCACAGTGCCCCACACGATGGGGTAGACGAGAAAAAATCTTACGTCCCCACTTCACGCGTAGGGGAGGTACCCTAAAAAAAATAATCAAATGTTTTATTCTACCACTTCGTCGGCTCTATCAATGTGTATATCCTTGCCAAATTACAGCTTTCTCATATTAGTAGTTTTTAAACTCAGCCGCGGACAGACGGAGGGACGGACGGACATGGCGAAACTATAAGGGTTCCATGTTGACTACGGAACCCTAATAAAAAACATTAAGCATATATAGGAATTAGGTTGTAACAAAAGTGGGTAGGTACTAAATCATAAGTGGCTAGTGTTCAAGTTAGAGTTCTCCATTTGTCGAACTAATTAATAAATTGTGATTGTTTTGCATTTATAACATTAGTATGATTTTTTTTTAAACTGATTCCTATTTATGAAGTGGAATGTATAAAAACCATGTACGGTATACTGGTTTATCCTTATATGAGAGTTCCGTTGACGCGCTGCCTTCTTAATGTTCTGCCACTTGAGTCTTTGTTTAAGTTCTCGGGGGCAACTTAAACCGATGCGTTTAAGGGTTCAAAAGTCGCAGAATCAATGTTTTCACTAAAATTTCATCGAAATTGTCTCTAAAATTTGACAGCCCAAGATACTGGATTTGTATATGTGAAATACCAACATTTAAGCATGAGTTTACAAGTTTAATTAAACGATAGAAAAAGCGTCTTCGCTACAGTTATAGAACACTTTTCAATTTGTTAACCATACATCTCCACCGTCTGGCGTTGCGCGCCGAGGGTGTGTTCTTGTTGTGGAACAAATTCCGTAATTTTAGTGCAAATATACGAACAAAGTTAATTTAAACAGAATATGTACTGATAACTCTTTAATAAAATAGATCGAGATGTTTGAAATTGTTCGAAAGTTTTTTTTACAGTAAACATTAGCGAATTGATCTCTGAACGGACGCCTTAAAAGAGATATTTCGTTACTCGCTATTCAGTACTCGCTACATTAGCGTACTAGGTAAGAGTGTCACTGCTCGGCCGAGATACGTTTCGTTGCACTTAACCACATGAAACCTTACCTACAGATAACTAAAATCCTTCTTTTGGCCCATTCATACAATACGTTCACATAATGGTTATTAAAATAGACAAAATTTCGTAAAATGAACTAAATATTTTGGCTGGTAATTTATATTTTTATTTGTATTGGAAAGATTATTGTTATGGATATAGTTAGGTATTTGTACTTGCGTATTTTTATGTACCTACATTCTGAAACTTTTTTAAATTTTCTTTTTGGGCAATCTTGTTACGCAAATATGTTCCCGAATATGAAAACTGGTAAAAATCGCCTATATGTAAGGAGTACATGTTTTCATCACATTGTTTGTTTGTATACATAAATACAGATATATACATTACAATAAATATAAAAGTAAACCTAAAAAAGAAACAACATAAACTAAAACTATTATACAAAAGAACGCCTCATTCCTGAAGGGGATCTCTTCCGCTTAATGTCATACACATCATTGTCAATACTGCCATTGTGTTCATAAAACTTAAAAGTAAAACTAAATCAAATTGCAAGTAAATCAAATTATATCGGTGCACAGAATAGGTACCTAAAACTTCTTGCTATAGAAAATGTATTCAGGTGGCTGTTACAAAATAAACGGGTAGGTAGCTTAGGTACCTAACTAATGTAGAACATAGGAAACTTGCCCGTTTGCGTACCTATGGTATACGGTAACATAAAATGAATTCCATGTAGGAGGTATCTATATTTCCAACATGGACTCGTAAAGTGCGGCTAGGATTCGCGCACCTAGTGTATGAATTTCAGGACCTGGGGGCGACACGGGTCCAAAGTCAAATTCCCGTGGCACCCCCAGGGGTGTCCTCCAGGGGTGCCATGGGTCCGGAATGGGTTACGTACCTGCTTAATAGGATTCTTAAAAGTTTATTGTCTTTTGTTTAAGTTACTTTTTATAACTATGCCCAATATTTACCATGTTATTAAAAGACCATAAACTTCTCATAGTTTCTCCTGTAATAAATTAGTAAAGAACTACATATTTTCGGTTTTTTTTTTTCAAAATGTATGTATGTATATATAAATGTATGTACCAAACTACTTAATCGCTACAGTAAAATTCGGAGAAAATCGCTGTGACAGACAGACTGACAGACACTATTTGATCCGTAGTTTTTCATTCGGGCGAACGGAACCCTAAAATGCTAGTTAAGTAGGTAAGTGCCGACCTACATGCATGCCGCGGGTGCATACATGCTTTGATCTCCTGCCCGCTTTGCCCTTCGCGCGCCTAAATCGAACATTTTGGTTGAGACCTCTTAAGTCTTGTGCCATAAGCTTGTTAAAAAAAAATTATTAAATTTTATTACACGTATAATATATATATATATATATATTATATATATAATATATACGTATAATATAGCTCGACTTGTGCTGTAGCACGACTGTTTCTTTTTTGCATAAATTGTTCAATCGCTTGTGTATTTTTGACGTACAAAGAAACATAGGTAGGTTCAGGCAAAAATTATTAACACAGAATTCTACGTCTAGGTTTTGCTTTCGAATGTGATTTACTGACTTTTGTACTATCGGGACAAAAACTTAAATGCCTACCTACTAAACAAATTAATGTTGACTGTGATTAATATTTAGTTAGCCTTTACCTACAATCTAACCTATGTATAACAAAGTTTATTAATTATTGTCACTAGAAAAAAAATAGAAGCCATCCCTCTTAAAACAAAATTAATCGATAAATGTTAAGATAATGTTAAGTCGACTCCTAATTGTTATTGTATCTATAATTTTATAAAAAACATACTAATTCATTAATTTCACTGTAATATTCTCTTAAAATATTCATAAAATATTCTCAAATGATATCTTTGTATTGTTAATTACCAAAAAAATAAAGCAGTATTCATAACATCGTAAATTATTTACACACAATTTGTTATTTAATAAAAAAAAAAAGATAATGTCAGCAACAAGCCTTACGTTGACCAAAACGCGTAAACGCTAAGATACTGTGGAATCCCGATTATTCGAACATCGATTATCCGATTATCCGGACTCATTCGTCACAGCTCTAATTTAAAAATATAGTTAAGACGAGTTTATTCCCTCCGGCGACCGTGTATATACTCCCCTCCCGCTCTCATTTGTTAGTGCGATAGTGCTAGTTATTGTTTCATTTCCTTTTATAGCGTTCAACTGATAGGTTGTATTTTCTTTCACTTTACTTTGGAAATCTAAAATGTCCATGCGAAAAAGAGTAGAGTAGGACAAATGCTATTTTTTACTATTTTTGCCAAAAAATGTTTTTTTTTTGTTCCACTAGTTTCCAAGATACCATGGTCCTGCTAGCTTTAGACTAAAGCTAGCGTAGCCACTTTTGTATCTTCGGTCCTATTGCACGTATCAACACGGAGTTTGCACATTATGTTTTTGCTATTCGTTTGCCACAGAACTGATTTTTTTGCTTCACCGGTTTGCTAGATACCATGGTCCTGCTGGCTTTAGACTAAATCTACGTAGCCACTACTATATCTCCGAACCAATTGCACCTATCAACACGAGGTTTACACCATGGTTTTTGCAAATTTTTTGCAATTATTTTGCCAAGAAACTGATTTGTTTGTTCACCGGTTTCTGAAATGCCATGGTCCTGGTAGCTTGAGACTAACTTGCGCTTGTACTCTTACATTTTACCTTAATGACCTGTTGTAGTTACTATAGAATAATGATATTCACAAAACTCAAGTGCGTTCTCCCGCTTGTATAGTAGGCTGTGTTGAGGAATAGTTCGAAATGATGCCCACATACCATCTTCCCGCTCATCGCACATTTTTTGAAAATTAATCCCTGTCATTCCTGTTCTCCCCTTGCTTGTGTTTTGACTTTTGTTATTAAAACTAGTTTTTGCCAGCGTCTCCACCCGCTTATGATAAAAAACCTACGCCAAAAACCAAATTTACCTGGTTTTTGGCGTAGGTTTTTTATAATAAGACCTTGAATATATTATTAACGTGTGCAATTGCTGTAGTAGGTAACCGTTTGTAGTTATTCGTGTAAAAACTTTTGAATTTTCCGTGCTAACCTGTGTCCTTCACCGTCCCATCAACATTTTCTGTCCTAAAAATCAGCTCAGTTGGTTGCTCTGCAGCGACGCAACCGCGTGAACAAACAGACTTTAACAAATATATATTTTTTTGATAACAGTGCGGTGTTTACGTCCTGAACTATTTTAGTGTGCTCATCTCTAATTTTTTGATAACATTGCGATGTTGATGTCCTGAACTACTTAAGTGTGCTCATCTCTATTTTTTTAATAACATTGCGATATTGATGTCCTGTACTAATAAGTGTGCTCATCTCTAATTTTTTGATAACAGTGTGATGTTTATGTCCTGAACTATTTTAGTGTGCTCATTTCTAATTTTTTGATAACATTGCGATGTGGATGTCTTGAATTACTTAAGTGTGCTCATCTCTAATTTTTTGATAACATTGCGGTGCTGATGTCCTGAACTACTTAAGTGTGCTCATCTCTATTTTTTTAATAACATTGCGATATTGATGTCCTGTACTAATAAGTGTGCTCATCTCTAATTTTTTGATAACAGTGCGATGTTTACGTCCTGAACTACTTTATTGTGCTCATTTCTAATTTTTTGATAACATTGCGATGTTGATGTCTTGAAATACTTAAGTGTGCTCATCTTTTTTTAAAAAACAAGAAAAACATCACGATGTTGATGTTACTTAAGTGTGCTCATTTTTAATTTTTTTTAATTCCTAACAACAAGGTTCTTATGTAAAGTAAAATTTATATTATCTAATTATGTAGCGTCATCTATGCATTAAGCTGTTAACTATCAACTATGCTGATTAACTTGGTAAACTTATATAAATAAGTTATACAGCATTTACTACAATTCACAGAGAGAGCACCACCGATATCTAAACGTAAAATACACTATGTCGATTGGCGACAGCCGGTATTTGTTATGTCAGGTATGAAAGTATTTGAAAGGTGCGTGTTAAATTTGGAACGGATACAGCTCGTAACACACAAATAAATACAGGTAACTAAATCTTAAATCTGCAACATTATTTCTTTTTTTTTTTTGGGATTAGTTTTTTTCACTCGCTTAGCTTTTGGACGCCCTACCGCCTTATTGATTGATTTGACACTATGTTAGTCGTCTTAAAATCGAGTATTTCTGATAGGTTTTTTCGTAAATGCTTGCTGTTCGTTGCTGGGATACTAAATGCTGTTTGGTTTGAAAGAAAACTTGGTCAATATTTTAAAGAGGTAGGAGAGGCAAGGAAATAAATTATTGAAGAAAGTGAAATCAAGAGGTAATTTCAATAAATAGTATATATTTTCTGTTACATAAAAAAGTACAATGGTTATTAAATGCAGGAGAGACTAAATTTTATACAAAATTTATATTTATACAAAATAAACACACAACTACAAGAGATTTATGTGATCCTAGTAACTTTATAAGAACATCAAATTCAATTTGTTTCCGCTAAATGAGAAACCATTGTACGTTTTTCAAAAATTTATTTTTCGCAAGTGTATTTATTATTAGTAACAGTCGTTCGACACACGTGCGGGACTGTCGATATCGTTCCAACTTGTTCCGACTGCAAGCCCTTGCTTTTTAGCTCGGGCCAATATCAGTAGGAACTCGTTATATAATAACAGATTATAAGTGCTACAATGAAATGTACTATTATATATTTGAGCAAAACTGCAACATCACTTATTGTTATATTCTCAACTAACTGAAGTTTTTATGTTGATACGACGACTGTACGGGCAGATCAGTGTAAATAAGATACTCTGAGAGCAGAAATGCACTAGAATCTTGTAACAACGCTATTGTTGACTCGAAGACATTTGTACAGTGTAGCGAAACCTTCAGGAACTCATAACAATAAACCACAAGTTGTTCGTATCACAAGAGGCTATACGTGGAACTGTACGTAAGTGCAGGACTTCATGAATATGAATAGGTTTTTGAGTCATACAACTGAGCATAGTTATTACAGCAGTTGGAAGTTCTGTATGTTTTAGTGATGTGATTGCTTTTGTACTAACGTTATGTACGTTTTTCATGTAAATTGTTACTTTTAACAATTAATGAAGAATTTTTATTATGATAATCAGAGTCTATTTATGAACACTTTCGTAAATATTGCTGAAAAAAGTAAAACTATAGCTATATTTCTATTTTGTATGACGACTTTAGGTTAATTTGTGATCTGTATGTGAATCTCTGACATTAATCAATGTCACTTTATTATAAATAACAGTTATATAATGTAGATCACTATCTAATATGAGTGTTATCATATAGTGACTGTTATTTATTTTTTTTTGCTTACTGGTTAATTTGAATCTTTTTGTCAACTGGTATAATTATGCATAAGTTGGCCAGTTAACTGTTAGGTAAATAGAAACTAACTTCAATCAGTAATTCAGAACAGATTTTTTAGAAATAAGTAATTATTTTTACCTTTTTAGTGCATCTTTTTGAAGCAGGTTTTTTTTTATATTATTTTTTGATTAATGTCGGAGATTCTTAACATACAGATCACAAATTAACCAAAAGTCGTCATACAAAATAGAAATATAGCTATCGTTTTACTTTTTTCAGCAATATTTACAAAACTCAAACTATATCCATACCCAACTTCATCTAAATCGAAAGAAAGACAGACAGACAGTCAGGCAGTGTTATTTTTACGTTTATAATATCACTATGGATATGGACTAGACTAATGATTCATTTGCTATTCATTCTAAGAAGCATGAACTTTAAGATTAAGTAATCATCAACATATGTACGTGGCGGATTGAGGTTAAACTGTCTCTCATACATTAACAAATTGTCTCCTTTAAGTTATATAAAACCTAACATTAATTTAACTATAGTTGTATTGTACGGGGAACAATTAGTGCTTATGACGCTGTATAAATAGTAGATTGAAAAAATGTAGAAAAAGGAATTTCATGCCAGGATGTAAGTTGAATCGTGACCGTAGCGAGTGATTCAAAGGTGCAAGATGATTTTTTACGAATATTTACTCAAATATTTAACTTTGATTATGAGAAAATAAAAGTCATACTTCAATTTCATAACTTCACTATTAACTAGTTACTACCAAATTTATGTTAATCAATGTAAACAAACATTAACAAAGAAGGTCTTTTGTCAAAAAGTATATTTTTAACTTAAAAAAGATAAGTACCTCATCACTACGGTAAAAAGTTATATGATCAAGGTCTCACCTGTATTTTAAATTATAATCTCTTCCGCTGAGCCACATTCATAAACAAACACACACACACACACATACAATACCTACTGTGTTACTTGCATAAGTTTTTCACACAATAATTATTATGTAGAAATCATTTGTTTTTAAACTCGTTGACGTTGATTTTGACGTTATGCAATTATCAATAGACTTTTAACAACACCAGCTATTATGTGTAACACTAGTTTTTTAGTTTGTATAAAAGTTATTTTTGTAGTTTTCATAAAACCAGCCAATGTTCCTAATCATGTTAACTTAGTATCTGTCGAAATATAGTCGCATAGTACAGTTGACTATTCAATTAACATCTTCGTTACATTTTGGAACGGCGTGGTTATCATTTACTGTTGAATGAGTTATGGAATGCAAACTATGTAGTTATTGTTTTCTACAGGAGCAAATTTAAATCTATACTAATATTATAAAGCTGAAGAGTTTGTTTGTTTGTGTGCTTGAACGCGCAAATCTCAGGAACTACTTATGGGATTTCATAAATTATTTCAATGTTAGAAAGCCCATTTATCGAGAAAGGCTACAGACTACATAATATCACGCTAAGAACAATAGGAGCGGAGCACTTATGAAGAATGTTTCAAAATCGTGGGGTTTTGTACCCATCTGCCAAGCCTACCCATCTACCAAGCCATCTTCGTCCTTTATAATATTAAATTTTATAAAAATAAAATTAAATAATAAAAAAAAAATATATATACATAAAATAAAATTGTTATATAAAACTAACATAATTATCAAAATAATAATTAAATAAAATCGTGGAAGATCGAGGACTTAGAAAAAGTTAGCCAGGATCGTGGCGGTGGAGGTCTTTAATATTTTTGTAGACTTTATAAGGACGGGCTTAACACATTTATGTAGTTAAAAACCTAAATTCGAAAATAAAATAAATTTCATTACTAGAACACCCGGGACAGCATAAGTTTACGTAGACATACATAGGCAGCGGCGAGCTTCGCGTGGCCACAATATATAAAGAAAGCGTATGAGGTGGGCATATGCAAAATGCGATAAATTGATATAAAATGCAATGTATTATTGAGCAAATACATTCTAACATGAGAGGAATTATGTACCTTTCTGATGGCTAATAAAAGGTGGTAGTGTTGTAGTGACCTGAATATTGGAATGCGACTCTTTTGCTTGATTTAGCGATGGATGTTGCTTCTTATGTTTGATTGCTTATAATGCTTCTATATTACACAGGTAAAAAGGCCTCGCCTGAGTAAAGTAAAGAGGAAAGAAGGAGATGATGAAGAAGGCATGCCCGGGGATCGGAAGCTTAAAACCTACTGATCTCTCAGAATGTTTATCGTTAACATTCGTTAGTGGCTTCAAGTTACATCGGCTGAGCTCACAGACGGTTTGAACATCTCTCGCCTAACGTTTCGATCCGTTTGTTTGGGTCAAATACGAATGTGAGTTCAGTGCCGAGAGACTTGAACGACGACAACAGATTACACAGTGTAGAAGGGTAAAGGTCCTTGTCCCGAGCTGTCTGTCAGAGTCGAAAAACTGCGAAAGAAGGCAATTGTAGTTTTATTTAAATTGACACGTAAACCGTTGCCAAGTTGTGGGGAGTCGGACGCTGATTACGTGAAGGCGACAGTGAAACTTCACCTACGCGACTGGTAACAACTCATGGAATCATATTTGGCTCGCGACTAAAATCCTGAAAAGCTGCGATACTGAATATTACATAAATAATATAACTCACACTTATTCTATCGTTAATCGATCAAATAAACTATAAACTATAATTCTTCGTACTTGAACTGGTAATATACTTATACAGTTAACCTGTTTATGAATCCTTGATCATGTATGGTGTGGACGCCGGCTTAGAAACCGAAATATATCATTTATAATCTACGACTGAAGTTACATGGATGCAGTGGGGCTTATTGCGTCTTGCTCTTCGGAGTGTGTTAAGCATGGGGCGTGCTCTCTTGGTGAATTCCATGGCTGTTCCATTGGTACATAATAATTAGTACCTACACAAATGGTTCAGTGGGGTTTATTGCGTCCTGCTCTTTGGAGTGTGCTTAACACGAGGCGTGCTCTCTTGTCAATGTCATGGCTGTGTCTGTGAGAACGGATGTCATACTCTTTGGCCTAAGGCTGAGTGTTTGTGCTATGCACGCACAAGGATTTGTTCCTGAAACTACATATTAAGACTTCGGTCTTCAGCTTCGGCTGCAACGATAATTTAATGGTTATACCATTTATGATTTCACACCTCTACTCCTACGGGGGATGTGCGCTAAGTTAGCCTCGGTATGGACACGTACCGTGGGAAGCGCTGGGTGGAGCTTCCCGCCTTTTTATTTTTTTAGGAAAATAAAAAGCGCATAGGGGTAGAGGTTACTATTTTTATTACTAGAACGGTGTTTCAGTCTTTCTCTTAAAGAACCTGCGGTCTACGTTACACAATTAGGTCCTACCACTTAGACGATCACTTAGCCAATCCTTCTATAAATTTCTATTCTATATACTTCAATTTTCAAGTTTCGTGTTTATATTGTCTTATAATCTTTTCTTTCCATGCTGGTTAGTTAGGTAGGTACGTTAAGGGTAGTTAGTATATATGTTCTTGGGGGGGGGGGGGGTTAGTTGCAGTTTCTTTTTCCTTTTGGGAGCTTCCGCTGCGTAAACGGGTAAAATTTTCGCAAAAATCACGTATGACAGAATTGTTCCCCTTTAAAAGTTCTAAAAAACAATTATTTGCAAAGGTATTTTTATAAACATGATAGTAATCCTTATCCAAATAAATACGTCATTTTTCACAAGTATTTAATTTAAAACAAAATTGCCCTATACATCATTCAATTTCAATGAATTTCTTAGGAGATATCGCAGTTTTAAAATAAGATCGCAGCAAAATAATGATTAAGTACTGCGCGCACATTTATGATGTGCAAGGCCGGCGGGCAGTCATGAGGGGAAGGCCGGTACGTATTATTTAAAAATATTCTCACCTTCTACGTAAACTAAGTCGCGGGTTAACATTAGGGTTAGACCAAAGTAACTATTACTGACTGACTGATCTATCAACGCACAGCTCTAACAACTGGACGGATCGAGCTGAGTTTTAGCACACATATAGCTATTATGATGAAGGCATGCGCTAAGAAAGGATTTTCCAAAACTCACCCCTAAACGGGGTTTCAATGTTTTTATGATGCTCGCGAGGTTAATCCATTAGTTCATTAGTTTTTAGTAGTTATTTATTTATTATTTTTGAGAAAGAGAGAGCGAGAGAGAGAACGTCAAGTGTAAGTAGGTTTTTTTTCTATAATTAAAGAGCTGCCGTAAGAATCCTACGCAGATAGCCAAATTAAGGGCGGGCAAAGCTGCTGGCAAAAGCTAGTTTTGATATAATTGTTGAAAAAGAGTTGTTTTTCACACGTGAAGGAAATGTACCCTTTTGAGTGGCAGTGACAGAAAACACGTAACATATTTGTATCGTTAAAATTTTATCATCCTATTAATCGAAGTATTCAAATAAAAAATATAATTATAAGAAATGTGTTCCAAAGAAGGGAAAATGGTTTGAAATCCAAAATTCTAAAATGAAACGACATAAAGTCATTTACGTCTGCAGACAAAATATTAGTCTGCGCGCAGAACTTATAAATAAATAGTAAATGAATGGTTTATCCCTAGAAAAGTCATTAAAATAAATTCATGAACTCATCTGAGTTGAGATAGAGTATCACAATTAACCTCAGCCAACTGGAGCGTAAACAAATTAGATTTATTCTTGTTACTAGATAAGTCGGCCTCTTCATACATTTTATTCAACTACAAAACATTTCTGGAAATTGTTAGACCTTCATCTGTTTGATTTTCGACTAAATTCATCGAATAATACATATACAAATATAAATAGTTTTTATTTGTTAAACATAGGTACGATAATACAGGTTTTTATAACAGATTTTGTGTTCTTTATGTTTCGCCGTTGATTGCGGCGTACAAATATTTAAGCCTGCACTGAAACACCGTTCTAAAAAATTTAATATTAAAAGATACAATATTAATTATATTATAGAATCACTCTTAAGGTCGTTTATTGTGTAGTAACATTTTTCTGTAAGAATTTACACCACTTTTTTTAAACAATTGTAATGATAGATCCTTAATTTTATTGTAAACTAGTGGAGCCATTCCATAAATACTTTTACTCATCCGTGCAGTTAAGTTATAAAACGTTAAATGTTGAGCTCGTGTGGATCTGATTCGTCCTTTTGTCCATTTTACAAAAAGAGATGGATTGCACTTAACAAAATACATATTTCCAAAATGTATAAAGATGGTAGTGTCAATATTTTCAGTTTTTTAAATGCAGGTTTGCAATTATCTTCAGTTTTTAAACCACACATTGCTCGAACACTTCGCTTTTGGGCTTTGAAAACTGATTCCTTTTCGATAGAATTACCCCAATAACTCAATATCTGAGTAATGATCCTACAGAGCCGTGATAAGACATCAAAATTGCATCGAGGTTAACTTTTTTTGACAAATTATAAAGTGCATAGGCAAATTTACTAAGCTTTTTACATATTTCTTCAATTTGAGGTTTCCATGTAAACTGACTATCGATTAGGAGCCCTAGAAATTTAGTTGTGTTGACATAATAGTTCAATATCTTCTAGCTTAATATCTTTGTATCTGAATATAATTTTTTGTTGGTTTAGGCGTTGATAAAAATGCATAACTTTTGTCTTAGTAAGATAAATAATCAAATTATTTTTTTCAAGCCACTTTACCGCCCTAGCCAGTGCTTCATAATATTGTTTTGATAATTCATATCATTTTCTTTTTTTACAATAATTTTGCTGTCATTAGCAAACAAAACCATTGGAGAATTAACTGTACTTGGTAAATCGTTTATATATAGTAAAAATAATAATGGTCCTAATACACTTCCTTGTGGTACGCCACATTTAACAGTTCACGCGCTGGATAAGTACGTTACTTCTATTTTTGTTTTTTTTGCATATTCTTGTGACCTCAGTATATTGACCTTGGTCTTGTAAGTATGACCTAATGAAATCTAAAATCGGTCCTCTAAATACCATAGGCTGTTAATTTACTAATTGATGTATTATGATCTACGTGGTCAAACGCTTTAGTCATGTCTGTATATATTGCACATATTTGTGTTTTTTTATCTACATTCATCATGATTGAGTAGGAAATCAAAAATGGCCATATTAATTGTTTTGTTTTTTTTTTAAATCCTTTCTGTTCTGGACAGAGTATGTCAAACGTACTTACATAATTGGAAATGGCTTCATGAATATTTTTTTCTAAATTTTTGCAAATATCGATAGATAATATCCTCCTTTTTAAAGAGAGTTTTTATTATAACTGTTTTTAGTTTGGTTGGAAATGCGCCTTCTTTTATACATAAATTTATAATGTGACGCAAAACGTTTGTTATATCCAAAGCCACATATTTAATATTTTTTTGTGATATTCCATCATAGCCTATTTGTATTTTTTAATGTTTTAATTATTCTTGCTACATAATTTTCTGTCACCGGAAATATGAACATAGATTGAGGTTGATGACTCACATCGATTTTGCATTTAGCATTTGTCGTTGTGAATTGAGAGTTGTTAACAAAGTAATCGTTAAAAGTGTCTGCTATCTCTTTGGGATCTGTCACTATGCTATTATTATTTCTTATTCTCTGTATAGATTCCTTAGGATAATTGGTTTTGTTTTTATTTATTATTTGCCATGTAATTAAGTTCTGGACGTGCCGGAGGACGTTTTAAAAATACAAATTTTAATAAAGAGAGACTTAACTATGTTGCTTTTGTTTTATTTTCTGCAGACTTAATATAATGATTGTTTTGTGCTTATTGTGTCAATCTAATAATCTTTTAAAATCTTTTTGAGTACGATTTCAAATTTTTCTTATTTGTTCTTGTCGGCCTGCGCGAAAGTAGTTTTTTCTTGTTTTTACTACATATTTTAATTTCGCGTGAAATCCAACGATTCTATTTTTTTGAGTAAATAGTTGCTGTATAATATGGGAAACAAATATCATATAGCATACTATAACTTTCATGGAATGTATCGTATGCATCATTCGGATTGCTATGTTTATAAACGTCAGTGAAAGTCAGGCTTTGTAAAAGTAGTTTAAATTTATTTAATTTGTCTACATTATAATCTCTTTTTCTTATACGCCAATATATAATGTCTTTGGCTTTTTTTACAGAAAATGTTAGTATCTGGGCAGTGTGAATCGAAATAGCGAGGTCTATTATTTTACTTTCATATCCTTGTTTTAGATTATGCGCAAAATTATCAATACATGTTTTGCTACTTAGCCTAGTGGGTTGTCTAATTGCAAGGAGAAGGTTATGTTGTAGGAGATAGTATTCAAAATCTAGTGCGCGATTATTAAGTTTTAAAATGTCAATATTAAAATCCTCACATATAATATTTTTTTTATTTTGGTTAACACATAGGTACTGTTTTAAAAATCAAATCTAATTTGCCATAGAAAAGTTCAAATGTTTTTGTCTTTGGAGTTCTGTATATGCAAATTAATATCACATTATGTTCTGTTAGTTTTAGGCCACAACATTCAAAAATGCCTGAAACTGAGAACTTAGATAATTTTGGTATTTCTTTGTATTGAATGCCGTGTTTTACTAATATATAGGACCCTCCTCTTTTTTCTCATTCCGTGAATAACATGCTGCCAAGTGAAAATTTGGAATTGTTAGTAAAACTTCTTGTCCGGTCATTATGAAATGTTCAGTAATACACAGTATATCCACTGGCATTTGATGTCTGCTTTTTTTATAAGTCCAGCAACATTTTGATGTAAAATACGTAAGTAGTTATATACGAAAAAAAATTTGTGGGTCTTTGTTTTCTGGATGGGAATTTTGGATAATGTTTACTTCCTGGCTACTTGATACATGTTTTTGTGATATTTCCATGTCATTTTATTTTCAGGTCCATAATGATTTTTTGTACACTTTATTTGTTTATTACGCCACTGAACTTCGAAAACATAGTATAATTATATGCTAAGTAACAATTAGAGTCTAAAATAGTAGCGTATTTATGTGTTAATATATTAAGATATAAAAGATTATTAAAACGTTCTACTCGTTAGTTATAATATCAAAGCTTAATTACTATATTTATAAGTCGGTAAGCAGAGTATTATATTAGTAGATGTTATCTTCTGCAAGGTTTTTCTTAAAAGTAGAACCAGCTCAATATAATTATTTGTTGTTTTAAAGTCTTCTTTTCCTATTAAAATTATACAAGTGTCTTTTTATGTATACTCTTGTAACTTCTTTTCAATATTTCTAAGTATGACAACAATTCCACCGTTTGGGGTAACATAATGGCAGAATTGATAGTTATGATTATTAAAATGGTCCTTAATTATCGATAGCTGATTTTTGATGGTACTGCCTATGATACACATTTTTTTTTATTTTTCTATTTCGTTTAGCAATTTCCTACTAAAATGTAAGCTCTATATTTATTTTTTGTATTTGATTTTTCAATAGTTGTAGAGAAAAAAAAATCTTAAAAAAGAACCTTATAATAGAAAACACAAGTAAGTGGCTCCGTTTCTGCCACTGACCACTGAGTGAAAGATGCAAACTGTTCAGGAGGACTGACAGGGCACTGTTTAGTGATACCTACATTTAGCAGTGGGAAATGGGCATGGATACGGTAATGTAATAGTATATTGCTGTCTCGATAAGATCATTAACTTTAATCACGCTATAATATTCTTCTGAAAGATTCTGAGAATCAGGAAGTAATATTAAGCATCTGCGTTGTCTGCGAACACAAAACTGACTCTTAAATCATCTTAACAATTTCAGATACAGAAAAATTGTATTACGATGGATGCGGTGCTCTGTTTACTTACGGACGATAACAATCATTGTCGTGCAATGATCTTCTAATATTCTTCTTTATCATAATTTTAAGGTATTTTTTGGAGAATATTTTATTTATTGCTATACTATATATACTTTTATTGCAATTCATGATTACAAAAAACATAGGCGTAAAGCTACAGTGTATGCTTCGAGCTGTTAGTAGCCATTCTAACCTCGCGCTGTGAAAAAATACATTTCATTTAGCTATAAGATGACACCTAAGATATATCTAACACTATGAGGAGTTGTCACAAAAAGGTTTTTTTTTCTTCACGCGTCATTCTAATGGTAGTCTTTGGCAAATACCAAGCGAAATATTGCACTGCCTTGATGGTTAAAGAGACGAGCATCGAGCAGTCTAAAGATGAAAGTCATATTTAAACAACACGTTATTCAAAGCTAATATTCGTCATCGGTACATTAGTTGAGGTCTAGTTAAAACAAAATAACTGTAGCAGTACATTAAGAGGCTGACCAACGCCAAGTGACACTTTTTAAAATGGAAAAAATCAATACTTGGAGTAAATATTTTTGGTTAAAAATTTAACCCTATGTAGAAGAACATATACCTAATGTCTTGTTCTACCAAAAACACGATAGCATTAATTTGCCTCGATAGAAAAAAATCTGGAAAAGACCTCTAATTTTTTCTTTTTTTTGGTTTTTAACCGCTATTTTTAAACATATAACATTAAAATTCATATTAATGGCTAGCTAACTAGATAGTCCATGGCTGTTTCTACTGAAATCTAAAAAATCGAGTTAGTTTTCAAGTAAATACCTAAAAACCGATTTGACGCTCACGTTTACTTATACTGAAAAGTGCTGTGGTCTTTTGTCTCGCTCAAGTGCACGTGATATTAGATAGCTGTGTTTCAAACTGTCATATGAAGTGGGCGGGTAAATCCTGAAATTTCTAGTCGGAGTACCGGGTCTTAATGCTTACGTATAGTACATTAATGCTTACGTTTTGAACCGGAGCTCGACCGCGGCGCGTGGGGCTCAATTTAAAAGAATTCCAAGACCAAGAGCTAACCAGACATCACATGTTGCAGGAGCCGACGTTTTATAAATTAAATTCCATTCGATTCCACTTTTAAAAAAAAAGCGGGTTGCACTGCGGGAGTGCCGGCAGAAGTAAAAACATACTAGCTATTTACTTCCCATCACTTAGTATACATATTTATTTATTTAAGAAACTACTAGTCTATGATCAAAAGTTACGGAGATAAAGCCGTTTCTAGTTTGACAGCTGTCATCTGAAATTAAGATTTTAATGAGATCTATAACTTCTGTAAGTAAATAACTAGTTAATAATTAATAGTTTCGGAGATAAAGCCGTTTCTGATTTGACACCTGTCATCCAAAATGAGGATCCTGATGAGATCTATCACTTCTGTAAAAAACCTACTAAATGAAGATTTTGATGAAATCTATCACTTCTGTAAATTAAAATTTAATTAAATAAAATTAAAATTAAAATTTACAAAGAAAACGCCCGTGGGAGTTATTACACTGTTTAAAAGTGTGATAAAACTAACTAAACAAAAAAAAAGTGCACAACGCCGCTTTAGACGTTTTCACTTCAAAATTATAATAGGCGTGGCATTATGGTTTCCGTCTGACGAATTTTTTGATCAGCCTGAGGCGAGTTTATCTTTTTTTTTAACCATCACAAAGTATAATGTTTGTTTATTTACTTTTTTGACGTGGTATATTTGAGATCTCAATCCGTCATAGCATAATATAAATAAAGCTAACGCGAGTTCCGTCCTACGAATTTTCGATCAGGACACGTGACCTGACGCGAGTTTTACATTTTTTTCCAATCACAAAAAACGTGCACAACGCCGCGAAAGAAGTTTTCACTTCAAAAACTTAAATGTGCAGTGCTCACCACAGTTTTCGAAAACCCCTGATATTTTGTTAAAGTCTTCTTTGATTTTTTTGATTATTATTGCGCCGTCGCAGCAACTAACTAACAACTAAGCAACTAATTAAAATTATGTTTGCGTTTCGGTCGCGTGGACTTTCGAAAATTATGCTTTCCCTGTTTATGGTTTTACCTACAAAAGTAACGTACAAATATTTTATCCTCTTTGTTGCTCTCTTGTGGATTGTTTGCTAAAAACAGAGTAACAATCATAATTTTCAACGCAAAGGTCAAATTCGTATTCATTTTGCTATCCTGTTCTTGTTGCTTTCCTACAGCTACGTTGTATCTACAGCTGCGTTGTATCTATAGCTGCGTTGTATCTACAGCTGCGTTGTATCTACAGCTGCGTTGTATCTACAGCTGCGTTGTATCTACAGCTGCGTAGTATCTACAGCTGCGTTGTATCTACAGCTGCGTTGTACCTACAGCTGCGTTGTATCTACAGCTGCGTTATATCTACAGCTGCGATGTATCTACAGCTGCGTTGTAGCTACAGCGACGTTGTATCTAAAGCTACGTTGTATCTACAGCGACGCTGTATCTACAGCTACGTCGTATCTACAGCTACGTTATACTCGTATCTGAAACCTCTGCGCAAATTTTCAACTTTTAAACTTAGACTAAATTAGTAGCTTAGGCTGTGCGATGACAGTTAGTCAGTTAGATTACTCTTCTATATATGTATATATACACACCGGCACAATTAGCGGAACAGAAAAAAAAGCGAGACTATGAGATAATAACGCATATATTTGACGAAATCATTCAGATTGTTGGGGGGTGGCATTCTGGATTTAACCCTTCTTTTTAGCAAGTCCCAGACATGCTCTATCGGATTCATATCGGCGGAATTTGCTGAGCACTGCATCACCGGTATACCTACGTGGCAATAAATGGGGCAAATGGTACAACATGTTCTTCTAAAATGTCTCTGATGTATCGATCTGCTGTCATGGTCCCTACTGTGACTATCACTAACTCCGTGCGAGCTCCCAAACATATACCTCCCCAAACCATAATCGAGCCGCCACCATAAGCCACTGTGTGTTCAAAATTAGACTGTATGTGGCGTTCTCCTTTGCGTCTCCATATTCGCTGTCTCCCATCGATCTGTTTTAAAAGAACTCTGCACTTCAAATCCTTTTTTTGTGTTCCGCTAATTGTGCCGGTGTGTATATTTTATTTTATGTTTTATATATATATATAAAACTTCAGCACAAATTATTTGATTATTGTTGTTACTAAAAAAAGACAAATATTTTGGTTGTTTTGTATTGAACTAATATTTGCAGTATTTACGCTTCCGTGAGAGCTTAAACATATATATTACTTAAAATTGCTAACAGGTTGTTTTAGCCAAACAATGATTCTCTAAACAAAACAAACATAAGAAAGTTTCCTTCGCCGCTGCAGGTACGAGTATTTGCTTGTCGAACTTAAAGGGCCTTGCCTAAAAATGGCACCTTTTTTGGTAGCAAATACGAATGCAACTATTTTATTTTAATAGTACATATTTTAGTAACCACAAGTTGCTGTAACATCTCAGCTTCATCTTCATAGAGATGATTTTTGTGGGTCACTTTTTGTAAAATTTTATTTAAATTTGATAAAGTAATGAAGGTTAATATAACAATTCAATTTATTTTTTTACATTCATAAAATGTACATATTACCATATATAATATATAATTAGGTATATCTCTATAAGTAGTAATCGTGGAAGTGTTTGTGTATGGTGTGAATCCTGAACGACTTGACCGATTAAGGTCATATTTACACAGTAGATTTATTTTTTCTATGCATTCACAATGGTTTCCTGCTTTGTTATTATTTGATTATATAAACAATGCAGTATACTCTTTAACACTTTTATAGCTTAATACACTCAAATGCTTATTTTTGGATATAAAAAATAATAAAACAATACCTTCATTAAACAAAAAAGGTTTTCAAACTACATTACATAATTTTAAAAACATTAATTTTAACTTTCTTTTCTTACCACTAAGGTAGCAAACAAGTTAACCTCACCCAAACGAAAGTATAAGATTATATGTCTTAACTTTTTAACTTTATTGAGTATTGATAAATTATTATCGTATATCGTTATTTATCATAGGACACAAATAACAATCAATAATTAAATACCCAAAGTTTTATTGTATTAACTAAATGCATACAAACCTAGAGTACATACAATATGTGTTGGTTGAACATTTAACTTATGTTTATCAGTTAAATATTAAATGCTTACACATAAAGTCTTAAGATTTATTTAGTTAATTTAGAATCATTTTATAAATGTATTTCAGTTTATTGTCTTAAATATAAATAAGCCATTGTACCTTGCGTCTAATTATTTTATCAACTGTTACAATATTTCCTTAATTAAATTTAATTTTTTTCGTATAATTACGTAGCAGATCTCCCCTCACGAAGTATCATTTCACAATTAAGAACAATAAATGCAAAGCCACGACACCGCTCAAAAAAATTACTGAACAAGAATTACAAGGATACGATTCGCGTCGCCCCTCAGCGTGCTTCATACAAACGAATTTCAAATACCATACAATTTTAAACAAATTTTCTAGAAATAAATATCTAGGTCTATAGCGTGACAGTTTTTTATTAAATTGTATACTTTAAAATTTATACAGGATTCTTGTTTTTTATACAAATGGATTGAAAACATTTTTGAGGATTTCGAAAAACCACAGACATAGATATTCGGCTTGAGATCATGTCTACAAATTTCATAGAGTTTGATCAGTAAATGTCAAAAACAAGTAGGAAATTCGTTTGTATGAAGAGCGCTGTGAGGCGACGCGAATCGTATCTTCTTACAATTCTGCAGTGTACTCGTCAAAATGTAATTTAGATCTTTCCGAACAAAAGAATGTTTATTATATTTTTTTTGCTGCACTTTTCTTTATTCAATTTCTTTTTGCTAATCATAAAAAACTATCAGCAAAAAAGTATACTTTATAAATATGTCATATTAAAAATATGAAACGAAAATTTTCGTATTTCACATTTTTATCTTTTTATATTTTTTTATTTTTTATTTATACTATTCCTCCAAAACAACGGTGAAAAATGCTTAGTTACTTTGCGACAGCAGAGCTGCAAACTTATGTCAATATAGTTCCCATGGGGTGAATACCTAAGCTACCATCTAAGACTGTTTATAGACAAGGTAACAACAGCAATCCATATTTCCATATTAGTCCATACTCATATTAAGGGTATAAATACGAAAGTTACTCTGTCTATCTGTCTGTCTGTTACCTCTTCACGCTTAAAGCACTGTACGGATTAAGATGAAATTTGGCATGGAGATAGTCTGAGTCCCAGGAAAGAACAAAGAATACTTAAAAACGTCAAGTGTGAGTTGGTTTCTTCCTACGTATTATTCTTCTGTACGCGTGTTTGTCATCTAACTCCTCCTAAACGGCTGGAACGATTTGGTTGTAATTTTGTCTAAATATTTCAATGGGTTACTGGATGGTTTGAAAATACAATTAGATCCGGTAGGTGGCGCTGCAGTTGGTGTGTCATTGATCTTTTACTTAACAACAGGAATGATTTTGATGATATTTTATGTATACGTTCGAGTAGATTTTTGAAGTGAAAATTTCTTTAGCGACGTTGTGCACTTTTTTGGTATGGGTAAAAAATGATGAACTGGCGTCAGGTCACGTGTCTTGATCGTGAAAATTCGTAAGACGGATGGAGAGTAGACAGCTGGCGCGGCGTAGAAGAGGGAGTATCCCCCTCTCTTTCTACGGCGCGGCGAAAATGTATGCCTGCGCCTGCTGTTTCGTTTAGGCGGCGCAGGGCGCCTACGCGCATCCATGGATGGTGACAGCTGATGGCTCGACCGTCTGTGTAGTGGCCATACTGCTATGTATTCGTAAAATTCGTGTATATAAAGTGTTTAAAATATGGAAATTGAACAAAGTGCATCTTTGTCTTTGTAAAATACGGACACCGTACTGCCACGCCTATTATAATTTTTATTTTTAGTATTCGCGATTATGAGTAGTACAGGGAGGTTGGATATGGAATTTTAATTTTATGACAGATTGCGATGTCAAATATACTACGTCAAAAAAGTAAATAAACAAACATTATTATTTTTTGACATGTCTTGTGACATATTTGAGTGTTAAGCGCGAATCATGTGTAAAGGTTTTCACTTCTGCCGGCACTCCCGGAGTGCAACTCGTTCTTTTTTTTTTTTTTTAATACCACTAAAGTGGCAAACAAGCTTACGGTCTGCCTAATGGTAAACGGACACCGTAGCTTATGGACGCTTGCAACATCAGGGGTATCACTCGCTCGTTGCACACCCTTCACAAATCTAATAACTTCTTCCTTGGAGAAAACCTTGGCAGGGAGTTCATTCCACAACTAAAGCGTTCGTGGGAGGAAGTTTCTTAGATCCCCGTAATATTAATTTAAAATTGAACCCGGTAGGTATCGCTGCAGTCGGTGTGTCTCTGATCTTCTAAACGGCAGGGAAGACTAAAATGATATTTTTTTGTGTACCTTCGAGTGCGTCCCTGCAAGTTTCGGATTCACTATTGGACCCGTGAGGTGGCGCTGCAGTAGGTGTATCACTGATCTTTTCCTAAATGGCAAAGATTGAATGTATGACAATGATTTCAACATTCTCTGAATTGAATGTGACTCCATTAATATCATATATATACCACAACTTCAATCATTGTGAAATTTGTGGCTTGAAAACAACACATTAGGTATATAGAACGTAAAAACGCATCGTAAGAGCTAGCTTAAAACCAAAAGCTTAAGTTCAAAGAAAGGCTTCCCGCCAATACTTCCACCATAGAAGATTTGGAAGAAAATAAAGAATTATATAATTGAGACATAGAGGTCATAGTAAACAGTGAGATATCCAAACATGATGACTTAACTTATCGCAAAATTTAAAATTGTAAATGATAAATTTAAAATTATATATTTAATGTTGCGCTACATTTCCGGGCAGACAACGTCTTACGGGTCCCCAATACATACTTTTTTAAATTTTGAAAGTAACTCTGTCTGTCTGTCTGTCTGTCCATCCGTCGGTCTGTCTGTCTGTCTGTCTGTCTGTCTCTCTGTCTGTCTGTCTGTCTGTCTGTCTGTCTGTCTGTCTGTCTGTCTGTCTGTCTGTCTGTCTGTCTGTCTGTCTGTTACCTCTTTACGCTTAAACCTTGAAAAAGCTTGAGTCGATTTCTTTTCTATAATATTTAATTAATATATTTGACTTTTGGAATTAACCCGATGATGAAAAAAAAAACAATACAATGACTGGTCAGAAACAAATTTCGGGACTAATTCTTAACCTTGTTCATTTTAATTAAGAATATGTTATTATTATTAGTAATATAACTACATAGCATTTTTTAGTTTTTAAGTTAGTTTTTATAAATATAATTTATTTAATGTATTATTAAAAGTTTATACAGCTAACTTAAAAAATATCATACGTTGTTTTGATAGCAATGGCAGAGGTTGTAGTAGGTACAATGCCGAACGCAACTTCAAATAAAAAAATAAAAAAATAAAGTATGTATTTTTCTCGCTGGTACAGGTGAAAAGTTGTATGTTAGACGTGTGAGCAAATTTTCGGATCTTCTACCAAAAAACACTTTTACTCACTTGTATACGAATGTACGAATGTATGGGACATTCGTGTATATCCGTATTAAAATAAAACATACAAATTTTCAAAGAAAAAAAGGTGGTACGTAAATTTTATTTTGTATTTTTTTGTTTTTAAGTAAAAAATAAACAATATAATCTAAAAAAAAATTTAAAGTTAAAAAAATATTTAGGATATTATAATGGGTTGACGTTCTTTCAACTCTAAACACTAAATTTGGGATAAAATTGTTAACTTTCCCTTCAGTTCAAACACACTTAATTTAAAAATTAAACATTACAATATTAAATACTTACTTGATTTAGTACGTACTTGAAATCGGTTAGTCAATCCCGGCTTTGGCAATTCAATATAAGTTCATATCTATGTAACTAGAAATAACTTTGAAAAAGAGTCAAGTATCAAAATTTCCTTTGCATTAGATCGTTTTCTAATAGAAATAACCATTTTTTTTTTTATTAAATCGAGGTCGAACGAAGTATTCCAATTTGTTCGTGTAACGCTAACGTGCAATAGGCGGGTCGGCTGCCAAGAACTTGACTTACAATGAAATACGAGTGCCGTATCCTTGGCGACGCCCATTGTTCGAGCCCGGTGTGGAGGTAGAGACTACTTGCGATCGGCTGTAGCCATGTTTCGATGCCCATTGTTATCCTCGACTTGTTTTGAATAGACTAAATGAGAATTTGGGCGTACAATGAACCGAAAAATATATTTGGTGCTGCTATGACAACTTAATTGGTGACTAACCGTAACGATGTACTTTTTACTCTGTTAAAGGGCACAACATTATTTAATCGAGTTTAATACATTTAAAAAAAAATCATCCTTGGTTTTCATTTATTGTCTTAATACAATACCAAGAATATTTTTTTTTTAATTCTTTTTTTTTTCAATTTAATAAAAAAATTGCAGTAACTTGTTACGCAAATGTTAAGACAATAGATACAGCACTCATTCGTTTTGAAATTACTATTTATAGTAAGTAATATTTTTTATTGTTTGTATGTGGGGTTATTTTGCAAACTGAAATGATTCTAAAAAATTCTTTCACTAATACAAAGCTACATTATTTCTGAATTTTCAAATTCATATTCTTTATTTCATAAATTAAAGCATTACATTTCAAATAATAATTTAGTTCATAGTAATAAATACATTAAATTAATTCTAACATTATCAATAAATGGAATTAAATTAAATATAATCAGTTAAAATAAAATATGTCATATAAGGTGGAATAAAATCATGTCAAATTAAGATACTTTATATTCAAATGTTGTGTTTCTCGAAATACTCTTTTGTATCATAGTCAGCCTCATTTTGTAGCCACTGTTTAAGTTTTGTCAAAAAAAGTATTGTTATCGTGTCAATTTTTGATAAATTCTGGTAAAAATTATATACTTTAGGACCCATTGCAGACATAGTTTTAGAGGTCTTGGTTAGTCTATAATTAAAGTTTTGAAGTTTTGTAACTTGTCTAGTAGGATAGTTATGTATATCGGTGCGATCCGGAAATAGCTGTATATTCCATCTCACATATTTAGCGATATCATAAATATACTGCGAGGGCAGGGTTAAGATTTTCAAATTTTTAAAAAGTTTTTTTGCAGGTGTACCGTATTTAACTTGGCTAATAATCCTGACTGCCCTTTTTTGTAGCCTAAATACTCTCTTCCATTCAGCTGTTGTTCCCCATACCTCAAGCCCATAGAACATCACTGAATAGAACAATGAGTAATAGCAGGTTCGGAGAGCAGTGGAAGGTAAAATACCCGTTAGTCTACTGAGCGCAAAACATGAACCGCTCAGTTTTGCGCATAATGCATGTATGTGGTGCTACTATTTCTAGACCGAGTCTAGGGTGATTCCGAGGAATTTAGTGTGGTATGCTTGTTGAATACGTAAATCATTAATACACACAGATAATGCACGAGGTGGTAGCCCCCCCCCCCCCAGGTTAAAATGTAGTATCCGAGTTTTTGAAAGGTTTAACACCAGACCGTTAGCGTCAAACCAATTCTTGAGGCTCAGAATATCACATTTTATATTTGCCACATAGAGAGTTGCTAATAATTATATTGCAGGCATCGTCGGCAAACATATGCAAATCGCCATTGACAACATTTGGCAAGTCATTTACTTGGACCAGGAAGCATAGATTTGCCAAGGATGATCCTTGAGGAACGCCCTTATGCCGTATGCTTATGGCATTAATGCCCTCTTCATTAGATCGGGTTGAACCGTTATTTAGGAAAACCGATTGTTTTCTATTTTAGAGATGGGCCTCTTACTCCAATATGATCGAGCTTAAGTGCTAAGATCACAAAGATCAAAAGCGCGCGTCATGTTACATATAAGTATGAATACATGTTTATACTGTTCCTTGGCTTTCATTATTTCAGAGATAACTTGTCGGATTGTCGTGATGAATATGCATACATATTTTTTCTGTATGCATATTGTTTTTTGTGAGATAAGTTATTATTATCTTCGAGAAAGGCATACAAACGTTTAGTTACACCTAACTCAAGAAATTTAGCAATAGCTGGGATTATTGAGATTGGTCGATAACTTCCAAGATCATCCATTAGTTTGAAAATATCTGGATAAGTTCCAGTTCTAAGAAATTAATTAAATATGTCAACTAAAAATGAAAGTAAAATAGGTAAGCTGATTTTAATTAGTTTTATCGTCGTGTCATAGATATATATAGATAGCAGATAGATATAGCACGGGTTTTTTATTTTCTGTTTAAACATCCTTTTTTATCTAGTATTTTAGTATTATCATTATCATTTAATTATAAACTAAAGGTAATTAATATCTTATTTATTAATAAATGCAAAATACTAAGATTATTGTCGATGATTAGAGTAATAATGAACGAAATAAGAGTTCTGCGTAATGTGAACCCGTCCGTCGTCTCGGATTGCTTCGATCACAAAAGCAAGTATAAAGGTCCGCTTCCACGGCGCTCTCAATTCGCTCGAGGGTAAGTTAAATTGAGGAAATCCGATTGTTACGCCTCAAGGTCCATGTACGATTTGCTTATTCCGTATTGTAAAACTAATACACTTTATTCGCTTAGGCTACAACACTTTTATACGAATTTAAAAAATACAATTTTTTAAACTTTCTTTGACTCGGTAGAGATTAAAGAACCAGGTTTGATGGTACCTTAGGTAGATACTGACACGTTTCAAAATATGGCAAAGCTGCACAAATTATATAAAGGTTTCTGGAATACCAACAGCTCAGGTCTGTAAGTGGTTCCAACATCATTATCATCATTATGGGAGGTAGTCAGTGTTTCACAACGCACATTAGAACGCAGATTAATTAAAATCAGGTAAATATAAACTATATTCTATTTGTTAACTGCTTTTGAAAACATTTAATACAAGATGAGACTGACATACTGACCGCGACGTAATTGAATAGCCTTGCGGTAGAAGATTTACTCAATGTTTTTTTTTTCGTGCATCAAAATATTAATGACCTGACTACAGAGAAATGCCTCTAGGGTGCGGTCCAATTCAACAAGTATCTTATACACCTAATTACCGCCCTATTTTATTGGCAACTATAGTTTCAAAAGTTATTAAATAGTACTTATTTCTGTAAAAAAAATCCTTTAAATAAAAGATTTGATATTATAATCTACGCATTGTCTAGATCCGTAAACCTTAGATGGAATAGAATCTAGCCTTAACATTTTCATTTGAATATGACATTACCAATAATACTTTCAGTTATGCGTGCTTTGCGGACCTAAACTTTGGACTTAAACCAGATTTTAAAACTTTGTGGGAAAAAATTAGAAAGACTGATGTGTCACTGAAAGTTGTGGATATACTGAAGTTTTGGTACTGTGGTAAAGTGGGGACTTTCCAAATTGTACAGTCAGGACTGTGGAGTTAGGAAGTGCAGTGTAACTTTTACAATTCTCATTTTAACTTTAAGGCTGATCTGACGTCGTTTTCATTTTTAATGCACTCAAATTTAGTTTTACAAAAATCAAATGCATATCAAATACGTGCAAGAGAACCGGGTGGCTCCGAGTGGCTCCGAGTGGCTCCGAGTTGCTCCGAGTTGCTCCTAGTGGGACCGCGCTGTATGTTACATTACACGGATGAGTGACACGCGTCGGAACGTTAACATTGTTGTTTGGGTCGACAGGGTCGGCCGGCATGTTTGTAACAGCGCTTGTAATACATACATGTGGACTCTGGGACAAAGGATTTTTGTAATGTTCATGAAATTATTAAATCAAAAAGTTTTTGTTACATGACAGTTAAAATACTAAGCTCAGCGACAAGCGACTGTCTTTATTATTATTCTCATAAATGTCTGCTAACATCGCAGTTTTATTGCTCAGCCCTACATATACCCCTAGTGGCTACATACACGGCCACTTAACAATGTGAGGAGCAGCCACTTTTTACTAAACACTAGCCCTACATCTCGTGGTAAGCACATCTCATGGTGAGCACATCTCGTGGTGAGCAAATCGCTACAACACTACTTATGATGCAGTGTATCTGGTCTAAAATGGCTTAACATAAGTCCCATAAGTCGTGAAATAGCAACTTTACAGTTTTGGTCAAATGAAAGATCAGGGTTTTTGTCATAAATAATGATTTAAATAATATAATATGTATTAGTTATAAATATTTTTATAGAAACACGAATGCTTTAAAAGTTATTGTTTTCAGAACAAACTAAGTGTGGTCTCAAAGCCTTCGTAACACAGTTAGGTTCCTTGAATAAACACAATCTTTAACGGTAAGTAACAATAAATAATTTATTGGATTGTCGCAAGATCTGTGTCTTTATCCAATTAATAATTAAGATGAACAGTTGATCATTGGATATAGACAGAGGAAAATGGAACCGCCGCTCATGACTTTCTACTGTCACACGAAAGAAGTCATAAAGCTAAGTCAGTGCCTTTTGTGTGGCCTCTCATACACAAGTACTACTCTGACGTAGGGTCTTATTTCTAGTGGTAAAAGTCAGAATAAAGTTTTTTTTTATAATATAAAAACAGTAGTTTTTGTCGATTCTTGGATTCGGGTAGCCAATTTTTATAAAAAAGAAATAAGGATAGTAAGATTGTGATTTGATTAAACCCTGTATACGAAACCATATCAGGGGCGTGTTTGTGTTTGTGCCTCTAGACATTAATCACAGTTTGAGACAATGTCTAGATCTTAATGAAATTTTCTAGGATCGCTAATTAATTTGTGATCATGTAGAATTTTTTAATTTTGAAATTGAAGTATCAATCATATAGCATTTTCGACCAGTTGGGAATCATTTTACGAACGAGAAATGCCGCAAAATTCGATACTTAATTATTTTTTTAATATTGTAAAATTTTGACTCGCAATATTAAATAATTATCTGTCACCTCGGTTGTAACAGATAGCAATTGTTTAAAAAAGTTTTTACTAATGAATCCACATTTCATATGAAAAAAAAATCCAAATCAAAATCGTAAATTGAGAACCGATGTCGTCATAGTAACCAACGTAACAAGCACTCCGGATTTGGGTTTTTCGCAATCCTGGCATTTTCGAGTTCGCGGGTATCGGGAATGTTTTTTTTCACTCGCGGGAATACCTACGAGTACCTGGGACGTACCATGAAATAGACTGAAAAAAAATGGTTCCTTACATTTTTTTAATATTAAACTTATCTTTTTATTATTTACCGTTTTGTTAAAAAAAAATATAACAAAGAATTGTTTGTATCAAATTACCATTGAAAATCTTTAATATTGCTCGTACCTGTTACTAGGGTATGTGTAGAAATATCTAAAGAATCAAACAAAAATCACACTCGACTATTTATTGTTGGCTTATGTTGTTATTTATTCTCGGCTTTTACTCAACTTGGCCGGGGAGCGCTATCTTGCCCGCAGATTATGTAAAAGGTGACCTGAGAGACGACATACTCCTGTACAAATTTGTACAGAATCACAATTCAACTGCAAGAATAAACAACTGAATATATTTGTTGTCACTAAGTGACCGACAGGCTGAGTTCGCTATTTGATAATCAGCTGGCAAACGATATTTGTGTTCTTCTGCTTCCAACCTCAATCAGATGTAGCAAGATGTGAAAGCTATTTCGTGTCTCGTTGATATAGAGCATTTTATATTATTTAAAGTCAACATTTTTTACGTACCGACCACCCAACATAATTTAAATTTGTAACCTTAAAAAAAGGTTAGTTTCTTTCAGGGCAGTGAGTGGCAGCCCCTAGGGACATTCTTAGATTTGTAATTACTTTTACTTACATTCTTTTACTCAGAGGCTTTGCAACTTACTAACTTACTTACTTTTTTATTGTACCTGGCTAGATGTCTGTTAGTTTTTTGTTGAATCTATGTCTGTTACTTCTTTGTTATATATCTGTTTTTTTTTCTGTTGGTACTTCAACTAAAAATAACAAGTAAGTGATCTTAATGTTGTTGAGAGAGATTTAGAAATTTATTGATAATTACGGAGACTAATATTATTTTTAACAGTTTAATTCAAAAGAAAAATAACAAAAACATCAATCAAAAAATACCAGTCAAGTGCGAGTTGGACTCGTGCACTGAGGGTTCCGTAAAAGGTAAATTGTATTGAAGGACAAAGTTAACTTTGCCGTTGAACAACTGCTGTCCCAATACATCGACATAGGTCGCGGTTAGTTTTTTGTTTTTTGTGATGTAACAACAAATTTACGGTTTTCAGATTTTTTCCTTTATGTATGCTACATGGCATTGCTTTTTGTCAAATTTCATGATTCTAGGTAAACGGGAAGTACCCCATAGGTTTTGATTTCTTTGTTAAAAAATATGCGACTAAAAAACACCGTATTTTCGCCATATTTTTTTATTGCATTAACTAAGCAGCTTGATTTTTTTCCAACTTTAAGTGACTATAGACTATAGTATTTGATATTAATTTCAATTCAATACCACCACGCATTCTTGTGTAAGAGGGTCTTGTCAGTTAGACAGACAAACATTTTTTTTACGTGTTTTTTTTACAAATCAACAAATTTCAGATTTTTTCCTATATTTGTAATATAAGACTTTGCTTCGTGTGAAATTTCATGATTCTAGGTTTTGATTTATGTTTGAGTGCCAAAATATGCGACAAAAAAGGCCGTATTTTGACCGTATTTCTTTATTTCGTTGACTTAGAAGCTCGATTTTTTACAGCTTTAAGAAACCGTAGACTTTAGTATTTGATATTAATTTCAACTTAATACCTTCAGGCGTTCCTGAGAAAAGGGTCTTGAAAAACGTGATCCTATATGGGTTTCTTTTTTTCCTTCTAAGGTACGGAACCCTACAAAACATAAACTTTCTTCTTAAAAAACAATCTGTCTTGTCTGTCAGTCAACAGCTTGACCATTGCATTTAGTCCTTGTTTCGGTAACAAAATCATCCGCAACGTTAAAAACTCTCTCGCACTATGTTAACACAGGTGGTTGTCCGTGTGACACAAAAAAAAAAATATAATATCCGAGAAGACCGAGAATAATGCTGAATCGTCTATCGGACAACCAAAATTTCTCGGTATCCTGGTTGAAAACGCTACTCTAGACATGAACGGTAGCCGGCCCGCAACAAGCGCTAGTTCTCTGGTACCAGGTCCTATTTATCTGATTTTGAAACTCAATCGTATATTATGGACTGGCGACAAACTGGACTGGTGTGCGGGGGGTAACCCTATTAGGGAAGGTCGTTGAGACTAATGTCACTATTTAAAAAAAATACTATTATACTATAATATTTGAGATTTTGGTAGGCCATAATTTTTTTATATAAAGTTAGCACTGTCTTTATTTTCTTTTTATACAAACATAAATTGTTGTGATGTGCTTGGATTATTCTGCTATGTACGGGAATGTTAACGAACCTAACATCACTTTTTCTTCAACCTGTTTATGGACCAACTGTTGGATTGACTGAACGGAGCAGCTGTTGGCTGTTCCGTGTGTTTTGTTGATGGGAAAATGATAAACAATATCATTTATTGTTTATCATTATGCAAACGACAAGTGCTGCTGAGTCCGTCTATCTGTGCCATCTGAAAAGTGGTAGAGATCTGCTAGAAGTATGATGAAACTCACGGTCTCAGGTACAATGCCACAAAGAGCAAGCTTCTTATTTTCAAACCGGGTTAAAAGTCTTACAATCGAGTTACACTGGTCAGCCTCAGTGGCAGGCCTCGTAAATAAGTATCGTAAGTGAAAAACCTGAGGCACTGGGTTACAGAAACAATGAAAGATAGTGAAGACATTGATAATATATCAATGTCTTCACTATATTCTACGCTATATAGCGTAGAGCACTGGCGGTTTCATGTAATATGCTTTGGCACGGACGCTAAGCATAATTATTTGCCGTTGCGCTCCTCTATTATAGATGCAGTCTGTGGGCTCACTATACACTTAAAATGTATATAGTGCTCTACGAATACAATATAATAATGCTTTCCGGATGCTGATGGGAATATAGAGCGTCGGGGATGATCGCAGAATGACGAATAAAAGATTTTTACAGCATCATACGCTGCAGGAGCCTCCCTGGTAACCCGAGCACGTGGCAGCGTCAAATCTCTAGAAAACATTATCTGTGTAGGTAGATAGCGCCTATTCCCCGGGGGCCTAAACAAAACGGCAAAAGAATCTAAGTAATTTTTGATGTAATTTCTACGAAATGTTTACTTTTTATATTTACTTCATATATGCCGCAGAAGATGGTTGAAGCTGTGATATGTTTATGTCCCTAGAGATATAGCTATATACCGTTATATAGTAATACATACTGTACAAAGCGTATTCCTATTGACGCATTAATATATTTGTGTTCATGTAGCCAAGCCTGTAACATATTTTCTCTTGATAAGCTTTCTCTACAGATGCTTGGCTAGCTGAATGTCTAAGTCAATTACAATTATTTCACTAGATTAGCCTAGAACGATAGTTATATTACTAGATCATATTCGTATCATAGTCATATTATTAGTAAGACAGTTATGAGTCGCTTTTATATAACTATATTATGGTACATAGCAATATCTCCAGGAAAATAACTATATCACGGATACAACCAACCTACTGCGACATACTCGTATATATGATGATTTGAAGATTAAGTTAAAATTTTGTACACTTTTATAAGTTTCACCCGAATACGGACGGACATATAATATAATGAAATGAATTTTGAATTAACTTTATTTGTGGGGGTAAATTAGAAAATAAAACAGTTTTGCAAACTGTACCGTGTGACAAACTCGTATCGTATGAAATGACGTGTTGTGAGAGCTTAAAATATATTTTTTTTATTATTATTAAAGTGTTAAACAGTTTTAAGGTAAATAAAAAAAAATCTTTTTTTTTCATCTTATTAAAGTGTGGGGTGTCATTGGATAAACAGTTTAACAATGTGACTGATGTGCGAATACCATTTTTCGATTCAGGGATCCGTTAATAAAATATTAAGCATTGAAGTTTGTAGATAAAATTCACGGCTGTGTATATACGAGTATGTCGCAGTAGGTTGCTTGTAGCCGTGATATAGTTATATAGTTTTTTCCTTGGATCGCTTTGAATCGCCTGACCTCGTCGGGGACGAATTCTAGATACAGGCCCGACCTATCCGTCAAGTATATATTATAAGATTTTTCCTTTTGACCATCAGATTAAGATAAGTCTTTTAGTTTTTAGTTTAGGGTAAGCCCCAATTGTTTCCTACGCTAAGGCGTAATTGTATGTATTTAATGCTGATTAAAATAAAAAAAATTCGCATCAAAGAAAGTTAGAATATCTAGTAAAGAGCGGCGAGACCTCCGAGACGAAACCGGACGATCCTAGTAAAAAATATTTGTGTCGCAGCGGCGGCTTTCGTGCGATTTTTAGGAATTATTTAACATGTATACATTATAAAGTAATAATTTACCACCAAGACACTCATCCCGATGCGGTGGTCAGAAATGTTACCTACATATCGCCGTCACAAATGTGGCAAGTGGTGGGCCTATCGCCGTACCAGGCCTAAACCACAGTAATCAGTAGAGAATAGATTGTAACAATATTAGTTGTCATTTACTAGGAATTAAACCCGGGATCTTTGGCATGGCAGCCGAACGCTCTTCCACTGCGGCATTCGGGTCCTATCAGCTCATTTTACCGACTAAGCTTAGCTTAAATAAACTTTAATTAATACCAGGGTTACAGCTTTAGGCCCATTTTGCTTTTGCTTTCAAACTTGTTATTCTGCATGTAAAACTTGTTATTCTGCAGTAGGTATAGCTTTTAAGAAACTAAAATTCTAAACTTTAAGCTTGTTCCCGAATCCAAACTTTAAACCAAAATAGAAAAAGAAATATAAAGAGAAGAGGAAGAGAAATTATGGAACAAGGCCTAAGTTCAGCAGCGGGCGTAATCCGGGTAAAATAGAGACGTTAGAAATACCTTTTAAAGTTAAAGTTTGTGCATTTTATTTTCTAAACGCTTACTTGTACAACACAAGTACAAAAAAAATTCCAGAACATGTGGTTAATTTACCCTCAAATAAATTTAAAATATATGTCAAAGGTAGTTTAATGAAAAAAAGCTATTACAAAGTTGATGAATACATAAATGATAAAAATGCTTGGAAAAATTAGAAGTTAATTGATTTGTATTGGGGCATTTGAAATATTTTTTTAAAATTAAAACATTGTTTATTATGTTATTACCTAGTGTAAGGCTATATTGTATTTTTATATGATGTATAAAAGATTAACTAGTGAGTTTATTGCCGGTGCTTCTCGGTAGTAAAGCATTACGAACCATCCAATCTGCTCCTCTTATATTTTGTTCCTTTACTACACACATTGTAACTAGTACAATCGAAGTTTTATTGGAGTTGCTTGAGTATGTCATGCTCTCTCAAAGTGTCTCTGCGGTGGTGGCGTGTGTGTCGGGTCGTTACGTTCCCTAAAACATGGTTTAGCGAAGCGATGGCTGATTCATGTGTCATACTCGTGAACGGGTGCCGCCTGTGGAGGCTGGTCTGCTCTTGCAAACTTCTTTGTATTCTTAGTATTTAGTCTTACTTTTTTGTTTTGTTTATTAATACTGTAAGACATTGATTATTTCTTAGTGATGAATACATAAACTGTTTTGTTTATATTAGATACTTTTTTATGTTGTGCTTGTGCTTTATAGGTATTTCATGTTTTTTTATGTTTGTAATGGAAAGTGTCCTTTTATGATAGGGAGGGCATTTTCCAATATTTTAATTGGGAGCTGTAAGAGAAAGGGAGATAAGAAATGCCCTTGCTGAGTTTCTTGCCGGTTCTTCTCAGTACAAGGTCTCCCGCCCTGTAGACTTACGAATCGATGGCGTAGTGACATTCATAAGTGCTCAATTATTGTAGCCTAAACTTAATAAATTATATTGAATTTGAACTAGGGACCCCGGCCCAACGTGACACATCCTCATCTATCTGTAATAACATTGATTTACACAAATAGTTCCGAACTCTCGTTTTTCTTCCCTTTTAATCCATTACTCCTTATTAACTAGAATGTATATGTATGTATCACGTCTTTATGGTTTTTACCCTCAGAAGAGGGTAACCAGCGGCTATACATACGATACACACCCACATCATAATGTAAAAGATTTATTTTGTTAGAGGCGAAATAAACTCTATTTGAGATCAACATTGTCGATTTCAGCTTAACGGACGTAAAGCGCACAGGGGGGGGGGGGCTTAAATAAAAAAAAAGCTTAAGTTACAGAAATAGCTGACAACAAAACAAATACACGACTTTTTTATTAATGTCTCTTTAAAAATAATAATAATAAGCTAGAATTAAAATGAAATACTAAATCCATCGCGGAGTAACTCGATAGCCCTCAAGCGCTAGGGGGTTGCTAAAGCTTTGTGAAGTGTTGATACATTTTATTTAATTTTCTTTTCTTTCACTATCTACCAACTTAGAATTCCGCAAGGATTCAAATAAATTGTGCGTTGTAAGTATCCTAATGAATACATTTTGTTTGCTGATAACTTTTTCTTTGTGTCATATCATCGCTTACTTAACAAATGTATCTATTTATATGTTTAAGAGTTTGTAAGTCATGAAAGTAGACGTAAATTTGGAAACAACACAACAACCTTGCTATGCTTATTAGTACCTGTAAGTAACACTTAACTTAACGAAACCCCCGACCGCTGCACTAAGTCTGTTCGACGATCCAGCTGTATGAGTATGTGGGGCTTCATTGAAGTATGGAGTTCTTCAAGAAAGAAGTTATTAGATTTCTGAAGGGTTGGCAACGCGCAAGTGATACCCCTGGTGTTGCAAGCGTCCATAGGCTACGGTGACCGCTTACCATCAGGCGGGCCGTAAGCTTGTTTGCCACCTTAGTGGTATTAAAAAAAAAAAAAAAAAAAGGTTCGTGTTCAGCTCGATGCCTTATAATACTGTAATATCTATAAAAACTCTACTTTTCTTATAACACAAGATTAGAGCGCTTGGCAATAGAAAATAAAATAATGAAGAAAAATTCATCATCAAAATCCGTGGCGTAGAGTAACCTGATATCAGCGAGGGCGAGTAGGGGGGAGGGGGGGTCTGGTTTTGATTGCGTCTCTGTTACGTTTATTCATTTTCTTTTACTTAAATTCCTTTGCTTTAATATTCTTTTGTTTCCATTAATTTAAATTTCTTTTGGGAATCAGTCATTGATTACTTAGATAATAATGAAATAGTATCTTCTTTTATATCATTTAAAATTATTGGTTTTAGACGTAGATATGGCATTCGACACAATTTGTAATCAATGCTTTTATCCTGGTTCGGGACTTTACATTACTTTTTAATACTTAATTTTCGACTCCCTCGCTGCCTAGTTAGTAGTGTGAATGGATGCTGTGCAGAGGGTGTGGGTTCGATTCCCGCACAGGACAAACATTTATGTAATAAACATTTGTGTTTGTCTTCAATCTAGGTGTATTTATGTATGATATGTATGTATTTACAAAAAAAGTTATATATATATATATTTGTAACACAAGCTATGCTTACTTTGGTTTGGCGCTTTGTGTAATGTCCAAAAATATTTATTTTATTTTATTTACTTCCATTTTAAAAGAAAATCTAACAAGTAGGTTTTCTACAAACCATTGAATACCTACATTATTTTGGTAATGTTTGTTTGAGGGTTACTCCTTGCAGAGGCAACGCTGCAACAAACTGGACTGCTTTAATTATTTTTATTTACTTAATTAGAAAACATAACGTGTTACATATTATATACATATTAGAGTATTATATTAAATTATACAAATTATTATTATTATACATTATTTTGTAGTTTTCACCAGTAGTTAAAAAAGATATATATAAGTCGTGATATTAACTTGGTGGCGATGACAAAAATGTTTAAAAGATTAAAAAAAAAGGAAAATCAATTAAATACCTATAACAAAATAGACATTTGGGAATTGTTTATAGTGGCGCAGACAAGATATTACATAAAGAAAAAATACAGTGCTGGCGAATTCTGGAATAAAGACATATTTGATATAAAGTATCTTTGATAGCTAACGAAGGAGTGTGGAAATAAGTCAATATTGTGTTTGTTAATTATTTCACTAATGATGTTAGGTACTCTGCAGAAGTACGAGTTGAGTCTGTAGTTTGTATTGAATATAGTACGGACTTGCAAACAGGGAGATTTTCCACGGGCTCTGTTTGGTACATAAATATATATGTTAAGAGTCAACATTTGCGTTAATAATCTTGACGAGGTAATCAATATCTGCTATGTTTCTTCTTATTTCTAAATGTAGAAAATGATTTTTTACAACGGTCAATGTAATTTTCATCATATTTGTTTAATTTAAATTATAAATATATATTTTTTATACCACTAAGGTGGCAAACAAGCACACGGTCCGCCTGATGGTAAGCGGTCACCGTGGCCTATGGACGCTTGCAACACCAGGGGTATAACTCGCGCGTTGCCGACCCTTCAAAAATCCAATAACTTCTTTCTTGAAGAACCTCATACTGTAGTCCTTAGAGAAAACCTTGGCAGGGAGCTCATTCCACAACCCAAGCGTTCGCGGGAGAAAGTTTGTCTGAAACCGCACTGTACGCGAGGATATTGCGCAGGTAAGAACAATAAAGAACCTTTATAACTTTAATGCTGCGGTAGTTTACTCAATTTTTTGATGAATCCTAGTGCTTTTGAGGCTTTTTTAACCATGCATCCAATATGCTTTTCATAAAAGAGCTTAGAATCATGTATGATCCCTAAAACACGAATATCATCTGCACTTTTAAGATATTGAATCTTTACTGTATATTAAAATTTATCTTATTTACTTTTCGTGTGAAGGTAATTTGATAGCATTTTAATACATTTAAATCTAGTTTATTTGAAAAGCAATAGTTCTCAAAACTAATAAGATCTTGTTACAGCAGTTCACAATCATCTATGGACTCGATCTTTCTTAATACTTTCATATTATCTACGTAAATTAGTACTTTTGTATTCCTTAAACAGCTAATGAAGATTGTAAATAAGAGCGGGCCCAATAAGGAGCCTTGCGGTAATCCCGATGGAATAGTCTCCCAGGAGTTGCCATTAAGCGCCACTGCTTGTGTCCTATTCTCAAGATAGGAGGGTTAACTATCTGAATAGGTTTCCATGTACTCCCGCGGCTTTAAATTTTCGAAGAAGGAATAATCTATCTATCCTATCGAAACATTTACTGTAGTCCGTAAACACTGCGTCAAATTGCCCTCCATTTTCCATCCACCTTGTAATGTATTAATCACATGTCAAGAGATTGGATAAAGTTGATCGTTTCTTTAGGAATCCATGTTGTTCTAACATAAATGAAGAACTAAATGAGGAATGAAGTTGTTGATAAATATTTTTTTCTAACACAAGACTGAACTTACATAGTTTGGAAATGGGTCTATAGTTTTCTACAGCAGTGATTGACCCAAATTTGTGCACATGTAACAAAAGCAGTTTTCTTTATATATACTTCACTTTTCCCTCTAGAAGAGATCGCTTAATTAAAATAGTGTAGCTAAAATTTTGGCACATTTGACAATAAGCATGGCATCAGGACCAGAACCTTTATTGTCATCTAACTCCTCCAATAGCTTCAACACGTCACTTTCTTTAATTTTAATGTCACCAATTTCGACAGCCGATGATGATGGAGATGGGTTAGGAGTGTTGTTATTAGAGCTTTGAATTGCAGATGGAAAGTTTAACAATGAAAAATTATCAGATATTGCCTGCGGAGTGTCATGTTTATAGGTTTTATATGTCATCCAAGAAAGATCTTTAATTTCTGTTGACTTAATATTTGACCATAATGCTTTTGGATTCCTCCATTTTCTTCATGTATGTTTGAAAACATTATTTTTCAACGGACTAGGCTCATTTTTGTAGTATTACAAAGGATGGATAATCATGTGAATAAGTGAAGTTTTATATTTGCGAAAAAGTTTATGTTTTTCCTTAAGTTTTTTTTTTTTGTTAAATTATGCCATGAAGGAAACCTATCATTATTGTTGCAGTCTATGTATTTATCTATTACAGTACAGCTACAGCTACAGTCGCGGACGGTTGGTACAGCGGACGGAGAAAACAAATGATACTTTTTTCACTATGATCGAGAGTTCTCTTTGGTCACGCCACAACGCAAAAAATCAGCGAGTGAACAAATTTGCGGCACAGGTTTAGCCAAGAGCACAGAGAACAATATTGAGTGCCTACTTTTGTACAATATTTAAGGGGATCCCGTAGTAGTCTCGCGCTGATGACCATCAAAACTCGTATTCTCCGCTACGTTCTGGACTTCCCGCGTCAAAACCAAAACTTGCGCTAACTGCGGCGGCCTCCACACTGCATACAGCAGCTTGTGTTCTATCTTGCGAAAACAGACAAGAAACCGTAAAGTGGGTGCGGCAGCTATAACCTCCCGTAGCGCGGGTCACCCTACTGACAATAACGTTAAAGCCTAAACAGCATTTCCTTGATGACTTCGGTGATTCTATCGAAAGCAACTAATGATGTTAAACTGAAAAAGAGAAAGCTAAAACCTAAGAAAAAGAGCAGTATTCCTACAACAAGGACTTTACAGAATAATTCCAGTTCCGGCAAAGACTCTGAAACCGAAAGTGAAATCAACTGCTGCCGCCAAGACAACAGAGCGCAGGGTCTGTGTTCAAGGACCAGAAAGAGATGCTGCAGCAGTGGTCATCAGCAATTTCGTGGTAGAGGCTCTGCAGTACATGTGTGTAATACATATACATAAAAATAACAGTGACCACCCTCATCATGCATTTTGGCAGCTTTTCCTTCATTTATTCTCGAACGGGTTTGGCGGAGTTATTCTATTGTGATGACAGCGGCGTACTAATCTACTGATTGCGACGATCACTCACTGGTTCTCCCACAACTGCAATGCACTATACAACCAGGCAGTGTATGGCCATCAGTTTGGTGTAAAGAAAAAAATCAATGCCGCTTTCGTTCGTTCATGCTCGCATAATTGGAATCGAACTTTACAAGGTAAGTTCGTTTTATTTTTAATTATGTAGTTATTGTTATGATTTTGTTTTAAAATAGTTTCCGGCGTCGGGCGTTGAATGATCAGTAACAGTATAGTATTGAGCCTGTGGAGGCTGGTCTGCTCTTGCAAAATTCTTTGTATTCTTAGTATTTAGTCTTACTTTTTTTTTTTGTTTATTAATACTGTAAGACATTGATTATTTCTTAGTGATAAATACATAAACTGTCTTTTGTTTATATTAGATACTTTTTTATGTTTTGCTTGTGCCTTATATTTCATGTCTTTTTATGTTTGTAATGGAAAGTGTCCTTTTATGATAGGGAGGGCATTTTCCAATATTTTAATTGGACGCTGGAAGAGAAAGGGAGAAAAGAAATGCCCTTGCTGAGTTTCTTGCCGGTTCTTCTCAGTACAAGGTCTCCCGCCCTGTAGACTTACGAACCGATGTCGTAGTGACATTCATAAGTGCTCAATTATTGTAGCCTAAACTGAATAAATTGTATTGAATTTGAATTTGAATTTGATACAAACGCTAACAAGGATTTCGCAATACTCTTTGTAAAATAGTTTCTAAGCAATTTTGCTGTGAAATTTTAAATAATAAAATAAATTATAAGATAACTGGTACGATAATTAGGTCTACTACTAACTTACCTATTTTATTATTCGATGAACTGCATCACCTTCAACAAAAAAATCACATTTATTATTTAATGTTAGTGACATTATAATGTAATATGCAGTTTATATTTGGCATAATAATAGATTAGATGACCTGCGCATCTTTATTTGCGCCACATTTATTGAATAATAAACCAAAATTATGTATGTTATAACTTATTACATACATAGTAATCATCATCATCATCATATCAGCCCATTGACGTCCACTGCTGGACATAGGCTTCACCTAACTTGCTCCACAGCGTGCGACTCTGTGCCGCCTGTTACCAACGGCTCCCCGCTTCCTTTACAAGGTCATCTGTCGATCTAGCGGGGGGGTGTCCCACGCTGCGCTTTCCGGTTCGTGGTCGCCACTCGAAAACCTTCTTTCCCATCGGCCACCGGTTCTTCGAGCTATGTGCCCTGCCCATTGCCACTTCAGCTTAGCGATTCGGTGAGCTATGTCGACTTTAGTTCTTCTACGGATTTCCTCAATCCTGATTCGATCACTTAGGGAAACTCCGAGCATAGCACTTTCCATCGCCCGCTGAGCGACTTTGAGCTTTCTTATAAGGCCCATAGCTAACAGCCAAAATAAAAACCTGCTTGTAACTTATAAGTAGGTTTCCATTTCTACACCTTAGCCGCGCTGAACTAGTTGTTTATATGAATTAATCTCCAAAGTAAGGAATTAAATAAATTATTATTTTTCAAAAAATAAACACAATCGCAATGTATATGGAGTGTTGCGCCATCTTGTGATAAGCAAAAGGTATTAGCCGTAGTCAATCTTTGTAGTACAACGTCTTTGATAAAGGACTTATATCGTTTGATATTTCTTAAAATATTTATTTAAATTAAATAGTGTGAATAATAATTTTTAGTCTAAATTAAATACGTAGGATGAATAATATACGTACCTATTACAAACAAAAATCCGCTACCGTTCACCCATCTTATCAGTTTGGCGACACGACGCACACGCGCATCAATTAAATCAATTATATTTTGTAAACCATTCGTTTAAATCATATAGTGTAAAGGATAATACTTTTAAATCTACGTTACATAGTTGAAAATGTATAGGAGAAAGCAGCTTTGCAAATCACGTCATTTTTTTAATTAATTATTTAAATATAAATATAGTTACTGTGAGTCTACCTTAAGATAAGATATTATATGCTATCACGGACTTTTTTATAGAACCATCAATGATACTGTATGTAAACATCATTGCCCACCATACATTATTTTCGAGTAACTTTAACTATTAGGCAGCGCACGCCACGAAAGTTCTCAGAAGAGATATTTTCTCCCGATTTTTAAAGTTTTTTCTTTATTTTATCGCTCCTACTGGTCTTAGCTTGATGTTACTAATCATTTGTTTCTACCAGATAAATACACTATCCACAGTTAAAAGAATTTTTGAAATCGGACTTCTAGTTCCAGAGAATACCCAGTTTGTACAAAACAAAGTTTTCCTTTTTATAATATCAGCACAGATAATCATTTCTTTTTATTTTATTTATAAGAAAACATAGAGTCATACACATGAAGTGATAAAAACAAATAAATACAAATAAACCTAGAGTTTCACTTAACAATAAAAACAGAACTTTATACATATTATATACAAGCATACATATATAACACACGTATAAACATGAATTGTTGTTGTTTGCACACACAAACACACACACATTAGATTTATTTATAAAATTTTTTTGGAGTAGGGGAGAGTTGGGTAATACCGCGCGGTTGAAAATTCCGCGCCCCTCGGTTTCTTTGAAACAGTCAACAAAACGCGCCTGCAATATTAGTAAAATCATAGCTTTATGTACCCCCTACCCTGCTCGAGCACCGCCAACTGCTGCCGAGTATTCAGAGAGCAAGGCCGCGAGCTTGCAGGTTTTCCGCGCGATCGCTATAGTTTTTTGGGTGATTTCAATAAGAGGTCAATGAATATTTCACACTCAGTAATAAATTATACTCATTTATAGTGTAAAAATAATGTATAACTTATGTGTAGAATAATTTTAAATTAATCCTTTGAGTTTGTTTATGTTTTTGAAGTTACAAAATAAAATGATCTTGTTTGATAATGCCGCGCGTAGGGCGCGTTGACATTATGCCCAGCTATATAATATGGTTGTGATTATTATAAATCTCTGAAAGAATATGTAAGTATATTATTCCTATAAGTGTCAGTATTTATACCTAAGTAAAAGTACTAGGTAATATAATAATTGTTTTCTTGTCTTGTCAATGTCAAATTGTCAATCACTTAGGTTAATACTAAACATTTAGTGAAATCTGGAGTCTGTACCTATTTCCAATTCGGTCTCCAGGGTTCCACTCTCTGACTGACACATTGTGTGATGCTTTTCGCAGTTTTATCAGACCCAGTGCGCAATTACCTACCTGGGGCACGATATTATCAGACCAGTTTGATAATACTGCGCTTCCCCAATTTTTAATTATTCGCTCGAATTATTGTTTTTGTTTGTTTTTTGATAAATTTAAATTTCCGTTAGTGTCGTCAGATAAATTTTCCGCCTTCTATTATATTTCGTTTTTATTTTAACCTAACCTGAGCTTAGTTATAGGATAATTCCCTTAGGGGCTCGGTATTACCCAACTCTCCCCTATTCGCTTTAAATTTTTGCAATGAGCAGTGGAAAATGTCAATGCCTGAAAATTTGTCGTCTGTCGAATGAATGTTTTCTATAATTAGTACGACTAAGTGCAATATGAAACGGTACGAGTACCACAGAACGTAAAGAGATTCGAGGAACTTTTAAACTTTAAATAGTTGAGTAGGAGAGGTCAAAATTTTTTAGACATTCAAAATTTTAAAAAGAAATAGGACATCTAGATAATGTCGCCGGTCTTGAAGGTAGAGAATATTATTTCTTTTACAAGAAGTTTCATAATCAGTATAACTGTTACCTGTGCGATATTTTAATTTTTTTATAAATTTTCATAGTAGTAGTAGTGATAGTTTTCTCAATTTAGGTCGTGTGAACGTTATATTAAGGGTTCCATACTGCACTTCCGAATCCAAGAATGCTTGAAAGAACTAATCAAAGAAAAGTAAAGCGTTTTTAATAATGAGGCTTTTTAAAAGGCTTAGAGATTCTTAGGATAAGCCCAAGTTATTTAAATGCGCGATTGATAGTGTTATCGATATGGTATCCAGTCCAGAGTTACACCTTGGTCGCGTATATCATAAACAGAGTTAATTTTAGACCCAGAAAAATTATAGTCAAAGCGAATAGAATGTTATTTACGATTAAAAGAAATAGTATTACATTTATTTATAACTATGAAAAGTCAATTTTAATAAGGAGATGTTAAAATAAAGCGATCGATATCTGATTGGAGCTCAATACAGTCCGCGGTAGAATTAATCGTCACTATAAAGAAGGCGATTTGAGTGTTGGCAAACTAAGGCCCGGCGGGGTTATTACCAATCTTGCGTGAGCAGTGCAAGAGCCTAATATTTCGCAATAATGGCTGTCAAACACCAATTTCGAATTATGAAGCAGCGTCCGCGATGCAAGTAGCGATAAGTCGACGCTAGCGCCTCTATCAGGCGATTTAGGAGTTAAAAATGCATTTTCAATCGCTACGCGTCATAGAAAACTTCAAAATCGGAATTATGAATGACAACAATCACGATTAGCGAGCGGTTAGCAAGCCATATGAACTGTCAAGTTTGCGTTTACCTTTTTAATGGCTGCAAACTGATCGCTTTCTGATTGCAAAGCTAATATTTATTAAATAAAATACTTTAGACATTTTCAAAACATTGATTGTTAAAGCAGATATCCGCAAGAAATGAATAAAATTTAAATAACAAAACAGAAACCAGTGTGCGAGGTCAGAATACGCTTCGTTGTACCTAATACAATTTTCTGTTTAAACTAGTGTTTTGGTTAATTTTGTGTGTGTTTGTGAATTTTAACTCGCTAAAAATAGTGAAAAGAAGACCAGAGAAACTGTCTGTGCTGATTTAAAACCCAAAATTGCCTATAAAATACTGTTACCTACTAATGAAGGAATCTAGAAAGTTGACAACATAAGATTACTAAAATCGAAGAAAATTGTATGTATTTAACGGCAAGATACTGGTACTTACCTATTCATTACACCATAAATGAAGTAGAAGAACTTGCAGTTAAAACCTATAACCTAAAATATACCAAACAATTGATGTGGTATATGTTTGAATTCACATACCTAACTACCCTTTCTTTTATGTTTGGTCAGTTTTCTACAAGTGTACCTACCCAACGCTCACAACAATAGTATTTAATCATTAGGGCAACACAATTAAAAAAAACAGACTAAGAATTATACTGTAAACATAGGTAATCAAAGTGAATTAGAAGAAATCTACCAATTTATATATTTCTATAAGGCAGAGGGCAAATACTGTCCTACAGCATAGCCTACAGGTGTTCTTAAACACCATATTGCAATTAAAAAGTAGTTTTGGAACAAACTTATCAGCTGATTATTACTCAACAGAATAATCATTATAAAATATTTGTTGGTCAATTCTAATAATAATCTGTGTGTGCCAAATTTCATTTCATCATTGTCACAAACATAAACGTACTGTATAAAGCATTAGTAGGATTTCTTCCATTACTCTATTCAAACCCTAGAATATGCTGCTCAGCTTTAGGACCTACTTTTTATAACTTACCGTTTACCTTAATACCATATCGTCTAGCTAATTTTCTAAATTATTTTGCAGATAATATGATGAAGATATGTTACAAGGTTGATAAACCTATGCTGTCATGATAACAAAATGGAATCAACACCTGAATTTGTGAATACTGCAACTTTTCTGCGAATAAGAAAGGACAAACTGTAGTCAGCAGTAGTACCTATATATTAATAAATAGATGTTACTAAGGAATAAATGAAATATATTTTACTGACTACACTGAACAAGCACACATGGAATGAAATATAATTGTTACCATAATACATTAAACTATAAAAACAAACCAGCATTTTTATTTATACCACTAAGTCTGCAAACAAGCTTGGGGTCCACCTGATGGTAAACGGTCACCGCAGCCTATGGACACTTGCAACAACTAGGGTATCACTTGTAATAAAACTATTGACCTATCACTTACCAACAACTTATTTACAAACAAAAGGTCATCATTGTTGGTTGATGATGACTTAAAAATTGTATGAACAAACCATACACTTAATATAATGAATACACAAGTTTTTGTTGTGTAACCACATCTAGAACTTGTAAGTGCTCAGGTTAAATTTTAAGTGTAGGAAATCAATATTCAGAGATGGCAGTCAACACTTACTTCTACAAGAGATTATGGCCTTAATAAAAAGCAAGCCTTACTCTAGCTGCTAGATCATCTTCAACCATGATAAACTTTTGTCAACCAGCTGCAGCTTTCGCCAAGTGTATAGGTCAAAAGTGCGAAATTTTATAAAACCGTGACTAGTGCTCAGGACTATTCACCTCATAAGCTCAAAACTGCTCTGCAGGCAATAGAAAGTGCAACACTTGGAGATCCTTTACAGAGTAATAAGAGTGCTTGTAGAACTTATTAACAAAGGAGAAAGAAGGTTCTTGATTAGAGACCGTAGGCATAAGAATAATGAAAACTTCTTCATCCTCATGCCACCATCAATTCCAACTCAATGTGGTAGGACCAAGTGGACTAACAACCTAGAGGCTTGTCCTAGATGAATTTAAGTGGTACAGATGGATTTGTTTAAGAAATACATGGTATATGCCTATGTCTAGCAGTGTTTGTAAGGCTGATATGTTAAGGAAATCATCAAATGGTTCAGCAGTTCACTGAAATAATATGCATAAGACATTTTGTTAATGATAAACAGTTATGAAGTGATAGGTTTTAGTTAAATAATAGCACAAAATAAATTGAGAAGAATTTTAATTAAAATTTTTATTACATTATTTCAATTCTTATACTTAATCTAATTCTACTGTGGTATCCCGCTACAATATTTGATCCATTTAAAGCAGGAATGATCTTTTTGTTGATGTTTTCAGTACTTGACTTTTGTAATACTTTTACTAATAGTGCATCTTCAGTTCACATTCTTAAACTTGCATTTCCAAAATTACTGAAACAGTATAAAAAACATTACTTAACTGGTTGCGATAGTGACAGGCAACCTGAAATAAAACATCAACATTATCTCTTTAATATTTAAACAACAAAAAATAATAAGATATCGGTGGATTGATTTTTAAAGAATTCCTTAGTACTGACTTTATTTGTGCACAGACTTAAAATATGCATTACACATTATACTCAGCAACAGAAACTATTCTTTACTGGACAAATTACATAATGAAGTATCTTTTAAGTGTGGGTAAGATATTAAAAGATACAATTTTAATACCTATTATTTAGCGCTGTTTTCTTAAGACTTGTCATTCAAATAAGTGCAACTATACATATATTAGGTTTAATCAAACTTAAACTAAGATAGATATTTTGGCATCATGTTAAATAGATCATCCCTGTACGAAGAATCATGTAATGTGAGTACTACAGATGAGTAGCTCTCAATGCTTAGAATACAATTTCAGTATAAAACTGGCATTAGATAAACAGCAGTATAGAGGCAGGCTTATTTTAATGCCACAAAATCATGAGATTACCTATTTATCACTTGTATTTGCAGCGTATGTAGGGATCTAGGGTAGGTATTGGCTTTAAAGCGTGACAATAACTAAGATTTGTTTACATACCTTCGATTGGAATTTGAACTGTTTTCCAGAGTACCTATGCCCTCAGGTACGACGTGGTTTTTTGGAAGATACCACAAAGATTACATTTTTAGATTGATAGAATAACACCTTCTACATCTGCTATTACACCAACCTTCCTCCTTCGAATTGTTTACTTTGAAGGTACTAGGTAAAGAAAAAGTAATACAAGACGACGAATCAATGTACCTTTTTTCACACTGGCACAGTCTCAGGAAATTACTTTTTGAATTTCTAAATAACCTTACTTTAAAGATTTCAAGTTCAACGTAAACAAAGCAGTTACCAAAATGTAAAATATATAAAATTTATTGTTTCTAAAAACTATCTACAATATTAATATGTAATATTGTTTGTTTATGACAGTCATTTAAAAATGGACATTACATATCAAGTTTCTCAAAATATGAAGTTCTTTTAGTTTTATTAATAAAAAACTATGTGTAAAACGATCATAACAGTTTACAAATTCCAACATTAAAGGGCAAAATCAGAAAGAAGGAACACTGACAACATTTTTAGTTAATACCGCTACTGCCTAATAGATGGTGTTAGTTCTGTACTTTGAAAATGCACTTTCAACCTGTGTTCAAACATTTAATATGATGTAGAGATATGTAACGTAACAGTAGAGATGGGAAATACGATTTTGTGTACGACAGAAAGAGATAGTGCGATACTTCAACAAAATATTGTTAATTTTGGAACAAAGCTGATCGCTGAGCATTTTCGTAGCCGCCAGTACGCAATTTCCGTACATAATTCGATGTTTAGAGCAATACCGCGAACTGCTTGCGCGGGCACTGCGCGTTAACAATTTCTTGTTAACTCGTTGTTAATAAGGCAGCGGATTAATAGTCACAGCTTAGACAAAGTCACTTTCTAAGACAGAGACTTTGTAAGCGTGATGTAATTAAATGCAACAACGAACATAACGGAGGGTCTAATAGTCGTTTCTTAGACAAAGTATTACTTCTTAATAAGACAGATGCTCAGTTCGAGTAAGTAATAATAAACACTGCTTAGACACACACACGTTGCTAAGCATGCTCTTATTCTAAGCTAAGCCTGAGTAACGAAATTCCTTTACTCAGGACAGTTTAAGCAATAATATTAAAACATGGAATTATTTTTTCCTAGCTGCTTACGTCGACTTATGTATGGGTGCCATAGGCAAATGGAAGAGGTGCGAGGGGGTGGGGAAATAGTTCTATTACATAAGTACCTACGGTAGCGTCGCCGCGTCGGTGCGCAAGTTAGAACTCGCATTATACTGGTTTAAGGTTACAAGCCATACAGCGTTGTCGATTAACAAAACTGTTTACAATGAATTGAAATGAAAAAAAAGCATAGAATTTTAGGTACAAAAAGCTGAAAACTATTTATGATAACAACCGAAATTAATTTTCACCTATAGCTATCATAATGGCTTTCTGTTTTTGATAACCCGGTAAATATGACTAAAAGCAATAGTAAATATTTTATAGAATTCTCCAAGTAAGACTTTCAAAAGTATTACTTAGGACATTACTTAGCAACAACTATTAATCCGGGCCTGAGTCAATATCAACAAGGTATAAAATAAAAAGGAATAGACCCAAACTAGATCAGAAACAGAGACTTAGAGCTTAAATCAAGGAGTATAAAAGAGAAAGTTCGACACAGTCTCACACGTGAAATAGAAGATTTTGTATGAAAATTTACCAAAATGTGGAGCGCCGCTCCTGGGCTGTATAAGAAAAATACTGTTGCCAGCTTGATCTTGCCTGTGGTCCGACGACGCCGTGCCCCGGCAAGCTGTTGCCGCTCTTATCACAACAAATGTTTAAGTTCGTGTGCGGAAGTTTTTTATTAACAAATTAAATAAGTGCATACCTAAGTCAACAGTTTATTTATTGTCTTATAACTGACTATAGCATAATAAAATGTGATTATTGTGACGTGATTAAATAGTCATAAAATATTTTAGTAATTCAGCTTGACATAAAGGCAAAGAAAACATAAAGGCTGGACGCGCGTTTGTAAATCTAAATATGCGAATGAATTTAAGTCATAAAAACAGCACCTGCTGTTCAAAAAATTTAAAAAAATTGTAATTGTAAATGTGGGTATTGTAATTTTTGAAAAAAATGTAATATGACATGTGGCTATTGTAATATAAAATTTGTAATATGACATGTGGCTATTGTAATTTTGTATTTATCTATTATCTTAACATTTTATCTTGTATTTAAATTAATTCTGTTGATAGATGTTAAGGATTTTTATTATTGCTGACATTTTAGAATTTCATTAACTACCTAGTCCATTTTAAAATTTGCACACCCTGATAGGGTAGAATAAGAGAACCATGTACATAAATAATTAGTTAAAGGTGAGTGACTGTAAATGAGATCACTCTCGCGGTTTTACTCTAATTTGTTGGTGAGACACCTGGCACTGGCATCATCCCCACGGGGATATTCTAATCTAAATATAGGTGAATGCACTCATATAGTGCACTCTCGGGTGCTGATCCTTTATATTTGACTTTATTTTTAAATTACAAAATGAATATCTGGAGGTCATGCATCAGTCTATGAAACTCTCACCAAAAGAATGTAAACAAAGAGCATCACCGATTCTTTTGATCTTTTCAGTTGTCCGAATTTAAAATTACTCTGTATTCAAAAAGTTTACCTAACAGTTCTCTCTCTTTGCCGAGACTTCTCTCTTTTTGGTACGAACTTTATTTACGAATGGTTCACCTAACTTCAATATATTCGTACCTAGAAGGACCCAGCCGTCTACAGTAACTGCTAAATGAATATACAAGCAGTTAAATACACAGGAAATATTTTTATAGTGCGTGTACAAAATCTTTGCACATTGTATAAACAAAACAATGGATACAAGTGTGTGTGTGTAAGTAATTACAGAACAAAACAGTTATTAAGTATGTGTTAGCAAACAACAAATTATGCGAGTGTTACACATACATACGAATACAGAGGTTTTATTTTTTAAGACCACACAGACAGTGGCGAGAAGGCAATTACAGTGGCGAGATGACAAGTACAGTGGCGAGATGGCAAGTACAGTGGCGAGATGACAAGATTTTGAATTAATCTATAACCAAATCATAAGTACTTAAAATGTTAATGCTCTTTTTTCTTACTTCGTCGAAAATGTACCTACTAAAAACTAAAAAAAAAAAGATATTAATGTATATATCTAAAGTGAGCTTGTATGAAGAAAGAAAGGAATACTTTTGTACGTATAGTGTTACATTACATTAGGGACTTCGCAGAGGTTTCGTGATCCACTTACTGCATATTTAGACATTTTATAAGTTCTCTCAATCTCGCCCAAATCCTGTAACACAATACTCGATGTTACCTCGGCAACGGGAATCACTACCTCCCGTCTCGAATCATTACTTTCTTATAGGCCTATTGTTGAAATATAATAGGAATTGTTTAGAATAGCTTTAGTAATGAAGGTTTGACAGATATTGTTTGTGGGAGGTCAAGAACCAGTTTACTCACCAAAAACCAAAAAATATAGGTTCCGTACCGACACACAAATTAGGAACACAAACCATAATCAAACGGTAGGCTACATACAGGCACCTACTGTCGTGTGGTCAGTCTCATACAACTACATACGTTATTGAAAAGGTCTGCCCACTTGAGCCGACAAAAATGGACGGAGAAACGAGAGCACGAGCTTGTTACTGCCGGATAAAATTCAGGATCAAATAAGTCCGAATGCTATATAGTCGATGTGAGAAAATTTCAAATGTTAGTGTGGCCACGGACTGGATCCGGGCTTATCCGGGGCCATCTTTTAGCGGGTCCGGAGGATTCCGTATGCTTATAGTCCTACCCTAGCCAATAAGCACTGAAGCAGCTACAAGCTATGGCTTGAATCTCCTTCATCTCCATAGGGTGAGACCACAGTCTGTTACCTGGGCATCAGTCCAACCCACACTTTCCCGGTTTTTACTATTTGTGGTTTTAGTAAGTCCCTATAGGTCTATAAGCTATAGGTTTGTAGCTTATAACCGTTAAGGCCAAAATAAACAAAAACACGTTTCTTGTATGGGATTTTTTTTTATTTTTGTGATGTTGAAAAGTAAAAATTTTATTGATTTAGTGACTTACGTACCTTATACAGACAGACATCTTCTATACATATAAAATGCTTTGTCCTCAATAACTGACGGATCAACGCACAGCCTAAACCGCTAATCGTAGATACCTGAAACTTGGAGGATATGTGCTTTGTATGACGTTGGCATCCGATAAGAGGGGAGTTTTCGGAAGGGTCAAGTGCGAGTCGGACGCGCGCAATAAGGATAAACGGATTGTAATGAAATTTTGGTTCACCCTTTCACAATACGTTGGTGCGGCAGTTGTTTTGAAATAAAGAAACAGCGTTCGCCGGGTCAGCTAGTCTATTATATAATTATGGACATTATGACTTACCCTCACCCCATTTACCTGCCTTTACCACAAAACAATCTAAGAAATTAATGAAGGTCACTTCTTTATAAAACATGGTATTAGTACACTATGATACAAGTAAGCTAGGCTAATCACAACAGACAAGGTTGTGGGTTGCATTCGAAATGCCAAAGGCAAAGGCGTAATTGAGCCGAGTGTGTATTGATCAGAGCGCACGAGTCATACGACTGTTTTCAAACACCTGACAGGAGACAGAAGAAAAGTAAATTCTTTTTCCAAAAATAAGAACTTTATTCATAGGCTTTCTTCTTGCTTTAAATAAAAACAAATAACAAGTGCGTAATAGATGCTGTTAAGAAACTGAAAACGGTGTTTCTTTAAAAACTGAAAAAAAAAATATTTCCGAATTACAGCAGCTAACAATTTAAATTGTCATTGGTGATATTTGAATGTTAGTTATTAGCACAAATATGTGCAGTCAATTTTAGAAATACGAGTTAAGTAAAACCATAGCGAATTAGCAATTATCGTAACAGTAGTAATTTGGCGCACGAGCTCGAACCTCAAATCTTTTGGCACGCAGACTGCTGCTGCTGCATGGAGCTTTAGAATTATTTATCATGTTATTTTGGTTCAGCTGCGAGTTGTTATGATAATGAGTGTACGTACGTACGTGTACGTGTGGACAACTCAAACCATGGTTCAAAGTTACACAAGTCTATTTAATAACAATTAACTAGAAATAAGTTGATTTGTAACTAAAAAACTAACAAAACTACTTAAGCCGTGTCTCCTGCTAGTTGTTTTTGTTAAATTTTACATCTAACACCTAACCTCTAACAGAAATGTTAATGATTTTGACATTTAAAGTTAAAAAAACATGTTAACACGTTATCCGAGGCGGATGGAAAACATCACCCGCGTTCGCCTGCAGGGGGGGTGATTCATTCATTTTGTGTTAAGTATTCGTTGCGTGTTGTCTGATCTGTGGTTCGCTTTGCGCGCTCGCCCGCCATCTTTGCATTAGCTTGCTACTAATGCAAATCTGTGCTTCTTTATTTAAGTTAATTAGGTATATTCTCTTTGCTGTGCTTTGGATTTTGTAAAATTTTACATTTGTAGATTCTACATTTTTGTCTAACACTTCGCCTCTGGACTAAAACCAAGATAGCTACAACTGCTAACACATCTTCCTTGTCGGAGCTCATCTTGCACACTGAGAAACTAACAAAACAAAAACAATACGAAAAAATGACGAGGAGACAGTTTGTTAAAGAAAAGTGTTAATGTTAACATGTTAAGTTAGATGTTTTGTTAGAATTTAACAAAAACAACTAGCAGGAGACACGGCTTTACATTAAAATAAGTTAACGTTGCTTCGTTATGGAACAGACATGGTTCACTTCATACATATTTAAGATGACGCGAAGTAATGAATCAAATAAATAAAAGGATAATCTTTATTAATGTGATGCTGCTTCTCGGTAGGCCTCCTTAATCAACGTGTCTCAGTTACTTTACCATTATTATATATCTTGTATGTCTTATTTATAGATTAGCGATCTCCCACACAATAATTTGTTTGTCCGACATCTACCTCTACCCTTAAAATATCAAATATATTACAACTTTACATCGAGTAACAATAATGCCGATTTTAATAATAAAATGCAATTATTAAATTAATGTTATTATTTATAAAGTTTATTTTACGCTATTAAATTATTCTTAGTGCAAATTAATGTACCCCAAATACTATATTATTATATATTTATTTGATTTATCACTATAAGTGAAATGTAACCTTATAAATATTGAATGAGCCGTGCCCGTGCCGGTACCCACACTACCCCCGGCCGGTACGCACAGCTCGGGGCTCGCTCACTCGCTCACTTCACCACGTCGTAGAGTCGACCCCGCGCACTGATATATGGCTGCGATATAAACCGTTAATCTTTTAACGTCTTCCCAAATGGCTAAATGTATCGAATATTGAATTTATATAAGCTTAAAAGGTTTATTAGATTTATTTTCTTTTGGTAATGGACTTTCTTTTCATTTCTGCGCTAGTATTTTAGTTCTGCCGTTCGTTACCGAATATTGGGTTTGACAAATGATTTTGAGGGCTTCAATTATAATTTTCTTATTTATACACGATTTTTTTTACCGAATTAGCCATATTTTCAGTCTTAAAAATGTATAACGTTCGATCAAAACCTTTTCAAACACTTTAAATACACACACAAACGATCCAACTAACAAAAAATTGGTCGTGTAATAATGAGGATCAACGAGGTTTTTAGTTTTGAATGTAGTATTAAAGTCCTTGAAAAATCAAAAATATTGGTATATTTTTTTTGTCATACGACCAAAAATGAGCGTAGTATTCAAATTAATGCGTCGATCACCGAGTTGCCGTGGCTCAGAGTGCGTGACGTCATCTAACTCATCGGCCGCCAGTTAGCCGTTGGCAGTAACAAAGCGCGCAGTGTTTATGTTTGATTCACGGACTTTAAAAAAGATTAAGTGACAAATTTGTGTACGGTTCAACTTTGTTACCATGAATAAATATTGTATAGTGCCGAAATGTACAAACGCAACAATTAAAACGCCAAGAAAACTATTTTTTTGCGTGCCAAACGCTACGCTTTGTTTGCAGCCTCCCTTTTGGGCAGCACAGTCATGACAATCCACGCTCAAAACTATCTCCTCTTTTTCATCACACCTAAATATACAACAAAACGCTTTACTTTTTAACCTATGTTAAGGCGTTATTTTTGCTTTAACTGTAGAGACATGGCCTAACCTTAGGACTTGGACAAATCTCAAAGCATTATCTCCATAGGTTTCACGTGCCGATCTGTAATAAATAAACTAAATCGGAATAAATATGTAAACCTAAAAATACCTAGGTATCCTAACAATATATACTCATTATTCACAGTAAAGTTTGGTTTTATAGTCACTGATTAATTAAAACCGGCCAAGTGCGAGTCGGACTCGCGCATAAGGGGTTCCTTACCATTATCTATAAAAACGATAAAAAAATACGTTTGTTGTATGGGAACCCACCTAAATAATTTTAATTTAATTATTTATTAACTTCTTTTGAGAGAAGTTATTATAATAGGTCCAAAAAGCGAAATCGCTAAATTTGTGTTTTCTTTACGTTTTGAAACCTGGAGAATCGTTTGCAATCATGTTCAGACTTATGTGTGTGTGCGTGATTGTATGTATGTTAGCTTTTTTTTGCCCCTCGATATCTCAAGAACTAATGGACCAAATCGCTTACGGATCATTTTAATCGATATACCACGTCCTGACTTAGATCTGAAAATATTTTGGAAAAAATCTGTCCAGAGGTTGTTTTTATCGCTAAATATCTGTTTTTTTTTCAACAATTTATACATATATGAAAGGACTATCACGCAGATTGGTTCCATTCAAATTTGGTAAGAATTGGTTCATAGAAACTTAGAATTTAGTATTTGTGGTTATAATGGAAACAGAAATCACATCATCTGTGAAAATTTCAACAGTCTAACTATCACGGTTCATGAGATACAGACTGGTGACAGACGGACAGATGGACAGACAGACAGGGAAGTCTTAGAAATAGGGTCCCGTTTTACCCTTTGGGTACGGAACCCTAAAAATGAGCGAGACGGCAAAAAACAACCATGACAAACACACTCAACAAATATATTAATAATTCCGTAATAGAACACCAAGATTAGTGTATTGAACTTAAAAAAGATAAGAATGAACAAAGATAACATTCGTAATTCAAGATATAATAAATACTTTATTCATAACTTCCAAATACGGGGGGGGGGAGAAACATTGCATAAACTGTAAAAAAATGCTGGTTATGCTCCCGTTTAGTTTATGTAACGTCAGTTTTCGGGGGGGATAAATCTCAACTATCCCCCCTCTAGTATACGTCCTTGCATACAGCTTAGTGTCCGCACCAAGACTCAAGTCCTGTCATAAAAACTGGAACTATTGCAATAAAATTTAATAAAACATCGGCGAATCTGTTTTCCCTTATTGGAAACCAGAGAAATATCAAGTTACCTATACTTTGATAGGGATAACACTTTGTGGAATAGGTACTTATTAGGTATAATTCTTATTAACAAGATTTAGTTACATGACTACCGGTATCCACTCGATCTTAGATAAAGAATCAAACCCCTCGCACCCTCTCGATAGCTAGTAAGAGAGTAAATTCCTTGCCGGTGGCTACAGATAATACATACCTAGTTATCGAACTTCAGTGGTGGCGTGGATTCTATCTAACTAAAGTACTAAAGTCACAATAAGTAGGCAGATAAATAAGGTGCAACCTTACTTCTGTAGTTTCCAACCACGGATCTCAGCACTGGTAAACTTCGAATGATTACCTAGGTATTCAAATACCATAAAAGAATCCACTTTCGGAAGGTTATCTGATTGTGTTTGTACAGAACCAGCTTCAACTTTATTAATACTCATTCAAAAAGTGTCAATTAGTAAAAATTAGTCCACTCATCCAATGATCCGCTAAAATGAGGAATATCCAAAGTTGGCAACCGTTCGTTGCATTTTTGTTCCGAAACCTTCCTACTCGCCAGCTGCGGGCCAGTCTCTAATTTCGATACAGCCTCGTTAACCTCGTCCACTACTGACATACAAAAGTCATAGTCAGAATTTGCCGCCTTTAGGATAGTTTCGTCATCCGTTGATGATAAGAGACCCTGGTATGCCTTATCCAGCTCGCTGACTCTTGTCGGTAACTGTCCCGCTCTTTGCTTTAATGCAAACATCCGATCCTCCCGCTTAATGATCCCTAAAGCACCTGAAAACCATCGTGTCAGATTGGTTAAAATAGCCTTGTACTCCTTAATTGATGACGTCATGTTATATAATAAAATTCCCACAAAAAAAAACAATCCAAAAACTAAATCAGACACACAAACAAACGCCTCTGTTTGTTATATATACAGTTTGTTACAGCAACCAAGTTACTATATAAACCCCAAAAAAACCCCAACTACCATGTACAAAACCCTGACTACACAATTACACAAATTGATACGTTATCCTAACAAAACAACTATTTTAAAACCTATTTATTCCAATCTATTTTAACCACAATAACAAAGAGGTAGGTAAGTCATAAGCGAATATTATTATGTCCGATGAACGATTAGATAACAGCGGTTAACCATGCCTATCAACCACGCGACCGAACGTCACGATTTGTAATATGTAATTTGTACCTACGGTAATTCTTTACTTTCCAAGAACGCTTGGTTTTTACGGAATAAAAATTTCTATTGATAGAATACCACATTTATTTACGAAGATGAAATTCAGAAACTCTCGGAAGACACTAGTTTTTCCGGAAAAAAATAAATAAATTTCATACAAAAACAGCCATTACACAACAATAAATATCTACAAAAACAAAACACATGAAAAATAAAATAACAAGTTTTTTTTAAAAAAAAGCAATGTTGTCAGTATTTAACAATCGAGTACTTACTCTGTACAGTAATAATCATTAAAAAAAAGGCCGGCGAAGTGCCAGAAACAAATTGTTCTAATTTAGAATTGTTTCATATTCAAAAAAACAACGTTGACAATACTTACCAGCCTAAAGAAAAATACCCATACGATTCATTTGATTATACTTTTATTTAATTTTAATCGACAGAAAAGTATATTTATATACTCGAACCAATTTCTACTTATTTAGTATAGTCACGGCAACCCACTTTGGAACATGAAAACTTGCGCGCGAAACCAAGCGAAGCACATGAAAGTTAGCGCGCGAAGCCGAGCGGAGCGTGCCGCGGCAGCGGCCGGCGAGCGCCAGAACCAATTTCTACTTATTTAGTATAGTCACGGCAACCCACTTTGGAACATGAACACTTGCGCGCAAAGCCAAGCGGAGCACATGAAAATTAGCGCGTGAAGCCGAGTGGAGCGTGCCGTGGCAGCGGCCGGCGAGCGCCAAAACCAATTTGTACTTATTTAGAATTGTTTGGCAGGAATAGGGGGGGCAGGGTAGACACCGGTTTATTGATCTAAGTAACACAGGTACAATTTGTTTCTGGCGCTCGCCGGCCGCTGCCGCGGCACGCTCCGCTCGGCTTCGCGCGCTAACTTTCATGTGCTCCGCTTGGTTTCGCGCACAGGTTTTCATGTTCCAAAGTGGGTTGCCGTGACTACACTACATAAGAACAAGTTGATTGAAATATAAATCTTGCGCGCAAAGCCAAGCGGAGCACATGAAAATTAGCGCGCAAAGCCGAGCAGAGCGTGCCGCGGCAGCGGTCGGCGAGCGCCAGAACCAATTTCTACTTATTTAGTATAGTCACGGCAACCCACTTTGGAACATGAAACCTTGCGCGCGAAACCAAGCGGAGCACATGAAAGTTAGCGCGCGAAGCCGAGCGGAGCGTGCCGTGGCAGCGGCCGGCGAGCGCCAGAAACAAATTGTACCTGTGTCACTTAGATCAATAAACCGGTGTCTACCCTGCCCCCCCTAACCCTGTCAAACGATTTTAAATTAGAACAATTTGTTTCTAGCACTTCGCCAGCCGCTGCCGCGGCACGCTTCGCTTGGCTAGTGCGGTGTTCACCATGTAACCTAACGGCTCGTCGGGTCGGTTTGGTATGGATTCGCTGCCAGTTTTTTGATTTTAATTGAGTATACATATAAATATGCTTTTCTATCGATTAAAATTACAGAAAAGTAAAATCGATTGAATCTTGTGTTTATTTTTTTCCTAAGGCTGGCAATTATGTTTTTTAAAAAAAAGTTTTGTATTTTTAAATGTTGGTGTGTAATGGCGGGTTTTGTATGAAATCAATTTAGTTTTTTTCGTGAAAATCTAGTGTCCTCCGAGAGTTTTTAAATTTTATCCGTGTATATAAATGTAGTGTTCTATCAGTTAAAACCATCGTTACGTAAAAACCAAGCGTTCTTGGAAAGTAAAGAATTACCTTACCTACTACCAGTAAATCCCAAATGATTTCTAAAACGACCCAAATACGAAAACAAATAAAAACTATAACAGAACCGACGCTCCTGTCTTCCAACAAACTGGATCGTAAAAACTGGGCCAACGTAGGCCTTAATAAAATTGCGTGGACTTGTTAATAACGTTTTTTGAGTACGATTGTATTTAGTGTGTATGTGAATGTCTGTATTGTGTTTCTCTGTGTGACGTACTTATTCACTATGTATAAAATTAATACAATCAAAACATTGTACATACGCCGCGACCTGTCAAAGGATTATGTGACTGACTGAGATGCCGGTCCACCAAGAGTAGCGACAATCCTATTAACCTTGTCACGCGCCGCGGTCCAACTTAATAAATCTTTACTAAACAATATTTGTAAGAAACATTATTAAAATTAAATTACTCTGGATGTTGATAAATAATTAAAGGGAAAAAGTATCGATATACTGATACTTATGACGTCATCGTTTTGTCACTAGGGCTTGACCAAACATTTTACAAATTTACTTAAAATAACAATAATTAGAACCATTCTATATGAAGTAATACCACGTTTTACAGAGAAAAGCAATATAATAACGTAAAAACTGTTTTCTGATCCAATTTTTAACAGAAATACGACAAAATATGGTTTGAAAAAAAATACGTGAGAATTTCGTATTTACCTGTGAAAAGTATGATTGTCCGGGTTATTTCTTCCTGTGACGGAACAATTAGGTTTGTAACAAGTCAACATAGGTATGCATAAACTTTTAAGTCCTTTATTGTCAGCATTGACCTAATAATCAACGAAACCCGTGAAGTCAACAAACAAACAAGTTACTATGGGTTTCTAATCGAAAAATAATGGACATATTTGATATGGTTATCTGTCTCTTTTTCTCTTGTGCAGCGTTCATGTAATGAGTATATCTCTTTTCCTCGCTGTGTTGGTCTTTAGCGTAGCGAAAAATCCTAGGTCTGTGGTTTCTAATTATCGTAAAATAATATTATTATATAATTTTTTTATATAATTTATTTTAATATTACATTAATGCAATGTAATGTAGTGATGATATCCATTATTCGAAATTTAATAACTGTAGGTCATATTACACGACTTTAATACGTTAATTGTCCGCCATTTTCAGGGTTCCGTAAAAGAAGCGAAAACCTTTATCACAAAAAATATCGGCCATTAAATACTTAAAATGTTTATAACAACAACTTTTCAATAAAAGACCTTTTTAAATATATCAATTATTTAATAAATATTATTCTGAATATTCGCCTTTTAAACATTGTATAAAAGTCGTGTAAGCATCGTCAGAAGTTCTTATATTTAACGTATATATGACAATACGTTATGAAGGAGGAACATTTATTACCTTTATATGATAAACATGTGGAAATCTATCTATAGTCTTATAAAAGAAATAATTGTGACCAGGATACGTCCATCTTTAAAGGGTCGTTTAACTTCAAGAAGTCTTAACGTGGTCGTAACGATGAACAGGAACACGATTATCATATATTTTTCGTAACTGAATAACCAAATGGTATATAGTCTCTTTATTAAAAGACAAATATAGTCTGTTTTTTAAAAAACAACTTTGCTAGTTGAAGAGTCACGCTAAAATTATTTCCCGGGTCAAAACGCAAAGAAGAAACAAAATTTAGCAACCTTAATTGTTGTACCTATTATATGTAACAACTTCTGATCTCAAAAAGAAGTTAAAAATATAGTTGTTCTTTTCTTTAGCCATTCTTCTTACAATAATGTAGACATCATTCATCACTTACTACAAATATACGAGTACTTGCGTGCTTTTTGCCACCTAAATCAACTTCGATTCAAAAACTTTTGCAACATTTTTTTTATACCACTAAAGTGGCAAACAAGCTTACGGTCCGCCTGATGGTAAGCGGTCACCGTAGCCTATGGAAGCTTGCAACACCAGGGGTATCACTGGCGCGACGCGACGCGACGGGTACCGACGCTTCAGAAATCTAATTGAAGAACCCCATACTGTAGTCATTGGAGATAAGAAAATCTTAGCAGAGAGCTCATTCCACAACTCAAACGTTCGCGGGAGGAAGTTTCTCTGAAACCGCACAGTACGCGACCATTTCGGTTCTTAACTGTGAGACTGAATTCCCTACCGATGGCGAGCAGCGTTTATTTCGACTTGATCTCCAGTCCTGTCCGGTAATGTTTGTCAATTATGCGTTGCTACAACATCAAGCAATTCAGTGCGATGTTATAATATAGTGATTGTTGGTAAAAGAACCGCCAAATTTTTAATGGAATTTTAATTTATTGTGGTAAAGGTGGTACCTATACTGTTTCACTTTATGATAAACAAAAAAAGGCGTGGAGAACTTGTTTCTTAAATCGATATAAGGTCTCTGAGGACGGGAAAACTTGGTCCGATTTAACCTTACAAAGACACATGTCTGCGCGGTCACCTCTAAGAAAACCCTTCACTGTAATCCCACAATTTCAGAAAACTCCCCTCTCCATCTTCAAGGATGATCAAATCATTGGGATCCTTGGTGTTGACATCATCAGCAATGTTTAGTTCCGATATAATTTTCAAGACATGGTGAGAAGAGCGAAGCAGTGATTCACGTCGGGGCAAAAGTTGCTGCTTTACAAGTCGCAAGTTGGGCCCCATATAGAGGACTGCTGCTATCTCTGGACGGTTGCACCCGGATGCCAGCTTGGCCCTTTTGACTCGGTTCAACGACTCACTAACTTGCCGTATCAAGCCCTTAAGTCTGAGAAGAGACTTTGCCTCCCTTAGTGTTTGTACAATGGGATGTGTTCTAAGGAATTGTTCGAAATGTTGCTCACGGCTACTTTCCCATTGGCAGGGTAGTCATTCTCATACTTTAGAAAAAAATAACGATCTTACCTGTATGTCCTGTATACTATCCGCCCTTTTTTATTCATTTTAGTGAAGATTTAATGTCGCTTTTTTAGGATTCCGACCAAAATGATACGAAGGACTTCCATGTCTATCTGTATGTCACAACTGCTTTACACAGCGACTACAATACTAACGACTTGAAATTTGAAATAGTTAAAGTACTTGCGGGTTCGCATCTATCTAAAAAATAATTTATATTTCCTGGAAATAAGATCTGATTTTTTTAAATTTCAATCATTTGAGCGAGCTTTGTAGGCTCCAAAACTATTTTTTAGCTTTTACGTATAAATTATGGACAAAAATGTTAAAAAAGGTCTGCTTTCCCAACGATTGAAATTAACAATTTTTGAGTGATTGCCTAAGTCGTTACTACGCCACACTACCATCAACATGGCCTTACCCAAACGACTGCAGTTTTATGACGACACCTTATTTTGAAGAATTTTGACGTCAATATGTGTTACAAATTATCTAAAACTTAAATTTTGAAACACTGATAAAAATTTAATTCATTAAGACTTCGGATTTACGATAATATTCATCAAAATCGAATAGTTTTGCAAAAAACGGACGCCGGGAAATTTTCTAGCATCCTCGAATTTGCAACAGAACTAAGTTCTATCGAAATCAAAGCTTTTTAAGGTTCAAGTTTTTTAAGCCTTATAATAATATATTATAAATATATCTCTTTTACACCGTTAAGTACCTATACTGCTACTACTTAAAAAAAGTGTAAACAAGTAAGTCATCAAAAACGAATTTATGTAAACTTGGTGATCACCGACTGCAATAATTTCAGAGGAAAAGTGGCTGAGGGGAAACATGATATAACTCGCCTTTAATAACAGGCTTGGCCGTTAGAGGGCGGTGGAGTTGTTAAATAAACATCAACTCACCGCTCACAGAAAACAAACAAAAAACTCAATTAAAATTTCATTTGCACGCAGTATGTGTAGCGCAGTAACGACTTAGGTACAAGTAGGTAGGTAGGTTAATATGGACTACAGAGTGTGTGTGTGTGTTTGTGTGTCTGTTTGTGTGTCTGTTTGTGTGGGTGTGTGTGTATGTATGTAGGTTTGGGTGGGTGTGGGGTGGAGTATTTATGTAGGAGTAACAATAACGATATATATACAAATGTAGGTGTGAAGTATGATTACAAATCATTATTGTTTTTGTACTATGAAATGAAGTTTCTTAACGATGAGACAGAATTTGATATGAGTCGTGTACCGTACTGTAAGTATAAATACTGACGTCCACCATACTTATACTCTAATAAATATAACTATAATAGTTATAGCCTACTATCTGCATCTCCCCTAGATAATTTTTAAGTTTGAATTTTCAATTAACAACTCCTAGTGACTTATAAAGTCCTAGTACATCAATCTTATAAACACACAAAATCTTCATTGAAGTAAGAAATACAATATAAATAATAATGCATACATAGAAAAAGTAATTGGTAGAGCACTTACACGGATTGTAAGGGTCGCTGGTTCAAGTCCTGGCTCGAGGTTAATCTTTTGACTGCATCTTTGATATGAAAGTATTTATTTATATTGATGATATAATATATTTTCTTCTAAGACTCTAACCTTCAAGGAGTCATAAACGAAGTGAGATTATTTCTATGTATGTATATTTATATTGTATTCTTACTTCAATGAAGATTTTGTGTGTTTATAAGATTAATGTACTAGGACTTTATAAGTCACTAGGAGTTGCATGTGACGCTCGTTTCGAGCGTATTTCCAGATCAAGGATGTAGTTGGGATTTTCATCAGTCAGACTTGTGCCTCAGTAGCTCAGTGGTAGAGCACTTACACGGATTGTAAGGGTCGCAGGTTCATGTCCTGGCTCGAGGTTAATCTTTTGACAGCATCTTTGATATGAAAGTATTTATTTATATTGATAATTTTCAATTAAAAAAATTGTAGATAATAATATTTTTACGGCAAAGGCATTCTGAGGTAGAATCCAGAGCGCAGCGAGCTTATTATACAGCTAGTTACTTGTTCATACAATGTTCTTTATCGATCACTTTGGTGATTGGGACATTTACTGACAATATCCATGTTCAAAATTAAAATCACTCTGCGTACCTAGGAATTAAAGTGCAATTAATTAAATTATTAGAGTTTAATCTCTGTTTACGAGGAACCAATTAGCTCCCTGACGACCCTATTAAAACCTTTATAGGCGCCAATTCCGTAAAAAGTCAACCTTCTTATCTAGTATTACATTTTGCGCAACACACACGCACCTCATCCCCCCGATCGACCTCGGAAAGCTTGTAAAAAGATCAAAATTCTGAGACCAATCTCGAAATTGTCAATATTGTGGTTTCGATTTTGTTGTGCTAACTTTAGACCAGAAATCAGTTTTTTGTATAAAAATACAAATCGTCTTCCCTATGGGCAATTCACTCTATGCTGAAAAGCATTATCAAATCCAAAAATTCCATCAATGTTGATAGGTATATAAAGTTTTCTTTTGTCCAAAAAACATCAACGTTCTGTAAATATTTTTTAAATGTTCGGCAAATGTTTGTGAAATGTGTGTCACGTCCGCGTCTGAGATCTGTAAAGGCACGCATTGATACGGGTGTGGCTGCCGTAAGCTACGCGTACCCACAATATTGACAAATTCCTGTCTTCGAGGCTATGAAGGCGTCGACAACACATATTCGCCTGTATATCTAAAGGAGCTATTTCCGTTTATAGACATTTCTAATCCACATCTATCCTTCTCCTCCCTAAATTACCATCCCACGTTACTATTTTTTATACAAATTCATTTATGGTACATGTAACAAAACTTTACAATAAATTGCATATATCCATAAAAAAGCTTAATTCTTTCAATACTTTCAGGATTCAAATTAAATCTTAATCTTATTAAATAAACTCTCTGTATGTACTGTCGGCTAATGCAAATGTTGAGCACTTTAGGACTTTGTCACATTTATATTTATTGTGACACAATACAGACCTAAGAGAAAGAGACAGACAACCATGTACGAATAATTATGTTGATTATTTTTCGAGTAGAAGCCCTTCTCGGCCTGCTTGTTTTGTGACAGTTACGTCCCAACTAGCACATTAGTGATTTTTACAGCTTATTTTACGGCTTTTAGTTCTAAATAGGTAGTATATCAGTGTCAGACAAATCTTTCAGTTGTAAGGTGGTCTCGAAGATGCAAATGAGTACTTAAATTCACTCGCAGTTGCATATGTATGTATTTAGCTTCCCCTATATGTCTCGTCGTGCAAACAGTCGAAATTGCTACCATTAACTGCAAATAAGCTTTATTTGCCACTAATGTAGCACCAGTGGTATCAAATAAGGTTTTAAAATCACTGATATGCAACTTTTAGAAATAAGTTAAATTAAATCCCAATATGGCACTTAAAGTTTCAAATAGGTGGTGTAAAGGATTGTCCTGCCACCTGTAGTGCTAAACTGGGTTATGTTCCGGCTCTTTTAGAACCCATAGTTGCTGTAACTCTTAGTTCTACTGTGCACTGATAAGTGACCCTAACGCATAAATTCATTTCATAAACGCATTTCATTCAAGTACTTATTTCAACCAACGTCAGTCGTGTTGCTCGATATTTTTTTTTAGTTGTTAAGGTGCACCGTTAAGTGTCGCAAACAGTGTTTTCTGCTGTGTCACAGTTATAAAAAGTGCCGTACCAAGTCAGCTGTCTCTTTCTCGACAACGTGAGTTTATACAGCGTAACAGAGCACAATGATTCGGTCTCCAAACGAGTGTCGTCAATTGAATCCAGACCTTACTGCTGATCAAGGAAATACACCTAAAATAACTCTTCGAAAACGAAAACGTTCTGAAAGCGACTTTCCTTTAGCAATTGAAAAGCTGGAACAGTCTTTTTTTTCCCAAATAAGAAGCATAGTTACAGAATTGCGCTCGGAACTAACTATAAGCATCGTTAAAATAAATGAAAACATCAACTTCACTATTAAGAACGACCTTTCAAATCTTACAACCGCCACATTGGAAATAAAAAAGGAAATCAGCGAACTTTAAATTTACATCAGACTACAAACAGACCTCAATTCTAAATATAATAAATTAGAGAGTGAAATGGCCTACCTAAAGGAGTCGGTTGAATTTCAGTCGAAAGAACAGGCTGATATGAAAAAGGCTATTGATGTCTTCAAGCTGTCGTCCACCAATAACCTATCCGACTATATCATGGATCTTCAACATAATATTATTCCATGGAACAGCAGGCACGTCAGAATAATATTGAAATTTGTAATATTCCGAAAAACGAGGTGAAAATTTGTTCACCCTAATGGAATTAATTGGATCTGCTGTCAAGTGTCCAGTTATAGTATTATTTCAATTCATCGCGTACCACATGCTCGGAATGAAAAAAATAACCGACCTAAAAACATCATAGTCAAGCTGTGTTCCCGTACTTTGCGCGACAACGTAATCAATGCATTTCGCCTGGCAAAAAATGTGGCTTTAATTATAAATGTAAAAATAACTTTAATAATCTCTATAACCATAAATAATATGCATAGTCAGCTACCTACTATTTACCTTTTATGTCGCAAACTTAGTGTGTACACTCACACACAAAAACACACAGTATCGCTTCGATAAACTTCACGTTATAGGCGCGTTGAAAAGTGCGAAAGCACACTCAGAGCGGGCCGAGAAGCAATTTTCCAGCCAATACACACAACCGTGCAGCGCTCAACACTCAGGGCGATTTTCCAAGAATTGCGGGCAATAATCCAAACAACAATTCGAGGTGGTCAGCGCTGAGGCAAAACACTCACCACTGCACGGAACACTATGAGAGCACTTGACGCTCTAGAACACGACCGCACAACACGAAAGTCGAATCGGGAATCAATCATATGCACAACTGCTGCATAAGTACAAGCTGCTTAGCTTAGAAAGTAGGCGCATCCTTCTTAGCGCATGTTATCTGTAATAACAAGTTTGACTGCACTGGGCTGACTAATAATTTGTAATACGTAGTTCCGCATACCGTGCAGCGGCGAGAGGTGCGCGTGCGTCGGTTGTTCCACACCGCGCCATGTCGCACCAACGCCGGCGTACACGCGCCCCTTTGACGCCTTGCAAACATATTTCATGAAGTCTTCCCTGACTTAGATATCTTTACTGCTTCACTTAACAAGTTCAAAAGACTAGTTGCCGATGTTATAAATACCTATCATTCTTGATTTGCGATATATATATATATATACAATATAAAAAAATGTATTTCCTTCTTGTACGTACTTAATTTAAATTAGTATAATTGATAATTGTATCGAGTAACACATTGAAACAAATCTGTGGATAACGTTGTGGGGTTCATAATGATTTATCTGTTATATTATTGATACTAGTTATTAAGAATGATTGTGAATACTGTTTGTTGTCCCCAATAAAGAAAATAAAATAAAATAAAATAAGTTTCAAAAGGCCAACTTTAAGAACCAAAATAAGCAATTATGACTTATTTTGAACTACTAAGGAGCTTTTAGTTGTGAAAATAACTTTTGGTTTTAACATTCACTCAATTGCATTCACAGTATGCAAATAGGTGATTTTTAAACCTCATGGTACTAAATGAGGAGTAAATAAATAAGAAATAGAACTATAAGATACGAACCATGTCTTCAAAATGGAGTATTTAAAATTGTGAAAGTTTGAATACGACATTATGTTATTGACACCTGTCGTACTTGTAACTGATGTAATTTAACAATATAATAAAATTTAAATAACCAAAATCACTTGTTTTGAAAACCAATAAAAAATTGAGATTATAATCATTTTTACTTTTTAATTTATTATTCTAATAAACTTAATCTAATGAAAGGCGCGTGAAAATCGATAAAGAAATCAATTACCTAATTACACACGAGTCGCACTCAAAGTTACTTTTGGATTTTATTTTAAATAATTAATAATTAGATTTTGCACTCGAACATTTTTTTAACACTTTTTTATCACCTGATAAATGAACGAAATCGTTTTTCATTCAATTACTCATTTGCTACGCACAACTTACACCCACGGTTCTAATTTCCACCATAGAGTATAATTCAAACTATTAAGAAACCCATTTAGAATCAAAAATAGACTGCATTTTGTCTCCTTTTTGTGCTATTAGGGTGGCATATGGGTTGCCTGAACCTATTTATCACTTAAGAATGGCTGTAATTTTCACCTAAGGTAATACTCGGTCCTAATATATAACTCATATGACACCTGTTGTGTAAGTTGGGGTGTTTACATAATTATCACGAGATTCTTGATAACAAAGGACAAAAAGGTGTAGTGCTCAGCTATGGTGTCTTGTTGTTTAGTTAATTGTTACATCACAGGAAGACATAACCCGGACAATCATACGTAAATAAGAAGTTTCCATGTATTTTTTTTTTTAACCATATTTTGTCGAATTTTTACGTAATATAATTATATTGCATTACTTTGTAAAACGTGGTATTATTTCATATAGAAAGGGTCTAATTAATGATATATTAAGTAAAAGAGTAAAATGTTTGGTTACGCTAGGGCTTGACAAAACGGTGACGTCATAAGTATCAGTATATCAATACTTTTTCCAGTAATTATTTACCAACATCCAGAATAATTTAATTATTATCATGTTTCATACAAATATTACTTGAGCGCACGTGGTTAATAGGGTTCTGTAGCCTTATGGCAAAAACGGACCCTTGTAAACTCGTGATGTCCGTCCGTATGTCATAGCCTTATAATTCCGCCGCATTTGCATCAATTCTAATAAAATTTTACAGGATATTTAACATAAAAATTGAGAAAAAAATTTTTAGGGGTAGCTTTTTCACGCACCCCACCTTCTGGGGTATCGTTAGGTAGGGCTTCAAAAATGTAATTGAGGTTTGTTAATATCAGTTTTGTTTTCCAATCTTCTGATTTTAAACCGCGTATTATTTAAATCTGAAATAAATCACGATAATAGGTCTTTTTAATTTCAATTAAAATTGGCTGAAACCAAATCGGTTCATAAGTTTTTAAGATATTCGTAATAATTCTGATTTCATGGAACCGTAAATAATGCGTGTAAAATACGCACTTGGCCGGTTTTTATTTTTGGACTTATTCTATGTTGGCCACAACTAAAAATAACTATTTTGATATGGGTATAGCTACCTGCGCTATGCGGATTGCCTGTTATTTCCGTAATGTAATAAATTATAATAATATAGTTTCATAGGATAATCATTAATCAAATTAACTCTGCCTAATGTAATCTTCACTAAAATACAGTAGAATTAAAAAAATGTACATTGAAAAAAGTTTGGAAAAAATAAAAGGGGTTTTCAAAAGACGAAAGAAACCATTTCAAGTGTTTTAATTTTTATGTCTATCAGTTTATACGGGGTGTGCCTGATTTTTTATTACTTGGTATAAAAAAGTTTGGCTTGATAAAGCCAGCAAATCAAATCAATCAAATTAAATTAAATCAAATTAGATTACATCAAATTTAATCAAATTATTTCTATAGTAGAATATACAGATATATATTATAAATAGTCACACATTTATAAACATTTAAATAGATTAGAATAGTCACAGTTAATTAAGCCAAATCAATTATTATACCATATCAAAATTATATTAAACAATTAAAAATTTATATTTATTTACAACTGAGCCGGCTTTAGCAAGCCAAACTTTTTTATGCCAAGTAATAAATCGGATATAAATAATAATTATAAATATAATAATATAAAATATAACGAATAATTTTATTAAATTTGATGTAATCTTATTTGATTTAATTTAATTTGATTGATATGATTTGTCTGATTTAATTTGGTTTGATTGGATTTAACTTAGACTAAAAAATAATGTAAATCCTGTGTTAATACCTGTCAATAAAACATTTTATTTATTTCATTAAGAATCGAAACATACTGGTCATATTAACTTTGGTGCAAAATAAAAGCAATGTAAGTATAATTCTACAGTATCTAATATCTTTAAACGAGCAATTCTTGTATTTATATATATAATCTGAATCTCGGAAACGGCTCCGACGATTTTCATGAAATTTAGTATGCAGCGGGTTTCGGGGACGATAAATCGATCTAGCTAGGTTTCATTTTTAGAAAACGTCGTTTTATCCATGTTTTCAGGCAGTGATAAACTGAAAAGTATGACTTTTCCTGACATCTATTGGCGAGTAGTAATAAGCAACACTAAAGCTATTTGACAATAGATGGCGTTATTAAACAACGCTTAAGCTATTTGACAATAGATGGCGCTGTTTAAAAAACCGAGCATGCTTGGTCCTCCAGGTACTAATAATTATATATAAAGCCGTCACGCTCCCAAAATTGAATGGGATTTCAGTATTGAAAACACTTTAGGTATGTACAATTGATAAATTGATTATGTAACTTGAGTGTAGAAGATAATATTTAATTGTGTGTTTTTAATTATGTATATTTTGCCAAAGAAAAAATGTTACATAAATAAATATTACGTAGGTAATACATTGCTGAAAGTGTAGCTCTTTGTGGCATTTGGCTGGACCGGTCAATTAAGGTCTTAGAGTACTAATATATTGTTCTTCTTGCAGTTTGTGAATAAATAGCTTACGAATCTTAGAAATGTTCAAGGGTTTATTGGTGTTTTTACTTAAAATGTAGAGTTAATAAGCAGATACTTCATATCTTGTAAAAATTGTTATACAATTGCGATTCTTATAAAAATTGTAATAAACAATGGCTGGAGAGTTTCTTTCACCGTTTCTTGTCTTCTTTTCATATAATTATTTTAAAACTTACTTAAGAAATTTATTTTTTTGATATATATTGTCATATCAAAATACCGTAGGAGCTACGTGCTATAAGGGTTCCGTAGCTTAATGACAAAAACTAAACCGTTTTAAGTCAGGTCCGTTCGGTCGGATATCACAGCCCTATAATTCCACTGTCTTTGGGTAGATCCTAATAAAATTTTACAGAAATGTGTCTTTTGCAAACCGCCATACAGATATGTGATGTAATTACACACGAGTCGCACTCAAAGTTACTTTTGGATTTTATTTTAAATAATTAATAATTAGATTTTGCACTCGAACATTTTTTTAACACTTTTTTATCACCTGATAAATGAACGAAATCGTTTTTCATTCAATTACTCATTTGCTACGCACAACTTACACCCACGGTTCTAATTTCCACCATAGAGTATAATTCAAACTATTAAGAAACCCATTTAGAATCAAAAATAGACTGCATTTTGTCTCCTTTTTGTGCTATTAGGGTGGCATATGGGTTGCCTGAACCTATTTATCACTTAAGAATGGCTGTAATTTTCACCTAAGGTAATACTCGGTCCTAATATATAACTCATATGACACCTGTTGTGTAAGTTGGGGTGTTTACATAATTATCACGAGATTCTTGATAACAAAGGACAAAAAGGTGTAGTGCTCAGCTATGGTGTCTTGTTGTTTAGTTAATTGTTACATCACAGGAAGACATAACCCGGACAATCATACGTAAATAAGAAGTTTCCATGTATTTTTTTTTTTAACCATATTTTGTCGAATTTTTACGTAATATAATTATATTGCATTACTTTGTAAAACGTGGTATTATTTCATATAGAAAGGGTCTAATTAATGATATATTAAGTAAAAGAGTAAAATGTTTGGTTACGCTAGGGCTTGACAAAACGGTGACGTCATAAGTATCAGTATATCAATACTTTTTCCAGTAATTATTTACCAACATCCAGAATAATTTAATTATTATCATGTTTCATACAAATATTACTTGAGCGCACGTGGTTAATAGGGTTCTGTAGCCTTATGGCAAAAACGGACCCTTGTAAACTCGTGATGTCCGTCCGTATGTCATAGCCTTATAATTCCGCCGCATTTGCATCAATTCTAATAAAATTTTACAGGATATTTAACATAAAAATTGAGAAAAAAATTTTTAGGGGTAGCTTTTTCACGCACCCCACCTTCTGGGGTATCGTTAGGTAGGGCTTCAAAAATGTAATTGAGGTTTGTTAATATCAGTTTTGTTTTCCAATCTTCTGATTTTAAACCGCGTATTATTTAAATCTGAAATAAATCACGATAATAGGTCTTTTTAATTTCAATTAAAATTGGCTGAAACCAAATCGGTTCATAAGTTTTTAAGATATTCGTAATAATTCTGATTTCATGGAACCGTAAATAATGCGTGTAAAATACGCACTTGGCCGGTTTTTATTTTTGGACTTATTCTATGTTGGCCACAACTAAAAATAACTATTTTGATATGGGTATAGCTACCTGCGCTATGCGGATTGCCTGTTATTTCCGTAATGTAATAAATTATAATAATATAGTTTCATAGGATAATCATTAATCAAATTAACTCTGCCTAATGTAATCTTCACTAAAATACAGTAGAATTAAAAAAATGTACATTGAAAAAAGTTTGGAAAAAATAAAAGGGGTTTTCAAAAGACGAAAGAAACCATTTCAAGTGTTTTAATTTTTATGTCTATCAGTTTATACGGGGTGTGCCTGATTTTTTATTACTTGGTATAAAAAAGTTTGGCTTGATAAAGCCAGCAAATCAAATCAATCAAATTAAATTAAATCAAATTAGATTACATCAAATTTAATCAAATTATTTCTATAGTAGAATATACAGATATATATTATAAATAGTCACACATTTATAAACATTTAAATAGATTAGAATAGTCACAGTTAATTAAGCCAAATCAATTATTATACCATATCAAAATTATATTAAACAATTAAAAATTTATATTTATTTACAACTGAGCCGGCTTTAGCAAGCCAAACTTTTTTATGCCAAGTAATAAATCGGATATAAATAATAATTATAAATATAATAATATAAAATATAACGAATAATTTTATTAAATTTGATGTAATCTTATTTGATTTAATTTAATTTGATTGATATGATTTGTCTGATTTAATTTGGTTTGATTGGATTTAACTTAGACTAAAAAATAATGTAAATCCTGTGTTAATACCTGTCAATAAAACATTTTATTTATTTCATTAAGAATCGAAACATACTGGTCATATTAACTTTGGTGCAAAATAAAAGCAATGTAAGTATAATTCTACAGTATCTAATATCTTTAAACGAGCAATTCTTGTATTTATATATATAATCTGAATCTCGGAAACGGCTCCGACGATTTTCATGAAATTTAGTATGCAGCGGGTTTCGGGGACGATAAATCGATCTAGCTAGGTTTCATTTTTAGAAAACGTCGTTTTATCCATGTTTTCAGGCAGTGATAAACTGAAAAGTATGACTTTTCCTGACATCTATTGGCGAGTAGTAATAAGCAACACTAAAGCTATTTGACAATAGATGGCGTTATTAAACAACGCTTAAGCTATTTGACAATAGATGGCGCTGTTTAAAAAACCGAGCATGCTTGGTCCTCCAGGTACTAATAATTATATATAAAGCCGTCACGCTCCCAAAATTGAATGGGATTTCAGTATTGAAAACACTTTAGGTATGTACAATTGATAAATTGATTATGTAACTTGAGTGTAGAAGATAATATTTAATTGTGTGTTTTTAATTATGTATATTTTGCCAAAGAAAAAATGTTACATAAATAAATATTACGTAGGTAATACATTGCTGAAAGTGTAGCTCTTTGTGGCATTTGGCTGGACCGGTCAATTAAGGTCTTAGAGTACTAATATATTGTTCTTCTTGCAGTTTGTGAATAAATAGCTTACGAATCTTAGAAATGTTCAAGGGTTTATTGGTGTTTTTACTTAAAATGTAGAGTTAATAAGCAGATACTTCATATCTTGTAAAAATTGTTATACAATTGCGATTCTTATAAAAATTGTAATAAACAATGGCTGGAGAGTTTCTTTCACCGTTTCTTGTCTTCTTTTCATATAATTATTTTAAAACTTACTTAAGAAATTTATTTTTTTGATATATATTGTCATATCAAAATACCGTAGGAGCTACGTGCTATAAGGGTTCCGTAGCTTAATGACAAAAACTAAACCGTTTTAAGTCAGGTCCGTTCGGTCGGATATCACAGCCCTATAATTCCACTGTCTTTGGGTAGATCCTAATAAAATTTTACAGAAATGTGTCTTTTGCAAACCGCCATACAGATATGTGATGATAATAAAGAAATTTTTTTTTTAGGGGTAGGTCTCCATACATTGAACCGAGGTTTAAAAACTTTTGTTTTACACACCTCATCGTCTGGGGTATCCTTAAATAGGGCATCAAAAATGCTTTTGAGTTTGTTGAAAACCTTTTTAAAGATTTATATTTAGCGAGTTATTGGCTTTCAAAGTTGAAAATTTTGTGTCCCTCTAACTTTCAAACTGCATCATCTAAAAGTCTAAAAAAAAATCACGGTAATAGTACCGTGATAGATATTCGCAATAATTTTTATTCTACAAAACCCTTACTTTCTACCTCACGCACTTGGCCTATTTTTGCATAGCTAGCGTTAGATTTGTTAGCGTTAGATCTGAAGCATAACACACAAGACAGGTGCTAACCAACATGAATCAAACTTTGGAATTCCAATACAACCCACTATTAACAATATTTCAGTTCTTGGATTTGCCTTAAATCGTTAAGTAAATCGGAAATTAATTTAATATAACTGCTTATGTATTTTGTTTACTTGGGAACATTCCCTAAACATTTTCAAACCATAACAGGCATAAATAAAGCGATTATGCACAATGTCGATAGTGTATGCAGACATCACTATTCTCAACCCATACAAAGACAGTTACTAACATTTACGCAATTTTTTTTTTGGTATCATCACTAAACCGATATTGTGTATCTTTTACATCCTATATCTATGCATGTAACCACGATAAGCGAATTTTTTTTTGCGCACTACGCATGCGTTCTTTTACCCATGACGTCATTGATTCGTTGTCTACGGAAATCTTTTGTACCATTGTGACACATACCGTAACTAGGGTTATTTACATGATACTTATCGGTTACTGCTACTGCATGAGTAGGATACAGAGTTACATCATATAACACACAAAATTAAAAAATAATAATTATTATAAGGAACTTCGCACACCAGGTAAACCGCGCCACTTGCGCATTTCTGTATCAAATAACCACGAAGAAACCGCACCGCATATTACGCGTCTGGTGTGTATATAATAAAAATGTTGTCTCTCAATGCATTGAGACCCATCTAAAGTTTGTTGTTTTGGTTTTACTCGAATGTTTGTCTGATAACTAATTCTGTTGTTTTAATTGTGTGACGACAACGAAACCATATCGGTCTTTTTGCGTATCAATGCCATCTGTTGACACTGCACTGCAAAACAAACTACACTACACGGTATAACAAAATGACAAGTTTCTAAAGGTGCTCAAAATTTTGATTGGCTCTCTGTACCTTAGCAAATATATGTATTATATATTACATATGTATATATAAGTGTAATTTTGTATTTAATAAATATGTATTTATTTTTCTTGACTCTTATTTACAGTTTGAAATAATATTTATATTATGATCTCTGTAAATGTAAAAAGGTATTAATTTAGTTATGCACCACCTAGCTTTTCTCTATATTTTCTATCTACCCAATGGTAGACAACCTTCTATTTTTATAAGTGATAAGACGGCCTGATTGTATAATGTAAGTTTAGTTATTATTTTAAATTTGTTTATACTTTATATTTGGTGTCTAACAGAGTATATATCTATCTTATCTTATATATTTTGTTGTTTGCAGTAAAATTAAAATAAAATTTTTTTAAACAAAAAAAATATAAAAAAAACAGCGTGCGACAGACAAGCCCTTGAACTTCCAGTATTTATAATACAACTAGTGTTTCTGAGCGCCAATAAAAGAATTACTATAGGAGCTGACAAACAGGCAATAATATTTATCCAGTTCTCGAGACAATTTCTTGTCTCCTGAATGATATTATCTCTTTATTTGATTAAACCCACTTTGCCTTTATTGACTCATTGTCTTCCAATAAAGTATGTAGACGACCTATCTCTACCAAATTATTTGGCATTTATTGGTACATTTCGAAGAATATTATTCGTTTCCTTAAGTATTTTCGTCTACTAGTTTTCCGTATAACAGAATAATGGAATATGATGAACTTTACTAATAACATAAAGTACCGTTAAGATGTTATCAATATGAAACATTTTCGATTTTGCAAAAAGTGTTGTTTGTACTCTATGTTTGAAACGCAAAAAATCTGTAGCAACGACCTGTAGGTGTTTGTTTTTTCATATCGATGGTGTATGATCATGTTTAGAATCTTCTGCATATGTCTCTGTTAATAAACTTGCCTCCACAGCAACATAAACTACACCGAAACAAATAAAAGTTTTATGTAATAAGTGAATTGTACAAAATTAAAAGTTGCCTCTTTAAATACCAATTTATCTGACAGTGACAATTTATACCTACTATCTAAGATAGATATACATGCCGGCACCTAAGTTTAGCGTTGACCTTGACTGTGCAGAATTCAGTTTTTAGGTGCGAGGGGTGCACTTACTTTCAAATCATCACCACTAGGGGTCACAAAACTGGTTTTACCGAAATTGAAAAAGTGGGTATACCGGGTTTACACACAGTTTTCTTTTGATTTCTTTTATTTTGAATAATATATTATGTTTTAGATTTGTCAGAATCGTATATTATTCTATCATACGTGAAATTCCAAAATTTTTTCTACATGTATATAAAAAAGTATTGTTTTGTTTTTTTTTACAATATTTATTTAACTGCCCTGAAACTTTGGTGAGTTTTAGTGTAGGTATATGACAAAATTTCCAAAGAAACTAAATCCTGATTCACTGCATTAAAATCGTAAAACCAATTTTTAACTTACCTCCGGTTTTATGACCTCTAGTTATGACGCATCCATATGTGTACTGTCGCGGAAACAAATTCTTTCAAATTGTAGTCTTAATATTTTATTTAGTATTGTGTGTTGCACATACTGTGTTTTCCAGCTCAGAGAATGCGTTCGTGATAATGGTCTATGTAGCCTTGAAATGGGGAAATACTTACGATAAAAATGTTTTTAGTTGTTTATATGTACTATTATAAATTAAATTAAATACTGTACTATTGTGTCATTAACAAAATTTGTATTCGTTCGTTTTAAAGTCAAAGTCAAAATGGTTTATTCAAATAAGGATTTTACAATCACTTTTGAATCGTCAAAGTTATAAAATATTATTTTTTGAACCCTCCCACCTTCCCGCCGGTTCACAATGTTGTTGATTTCTACCGAGAAGAATCCGGCAAGAAACTCGATAGTTACTCTTTTAAAAACACTTAAATAAACTAAAATACAATTAATGTTTTAAATAAAAGATTTTTAGTCGTACAATTTTATGATACCTATGCATCCTGTAATTGAGCATCATCAGTCCCAAGGATTTTTATCATTAACATAGTCTGAAATATTGTAATATGCCTTTTTACAAAGTACCTGCTTGATAAAAGATTTAAATTTACTTATTGATAGATTTTGAATTTTATTGGGAACTTTGTTGTAAAAGTGTATACATTGCCCCATAAAAGAGTTACTTATTTTGTGTAGACGTGTATCATGCACCAACAGCTTATTTTTACTTCTAGTATTTACTTTGTGAACGTCACTTTTCTTGCTGAAACTATTGATATTTTTATGTACATATAAAAGATTTTCATATATGTACTGCGACACTAAAGTTAAAATTTTTACTTCCCTAAACCTATCCCTCAGAGATATCCTAGATCCTAATTTATAAATAGTTTGACGCTAAGTCAAATGTAACGATGAATAAATGAGGAATATAGTATTTATATTATGTTAATTCATTAGCTGCACTTTGTCAAGGTTACGTCTACTAACAATTTTACAAGTTATGTGGTAAAAATACTAGGTAAATGTTTCATTTACGTTTCTGATGAATTTGTATTTGCCTGGTATTTTCCGCTCCATGCGAAATTGTACATATAAAGTAAAAACATCATATTACTTTCATGTAAATACAGCCACCACCAGCCACCTTTTTAAGGTCATCGGTCCACCGGGCTAGAGGGCGTCCTAGGCTTTGCCTTCCCATACGCAGACTCCACTCTAGGACACGTCTGCTCCATCGGCCATCGGTCCTCCGACAGACGTGGCCAGCCCACTGCCACTTTAGCTTGCTAATTCTGCGAGCTATGTCGGTAACTTTGGTTCTCTTCCGGATGTCCTCATTTAGAATCCGATCCCTTAGAGACACTCCGAGCATAGCTCGCTGCGTTGCGCGCTGTGCGACTTTAAACTTATGGACCAGGTCCACGTTTCGGCGGCGTAAGTCATGACTTGTAGGACGCACTGGTCAAAGACTTTCGTCTTTAGACTTTGCGGTATAGGCGACGTGAAGACTTGACGAAGTTTACCAAATGCTGCCCACCCCAGCTTGATCCTCCCGTCGGCTTCCTTCTCAAAATTGTTCCGGCCCAGTTGGATTTTTTTTCCAAGGTCCACATAATTCTTCGAGTAAAAACTTCGAGTAAGGTACCCGCGACGTATACTGGCGTTGGCACGACGTGTTGGTTGAACATGACTTTTGTCTTATCCAAATTCATGCCAAGGCCCACTCGTCGAGAGGATTCATCTAGGGAGTGCAACATTTCGCTCAGTTCTTCCAACGACTCTGCCATAATAACAATGTCTTCGGCGAACCTTAGATGTGCGATGTATTCGCCGTTTATGTTTATGCCCCGCCCAGCTCAGTCCAAGCTTTTGAATACATCTTCTAGCGCATTGGTGAACAGTATCGGGGATATAACGTCCTCCTGTCTTACACCTCTACGCAGCTGGATGGCTATATATATGACTTGTCCTATGGTCCTGGAACTGGACGGTCATCGTAGCAGCGTTGTAAAGACATCGCAGAACCTCAATATATCGCCAGTCTATACGACATCGCTGCCATACGCCATACACAGCGGCTGATTATACTCTTGAGTTTTTTGTATAATCTGCCGTACAGTATGAATGTGATCTACGGTACTGAAGCCTTTCCGAAACCCAGCCTGTTCTGGTGGCTGAAATTCGTCAAGTCTTCCAGCGAGACAATTCGTGACGACTCAAGAGAACTGCTTATATATGTGGCTTAGAAGGGATACCGGCCTGTAGTTCTTAAGTAGAGTTCTATCTCCCTTTTTAAAGAATAATACCACCGCGTTTCCGTGCCACGCCTCCGGTGTAGTTCCGTTATGGATGACAACATTGGAAAGCTTTGCTAACTCTTTAAGGACTGGAGTGCCGCAGATTTTTAAAAGCTCAGTCGTAATTCCGTCATCACCCGGGGCTTTGTTGTTTCGAAGCTGTTCCAGAGCCGCCTTAATCTCAATTTGGTCAACGTCCGGGATATCCTCGGTGAAGTGATGCGTCAGTTTGGCTCTTGGATCTTCGGTTATGAGGGATTTGGGCCTAGCCGCATGTGACGTGTAGTTTTGTTTTGCGGTGGGTTGAATTTGCGTCCCATTTCTTTTACCGTTTTCATCAAGTTGTGGGTAATTATGTCGACGTAGCCTGTGGTTTCCAGCGAATCGAATCTATTTTGAAGTTTCAGGTGAAACTTGTCGGATCCTACCGTAGATTGGGACTGTAAAGGTCCAAGAGTAGACTTTATTAGACGATTTCTTTCGGCATTGTAATTTATATTTAGAGTGCCTCTAACAAGTCTGTGATCACTGCCGGTATTGAGCCTATTGATCACTGAGACATCTTTAAATATGTTCCGTCTATCTGCTATAGTAAAATCTATCTCATTCCTAGTCACAGCATCGTGACTTCGCCATGTCCACCTTCTACGGGAACTCTTCTTGTAGAACGAGTTCATCAAAAAGAGCCCTTCCATTTCGATAAAGTTTACTAGCATTTGTCCCCTGTGATTTCGCTAACCCAAGCTATAAGGATCGATTCTAGATTCATCGCGTTCTTGTGCTCCCACTTTGGCGCTAAAATGTCCCATCACAACGTTGTAGTTAGCCTTGGTGGTGTTATGAAGGGCCTTGGTGATATCTTTATATGTGGCTTCAGCTTCTTCATCAGAGTGAGACGAGGTTGGCGCATACACCTTCAGAGAGTATCTGTTGGTAAGCTTTAGGACAAGGTATGCTACCCGAGTTGACCAGAAAACCAACTTTGCCTTGGGAAGTCGCCTTTTACGACATCCCAGGAAGATAGGGAGTGGTCCAATTCTGTTCTGCCGGAACCAAACGGCTCCTATTGTATACACCGATGAATCCTACGTAGATTCTTCGCACTCTACTCAAAAAGCCTTGACTGATGGGACCACTAAGGCCGTAAAAAATCTATTTCAAAGGGCCAACAAATTGACATTGTTCACACAGGATCTGAAAATGGTTTTATAACCTCGAATTTCTCTTAGGGAAATATTTAGGGAAATTGATATTTTAACTGTTCGTTGTCAATATATCTTAACTTGTGTAATGTACGTACGCAAAAGTTATCACTTATTTGCTAAAAAAAGTGACCTACACAGTGTTAATACAAGGAATTAGGATAAATTGGTATTTCCAAAATGTCATCTTCAGTAGGTACATAGCCCTTTTACAATACAATGTAAATATTTTTACAATAAATTCCAAATCATGTAGTTAGTTTATCTCCAAATAAATTTAAAATATATGTCAAAGAAAATTTAATGAAAGAAGCTATTACAACGTTGATGAATACATTAACGATTAATATGCTTGGGAGAATCATAACTTATTAATTTGTTTAAAACATTGTATATTATATTATGTTAAAAGGCTATATTGTAAATTAGTATGAAGTTGAAAAAATATCAATGATTAACTGCTGAGTTTCTTGCCAGTTCTTCTTGGTAGTAAATCATTCCGAACCGGTGGTTTTTTTATTGCACATATTCTCATTGAGCTGTCGTATGAGGTGATTAACATACAAATAGGGTGGAAGGTCACCTAGAAGTAAAAACCTATAATTAATAAAAAAAATGATTCCCGCTGTGGTCTAATTTTTTTATCGCATTTTTCTCATGATTAATATATTTTTACAATTAATACATAAAAGATTATAACAAAAATATTTGTCATCATAAATTTATTAATATTTCTTGCGCGACAGTACTCATGCGCAAACATCCCCTCCATGTTTCGCTCACTGATAGACTTAGGTGCCGCGGCCTATACATATTACTCGAATATCTACTATCTAAGATAAAGACATATTACTGGTATGCCTACTATCTGAGATAGACACATAATACTTGCATAACTACTATCAGAGATAGATACATATTACTTGTATATTTACTGTCTGTGGTAGAGACATATTTTTGTCGCCATTTTGTAGCTTTGGTTCTGTTTTACACTTGGATGTTCAAATTTATTAAAAATTTACTCACAATGGCGCTTTTTGGAGACTTTGAGATTGGTTAATTACACACTAAGATTGACATAAAATCATTTTTTTTCTCCAACACAGTACAAGTGAAATTAACTCGAACTTTACGATTAAGTGCCGGTGCAAACCAGATGCGCGACGTACACACGCAACATTTGTAATGTATGAAACTGTAAGAAAGGTGCCAGATCAAATGCGTGACGGCAAACCGAGTCCGTGGGCTTGTGTAGTGGAACGGCAACGTCGCACACGCGCGTGCAGTGATTTATTTATTTGTTTATTATTTACAATTAAATACTACACTTACAATTTTACCCAACGCGTGTAGTAAGTAAATTTAAGAACTAATTGCTATAAATATTCAAAAAATTGTAGGCTGAAACTAAAAACATATTGTATTACATGGCGAATATGTCGGTTTCCGAGTGCTGAGCGATCATGGAGTTAAGCAGATGACACATCTGAGAGTTAGTCGACTGTTGGGCGTGTTCCGTCCGAGCGGGGTGTGAGACAAACAGAGCGCGCGGTCGACGCACTGGTCCCAAAGCACCGTGTTGCCCCTAACAAAATAGTTTAGCACGCGCTGGGGTTATCTATCTACCTTATTGTGGAAGAGTAGATAAAAATGTTCCACCAGTGCCATCTTACGTCTTAGCTCTAGGGTGTCTATTCCTACCATTCCCCTCACGAACAGAGTGATGACGTTATTATAATATTGCGCTCCCTATTAGATGCCAGACCAGGCATGCACGCACACGCACCAGTCAGTGCTGCCCGTTCACACGCACGGCAGCTTGTATTTATATATAAAAGTAATACAGTTTACGAGATTTTTTTTCTTAACACCAAACACGAAGAGTACAAAAATAAAAATCATAAGTTATTATTGTGGTCAAATGCTCTCAATTTCAACATGGCGTACACATGCAGAAGTTACCTGCGTGACGTGTGCTGTACCGCTTTTGCTGGTGTGACAGGGCTTGCACGCGCGTGCGCACTTCACGTCACGCCACGCAACTGGTCTGCTCCGTCCTCAAATGGGGCCGATGTAAAGAAAATTTAAAAAATTTGGTACATCGATGGAGTACAATATGTACGCAACCTTATGTGTGTACGTGTACTACTAAATCCGTCCCTTGACCATACCCGCTCGTTTATTTCACAAAAACGCTGAACTTACTATTGTATTAATCTTGAGCTGTTTTACATTTTATTACCTACCAGATCACAGTATTTGATTATAAATATTAACAAATATTTAAAGGACTGTGGTTTTTTATACCTTAATATGATATTTATTTTTACATATTACCCCGCAGAAAGTAAATCATATTTATTTGCTAATGATTATAATTATATTAAGGAAGTAAATAATTTGTAAATCTAATTTATTATATGCTTCATATATCCAGTATAAAAACCAGTAATGAGCATGTTGGTAGGTTCATGTAGGGTTCTGTAGACAGTTCTTCAACCGTTGTTGAAGGCGAAATGGTATAAGAATTGCGCGATTGCTCCGCTGAAAGTTACATTTTAAAAATAGCTTATGTGCTTTTATAGTACTAGAAAAAAATTGAGGGACTCTTCAGGTTTTACTTAAGCTTTCTTAGGTAATCGATACACGATTAAAGAAACTTGGTATGATAATGAATGAAAATAGCAAACTTTTATAAAAATAATCAGATTTTCAGAATTTGACTTCTTTAGAATTCATTTTTTATTGCTTTATAATATTAATAATATATTAAAGAAGATATCATCGTGTTCTATATTTATTTAATCAAGTGTTTTAGGAATCAGTTTTACTTTCTAACTACAATAACAAAATAAATAAAAATAAAAACTTATAATATGCGCTCAAATTAAGCTATTCCAGAGGTGCCACAGCCGTATTAGTTGGGTGCGACACCTTGTCAACGGCGGATCCGTGCCAAAATTTTGCGAGATCGCATTATAAATAATTCATATCTGCTAAACTATACACTGTTAATATTGACACTTTTTTCAGCTACGACCAAATTCAACCTTGTCTCTCCCACAACAGAAGCAGCAAAATATCATTCGTGGAAGTCCTACCTGGTCCTAGTGGTTGAAACAAGTGCCAGAATTTAAAAGTTTTTCGAGCACCATGGGAGTGGGACAGTGTTTCCAGGTTTGCAAACTTGGGTAGAAAAAACTCTCAGGGGACCTAACAACATATAAAAAAATCGTGGTTACATGCGCGTTTACGATGTTGAATGTTGTTATTGACCGGGCTCTATATACACAAAACAAACGGGCACTGTAATTACCTTATTCTTAGAAGACACACACAACACACTCACAACATCACAATCTGATGATGAATCCTAGATTATTTTACCATCCATTTTTGGATCATTGGGATAAAATGAGTTAAGTTATTTTAGTTTCTTGCATAATATTTTATTAAAATTCAATATTGCTTTCTTTGCGGTACCTAAGTTGTTAACTTATTCAAACAGTAAAAATAAGTTCTATGCAGTCGGAAACTGGCCGAGAGGGCATTCCCAAGGCTCACTCTGCGCCAGTACGGTCCCGCCTAGGTCGGGTAAAATATTACAACGTGACAATAGGAACACGACTAATCTTTACTACTCAGCACCGACATTGTTTGTAGAAGAAAGAAAGAAAGAATGATGAACAGTCAGCTCATGGCATGACATGAGGACTAGTTCGGGACTGCTACCTCCTTCTCTGTTTTTCTAGCCATTTCAAAGTTAAAATAACTAGATACTTCGTAACGATGTATCTATAACTTTTTCGGTTACGAAGATGTTAAACTTTTGTGTCATATCCACATCAAACAGAAAGTAAAAAGCTTTCTTTAGTTACTATTATCCAACCAAATATTAGAAAATTATAAAATAGAATTGATTTTCATTTAATACCTAATAATAAATATATTTCAGCCTTTTGAAGTCGAAACATTAGGGCCGCGGGAACAGAGTGCAAAAAAATAAAGGACTTTAGCTTCGCTTCTAGTTGAAGCTTCCCGTGACAAAAATGCTGGCCTTTACCTTGGCCCAAAGATTTGCATTGCAATACAACGCGGCAATGCGGCCAGCATTTTAGGAACGATACTAACTAGTAAAACGGTTCATTTGATTAATTTTATATAGTTTAGTTAGTTTTAGATAATAAAGTTTTTAATTACTGTATTTGTATTTAGCTTTTTTTGACTTAATATTGAATAATTAAAGTGTTTTGATATCTTTGGTAAATTTTTCATTTAAAGTGTTTTAATATTTTCGGTAGATTGTTCATTTAAAGTGTTTTAATATCTTCAGTAGATTGTAAATTTAAACTGTTTGGATATCTTCAGTAGATTGTGATTTAAATTTCAACAAATTGAAACAAAACAGATTTCTATATAAGGTGTGTGAAAAATATTACATAAAGTCTTTGGTTCCAAAAACCATTTGTAACTGTGATATATGGTGATTAGTGTTGAAATTGGAATTTGAATAAAAGAGGCATAAGTCTTCTGAGCCACGTGACAGTGATATACCACCGATGTCGGAGGTGGCGACGAGATAGATGCCGGGCTGGGAAAAACCTTTCCTCTCCGTTACTGGAAAATACTAACACATTTTTGCCCTCCGAGGAAAGCGATGACAACTCTCCATTCCGTTAGTTTGGTTGAAATTTTACTCATGGGAATTTTCGTGTATAAACATAGAAATGTTAAAACCCATCCAATCAATATTATAATACAATTTGAGACCTGTTTTAACAACAATAAGAAAAAATTACCTATATTTCAACTTTAATATTTTATGATAAGATTACAAACTTCGCATGGATTATAAGTCTGTTATGTAAGTATTAATATTTTTCCACCGGAATTAGGAAACAACGTAGGTATTGCTGGATTCATGCTCTAAGTTTTAATTGTAATCTGCGTAGTTGTCACGTACGTCAGTCCTTGCAGCTATGATACGACCAAAGTCATTATGAGTGTCCGCAGAATGAAATAAGATGACCAGAAAGGCATGGACGCTCCCTGATGACGACGGAAATCCCTATTTATGTATTTGCATCCTGTATAATAATGTCACCCTCAAAATAAAAAATTAAAAATAATAAATGTTGTAGGTCTAAAAAATAGCTCCTTAGTTCACATTGTTTCATTGAGAACGTCCCGGCACCAGCTCTAAGCGCCAAACTCGTCCGACACAGGTAAAGCAGCATTACGTCTCCGCCCGCTGCAGTACCTACGAGGGTCATTCAATAAATACTAAGCCTACAAACGACAAACGCAAATTTTGTGAGAGTGGCAATTAATATTTCCACAAAATCTCCTTTTAGCTCAATACACTTGGCCCAGCGATGCTCCAACTTTTTCAACGCGTCCAAAAAATACGTTTTTCCAAGGTCTGCAAAATAGGCCTCCGTGGCGGCGATGACCTCCTCATTCGACCCAAATCTATTCCCGGCGAATGACATTTCAGGTTTGGAAACAAAAAAGTCACAGGGGGCAAATCTGGAGAATACGGTGGACGGTTCATAGCGCAATTCGACCAATTTGGCCAGGGCGACGGCGGTGGTGTGAGGCGGCGCGTTGCCGCGGTGGACAAGCACTTTTCTCTTCGCCAAATAAGGCTGATTTAGCTTCAATTCGGCGTCGAATCGGCCCGAAAGTTGGCATAGTAGAGCCCCGTGATAATTTTACCCTTCTCGAGGCAATAGATGTGGATCACACCTTGCAAATCCCAGAGAACTGAGGCAATCATCTTTCCAGGCAATAGAACAGTCTTCACCTTCTTCGGTTTAGACTGTTTCTTGGTCTCTGGCGTGTACCAGTGAATCCATGTTGCGTCGACGGTCACGGAACGACGCAAGAACTCCGTCGGATTGCGCTTTAACATTGCCAAACACGTCGCCGATGTGGTCTCACGGTTGCGCTTGTTGTCCGGTATGAGCAAACGCGGCACCCATCGCGCCGACAGCTTCCTCATGCCCTCCTGCGATGCCTACAGTCTCAGCTATCTCACGAACCTACAATCGGCGGTCTGCCAAAACGAGATCGTGGATTTTTTTTACGATTTCCTCCATAATAGCCGTTTTCGGGGCACCAGGGCGTGGCTCATTAAAAACCGACATACTGCCACGAACAAACTCGTTGAACCAATTCTTGACGATCGCCTTCGAAGGAGAAGAGCCGCCGTACACAACATCCAAGCGATCTTTGATTTCGCTACGCGTTTTCCCTTCCAAAAAGAAGAATCGAATCACTTTTGCTCTTTTACCATTTTTGTAAAACTGACCGACAAGCTCGCTTCCAAAGGCTATCAAAAAAACACTAATGAAGGAAATTTACTAAAACTTTGCCAGCAGGCTACTAAAAGAATGTACTGCACGAAAATAAAACAGTTTCGTAATAGCACCGCCATCAGGAGGTGAGGCTAAGTACTTGTTGAATGACGTAGTATACATGAACATACGCCAGCCCTAAGGAAGGAAAACAAGATATTGTTGACTGATTGTTGATATTTCAATTTACTTTTGCGACGTGAGTCGTTTTATAATATTTTATAACAGATATTATGTCCTACAACAAAGTGGTCAAAGTAACGAGAAAGCAATCAAATACCCAAATGCAATAATTCTGTCAGTATGGATAGAATATTTAAGACAACAAAGATTAAAGTAGTACAACCTATAAACATAGAAAACTGGACAGCGCATTTCCTAGCCAGATGTGAAAAAAATAGTGCCAAACAAGCCTACGGTCCTCCTGATGGTAAGCGGTCACCGTAGCTTATGGACGTTTGCAACACCAGGGGCATCAGTCGCGCGTTGTCGACCCTTCAGAAATCTAATAACTTCTTTTTTGAAGAACCCCATACTGTAGTCCTTAGAGAAAACATTGGCAGGGAGCTCATTCCACAACCCAAGCGTTCGCGGCAGGAAGTTTCTCTGAAATAGCACTGTATGCGACCATTTCGGTTCTAAAGTGTGAGATGAATTCCCTGCCGATGGCGAGGGGTGCGATGGTATAAAGTAGCCTCGGGCAACATTTCGAACAATTCCTCAGGGCACATACCATTGTATAAGCGGTAGAACACACACAGGGAGGCAAAGTCTCTTAAGTCCCCTCAAGTCTGACTTAAGGTTTCGATACGGCAATTGAGTTTGGGATCGTTGACAATTCTCAAGCCTGTCGTTGAACCGAGTCAAAAGGGCCACGGTGCACCCGCCCAGAGATGGCAGCAGTACTGCATATGGGCCCGAACTTGCGACTTGAAAAGCAGCAACCTCTGCCCGACGTGAAGTATTGCCTCGCTCTGTTGAGTACACCTAGTTTTTTGGACGCCAGCTTCACCTTGTCTTGTAAATGATCTCGGAACTGAACATCACTGGTGATGTAAACACGAAGGATCCGAATGCTCTTGGAGATGGAGAGGGTAGTGTTCTGGAATTATGGGACCACAGTGAATGGGGTTATATTAGCGATGAACGCCCAGACTTGTGTCTTTGTAGGGTTGAATCGGACCTAGTTTACCCGTCCCCAGTCAGAGACCTTGGACAGTGTGGTCTCGATTTGAGACATAAGTTCTCCGCGGTTTTCCTCCACAACGGAACGAGGGATGTTTGCGCGACACGTGTAATAAGTGTCTCCAGTACTGTCATCTACATAGCAATGCGTGTTGTTGATGTCCAACGAGTGTGACAGAGACGTAGCAAAACTGTGTTGTTAAGATACCAGGCGTTAACTTTGTCTCTTTCTAAAGTGTGGCCAATTTTGTAAGGCTATTGCGCAGTCCATAGTACAGGTTACAGAACTTAAAGTCTATGGCAAAGTGTTGAGGTCAACGATTCAAAAGTTTTCTTAGAAACTCAGTTGAATAAAAACATTTTAACTTTTTTTTTAAATCACTTATTTTGTATAGTATACGTTTCTGTGAATAAATACTACATCCGTTAATTATTTTGTATTGTACAAGATTTTGTTTATAAATACCAAATTCACCACTTATTTCGTATAGTACGCGTTTTTGCGAATAAATACACACATCACTTATTTTGTTCTTTTGTTCGTTATAAATTTATTTAGCCATCTACAAATAATTTTGCACCGAAATTGTAACATTTATTACTTATATTAGCTATTATCTTACCCTTTATAACACATATTGTAAATTTCTCACTATTTTCTAGGTCAATTTCTAGAATCCTGTCGTAGGACATTTGTTGAGTCCCATCCATACTGGATTTCCTGCACTTTTAAAAGTCGCACAAGACATCGCGACTGGGTTGGAAAATAAAATGGTCCCTGTACTTATCGTTTTTGATTTTAGTAATGCGTTCAATGCTGTCGATCATGGACTTCTACTAGTGATCATGAAAAATTCTGCGATCTCAGTTTCTGCCATAAAATAGCACTCCTCTTTCCTCGAGGAAGTTTTTCTGAAACCGCACTGTACGCGACCATTTCGGTTATAGGGTGTGAGAATGAATTCCCTGCCGATGGCAAGCGGTGCGATGGTAGAAAGTAGCCGAGGGCATCATTCCGAACAATTCCTCAGAACACATCCCATTGTACAAAGTAGCCGTGGGCATCATTTCTAAAACTTAACTGGTCTTTACAAGTCAAGGAGATTACTCGCAAATTTTATGACTCTTTTCCATTCGATCCAGCGATTTACCAACAACCAAAAAATTTCTTGATCTACCTATCAAATATCAATCCTTCCTCCTCTTCTGGACTATGCAGAGTAATGCAGACGTATGTTATCCAGAACAAGCTGGGCAGACTTTTTAACACTTGTTACAGTTATATTTTCTGAATTCGGCAATTTTACCACATTTCACATTACCGATATAGCGTAATTACTACTAATAGTGAGGTCACTCGGCTGTTTAGGCAGGGTAACGATGAGGTGCAGTGCGGTCCAGGGCGGGGACTCTCCACCCCTGTTTCACAGGCGACCGCTCTGACCGACCGCCAGTGCCTCTAGGTACTATCTAAGTAGCATTTCGCATTTCGTTTGCTAATTATATTTTATAATATTATAAAATAAAATAAACATTGAGTACCTATCTAAATTCCTATTATATATATCATATTTATATAAAACCATCATAATAAATGCCGCAAATACTTGTAAGTTCAGTATCTTTGAAAAAAAACCGTCCAAGTGCGAGTCGGACTCGCGCACCGAGGGTTCCATACCCATAGTTACTGGTCTAAACTTAAATAGATTCCAATCCGCGAGCGCAGATATGTGAAAATTCTGTGTCTAGTATACTCTTAAATTAATGATAATAAAACCCCTTCTTATCATAAAGATCAGCTTAATTTTATCTTAAATACGCATACTCGTCAACTAAGTTCTTCTAACCACTTACAACTTAGTACACCTTTACACCTTACTGGTTTCGTCTCAAGCTCTTTTGCGGTTACCGCTGTACGGCTCTGGAATGAGTTACGGGAAACAATCGTAAAGGCGCGTACCCGTGTCGCTATTTAAAATCTGGCTCGGGAATATTTTCTTCGTAAACTGGAAAATCAGTGACAGCACAGGTACTTACTAGTTTTTATTCTTCTACTCGTCGTTGTCAAATATATTTTTATTTCGTGATATTTTAGTATATAATATGCATTTATTAGTGCATAATATTTTTGTAATAGAAGTATTTAATTTAATATTATTATGCAAGTATTCCATGTAATACATTATATTCGTGTGTATTATATTTAACTACACATATCGTATTAATTCCGATACATTTATAAATGTAAAAAATAAATATATAAATTAGTCTTCAAGAGGAAGTATGTACTCAACTCAGAATCTTGTTACTTTTGAAAGCACCTACAAGCATTTTTTTTCTACACCATGTTCTTGGTTGACTGATAGAAAATATAAATAGAATTAATTCCGCCAATTTTACATCTTTTTCTCTAATTTGTGCAATAAAGAGTTCATAAACAATAAATCAACCCTAACGTAATGCACAAACGCTTCCCGAGCGTTACTTGGATACAGTTAATTTCGCACAACAGTTTGACATTCAGCGCTGAGCTTGGAAATTACTTAAAGCTTCAGATGTAATCTGTGAGTGAAACGTGCGGAGGAGATCGGTTAATGATGTAAAGAGAATTTATTATATATCAGCGTATGTAATGTTCGCGTTCCCTTTCATTTTGATCACTGAAATATTAAACTGATTATTCACAATAATGAATGTGTCTAGATGAGTTTATTCACATTACCAATATATCAATCTATTCAAAACTTGAACGCCGATTCGAGTCCTGCCAGTACGATTTCCTTCGGTTTGTTTAAAGATAAATAGTGAGGTTCCCACGCTTACAAAAGGAAGGTGTTTAAAAAAGATAACGTTTTATTATATTTGGGAAACAAAAATGAAAACCTGTCAATAACTAAATCATAAAAAAAAGATACGTTATAATCGTCGCACGTCGCACGTCGTACGTCGTACGTCGTACGCGGGTCACACGTAGCTTAGTGAATTAATAAAATCTGTAATTAATTTTTGAACAAGTCAAATCCTGAGTGAGTTGTCTATTTTATATAGTTGTTGTATGTGCATAGTAGGTAGGTTGACCGGGGCTATGTCCTCGACCAATCTGTTTATTAGAAGTGTGCCGCTAGCTGTCGTTTCACTAACCCGTTCCCTTGTTACCCGCAACTTACATATATAACAAACACGTCGAACGGACTCAAAGTGCACAATGACGTCTAAAGTTACTTTTGGTGTGCTGTCGACATTCGATCATGGAACCCATGACTGGGAGACGTACCTATAGGAGACGATTGGAGCAATAGTTTTGGCCAACGACCGCCGACGATCGACGATCACCGATGACGAAGAAAAAGGCGGGCGATACTACTCAGCACACTCACGGAATCGTCATATAAACTAGCAGATAATCTAGCCCTACCGCACAACTAGAAGAAGAAAGCTTCAAAAAGGTCATCAACTTCTGGACGGACGGACGGCTTCGCAGAACGCACGATATTTTATGCAGGGGTTCAGAGGACAGGCGAAGGTCACACGCAGTGGGCAGCCAGGCTTAGCTGTATTAGTAAATAGCATTAGGCTACAATTCGAGATTGACAGCGGTTCCGCAGCAACATTGATCTCAGAAAATAGTTGCAAAACACATTTTACAAATGTACCGTTATTATGCCTTTATTAGTTACTTCTTACAAAACTAAGGAGCTTTTATTATATAAAACATTAATAATACAGTAATTACAACGATATACCTACTAAGAAACTTAAAAGCTAATTATAAAAAAGTGTGTGCCCGCGTGGTAGAGTTCCAAGAATGCTGGCTGCATTTCCCCTCTAAATCCAAATACTTATTCTATGAGCGAGAAAAGAGCCAGCCCTCTTGTCGCCAGAAGCAGCTTTTAAGCGCGGAAAATAGATTTAAAAAACTTATGAGCAGATGGACCCCATGGGCCACGTGTCTCTACGGCAAACGGCTCAAATATGTAATCTGAAAGTAATTTTATATATTGAAGCCGCTTGTTGCACTCTGTATTTTCGGCAGCCGCCGCGGCTTTTGCACTCGTTTCCCTTAGATCAGATCGTGCCATGGTATCTACGCAAGTGGCGTCCCACAATAAAGCTCGGCCATGCTCCCAGGGAAAGAGTGTCATGCCTTTTACCATCATCACGCACTACACCTACAGGTTCTAGAATGGAAGGTACGTTAATGGTGGCAAGGGCCCTTTTGATCACATCATTAAGTGAGCCGTGACGGGAGAATCTGCCGGCACTTTTTCGACATGAAAGTCCATGGAGTCCAAACTGATCAACATCGCTACCACACGAGCATCTGTAAGGACAGCATATTGCAACCCCGAGGCGAATACCAACAGCTACTCTGTAGCTGTCACTGTCAAGCAGTGTACCCACATTGAGTGATGGTATAGTGTGAAGCCAATAGCCAGATTGTTTTTGCGAGACTGCTAGTAAGCGGACTTTGTCTGAAACATTATTTAAATTTTGATGTAAAAGAGTATGAGCGCTCTGTACTAGTGGAGTGTCCCAAAGTTTTTGTTCATTTGGTTCCTTTGGTATATCTCCACCAGGACAAACTTCTGTAGCTGTTCTGTAGCTTCCAGTAAAAAAGGTATCTAGATTGTATTTTTCAAAATTTTATTACATAAGCCTTGCACACTGTTTACGGAGGAGAGATAAGCTGGTAAAGCTATACTAGAAATTTTGCGAATGCCAATGCCACCAAAATTAATTGGCAAAGTTGCTTGAGACCAAGCTGAATCGGTGAGTGATAAATTTGTTATATATTCAACTGTTAATTTTAATCTGGCATCCATTACTTCCAAAATATTGTGAAATTTCCAAATTGGGCTTGAACGAAGAATATATGTAAACTTTGGAACAACAAGACAGTGTTTTAAAATAGTGAAAGCCACATGAGAATCTAAAATACCTAATTTATTAGAACAATCAGTAAATTTTTTGATTTCAGTGTCTAGAAGGTGTTCAATACTTTCTAAAAAAATTGGAGCACCTAGGAGGTTATGAATAAGTAATTCACATTTTGTAAATTGATTTCAAGGTCAATTGTTTTAAAGTTTTCAATAATGTTATCGAGATCATTTTTAACTTGTTCAACTGTACCTCCTAGGGTTCCGTCGTCTAAATACCATACATTTAAATTTGAATTTAACTGGCTAAATATGTTATGTATTTCTAAACTAAACAAAGCCGGACCTAACGGATCACCTTGCTGGACACCGACGGCTGACTTAATTGTATTATTGCCATAAAATAAATTGGAAGGAAAGTTATAGTTTTGCCAAACGTAAGGGTAAAAATCGTGCATGTGAGTAGATACTTCGTCCAGCAAGGTTTGTCTATTTATACTGTTGAAAGCATTCCTCACATCTATTTTGAAAAGGACATCTGCTTTATCCTGCGTACCGAATGAACGATTGCTTCACAGCCTCTTTTACTGCCAAAGCCTAACTGGTGTGGTTGAAATTTTGACTTTATGGTGTCAACAAGCTAATTTAGAGGTAAATCGCCGAAAAGTACACCCGATTGCTATTGGCCAAATGACACCGTCTTTTTTATTGAAGGCACATAGTCTGGCCCCAAAAAGTATGGAGGTAACCTGTGAATTGACTTTACCGGAAAGCATGCAGTTGCATAATTTAGTGATATCACTCAGAAGGCCTCCATCGGCATCACCAGCAGAGACGCTGATTAAATCTTTGAGGTGTTGGGGTGTAATACCATCGATGCCACCAGATGAGCCGTTAGGAAAAGACATGATCGCTGCATAAGTATCCTGATGTTTTTTTTTAAGTATAAGTTGGTTTGAGTTAAATTATTATGCAGAGAAGAGGCTGAAGGTGAGAGATGCTTTGCTCTAAGGCTTTCTAGAGTCTCGGTAGGAGGAGCAATGGTATCGTTTGAGAAAAGAATTCTAGCAGCATTGCGAAGGTCTCCGTCCATCACTTTACTTTCAATCTTTTTTTTAATGTTAAAATCCAATGATTGATTTCTTAACTCAAAATTGCTAATGTTGTTAAAATCAATGACAACATTTTCACCGCAATTCTGTTTAATTGTGCTGTCAAAGATTGTGTTGCATCGGATTTTTTAATATGTAGATGAGAATAAGCATATGTGAATAAGTTTTTCCAATTTTCTTCCGTATTTAGTAGGCAACCTTGAATTGTTGTTGACAGAGACCTCGCAAGTGATATCCGTGCTCCTCTTGGAACCCGTTTTACAATAGGCACACTTTGACACAATTGGCTTAACACTATTTCAAAAGGCGGAGGTGGAACAGACTGAGAAATATTAGGTTTATTTGTTACAAAATTAGAAGTATTGGTTGTAGAGATTTTGGAAGAGGATTTTAGTAGTAGATGAACTCGTGATATGCGTATCTGAAGCCTGTATCCTACCTTTACGCGTTCGTCCGTCGGTACATTGCTGACAGCGAAGTAACTCGGGTTGCGAATGAGCCTGAGCCCCAAGGTCCATCCTTACAAATATTACGTTACATGATATAATTATAAACTTACAATAAAAACTAAAATTATAACAAATAAACACTAAACTACAAAACTAAATTATTTATATAAAACATATGACTTTTGCTTCACAAATTGAAAAACCTGGCAATCATTCTCTTCTATATAACATACTCGTTCTTCTGCGAAGTGTTCTGTGAAGTCTGTAGCGTGTGTTAAGAATTCAGCCATCCGCACTCTGCCCCAGCAGAGGACGAAACGTATTGTAACGTAGGTATATGTTTATGTTTCCCACTCTTTTAAAAATCAGTTTTTCTTCTGCATTTTTCAATATATATATATATAGGTATATAGATATTTTATAAATAATTAGATTGGCCTATTATATATTTCGTCTGAAAAGTACCGGTACCGGTGTTAGTAGGTTATTACTTCAATATAAGTCTATAATCACAAAGCACTATGAAGGTCAATTATTAACTTAAATGTCTCATGTTATCTGTGATAAACATAATATAAATATGTCAATATTTATTTGTAAATATTGTATATATATTTTGATTATATATAAAATGAAGTAATTGAATATAGGTCCTTTCCTGATATTACGCAGTCAAGAATCACTGTGGTGGATTCTCAATATTCTCGTTTCAACATTGGGATCGTGATGTGTCAAATCGAACGACGGTATGATATTTTTCGTTTCTCACAAGTTGGTTGGTTCTTCGCGTCTGCTTTTATAGATCATAAACCAGATATAATAATGCTGCTGAGAATATATAACTTGGTTAGTTACAATAGGTAATTTTTATTAAAAATAAATATTTAATAATAGAGACGTTGTGATTGACAGTTTTTTTTTTTTATATTATTACTTACCGTTTTATTTTATTACCGTTATTATTTACCAGCAAAAAAAAAGTTATACTGGCGATAGAATATGTACTATAGGATACCTGCGACTACCTGCTCACTACATAGGGCGGTCGCATACATTTATTGTTTACGTAGTGCGCGACGGGGGACCTCCGCTATTCGGGCGAGACTTTATAAGTTTATTTAATTTAGAGATATAACCATATCAGCAGTTTACTAAGCTTGATCTCTCCATGGCTTATAACCAATTTTTGCTTTCCGAATATGATAACACGTTATTGCTTACTACTATAAAATCAAATACTTATTATACCTGGGCCTGTATATCTTTACAAGGCTTGTTTCTGGGTTGAGTGTAGCGCCATCTACTGTCAAATAGCGATGCAAGTTATTGTCGTCAGGTTAGATGGAATTCGTTGTCTGCTAGACGATTTTTGATAACAGTAAAAAGCAGACGAGAGCATTTGAGTAGGTTAAACACTGTTTTCAAGCGGTTACAAAATGCTGAATTAACCATAAGAAAGAAAAGAAAGTCTGCATTTTTAGAGTAGAGTAAAAAACTATATTATTGGTGACAATGTTTAAGTTAAAATGTTTATTAATAGAAAAAAGTAGAATTGGACAAAAGGTACCGTAAAAAAACGATTGTTATGTACTCAGTGTTTGTTCCCGAGGTAGGTTTATATATAAAAAGACATATGAACCAAATTAAAAGTGCGACAATATAGTAGGAAGCCTTATTTTTGATGCATATTGTATCCGGGACATATCAAAGAGCATTACATTGGCTGACACAGCGATTTTGCCCGAATTATGAGGACAACCCTCAAGAAACAGCATCAATACACACGATACTTCAAACTCAACAGACCAAACTGCAAGTAGTCTAAGCACGGAAGTTGAGATAGGATTGCAGGCAGCGGATGGCGCCGATGACACGTCGTCGCCGCCGCCGGGATTATTCTACTCTGCTACAACATCATCGACCACTTCAACTATGGTTTACGGAAAACCTCAAAGGAATCAGAAAGTAGATAACAAAAGTTTCTGTATATTAGTAGTACATTTACTTGTAGATTACAGTAATAATAGGAAAACTGAAGGGTCGGCAACGTGCGAGTGATACCCTTGGTGTTACAAGCGTCCATAGGCTACGGTGACCGCTTACCATCAGGCGGATCGTGTGCTTGTTTGCCAACTTAAATTATTGTATTAAACAAAAAGTAAAACAAAAAACCCTAAAGCAGACTTACTCGTATATTACAGAACATTCAGCTACATGGTTTATTCGTCTTGAAGTCTATTGGCAGTGCCCCTAAAATGCCCCTTAAGCAGCTGACATACCTACTGACAAAACTTAAGGCTGCAGTTTCTTTGCTGTTGACAGAACTTTTTCAGCCATCTCTACTTGTCTTTATTTAAAAAAAATATTGGGGGAGGAAGTGTTGTATATACATAGTAGGTGGGTTGTATGGGCTGAGTCTTCGAACGAACTGTTGTACTAAACCAGGGCGCAGCTAGGTGTCGTTTTACTTACCCGTACCCGTACCCTTGTTACCCGAAACTTAGATTTATAACAGTTGCTGCAATTCTGCAGGTTAAATGCTACCAGTTTTGGATGTATTTCAATATGTGTGTCATGTTTGTTCTAACAGCTAGCATTGAATAATTACTCCACGAGTATTTGGTTGCCTAGTTTTTATAGTTCCATAAATATGACAACTGCGCAGTCGCGTATTGAACAATCGCTTTGATATTTTTTACTAGAATTTTAAGTATAAAAAGACAATTTCGACATTAAAAACTTGTTGTCTTGGGCGTTGTGGTGCAACAGAAATAGGTTTCACTCATTTTATCTAGAAAACTACGGTAAGTACGTAAAAAAATAATTATAAATATAAAGTAGTAATATAGTTTATTACACACATAAAAATATACAAATAACAAAAAACAAAAGAAAATCACAATGTAGGCGGTCTTATCGCTAGTAAGCGATTTCTTCCAGACAACCTTTGGGTAGAGAAGTTACAAATTAAATACGGGGGATAGGAATTGCAGGCAATATATTTGAAATAAAAAGATATATTAATAAATAAATTACGATAAATAAATACATAAAAATAAAATAATATTTACTAATAAATACATTATCGGTTTAAATTAAGGCAAGAGAATGAATCAATATTTTAAACATCGATAAAGTTTGCATACCTCTTATATCCAAGGGCAAAGCGTTCAAGAGTTTGATTGCGTGGACTGTATAAGAAGCGTTGTAATATTGCGTAACATGTGCGGGGATTTTTAACAACAAGCTTGTGGAAAGTCGATGTGTAGAAGAACCCAGAAAAATGGAAACGCTCTTTTAGGTATGATGGTGCTGATGGGTTGAACAGAACTTTATACAGAAAGCATAGAATATGAGTATGCCGGCGAAAGCGAATTGGGATTCATTTGAGCTTTGATCGGTATTCTGAAATATGGTCAAATTTGCGCAAGCCAAATATGAACCTGATACATAAAATTTGGAGTCGCTCAAACTTATTAAGTTGGTCCATTGTAAGGTCAGAATAGCTATCGTCGGCAAAATCGAAAATAGGAAGGAGTAACGAATGTACTAAAGCAATTTTAGTGGTAATAGGTAAGAAATTCCGCAGTCGCCTCAAAGAGCTGTTAGCCGCGAACAATTTCTTGCTAATTTCATTCACAAGCGGATTCCATGTTAAGAAACGATCAACTTGTATTCCTAGGTTTTTCACTGAGTCTCTATAAGGGATTAAGACATTTTTTAAATATAGTGGTGGAATGGAGTTAAAATCCAATTTTGTTATAAGACGAAGAAAGTAAATACGTCAAACACGAAAAAGTGCAATTAATGACTTTAATTAAAATAAGTAACATTAAATATTTGTTTCGAGAGATTTTAGTTAGTTTTTGAACCAGTTATCGCGTTTTTAGGGTTCCGTACCCAAAGGGTTAAAAACGGGACCCTAGTACTGAGACTTCGCTGTCCGTTCGTCTGTCACCAGGCTGTATCTTAAAAACCGTGATAGTTAGACAGTTTGAATTTTCACAGACGATATATTTCTGTTGCCGCTATAACAACAAATACTAAAATTAGAATAAAATAAATATTTAAGCTAATAAATATATTATAAAATATTTTTTTTTGCTTGTTTTTGCTCAATATTGATTACGGCAACAAGTAAATGCTTGAAATATTCACAGAATATTTAGTTACATATTCTCTTCAAAAATAAATAATTAAATTAAAATAAAACAAATATTTAACATTTTTTATAGATAATGTTATAAAACCCTTCGTACGCGAGTCCGACTCGCACTTGACTGGTTTTTATTATTTATATTTTTAGCGATACGTTATTATTCAAGTAAATTTTGAACTGATTTTTTTTGAATCTTGCTCGAATCATCGATTTTTGCTTCGCTTAACAGGTGAAAAAATATTTATAATTTGGTGAAAGAGAGGGAATAGGATCACAATTATCTAAATTTCGATTTGATTTCTAATATTAATATTTCAATTTATAATGGTGTGTAGTATTTGGTTGTATTTTAATATATAATAGTCTCAGTATTGCGTCATCGAATAAAAAATAGTTTTGCAGCAACTACCGCTAAGTAAAATTTTTTTTTTTAACTTCTACGGTTATTATCATTATAATTTTTAGTTGCGTTTTCGGACGACATAAAGATCTATGTCATCGGATAGGCATTCGTTCCGTTGACCAAATGTGAACCAACTATATGGCCGTAAACTATTTTGACATTGGATTGATAATAGGTTAATATAAATGCATTTTGTATTCATATCAATGGTTGAATGCGGACCGGGAGTGAAGCATATTCAGCATAGAGTGCATTCATATTTAGTAAACATAACGCTTGAATGCGCGCATAGATAATACTTGTGAACATAACGTCCCTTTCGGGAAACTCGCATACCAAGATCTGATTTATTGAGGTCCGGGTATTTTGGCACAGTTGCATTCGACATACTCACGAGTGTAAAAGGAAAGGAAAGGAAATAAAAACAGTGAAGCGAGGGTTAGAAATTTCGTCATAAAAGAACGAGGGTAGCGAAGGTTGCGTTTGTAAACGTAACAAAATTTTTGTGTGCTATAAATAGGTATAATAACTTTTTGCTACTATTTACACAAACACCGCCACTCGAAAATTTAATCGTGCACAAAGTCAAAGAGAGCAACAATTTGAGTAATATAACTAACGTAGACAATTACAATATCCAACATTTATATAATAACATCAATGTATGTACATAATTAAACTAGATCGAAAAAATCCGGACTTTGTAGGAATAAATAATTCACTATCCATTATTATTGAATGGTTTAATGCAAATAACCTTCTTCTTAATGGAAGTAAAACCAAATACCTTAATTTTTCTTTAACAAGACGAGCTTGACATCTACAATTACAGCAGGACACAACTCCCTGGAGATGGTTGACACAATAACATTTCTAGGAATTACCATCGACAAGAAACTGCAATGGGGTCCGCAACTTATGTAAGAAACTAAGCTCCACTGCATACGCAGTGAGTAGAATTCGACAGTAAACGAATGTTGAAACAGCACGGATAATCTACTATGTTTACTTTCATAGCATTGTGTCGTATGGTATTTTATTATGGGGTGCAGCCGCCGATTGGGAATCGGTCTTTATTTTGCAGAAAAGGGCAATCCGCTCTGTATACAAGACGAATACGCGTGAATCTCTAAGAGAACTCTTTAAAAAAATTAACATTTTGACAATGCCAACATAATGTATGTGCGGCAAAATATTGATTTGTTCTCAAAACATGGGGAGATACACGGCCTTAATACTAGAAATAAAGACATTTATAGGAAACGGTATACAATTTTATAGCAAAATTCCAAAGAGAATCACTGATTTTACTGAAAGCAAATTTAAGCAATATGTTAAACATGTTCTAATTAAAAAAGCTGACTATACAGTTTTACAGATGTTTGGAATATCATCTGCACATAAAATTTGAAATTTTTACTTATGGCTATTGTGTTTTTGTTTCAATTTTTTAATGTAAATTTATATTTTATAGCTTAGCTATTTATAGTTTTATTGACAAATATTTGTTATGTTATATTTATTAATTCACACTTGTTTTTTATAAACTGACGTTCAAAAGTGTCCGAAGGTGACCTACTTGAATAAGAACTTTAAATTAAAAAAATGACCAACAAATCATTACATCTTAGTCCAAAAAACAGGCAAATAATTTTGGATCTATGAATTGTATGGTATGATATGTGAATTGTATTTCTTAATCATGAGTATAAATAAATGTCTAAAATGAAGTCTACATACGAAAAATTCAGTTTAAAATCTTGAATATATCTTGAATTGGAATTTTCACACCATTTCTATAGGGGAAATAGCTTTTGATTGTTTAAAAAAAAAACATCAAAGAGACAACATAAGCATATCTACCTCCTTAATTAAATAAAACAAGGAACTAAATATTTATGAAGCTGTTGTTATATTTTGTGTTTTGTAAGATAAATCGCTTTCAGGATCATATTTCATTTCATAAGGGTTCTTGAATGCACCTTCATAAATTATTCCAACTGGGTCTTTGATAGAATATTGACAGGCCCCAGGGATGTGACCGCACCTTTTTTCTGTCCGTGTTTGGATATAGTAGTGTTCTTACATGTTTAATTTTTTTTTTTCATCACTAATGTGGCAAAAAAGCACACGGTCCGCCGGATGGTAAGCGGTCACCGTGGCCTATGGACGCTTGTAACACCAGGGGTATCATTCGCGCGTTGCCGACTCTTCGAAAATCAAATAACTTCTTTCTTGTAGAATCCCATACTGCAGTCCTTACAGAAAACCTTGGCAGGGAGCTCATTTCACAACCCAAGCGTTCGCGGGAGGAAGTTTCTCTGAAACCGCACTATAAGCGACCATTTCGGTTCTAAAGTGTGAGAATGAATTCCCTACCGGTGGCGAGCGGTGCGATGGTAGAAAGTAGCCGTGGGCTCATTTCGATCATTTCGAACAATTCCTCAGAACACATCCCATTGTACAAGCGGGAGAACACAGAACACAGAGGATACGGCAAGTCAGTTCGGGATCGGCGACATTTCTCACAGCCCGTCGTTGAACCGAGTTAAAAAGGGCCAAGCTGGTATCCGGGTGCACCCGCCCAGAGATGGCAGCAGTGCTCCATATGGGGCCGAACTTGCGATTTGTAAAGCAGCAACCTCTGCCCCGACGTGAAGTAGCATTATCTATATCTATATTATTATATTATATATATAAATATATATATTATTATATTATATATATAAATATATATATATATATATATATATATATATATATAAATGAATCCCTATTTCCCTTGGTCACGCCATCACGCGTGAACGGCTAGACCGATTTCGCTTATTCTTTTTCTGTTGTTTTTGTTATTATCAGGAAAAGGTTCTTATGAAAAAAAAACTGTCAAGTGCGAGTCGGACTCGCGCAATAAGAAAAACTCGAAGACGGCTGGACCAATTCGGGTAATTTTTTTTTGTTGTGTTTGTAAATGTAAGGGCAAGGCTTTTATGAAAGAAAAAAACGGTCAAGTGGGAGTCGGACTCATGCACTAAGGAAAACTCGAGGACGGCTGGAGCAATTCAGGTAATTTTTTTGTTGTGTTTGTTAGTGTTACGGCAAGGTTGTTACGTAAGATAAAACGGTCAAGTGCGATTCGGACTCGCGCACTAAGGAAAACTCGAAGACGGCCGGACCAATTCGGGTACATTTTTTTTTGTGTTTATTAGTGTTTCGGCTAGGTTTTATGAAAGAAAAAAACGTTCAAGTGCGAGTCGGACTCGCGCAATATGGGTAAACCAATTTTAATGAAATTTTGGTAAGTTGTTATGCACATGCCACGGAAGGTTTCTGAATTAGTACAACCCTTTCACAATAGGTTGGTGCGGAGAAACAATGTTCGCCGGGTCAGCTAGTGTTATATATTATGTACTAGGACATTACAAACAAACAAACAAAATTTTTATTTAGCAAACACACACATACAAAATACTTAATTATGTCCTTACATGTACATTATGTTCTTACATGTGTACATTATGTTCTTTCATGAACATTATGTTTTTACATGTGCATATTATGTTCTTACATGACATTATGGACTTATCCGATATTGATTCGACACCTTTTTTTTTAATAACTTCTAAAACGTAATAGGTATTGTAGAAGGCAAAGGCGTAAGAAAATTATTATTTTGTACAAGGCAAAGACTAAAATCGAACCAAGTTTACTTGATATAAGTAAACTTACTCTTTTATATATAGTATCTGGGACCGCGCCAAGGAATTTTTTTTTTTGTTTCAAACAAAACTTTTCACGGCGCTGTGACGTCGTAGGGTTTGAATTACGATAGTTCTATTCTATAAAGAAGCTATTTACTTATCAAGTTTTGTAGTTTTATAGTGAGAAATGGTGGAGCTGGAGGAATAGTTAGCGAACGCAGATCTAAACGATATGTGATCTCCAGCCGCCTTAGAAATAACAGGACTCCGATAAAAACTTTCATCCACTGTTAAGGTCCTGCGCTGCGTGTAAGAAACACTTTTACATAAAGTGATTTGATATATAGGTATCAAATTAAAAACATACACCTAAATTTATTTGTAAACTCATTCATTATATAAATATGTTAAAAAGTCACACACAAGGTCGGTACTTATCTGTATCTATATTAAGGACTTAGTGACATTTTTCTATGAATTTGATACGTGTCTTAAATAACGGGTTTTTCTGCATATAAGTCGATTATACTTGTCGCACCTTGTAATGTCTGTCTTGCGCCGCAATGCTTATAGCGTATGTAATGCCATCTGATGCTTATATCTTACTAAATTATTGTGTCGCTGTTTCGAGACTGGAGTCCATATTGCCCCTCGAAGGTGGCTCGTGATTGGCTGTACATCAAGTGACGCCTTATGTTCATATTGTTCGTTAGATGAACTTGCTGTTATAACACGCTTTTCCGCATTTTTTTTTATAAATTGCTTTTGAAAATACCTCGCATCGCCCGCATACGCATATCTGCTTAAACTATATTTTAGTATATAATTATTGACTATTCTGGATTATAGACGCTTTATGTGCTTATTTTGGAGTTTGGACTGACAGTGCTGGCCAGCAACTTCCCTCTTGATTGCATAGGCAAAATCGGTGCATAAGAATTTGGTGAGTATATTGCATAGGGTTACTTTATCTAGAGGTAGTGTGTAGCAGCCAAACATGCAACCCAAATTTCAGAATCGCTTTCTACTTATATTGCGTGGTACAGCACGTGCGCACGCCACACTACACCTCGCTGATATATAAACAAACTTATGATTTCTTATTAACCTTGCCAAGATCAACTTAAGATATTTAAAATTTAATGAGGTTGAAGTTTTGATATAACTTTTTAGGTAGGCATTTGGTTTTATTTAAGAAGCCTAGTGAATTTTTGACAGGGTCGACACGAGTAAAAACGTAAATTTTCTTTATAAATGTATGTTTATTATTAGGAACACATTAAAATGTATATTTAAGCATTCAATTTAATAATTGATAAACTTTGAAAATAGCATGTGGTAATGTCAGTACCTACACAGTACATTATTGATTTAGAAAAAGTCGTATAAACAACGAACACACTTAAAGGGAAACTAATCACTAGTTTACCTTATTTACAACTAAAATATATTTACATTTTTAAATTTTTTATATATTTACTGCCGTAGTGATAAACATCGGTAGTCAAATTTAGTACAGTTAGAGTCGCTGGAAAAGGCTACTTTGTAAATAAAATTAAATCGAGACAATGTCAGAGAACGACAGAAATAAAGCAGTTAGACGTCCGGGGCTTCTAAGTACGAGGAGATAGATCCCTGGAGCCCCGAGGTATGTCTCTTGTGCAAACTCATAACTCTGCGACATGTATACCTGTGTTTGTTGAGGACTCCGCAAACATAACCTTTTTGCATTTTTTGAACGGAAAGCGAATTTCTACGTGTTATTAACTTGACCGATTACGAGTACCTATAATTTAATAAATAATTTAGTTGAGGATTTGGGAGGCCCATTATAGATTTTATGTTTATTAATTAATTTAGTACAAAGTTCATTTTATCTTAAGTGATATTGAAATTATTATTATTTATGAGCTAGAATTTAACTTTAAGGTATATTATAATATCCAGTATGGGTGTACTATGTAGATTGGGTTATAATACAAATCGTTCGCCACGGGGCGCGGCACGGCGTGGCGCGGACGTCAACGCTGACAAACAAGCTACAATCTCGTGTACCCCGAGTGTACGTACGGTACAATCGCCGCCGCGCCGCGTTACGAGTTACGACCGCGCCAATATCATTAATCTCGCGACACCGATCTCGATCCTTTATTCGACGCGTGTCAGCTCTCTTTTGTTTTATTGGCTTAAGCGACTTACTCGCTTTCAATATACGAATCGCTTACGTTTACGACCCATTTGTAACACAATTTGAGTCGCACTAAAAGAGAAATAGTGACGTTACGTATAAATGTATTATGACTTAACGGTTACTTTACGTTAGATGCTATAGATATTAGTAAGTACTTCTTTGTTCACGTTTAATTTTTGTTTCTTTTCCTACTGTTTTTTTTTTTTGTTATCTAGCGTAAAAAAAGCTATGAAGATCAAAAGTGTATTATGTAAAAGGCTAATTGTTTTAATCGACATATTTAAATCCACATTTTGTATATTCTTTTATTGCAATTAAACATTTTTAAAACGCGTTTTACACGTTTAGTGAGAATTAGCAGAAAAATAATCAGATTTTCCATAACACTCATCTGAAAGAAAGAAAAAAAACCCGCTAATTTCGAATATATAAAAGACTTAATTTAGCCTAAATTGTCGCCTAAACCAAATAGATATTAACTTGTAAGTATTATATATTGATAACGCCGCTACATAATGCCATGATTTATTTGACAGAATTGTAAATCGATTCTGTTTCAATAGTTTTAAACTTATCTCGCTTTTGCCTACTACTACAACGGTAGTAGTGCTTAATTTGGGAGCTCATTCCACAGTCTAAATGTTCGCGGGAGGAACTTCCTCTGAAACTGCACTGTACGGGCTCATTTAGTTTATTTTGCTGTGGAAGTTATCTAGTCATAACGAGCATACAGCCTGCCGTTTCGTACAAAATATTGTCGGATATCTGTAAAACTTACAAACTGATATTGTTTAAAATAATTCTAATTAAAACTTAGTCACATAACATAACAGGACGACGCGACATTTTTTTACTTTAGAAGCTAAAGTTACGTCGTAATCAGAAAATATTTGAGTTGTGTGCACACAGAGCTAACCTTAACAAAAAAATTATAATTTTATAATAAAACTGTATGGTGGTTCACATAAGACACCTTTCTGTAAAATTTAAATAAAATCGATGAAAAATTGTGCAATTATAATCCTGTGACGGAGGGACCAACCAAGAGATGAACATGACATAACTATACAGGGTGGCCTACATCTAACGGAACAAATGTTGGCGTATTTTCGATGGCTTGTGTATGGTCGGTTCTAACGCTGCTTCGAGAGATGCCGCTAACCAGCGTAGTCAAAATGTTTGTGAAGCTTTGAATGCCTCAACAGCTTATTATTTTTCCTATTATGTTTTCCCAAAATTCTGAGCCAAAATAACCAAAAAAACGCAATCGAATCTTAAATAGGTCAAAAATGGCACATTACAATTTTCTTAATTATATAAAAAACGAATCGAACTTATATTTTAAGATAAAGGGAACAATACTTTGAAAGTACTAATCACCCAAATCACTATGTTGTGAACGACATATCTTCATCAGTAAACTGTCTCATCCGAAAACAGAAACAATTTTGGCCTTTGAAAAAAACATATATTGAGGTAACTTTTTCTGCCACATCTATTTTTATGTATGTGTCATATTTTAATTCGGATTTCATTAACAAACCCAGTCGGGTGAGCATTTTATGTTGCAAAAATTATCGACCGGATTTTTATTGGTTTTAATATTTTTTAGAGTAAGTTGGTATTTGTCAAAATTATAAACGACGACTAAATTTTGCCAAAAAAGCGTTCATTATGGAAAATAGCTTTTAAGATAAGTTGCAAAGTATGATTATCAATTTATAAGTTAAGTACAAAAAATCGCATCTAATTTAATTAGATTCTCTAAATCTTTGGCCAACAACTAATTAAGGTTTTTTTCACATGAAATAGTACAATAGACGTGTATAATCTAGATAATAATAAATTATTCACGTATTAACTTGCAATCTTGATGCGGTTCTGCCTCTGATACTGGAATAGCGACTTATTCTTGCAAGATTTGAAAAATTTGTTACTTTTTGTGACACTCTTTTTTCTTTCAACAATGGCCAAACATTTATCATAGTATCCCTCTTCACAGTTATATTCAATGTTAATTTTCGATGTTGACTGAGCAACATTTTCCATGACACCGTCAATTTCGTCAGCATCAAGTAGCACCAGACATGATCGCATGTACCAACCCATCAGCTCTGGCATATAACATAAATTAAATAATGCCATTTCTAATATTGTATATAATATATATAAATATCATAATATTGTAATAATTGTAAATGTGTTCGTCAGATCCAGGCATGTATCAATATTAATGAAGAGCAATTAGAATTTGTTAATTCAACAGTCTATGGCATCTTATTGTGGAGTACTGCTGCCATCTCTGGGCGGGTGCACTCAGATACCAGCTTGGCCCTTTTGACTTGGTTCAACGACGGGCTGTGAGAATTGTCGACGATCCCAAACTCACTTTGCTTATCGAACCCTTAAATCTGAGGAGAGACTTTGCCTCGCTGTGTGTGTTCTACCGCTTGTACAATGGGATGCGTTCTGAGGAAATGTTCGGAATGATGCCCACGGCTACTTTCTACCATCGTACCGCTCGCCATCGGCAGGGAATTCATTCTCACACTCTAGAACCAAAATGGTCGCGTACAGTGCGGTTTCAGAGAAACTTCCTCTCGCGAACGCTTAGGCTGTGGAATGAGCACCCTGCCAAGGTTTTCTCTAAGGTCTACAGTATCGGGTTCTTCAAAAAAGAAGTTATTGGATGTTTGAAGGGTCGGCAACTTTTGGTCTTGCAAGCGTCCATAGGCCACGGTGACTGCTTACCATCAGGCGGACCGTGTGCTTACAATATTTACGTTACAAAAACGGTGCTATTTATAGATTAGGATCTAGGATATCTCTGAGAGCTATCCCTCTATTTTTAGGGAAGTAAATATTTTAACTTTAGCGTCGCAGTACATATATGAAAATCTTTTATATGTGCATGAAAATCTTAATAGTTTCAGCAAGTAAAATGACGTTTGCAAAATAAATACTAAAGGTACCAATAAGCTTTTGGTGCTTGATACATGTCTACATAAAATAAGTAACTCTTTTATGGGGCAATGTATACACTTTTACAACAAAGTTCCAAATAATATTCAAAAGATATCAATGAGTAAATTTAAATCTTTTATAAAACAACAACTTTGTAAAAAACATTACTACAATATTTCAGACTATGTTAATAATAAACATCCATGGGACTAAACATGTTTAATTACATGACGCATAGGTAAACCAAATTGAAATGGAAATAATATAAAATAGTATGGCGTGATTTTTTTTATTTCAAACATTGATTTTATTTGTATTTTTTATAATTTTAAAAAGTAACTATCAAGTTTCTTGCCTTATTCTCTTCCGTTGAAATCAACATTATGAACCGGATTTCAAAAAATAGTATTTCATAATAACTTTGACGATTCAAAAGTGTTTGTAAAAACCTAATTTGAATAAAATATATGGCTTTACTTAAAGGAGCCTGAATTAAGTTATAATTTTAATATATAGGTATGTTTATCATATGTTTATTTTATTTAAGACTAGAAGCTAAAACCTGCTTAGATATAATGTTTATAAAATTTACAGTCAAGGGGGCATTGGGCAGTGGGCACTGAGAAAGGGGGCGTATTTTTAAAGCATACATAGTTTGGTTGTGATTTTCTTCGGCTCATAATTGAACTTTGGAAGCTCATTTAGCAGAGCATCAAGTCGGCATCGAAAGGATGCAGATTTCGGTCAAAATATTTTGACTATATAAAATATTAAAAATAAAATATTTTTTTTGTTGAATATAATGCAAATTTATTGTATCTTTACTGATTTATAAAAATCTATGTATTTACAAAACCCCAGTAGCTACATAAATATTATATACCTGCTATATATTTTTAGGGTCGGTAGAGGTAGACCTCGGCAAACGTATGTAGATCAAATTGAGTACGTTCTCAGAAAAGGCCAGGTCAGGAGTACTCGGAACCGTAGGAAATGTATGAAAGCATTGATGCGTATGCGATGAGGCAAGAGAGGTATGCCAAGATCGTAGCAAATGGCAGTCTTTGGTCTCTGCCTACCCCTCTGGGAAACAACGAAAGTGCTTTCAGAGCAAAGTCATAGTTACTACCCATTATAAAAGCAACAGTACACACCCAGCGAGGGAAAGTCACTCTTCAGACCTAATGATTCGATACCGATTGTGTGTTTCTAAACGTCCACGATGTTTTCATCTCGTTGTTGAGCCAAGTTGAAAGACCAAGCTAATGCAGATGGGCAGATATGGCAGCAGAAATCTACTAGATTACTACTTCACCTACACGCCAGCTTCATCTTATCTACCAAGCGATCTCAGAACTGGACGTCACTGTAGATGTCAACACCAAGGATCTTGATGCCCTTATAAAAGGGAAGGGGTGTATTTTGGCATTGTGTGACCACAGTGGGTAGGGTTTTCTTTGCAGTGAATCCGCAGACTTATGTCTCGGTCAGGTTGAATGAAACCAAATTTTACAGTCCCCAGTAAAACACTTTGGTCAGAGTGGTCTAGATTTTTGACCCAAGTTTTCTTTTTCCATAACGCAACATGGGATGTTTGCATGGCCCGCGTAATAAGCGCCTATTAACCATTATTCTCTTAGCAAAGCATACCATCGATAGAAAACATATCTTCTATGTATAATGTATTGTCCTTTTAGCACTTATTGTACTAATTGCTCAGGAATGTCGATCGATATTGATCATTGCGCTGGAATTTTCCATTGGAAACATAACAACTTAATTTTTTGGTAATTGATTGGTTCTATAGTTGGCCTGTTATTTGACTCTAATTTGGTATGTTGCTTGGTTTTGTGTTTATTTACATATTTCAATTTATTCATATAATATGTTAATAAATAATTCACGTGAGGGCAATAACGTTTAAACTCGTCAATCCTTATTTACAACTTAAGGCCAAATGCCCATTTTTACGCATACAGCTTTAAACTTTCAGATGTCACAGCGGAACTCCCATCCTCCAATTTTACACCCTTATATGTCAAATTTTGCAAAATCCTTTTCTAGTCCTTACCTACATAACAGAAACCTCTTTGAAAAATGTCAAGTCTCTAGACCCAGTAGTTTAGGGTGTGCGTTGATGTTGTGCGAGTATTTAAGTCAGTTTACTCTTTTATTTACTCTTATATTATATAAATTGAGAAATTATTCCTTGAGTCTGTAAGACCTTAAATATTTATTATAAAATATGTCAGGACGTACGATATTTTTACAACTGATTCGAGCTTACTGAGAAAAACGTTTGCGAAAAAGGATAAGAATGTTCGCTAGTTGAACAAATATAAAGTTTTTTTTTTATAAATAACGAACTAGATTATGAACTTGTGTGTGCGATAATTATAGCTATAACAATAATAAAATGTACTACACCGAACCACACAAGTAGTTTTATATCATCGATCATCCGCAATGTGTCAGAATATAATGTAGTAGAGAAAAATATGGTTTCACTTACGGAATTTTTTGTGGGTCGCAACTTAGAACACTTAAAATGTGCACTTCACTAAACAAAAAAAAATCACTTGAAAGTTAGATCACTGTAATTGTAAACTAAATTATATTTCGTTTGTGACTATGCTATAAATTTTGTAATAACCCACAATTAGTTTCTTATATAAACGATCACATAACACCCTATAACACCATACTTTTTACTAAAAACGTAGTTGTGACACTTTAGTACTACGAAAACATTAGTGGCGCCCAACGTGGGGCTCGGTAAAGCGACGTGCGGCAGAGACGATCTACAGCGTTGCTAGTCGGCTAGATACTGCCGGGTGCGCAAGCCTGGGCCCAGTCACCCTCCCCCCACCCTCTTCCTCAGATACTCGAGCTACGATTTGGCACACAAAAAATCACATCAGAAAGAAACCTTTCCTTGTCACTGAGCTTCAATAGACGTTTTCTCACCCATTAAATCTTAAGTGCTAGTCTTTTAGCTATTAGTTATCGTTTCGTTGACATCACAGTACCCTGGCGAACTTATCGGTTCTCTTACATCGCTTAAACCTTACCTTTACTACCTTAGTTAATGTTTTAAAATTAAATGCTTTCATTGAGTACGGCTTTAAGGAAGCTCGATGAGATTTAAAGTTGGTAGAGTTTTTTCACATTTCTGTGCTTATTTGAAACATCAAACGGGTCGAGTTCAAAGTGCTTGTACGTATGTTTATTTTAATATATCTGCTCTCTCGGCTGAAGCGGAGCGCGGATATTGGTTGTGCGCGTTTGTTTGCTGTTTGCTCGCTACCGTGTAATCGTCATAGAGAGTATATTGACGTTTTTGTAACGAAGGGTTTTTAACTTGTGTATAAATATGATTATTCATACAAAACTAACCCTCATTTCTTAACGATTTCTATCTTATTCTGTTTAACATAATTTAATATTATTTTTATTATTACAAAGTCTTTGGGTAGATTCCTTTCAAATTTCACAGAAATGTGTCTTTTGTGAATGGAAGATGAGATGGGAATAAGAAAAAAATTTTAAGGGCAGCTTTTTATTCATTGAACTACCAATCATGTAGGGTATCATTTAATAGGGCTTTGAAAATGCATTTCAGGTTTCTTAGAACTATTTTTTCTAAAAATAACATTTTGCGAATTATTAGTTTCAAAATTGATTTTTTTTGTGTGCCCTTTAACTTTTAAACCACGTGATCTAAAAATCTTAAAAAAATTAAGTTGATCAATACCAACAAATAAAATTGTTTTTGGAAAAATTGTTTTGGACAAAATCGGTTTAAAAGTTTTTTAGATATTGGCAATAATTCTCATTCTACGAACCCCAAATTTTAACACATTTGCGACACGCACTTGTCCGGTTTTTTTTCTTTGGCCGGCGTTGAGTTCTTACACTGTTCGCTCCATCGTCTAATCTATACATATAAAATGCTTTGTCCTGAATGACTGATGGATCAACGCACAGCCTAACCGCTGATCGTAGAAACGTGAAACTTGGACGGTGTGTTCTTTGTATGACGTAGGCATCCGATAAAAAAGGATTTTACGAAATTCTACCCCTAAGGGGGTGAAAAAGGGGGGCAATGTTTGTATGGGACAACGTGATTCCTTGGTCCAATCTACTTAAAATTTTGCATAAACCTTTTTTGACAGAATTGATGGAAGACGTGTTTCGTATTTTATTGAAATTCATCCCCAAACGGGGTTCAAAAGGGGAAGAAAGTTATTTTGGCGGTGATTTACTTCGAAGTTGATATCATTACCCCTTAATGCTTTTGATTTTTAAATTACATTTTATTTTGAAACGTGCTTGAAAACTCAATTCAATTTTACTCAGAAAAGGTTAAACTCTTTAAAAACATAAGCAAATCTCCTTATATACCAATATTATAAAGCTAAAGAGTTTGTTTGTTTGTTTGCTTAAACGAGCTAATCTCAGTAGCTACGGGTCCGATTTGAAATTTTTTTTCAGTATTAGATAGACCATTTATCGAGGAAGGCTATATATCATTACGCTCAGACCAATAGGAGCGGAGCACCAATGAAGAATGTTTAAATTTTTTTTTCTTTTAAGAGCTTTAGCTGCGTGCGCTTCGTAATAGGTCAAAGTTTCGCAAAATCATGTATGACAGAATTGTTCCCCTTTAAAAGTTCAAAAAAAAAGTCCGCGACAACATATTTCTATCTTTTAAGGTTGGCTCACTGTAACCTTTTTTTATGCTTACCAAATTTGTTCTAAAATAATGCATTATTTACGTTGGTATTTTTATAAACATGATAAAAATCCTTATCCAAATAAACAAGTATTTAATTTAAATCTAAAATTGCCCTTAACATTATTCGATTTCAATGAATATCTTAGGAGATATCGCAATTTTAAAATAACATCGCAGCAAAATAATGATCATGTACTGCGCGCGCGTTAACGATGTGCCGGGTCATGAGGGGGAAGGGCGGTACGTATTAAGTCGTAGGCGGTACGTTTCAACAAAGTCGCGGGTTAAAGTTAGCGTTAGGACAAAGTAACTATTACTGACTAACTGACTGACTGAACTAGCAACGCACAGCTCCAACCACTGGACGGATCGAGCTGAATTTTAGCACACATATAGCTATTATGATGAAGACATGCGCTAAGAAAGGATTTTCCAAAACTCACCCCCTAAACGGGGTTTCAAAGTTTGTATGATGCTCGCGAGGTTAATCCATTAGTTCATTAGTTTTTAGTAGTTATTTGTTTATTATTTTTGAGAAAGAGAGAGAGAACGTCAAGTGTGAGTAGGTTTTTTTTCTATTATTAAAGAGCTGCCGTAAGAATCCTACGCAGATAGCCGAATTTAGGGCGGGCGAAGCCGCTGGCAAAAGCTAGTTATATATATACTTAATAAGAGGTTTATATTAATAACGTTGTTGTATCAATCAACAGTTTTTGACAACAAAATTGTCGAGCAATGTACGTCATGTGTACCAACCGGCAGTGCTACTAACATAGAAATATGAATTTTAGTTTTTGGTAGCATAATACCTTTCGGCTGCGTTTCGCTATTGACGATAGCTAGCTGGACATTTGTAAAAGTGCTCAGGGGTACTAAATATTCTCACTTTGTACTAACGTAAAATGTTACTTTTTGGTCCGGTTGCTTACTATTTATTCGGTGACTAGCTTTTGACAGCGGCTTCGCCCGCCCTAAATTTGGTTATGGGCGTAGGATTTTTACGGCAACTCCTCAGTTATAGAAAAGAACCTACTTACACCCTCTCTCCATCTCTCTCTCTCTTTCTCTCTCTGAAAATAATAAATAATTTACTACTAAAAACTAATTAACTAATGGATTAACCTCGCGAGGATCGTACAAACTTTGAACTTTGATTTTGTTTAGGGGGGTGAGTTTTGGAAAATCCTTTCTTAGCGCACGCCTACATCATTATAGCTGTATTTCATTTCATCCGTATTTTAGCTGTATTGCTCGATCCGTCAAGTAGTTGGAGCTGTGCGTCGATAGATTAGTCAGTCAGTCAGTCAGTACTAGTTACTTTGGGCCACCACTAACTTTACCTCTCGACTTTGTTTACGTAGAAGTGAAAATATTTTTGAATAATACGTACCGCCCTTCCCCCTCATGACTGTCTGCCTGCCTTGCACATCATAAATGCGCATGCAGTACTTGATCATTATTTTGCTGCAATGTTAATTTAAAACTGCGATATGTTCTAAGATATTCATTAAAATCGATTTGAATCTCAAAAGGAAAAAAAACCCTATTTTGAAACATACTTGTAACGTAATGATTTAGCCTATAGCCTTCCTCGATAAATAGGATATCTTACACTGAAAGAAGTTTTCAAATCGGACCAGTAGTTACTGAGATAAGCGCGTTCAAACAAACAAACAAACAAACTCTTCAGCTTTATAATATTAATGATATATATATAGTACAGAAGAAGATTTGCTTATGTTTTTGAGTGAGTTTAACCTTCTTTGAATAAAATCGAATTGAGTTGTCAAACATGTGTCAAAATCAAATATAAATTTAAATCAAAAGCACTAAGGAGTATTTATATCAACTTCGAAGCAAATGACTGCCAAAATAAGTTTCTTTCCCTTTTTAACCCCGTTATGGGATGAATTTCAATAAAATACGAAACACGTCTTCCACCAATTTTGTTAAAAAAGGGTTATGCAAAATTTGAAGTAGATTGGACCAAGGAATCACGTTGTCCCATACAAACTTTGCCCCCCTTTTTCACCCCCTTAGGGGTAGAATTTCGAAAAATCCTTTCTTATTGGATGCCTACGTCATACAAAGAACAAACCCTCCAAGTTTCAGGTCTTTACTATGAGCGGTTTAGGCTGTGCGTTGATCCATCAGTCATTCAGGACAAAGCATTTTATATGTTCGGTGAAGATGGCGGAAATGTTTCTTTTAGTTGCAACTCGAATAAATTAAAAATGTAATGTTTTGGTGCAAATATTGATGTTGTAGTCCTTGCACTCTTATAACTCTATATTTATGATTTTTTGGTGTAGTTTTATTCAATAATACATTTTTTTTTATCCTTAACGGTACTAACATAGTTTTTACCACAAGTGGACACCTTTGGTGTGGGCCTCCACATACACAGGGTCTGATGATAAAGCCAGAAGGTGGCTACAGGAACTCAGTAGTGAAACAACCAAAGCCCATGGAGTTTCTTCTTGTTTGATTTGTAGAGATAAGCACTCTGGTCTTAGTCGATATTCAGGGTCTTTAGATAAAGTCGTAAGGAAGGTACAGGAACTATGTAAAGAAAGACATTATGTTAAGTTGGTGATGACTCTAGTCTTAGAAGATATTAAGGGTCTAAACAATCGCACTTAATCAGCTTCTTTAATATATTTAAATATTTTTGGCAAATGTTGACAAAATTTGCAAATATTAATAAGTTCATAATAAAATGGCATATTCGATTTAAAAGTCGATACATAGAGGCAGGCTTATACTAACACTGACACATTATGTTTACCTCAAGGCTCTAGTGCTAAGGCTCGTACATCTATTTTGATTATTTTAGTCAACTTCAATATGTTCCTGTGCGTCAGCATGTTATTATTATTTGATTTAAGGCTTATTTGAGTGTGTCCTGGAGCAGGTCCTGTGTCCTGTTGTCTGTGTCTAAAAAAGCTCTTGAAACTTAAGTTTTCGAACAATTAAAATTAAATTAGTAGTTCTTCTACGATGCTCGAACAAACAAAAAAAAAAAAACGTTTGGGCACAACCCATTTCATGTTTGGGTTCACAGTCGTTCTTCTAGCAACTAAAGTTTTTTTTAACTATAAATTGTCATATTTTTATTATTAATTAAAATACGTTTTTATTAATTTGAATAATTTATTTTAAAAACTATTATGTCAGACAATACAAATTACTTTATTATTAAAACATTACCGCAGCACATAACGTTACCCAACTGTATAAATACAACCTGGGAGCCAATTCTCACGCGATCGAAATAATCGCAAATTCGAAATAAAATACGAATGTAAACTTTCGCCGCCTCTATGTGCAAAAATAGCATGCAAGAACAAATGTTTTCTGATTTTATGGCTCTAAATAGTCTAAAACAGTTCAACTTTAATTTGAATCATACAAACAGAATCTTAGATCTGGTTCTCTCTAACTTGCCAGTAACCGGCTTAGAACTCTGTACGTCGCCATTAAGCGTTGTTGATCAATATCATCCACCCCTTGTATTCGAGGTGCTATGTAATACCTGCCAAGACAGCTTAAGTAATTGTGTACAACCTAAATATAAATTTTTTAAGGCCGATTATTGCAAAATTGTAGACGAACTTAGAAATATAATGTGGCAGGATACATTGGCTTTGACACATTGACAGTGTTGACAATATGGTAGAGATATTTTATAATAATATAAAAAAAATCATAATAAAACATGTACCCAAATCTAATTAAGGAAGTCGTAAACATCCTGTATGGTTTAGTAAGGACCTACTTCGACTGCTACGAGAAAAAAACAAATACCGTAAACTTTATTCAAAATTTAAAAACCCTCTAGACAATATTTCATATACTATCCTTAAAAACAGATGTTAAAAATTGATAGACACTAACTACAAAAGCTATATTACTTCGATAGAGTCATCAATAACGTGGAATCCAAAGCTTTTTTGGTCTTTCTTAAAGCATAAACGCGAGTGTGTTAGTACATATCCATCAAGATTGCACTACAATGACAAAACTACATCCAATGGAATCGATGTTTGTAACCTCTTTGCTTCATGTTTCTCATCAGTGTTTGACAAGGAAACTCATGCCTCACCACTTGTTAACGACAAGCATAATATACCAGATAACTCTTGCGCGCAAAATTTAAACCATTTGTCAATCACAACTAAAATGGTTGTACAGGCTATAAAGAGACTGGATCCACATAAAGGAGCTGGCTTTGACGGTATACCCTCTATATTCGTCATAAAATGTTGCGATGTTATAGCAGTGCCACTTACTATAATTTTTAATAAATCTCTTACAACTGGTTGTTTCCCACAAGCCTGGAAAAAGGCACTTGTTATACCCTTACACAAGTCTGGAGACAAATCACTCGTAAGCAACTATAGACCAATATCGATATTTTCTATCTACTGCAAAGTTTTTGAAACAATAATACACCCCATTATATCCTGGCATGTTAGACATGTTTTAGTACCTGAACAACATGGTTTTGTTAAAGGCCGGTCCACTGCTACTAATCTTACGAGTTTTTTATCAGACGTAGCAGACGCTGTAGATCACGGGACGCCTGTTGACGTCGTATATACAGACTTCAGCAAGGCCTTTGACAAGGTTGACCACAAAATTCTAATTAGGAAACTAGCTTACTGTGGGATCGCCGGGAACCTACTAAACTGGTGCGCATGCTACCTGATCGGACGCTCATCGTGCGTTGTAGTTAAGGGCTTTATATCAGACGAGTTTAAATCATCATCAGGTGTCCCACAGGGCTCTCACTTAGGTCCGTTATTCTTTAACATTTTTATCAATGATGTTACATCGAATTTTCAACACTGTCAAACATATCTATACGCGGATGATCTAAAAATTGTCAAACGCTTAGAGAAATATGACGACTTTCACCTAGTTCAAGCTGATTTAGACCGATTTGCTGCTTGGTGTAAGACCAATAGCATGAACCTCAATGTTAGTAAATGCAGCTTCATACACTTCTCTAGAAAAAAAGGTCCCTACTTCAATTCTTACACTATCGGCAATGCTGAAATTCAAGAAACAGATGTAGTGCGTGATCTTGGTGTCTATATAGACAATAAACTTCGCTTTCACACGCACGTTGACAAAGTAGCTAAAAGAAGTTTTAAAGTACTTGGTTTTATTTTACGTAACTGCAGGGGTTTTAAACTAGCTTCAAGCAAAATTGCCATTTTCAACGCTTTAGTTAGGTCTGGCTTAGAATACTGCAGCACAGTTTGGACTCCCTACTATGAAGTTCATAAAAAACGTCTAGAATCGATCCAAAAACAGTTTCTCTGGCATTTGACATACCAGTGTGGCATGACGAAAAGTTTACTCTCTTACAACTCGCGTCTAAAACACTTTAAGCTCATTAGTCTAGAAAGTCGCAGAAAGATCCTTGACCACTTATTTCTATACAAAATAGTAAATAGCCATATCGATTGTCCGCACCTATTGAGCCAAATAAAGTTAAACGTTCCTCTGAAATTGTGTCGGCCCTCCAGGTACCTGCCTTTTCATGCTAAAAGGTCTAGAACCAATTTTAGGGCATTTTTCCACCATCAACAGGATACAATTACAATATAGTCAATTATCACGCTCATCTACAAATAAAATTGATATGTTCTGCACACTGCGCCAATTCAGAGCCGCAGTGCTCGATCTCTTTTCACCTATACAACTATAATTTTTCTGCTTTTTCCCTTATATACCTAACTATCTGTATTCCTATAGGAAAAAATAAAATAAAATAATAATGCTATTAACTTATTGCCTTTTTTGTGTTTTTGCATGTTTTGTATTTTTTGCGTTTTGTGTTTTTCTTTGCGTTTTTTGGATTTTTTGTATTTATTGTGTCTTTGTATATTAAGTCTTCGTTTTGCATTTTTTACTATGAATGTCGTGGCAGCCTGAAATTAAAGTAGCATTAAGTAATTTAGTCCTGAACCAATGTAATTGCTATGTAATTTATGTATACTTTGATGGTTGTCCTGAAATAAATAAATAAATAAATAAATAAACGAAATGTAGCTAAGCAGATCTGGTTGTGTCGAATCCGACTGCTTTGAGTGGTCGGGACCGTTCGAGACTACATTTCGCATTTGAATCATGACAAATTTCGTTCATTCACATTAATTCTACTCTTAGCGTAAACTATATGTTCTAAAATCTAAAATGAATGTCTAAAATGTAGGTAAGAGTAATTAAAAGGGTGTAAAAAAAAGACTTACATTAGCAAATATGATATTTTTTTACCTTGATTCCTTCTATAATACTTTATTAGTCTTTTCTCAATTGATTGATTGGTCGATTTTTGCATTTATTTAAGTCGTCCATGACAATAATATTCTTTTATTTCTATTGATTTCCATCATAACGCCGCCGTCTAGTGCTAGGTAGAAATTTCATATGAAAAGAATTAAATACAACACAATGACACCTTTGAAAAATAAGAATAACTTATAATTCTCAACTAAAGGAATAAATACTCAACAAAAATAAACAGAGATTTTTTTTATTTATGTCCAAATATGTTCCGTTTAAATAAAATAATAGGGATTTAGTTTACAAATTTAGTTATACTTATTATTTTTTAAGCTATTTACACAAGTAAAATGTTGCTGCAAGCTTTTTGTAGCTACCGAAACCTTTTTTAAAATATCAAAAGAGGCATATTGGAGTAGGTGTTTTTAAAAACACTCCAAAACTGTGCAACGGAACGTACCTTGTAGCGTAAACGGTTCACAATGGCAACATTTCACCGCTTTGAACGACATTTTGTTCGATGGCTGTTTCGATTGCATTCTCGATCTATTGAGAATATAGCAAACGATAAAATGATGCTGACATTCGAAATTTTACAGTCGAGGTGGTGTCTTCTAGATAATCTCTAATTCGAAATTATCTCGGACGAAGTGAGAATTAGGTCCCTGACAAGAGAATTTAATTTGCTGCCACAACGTCGAACGTTTTCACTATTAAATTCCTGACCAAATGATTGGTTTTTACTGATTTCTCTCTTCGTACACTTGCCATGTTTTTATGCATTTATGTTTCAGTTTTTCATTCAAATTCCTTAGGCTTCTTCGTTTTTGTCCTTTTTTCAATTGCCTCAACCTAAACTAAAAGCCTTGCTGAGTATGGGACTAGATTTTTTTAACATTATTGTAATATGGTGTAGTCAAGGTACATTTTTACTAATTGATCTATATACATAAAAGAGTAAACTGGCTGACTGATATATTAACCACACACACACAGTCACAACTACTGGCTCTGGGGACTTGAAATTCTACAAAAAGGTTTCTGTTATTAAGTAAACGAGTATTAAGAAAGGATTTAGCAAAAACCATCTCCTGAGGGGTAAATGAGGGGTTGGAAGTTTGTATGGAACTCCGTTATTTTTTATGATAAATGCACAAAACTAGGTGTTTAGTTTAGTTTTTGGCCCTTAAAGGGCAAAATAGGGAATGATATTCCGTATGAGAATTTCGATATTTTTGTGTCTATAGAGACTTAAAAATTAACACAGAGGTTTTTAGGGTTCCGTAGCCAAATGGCAAAAAACGGAACCCTTATAGATTCGTCATGTATGTCTGTCTGTCCGTCCATATGTCACAGCCAGTTTTTTTCCGAAACTATAAGAACTATACTGTTGAAACTTGGTAAGAAGATGTATTCTGTGGATCGCATTAAGATTTTTACACAAAAATGGAGAAAAAACAATAAATTTTGGGGGCTCCCCATACTTACAACTGAAACTCAAAAATTTTTTTTTCATCAAACCCATACGTGTGGGATTTGTATATGGTGGTACTATGGATAGGTCTTCAAAAATGATATTGAGTTTTCTAGTAACTGAATAGTTTGCGCGAGAGACACTTCCAAAATAAGAGAATGATATAACTAAAAAAAATATATGTTGTACATTAGCATGCAAACTTCCACCGAAAATTGGTTTGAACGAGATCTAGTAAGTAGTTTTTTTTTAATACGTCATAAATCGTAAGCCGCAATTTACCTCTCATTCAATCAACTCAAATATAAAAATAAAAAAAACACATATTTTTCTGTTAGTGTTTATCAAGTACGTAAATGGTGGTAGGTACGGAACCCTCGGTGCGTGAGTCCAACTCGCACTTGGCCGGTTTCTTGTTATGACGTGCGCGAGCACAATTTTGCTAAATTCGTCCCCTTACCACTTACCCTGAGGGTAAACTGGAGATTAATAGTTTGTATGAAAATTCGTTATACACAAAACTTGGTATTTCACCGTAAAATAAAAAAAATTGCATATTTCACGGATGTTATAGGTTAATATTAAAATAATAATTAAAATTAAAATAGAGACTGGAAATTTTACACAGCAGTTTCTGTTATAATATTATACCGCAGGTGAGGAATAAAAAAGGATTTTGCTAAATAAATCCCGTAAGGTGGTAAAGTAGGGGTTGAAATATTGTATGAGCATCCGTAATTTTTGAAGCTAAATGTATAAAATTGGTTCTTGGCCTTGAGGATTAAAATAAAGGTTTAAATATTTCATGGTTTTTGAAAAATCTTCCCCTGGAGGTCAAAATAGGCATAATTTTTTTTATAAAAATTCCGATATTTTTTTAGGTAAAGCCGTAGATAGAGAGATATTATACTTTATTGCACAACGAAAATGGTTTTTATACAACAAATTAAAATTTATAACTAAACTTATAGTATACAATCAAGCGGTAGGTATATAAGGCTTATAAGCGATCTCTACCAGATAACCTTTAGGTAGATAGAATAAGTAAAATATACAGAAAAGGCAGGCGATGCATAATTAAATTAAAACTTAGGTATTAACATTAACATAGAACATAATATACTGTATAAAATATTGTTAACTGTAGATAGATAATAGTCAAGTAAAATAAATACATATACATTTAATATAATAACATATTTAATAATATTGTAATTTGTAATTCTTATAAATTTATTGAACAAGATTGATGTAATATGATTTAATTTGATTCTTGAAAATATTACTAATAGATTGACCTTTTTTTATGGATAAAGGCAATTTTTTCCACAATTTTGTTGCATGTACCGTAAATGTGTTTGCATAAAAATTTGTAACGTGGGTTGGTAATTTAAGTAAGAGATGGGTAGAAGGCCGAAGATGTGGATTAGAAATGCCTATAAATTGAAATCGCTCCTTAAGGTATGCTGGAGTTGACGGATTGAACAAAATGACATACTATACAGACGACATAGAATATAAATATTCCGGCGAATGCGAATCGGAGGCCACTTGAGCTGTTGTCGAAATTCGAAACATGATCATATTTACGGAGTATATTTTGAAGACGCTCAAGTTTATTTAATTGGTTTTCAGAGAAAAAAAAACACGCAGTTAGTAAGATTTTCTTCTGAAATCCACGGAAGTGTTCCACCGTTATGAAAATTTGTATAAGAATTTCGATATTATTGTAGGAAAATGTGTCAAAGTCTGTTTTTTTTATTTAAAAGTCCAAGGGGACGAGGTGTCAGCAAAAACTGTTTTTTTATACTTATTTGATGTAAACGTGTAAGTAGGTAGCTCTGCTGTTAAACATTTACTGATATCTAATCTTCTTTCTCATTCCAACACACGACATGATAATTTAGGTAACAATTGACATATGTAATGAAAATGTGAGACTTTTAAATTCATATTTTTGCAACCAGCCTCCTAACAGAAATTTAAAAAGACTTTTTAATGACTTATTGTGCGTCTGCTGTAACATAAGTTGAACGTGATTTTCCATGTGACTGACCAAAAAGATTGTGCGCGCCCATTAACGCGTCGCAAAGAAATTCCAACGATCCTTCACAGCGCAGTGCTTTGCGAAGTTCCCCTCTTTGCAAAATAAAATGCGTTATAGCATGTTCGTGCTTTTGTCGATAGTGTGAGATATGAAGCGGAATTAATGTGTAGATGTCAGGGATTGTTGAAAGAGTACGTGGTGGTGACAACATTTTAACAGTAAATTTCATAATGAATACAAAAAAAAACGAAAATGTGTTTATTGGTCCAAAGAAGGCGAAGTCTACCCGCAGGGTTAACACATAGTGCACTTGAAAGAGAAGGTTAATTACATCATATTTCTAGATGAAACCATAAAATTCTATCCAACAGATAAGGAGATATACTGCAATGGGAAATATAACTTAACTCCTTACAATTTTTTTGATATAACTATTTAAATTTAAGTATTGTATTTGATCAGGTCAGATCAGGGATCACCAATGAGCTTGCTGTATCGTATTTTTGAGGTACCTAATTCATTAGGTTTGTCCGAAAACGGTTCACCCAATTTTTGTCATCCAGTTCTTTTGTTTTACATAATATTTACAATGCCACACATTCATTTAACCACAATATCATTTGCCAGAAATTTTATAACCAGAGTTACAATATCTAATTTTAACATTTGACAACTTCATCATTTACCATCTTATCATAAACTCGATGTTACGACAAGTCAAAGTAATGTTTTCCATAATTTTTGTTTTCTGTTCTACCTCCAAAGGATAACCTTTATGTATGTTTTTTTGATAAATTAGGAATTCTGAAGACATTCGAAAGCGCACCGATGACACTAGAAACGAGATTTATAGGTTAGGTGAGTCCATACTTATCTAACCTATAAATATCACCATTGCTGCTAACAAAACGAGTAGACGCTGGGTTAGGTTAGAAGGTTTCGCTTCGCTCCTACCAACACGGCCGTGTTAGGTTATTAGGTTAGAAGATTAAGGCAGTTATATATATATATATATATATATATATATATATATATATATATATAGAATTTTAAACACTTTTTTTATTTAGTTATTAATTCAAAATCCAACTTATTGAGTTTCCGAATGAATGTTTGCCAAATAATTTATATATATATAAATTATTTGGCAAACATTCATTCGGAAACTCAATAAGTATATATATATATATATATATAAATTATTTGGCAAACATTCATTCGGAAACTCAATAAGTTGGATTTTGAATTAATAACTAAATAAAAAAAGTGTTTAAATTTCTGGAAAATTAAAATATAGTTAACGAAACTTTGGACAAACAATAATATGGGAAATAAAAAAAATTTAATATTCGAATTTTTCTAGGTTATGATAGGTAACCTCTATTACATATAACAGATTTGAAATAGTAAAAAGTCGGTTTATTATTTAAGTAAATGTGCAGTGACCCTTTTTTAAATGTGGATGATGATTTCGTCTAATGGAATTTCGTAGTCTAATTGCGCGAACCGTAAAATAATTATGAAAAAAAATATTTAAATGATATATTTGTTTTCCTAGCAAGATCAACTTTAAGGCTGGCCCATATTACCTGCTACCCACAACAAGCAGCTCAAGTCACTTTGTTTGCTGACAAAATATACTTAAGAGCTAAACAAAACCTCTATAATTAGCTGACCGTTTCAATGATAGCCTTTAAGAAACTGATATTTCATTAAACATTCCGTTTTATTCGTTACATCAAAGTCAAAGTCAAAGTCAAAGTCAAAATGGTTTATTCAAATAAGAATTTTACAATCACTTTTGAATCGTCAAAGTTATAAAATATTATATTTTGAACCCTCCCACCTTCCCGCCGGTTCACAATGTTGTTGATTTCTACCGAGAAGAATCCGGCAAGAAACTCTATAGTTACTCTTTTAAAAACACTATCAATAATACAAATAAACTAAAAGTAGTAGTAATAATACTTTCTCAGTTTTATAGTTAGTTCAACTTTAGTTATTTAAATTATACCTACTTGTACTTTTTCCAACTTGTTAGAAATCTGAATACTTGCCTACATACCTACTCAGTAAAACTCCTAAGAGTGTTTCTAAAGCATGCAGTGTTTGCATTGATCTGATCGCTTACTTTGAATTGGTAATTTTTATTTAATATTTCATGAGCTGGGTGCGATCCCTAATCAATGCAAAGGAAACACAAAGAATGCCTTTCGTTTTGAAGATCAAACATGAATTGTATTGCATTTTTCTATTTTCATTTTATATTTTGATCTTTTAATGTTATTTTTATTCAAGAATAGTCAGGAGGCTATTAGACCACTCAAATTAAGCTCAAAAATAGCATCGCATTGAACAAAATGTATGAACATAAAATTAATGGTGTCTCTTGCTATCGATCGAAAAATCATAGATTTGTAGCTTTTTATTATTTAGGTGGCATCGCTAATTCATTGCGGTGCTCCGAAGCGAAAGTCGCCCACACATTAGAAAACCATATTGCAGTTTTATAAACGCGATTCCTTTCTGATATTTGTTGAACTTGCACTGCCTAGATCATGCGGATGATCTTTTCAATTGCAAATAAATGGCAGCGTTTTCGATACATCACAAATAAGTCTACCACTATTGTTCTAAAAATGCTGTAGCGATGATTTTTCGATTGCAACCGGTCCAAGGCCCCAGGAGTAAAGGCCAGGATAAAGATTACAGCTACTGGAGGAAAATGAAAAGTAAATTACTGTTAAGGCCATGGAAGTAGCCTTTGTTGACTGACTAAAGTTTAAAGGACGAACCGTGAGGTGAGTAAGTCAATAATATGAATCCAACAATGGCGTTATGTACCACTTGTTAGGGTTTCGTACCTCAAAAGGAAAAAAAGAAACCCTTAAAAGATCACTTTGTTGTACGTCTGTCTGTTTGTCTATCAGGCTGACTTTCCGTCTGTTATTCTTTCAAGATCCTTTTCTCAAGAACACTTAAAGATATGAAATTAATATCAAATAATAAAGTCTACAGCCATTTAAAGTTGTAAAAATCAAGTTGTTAAGTCAATGCAATAAAAAATATGCCAAAAATACGGTTTATCGCATATTGTGATACAAATAAACAAACCCATAGGGTTTTTCCCGTTGACCTAGAACCATAAAATTCGGTAAAAATTAAGATGTTACATCACAAATATAGGAAAAAATCCAAAAACTGATCATAAATTGATCTCATGATGCAAGAACTATCAACATTTATTTATTTTTTATTTATTTATTTCCACTAAACACTACTTTTACAGGGTAACCTACCCCAATTCATCAGTGTTGACTATAGTACTAAAAAAGATATAGAAACAATACAAGTAATATAAAAAATATAACAATTATTTTAACCTGTAACATATTGCCCACAATGCTGTCACAGTGAATTCATTCAAAGCACAATGGAATATCAGGGGCGCCTCGTTAAGTAGGTTTTTACGGCCTATACATAACATATAATAAGTTTATATGAAACCCCCGGTGCGCGAGCCCGATTTGCACTTGGCCGGTTTTATAACTTGATTTATTGAATTACTTGATTAACTCAAAATTGCAAATCAAGAGACAATCATTTACTCACAATATTAAATTGAAAATAAAAATCATGATATTCCTCCCACCTTTAATTTTTAATTTAATTTTTACCAACAGTAACAGCACGGTCGCTCGTCGCTGGCCAGTTCAATATTTTAAAAATTAGGAATTATTCTTTTACCATTTTTATATGCGCGTGTTTATTTTTATGACAGGGCGCAAAATCACGCAAAAAAAATAATAATTTAATGTTGACTTTTTTGTCCAGAAAAGTGTTATTAGCAATCCTGAACCGATGTTCTTCGCGTGTTTTTTTTTTAAATGTAATTTTAACTTTTATAACGATTTTGAGTAATATAGATTGTTAAACATGGGATGGGAATGGAATGAGTTATACCACGAGATATTAAGGCACACGAACGACCGAAGCGTGTGACTCCTATAATAAAACAAATACATATAAATAATACAAATACAAATCTATATTTGGTTCTGAAAACAGTTAATAATTTGTAACAAAAAATTGTAGTACGATAATGCTTACAGTTAGTTAGGGTAATACAACCAAAGAATACAATTAATTTCCGTGGTGTGTGTGTGTGTGTGTGTGTGTGTGCGTAAGGGTGTGTAAGTGTGTGTTCATTTGGGGGTGTGTGAGTGCATGCATGGAAAAAAGGAATCATAATTAAATTTAAAAAATGTGTTAAATCTGTTTTAGTGTATGTGAGAGTTAAAAGCCAGTTTTCGATAGTAATTTTGCAGTCTCGAAGTGTTCTAGGAAAAATTTTATTTACATTGTTGTACAATGCCGGAGTAAAATAATAGTAATGTCGTTTTGATACATCTTCCCTGCTAAATTCTATTTTACAAACCTTGTGACCTTTGCGTTTGGTAGAAAGTAAAGGCTTTTTCGATGCAATACGGGAAGAATGAACAGTTGTCTGACTGTTAAAAGGCCAGTTAAGGTATAAAGTTCTGTCATAGGAAAACGAAAACGCTTGAAAGTCGTCACTTTTAGAACAAATCTTTGAGCTCTTCCCACCGTAAAAAAAAGTTTTTGTTGAGTTACCCCACGCCGTAATGCAGTATTTTAGAATTGATTTTCCCAGTGAGTAATATACAGTTTTTAGGATTGGAAAGTCTATGACTGTTCTAAGGTTTTTAAAAAGATAAATAAGTTTTTTGACCCTTGAAATGGTGACCATGATTTGTTAATTCCAAGATAATTTTTTGTTTAGCCAAACCCCTAGGTATTTCAAAGTAAGTGTTTGTTAAATTTTAATAAAATTACAATGTAAACAGACGTTGTTGCAGTTATAAGCGTGGATAGTGTAAGAGGATGGGGTCATTGAGGCCTGGTTCGGTGAAAAAGGGTTAAATTTAGTTTTACCTATTTTTAACAAATTAGATGAAAACCATGTCATTACATAACGTTAACGTTAATTCGGATTTTGCGTATTCTCGAGTCTCAAACATGCGTGTAAAAAAATTTTTAAGGTAATTTTGCCGCCAATTCGACGCGTTAGAACAACGATTTCTTTTTTCTTTTTAAATTAATTTAATGGTGCATTCTTTTTGTTGTGCCAGTCCGAAATTTAAATAAAACTTGATGAGCTATCTCTTTAGTTATCAATGTTCAGGTTTAAAAACGTTCGTTTCCAATTTCGTATTTGACCGCACGAGCGGACGGCTAAAACATTGCGCATCGCTCTCTGATACTGTACTGCAATTACAATTTATCTCAAAAGAGCTTGTGCAAGATATGGTCGCATATCGTAGCAGGTTTGAGAAAAAATACTTTACTCAAAACGCTACGAAAAGTTCGTATAACATTCGAAAAAAAAATACGGGAAGGATAAAGCTGATGGATTGCACTAGTGTCAGTAGAGTCACTTTTCAAGACAGATTAGGGAGTAGTTTAATATACGATTTCTTTGAATAGCCTGTTACAAAGCACTCACTCGCCCACAAATACTTAGTATAAGTCGCGCCACGTAAGTTGAACCATGCGCAGTAACACATTTTCGGGTCCATTAAGGTAGGTAATGCGGTGTGACGCGAGGGGCAGCACGTAACCATAGCAACACAGGCCCTGGGGTACAATCACGCACTTACGTTTTGAAAGTCAGAACTTCTGGCTCTAGTTTACACCAATTCAAAATTATGTAGAAGGTGTCATTCCGTTACCAATAAGTGACAGTGATTAAAAAACGTTTAAAACTTTTAAAAACTTAGTGATTTATGAAATTCTTATTTTAGAATTTTATTATACCTAACGACCACTTCCCAAGCCAATGTTGTTCAAAAAGTACAATAACTTGTAAGGTGATCCGATATTACGTATTTACGACAATTCTACTTAAACAGGATGTATTTATCAAAACCTTTTTTTTTAACAAATTCACTTCATAAGATATAAAAACTGGGTACATGAGACATAATAACTGTCGTCTCGTGCGGTGGGCGCAGGGCAGTGCCAGACAGTAAGTACTTAGCTACATAATCTATACCTACAAGAGTTTTGTCTGTTTTCGAAATATCGAAGTGGCTAGTGTTGATCGACCCCGCGGCCGCAGATGTCGCGGGAAATTGATTAAAAACAAATAACATGTAAAGAAAATAATCTACGTCATTTTTAATTTTTAACATTATTAGGGTTCTATCAAATTAAGTCAACGCAATTCAGAAATACGGCAATTTTTGACTCACATTTTGGCATTTACAAGTAAGTCAAAACCTATGGGAACTTCCCGTTTTCCTATAATCATGAAATTTTACAAAAGGCAAGGCATCACAAATGTAGGCAAAAATCCGAAAATCGTTAAATTGTTGTTGTACAACGCACTAGCTTTTGCCCTCGGTTTCCGGCGTGCTAATTTCGGTTATTAGTGTAGGATTTCAACGGCAACTCCTCAATTATAGAAAAAACACTGACTCACGCTTGATGTTTTCAAGTAGCCTATGTCCTTTCTCGGGTCTCAAACTATGTCCATGCCAAATTTCATCTTAATCGGTACAGTGGTTTGAGCGTTAAGAGGTAACAGATACACAGACCGTCTTAATCGGCCTAATCGTTTTAATGTAACACATTTACTATAGTGATTTAACAAGCCGCATTAAAATCGACCTAGTAATTTTTGAGAAACATATCTACTGTAGCCATTGTAATGAAATAAACTGCATTCAACCAATCAAAATTATTAATTTCAGATGGTTTTTTAATCTTCAGTAGAAATCACTAGTTACTGTACAATCGGTTAACAATACCGATTTATGCCAGCAAGAAACTCAGTTCTTCAAAACTAATTTTTTATATTAATTCGTAAATCAACCACCTAATATTGAACATTCGATATTGTAACCTTCTACAATTTAAAAAATTTGGAATTTAGATGATTCTGCAACAATTGTTTTAAAATTTAAGAAAAAAAAATTATACCCATAAATTTATCGCATGACCATTCTTTTACTGTACGGTATATCATACCTATGCATCATATTTAACTCTAAATACGATAGAATGCTTCTGTCTGTCTCTCAGCACTTTATTGCTTTTACAGCAGCCATAAGACGGAGCACTAAAACGATTATAGGCTGTATAATATTTCAGGATGGAACTGAAATAATTCAGAAGCTGGAAAAAATACTGATTATTAAATGAAGCGTAGTATCATTGATTCAGCCTGTAGCAGTACACTGCCGGACATAGGCCTCTCCTAATGAACGCTATCACAACTGATCCTCCGCCCTTGTCATCCAGCCAGCCGGCTTCCCTTTTCAGGTCAGTGGTATCCCTGGCTTAAAGGTAACCCATGCCGCGCTAACCGATAGCAGTAAAGTCAGTATAGATTTGTTGAAAATACTAACAAGATTATTTTTCATTAGAAAAGTGAACCTCATTGCTAAATACACTTGACAGTGTCCCCATAAGTTTTGTTTACAATACATATAGTATTTACAAGTAGCACATCTTTAATAAGCTTTTTGCGTATACTCGTATAAGCTTCCCATCAGTAAAGCACTTGAAGCACTGAAGGTCCCAACCTAACACGTGTAGTGTATGTATACTTTGGGGATAGTGTATGTATACTTTGGAGATATTGTACGTTTACTTTGGAGATAATGTATGTATACTTTAGAGATAGTGTATGCATATTTTGGAGATATTGACACCCCACCCCATAATTAAAATATTAATAAAATCCTTTATAAGGCTTCTAAACCCCACTTCAATACTACACCTACACTCAAAGCAAATGAGATAATATATAGATCTAATATTGATGTAGATAATTATTTTATTTGGCCAAGGGTGATCGTCAAAAGTGCTAGGAGCCGAAAACCGTTCTGCCAAATAAGTAGTAAACCCAGTTCTTTTGTAGGTACGTCAGAGTAATATAGCAAACAATAGTATACAATATAAGCATAAAAGAAAAATAATCAAGGAAATGAATATAGCTAAATCTACGATCATAAAATTCCTCCTTTTTGAGTTTCCACCATTTCGAAAGTTGCGACATAACCTAATCTTCTTTCTTATAGCTATACAATGACACCTAAACAAAGCAAATACACGAATATCCTAGTTACAGGACACAGGTACTAAAGAGTAAAAATGATTTTCGTGTCATCGCCACGCAAAAGAACCCTATTTTTGCTACTTTCATATAGGAAAGTAAAATCTATACGCATGCTAAATCTATTTGTTTTGTAGATTAGGTAGCTAAGTGGTTAAGACTTGCGACCTAAAGTTAGGTTTATGGGGCGCCCCCTTACGCTGTACGTCAGCGCTCACCTACACTAGCTAACCAGCTAAAATAATAAAACCCTACTAACGCCGCTATGGATACATGGAATACTGTATCTCTCGGCAGATCTTAAGTGGGCTATATAATTATTGTGGCGGGTATTATTTTAGTTCCCACTTCTATTTGGATAAAAAATTCCCAGAACAAGGTCCGTTAATATATTCCTTCCCATTGAGGTAATTGAGATTTCACAACGAACGTAAAATATTTTCACTGAAACTTTTTCTCTAATAACTTCTAATATAAAAGTAATAACTAACCAGTAAGTAACCTGGATCACGAGGAGCTGTCTTAGAACCATGAGGGGATAAATTACGGCTGGGTTGTTTCACCATTAGGGTCGGCTCATACCGAGACGAATCGAATCCCAACGTCGCGGCGCCTCTTTAAGCCGCTTCATGTCGCGTAACATCTTGTCTCGGTATGAGCCGACCCTAATGATGAAACAACCCAGCCGTAATTTGTCCCCTCATTATCCACAAGCTTCGACAGTGATTCGAGCAGCGATTTGTCAAGATGTAACTTCTAAACAATAGACTGTGCTGGACGTTTTATTTTTCTGAACGAACTGTGCAGTTCCATTGCAGAAGCAATAATAAATAAGCGGTGAAGCAGTAATGCAGCCATTACTGCTTCACCAGAATTTTTGAGGCGAGACTCAGAACGAGTCCCAACCCACATAGGGCCCGACGCTCAAGGGGCTCGTCCTTTCGTACCACCATCAGCACGAGCCGCGAACCCGAAGGTGAGACAGCGCCAGGAGGAGAGTTCCCCTTTACGCGATTGCTATTGCGAGTGAGTGGGGGCGAGAAGCGCTCCGGCACTCTTTGATACCTCGTATATTAGGTTAACGAGTGGACTGAAGGTGATTGGGTGTACGCTCGAAAAAGCGAACTGCGAGAACTGTGCTGGACGTATGACGACGAATGGTTTTATTGCCAAAACCTCACCCTAAATCACACCATACGCGATTCGTGACTTGTCATCCCCCTACCGGCCTTACGGTATTGGGAATTATTCTCAATTATGGGAAATTTCCACATTTCTAAAAATAAAAATACTTGATGTGTTACTTTATTTTTACTACAAAATTCTTAATTTATATTTTGACGTTAATGTCGTGTTTTTTTTCAACTTTACCACTTTCCCTACAAACCGCGGTAATGTTTCATTTCGATCCTCCTTATCGTCTTTTTGATTAATGTTTTGACTGTTCATAAATATCTGGATTTTTTTATCTAATAGATATTCGATTCGGTAACTATTAAATTTATTAATTGCTCCTAAAAAAAATTTACCTTATCATTTCGTTTTTCCAGCGGATTTCCGGTTATCTTTAATACAAGAGTAGACAAAAATCATGCAATAAATTTACGAATTGCTTATTATAATTATATTTTAGCATTAATCTATTATTTTCAGAATAATCTAACACGAAATATTAATTTTATTATGTTTGCAATTGATAATTCAAAGTCCAGGTTTTAAATTACCGGTTTGTTATTAACAAAAAAAAACTATAAAAATAATTATCTATTTGCCGCTTCATTTTAAGCGTTAGATTTCTGAACAGTATTTAATCCTGATAAAAGTAACGAGTGTATATGAAGTGTGACGTCATTTTTGTCAATTACGAAAGCTACGTCCAATCAACATTCATTTTAAAAGGATCTATTCTCGCGCTGCTATTTCAAAATATTCGTACCTAGAGCCCAAGTTGTGTTTATGGTTAATATTTGTAAGTTTACTCATTTTTGTAACATACTTTGAACGACTTTATTTTAAGACTAGTTGACCCGGCAAACGTTGTTTCTTTTTTTAAAACAACTGCCGCACCAACCTATTGTGAAAGGGTTATACTAATTCAGAAACGTTCCCCGATGTGTGCATAACAACTTACAAAAATTTCATTAAAATCGGTTGACCCTTAGTTCGCGAGTCCGACTCGCACTTGACCAGTTTTTTTCTTTTATATAAACCTTGCCCTAACAATAACAAACACAACAAAAAAAAATATCCAAATTTGTCCAGACGTCTTCGAGTTTTCCTTACTGCGCGGGCCAGACTCGCACTTGACAGTTTTTTTCAAAAAAAAATAACCTGAATTGGTCCAGCCGTCTTCGACTTTTCTTAGTGCGCGAGTTTGACTCGTACTTGACTGTTTTTTCCTTTCATAAAAACCTTGCCCTAACACTAACAAACACAATTAAAAATAAACCTGAATTGGTCCAGCAATCTTCGAGATTTCCTTAGTGCGTGAGTTTGACTCGCACTTGACCGTTTTTTCCTTTCATAAAAACCTTGCCCTAACACTAACAAACACAACAACAAAAAAATTATCCGAATTGGTCCAGCCTTCTTCGAGTTTTGCGCTTAGCAACAAATTTTGCGATTCATTTTATTTATATAGATAAATAGATTAAATATTTTACAATAGATCATTGGTACTTATATTTTGTTAGCCTCGAACCTTTCATAAAATTAATCATTACTTCTCAGCTAATGTATGAATTACTAAACTTGTATATTTGAACGCGCCATTAAAAAGAAAAGATGCATTTCGCTATAGGTAGTACGTTTATTGAGAATTGCTTACCAATGCGCATCTTCACGCTGAAACTTGAATAAAAACATTGCATTACAAAATGTTAAGACATACGAGATTGTACCTATCGTCACAGTACGTATACTTCGGAGATATTGTATGTATACTCTGAAGATATTGTATGTATATTTTGAAGATAGTGTATGTATACTTTGGAGATAGTGTATGAATACTTTAATTTAAAAAAAAATTTTTGAAGTGAAAACTTCTTTAGCGGCGTTGTGCACTTTTTGTGATGGGTAAAAAATGTTAAACTCGCGTCAGGTCACGTGTCCTGATCGAAAATTCGTAAGATGTCACTCGCGTCCTGACACGTGACCTTTATTTACTTTAGGTTAGTTTTTATTTTTTGTATATGGCGATTATGAGTAGTACAGGGTGGTTGGATATGGGATTTTAATTCTATGACAGATTGAGATGTCAAATATACTACGGCAAAAAAATAAATAAACAAACATTATTATTTATAATATATAGTATGGGAATTAAATAGCTAGTATAGTGAAAAATAAATAGTTTATATATATATTCAAGTTTACACTTCTGCCAGCACTCCCGGAGTGCAACCCGTTTTTTTTTTATGAGATTTTTATCACAACAACACAACCGAGTTCCTAGTTACAAAAAGGCTAAGGCAGTATGTTATATTTTTGGTGTAACTGGACTTCTTAGTTCCAGTTCAGTATAGACTTAGTTTCACTAAACGAAACAATTCCAAACCAAATTATATTTAGAAGTTTGACTAAATTTGTTATTGTTAGTCTCAGAAAAAAAAACTCCATGAAATCGATGCGCATTTGTAATGTTCAAAAAGTATTAAACCATTTTTGGGTTCCGTTGTCAAACAATCTCTTGTACATTCTTTTACCCGTATTATATGTTTTAGATTGTTACAATAACGCGTTGTTATTTGTGTGTGTGTGTGTGTGTGTGTGTGTGTGTGTGTGTTAAATTATTTGTATAAATAACGCGACGAACTAAACTTCAATACTTTACTAACTAACTTAAGGTTTATATTTGGACTCCGCAAATATGACCACATTTCTAAACTTCGCACTGAACTCAAATGGCTCCCAATTCGCTTTCGCCGGAATGCTCATGTTTTAAGTCTTTTATACAACGTGCTATTCAATCCATCAACCCCAATCTATCTAAAGGAGCGATTTCAGTTTATTAGCTCTTCTACTCTAACTCTCCGCGCCTCTACTAGCCTCATATTAAAAATACCCAGTCATAGTACCAATTTTTATAGTTTATCGTTTACTGTTTGTGCAATAAAATTATGGAACTCTCTACCTTTATCTGTCAGGCGCTAACAATCCGCTGACACTTAAAATCCTCTATCTAAACTCCAATTTTTTAAAATTCTGTCTTGCTATTAATACTTTAGTTCAATTTGAATATCCTTACAATAAATTAATATAGGTATGTATGTATGTATGTATGTATATATATGTTTATTTGATACAATTATATAAGTATTTAGTATTATTTTCTCTTCGTAACTTTTCTCCTCCTGTGACACCTACTTTTCTGCTTCTATTCCTATTACTTGTAACTTAAGGTTGCCTGTAAGAGATCGCTTTATAGCGATAAGGCCGCCTAGTTGTACTATAATATATAAGATTGTATAAATGTTTAGTTTTAAATTATTTGGTGCACAATAAAAGTATATTCTATTCTAAATACTTAAATAATACTATCTCTGAGTTATGTGCGGTCTTAAATATAGATATAGCTAACCAAGTCTCAAACTAGATAGGGCCGATCAAGTCAGGGTTATGTGCGGTCTCAAACATAAATACAACTAACCAAGCCTCAAAAATAGATAAGGCTGTTCACGTCAGGGTTATGTGCGGTCTCAAACAACTTAACTCAAGCATGGCTCGACATGCTTTGTTCAAAAAGACTAGCAAAAAGCTATGTTATGATACTCAAAATATAAAAGCAATCAGCAATCATTGAGCCATTGAGCTAATTTGTTTATACTAGAGGAGTCCCCATAAACCATGTCAAACAGATAAAATACTAGTAACTACATCAAGTGCCATGCGCTTGAAGATCTGTTCCAGCTAGTGACTAAATAACGTGTGGCCCATCATCACAATTGATCGCGACAGCACCGTGGCAGGGGCGTCAAGTGCGGTGTTTTTTCTAGTACGTTTGGTACATTATTTATCGAAATTAGGAGGTAGACCAACATACTTTGCGCTCCAAAATACTGTACTTTTAAATCAAAATTTACAACTCGATATAAATCTTTTACTTCGTTAGAAATATTTTTGTAAGAAGATATTGCTCTCCCTCTCCATGCTCTTATTTCTGATTGGTCATTGTAATTAAAAAACTCAAAGCTTAAACATTAGATCGATCTAAGTTTAAAAATATATCAACTGAAGACTTTGAGTACTTTCGCTTTTTGCGCAAATCTTCCAATAAAATTGAAACGGAGTATTTTGTGTAACTTTTAAATGACTTCATAACGTTTTCTGGCAAACATAAACACAATTTCATAAAATGTTAATTAAAGGTTAGGTATTAGTAAATTAATATATTGAATAAAATTTGGAAGCACGATGCTTTGATATGTGTGTGTGTAGGTGTGAGTTTGAGCACTAAACATCCTTTTTGTGCGTTTTAATGGGAACTCTCATTTTAAAGTACCAGTTCAGTTAAAAGTAGCTTGTTGGTGTCGTTGGTCATAGGTTTAAGGTGATGGCATATCCAAACGAGTTAAGTTTGCAAGAATTTGATTATTTTCTTACAGCCCTAAGTACACTTTTAAACCTGAAAAAAATATATGCTATAGTTTATACCTTAATTAAGTCTCTCAACATTTTTTTATATCATATCGTAACTCTAAAGTGAAGTAAACATACTTAGTAATTATTAATTAATATGTTAAAAAGTAAATAATATTTAGGTCACTAAAAGATAAACTTTGATAATGGACTGGAAATTTTGGACAATAATCGAACTAAAGCAAACTATTAACTATAAATTATTGCAAAATAAGCTATAAGTAGCTCATGCTTCGTTGAATACTTTTATAGATGACTTTACAGTTCATTAGGAAATATTAGCTTATCTTTTCGAATTCGTCAAATATGTTGTCTAAGAGTGGACTCCTTGTTGTCATGCTAGTTAGGAAGAGCCATTAGAGTTATTTGCGCGCTGCTGCTGGGTGAAGTCTTTGTTACACATTTTGGATCGTGAATTAAGTCCATCGTTATCGACTTTAAACTTTAACGATGCAGCCACACACGAAATACAAGATTTTGACGGCATTGTAATTTCGGGCTGTTGATGTTTTTTTTCTGAATTTAAGTAGCTGGGCAGAAGTAAATCGCTTGCTTCCAGCGCTATCCTGCGACACTGACTCGATCATTATTAAAGTTCTTAGTACAGTGTTTTTTTTTCTGAGTCTTATTGATTTGCCTGTCCTTCATCAATAAATCAATATCATTTATTCAATTTAGGCTACAATAATTGAGCACTTATGAATATCACTACGCTACCGGTTCGTAAGTCTTAGGGCGGGAGACCTTGTACTGAGAAGAACCGGCAAGAACCTCAGCAAGGGCATTTCTTTTCTCCCTTTCTCTTACAGCGTCCAATTAAAATATTGGAAAATGCCCTCCCTATCATAAAAGGACACTTTCCATTACAAACATAAAAAAACATGAAATATAAAGCACAAGCACAACATAAAAAGTATCTTATTGCAAAATTTAAAAAAAAGACAGTTTATGTATTCATCACTTACAAATAATCAATGTCTTACAGTATTGTAAGTTAAATAGGCCTATAGTTGTCTTGTCTCCTCTGATACTGTTGTTGAGGAGGTCTAGCTGATGTGTTACCGTTGAACCTGTGGTTTGCAAATTGTAATCTTTTTTCTTCGGCTACAGCCATATTAATGGCTTCATTCAGTGTTTTGCAAACTACAGTTGTGGATAATCTAGGATTAATGCCCATGATGAAAGCATTTAACGCTAGATCTTCCATTGACGCTATCCTGCCAGATAGTTCAGATTTTTTGGGACACGACATTGTTATCTCTGCTAATAATTGTGATAGAATTGATTCTTTTTTTAATGAGAACTGGTTGATGGTCTCGTTAGAAAGTTGTCGGCTTTCCTGAAGGTCCGTCAGTAGGTGAGCGTAGTGTTTACGTTCACCAAATTGGGTTTTTAAAAACTCCTTTAATGTTGCCCAAATATCGAAATCCTTGATGGAGCAGGCTATCTCAGCCTTTCCTTCAAGTTGACTTAGAATATATTTTAATATTATTGGTTCTTGGCTGGCAGAGGCTATTTCTATCGCGTTACAACAATTGTTTAGAAAAGCGGTCAGTTTCTCTCTCGACCCGTCAAATGGCTTTGTAAATTTTTAAATAACACTGACAGGTATTTCTGATAAAACTAATTTAGGAATCAAATCACCCTGATTTTTTAGTGGTGAAGACATTTTGGAAGTTTATTATAATATATTGTTTAAGAAACGAAAATTGAATAAGTGGAACAAACTTGGTTTAATAATTGTCCGAACCGTATGGGTTAAGTGCAAGGTGGAACGTATTTGCTGTAGAGAATTATACTAATAACTGATAAGGTCGTCTGGCTATGGGATGCGCGTCGTGCTCGACCGATGGACTAAGATAAACAATTATATCAGTGTATGCGACAGTAATCTTATTTATCACTTCAATATTATTTCTTGCAGAACGAAAGTTTCAAGAATATTAAGATTTCCGTCAGAGTTAGAAAATATAAACACTCACAATAAGGCCAAGTATTTTGTCATGTTGCGGAGACTGGAACCTTGGGTTTACAATTTGCAGTGCGTCGGTGCCGGACAACAGGCAAGGTTTCTGCTGGGTTTCGGTAGTTTTCTTGTTTGTGCCGCTTATCGCACAGCAGTGGACGTTGCAGATGTATAGTACACGTAGGAAACGGGGGTGGATGCAGGATGTCAGGAACAGAATATCGAGCTGGATCATCCACGGTGAGTTTAGCTTGAACGTCGCAGTATTTAGGGGTCGGAATTATCACTTCACACACTCACTGCGTAAATCCCGGATCGTTACAGATCCCTCCGCTGCCACCAATGTAAGGAACTGACTTAAAAACTTCTTTTTAAAAAAAGGAATTTATTAGCTGTAAATAATGTTACGTGAACATTTAATTACATATAATTTTAAGGGTTGCGACCCCAAAGAATGCGCAACTGTTCGCGATGGGAGATGGTACTGAACTGAGAGTTCTGATGGTTGAACAATGGAACAGCAGTATGCTGACTAAGATCTATTGGATGGCGTGGGAGTAGGGTCAGCATGTTAGGTTGCTAGGCTAGGGTATAACAGTTCGTTGGTGAAACTCGAGAGCTATATTTTCCTATGACTGTATTCCATGCAGGCGACAGTTTGTATCCATCCTCACGATTGAAGTTTTTATGTTTTTTTATTGAAGTTTATATATATTTATATTTTAATGCATAACTCAGTGTGTAGGTTTCTTTCTTTTTACAGTAAAATCTAACCTATAAGTACTCTTTTGGCTATCGAATCAAAGTTGTTACAAATATAATCCCTTATATTAAGCGTTCCATTACTAATTTAAAAATAATAAAATGGGATTAAACGCGTTATTTGGTAAAATACCTTTTTCCCGACATTTCGGCTGGGTTACAGACAGGTTGCGGACAGGGTCAAATATATATATATATATATAAAAGTTTCTGGTATAGTGTTAACGAGTAAATTTGTCTGAAGCAATAATGTAGTCGTCATCAACTTTGAACTCTTGAAACAAAGAGAGACTGTTCCCAAGCCAATGTATGTGACTGATGAAGCTCACAAGTTGTGAGCCGTAAAGTAAATTTTATAATGTGTATGAGAACTATAAAATGATTTAGAAACGATTTACTCCCCGGGAAACGGTTATTATTCCAAATCCTGTCCAGTGACAGTTGACCGGTACGGGTTGACGCTGAACAGGCTGATATTCTACAAGCAGGGCACCAACTTTTATTTAAACCATAAATTAATATTTATTGTAATATAACACTAAACTTTCTAGTTCAAAATAACAATATTTCACTATTTTTATAATAAAATAAAATTTAGTCAGTTGATACACAGCTTGACTTGTCATGGCCAGTGTTGCCACCGAAAAAAAGAAATTCGAATGCGAAAAATACTTACCTACATGACGCTTTAAACTATCACACGTAAGGATTCATATAGGTATATTTTTTGGTCTACCCATTTAGGAAACAGACGTGATGTTATTTAATGTTATGCTTGTTATATAATATTTAACTATAATGCAAAATTGGTTGATTCTCTCTTACTCCAAATTACTCCGCACATTTTGCAAGCTTAAAAAAGTAAAGTTATATCATATCAAACACAAAGTATAAAATAGCATAGTAAAACCTGATATGAAGCAAAGCAAAGGTTTTCTGTAAAAAAATCAGCAAAAATCTGCAAACATTTTTACATTCTAAAGAAAAATCGACAGAACTAATATTTCAGACCAAGAGCAAGCCATGTCTTTTATTTTCGATTTTACTTTTATAACTCAGTATATTTTATAGCAATGAAAGTCTTATTTCCATAAGTTGGGGCTCAGTTTCATTTGGCAAGGTCCTATTAATATTCTTTTATCGTTACGTTTGCCACAATATCAACTCTAAGCAAATAGTAATTGGGTAAAAATTTGTTTGTATTCACGAAGGATTAGTTCGCACCTCCACAAATCGCTATCGGTTCTTTTCCCCGCTTTGTTCGTAATATTCATTACGTATTCTCTCTACAGCCGCCGGGACATATATAAGTATTATCGCAAGACCTTTCCTATTGTGCTGACTTTAACGACGGATATTTACGTCTCGATCGACTCTTTTAAGAGTCGCAATTATAGACAGTGTTATGTAATAAGGATAGACATAATGGACACAGATCGACATCGACATTATCATTTCAGCCCGGCTGCAGTTCTCCCAAAGATTTTAACACACTTCACAGAAATTTACATCAGTCCCTTCTCTTATCTGTTACAAATATGGTAGAAGCTATTTAGAGCAGCTGCTTAATTTGTACAAGGCCAGATTTTATGGTCAAATTGATTAAGCAATTTTTTTTGTGTTTTTGTGAACGGACTATGCAGTTGGCTGATGCAGCCATTACTGCTCCACCGGGATTTTGGGGCGAGACTCTGAACTCTGCCCGTTTTCACCAACGACCCCTAGTGCTAAGGTAACCCCGTATATCAATTTTAATGGTCTCCTAACGATTTTTATCATTTTACAAACATTTGGGTGAGACTTAAAAGGTTAGGTGACTCTTAAATTGACGGGCTCGAAAAGCGACCCCGTAGGCGAGCCCTTATCTAAGTGACAGTTGATTTTTGACTTTTACTTGTTCTTTGTTTGTGTCATTTTATAATGGATTTCATTTAATAGACAACTAGACTTTGCCAGACATTTTGCATATATTTAAATTTAGTATGTATATTACTTAATATCCATAACAAATTTTGCTTTATAATAATTATATAGTACTTATTTATTTTTCATAAATGTATATAAATTCCATAAATATTTTTTCCTATACCTATTAATTTACCTACATTCTACATTCATAGTTAACAGATTTAATTTTTATTATTACTTTACCTTAAGGTTGTTTAGGAAAGGTTGCTTTATAGTGATAAGATATTAAGAACTTTTCTTCTGATTGTTTATGGTACAATATTTTTTTACTGTATATTGAAGTACCACAGTGCCACATTTCGTTGTTTACCACATTACGATTTTCTTTCTTAGCACTAAAACTAACAAAGTATTGTTTGTATCATTAAAAATATAAGTTGGTTTGAAATATCTGTTGTCGGTTTGGAATTTGTTAATAATTTAACTTCAGCGCCATTTGTTGGATGCTAACCGAACTATAAACCCTCGTCTCGATACATCGAATAGATGTTTTATCGTATTAATTTATATCTTTATTAAAGCCTAGTAATCAAAAAGACTTAAAATACGACAAACTAGACCATCATCCCACAATAGCACTACCCGTAACTAGGTAGTTCCTATCTGGGAGTGTGTTCCAATAGTGAAAACGAATTTAAGTAAAGAGTGCGATTAAGGCAACACTTATTTAAGGGGTCTCCTATCTACGGGTCGATTTAGGGGAGTTTAATGAAAACTAACTTGCAGCAATATAACTCACATACTTATTGAGATGTTACTATTTAACATTATTGCAATAAAGTAAATGTGATGTTATGAGCGCAATAATGATATGGCAAAGCAATGTTTATTTTAAAACATCATCGTATAAAATCACTGTCACTTTGCTTACAAAAGTTACTGTAATATTTGTACCAAAATAACCGCAACTTGGTTTTCGCAATATAATTATTTTAACTTCTCTACATCGTCAAAAAAATAAACATTTATGTGATTAACATTTGTGTTTGCCTTGAGTCTGAGTGTATTTAATATATATGTACTTGTATCCGTTGTCTGGTATCCATAACACAAGCTTTGCTTACTTTGGGGCCAGACAGCGCTGTGTGTAATGTCCAAAAATATTTACTTTTATTTATTTATATATCTTCTTTTTAGAAATTATATGTTCTTGAATTGAAATTGAATATTTTTGAATTAAGAAATTTAGAGTGCTGGAAAATTGAATCACAGCATTCGCCAAGAATTCCAAAAGCAAGTATGTGCGGGTTCCGTAGCTCGATCGTCTGCCACGCGGCGACATTTAATCCTTTCTTTTATTCTTTTAATCTGTAGTTATAATTAGGACACTTTCAGATTAGAGTGTTTAAAAGTTATGTTTAGAACAGAATAAGTAGTAATCGAAATCATTATCAAAACATTTTGTAATAGTGTCACTAGTAAAATAATAAAAAACCCAAAATACACCATATATTTAATGTAGATAGGATCAAAGTTGATTCATAAGAATAAAAATATCTACAAATTACCGACCCGCAATATTTCCTTGTTTATTTTTTTGTTTTTGAGTTGTTTATTATTTCGTTTTATTGTGTGATAAATTCTTAATCTTATATAAAGTGTTTAAAATACTCTATTGGGAAACAAGGACACGGCATTTCAAAAGAGAAATTACTGATATACTTGAGAATTTCTTGTCCAATATTTGTAATTTTCCTTTGAATATTGAAAAAAATATCGAAATTTTTGTTCCATCAGTTCAATGAATCCTACAAAGTATATCTAATGGAGTAATCGTATAAAGTTACCTTTTTGCCATTTGGCTATGGAACTCTAACAAATATCTCTGATTTTATTCGTATTCAATAGGGAGGTGCCAATAATATAATTATGCATATTAATGTGTTTACATTTATAATATATGCATATTTATATGTATAATTATTATTGTAGGTACCTAAATTTTTTAAGATTTACCTTCCTATTGTAATTATTCACCCAACTTATTATAAAAAAACATAGATATTTACTTGTCAAGATCTTTTGGATATGTAAAAAAGGATGTTTTTTTATATTAGAATACACACATTACATGTATTTGGCATTTCTAAAAGGTTTGCACTAATCGACAGCAAACACTAAAAGAACTATAATTTTAATCGCTTGCACTCGCACACGAAGCTCTGAGATGCGCACGCTCACTGAGCCAGTTTAAACTGGTTTTTACTCTAGCGGGCGCCAGTCCTCGCCCCGCGCGCCGTGTCGGTGACAGGCCACGCACACGTACCCGTGCTTGTAGTAGTGCTCTTGCCAGCGCTGGTTGTTTGAAGCCATCAGTCTGTAGGTTATTTAGTCATGAGCTTGCAGTCAAGTTTTTTTTTTTACTTATTTGGGTAACTGTCACAAATAATATACATATTATTTTTCTAGGTGAGGGTTTTAAAATAGCTCTCATGACCAATCGAGTGTTAAGTATATTACATTATGCAAAAAAAAAAATTAGTTAATAAACAGGGTATTTTAATTTGAAGATAAAACAAAGTTGTTGAGTTACTCGTGTGCACTCAGCTCTTGTACCTGTGAGATCCGGTTTCGGTTTGAGAGTAAATTCCAATTCCCATTGTACGAGCTCGAGGAAGAGGGATTTATATGAGACCATTTGTCTTCGAGGACGAAATGAAAGTATCGGAGCGGTCGGTTTTATTTGCGCCGATAGCGGCACGAGTTATGTGATGTTGTTACCGCACCGCGCAGTGCAACCAACCTACTGCCGCAAGTTACAGTCGAGCACTTCAAACTTTTATCGACTTCTTGAAGCTTACACATTTTTATGTGACCCGAAAGGTTACAGCTGTGTGTTAATGTTCCTCTGATATGTTTGGACTTGCTTGTACAAATTTACAAAACGATGAGAAACACATAAGCGACAAGAAACAACGCGGCGGGAGAAACGCGTAGGTGTATTAGACTTGGAATAACGAACAAAGATGACTAAAGTTGAGTAGGTTTCATTAAGTATTCTTGTTACCAATGTATGTAGGAACAATCATTCATTTATTTAGGTATTGGTGTCTTTTGCTAATTTCCATGCTCTCTTTCAATTCCTTTCATTAATTCCATATTTTTCACAGTAATTCTCAGCATCAGATGGTGGTGTGTCTGATGGTGTCGGAGATGCTGAGCTTAAGTGATGGAAATATCCAATACCATTTCATAACAATACTTTTACTTTAATATCTAGTAAGTAAACTAACTTTAAACTATAGTAAGGTACACATGAAGTCTTTTTATCATTTCTCCAGTCTATTTTTAAATGTATTGAAATTTCTTTGAACAAAATATTTAAAATTTCTTTTTGTACATAAGTCAGAAACACAATTTGTTGGACACCGAACAGTCTATTCACACTATAACAGTTTGCAAGGAAAACTGCAAAAGAATTTTCTGCAGCCAATACAAAGAATTGCGAAGGAAAACCACAGAAGTAATATTTCAGAGCGAGACGCTTCGCTACCTTCGATTTTCAACATTCAGTAAGATAACTTTTTCTCCTGGAAACTAAAATAGTGTAAAACAGGAAAAGAAATGTTTTTTCTGATTAATGTTGATGTTTTTGAATATTTCACGACATAAAAATGAACGTCAGTCATTATAATAACTGTTTATACTAGTCTTTAAATAAATGGAAATACAGTTGATATTTATAAACACAACGAATTTACTTAGGTCCCTAAGTAACCGAAATCTTAAAGTCGATACATAGGATTTAATTTACCCTGTTCAAAGGTTTTCATGGGAAACACAATAATTAGAAGTGCTTTTAAAAAAACTAGATAATGAAGATAATCATCCAATCGGATATAAATTGTACGTAGTTGGCATGATTTTTACTAGAGTTCTATTATTATAAAAAGCTTAAAAAAGCTTTAAACAAAAAATCCTAAATCGTTTTTTTTTATAAAATATTACTACAGACTGGGTAGATCCGACGTTTAAATGTAACTTAAATAAGTTAATTAAAATTCCCGCGTAATCTCGTCAATCGCTTGATTAAAATTGAATTTTGTAAAATAAATTAAACCTTTTAATTAGTGCTGGAAATTTATCATTGTCAGATGTGTTCAACGAAATAAATTGTGTTTAACAAAAAATGTTTATTTTTAATAATGATTCTCGTGCTGATAGAGATAATATCGAATTCGAGATATTTTTAATTGATTTAGTCATGGCTTGATAATGCGTTAACTGTTTTAGACGATAGGTCTACTAGTTTAAACTAGATATGTCGAAAAAACATGGCGGATATGGTTTGTAAATAGTTTTCTGTTCCAATCAAATCTATTTCTCCGTCAACTAATAGGCATAACCACTAATTCTGACTGCTGCATGTCGATCACTAGCGTGCAACATATGCTTAAAGCCAGGGAGCCAATTCTCAAGCGATCGAATTGATCACGAATTCGAAATAAAGTACGAATTTAAACTTTTCTCGAACGAAAATGTAGTTTAGCAATTCTGGTAATGTCGAATCCGACATTTCTCGAACGCAACGCACTCGAACTGCTTCGAGTGGTCGGGACCGTTCGAGACTATATCTCGCATTCGAATCATGACAAATTTAGTTCAAAATGATTGGGTTCTAAACATTAATTCTACTCTTAGCGTGAACTATATGTTCTAAAATCTAAAGTAAATGTCTAAAATGTAGGTCAGAGTAATTAAAAGGGCGGAAAAATGACTTATATTACCAAATATGATATTTTTTTTACCTTTATTACTTTCATAATACATTACTAGTCTTTTCTCAATTGATTGATTGGCCGTTTTTTGCAATTATCAAAGTCGCCCATGAAAATAATATTCTTCTATTTCTATTGATTTCTATCATAACAAACACTAGATTACATCACATACACAAAAATGTTTGAGGTCCGGCACTTTTTTTGACTTTGACTTTGACTTTGACTTTGATAATGCTAGGTGGTAATTGTATGTGAAAAACATTTAATAAACATAATTACACCGTTGAAAAATAAGAATAACCTAAAATTCTCAACCAAATAAACAAATAAAACACACAACAAAAACAAACGAGTTTTTTTTTATTTATATCCAAATACGTTCCGTTTAAAGATGAAAGCAATTTCCCGACATAGGTATTTAGTCTACAAACTTAGTTATACTTATTATTTCCTCATTAATAATGATGAAACACAAGTAAAATGTTGCTTCAAACATTTTGTAGTCACCGAACCCTTTTTCAATTTATCAAAAGAAGCATATTAGAATAGGCGTTTTTAAAAACGCTCTACAACTGTGCAACGGAACTTACCTCATAGCCTAACCGGTTTACAATGGCAACATTCCACCGCTTCGAACGACATTTTGTTCGAAGGTTGTTTCGATTGATAGTGAGAATACAGCAAACGCGAAAATGATATCGACGATCGAAATTTTACAGTCGAGATAGTGCCTTCCAGATAATCTCTAATATGAGATTATCTCGGACGAAGTGAGAATTAGGTCCCAGGTTCTAAGAATACTAAAAACTATTTGCAAATGATAATCGCTATGTTTTTTCGACACATCTAGTTCAAACTAGTCGATATATATAGAATAAAACAGTTACCGCGATTAACAAGCCGTGAGTACATTTGAGATTATCTCTATCAGCACAAGAATCAGGTCCCTGTAGCATGTAGCATGTAGAGTTGACTATTCGTGTTGCTAGGTATTATGCTTATTTGCAACATGCTCTCTCTGTGTGTGTATGTGTGTGTGTGCGCGTGTGTGTACACATTGTAGTGAGACCACAGCTACAGAAGAAAACTTATTACGAGTATGTCTCTTTCTAGCAGCCTGTGAAACGCATTCTCATTATTTATCTCTTATAATGGATGTGTCTTCGCGAGATGAATATAAATCTATTACGTTACCTCGTTGTGATAAATACAACTTAATATTATTTATTTTTGTATTTAGAAATTAAAAAAAATTTAAACTTATTGTCAGTTTTTTAGGTTTAAAATTTAAACCTCTATCAAAAGAACATATATCTAATGGGTTTTACTGTCAAAATACCATAGCCTTTATTTTTTTTCTTTTGTAATAAACCTCCATACGTTAACTCTTTCAGACACGCTTTTTTCCTACAAGCTATGAATTAGTTTTTTAACATATTTTGAATCCTTGTCAAAAATTATTTAATTTTTAGTTAGGTAAGGCGGGGCTTGTTGCGCATAGGGGCAAGTTGGGCAATCGAAATATCTCGAAAACTATTCACCGCACGCGATGGCATCAAATCGTTTAAAGTAGGGCTAGCGGGAGGGGAACTCATAGCGCATATATAATTGTAAACAGGAATATTTCGTCTATACGTCTATAGTCAAATTTTATCCATTTTCAATCAGGTAAGCGGTAAATTTCCATAAATTTATTGTACTTAAAGATTCTGCGTTTAATTGTAACCGTGTTTTCAAAACCTAGCTTTTGTTTTAAAATTTCGGTTAGTTGAGCTATAGATGCTCACGATTTACACCAGAAGTAAAAATTATTTGTTTATTTTTTTTAGGCTGCGGACTTATTAATATTTTCTTTTATGCATAAGCTATATTTTGAAGTTTATTGTCATACAGAATTTATTCCATGTCTAGTTAACATTGAACCCATAGTTTGGCTAGACTTTTTAAGTGCTCAATTTACCCCATTGCTTGCTCAACTTACCTCACCTATGGGGTACGTTGAGCGTAGTTGGCTTTCTGCCTTTAAACAGCTGTAACTTTTAAATTGGACTTCTTAGAAATACATAACTATAAACATTTTTGTAAAGGGATAAATTAGTAATCCATCAGTATGCGTAACAAGCCATTAAGACTTATCATTGATTTGCTATAACCACTCAAGTGAAAAATTGCTCAACTAGCGCCGCCCTACCCTACAAAAAAAAATCTTTGATGCTGAAGCTAAACGGCCAACACTATATAAACCAAAATTTAGTTACAAAAATAAAACAAAATATTTTTTTAAACCAAATAAAATCAAAATATTAGGTGGTTAGTTACAGTAACCACCAAGATTGAAAGATGGCACCGACCTTCTGGCTCTCATTAATTTTAGGTATTGTATGCGCTGCTAAAGCGGACAGTCGTGGCGGTTTTAGCTAGGATAGGCGGAAGCAGAGCGAATTTAGGTACTTTCTCCTTATTATTTAAACAAATACACATTTTGCAAATGTACAATCTATACGTTATAGAAAACATGTGGTTTTGATATTATTCAAAATCTGATGACCTTCCATGAAGTATTTACTTACGGCGTCTACTGAGGGTTTATTTTGTTTTTAAATTTAATTTAGGATTTTTTTTTATCGAGGAAAGTAAAGGTTATCATGTTTCTAAAGTGTATAATACACACAGTGATTCCTTAAATAACTTAAAAATTAATTGCATAACTAAAGTTTTAGTAATAACGACACAACTAAGCTAGGGATCAAACGAACGCAATTATTTCGTTTCACCTAAAAAAACACGGCGTCCTCTTAACATATTAAAAATTATATAAATGGCTGTATAAGACAATACTAAATTCTAAAAAAATGTGTTAAGGTTTTAAGTAAATACCTAAAAACCAATATAACGCTAATGTTGATTTATTCTAAAAAGCGCTGTGGACTCTTGTGTCACTCGCTCACACATGATAAAATATACATAATATTCTATGCATAATAGTACATTGTGTATTAAGTGTGGTAAGAAGGAAATTACTAACGAAAGGCTATTTAGAAGCTTAAGGCCGAAGGCTTTAATGACTCGAGTTTGTTATTTCCATACTGTCCGTGTTACACACTATGTTTTTCATCACATTTGCGAGTAAATAAATAAAAATATAAGGTAAATAAATAAATGAAATCACCAAATCACAATTTAAATAACGGGAATAGAAGTAGAGAAAACAACGCCACATCTAAAAAATAAAATTGCGTCCTCTGACAAACGCACGCTAAGCCCAAAAAAATGGAACATTGCAATGGACTACTAGGTCAGTTCGAGAAACCATATAAAATTGCATTTCGTACTCGATATGGCCAGTCATATTTTTGACGCGGCCGTAGAAGAAAAATATGACGTCACCAGCGGGCGGCTGATAGACCGGCACAAATGATGCTGTAAAAACCATTTGAACCTCTTTTTCCAAGATGGCGGCCGTGGGACAAGGGTTGCACCCCAAAAACTTAAATGTAACTTTAAACTAACCTCCCCTTCATATCTAAAAAATAAAATTTCGTTCTCCAACAAACGCAACCCTAAATGTAACTTTTCAATGGACTATAGGTGTTATTAAGCACTGGGGTCTTAAATAGTTTGATTTCCGAAACTGATTTTGTACGGAAGTTTGGAACTTTTTATTACAGGTAGTAGAAAAAGAATATTATCCTACGATAACTATAGCCAAGATAGCTAGCTTTAACAAATCGCTGACACTAAAAATTAAGAGTTCAATTGTGACGTCACAACGCGCTACAAAAAGTGTAGCACCAGAGCAGCAATATCTCAGAACAGTAACCGCAATATTCCACTTAACTTTATATGCAATGTATCCTTACATTTTGCACCTTTTCTATTAGAATTTAGAGATTAGTTTTGTCTGCTGATCAATGTAATATTGGAGCTTAAAAGTATATTGTTGAAAATTTTACTTTATGAAGTGAGATGTAAAGTTTAAAGTGATTTTTCTGGAAAATTTATCCTTTTACACCTAGGTATATAAATGAGTTCTCTGTTGTCACGCTTTTGTCCCTATTTTTGTTTTGTATTTGTTTTGAATTCAGTTATGGTTATTGAGGTTGGGTATAAAGTTTATAGGATTTTATTGTTGACTCATATAAGACGAGTATATAGAGGTTTCAGGGATTTATTAACAAATATTGTAGGTACGAGTGTCAACGACACGCCACGTAGGTGTTCATTTTATGTTTGCGGCTTACAGAAGTAGGATAATATAAAATATATATGGTATGATGTTTGGTAATGAAGAGCAATAAGCTAATTCCAAATTATTATTCATCACATAATATAATGTTATGCAAAAAAGTAAAGGTAAAATAGGTAACGATTGTATTAATGAAAATCTCATCACAATTTTTTTTGTAAATTTAATGACTAAAAAATTTTGGTCAGACTTAGTGCGTAGGTAAAACCGACGGTTTTCATTGCACATAATTATCCAAACTATTGATAAATAGCTTACTTTAAAAAACATTCACACTTACTTTATTTTTAAATGTTTATTAATTTTAAGAAACGTAGTTCTTTTTGCTGTACATATTGTATATTGTAATAGCTTAGTTATAAATCCTCGGTGCACCAATTATACTTTTACTTAATGTGTTTAGATAAAAAATAAAAAATACGGTTTTATTTGGTAAAAAAAGCTTTAAAATTACCAGAATAACACCCTGTGTGCTAATTCAACTCACACTCGATGTTTTCTTATTTAAGGACCAAGGTTCTTTATGAAATCAAACAAAAAAGCTTTGAATGTTTTATTCAGGAGATACGAAACTCTCAGTACGCTCATTCGGATCGCACTTGATGTTTTTGAAGTTGCTATATTCTTCTCCACTAAGCTATATGTTTTTGAAGTTGCTATATTCTTCTCCACTAAGCTATATGTTTTTGAAGTTGCTATATTCTTCTCCACTAAGCTATATATTATTTACTAAAAGCCAGGGCAGGCTCAGCGGTTCAGCCAAATTTCTGACTTTTTAAAGTTACGTACTCGAAAAAGGTTTAAGTTTTTTATTCAGTACGGTTAATGTTATCACCGCTACGAGACTGAAGCAAGAACTGCATCTATAGATGCACTTAATGTTTAGTCATGTTTTACAATGTCATGTACGTTAATATTAAGCTCTTTTTCTGATAGGGACTAGCTTTAGAATTAGGAAATGTAATTATAATAAGTTGCGAAATTGTAATAAGTTAGGTAAAAGAAGAGTAGGTTTGTTTCATTTCCCCTCTTTACTATTTGTTGTAATAGAAAATAACATTGTGTGAGTACCGACATGTTGTCGACTTAGTACGTACGACTATCCCCAAAAAGCGAGAATTTTACTTCTATACTAATATTATAAAGAGGAAAGATTTGATTGTTTGTTTGTATTGAATAGGCTCCGAAACTACTGGACCGATTTAAAAAATTCTTTTACCATTAGAAGCCGATCTTATCTTTGATGAACATAGGCTGCTTTTTACCGCGGGAAAATGCTTCATTCCTACGGGAAAACGGGTAGTAAGAATTATCCTTCCGTACTTATCTTTTTCACATAACTTCTCAACGGCTGAACCGATTGGGTTGAAATTTTATATGGGTATTTCGGTGATTTCCTGAATGATTTAAAAATACAATTGGACCCGGTAGGCGCCACCTACCGGGTCCAATTGTATTGCTGTCGGTATTTCAACTACTAAATGGCTTGACCGATTAGGTTGAAATTTTGTATGTGTATTTCCATGGTTTCACAGACACGAATGTGTTATGCCATTAAAAAGGAAAGATTTGATTGCTTTTTTTTTTGCTACGATTACTAAGATACAGGAAAAACTAGGTAACTTTTTAAGTAATGTAAGTTCTTTCTCCCTCACTCCTATTAGAATAAACTGAAATAGGGATACAAAATATAAGCGTCTATAGGTAAAAAAGAAAAAGACTGACTGAAACTTTACATATCTAGGGTCATTAAGTCCTTACGCTGTGCTATACAAAAGTCACATTTCAAATGCATACCCTTTCCCCAATGTATAAATACACATACTATTACAGTAAGTAGTTGCATGTAAGCTTAGTAAATACAGAAGCTTATATCTAAGCAACCAGTTTACATACGAGAAAGGTAAAAGTATCACTAGATATCTCTCATAGGCACCTGCCAAAAGAACAAGGTTTCACAGAGGTAACTCCAAGCCCTGAAGTACAGGAGCGTGAGAAAAATCCTGAAAATTCGTATCTAACATTTTCATATGACGGGACTAACGGACAGACACGAAAAGTACTGTAAAATATGTACGAATTTCAGAACCATTTTATAACCTATAATTCTTCAGTGTAAGTAATAAACTCTGGCAGCTGGATCTTCAGCTCTTTCTTTCACTACGGACTAACCGTAGACATTCGTATATACTACTTTACGCCATTAGAACCCTCTCCAAAAGTTCTGTCCTAGGACACCTAAAACATCATTATAGCTCATATCGTCTGGCCATAAAACATGAAAACGTAAAACAAAGTTATTTTATAATCAAGCCGCGAATCGTGTTACTGTAAAGCCGCGTATCCACTTGAGGCAGCCTCGGGTCGAGCGGCTGCCTCGCTCTGGGGCCGAGCAAGGGGAGACGCTGCCTCAACCTGAGCCTCAAGAAGCCTCAGTCCGAGTCGTGCATTTGATGGAGACGGGTGTGTCGACTCGGATCGCAATGGACAACGAAACTACTATTAAACTAATAAAATTATATGAGTTTCATCGTGTTCTTTGGGATCCGTTTAATAAAAAAAATTACTATCGCCACCTTCAAACGTCATGTCCAATAGCAGGTGCTCACATCCATGTAGAGTTCTATTGCGGTATAATTATTTTATCCACCATCGATGCTTCCTCTTTTCTATAGTGTAGAAAATGTAAAACCTCTTTGATCATAATTATTTAAAAATTGGCGGCCGATATGGAAAATCTCAAGGAAAAAAGGTCAGTTGGAAGGTGATTTTTTACTATTGCAGAAAAGACTTGTTAATGGCGTTCCAAGAAGGTAAGGATGACATTCATGCATTATTCAAGTATTTCTGTGAATAAGCTGAAAGCCTTTTCTTGATTGACAAACAGATTTGTGGTTCAAGTCGGAACAACCAGAAGACATTATTTTTTCCGACTTGGAAACTGCAGAGGATTACAAACGTCGATGGGCTGTAATACACAGTAAATATGACAGTTTCTCCCGACCATCACCAGACACATATGAGGCGGAGAGTACGACGAGTAGCACAGTCAGGTCAAAGAACTCAGGTAAAGAAGTAAGGGTTTTTCGATTACGAGAATTACAGTTAAAAAAGTTTAACAGCCATCCAGTCAGCTGGCTGGCATTTTGGGACCAAATTCGAAAAATTGACGAGGACTCAAAAATAGACGATTTTGATAAATTTCGATACCTGATTCAAGCTACAGAACCAGAGTCAAAGGCAAGGCAATTAGTAGAGAGTTTCCCACCGTCTGGTAAAAACTATCATTTAACTTTGAGTCAATTGAAGGAGAGGTTTGCTAGAGACGATCTTTTGATTGAAAATTATATTAGAAGTCTTTTACAACTCGTTGTAACTAGAAAATTTGAAATCTTGCCTTTAAATAGATTGTACGACACATTACCGACGCAATTACTTGCTTTGGAATCACTCGGAGTAACATTAGATAAATATGCCGCAATGTTACTACCCATGGTTGAATCGGCTATTCCTTTAGACGTTTTGAAAACATGGGAACGACTTCGTGACAAAAACAAAGGGCCACAGTTGTCAGAGTTACTGAAATTTATTAAATTAGAAGTAGAAAGTGAGGAGAGAATTTTGACAGCGCAGGAGGGCTTCGAACAAAAACCGAGTACGTCCTTTATGGAACCCACAGCATCTTGTTTTGTAGCCAATAGTAAAAAGAGTACCGTTGAAGCAGAGCACTATTGAAAGTCTTGTTTGTGTTTATTTTGCGACAAACCGTCACATCATAGCTTAGAATGCTACAAAATTACCAAATTAACTTAAGAACAAAAAAAGAGCTATTGAAAAAGAAAAACACTTGCTTTGTATGCCTAAAAATTAGACACAGCTGTAAACAATGTCGGAACTATCCAAAATGCCCGTTATGTTCAAAACGTCACAAACAAAAGAAGACCACCGAAACTGAAGTGATGTCATGCCTGCGTAAAGCCCAGACTACACTTTTACAAACGGTTTTGATAAGAATTGTATATAGTGGGCGAAATGTAGTAACTAGGGCTCTTTTTGATAGTGGCGCTCAGCGGTCTAATATCAGGCAGGATATTGTCAATCTTTTATGTATGAAACCAAAAGAAAAAGAACTTGTAAAGCATTTTTAATTCGGAGGCATTGAAACTAAAAAGGGTATGTATAATTTTTCTGTTGAGAGCCTGGATAGTAAGTTTCAAATAGAGTTGTCTGCTTTAAATAAAGATCAGATATGTGGTACGTTGCCAAGATTAACTGATCGTCATTTAATTAATAAGTTAAACGGCTTATATGTATGTTTGACTGATGTGAGAACTGATATTACAGATGTCGGCTTATTATTAGGAGCGGATATACTAGGGTATCTTTTAACTGGAAATTTTTTTCAGATCGAAGGCAATTTAGTTGCCATTGAAACTAAGCTAGGTTGGACATTACAGTTCAGTGACTAATTTACCACACTCTACGGAACTCAGCTATTTCAACAATTTTTCTTTAGCCGAATTACGGGATCTAGAAAGTTTAGGTATACGGGACCCATCAGATTCGAAAAATATATTAGAAACAGAATGTGAGACACTTAAGTTTTTCAGAGACACCGTAAAAAGAGATAAAGATGGCCGATATGAAGTTAATCTACCATGGAAGGAAGGATATCCTGAGCAAGTGACTGGCAATAACAAGGATTTGGCGTACAAGCGATTAGTATCCGTGACTAAAAAACTGGATATAACAGGTAACATTGAAAGTTATAATAGTATATTCCAAGACTGGATTAAAGAGGGTATAATTGAGGAAGTCGCAGAATGTGAATCTGGACTATACTTGTCACATCTCGCTGTTATAAAGAAATCGAGTACCACTACACCTATCCGGCCTGTATTTGACGCTTCGGCAAAAAAATTTATATGGGGCAATCGCTTAACTCTTGTTTAAAAAAGGGAGTTCATTTATTAGAAATAATAACTTAACTGTTGATAGACTTTCGTATTGGTTCTGAAGGTGTAATAAAGCTTTTCTACAAATATCTCTTACAATTAATGACAGAAAATATTTACAATTTCTTTGGTGGAAAGATTACCGTTAACGAGAATTATTAGTGACATTTCGCCATAAAAGGGTAGTTTTTGAGGTCACCAGCAGTCCATTCCTTTTGGCGGCTACTATAAACTACCATTTAGACAGTATAACAGACAGTAGGAATCAATTAGCGCAGCAATCAAAATCAAGTTACTATGTCGACAATTGTGTACATAGTGTACATAATAAAGTTTATTGTACATAATAATGTAAAAAAATTATTGAGTCCGCAAGAGAAATAATGTTGGAAGGGTAATTTGACTTGCCAGGTTACTGCCAGGTTACTGGTCCTTCTCTTGAATGTCATCCTCAATCAGTTTTAGGTATAATGTGGAATAATAAGAAAGACAATCTTTATGTCAATCCAATAAATCCGACCATAGGAACAACGAACAAACCAAAAGGATTCTGTTGTCTGTTACTCAGCGTATCTTCGATCCAATTGGATTTTTGAGTTCAAGTACGGTTATTTTAAAAGTTTTGTCACAAAATACTTGGCAATTCAAGTTAAATTGGGATAAAAAATTACCTGACTTAATAATTAATGAGTTTCACGAGTGGTATAAACACATCGATGTATTATTTCGTATTAGGGTTCCACGTCGCCTGACATTTTATTCCATGGCTAAGTGTAATTTGTCTTTACATGTGTTTTGTGATGCATGCAAATATGCATATGCTGCGTGTATATTTTTAAGATCGGAACATAGCGGTTATGTTCACGTACAATTAATAATGGCCAAATCTAGAGTCGTACCTCTGAAAGAGATAACGATTCCACGTCAAGAATTAATTTCAGCTGTCATTGCTGTTTAGATATATAAACAAGTCGTTGAGTCATTACGAATTCAATATGAGTCACATTTTTGGACGGATTCAGCGGTTGTTCTAGCTTGGATTCAAAGAGATAATAATTGGTCAGTTTTTGTATCTAATCGAATTAAGGAAATAAGGTCTGTCACTGACAGAAACAAGTGGCGCCACATCCCTGGAGTACTCAACCCAGCAGATTTACCTTCACGCGGGTGTATGTCAGGTAAATTAGAGAGTTCACATTGGTGGACTGGGCCGAAATGGTTATATGATGATTTTAATCTATGCAAAAAAAAGACAGAAAAAGACAATATATTGGTGGATGAACAGCTGATTAGTTCGGAGTCTAAAAAATTTGTACAAGTCAATTCTGTCATAGATACGGATATGATAAAATTTAGTACAACTTCATACATATTTCAGTAAATATACAAAAATTGTACTTTGTTTATGTTGGATCCTTAGATTCTATCATAACAGCAAATTTCGGAATAATATGTTTCAGTCAGAATTATCATGCCAAGAGTATCAGAATGCTGAAATAATTTTGTTTAAACTTATTCAGCAAGAAAGTGACAGCAAAATAAATAAAAATGTAGAAACTGTCACAGATAATCAAGGGTTGATTAGAGTCAAGACTCAGCTTTTACTAGCTAACAATGAACCACATAATTTTAAATACCCTATAGTGCTTCCTGGTAGTCATATTATTATTGTTAGATTGATACAACAGAAACACTGTCAACAACAACATGCTGGCGTTGGAATAATATTAAGCAATTTACGACAGGAATACTGGGTAGTAGGAGCCCGACGCACTATTAAAAGAATAATCGGTAACTGCGTCACTTGCAAAAAACTGAGGTGTAAGGCTGCTCAAGTACCTGCTGCGTCATTACCTCTAAACAGAATTACAAAAGTCTTCGTTCATTCTGGAAAAGCGTTCGACGTGGTGGGAGTTGACTTAGCTGGACCGATGTTATTAAAAGGTGGCCAAAAATGTTGGATCGTCATATATACATGTGCAGTTTATAGAGCTGTGCATCTAGAATTGACGCAGTCTTTATCTACAGAAAGTTTTTTTATGACGTTAAGGCGATTTATTTCAAGAAGAGGTCGGATCAGTATAATGTATTCTGACAACGGCACAAATTTCGTAGGGGCTAACAATTCTTTGAAAAACCTAGATTATAACTATTTAAAATCACAGTCACAAATAAAACGTACCCTGTGGGCCCTGGTGGGGAGGGTTTTGGGAGCGTTTGATTAGATTGATGAAAGATTTGTTACGTAGAGTTTTAGGTAGAAGCTCTTTGACATATGTTGAGTTAGAAACATTATTATGTGACTGTGAAGCTACATTAAATTCGAGACCGCTTACTTATATATCCGAAAACGCCGATTTAGTTCCTTTAACACCGATGCACTTCTTACATGATCTAACAAGTTCAAATACAGAAGAATTAGATGTTGTCGATCAGAAAAGCTTAAGTATGCGTGTTAAATATGTAAATACTCTACGCCAAAATCTGAATGAAAGATTTAGGAAGGAATATATGGGGTTGCTAGTACGACGAGGTCAGTGTCGTACGACTACTATCTTGAAACCTGGAGACGTAGTGTTAGTCGAAACTGATACCAAAAGGCTACTTTGGCCTTTAGGTATAATTCAGAACACTGTGACTGGCGCGGATGGCAGAACTAGAGTTGCCAAAGTAAAGGTTAAAAATTCAATTATTTCTAGGCCATTTTAGAAACTGTATCCCTCAGAAATTAATGATGTTGCAGAGGTCGTTACTAGATCGGGCCGTGTAGTTAAGACCCCTGAGCGCCTTAATCTGTGATTTTCATTTGTTTTGTTTTATTAGAATTTAGTTAAGATTTATGTTTAGGTATACGAGTGTTGCCAATTTTTGTTTCGGTGTGGAGGATGTAGAAAATGTAAAACCTCTTTGACCATATTTAAGTATAACCTATGTTTTTCTACGAGTTAAAATGTAAATGTCAAAAGGTGAAAAAATATATGAAGAATGCAAATTTTACGAGCTTTTCATTTTAATTAAATTTAATAGTAAATTGCGCCATCGGACCTTTTACCTGCAACTACACGTTCAATATCTCAACGTAGGATATATTTACTGTGTGAATTATTAAATATATAGCTTTTTGTTTCTTCCTCTTTTTTTAAAAATTATGTTAATTGCTATTAATAAAGCAGCAGCTACTCGACACGCGTCTTATGCCATCACGTTTTGGCCTTAAGCTGCACACGTTGTAGATCAAGCTGAGGCATGTGGCCTCCTCTTAATCCGTAGCGTGCCTCAAGCCTATGCCTTTAGGGCGAGCAGCCTCAAGCTGAGTCGTTTTGCTTCAAGTCGAGCCTGCTCAGCCTGAGGCTGCTCTAATGGATACGCGGCTTAATAGTGACATCCTATAGAAACCTCAAGTGTAAGCATCAGTTTATAGCTATGTAGTTATACCTACACTTTTGTTATATGTTTGTATCAATTACTATGTGCTACTATCTTTTTTATTTTTGTACGGGCTAGATTTTCGAGCATCACAGTAAGCACAGTGACTTAAGCACTAAATCTAGAAGGTTCCGTAGAACAACCTCTCCCTCTGATGGGGATTTTTATTTTTGTTTCTTTTAAGTAATTCAAGAGATTTCACAAAGACAAGTATCCATCAGAAACGAACTATGTACAGTTTTTAAGTGAAATATTTTAAATATGTGTTGGAAATTAAGTAAGAAGCATAAAAGTAAAATAAAATCGGTCTGTTGTGTGCAATTCGCGTTTTCCTTATTTATCTACATCAAAAGCCTAATACACTCCTCGTCAAGGGCAAACCTTGTGCCACAGATTATCGAAGGGTCTGTCCGCACAGTTACTTATTATAAAGCAGCAGCGAATCAACCTTGCGTTCGTTTTTTACTAGCAAGACTGGAAAAGGTGCTTTTTGGAGTAAGTGCCTATGTTGCATACTGACCTAATGTGTCGGCCGTCTTGACGCAGGGGTGACAGTCCGTGTCGTCAGTAGAGGCCTAGCTTGCACAGAGAGAATTTAATTTTAGGGATATCAATACAAAAGGGGGATAGGTATATATTAATAACAATATTATTATTGTGTTGTCGCGTCAACGTTCCAGCGCGCTAGTCCAAACTTCTGTTGTTGGTAGAAAACCCGACGAGTAATAAAATCCGGATCAACTCTGTATAAAAGAGCCGATCTTCTTGTTGAAATCCGAAAATCTGATCAACGCACTTCAATCCAAATGTCTAAACTCTAATGTCTAAATGTCTAGACGTCTCCGAGTGACATCTATTTGCAAGGCAAGCAACCGTGTGACGCGTTTAACGTCGGCCGCGCTTCCGTATAAACTAGATTTGCACACTTGGCAGCAAGCCGTCGCAAGGACAAGTCTCACAAAGCAAGTGACGTAACACGCTTATCTTTACCGAACAGCCAATATTGAATACCGAGCAAGCGACGGTTTCAATGATTGAACCTAAGAGCGAAACGAACAAGGCGAAGGATTCTAAGGCACGAAACCCAAAATAAATCCAGCCGTGCGAAACACACAATTTTTATCTCACTACAGCAAGGAAAATATATACAAGATAAACAATAATTAGTGTTTAATTACTTATTAATGGAACAAGTATACCTATTTTACATAGTTTAATTAAGTATTGATAACATGATGACAACAAATATAAGTCTCTGAAATACGTTTAGCGCCATTAGTTTGTCTGTATGTAGTCAAAAAATCGCAGGCTCAGAGGTACTTACTTATGTTTCGTGGGTAAACTTAGGTATTTTACGTCACTGGTAGAGCGCTCATATTTTTAATTATTAACTTTATATTTAGTAAAAGTTATATATTTATAGAAAAAATAAACAAAATGATGAACCTACTACGTGATTTCAAATAAATGTTTCTTTTCTTTGTCTTTTTTAGGGTTCCGTACCCAAAGGGTAAAAAAAGAGAGTAAAGAAAGAGTTACTAAGATTTCGCTGTCCGTCCGTCTGTCACCAGGCTGTATCTCATGAACCTTATAGTTAGACAGCTGAAATTTTCACAGAAGACGTATTTCTGTTGCCGGTATAACAACAAATATTAAAAAATAAATACATAAGCGTCTACTTGTTGCCGTTATGGGGCTCCCATACAACAAGCGTGATTTTTTTGCTTGGTTTTGCTCGATGTTGATAACGGCAACAAGTAGACGCTTGAAATATTCATAAAATATTTAGTAATATATTCACTTTAATAAATAATTAAAATAAATTAAAATAAAACAAATATTTAAGGGGGGCTCCCATACAACATACGTGATTTTTTTCCGTTTTTATAGATAATGGTAGGGAACCCTTCCTGTGCGAGTTAGACTCGCACTTGGCTGTTTTTTTTAAAGTGCGTTCCGAATTTGCACTATGCCAATTTTCAAATTCTTAGAACAAAAAATATACTTAAAATTTATTAAAAATAAAAGAAAACTACAGTAAATTATCTAATAAATAACGTTAAACAAAACATTATATTTTATGTAATAGTATCAAAAAATTAAACTAAAACGTGATTAATGTATACTACTAACTAGTAACTACTAAAGACGAACCGCATTTCAGACGGTTTCATTATGTTTGTTTTTGTAGAATGAAAAAAAAAACCCTTTTGCACGGAAGCGGATAAAGTAGGTTTTTCCACTCAGGTTTAATCAGATTTTGATAAATAAGCCCAATAAGTGGGCACGAGCTATTTTTGCATAATAAATGAGCAGCATTAAATCATAAGGGAGCATCCCCTAACACACAAATAAAATTTAAAAATCGGCGGAAACGATATTTTTGTATGTATGGATTTTTGTTTTTTTTGTATGGTTTTTTATTTTTTTGCTAGGAATGTAATTAACACACCGCCCTGTGTGTTATTTACATTCGCTCCGCTGCACTCCGCTCGGGAAAAAAAAAATATAACCAAACCTAACCTAGCACAGTATTTCAGTACTATAGACTTTTTCATTTTGATTTTTTTTTTGTTGTAAACCTATTCTTTTCCGCCAAATATACATTTCATTTGTATATAAGGAGATGCTTCTATATCGATTAAAAAAAATTTCAAGCAAAAGTAGCTCGTGCCCAATAAGTATATATTTACCTAAAGTTTAAACGAAAAAGTGAGCCTTTCCGAGCTAGTGAGATGAAAAAAATATTTTTATCCCTGTGTGTGCTAAATCGCTTCACACTTGATGTTTTTGAGTTGCTTATTGCCTTCCCCAAGGTGTTTGTAAGCTATTTCCTTGTTAAATTTTAACGTGGTCAGTTCAGCGAATCAAACACTAAATTAAGTTATTAGCGTGGAATTCCAACAGTAACTCCTTAATTATACTTAAGAAGTTCTCTACACAATCTATAGCTGTAGCTATAGATCGTCAAAGTGGAATTTGTTTATAATTGTTCGTGCAGGAACTTTTGAATTTTCCGGGATTATACCTTTATCAGTTTCCGTCTCTTCAACTATCTCTGTGCCACATATCAGCTCAATTGTATGCTCCGTTGCGGCGTGACTGAGTAACGAAACAAACAACGAACGAACATACAAATTTACAATCTTAATAGTTAGAAGCTATCATGCTATCTCAAAAGTTAGAAGAGGTCATGCTGTGTCAAAAGTTGCTATCGTGCTATCTCAATATATAGTAGCATTGAGACTTATTGAGTATTATCCATATAACGCATACACATACGAAAAGGTACCTACAGTTTCATTATAGTACAAATAAACAGAGATATTAAAATGACTTTGGGTATTGTACGACAAATAAGTTTCAACATAAATACAGTACAAATATAATTTAGTGAAGAATTACATACTGCAATTAAAATTACTAAAAACGATTTTAAGACCGTGTTTTATAACAAAAGTAAACTCGAATTTTCTTAGCAGGAGCTCGAGGAAGTGGGATTTATATGAGACCATTTGTCTTCGAGGACGAAATGAAAGTATCGGAGCGGTCGGTTTTATTTGCGCCGATAGTACGATAGTATGGTGCGGCACGAGTAATGTTCGCTGGAGCGGAGTCGTAGGTGTACGGTTGGTTTTACACACTTTGTTAAAATATTATGGGCTATATACACTGTTTTAGGCGTTAGACTAAAAATTTGTATTTAAACCCTAGCTAAATGCCTGCCCAAGTGAGTTTGTTTTCCAATGACTCACGCACCTTTATAAATTGTCTTATTAAATATGAAGTCACCTGTGTAAGAGTTGTTGATTTAAGTTTCCTTGAAAATAATAAATATCGTTGCTAGAAAAACTCAAATGTTGTTTTATGTATTGTCATATCATATTATATGTTTTTGTGGGGTAACTCTTGACACTCAATTTCAATTTTATTGGGATATTGGCATCCAACAAACCACGTATAACTTTTTCTATGCCACAAAATAAAATAATAATAGTAAAATATTACCAACCACTTAACGTAATTGCAACGTGATAATTATTAGCTTTTATAGGCAATAATTTAAGATTGCCGTACGATTGGAATTGGAACTGTCGTCGAGAGTCACTCAATAGCCGGGAGGTAGCGCGTTCTTTTGCCGCGGGCGAGGCACGTCCTGACTGATCGAGACGTCTCGCAAGGACGTAATACGCGGCAAAGACATGCGTATTTTTTTTTTTTTTTTTCTGAACGGAATATGCTGTTGGACATTCGGAGGATGGTAGCTTGTGAATTGCACAATTAATCGGCTCGGGTGATTTTGTGCACGCTCGAAAAAGCGGACTGCCAGGTCTTTAAGATATTGGGGAATCGTGGGGAGCTCAAAGTTCCTGTGTAGGTCCACATTCCGGACGAACCAGTAGGCTCCGGAGGCCGCTCTGGGGAAGCGTTTTTGGAGGGCCTGAAGTCTATGGAGGTTGCGTTTGAAAAGCGTATAGACAACGTTAGCGTATGCTAGTATGGGGCGGATGCAAGTAGTGTAAAGAGTCAGCTTTTTTCTAAGAGACATTGTACTTGCCGACACCGTACATGAGATAAAGACGATCGAAGACAAAAGTGGCGTGGTCTTTTACTATTTTGGTGTAATCGAGGAAGTTTAGACGCCTATCTAGAGTCAGTACCCCGAGATATTTGGCCTTGTTTTGCCAAGGAATGGCAAAAAAAAAAAGTGAAAGGAGAGAGATGGTCGTGGAGAATAAAACCCGTAGAGGGACGGTCAGCCTAAGAGGAGGAGGAGTTGTGTCTATTGTGGCTGGCGCTTGAGAAGCCGCTGAGGAGGATGGGGAAGCGCTGAGCGCTTTGAGGTGTTTGGCTTCGGAATCTGAAAGGGATTCCGGCGCGGAGGACGCCGAAGTCTTCTGGGGTTTGGCGGATTTCTTACGCTTTTTGTCCCTTTTTTTGCAAACCACTTGGTAGTCTTCATCATCCTCTGAGAACGATCTTGACTCCGTGGACATAACGGCGTCTGGGGGAGAAGGTGCGGCCGCTGTGGGCTCAGGGGTCGCAGAAGAGGACTGGGAATCAGGTGACCGATTGAGGGTCACATCAGATACTGAATGCGAAGACCAGAAGATTCCAGCGAGTGAGGCGCGGGTCGCGGCAGAGCAAACGAGTGCGGGGAGAGCGCAAGTGAGTGTGGGGAGAGCGCAAGCGAGTGCGAGAGCACGAACGCGGTGGGAAGGACGGGCGCGTTGTGATGCCGGTGATGCTTGACCCCAGAGCCTTAGCAATGCAGGCTACGGCTGGGATTCTGTTTATACCGCTAAGTTTCCCCCGAAGCAACGAGACATTTACGAAACACGAAACAATTAGGTAGAGAAAAGAGCTATACGATCTCACCCACCAGTCCGGTGCACTCGGAACTGAGTTTCTTACAAACTAATTGATGCAATCGACACCTAAAACGCAAAAAATGCGCGGAGTGGCGAACCTCTACAGCGGAAATACTACACAAGTGATCTACCCAATGTGGCATAACTACAAATTAACAAAATACGGTTTTTTTTTCTATATTTGTGATGTAATACCTTGCTTTGTGTCAAATTTCATTCTTTCAATTCTAGGACAACGGAAAGTACCCCATAGGCTTTGATTTTTTTGTGAATACTTAAACCCTATGAATATGCGTCAAATTTGGCCGTATTTTTTTATTGCGTTGACATAGAAGATTAATATTTTTATTCTTTAAGGGACCTTAGTATTTGATATTAATTTCAACTTTATACCTGCTCCACACGTTCTTAAGTAAAAGGATCTTGACAGACAGACAAACTTTTTTTAAAATGTGTTCTAACTACAATTTAACAAATTTAGGATTTTCCCTATATTTGTGATGTAAGACCTTACTTCGTGTAAATTTTCATGGTTCTAGATCAACGGAAAGTACGCCATAGGTTTTAATTTGTTTGTGAATGCCAAAATATGCGACAAAAATTGCCGTATTTTTTTACTGAGTTGATTTAGAAACTTGATTTTTTACAGCTTCAAGGGACCATAGACTTTAGTATTAGATATTAATTTCAACGTGATACCTTTATGCATTCCTGAGAAAAAGGATCTTGACAGGCAGACAGACGAAATTAAAGGGTTTAAAATAATTTATATAGTTTTTAATACTACAATAACAACTATATTTAAACAACAAATAATAAAAATTGGTCAAGTGTGAGTCGGGCTCATGCATTCTGTGTGCTAGGACAAACCCAGCAGCGGGAGCCATCTTGTCCAAAAAAAAATCTTATGCAATTGCAAAGTGTATAGTACGTACTTTCTATATCTTTTGTTTGAGTGAGCATTATATTTATCAAACCCAATCAAATCAATTCCCATTGCGATGTTCGAGGTACAAAGAGTATCGAAGCTCCAAGTTCTAATCCTGTGGTTCATCTATTGTTGTTGGTTCCGCACAAAGGGCGGCCTCGGCCGTGCGCGGCGCGGACACGGGACATGGCGGAAGCGCAGTAATTAATGAGACGTGTACGTTGTGAAGGTGATATGCCGTGGAGGCACACGACAAACGACACACGACAAACGGCACACGGCACACGACACACGACCGACTATGCTTCAATCGATTCGATTCATTAAAGCTATGGTGGCCCGTTCAGACGTGAACTGCTCAAATATTTGTAAAAAGGATTTGGTTTATCTTAAAAACTGCAACTACATGTCGTACATGCATTAACTTAGGTTTCCGCGAAATGAGAGTTGCTGCGGATAAGTTCTAAAAAAACGGGTTGCACTCTAGCTATTTACTTCGCATCACTTCGTATACATATTTATTTATTGTAAATAAAATACAACTAACTCATACGTCATAATTAATTGTAGGGCATGCCCTTTACACACGATTTGCGCTTAACATTCAAATATCTTACAAGACAACTCATACGTTATGTTTAATTGTACAAAACTAATGTCCTTAACACACAATTCGCGATCTCAAATATCACACCAAAACATGTCTTGACCCATTGTATATTTTTGAGCAATATCCTACCTGTATTTTCCTGACTTTAATAACTTCAATTTCAAAATGGTCACTGGCTGTGATGTTAAGCGAGCGATACGCGGGTTGGGTAGCAGAGCAACTGGTAGCGATAATGTAAGCCTGTTTATGATATTTCCCATAATTGATATACTCCTCGCTCATATTACTAATCTTATTAATCTTTCTTTTCTCAATAACCGTTTCCCTGATAGCTGGAAGAAAGCTTTCATCATACCTCTACCCAAAATTTCCAATCCTTTTATACATTCTCACTACCGACCTATACCCATTCTTACCTTATTGTCTAAAGTGACCGAGCGTTTAGTCCATGAGCAACTTAGTCAATATATTTTCTCAAATAACCTCCTCAGCCCTTTTCAATCAGGTTTTCGCCCAGGCCACAGTACTGTAAGTGCGTTGATGAAAATTACAGACGAAATTAGACAAAACATGGAAAATCAACAGATTACTGTGTTAACTTTACTAGATTTCAGCAATGCATTTAATACTGTTGACTTTGATATTCTACTTTGCGTACTACGCTCGCCTAATATATCTCCGGCAGCGGTCATGTGGTTTGAAAATTATCTGAATGGTCGGCAACAATGCATACGTATCGATTCTGGCTGTTTGGACTAGTGTGTTGTGCCTTCAGGTGTTCCACAAAGTGGTGTTCTGTCACCTTTATTGTTTTCCCTTTTTATAAACTCCCTGTTCAAAAGTTGACCAAATTTAGAATGCTATCGGTATCATTCTTTTTTTCCTATTCCTTTTGTCGAAAAAAATAAGAACCTCGGAATACTCATCGACAGCACGTTATCATGGCGCCCTCAGGTAAAATGCACATAGCCGAAAGCTGTTTGCTTCATAATACTTACTGAACGTCTTCAAAACTTTTTACCATTCCAGACTAATGTTATGCTGGCGCAGTCTTTACTCCTTACTATCCTTGATTACGCAGACGTAAGCTACTCCTTACAGAGGAGCTACTCGACAACCTGGAACGTCTCCAAAATCTATGTATCCGATTCATATTCGGATTACGGAAATACGATAACATTTCAGAGTTTCGTACTAAACTTCAGTGACTTCCAATTCGACTTCGCAGGAATACTCATATTCTCACTCTTTTGTGTTCTGTCCTTAATGATCCCTCTGCACCCTGCTACTTGCAGGAGCTCTTTAAATACTAGTCTTTTACTTAATACTTGGGTGAGCAGCATTTGGTTAACTTCGTCAAGTCTTCACATCACCTATACCGCAAAGTCTAAAGACGAAAGTCTTTGACCAGTGCATCCTACCAGCATGGCTAGTCTACAAGTTCAAGGTTGCACAGAGCGCAATGGAGTATAGCTCACTCCAGCTCGGAGTGTCTCTAAGGGATCGAATGCGAAATGAGGACATCCGGAAGAGAACCAAAGTTACCGACATAGCTCGCAGAATACGCAAGATGAAGTGGCAGTGGGCTGGCCACGTCTGTTGGAGGACCGATGGCCGATGGAGCAGACGTATCCTAGAGTGGAGACCGTGAAAGGGAAGGCGAAGCGTAGGACGCCCTCCATCCCGGTGGACCGATGACCTTCAAAAGGTAGCTGGTGGTAGCTGGATGCGGAAGGCAGAGGAACGGGAGAAATGGCGCGCCATTGAGGAGCTTATGTCCAGCAGTGGACCAATATAAGCTGATATGATGATAATATTTCACAAAGTATGATATTAAGGTAAAAGGTAGAACGATTCCACCTCACTCCACTAGCTTTTATGGTAAATCATTTGCTGTGAAAGCAGCTCTGCTGTGGAACAATCTACCTTCCGACATTCGGTTGGCAACATCAAATCATATTTTCAAAACTAACTTTTTTTTATACCGCTTAGGTGACAAACAAGCCTACGGTCCGCCTGATGGTAAGCGGTCACCGTAGCCTATGGACGCTTGCAACACCAGGGGTATCACTTGCGCGTTGCCGACCCTTCAGAAATCTAATAACTTTTTTCTTGAAGAACTCCATACTGTAGTCCTTGCAGAAAACCTTGGCAGGGAGCTCATTCCACAACTTAAGCGTTCGCGGGAGGAAGTTTCTCTGAAACCGCACTGTACGCGACCATTTAGGTTCTAAGGTGTGAGAATGAATTCCCTGCCGATGGCGAGCGGTGCGATGGTAGAAAGTGGCCGTGGGCATAATTTCGAACAATTCATCAGAACACAACCCATTGTACAAGCGGTAGAACACACACAGTGAGGCAAAGTCTCTCCTCAGACTTAAGGGCTCGATACCGCAAGTGAGTTTGGAATCGTCGACAATTCTCACAGCCCGTCGTTGAACCGCGTCAAAAGGGCCAAGCTGGTATCCGGGTGCACCCGCTGGACTTGCGACTTGCAAAGTAACAACCTTTGCCCCGACGTGAAGTACTGCTTCGCTCTGTTGAGTACAACACCAAGGATCCCAATGCTCTTGGAGATGGAGAGGGGAGTCTTCTGGAATTGTGGGACTACAGTGAATGGGGTTTGCTTAGCGGTGAACGCGCAGATTTGTGTCTTTGAAGGATTGAATCGGACCAAGTTTTCCCGTCCCCAGTCAGAGACCTTGGGCAGACTGATCTCGATTTGAGACACAAGTTCTTCACGTTTTTCCTCCAGAACGGAAAGAAGGATGTTTGCACGACCCGTGTAATAAGTGTCTCAAGTACTGTTATCTGCATAGTAATGTATGTTGTTGATGTCCAAGCGTAGGAGACAGCACAGAGCCTTGCGGGTCACCAGCATTAATATCCATGCTATCAGAGCAACTACCGTCAACTACGGCTCGTATGCGTCTGCCGGATAAAAAGCTAGTCACCCATTTGCACCAACTCTCGGGCACTCCGTAAGATGGTGCCAAACCCGATCGAACGCCTTGGCTATGTCTAGGCTACATGCCAATGCCTCCCCCTGACCTATATAAGTATGTTTATGTAATAATGGTGTATTTATGTATGTGCATATATTTGGAATTATTTTATTTTGGTTTTCTTTTTTTTTCGTTTGGACTCTACCTACTTAAATTTAAATTAACCTTTTTTCGGAAATACCTTAAGCTTGGCTGGAAGAAATCGCATTATGCGATAAGTTTACCTCAGTACATAAGTATCAATTTGATAATTTTACACTAAAATTATAATGTACTATAAGAGTTAAATAAATTAATATATTTCTCAATAATGTAATAAGCTATTACATATAAACGTAATATATTACTATGAAACTAGCTCTCTATCCTATCACACGTCTTTGACTTTCGACTATTTTCTTTCATACAACCTAACATAATAAATAAAGATTTATTTATTTATTTACCTATAAAATCACCTATTGACACGTCAACACATAGATATACCTTCTGTCCAGTGTAACATAAGCCATACTCTACAATTACTTTTACTTTTTTTACTTTTTTACTCACCTCGTATCGTATCGTATCGTATCACATTTTAACATGTGAAATCCGCACTTTCATTACTATAAAAAAAAATGTTTGTTTTTTTACTTTTTTGACGTAGTATATTTGACATCTCAATCTGTCATAGAATTAAAATCCCATATCCAACCTCCCTGTACTACTCATAATCGCCATATACTAAAAATAAAAAACTAACCTAATTTAAATAAATCTGACGCGAGTTATGAATTTTCTATGTATTGTCCTTTTTTGTAGTTTTCACTTCAAAAACATACATTTAAACATGTGTAGTCTGCACTTTCATCTTTTCATCAACCCAATTTCCTCTTACTTTTTATTCGTCCTATAGAGTTTCAAATTTTTTACCCATTACAAAAAAAAGTGCACAACGCCGCTTAAGACGTTTTCACTTCAAAATTATAATAGGCGTGGCATTATGGTTTTTTTTTTATACCACTAAGGTGGCAAGCAAGCTTACGGTCCGCCTGATGGTAAGCGGTCACCGTACTGTAGTCCTTGCAGGTTTCTGCCACAATATGTCATATACGACAAGATCGAAGGCCTCAGACAAGTCCAAAAAGCATGCATAAACAGGTGTCTTACTATCACTGTAGTACCTAACAGTGTGCTTTAAACTAAAAATGGCAGTCTTCGTTGACAACCCAGCTCGGAAGCTGAACTGAGCGTCATGTAATTTAACAAACCTATTGAGATATGAGTTGAGCACACTGTCAAGGACTTCCGCTATAACGGTGGATAAAGAAATAGGCCTGTAATTCGTCTTGTCGGACACGTCACCCGTCTTACTTTTGACAATAGGCACCACCAGGGTCTTCATAAAGTTAGGCGGCAGGTATGAGTGCCCTAAACACAGATTGAAAAGTATTGCTAGTAATCTATAGATTTGGGGACCAGCATGCTCCAAGTGCTCAATGCTGAGCCCATCATGCCCGGGTGATTTTCTTATTGTCATTTTAGCTATTTTAAGACTAATATCTTCAGCTGTTATGATAGTTGACATAATTTCACCATGCGACTCAGTACTAAGCTCCCGACAAGGTGGTCCCAAGGGTGACTCTACTTTAAAATTATTTTTAAACATATTAGCTATGTGTACAGCACTGGAAATATCGTCTACACTCACAGGAACACTTGGTTTCATATTTAGTTTATTTGTATACTTCCAAAAGCTTTTAAAGTCGAAATTTGAGTGATGTGTCGCTAACATATCCATTTTGATTTGTTCTTGATGGTTTTTACACCATTTGAGTTTACCTTTAAAAACTTAACGGGCTTCAGTCATTGCTTGAAAAATTGGGCCGGTAGAGGGCTTACCGTGTGATGCCCATATTTTAAGTAAGCATCCTGTAAGCCTCGCTTACATGCTTATTCCAGCCAGCCAATGTTTTATACACATTTTCGATTATTTTTATCACAGAAAAGTCGATTATTTTTAATTGAGAATTGCATAAATCTTGATATAAATTAATCTAGTCTGTGTTTCTTTCTCCCCACTTTACTTTATCACAAACCATTTCTTTTAACAAAACTTTATCCTTAATTAAATCAAGATTGCACTTAATTACTAATGGAAAATGAACAGACAGTAAACGTCATATTTGATATATATAAGTTTCTAAATTTCGTGGCAAGTTATTACTTAAAAAAATGAGTTTTTTTATTTAATTCAATTAAAAATGTCATATGTCGTTTTTTTTTACACGCAAGTAATGAATTTGTATAATCTTAGAAATTCTCTATACGAATAAATAAAGAAAAAGTTGATTCTGTGGAAATTATACTATAAACACATACTGAAAGTGGTGGAAGTCACTAAATGCCCAGTTACTGATGTATTTGCCCAGGTTTAATAAAATAAATAAATAAGTATAAAACCAAATCAATACAAATTAAAAGTGTACAAAAGGAAGCTGTTTTGTAGGTAATTAATGTAAAACCAAAACTCAATAGAAAGTTGTTACTTTGTTCGTAACAGCGCTGTTTGTTACAGACTCATGATTTATGGCGCGGCCGGCGGTGTGGCGGTGCGCGGTGCGATAACAATATTTTAAAGTTACTAAATAACCGCAAAATGAGCCAATTATCTACAATTCTATATCACGATATTAAAATAAGTATTAAATTTTAAAACTTCAAAATGTACTTGTGATTTAAAACTTTGTTTTCTTTGTAATGTAAGTAATCATTTATTTGAACAATAAAATAACATAATTAAAAAAAAATGCTTTATAGTGAGCATGTCCGAGAGCTCTAGACCGCTTGAACGTTACCTACTCGTAGCATAACATTATAGCATACCGCATACCGCATACGCTACCCGCATACCGCATACGCATACGTATACCGGGATACAGTTGTCAGTTATTTTTTTTTGTAGCGACTTGTTACCTTTGAAATAAACTTTATAATATTAAACCGAATTAGTTTAAGTTAAGATTATTGATTCTCCTATTATTTTAGTAAGTTTTTACCATTTCAAATTATTATAATATTACAATGATGGGTAGCCATACTAATTATTGTAATATTGCTTTTAATTTTTTATTTCTTTGCTGGTTCTAGCTAACAATAGACAAAATCGATTTTTTGTATACAGGAATTATGAAAATATGGTGACAAATGAGCAGGAAACTTTTCGCGGGTCACAACCGTGGGTCGCGGTTGTGACCTCCTACTGGGGGGGTCGACGTCACAAGGCGGGTACACTCGCTTTTATCAGCGGCTCCGCCCGCCTTAAATTTAAGTATCGAATGACTTGGAATTCTTACGGCAACTCCTTGATTATACTAAAGAAGTTCTTTATAGCAAGCTATGGCACAGCATATATACATGCATGCAGCTTGTATACCGTTACTCCCGCGGAATCTTTGGAATTTTCTGTGATAAAAAATAGCCTATGTCCTTGCCCGGGATTCAATCTATCTCCATACCAAATTTTATCTAAATCAATCAATCATGGAAGATCTATTCAGTGGTTGAAGCTTTATTGAGTAAAAAACAACCAAACAACCAAACTTTTGCATTTATAATATTAATGATATAGCTGGTAATTAATGAATATGCTAGCGGCTCGACCCACCATAAATTTGGTTATCAGCGTGGAACTTCTTAATTAAACTAACCATCCATCAGGCGGGCCGTGTGCTTGTTTGCCACCTAAGTGGTATAAATAAAAAGTAGTCTGCAATCGCAAGCTATAGTTCGTTTAATCTCGGTTACAGTTATTCCCGCAGGAAATTTTGAATTTTTTGGGATAAAAAGTAGCCTATATATATACATATATATATATAGATAAAAATATACATATAGACAAGATCAGATTAAATACTTATATGTTGATAGATTTCATGATAAAGGTTTTCAACGCTCTAAACAACAACATATAAACTGTAATCGTCTTCGGGAGAGATACGAAGTATAATTAAGAATCAAACGAACTTACCTTGTGAAGTTTGATATCTAATTATACAAGTGTCAACTAATTATTTTTATCTGATCTTGTCTATATGTAGATTATTATATAGTTTTCAGACTTAACGACGCACTAACAAATTAAGTTTCTTCTAAAAAATTGGCTCTAAATAATGGCAGTTAGAAACAGGCAATATGGAAGAAGTGGAAACTACCTATTATGTAAATTTTAATTTTAATAAGCATTTTCATAGCTTTAAAGGTATCTTCTCGCGTACTGCTGCATATAAACTGTAATCATCTTCGGTCAAGACACTCGTACTAAATCCTTAACAATATTTTTTACTACTAATTAGAATTCGAGTTGCTGCAGTTCAAATTGAGTTTTGGTTTTATATAAATTAGCTCGGAAAACAACATTGTTTCTATTTGGACGCAGCACTCTAATTGCTTCCTTAATGATATTTTGAGGTTTTGAATTATTTTGTAATTAGTTTTTGTTTTCAAAATTATTCCTCGGTTGGTTATGGTTATTTTTGCTGGTTTGTTTGGATAACAAAGTTTGATGACCTAATAACAAATATGAAGAAAAAATGAGCAAATGATGTTTATTCATAAGTAGCTGTATGAATTTACTGATATTTATAGGCGACGATGGATATTGGCACTCAAAATAAGTTTAACATTCGTAAAGGGGCCCACTAAAAAAGGGGTTGAACACTTTGTATGTTTGTTTTTTTAATTTTTAAATTAAATAACACTAAAAAGTTGCCTTACATAAACACAAATAAGACTCTTTTTTTGTCAATTTTCATACGATAGAAAGAGCTCCCGACGGAGGCTTGAAATATTTTAGATTTGCAGTGGGGTTTTGGGCAGTAAAATTAATTATTATATGAACAGTCGTAATAAGTTTGTGTAAGCTGAGAGCATAAATGAAACTGAAAAATGTTAAATTTACAAAGTATTCTTTAAAAAAAAACAAAATTAAGAAAGCACAGATTATGGAAAACGTCATTTTTTAACACAAAAATCGTTTTTATTTCAAATCTTGGCATATTTTTTCATGGTGCTAATTTAGTCTTTAAAAATCTTTCTTTTTAATTTTAATTTTTTTTAGTATATTTTATTTTTTTATTTGACGGCCTCGAACCATGTTTACGAGAGGAATGCACTTTGACGGCAAACCGGATTGTTGCACATGATTGTACGACAAACGTCGCCTAGTTCTCATTTTTCTTTAAGGGTTTTCATTTGTTCTAAAGAAATTTATAAATGTACTTAATAAAAATATACGGTCTCAAGCCCAACCACCGGGCATAGAATAAACTAACTTGAGGTTTGGTGTAATAAATCTAGGGGCCCAAGATCCCTTTATGACAGTGGTGACAGTCGTGCAGATAAATAATTGTGTTGGTAAGATTTCTTGTGATTGGTGTTGGCCTCTACACGCAAAAATTGTACCAAAGGCAACGTCTCAAATTGTTGGGTTTGTTACCAACACCTGTAAGCTAATGATTAATGATATGTGTTAGCTAATTGAATGAGAAACACTGAAAAACAAGTAAAACAAAAATAACTTAAAATAATGTAAAATAAATCGTAAGCTAAAGAGTAAATTGATTTGCTAAGTAGATAAATATTAGAATAATTGTTAGTTTAAATGTTTGCTAAAAAATTATAATAAAATGCTTACTATAAGAACACGCCGAACTCTTGTTGCCCGCGAGCGAACTTTCTGTAAAATTTGATTTCATCGGCTTATGAATAATGTCACATTGACGTAAATGCTAACGCTAGCTAGCAGTTTCAGAGGAATAATTTATATGATATTGATATTGGGTACTGACTGATATGTTGATCAAATGCTATCTGATCTCTGAATCTAATGGCAGTTGTTTTCGGTTGTAGGACATGCGGGCTGATATTCAATATGGTGGTCATTTCCTTATGAGTATAAATAGTGAACTCTTCCCTCCTTACCATGCAGTTTGACTCAGGAAAATGACACCGGCCTTGCTTAGTTGTTGTAATGTAACTTGATCACTGCATAATATTCTTATAGTGTATTTACCGTAACAATAGAAAAAATACGTATTTTAGTATTTCAATAATGTTTTGTATTTGACTTTATGCAACTAAAAAAAAAAAATAGTATTCCAGTTCATTGTACCTATGATTTTATTGTAATAACAGTGCATTACAGTGTGATTGACCTTCTATATAATTATATACGTTTCTCATATGTTCTAAGTGTTTGCTGAAATTCTTTGTGCTTTCTGAATATGATTGCATATTGTAATACACGATAAGCTTCCAGTCATCTCGAATGATTTTCATGCTTACAAGGGAATTAAAATATAAGAACTAATTATTAGGTAATGCTGAAATATTATACGAGGCGAGAGTCGGGGTAAAACGAGAAATACCATAGGCTACGGTGACCGCTTACCATCAGGCGGACCGTACGCTTGTTTGCCACATTAGTGGTATAAAAAAAAACTGGGTTTTAAACTTATGTTATTTGTTTCTTTATTGGTCTGGTTTTGGCGTACACCTTGTTTGATTGTATCTTGTTTCAAGTTTTCGCTGTCGGTTTTACTAGTGCTAGTTCTAATGGTAGGATTGGTAATTTGGTAACTGGACGTTTCAAGTATCCAGTTTTTTTTGTATAACTACTCTGACGTGACAGCCTTTTCCGGGATGAAGATCGGTTACTCTTCCAATGGCCCACTTGCCCGAGGGCAAGTTATCGTCCTGGATAGTTACCATGTCTCCAATTTTGATGTTTATTTTTGTCTATTACAGATAATTCTGCTCTACCTGTCAAAAATTGTGCTGTTTTTTTTTTTAATACCACTAAGGTGGCAAACAATCACACGGTCCGCCTGAAGGTAAGCGGTCACTTCTTCTACTTCCACGCAACAGTCATAACATAACAGTCTATTTCCCAATAGTTGAATCACACCCACTCTTACTATTCTACCTGAACTCGTCTTTGTGACGTCACAATAGCCGCTTCAACAATGTCTGATACTGCTTATCTATGGAATATAGTCATCAATCTGTAGAGACTTGCATTAATTTCTATTTGACCGATAAGATGTAATTCGCGCCAAATTTGAAAAAAAACCGCATGCGCTTCGTTTTTAGTTTCCAAATATGAGACAAAAAAAATATTAAAAAAGATTTTATTCAACCTTAAAGTCATTGAGTTGCCAAATTTGTATTACATTAGTATGTATAACATTACATTGTTATGTGCGTGTGCGGCCTGCGTGTGTGCGGGTGTACGGGTGTGCGTGTGTGCGGGTGTCTCGCCGAGCGTACGTTGTTGATACAGTTGGTTTAATGATATGTGATAGGCTTTACAAAATTTATTAGTTGGATGTTCATTCGTAATCCTTAGTTTGATGATAGCGCTAAATAAAGCAAAATATTTGTCTCCACAAATTAAAAATACATTAATTTTAACTTCGGTGTCAGTGATTGCTCATAGTATGTAAAAAGTTAGTTTTGAATTAAAATCTGTCCTAACAAATAACCACAGAAATAATAATGACAAAATAATTGTGTATAGAAAAATCTAAATAACCTACACAAACAGCTGTAATGCAATTTATTTTACAGTAAAATTCCAAAACAAAGATAGTTTATCACGTATATATAGTAAATAATAGTGTTTAATTAGCACTCGGCACTTGCTTTTCTCCTTTTCCAAAGAATACTAAGGAGTCGCCTAACTTTTTTGATTCTTAAAAGCTTGTTTTCGCGCCAAATTTGAAAAAAACCGCATGCGCTTCGTTTTGAGTTTCCAAATATGAGACAAAAAAAACATATTAAAAAAGATTTTATTCAACCTTAAAATCATTGAGTTGCCAAACTGCCTAGGTATGTGCGTGTCTGCGGCCTGCGTGTGGGCGGGTGTACGGGTGTGCATGTGTGCGGGTGTACGGGTGTGCGTGTGTGCGGGTGTCTCGCCGAGCTTACGTTGTTGATACAGTTGGTTTAATGATATGTGATAGGCTTTACAAAATTTATTAGTTGGATGTTCGTTCGTAATCCTTAGTTTGATGATAGCGCTAAATAAAGCAAAATATTTGTCTCCACAAATTAAAAATTCATTAATTTTAACTTCGGTGTCAGTGATTGCTCATAGTATGTAAAAAGTTAGTTTTAAATTAAGAACTGTCCTAACAAATAACCACAGAAATAATAATGACAAAATAATTGTGTATAGAAAAATCTAAATAACCTACACAAACAGCTGTAATGCAATTTATTTTACAGTAAAATTCCAAAGCAAAGATAGTTTAATGAAAAAAGCTATTACAAAGTTGATGAATACACCAATGATTAAAACGCTTGGAAGAATAAGAACTTAATTTATTTGTACTGGCATTGGTGCATTTTTAATATTTTGATATTAAAACATTTTACCAAGGCTATATTGTTTTTTAAAATGAAGTTGAAACCATATAAACGCGCGAACGTTTTGGCATCACCAAGTGCTGGACTAAAGGCGGCAACATTCTTTTAATTGCACCTGACGGTAAAAGGCATGTAGTCCAAGTCATGTCAGATCTCAAACGTATTCAAGCCTCTTCGACAACAGTGGAACCGAGCGTGTCTGTGATAAAGCCTGTTGAAGACAAAAACAGCAGATCCAAGCGCACAAAAAAATAGATGAGGACATCTCTAATATTTGTTTGTCTTCTATAGCTATAGCTAGGTACTATTCTTAACAGTTCTAGGCTGTGTACCCTCGTATTTTTATAATATGTCGTAGTTTCACAATGTTTACATTTCTCGCTCACAGAGTAAATACTAGCATTTATTCTTTTCGCGCAGCAGCGTGACAGCGGGCAAAGGTACTAGGCCATACAGCTATATGTTTTTTATTTTATTTTTCTCATACAATATTAAAATTATTATGTATTAAATGCTAATTTTCAACATTTTATGATGTAAATTACTTTTCAAGGACTTATTTTAAAATTTTCCGTGGCTGATTTTTATACTTAAAATTAAAAATTAATTTAAACTTTAGTACCTATATTTTTAATCTTATTTAATTTTCTACTTCTATGGCATGGCTATTGTCCAAGAAGCTTATATATTGTCAGCAAAAGTTTCTTGCTTTTGTGATTATTTTGGTTTTTTTTTTTTTTTTTGTTTAAATTTTGATTTATATAGTGTTATAATTTGCTGATCTTAACCACGTTGCTGGCGGGTATATTTATCCGGTTTTAAACCTTCATTTTTATATTTATTAACTTTTATATATTCTATACGATATTATTTATTTTATGATTTATAATGTTATTGATAAAGATAGTAACCAGGGTGATTCAGATCACTTTCTTTCTATTGCTTCATCTGGTGGATTGAGTAGCAACGATAGCTTTTCAAGTCTCCCTGATTCTCTCAGTGCAACACTTAATTCTTGCTTTTCTGGTTGCCTGAAAAACTTTAATGCTATTCATATAAATGCACAAAGCATTCCGGCTCATTATCCTGACATGCTTGCAACTTTTAATAATAACAACATACACGCTATTCTTGTATCAGAATCCTGGTTAAAACCTTGCCTCCCTTCTACGTCCTACTCTTTACCTGGTTTTCACCTTATTCGCAATGACCGCACAGAGCGTGGTGGAGGTGGGGTTGCCATTTATCTTCGATCTAATATATCTTTCTCTGTATTAAGCATGTCAACTCAGTCTTCCTCACCTGCTGCGGAACACCTTCTTATTGAAATATCTCTATCGAACATTAAAGTCCTTCTTGGCGTATGTTACAGTCCTTCACTTCACGTTAATTACTTTTCCTCATTTGAATCTCTACTAGAAACGTTTTCCCCACTCTATAGTCATACCATTATTATGGGTGACTTTAACACTTGCCTACTAAAAAAAGACTTTCGTGCTAATCAACTTCAGACGATAGTTGAGGCTTGTAATCTGCACTTGTTACCTCTTAACGCCACGCATTACTTTCCAAATTGCTCTCCTTCACTGTTATATCTTATTATGGTCTCTTCACTACATCATACTACTGCACATGGTCAATTTTCAGCAGAAGCATTTTCTTACCACGACTTAATCTATTTATCTTACAAAATTCGTCCACCAAAAGTGAAATCCAAAACACTTATGCAGCGTAATTTTAGCAACATGAATGTAGATAAATTGCGCGAAGTTGCCTCTAAAATTGATTGGTCTAGAGTTGTGAGTGCTTATACAGTTGACGAAAAAGTTCATACATTTAATTCGCTTATTACTGAACTGTATGACACTCATGCTCCAGTAAGACCAATAAAAGTAAAACACTTTCCTGCACCATGGCTAGACGATAAAATTAAAGCCCTTCAAAAAATAAGAAATCGAGCTAAGGCCAAGCTGAAAATTAACCCTACTGAAGCCAACTTAGAAAAGTATAAAAATTTGCGAAATCGCTGCAATACGTTGTGTCGAGATGCACAACGACGCCATATCCACAAATCCGTTGACAACGGAGATCCATGTAGAATATGGAAATTTCTTAAGTCATTAGGAGTTGGTAAAACTCAGGCTACACCAATTTCAAAAGATCTTAACTTAAATTTCCTCAATCAACATTTCACTTCTGTACCTGCTATGAATAGCAATAAAAAAGCGATTACGCTGCAAAATCTTTCAATGACCTCAACTCCTGACTTCCTCCCTTTTACTTTTCGTCAATTTACTGATTATGATGTTAAGAAGAGTATTATGTTTATATCTTCAAGTGCTGTTGGTAGTGATTGCATAAGCCGTGCTATGATTATTCCAATTATTGACCTAATTATTCCTATAATTACTCACATTTTTAATGCATCCATTGCTTCTGGAGTATTTCCTGAAGCTTGGAAAGATGCTTACATAATACCGTTCAACTTCTTTTTCTGATTATCGACCAATTTCATTATTACCATTCCTATCTAAAATCCTTGAACGGCTAGTTAATCAACAGTTAAACCTTTTTCTAACTCAAAATAGTTTATTTAATACCTTGCAATCCGGATTTCGAACCGGTCATAGTACTGTTACTGCTCTCACTAAGATCATTGATGATATCCGTTATGGTATGGACAGTAAGCAAGTCACTGTCTTGTCTGCTCTTGATTTTAGCAATGCTTTTAACACAGTGGATTCAGACATTTTGTTGGCAATCCTAAGCTCTCTTAACATATCTCCAACAGTAATTGACTGGTTTCATAGTTACTTGGGTGTCCGCCGACAGTGCATTCGGGTAGAGGAATCTTTCTCTAACTGGTGCCCATTAACTGCCGGCGTACCTCAAGGTGGCGTGTTGTCCCCACTCCTGTTTGCAGTTTTCATTAACACTATCACTCTCAAACTATCTTCTCTCTACCATCTATATGCAGACGATCTCCAGATTTATGCAAATGGTCCAATAGAAAATATCGTAACAACAATTCAATCTATTAACTCTGACCATGATAAAATAGTTGAATGGTGTGGATATTATGGACTTCGACTTAATCCTCTCAAGTCGCAGACCATAATTATAGGTAGCCCAAAATTAATATCGAAGATTAATTGGACTGATTTACCCCCAATAAAACTCGATGGTATCATTATCCCTTTTAGTGACACAATAAAAAGTCTTGGTATTTATATTGACCGCACGTTATCTTGGACTCCACAAATCAAGGAAATTAGCCGAAAAATGTTTGCTTCGGCAGGAACCCTGAGAAGATTACGGAATCTTTTACCTGTGTCAACAAAAATTGTGCTTGCTCAGTCTTTACTTCTACCTTTACTTGATTATGCTGACATTTGCTGTACTAACCTGACAGAGGAACAACTTAATAAACTGGAGCGTCTACAAAATCTTTGCATTCGCTTCATTTTTGGACTTCGAAAATATGACCATGTCTCAGAATTTCGTTCACAACTCAATTGGCTTCCAATCCGACTTCGCCGGAATGTACATATTCTTTCACTCCTCTATAACGTGCTATTCAATCCATCTACACCACGTTATCTAAAAGAGCGGTTTAATTTTATCAGCTCGCCTTGTCTAACTCTTCGCTCGTCTACTAGTCTTCTTCTTAAAACACCTGGACACAGTACTAATTTTTACAATCATTCTTTTACTGTAAAAGCCATTAGTCTTTGGAACTCTCTGCCGATAAATATAAGGCAAATCCAGTCACTGCCTGTTTTCAAGAATTCGTTAAAATCTTATTACTTACGTACTACTTCCTAATTTTCTAAAATTTCGACCAACCTCTGGTTATTCAAACATATCTATCTTCATTACTCTATTTATTGTATGTATGTTTATGTATTCATATTATATAATCATTTATTTTATGTATTTGTTTAAGTAATTATATTAAGTATGTATATGTATTATATCTATATAGTAAGTACAAAGGTATTTATGAGTGTTGTTATATTCTTTATTCTTCCTTATAATTTTACTTATGATGTTTTATGTATCACCTACCTCTTCCTGTCAATGTTTCTCTACCCAAAGGTTGCCTGGTAGAGATCGCTTTTAAGCGATAAGGCCGCCTTATTGTGCTATTTCCTCTATTGTTATTTTTTTTTGTGTATTTTAAATTGTGCAATAAAGAATATTGTATTGTATTGTATAAAAGATTAACTGCTGGGTTTCTTGCCAGTTCTTCTCGTTAGTAAAATCATTCCCAACCGGATGTAAATATTATAAAATTAATAATTAAACTGATGATTCAAAAGTGCTGTTTAAAAGCCTATTTGATTAAAAAAAGTTTGAGTTTATTTTTAACGCAATTACTTAAAACAAGGTGCAGCAAAGTTTTACGGTATTGTAAAATAATTATTAAGAAAACATAAGTACCTACATTTTTTTTTTTACTTTTATTAACATAAAAATTTTATGTTACATTGAAAGTCACGAAGCAAATATTTTTATATTTAAAAGAGCGTAGGATATCCTGCTCAGTTTGATTTTAAACCAAGCAGAAATTCTTCCGTTTATTCGACCCCTCGTTGTAACCGAAAGAAACCTTTTTTAGTCTACCGACCGAAACCCAGTTTAGTAATTGAAACCGAAAGTAACCCAGTTTAGTAAGGTTTTCAGTCAGTACCTAGTACAAAAGAGTAAAATCTAATCCTAATCCTAATTCTCACCTAAATTATAATGATTCCTAACTGACTAAATCTTACGATGCGTCTTATCACTCTATTCTTAGCTATGACCAAATAAGAATTGTAAATTATTAGACATTTCCTAATTAAATAAACGTAATTACGTATCGTAATACAGAACCGTAATCAGTGATATTTAAAGATATAAAACACCAATAGTATCCCTAGCAAAAGTAGCAACACTACGGCGGTCGAGAGTCGTAAAGGTATAAACCCTTAGTAACTAATAAAACCATCATGATATTATACCAACTAAACTATGTATAGAAACAATAGACTAGTAGTATTTTTGGCTATCCCTATGAGTAAGCAATCGTGAAGTTACGAATTCTTCGAAAGATGGTCACATGTTAAACTAACTGTCCTATCATTAAAACACCCTCTAAAGATGAAGAATAAAAACCAACAAAATATGTATGTATATTAGTAGAGGGTATTTCTAAAATGAATAAGGTTTATGTGTAGCTACCCCCACTCAAGATTATAGTAGATGGTATTTAAGGTTATGAGACGACCATATCCCTAACTACTCCCCTATTATAAGGAAACGTGATTAACTAGTCAATAATCGTATATGGAACTCGCTATAAGGATATACTAACTAGACGAAGTGCATAAGTAACCAGCTAATAATATCACTGCCTACCCCGTAAGTGTAAGAAGTCGTGAAGTTATAAACTAATGATTGAATATGGAAGCTCACTATGATTACATACTAACTATACTAGGTACATAAGCAACCGACTAGTAATAAAAATGGCTACCCCTTAAGTGTGAGAAGTTGTAAAGTTAAAAACTAAAGTTCAAAAATTATTGAATCTATTAACTAAACCAACCCACAACCATAGTGGAAGATGTTTAAAGTTATAAACACCATTAATGTTCTTAGCTACCCCTTATTGTTAAGAACCGTGAAGGTATATGAACCCTACTAAATAATAGTTGTACTTAGAAACTCACTATAATTTTATACTAACTAGACTAGGTACATAAGTTATATTGAGTAGTAATAGAAAAGTCGTGACGAAGAAATAGACTAAAGTACTCGCTCGAATAAGCCACCCTAACAACTAAAGCAGGGCATAGCGAGTACTTGCTCGAATGAGCGGCCCAAACTGGCGAAGTACCTCCTTACAAAAAACCGGGGTCATAATAACACTAACATTGAGTAGTGTTGTGTTCCTGGCGGTGAGTAAGGTTGCCAGAGCTCTTTGAGGATTCGCTGCGCGAACAGCGGAGGATCGGCGGTGCTTGTTGCAGTCATGCTCGGCGTAGACGCGGCGTGCTGGTTCGGCGGTCAGGGAGACCTGATTAAACGGCTGACCGCTGGCCGCCCGCAGGTTGAACGGGATCCCAAACCCAGAGATCACATAATCTCCGCCCTGGGAGGCTGATTCGCCAGCCTGTGTAAAGTATCTGAAGTGGTAGTCGTGCCGGAGAAGGAGACCGGAGTGGACCCGGCTACTACTACAGAGGGGGATCAGGGGCCCTTCCGCCCGCCGTGCCAGTACCGTATCATCTGTGGCGAGCTTCGGCAGTCTTAGAACCGCACCTTTTGTCCTCTAAGCTGTCTGTGCAGTGAATCCTCATCCTTAGTCTTAGTAACTTTTTTTATATATAAGTAATGGCCATGAGAACGAAAAAGAAAAGAGTTTGTACAGCGGCTACTCCATCCACATATAATGTGGATTTTTGCAACATCAGGGGTATTCACGCAAATCTTAACGCAGTCCACCACCATCTAGAGACTGCGCAGCCGACCATTCTTTTTCTAACGGAGACGCAGATATCCTGAGCGGCTGACACAGCAAACCTTCACTATCCCGGCTATAAATCGCACACAATTTTATGAGTCGTGCCGGTGTATGTATGTTCGTCCGGGAGGATATCTGCTGTCGCCGCCTTCATAGCCTTGAAGATAGGGACCTGTTGATATTGTGGGTGCGCGTAGATTACGGCGGCCACACTCGTATCTATGCGTGCCTATACAGGTCTCATTGCGGTGACACGACTCGACTCTTCATGCACCTGAGTTTGTCGATTGATAATAGAGCAATATCCCACAGCAGAACTAGTTATTTTGGGAGACTTTAACGCCCACCATCGTTATACATACGAACCAATAACTATGCTGGGATATCTGCTCATGAATTTGCTCTGATCTATGGATTCTCTCAGCTGGTACTTTCTCCAACGAGAATACCAGATATAGAGGAACATACGAGCTACTTACTGGACTTTCTGCTGACTACTCGTCCGGACGGATACTCCGTCTCAGTGGATGCGCCTTATGGCTTCTCGGACCACTGTCTCGTTCGGACACAAATGTCATGCTCACAACCTGATACATCTGGGCCAACTAATTGGCGTCGTGTGTGGCACTATAAGGCGGCAGACTGGGATGGAATGCGAGAATTTTACGCATCGTACCCGTGGAGGCAGATCTGCTTTAACTCAGAAGATCCTGACGTCTGCGCAGCCGCAGTCACTGAGACAATCCTTGCTGGTATGGAATGTTTTATTCCTAACCTGCGAGTAGTTGCCGGCGTCAAAAAACGACCGTGGTTTAATAGGTCTTGCAAAAAAGCTAAAATTCTTAAGCAAACTGCGTATGAGGCTTAGACCACGGCTCGTAATAATATGGATCCGAATATTTCTGAGTTAAAACGCAAATTAAATGCTGCCTCGAGGTTCAGTAAGAAAGTAACTGCCAGAGCAAAATTCCAATTCATCGGCGAAATAGGTGGGCGACTTGCAAGCTATCCTTCTGGGAGTCGTGCTTTCTGGTCGCTTGCCAAAGTCGCGAAGAGATATTTTGCCAGTCGTCGTTACCACCACTGCGAAAGACCGATGGTGACTTGGCCCTTAGTGTTTAAGAGAAAGCCGATCTGCTGGGCAGTCTCTATGCCTCGACCTCGAACATGAACGATGAAGGCGCTGTACCACCTACTATGCCGTGGTGCGCTAAGATCATGCCGGAAATCTCCATAACGCAGCGTGAGGTCCGGCGGGCGTTGCTTTCTCTAGACGTTCATAAGTAGAGTGGGCCAGACGGTATGATATGATATGATATGATATATTTATTGGTAAATTTATTGAATTTACAGGTCATTATACATTTCTTTATACATAACAATATACATTTTACAATTAAATAAGAAAAACTATATGATATATACAAAATGAACAATAAAAGTGCATACGTATACTTATGTCTGTAGATACATTTATAATTCGTCACACTTTTTCTTCAAGAAACTCTTTAAGCGAGTAGAACGCTTTGCTTTCTAGCCATCTTTTAAGCATGTTTTTGAACACCGTAATGGAAGTTGCACTTGTTATTTCCCTAGGTAGCCGGTTGTACACGACCGGTCCTAAAATATAGGGTGACATTTCTGATTTTTTTAATTTGTGGGTTGTTGCCTGGAGTTTTTGTTTATTTCTGGTTTTATAGTGGTGATTTTCACCTAGGAATTTAAACTTATCTATATTATTGTGGACAAATGTCGCTATTTATGTATATGTAGTTGACGGTAGTTGCTCTGATAGCATGGACATTAATGCTGGTGTCCCACAAGGCTCTGTGCTGTGTCCTACGCGGTTTCTACTGCATATCAATGACATGTTGGACAACAACAACATACATTGCTATGCAGATGACAGTACTGGAAACGCTTATTACACGGGTCGTGCAAACATCCCTCGTTCCGTTGTGGAGGTAAACCGCGGAGAACTTGTGTCTCAAATCGAGACCACACTGTCTAAGGTCTCTGACTGGGGACGGGTTCACATGGTCTGAAGAGAGACTTTGCCTCTCTGTGTGTGTTCTACCGCTTGTACAATGGGTTGTGTTCTGAGGAATTGTTCAAAATGATGCCCACGGCTACTTTCTACCATCGCACCGCTCGCCATCGGCAGGGAATTCATTCTCACACTTTAGAACCTTAATGGTCGCGTACAGTGCGGTTTCAGAGAAATTTCCTCCCGCGAACGCATAAGTTGTGGAATGAGCTCCCTGCCAAGGTTTTCTGCAAGGACTACAGTATGGAGTTCTTCAAGAAAGAAATTATTAGATTTCTGAAGGGTTGGCAACGCGCAAGTGATACCCCTGGTGTTGCAAGCGTCCATCAGGCGGACCGTAAGCTTGTTTTCCACCTTAGTGGTATTAAAATAAAAAAAAACCGATGAAGAGTTCCCTCGACTACCGTCGGACTCCATCATTAGATCCTTTAGGTCTAAATTATGTTGTACTGTATCATCAAAACTTTATATAAGGTTCTTTTTAGGTTAAATTTATAAAAAAATGGCTTACTAAGATAGAAAATTTATAAATATACTAGCTGCTGCCCGAGACGTCGTCTGCGTGAACGCTATACTATAACATCACTTTTTGTGAACGAAACCATAGCGCGATCTAATTCGACGCCAACGCCATCTAGTTAGCACATAGGAAACATTTTTATATGGTGAAAAATTATAACACATCTAAGTTATGACTTTACACGATTTTTTAACTTAAAATAAATGGCTTTGTGTGAGTAGAATAATTAATAATTAAGAAGCAAGTCAAATATGCGTCGTTAGATTACACGTTGTTACAGAATGCGTTGAAGAAATAAAGGTTCACTGCTCGTTTCCCGTAGGTGATAGCGTTATAATATGTAGCCTATATGTTGACCCAACTTCTTAATAATATTCGTGCCAAATTTGAAGTAAATCCATGCAGTACTTTTTGACTTTATCCCGAACATACATACATACAAACAGACAAAAAATCTAATAACTATATTTTTGGCTTCGGTATCGATTGTAGATCACACCCAAAGTATTCTTTTAAAAAAATATTCAATGTACAGTTTTGAATTTGCTACCATCTTATTATATGTAATAGATATTTCTAAATTTGGACAGCCACTTTGGAATATTTTGATTTTTTAGAATTTAAATGCCAGGAGACTGACGAGGGTGACATAGCACTGATTAATTACACAGTTTCGTAGGAAAATATGACGTTTATAAACATTTTAAGCTAATTTTAATACAAGAAACTAACCAACGAAATAAGTTTACATACAGATATACAGTATAACAGAATAATAAAAGTGACATAACAGAAATACATCAGTCCTCTGACGCAATATTGGACAGACAGACTGACGCCAAAGTACTGATAAAAAGAACATAAATTTGAATTTATTTTTGAAACTAATATTTCTTACGATATTTTCGAATGCTAACAATCTGTTTTATCATTTCGAACTATTTATAAATCGAAATAAAACACAGGTGTGCAAGCAAATAACGACTTACCACAGTACTGAAATTTTGTCTGGATCCGCACAGGTAAACGCGTGTTTAGCACGAGCACCGTAATGGCGGTCGTCATATGGCGGGATCTGTGGCTAACTTCGCCACAAATATTTAAAATGTAACAAGGATTTGATGTTGCATCGGCGATAGTTGCGCGGATTTCATGTTTTAACAACGCACAAAGGACTAATGAATTAAACTGAACACAAAGACTCCTATTTTTTATTAAATGATTTATGAACATTCTTTAATAAAGGGAGTGACATAGATTACTAAGAAAGATATAACAAATTATAATAAAATAATAAGTTTTCTTAAATTAATTATCGTATTTAATACACAGCCATTTGATTGCGCGTTTCTGGGATTAAGACATGCCAAAGTACTGTCGTTTTAAGGGTTTCATGTGTTATTTTATAAACTTATTTTTATTAACAGCAACAAACAGCTGAAATCGGTTGATCAAATAAAGAACGTTAATTAAATTTGAAAATAAAATAAAATGATAAAAAATGTAATAAAACGTCATTGTATTGACTGATGACATACAGTTTTTTTGTATGTCATCAGTCATCTGTGGGCCAAATTTTAACAGGATCGGTTTATAAGTGAAATTTAGTCAGTGAACAATCCCCTAGGATTGGAATGTTTATTTCTAATTAAAAGATTTAAAGGAGTTATTTTCCAAAATCGTTACCTACACGTATACCCATCGCGGTGTGCGTCCTGGGCCCGTCTAACTACACGTGTGTCTGTGTGCGTCCCGGGCCCGTGAAACTACACGTGTGTCTGTGTGCGTCCCTGGCCCGTCTAATTACACGTGTGTCTGTGTGCGTCCCGGGCCCGTCTAACTACACGTATGTCTGTGTGCGTCCCAAGCCCGTCTAACTACACGTGTGTCTATGTGGGTCCCGGGCCAGTCTCACTACAAGTGTGTCTGTGTGCGTCCCGGGCCCGTCTAACTACACGTGTGTCTGTGCGCGTCCCGGGCCAGTCTCACTACAAGTGTGTCTGTGTGCGTCACGGGCCCGTCCAACATTGTAAGAATGTGTTAAATATTTGATAACGAGCAGAAGTTTAAAAACCAAACCAGACTATGATGAACTACCCAAAGTTACATCAAAGGCACGATTATCTTTATTTTTGTTCATTGTGAAATTTACTTGTAAACTATTCATATTTGAAATTTCCTCATCAAGAGTTTTCATTAAAAACTATGCACTATATCTGTAAATTATCTTTTATTATTGCGCAGAGTATTATAAAAGTTTTATACGCCATGTTCTATTTAATTTGTCGTCACCCGGATCATAAGAACAAAGCGATTGCAACATCATCCATCAGGTTCGGGTTCAGTAACATACCTAAATAATGTAGTTTTTAGGGTTCCATACCAAAATGATAAAAAGGGTATTTCGGTGACTGTATAGGAAAAAACCTCAAAAGGGCACTGAAAATAAGATTACCTCGCACGGCAAGTAGGTGTCATGAATAAATTGGCTTTGTTCGCACATTTCAAAGCATTTTTTTTAAGCGATAGTTTTCAACTTGAGTCCAAAACTTAAGAAAAATATCGTGACCCCTTACTTTAGAAGCCGAAAAAATCTAACATAATTTAGTATTAATAAGACACAATTATGTATTCATACCTTTTTAATATGAACAAATAAAGTTTTTATATTTAACTGTTTTTTAGTAATTAAATAAATAAATATTCAAAATTACCCTTCTCAAAAATTTGTTTGACTCGCACTTGACCGATTTATTTATTTATTCGTGAATACAATATTAACACATAAATTGTTAGTTTTAGAAAAGCATTCCGTGGAAATGATTACTTTTTAAGACACGACAGTGCATTTACTCAAAATACAGCAAATAAGTGTCAACCACAATATCCTTTCCAAATAAATACAGCTGCGCAAAACAAAAAAAAACACAGGTGTGCCGGTTACCATTACGATGTAGATCTTGTATACCTTTTAAGTGAACCTACATCGACAACTTAAGTTTGACAGCCTATTGCCTATTTGATCATATCATTGACTTGCATGCAACGCGGCGCCGCCCGCCACCGGTTTCCCCTGTCATAAAAAGCTTTCTTTGCAGCGCAAAGTGGACGCAATGAATCTTTTGTTTAATTCCCGCACCGCAACTGGTTTTCGTCACTCGCTGGACAATCGGTCACAACCGCGCGCGTGTAGCATAAAGACAAATAAAGGAAAACAAGCAAACCGCGAAAAAATATTTTTGGTAATGAATCGTGATCCGAGTGAAGAGGTGCTTGTGGTGCTTATTACAATTTGTGTTTATATCAAATAAAACACAATTTCTTTAACTTTGAAAGCCAATAACGCGCGTAATATACACCTCAAACAAAGACCTATTTAGAAACCGCAAATGCATTTCTATTCAATTTCAATTTCATCTGTATGGCGGTTCACAAAAGATACCTTCGTTTAAAACATATAAAACACATAAAGTGCTGTTGTTAAAAAACCACAGTTTTATGAATTTTCCTGAATAGAAAAGTTCGGAATTTTGTTTGGAAAATTTAAGAAATTCACATGAAATAGTTTTGACGACCCTAATATTTCTAGACTAAAAGCATTAAAGTTTAAATTTATAGTTCTTTGATATACTAGGTGATTAACACACACATACACATATTTAGACTTCATGTATTTGTTTCGACGTGGTTATAGAATTGGAAATGTTCGTCACGAGCAGATGCTAGACTAGGGAAATACAAACAATAGTTGAAATTTACCTTTCAACATTGATATTAAGATATTCTATAGGTATCTTAGGAGTCTAAGAAGTCTAGAGTGTCTGTAGACTTTGAGGAGAGAAGTATGATTGTGTAATAGGTATTATTTTAGGAGAAGAATGAACGTTTGTGTCCCGATGTGATATCTATGAGATTATCTGGAGATCTGATTGATGGTTTGAAACTCATAGTTTAGAAATTAGTGGGCTTAGGTCGTTAGGATGGTTCAGAAAAGGCTGAACAAATAGTTTAGTCCAGAATTGGCTTTGGGTATGGTGTGCAGGAGAGCCCAAGATGTAGGATCCTTTTTAGGAAAAACGATTTTCAGATAACAATAATAATCAACAAATCTGAAAAAATTACAGGAAATCTATAGAAGGTTGGTTAGGTATTCTAAATTTACAGGAATCTCGAAGTTCTTAATTGTATACATATTATTATGATTATAAATAATTAAATATACTATATTCACAACTTAATACTTTTTTTGTCTCAGATGTTGAGGGGGAACAATTATTTTGACTTCGGAATTATATCTTTCATTATTGGGATATTTTGTTTCCTCTCCCTCTGTAAATTACTTAAAGAACTTTGACTAAATATTATAAGAAGTGTTTAGTAAAGTTTAATATTGTTTAATCACACAATTTTAAATTTGTTAAGAGTGTTAATTTTCTATGATAGAGAGCAACGGTCCTTCACTGGGTTCAGAGAGAAAAAGAGTGAAGGAACTATAACATATCCACCGAGGGTAATTACTGCTAGTTTTATGATGTTTTTTTAAAAAAGTAACTAACGAGTTTCTTGCCGGATTCTTCTCGGTAGAAATCAACAACATTGTAAACCGGATTTATAAAAATTGTATTTCATAACTTTGATGATTCAAAAGTGATTGTAAAATCCTAATTTGAATAAACCATTTTGACTTTGACTTTGGCTTTAAACGAGAGAAGCAAATGAAAGCATTCTATAGTCAGGCGCCATTTACACCGACAAGACAATTTGCGGACGAGTACGACTGCACTCAGCAAGCCATAAGAAATGCCCTACATCGTGCCAGAGTTCACCACAGACGACCAGCTAAAAAAATTTTAACAAACGAACAGAGACAGGCAAGAGTAAGATTTGCAAGAGAACTCAGAGACTTAGGCCCAAATCACCCTCGCTTATGAGGGTAGGCCGTGCCCCAACAGTGGGGACGTATGAAGGCTGGCGAAACTGAAATAGGTCGGGGATACCTGATAGTTATTTAGGGGAAGTGGAAGAAATACAATCTTATTATTATTAAACTTCCACGTAATTAGGTGACTTTTATAAGTAAAAAGGAGTGTTTTTCAAAACAAAACATTTGGAAAAAAACGAAGGAAGACAGTCGAGTGAAAAATGTAGAAATAGATTTTAATGATTTCATAACAGTTATTAAATATACGACGAGGATGATTCCTTCATCTTTAAATATCGGGAAAATGAACTAGCGATAATTCAACGATGTCTGACGTCCAGGAGTGAAACACATAAAGCTTATGTATAGAATAAGATATTTATATTAATAGTTAAATATTGTCAGCGTTATAATAAAGTAGAGGGGTGAATAAACCATAAGTAACACCCCTAATCATGTCTGATGCCCACATACTGACAAGATCCTCGAATCTTACTGCGGTAAGAGTAGCGGTACGCCCCTAGTACCTCTTAGCAAACAAATAAACCGCCAGCTAGTTGCGACGGAAGTTACAGTACCTACTAGGCATGAATTCCCTGCCGATGGTAGAAAGTAGCCGTAGGCATCATTTCGAACAATTCCTCAGAACACAACCCATTGTTCAAGTGGTAGAACACACACAGGGAGGCAAAGTCTCTCCTCAGCCTTAAGGGCTCGATACCGCAAGTGAGTTTGGAATCGTCGACAATTCTCTCTTGCTCTGTTGAGTACACCAAGTTTTTTGGACGCCAGCTTCACCTTATCTTGTAAATGATCTCGGAACTGAACATCGCTGGAGATGTCAACACCAAGGTTCCCAATGCTCTTGGAGATGGAGAGGGGAGTCTTCTGGAATTGTGGGACAACAGTAAAAGGGATTTTCTTAGCGGTGAACACACATTTGTGTCTTTGTAGGGTTGAATCGGACCAAGTTAACCCGTCCCCAGTCAGAGACCTTAGACATCGTGGTCTCGATTTGAGACACAAGTTCTCCGCGGTTTACCTCCACAACGGAACGAGGGATGTTTGCACGACCCGTGTAATAAGCGTTTCCAGTACTGTCATCTGCATAGCAATGTATGTTGTTGTTGTCCAACATGTCATTGATATGCAGTAGAAACCGCGTAGGACACAGCACAGAGCCTTGTGGGACACCAGCATTAATGTCCATGCTATTAGAGCAACTACCGTCAACTACGGTTCTTATGCGTCTGCCGGACATAAAGCTCGCCACCCATTTGCACAAACCCTCGGGCACTCCGTAAGATGGCAACTTTGATAGAAGACCCCGGTGCCAGACCCTATCGAACGCCTTCGCTATGTCCAGACTACATACCAATGCCTCCCCCTGACTCTCAGTGGCTAGTGCCCATCGGTGTGTGAGATACACTAGAAGGTCACTAGTCGAGCGACCGTGGCGAAAGCCATATTGATGGTCACTGACCAGGTCGTGTACTTCTAGGTATCTTAGAAGTTGTTTGTTAATCACACGCTCCATCCTTGGAGAGGAGAGAGGTAATAGCGAGGTAATTCGATGAATCTGATCTATCGCCCTTTTTGGGCACCGGGTGCACATTCGCAGTCTTCCATGAATACGGAAATTGCCTAGTGTGGTAGGAAAGCGCGAAGAGGCGCGTGAGTACAGGACATAACTCAGGAGCACACTGCTTAAGCACCGCTGCTGGTATACCGTCAGGCCCACTCGACTTATGAACGTCTAGGGAAAGCAACGCCCGCCGGACCTCCCGCTGTGTTATGGAGATTTCCGGCATGGTCTTACTGCATTATAGTAGGTGGTACAGCGCCTTCATCGTTCATGTTCGATTTTGTTGTTGTTTCGAGACTGCCCAGTAGATTAGCTTTCTATTTAGCACTATGGGCCAAGTCATCATCGGCCTTTCGCAGTGGTGGTAACGACGACTGGCAAAAGTTTCCTTGGGCAGCTTTGGCAAGCGACCAGAAAGCACGACTCCCATACAAACACACATGTAAACATATATAAATAATTATTTAAAAACATAAAAATTAATAAAAAAGTATTATTTCAATTAATGAATTAATTATTTAGATAGGTCATATCTGTTGCAATCATTGATTGCATTGAAAAAGCCCGATGCATCATACAAAAACGTACATATACACAAGACAAGACACTTCCTTATGTACACCAGTTCCTGTTACTAATCAGCCATGAAGGAACCAAACCATCAAGTACACAACAACGATCCGAATATGCATACATACACATACACACATACACGCATGTATTAACCTCCGCGTCACACCCCTACACATTCAACTCACAGCGTCGTCTGGGTCTAGGTCTGATAAAGCTTGTGTTATAGACACCAGACAATGAATACAAATACACATATAAAGTTTTAATCATTCATTTAATTTCACAATTCTAACAAGTTTCTCGAACACATGTGACTGTTCCTCGTTCAATCAATGAGTCAGCGACATCCAGATCGAAGTTACACATAAAGCTGTTGCAGTTTTAATTGAGTTTTGGCTTTATACTAATTAGCTCGAAAACAACTTTGTTTCGGTTTTCAGGACTGATTGCTTTAATAATTGTTTTGTTCGAATTAATATTATTAAATTAAGTGGGTGCCTACATATTTGTGTATTTGACACGAAAACAACAACTTTGGTGATTAATTATGTATAGATAATTATTTACTTTATTTATTTTTCATCAATGTTCTGTCTTTATGTTAACAGTTGTCAGTAAATTGGTATTTATAAAGGAAAAGAAAATTTGAAACTGGTTAAGTGTAGCTTAGAGAGTAAATAAGACCTTAGACAGATGTGCCAAACGTTTTTCGAGTTTATCTATGAGCATGTACTATGTTGTGTTGTGGTATATGTTTTAGGTGCGACCGCTTGTGTCATCAAGATCTCATGTGGGTTAGTTTATTCTTTTTATGGCGCATTAAAACGTAGTTTTTAGGTTAATTCTTCAATCTACATTAAATATACGTTTTTATCGTTATTTATGTTCCTATCTGTCAGTCTGTTAGTTATAGTTAAATGTAGAAACAAATCGAAGCCTCTACGTTTTGAAATCTTCTTGGAGTACCGTATTCAACACATATTTTTAATACCACTGTTGATGATCAAGCCAACATCAACTAACGAAACCCTAAACAATTACTCAAAATATTGCGACAAAGAATTTAGTAGGTATTAGAGTAGTTTGGCAACCTTTCCGTGTCTTAATTTCTTCTTCTAGGCCCTGGGATCACGATTGGCTTCATGACCTTTGTCTGAAGACACCATTTCAGAAGACACTCACGATTAAATTTTTTATTGTTATCTAGAAGTTTAAAAATCATAAAGTAAAAAATAACAAGAATTCGGTCGTTTTTCACCACCGCGGTTCCGGCAACGATCATAGACAGTTGATTGCCACGTCATTCCCGGGTGCGTTCAGATTCGTTGTTTTATCTCACAACGGCAGGGGCGCGTTCGTAGTCGCGTCTATACTAAACAACCCGCCGGTTGCTTTTCTTTTTAGGAGCGCAGGAATTAATCAACGGGCAAGCGAGACAGATAAGTGACTGCTCTCTTAAGGATCGAGTCTCCGACTAAGACTTCGGAGACGCGCGGTACAGAATCTTTGCCCAGGATAAGATTGAGGATGCGCCCCCGACGCTAGCAGAGAGGTGGTATGTTGGCTTCCTTAGCCAGAACTAGATCCCCAATTTTAAGGGGATGAGATTTATTGGTCCACTTAAAACGCTGTGATAAGAGATTTAGATATTTCCAGTATTAGTTCCAGTTCCAGTTTCCATAATAGATCCAGGTCATACGGATCTGAAGAAAGAGCACATAATGAGCTTAAATTTAAGACAGCCTCCACGCGAGTAAAGACGGTGGTAAGTATCTCAAACGTGAGGATAGACTGACCTATTACCGAGAGTAAGAGAGATTTTGCGGATTTCAAATATAAGCTCCCTCCCCAATTAGGAAACTCTGAAGGAGAGAATTCCCAACGAATACGTTGCTTAGCTAGGAAAGAACTAACTTTGAAATCACTAGCCGTAAAAAGATTATGTAAATTAGAAAGGTGCTTTTTAGCACCTACATAATTCGTCCAACACCCACGTCTTGAGATAGAAAAAACGTTGAAACGTGGCTAGAAACGGTTCAGTGGATAAAGCAGATACGACTTCAAGGTGGACATCCCTGGTCGAAAGACACACAGATAGCCCTTTACAAGTTTTTGCTCCAGGTTTCATTAACGATATCACTAACTTCATAAAAAAATGTAAAATATTCATGTTCTGGTGTTCGTCGAATGGTATGACTCTTAATGTTAGTAAATGTTTCTGCATTAAATATACTAGGCAAAAAAAAAACCAGTTCACACTATGTACACGATTAATGGAACACCAATTAAAGAGTTTATGAATTTTGTGACTTTGGTGTTATAATTGATTCAGGACTCAAACTTAACTCACATGTTCAGAAAATAGTTAAAAAAGCTACTAAGATGTTAGGATTCCTAAATCGCAATACTAAAGAGTTTAAATCTGTAGTTACTAAAATGTGCCTATACAACTCTCTAGAGCGTAGTCAGTTGGAATTTGCTTTCATAGCGCGGTCCAAAAATGTTATACTGAAAACCATGACTACTTAGTTATAGGTTACTCTTTGTTAATTTATCATGTTCTATTCTTCTGAATATTTTTTCTTGTAGTTGTTTAATCTGAAACTGTTTTGTAATATGTCTTAGTGATTTGCATTGTTTTATTGTGCATGTTCAGATCTAAACTGCTATGTGAGTTTGGTATTATATATGTATTTTATTGTATCGCAAACCGTTTAGTGAGTCGTCTTTATTACCGCCGTATAAAGCAATGAAAAAACGTTCGCCAACAAGAGTGAGCAAAGATGGATCGACTTTCAGGAATAGCGCGGTACCACCTGCTAATTCAGGATGTCATGTAAAAAAAACAAGCCTACAGACTCTATTTCATAGGTGGCAGGGAAAAGAGTTAGGAATGAATAAGTAAAGTTGTACGAATTTAACAAAAAAAATTTAAGAATATATTTACAATTAAAAAAATCAAAAATAAGTTAAACATTTCGTTTTGACCGGATTCTCATGAGCATTGACGAACCCGGTCAACTATATGTTTATTGCCTGATTTAAATTTTCAAAAGAGGATTGCGAGTAGATTTGGAGATCATCTGCATATATATGGTAGAGAGAAGAAAATTGAGATGTAATAGAAATTATAAAAATAGTAAAGAGAAGTGGAGACAACACGCCACCTTGTGGGACACCGGCAGATATCACACCAAGAGGTTGAATAATCATCAACTCAGATGCGTTGCCGACGTCCACACAAGTAACTGTGAATCCAGTCAACTGCCGGTGGAGATATGTTGAGAGAACGTAAGCGTGCTAACAGTATGTCAAAATTAACAGTATTAAAATTATATTTAAGTGCAAATAGCTATGGGTTCTAATATAATACAGAAGTGCAAAACAAATATGGCTACTTTTTTAGGGTTTCGTACCTAACCGCTGTAACAGCGTTTTAAATAAATGAAATTAAAAAGAATTACAGAGAAAAATTTTCCTCAAAAGATCATCTACAAGATTAGTCTGAGGTAATTTTTTGTAAAATGTATAAAAAAAAAGTTATAGAGCAAGAAAGAAAAATTTTATAAAAAATTTCTCACATTTGGTTTATAACTTCTTTAATTTTTAATTTAGGGAAAAAAGTTATATAAACATATTTGTAGGCAAAACAATTTGCTACAAATTATGTGTTTACGAATTTTTTGTAAGACGCATAGTTTCCGCGATATCGCGAAAAAAGTGTTTTCACCCCTTTTTCCAAGATGGCGGCCGGATGACAAGGGTGGCGACCCCTCAAACTTGAGGTTAAGCTTCTATTGACCCCCCACACATGTCCCAAAAAAAAAATTGCGTCCTCTATAAAATGCAAAGCTCATGTAACATTTCAATGGACTAATTGATTTAAACAAAGTGAGTTCTTCCATTGATGAGAATGAGATACTAACTCCGGAATCATTTCGTACTGAAGCAGCGTTTATAATAGATAATTTGTTGCCGCCAAATATCGAGATATCTACCTAAGAACATACAATTTTTTCTGTGAATGGAAAAACGTGAAAGGCGGCAAATCATTCTTAAACAATGTTTTTCTGAACTATTTCAAAGAATTAGCTAAAAATGAGCACTGTGGAGTACATACTCTACGCTAAAAGCTACAGTGAGAATCATTGACATTGCAAACTACTCAAAGCTATTGACATATTTAAAACAGCTGTCCGAGGGTAATAAGCCACGGAAATGTAGAGTGTTAACCTTTTAAAACATTGATTGCTTTATAAATGATGTACCTAATTACAATTTTCTGGCCGTGAACGTAAGTATCTACTTAGTAACTATTTATCTTCAAACCTACTGTATTTTAAAAGGTTTTCTTGTAAAAACAAATTAAATTATTGTTTATAGGTTGTGCTAATTTTTGGCGTGAATGGGGCCTGTCGCAGTAATGAATTATTAAAGATAACTATAAACGACGTCCAAAAGAACTCGGATAATTTATTATTGATTGTTTTAACTGATACGAAAACAAAAATTGATAAAACGTTTGTAATACGATAAAAATACGTAAATATCGTCGAAAAATATCAAGCTTTACGGCCTGCTAATACAAAAACCGACAGGTTTTTCATACAATACCATGGCGCAAAATGCAACCTATTGAAATCAACAAAATAGGCGCAATGCCAATAGAGATTGCTACATTTTTAAATTTATTAAATCCCAAACAGTACACAGGACATTGCTTCCACAGAAGTTCTGTCACCCTTTTATCAAATTCAGGTGCTGATCTTATAGAACTAAAACGCCACGGAGGGTGGAGGTCCAGCACAGTAGCGGAAAGCTATATTAAGGATTCGATTGAAAATAAATCCAAAAGATGCAACCGAATAGTTGAAAGCATGAATCTGAAACCTCTACTGTTGACCCTGGGGCGACACTCTCTCCGGCGCGCCCTTCAACATCAAAAGAAAACCCTTGTGAAACGACAATTTTCCAGCAATCTTAGTCACAGCAACCACAAAATACAGACAATTTGCCAAATACCCAAGTTTTATCAAATAAGACAGTTACCAAACCAAACAAAAATGTAACATTATATTTCGAAAACTGTTCTAATTTCACTATAAATTTTTAATGTTATAAAATATCTAATCCTTTTTTATCTTATTAATAATTATAATATAAAATGATAGCTATTAATATACACACCGGCACAATTAGCGGAACACAAAAAAAGGATTTGAACGAATGGCAGCAGGTTCTCTTTACTGATGAGTGCAGAGTTCTTTTAAAACAGATCGATGGGAGACAGTGAATATGGAGACGCAAAGGAGAACGCCACATACAGTCTAATTTTGAACACACAGTGGCTTATGGTGGCGGCTCGATTATGGTTTGAAGAGGGATATGTTTGGGAGCTTGCACGGAGTTAGTGATAGTCACAGGAGGGACCATGACAGTAGATCGATACATCAGAGACATTTTAGAAGAACATATTGTACCATTTGCCCCATTTATTGGTGACGACTTTATTCTAATGCAAGATAATGCTCGTGCTCATAGTGCACAATCGGTACAGGCATATCTGAGCCACGTAGGTATACCGGTGATGCAGTGGCCAGCAAATTCCCCCGATATGAATCCGATAGAGCATGTGTGGGACTTGCTAAAAAGAAGGGTAAATCCAGAATGCCACCCCCCAACAATCTGAATGATTTCGTCAAATATATGCGTTATTATCTCATAGTCTCACTTTTTTTTGTTCCGCTAATTGTGCCGGTGTGTATACTATACTACTATTTATATTTTCGCAGTCAATGGTAAAAAGTAGAGTACACAACTCGTAAAAAAAAAAATTCTCGATCCTTGTATCCCTCGAATTAAATTCCCTCGTTTTTCACTTCTATAATCTACTATTATTTTTGATCTTTTCCGACTTCAGGAGCGCGTTTACTTTGCAAAACCTACGCAGTATCCACAACAAACAATATATTTGAAATTACAGAACACGCACAGAAAGGGGGAATCTATTGTTTTCAGTTTATATATATGCTTCTTATGTATTTTCAATTGTGTATTGGAAATAAAAATAATCAAACACTGTACGAAATAATTTTGACACAATACTTCTGTATATGTAATGGTAGTTTTATACTGAGCATTAAGAGCTACTCAACTGAGCATTAGAGACTGACCTATTTAATATGATGCCAAAATGTGTATCATAGTTTAAGTTTGATTCAACCTAATATGTTTAGTTGCACTTATTTGATTGACAAATCTTGAGAAAACAGCGCTAAATAATGGGTATTAAAATTATATTTTTTAATATCTTGCCCATTCTTAAAAGATTCTATTGCTGAAATAACATGTAATACAAATGTAAGATCAATAAAGTCAGTACTAAGGAATTCTTTAAAAATCAAACCACCGATATCTTATTATTTTTTCTAGTTTCAATCGTTTCAATATTAAAGAGATAATGCGGATGTTTTATTTCAGGTTGCCTGTCACTGTCACAACCAGTGAAGTAATGTTTTTTATATTGTTTCAATAATCTTGGATAATGCAAGCTTAAGAACGTGAACTGTAGACGCACTCTTAGTAATAGTAGATATGTATTACAAAAGCCAAGTACTGAAAACATTAACAAAATAAATAATTGCTGCTTTAAATGGATCAAATATTGTAGCGGATACAACAGTAGAATTAGATTAAGTACAAGAATTGAAATAATATACTAAAAAATTTAATTAAAATTCTTCTTAATTTATTTCATGCTATTATTTAACTAAAACCAATCACTTCATAACTGTTCTATCATTAACTAAATGTCTAATGCATATCATTTCAGTGAACTGCTGAACGATTCGTTGATTTGTTTAACATAAATAGCCTTATACCACTGCTAGATATAGGCTTATCCCATGTATTTCTTTAACATATCGGTCTGTACCATTTAAATTCAGCTAGGACAATCCCCTAGATTGCCAGTCCACCTGGCGTAGAGCTACATTGGTTGAAATTGATGGCGGCATGATACCGAAAAAGTTTTCATTATTTTTATAAGTGCGACTTCTAATCAAGAACCTTCTTCTTTGTTAATAAGTTCTACGAGCACTCTTATTATTCTGTAAAGGAGCTCCAAGTGTTGTACTTTCTATTGCCTGCACAGCAGTTTTGAGCTTATGAGGTGACAAAAGTTTATCATGGTTGATGATGATCTAGCAGCTACAGTAAAGCTTGCTTTTTACTTTAGGCCATAATCTATTGTAGAAGTTAGTGTTGACTGTCATCTTTGAATTTGTTTTCCTACACCTAAAATTTAACCCGAGGCCCTTATAACTTCTAGATGTGGTAACACAGCAAAAACTTTTGTTTTCTTATATTAAGTGTATGGTATGTTCATACACTCTTCAAGTCATCATCAACCAACAATGATGAACTTTTGTTTGTAAATAAGTTGTTGCTAAGTTATAGGTCAATAGTTTTATTACAAGTGATGCTCTAGGTGTTACAAGTGATCATAGGCTGCGGTGACCGTTTACCATCAAACCGTAAGCTTGTTTGCCACCTTAGTGGTAAAAAAGTTTGTTTTTATAGTTTAATTTATTATGTTGTATTATGGTAACAATTATATTTCATTCCTTGTGAGCTTTTTCATTTTATTATTTTTATTAATATACGTAGTACTGCTGATTACACTTTGTCCTTTCTTATTTGCAGAACAGTTGCAGTTTTTACAAATTCAGGGGTTGATCCTATTTTGTTATCATTTCAGCATAGGTATATGAATCTTGTAACATATCTTCATCATATTATCTGCAAAATAATTTAGAAAATTAGCTAATTTTAAATACAATATACTACTAATTTCCACAGGTAAGTATAATATATCTATAGTCTATTGGTTCTTGACAAAAAGCACAATTTAAAACTAATTACATACTATTAAAAAAAGTAATAATCTAATTGGTTTAATTAAATATGAATAATTGACAAAGTATTACCTAATACTCAGAAACGTTTGCCAAACGGGGTACACGTCATACGTGCACAACACGGCACAGGGAAAAGTTAAGCATGGTGCCTCATCGTCTATCTAGGTCGGAGAACTCTGTTTATCTGATCGGTCCTGCAGTCTACAACCGTCTGCCGCAGCGGATAAGAGATGCTTCTTCCGCTAATATATTTAAACAGAGACTAAGGACCTAGCTCTTGCAGTTGCAGGTCTATGATTTCAAAGAATTCATGGAGCTGCCACTGTGAATGAAAGCAATACTGAATGTCTAATTTTTTTTTTTTTTTTAATTTTTACTATTGTTATTATTTTAAAATGTTTATTATAATTTCTATAGCATTTGATAGACTTTATATAATTGAATATTTCTACATACCATAATTTATGTTGAACTATTATGTAATGGCTTGTAACATTGTTATGAATTCAATCTGTATCTGTATTAGAATTTTGTATATCGATTTTCTATGAATTATGCTATTTAAGTTTATGGAGTAGTTACAGTAGTCAACAACGAAACATTAAATATGAAAAACTAAATTTTTAAAATATGGGTTTGTGACTAATGTAATTCTAAACATTAACCTATAGATTGAAATGAGTTTATTTTAGTCAATTAAATTTTTAGCAGTCTCGTTTTAGCAACCTAGCAAAGTTTGTAAACAGTACATGTTTCAGATCAGACATTTATGAAATCGGATTACGATAAGTGGCCTAACAGGTCAAAGGCAATCGTAGTACCTATATGTAAAATAAAAGTCATCACCATCTTAGTAAAAAAGACTGCTGCTTAAGTTACCCGAGCGGCCATAATAAAGTCAAGCTCAATTGCTCCGTTGCTGCTTGATTGGGCAAAGTGGATGGAACCTTACGCACATAAACGAGGCAGCTTCTCCCAACCGGGTTTTAGTCCGCCCGTCCGGGTGACTAGTGAGAACGCTGTCCCATCCACGTAGAATAAGCGGGATAATTTCTGCATGGTTTAAAATAAAACTGAGCAGGATATCCTACGCTCTTTTAAAGTCCGTACACTACATAAAAATAATTTGCTTCGTGACTTTCCATGTAACGTAAAATTGTTGTTGCTGTTTTTTTGACAACGACTGACTGGTTGTTGTAATTATTAATTTGATTGTTTTAACCAATACTATAATACCTCTTTCCCTGTGCCGAACTATCTCCATCTGTTACAAAACGAATGCATTGCATTATATGTATGTAAAATATCGAAAATGTAATAATCAGGTACTGAATGACCTGAATCTAAAAGGTGTTTAGCAAAATTTGATCTTCCTGTGAGTTACCGCCAACTATTAACTCCAGTTTTAGTGTTTTCAATATCAAATGACATTAGTTTCATAGTAAACAGCACAAATTAATCCCATCCTTTTCGTATACCTTACCTTCATCTTCCGTCGCATTGGTATGAAGATGCATATTATATGGTAGTGGACGAGCAACCACCTCAGTTCTTCGAGGTAAACTATCGCCGCCGGAACCTGAATCTTTAAATTTTAAAGTAAACCGCACGGTCAGCTGGTTGTCATCACCAGCTTGTGCCTATTTAGATTTGCATTTGTTGTAACTGTGATAAAGTGAGTGGCGCCACATATAATAAACAGTGAAGTGATAAAAAGGACCAAAAAGGGTACCTATCTGCCAAGTAGCCTACGTGTCGTCGCATCATCAGATCTAGTGTCCTGGAGCTCCTGGATGTGAAGCCTGGAGAAACTAGTCAGCTATTTACTAGTAACAAGGTACTATATACTATTCCTCTTTCACCAAATTCGCATTTTTATCTATTTTTCGATTTTATTTTAGTAATTTGAACTACCCTGACAGCCACCACCATTCACATCACATCCACCCTTTTGTTTATCTCGCGCTAACACTGGGTGTTGATTATTGTTCGCTAAAATGTGTAATTTTCATCACGTATATTTATTATCCTAGATTTCTATTTTTGTTTTTTATTTTAACTAAAAAACGAATAAGTGTTAATGTCAAATGTAACCTTACCTTTTCCATTATCGCAATCGCATAAAATCTTAGGGAAAAAAATCTTTACAAATAAGTGTTGGCTTTATGGAAATATTTTGTTTTATCTGAAAAATCTGCTAACGCACAAAAAACATTCATTAATATGTTCAGACAGATATATAGGCAGCGAAGTAAGCATCGCCAGTTGTATGCCTCTAATGGAATGGAAAATCTAAATGGAAATTTATACGTATTATATAAAATACATACTTGCGATATATGAGGAATACTTTTAATCATCATCAACAACAAGAGCCTGTAACGTCGACTCTCAGACACTCGGATCTTTTCAACTATGCACCCACATGGGCAGCGCACCACCCATCGCACAAACATGCACCCACATAGGCAGCGCACCACCCATCGCACAACCATGCACCCACATAAGCAGCGCACCACCCATCGCACAAACATGCACCCCATGGGCAGCGCACCACCCATCGCACAAACATGTACCCGCAAGGGCAGCGCACCACCCATCGCATAATATGCACCCACATGAGCAGCGCACCACCCATAGCACAATATGCACCCACATGGGCAGCGCACCACTCATCGCACAATATGCACCCACATGGGCAGCGCACCACCCATCGCACAAACTTCGACAACAAATCAAATTCTGCCAATATTTTTAGTAGTCTTGAATACAGAAGAAGAGTTTGTTTCACTGTGCTCCGACTCACAAAATCTTAACCCCAGAACTTGAATGATGTAATGAATATAAGTTTTTAAATTTACGCGTTTCATTACTACTTTAAAAATAATAAAACGGGATTAAGCGCGTCTTTTGGAAAAATACCGAAACGTCGGTAAAAGGGTATTTTAACAAATGACGCGTTTCACCACTGGTTTTTGAGCAAGTGATCTTTGTACTTATTTATTACCAGCTAAGTGTATTTATTTTTGCAACGGAATATCAGGAACAACTGATGGAGTGTCTGTACCTACTTCAGTCTCACTTCGTATCATACAGCTATATATTTTAAATAATTACATATTTATCTTCAGCTAAGATTTTTCACTTGTAAATAATGTTGGTTGACCCAAATTAAAAAAAAAAGTTTTATTTATTTCGGGCATAACAAGAGATGGCCGCAAAATTAACTGCAAGGGGAAAATCTAAAAAAGTTACGTTGGTTGTTCAGCATTGGCGTTATTATAAAAGTTGAGAGAGAACTTTGTGAATGGAGTCCGGGAACTTTATAACTTTGTATTCGGTATTTATCGCTAAATTATTCGCCAGCTTACGTTATTAAAAAAGAAAGCTGCCAAGCGTGATTTGACTTATGCAGCCTTTTAAATTTTAGTACATAGCTCCTTTTATATACATTTTTTCATGATTCAATAGTCACTAAGGTTTTCAAAAAAAATTACTGAGATTACATAGTATTGCTTAGTAGTAGACCTCTTTACAGCATGGCTTAAATGTCGTAGCCATTTTAAGTTCGACAGTGTAACTTTTTAATTTTTAAAAAAACCTTTTGATTTAATTTTAAACGGATTTAGTATTGTAAGAAACAAAGATCGCAAAGTAAGTACCGATTCGCTGAGTCGCATATATTCCACTTCTTCCTGATTGTCTTTCGACAATATCTATTAACTTTATAGAATATTTTTTTTTTGGCATGAACAGCATGAAATCTTTTTTTGATTGTACAGTCATCAGCTCCCAAATAAGTATTGATTTGAAGCCTTTTGGAACTAGTTAGTTTTTAAAAATTAATAAAAATGGAAGATAATTGTCAAACTGTTTCGGAATAGTTACTTGCTACGAATTCCTATACTACATCGTAAATAAGGTAGTAGTTATTGTAAATAAACAAAACATAGACCTATAGTTACCAAAGGCTGTTATGACAATAGTAAAGATCGTTTTGGGAGAAGATATGCGCAAGATAGGATTTCGTTTCTATTTTTAATTTACACATAAAACCTAAAAGAATAAAATAAATAATTATAATAATTTTAGACATATTACACAGAGCCATCTGGTCTCCAACTAAGCAAATCTTGTATTATATAAACCAGACAACGGAAACAAATATATACTTATATAATTTTTGTTTGTAAATACATACATATCATGCATAAATACATCCAGTCTCAAGACAAACACAAATGTTTATCACATAAAATATTTGTCCAGTGCGGGAATCAAACTCATACATTTTGCATAGCAGCCGGCCACACTACCAACAAGACCGCGAGGAAGTCAATAAAAAATTTAGGCATTAGTTATATCGGCATAAATATATTTGTACAGTTTTATGTTTCCTATTTTATTGGAGTTCAATTTAAAGCTATTTAATGACAAGCTTTTGACGGAACTAAATTAGAGTCCAATTATAGCAACAAACGGACCGATGGCTTGCTTATAGTAATGATAAAAATCTATAAATTAATAAAGCATATAAAAAAAGTTGAATGTTACGTATCATGAGTAGTTTTCACTCTAAAAGCAGTTGACATTCTGTAAAGTCGTAACCCTAAGTGCACTTGAATAGCTCCGATCCACCGTTTCACATTCTGCGTCAGTTCTACTCTGATGTGGAAACCGTATTGAAACACGTAAACGCGCTTATTATGAGTGGACGTCGCTACAAATGTGGACGATCTGACAACGAATTTTACAAATTAGATACCCTTAGCTACGGCTTTAACTCTTCTGCTGTCGATGTGAGAATGATCTGGTTGTCGACACAGAGAAGGTCTTACTGCATTAGCTGTTATTCAAGTAGCCTCCAAAAACATATTTCGGCAGTTGAATGATTAGAACAGATTTTATATTCAGAGAGGGATCTCTCACTCTCTGAGGGATAGCTTTAGGGAAGTAAATATTGTAACTTAAGCGTCGCAGTACATATCGCACCTTTGCGGAAAAACTACTTTTAAACAACAGTAACTTTTAAAACATTAAAGTTGACGCTATCATTTCTATGAAACAAATATTTTTCAAGTAATAAGCTGGTGTTATATATGATTATTTTATATATTAACCACTTTAAACTACATGACATTATCGTTTGAAAAATAATGGATCATATATCACGTTGTTTTTGCAAAATGGAGATATTTCATGTGTGTTATCTTATGATGTAACGTTGGAGATAATAATATTTTTAGAATTTTATTGAGTTATTATAATGAAACACCTTTTAAAACATGGATTTTTTTTAAATATATTATTTTTTTGGAAAAACAGTTACATCAAATTATTAGTGTCAAGAAAAATAGTCCTAAAGTGTTATAAAATATACCTCACAAGCTCAAAGGTTGACATGATTTAAAAGGAAATTAAATGAAAAATAGCTCAAAAACAAAAAAATAAATAAAACTAAATAAAAATAACCTAAAATGTTCTAAATAATATAATTGCCTAACATTGCCTTAAAGACAGTTACTTCCTGCTAGGAGACGTCAATTAAATTTAGGATAATCAAATAATATAACTAAAATAAAAAATATGGATGAAACATAGTAACAGCACTATTATTTGTATTTGTGATTGATGTCTCAGAATAGGTACTAATATACTAAGATTTCTTTAAATTTCGTAAAAACAAAATATTTTAACAAAAACTAATAAAATCAACATTAGTTATTAGACTTAGACTAGCCAACAATGGAATTTTGCTGAAGTACTAACTAACAAATGTCTGTGAAGTTAGCACCCCAATTCGCAGCACCCCCGAATTTAGGGTGAGTTCTGGGTCCTTTCACAATAGTTCTAGAGTTCCCGACGGGGTGCAATGATAGTTCTGCCCTTGGGGGGACAGAATTTAAAAAAAAAAAATGGGGTGCTAACTTCATGCCGCACCCCTTTTTCTTCAAAAAATAGTTCTGTATTTTTTTTTAGGTCGTTCTACAATAGTTCTAGAGTTCCTGAAGCATTTCACGAATAGTTCTGTAAAAATTCAAAAGATATGATTTTTTTTCGGAAAATAACATTTTTAAACGACCCAATCCACACACGAGCTAATATAACCGGTCTAATTGGTTAACATCGACATCAATATGAAAAGACACTCGGTACAAATGTTGAAAGGTATGTTACGTGAGCGAATAGTAAGAGAAATAAATAATATTATTAAAAATCACCATTTGCCAATTTCACGGTTACATAAATTTCTTAAATTATAGGTATCTTGAAATAATCATAACAAAACGAAAGTTCTGATCAGCACCCCGAGAGTTCTGCATCTTATTGCGATTATTTACTCCAGGGAAACCAAAATATCAGATGTATTTCCAAAAAAACGTTGCACTATTCGCGAAAACTGCATCTAGTGATAAAAGTGGGAGTCTCGCATCTAGAGGCAGTTCTGTCAGAGTTCTGATCAGCACCCCGAGAGTTCTGCACGCGAGTGGCACTCTTGAATTCGAAAACAACAAAAAACAGAAGAATTGTTCGGTTAATTTTGCAGAATGCAAAAAAAACTGCTTCCAAGGTGATAAATCTTAGTTTTGACTGAGAGGAAGAAAGTTTTTTTCAGAGTTCTGATCAGCACCCCGAGAGTTCTGCATCTTATTGCAGTTCTTTACACCAAAGAAACCCAAATACCAGATATATTTGCAAAAACAACGTTGCACTATTCACGAAAACTGCATGTAGTGATAAAAGTTGGAGCATCGCATCTAGAGGCAGTTCTGTCAGAGTTCTGATCAGCACCCCGAGAGTTCTGCACGCGAATGGCACTCATGAATCCGAAAACAACAAAAGTCAGTAAAATTGTGCGGTTAAATTTGCATTGCATGCAAAAAACTGCATCGAAGGAGGTAAATCTTAGTTTTGACTGAGAGGAAGAGAGGTTTTTTCAGAGTTCTGATCAGCACCCCGAGAGTTCTGCATCTTATTGCGGTTCTTTACTCCAGAGAAACCAAAATACCAGATATATTTGCAAAAACAACGTTGCACTATTCGCTAAAACTGCATGTAGTGATAAAAGTGGGAGTATCGCATCTAGAGGCAGTTCTGTCAGAGTTCTGATCAGCACCCCGAGAGTTCTGTACGCGAATAGCACTCTTGCATTCGAAAACAACAAAAGTCAGTAAAATTGTGCGGTTAAATTTGCATTGCCTGCAAAAAACTGCATCGAAGGAGGTAAATCTTAGTTTTGACTGAGAGGATCAGAGGTTTTTTCAGAGTTCTGATCAGCACCCCGAGAGTTCTGCATCTTATTGCGATTCTTTACTCCAGGGAAACCAAAATACCAGATATATTTGCAAAAACAACGTTGCAGTATTCACGAAAACTGCATGTAGTGATAAAAGTTGGAGAATGGCATCTAGAGGCAGTTCTGCCAGAGTTCTGATCAGCACCCCGAGAGTTCTGTACGCGAATAGCACTCTTGCATTCGAAAACAACAAAAGTCAGTAAAATTGTGCGGTTAAATTTGCATTGCATGCAAAAAACTGCATCGAAGGAGGTAAATCTTAGTTTTGACTGAGAGGAAGAGGGGTTTTTTCGGAGTTCTGATCAGCACCCCGAGAGTTCTACATCTTATTGCGGTTCTTTACACCAGAGAAACCAAAATACCAGATATATTTGCAAAAACAACGTTGCACTATTCGCTAAAACTGCATGTAGTGATAAAAGTGGTAGTATCGCATCTAGAGGCAGTTCTGTCAGAGTTCTGATCAGCACCCCGAGAGTTCTGTACGCGAATAGCACTCTTGCATTCGAAAACAACAAAAGTCAGTAAAATTGTGCGGTTAAATTTGCAGAATGCAAAAAAAACTGCTTCCAAGGTGATAAATCTTAGTTTTGACTGAGAGGAAAAAAGTTTTTTTCAGAGTTCTGATCAGCACCCCGAGAGTTCTGCATCTTATTGCAGTTCTTTACACCAAAGAAACCCAAATACCAGATATATTTGCAAAAACAACGTTGCACTATTCGATAAAACTGCATGTAGTGATAAAAGTGGTAGTATCGCATCTAGAGGCAGTTCTGTCAGAGTTCTGATCAGCACCCCGAGAGTTCTGTACGCGAATAGCACTCTTGCATTCGAAAACAACAAAAGTCAGTAAAATTGTGCGGTTAAATTTGCATTGCATGCAAAAAACTGCATCGAAGGAGGTAAATCTTGGTTTTGACTGAGAGGAAGAGAGGTTTTTTCAGAGTTCTGATCAGCACCCCGAGAGTTCTGCATCTTATTGCGATTCTTTACTCCAGAGAAACAAAAATACCAGATATATTTGCAAAAACAACGTTGCACTATTCGCTAAAACTGCATGTAGTGATAAAAGTGGTAGTATCGCATCTAGAGGCAGTTCTGTCAGAGTTCTGATCAGCACCCCGAGAGTTCTGTACGCGAATAGCACTCTTGCATTCGAAAACAACAAAAGTCAGTAAAATTGTGCGGTTAAATTTGCATTGCCTGCAAAAAACTGCATCGAAGGAGGTAAATCTTAGTTTTGACTGAGAGGATCAGAGGTTTTTTCAGAGTTCTGATCAGCACCCCGAGAGTTCTGCATCTTATTGCGATTCTTTACTCCAGGGAAACCAAAATACCAGATATATTTGCAAAAACAACGTTGCAGTATTCACGAAAACTGCATGTAGTGATAAAAGTTGGAGAATGGCATCTAGAGGCAGTTCTGCCAGAGTTCTGATCAGCACCCCGAGAGTTCTGTACGCGAATAGCACTCTTGCATTCGAAAACAACAAAAGTCAGTAAAATTGTGCGGTTAAATTTGCATTGCATGCAAAAAACTGCATCGAAGGAGGTAAATCTTAGTTTTGACTGAGAGGAAGAGGGGTTTTTTCGGAGTTCTGATCAGCACCCCGAGAGTTCTACATCTTATTGCGGTTCTTTACACCAGAGAAACCAAAATACCAGATATATTTGCAAAAACAACGTTGCACTATTCGCTAAAACTGCATGTAGTGATAAAAGTGGTAGTATCGCATCTAGAGGCAGTTCTGTCAGAGTTCTGATCAGCACCCCGAGAGTTCTGTACGCGAATAGCACTCTTGCATTCGAAAACAACAAAAGTCAGTAAAATTGTGCGGTTAAATTTGCATTGCCTGCAAAAAACTGCATCGAAGGAGGTAAATCTTAGTTTTGACTGAGAGGAAGAGAGGTTTTTTCAGAGTTCTGATCAGCACCCCGAGAGTTCTGTACGCGAATAGCACTCTTGCATTCGAAAACAACAAAAGTCAGTAAAATTGTGCGGTTAAATTTGCATTGCATGCAAAAAACTGCATCGAAGGAGGTAAATCTTAGTTTTGACTGAGAGGAAGAGAGGTTTTTCAGAGTTTTGATTAGCACCCCGAGAGTTCTGCATCTTATTGCGATTCTTTACTCCAGAGAAACCAAAATACCAGATATATTTGCAAAAACAACGTTGCACTATTCGCTAAAACTGCATGTAGTGATAAAAGTGGGAGTATCGCATCTAGAGGCAGTTCTGTCAGAGTTCTGATCAGCACCCCGAGAGTTCTGTACGCGAATGGCACTCTTGCATTCGAAAACAACAAAAGTCAGTAAAATTGTGCGGTTAAATTTGCGTTGCATGCAAAAAACTGCATCGAAGGAGGTAAATCTTAATTTTGACTGAGAGGAAGAAAATTTACGCCTCTCCTTCTAAAAGAAGGCTTAGGTCCCGCTGGTCCAATGCGCTGAAGTAGTAGTGGGGAAGGGGACTATGGTGGATATTGAGTCATACCAGAAGCCAAAGCGTAGAACGACGCGTTCAATGGACTGATTGACCTATAGCTCGTTGGACCGATGAGACAACCACAAAATAGTAGTAGTAGCTGGATGTATAAGGAAGGTTTTTTTTTAATACCACTATGGTGTAAAACAAGCTTACGGTCCGCCTGATGGTATGCGGTTACCGTAGCCTATGGACGCTTGCAACACCAGGGGTATCACTCGCGCATTGCCGACCCTTCAGAAATCTAATTCTTAAAGAACCCCATACTGTAGTCCTTCTAGAAAACCTTGGCAGGTAGCTCATTCCACAACTCAAGCGTTAAAACTGGATTTTTCACAAGTGTTACACAGGAAAAATTAATAACAGAATTTCATCTCGCGATTGAAAAGCGTCAATCACGACCAAGAAAAGATGTTTTTCTCGCCAAATTGAAAAAAATTGACGTTTCCATGTGTTAGAATCCCGTTTTTTGCAAATTTAACCAATAAAACAAGGATATATTAATAAAAGTCGTTAGGTTTAAAGATCTGACAAATTATTTATTGACTAGATTGATTATTGATTGAAATAATACTGAATATAATAATACAAGTAACTCTACTCCTTAAACTAACAATAGTTTTTCCTTATGAAAGAAAAAACGAATAATTAATCATAAAAAAAAGGTGGCTTATAAATGTGAACGTAGTACAAACTTTACAATTTTTTATTTTCCAAACAAATGACGACTCGACTCTCTTAATTTAAACAAGGCGTTTTCACTTGCAAATCGGTTATTTTTCTTTTCATCGATTTAAATTCGATTTAAATCACTGATTCGAATCGTCTTCTACGTACAGCAAAAGATGAGGAACTATGTTCTCATTCGCTCCGCATAATCGACGTTTTTGTTGCATATCATCGTATTCGTACCAAGATCTGCCATTGAAAAAAAACGCCGTATAATGTCCCCAATCTTTTGTGTATTGAATGTAATTTACCACCCCGACTAGTCGGTATTTTTTGCTTTCTAAATGCAGAGTAGAATCAATGCTTTTCAAGTAAAATGGTACATTATTCTTAAAAATGTCGGTAATCATCGAAACCATGGAAAAATCCATCATCAAATATGGTCCGTATTGACGTTCAAGCTGATTGGAAACACCACAAGAGCATTTACCTTGTACATTTTTTCGTATCTCGTCGATTGCTTTTTGAATCCTCCCACACTCATTCTCGACTGCTACTTTTACGTCGATGGAGACATGTAATTGTCGTTTTGATTTGTTGGAATCGCAATTGTTGCATCGCCATATCAATTTGCAAGAATGCTCGAAGCTGCGAAACATGTACTCAGATAAATGAGCAGCGTTAGCGCTGCAGTCGTGTGATTTCAATTTACGGATTTCTTTAATAGAATTTTCATAAATTGAAATTTCTGTAAGATACTTGCATCTTGATGTGTAGTGCTCAGTCGTCAGTCTGTTGCACTGTAGTATCGTCATCGACAAGTCTCGTATGTCACAGTCCGAGTTTTCAAGGGAAGTTTTGAATACAGAGCTCATATTCATTGCTTGTAAAATTAAAATTAATATACTGTCAAAAGCGCAAGTATTCGATAATGAATATCTCGTTTCTTTAATTTTAATAGAGTCACACAAGGAACCGTTTTTCATTATTGGAATGGATAATTTTTTAGTTGAATAGCAAGCATTCCATTCGGGATTTGTAATCATGTAAGTACCAAGACGTTTTGTTTTAAAACCCTCATTTACAATTTCAATATTTTTATTTTGAACGGTGAAAGCTACTTTTTTCTGTACGTTTTCAAGGTGAGTTGAACTCAAAACTTCGGCGGAATCAAATTGAGGAGTATTTTCTTTATTTTCTTCATGTTTCCATTCGTTAAATTCAGAAACCCGAGGAAATGGTGTAGATTCTCCATATCCAGTTAATGAGATATCATTTTTATTTTCGGTGTTTATTTTGTTCGAAAACTTCGTGCCAAAATCAGAATGGGTATCAGAATTTAAAACAGCTTTTCAGAATTTCGAACTGATTCAAATTCTAGGAATTTGATTGAATCATCATTCTTGTTTCTCCAGTTTTCCTTCTCTTGCCAAGAATGACAAGGTAGCGCTGTGGGACGACCAGATTCTGGATTTTTATGTTTATTTGTTCTTGTCAAAAAAATTTTTGGTAGAGCTGAACCTGCGAGCTTCAATTTACCTTGTTAGTATTTAACGTGAAGAAAAACAAAGCGATCGGCCCGGAGAGGAAGTTTTTCGAAGACGTGATTTTTTAACTGGGAAAATTCTGATTCGACAGTCGATGATGATCGACTGGGACATGAGATAGACAATTCTTTAAAAATAAACCCGGTCCAAAGAGGAAGCCAATACATGAGTTCTCTTATTTTTCCTGCTATACTGCTTATGTAAAAAGGATTGACATTTCGAAGCGCCCCTTCTTTTACTCCTAAAGACGCGATCTCAGCTTTTTTTTGCAAAGATTTTGCCCAAGATATCCAATCGCACGGTGACTCATTTGGGAAGTCAGTAATATTTTCCGGTAAAATGAGGTCATCTTCATCATCTAAATTTTCTTCGTGATTTGTTAATAATTCATCATCATTTTCCAAAAAAATAATATCGTGTACACCTTTGATCAAATCGTTTAATTTTTCGAGTTCAACATCAGCTGGAAAGCGTTCGTCATTTTCATTATAACCGATATAGTCACTTTGAGCCACAACTAACAAAGAAAAAAGTGTATCCTGAATTTGAGAAAAATCTCTCATTTGATAAACTTGGGCCAGAACACGCAAATAAAATTGTTTCACCATCAAATTTTTCTGTCCTTTCAAGCATTTCCATCGAGCAATTTGCTTTATGAAGTGACTTGTATCTAGTGATAAACAGCACTCAGGCTGCTTTGAAGGTTCGTGTGAAATGACAAGTTTGTAGCAAATTTGCAAATATTCTTTTAAATCCGAACAACCTGCGTAAACCCGAGCTATCGCTACGAGCAAAGCTTTGCTGAAGTCAGTCACGAATACTGTCGGTTTTTTTTTTGTTGCAAGAAGAATTTCTGAAAAAAAAAAAGTTAGAAAAGAAGCATCGTGTTTCGCAGACAACATCTGATAAATTGAAACATTTCCAACGGAACTGATGGATTTTACTATGTACAAAAAATGTACTTGCTCTTTTGAAGGGGCGTCTTATCATCGTTGACATTAACCGAAATAGGCAAGGGAACTTTGAAGCAAAATCCTCCCGAAGCATCTGCAGTGAGCATAAATGAAGAATCATTTTCTGCAGCAACCTTATGAAATGCTATCTGTTCAGGAAGCCAGTACATGCAAAAAAAAGGAGAAGCGCCAACACTACGAATGACTCCTTTATGAGAAGTGTTTTTTGCGATGATCAAATTATCGATTGGTTTGGAACTACTGATGCCTAAAATTTTATCGAACTGATCTTGTTTCGCTTTTCTCAAGACATTTGAACTTGGCAGGGTTGGAGGAATTTGATCACCAAATTCCATTTCGTTTTGAGCTATTTCCGTTCGAAACACAGAAGCGGGTTTTCGCTGTTCTATAAGCTTTGTTGCGATATGTTCTCGCCTATTCCCACGCAATTGGCGCCTTTTTGAATGAGGGAAACTAAATTTCACGTCCGTTAACTGAATATGGAGCACAACATCAGCTTCAGAATTTTTAGGTTTTTGATGGATGTATCCTACAATTTTACCGCCACATTTATTGCAACTACCTTGAATATGTACATATTTTTTTGCCGAATTACTCTCATAGACGACAGATTTCTTGAATGAAAATGCACAACTCAATTTTGTTTGTTCGAAAATTGTCTCCGCAATTATGTCAGTCCAAACATTTTTTCTCAGCGTACTTTTTTGCCCAGGTCTTATTGATAATGGCTTGATAGAGTCCCATTTTTTTGCAGACAATATTATACGATAATTATTTGAAAAGTCATGACTTCGTAAACCATAAGGCGTTATGTTCTGTCCATTATCGTCATTGTCGTGTTCAATGATAGTCTCCGAAACATTTTCAGAAATTCCAATCGCATTCTTACAATTTGGAAAAAAAGTTTTTAAAACGTGTGCTAAAAGTCCATTACGATCATTCTTCACAGTGGTATATACATGCTTAGGGTTCATAAATGAATCGCCTGCTTTCATTGCTTCTGAGATCTTTTTATAAACACTATGCGATGGCTGAAAAATTTTCATGTCACTTCCCACCGTACAATACTCACTTTGACTCAACAGTTTTTTGAGAAGTTCTATGTTATACATTTTGGCAAAATTTCGGATATTCGATTTGTTATGAAAATTGATTCTACTTTGCAGTATGGTTATCGCTAATGAACATGAAGACGAATGTAAAAGACAATTTGAATCGGATTCTGGGTATAAAACTACAAAATATTTAGCAATTGACATGTAATAATAAATAACCTTACAAAATATAGCAAGACTCAGATAAAAACATTTTTTTCAATATTTTCATCAATCCAACTAAAAGTCTAATGTCATTAATAAAAATGCATTTATACCAGCTTCACCAAAAGTTAGCTGCAGTAGGTAGGAAAACTTAATTCAATTTTCACGACACATTATGTGAGAAATTTGGACAATAGAGCCTGAGGTGCACACGCGTTGTTTTTGAATAACGTAGTTTTCTTCCGTGATTGTCTTCCTAAACCTGAAGAGTAAAATTATAAATATGTAATAATGTAATTGATAAAAAGCATCTCTACGAGCAATGTTTGTAGGAGACACTCTTTCCTGGGGTCCCTAGTTTCGCCGCTACGGAACCCTAAAATTCATTTTTTTTTCCTTTACATTTCCATTCATAGCACCTCAGGGAAGGATAACAGAAAAAAACGGCTCACACATTTGTTACTCCTGGCAATGTGTTCTATCGATATCCGTCAAAACAATGGATGGTTATAAGGACGAACCCCCTTTTGAAAAGTTTTTTTGATTTCCCGTAAGGGTACGGAGAGAGGTCTCAGAAAAAAATGCTCCATACAAACGTTACTGCCGACGATGTACTCTATCGATTTCCATCATCAAAATATATGGTTATGGGGACACCATAAATTCTCACGAAAAGTCCCAGGGATTCATGAAAAAGACTTATAAAATATTTTTTTTTTTCAGCGCCCCGCTTGTACACCCTAACTGTAACCAAAAAAAACAAAAATTAGTAAAAAGTCCGGTCTATTTTCCCTTGCCCCCTTTTAGTAACGGTTTATTTAGGGTTCCGTACCCAAAAGGTAAAAACGGAACTCTATTACTAAGACATCGCTGTCTGTCACCAAGCTTTATCTCACTAACCGTGATAGCAAGACTGGTGAAATTTTCACAGATAATGTATTTCTGTTACCGCTATAACAACTAATACTAATAATAGAATAACATAAGTATTTAGCCCCCTTAAATATTTATTATACAACAAACGTGATTTTTTGCCGTTTTTTACTTGATATAAAAAACGGCAACAGGTTGACGCTTGAAATATTTACAAAATAATCAGTTTTAGTGAATATAAATATAAATAACTTTAAAAATAAATAATGAAATTAAAATAAAATAGATATTTAAGGGAGGGAGGAGTTGTATGGAACAACAAACGTGATTTTTTTTGCCGTTTTTGTAAATTTGTACGGAACCCTCGGTGCGCGAGCCACACTCGCACTTGGCCGGATTTTTTTTCCCTTGCGCCCCCTTTTACTTACTCTGACCACGAACATAAAATATCATTTATTCATAACTAACTAAATGGTATCTACCTTTGTTTACAAAACAAAGGCTGTTTTCGTGTTAAAACACATAATCATTCGTCACCATAACATGTATAAGGTAATTTTAAATTAAGCGTGAATAGTTTAAGAGTAGATCAAATAACTTATAAGTAGGTATGTTATTTTTGCAATTTTTATGTTTCTATATGTAAGTACTAATTGCAGTGAAATTATATACTTACTTTGACCAAAACCATGCAGTAATTTCATCACAACACAAGACACTGGCAGAAACCAACATAAAATATCATTTGTTCATAACTAACTAAATGGTATCTACCTTTGTTTACAAATTAGTCTTTTTTCGTGTTAAAACACATAATCATTCGTCATCATCACACTATCTACCTATATAAGGTAATTTTTAAATTAAGCGCGAATATTTTCAGAGTAGATCAAATAACTTATAAGTAGGTCTGTTATTTTTGCAATTTTTATGTTTCTATATGTAGGTACTAATTGCAGAGGTATTATCGATTATTACAAAACTAAAATAACAAAAAAAAATTGCACGCTTTATTTGAAACTGTAAACAATACAAGTGCACTGATAAAATTTTGACGCAGCGCTGTAACTGCGCACCAACACAAAAAATTTTTGCGGCTGCACAATCGTTTCGTCAAAGGTGCCGCCATTGAGCCGGACCTTTGTCGGGCCGATAGAGTAACCGAGCGATTCGCAAACCTATCGCGGCTCACGATACTTATTTAGTGTTGCCACTTTAGTGTTTTTAGGGGCTAGATTGAGAACTTTTTATTGTTTTTTTTACTTTTCACTATGCGACCACAAAATTCAAATAGATTCTCTTAATCGTTTAATAATAATTTAATTTCTAATATCACTAAAATATTACGTTTTTTATTTGAAAATTTTATTCTATCAAATAATATTGTAATAAATTCATAGAAAAAGAACATTTAGCATTTTTTGGCTCTTGTTTTTGACCAAGTTAATAGATTCATTTTATTTGATAAGGGTCAAGCTCAAAGGTCTAGGTCAGGGTCAGGTCAAGATCAAATTCAAGAAAGGTACGAAGACTTGTAATATCCCCAACGTAACTATTTGCCCTTTTAAAAACGCTATGATGGTAAAACTGCATCTTTCTCTCGTTCCAGGCTTCCCAACTTAAGGCTTTTAGCCCCAAATTTAGGGCGGAAATTTATGATGGATTTTTCTATGGTTTCGATTACTACCGACATTTTTTAAGAATAAAGTACCATTTTACTTGAAAAGCATGGATTCTACTCTGCATTTGGAAAACAAAAAATACCGACTAGTCGGGGCGGTGAATTACGTTCAATACACAAAAGATTGGGGACATTATAAGGCGTTTTTTTTTTCAATGGCAGATCTTGGTACGAATACGATGATATGCAACAAAAACGACGATTATTTGGAGCGAATGAGAAAATAGTTCCTCATCTTTTGTTGTACGTAGAAAACAATTGGAATCGTTTGATATTGAAAGAAAAAACGATTAATGAATTTTAATCATAAAAAAAGTCGGCTTATCAATGTGAACGTAGTACGAACTTTACTTTTTTTTATTTTCCAAACAAATGACGACTCGACTCTCTTAACTTTTTTCATAGATTAAATAGATGCATAAGGAAAAACTATTGTTAGTTTAAGGAGTAATATTATACTCATTATTATTTCTCAAAAAGGACTATTGGCTGTGAATAAATAATTTGTCAGGTCTTTGAACCTAACGACTTTTAGTAATATATCCTTGTTTTATTGGTTAAATTGGCAAAAGACGGGATTCCAACACATGGAAACGTCAATTTCGGGGAGCACAAGTCTTTTGTGCCGCAGTCAATGGCGAGAAAAAAATCTCTTCTTGGTCGTGCTTGGCGCTTTTCAATCGCGTGATACAATTCTGTTATTCATTTCTCCTGTGTAACACTTAAAGTGAAAAATCCATTTTTTATGAGTAACTGATTTTTTGTGTTTTTTGAAATAAAAATTGACAATTAAAGGTAATACTTTCATTTTGATATTCAATAACCTATGTAAATAGTTTGCTATTTACACATTCAAAACCTTATTTTATTTTCAATAAAATCTTTTTTGCGAAAACTGTTTTGACGCTGTAAATTTAAGCATTTTTCTTAATATTTTATTATAACAAAATTCAAATTTATCATATATATATTAATTATAATACTAGACTTTGCCTGCGGCTCCGGCCGCCCTAAATTCGGTTATCGGCGTGGGACTCTTTCATTTAATCACAGTATTAATACTGAGTAATATATAATCTGTGACTGTGATTTACTCCTTAATTACACTTATGAAGTTTGCCATATCAAGCTATAGCTATATAGTTCGTTTAAGCTAGGTTATAGTTATTCCCGCGGGAACTTTTGAATTTTTCGGTATAAGTGTGTGCTATTCCAGGACCTAATCTATAGGTGTGCCAAATTTCATCCCGATCCGTCCAGTGGCTGAAGCGTTATTGAATAACAAACATCCATCCATACAGACAAACTTTCACATTTATTATATTAGTAGGATAAAAAAACATAAAAATTAAGTACAGAAAACATAAAGAACTACTCAAAACTCTCGAACAACTCCGTCCATGGCCAGAACTAGAACTTTTTTTACGTAATCTAAATTGATTTCAAATAACAGCTGTTTTTTCGCAAAACATACTGTTGATTTCAGTTTTTTAAGCAAAAATGCAATGACATTTGAAACTGTTTAAGTGCTATGCAGAAATGCAACACTGATTTAATAAAAAACGTAACGTGAAATTTTTAACGGGATCAAGTTGTTTTGCGATACACAACATTAAATTTGCAAAAAAATATTCAACCATCGTTTATTCTTGCTTTATGAAAACATAAAAATCGAACATGCCACTTTTACTAGTGACAAAAAATCGGGCGCAGAAATCATGGAGTACGATTCAAAACGCAAAACAGATCGGCAAAACAAGAACTGTTCTATGACATGGAATATGTTTTTTTTCATCCTACATTTTATTTTCCGAAAATTTGTATTTGTTCCCAATTTTATGAAATGAACTTTGCAACTTTTTTTTGCAAACGTATCTGGTATTTTGGTTTCTCTGGAGTAAAGAATCGCAATAAGATGCAGAACTCTCGGGGTGCTGATCAGAACTCTGGCAGAACTGCCTCTTGATGCCATTCTCCAACTTTTATCACTAGGTGCAGTTTTCGCGAGTAATGCAACGTTGTTTTTGCAAATATATCTGGTATTTTGGTTTCCCTGGAGTAAAGAATCGCAATAAGATGCAGAACTCTCGGGGTGCTGATCAGAACTCTGAAAAAACCTCTCTTCCTCTCAGTCAAAACTAAGATTTACCTCCTTCGATGCAGTTTTTTGCATGCAATGCAAATTTAACCGCACAATTTTACTGACTTTTGTTGTTTTCGAATGCAAGAGTGCTATTCGCGTACAGAACTCTCGGGGTGCTGATCAGAACTCTGACAGAACTGCCTCTAGATGCGATGCTCCAACTTTTATCACTACATGCAGTTTTCGTGAATAGTGCAACGTTGTTTTTGCAAATATATCTGGTATTTGGGTTTCTTTGGTGTAAAGAACTGCAATAAGATGCAGAACTCTCGGGGTGCTGATCAGAACTCTGAAAAAAACTTTCTTCCTCTCAGTCAAAACTAAGATTTACCTCCTTCGATGCAGTTTTTTGCATGCAATGCAAATTTAACCGCACAATTTTACTGACTTTTGTTGTTTTCGAATGCAAGAGTGCTATTCGCGTACAGAACTCTCGGGGTGCTGATCAGAACTCTGACAGAACTGCCTCTAGATGCGATACTACCACTTTTATCACTACATGCAGTTTTGGCGAATAGTGCAACGTTGTTTTTGCAAATATATCTGGTATTTTGGTTTCCCTGGAGTAAAGAATCGCAATAAGATGCAGAACTTTCGGGGTGCTGATCAGAACTCTGAAAAAACCTCTCTTCCTCTCAGTCAAAACTAAGATTTACCTCCTTCGATGCAGTTTTTTGCATGCAATGCAAATTTAACCGCACAATTTTACTGACTTTTGTTGTTTTCGAATGCAAGAGTGCTATTCGCGTACAGAACTCTCGGGGTGCTGATCAGAACTCTGACAGAACTGCCTCTAGATGCGATGCTCCAACTTTTATCACTACATGCAGTTTTCGTGAATAGTGCAACGTTGTTTTTGCAAATATATCTGGTATTTGGGTTTCTTTGGTGTAAAGAACTGCAATAAGATGCAGAACTCTCGGGGTGCTGATCAGAACTCTGAAAAAAACTTTCTTCCTCTCAGTCAAAACTAAGATTTATCACCTTGGAAGCAGTTTTTTTTGCATTCTGCAAAATTAACCGAACAATTCTTCTGTTTTTTGTTGTTTTCGAATTCAAGAGTGCCATTCGCGTGCAGAACTCTCGGGTGCTGATCAGAACTCTGACAGAACTGCCTCTAGATGCGATGCTCCAACTTTTATCACTACATGCAGTTTTCGTGAATAGTGCAACGTTGTTTTTGCAAATATATCTGGTATTTGGGTTTCTTTGGTGTAAAGAACTGCAATAAGATGCAGAACTCTCGGGGTGCTGATCAGAACTCTGAAAAAAACTTTCTTCCTCTCAGTCAAAACTAAGATTTACCTCCTTCGATGCAGTTTTTTGCATGCAATGCAAATTTAACCGCACAATTTTACTGACTTTTGTTGTTTTCGAATGCAAGAGTGCTATTCGCGTACAGAACTCTCGGGGTGCTGATCAGAACTCTGACAGAACTGCCTCTAGATGCGATGCTCCAACTTTTATCACTACATGCAGTTTTCGTGAATAGTGCAACGTTGTTTTTGCAAATATATCTGGTATTTGGGTTTCTTTGGTGTAAAGAACTGCAATAAGATGCAGAACTCTCGGGGTGCTGATCAGAACTCTGAAAAAACCTCTCTTCCTCTCAGTCAAAACTAAGATTTACCTCCTTCGATGCAGTTTTTTGCAGGCAATGCAAATTTAACCACACAATTTTACTGACTTTTGTTGTTTTCGAATGCAAGAGTGCTATTCGCGTACAGAACTCTCGGGGTGCTGATCAGAACTCTGACAGAACTGCCTCTAGATGCGATACTCCCACTTTTATCACTACATGCAGTTTTAGCGAATAGTGCAACGTTGTTTTTGCAAATATATCTGGTATTTTGGTTTCTCTGGAGTAAAGAATCGCAATAAGATGCAGAACTCTCGGGGTGCTGATCAGAACTCTGAAAAAACCTCTCTTCCTCTCAGTCAAAACTAAGATTTACCTCCTTCGATGCAGTTTTTTGCATGCAATGCAAATTTAACCGCACAATTTTACTGACTTTTGTTGTTTTCGGATTCATGAGTGCCATTCGCGTGCAGAACTCACGGGGTGCTGATCAGAACTCTGACAGAACTGCCTCCCCAAACATAGCAATTAACTTTATTACTTTTAAGGTCATAAATAGTGAAATTTAAAATGTTAATTTTCGATTAGTAGTAGAAGACAGAAGTATTTCCCTTGGGGCACTGAAAAACAGCTTGTAGGTCATAAACAGCTACAAAAAGATTTTCGTCCTTTTTATCTTTTTCTTTATCCATTCGAGATACTTTCTTTTCATTTTGATGGGTCTGGTACATTTCTTTTTTCATTTCTTTCTCAGCATCAGTGCTATTTTCGTACGGCTCACAAAACTCGCACATATCTTCTTTGGGAACAAAGAAGGATATATTGTTTTCTTGGGTAAATATTCGATAAAACATAACTTATGTGGCGTAACTTACATTTTTAGCTTTGCATTGTTCAACATAATCTTTATGGAGATCGGTTATTGTTTTACTTCCATCAATATAGTGTCGTTTTGTTTGACTTCTTAGATAGTAGGATTCATTTTTAAGTATGACTTCAATAAAAGCTTTGACTCCATGTTTAATAGCTTCTTCGACATGGTAATGTTTTCCATGGCATCCTCGATAATCTTTCATTGCAGAAATGTTGGTGTTTTTGTTTTTTTTTGTTTAGTGCCGTTTCGATCGGGCGATTGTTGATAGCGTATTTTTATAAAAAGTCTTGTAGACTCGAAGTTTTGTTTCTTATATTTTAAAACAGGTAGGTGTTGTTATTTTCGCGTTTTGGCGCTGTTGCGATTCCCTCTGCATCAACTTTGACATAACGGCTTTTTGGTGTTACCCTTTCCACTGAATTAGCCATGTATGCCCATTGTTTTTCAATGTGGCCCAAATCCCAGTATTCTTTTAGTAATTTCCTGCGCTAATCTTCTGTAATATTTGATTGACACTTAAATGTACACGTTTCTTTACAAGATAGTTTTACTATTCGTTCAGGAATTATTGTTTTAGTTTTCAACGATTGATATTGTTTTCCCTTGTTTCTTAAATGTTTTGCAACGTTTTAAAATTTTGTCACGTAAAAAAATATATCATCTTCAGCGTGACGTATTAAGATATCCCTGCTAAAAGAATAGTTTTTTACAAAAACAATGTGACATCATGAACAGATCACAAAAGTAAATAGTTTTAGCGATAAGGCCGCCTAGTTGAACTGTAATATATAAAATTGTATATATGTTTAGTTTTTAATTATGTGGTGTACAATAAAAGTATATTCTATTCGAAATACTAGAAGTAAAAATAAGTTGTTGGTGCATGATACACGCCTACACAAAATAAGTACCTAACTCTTTTATTGGGCAATGTATACACTTTCACAACAAAGTTCTAAATAATATTCAAAAGCTATCAATAAGTTAAATTAAATCTTTAATCAAACAACAACTTTGTAAAAAATCATACTACAATATTTTAGACTACGAGTATGTAAATGATAAAAAATGGAAATAATATAAAATTGTACCGCTTTATTTTTTTTTTATTTAAAACATTTATTGTATTTGTAGTGTATATGATTTTTTTTAAAAGAGTAACTATAGATTTTCTTGTCGGATTCTTCTTGATAGAAATCAACAACATTGTGAACCGGAGGGCGGGTGGGAGGCTTCAAAAATAGTATTTCATATCTTTAACGACTCAAAAGTGTTTGTAAAATCTTAATTTGAATAAAAAAAAAATGACTTTGTCTTTGACAGTGCATAAGAAGGAGTTTTCTATTAACAAATCAAAAATAAAATCTCCACAAATGAGATTTTGTTTATTGCAAATCATGACGTATTGATTGACAAAGCCTCTTCCATTATATTTTTAAAGAGGTCATAGTCCGCTGAAGGCGATCTGTATACACTAATAACTCAACCGCCCTTGTACATTCCCACAGCAAAGGCACAGGTTTTTACCAGAGAAAGGAGGTCTAGGTAATAAAGGCCTTATGTGGATTGGCGGTCGATGTCGAGCTAGTGGCCACAGAACACCAATGAGGCCTTTGGCCTGACCGTCATATTATATGACAATAGGTTGAAAAAATTACGATAGAAGTTATTTTGTATATAAATAGGTAGTTATGTTTTCCTTTTAATGACAAAACTCAAATAATCGTGGTATAAACTCGTTATACTTTATATTAAAAAAAATATGTTAGAAACGTTCTCTATTATTATTATTATTAATGTTAAAAAACACAAAAGTAATAATAAATCCAATTAAGCTGATCATATTTTATTAACCGAACAATATCAACCGACACGTAGGCTGCGCTGTTCCATAGTAGCTTTGTGCAATCCCATATTAAATTACTTTGCTGCTCCAAAATTACTGCACAAATTGTCATAATTTGTGTTATTTCTCTCTAATAGGTGTTCGAGGCTCCATTTGAAACAAAAAATATGAATATACCATTGATCTTCCATAACATTTATCCTATGTACCCTAAGTTGTGACAGTTTTTATTTAATTATTTAATTGTATGAATTCAACAAAAACTCTGTTTATTTACTCAACAGACGTGGTCCTACCTAACCCACGGCTTGCTTGCCATTAGTAGGGTCAGAAAACGTGCTTTTAATATGCATTGATGATGAATAATCTTAAAAACAATCAAACAACGTAAAAGATAATTCTTGATTCCCATTGCAGCGCCACTTGTCCAATTGTGAAAAGGTATCCAAGTACCCACTCAAATATAACACACAAAAAAATCATCCAGTCGTTTAGGAGGAGCGGATACAAATTTTGCAATGTACTTTTTCGGAACGAAACCAACAAATTTTTTTTGCTTGATTTAAACGTTTCTCTCAAGTGTATAATTGGCCAGTTACAATCTGCTCAAATTGTAAATTCTCCCAGTTTTCAAAGATGTAATAACTATCTGAAAAATATCACGATAACTTTGTGAATATGAACAAGAATTATTAGGAACAAAATCTGTTAAAAATATAAATTACCACGGAAAATTAATTAATTAATATTCGACACGCATTGGCTAATTTTTGTAAATATTTTATATTTACAAGGTATATTGTACGTATGGACAGTTATGCTTATGTTATCTGTAAAACACCTATCTTGCATTGTATTGCATTATAATTGTATTTTGCAGTCGAGTTTGACTGTTAAAAACGGGTCATTTAAAGTTCTAAACCATTTTGAATTCTAAGTTTTTAAATTTTCGCGTTCCCTTACTAATTTAAAAATAATTTTGATTTATTTTACAACTATAGCAGGTACCTGTTAGTAATACCACTGAGAGCACTGTTGTCTCTATTAGTACAGTTAGTATTAGCACAGACTATAGAACACGATACTAGGCATTAGTTAACATACTAAAGTGAACTCACTTACGTTTCAAATGAGTAATACAAATAATGTCTGCAATAAGATAGTATTTTTCTAATGGACCAGTTCAACTTGGTTATTTGTGAAAGTTTAAAATATCCTTATCCCTCGCTCACAGCCGCTGCGCCATAAATCAGAAGTTGGGAACAAACAGCTCTGTTACCAACAGAGGAACAACTTCCTATCAAATTTTGGATTTACATTAATTAGCAATAAACACTTTACTCAATACAAACTTCAAACTTTTAATTATTTTCTTCTGCGGTTTGAAGCAATGTCTAACTACGGGCACTGCTGTAAAACTGTAAAATGGATATACCTACTTATATTTACATTAGGTACTATAACAAGCTGGGGGTCGTAGGTCGCCGCCATGTTTTATAAATGAGAAATACATGGACAATGATTGGACCTCTCCGACCTCTAAAGTGCAAGGTATCCAAACTTGGCTAGTTATCCAGGGATCTTATTAAGGGTACCTATATAAATTATAATCAGAAAGGACCAATCATTGTTCATGTATTTCTCATCCATTAAATGTGGCGGCTATAATAAAGATATTAGTGTTTACATCTCATAGGATTATATATTAACTTAACTTAAATCTTGGACGAAGTTCCTGGTCCTCTTAAGGTCATCATCATTCAAAGACTATCCTTGTCCAATCGTGGGCCCACAAATAACATTTCTGAAATAAAGTCTGCCTAATGAACCATTATGACTATACGATTGAGTGGCCATAACCGGTGCCCAACTCCACGCAAATTACTCTTTACGGAGTTTCTGGAACCCGGCGTGAGCCTCCACGTTCGACGGTATATTGGCCTCAATCTGTGGCTACGTGGCAGCTTCAGGTTCGCTCCTTACACTTCTCCAATAACCCACGCGGGGCATGCTAATGCTCTTTTATGAGAACGGAAAGATGGTGATATTGTTAAATCCAACCTATTATTGTGGATAGGAGACAAGAGCGATCGCACCATATCGCACACAGCAGGCAGGCACTATGGCACAAGGTTTGCCCTTGACAAGGAGTTTCTTAATAGGTGTTTGGTGTAGAGCGAGACAGGAGGAAACGCTAATTGCACACAACAGACCAATTTTATTTAACTTTTGCTTTTAACTTAATTTCTAACAAATATTTACAATAATTTACTTAAAAATTGTACATAGTTCGTATCTGATGGATACTTGTTGAAGTCTCTTGAATTACTGTGCTAACTGCGGTGATCGAAAATCTAACTCATACAAAAACTTAGTTAAAGATAGCACATAGCAATTGATACAAACATATAACACAAGAGAGTAGGTATAACTACGTAGCTATAAACTGCTGCTTACAGTTGAGGTTTCTATAGGATGTACAGTTACACGATTCGCGGCTTGATTATAAAATAACTTTGTTTTACGTTTTCATGTTTTATGGCCAAACGGCATGAGCTACGATCATTTTTAGGTGTCCTAGGACAGAGGTTTCAGAAAAGGTTCTCAATCTTTGGTGGTGATCCCGGATTGCCTTGTGGTCGCCTTTTCTGGAGCGTTGGTAGGTATTATCGCATCCATCGCTCCCAAATGATGTCAGTTAGTAGTTGTGCGTGCCACCATTGTTGGCGCGCGTTCAGGTCGCAGACGATTTTTTGCATTTGCTCGATAATTTTGAGGTTATGGGCAATATTATGTATGACATGAAAGTTTCAGATTTATTTATTATTTATTTGCTTCTCACTTTTTTCGATAGGATGCATAGTTTAGATGCAAATAGCAAAAAACGTCTACCAACGCCTAAAAACGTATATATTATTTAGTGTGTTTCGATGTCTTAGCAGTGTTTTACGAAAACGTGTTAAGAATTGTGCAGCGATGGCTCATGAATAGCGAATTATGAAGAAATAAGCAGGACATGACGCGCAATTTATGAAGGATGCACACCAAATCTCCCGCCCTACCTTGGGACACGAAAGCGAGGACGGGCGCCGCCGCGATAAAACTTGACTATGGCGCTTCGCTAAACTTAGTTATAAGCACATGTGCATATTTGCACATGACTCTATGACTAAGTCATAGATTTGATCATACGAGTATGTTGTGTCGTGGAACAGAACAGAACAGACGGTACCTTCGGTGTAACTATAATTGTCGTAACAGTTTTAAATATTATTAAGTTATTTTCTAATTTAGCTGCAGTTCAACAAATATCATTTCTTACAAGTGCCGCACGTGACTGTGAGTCAGATGTCGGTAAGCACCGCTCGGGACACAACTTCGGGATCCAACAGAATTTACCGCGGACTTGCTACTACATGACGAACTTTCCTGCTAGTAAAACAGGGAATATTAAAACTTTATCCTACTTCGTCGTATTACAAAAGTTTTTCAGTTTACTTAACTTGCGAACGTGGTATATTGACTAGTGATTCTGTCTGTGGGGACAAAAAAGTGACTCTGCCATCGTGTGAAATGTTTTGATTGATATTGCTTTGATATTGAGACATTTCAAAAATCCAAGTTTTCGTCCTCGACCTTGCGTTGGCTGCCATCTTGGTTTGAAGGTGCCAGACATGTGTTTTTTTTTATGTTTGCCTTAATGGTTCGCTTTATGACAAAAGTGTTTGCAAGAAGTATAAATAAAACAAAATTGTTTCATTATTATCTGTCTTATAAATGTAGTCACCAGAGGGAGAAAAAAATATACTAACAAAAAACTCCGTTTTGCTTTAAAATTTAAGCACCTACTTACCAACTATTTTTAAACCGTTTTGAGGTTTCAGATAGCTTCATGTCAACAACTTTATTATGTGCACCGGCATTGTCTGCGTCACAGTTGCTCGGCGGAGACGCGGCGTGCTGCTGCGGCGGCGGTTAGGGAGACCCGGTGAAACAGCTGACCGCTGGCCGCCCGCAGGTTAAACATATGCTATTTTTTATTTTGTTTTATTTTTCTTTATTAGGGACAACAAACAATATCACAGTCTTTCTTATTAACTAAGATATAGTATAAGAAAATAATTATTGTGAAACCCACATCGTTATCCATGTATTAGTTTTTAATGTGTTACACTTTTACAATATATATTGTGCAATTATAATTTAATAAGCAATGCATGCAAGTGATAACAAAAACATAACAATGTCTTAGCTTATGACTTCCTCTTGAGACCGCGGGGACACATATGTACACCTACAATTTCTTGAATTTAAAACTAGGAGCGACATCTTTTGAGAGCTTTTAGTACTAGAATAAGTTACAAGTGCTTTTAGAGTTTCGACATAAGTCTACAGATGGCCTTGCGGAGAATGATTGTCAAGTTAATTTTTCATTTGAATTTGTTCGTTGGATTTTTTTTCAAGTGAAAAATACTTGCAATATCTGAATTTCGTCAAAAAATCTAATTGTTCAGTTTTAATCAATATATTTGATGATTTATGTTGCTGAATTATTGGACTAATAGTGAAAGGTGAGTTTTACGTTTTTTTTATGTTTTTATCGTATCATTGTCGTCTTGTTCTCAGAACTTAAGATTAGTTGTGTGAGATATACGATTATTTTTCAGCTTGAACATGGACGACCGAGCAATTGAGGAAATCCTGAATAACAGTGACCTTGACTTTTCTGGAGACGATGATGATGAAGAGTATTTGTCTCCTGAAGTTTTGCGAGCTCTTCAAGAGTCTGATGAAGCCGAAAATAGTAGAGAAGACGAAGGTGAAGAAATACTTGAAGAAGCGAGACAAGCCGCCGAAAATATTGAATAAATAAGTCAAAGAACATCACGATCATTGTGGAGGGTGAACGTAATGCCTTGCCGTGGGCCTGATATTGCAGACGACGTGCTAATTTCGCAGGGGAGTGCAGACATTAATATCTTGTAGTGTTTGTTTGAGTATTTGGGGCTAGGCTTTTGGGAATTGCTAGCAGAACAGAGCAACCTGTATTCAGCTCAGAAAAGGGATCTAAAGTCAATAGATACGAATTCTATAGAAATGTTCCACTTTGCTGGCGTGCAGCTGATGATGGGCACTCTCAAATATCCTCAAAGAAATCTCTACTGGTCTAAAGATCTTTGTGTACCTATAGTTAGGGATACACTCAGTCGTGATCGTTTTTTTGAGGTTAGACACTATCTGCACTTGGTGGACGTAAACCAGCCAAGTGCCAATGACAAGCTTTGGAAAATCAAACCAGACCGCATTCTTAAAAAATGTCATAGTTTGCCACGCATATGTCGATTGACGATCAAATTATACCATTTTCCGGACGATGTGAATTCCGCTAATACGTGCCAGCTAAGCCAAATCCACTTGGCCTGAAGAACTTCGTGCTGGCTGCCCGAGATGGGTTAGTATTGGATTTCGAAATTTATGTTGGCAAGGATACATTACCTGCAGATACAATAAAAAATCTAGGACTAGGAGCGGGTATCGTGGAAAAACTTTGTCGCACAGTTACCGGTAGTTGTGTTTTGTACACAGATAGATTTTTTACGAGTCTGAAGCTGGCAGAACTTTTACTGGAAAAAAATTGCGACATTTTTTTAACTGGAACTGCAATGACAAATAGGATTAGACCAGTAGCGAAGAAACTGAAGAACGACAAGGCGCTAGGAAGAGGACAGTGGGATGAAAAAGTAAGAGATGATGAGAATGTATGTGTCGTAAAATGGATGGATACAAAGGCCGTGACAATGGAGCGCTCCTGCAGATACCTGCAAACGATAGTGTAAAAAAGAAAAAATAGACGTAGCCCGGCCAGCAGCAGTCAGAAATAACAACACCTGTATGGGTTGGACTTGTGGGACAGACTAATCGCTTACTAGCGAAGTGCAATGCGAACAAGAAAGTGGACGATAAAAACTTTTTTGCCATTTTCTTGTTTTGGTTCTCGTGAATTGCTGGATAATGTACACCCGCTATTGCGCCGAAGAAGATCTCCAACGCAAAGACAAATCAGGTTTACTCCAATACCGACTGAATCTGGCCAAAGCGATGATGAAGTTTAGGAGCGAAAGGGTTGAACCCAACTTCTTGGCTCTTGGTTCCACATCTCGCCCCAGCGCCAGCCCTTCGACAAGACCCAGCTTGTTTCCAATAAGCGATGAACAGTGGACCAATGAACTCCCTAAAAAAAAAACACCGGCCAGTTGTACCCCAACACAACCTGAAATTAGGCTTGATAATGTGGGTCATCTGTCGCGATTTATGGACAGACAGTTCGCTTCAAAATGTCGTCATCGGACGTGCTTTTCACGCTGCCGCACCATGTGCGTAAAATACAATGTGTACCTATGTGTGCTCGAAAATAATTGTTTTGACAGTTACCACATTTACAAGAGCTTTGGCCTACGGTGAAACCTAGGGTACACATATGTTCACCAACTTTTTTTATTAGTTACATTCTTAAAAAAATAAATAAAAAAAATACATTACATATCTGATTTTTAGAGTGTCAGTGTCAAGTTTTTTAAATGTAGTCAAAGAAGAGGCAAAGATGTCTAGATCAGGGAAATGTTCATTAAATGTATCGATGAGACGGCGTAAAGCCAGCATATGTGTGTTCTGTGTGGTGGAGTGTAGAATAGTTTGCGCATGCGCACTTCGCGTCTCTGCACTCTCTCGGGACTATGTAACACAACCTATTGCTCAATTTAGTACAATCGAATTGTTATTACAGATTTTGTGTAGTGTCATGATGCTCAGTAGTGTACGTCGGTGTTCTAAGCTTAGAAGTTTATAATTATCCAGTAGCTGCGTGTATGATTGGTGTTATAGGTAATACTTAAAGTCGATTCTGCGTAATAATTTTCGTTGTATTTTTTCCAATGAATCTGTGTATTTGTGGAATATTGGGCTCCAACTGGCACTGCATATTCAAATTGGGATCTTATTCGCATTTTATATAAGAATATGAATGTTGAGGGGCGTTTAAAGTCACACGAGGATCTCGTAACAAAACCATACATCCTAAGAGCTCTGTCTCTGATGGTGCTTGTGTGTTGATCTTGATGTAGAGTCCAGCCATACCTAAGACTTTAATGGTATTAAAAGAATTAAAATTAACATTCAATAAATTGTAATTGTTACTAATTATCTTTTTATTTGGTAAAAGATATGATGTGACATTTAGCTAGGTTGAGTTTAAGTTTATTGCTAAGGCAGTAATAGGAGAACCTGTTTAGGCCTCGTTGAAATAGGTTGACGTCTGATGGGTATTTCCAAACTCTGTAAATTTTTAGGTCGTCCGCGTACATAATGAAATGTGAATTAAGAAATCATTTTTTGATATCGTTGACATATAAAATGAAAAATAGGGGACCAAGTATGTCGCGTTAGATTTAAAACCATTTATGACTACTGTTTAGGACATTTTTGTTATTAAATGATTTGTTGGCTTTAGTAAGCCTAAACTTTGGCATAACTAGTTTATTTTTATTTCTCGTATTTAAGTTGTGCTTATCACTGTTCCTCGGAAATTGGGAGATATTTTTACGGACAAACATAATATTTTCATTGATATATTGACACAATACCGTTAGAATATTTATTTCTTTAAAAACATCCCTAAGAGAATCTCGGCTACCTAGCTCATAAATGCTTCGTACTGCCCTTTTTTGTAATAAACATATGGTTTCAATATCAGCAGCAGAACCCCATAGCGAAATCCCATAAGACATGCACTGTGGAAATAAGCAAAGTAAACAAGTCTTGTAGTGGTTATGTCATTTAATTGCCTGATTTTTCTCACCGCAAAAGCAGCAGAACTAAGTTTACCTGCTAGAAATGTAATTTGTGGACCCTACTGCATTTTGGAGTCAATAGTTATACCTAAAAATACCGTTTTATCAACTAATTCTAATTTTTAATTATTTTATACCAGATTTCTATTAATTTGCATTACATTAGGTAGTGAAAACTTACTTACAGTAGACAAGTTTTTTGAATTGTCGTGTTTCCTGTTCACCTTAAACAATAAAGAAGTGTCATCCGCAAATTATACTATCACGGTAAACTTTTGCACTATGAAGGATAAGTCATTTATATATACTAAAGACAAGAAAGGCCCTAATATTGACCCGTGTGGTACACCTAATTTCACTAGAGATCCTTGAGATTTAGCACCATTTATAACCACTTTTATATTGCTTAAGTATGATTCTACAAGTTCAAGAGATTTATTTCTGAAGTGTCATATGCAAATTATACTATCACGGTAAACTTTTGCACTATGAAGGATAAGTCATTTATATATACCAAAGACAAGAAAGGCCCTAATATTGACCCTTGTGGTACACCTAATTTCACTAGAGATCCTTGAGATTTAGCACCATTTATAACCACTTTTCTATTGCTTAAATATGATTCTACAAGTTCAAGAGATTTATTTCTAACACCAAAATATTTTAGTTTGGCTAACAGCGTATGATGATCGACACAATCAAACGCCCTTGATAAGTCGCAAAAAACGTGAACTACATATTAGGAACTCTCCCATGTCGCGAGAATGTGCTTCATAAGCAAGGCTCCAGCATCAGTATTTGAGCGTCCCTTGGTGAAACCGAATTGTCGATCATGTAAAAGTCCCTGTATGCAATAATGTGAAAGCAATTGATTTAGTAAGATTTTTTCGAATATCTTACTAAAGCATACATATATACCGCGCGATGTCTATTTCTATTCGTAACTTGTTCACTTTACTCACAAATATAGCGCGCTGTTATACGGATTTCGAAAGGATTTTAAAATAGAACTAGAAAAAAGGATTTTTAGTAATGTTTAATTTAATAGTTTTTAATATTAATCGATAAAAATTAATAATTTTGGATCCGTTGGCAGCCGCGACGGGAGATGGGAAAAGACTGTCTTACTAAACTTATAATTTAATAGGAGTTGGTCATAAATGCTGACTCAGGGGCCTAATACAGTAAGTAAGTATGTAGTGTAACAGCCCGCCGCAGAAGACTTAACTTCGGGGTGAAACTGCGAAGTTTATGGATTGAAATTAAACGATTGGTCTAAGCCGCGGTAATGGGATAGGACTCTGCTCTTTATCGTTATTATTAGAGGGTTTAGGTAGGGTAAAACTCTTAAAGTAATTCAGAAGATTGCCTCTAGATCTTACAATAAAAATAGAGATACAAATTATGACTAAAAATATAGTAAGTAAAGATAAAATAGAGTAATGTGTCCCGTATTTTATTATGTGTGGTTTTTGCACTATTTCGTCAAGATTGTTTAAAATTGATTTTGACATTTCTTTATTTGTACCCAAATCGTCTAAATCTAAATTTTTTAGAGAAATACGAGGTACATTCGAAATAATGTATATGACTAATCTTATCTAGTTTGCAACATGAATCATTAATTCAATTAAAATCAGAATATGCTATTTTGGTAGTAATATTTTTTACATTAAATTGGGGTTACAATTATTTGGTACAGTGAGTACACCTGTACCTAATATGTTAACCTCTAGAGGTCCAGAGTTTTAATTGAGTTTGTATGTATATCCACCTATTGTTTGTTAATGAGTTCCAAATGTTCACGTTTCCGTAAATAAATCTGGTTTCACACTGTGTGGGGATATTGACGTGACAACGTCTTATAAATTGGTTTGCCGGGTGACACTTCAAGAAACTGCGTTACGCTCCGCTCACGTTATGCGCTCACAATGAGAGCGAGTGAGAGGCACGCGCCCGCCTAAGAGCGAGAGAGACAGACATAAAATCATTGTCACGTAAAACTTTCGCCCGTATACCGACTTTACAGGCAACCAGTTTTTTTTTGTTATTACTTTTGTCATCATTTTACTTTCACAGCTGGGGTATGCACTTGATGAAAACACATTCGTGACTTCAGAGATAAATTTCTATGGATCAATTTTATCGCATTTATCTAAACTGTCGATGTTACAATAATAGGTTTTGTCTTTGGTCATTGCGGTATATCTATTACTAGGTATTATAGTGCTATAGGTATCTGGGTTTTTGGGATTGTAAGGTACTGGTAAGGGTACATTATGATATGATACAAACTATATTCCTTAGGGGTGCTAAGGGGTATTTGCAGTACAAATACTAACCTGCTTGGGGTATAAAAACATACTAACTTAGAAATACTTAATATAATGTATAAATAGAACTTAATTCAAGGCTTACTGGCAATTCTACACCAGTGGACAGGTGTCTGTAATTATCAGCAAGTTCTCTATAAAGTTGCATGGGTGTGAGCACTCACGGATGTAAAATGTTTTGTTTACTAAACAGCATGGAGTTTGTATGTCTTCTAGTTGGAATGAGATTTTAAGTATGCATGTCTCTAGGACAGTAACTACAGAATCAATTCTTGATTTTAGAATTAAACTATTTGACAAAACTGAAAGATTTTTTAAGTTCGTAGAAAACTTGGTGACAGCATCATTTAACCTTGCTTCATTAATTTTAATTTTTTGTAAATTTTTATTAAACTCGGTAATTGTTGACGTAGTTACTAATATATTATTTTTTATTAGTGAAGCTAGCTTTTTCTCGTCGCTTTGAATAATTTCGATTGCGCTATTGTATTTAAATGAATCATCTTCGTCTAGAGTGCCGAAAATGTGCTTAAAAATCGGCCAAGTGCGAGTCGGACTCGCGCACGAAGGGTTCCGTACCTTTATCTATAAAAAAAGGCAAAAAAACACGTTTGTGGTATGGGAGCCCCCCTTAAATATTTTTCTTATTCTGTTTTTTATCATTTGTTGTTATAGCGGCAACAGATATACATTATTATACATCTTCTGTGAAAATTTCAACTGTCTTACTATAACGGTTCATGAGATACAACATGGTGACAGACGGACGGACAGCGAAGCCTTAGTAATAGGGTTCCTAATTACCTTTCAGGTACGGAACCCTAAAAAGGGTGCCTATGCCACCAAACCAGGCTTTTCGTTTACTTTTATGCGTAACCAAATGAGATATAGATTCATATTCATATAGGATAAGGCTTCCAAAATATAATGGCATTCGAGGTCATCAATGGCCTCGGGTTGTTTACATAAAAACCTAATTGTACCGAATATTGCGTTAATATTTATGACATACGGTTCAACATACGATATGTCTACGGGTGACACAATACTAAGGTAGCCGCTTCTTATCTTTATTTTGCCTATGTGGTCAAAATAGATGCCGGGACTTGATGTGATCGGCTGGACATAGTCCGGGCTTGCCTTGACCTTGGCACTGAAATATTTCCATAAAAAAAAAACATTAATCTAAGTTACAAAAAAAAAGTTTAATTAAAATGTGTGTTTATTAGTATGCAGAGTTTAAGGTTTATATTTAGTATTTTATTGTAATATGTGTGTATATATGTTATTAAAATCTAGGACTTAAAATGCAATAGACATTTCAAAAAGGGATACTGGTAATCTCTTTGTTAACTTTGTAAGATCATCTCACAATAAGCCTATACTAATCTTACTAGGTAATACAACTTAAGTTCGTCTAGTGTGAATAGATTTTGTGAGTAAGGGTTCAGTAGAAAAATATATAAATTTTATGTTTGCATTTCGGCGGGTTTAACCTGATCGAAGTGATGTTTGACATGGCGTCTATTGGTAAGGAGTGATAAGGTGTTGTTCCCATGAACTTTGACTATTTTGTATGGCCCTTTCCAAATATGTGAAAGGGCTTTTCTAAGGTGGAGGTGGTTCTTTAGATAAACGTAATCGCCTACCTTATAGGAAACAGGACGTGTGTGAGAGTCGTAATAATTTTTGGATCTCTCCTTTGAATTGTTTATATTTACCACGGCTGTAGCACAGGAGTGCTTTAGTTTATGTTGTAACATTTTAACATTCGGGATATGTGGTGTCTAGGGTTGAGTCAAAGACGGAATTATAATTAATTAATTCATATTTTGGCCAGTTTTCTTAGTTTTGGTCGACAAACGATTTTAAATATTCTTTGAAAGTCGAGTGACTCCGTTCAAGTGCACCTTGGGTTTGGGGATGGTATGGAGAAGACCACAACTGTTAAGCTTTAAAAAATTCGCAAGTCTTTTTAAATAAGTCAGCAGTAAAATTGGTGCCTTGATCAGTGAGGATAGTTTGGGGAATTCCAAATAGGGAAATGAAATGAACTAAGCAGTTGTTTATTCTTCTTAAAGCTTTGTTGTCTTGACATAAAGAACACTGTTTTACGTATGTTTCTATTTCACTACGCATTCCTTTCCAATAGTATTTTTCTTGTATGCGTTTTAGGATTCTGACTGATCCAAGATGACTTGCGACTGGTAGGTCGTGATTTTCACGAAGGATCTTTTTTATTTCGCTGAGATTAGGATATAGTATGTTATTGTGATATATATTTACGTTCAAGTTGGAGTGAAATAGGTAAGTGAGCATATTGTATATTTTTATAAAAGAATGTTTTTGGAAAGGGTTTTTAAAGTCCGCAATAGCAATGTCGGTTGTGTTTTTTGACAGTAGTAGTTCATTTCTAACAGTTTTTAAGGTCACGTCTTGATAGGAACAATCGTCAAAGTGGTTTACTTTGGTAAATAATAAATAAACGATTTTTTTTTTTATCTCGAATCTTTTAAATGAGTGTAGTTATATTTCAGTGTTTAGTAAGTCGTCAAGGTTTTGGATTTTTTCTAGGATTTTGGTTAAATAATTCATCTAAATCGATTGAAGTAGGGATTAGGATTATTTTACAGTTGGTTTTCATGAGGTTTTCGTTATGTTCTTTCAGGTTGGTGTTAAACGTTTTATTTTTATTAAGCCTCGCTTTTAGAAAGTTTGCGTATTCGTTGTGGTTGAGCTCAGTGGTAAGTAGTAGATCTTGTATTTCAGGAGTAGGAGGTTTTCTGGAAAATCTTGATAAGGTAAGTCGTTTGTATGGTTTTCAGTGTTAGTTATAGGGTTTTGGATGGGTAAGTCATCTGAAATACTTGTTGTGGGATTATTATTAAGTAGTTCTAGAATGTCATCGTTTGAAAGGGTCAGTGGGTCGTCAGGGATTGGAATGTCTAGTGGACTAAAGTCAATATTTGGTTGGACAACCACCTTTGCAATTTGGTGCTTGGGTCACGGTGGTTGAATAGCCACTTGAGAGAACGGTGATCAGTGATGATATGGAATTTTCGCCCATAGAGGTAGGGTCGAAAGGTTTTGCAACCAAATATTAAGTTGCACTCACTTTTATTGAGAGTTCGTGAAGCGAAGGCTATGGGTTTGTCTTGTCCAATTTGGCCTTGGGATAAAATGGCGCCAACGGCGTAGTTTGATGAGTCACATTTGAGAATGAATGGTTGCGTGACGTCGGGATTAATAAGTACTGGAGCCGACGTTAGTTTATGTTTTAATTCATCGAAAGCGATCGAAGTGAAATTTTCTGATTTAAAATTTACATCTTTTGTCAAGAGGGACGTCAGAGGTTTGGAAATTTTCGAGAAGTCAGGAATAAACCTGCGATAATAGGAAATTTTGGGAGATGTAGGTGTTGGGAATGCAGTGACGGCATTGATTTTGTCGGGATTTGGTTCTACGCCCTCTTCGGTGATAATATGACCGAGATAGGCGACTTTAAGCCTAAGAAGTTTACACTTATCCGGCTGCAGTTTGAGGTTGTAACTTCGAAGTCTTTCAAATATACAAGATAAGTTTTTAATGGGAGTTCCTGACTATAGATAACGATGTCATCTAAGCACACGAAACAGCGGATTCGTTGCAAGCCGGATAGAGCCGTTTTTATCAGTCTCTGGACTGTGACGGTTAATTTTTGAGACAAAAAGGCATCCTAATAAACTGAAATTGGCCCTAAGGTCATAAAAAGAGGTTTTAGGCGCATCATCTTTGTTGATGGGGATTTGATGAAAGTCAGAAGCGAGATCAAGAGTTGAGAAGTATTTGCTGTCTCCAAGTTGGTCGAGGATTTCAGATATCTGGGAAATAGGATAGGTGTCACCAATCATGATATCATTCAGTTTGCTATAGTCTATAACGACGCGCCATTTTCGTTCTCCTGACGCGTCTAGTTTCTTTGGAACTATCCAAATTGGTTAGGAACATGGGGATACAGAGAGTTCTATGATACTGTAAACCCTTTCTGGTTAGCTCACTCACCTTCGCCGTATCTATTTCGCTGCTAAGAGGTACAGGGGGCGCACCATTGATCTTATCGTAGCATTATCATATGACCTTTGTTAGGAGGTGAATCAAACAGAATTCGGGGTGTAACTTATTATTTTATTTACTCCGCTACTAACTACAAATTATACACTTTTTAACGACTTCTGATCTACAATACATAACTTTTGGTTTCCATTTCTTCTGGCATTTGACATCAGTTATTGATTCCTGCACATCATACCTTCTATTCGTTATAAAGCCAAATGCGTTGGATTTTATTCATTATAATCATTTTTCTTCTATACCATTTTGTTATATTTTTCTATCTTTCCCTCTGACATTATATTTTTTCCTTCCCATTGTTTCATACTTTAAAGGCAAACTCCTTTTTCTTTATATCAAAAATACCTAACCATAGACACTTGGAAGTTTTACTAATAAAAGACTCTATCTCTTCCTCACTTACCCTGGTAGGTCACCAGGTGTCTCCGTCCTGTTACATAAATTTTGACGAATGAAAGTGTAGTTATTACAACTTCTTTTGTATAACATGTACTTATATTTTTATTTTTTTCTAGCATGACGAATTATTCGTAGGGATTCGTATAGCTTACGTGTAGGAAGGTAAAACTAAAAAGGGGGGGTTAGGGAAAAAAAGCATATCTAAGCATATATATAGAAGGGTTTAAAATACCTTGAGCTAGCATCTGGTCTAGTTGCTTTTTGATTTCACCTTTGTGGACTTCGAGGAAACGGTAGGATTTCACGTGAATAGGATTGTCGGTAGAGGTTTTGATGTCGTGTTGCATAAACGAAGTATGAGTCAGTTGGTCGTTTGGAAGATGTAAAATATCAGAGAATTCTGAACATATCTGGTACAGATTGTCTGATTCTTCGTTGTTGAGGTGAGAAGTCCTTAACATAGTTAAAACTTCTTGGGTGCGCAAATAAGAGTTGTCAGTTGTGTAGTTTTGAGTATAAGTGACATTGAAACAGTGTACAGGCTCAAGATCTTGTGTTGATTTGACGGGTGTAAGAGTAAGTTGAAGATTGGAACTTATTTAGTATTGGGGATTCTGATAGATTTACAACAGAAATAAATATCCGATTGTTGGTTTTAGCTCTGATTAAACAATTTGCAAATAGTAGATTTTCGGAGTGTTTTTGGTCAAGTATATAGCCTTCTTTCATTTCGGGATTCGAAACTGAACATTCTATTACTGTTTCGTAAGTAGGATCACAACAGTTGAGTTTTAAGTTAAATGACCCGATTTTGAGAACGTCGTGAGTCAATGTTGCAACCAAAAGTATTAAGAAGGTCGTTTCCGATTATGCAATCATAAGGCAGATTGATGTTATTTATTACATGAAATTTGTTATGTATATGTATGTGAGGGTTAGTACATGTAACGAGTTTCAGCTCGAAATGTCCAAGAGTTTTAGTGCATTCTCTTACAGGGTCAACACCTTTCAATTTGATTGGCTCATTAGTTATTGAAGGACTTTTATCTTTACATGATTGTTTCAACATAACGACAGAGGATCCAGATTCGACTAGCAGTGATAACGGTGTATTCGATACTGAAGTGGATATCAAAATGTAAAAGGTAGTAGAGTTTTAGTAGGATTGCTAGTAATTTCGTAAACACCTGCATTAAGAGTCAATAAAATTTACTGAACTAGAAGATTTTATGAATTCGGAAGGACTAGAAGTGTTGAATTGGTAGGGTTTAATGTTCATAGTATTACCTTCATTTGATGAAGTAGTAGATATGGCGGATGTAGTCATGGTGTTTGATTTTTTGCTATTTTGAGTAATTTGTCTGGATTCGGTAGCAAAGGATACGGTGAGATTTTTATTTTTGTGTATTCTAGTAGGTATAGCAGATACAGTGGATTCAGCGCATGTAGTAGATACGGTGGATACAGAGGATGCAGTGGATACAGAGGATGCAGTGAATACTGAGGATGCAGTGGATACAGAGGATGCAGTGGATACAGAGGGTGCAGTGGATACAGAGGATACAGAGGATGCAGCGGATACAGTGACGGGATTTGACGGCAACCCATACCGCGGTGCCGGTTTTATTTTGGTAACAATGTCAGTTTTGGAAATCTAATATTAGTAATATGATGGTTTTGGTACATAAGTTTAGGAACAGTGTTTGATTTAGTACATAGTGCCGGTTTTAGCAATCGGTTGTCCCGCACGACACCGAATCGAGACATCTATTAGTTTTTTGTTTCTTTGTAAGATTCTTGTGTGTCATCGTGAGTTTCATAAGGTTCTTCTTGACGCGGTGAATCATGAATCATATTTATACGTTGCGTATCTCAAGGTCTCCCGGAAGGGGAGGCTTGGTTTGAATTAGGAAAACGATTTTTTAAATTATTATTATATGCCCGTTTTCTACAGTTTTCTATGGTGGGGCCAGGGAATTTACAATATCGACATACCATATCGTTTTTATTTTTTTAGTAATAATTATTTTTATAATTAAAACTTGCAGGTTGTATTAGGTTTACTTAGGCTCCGTGTGGACTGTGTTTTCCTCGGAAATTTTCTTGTTGGTTGAAAGAACGGCTGTGATAATCACCTTTGCTAGATGAAAATGACGCTGTTTTAGAGGCTGGTAACATTTTTTCTTCTGACACAGCTATATTTATGGCATTGTTGAGGCTGGCGGGCTCGCGACACCTTACAATAGTTGCTAATGTAGGATTTAGGCCTGTGATAAATGTATGGAGGGCTAAGTCCTCCATGGCAGCGACTCGACCAGCCAGTTCTGGTTTCTTTTTGAGGGAATCGATATATTAATTTCCGTTAATAATTTAGCAAAGCAAGTCTCAACTTTTAAAGCGAACTGGCTGACCGATTCATCATGTAGCTGTTTATATATGTGCTTTTAAAAAATCTTCTATTTGACTCCAATCGTCGAAATCTTTGATTGCGCAAGCCGCTTGGGCTCTGCTTTCTAATTTGCATAAAATAAGTTTAAGTAAAATAGTTTCCTGAGATGTGGATGCAAGATCAATTGCATTTGTACAGTTATTTAAAAAAGGATTTAGCAAACCCGACTACCACCGAATGGTTTAATGAATTGGATATGAATGTTCAAATCAACGTGACCAGATGAGGATGAGTCTTCTTCGTTTTTTGACATTATTATTTAATTATATTAAAATATATTGATTGCACTGACTTGACTTACTGAACCCTAAAAGTAAATAAATCTAGACACATTAGACAATGACCAAAGACTCACAGGACGGAGAACGCGCAGGCGAATGCGATAAGGAGAATTCCGGCCGGTGCACGACTATAAGGTGTACCACGGTGCGGCTCGGTGAAAAACAGTAGTATATATCGAGTTGTAGAGCTGTTATTCAGGATATGTAGTAATGTATGTTGAGTTATTCTTCTTGTATATTATTTTTTCTTTATTTATGTAGACTACGGGGTATAGTTGGTATATTCTGGTTACAGTCACTTGCTATTTTCCACTTTTTCAGGATATAGCAGGTATATAGTAATAGTTTATTTTCAGGATACAGAGTCACTTCACTTTTTCACGATAAAGTAGGTATGTATTAATAGTTTATTTACAGGATACAGAGTCACTTAACCTTTTCGGGAAATAGCAGGTATGTATTATTATTTTTATTTATAGGGTACAGAGTGACTTCACTTTTTCACGAAATAGCAGGTAAGTATTGTTTTTTTATTTTTATTCAGGATACAGAGTCACTTCACTTTTTCAGGAAATAGCAAGTATGTATTTTTTAGTTATTTTTGTTCAAAGTCGTACCGGGACCTTTTTTTAGACCTTTCCTGCCACCATAAATGTTATACGAAATTCGAAAACTTGGTGTTTAAAAAAGGATTTTTAAAATAGAACTAGAAAAAAGGATTTTAAATAATGTTTAATTTAATAGTTACTGATATTTCGGTTTATTATACGGCTAGTATAGTTTTTGCTCGCGTTTCCACCCGATCTTAAGTCAGTTATCGGTGTAGAATCTCAACGGCAACTCCTCAATTACAGAAAAAAACCGACTCATACTTGATGTTTTCAAGTAGCGTAAGTCCTTCCCCGGGACTAAAATTATTTCTATGCCAAATTTCATCTTAATCAGTATAGCGGTTTAGGGGAGACCGAGTACAGAAGTAACGGCGGGTCGAAAGTAACAAACGCTCTGTAGATTTATTACATACATTACACCACGGGGATAAAAGTAACATGCTTTTTATGTAAACACTTACAGAACTTTTTTGTTTTCTTAGATAAACAAAGAATTGCGATGCTGTTTGTGAAATCTATAAAAAAGTCGCCAACAGCAATTTAAAAAAAAAAAAGTTATAGCACTAGTAAGAAAACTGAATGATAGCCATATCACATTAATCATATTTATTAAACTTTTTGCTGTTATTACTTGTACTGGTCTTCCAATAGACACTTTTGATGGTTATCGCAACAGCGATGCTTAAGCTTTTCTCCACTTTCAACAAAATTGTCACAGCTAATTAGATCATATAAGCCCAAATCACAATGGCCCAATTAACTGGTTAGAGCGACAAGGATATCCTGGGTGCACGAAGCTCAGGACACGTTGTAAAAAGATATGGGAAAGGGGGGGGGCTACGTTTAACAATGGCCGTCTACAAGCTGAGATGAAATTCTTGAGTGATAAATTTTTTACAAAAAAATATTGTTCTTTTATTTTTACGTGTGAGAAAAAAATATTATTTTGTGCTTATTACAATCATCAATAAAATTTGTCTCAAAATTATTTTTATTGCTAATCTACCAAATGCGCAGTATATGTTACAATGTTACTTTTGATCCGTGCCGTGTTACTTTTGACCTGACCCTGAGGACGAAAGTAACAAATGACTTAGCATTTTTAAAGTTCTGTAGCTCCTTAAAAAGAATCAATATCATTGTTAAAAATATCTGTTTTTGTAAAGTATAGACGAAAATTATATGTGGCTACGTCAATTTAACCGTATGGATATTAGACTAACCGAAATCCAACGAAATGTGTAAAGTGTTACTATTGCACCAGGTAACACTTTTGTGAAGAGGTAACAGACAGACAGACCGACAGATAAGGTAACTTATACATTCATAATATTAGTATGGATTTTATACTTTTCCGTTTTAATTCTTCTTAGGAAGGGCCTCGCAAATCCTCACTATTTATTAATATTTGACCTTTCTTTCTGAGGAGTTTAGTTTAAGCAGAGCGCCACAGGGCGCTGCTAGTAGACATCACAAGTAATTGTACAACCTCGTGGCCTCACCGTACGTAGTGCGGCCTCACTTCAGCTTGTTTGTTACTAATTTAAAGTAATTTAAACATATTTATTTACTTAAACACTATACTATACACATTTATTTCTAATGTACTCACCGAGACTTTTCTTTTGATTCAAATTTTTCCAAAAATAAATGATTATCTTAAGAAAATGTTGGAAATTTACATGTATGATCCACTATATTCAATGAAAGAAATATTTATATAGCCTAAGACACCCGGACCATTATTACGAATATATTGATACATCATTCATCAAAATCGGTTTAGCGGTCTTTTTTTAAAATTTAAGAGAGACAGAAAAGAAAAAAGTTATGAGAAGATACAACTCCCAGTGACTTATAAAGCTCTAGTACATCAATCTTATAAAAACACAAAATCTTCATAGAATTAAGAAATACAAATATATCATAATGATATAGCCATAGATATGGCATGTAAGGTAAGTTTTAGAAGAAAATATTACTTTTATGAAGATTTTGTGTGTTTATAAGATTGATGTATAGTCGCGGACAGAAAATGTTTACGACCTTAAGGATCACAATTGCATGCACACATTTAAGTTACAAGTTCTAAATGTCTATTTCATAATAATTTGATTGACCATAGATTATCTTTTATCTAATATGACAATCAATCGCTCTAGGACAGGGATGGCGAACCTTTATTAACGAATGTGCCATTTTCTATGAAAAAAACAATACTGTACCTATGACGTACTGCTACTAGAGGAAAAAATCTGGGTAACTTAATAATAATGGAGAAAAATTAAACGAATTGCTGTTAACTTAAAGTTGTTTAGACACTTGCAGCTCGAAATGTTGACAGCAATCGAAATGTTTAATATTTATATTCAAATAAAAAAAAAAATTAGTGTGATTTCTGCTGTTGCAAATTAGGTGCTAAAAATCTCACATTAGGGCAGCCTCATACTTTGTTACTTAGCAGTATGGAAGCTAAACTAGAGTTCATTTCTAAAAATGACTTGCAAGCAGAAGTAGGTGAAAATAGAAATTTCTTAAATTATTGGCGTGCCCGAATGGCCATGGGTTCGCCATCTCTGCTCTAGGAGATAGACTACTATTAAGTTTTAATATATAGAAAACCTTCTTTGAAAAAACTAATATTTTAGTTTTTTAAATAAGAATATGAAGAAATAATAAAATAGACACTTCGAAAATCTTTATTTAATATTTAGTATAACCTCCCTCTGCAGCTATGACGGCACGTAGTCTATCTCGCATAGATGCAACAAGACGCGTGCATAGATCAGTACCTCTGATATCATCCCATACTTGAGCACAGTGTGATCTAAGAGCTTGAGGGTTTCTTTCATTTTGACAGTCCCAGCGTTGAACCATAAGCCCCCATAAATTTTCAATAGGGTTTAAATCAGCAGACCGATCGGGCCATTAAATGGGACGAATGTCACGGTGCAGGTTGAACCACGCCATAGTAGCACGGGCTGTGTGTATCCGTGCATTATCTTTAACGTAATTAATGTGTGCGAATTCCGTTACAGGATACACTACGCGCACAGTAGGCGGCATCACTTCTTCCAAAAGCGACACATAATTAATGGCCGTAGCCCTATTCTCTAACGACGCCAGTTCTCCGACGCCGTCAAGGCTCATCCACCCCCATAAGTTTACTGTAATGCGATCTGACTCATTTTGAGGCAAAATATGACCTTCATCATACCGAGTTAAATTGTAGCGCCATAAAGTTAATCTTCCGATTTGGCTTGATTTAAAAGTTTTTTCATCGGTAAATATAGTATTCGACCAATCAAAATCCAGATGTTGTCGCGCAAAGTTAAGCCGGGCTGTTTTGTGGTGAGGTTTCAGCTCCATTTAATAGCATGGTGTCTGTAGTGTAGTCCAACATTGTGCAAATCTCGTCGGATCGTCCGAGCACTCACATTTTGAGAACGTCGTGAGTCAATGTTGCAACCAAAAGTATTAAGAAGGTCGTTTCCGATTATGCAATCATAAGGCAGATTGATGTTATTTATTACATGAAATTTGTTATGTATATGTATGTGAGGGTTAGTACATGTAACGAGTTTCAGCTCGAAATGTCCAAGAGTTTTAGTGCATTCTCTTACAGGGTCAACACCTTTCAATTTGATTGGCTCATTAGTTATTGAAGGACTTTTATCTTTACATGATTGTTTCAACATAACGACAGAGGATCCAGATTCGACTAGCAGTGATAACGGTGTATTCGATACTGAAGTGGATATCAAAATGTAAAAGGTAGTAGAGTTTTAGTAGGATTGCTAGTAATTTCGTAAACACCTGCATTAAGAGTCAATAAAATTTACTGAACTAGAAGATTTTATGAATTCGGAAGGACTAGAAGTGTTGAATTGGTAGGGTTTAATGTTCATAGTATTACCTTCATTTGATGAAGTAGTAGATATGGCGGATGTAGTCATGGTGTTTGATTTTTTGCTATTTTGAGTAATTTGTCTGGATTCGGTAGCAAAGGATACGGTGAGATTTTTATTTTTGTGTATTCTAGTAGGTATAGCAGATACAGTGGATTCAGCGCATGTAGTAGATACGGTGGATACAGAGGATGCAGTGGATACAGAGGATGCAGTGAATACTGAGGATGCAGTGGATACAGAGGATGCAGTGGATACAGAGGGTGCAGTGGATACAGAGGATACAGAGGATGCAGCGGATACAGTGACGGGATTTGACGGCAACCCATACCGCGGTGCCGGTTTTATTTTGGTAACAATGTCAGTTTTGGAAATCTAATATTAGTAATATGATGGTTTTGGTACATAAGTTTAGGAACAGTGTTTGATTTAGTACATAGTGCCGGTTTTAGCAATCGGTTGTCCCGCACGACACCGAATCGAGACATCTATTAGTTTTTTGTTTCTTTGTAAGATTCTTGTGTGTCATCGTGAGTTTCATAAGGTTCTTCTTGACGCGGTGAATCATGAATCATATTTATACGTTGCGTATCTCAAGGTCTCCCGGAAGGGGAGGCTTGGTTTGAATTAGGAAAACGATTTTTTAAATTATTATTATATGCCCGTTTTCTACAGTTTTCTATGGTGGGGCCAGGGAATTTACAATATCGACATACCATATCGTTTTTATTTTTTTAGTAATAATTATTTTTATAATTAAAACTTGCAGGTTGTATTAGGTTTACTTAGGCTCCGTGTGGACTGTGTTTTCCTCGGAAATTTTCTTGTTGGTTGAAAGAACGGCTGTGATAATCACCTTTGCTAGATGAAAATGACGCTGTTTTAGAGGCTGGTAACATTTTTTCTTCTGACACAGCTATATTTATGGCATTGTTGAGGCTGGCGGGCTCGCGACACCTTACAATAGTTGCTAATGTAGGATTTAGGCCTGTGATAAATGTATGGAGGGCTAAGTCCTCCATGGCAGCGACTCGACCAGCCAGTTCTGGTTTCTTTTTGAGGGAATCGATATATTAATTTCCGTTAATAATTTAGCAAAGCAAGTCTCAACTTTTAAAGCGAACTGGCTGACCGATTCATCATGTAGCTGTTTATATATGTGCTTTTAAAAAATCTTCTATTTGACTCCAATCGTCGAAATCTTTGATTGCGCAAGCCGCTTGGGCTCTGCTTTCTAATTTGCGAAAAATAAGTTTAAGTAAAATAGTTTCCTGAGATGTGGATGCAAGATCAATTGCATTTGTACAGTTATTTAAAAAAGGATTTAGCAAACCCGACTACCACCGAATGGTTTAATGAATTGGATATGAATGTTCAAATCAACGTGACCAGATGAGGATGAGTCTTCTTCGTTTTTTGACATTATTATTTAATTATATTAAAATATATTGATTGCACTGACTTGACTTACTGAACCCTAAAAGTAAATAAATCTAGACACATTAGACAATGACCAAAGACTCACAGGACGGAGAACGCGCAGGCGAATGCGATAAGGAGAATTCCGGCCGGTGCACGACTATAAGGTGTACCACGGTGCGGCTCGGTGAAAAACAGTAGTATATATCGAGTTGTAGAGCTGTTATTCAGGATATGTAGTAATGTATGTTGAGTTATTCTTCTTGTATATTATTTTTTCTTTATTTATGTAGACTACGGGGTATAGTTGGTATATTCTGGTTACAGTCACTTGCTATTTTCCACTTTTTCAGGATATAGCAGGTATATAGTAATAGTTTATTTTCAGGATACAGAGTCACTTCACTTTTTCACGATAAAGTAGGTATGTATTAATAGTTTATTTACAGGATACAGAGTCACTTAACCTTTTCGGGAAATAGCAGGTATGTATTATTATTTTTATTTATAGGGTACAGAGTGACTTCACTTTTTCACGAAATAGCAGGTAAGTATTGTTTTTTTATTTTTATTCAGGATACAGAGTCACTTCACTTTTTCAGGAAATAGCAAGTATGTATTTTTTAGTTATTTTTGTTCAAAGTCGTACCGGGACCTTTTTTTAGACCTTTCCTGCCACCATAAATGTTATACGAAATTCGAAAACTTGGTGTTTAAAAAAGGATTTTTAAAATAGAACTAGAAAAAAGGATTTTAAATAATGTTTAATTTAATAGTTACTGATATTTCGGTTTATTATACGGCTAGTATAGTTTTTGCTCGCGTTTCCACCCGATCTAAAGTCAGTTATCGGTGTAGAATCTCAACGGCAACTCCTCAATTACAGAAAAAAACCGACTCATACTTGATGTTTTCAAGTAGCGTAAGTCCTTCCCCGGGACTAAAATTATTTCTATGCCAAATTTCATCTTAATCAGTATAGCGGTTTAGGGGAGACCGAGTACAGAAGTAACGGCGGGTCGAAAGTAACAAACGCTCTGTAGATTTATTACATACATTACACCACGGGGATAAAAGTAACATGCTTTTTATGTAAACACTTACAGAACTTTTTTGTTTTCTTAGATAAACAAAGAATTGCGATGCTGTTTGTGAAATCTATAAAAAAGTCGCCAACAGCAATTTAAAAAAAAAAAAGTTATAGCACTAGTAAGAAAACTGAATGATAGCCATATCACATTAATCATATTTATTAAACTTTTTGCTGTTATTACTTGTACTGGTCTTCCAATAGACACTTTTGATGGTTATCGCAACAGCGATGCTTAAGCTTTTCTCCACTTTCAACAAAATTGTCACAGCTAATTAGATCATATAAGCCCAAATCACAATGGCCCAATTAACTGGTTAGAGCGACAAGGATATCCTGGGTGCACGAAGCTCAGGACACGTTGTAAAAAGATATGGGAAAGGGGGGGGGCTACGTTTAACAATGGCCGTCTACAAGCTGAGATGAAATTCTTGAGTGATAAATTTTTTACAAAAAAATATTGTTCTTTTATTTTTACGTGTGAGAAAAAAATATTATTTTGTGCTTATTACAATCATCAATAAAATTTGTCTCAAAATTATTTTTATTGCTAATCTACCAAATGCGCAGTATATGTTACAATGTTACTTTTGATCCGTGCCGTGTTACTTTTGACCTGACCCTGAGGACGAAAGTAACAAATGACTTAGCATTTTTAAAGTTCTGTAGCTCCTTAAAAAGAATCAATATCATTGTTAAAAATATCTTTTTTTGTAAAGTATAGACGAAAATTATATGTGGCTACGTCAATTTAACCGTATGGATATTAGACTAACCGAAATCCAACGAAATGTGTAAAGTGTTACTATTGCACCAGGTAACACTTTTGTGAAGAGGTAACAGACAGACAGACCGACAGATAAGGTAACTTATACATTCATAATATTAGTATGGATTTTATACTTTTCCGTTTTAATTCTTCTTAGGAAGGGCCTCGCAAATCCTCACTATTTATTAATATTTGACCTTTCTTTCTGAGGAGTTTAGTTTAAGCAGAGCGCCACAGGGCGCTGCTAGTAGACATCACAAGTAATTGTACAACCTCGTGGCCTCACCGTACGTAGTGCGGCCTCACTTCAGCTTGTTTGTTACTAATTTAAAGTAATTTAAACATATTTATTTACTTAAACACTATACTATACACATTTATTTCTAATGTACTCACCGAGACTTTTCTTTTGATTCAAATTTTTCCAAAAATAAATGATTATCTTAAGAAAATGTTGGAAATTTACATGTATGATCCACTATATTCAATGAAAGAAATATTTATATAGCCTAAGACACCCGGACCATTATTACGAATATATTGATACATCATTCATCAAAATCGGTTTAGCGGTCTTTTTTTAAAATTTAAGAGAGACAGAAAAGAAAAAAGTTATGAGAAGATACAACTCCCAGTGACTTATAAAGCTCTAGTACATCAATCTTATAAAAACACAAAATCTTCATAGAATTAAGAAATACAAATATATCATAATGATATAGCCATAGATATGGCATGTAAGGTAAGTTTTAGAAGAAAATATTACTTTTATGAAGATTTTGTGTGTTTATAAGATTGATGTATAGTCGCGGACAGAAAATGTTTACGACCTTAAGGATCACAATTGCATGCACACATTTAAGTTACAAGTTCTAAATGTCTATTTCATAATAATTTGATTGACCATAGATTATCTTTTATCTAATATGACAATCAATCGCTCTAGGACAGGGATGGCGAACCTTTATTAACGAATGTGCCATTTTCTATGAAAAAAACAATACTGTACCTATGACGTACTGCTACTAGAGGAAAAAATCTGGGTAACTTAATAATAATGGAGAAAAATTAAACGAATTGCTGTTAACTTAAAGTTGTTTAGACACTTGCAGCTCGAAATGTTGACAGCAATCGAAATGTTTAATATTTATATTCAAATAAAAAAAAAAATTAGTGTGATTTCTGCTGTTGCAAATTAGGTGCTAAAAATCTCACATTAGGGCAGCCTCATACTTTGTTACTTAGCAGTATGGAAGCTAAACTAGAGTTCATTTCTAAAAATGACTTGCAAGCAGAAGTAGGTGAAAATAGAAATTTCTTAAATTATTGGCGTGCCCGAATGGCCATGGGTTCGCCATCTCTGCTCTAGGAGATAGACTACTATTAAGTTTTAATATATAGAAAACCTTCTTTGAAAAAACTAATATTTTAGTTTTTTAAATAAGAATATGAAGAAATAATAAAATAGACACTTCGAAAATCTTTATTTAATATTTAGTATAACCTCCCTCTGCAGCTATGACGGCACGTAGTCTATCTCGCATAGATGCAACAAGACGCGTGCATAGATCAGTACCTCTGATATCATCCCATACTTGAGCACAGTGTGATCTAAGAGCTTGAGGGTTTCTTTCATTTTGACAGTCCCAGCGTTGAACCATAAGCCCCCATAAATTTTCAATAGGGTTTAAATCAGCAGACCGATCGGGCCATTAAATGGGACGAATGTCACGGTGCAGGTTGAACCACGCCATAGTAGCACGGGCTGTGTGTATCCGTGCATTATCTTTAACGTAATTAATGTGTGCGAATTCCGTTACAGGATACACTACGCGCACAGTAGGCGGCATCACTTCTTCCAAAAGCGACACATAATTAATGGCCGTAGCCCTATTCTCTAACGACGCCAGTTCTCCGACGCCGTCAAGGCTCATCCACCCCCATAAGTTTACTGTAATGCGATCTGACTCATTTTGAGGCAAAATATGACCTTCATCATACCGAGTTAAATTGTAGCGCCATAAAGTTAATCTTCCGATTTGGCTTGATTTAAAAGTTTTTTCATCGGTAAATATAGTATTCGACCAATCAAAATCCAGATGTTGTCGCGCAAAGTTAAGCCGGGCTGTTTTGTGGTGAGGTTTCAGCTCCATTTAATAGCATGGTGTCTGTAGTGTAGTCCAACATTGTGCAAATCTCGTCGGATCGTCCGAGCACTCACACCATATAAAGCAGCAAAATAACTAGTTGGTGTGAAACCATTCCTTTCGTAACGACAAATGATTTCTGTTATTTGCGCGGCGGTTAGTATCGGTCGTCGTCCTGAATTATTTCTATGATCTGTTATTTGCCCTTCTTCGCCGTGACGCCTAATCCAAAATCTCACAGTGAATCGCGATATATTGAGTTCTCGTGATATAGCACTAATACTATGTCCATCTTCGAAGAGAAATATTATTTCAGCCCTTTGCTACAGGGTTAAACTTGCCATTTTATTTCGTTATGAAAAAATCTTTTGTAAAATTTTACTCTTGTCAAAACGACGTTCAAACAATATTTTTTGATAAATGTCATTTCAACAAATAATGATATTAGTTCCATTATCAAAGATTGATTAATAATTCTTGTTGTTTTTCTCGATGCGTCATTTTGCATAATAGCTTTTGAAAGGTAATAAGTAACTTGATATGGCATTTTAGACTTGGTGAAAAAAGTGTGATATAGAATCTAATTTCAAAACTGGTAAACATTTTCTGACCGCGACCGTACAAGGACTTTATAAGCCACTAGGCGTTGAAATACAATGTAAATATACATACATAGAAATAATCTTTCTTTGTTTATTACTCCCTGAAGGTTAGAGTCTTAGAAGAAAATATATTATACATGCCATATCTATGGCTATATCATCAATATAAATAAATATTTTCATAACAAAGATGCAGTCAAAAGATTAACCTCAAGCGAGGACTTGAACCTGCAACAGATTGATAAGTTCACAACCCTACTCTAACACGTACTCCTACAACTAGTCCCTTAATTGTTTGTAAATATAATCTGGACCCCTTGTGCATGTATCCTAGGTTAGTGATTGTATTTAAGTGTGCGTACCTAGATATTGTGTTGTATTGTGTGCCTTTTGGGCCTACCCTACCTATCATGTCCCTAACGCACTAGCCCTAACCATAGGGTTCGAACAAATATATATAAATATAGGACACCTAAGGTGACAGACGGAAGGTGGGTAGGACTCCGTCGTGCAATGTACACAGGATGGATTTTCTCACTGCTGGTCAAGCGGACTCACAAGACCTATCGACTGACGGCTAAATGTTTCCTGGCCGCAGTGAGAGGATGCTGGAAGGCATATAATATCAGCTAGTCCAGCGGGTGCTGGGTTTTTCGAGCCAGGATAGCTCTTTCAGCGGTTGCTGGGTACTTTAGGCAGCTCATCCAGCGGGTGCTGGGAACATCTAGCCAGGGCGGCTCCTCCAGCAGTTGCTGGGTACTTCTCGGCTGCTCTTCTAGCGGGTGCTGAGTACTTCTGGGGAGTAGAAGTAAAACTCAACTGTTTCTTGATTCCAATTGTTTTTTTTACAAAATATCTACTTTATATACATTAAATTAATGTTGACTTAACAACTATTAAATTCATTAGTGCGCTGTTAGTGTGCATACATTTATGTAACAAAGTCTATTGCCTAAATAATACTCATCAATTTTACAGTTCCACGAGTGACCTACATTCACATTTCAACATACACACAACATATAGTTTGTCATGTGTCTTGGTTCGTTTGTTATTATATTATATTTATTATTGTTCAATGAGTTGAACACCATGTAAGTGCTGTACCAATTGAGCTACCGAGGTACAAGTCTTACCGATGAAAATCTTAACTACATCTACTACTACTGCAACTACTAGTTTTAGTTTTGTAAAAAAAAAATTCGGGCGAAAATTTTCGGACTTTTTTCAGTTTTTTTTTTTTATATCTCCTAAACTAAGCATTTTATGTCTTTCAAAAAGTTGTAGAATATTGAATTTTCTTCAATTTTCACTAAAACATATGTATTTTTGCAAAACTAACTGAGATAAAACAGAACAAAATTTGGAAAAAAGTAGAAATACAAAACAAAAAAAATTAAAATTGTATTTTATTAGATATCAATTAAAAAAAAAAAAAAATATGGTATATTCTACTCTTCACATTGAAAAGAATAAAGTCAGAAAATTCCTGTAAGTTCATTTTATAAAAAGTTAGACATTTGTTAATTAGTTATTTTTTTTTGAACTTCGGCTTTCTTTAAAACGTGATAAGTATTCAAATATTAGATCTAAAAATGTTTCACTTCTTGGAGCTCTTCTAGTATATTTACTTAACAAAAACACATTATAAAAGTTATTAAAAAGTTGTTTTTTTTTTAACAAATGCCTATTTTTTTATTTAACAAACCTAAAAGAATTTGCAAAACGCAACTTTATTATTTCTAATGTGTTGAGTATATAATAATTTATTTAATTTTTAGGGTTCCGGACCTAAAAGGTAATTAGGAACCCTATTACTAAGGCTTCGCTGTCCGTTCGTCCGTCCGTCTGTCACCAGGCTGTATCTCATGAACCGTTATAGTTAGACAGTTGAAATTTTCACAGAAGATGTATTTCTGTTGGCGCTATAATAACAAAAACTAAAAAAACAAAAATTTTTTTGCTCGTTTTTGTAGATAATGGTACGGAACCCTTCGTGCGCGAGTCCGACTCGCACTTGGCCGATTTTTAAATTGATATTTAATACAATAAAATAAATATTTTGTGTTGTCTCTTTAGACGCGGCAGCCCACGACGAAATTTTCTTCAAACTTTGATCTGTTGTATCTTTGAAACAAAACATACGTACGTACATACATGACAAATTGAAGAAAATAAAATATTCTACAGGTTTCTCAAATACTCTGTATCGCAAGAACTTAGATTTATTTATTTTATAGGGTTGGAGATTAAAAATACACGTATTTTTATTATTTTTGAAAAAAAATATTAAGTAATTACTAAACCGTCGAAAAACAATTTAGGTTAGCGACAAATAGGGCTATCTAGTCATTCTCTTATGTGCTAGATGTTATGTGTTAGCTCAGAGTGAATGGGTAGTGGATGGGTAGGGTAGACTTTGGGCTAAAGTGCTTGATTACGTTTTAAAATCTGTTTTATGAGTTTGGCGATCGATGGGTATGTTGTCTACAGTCTACGCAGTGCTACAGAGAGGCTAAGGTAACTTCCAGTTAAAATTCAATTTATAGGGTTCATCTGTACCTCACAGTGCAAAAAGGAACCCTTATAAAATCAACTTGTTGTCTGTCTGTCCAGACCCTTTTTCTCGGGAAAGCGTGAAGGTATCAAGTTGAAATAAGTATAAAATACTAAGGTCTATGGTCTCTTGAAGTTCTAAAAAATCAAGCTTGTAAATCAACGCAAAAAAAAAAACTCAGAAAAATTGCCATTTTTGTCACATATTGTCACACAAAACCTATGTAATAATACTTCACGTTGTCCTAGTATCTTGAAATTTTACACGATAACAAGGCCTTATAATCACAAATATACCACATTAAAAAGTTTGATTGTCTGTCTACCAAGAGCCTTTTTTTAAGGAACGCGTGAAGGTATCAAGTTGAAATTAATATTAAATACTAAGGTTTACCGCCCCTTGAAGATTTATTGCAATAAAAAAAAATTATCAAAATACGAATATTTTTGTCGCATATTGTAAATCGAAACCTTTGTGTTACTTACCTACTTCCCGTTGCCCGTTGAAATTTGGCAAAAAGCAATGCCATGTTGCTACATGGAAGCACATAAAGGAAAACAAAACTGTAAATTTGTTGTTACATCACAATAAAAAATCTTCTGCGATTTTAAACTTATTTGCTGTTAGTAAACTAACCGCGACCTATGTCGATGTATTGGGACAACAGTTTTCCAACGGCAAAGTTAAGTTCGTCCCTCAATACAGTTTACCTTTTATGGAACCCTGGGTGTGCGAGTCCGACTCGTACTTGGCCTGTATTTTTATTAGGTGCTAATGTAATTTCTACAGCAAAAATAATATATTTCATTTACAAACAAATAAAAAAAATACAACTTCCATAGATTCCCAAGGCTTAGGAGTGCTAAACTAAGTGTTTATAATGCTTCAAAATGCTTAATGTAGTGTTTTTTTTGAGCCGCAAACTAAAAATACTTTTTGATTGAAATGAATTATGTGCCAAAAGGTCAACACGTTTATAAACTTCCTCAAACTACATTTTAAAATTTTTCAATATAACGGCACTTCACAATAGAAACGGTATAAATCAAGATAAACCCCTAAAAATACCAATAAACCACGACTACACTAATTACTTTCATACTTCTTCGTAATATGACTGTACTATTAAAAATCTCTTTATTTTTATAAAATATTACAAAATATGTACAAACAGTACAAATGTTTTAAAGTCTTTGAGATACGCTAGTTCGGAAGTGTAAACACAGCTTAATCACGAGAGTGTTAGTAGATACGTAACGGTGTTCTCTTATTCATACATGAATTTTGTACATGTTTCTCAGCGTAAAACTTTATCCCAGCCAACTAATTTGAAAAAAGTGTGTGTAATAAGAAGATGGGAATTGAATTATAAATAGTCTAATTACTGAGTGAGCTTGCTGCCACAACAAGCTGCAATAGTTTACTGTATAGATGTTGGAAATGAGATTTAAAGTGGTGTAGCGTTATTCCGCTAGAAATAATCCGTTTTCCCCAAATTATTCAACTTTTGTGTCATAGACAATCCAACCCATAGGCTGGAAGTAAAAGTGAACCTACTAACTTTAGACCAATTTCGATATTACCAGCTTTCGAGACAATCATGCTCAATTAACTAATTAGATATTTTAACATCCATAAACTGCTACACAGTCAACAGTTCGGATTTACGAAAGGTAAGTCCACTACTGACGCGGGTGTTGACCTAGTTAAAACATATTTTTGGCGCATGGGAAAGGTCGAAGAATGCCATTGGTATTTTCTGCGACTTGTCTAAGGTATTTGATTGTGTTGAACACAAAACTCTTACTCGAAAGCTGAATCATCATGGTGTTGTAGATACGGCTCTAAAACTTATTTTTTCATATTTAAGTGATAAAACTCAGTCAACAGTCTTCTTGGGCATCACTTCAGATACTAAATTGCAATGGCACTTACAAATTTCTGTCTTAGCTCGAAAACTTAGCTCCGCTGCTTATGCTGTTAGAAAAGTTGTACAATTTACTTATATAGAAACTGCTCGGTTAGTGTTCAGGAAAGAATTAGGTAGCGAGTTAGGTATTTAATTTCTTCGCGCCTACATTTGAATTACAGTGGAAATCGGCCCACTGTTGGTGGTTTAGATAAGACACTTTTAGAACTGAGTGCTTATATGGATTTTCGGTGTTGTGGATATTAAGTACAGCGTTTTGTGGGTCAAGCTGTCAAGGATTTTATCGGGAAAAGAGGAATAGGCCACCAACGAATCTCATTCATCACCGAATTTGGTACCCAATTCACGACACACCTCAGTTACACACACATTGACCGTTCGGCAGGCCTACAAATAGACAATATAAAACCGTAAGTACGAGTAATTTTTCTTAAGGCCAATTGTGGCCCAGTTTTTAGTTAACAAGTTGGAAGGCAGACGTGGTGTTTTGGACCACATTTTGTTACGTACGGTTTACGATTTACAGTTAGTTGTGTTTTGTATAGTGGATCACATTACAATTTGTTCGTATTTAAGGTAAATAAATAAAATTACAATTCGTAACGTTGGGTTTCGTCGACTAGGCATAGTTTATCGGTCTTATCGCATTGCTCGTCGGTCATTCGCAGTATAGCTAATTAGGTACCCACTTTTTTTGTTGTTGCGGTTAAAATAGATCGGAATGAATAGGTTATCAATAGTGCTGTTTATGACGGATTGTAAGTTTACGTATTTTTTAATGTAATTGTTAAGTCGGGTTTTTGTACATTGTAGATGGGTTTTTTTTTTGGTGTTTATATAGTAACTTGGTTGTTGTAACAAACTGTATATATAACAAACAGACGTTTGATGATGTGTCTGATTTAGACTTTGAGTTTTTTTTGTGTTAATTTAGTTATAAAAAAATTACGTCATCGGTTAAGGAGTTTAGGGCTATTTTAACGAATTTAGTGAGATGGTTTTCATGTTGTTTAGGGCTCGTTACACGGGAGGATCGGGTGTTTGCATTAAGGCAAAGAGCAGCACAGTTTCCGACAAGAGTAAATGAACTGGAACAGGCATACCAGGGTATCTTATTAACCTTAACCGCGTAACGGGGAACTCCCCTCCTGGCGGTGACTCACCTTTGGGTTCGAGGCTCACACCAGTCGAATGGACGCCCCCGAGAGCGCCAACCCAAGCCGAGGCTCCCCCCGCGGGGAGCCCTTGAGCGTTGGGCGCTATATGGGCTGAGGCTCCTTTAGAGTCGCGACAGGAATTTTGGATCACTTCTATACGAGGTCACGTGTTTAAAGTATTGCATCGTTGTGTCACACGCCACTGTTTTAGTGCCAATTCACAACAACCGATATTAAGCGATGCTCCTACTGACCGCGTGCAAGTGTCACGTACCTTTGCTGGTACTGCAACTTATTTGCAGGGCCTTTCCTTGTAAAGGCTAACTTACTTTGCTCCGCCTAAAGGCATATTTACGTGTTTTTGTCTGTCTTGCCACTAAGACAGTACATTTATTTAGAGTGTCATTTTATATAGCTGTTAAAATATTTTATCATATGTATCTACTTAATTTAGGAAACTAAAGTTTAAGTTTGTAATATTGTTCTTAATAAAAAACTCATTATTGTTTATTGACTGTTTGTTTCTGAAATAAAAAAAAAAATATTTTGAGGCCATCGCTAGCCATCAACAACATCAACAACATGCATTGTAGTCCGGTCAATTTAGACATTCGAAGCTACATAAATTCCCACCAAGCTGAAAATCAGTAAGATTGTTTAAAATATGATTAAAAATAAAATTTGAAAGTGTCCCATCTTTTCCCTGTATGGAAAAAAATTTATTAAAGGTCTAAGGTCAAAAAAATGAGTTTTTGGCGATTTTCACCAAACGGTAAGTATTATCATAAAAATACTGTAGACAAAATTCTAGATTATAAAATTATCTACAAAAAATGTATGAATACTTTTTTTTCTACGAGCCACCGTTTCTGAGATAAAACGATTCAAAAAGTTGTAAAAGCTGTTATCGCCATGATATGCAAACGTTTCTACGCCACCTATGAGGTAGTGTACTTAGCACGTTTTTTTAACGTGGTTTAAATTAAGGGACTGGGTTTCATTGTACCTGATATTCTTATAGTTATAACTTATGTATATTTTATATTATTAGTGTAAGTTACAATGACCGATAGAAAAATATTTTAACATATATTACAACTCGACGCAAGGTACTTGGCCACAAGCATGGCACAGAGGCTTGGTGGTGCTTTTCTTAAAAAAAGGTGACAATACGCTCCTTAAGAATTACAGACCCATCACGCTTCTGAGCCATGTTTATAAGCTGTTCAAGAGTAATTACGAACCGAACAAGCCGGTTTCCGAAGAGTTTATAGTACCGTAGACCACATAGTACCGTAGACCACATAGTACCGTAGACCACATACATACGCAGATTATTGTGGCAGATTATACAGAAGTCAGAAGACTATAATCGGCCCCTTTGCTTAGCGTTTGTGGACTATCAGAAAGCCTTCGATTCGGTGGACACATAGGAAGTGCTACAGGCTCTACAGAGATACCGTATTGATTATCGGTATATCGAGGTGCTAAAATGCTTGTACGATAATGCCACCATGTCAGTCCGTCTCCAGGATCAGAACTCGAAACCGATCCAACTGCAGAGAGGAGTGAGACAGGGAGATATCATATCTCCGAAACTGTACACAAATGCGTTGGAAGATGTCTTTAAGCTTCTGGATTAGGACGGTTTAGGCATCAATGTTAATGGCGAGTACATTACCCACCTTCGGTTTGCCGACGATATTGTGGTCATGGTAGAATCGATGAAGGACCTAACCAGAATGCTCGAAAGCCTCAGTAGACCTTTTTAACGAGTGGGCCTCAAGATGAACATGAACAAGACGAAGATCATGTCGAATGGCCATGTAGCACCCACTCCAATTACTGTTGGGAACTCTACACTCGAAGTTGTTGACGAATACGTATACCTGGGACAAACTGTTCGATTAGGTAGGTCCAATTTCGAGAAAGAGGTTAATCGCCGAACCCAACTCGGTTGGGCAGCGTTCGGAAAACTGCGTTCTATTTTCTCGTCCTTAATACCCCAGTGCTTGAAGACAAAAGTCTTCAACCAGTGTGTGTTGCCAGTGATGACTTACGGCACTGAAAGTAGCCGCTAACTATGGGCCTTATACGAAAGCTCAAGATTGCTCAGCGGGCGATGAAAAGAGCTATGCTCGGAGTTTCCCTACGTGATCAAATAGGGAATGAGGAAATCCGTGAAGAACTAAAGTCGCCGAAGCATAGCTCACCGAATCGCAAAGCTGAAGTGGCAATGGGCAGGGCACATAGCTCGAAGAACCGATGGCCGATGGGGGGAGAAGGTTCTCGAGTGGCGACCACGAACCGGAAAGCGCAGCGTGGGACGGCCCCCCGCTAGATGGACAGATGACCTCGTGAAGGTAGCGGGAAGCCGTTGGTTACAGGAGCACACTCTGTGGAGAAAGTTAGGTGATGCCTTTGTCCAGCAGTGGACGTCAATGGGCTGATAAAATGATTATGATGATGATATTACAACTATAGATATATGTACGTGGCGTACATTATGACGATTACAACTTTTACAACTTTTTGAATCGTTATATCTCAAAAACAGTAGCTCGAAGAAAAAAAAGTATTGATACATTTTTTGTAGATAATTTTATGATCTAGAATTTTTTCTACGGTATTTTATGATAAAGCTTACCGTTTTAGTGAAATTCGCGAAAAACTCATTTTTTGACCTTTGACCTTGAATAATTTTTTCTCCATACGGGGGAAAGATGGGGAACTTTGAAATTTTATTTTCAATTATATTTTAAGCAATCTTACTGATTTTCAGCTTGGTGGGAATTTAGGAAGCTTTACTCTTATTTTTTGGTCTAATTTGACCGGACTATTGCTTTGCAAATGACAGTACTGGAGACGCTTATTACAAGGGTCGTGCTAACATCCCTCGTTCCGTTCTGGAGGAAAACCGCGGATAACTTGTGTCTCAAATCGAGACCACACTGTCCAAGGTCTCTAGGGACTAGGGACGGGTAAACTTGGTCCGATTAAACCCTACAAAGACACAAGTCTGCGCGTTCACCGCTAAGACAACCAAAGTATTGGGATCCTTGGTATTGACATCTCCTGCGATGTTCAGTTCCGAGATCATTTACAAGATAAGGTGAAGCTGGCTTCCAAAAAAACTAGGTGTACTCAACAGAGCGAGGCAGTACTTCACGTCGGGGCAGAGGCTGCTGCTTTACAAGTCGCAAGTTCGGCCCCATATGGAGTACTGCTGCCATCTCTGGGCGGGTGCACCTGGATACCAGCTTGGATCTTTTGACTCGGTCCTGTTGGTCCGACTCGGTTGGACGATTCCAAACTCACTTGCCGTATCGAACCCTTAAGTCTGAGGAGAGACTTTGCCTCCCTGTGTGTGTTCTACCGCTTGTACAATGGGATGTGTTCTGAGGAATTGTTCGAACTGCTGCCCATGGCTACTTTCTACCATCGCACCGCTCGCCATCGGCAAGGAATTCATTCTCACACTTTAGAACCGAAATTGTCCATACAATGCGGTTTTAGAGAACGCTTGGGTTGTGGAATGAGCCTGCCAAGGTTTTCTTTAAGGACTAGTGTGGGATTCTTCAAGAAAGAAGTTATTGGATTTCTGAAGGGTCGGCAACGCGCGAGTGATGCCCCTGGTGTTGCAAACGTCCATAGGCCACGGTGACCGCTTACCATCAGGCGGACCGTGTGCTTGTTCGCCACCTTAGAGGTATAAAAAAAATATATCTGTAGACACCCTTATTGCCGCTTTCACCCGCCTTGTAAGCCACCATGCCCTGCGCGCTCTAACGCGCTCCGACTGGGGAGCTAATTTTGTCGCCGCTAATAAATATTTAACCAAAGCTAATAAGTTTTTACTGAGCAATGAAACCGTGCTTTATGACGAGTCCCGTAAACGTTACGTCCAGTGGAAGTTTAATCTGCCAGCTGCGCCGCATTTGGGAGGTATTTTTGAAGCCTCTGTCAAAAGTGCCAAATCGTTGTTAAAACGCGAAATCGGTGACCGAATCCGTACCTTTGAGAAACTTCCTACTGTATTTTGCCGTATAGAAGTGATTTTGAATTCGCGCCCGCTTGTTCCTCATCCTCGGCCCTTTTTTAATGCAACAACCGTTATTTGCGCCGCCTGAGACGCACTAGTCCGATACGAAAACCTCTGCTTTCACCAGTTGTTACAGCCTTTAGGAAATAACTCAAGCCTGCTGGCACCGATGGTAGTTTGAATATTCGGCTTAAATCCACTGAACCAATTCAACTTGATGACCTTGTACTTATCAAGGACGACATTGTCCCACCTCTCCTCTGGAGACGTGGCCGCGTAATTAAGCTTCATACCGCGAAGGATGGTAACTTCCGATGCGTTATTCTTAAATTCCAAGGAGGACTTTTAGTTAGGCCAGTAGTTAAATTGTCTCACCTACTGATCGACACCTAGACTTTTTATTCTTTCCCGCCTCCCGGTGGATGTTCCGTAAATACCTACCACCTTTCCTGTCTCATAAACCCTTACATTCCGATCCCTTGTACCGGTTAGTATACGGAACCCTTAGATCATAACGCAACGCCACAAGAAGCCCAAGCCTTCTACCGTCACCCACACACCCTACCGAGGCCCAGCTGCAGGAAGCAGCCCGGTTGGCGCGAGCGCCGGCGAGCACGTCCTTGCAACCCGCGCCCGCCACGGTGATATCGTTCGCTACCGACTAGAGCAAGTCAAGCCAAAGACGCCCGCTACTTCACGTACCGCGCGCGAATTTTTTTGTTTTTTTGTAAGTAGTAAAAACATTTTATTTAGAACCGCTCCACATCGCGTACATTAATATTATAAATGGGAAAGCAACTATGTCTGTCGGCTTAAACCGCTGTACCGATTAAGATGAAATTTGGCATGAAGATAGTTTGAGTCCCGAGAAAGGACATAGGTCTCTTTAAAACATCAAGTGTAAGTCTTTTTTTTTCTATAATTGAGAAGCTGCCGTTGAAATTCTACAGGAACAACCGAATTGAGGGCTTGTGAAACCACGGGCAAAAGCTAGTTTATAATAAACTTTCTGTCGATATATAGCTATGCCGCGCATCCCGCGATGGCACCGACCGTCGACACTCGTCATACGCCCTCGTTAGCGGCGGCGGTGCGCAGTCCGGTTGTCCCTGCGCCCGCTGACCGCAATTTGCATTTTTCCACAGAGTACAACAACGGATTCAGTAAACCTCGTTAACGAATGCTGACTGCAGATAATATGTTTGAAATTTTGTATTATTTGCCTTTCCATTCGTCTATTTTAACAAATTAGGAAAACTGCTGTTAAGCGTGTGTGTGACATACTCGCTTTAGGCTAGGGTTTCGTAAAATATGAAAACTTGTGAACTTATTGATTCAAAATAAAGTGAATTTGAATACAATTATTTCGACTTTCGAATAAATAGCTTGCAAAAACTTTTGAGAGGATATAATTAACTCCCTCGCCGCCTAGTTGGTAGTGTGACCGGCTGCTATGCAGAGGGTGTGGGTTCGATTGCCGCACTTGACAAACATTTATGTTATAAACATTTGTGTTTGTCTTGAGTCTGGGTGTATTTATGTATGATATGCATATATTTACAGAAAAAAAAAGTTTTAAAGCTGTAAAAAAATCAAGCATGTTAATCTACTCAGTGAGAAAATACGGCTGAAATACAACCATTTTTGTCGCATATTTTGGCATTCACAAATAAATTAAGACCTACGGGGTACTTCCCGTTGTGCTAGAACCATGAAATTTGACACGAAGCAAGGTATTACATTACAAATATAGGAAAAAAACCGAAAACTGATCATAAAGCTATGAGACTTGTTCTCATGGTGAAAGAACTATCTACATAAAATAAGTTTGTACGGAACCTTTAGTGCGAGAGCCAGACTCGCACTTGGCCATTTATGTAAAATAAAAGCATATTTACCCTACATGAGTAAAAAAAGTGGAGTTATATTTGCTTTTAATTATTACACAAGCATTCTGTTATCACCGCTCCAAGAATGCAACACAAATTGCATCCATAAACATTTATATAAAAATGCATAATTTTTGTCATGTAATGTTTCGTAATAATAAGTTAATATTAAGTATATATTTACACAATAAAAACTATTTTCCTGATAGGGACTAGTTTAGATTTAAAAACATGTAATAACAATAAGTGTAAAATTGTATTAAGTTAGGTAAAAGTAGAGTAGGTTTGTTTATTTCCCCTCTTTACTATTTGTTGATATCAAAAATAATATTGTGTGAGTACCGAAATTTTGTCGAATTTGTACGCACGACTATCCCCAAAAAAGCAGGAAATTTAGTTTAATATATGTATGTAAAACATATGCCATTTGTTGTGCAAAAATGTACAGAACTACTATGTAAAGTTCTATATAGACCGTAGGTACGGTTACTATGTTACAGGCGAAAATAGTTAGCGTGTTGAGTATTATACATTTTTTCTCCCTCACTCCTATAACAATAAACTGAAATAGGGCAACAAAAGAAATGGGTCTATGGGTAAAAAAGGGAAAGACTGTCTGAAACTTAACCTTAACAAGGGTCATTAATTCCTTAGGCTATTCCTTAAATAAGTATCACAGGTTGAATGCAAACCTTTGCCCCTATACATAGGTATCTACACCGTTACGGTAAGTAGTATGGTTAGGACGCAAAACACATGTAAACTTATGAAACACCGTTTGTTTCCGTGGTACTACCGTACTAGAAGAGCTGGAAGGTAACACCAGTTGCTAGGAAAGATGGCAGGGAACCAAGCTCGAGGGCTTGCTTGAACTGCGTTGCCAAACGCTCGAGTGAGCATCGAAACCACTTTAGCCAGAAGTTGTGCAATCCATCCGGCCCAGGACTTTTCCAGTTCGGAGCCTTACTGATGGCACAACTTACATCATCGAGACTGATAGTGACAGCCCCCATCATGCTCGACAACTCCCATCCCATCATCAACACCTTCGGTGTGTTCAAAAGGCAATGACCAGAAACTACGCCAGAAGTTAATCATGGCATTAGCATCCAGCTGCTGTCCTTGGGACACACAAATGTTAGCTCCCTCACTAACTATCGGTATACCTTCCTTTGGTCGCTCTGGAAAAGGCAACCCTGTTGGTATCGATCCACACGTACTTTGTAGCGGCGAATAAGGCCTGCCCACGCATAGATTTTTTGCTTCAGAAAGTCAATACGCTCCGTGACACAGGCCATATAGTCGTAGGGTCTGACACCAGTAACCGCGAAGGCCTGGTTAACGAAGCGCATAACTCGGGGACGGCTATTTTAAATCAGCTAATACGACATTCTTACATCTGTGTGCGTAGTTTCGGTGTTACCAATCTTAAAGTGATTACTGAATTGGGGAGTTCTTACTTTTATTCGATACTACTATTTATCTTCACTTGGTGACCCATGTGGTGACACATTGCATATATTGAGATAGAACGTAAACCTTTCTACGAAGGTAGCAATCCATATTGACCATGGACATGTAATGGATGTTAAAACCTTAATGTAGGTTCCAAATATTATACCTATACTGTAGTGCTAAAACATAGATGGATGCACAAAATAAAACTGTCTTAGTTAGGAAACACGCCTATATAACACATATTCTAAGAAAATTTGAGGCTTTTGTGTACTTCGAGCTCTTTAGAGGTCAGCGTAGGCTTAGCAATAGCGCTCTGTTCCGACCCCTCGGGTAAGGAAAAGATTAGGAATTATATCAATAAACTATAGAGTATTTTATTCTCAATTTACATAGGTAATGTAAAGATTATATATAATATGATATTTAAAAAATTATTAATAAAATTAAAAGGTTTTAGTATAACATTTTATTCGTTTTCAAAAGGAAATAAAAACAAAAAACATTATAAGTAAATTATATTTGTTTTTCTTACGACCTAATAAGTCTATCGTTGTTATTGAATAACTTATATAACTGATTGAAGTCTCAGAATATTACACAAACAATGCAAATTACACTCGGTTTAACTCGTAGTGCTCGTACAAAGTATTTTAATTCGTAAAACCAAGATTACACGCACCCGTCTAGCTGACCGCGCGCCTTTGACTGACCAGGTAGGGGGCGCTGGTACATGACAATAAGGTAGCCCTATAATTTTACACACCCAATACCGCGTGTGCGTACACCGTCTTGCTAATAAATCAACTAGTATTAGGTAATCAAAGTTGAAATTTTATAAAAATAGTCCAAAGTGTAACGTTACAGTTCGTTGCAAAGAGATGATATTTTTCAATCTATTTACGTATTTTGAGATACGCTAATTCATTAATTTCGTAGTAAAATACATGATACTAATTATTCTATTGATATTTACATCTAACTGTTATGTTTTTTTTATTTAAACATTGCAGAAGTTCGGGCTAAAGGTTTACGTTCTACAGATATAATGTGACACAGGGTTCATCAATACATAAATACTTTATCAACCTGGTGAAAATATGTATTGTCGTTTCAGTGTTCGCTCGCTTTACTAAACTTGGGAAATGAATGTACCTACAGACTTGGCAACACAGGCAGAAAACTATTTGTTGTTTGTTTTGCGAATAATTATTTTGAAAACTTAGTTTGTAACTCAAATATAGCAAGCAGATTAGTGAAATAACTTGTGGAAAGTGACTTTTTATCATCAACCTTTTTTAGGGTTCCGTAGTCAACAAGGAACCCTTATAGTTTCGCTATGTCCGTCCGTCCATCTGTCTGTCGGCGGCTTAGTTCAAAAACTGCTTATACGAGAAAGCTGCAATTTGGCAGGGATATACACATTGATTAAGTCGAAAAGTGGTAGAATAAAATCTTTGAAAAAAAATATTTTTAAGTTACCTCTCCTACACGTGAAGAGAAGACGTAAATTTTTTTTCTCGTCTACCTCATCATGTGGGGTATATTTGGATAGGAATTCCAAAAATATTGGTGGTATGGTATTTGCGAAACATTTAGCTTTAAAGTACTAATTTTTGTTAAAGTCAAGTGTCCCCCCCCCCTCTACCAGCAAAAGTGTAGTATTTGGAAATGTAAAAAAATTACGGTGGTAGTGCATATAATCACTTTAAAAGGAAAAATATTACGGTTAAGTACGCTTTACAGGCTTACGAGTAATAGTCGACCAAGTTATAAAATGTACTTACGTAGTGAAATTTTCGTACAAATTCCATTAAAAGTTACTTAAATGAAGTCTATCATCGATAGTCAGAATTTCATCTGTAAAACAGGTATAAACGCTTGAAATATTTACAGAATATTTAGTTATATGTTCACTTTAAAAATAAATGGAATTAAAATAAAACAAACATTTAAGGGGGGCTCCCATACCACAAACGTGATTTTTTTACCATTTTTATAGACAATGGTACGGAACCCTTCGTGCGCGAGTCCGACTCGCACTTCGCCGATTTTTTTGTCAATTGTTCAGCACGATTTTATTGCACAAATTGACATTTTTATTACTTTACGCGGGAGCAAAGTTCTCGTCGACGCACAGATTACGTATGATGTACTGTTGACGGCAAGTACCTGAATATTCAGGTACTCGGATCAGCTCGTTTTTTGTGCCTCAACACGGTATCGTTTGCATTGTATTTCTGCAGAAATGCTGTACGGTCTTTATAAAATATATTTCATGAATAAAAATCAACATAAATAGTCTACGCCAAATGCAATTTAAAACAGGTTCTTTACAAACTACATAATTAATTTTATGAGATTAGAATTTTTATTTTTAGATTATATGTATAGATTAAGAATTTAACTGTATACATTAGAAAGGTTAAACCTGATACCAGACAAGCTCGATTCCAAGGACACAATCCATTTTGGAGAAATAAAACGAAGTCGTGACGAGACGGAAATTAACGGGAGCCTCGTGAAGAGAATCATAATTTTATACGGCAAGGCAGAGAGATTAGGGAAATAAATTTCTTATATCGGAATGTCAATACTTCTTACCAAGAGGGATTCTTAAGCAAACAGTTAATTTTATAGTTTTATGTAAGTTAAACTTTTGTGCTTTCAAAAAGCTGAGGACTTCTATATAGGTAATTGTATATTTGTATATAGATGGTACACTTTGAGAGTGGGAGAATGAATGGGGATGCCTTATTTAGGCTGTAGTGTCTTTAAAACATCGGTTATTTAAAAATTGTGCGATTGTTTACAAATTAGCTCGGCCGAATGTCATACAGCGCAGCGACAATGGGTGTGGCGCATAGACGTGTATATGTATGTGTGTTTTGGCCTGGTTCCTCTGTGATTGAGGGTAACAGGCAACGTAGCCAGGTTTTCAGCTGAGGGGGGGGGGGCAGATCTGGTACAAAATGTTGTTTTCAAATAGCAAAAATGGTATTATAGGCACTTTTCGTCATTATGCCAGTGGTAGAGCGTGCCGCTGCCATGTCAAAGGTCCCGGGTAAGAGGCAACCACATTGTAACAATAAAACTTTACAGTTCACATATAAAGTTGTCTCGACCTTGTTTGGCGGGGCGATACGCTCACCACCTATCACGTGGAACGGAATACCATCAGTGAAACGTGGATGTTACGAGCATATTTTCGTAACATCTCTAACCACTCCTGCGGGGATTAGTGTGGTGATGGTATTTCTTTTTAATTAAACTCCAACCAAAGGAGTGAAGCTTCTTCTACTTTGGATTATGATTCTTTGTTGCAAAAAGGAAGACAACATCGAGCTGATAAATTATCGCCCGCACTCACATAGCCACGTCTATAAGCTATTGTTGAGGGTCATTCATAACTAATAAATTGGTAATATTCTAGCCTTTCCTAAATGAATTTCTACTACCTGAATAGGCGGGGTTAAGGGAGTTACAGCACCGTAGCCGATATCCAGACGGTGAGGCAGAAAATTGATTGGCAATACGTCTAGGTGATTGAGATTCCTGAATAGTAATTACATAACGATGCTAGTTCAGGTACAAAAAAGTCAAACAAGATCTCTATCCAGCCACAAAAGGAGTGAAACAGGGAGATGTCATGTCCCCTAAACTGTTTACAATCGCACTCAAAGATGTCTTGAAGACTTGTAACTGGAAAGGACAAGGCATAAAAAAACGGCGAGTACTTCTCACATCGTAGATTTTATGCTTATATTGTCATTACAGCGCTATTGCAAGCAACTCTTAATGTCTTCTCTCAGCATATTCACCACTAGTGTCACACCGAAATCTAATATTATCGTCAATGTCGGACTCCAAGGGTATACGTTTTACCTATGAAAAATAGTGCAAGTGGATAAAAAACATTTCGAGAAGGAAGGAGATTGGAGAATCCATTTATGTTGGTCATGATTTAGAAAGGTTCGTCTAATCTTTACGTCGTCCATATCCCAAAGTTTTCAATTAGTGCGTCCCAGCCCTAATGACAAATTATTATGATGCCGCGACGTGGACACAGCCGGTGGGGCTAGTCCATAAATTTAAAATAAGCGGACTAAAGTCAAAGTCTATTTTTTTATACAAATTAGGTTTTTACAAAAACTTTTGAATAGTCAGTTACTAAGAGCTATGCTCGGAGTTTCTCTTAGAGATTTGATCCCCAATAAGGTAATCTGACATAAACTAGGGTAACCGACGTCTAGGAAAACGTAGTATGGGACGTCTGAGATGACGCGACGATATACGCAAAATTGCTAGAAGCGATCAGGTGCAAAAGACGCAGCAGGATCGTGCGTAGTGGCACATCTTGAGAAAGGCCAATGTTCAGTAGTGGAGTGCAGGATTTCTGGGGGGCCGGTTCCGAAAAATCGCACCAGTAAAGTGAAAATATTGGAGAGGCTAGCATGATCAACACCCTCAGGCCTTATGGGGTCGGTGCCATTGGTAGACAGCACTGGGCTGATGACGAATTCTATACAAATATTATTAAGCTGAAGAGTTTGTTTGTTTGCTTGAACGCGCTAATCTCAGGAACTACTGGTCCGATTTGAAAAATTCTTTCAGTATTAGATATTCGAGAAAAGCTATATATCATCACTCTAAGACCAATAGGATTTGAGCACCTATGAAGAATGTTTCAAAATCGAGGGTATTTTTTCCTTTTGAGAGCTACCAAAAATCATGTTAATTATTTTTTAGTAGTTAATTATTTATTATTTTTGAGAAAGAGAAAGAGAGAGAGGGAGAGAGAGATGAACAAACAGTTTGACTGTTAGACGACAGTGTAGTGTAGTAGCGGTATTAAATGTGGGCGAAGCGAAATACGTATTCACCTACATTTTTGAATGATTAAATTATTCGGTTCATATGCTCACCTGCTTGGAGGGAGGGGACGCAGCTGCCTAGAAGCGAATACATTTATTAATGATTAGAACATTCCAGCTATATGACTGTCTGGCAGCTGATCCCTCCTGTCCGTACCTGGCTACGCCCTTGGTAACAGGTACACTCGGGAAGCTTCTTGTCACTTCTTATTCCCTTAGGCTTGTTTCCGAAATGACAGTACGTAAAATGGTGTGCATTTGTTGCCGGACTGTCGTGTGGGAGCTGGGCTACTTCATAATATACAACGTCTGTGAGTATGTGTATGCATATGGGTATGTGTGCACGTTTGTGTGATGCGCCCTCTTGGCCATTTGGTCCTCTCTGGCGCCGGGCGGCCGATGGTGAATTGCAGTGGGTTACTAATACTATATTTATTATACTGTTACCTATGTAAGTTTAAACATATATGTATATTTTTTCTAGTAGTATAAATTTTTGATACACTGTTTTATTTTATGTATATTTATGTGTGTGTATGTTTTTATATATGTTCTAGTTGTTGCCGACGGCTCCGCCCGCGCTGGATTGGCGAAGGATTACTACGACCACTCTCAAATTGTATTAAGAAAGTTGCAACAGCAAGCTTTACTGTGGCTATAGTTCATGCACGTGAAATTTGGTCATTCCTGCATAGACTTCTATTTTTTACGGAATAAAAGTTTAGCCTACGTCCTTCTCCGTCTCTTAAATTATCCCGGTGCAAAGTTTTAAGCTCAATTTGATGCTCCTTTGTGACGTAATGCAGGAACAAACAAACAGATATACCATCTCATCCATCATTTATAATATACTAGCCTTTTCCCGCGGTTCCACTTACCCTAAATTCGGTCATCGGTGTAGGATTTCAACGGCAAGTCCTCAATTATGGAAAAAAAAAGGGACAATACTTGACGTTTTCAAGAAGCTTATGTCCTTCTTTGGGACTCAAACTATCTCCATGCCAAATTTGCCCGCGGTTCCAGCCACCCTGAATTCGGTTATCGGTGTAGGATTTCAACGGCAACTCCTTAATTATAAGAAAACCGACTTACTCATTCCCAACAAAGGTATTTCTGGTTTTGTTGAATTGACGAAGTAAAAGACATAGACAGGTTGAAAACAAAGTACTATATAAAATTGTAACGTTAAAATAACAAAGTAATCACTGATATCATGGGCGAGCTCATGACGACCGAGATGGAGATTGACTGAATGAATGGCCAGCTCAACGACGACGTCTCACACACGTCAGTCACTCAGTCTCTCGCTCTTTTTGGGCACCGTAGTGGCTGCATAATTTACCTAATTAGTTTTATATGGTTGTGTTAGAAACTTAATAAAGGTACTTATCCTACACTTTAATAACATACCTATGAATATAGCAGTTAGCAAGTAAACATAGAGTTAGGTGCTGTGCGGCTGTGTAATTGCCGAAATAAACTCGAATCTTTGCCTTCTTTGTCTTCTTTGCCAGTTCTTTAATTCATCAATATAAATGATAATGAAATGTTCTAGGCAATTTCGCAGCCTCAACCCCACTCACTTAACGAGTGAGAGAAAATCAATCTAACTTTAATAATGATGTAGATAATTATTTTGTTTGGCTAAGCGTGATCGTCAAAAGTGGTAGGACCCGAAAACAGTTGTGTTGAATAAGTAGTAACCCAAGTTGTTTTGGAGGTGCGTCAGAGTAATATAGCAAACAAAAGTATAAAATTAAGCGTAAAGAAAAAATCAAGAAAATAAATATAGCTAAATCTACGATCATGAATAACGCCCACTTGTAGTAACCCAAGTTCTTTTGGAGGTGCGTCAGAGTAATATAGCAATCAAAAGTATAAAATTAAGCGTAAAGAAAAAATCAAGAAAATAAATATAGCTAAATCTACGATCATGAATAACGCCCACTTTGAGTTCCACCACTTCTAAAGGCAGTACTAGAACATCTAAATAGCAAATATTTGAATATCAGAACTGAAGGACACAGGTACTAAAGAGTAATATGATTTTTCAGCAGTAAAGGCCATTGACGAACAACTTAGAGCCAATTTTTGAAGTTGACAATATTAATTGCCTAGCTATATAAAGTAAAATAATTCAATTATGAACGGGACTTGACTATGTACCATGTCAAGAAACATTTTGAAAAAAGTCATCTTAGTAGTTCGAATTCAAACATTTTTTATTCACACTAAGCGATCGACTAACACTTTTTAGCAGTATTTTTGAGTATTTCCATTTTACTCTACGTTTGAATTCATAGATTTCAAGTACTTACTAAGGGGATGAGATATTCATATAAATCAAAACATAAAAGTGTTTGACTTATTTTTAATGCTAGACCAGTTCGTCCGTACAACAAAAAATTATGCTCAGTATAATCTTTGCAGCGTGTATTATGCGGATTTATATAAATACATTTCTTGTTTCGGATCTTATTATATATTTAAATAAAAACACGCGCAACAATAAAAATTTAAGTTTTTGTTGTTAATTTTAATAATAAAAATATGTTATGTTTATCGGTTATTAAAGAACCCTTTTTTTTATTTTTGGAGTAAAATAGTATTTTATTCATAATTTGACTATATTATTTATTTTTAGCAAGGGCTCCTTAATTTTGTCGGGTTATATTTACTGCTGGATTTTTACTGCCAACTTCACACAGGTATTTATAATCGCTAGATAATCATTTATTTTATCAATAAGTGAGTTAACTTTTCAAAGAGAACAGTTAGCTGCAGATTGTAGTCACTCGTACCGAAGCCCGCTGCGTACTGCTACCTTCGGCTGCCCTGAAGGAAGCATTTAAACTGACGATTATTTTCAATGTAACTTTCTGCTCTGAATTTTTAATAGGTTCTTAACAAGATTGAACTAATCTTCATGCAATTACGTTCTCTAGGGAGAATGCTTAAGAGTTCTATGTAATTAAACGAAATTTTATTGAGGAAAGAAAGAAATTAATTTTCCGTTTTGGTTTTTTTAGGCTATTCAAGCTTTCCCGTTAAGAAATGCTCCGTTGGTAAACTTGAGTTAACATCGATTACATCTGTATGTTTTAATTTTCAGCACATTTTTTTTATTAGTTTTCAATTTTTCTGTACAAAGTTATTTTACATATTTTGTAGAATCTCGAAAGGGTTAAATGGCGTTCATAACATAACACAAATTATTCCTACATTATGATAAAACATACAAGTGATTTACGTTTGTCATTACATACTCAAGAGGAGGGATTTCAATGCTAGCCATCTGGCGAGAGCCTAATGTAGCCAAGTGTGTTATTATCACCATAGGTCACTAATGCCATACGACATTTTTGCCATTCTAAAAAAATAAAATAAACAACACATTATGTTGACAATAATATTTGTGATAAATTGCGCGCGAATTTTTTTTTTCGAGTGCCGCTTTACTATATTTTACTCTATAAAGTATTTTTAAATAGTTATAGTAGTTATAAGTTATAAAGTATTTTTACTTAAGATAATCATAGCACAGCACATTTGTTTTATATGCTGCATGAAATTAATAGTTAGTCTGTCGGCCGCACGAGTTAATGTACGTAGGACCCTTAAAAAGTTTTGAGAAATTAAAAAACTAACTTCTATGGATAAAATATTTTAATTCAATCTTTTTAAATAACTCTGTTCTTCCTGCGTCTGAACCAATTTTCGAAACATTTTTCCAGTCCGTCGCAGACACCTCTTCCATGGCCATCTAAAACGCTGCTAGCGCGTCTTCCGGCGATGAAAACTGTATCCCTTTCAGCTGATTTTTTATTTTAGGGAATAAAAGGAAGTCAAACGGTACCAGATCAGGACTGTAAGGAGGGTGACCCAAGACTCTGACCAGTGTGGTGTCTAGGAAATCCCTCGTTTTGAGCGCTCAGTGCGCGGGCGCGTTGTCCTGGTGCAGCAGTACCCCGCGGAGCCCGGTGTTCGTTCGCTTGTTGGTCATTGCAGACAAAACTTCTGGCAGGCATTTTGTGGTATGTATACCATTCGGCGTTGATGCTGCTGTGGTCTTGTAATGGAATTAAAACCAGATGCCCCGTCAAAGTGAAGAAACTAGCGATCAAAATTTTCCCTGCGCTTCTCGATCGCTTCACTTTCGTAGGCGTTGGTTTGGTTTAAAACAGCCAAACTGTCGACTGACGCTTTGTTTCTGGATCGTATTGATAAATCCAGGATTCGTCACCTGTCACAATGTGTTAAGCGCGCCGAAACGAGCCTGCTTTATAGCACGGCACCACTCCACAAAGGCCTGCATCTGAGCTTCAGTGAGGTTGTACGGCAACCAAAACGAAACTATCCCCCGCATGCGAAGGTGCTCGTGTAGAATCTTGTGAGTGCCTCCTGAACCAATTTATAGGTTTCTAAACCTCGAAAAAAAATTGCAGAAAAATATTTACTTACAGACTGAGTACCAAAAACTTATCAACCAATATGTGGAATTGGGCCATGCTCACTTTATTATTTTGAATCTATTAACTTCAAAACAGACCCCACTTATTTTTGATCTCATCATGCGGTGATTAATGAGAACAGCAAAACTACACCTCTCTCACTCCCGGGAATTTTACGATGGTTCAATGAAATATCTATAAATAAATAAATATCTCTTAATGATTTATTGCTTAACGGGCCTATAGTACCGAGGGATCTTTTTGATATTATCTTATTGTACATAATTGGGGATTTCACTTTTAATAGCGATATAAAAAAACTGTTAATAAATGTGGAAGTTAATCCTATGTACACCTCGCTTCAAAATATTTTGTGGCGCGATATTCCTGAAGAGCCAATAAAAAGATTACGCCTTGACACTGTTACTTACGACTTAAAATGCTCAAGCTACCTTGCTACACGCTGCTTTCTTGAACTTGCAAACCAGCATGAACAAATTCTGCCATTAGCTTCATTTATTATAAAAAAATGCGTCTATGTGGATGATATTTTATATTCAAGCTCTGATTTAACAGTGCTGTTTGAAGCCAAAGCTCAGTTACAGAGTCTGCTTAGTTTAGGTAGCTTTGAAATGCATAATTGATCATCTAACTGCAAAATAGGCGAAATGATATGCCTAGTGAAAGACAGCTAGACGACATTGAGCTTCAGAGAGAAGCATGCAGTACTAAAGCGCTAGGACTCACAATTGACCCAAAGAAGGACTGTTTTGTTATAAAATGTCCACATCATTTTAATTGTAATTCTGCAACAAAAAGACAAATATTAAGTTATTAACTCGACAATACCTTCTAACTTACTATCCACTATTAGCTATTGCCGCACTTTAAGTTCACACGTCATACTACGTCATCCACTCACACAAACATTAATTTCATTCCTTTTTAACTCCATCACTACCTTATATGGTAACGAGCGCCGCAAATCGTTTAACCTCGACTTTTCTTCGGCACTCACACCAGTTAGATGTATTTTTTTTCTACAAGGAGTCACCGATCTAACAAAACCAGATGCGCCATCTGATTCGGCGCACATGAAAAAGTAGTTGGAAGCGAGCACGTCATTCCAAATATTTAATTTTAGAAATTCTTGAACCCCAAATCTGGGTAAGTACCATACACACACACACTCCGCCTTTTTGCTGCTTGTCATTTTTTTTATATTTTTTTTTGTGCAAATTTATTTTATTTTCAGCTTCCCCATTTTTCTCAACCTTTGTTTCAGGATTCTTCCTTTCTTCGTTCCTTCTTTAAGTTTATTAAACATTCAAAAATCTTCGCCTTCACATCCGACACCTACGCCACGCATTCGCGCTGATCGTGGACTTCAACATCTACACCTGGAGCATCCCCTTTCTGGTACCGACAACGAGTTTTTCTTCAAGAACGAGAGTCCAGAGGGAAGTCAGAGAACACACGCACCGCTACGCCCCGAATCTGGACTCAAGTTAAGACATACTTTACTCTTTACCAGAAAGAGTGGAATTGACCAAACCTGCTGATTTCTTCCTTTTTTTTGCGATTATTTCTTTTTTTTCTATTTATTTTAATCTTATTACTTTCAAACCTTTTTTTAACATAATATGCATATTATTATTTTTATATAAAATTTAAATTTAATTTTATTTATTAAATATTTGTATTATTTTCAGAAAGTCATGTGTTCATATTTATGTCCCCTTCTGTGACATAGTCATGGCTTGGGCCCGTCTCACACTTGGTTGGGTTTTTTTTTTTTGTTATACTTTAGAGTTCACACAATTTTTTTACTGCAAGTTTGAATTTTGTATGTATAACTGTGTTTTAAGATAGAGCAAATACAACGAAAATATGTATTTTGTATGGGGACCCCCTTAAATTTTAAAATTTTTAACTACTTATTATTTGTAAGATAATCCTTCATTATAAGACATATTCTGTGAAAAATTCAGGCTTCTACCCATTTGGTCTAAAAGATAGAACCTTTTAATGGTCGAACAGACAGACAGACAGACAAACAGACGGACAGACAGTGTAAGCTTAGTAATAGGGCTCCGTTGGTACCCTCTGGGCACGGAATAATGATTATTATACAGGTACCATTAGATACGCAACCCGGGGCACTAATTTGCGCAATCTCACCTACTCGTATGTCCACCGACATACTCGTCCCGTGCTGCGGTTTATTCACAGTTATAATCGCGCACTACTTACTTTAACACAATATTATCTATATTATATATTATATTATATAATAATATTTCTATTTGTAATTTTTACGCAGTTCTTCTTCTTCTTCTTGTTCGATTATTTTAAGGTTTGAGCTTGCGATATTTCGACGCACTAAGAGTATTTTAATGAAATTTTGGCAAGTTGTTGTGCAAGGGAAGTTTTCCTAAGAATAAGTACAATACATTGACAATAGGTAAAAAACCCGTTCAAATTCGAGTCGGAAGCGCGGACTAAGAGTAAACCATACGATTTTAATGAAATTTGGGTAAGTTGTAATGCACATGCTGGGGAATTTTTCTTAATAATTACCGCAACCAATTTGACAAATAGTGAAAAAGACCAGTCGAGTGTGAGTATTAGTATTTCAAGTATCGATGAAAGCTTATGTGAATTAATGACTAATTCAATTTTAAACCTCTGAACTGAATCCTTACTAATAATTTTTTTTACGGGGTTCTTCAATTATACAAAGGTTTGAATTCCTGATATTTCGATGCTGTTTAAAGAAGTATGATTGCAGGATGACAGACGTTCTTGTGAGTTTGAAACGATGATTATGAGGAAATATACCTAACTACTTAACTGTCGGGCAGTTTTTTTTTTTAGGGTAGAATTTTTCTTTAGTTTAGTTATGTTACCACCGGAACTTACATAACAGTCACCTTAAAAATATTTGCCTACTACTCGTATATTAGTGTACATTTTGGAACTACGAGATTTGCAACTCTTATTAAAAGTCTTCATACGTGATTTTCCGAAAAAGTTTGATAATGATATTAACCGTGAATCTTTTAAAAAATAACTGTTTTGATTGATTTTTACTGTTTGACGTAAAAACTAATTGCTTAAATGCAGAATTTCATGTATAATATTTTAGTTTAATTTGATCATAATATTATAGTCTATAAACAAGTTAGCTAAAGATTATGTTTGTTTAATGTACTAGCTAGATTATTGTACCTTTAAATCCTTGCACTGTATTACAAATTTATATTATACACTGTAACAAATATTTGCTTTTGTAATTTTATCTTTATTAGAGAATTCTTTAAAACGATCAGGTTGAATTAAAAAGCTAATACCTACCAAGTTATGCACCATACTTGTGTACACCATAGTTGTGTTTGCAACCTGTAACCGAACGCAACTCAGATTGTCGATTTGTTCTGGTTCTGAATGACTGTCATTTGCCTATAGACTGACAGCTCGTTTAAAACCTTAAAGTTACAACTTCTGACAATCCGAGTTGCGTCCGATTAACAATTGCACAGAGTTTTTGAACTCAGTCCTGTTATCTAAAATCAATAGATGTCAATGAATGTTCATTACATAATACATATTTATAAATTAAAGTATACGAGCCTAGGGTCACCGTAGCTGTGGACGCTTGCAACACCAGGTGTTTTTTTTTTTCATTCGGAAATATATACTAATTACTCATTATTTATTATTTACAAAACAGTCTTATATAATTTGAAAGTCGGTAAATGCTTTGAAAACCATATTTACATATATGTGAAAACTAAAATGTTATTAACTTTATATACTTAAAGTTTTTTAATCGCGTAAGTAACTCTTATGTTACTTTAGTCCAAGAAATTATTAAAGCTTTTGATATCAATAGACTACATTACTGTATAGATGAACTTCCTTGTGTAGACACGAGTACGTACCGGGATGCAGGGGGACTTTGTGTTTGACTTCGGAGACTTATAGTGCTCCATATCATGTTATTTATAAATAAAAATACAAAATCGATATCAGTGTTCAGTGCGCGAGAGATGTCTTTTTAAGAGCAAATAACTAAATACAACCGTGTTGTGAGTTCGCAACCTTTCAAAGATAAAAAATAATTTTGGATAATTAAATATTTTGTACGATCTATTAAAAATATGTTTGTAAAAAAATAAAGTTTGAAAAACTGTAACCCGACCACGGGAATCAAAAAGGATCTAAAAAGTTCTTGTTTTTTCTTATTACAAAACGTGACTAGTTCAGTTTGATTAGAGCTCCGCAGGGCGCATATATTTGTGATGTGCTCGCCGACCCTTTGTTTTAATACAAAACATGTCATGATTATATTTTAATCAACCACACTCTATTTCATGCTTGAGAGCTGTCTTATATCAGAGGTTATAGCGTTTTCCATCCCACTAGATTCATGCTGAATCGACATTAATTCAGCTGGATTTTCCTTGTAATTTATAGTAAGAAAGTTTTTTTTTAATTTCACCCTTACTCCTAACAACAATTTTATATTTTTAATTCAGTCTTATTCATATAATGACTGATTATCAAATCACAACTTTCTCTTAGATGCTATTTCTATGATATCAACCTAAAGTAATAACTTTTGAAAATACGCTCTTAAGAAGCATATGGCATTTATTGAATCACTATATTAAACGCCGGGCGGTGAATACGAAAACAAATATTCGTCACCTACAGAAAGACGTGGGCAGACGCAGCGCAGTGCCATTTATGAACAACTGAAACGTCGCACTCCAAATTTGTAATTTGCGGGATCCCGCTGCTTTTATTAATCTGCTGGATCCCGCAAATTAAAAATTTGGAGTGCGACATTTCAGTTGTTCGTAACTGCAACACGTGGACGACAATAATGCAATAGCTATGTCGGCGACTTTAGTTCTCCTACGGATTTCCTCATTCCTGATTCGATCACGTAGGGAAACTCCGGGCACAGCTCTTTCCATTGCCCGCTGAGCGACCTTGAGCTTTCGTATAAGGCCCATAGTTAACGGCCACGTCTCAGTACCGTAAGACATAACTGGCAACACACACTGGTTGAAGACTTTTGTCTTCAAGCAATGGGGTATTAAGGACGAGAAAATAGTACGCAGTTTTTCGAACGCTGCCCAACCGAGTTGGATTCGGCCGGAATTGGGTCTACCTAATCGAACAGTTTGTCCTAGGTATACGTATTCGTCAACAACTTCGAGTGTAGAGTTCCCAAAAGTTATTGGAGTGGGTGCTACATGGCCATTCAACATGATTTTCGTCTTGTTTATGTTCATCTTGAGGCCCACTCGTTGGGAAGCTCTGCTGAGGCTTTCGAGCATTGTGCTAAGGTCCTCCATCGATTCTGCCATGACCACATATTGGCAAACCTAAGGTGGGTAATGTACTCGCCATTAACATTGATACCAAGCCCGTCTCAGTCCAGAAACTTAAAGACTTCTTCCAACGCATTTGTGAACAGTTTCGGAGATATGACATCTCCCTGTCTCACACCTCACTGCAGTTTGATCGGTTTCGAGTACTGATCCTGGAGACGGGCTGACATGGTGGCGTTATCGTACAAGCATTTTAGCACCTCGATATACCGATGATCAATCAATACGGCATCTCTGTAGAGCCTGTAGCACTGCCCATGTTTCCACCGAATCGAAGGCTTTCTCACAGTCCATAAACGCTAAGCAAAGGGGCCGATTATACTCTTCTGACTTCTGTATAATCTGCCGCAGCGTATGTATGTGGTCTACGGTACTTTAGCTTCTTCGGAAACCGGCTTTTTCGGGAGGCTGGAAGTATTGGAACTTGCGAGCGAGACGGTTCGTTATTACTCTTGATAACAGCTTATAAACATGAATCAGAAGCGTGATGGATCTGAAATTTATCCGAAGACTGCAGCCTAAGGTTTCGTCTCTCGTCCATAAGTTTTAGAGTCTGGTCTGAGAGTCTTTTTGTTCTATTTGTACGGTGGATTTTAAATAACCTAGACCCAACCGTATTGACAGTTTCCACAAAAATGTCGTTGGTATCTTCCACTGATGCGTCTTCATTTAAGCATTCAAAGCGCTTTTTAAATTGTAACTGAAAGTTTTTGGTAGGTTGTGGGTCGGAGCTTGGACTTTATCAGTCGAGACCTATCAAGCCTTATGTTGAGGTTCAATGTGCCTCTTACCATACGGTGATCACTCCCGGTTTGGACCGTGTGGATCAGAGAGACATCATTGAACACTTGCTTTTCCGTCGACATCATAAAGTCAATCTCATTCTTCGTGCAACCATCCGGACTTATCCAGGTCCACTTTCTGTGGGGGCGCTTCTTGAAAAAGGAATTTATCATAAAGAGGCCTGCCTTCTCTATGAAGTCGGCCAGCATCTGCCCTCTGGAGTTCCGTTGTCCATATCCAAATTGCCCCACTCTCAGCTCATTACCACTTCGTTTGCCTAGTTTCGCGTTGAAGTCCCCCATCACGACGTTATAGTGTGTTTTGGAAGAGTGTATGGCTCTATCCTCATACATCTCCTCCACTACGTCGTCTGGGTGTGTTGAAGTCGGCGCGTAAATCTGTATGATCTTCAGCGAATATAGTTTTGATATTCTGAGTATCAGTTACGGTACCCTGGTCGCCACACTGTCAACTTTGATGACATTTTTGACGAGGGACTTGCGGACGATAAATCCGACACCACCTTGGGATAGCTGGTCACCCCCCCGGTAGTACATCAAGTTACCTGAGTTGAGAACTAACGTGTCCTGTCCCTGTCTTGGGACCTCCGATAGCCCTATAACGTCCCAGTGTTACTTGCTTGTAGCTTCTTCCAGTTCTAATATTTTCTCGTCGGCCCTCAGTGTACGCGCATTGTAGGTTGCCAGGTCCAGTCGTCGGTGTTGGCCGCCGTTAGCAAGGCCGCTACCGTAGCCTGGACTAGCAGTGCTGCCGGGGTCTAGAGGCCGTTTGTTTTTTGTGCCGTTCATTTTGTTGGTGGATTTGCCATACTCGCCACGCCTTGCAAGCAGGTTGGCGTGCCCGACATCCCCAATCGAATTATAGAAGGGAACAAGGAGTAAGGGTTGGGATCTGATGATTTCTTAATGGAAATTGTATAATGAGTGGGATACGTCGAAAGCGGGGGGGATACTACTATTGGAAGGAAATGGGGAGAATTAGTAGTAACTCGGGAGGCTGGGGTCGCGTACCCGTGTATTCGGAAATGAATACCCCAGACAATTAATATTACACACACACACACACACACACACACACACACACACACACACACACACACACACACACACACACACACACACACACACACACACACACACACACACACACACACACACACCGAAAACATACATCAATGCAAATAAATACAATACTTTACACTTACTTAAAATTATATTGTATTAGCGATTATCAAACTATTATCACAAATTATTTTATATTTACTTATAGACTATTTGACCGTTTTTGTGTGTGTGGTTTCTGTTTGTCTTTGTTGAAAACATCGTAAATTAATAGGAAGTTCTAACCTTAGCTTATAGTTTAATGTATCTAGAAACATAATAAACACAACTCACTTAGGTAACTTTCGCGGATTTTTCAATATTATAAAATTTCTAAGTAACTTAACCTTTCGCGGCTATATTCAACATTATAAAACTCCTACTAACAGTAGGATAACTATTTAACATTAAGCATCTAAATTAATAAGAAAAAAAAAACGCATATTACAAAAAAAAAACAAACCTTTGGAGGGCATATAGAGCGTGATGCCATTTCTATATGGCTTAATTAACCTCTAATCACCGTTCGTTTCGAAAAACCTCCACTCAACTTTCATTTAAAAAACATTAATTCTCGCGCCGCTCGTTCTAAATTTTACGCACCTTCAGTTTGTCTAGAGTTCGAATCCATGAATCGGGAATAATCCATGAACCTTCATGTAACAATAAATTTTGTGTTGTTGTTCAAGATTCTACATGCTTTATCACTTAGGCCTAGACATATTAAGCGAAGACCGGTGAGGACATCTTGAGTTAATCATTAATTTAATACTTGAACGACCTTATGTTTGTTTAATTAACAAAGAGTATTCGCTTGGAATGAATTATGAAGGTAATAAATCTAATTTCTATTTACTTTTGATAAAATTGATCTTTATTTAACCTTTCCTCTTAAAATTTAAATTATCATGCCAATATGGTGGGGTAGGATTACTACAGAGTGACATACGCTTCCTTTTATCAGCAATAGTTTATTAGCAATTTGTACCAAAGTTGCACCTTGAAGCTTTCTCTTTTCCGTAAGGAATATAAAGTTTTACCATTTTGTATAGTTTTGCAAAAGGTAACAATGTATTCTATTGATTTTCCTAACTTTCATTACAACCGAGTAGAAAAATGAGCTGTATTATAAAACAGTTGCATTAATATCATTATAATTATATTATTGCCTTAAATTTTTAAAAGATTTTGGCAAATAGCCTAGTTGAATTTTGTTGCGTAACATGTAAATGTTTGATGAAACTTTTGTATTACGTCTGTAACGATTTAGCAGGTATGTCGTAACCACAGCAAGTTTAATTGTGATAGTCAAACAAAAAAAAAACTTTTACTTCTTAAATCTATATAAAGTTTACTTTAAGTTAGACGTTGTTAAACTTGGAAAAAAAAATTAAACTCTTTTATAGATTCAAAAAAACAGCTTTGTTTTTCGTTCAAATAACTGTTGAAGTATTCACTTGAACCCTAGTCACGCTCTGTTGTGTTCGGGCTTTGGGCTTCGGGCTCGGAGAGCAAGGATGCGGCGAGACGCCGAGACGAGAGAACACCAAGTATTTTACTTTTCTAACGAAGTTTGTTAACTCGCCCGCAGGCCGCAGGTGTACACGTGCGCTGAGTTCATACTGACTGTGGTTGAAGTAGAAATTTTAAAAATAAGTCAACCAATAAAGTCTGAAGCGAAAACTGCACGTGGCATTAACTTTAAACTTTAGTAAGAAATATGAAGCTTTAAATTTGGCACTAAATCGTTATAGATTTCTTAGACGGTTATTTCATGCTCCGTTTAGGAAATATTAGGCTTCAAAGTAGGCGTTGGTTAAGATATTGCCCTTGGTCAAGATTTACGGAAAAATCAGAAAATATAGAAAACTAAGACTAAATTATTTTTATAATAACTAACGCAATAAACTAAAGCATAATAATTTGCAGTCTTTAAAATTAATCAAAAGCAAAATACAAACAGTAATTGCACCAAAGATTACTTCTACGTATAGATTCCGTGTTCAGGCACATGAAACGAGACTTTTCATGTTCTTGCCGTCAACACTACATCATACGTAATCTGTGCACCGACGCGAACTGTGCTCCCGCGTAAAGTATTAAAAATTACGATTTGTGCAATAAAATCGTGTAGAAAAAACTATTGGAAAAAAAGGTTTGATGAAAAAAAATCACTTTTCACTTATCTGCTTGTTATATTTGAGTTACAAACCAAGTTTTTAAAAAAATATTCGCAAAACAAACAACACAGGAAGTGGATCTGGATGAGTCCGGATGGTTGCACGAAGAATGAGATTGACTTTATCATGTCAACGGAAAACCAAGTGTTCAATGATTTATCTGTGATCAACACGGTCAAAACCGGGAGTAATCACCGTATGGTAAGACGCACATTGAACCTCCACATAAGGCTTAATAGGTCTCGACTGATACATTCTACGCTACGGCCCACAACTATCCAAATCCAAAACCCAGAAAACTTTCAGCTCCAACTCAAAAATCGCTTTGAATGCTTAAAGGAAGTCACATCAGTGGACGATAACATCGACATGTTTGTGGAAACTGCCTATACGGTTGGGTCTAAGTTCTTTATAACCCACCGTACAAATAGGATAAAAAGACTTTCGGACCAGACTCGTAAGACTTATGGACGAGAGACGAAACCTTAGGTTGCAGTCTTCGGATGATGCAGTGTCATATCGGCGGCTTAATAGACAGATCTCAAAATCACTTGTACGCGACAAACGCCTCTTTAATACATTGCGTATTGAGGAGGCAATAGAAAGGAACAAAGGTTCCAAAGTGTTCGCGAGAGGGAGGTCCTTTCAGCTCACTCACTTTTATTTGTGTATATTTTCTTTTTTGTAAAATATTTTGTATACTGTGTTTGTTAGCTAAATAAAAAAATTTGTTTGTTTGTGTTTGAGTTACGACTGAGCTTCTGAAAGCGGGTGGAAAACCGGTACTAAAAGACCTTCAGAAGCTCTTTAACACCGTCATACTTGAAGGTACTTCGCCACAAACATGGCACAAAGACGTGGTGGTGTTTTTCTTAAAAAAATGTGACAATACGCTTCTTAAGAATTACAGACCCATCACGCTTCTGAGCCATGTTTATAAGCTGTTATCAAGAGTAATTACGAACCGTCACGCTCGCAAGTTCCAAGACTTCCAGCCTCCCGAACAAGCCGGTTTCCGAAGAGGCTATAGTACCGTAGACCACATATATATGCTACGGCAGATGATACAGTAGTCAGGACAGTATAATCGGCCCCTTTGCTTAGCGTTTGTGGCCTATGAGAAAGCCTTCGATTCGGTGGAAACATGGGCAATGCTACAGGCTCTACAGAGTTGCCGTATTGATCTTCGGTATATCGAGGTGCTAAAATGCTTGTAGGATAACGCCACCATGTCAGTCCGTCTCCAGAATCAGAACTCGAAACCGATCCAACTGCAGAGAGGTGTGAGACAGGGAGATGTCATATCTCCGAAACTGTTCACAAATGCGTTGGAAGATGTCTTTAAGCTTCTGGACTAGGACGGTTTTGGCATCAATATAAATGGCGAGTACATTACCCACCTTCGGTTTGCCGACGATACTGTGGTGATGGCAGAATCGATGGAGGACCTTAGCACAATGCTCGAAAGCCTCAGTAGAGCCTCAGTGGGCCTCGAGATGAACATGGACAAGACGAAAATCAAGACGGATGGCCATGTAGCACCCACTCCAAACCTACCTAGGACAAACTTTTCGATTAGGTAGGTCCAATTTCGAGAAAGAGGTTAATAGCCGAATCCAACTTGGTTGGGCAGCGTTCGGAAAATTGCGTACTATTTTCTTGCCCTTAACACCCTAGTGCTTGAACACAAAAGTCTTCAACCAGACTGTGTTGCCAGTGATGACTTATGGCACTGAGACGTGGCCGCTAATTATGGGCCTTAACCGAAAGCTCAAGGTCGCTCAGTGGGCGATGGAAAGAGCTATGCTCGGAGTTTCCCTACGTGATGCGAATCAGGAATGAGGAAATCCGTAGAAGAAGTAAAGTCGCCAACGGCAGGGCACATAGCTCGAAGAACCGATGGCCGATGAGGGAAGAAGGTTCTCGAATGGCAACCACGAACCGGGAAGCGCAGCGTGGGACAGCCCCCCGCAAGATGGACAGATAACCTCGTAAAGGTAGCGGAGAGCCGTTGGGTACAGCCAACACAGAGTTGCACGCTGAGGAGAAAGTTAGGTGAGGCCTTTGTCCAGCACTGGACGTCAATGGGCTGATATGATGATGATAATGAAAACAAACAACAATTGTTTTTATGTGTGTGTTGCCATGTCTTCATTTCCCAGTAAGGTGAACACTGAAACGACATTACATATTTTTCACCTAACGTCACTGAAATACATTACATTATTTCAGGGTTATAAAGTATTCATGTATTTTTGACCCCTGTGACACATGGTATTTATAGACTTCTGCAATGTTTAAAAGCTGTAGCTATTGCTAAAGTTCGTATAAGCTCGGTTATAGTTATTCCCGCGGGAATTTCGGGATAAAATGTAGCCTATATGCTATTCCAGGATCTATCCTATATATCCTATATGTAGTTTCATCCCGATCCATCCAGTGGTTGAAGCGTGAAAGAGTAACAAACATCCATCCAAATAAACTTTAAGGTTCCGGATCTCCCTTAGTCATATAAAACTCTTGGTTTATTTAGACGATCTTATCGTTATGTCGCCAACCTCCCAAGGACACTTAAATGATTTACAGGATATTTTTAATAAATTAAGGGAGCTTAACCTGACAGCTAACAAATAAAAATGCCACTTTTGCTGCTCGACAGTTAAGTATCTAGTTAAGCATTATTTCACGGCTGACGGCTTACAGGTCGATCCTGAAAAGATAACAGCAATTTTAAATATGATGCCACCGCGAAATTTAAAACACTTGATTTCCTTTATTCAGATGTGCTCTTGGTACAGAAGATTCATGCCAAATTTCGCAAAGATTGCAGAAACACTCACTCACCTTACTAAGAAAAATGCTGTATGGCAATGGGAAGAAGAACAGAAGGCAGCTTTTGACACGCTCCGAAGTCTGTTGACCTCTGCCCCGGTTCTTGTACAAGCTGACTATTCAAAGCCGTACATTATCAAAACTAATGCTAGTAGCTATGCCATTAGTGCAGTCCTGGTACAGGGGGAGGGAGAGAAGGAACACCCCGTCGAGTACGCCAGCCGACTTTTAACTGCACCCGAACGAAATTATACGACTACAGAGAGAGAAGCGCTTGCGGTTCTATGGGCATTCAACAAATTTCTAGGCTACATTGAAGGTGCTAAGATAACTGTCTTGACCGATCATCAAGCCTTGAAGTGGCTTATGAGCTGAAATCGCCAACTGGGCGTTTGGCGCGATAGGCTTTACAATTACAACCGTATGACATAACTATCAAGTACATCACTGGTAAGACAAATGTCGTTGCTGATTCTCTGTCACGACCGAGCTGCGAACCTGGAAAAGAAGAGAGTTGTGAATTATGGACGGTAGTGATAGACATTCCCAGAAGAATGAAAGAAAAAATAAGAGAAGAACAGTGCAAAGACTAAGAGATAGCCAAAATTCTAAAAAGCTTGGAAGGTACTAATGAAGAAGAAGCTAGATACTTTAGCAGAAAAGGCTATCTCATAAATGATGATCTACTCTATTGTTACCAATCAGACGGAGATTTCGGAGATTCAGAGGATTGCCAGTTAGTCGTACCCAAACATAAACAGACTAAAGTAATAACTGCGTATCATGATTAAGCAACAGCGGGACACTATGGGGCAGAAAAGACATTTGAACGAATCACTAGACGCTACTTCTGGAAGGGAATGAGAAAGCAGATAGAATCCTATATTCGTAATTGCCTCCAATGCCAACGGTCTAAACCTAGTAATCAAAAACCTGCTGGCTTGATTCAAAAAACAGCACTAAATATACGTTTTGAAGTGATTTATTTATTTATTTATTTATTACAAATCAATAATTATGTACAGAGAAAAAGAAACAAAACTAGTACCTTCTAATATTACAGATTAAATGTTCAAATCAGAATACATACATATGTTTTTTTTTTTCAATATCGTTGTACACATTTTACTTGAAATTGAAATATTGGCATCTAAAGTAGGCTGAGCCTGTATCTTAGATACCAGTTACTTTTGATTGACATTTGTTAAGCAAGACAATCTGTGAGTAGACATCATAGGCTGTATATTAATCATTATTACTATTAATCATTCTACATCAATATTTTATACTTTATAATTGTTTTTATCATTATTAATTATTATACATTAATATTATTATTATTATTAGTCTCATATATTATTAATTAATGTTAAGGTCGTGCGGTTGTAGGTAAGTAGACACAGGTGAGGTGTCTACTTACCTACAACCGCACACTAAGTATTGGCACAATAAGTATAAGATATTGTGTGTGAGTAGTTATTAGTAGGTAAGTTGTATTTATGTATAAGTATTAAAATTAAATAGATAATATTAGTCTAGTGATGAAATGAGTAGTTACTGATAAAATTTATTGTTTAAAGCTCATCGCGAATGAGTAAGTAGCCAATTTGTTATTTCTTGTTTGCAGGTTTTAAAATTTAGAGGGTAGATTTCCAGGAGTTTGTTTAATTTATTGTAAAACAGCGGGCCAAGATAAAATTGAAATTTGTGAGTAAAACTGTATTGGAGCAGGTTATAGGCAAAACTTTATATCTACGGCGGACGGAGATTTGTTCTGCACTAAAATCAGTTTTTTTATGTTGTTGTAGGGTGGCTTCACGTATAAATAACTGTCTCACAGTCAAATGATCACACTCAGAGCAAAGTTCTTGAGTAGGATTCCTAAAAGGTTTAAAAAACATTACTTTGAGTAATGCAAGTTGTGCTCTTTCTACTTGTAAGAGATGAGTTTTGCTAGTGCCACAGTTATACAGTACGACAGTAGGGATTGGACCAATTTGATTTATTCGGGCCACTGCCACAAACAGCGGAAAACCTTAACTGGATATTTATCGTAGAAGATGTCGCTACACGGTGGGTTGAGCTATTTGCGTTGGCTCATGCAACTGCAGAAGAATGCTCAAGAGTATTGCTTAGTGAAATTATTTTACGATATGGAACACCACGACGATTCATAAGTGACAATGGGACACAATTTATTAGTAGCGTCATGCAGCAACTGACATTCTGTCTAAAAATCCAACACGGATTCACCCCAGTATACCATCCTGAATCAAAACCAGTGGAAAGAAGGAACGGAGACTTTTAGACCCAATTAGGTATCTTAGTTGGAAACAAGCACACCACATGGGCTGAACAACTGCCCAGCCTCCGTTTTGCAATGAACACCGCCAAATTGTGCTCCACAGGTTTCACCCCTGCATATTTGATGTTTGGACGAGAGCCAAGAACTCCAGATGACGTGCAATGTGACTTACGCCAAATCATTCAAGATGACAATTTTGTGACTGAGGTAACGCCACACCTATTGATGATGGCCAATCCTTGTATAAAGCCAGGGAGGTCCAAGACATGAAAGAAGAGCAGCGCAAAGCATACTTTGATCTAGCAAGACAACCTTGTGCTGATTACCAACCATGAGATCAATTGATGGTTACTACACATCTCCTAAGCAAATCTAGCCAAGGATTTACTGCAAAGCTAGCTCCACGAAGGGATGGACCTTATACTATTGTCCGAAAACATGGGCCAAGTTCATTTCTGATTGCAAACAATGGCACGTCTGTTGGCATTTATCACGCTACAGCATTAAAGCGCTATTGCTCTGTTGATAGTACTAATGTTCCAATGCCAGCTGTACCTATTCGGAAAAGGGGAAGACCTAAGAGACAAGAGGCTAGCAAGAGAACCCCCCGACCTCGAGGAAGACCACGTAAACAGTCTCATCCTGTCTCATTCGTCGAGACGACTTCACAGTCAGAGGGGGAGTAACTGTAACACAACTTAGATTATTAGTTTTGTGACTTCGTCAAGAGATGGCGCTGTTATTAAAATAAAACACGCTATGGTCTTGTATATGGGAGAAGTATATCCAATATGCGTGTAAATATTAATTGTAAGGTTGAGAAATACCAAGGTATAGCTTGCTAAGCGCTTCCACCACTGTTGTGACGTATCTACATCCTGGATTAACCTATATTGTCGTAGCGTACTTCCACCTCGTTGGTATACACAGTTACAGTACAGATTACAACCGCAGTAAATAGTGTTGTAAACGGTCCAACAAATAAACGTTTTGTTGTAAAACCGACTTTTCTATCTTCCCGACCTACCTCACCGTGCTTCACATTCTAATTAGCTGATTTACACACACATTGAAAGGAAAATGGCTCGCAATACTCTGTTTGATATTGGTTGGACATGATATTTAGACGTATAACTCATCTTTGAATTGCACATTTTATTGACTTAAAATTTAAGGAAGAGAAATACTCGGAAGACTTAGAAAATCAATAATATTCCAAATATATGATAAACAAACATTACATGCGCTATGGGTATACTAATTATAGACCAATAGCCTAGGAAAGGAATTGTATTGTAACTCAGCACGTCCTTGAAGAAGGCTCCCTCGGTGCGACAAACTGACAGGGTTGCCACAAATGCAATACTAGAGTCAAATAGGTAGTTTACAAGATATAGCCGACTAAGTTAAGGTTAAACTGAAATAATGTCGCAACGGTTATGGAACTCTACACTTTGCGTGGCCTGATATTTTTTTGACCAGTTTTAATCATTTTTGTGTTATTATTATTAAAACTAAGCTTATACCGGTAGTCACAAATCGTCGAAGCCTAAAAGTCACGTAACTTCTTGTACGGGCTAGCCATACATTAATAGCGTTAGCACTTACGCCGGTGTGAATTCATAAGCCGATAATCCTAAAAATAATAGTAAAGTTTGTATTTGTTTGTTTAAATTTTTAACATGACTCACCCAATAAAGTACCTTTCTTTGCAAAACTCAGAGCTCGAACATGAAGTAGGTGTACGTGGAGAATTACCTGCTGATAGTGTGGTCGAGCTGCGAAGGCAAATAACTAAGTTATGTCGAGGTTTTGAGGCTAAGAACATATTAGAATCACATCTTGAGCCCGCTGAGGACATTAAAGGCATTCGAGATAATCTTTTAAAGAGCCAAAACAATTTAATTGTCCTAAAAGCAAAATTAGATAAAAACCTTATCACGCGGACTGAGAACATACTAAACCATGTCTATCATCGACTAATTCGAATTTGTCCAGTAAATACTGACGATATTAAACCTTAAGGAATTGAATTTTACATTTGATAAAGAATACAAAGATATAAGTATTTTAGTACCTAAAAAATTAGTGTCGGACAACCGTCCGGAATCGTGACAACTTGTGCCTTTCACTTTTTATGTCTGTCTCTCTCGCTCTTAGGCGGGCTAACCATGCCGCGTGCCTCTCACTCGCTCTCATTGTGAGCGCATAACGTGAGCGGAGCGTAACGCAGTTTCTTGAAGTGTCACCCGGCAAACCAATTTATAAGACGTTGTCACGTCAAAAACTTACTACCACTGAAACTATTAGTGATACTAGTAAAAACAATACCTGCGTACCTGGGCCATCCTCTGCAAATATTTCTGTCACATGTTATCGCGGCATTGGTTCTGACTTATCTAAACTAAAATTTGACGGCAAGTCGTGTGTCCGAGCCTTTATACAAAAGATAGATGAATATATTCATGCTCGAAATGTCAGCTCTGAAAAAGTGCTATCATATGCGACAGAGATCTTCACAGACAATGCTCTTCATTGGTTTAGAAGTATTCGTGACAATGTTACCTCTTGGAACGAAGTTGTGTTACTTTTGAAGCAAGACTTTGATCAGCATGATTACGACTACCGGCTCATTAATGAAATTCGCACCCGAACTCAAGGAGATAACGAAAAAATTACTATATACTTGTCTTTTATGCATGGTATGTTTTCACGCCTTTCTAAATCTATAGCTGAGGACGAAAAATTAGAAATACTGTTACACAAACTACAGCTGTGCTACGCCAGTACCTTAGCTTGTTGCCCCGAAATTAAAACTATTGATGCCCTGCGCACTCTTTGTCAAAACTATGAAAGCTTTCAATCTCGAATGTCACAATTCCGAGAACCACCGAGACTAACCTCTGAAACTATTGCACCTGAGTTTGCCTACAACAAACCAGCTTCTGGTAACTTACAAAATAAAAACTATAACTACACTCAATATAAAAGTAATGCAAATTCAAATCACAACTTCCCTAAACACGTTAATGCTATTTATAATAATGATAGCAGACCGACATTCTACTCTCGTTGTCGTGTTACTGGTAAAGGTACTTAAGGGTTGTAAAAAACTTAGGTTCTTAGTATGTTTTAAGTGTGGGAAAAAAGACGTTACATACCCTTCCTGCCCTGATTGCGTTAAACCCCCTGACTACCCTAATAATAAACCGTCAAAAAACTAAAATCGTTGGATTGTAGCCTTTCCTCAAAATTCGACAAATCTCATTGGGAAGATTGGCTCAAATTTTTAAAATTATTTTCTAGAACTTATAAAGTTACAATTCTACATTCTAAACCTAAAAATAATCCCCGACCTTACGTAAAAGTCACGATCAACAACTGTGAATCCTTACGTATGTATGGACTTCCCGACTCGGGTTTGGTGTGAGTATATTGGGCAAAACCCACTCACCAAACACAAACCATTACTTAAATATGGCTTGACCTTAAATGCTGATGATATTATTTCAGTTACAGCTGCTAATGGACAAAAAACTAACTCTTGCGGTTCTATGTTTCTGCCCATAGTTTTTAATAATAAATGCTCAGTAATAAAAGCTCATGTAATACCCGACATCGATGTCCCCCTGTTACTAGGTATAGTATATTTCTGGTCTAGCTTCAAAATTTTTCCTAAGAATGTATCTCACATATTTTTTTTTCGTAATGCCGTCCCTAAAGTACTGGAAATCAGATCGGAATTTGTTTCTGATATTCATTCATACATAAACCTCAATGAAGCTCAAAAAATTCTATCTAATAATATTGTGGACCAATTTAAAGCAATTTACTTTGAACACGAGGGTCTTGGTAGAACTCACCTTGTTACACAAAAAATTGATACTGGTGACACTGCTCTAATAAGACAACGCTACTACCGTATGTCTCCAGAAAGGCAAAGAATATTTTATGAACAGGTAAAAGAGATGCTAGCACTTGACGTAATTGAGCCGTGCGAAAGTTCATGGTCTTCACCTGTTTTAATTGTAAAAAAAAAGATGGCAAGCCACGTTTTTGTCTTGACAGCAGAAAATAAAACGCTGTAACTAAGAAAGATACCTATAAATTACCGTACCTTTCTGAAATTCTAGAAAATCTTAGAGATGCTAAGTACCTTTCAAGTATCGATCTTTCAAAATCTTTTTGGCAAATCCCTATAGTAAACGCTGACCGAGAAAAAACCGCCTCCTATGTCCCAGGACACAGAAGTCTAATTCAAGGTCACTGCATTTGGCATATCTAATGCTTTAGCTACACAACAGCGTTTAGTAGATGCCCTCTTCGGCCCTGAATTCGAATTAAGAGTATTCTGTTACTTAGATGACATTATAATCATCAGTAGCACTTTTGAAGAACATATGCGGCTTCTATTTCGTGTCCTAGAGAAACTAAAAAACGCAAATTTAACAATAAATCTAAGAAAGTGTAAATTTTTCCGAAGTACCCTACGTTACTTAGGCTATTGTTGTTGTTGATGAGCAAGGTCTTCGCACTGACCCCGATAAGGTGAAAGCAGTTTTAGACTTTGCTCCTCCAACTAATAAAAGAGAAGTGAAGCGTTTCCTTGGCACAGCTTCGTGGTTTATCCCTAATTTCAGTACTATTGCCGGTCCTCTTAATAAACTAAAGTCTACAAAAAAGAGTTCTCCTAACTTTCAATAGACCCCAGATACTGATAAGGCGTTTATAAATTTAAAGTCTCTACTGGTCAAAGCACCTATACTGACTTTTCCTGACTTTGACCACCCGTTCGAAGTACACACGGACGCAAGTAACTTCAGAGTAGGCGCTATGCTTTCCTAGACCATTAATGGCGTTGAACATCCTGTTGCTTATATGAGAAGGTCTCTAAGTGGTGCTGAACGAAACTATACCTTCACGTAAAGAGAGGCACTCGTAGAATTAATGGCTTTAGAACACTGGCGTTGTTATTTGGAAAACGGCAAAACGTTTAGTGTGTATGCCAAGGTTTTCTGCAAAGACTACAGCTACTACTAATATTTTAGTATCACCACCAGGATTGTCACTGTTAGAGAGTTGTTTTTACTAGTATCACTAATAGTTTCAGTGGTAGTAAGTTTTTTAGGTACTAAAATACTTATATCTTTGTATTCTTTATCAAATGTAAAATTCAATTCCTTAAGGTTTAATATCGTCAGTATTTACTGGACAAATTCGAATTAGTCGATGATAGACATGGTTTAGTATGTTCTCAGTCCGCGTGATAAGGTTTTTATCTAATTTTGCTTTTAGGACAATTAAATTGTTTTGGCTCTTTAAAAGATTATCTCGAATGCCTTTAATGTCCTCAGCGGGCTCAAGATGTGATTCTAATATGTTCTTAGCCTCAAAACCTCGACATAACTTAGTTATTTGCCTTCGCAGCTCGACCACACTATCAGCAGGTAATTCTCCACGTACACCTACTTCATGTTCGAGCTCTGAGTTTTGCAAAGAAAGGTACTTTATTGGGTGAGTCATGTTAAAAATTTAAACAAACAAATACAAACTTTACTATTATTTTTAGGATTATCGGCTTATGAATTCACACCGGCGTAAGTGCTAACGCTATTAATGTATGGCTAGCCCGTACAAGAAGTTACGTGACTTTTAGGCTTCGACGATTTGTGACTACCGGTATAAGCTTAGTTTTAATAATAATAACACAAAAATGATTAAAACTGGTCAAAAAAATATCAGGCCACGCAAAGTGTAGAGTTCCATAACCGTTGCGACATTATTTCAGTTTAACCTTAACTTAGTCGGCTATATCTTGTAAACTACCTATTTGACTCTAGTATTGCATTTGTGGCAACCCTGTCAGTTTATCGCACCGAGGGAGCCTTCTTCAAGGACGTGCTGAGTTACAATACAATTCCTTTCCTAGGCTATTGGTCTATAATTAGTATACCTATAGCGCATGTAATGTTTGTTTATCATATATTTGGAATATTATTGATTTTCTAAGTCTTCCGAGTATTTCTCTTCCTTAAATCTTAAGTCAATAAAATGTGCAATTCAAAGATGAGTTATACGTCTAAATATCATGTCCAACCAATATCAAACAGGGTATTGCGAGCCATTTTCCTTTCAATGTGTGTGTAAATCAGCTAATTAGACTGTGAAGCACGGTGAGGTAGGTCGGGAAGATAGAAAAGTCGGTTATACAACAAAACGTTTATTTGTTGGACCGTTTACAACACTATTCACTGCGGTTGTAATCTGTACTGTAACTGTGTATCCCAACGAGGTGGAAGTACGCTACGACAATATAGGTTAATCCAGGATGTAGATACGTCACAACAGTGGTGGAAGCGCTTAGCAAGCTATACCTTGGTATTTCTCAACCTTACAATTAATATTTACACGCATATTGGATATACTTCTCCCATATACAAGACCATAGCGTGTTTTATTTTAATAACAGCGCCATCTCTTGACGAAGTCACAAAACTAATAATCTAAGTTGTGTTACAGTTACTCCCCCTCTGTTTGTGATAAAAGTTAACAGAGTAAAATAAAAATAAAATACAGACTAGACTTACAATTATGAGATTACCGGCTTTTGCCAGCAGCTCGACCCGCACTAAATTTGGTTATCGGCTCGGGACTCTTACTCTTACGTCAACTCCTTAATTACACTAATGGAGTTTACTGTAGCAAATTAAAGTTCGTTTAAACTTTTGAATTTTTCATTTTTATTAAATATTTTATTTACTACGAAGTTTTAACGTAAGCGTTACATACCCCACTTTTTGGGATTGGATTTTTCCTAGGTAAAATCCATATACTAACCTATTTGCTTTATCTAATTTACTGGCTATTGCATTTACAACAAACATATGACAACATGCATACCTCAATCTTGCAAAACCTTTTAATCCTCACACTATCCAAACTATTATTCATCATCTTTCAATTTGCGGCGAACTTATGGTAGATTTGAGCCGACGCATCTAGCAGGCCGAGTATTTGAGTAGACTCTAAACTCAACGCAATGGTCTGTAGGTATTAGAATAGTCTTTTAAATTCAAAAAGGATAGTATAACCTGATAGCAGTCATAACAGCTCACAACACTTCATGGTAAAAGTCCATTGTACAACAATTACCTTAGTTGCCATTACCTTTAGTCGGTAAAAGTACAAGTAAAATCATTTGTAGTAATGATTGCATATTAGTATATAAGTAGATAGCAATGTGTAGACTTTAAATCATTTTAATTTAAGTATGTAAGACTCGTAGGTTTTTGCAAAAACAGTCAGTATTAGGTGTTACTTTAAGAAAAGATTTAAGTTTTTAGTGAATACCAATACGTAAATTATCAAAAATATGATTCTAAATTCATCAAGATTATAAATCAATGTATATATATATAATATATGAATGTGATCTTTGGGATAAGATCAGTAGTAACAGATTCAGCATAACTGTACAGCTGCCAAAGATATCACTAGTGTTAATTGTTAACGGGGTCACACTGTGTTTCCGCCCCGGGATTTTAGGCTTTTTTTTTTCAAAGTAAACCAGTCCGGTTCGAGCGTAAGGGGCTTTTAGGTCACCTCCCATGCTCTGAAGTTATATATATAGTATAAAGTAATATTTTGTAGTTAAAATGAAAGTGATTGTAGATTATTAGTTACATTTAGATAGACTTAGTTTTAATTTTAAAAGATTTTGATGTTAAGATTATAAAAATATTATTAAATACATAGTATTATTTATTATTATAATATTATTATTTAATTAAAGACAATGCGTTCAGTTTCAAATCCTTCACATGCCAAGATTCAATATCTCGACCTGACATATATTCTAATATGCTGACCAAGGGAGAACGCTTAGTTTTAATTCGACATTTTTCATATTTAGGAGCCAGTTTTTTGCTAAAATGTGCATCTTTATCACTTTGGAAATAGCATCTTTTCCAGACGATATCACCAACATTAAACTCTGCGTTCTTCCTGCGTAGATTGTAACGCTCGGTAGATTTTTGGTGACTTTGCCGTAAGGCTGCTTGTACCTTATAAAAAACATCTGCCAGGTGTCCTTAATTTTCTGCATAGGCGTCCCTTGGTAGAAATATCAGTTCATTAGGTGTATCATTCTCGACATAGTGTGAGCCACAAGTTACAAGGTCGCGTCCATGTACTAGAAAGGATGGAGTGAATTGCGTAACTTCATTGACTGAGCTATTAATGGCGAACTGGATCTTGGGAAGATTTACGCTCTATGATTGTTATTTATTAGAGTAGATATAGCCGTAACAATAGTTTTGTTGTATCTTCCCACTGTATTTGCCTGTGGAGTATATTTAGGTAAGTAGTTAATATTGGGAATTTTGTATTTGGATAGTAAAGCGTTCAATTCACGACTAGCAAATTGCGGTCCATTATCCATTAATATTGTTTGGGGATACCATGAACTAAAAATACTTTATCCTCTAAAATATTACATATAGCAATATACTACTGATCTTATCCCAAAGATCACATTCATATATTATATATATACATTTATTTATAATCTTGATGAACTTAAAATCATATTTTTGATAATTTACGTATTGGTATTCACTTAAAACTTAAATCTTTTCTTAAAGTAACACCTAATACTAACTGTTTTTGCAAAAACCTACGAGTCTTACATACTTAAATTAAAATGATTTAAAGTCTACACATTGCTATCTACTTATATACTAATATGCAATCATTACTACAAATGATTTTACTTGTACTTTTACCGACTAAAGGTAATGGCAACTAAGGTAATTGTTGTACAATGGACTTTTACCATGAAGTGTTGTGAGCTGTTATGACTGCTATCAGGTTATACTATCCTTTTTGAATTTAAAAGACTATTCTAATACCTACAGACCATTGCGTTGAGTTTAGAGTCTACTCAAATACTCGGCCTGCTAGATGCGTCGGCTCAAATCTACCATAAGTTCGCCGCAAATTGAAAGATGATGAATAATAGTTTAGATAGTGTGAGGATTAAAAGGTTTTGCAAGATTGAGGTATGCATGTTGTCATATGTTTGTTGTAAATGCAATAGCCAGTAAATTAGATAAAGCAAATAGGTTAGTATATGGATTTTACCTAGGAAAAATCCAATCCCAAAAAGTGGGGTATGTAACGCTTACGTTAAAACTTCGTAGTAAATAAAATATTTAATAAAAATGAAAAATTCAAAAGTTTAAACGAACTTTAATTTGCTACAGTAAACTCCATTAGTGTAATTAAGGAGTTGACGTAAGAGTAAGAGTCCCGAGCCGATAACCAAATTTAGTGCGGGTCGAGCTGCTGGCAAAAGCCGGTAATCTCATAATTGTAAGTCTAGTCTGTATTTTATTTTTATTTTACTCTGTTAACTTTTAATTGTGAGTCCGTTTGCGTCCGCCCGTTCCCTTTATTGCATCTCCAAGAGAAAAGCATAACGTGTACATTAATTTTTTACTCATAACATATTTTAAATAACGTTATTTTTATAATACTTACACAACTTATTGCAAACGTTTTCTTTCAACAAAATTAAAAATAACAATGGCAAGGCTCAGATATTTGTATGTGGTGACCTGTTATAAGTTACTACATTGCGTCAAGTTATGCGGGTGCACCCGGATACCAGCTTACCCTTTTGACTCGGTTCAACGACGGGCAGTGAGAATTGTCGACGATACCAAACTCACTTTTCGTATCGAGCCATTAAGTCTAAGGAGAGATTTTGCCTCCCTATGTGTGTTCTACCGCTTGGACAATGGGACGTGTTCTAAGGAATTGTTAGAAATGATGCCCACGGCTACTTTCTACCATCGCACCGCTGGCCATCGGCAGGGAATTGATCCTCGCACCTTAAAACCTAAATGGTCACGTACAGTGCGGTATCAGAGAAACTTCCTCCTGCGAACGCTAGAGCTGTGGAATGGTTTTCTCTAAGGACTACACAGTTTCCATTGCGTTTTGCACCTTTCATATAACAATATGTACTATAACCATACACGATCTCTCACGATCGATGATGATGCTTTTTCATAGAAATATTATTCAAAGCACTTTTCATATCGTCAGTATTTTTTCTTTTATGTAGATTTATATTAGTACTATTAGTACTCGTACATCCGCCTCTAGACTGCAATAAGTAAGCAATACTAGTGCAAAACAAACTATTATGCAATAAGTAAGCAATACTAGTGCAAGACAAACTATTATGCAATAAGAAAGCAATACTAGTGCAAAACAAACTATTATGCAATAATTAAGCAATACTAGTGCAAAACAAACTATTATGCAATAAGTAAGCAATACTAGTGCAAAATAAACTATTATGCAGTAAGTAAGCAATAGTAGTGCAAAACAAACTATTATGCAATAAGTAAGCAATACTAGTGCAAAACAAACTATTATGCAAGGCAAATTACTAAATATAATAAATCTTCATTAGCGTTACTCAATTAGTGTCTTATACATATAAGTATTGTGTATGTACTATACCGGCAATAGATTGCATTTTTCTTTTCGCTTATTATCACTGAATAGATAAGATTTATGTGAAAGATATGTTATTTTGAATTTATATATTAGCACATATCTACATATATGTTATCTATTTATAACAAAATCTATTTACCACTAGAATTACCGCCGATAAACTGCTCTGCAGTTTGTAACTATTACTGCTGACATACTGTTCTGTAGTTGATAACTATTACTGCCGATAAACTGCTTTGCAGTTTGTAACTATAATATTACTGTCGACAAATTGTTCTGCAGTTTGTTACTATTACTGCCGATAAACTGATCTACAGTTTGTAACTATAGTATTACTGTCGACAAATTGTTCTGCAGTTTGTAACTATTACTGCCGGTAAACTGCTCTGCAGTTTGTAACTATTACTGCTGACATACTGTTCAGTAGTTGGTAACTATTACTGCCGATAAACTGCTTTGCAGTTTGTAACTATAATATTACTGTCGACTAACTATTCTGCAGTTTGTAACCATCAATAAATCAAAATAAAAAATATGATTTTGATTGTATTTTTTTAAAGCATTTATATCATGACCTATAAACTGCATTTAATCCCATGGTATTAAAAAGTTCTTAAGACAAGTCTCTAGGTGGTGTGCGATGTGATGAAGATGACACAAGTGAGTACTGCCAGCTCAATCTGGCACCTCGCCAACCGTACACTCCGGGGACGACGCTGCCAGGATAAGTTTTTACTGCAACAATTACTTTCTTAAACTACCACATAAACCTCTTTAAGGAACTGTTAAATAAGTATCTTGAGACGGGTTATCTACTTTGTTAAATTAAGAGTACATTCATTCGAATCTATCGCCAAGTGTTTCAGCTAGCGCATTAGGTAACTGGCGCAGCACTAGGTAACCAAAACTAAAATGTACAAAAGAATGACTATGTAGGATTTAAAAGTTTTAGCTATATTTCAAAAGATTGATTTGTCTTTAAATGAGCTCATACCAAAATATATGATTCAACGTACATTATGTAATTTTATCTCGGTTTTTGCAAATTTACAACTAAACTAAAATGCAAATTGCGCTAAAACTATATAAAAGCCAGAAATAACTTACCTACAAGGATAAAGTACACCTAAAAGCAAGTACCTATAGCAGATGCGAACTGCTTCCGACTACTTGTTCCCCGAGGAGTCCAGGGAACTTGACAGGCTTTGACAAGGAACTTTACAGTTATTTCATTACGATATCTTTACAAATGGAATTCGGATTGCAAGGTGCTATCGAGATATTTAGTCCCTGACACCACACGGCATTTTAGGAAAGTAATTGTAATAAATCCAGACCCTACCATCACTAAACAACCAACCAAATAATTTAGAATATAGTATTTTATGATAAAATATTATTACCTTGCAATGCAATGCATTAGGTCATTTGGTGAAGGTATAGCGCACGAGCAACTTGCGTCTCCTGAAGATGCCTTGGGTTGAGGCGAAACACGTGTCGTGTTTTGTTAGCAATTTAGTGGTGTAGTGTTAAAGTAACGTTGGCATCGTCCACATAAGGAAGGAGGGAGGGAGGTGCACTCCTACACATGTAGATGGTGTACTTCTGTACGTGAGTGCTATTGTAAGTGAGAGTTACGTCAACTTACTACGGAATAATATTAATTACGAGCGCCATTCAATGTTTTTATACACAACGAGTAAATTGAAGCTTGCTTTTAGATTCCACCCTAACATAAAGCCGTATTGAACTAACAATTTCCACTGATATTTTTATTACAGACCGTTAAAGTTTCACCCCTGATTGACATGACATAACCGACAAACGTTGATAATAGTATAACTTCGTCGACTACGGTACACAAAAAATCTTAATTAAAAATAGACATCTTCGCCTAAAACTAGCTTCAATTGTAATCCTTCCGAGATCCCCAGCAGTAACAGTTTCAACTTCAAACAACAACTTTAATTAAACCAAACTTTACAAGTGACGTCGCCTAACCGTTACCGAACTAACTGAAGCAAATCAACATTTACAATAAATCAAGTTCAATTGAACTTAAATGTAATATCTGCAAGGTAGCTCTGACTGCACAAGTTTGGAAAACAATCCTGACATTTATCATTTTAACTATAATTAACAGTTTCTTTTTGTTATTTAAGTTGAGATGTTGTAATAAATTATTTTTAACTGTTTTTTTAGCTATTTATGATTATTACATTATATTATTAAAATTTGTGAATTGTAAAGTTGTCTCGACTTTGATTTATCCCGATGTGGGAAGGCAGGAACTTGAATGTAATTTACCCTTTTTGCGCGAGTCCGACTCGCACTTGACTCTTTTTTTCTTTCTCAGAAACCTTCCCTTATAAGATATAAAATAAGATAAGATAGATTATGTGTATGTATATGATATGGATATAGTTATATGTGTATACTATTTATTTTTGGTTCTGATTGTATTTAATAGTATTCATACATTGTGAGTATTGTATGTATTTACGAATATTTCATCTTAACATCTCTCTGCACATTTTATCCATCAAATCTTTAGTTTTCTTCCCTACCCAAAGGTTGTTCGGAAGAAATCGCTCTATAACGATAAAACCGCCTTTATTTTATGTTATTTATTAAGTTATTATGATGTTATTCTTTTAGTAGGAGTAGGTTAAAATTAGGGGTTCTGCATCAGTCAGCCCGCTTAGTCACCTCGCTTTTCTCGCTGTCTAATGACCGCCAATTGTGGTTTCTATTCGTTGCATACTATAACCTAGTGATAGAGTCCGACCCAATGATCTCAAACACAATACCTCTGCTGTTGGTTGATAAGGAGATTTCAGGTAGGCCAATGTTGTCGGATAGATAGTTAGATAGACAACAGATCAGCAATCAGCGAGGTATTTCAGCTAAGTACAAAAGTTAATTAATAAAAATAAGTTAACAATTTTGTTAAGAGTTTGTTGGTGAAAATTTTTACAAAACTCATACTTTGTGGTGTGCCGTTTCGGTTAACTTTTATCGGCAAACCACATTTCAGAGTGCGATTTCGACTTTTCAGTTTTTACTTTCGGTTTTTAGTTTACACTTTCGGTTTTCGGTTTCGGTGATATTACACTAGAGATTTGAGCATTCATTTCTGGCGTCGATTACTTAGCACCAGTTGCCAATATAAAAGTTCTCCATATCTTATATACTTATCAATCAAAAAAACTTTACTTCGATGATTGAGGTTTTTTATGAATATATTTTAAACTATGCACAAAAACTCAATGATATTTCAATTTACTATAAGTTTGTTTGAATAATCTAAATAATTTCATATTTTTTTATAAAACTGAACAATCTTATACTTATTTGCGGAAAATTAATTTTTAAAAAGTCGATCATAAAAATCTATCAAAATTGTATTGCATTAATTACAGCTTAAAATTATAAGTTGAAATCAAATCGAATAATAATCGATTATGAATATCTCTTAAACCCTGCACAAAAAAAAATCTATTTCCATTTATTATAAGCTTCTTTGAATATTCTTAATAATTTCATATTTTTTTTAAATAAAACTGACCATCTTATGTTTATTTGCGAAAAAGTATTTTTTTTAAAAGTCGATCATAAAAACCGCAATTAGAGCTTAACATTATACGTTAAAATCAAATCGAATGTTGATTAGTTTATGATTCACGTTATTAGTTATCAAAGAAAAAAAAATAATGGATTAAATTCAAATCAAACTGGTAGCTTTCTGTGATGTAGCGGTCTTAGGCGGTAGTTGTAGACCGAAAGATCAATATCTATAAATATATATATATATATATATTTCATTTAAATAATGTTCTATATTTTTTTTTAGAATTTATAATCGTATCGTATCTGGTAATCGTATTTGGGTATTAATTGAGTATTAAATTAGCTATTTAATCAAATATTGCTAATCGAAAAATAAAAGTAAAACGTTTATTGTTCGGGAAACAATAAACTAAAGTTTAAGAATTAATAAGTTTGCTTAAAATTATATAGAGGACTAAAATCTTTATACAAAATTAAAAGAACTGAAAAATGCATACTTTGAGTAAATTTCTTTGAGTTTATGAGATACAGCCTGCTAACAGACGGATGGATGGGCACCCTTTGGACACATAATCATAAAAATTATAATATACTGTATCGGAAGGAACGTTTCCGGTGGTCCGTCTCCTGTAAAGGTGTGATGTATTGCAATTATATATAGAATGTTTTGACTAATAAACTGTCAGTCACAAGTCAACTGTTGTCTTATTATATTGTGATTACCGTTTTAGCATTGTTAGTAATAATATTGTGTTATTTCGTGTGAAAACATATGTCCGCATAAAGTCGGTAAACAGACATGTGAATCGTGCATTTGTTTAACGCCTTCAGCAAGGGCTTTCCTTTAGAAGAGGCCAGCCAGTTCCTGAAACCGGACAAGAAACATCAATGGTGTGAGAAGTTTCCAGGAGCCGGGAGACGTTCGAGTCCGGGACGATTTGCAAAGCTGCTGGGAGTGTTCCAGTCAATAGTGAAAATAGTGATTTCAAAAGACTATATCGCGTAACTCCGTAATCGCGTAATTCCGTAATTGCGTAAAGCTAGCTAACGGACCAGCTTCGCTCAACGTGCAAGAGTGATGACCGCAACGGCCCACCAGCGCATAAGCAGCTGCACCTAGCTGTGCGCGACTCCACCTTCAAATTCTTCAAAACCTTTAAAAAGGAAAGGTTAAATTGTAAGGTATAGTTTTAAATATATTTGTATCAATTTTAAATATGTGGACAATTTTTTTTTCAATTTTAATTTTACTATTTTAATTTTGTACCTATAACTAAATATTTAATTTAATCTTTTTTGTTTGTTTATTAACTTTAATAAGGAGTAATATGAATATTATTTGAGTAACTTAGTGAATGGAGCAAAAGCTTCTTGATGCTGTAGATGAGCTTTATATAATACAAATAGGTTTGCGAAAATCAAATATCAAAAGCTGATTATAGTACCTACTTGGCGATTTCACCTGACGGTTAAACTATTACTATTTATTTTAATTATTATTATTATAAAAGCAAAAAGCTTATATATTAGTATATGCTTTGTTTCTGAGATGAAATAAAAAACTTAGATTTTACATTATTTAAAAGTTAACGTTTGCTATGATAGAATTTTATGTCCTCGTCCGCTGAGAATTCGTCAGATAGAAAGAAGGTCGAATAATAATAACTTTAAAATGGATAGGTTTAATTTAAAAACAGCGTCATCGCTGATCCCAATTTTAGATGAGAAACAAGACACGATATTTAAATTAATAGACTCATGCGAGTTATATGTATCATGCATCGAAAAGTCAGACGTAAAAATATTAATAAAATTTATTCTCAAAACGAGATTAGACGTTGCTGCAAAAATAAAATTGCAAGATAATTACCAATCACTCAGTAATTTAATAGGGGACGTTAGGAAATTTAATTTTTGATTAACAAAAAAATCAGCAACTTCGCTACAAACGCAACTTAACAATGCGTAGGCAAAAGAACCAAAGCGTAGCCCAATATGGCACGTATCCTCAAACTCTATTTTCCGAATTAACTATTGCCCAATCGGACGGTATTAAAGAAATATATAAAAATTTACAGCCAATAAATGAAAAAATTTGCAGATGGCTTAAGAAATAGGAGGCTAGGAACAATTATTTCAGCCCGAAACTATACACAGCTCAAGGACGCTGTCCGACCTGCGGAAGATGAGCAGCTAGCGTCAAGATCATCTTTTAGGACGTCGAACGACGTCATGAATATGCGCCGAGGTCGAGGTCACGGAGCCCCGACCAGTTCAGCGGAACACCGATTAACCCACCAGCAGAGGGGTAAGTCGTATAATAGTTATAATATTATAATAGAAGCTTTTATAATAATGCAGCATTATCTTGGAGAAACCCAAATCAAGGTTGTATGCATAGGGCAAATAACCATTTCCCATCGCGTTCAAATTTCGCGAGACGCCCGCAGTTTGCGAGCTACCCAAGAGGCCAAGAACAGATACGAGGGATTTCAGATAGGACCTCTAATTTTCATAAGCGTACCACGTACGCAATGGAAAAGAAAAGCCCAGAAAAACAAAACCAATTTTCAGTCAGGATATCGTTTAAATATAGATATAAATGGGTACAATTATAAATGTCTTTTAGATACAGGTGCATCAATTAATGTGGTACAGATTGATAAACATATACAAAATTTTCCCATGTGACGTCATGAGAGACGTCGGGAGGTCCAAATAAGACAACAGTTAACATGTGACTGACTGTTAATTAGTCAAAACATTCTATATATAATTGCAATACATCATAAAGGACCGGATGATGTAGGAAACAGCGGAAGTTTCCAGGCATCCATTTTTAGGGCCATTACCAAAGCCGTGATTTAAAATTAGAAATAAAAAGAGTCTTGATATCGTATTACATTAAGGTTGTCATCACACTTTGCTTTGGCTTTGCGTTCACTTTCTAAACGGACCTAGAAAAATTCTATATTAATTTTAATTGGAAATATATACTTTCAATTATCGTATTAAAGTATAGCGTCAACTCTATGACGGCTCCTAATTAAACTGCTACTTAATTGTGAAAAAACCAAAGTTCTCTTAGGTAGTTAATTTACCTATATTCTTGTTACTGTGTCGTGATAGTGTGTAAAAGAGGTATGTACTAATTCCATTCTTATTTACATCTAGCACGACGGTTTTTTCATGGGGGTTTTCATCCTATACCTTTGGATACAAACCGCGGCTACTGCGAAGGCCGGTGCGCTGCAGCTGGTTAGCTGCGTTTGCACTGAGGGAGGCCAGGGGTCCTTAAGACTCCAAATCCTCAGCCTTCCCGGAGTATCCTGCACTCCAAATCCTCGGTCTGTCTGGTAGTGGTGCTGTCCTGAACACCGCTCCACACCGAGGCTACGGGGCGAACTGCGCTCACGTGCAATCTTGCACTGTGCCAGCCATGTGCGGCCTTACCTTGTGCCTGTCACGGGCGGCATATCTCATTACTCAATACACATTGATAGGTTACTTAAATTCAGTCCCGTCCGCATCTACTGGCAACGGTGACCTGAGGGGTATCTTCAACGAGCAAGACTACGGATCGGGCTCTGGGCCGAAGAAATTATAATTGTTATTCGATCCCTAATAAAGACTTGAAAACTACACACTTTAAAAATCTGTGTAGGCAGGGTTGCGTTTTTTGTATTTCTACTCATTTAGTTAGTCCTATATTATTGTAAAATAGGTAGCTTCTGTGTAGATATTTTAAGGGATAAGAATCACCTTATGTGATTAGGATATATTGTTCATAAAAGCCGGTTATGATAAAAGTGAAAGAGTATACAATTATAACCAGCCTTACCCTTAAAAAGTAGTTTCTTTACCGACCTCTGAACTCCCTCTTCCTAAACCTATATCTTCTGAGCACCTAGCCGGTGCATTCGGTAACAGGGCACTACTACCATAACCTGTCCTGTTATAATACTAGCTGACCGGGCAGACGTTGTGAATCTAAACCATCCAGGGCGCCACCCAAACGCACACAAAAAAATTCATTCAAATCGGTCCAGCCGTCTAGGAGGAGTACAGTGACATACACACGCACAGTAGAATTATATATATATAAAGATATTATATTTTTCACAACCAAATTTTGTAAAAATAACAATACAAGTAAAAAGTACAAATTAATTGTACTTTTTACTTGAAGTAATTTTTGTTTTCTTAATGATTGAAAAAAAAAAAAATTCTGTAGTATACTTGTGTAGTTGACACAAATATATCGAAAATAAAGTCTGGCTTTTTGGAAAGGGAATAGAAGCCAAGAATAATAGAAAGAGACTGGATCCATTATAAAAACTGAAACTCGTTTCGGAGTAGCTTCGCATGTATGCAGTCAACGACTCACTAATACATCTCTCTTGTGGAGTAAGGAGTTTAAAGTTTATTATATCTGTGAGCATAGGGTTGAAGACCACGTTGTGCAGAAAATTTATCAAAATTAAAATTATTATTAAATTAAAATTATTTTGATTAATTATTTTCCGATTTTAAAATATCGAATAAAATTAGTAAACATAAATTGTTAACGCCATCTGCAGTTTTGAGGAAGTACCATGTAAACGGAAGATCAAGATCCATATACCACAGTACACTAGCACAGTATTAATTCATGAAGTAAAGTGAAGATGTCGCTGGTTATACTACTCTTCAGTTTGACATTCTTTTCTTACAACCATTTTTTGTATTGCTTAACGGTCTTCGAAAAACGAAAAATTAAACTTTAAATTTGAACAACGCTTTAATTTGTCTTCATCCTGAAAATACTTAACCTATGGATTGAAATCTACGTTTCAAAAACATCAGAAACAAACATTCATCATCATCAAACCAGTCAAGGGTGTGGCCAATATCTTTCCTTTTCGTTTCCTATCAAATTTGTACTAAAATCGCTTTAATTTTAGATCAACGAGTGTAGAAAAGTGGTTGTGGTAGTGGTGCGCATAATTTCATCACATATTTATATGATAACCGTGAGTAAACCTCTGTTTAACATAAACTGTCATTATACCAGTCGATACCGAATCAAAGGAGTCAACTGACATGGTTCGCGATATAAGAAAACGCGGCACCATCAAAGGAAGACTGACGTTGTTTGTAAAGTTTGTGGACTCCTTCGACGGAGCCCGGTTAACTCAAAAACAAATATCGGAACTGAAATTACGTTGCGAAGTGACTGAAACATTATTAAATGAGTTTAATAGTATTCAAAGCACCATCGAAGAACTAGTTTCAATTAGTGAAATTTCTAGGCAATCAGAAATTCGCGAATCCTTTGAAAATCAATATTATTCTACTATGGCAGTTGGCACCTTTGTTACAAAGTAATTGTGATACCAAAGATACCAATGGCGACTCCAAATGCAATTCAGCCTCGTCAGTTAAATTACCGACAATAGCCTTACCCTCGTTTGTCGGAACATTCGATAATTGGTTCGAGTTTAGAGACTCATACCTATCTATGATTCATCATTCGAAACAAACTTGATAACATTCAAAAGTATCATTATTTACGGTCAGCCTTAACGGGTAATGCACAACAAGTAATCAAGTCGTTAAAACTTTCAGCTGAAAACTATGAAATAGCCTGGAATTTGTTAAACGATAGATTTAATAACAATAAATTATATAACAATTCTTACATTTATCAATGGACGATAAGTTAAAATTCGTTGAGACTAAAAGACTAAAAAATTATGTAGAAATTGTTTACGCGAAGGACATTTGTCCACGGATTGTTATTTTGGTCCATGTAGAAATTGTAACAATAAACATAACAGTTTGTTGCACAAAGATTGCAATATAGAGAACTCGTTTCTGGCAACAGAAGTGCCGCAGTCGTCACCTGCACACACGAATACGTCATCAGTGTTGCACACTGTCACACAATCGCCCTTTGACCCCGACCGGAGCGACAATATTTTAAATACGCGCTCATTACAAATGGTTTTACTATCGACTGCGATAGTCGAAGTTAACGGTGATAATAGTAAATATTACACAGCACGCACGCTCCTCGATAGTGGTAGTCAACATTGTATTATAACTAACTCATTATTTAAAAAATTAAACGCTAAATCTATACAGTCCACATATCAAATTACGGGAGTAGGACAGTCGGTTACGCAAAGTTCTTATTACTGTGAAATTAAACTTAGGTCTATAAACGGAGACTATAATTCGCGCATCAAATGTTTAGTTTTGCCTCAGTTAACTTCTAACTTACCGTACGTTCCAATAAATACGAAGAAATTAAATATACCTAAAAACATAACTCTCGCGGATCCCACATTTTATATACTTTCGCAAATCGATTTGTCAATAGGAGCGGATTATTTTTGGGATTTGTTAGACGAGGGCCGTATTCGTTTACCCACTGGAACCTATCTACATAATACCAAACTTGGATGGATACTTTCTGGTCCTATTTATTCAACTAATTCACACATATACAGAACCCAATGTAATTTGACTCAAATGTTGGAGATAAATGAACAGTTAAAAAAGTTTTGGGAAATAGAAGAAATTCCTCAAAACAATTACTGTTACACGGACTATGAGCGCGCTTGTGAAATGTTGTTTACGGACACTACTAAACGTTTGGATACCGGCCGCTTTTCCGTACGTATACCGTTCAAGGAGCCTATATTCACTCGGTGATAGTTATAATGTCGCTAAGAGCAGATTTTTGTCACTCGAGCGTAAATTAGAAAAATCGCCTCAATATAAAGAAATGTATAGTGGTTTCATGCGAGAGTATTTAAGCTTGGGCCACATGACGCGCATTGAAAATTATAATTTGCCTAATTATTTTTTACCGCATCATGGCGTTTTTCGTGAGCACAGCAGCACAACGAAATTACGTGTAGTTTTCAATGCAAGTCAAAAAACGTAACCGGGTAAATCGCTTAACGACATTCAGATGACAGGTCCGCCATTACAAAACGATTTATTTGCTATACTTTTACGTTTCCGACAGTACAAATTTGTTGCCTGTAGCGATATTGAGAAAATGTTTAGACAAATATTGATACAGGAAGACCAAAGAAATCTACAATTAATTTTTTGGCGCGAAAACCCAAACGATCCTCTTTGTGTGTACCAGCTTAATACAGTGACATACGGAACCGCTTCAGCACCGTAATTAAGCATACGCTGCTTGAGACAGTTAGGGTATGAGTGCAACGACAGCGACGTCTCTTGGACTATTTTAAAAGACTTTTATGTTGACGATCTCATTACGGGAGACGATGATGAATCTAAATTATCTGATACATGTCCTAAGGTTTCTGAGGTATGTAAGTCTGCCTGTATGCCATTAAGAAATTGGATATTCAATTCGAACCATATTAACGTAGACGTAGCGCAAAACGATGATAATTTGAACTATTTATCATTAGGCGAAAACTGTAACAGTAAAACTTTAGGTTTAGGTTGGTACAATGATCGTGATGAACTTCGTTTCACTTCAAAACTAAACCAAGATACGACAAATATAACTAAACGCTTAATTTTATCTGTTGTGTCACAAATTTACGATCCCCTTGGCCTACTAGCCCTATTATTATTGTAGCTATGGTACTGCTTCAAAAATTGTGGCTATGCAAAATAGATTGGGACGATATAGTCCCTCATGATATACAGTTGTCATGGAAAAAATTTATTTTTTTATTATCTAACTTACACAAAATCCATGTACCTCGGCATGTAATAGCTACTAATTATTCTCGACTAGAATTACACATATTTACAGACGCGAGCCAGTTGGCTGACGGGGCATGCGCCTATAAACGTAGTTGCAGTAACAATGGTGAGGTCGAAGTTACATTACTGTGCTCTAAAAGTCGAGTCGCACCAGTCAAAACAGTCAGTATACCACGTCTTGAGCTCTGTGGTGCCTTAGTCGGAGCTAAATTACAAGATAAAATTCTCAAATCACTTCGACTGCAGTTCGACAAAATCGTTTTCTGGACCGATTCCACTATTTTATTAAGTTGGTTAAAAATGTCACCTCACTTGTTAAAGACATTCGTACAGGATAGAATTGTAGAAATTAATGATTTGCCTAGAAGTGCTATCTGGCTTCATGTAAATACAAAGATTAACCCGTCTGATATTCTTTCACGCGGAGCAAGCTTAGATGAACTCAGTAATCTTTCCATGTGGTGGAATGGACCCAAATATTTATATGAACCGACGTTAAAGTACACACAAACACCAATGGACATCACAAGTTCTCAAAGTGACTTACCGGAGTTAAAAGCTCAAACTACATTGAGCATGGCGTGTAATAGTAATGAGTTCGATAGCATCATTGATTTTCAAAGGTTTTCATCACTCAGTAAACTACAGCGGACCTATGCTTATGTTTACCGTTTTATACATTTTTTTAGGGTCGGCAACGCGCAAGTGATACCCCTGGTGTTGCAAGCGTCCATAGGCTACGGTGACCGCTTACCATCAGGCGGGCCGTAAGCTTGTTTGCCAACCGCTTAACCGGAAATAAAGAAATCGCTTTTAACTTTAATTCTCGCAAAAACAATCCTATCCGAATGAATATAATGTGCTGCTAAATCAAAATCCTATTCAAAAAATGTCACGTAATTTATCTAGCTTAAATATATTTATGGATAAAAATAATATAATTAGGGTCGGGGGTAGATTAACAGACTCCCCAGAATTTTCTTACAATAAAAAACATCCCATTTTGTTATGTTATAAAAGTTACTTAACTCAGCTGTTGTTTAGGGATGAACATAAAAAACTACTGCACGCGGGACCTCAATTGCTACTGTCTAACATTAGAAATAATTGGTGGCCCTTAGGTGGTAGAAATTTAGCACGAAAAATTGTACGTCAATGTGTTAGATGTAGTCGCGTCACGGTAACATGCAAACCAGTAAAGTTAATTATGGGTAATTTACCTAAAGAACGTCTCGAGTCAGGTTATACTTTTATGGGATGCGGGGTTGATTACGCTGGGCCTATGTTTATTTTAAATCGGAATGGCCGAGGCTCTAAACTCGAAAAATTTGTTCGTTTGTTTTACCATGCGAGCCTTACATTTGGAATTTGTCACTAGTTTGTCATCAGAAAGTTACATTTTGGCATAAAAAAGGTTTATATCTCGTAGGGGAAAACCCATGTAAATATTTTCAGATCATGGTCGAAATTTTGTAGGAGCCGTGAAGGAGTTCGCAAATTTTTTGCAGTATAATTCTCAGCCTATTATTGATTACGCTTCAAACAATAATGTAGAATTTAAAGTTATACCTCCATATGCACCTCATTTTGGCGGTTTGTGGGAGGCAGGGGTGAAGTCTTGTAAATATCACATTATTCGCGTTATGGTCGCCCGCTGAATGCTCCAGTCTTCGAAGACATCACGACGTCGCCTGTAAATGCTCTAAGTCGCTACAAGAGAGTAGAACAGCTACTACAACATTTTTGGAAACGTTGGGCTACTGAGTATATTTCCGAACTACAAAAACGTTCAAAGTGGCAAGAAAATAAAAACGACATACAGCCCAATTCTTTGGTCGTTGTAAAAGATGATAATCTTCCACCGCTTCAATGGCGATTAGGCAGAATTTTGGAAGTCTTTCCAGGAAAGGATTAAGTAGCCAGCGTTGCTAGCATTCGAACTATGAATGGAGTACTACTAATACCTACTTCGAATTCTGAGCTGATGCCACACCCTTAACCTGAGCGCGATGCTCAGACTACAGCACACAAAATTTAGTCATTGTGTTTATAGTTCTTCCTAATTCATGTTATTTTTTGAAAGCCTGGTGCTTTCAAGGCCGGCCGAAATGTTAACGCCATCTGCAGTTTTGAGAAAGTACCATGTACACGGAAGATCAATATCCATATACCACAGTACACTAGCACAGTATGCCGTCTGTGTTATTAATTCATGAAGTAAAGTGAAGATGTCGCTGGTTATATAACTACTCTTCAGTTTGACATTCTTTTCTTACAACCATTTTTTGTATTGCTCAACGAAAAATTAAACTTTAAATTGGAACAACGCTTTAATTTGTCTTCATCCTGAAAATACTTAACCTATGGATTGAAATCTACGTTTCAAAAACATCAGAAACAAACATAAATCGTAACCGAAAAACCGTTTATTTGCTGCATTTAATTTCTATTTATCAACATTGTAGGTACTTAAATCATGTAATTAACATAAATTTTTAATTAATTAAAGTAGATGTATTTTATTTTTGTATTTTAACGCAATACTTTATGATTTGCAATTTGTCTGGAAAATAGGCAAAGTGGCAACAAATGAGCGAATAAGTAAGGCGAGGACCAGGACCAGGACGAGGAAAACGGGTTAAAGCTGTATGGTTTTGGCTGATGATGCAACTAATTATAAAATATAAATATAAGGTTTCTTAGTACGTATCGTTATACTTGTAATAAATGTTTTTACATTTGCTCATAATATTTTCAGTTAAATATTTGTTTAGTAAAACACTCGTATTGCTATTCAAAACTTAAAATGGTAGATGTTTGACGACGTAATGCACAAATCTATTTGAATTCTATCAATCTATTTACGTGAAAGTATTTTTAGTTACAGTACTATGTAAATTATTTTTTAAATCATATGGTTGGAGAGTTAGAGGGAAATTACGAATTTGTGAATGTTCTTACATGAAAACAAGTCACTTAAAACTTGCATTTTTGAGATCCTGTCGAACTATGAAGTTTGCAAAAACTGATATTCTTATCCTTCAGTTTACTTGTGAATTATAAAGATACTTGTGAATAACGTTTTGGTAAAAAAGAGTAACAGTATATAAATTCATGACAACTGCTTGTATATTTGTTATTAGAATCGATCAACATACATGTGGTTGTCCACATGCGAGGAATAACTGATGATAAGGGGTTTCATTTATGTTATTTGCTGAAGGAATTATTATGATAGTGTTCATTGTACGATAAGGTTGAAAGTAACAAGTTCACGTTTTAAAATGTTTAAAATTAAACCCAAATTTATTTTATTTTAAATGTGTTATACAGCATTCAAATATATAGTAGACAAGATAGTTTTTGTATAATCAAGCTTTAACTACTCGGCATTAAATTTATTAATAGCAAATATTATGTAGGTACGCCGCACTGTCAAATGAAACTGAACCTTTTCTTCAGTGTCTGCCTTAAACCTGCATAAAAGCTGTTAAAGCAAAGTTTTAATTAATAAGCCGTTACATTAAATTACGCTTCGAGTTCACATAACTCAGAAAGCAATTTAAATTTTTCATCCCTTCTGAATATTCTGCAAACAGAAGAATTTCTGCAGTTTATTATGGTTTTGACAACTCGGTTACTGTTGCTAAATGTTTTGTCAAGTGCCAAAAAATTAAATAGAAATATGTACGTAGGTTCTGTAAATGTCTTGATTAGCTTTTTTTATATTAATTAGAACCTGTTTGTATTTTTTGCAATTACATTTTAAAATTTTTCGTATTTTAAATGTTCCGTATCCAAAGGGTGCCAACCAGACCATATTTGTCATTTAAGATGCTCTATCTTTTTAATCGTTATATTTCTGAAATGTTTACAGAATATGTGTTATTTGGACTTATTTGTGATTTGGACTGTGGTACTAGATGCTGTATTCAAATTTTCCAATCATTTAACTTGCCCTTAACGTGACGGCGTCACGTCACGTCACCTCACGTCACCTTTATACAAATAAAACTGTATTGTAATAATAGATTCACAAAACATTAGTTATTATTTAGGAAGTGTAATTACCGCATTACAAAGTTAGGTTAGAAATTAGGTACGTATATACGTATACGTGCGTATACAATATTAAACTTATACGAAGTACGCTAGTGGAAACTCGAGCAATAGACAATTTTAAGCCTTGTGACCAAGGTAGCCAACTTTTTTAAACAAAAAACACTGTACAATAAGGTCAGAGGAAGAAATTAAACAGTATTTATTAAAAAAATCTATTGACTCGTTGTTTTGGTTACAATTGTTTAGAGTTCTTTGCTGAACTAATTAGTTAAGCCTCAAAATATCGACGAATCAAATTTATATGTTAATGAATATATTTTATTTTTCCGAAGTTAATAAAATTACTGTTGTCTTCCCGCCTCAAAAGCTTCGGGAAAACGCGAGTGACTTATTATAATAAAATAAACTTTCTATTTAACTATTTTTATATAATATACACTTGTGTCACCTACAAATTTTATAACTAGGTATTTTAAATTAAAAATTTGTGAGCGGGTCCATTTTGTAATTTATTTCTGCAAAGCGAGACCATTAATCTCCCGCCGCGATATATTTATCTGTGAAACAAATTAAAGTAAAGAGTCGGAAAACAAAGCTGAAACACAAGCGGTGACGACAACTTACTGAAACAGATAAATTTTCGTAGTGCTCTTTTATATGTAACTTACTTACATCTGTATCAAGTAAACAAGATTCCGGTAAACCCAAAGTCGTCGAGGGGATAAAGGTAAATCGAAGTACAAAACTATTTATGACACCTCGATGTGCTGGAACCACCTTCGGTTACGTTCAATAAAACCTATATGGGGTCGTAAACAGATTACCAGAGTTAATGAACCCGCAGTGTGTGCAAGATTTTTCCCTGTCTCACCACTTAGATGGGGAGTTGCAGGGACGGGGGAGGTCAGTTGTTGCTGGTTTTTTGAATCAAAGTTAAACTGATGAAAGGGCCGACGCTCCGCGGTCCCCGACCAATATGATTCCCGCGCACGAGATCGGTTCTCGGGTCTCAGACCGATAATGGTTTCGGTAATAAAATATCTCCGGGTGTTATCGGAAAGGTTGCCAAGGAAAAATATTATCTAGTAATATAATCGAAACGCTTAGCCGCAGTAAATAGGATACGGGATTTATTGCTTTTAGGTTATGTACTGGATTTCATTTGGGCAGAATAGTAGATTGCACGAGTTAAAAACGCAAATTCCATTCTGTAATTAATTTTATAATTAAGTCTAGCGTATTTAAGACGCAAGGACAAAACTTAAAGAGGCTCTAATCGTCGGTCGACGAGATTCCGTGCGACAAACGATTTTTTTCAATACAGCTACGAAACATTAGATGTTAATGTCAAATGTTTTTCGAATTAGTGCACTATTAAATTATAAAATAACACAAGTGGAAGTTCAAAAACTACTGAACCTGACCTGACTACGCCAATTATATCAAAATCAACAAGACGTCTATCTTAATTACTTAAGAGTTTTGAAATTAATTTGTGTAATATATATTTTGAATGTGCACATCAAGACTTTTTATTTGACACCAAACACGACAGATTTTAACTATTTTTTTTATATTGTTGAATCTAATTTTTCATCCGCCATATTAGATCTTATGAGACGTCACCTATGTAGCCATTATGCTATCATAATGACATGTGTCAAAACAGAACGTGAAAAGCGTTCAAAATGACACCTTTTTTGTCAAAATTTTATGAGTACGTACGTACACGCGCACTCTTAAAATCATAAAAAGAAGAGAAAGAGCAACGATATCCATTTTGAATTTTCCATTCTGTAAATATATCGGTGGTGGAGTAAGGGTTTCGATTTCACTTTGCATCGTGAGAGGCGGAGGTTCGAGCCAGGCGCTAATCAATGAGTACTTATTTTCTTAGTTTTTCAAGAACATTGATTATGCATACCACTGGCATTTGGTTATGGAAAACATCTTGAGGAAAGCTGCATATGTTTAAAAAAAATTACGAACTGCACTGGGCCAGCGTTTGGACTATGTAATGGTAGGTCGTGTACTAACAGTGCGGCCGTATGAGACTGGTAAGGATTGCTTGAGAAGAAAACAAATGTCTTGTGTAATAAGGTAAAATAGGCTAAAAATCTTTTTGATGTAAATTTGATGAAACGTCTTTAAACTGAAGCCGGGGATATTACGAAAAGTATTAACAAGCAGATTATGTATTTTGGCGACTTAGATCTCGATAACTCAAATGTATGCATTCTTCTGACTTGCCAAAACGAGTGACCAAAACTCATAAGAAGTGACCAAAATCGGTCCGTCGAGACTTTTTATTACGATTTTTTATTCTTTTTTACGATAAGTAGAGCAAACAAATTTAACAATATTCTTGTCTGAGAACTTCGCCTAATTTATTTTATTAAATTTAGCTACCTGTTAAGGTACAAAAGACAGAGCGGACAAACTATCAGTCTGTCATCTCATAGAGCAACACGGCATCTTGACGCGGCCAGGACTCAGGGCTCAGGAGGCGCCTACGAGTCTTATTTTTGTACAAAATAATCTGGCATTTTTTGCGGGGAAAATAGGTACAGAGGGCCACTCCAAAGTATACTATGTCAGTTTGGGGCATTTAGCCAAAAAATTTGAATTAAAAACTACTATAGCCTGCCATTGGCAGATTTATTTAATATTATTAATATCTTTTACGCAAAAACGGTATTTTAACCAATGTCTAATCGTGTGGTAATTGGCTACCAGTTTTGGCAAAGTGTGCACCGCAACTTAATCGTTCTTTGCTGCATGCAGCGGCTATAATAATGATTTTTAACCGACGAAAGAAAAAGTAGGAGGTTCTCAATGCGATTGTTTACATTTTTTATGTATGTAACCTGATCGCTTTATGTCACTGCTGACATTCTGACTCTCCTGCTTAGACCAAAGGTCATAAAAGTTTTTTCTGGGAGAGGCATTACTGTGAATGAGAAAAACAAAATAGTATGGTAAATACCCAACTAGCAGAGTTATCCTATAATATAGAGACTAAATAACATTTGGTTATACATAGGTTATCTAGTGGTATCTCAAATTATAAGGAATTGTGTTATAGTATTTTATATAAACGTTTAGTTGTATAATACTTTCGTCATTTAATTCAGTCCAGAAAACGTTTACACGATAAAATTATATACCTAATCATCTTATAACAGTCTCAGCGGTGACCTTTATGAAACCTTTTTATACAACTCTTTGTCGATTTAACGAAAAAAAAATACTCGTATATGATAATTAATAATTAGTCATATAACGGTAATATATTTTCCTCCTACATAACGTACTATCATATTCACGTTTTGTACACGAACTTTTGACTATGCTTACACGACTTTTATACAATATTTAAAAGATGAATATTCAGATTAATAATAATTAAATAACACATATTTTTAAAAAGATCATATAAGTTGTTGTTATAAATATTTTGATTATTTAATGGTTTTACCAATATTTTTTGTGCTACGGGTTTTCGCTTCTTTTGCGGTAGGTACCCTGAAAATGGCGGACAATAAATGTATTAAAGTCGTGTCATATGACCTACAGTTATAAAAATGTCGTATAGTGGTTATTTTTACTATATAACATCGCATCAATGTAATATTGAAATAAATCAAATAAAAAATATTATTTTATGATAGTTAGAAGGGGGTATTCAAAAAATGTGAAGAATGAAATATAAAATTGTCAAGAAATTAATATCACAATATAAATGTAGGTACTAAGCGTTACTGACACTCAATTTAACTTTTTTAGTAAATAAAATTCAGTAACAAACATGGCAGAAAAAAACATGATTAGTCTGACATAATAACGGCAATTTTTCAATATTCTAGTGTACGACTTACGTTTGGTGAACGGCGCTTTTGACATAAAAGTATCCGTACACGGAAAAAATATTTACACGCTATATGGATAAGGAATACACTTTGGAGAGTAGAAGATGGACAGCAATATAGTTGTATATTTGTTACAAACTCGATAGTGTAAATACGAGACAGTAAACTTACCATCTGGGAATGTTAAACCGTCACAAGATAATCAGATAGTATAAGTTACCTTATAGATCTCTTTTTGAGTTACTATTTTATTCAAGGTACATCTAACCAAATAGTTGATTGTAAATATTATAATCTGTCCAATGTTACAACGTGCTAATAATCTCACAGCTACAGTCTGTTTGATGTTTTATGATATTCATATAAGTAAAGGTCAGAGTTATCATCTACTGAACGTTTAAGAGTTCCATATCAATAAGTTGTCTTAGTTACCGTCTACTAAGTAGTAGACGCAACAATCCAAATTATGTGTGCTATTGTACAAGACTGCTTTATTAATTATAAGTATCGTGTACAATTAATTACACTATTGATTGTAATTTTCACTCAGATACTGCCCTGTTTAATGTCTTTTCGTTTCTTCTACAATTTGAATTATTCTCTGTATAATACAGTTTGTAACTGACAACCTATCAGCTGGTTGGGTTTAGTGTCCAGTTTTAACGCCTTTAATCTAGAATGTAATACTTAGTATACTGATTGTAACTGGTAACTGTAGGGACTGTTTGGTTTAGTATCTAGTTTGTATCACCTGCTATGTAGAACGTAATATTTAGTATTCTAATTGTAACTGCTACTCATAGGGATTGTTCGGTTAGAGGTACAGTACTTACACTTTTTGTTTGTGGGAGCAGGATTCGATCCATGAACATTTCAGCTGCAGAGTCGGTACATATAACCACTCGACCAACAGCGTTGTTACTAGAGCTATGAAAATTGAGGTATACATGAAAAACATAACATACGTCACAGCACAATATCATCTTATGGAACCCTAATAAGTTAGTTCGTTAACATCGTTATCTCTCTCCTGCTCAATTAAATGTTGTGGTTTTAACCAGTCAATTTATATCAGGTCTCTCCATCATATGAATGATAGTAAGAAGTAGATGTCTAGTATAATTGGTTATAATATATTTCATACATTACTAAAGGTTTTTTACAACTTACATTATGGAACCCTAATATCGTTTTCATCTCTCTCTCTCTCTCTCTCTCTTTCTGCCAAGTCGATGGTTTTCATATAATTTTTACTACTACTATTGAACTCTAAAATAGAATGCGAACTAAACAAACTAGTTATTTTGGGAGACTTTAACGCCCACCATCGCGAGTGGCTCAGTTCTCGAACCAATAACTATGCTGGGATATCTGCTCATGAATTTGCTCTGGCCTATGGATTCTCTCAGCTGATACTTTCTCCAACGAGAATACCAGATATAGAGGAACATACGAGCTCCTTACTGGACCTTCTGCTGACTACTCGTCCGGACGGATACTCCGTCTCAGTGGATGCGCCTCTTGGCTCCTCGGACCACTGTCTCGTCCGGACTCAAGTGTCATGCACACAACCCGATCCTTCTGGGCCAACTAATTGGCGTCGTGTGTGGCACTAAAAGTCGGCAGACTGGGATGGATTGCGAGAATTTTACGCATCGTACCCGTGGAGGCAGATCTGCTTTAACTCAGAAGATCCTGACGTCTGCGCAGCCGCAGTCACTGAGACAATCCTTGCTGGTATGGAATGTTTCATCCCTAACCTGCGAGTAGCTGCCGGCGTCAAAAAACGACCGTGGTTTAATAGGTCTTGCAGAGAAGCTAAAATTCTTAAGCAAACTGCGTATGAGGCTTGGACCACGGCTCGTAATAATAAGGATCCGAATATTTCTGAGTTAAAACGCAAATTAAATGCTGCCTCGAGGTTCAGTAAGAAAGCAACTGCCAGAGCAAAATTCCAATTCATCGGCAAAATAGGTGGGCGACTTGCGAGCTATCCTTCTGGGAGTCGTGCTTTCTGGTCGCTTGCCAAAGCTGCCGAAGGGAACTTCTGCCAGTCGTCGTTACCACCACTGCGAAAGACCGATGGTGACTTGGCCCATAGTGCTAAAGAGAAAGCCGATCTACTGGGCAGTCTCTTTGCCTCGAACTCGAATATGAACGATGAAGGCGCTGTACCACCTACTATACCGTGGTGCGGTAAGATCATGCCGGAAATCTCCATAACGCAGCGGGAGGTCAGGCGGGCGTTGCTCTCTCTAGACGTTCATAAGTCGAGTGGGCCAGACGGTATACCAGCAGTGGTGAGTTATGTCCTGTACTCACGCGCCTCTTCGCTCTTTCCTACCACACTAGGCAATTTCCGTCTTCATGGAAGACTGCGAATGTGCACCCGGTGCCCAAAAAGGGCGATAGATCAGATCCATCGAATTACAGGCCTATCGCTATTACCTCTCTCCTCTCTAAGGTGATGGAGCGTGTGATCAACACACAGCTTCTAAGATACCTAGAAGTACACGATCTGGTCAGTGACCGTCAATATGGCTTTCGCCACGGTCGCTCGACTGGTGACCTTCTAGTGTATCTCACACACCGATGGGCACTAGCCATTGAGAGTCAGGGGGAGGCATTGGCATGTAGCCTGGACATAGCGAAGGCGTTCGATCGGGTCTGGCACCGCGGTCTTCTATCGAAGTTGCCATCTTACGGAGTGCCCGAGGGTTTGTGCAAATGGGTGGCTAGCTTTTTGTCCGGTAGACGCATACGAACCGTGGTTGACGGTAGTTGCTCTGATAGCATGGACATTAATGCTGGTGTCCCGCAAGGCTCTGTGCTGTCTCCTACGCTGTTTCTACTGCATATCAATGACATGTTGGACATCAACAATATACATTGCTATGCAGATGACAGTACTGGAGACGCTTTTTACACGGGTCGTGCAAACATCCCTCGTTCCGTTGTGGAGGAAAACCGCGGAGAACTTGTGTCTCAAATCGAGACCACACTGTCCCAGGTCTCTGATTGGGGACGGGTAAACTTGGTCCGATTCAACCCTACAAAGACACAAGTGTGCGCGTTCACCGCTAAGAAAACTCCATTCACTGTAATCCCACAATTCTAGAACACTCCCCTCTCCATCTCCAAGAGCATTGGGATCCTTGATGTCGACATCTCCAGCGATGTTCAGTTCCGAGATCATTTACAAGATAAGGTGAAGCTGGCGTCCAAAAAACTTGGTGTACTCAACAGAGCGAAGCAGTACTTCACGTCGGGGCAAAGGTTGTTACTTTACAAGTCGCAGGTTCGGCCCCATATGGAGTACTGCTGCCATCTCTGGGCAGGTGCACCCGGATACCAGCTTGGCCCTTTTGACTCGGTTCTACGACGGGCTGTGAGAATTGTCGACGATTCCAAACTCACTTGCGGTATCGAGCCCTTAAGTCTGAGGAGAGACTTTGCCTCACTGTGTGTGTTCTACCGCTTGTACAATGGGTTGTGTTCAGAGGAATTGTTCGAAATGATGCCCACGGCTACTTTCTACCATCGCACCGCTCGCCATCGGCAGGGAATTCATTCTCACACTTTAGAACCTAAATGGTCGCGTACAGTGCGGTTTCAGAGAAACTTCCTCCCGCGAACGCTTAAGTTGTGGAATGAGCTTCCTGCCAAGGTTTTCTGCAAGGACTACAGTATGGAGTTCTTCAAGAAAGAAGTTATTGGATTTCTAAAGGGTCGGCAACGCGCAAGTGATACCCCTGGTGTTGCAAGCGTCCATAGGCTACGGTGACCGCTTACCATCAGGCGGGCCGTAAGCTTGTTTGCCATTTTTTTATTTTTATTATTATTATCTTAATATATTTTACTATCAACATTTAGAAAGTTTGACGTTACAATAAACGATATCAAGAATTACTTACTAAGGAGTACTTAGTATTTTGTCATCATACATTCAGTTTTAATATTAATTACAATATATTTTGCTAACAACATTTAGAAAGTTTGAAGTTACAATAAACGATATCAAGAATTACTTAATTGGGAGTGTTTTTTGTCATCATACATTTAGTTTTAATATTAATTACAATATATTTTACTATCAACATTTAGAAAGTTTGAAGTTACAATAAACGATATCAAGAATTACTTACTTAGGAGTGTATTTTGTCATCATACATTCAGTTTTAATATTAATTACAATATATTTTATTGTCAACATTTAGAAAGGTTCTTGTCACAATATATCCAATTAAATTTTTCTGAACGTAGCTAGTACTGTTTGTGCTGTTAGAATTTTACTTTCTTACTATAAATGCTACACAAATGCAATAATGACTATAATTTATACTCGTTACATTCCCAGACTGTATTAAATTTTGCTATTTTTTTTCCGTGTATAAGTATAAAGTTATGTCAATGATATTTTACAATATTTAATAAGTTACATGACGTCTATTTGATCATTATACGAATGAAAGTTGTATTATGTTTGTATATTTTGCGTCATATACACGTTAACATGATTGTTATAGAATCAAAACGGTCCAACCTTAGGTTGCGACTAAAGCGTTGTCTCAAACATTACACGACTAATTTTGTTATTTGGGTATGAAGTTTTACGCTTTTCAACATATTCAAACTTATATATCGCGACTTTAGTGCAGGATATGATAAAATGTCAAAAGAAGAAAAAAGGTTGTTTTGAAATTTTTGACGCATTTTTTAGGGTCTTGTGGGCAAATGACAAAAATAGAGGCATTGTAGTTTCATGGAAATTCGTGAAATGTATGTATGATATTAATCGAAATAAGAATAATTTAATATTTATGCCGAAATTAGTGACAGCTTACCCAGTTCAAGCAGTTAACCCGTTGTTTTTTTTTTCTTAATTTTAAAAAATTCTTGCTAAAGAGGGTTAATAATATTTTCCTATAAGAACTCTGGATTAAGATACAAAAATATTCCAAGTGCGAAAACCTTAGTGCAAATTAATTGCATATGATTTATTATTAAAGTATTCTTAATCATAAATTTTATCAATAAGTTGCATAAGATCTAGTTTTAAGCCGTGAGATGTGTAACCCTAAGTGTATAACCTCAAAACACAACATTGTGAACCGGAGGGAGGGTGGAAGGTAAAAAAAAAATATTTCATAACTTTGACGATTCAAAAGTAATAGTCCTAGGTGTACGCAAAGAAAAACCGCAAATCGATGTATAGTTTAGCCGTTTGGCACACAGGTAATTTAGGGCAAAACAATAATTTTGAGCCGCAGTTCCTCAAAATATTTCCCTTAGGTGGGGCTATGGTGTCATCAATTTTTTGTATGGGATTTAAAAACTTTTTTTTCAGGAACCCATCGTGTGGGGTATCAAATGAAAGGGCTTGATGAGCCGGTTCGAAAAATATACCACACTATTACCTTTGGGCTACTTTGTTTCTTAAAATCCAAAAAGTATTTTCAAAACATACCAAGTTTGGGCCCCTCCAGGTAGAAGACAGCTCAGTATTTTTCTCTAATTTATACCTTAAATGATAGTTTATATCCTCATTTTTCATCCCCTGAAAGCAATTTGGAAAATATTAAAATTTAATATTTTTTATGATTGTAAAATCTTAATTTGAATAAATAAATTTTGACTTTGACTTTAAAAGGAAAAACGGAATCACTTTGTTATCCGTCTGTCTGTCTGTCGGTCAAAACATGGGCGTAGCGAGGTACAGGCAGGGGGGGGGGCAGCTGCCCCCCCCCCCCCCCTAGGTGCCCGTAACCTGAAGGAATTTGCACAAAATGAACATGTTCACTATATTAAAATGACATTTTCTATCAGGTCTGCCCCCCCCTAGCCAAGCCTGCCCCCTCCCAAATGCAAAAGCTGACTACGCCCATGGGTCAAGACCTTTTTTCTGGGGAACGGTATTACGTTGAAATTAATATTCAATACTAAGATCTATGGTCCCTTACAGCTGTAGTCAACTCAGTAAAAAATACGGCGGAAAAACGGGCATTGTTGTCGCATATTTTGGCAAACAAATCAAAACCTATGGGGGGGTACTTCCCGTTGTCGTAGAATCATAAAATTTGACATAATGCATGACACATTAAAGATATAGGGAAAAATGTGTTAATTTCTAGTTACAACACATTTAAAAAAAGTTTGTATATCTGTCAAGACCCTTTTACTTAAAAACGCGTAGAGTTATCAAGTTGAAATTAATATCAAATACAAATGTCTACGGACCGTTAAAGCTGTAAAAAAACCAATGTTCTACTCGTATGACTACGCAATAAAAAAATACGGCTATTTTGACGCATATTTAGGTATTCCGTTACAAATAAATCAAAACCGATAGGGTACTTTCCGTTGTCCTAGATTCATAAAATTTGAAACGAAGGAAGGTCTTACATCACAAATATAGGAAAAAATCCAAAAATTGTTGATTTGTAGTTGTAACACATTTAAAAAAAAGTTTCTGTCTGTCTGTCAAGACCCTTCTACTCAAGAACGCGTAGAGGTATCAAGAAATTAACATTAAATAGTAAAGTGTAAAGTCTACGGGCACTGTTGTAAAAAAAATTAAGCTTCGAAGTCAATGTAAAAAATAATTTACCCGACAGCATATGTCTATCTTTTAAGGTTGGCTCTTTTTTATGCTAACCAAATTTGTTCTAAAATAATGCATTATTGGCGAAGGTGTTTATATAAACATGATATTAATCCTTATCCAAATAAATACGTTATTCCCCAAGTCTTTAATTTAAAACAAAATTTCCATTTACATCATGCGTTTTCAATGGATATCTTAGGAGATATCAAGTACTCCGTGCGCAGTAATAATGTGCAAGGCCGGCGAGCAGTCATGAGGAGGGAGGGCGGTACCTATTATTGAAAAACATTTTCACTTTCTAAGTTTTTTTTTTTCCATAATTGAGGAGTTGCCTTAAGAATCCTACGCCGGTAACCAAATTTGGGGCGGGCGAAGCCGCTGGCAAAAGCTAGTATATTATAAAATGCTTTCTTACATAACAGATGCTTAATATAAAATTGAAACTGTTTGTATTTAAAGATCTTATATCAAATTCATTTAATTATTAGTCGTTAACTTAGAATCAAGTCACGCATCTGTTATAATCAAATGGAAACTTTCAGAGCACTCTTTTCACCCAGATAATAGTTATTTAGTAATAAAGACATTGATTTATGTGTTTAAATTGAGATATGCTACATGGAATATACGAAATCAATAACTAAATTTATAACTTCAAAGTCAGGCGCATATCTATTAGAAAATTTGAAAAACGTTCACTCTTAAATTTTAACAAAATACATAGATACATAGTACGACCAAGCGTTTTATATAACGATAAGCATTTTATAGCTTTAAAGGTGTGATTAGGACAGCGTCACCTCGCGTACTGCTGCGTGTAGGTAAATTGTAATCATCTTCGGTCAATCGTACAATTAGATATGAAACTTCACAAGGTAAGTTTGATTTTTTCCTAATTAATATTCATGTTTTATGGTTTTAAAAACGAACCCTTTTTCAGCGATGAAATCAAATATGGCGCTTGGTGACGCCCATACAATCAAAACTAATTTCGTCGTCGACACGAAAGCTACTCAGCGCGTCGCTTATGTTAAAAAAATCAAAAACAAATCGTTGTCCCGTCGGCTTATCGCTTCGAACGCTAGCTGTTACCTATTCACTTACTACTCGTACTTATAAAGTTTCACAATTCCGACCGACTGTTTGGAATTGTAGCGATGAAATAATTGATAATTACTCATAATGTTAGTGAGGCCAGTACGAGTATTGAAATGTTACAATTTAAGTACCGAATATTGCGTTTGTTAGAGGACGCAATTTTATTTTTGGGACATGTGTGGGGGGTCAATAGAAGCTGAACCTCAAGTTTTTTGTGAAATGTATAAAAAAAAAGTTATAGAGCAAAAAAGAAAATTTTAATAAAAAAATTCTCACTTTTTTTACTTATAACTTCCTTAATATTTAATTTAGGGCAAAAAGTTATATAAACATATATGTAGGCAAAACTATTTACTACACATTATGTCTTTACGAATTTTTTGTAAGACGCATAGTTTCCGAGATATCGCGAAAAAGTGTTTTCACCCCTTTTTTCAAGATGGCGGCCGGATGACAAGGGTGGCGACCCCTCAAACTTGAGGTTAAGCTTCTATTGACCCCCCACACATGTCCCAAAAATAAAATTGCGTCCTCTATCAAATGCAAAGCTCATGTAACATTTCAATGGACTATATCTGCTTCGCTACAACCTGTATGGTAAATAGCACACAGTGTGACGAGGGAGACACTAGCACAGTAGGCGGTTACATTATGGTCTCAGTGTACGAAGAATTAATAGAAATTTAAGATATTCAGAAATATACGTATAATTAGATGAAAGTACTTAGGCATTCTATGGTAAATCATAAAAATAAGTTAACAATATTACTACCGTTGTAAAAATGCCTGCAACGCCAATTTTGAGCTACACCTTATATGAAACCCGCTCTGTTTAGGTTTATGCTGATACGTTCGAGCACGACACAGCGGTGCGGCGGTGCGGTGGTGCGGTAGCGCGGTGGTGCGGCGGTGCGGCAGCGCCAGTTCACAATTGCACTCCGTTAATTTATCCATTATGTGAATAAATTTATGGAAATGTGGTTGACAGATTTATTTATTGTATTATATATTATATATGATATTGTATTTACTTTATCATTCAAACGGTTTAACCTAAAATAAACGTCTATGAAAGCTTAATTTAATTCTATTTTGTTATGTATGTGTCTGTTCATTTTTGTATTTAACATAACTAAATACACGCCGAGGTAAATATTGAATGACAGTAAGTCATTCTACTTATAATCAGTATGAGACCTCGAACAGCTGATTGTAATGTTAACAACAGAGATTGCGGGCGTTAGCTCCAATGCGCGCATGTAGTTTACTCTTTAAGTGCGATTAAATCATTTTTTAATATAAAAAAATTAAATAAAATCGAAAAATATTGAAATAAAAAAATTGAGTTTAAATAATTTAATTAATGGTAAATATAAAAATAAAACTTAATTATTTATTTAAATTAAGTAACTAATTTTTTAAAATATACTTACTTATTAAATTATGTTAACCAAAATAAAACATTAATTGACGACCCGAGTAAACTCCAAATAAACATATAACTTTGATTAATTTCACTTGATGAGGCATTATATTTTATTTAAAGCACTGACTCGTCTCGAAAACATTATTCAATTAACATATTTAAGGGCATCACAAACCGTTTGAAAACCACACCGCTAATGGTGCTTTTATAACAGCAATTTGTACCCTGATGTGATGATATTAACGACAGCTGGCTCCCTCTAGTGTGTGAACTATTAGGGCCATTAGTTCGTTCTAACACTAATATCATTACAAATACGTTACTGTTGAAGAATACATATGTACGTCTATAGGTACGGTAAGGAAATATGTAGATTGCCATTTGTGACGGATGAAACACGATCAGACTATATTAAAATATAGTCTATATCTAATTATCAATAGATACTAATATTTTACATGCGAAAGTAACTCTGCCTGTCTGTCTGTTACCTCTTCACACTTTTTTTTTACGGTTTTTAAGGTTCCGTACCTCAAAAGGTAAAAGAAACCCTTATAGGATCACTTTGTTGTCAGTCTGTCTGTCTGTTTATCTGTCAAGACCCTTTAACTTAAGAACGCGGTGCAAAAAAAGTCTTCTATGTCAACGAAATAAAAAATACGGCTATTTTTGATGGATATTTTGTATTAAGTTATACACAAATCAATCATAACCTATGGAGTACTTCCCCATAAAGAACATGGCACCTCGGTCCATCTACATATGTCTAAGACCAAGTTAGTTCCTTTCCACACAAAACTTACAGTTACAAAATTGGAGTTGGCCGGTGCCACTCTTCTCGCCCGTCTTGTCAACCATCTAAAAACTCTTCTTGACAAACATCTGGACCTTGGACCTTCTTATGCTTGGACCGACAGTCAGATACTACTCTGCTAGTTACAGGCCTCCCCCACAACTTAGAAACTTTTGTGGGAAATCGTGTATCCCAGATCTCTGACGTTCCAACCTATGGAGACATGTTTCAGGGGAACTGAACCCATTGGAAGTTGCGTCCTGGGGTTGCCTTGCCCCTAATCTGCTTAGTTATCCACTCTGGTGGGGCCCATAGTGACTCCCTATCTGAGTCCTCTTGCACGGTAAAAAAGGATTTCTTCAGTCAAAGTAAATTTCATCATGTCAAGAAAACAACGTTTCATATATGCGGTCAAAAATATTTGCTTGCGCGTAGACAATCGTATTCTTGAAAAAAATATCTAAGGAAACCAATTATTGTTTTGTTGGAAGAGAATATTCTAATTTATTTTAAGAATATAATTATTCAATGCCAGACCCAAGAGTTCTTACAAAACTACTAATCTACAGTAAAAATAGTTTATTTGTATGAACCAAAAATTTCACACTATTTCACACAAGAACTTACAGTTCCCGTGAGTCGTAGTCCCAATTTTTTTGTGTACGAAATTTCAGACTCCGTGTTAGGGTTGCTACTCCAATCCAAACATTAAGGTATGGTTAAAACCAGCTTCAAATTTTGCAGACGTTAAATACCTATATTGATTTAAAAATAGTATAATATGATAGTTTTGACGATTAAAAAGTGTACTAATTTAAATTAAGATCTTATGACTTTGACATTGAACTGCTTCTCTCCTCTCACCAATCACTAACATGACAATGATGTGTACATAATACACATATATAACACAACGCCTATGTCATTTTCCTGATTAATAAAGCGTTGTTTAATGTAACATAATGTTTATGAACCATATTTGGTAACAATCGCTATTTTACATAAATTTAAAAATAAAATCTGAAATTATTGATAATATTCTATAGAAGTTACCACCCCTTTTAATATTTTAAGATTTTGTAGATTAGTATATGTATGACATGCGTATTTAAATACATTATATTAAATAAAGTGTAACATACAAAAATACACACTTATTTTGAACTTCGATTTTACAGCATTTTTTTTTTATAAAAAGAAGTTAGTGTTTGTATTGTAATTACTCATTTAACAGATATCAGCTTAAGATTTCTATAATCGACAACCCTAATAGAACTCAACGCCTCAGATTGCGTTTAGACGAAATACACAAGAACTCATTGTGTTGACAAGTTTATCGTTTGTAAGTTTGTTTGAGGTCTGTCTAACTTACCTACTCGTATTCCTACTCCTACTCCTACCTGCAACATACCATGTATTTTTAAACAATTTTATTCTACTACTTAACAATGTACTTTAATACACCTTAAGTTTGAGTCATTGATACCTATATTTTATTTCATTAAAAAATCATAACTTCATCTCAACTAATAATACTAGTATAAAATTATTGAGCTTGTATGTTAGAACGCGCCCTCCTCAGGAACTACAATATTTTTAATAGGTAGTATGTTTATTGAGTATTGTTTAATATTGCATATCTACACGCTATCACCTAAGGGGGTGAGCATGTAAACCTTTGTCCACTTATTATTTATTTATTTGTAAAACTTGATTTAAAAACATCGCATTACAAAAATGTTAGGCATAAATGTCGTATCGACAGGATACAAATGTCGTATCGTCACAAAGACTATCATATACAAAAACTGTGCAATTTTGACAATATTACATACATACGAATCGATAACCGCCTTTTTTCGAAGTCGGCTTAAAAAAGACAGTAAAAGGAAAATTTATATAAAAATGTTCGATAATAGAATAAATACTAGATAGCATTAATATATGTAAGAAATTGAATAATTGCAATAAAACTTAAATGAGTAGGTAAGTAGGTAATACTTTATTAAATTGGAGCAAAAACTTAAAGTAAGGCGAGGCACAGGCACAGGCACAGGCACCTCAGTGTAGCGCAGACAGGTACTTGTTGGTAACCTAAATCTGCCGACGCTACGTGTGGTTTACAACTTTAGTGGGAGCTTTGCTCTCTGCCCAGATTGCGGTCACGTACTTTACTAAATTACATCTGAGTTCGAGTGGAGCCGTGGAGCGACCCATTCATTTAGTTTTCATTGTAACCCACCTAGCTATAACATTAATTTAGACAATAATGTCGAATAGAAACAGTTAAAACGAACCAACATTATCTTAAAAGAGCACAGAATGTTGATTTTCAGCGTATAGCACTATTTATGCTGGATAACTGAAACATGTGACAATGCTTGAACGTGTTGTATACAAAAGAGACAACAATATTATCACATAAAAACCTTACAAGATGTTGTCAATAATATAATAGTACTTTTAAGGCCATTAAAGTAAGCCTTTGCTTTATCCAGCAGAGTTCGCACGCCATACCGAAGGTAAGACCGTCAATGATACGAATCCAGCAATTGTCCCACGGCCACGTAGGTATAGAGCTTCAAAACACAGGGACAAAAATCAGAAATTTAGTTAAACTCAAATTCAAGTCTTTATTTACAGCATTGGATTAACAAAATGTTGTCATCAATAAAATCTTTGTGTTCTCACCCTGATCGCGCGCCTAAGTGGGGAAGCGGCTAGGTTACTTACTTATTTCGAGGTCTCTTCCGAGAACTATAACGAAGCTTGTGGGAACTGATGTGTCAATTATGACAGCAAGAAACATCTCATCAACATCATTTAAATTCATTGTTTAATATTGAGCCGAATCTGAAAGGTCAATTAGGCTATTAGTAGATAATCTAATCTAGGTAATTAAATTAGGCTATTAGTAGATAATCTAATCTAGGTAATTAAATTAGGCTATTAGTAGATAATCTAATCTAGGTAATTAAATTAGGCTATTAGTAGATAATCTAATCTCTGTCCAGTCTAGGTAAGCCGACTGACCAGTAAGCCACACTTATAATTCACTCGATCTGTATGAAGCTGGACACTACTACAAAACGCTCATGGGAAGAACAAAGAAACTCTTTAGAGAACATGCCTAAACTCAGACAATTAAACAAGTTTCTACAGGATCGTGCCGATATTTTGGAAACTATTTACATTAACATATATTTAAAACTATAAATATAACCATATTTTACAAATCAAAAATTACCATACCAGAATAAATACCTTATTACTAATAACAACCAAATACATATTAAAGAAAGAAAAATTACAACTCTAGATCTAAATTCAATTTTTAATAATTTGGTACACAAGGTCTAAAAGTGCCCATCACATTTGCTGCATTACGTCTTTGTATGGATAATGAAATGCGTTGAGTGAAATAAGGGAGGAGAGGGTCTTGGCTCTTTTCCCTAAGACGGCGACTAAGATCACCAATAAAAGCCTTAGCCTCAGAGCACCAAGAACCGGCTGTTTTAGTGGCAATAGGGATGAAGATGTAGGATGTCAATAAATTTTAATATTTATTGTCTTTAAGACGGGCTGCTTCTGTAGTGGCTGATCCCGCAGTCTTTATGGTATTATGTAAATAAGAAGTAGCAAAAGTATTGTCACAAATTGCATCCCAAATCATATAGCGGCCTCGATCTATGCCACGGTACCAGAGTCAGACCATCTGGTCGTTTCCCGTCGTTGCGGCTGAGGCCAGTTGGATCAAGAAGGCTTGGAATGTTCACTAAATATAACGCTCGTTTTAGGATATCTTACAAAACACAGTGACGTGTAATCCTACCTGCACATCTGACACAGTTTAGACCATGGTGACCATTGGACTCAACCAGAGAACAACAAACGCACTTGTGAGGCTCACAAACATCACTGTCAAGCCTCAAAGCCATTGCAATTCTCAGAGAATTGTTGTCTAAAAGAGTACCAATATACGGGGAAGGTATTGCATGCAACCAAGCACCGGACTCAGGTTTGCAGGACAACAGCTTTTTACCTGGCTAAGTCCGTCCCCGTTGCTTTACTGACTAGATGGTTATATAAACGTAAACGACGATGTCATCCCATATGTTTATAGCAGTCCAGGCTTGTAAACAAAAGGAATGTTGGACACATTGAAGAAAGAATGCGAGAGACGAGTCCAACCACTCCATGTGCTGAGGACAAAAAAGTTGAAAGGCTGGACAAAGCCAGGTGGGTGACGAGCGGATAGTATATGTAAGAAAAGAATCAATGACTCACCCGATACGGACCAGTGACGGGTTAGCTATGATTCATAGCGCCTACATTCAGTGCGCGGCACGTCAGTTGCACCAAACTGTATACGTCGAGCGGTACTCGTTACAGTTTTAATTCGATAATTTATTTCAACTGGGAAAAAGCCAGTTGTCGGACGGTGTAGTGGTACAGTGCTCAAGTGGGAAAGGAAAGGCACTTCAGCTCGATTTCATCACCAATTGAAGAGGAAATCGTCCCCCCGTCACCAACGAGTTACATTCAGTACACGGTACCTACATTTACACACACATACAGTACGTTAGACGGGCCGGTACAAATATATAGACAGAACGTAAGTATAATTATTTCGCGCCCAAATTACGGCATACACACCTATGACGTCATGGACGGAATACCATTGGTGAAAATTGGATATTACGCGAGGTTAGAACTGTTAATTAACCATAACAATTGACATGGTAAAGGGTTCTTCATTGATAGGTATCGCGATGGAATGGAGATTTATAACAATAAATTCCGTACATAAAAGGTATATCACTTTTAATAAAATAAAATTATTATGTTTCGCTAGAACGATGTTTATTAACGAGCTCAGTGTAATGGTCCCACGTTCCGCTTTGTTTATTAATGAGCTCAGTGTAATGGTCCCACGTCCCGCTTTGTTTATTAACGAGCTCAGTGTAATGGTCCCACGTCCCGCTTTGTTTATTAACGAGCTAAGTGTAATGGTCCCACGTCCCGCTTTGTTTATTTACGAGCTCAGTTTAATGGTTCCACGTCCCGCTTTTTTTATTAACGAGCTCAGTGTAATGGTCCCACGTCCCGCTTTGTTTCTGTATCATTAGCTGCACTCCGATACAATACACCGCTGTGCACTTCATTGAATATTAACTTCTGAATTTCCTCACTAAATAACAATTAAACAAATCAGCAACTTTTGCTAATTTCTTATTTTATTCCATGTTGTGATGTTCTATATTTCACTGTAAAAGGTCAGCGTAAATAAACTATTAACGATGCCACCATTAATATAACCGTGCAATGTAAATGTAAAAATTTGTAAAACTAATTATTTAAAACTGACAACAGACCTAAAATGTTATGTGGATAACGAAGCGCCCAATTATGTAACAATATTTACTTTCAACCTAAACTTTTAAGAGAAAATTTTTAATGAGTTTACTGGATACCTTTGTATTTGTGTAATAAATGTATTTGACTATACATACATTACCAAGAATACGTGGGGTACACTGAAAGTTTTGCGTAACTCATTAATAAAACAATTTACATGTTGTGTAATATATTTACTGCTTTTTGAAGTATTCTCCGTTACATTTAACACTTTTTCAGTCCGTCAAACCATTTTTGAAAACATGAGGACCATTGGTCTAAAAGCATAACCCAAACCCGTGCAGAGGTGTATGCGCTGGACGGTGCCGGTCCCAAGTCCGAACAAATGGGGAGGGCCCTGGCCTACATTTATCAAGAAGCCTATGAGCTGTAAAGCGGGCATACTTGGAAATGCAGTCCACATACATACGCACACTTTCTTTAACGCACAAACCCACACACACATACAGACAGCAATACACACATACCCACACACCGTTCAACACACTATGTCACACCAACATCACTCACTACACACACAATACACATCATACCCAAACCAGCAAAAAAAAATTTTTAATGAAAGTGAATTTTAAAAAGAAACTGCCCCAGGAGGGTACCAGCGTCCTCGACGCTGGAGAATCCCTTCCTGAACCTTTGGGCTTAGGCTCGGGGGCACAGACTGCTCCACGTATTCTGGGGGGGATCAAAACTTCACAAACCCAGACAATAAACCTGCGCGAGCTAGCTATTACTATGCCCAATATGCAATACATGCAACCGAGAAACAGCGAGCCTTCTAAGACCAACGCTGACCTGAGTGCACAGTAAACCAACGCGGCTGAAGAGGAGACCCGACAAGAGGACCCAGCTCTGACCGATGCCGCTGCGAGGTTGACTTAGCCGAAGCCTTCGACCAGTTGCGACGCGCTCATAGAGGAACGTAGCCACAACGGGCGTGCGGAAACCACATAGTCAGCGGGCGGGCCTATGATGACGGCTAACGCAAGCTCGAATAGACAGCGCGGAGCACTGGGCGGGGTGACGTCTGAGGCTCCTCAAAGCGGACTCCTGGAGCAAGCCGGGGACACCATAAGGTCAACTTAACCAATAGTGACCGCGGACCTAACAAACGCGGCTCAGGCTATGCAGCAAATCTACCTGAGCAATCGGGACACCCCACACCGCTTGCAAAGGCGAAGATGGAGCGCCCCGATGAAACCTTGTCACCAAGGGACGGGCCGAAACGCGATGCGAGTAAAACGCACCTGCTCATAGCTATTGCTGCCACGCCTGCCACTGACCTGGCGGTGGAGCAAGCACAGCAGCTCGAACTCTCCATCGAAGAGAGAATTATTGAAGCAGCGCTTGCTTCACCGACAGAAAACGAGCCACCATTCGCACCCGCATTTAGAAGGAAACCTATCATAGCAGCAGGCGTACTAAAAATGTGATGTGAGAATGATGAGTCGCTAACTTGGCTCAAAAACACTGTAGCTACCCTACAGTCACCAATCTCGGACCATCATCCGAAAATCAGACATAGCGACGCGAGTCCGCGTTTCGCTGTGGCTACCGAAATCCATTGGTGTGTCGACCTCACGAGGACCCATCGCCTACTGACCGCGCAGAATCCGTGGTACAATGTAAAATCATGGCAATTGTATGGCGTAACCATGCAGGAGAAGGGCATCTTCCTGACTCTGGGCATTCCAGAATCCGAAGATTCTGGAAAGGGAAAGACGAGTCACCTTTATCTCCGGCAGTGTGCACATCAGATTCAACACTGTTGGAGGTGGAAGTGATTCGGCGGATGCAGAATTCCCAGACGAACCCAACACAAACGGAGCTAAGGCCACACACTACCACCTGCCAACCCAACTACCTCAGCCCTAGCTTCCACAAAACACGCACCTATGGACACTTATACAGCTCCCACACCAAACATAGGCGCCGACGACCACACGTCGTCTGATGGGGAGTCGTTGGATAGCAAAATTCTCGGGTCCCTATCAGATTAGTGTGATCCAAACAAACCTCTAGCATAAGCAAATTGCAGCGGCTACCCTGCGCAGACTGCTGGAGATTGACAAGAAGACCAAAGCCCTAATCCAGGAGCCGTGGATGAGAGGAAACAACATATGCGGTCTTAACAACATCGGTGGTAAGTTGCTACACAAAATCTCAGTTAATCAACCGAGAACATGCAGAGACCCTGCAGAGTTCCAGGGACCTTACAGCTGTAAGGCTTAACACAGGAACGAACAAACAAACGCTAGTGCTAGCCTCTGTCTACATGCCCGAAGATGAGGTAATACCATCTAAGGAGCTGACTGAACTAGTGCAACACTGCGAAGACCACGGCTGGGACATTATAATATCAGCGACAACATCAATTCCACCAATGAAGCAGCTTCAGTAAAAAAAATATTATCGCAAGATAATAACAGAACTCTGGGTTCAATAAAAAAACAGGATGGTACATATGCGACCTCTGATAGCGTAATAAGCGAAGTGTTTATGGAAACACACTTTCCAAGATATGTAGTCACTGACAACCCAAACTGGGAAAATCTGGAACACAGAGAACAAACCCCTACAGACTGGAATATAGCCAAATCAATGGTCACTGCAGACCGAGTTGTGTGGGCAATCTAAAGCTTCCAACCCTTCAAATCTGCTGGCCTAGACAACATATTCCTAGCACTCTTGAAATGGGGGCAAACAACACTTGTTGCCACATCTAGTTGATATATTTGTAGCTCCCGTAGCTCACAACTATATATCTCGCCAGTGGAGAGAAGTCAAGGTCGTATTTTTACCAAAACCGGGTAAATCTGATTAAACACAGGCGAAATCTTACAGACCATTTAGTCTGACCTCCTTCATGCTGAAGACTCTAGAGAGGCTAACAGATGGATATCTAAGGGAAGGTGCACTAACGCGCATGCCAATGTATCGCCAACAACATGCTTATAGAAAGGGTAGATCAAAAGAATCAGCCCTACACGTTGTGTTAGGAACTATAGAAGCACCCCTCTCTGATAAGTTAATGACAGTAGGCGCTTTCATTATCATTGAAGGAGCATTCGACAAAACGAAATTTAACAGCATCAGCCGCTCTCTTAGTAGATTTGGAGTCCAAAAAAACCATCAATGGGTGGATTGATCAACTTCTGAAGCTAAGAGCAGTACAATTTACAGTTAATCTCGTAGTTAACTACGAGAGGCATTGTAGCCAAAGGCTGTCCACAAGGAGAAGTACTCTCTCCATTACTGCGGAACATTGTGGTGGACGATCTGCTGAAACGTCTTAACAATAGTTGCTACACAGTAGGTTACGCGGACGAAATCACGATTCTGATCAAAGGCAACTCAGAAAATATTATCTGCACTCGCATGCAACTAGCCCTCATAATCATGGAAGAGTGGTGTCACAACCATGAGCTGACGGTAAAAACTATTTGACATTGAAACCCTTTCAAGTGAAATCAAATACCTTAGGATAATTTTAGACAACAAACTAAATTGGAGTAAGCATCAAAGCACAAAATAACCAAGGCATGTACAACCTTCTGGCATTGCAGAAGACTAATAGGCAAGAAATGGGGCCTTTAGCCATCCATAACCCTATGGCTTTATACAGCCATAATACGACCCATGTTAACATATGGTGCAGTAGTTTGGTGGCCCCGAACTCAGTTAAGCACAGTTAAAAACAAGCTACAAAGCTTGCAGCGCCTTGTCTGCCTGGCAACCACAGGCAGTATGAAAACGACTCCCACGACAGCATAAGAGATCATTCTCAACCTCAGACCCCTTCATCTTGTTATACAACAAGAACCTGCCGCTGCGGCCATACGACTTGAGAAAGTAGGGCTCTGGAAACGGAACGACAGAATCACTCACATCAATCACACACACACATGTGACATTATCCCAAAAACTTTTGTCTTTGACAAAAAATACTGTATCCAGCTTCATCCATGAAGTCAGGATCTACACCGATGGCTCCAAAACGGAATCAGGGACGGGCACAGGGGTATTCTCCCATGACCTGAACATCAACATATCAACGAGCTTACCCAAGCTCACCCGCACTCAACACCATCTTCCAAGCAGAATGTGTTGGGATTACCTGAGCTACAACAGCAGTCTTGTCTAGAAGCATAAGCGATGCATCGATACGCATCATCTCTGACAACGCCGCTGTGTTACAAGCTCTCAACAACAACCGCATCAACAGAGAAACTGTGAACTGCAAAAAATTTAATTGGAGAACCGGGTTACTCTTCAATGGATACGTGGTCATAGTGGGTCTCTAGGCAATGATGCGGCAGATGAGTTGGCAAAAAGAGGATCGGGCACTAAATTTTTTTTTCGTTTAATACCACTAAGGTGGCAAACAAGCACACGGCCCGCCTGATGGTAAGCGGTCACCGTGGCCTATGGACGCTTGCAACACCAGAAGTATCACTCGTGCGTTGCCGACTCTTCAAAAATCCAATTAATTCTTTCTTGAAGAACCCCATGCTGTAGTCCTTAGAGTAAACTTTGGCAGGGATCTCATTCCACAACCCAAGCGTTTGCGGGAGGAAGTTTCTCTGAATATAGTAATGGGACCCGAACAAATTGTACCGATACCATTCATCCAACTCAAAACGTGGTAACGTGACAGAACCTTACAACTACACAACAAACAGTGGGCAGAACAGACGGACTGCAAACAAACCAAGAATGTTCTTACATCCTTAGACGCAAATCTGTCGCACAAACTGTTAAAACTTAGTAGGAAAAACCTACGCTACATAGTTGGCATAATACCAGGTCACTGCCTGCTAAACAGGCACTTTTTCAATATCGGCGTTACCGACAGTCCTCTATGCAGGGGCTGTATGGAAGCCGAGGAGACACCGTCTTACGTGGTTCTTCATTGTAAAAGCGTGAGCGACCAACGGACAAAGCTCCTTAAGAATCCACAAACCATGAGAGAGGCGCTGAATTACATCAGAGGCCTCCTTAACTTTTGGGTGGAGCTGGGATGGTATGAGTAAACAATGACGGGTATTGGTTACCGACGTACAATGGCCCTATTATGAGGCTAAGTGCAGAAAACATAAGTCCAACTAACTAACTAACTAACTGGTCTAAAAGCATGTCTTACACGTGCTGATTGAAAGATATAACGGCCTCTTCCGGCCTCGTAAATATAGCAGTGCAGTCAGTGACTTCGCCTCCCTGTGTGTGTTCTACTGCTTGTACAATGAGATGTGGTCAGAGGAATTGTTCGAAATGATTCCCACGGCTTCTTTCTAACATCGCACCGCTCGCCATTGGTAGGGAATTCATTCTCACACTTTAAAACCGAAATGGTCCCGTACAGTGCGGTTTCAGAGAAACTTCCTCCCGCGAACGCTTGGGTTGTGGAATGAGCTCCTTGCCAAGGTTTTCTGTAAAGACTAAGTATGGGGTTCTTCAAGACAGAAGTTATTGGATTTTAGAAGGGTCAGCAACGCGCGAATGATACCCCTGGTGTTACAAGCGTCCATAGGCTACGGTGATCGATTACCATCAGGCGGACCATATGCTTGTTTGCCACCTTAGTAGTATAAATAAAACGCCCCAACCAAGACTTCGAGAAAAAGGTATTTTACCAATTAACTATGCGTTTAATCCCCTTTTATTTTTAAAATTAGTAATGGAATGCGAGAATTCAAAAGTTTATATCTAAGTTATTGTTGTTAAGAAAATAATAACATAAATAATGCTTTCAAACAAAATACTTGTGCATTAAATTAGTAAGAATAAACAATATTGGTACATTACTGTCCTAGCCTATTCAGTCCAACTAATGGCTAAAAGGATGTTTTCCGAGAGATAAAAATCTTTTTGCCAATTATACAATTGATAAAACCTTTTTTTAAATAATTTTCAAGTCTTACTATTTATTTATAACTACAGCTTTCAAAAACCGATTAATCGGTGCTTCGGTTTAATGGTAAGCAACATAAAAATGCTTATATGTCATAAACGCTACTTTTAAAAAGTACATTACGTAAGTATGTAGTGCAGTTACGTACCTACGTCCAACTTTGAGAAATTGATAAATCCAAGAATAGTCCAAGTCTTATACACAAACCTCGTGCTAGAGAAATTCGCCTGAAAACCAAAGTTACGGACGTATCTCAAATGTTCGCAAATTGTAGTGACATTAGGTACATCAAATACACTCCACTTAATTTATTTAAACTTTATTTTACCAATACTTTGGTACATCACCTAATATAAGCCGTTAAAAAGTTTTATTACAAATATTTTTATTTTGACTATTTCTGTAATGAAATTTCAAATTAATTTCTTACATAAATTAAGTCTGCTGATGATAAATAGCGTTGGTTTTACCAAAATAATTGTTCTTATGAACAATAATTCTGGTACGAAGCCTTTATCGTTGCTGGGTTGATGTAGGGAAAAATTAATTACCTGATATACTAAGACAAATTGCTATTTTCCGCTTCATTATGTGCTCTTAACAATCATTCATATTCGGTGCCATATTTATTTGACACAAAAAATACAATTGTAGGTATTGTATTATTCATAAAAGTAGTACAGATGGTCATGTAAGATAGATATACGATTAGTATTAGGGGTTCTGCACTTGAACTAATTAGCTCGTACCTGGATGGTAAAATTCAGAAGCTTTAAATAAATGAAACATTCTATTTTAATTGGTGTCTTGTAGAGTTTCATTCTTGGTCCATTCCTATTTTTTTATGCAGATTAGTGATTGTAATAAAATCGCAGAAAAAGTATGTATGTACATTAAATTTGACAAAAAACCGGCCAAGTTAAAATAAAATGTTTTAATTCGTACCATGAAGTCAATTTTGTTGAACGGCATAAGGCCTGTTAAGAAACCTGTAATTGCCTCTTGCTCGCTCAAATGATAGAGTGAGATGCTGCTATATCGTGTACATTAGCATATCTCCGTTTAACAATGTAGTACGTTCCAAACTGATTACTATTTTAACGAAGGTTTCAACGCGTAAGCGGCCAAAATATTTATAACAAGCAAACAAACAATCAAATTTTTTCTGTTACAATATTAGTATAGATGTTCTGAAATTATTTTCAACAAATTTTTATAAATATTGGTGGCATTTGTTTAAGTTTTTACGCAATAAAAGGAATATTATAATAATTTAAGTTTTCAAACTTAACTATGCTTTCGAACGTGCGTCACTAGAACATGGTGTTTGGCGTACATTAATCTATGGACGTACTGACAGAATCAAACATTAACTAATTTTATAATAAAACATAAATATTGGAGTTCTAAATAAATAATGTCGTGAGTATGTGTATTTTACTTTTGTAGTTTTATTTAAGCGCGGTTAATGCGAATTAGTTACATATGACTGTGTATGGGAATAAACACTTAACGGATAATATGGTAGGTATTTTATTTCAAAATTGTTTTAAATTTCAACGAACACACAGAAGAAACTGAGGCTAAACGGGCCCGTTTATGTTTCACACGAGAGCAAATTATTTTAGGTCTCGTGCCTTTAAATATTTTGTCGTGCTTAGTAGTCTATATTAGAATCACTCGCTACGCTCGGGATTTAAAGTTGGCACTCTTTACAAAAAACAAATTTGCCCACTTGTTGAACAAATAACTAATTGTTAATTGGCTCAGATTTATAACAGTCTCTTGTAGATGTTCTTTTTCGTTTCCGTAAGGGCGAAATGTTTCCAAAAAATAGTTATTAGGAAACGTGATAGAGATGCACTAAGATTTTTGTGGCGTGAAGTTACACACGTTAGACCTAGTTCATCTAATATTTCAAAATCCAAAGGCACGTCCTTGCTTTCGTACAGTCCGATAAAAGAGTTTAGGATGGTTTCTTTAATTTTTGGCATGTCGCTGATGATTAGGACTAATTGTGACTTAAATGACATGACACATAGGTGGTTCGCAGGTTCTTCCTTTCTTATGACACCTCCTAAGGAATGGCCAGAAGAACAAATTAAAAACAAAGTCGCGCCACTTCTAGACATTAAAGAAGTGGTAAGATTTTTGTCTGATGATCCATCTCGTTTTAGTATCTGGATACGATTGTTACGAGCAACTGGTTGTGTAATTTAGCTGCGAGAAAGTTTCGACTATTACTCGGTAAACTTTTAAATAAAAATTCAAAACTATTTGCCGATGAAACTCATTTGGAACCAAACAAGTGACAGCATCTGACATACTGAATGCGGAAAAGTTAATTAATTTCCAGTTAGATAATTTTTGTGATGAAATTACGTTATTATATGATTTTAAACCTATACCTCAGACCAGTCGGCTTCGTAATTTGTGTTTGAAATTGTGCAACGGTCTCCTTGTCTTGTACTGCAGGGTCAAAGTTCTGTTGAAGAAGGCACTGTACAGACTTGGATTAAACTTGATTATCATCACAGAACTGTTCGTCTGTAGATTGCTTATTATCATTGCATAGCTGGACATGCATTTCACGAATCTGTTTTTATGAACTCCGTTTGGATCTCTGAAAGCTTTCATCTGTCCGCTTTCTCTGGATGCTGTGATGTCTCCACTGCGTCAGACACCAGGACCAGGAACCTGATTACCGCAGGAACATAGCTAACCTTTTCATATTTCCGGGTTACATTAAGCTGCATTGGGAGCAGCACTTGCACACCTTTAGGCAGGTATTGGTGTTAACCCACATACACAAAAACACTACCCTAATTTAATTCGATTATCGGCACTTTCAAAGAGATCTGTAGCGCTGCGCCAGGCTATAAAGGTGTTGCCATACTTGGTTATTTTGTACTACATACATGGATTAAAAATACCTATGCGTAATAGTTTTTTAAACCACTACTAACTACTCAGGTAAAGAATTCCCCTGAATTTTTAATGTTAAATAACAATAAACGACTAGTAGGTTCGTTCGTTTATTTGCAGAATATTTTTAGGATATTTTAGGTACTGATTTTTGCTTAAGCGCTAGATTCAATTAACTGTTATGTTACATGATTTTTTTTTTCAAAATCAACAAAAATTACAAATGCTGGGAAAAGACATGCTACAAAACAAAAATTATGTAAAATCATAATAACATAACAATATTCTGAAACTGCACTATTTTTTTAATGCATTAAATTGGTATTTTTTTACATTTGAGCACGCTTAAACTGACTCCACAAGTAGTTTTATGGGTGTTTGCTTATGCTTGGTTTAATTAGGAGAAAGTTAGTTGTGTCTATCCCAAATTTTTCAAACACAGATCAAGACTGGGAAATAAGCGCTTAGATGTAATATCAAAGATATGATATTAATACATCAAATTTTGGGAAACCGTAAACTCTCTGGCGATGGAGTAAATCAAGCGCTAGATTTGCAACGCAGGCGCGTTGGATGCAAACATTTCCTTTGATGGACGCAAAAATCTACTTACTTACTTAACAATTTAGATAATTTAAAAAAAATCACTATTTAAAAAAAGTACCGTACCTTTACACATAACACAATGACTTACCTACTTGTAATTTTCCACATATTTTATTTTGACCTGGTAAAATTCGCAATTCGGGATTCCTTGAAAATTAGGGTACTACTTTCGCTTTTTCTGACCTTATTTGAAAATACTAGCTCTTGTTTATGCAGCCCTAGAACGTAAACCTAAACGTAGTTTGTGATGATTTTGGTGAGATTTCGCACTTTTTTTATTCTGAGATTTTGTTTTGTTTGTTGTAATTAATGTTTACTTGTAATGAAATGGACGATTTCATAGTCATTTTGGACATGAAAACTAGTTATCGACTTAATTTGAAAAATACCTATCTAGGAGTAAAAAAATGACAATAGCAAATATGTATCAAAATAATATTTTTTCAAATGTTTAATAAAATGTTTTTGATAGTATCAAGGTGAATAAAGCCTAAGATTCGGTGAGCAAAGAACATAACACATAACATAGATACATAGAAATACGTAAATTAATTTTTGAGAACCCTTCATAATTTATGAAAGAGAAGAAATATAACTTTGCCATTTCTTTCAATTTAACTTGTGTGAGTATGTTGAGTGTATGTTTGAGTGAGAGTTGTGGCACTCTTAAAGAGTTGGGCCGTAGAGGCGAACATTTTAAGGTAACAATTTATAGTCTCATTTTTGCCTACAGTTCAAACATAGCAGGTACATTTACTTATTTTTATGGTTCAAATTTAGGAAATAGGTAGTTTTTATCACTGCAGTTACTGTCGAACGTCAATAGTTCGAAAATATGAACAAATTTTTTGGGTTTTACGTATTAATTAACACGTTAGATAAAAGGTTAGGCGTAAATTATGTATTAAAATTTTTATTTGTTATTAAATGTTTTGAGAATTATTCTAAATTCATTTAAATCCGAATATCATTTTTGAACCAAAAATAAATACGATAAAATAAAATAGGCAGGATTGATTTCTCGGTTCGCCAGAATGATAGTAGGTAGAAATAAACTGATTAGAACTATCTATCTGTATTTTTATTTTTTCGCCTGGTATTTTGGGGTTAACGGTCATAGTATTAATGAATGAAATCAGCTGTTTTAGTGCTGTTGCTTTACCGTTTTAGGTACAAAAGGAAATTTGCTGATTGTTGGGAAACCTGAACATTTTCCGATTTCAGAATGAACACCTACAAACCAACCCCTATCTACCACTTTCGGCTGTATACACCATTTCCCTAACATGTTTTATGTATTCATGTATTCATGTGTTGTATGTGTTGTACATATTCATACAGAGATAAATAATCAATAATATATATGGATATTAGAAATATAGCTATGATGTGATATAACAGCTTTTATTTGTTATAGTGTGTAATTAAAAGTTCTTAAATGTTCTCATTCATTAAAATTCTTCATTCTTTTCATTCAAATGTTAATATACATTTATCAAGTTTCATTTTTTAACAACAGATTTGTAGAATCACTTAGAAGAGGAGAACCAATGAACTCAAAACATTCTTTTAAATATGATGGTGTTTTTGGATTAAACAGGACAATAAAGAGAAGAAATAGGACATGAGTATTCCGGCGAAGTCGAATTGGGATTTCTTCGTATTCTTAGTATTTAGTCTTACTTTTTTGTTTTTGATTATCAATACAGTAAGACATTGATTATTTCTAAGTGATGAATACATAAACTGTCTTTTTTATATTTTGCAATAAGATACTTTTTTATGTTTTGCTTGTGCATATTTCATGTTTTTTTATGTTTGTAATGGAAAGTGTCCTTCTATTATAGGCAGGCCATTTTCCAATATTTTAATTGGACGCTGTAAGAGAAAGGGAGAAAAGAAATGCCCTTGCTGAGTTTCTTGCCGTTTCTTCTCAGTACAAGGTCTCCCGCCCTATAGATTTACGAACCGATAGCGTGGTGACATTTATAAGTGCTCAGTCTTAATTGAATAATGATATTGATTGTAGCCTTGGGTAACTCCGGACATAAGTATATCTTTGGATATATATCTAAGGCCGGATATGTAACAATTCCTTCACTTTGCGGGAAATAAATCTGTTCTATATCCAGGGAGTGAACGAACGAATCCAAATAAACAGCGGAGCGTGTCGCCTGTGTCCGTGGCGCGGAGCGCCTGCATAGTGATGCACGCATATCACTAAAGGTGAGAGAGGGAGAGCTAGCGTTGAAACTAGAGGGCGAAATAGTAACGTTGTCATTCTTGCTTCTAAATAATCGATCTCAGCGCTTTTTAAAATCACGCCTGCTAAACCCAATGTATATGCATTGGGATACGAATTTCCGTGCAATACGCTTTGAAGCACTTAAACCGCTTATTAATTAAGTGGACTTTTTTGTCTTCAATTCAATTGTTTGTTTACGTAGGTATGAACATACTATACAGGAAGACTTTGAATTGAGGCTTCAAATTTCTTAAAATAATTCTTTGTGTATACAAGATTATTTAGAGCACATCATTCTAATGAAATCAATAAACTTTGTGATATTACTAAAAAAATATAAAACAATCAAAAGTATCAAATAAATAATTATATGAATGAATAGGCAAATCGAAAGAAGCAAGCAGCCGGCGCGGGCCACTGACCTCACCCCGTGCCAAACAAGCGCTAAGCGTAGTAGGCAGGTACAATACCTACCTCAGTACCTACCTGCCTAGAAAAATTTTCATAACCAACTTTTCCTATATACTTTACCGGCTAAGGACGATCAAAAATACGATAAGTAAAGTAAAATCCTCTAATAAAGATTTAGGAAATTAAAGTTTACTTATCATAAATATTTAGGTACCTACCTATGGTATTTCTGGCGTATTTAAAAAGTTGAAATCACAATATTTAAAAAAATTGAATGCGGATTTAAAATAAGAAAAATAAACCAGTAAACTCACATTTGAATGTCCGTAAAAATTATGTGTATTTTAACAATTGCTTAAAATGACCACCTCCATCTTCCAAACACAACAAAGCACGACGTCGCAATTGTTTTTAATTTTACGTAGCACAGCTGTTCGTGATTTAACCACCGCAAAAGCACTTAAGATTTCTTTTAATTTTTCAATTGGATTCACGTTTGTACAGCCACAAATACAAAAGTCTAGCGGGGTGAGATCTGGCGACCTTGCCGGCCATGATACGGTTCCACCACGACCGATCCACCGTTTGCTGAACCACCTATTTGATAGGTTCGCACACACTTCACTGTTATAATGAGCTAGGGCTCCGTCGTGTTGAGGGTGCATGTCGGCTAGATAGGACACTGGTACATCTACCAACAATTCTGTCACTATCGAGGATACCTCTCCCAGTTAACGTACGTATGACGTATGACGTAAGCGCGGTGCGACCGTGACCGACTTTTGAGAACGTTTTCGGACGACTGTTTAATTGTTTGTTTTGGTTTTTGGAAATGCGCGGGCGCGCGGGTGTGCGAGGGGAGGGTACCTACAGGGTGGCCGGCCGGTAGAGACAATGCGGTGTGACAACGTCGCTAAGTTTTTAGGTACCTAAGGTACCTAGCGAATGACCTAAAATACGCGTTGCCAATCTTCTTGCAAAAGTTCTATCTATGAGCATAAAATAGCTTGCTACTTAGAATGTTTTATTTATTTTTTACAATTGTACAATTGTAATGAGTTGGTTTTTATCGTTTTAGGCGATAACGTCAGTTTTTTTTTTCATAATTTAAATTTGTAATATGACCATTAAAAATTAAAGTACTTCTGATACTGAATAATATACAATAATTTGAAGCCTCAATTCAAAGTCATCCTGTAGATTAGTACTTATTACAATAGTGTTAATTAAGTTTCACCTCTGCTTTGTGACGTATGCGTGAATATCTGTTAGAAAAATATAATATAAGTGTCAATGATTACTAGTGTATTTGATGAGTGTTTGTTTATAAATAATTATTATCGTTTACTTTCCTGGTAGGATTTGTTTGTGTGTAAGTCCTAAACTGTGTAAACATTTACACCTATAAAATTTTAGAGATAAAATTGCGTATTGTGAATAAAAAAAATAGTTAATAAATGTTACAGTCATAGTCTGAAATCGTATCCTAACCTAAGAAATGACTAGTCAAACAAAGCCCGATTCATACCTATCACAACTCATATAATGAAAAAAGGAATAAAAAAAAAATTTAATGTAAATTATTACATTTAATCATTGTACATACTTTTTGATTTTTAAATACGCCAATCAAATATGTTTATTCATAACTATTTGATTGAAAGTCCTAAGCCTATCAAGGATTAAGGGATATCAAATAGTATCTATCTATAACAAACGAGGAATATACTAACGATTTGTACACTCGTTATTGAAAAGTACGAAATCGATCCGAGGATTCGTTTGACCGCGGTGTGCCAGAAAATTTAATATTTCCGCGGATATATTAAGCGGATATGTATCTTTAATCGGAATGATATTGACATATTCAATCTTTGTCATTAATGCTTTGATCTCATTTGTGAGCCATGGAGCAGGAAGATGTTTAACTGCTACTGCACGGATGGGAGCATGAGTGTCATAAAAACTCGTAATTTATGAGTTAAACAATTTAATTTTTTCATCCAATGTAGATGCATTCATGACTGAATCCCCGGTGATTTTCAATACATCATCACATAGGCGTTGAGTAGCCATCCCACTAAAATTACGTTGCAGAAGTAATCTCGACTTAGCTTTTGGAAGGTGGATTTTATAAGATAGATAAACCAAGTCATGGTAGGAAAAAGCGTCAGCAGCGCACTGACCATGTTTAATAATATGTGAAGGAGAATAAAATTATTATTAAGTCCAGAAGAGAGGGTGTACTATGGGGAAAGAAGAGAGAAGCATTAAGGGGGAGTACGTGCAAGTTACGTCCCTCTAACACTGACTTAAGTTTAAGGCTACGGTTGTCATTCTTTAGAATACAAGTATTAAAGTGCCCCATGATGATTGTTTGATTATATTGAGGTGTGAGGTTTTAAAAAGTTTTTCAAAAGAGGTGAAGTACGCCAAGTAAAATTTTAGTATTAGAGATACTAATTTCTATAAAAAGATGCTCAGCTATATTCAGGATGATCAGACAGATTAACTATATAAAAACGAAGGTGTATTGCCACCCCACCACCACTTTTGTCTTTGCGATCATTATGTATTAACTGAAATCCTGGTAATGAGTAAGAAGTAGATTGTAAGCAAGGTTTCAGCCAAATTTTTTTCACAAAATGTGACTATTTTTTCGTTGCTGTCCTTTTCGGCCTGTTCATTTTGGAGTCCACAGTAACCTCTCGGGCTGGCTCAGCAGTATTTTTAGAAGTTATGCTTAAAATTTTATTAACCTCGGTGCAATTAACAACGCTGTTAGCAAATTGCCATCGGGGGCCATAACAATTATAGTACCTGCTCTCGTCCAACATTTTGGAATGCCGAAACGTTTTCGGTCTATCAAGGCGTGGTTAAAAATTTCGACATGGTTATGCCGGAACTCTACAGGCCTGTTTTTGCAAACCATAACTTATACCGAGCTGTCACATTACGGAATTTCACCAAAATAGGCCGTGCCTTACCTCTACCGAAGCTCCCCAGCCGACGACTGTGACTTATTTGGTCTGCAGTGAACGTGGGAATTTTAAGTTCATTGGTCACAATTCGGTAATAGTTCCATTGATGTCCTCTGATGTATTTTCTGTAACCCCATGTATCAAAAGTATCTTCCAGCGACCTGCCATTTCAACCCTGTCAATTGCTTTTGTTAAGTACTTCACTTGAGACTGAAGATGCGTTTGCGACCGATTTTATTAATACGATTCCGGAAAATATTGTTTATCTAGTAAGGTTCTTATTAACAAGGGATACTTTACTGTGGAAGAATTCAATGAACATAATAATGTCTTAAATTACAGGTCTGGGCCCAATACTGGACACCCATCTCTGATTTATGTAGTTAAGAATTAATGACACGGTTCGGAGAATTAATGACCGGAATCGTATCAAAAAAGCAAAGCCACGCACCTTCTGAGGCGACATTTTGGAATCGCAAGTTTATTTTTATTCCTTGTATTAACGTTGTGTATGTCACTATTTTTAACAAATAAACTTAGGATTTTACGTAAATACAGTAAACCCACGTAAATATACTGAGAAGCTTTTTTAAGAGGGCACGAATAAATTATTTATGTCAGCCGCCCTTCCCCACAATTAAATACCATATGACAGAAGGTAATGGAAATAACCAAAGTATTTTAACCGAGCAGTTTCTATATTAGTAAATTGAGCAACTTCTCTGACAGCATAAGCGGCTGAGCTAAGTTTTAGAACTAAGACAGAAATATGTAAGAGCCATTGCAATTTAGTATCTAAAAGGCATCAGCTTGTAGTGGACCCAAACCTTTAATAGAGAATTGTAGTAATCTGGACCCCACGACACGGTGTTGACATGCTAATTTAAGTTTTAAGAGAGCAGGTAAATTAAAAATGGAATTCATTAATAATAAATATAAATTAGATCAATCACCTTCGTAACTCATACCAATCGAATACTCCTAATAAATGGTTAGAAACGAGATCAATGAAGCATAAAGTAAGTGAGTGGCCCGGATGTCCTCACCGGTTTTCGATTAATATGTTTATACCTACGTCATAAGGCGTAAATAGCAGTAGGATCCTAAAACCATCAACACAAAAAATAATTACTCGTTAAATACGACCGATTCGTAAAGTAGCAGATAACCAGGAGGTTAAAATACATGGAGAATATCGATTGATTATTCTCATTTAGTTGATATAAACGTTGTAGGGTGCGAGAGGGATAGTGGAGTAGACTCCGTGCCGCTTACGACGAGCATTCATTGCGTAAACTAACCGAAGCCGTATAAACGAGCCACGGAAAAGCGGAGAAGCTAGTTCAGCAGGTAAAGGATTTAGTAGAATCGTTTTGCGATTCGATGTGATTGTTCGATTATTACTATAAAGTAACTGGCCATTAAATGCGAACCACGTGGGTACACGTGGAAGTAAAATAAAGAAGAAATTAACTGGCGCCACATTTTCTAGACACGCCACGCGTTCAGGCCGCGTCTATCGTGGGGGAGGGGAGAACGGTTATAAGCGATAGGCGTCATTTGCGGCACCCTTTTTCACTGTCGTCGTGCCGAGAGGCTGGCCGCGCTCGAGGTTTCTGAGGAAGTGGGAAGGACAGGACGCATAAAGATTTGAAGAAATTTAATACCGGCGCCTTGCACGTTTCGCCTACATCAAATATCAGTAAGTGTCTTTTGTGAGAACTGAGGCTAGCAATGTCAACTTATTATTGATGGGTTTGTACTATGGGGCTTTGTGAGGGACTTCCTTTATACGATGGCGTAAGGACTGTGTAAGGGACCGTGTAAGATGCCAAAGGTTGGTTGGGAAAAATTGAAAGTGTTTGACTTTTTGGTTGGGATTTAGTCCGGGATTTTAGTTGTAAATTTGGAGTAGAGAAGAAAAAAACCCTTACTTATTAAAAATGCAGAGGTAATTTGTTGACATTGTTGACTATGTACTCTCTGAGGAAAAGAGATTGCCGATTTCTGTAGGAAATTTAGTGGAGTAAAAGGTTCCTGCCGGGATCGGTGTCTTTTAACATGATGTTGTAAATTTTGTGATACCTTGTGGGAGGAAAACCCCGTAATTAAGCCCTGATCTGATTAGATAGGAAATCGGTTAAGCTTAGGGTTAAGGCTAGGGTAAATCTTGTGTAGACCTTGTAGTGCGTGTATGTGTATGAGTTTGGATATCCTCACTGGATAAAACCCTATTCGAGTCCTTGGGCGGCGGTTACGCGCACTGATCTGACTCGGAGGTGAAGGGACTTCCCCAACCGGCTCGCTGGGGTAATCCTTGTGTGGTCCTTGCTGTGCATATATATGTATAAGTATATAATCCCCGTGTATTCCTTGTAGTGAGTGTATGTGTATGAGTTTGGATATCCTCACTGGATAAAACCCTATTCGAGTCCTTGGGCGGCGGTTACTCGCACTGATCTGACTCGGAGGTGAAGGGACTTCCCCAACCGGCTCGCTGGGGTAATCCTTGTGTGGTCCTTGCTGTGCATATATATATGTATAAGTATATAATCCCCGTGTATTCCTTGTAGTGAGTGTATGTGTATGAGTTTGGATATCCTCACTGGATAAAACCCTATTCGAGTCCTTGGGCGGCGGTTACTCGCACTGATCTGACTCGGAGGTGAAGGGACTTCCCCAACCGGCTCGCTGGGGTAATCCTTGTGTGAACCTTGCTGTGCATATATATGTATAAGTATATAATCCCCGTGTATTCCTTGTAGTGAGTGTATGTGTATGAGTTTGGATATCCTCACTGGATAAAACCTTATTCGAGGCCTTGGGCGGCGGTTACGCGCACTGATCTGACTCGGAGGTGAAGGGACTTCCCCAACCGGCTCGCTGGGGTAATCCTTGTGTGGTCCTTGCTGTGCATATATATGTATAAGTATATAATCCCCGTGTATTCCATGTAGTGAGTGTATGTGTATGAGTTTGGATATCCTCACTGGATAAAACCCTATTCGAGTCCTTGGGCGGCGGTTACTCGCACTGATCTGACTCGGAGGTGAAGGGACTTCCCCAACCGGCTCGCTGGGGTAATCCTTGTGTGGTCCTTGCTGTGCATATATATATATGTATAAGTATATAATCCCCGTGTATTCCTTGTAGTGAGTGTATGTGTATGAGTTTGGATATCCTCACTGGATAAAACCCTATTCGAGTCCTTGGGCGGCGGTTACTCGCACTGATCTGACTCGGAGGTGAAGGGACTTCCCCAACCGGCGCGCTGGGGTAATCCTTGTGTGGTCCTTGCTGTGCATATATATGTATAAGTATATAATCCCCGTGTATTCCTTGTAGTGAGTGTATGTGTATGAGTTTGGATATCCTCACTGGATAAAACCTTATTCGAGGCCTTGGGCGGCGGTTACTCGCACTGATCTGACTTGGAGGTGAAGGGACTTCCCCAACCGGCTCGCTGGGGTAATCCTTGTGTGGCCCTTGCTGTGCACATATGTGTATGAGTATGTAATCCTTGTGCGAACCTTGTCATGAATTCCTATTAAAGAAACCCTACACGATTTAGTAGGTGCTCGTTAAAGTTAGACGAGTTTGTTGCATGTAATTGACTATTACGTTGATGATATCTCTATATTCACTATTTATTATCATAACAATTTTAATTCCGACATCGTGCTGCTTTGCAGTATTGTGATCCCCAAAGCAAGCAGACCCTTGGTAGATAGAGGTAGGCGAGGAAGGGGCAGTCACAGTAGGGGTTCTTCAAGCGGGGTCTGGCTTGTTATAAGATTAGGGGAGATCGGGGCTTAATGTTAGAGACATGCTAGATTAACTGCACCCTTCACCGGCGTCGAGTAAGAAAGCTGAACTGTTAGATGCCGTTTGGGTAATGGGTGACTAAAATTTAATGTGGGATTTTTTGACCCCATCTCCTTAAGGAATTTATGGATAAATATAAAAAAAAAAGCCTCCACTCCACCCATTGCTACGACGGAGAGATTTAGAAAGCTAATTATTATTGTGTTAATATTTAAATATTTGTTTCATGTGTAAAAATAAACGTAAACCTCATATGTTTTTCAGGGCCGCGACATTAATCTAACGAGTCTAATTTTTAATTAGACTATCTAGGCTTTATTTTATTGGTTTATACTGTTTAATTTATGTTTTTGACTGAGCCATTTCAGATAAAGATGACAGAACCTCAACCTTGACCAAACTTTATTAAAAGGCTATGAGGTGACGTTAGTGGGTCAGGATATGTTCTATTCTTCACCATGAATCACCCCGTTGAAGACGTATTAGTATAACCATACACAATTCTCTACTAACTGATGAGGCTCTGAATTGTTGTATGGAAAGCCGAAACGTTAAGTTCTAAACACCCAGAAAAAGGCTAACCCTTACTTGATCTGGCTAATGCGCCAGGTCCTGAGTGTGGATATGTCTTCCTTACAAACCACCTTAAACATACTTATTGTGTGTCAAACTAGGTGTTCTGTCGCCTTAATTACTCTGATGAACAATTTACCACTTAACCATGTGCGTAATCGCACACCTATTTTATTATTTCTTGTGAACTTAGCTTGCACGACATATGTTTCGGGCGAGTATAGCTTCTCCGGACTAGTGGCTATTAAAACTTAAGGAGCCTCGGGTTCGAACCGACCGATCGTAGGTTGTATTCAAATAATAACGAAATGGTCCCCTTAGTTCCATAGTTAGTCATAGTAGTAAGGATAAATACATGGTCGCCTGGTTGTTTGCCACCTCCGCAGCGTTATAAATGTAGGAGTTGGTGGGGAGCACTACTTACCTATCCTAAAGAACAGGCACAGTGTGCGAAAGACAAAGGTTTATACACCTACTCAATTACTAAATGACAGGAAGGCGAAGCCACAAGGTAAGCTAGTTTGATTAAACCTATCTACGAGTCAGGAGTTGGTCGTTATATACCTTCCTTGTTAAAGGTCCCAAGACGTTAGTCAGATAATAGGTACGATACATTTGACAAACGCTTAAGGCCGGACGGTATCCTAGGCCCTTAAGGCTATTCAAATTCAAGTTATACATAATTAATTTTCAATATTCATTTTAGCGATCAGGTAGGAACTGCCTAGGGTATAGGTTAGGCGAGCTTTAGGTTTCGTCTCAATTTTATAGTTTTGATTTTCGTAAACTTTATATTCGAGTGTAGATAATCGCCATAGTTTGTAAACATAAACCCAATTTTAGATCTAATAGCGAAATTCGTATTGACCGGGTCGCGAGATACTAAAACAAAACCGAACCAACGTAAATTAGTCGAAGGAAGGTCGAGTAACATGATTAGACTCTGTATCTGCGCAGAAGACTAAAATGTAAACTCTGCGCACCCACGTGACCACGAGACGCCAGCTGGGCACTTCGACGAAATGTATGAAAAGTCTGACCGTTTAGTCTTTAATTGGCCGAAGGGATAATTCGGTGGCGGGCCCAACAATTCTGAATAGAACAACTTACGAACCCTTAAGGAATGGTTGTATATGTGAATTTTCCTGGATGATTCCCAGTTAGGGTTACACGTAGATGACCTGGAAACTAGGATTAGTAGATTTAGATAAGATTCCATATTAAATCGTCTGCCAATAGCGCCCTCTATAAGGCCTTCTCAATATCTCCAAGATTATTAGACAGTTAGCTAAGATATCGATCGACCGAGTAATTCTACGATTATTACACAGATGGCGTGAGCCACAGTGGTAAACAATAATCATGAACGTGTGAGGATTTCTAGATACCTACGGTTAGGACTATGTTATAACTTTATTTAAAGGGTAGGCTGTAGATGTATTTCAGGGTTACATTTACTTCTAATCTGTTAGTTCGTCTTTACGGTGATTCTCCCTATATTATTATAATATTATAAGCCAGCTAAGGGAAGCTAGTAAGGATAGCGGTAGGGTTTTTATATACTTAGATTGTCTATTCGCCTTTGGGGTGGCTTCTCGAATACCATTGCGATTTTATAATTTCACTCAGGGGATTGTTAACGGGTTGTTAACCGATTATTTATGCAACTACTAAACCTGTCGGTCCGTGCGTGGGTGCACTTTTAAGTGTTATTAGGACGATTTTGTAATTTACTTACAGGGGTAGCTAGCGAGGATATTCGTGTTTTATATATATATATATATATATATATATATATATATTCAATCTGTTAGTTCATCCGTACGGTGACCTTTCATATTACATTACAGTTTTGACGTGACAACGTCTTATAAATTGGTTTGCCGGGTGACACTTCAAGAAACTGCGTTACGCTCCGCTCACGTTATGCGCTCACAATGAGAGCGAGTGAGAGGCACGCGCCCGCCTAAGAGCGAGAGAGACAGACATAAAATCATTGTCACGTAAAACTTTCGCCCGTATACCGACTTTACAGGCAACCAGTTTTTATAGGTTATTTAAGGGATCAATAGCGTATCTGCTAATGATTTGTTTAGTTACTAAATAGGTCCGTCTGTCTCTTTAATAATTTAGACATATTGTTACAAGTGCATAACCTTAGTTAAGGGGAAGCCAGTGAGTTTATGAGTGGTTAGTACTTTTATATGCCTAAGGGTTCTCCCTTCAAGGTGACTTTCCTACATTATGATAGGGTTACCACTTTAGTTAAGGGGAAGCTAGTGGGGTTGGTGGTAGATTATTTACATTTTAAGGTGAGGTTCATACATTACCATGAGGTTACAATTTTACTTAAGGGGAAGTTAACTAGGTTATTGTTGAACTGCTTACCGTTTAAGAGTTCTTCCTTAAGGCGATTCTCATACATTACTATAAGATTATGACTTCACTTAAGGGGTAGGCAGTCTTAGGGTTTCATCCTTATAGTGAGATTTCATATACTATCATAACGTTATAACTTTGAGGCCTATCGTGTTCGAGGGGTAACCGTGTTATTACGATACATATTCGGGGTTTTAAGGAGGTAGCTAGGCTGGTGAATAGGGTGATTTAGGCTTAGGTACTCCGACTATGTTAGGATAATAAACCGCATACATTTTAATCAGGAACTCGGATTTAGTAATTTAAATTTGGGTCTAATGCTAATTAAGACTTAGTGGCTCTGCGGTTAAGGATTAGTTATAAACCATTGTCTTTAACGTAGATATAATGTAAGATTAGGGTTTTGATTTTATTCTGTCATACCTGGGACTGATTGAATCCATACCTCTTAGGATCTTGGGTTATTATTGGTCACAACGAGGGGTCAAATAGACGATTACGCCATTAGACGATCACAGCCAAATAAAATATTAGCTTTCTTAATAATAACATAAATAACGGTTACAAAATATCATTAGCGTTTAAATAATAATAAAGACAACAATAATATGTTAGGATTACACACGCCATCACGTATTCAATTTGGCGAGTACGTCAGTATACTCCACTTGAGATGTAAGTAAAATTTTTTTTATCGTTTTTATGAGGGGGGGTTTCTACAAGCTCAAGAGGACTGTTGACTCAACCAGTTTGAGAGCTGCGCACTGCTGGATTTTTTTTGGGTTTCGTGCCTTAGAATCCCTCGCTTTGCTCTAGATTAAATTTTTGAACCTTTGAATCCTTCGCTTGCTCGGTATTCAATATAGGCACTGAAGTCGAAAAGCAACTTTCCAGCTGCATAACAAATAACTATTGTGTAACTTTATTTAAAAAAGAAAACAGCACACACATCCGTATGACACCAATATAATCACGTAGGGATAAAATCTAAAACCGGTCTCGGTAACAACAATTTGTTCCACAAGAAAAATATTCAATAAAAACAGAAAAATTGTTCAAAGAAAAATATTAATATAGGTACCTACCTAGGTAGAGCGTGAACGTGTGGAGCACAGTGCACTGTGCATAGTACACAGCCCATAGTGCACTGCACACAGCGCACAGCACACAGTTTTTAACCGACTGACTCAAATTTAAAATACGATAACTTCATAAATAAATAGTTACCTCTTAATTACAGTTCGTTGTTGCCGTATTTCTAGTTATCTCGTCGCGCATCATTGCACTTTAGGGTAAAATTAACATTTAACTTCTAATATGAAAAATTATGTAAAGTATTACATGACTTTCCCTATTCCTTTAAATGTCTATCTGAACGGTTTAAGGCAAATATGTATATGCTGTCTGCAGGTTCATTAACTTTAGTAATACATTTACGACCCCATTTTGCTTTATTGAATGCAACGTAGGGTGTCTCGGAGGTAACGAGGGTGTCGTAAATAGTTTTCCGCTTCAATTCATCTTACTTTGAGGGTTTTTAGATATGTTGGAATTTAAAATAAATTCTGTTTATGATATGAGTTTGAGCACGAGAGTGTGAACTGTGAGGGTTGTGACTTGTGACTAGGCTCACCAACTGTCTCGGAGTTTTCAAGACGTCTCGCTTCTGAAAATAATTTAAGTCATCCAGTCCCGCCATAAGCCCTGATATTATTGGAATTGAAAGTTATTATTTTTTTATATCCACGTGAAACTATTGACTATTAAGTGGTTAACTAATAAGTTATATCAGGTTAAATCAAATCAATCAATAATTATTCAAATAGGTTTCTGAGAACACTTTTGAATCGTCGATACAATGTAAACAATGTTAATTTCTGCCAAAAAAGCTGGCAAGAAGTTAAAATAATAATACAATACTTTGATAATCAACTAACAAGTATACAATGTGTGTTGAAACAATAAGTAGGTAATATAAATAAGTTAGTAAGCTACTAAAAATAAAGTCAAACACATGTCAGTTTTTTTTTAATGTAGCATAGGGCACCTTGTGAAGCGTCAAATATCGTCAATCGTTACAAGCAGTTTGTAGGGATTGGATATGTTGGATATGTATGGTAACTACCTGCATTTAAACAAAGGGACAAACGAACGATTTCCTGGCCTCTAGATAATAGAACCGTTAGTTTTCGATCAAGTAATAAGTTGCACATTACTTTGCAAAGTAATAAATACATTAAAAATAACTTCGTTACTCGGTCGGGTATAAGCGTTTCTATGAACGCTATCGCTTTTGTGCACTCATAGCTAAAGCCCCTGGTAGTCGCATATCGATAAACCGTCCTTTAACCACCTCGAGTATCCAATCTTTTTAAGAGTTAGTGACTCTATCGATGAGGTCTAGTTTCGGCAGTGGTCGACTTATGTAGTGCGTCGCTGTCACCACTTTGCCACATCGCCATCGCACGCCATGTTTACGATACGACGCAATTCGTGTTTCTCCGAAGTATTTAAAACAGTGTACCCATCTGCCAAGCCTACCCGTCTACCAAGCCATCTTCGTCCTTTATAATATTAAATTTTATAAAAATAAAATTTAATAAAAAAGAAAAAAAAAAGAAAAAAAAATAAATATATACATAAAATAAAATTGTTATATAAAACTAACATAATTATCAAAATAATAACTAAATAAGATCGTGGAAGATCGAGGACTTAGAAAAAGTTAGCCAGGATCGTGGCGGTGGAGGTCTTTAATATTTTTGTAGACTTTCTAAAGACGGGCTTAACACATTTATGTAGTTAAAAATCTAAATTCGAAAATAAAATAAATTTCATTACTAGAACACCCGGGACAGCATAAGTTTACGTAGACATACATAGGCAGCGGCGAGCGTCGCGTGGCCACAATATATAAAGAAAGCGTATGAGGTGGGCATATGCAAAATGCGATAAATTGATATAAAATGCAATGTATTATTGAGTGAATACATTCTAACATGAGAGGAATTATGTACCTTTCTGATGGCTAATAAAAGGTGGTAGTGTTGTAGTGACCTGAATATTGGAGTGTGACTCTTTTGCTTGAATTAGCGATGGATGTTGCTTCTTATGTTTGAATACTTATACTGCTGCTATACAATACAGGTAAAAAGACCTCGCCTGAGTAAAGTAAAGAAGGAGATAAGGAGATGATGGAGGCATGCCCGGGGATCGGAAGCTTAAAACCTATTGATCTCTCAGAATGTTTATCGTTAACATTCATTAGTGGCTTCAAGTTACATCGGCTGAGCTCACAGACGGTTTGAACATCTCTCGCCTAACGTTTCGATCCGTTTGTTTGGGTCAAATACGGAGGTGAATTCAGTGCCGAGCGACTTGAACGACGACAACAGATTACACAGTGTAGAAGGGTAAAGGTCCTTGCCCCGAGCTGTCTGTCAGAGTCGAAAAACTGCGAAAGAAGGCAATTGTTGTTTTATTTAAATTGACACGTAAACCGTTGCCAAGTTGTGGGGAGTCGGGCGCTGATTACGCGAAGGCGACAGTGATACTTCATAAATAAATAGCGACTGGTAACAACTCATGGAATCATATTTGGTTCGCGACTAAATTCCTAAAAAGCTGCGATACTGAATATTACATAAATAATATAACTCACACTTATTCTATCGTTAATCGATCAAATAAACTATAAACTATATTTCTTCGTACTTGAACTAATAATATACCTATACATTTAACCTGTTTATGAATCCTTGATCATGTATGGTGTGGACGCCGGCTTGAAAACCGAAATATATCATTTATAATCTACGACTGAAGTTACATGGATGCAGTGGGGCTTATTGCGTCTTGCTCTTCGGAGTGTGTTAAGCATGGGGCGTGCCCTCTTGGTGAATTCCATGGCTGTTCCATTGGTACATAAATTACCCACTACACAAATGGTTCGGTGGGGTTTATTGCGTCCTGCTCTTCGGAGTGTGCTTAACACGAGGCGTGCTCTCTTGACAATGTCATAGCTGTGTCTGTGCGAACGGATGTCACCCTCTTTGGCCTAAGGCTGAGTGTTTGTGCTATGCACGCACAAGGATTTGTTCCTGAAACTACATATTAAGACTTCGGTCTTCAGCTTCGGCTGCAACGATAATTTAATGGTTATATAATTTATGATTTCACACCTCTACTCCTTCGCTGGGTGGAGCTTCCCGCCTTTTTATTTTTTAGAAAAATAAAAAGCGCATAGGGGTAGAGGATACTATTTTTATTACTAGAACGGTGTTTCAGTCTTTCTCTTAAAGAACCTGCGGTCTACGTTGCACAATTGGGTCCTACCATTTAGACGATCACATAGCCAAACCTTCGATAAATTTATACTTCAGTTTTCAAGTTTCGTGTTCATATTATGTCTTATAATCTTGTCCATACTGGTTAGATAGGTAGGTACGTTAAGGGTAGATAGTATGTTTCTTTGGGGGGTTAGTTACAACAGTTACGCGTTAAAAAGTGAAAATTGTATCATAGACTTAACATCATTATTTTAAGTGGATCAACTGCTATTAATTCACATAATTAGATTTTGATTACCATTATCGTTTCAAGAAGAAATAGTCAATAACATTTAAAAAAAACTCAGATTATAAGTGGTAGAACTGTGCTTATTACGTGCAAGTGACTCAGTTTGTGTTAACGCCGGGATAATGCGACAGGTGTCGAACCGTCCCGAAGCCGCGTGTGTTAGATTAGATATAGTTATCAACTGTAAAATTTATGTTAATAAGGTAATAAGTAAGTAATAATATTATATTATAGTATAATAGTCACTGATTTGTAATAGTGCAGACAAGCGGCTACGTTAGCACGTGGTGTTTTTGTCAAGAAAAAAAGGACGGAAACGACACCAGCGTTGCTGGTGATGGGTGGGATAGACAGATACGTCACCTATATAAGGCACTGTCTATCCCTCCAACGGCATTCTTATTCAGTCCGCCGCACTGGTCGTATCAGGTCGTCACGCTGCCGAAACTGAATGGGAATTCAGTGTTGAATAACATTTCAGTTAAGTACGGAACCCTCAAAAGTGAGTGTTCTTGTCCTGGTCAAGGATATGAATATGCCACCTATTCTCTGGAGGCGTGGGCGCATCCTTCGACTCTTTCCTGGCTCGGATGGCTTTCCTCATGTTGCTAAATTTTTAGTAGGCGACACGATTCTTACGAGACCTGTTGCCACTCTGTCGCTATTGCCGATTTCTTAGGTTATACAGTGTCTCAGTCAGATCCGATCTGCCTGGGGTGGGGTATTGTTTTGTAGGTACCGTTGCTATCGGGGCTGCGCCTAGCTTTCGAACGCATCCTTGTTTTTGTGTTTCTGTGGTTGTCATTAGTCTGCACGAAATTTTAGTAACCTAACAAAAGTGTTGTGTTTGTTCTTTATATAAAAAAGCTTATACCTTATAGTATTGCGTTGTAATAAACAATACTTATATAAAAAGTGTTAAGAGTAAAATTGATGTACCATTGTTTAGTGAGGACCCACGGACAAGGTTGTATTTTTCTATTTGAATTACTACTTAAGGTAGATCTTGTCCCTACCTTTTAGGTCCTCTTTCAGATTAAACTGTAATTTAGGGCTCCCTTATGTCCCCTTAGAAGACATAGGACAGACAGACTTGGTCAATTTAGGTAAATCAATACAATTGAGGTAAGTCAACTTGTTCCTTTAATTTCATTGGTTTCATTGTACCTGTCGTCATTAACAAAACACATACCATGCAGGGACTGACTAAATCCATAACTCTTAGAGATTGGGATACTTACGGTTGCAATAAGCGTACAAATTAGTTTAAGACTAGACGATCACGCGTCTAGACGATCCCAACCATATATTAAATAAGACTAGACGATCGTGCCACTACACTTTTGGAACGATTTCTGGACGCTGTGATGGTTAACTGATGGAGTTGAGGAGCTAGTAGTATAGTACTATTTAGAAAGCCTTATCGATTTTGGTGGACGGATGTAAGATGTATAGAAATCGTTATAGTTGGTGTGCCTTATATTTAAGCTGTCTATATACGTAGAATTATCATTCAGAGGAGGGGACACTGTTGAATAAAAGGCTAATACGCTAGACGGAAAGGATAAATAATAAAATAACAAGCAATTAATAAATTACAATTACTATTGAAGAGTTGGAGTGAGTTAACTTATGCTTAGGAAATACGTTGCAAGGGGGGAGGACATAACAAGCATTTAGAATGTGAATGCAGAAGTAAGTTAATAAAGTTGCTAAGATATTGGATTTAGTAGACCCTCGTCCGTCTCATTTCTTTATTTATACTTAGTAGCGTTTTATTAATGAGCCATCATTATGTGTCATTGAGACATATCTGTATACATATATGATTTTCGGGTTATTACAGGTTTTAGTAAATGCTAATTCCGAAGAACGATCATCATAACTTGTGTTATTTAATGGTGACGTCTATTGAACACGTAGACCAAATGAGTCCCTTCTATCATTACTGGTAGAAGGGAAACTTAGCAAATTAAACAATACACGTTAAATGACTAGAGGCACCTTGTAAGTTAATAGTTTAGTAGTATAATGATTTCAAAGAGAAAAAATATAATAAGTAATATAAACAAAAGAAGCCGAAACAAAAAGGACTGTCGCTTGGATGGGGGTTTGAACCCGGAGCTTCCCAGAGCGAAGGGGAGATTGTCTGCCGACTGGGCTATCCATGTAGAACTCCAGAATCGAAAATAGGTGCTACATCTGAGAGACCTTTTGTTCGATCGTCTTTTCTTTTATAAACTCATTTCCAAAACTCGCTGACTATGTTCATATTCAAACTTAAAATACTTTTGACTCATTTATTTGCTTATCAAAATATATAACGTTCCGATTAACAATAAAATTAAATACCTAACTTAGAAAGACTTAAATTATTGTGACACTAGCCATGAAAGTAATAAGTTACAAGCATGGAGACAGCTGAATATAAACGACCTTAAACCTTAGAAAGAATAGGTAGTATTGAAATAGGTTGATAGTGGGAAAGATTCTTAATTTTAGGCATAGGATCAGGTAGGCTTTTTTCCAAATAGAGAAAACTGTTTGTACATAGAGAAAAATTTAATAAATATGTGAAATGAGGTAAAAGTATGTCGAGTATAGGCATGGTCATGCTAAGGCTTACATCATCAATTCCAGTGGATTTACTGCCTACGTTACGTAAAGTCGTCACGTTCAATATCACGTCAGCAACGGCTTTAAAATGAAATGTGTCGTCAATTTAATGTCATCTGTAACTTTTCTCTTTTTTCCAAAATTCTTTTTCCTTCGCTTTTAATTTTTACGCTGTGCTGTGCTTGGGAAACGGACACCTGATCGGAAACGACAAGAGCAAGAAATCAGGACGTGACATTTTGTCGTGATTAGAGTACCTAGTTGGACTCTAATTCCAGAACAGGATTCCAGATTTCAATTTCACAACCAGATTCCAGTTAAGGTTTTTAAATTCCACGACCAGGTTCCAGTATCAAGTTCCAGATTCAAGTTTCCAATTTCCGAAAACCTACTGCAACACAGCACTCGGATATACATCTCAAATATGTACCTTTTCTTCAGAGAAAGAAGGATGACTGACTAGCACCCTTTTTGCTAACGCGTATTTTCATAATTACTTATTTTTGTATAATTGTAATATTTTTATTTAATTATTTTATTTGTATTAAATTGAATTTCCCAGCATATTTGTTTGCTAATTTATGCCTAACTTTTACACTGCAAACTGAATTTAGGGTGGGTGGAGTCGCTAGAAATCTTATCTTAGCTTACTTCTTAATGAGAAAGTTTGGATGTTTGTAACTCAATCACGCTTCAACCACTAAACGGATCGGGATGGAACTTGGCACACATATAATTTGACTGCTGGAATAGGACAAAGGCTACTTTGTATGCCAAAAAATATAAAATTTCCCCCGGGCAAAACTATAACCGATCATTGGTAAAATTAAGGAGTTCTACGCGGTAACTGAATTTAGGGTGGACGGAGCCGCTTGCAATTTTATCATAGCTTACTTAAACAAGGCACACATATAGGTTGAGTACTGAAATAGGACAAAGGCTCCTCTATATCCTGGAAAATTTATAAGATCCTGCGAGAGTAACAAAAGCTGCAGCTATATCTTGCTATAACAAACTTCTTTTGTATAATCAAGGAGTTGCCGTCAGAATCCTACGCCGATAACCAAATTTTAACCAAAATCATGTTTGAAATAAATTTGCAAAAGTGGTTAGTAAACAAATGTTTTTATTTATTGTCGGAATTCTGCTGTTTTTGTAACCGATATTAATTTTCAACGTCATTGCTAACCGACGGTGATTTGGGCCATTGCCCTCACGCGGAACCAGTGGATTGTCGATTTCACATACAGTCTTTATTTTGATGTTTTCCTTCACCGAAAGCCATTGGTGTGAATAATCAATGCAATTGACAAATTAAGAAAAAGACTCATTGGCCGCCATTCAGAAAACAAAGTGAAATCGAAACCCCTAGGCCACCATTAGTACAAAAATTTTTTTTTTCAAATAATAATTGAATAACTACATAATTATAAAAATTAAAAAAAATCTATAACTAATAAATATAATGTATCAAACTAAAGACGGATCGAAGAGGCCTGCACCTAAAGGCAAAGTGGCAAGAACCCTGGCCGCGTTACCCCGTTGAACTGCAATACTCAACCTTTGTTTGAGGAAGCAGCCAGCCCTCTTGTCACATGTGGCACCGACCAGCTTAGGAGTGATTAACTTAACGAAATTTCTTGCACTAGGTCCCCATGGGGCAAAAGTTTCAAACGCAAGCGGCAAAAAAACCTAGTCTTTAAGAATAGATTTGTATTTCTGCCGCTTACGATCCTCCGCAGATTCCACCGCCGCCCCGGCTTTTGACGCTGTGCGACCAAGATAAGAGGAGGCTAGAGTATCTACGCATGTAGCGTCCCACACCAAAGCCCTACCCCTCTCCCAGGGCACAAGCGCCATGCCATCAGGTCTCTTGTCATCATCCCGTGAAATTCCAGCTGGTTCAAGAGTACAAGGGACGTTACAAGTGGCAAGAGATCTTTTGCTGATACCATTTAGGGAAAAGTGGCGTGGTATTCTGCCTCTACTTTTTTGCAAGAAAGTCCGTGTAATCCAAATTCATCGACGACACTGCCACAAATGCAGGTGTGTGGGAGGCAAACGTTATACCGAGACGAAGACCGATTACGACTCTGAAGCTTTCGTTATCTAACATTGTACTGAAAGCAGTTGATGGTATAGCGTGAAGCCAGTGGCTAGCTTCTTGTCTGAAACAGCAAGAAGGCATGCATGTTCACGTTCACAGGATAAATTAGATTTTGAAAAACTTTTTGAACCAACGGAGTATCCCGAAGGTTTTGTTGGTATAATTCCTTTGGTACAGCCTCGCTGGGACAGAGAGTTTTTCAGGCCTCTGTAGCTTCTGGCAAAAATGGTATATTAACATCATCTTTGTGTAAAACTTGTTTACTAAATGCTAAAAAGCTGTTAGCAGAAGAAAGAAAAGCTGGTAAAGCCACACTGGAAATTTTTCTTACACAAAATATATTTAATAATATTTTTTGTCTTTACAGTAAAAAATAATGAAAATGTTCAATTACCATTTCAATTGCTGTCCCAGCTTTCACATAATAGGTACAAGACTCTCATGGATATTTGTTTGCTTCTTAGAACTTTGTAACTATATTTTTTACTTAAAACTTGTCGCTTGTCGATATTATAATAAATCTGATTTTTTTTTCTGAATATATTACCACACATAAAACTTTTCTTTAAGTCAAAAAGTTAAACTTTAAACTAAAATCGGTAACAATCGCCATTCGCTAAGTTTAATGCACTCCGCAGCCAAGTTTAAAATTTACGAGGAGATTAATACAGAAAGCTTGAGCCAAAGAGCTGAGAAGTTCAGCTTATATAATTGGGCAATAAACGGACTCGATGCGATCAGTGCTGCAGAAAGTTTGTGGTCACAGTAATAGTGAATATGGTAAGTAATGGTGGTAATCAAATTTACACTATTTTTTCATTAATGAGAATTTTTAATTTTTTTATATGCTTCCCATAAGCTATTCGATATAGTAGTGAAATTGAAATTTTCAACTGGAGCCTTGTGGTATACATGTAGTGTTCTATTTTACCTTTTGAATTCTTCTGTTTTCCCTCTTATTGCAATGGTGCGAACATTCCAAGTTCATTTCTTACAAGGGTTTTAAAAGATGTTGACCTTAGTAGCATTGTTTCTACTCCTGCCGGACTCAGACTCAGGTTTGTTACGCCATGGAAACACGTTATCGCGCTTAAATATTTCTTTCTTATGTATTCCGTAGTGTTGTTATTGTGCGAACGTTCCATGTTCAAGGGTTTCACAGGATGATAACCTGACATTGTTACTACTTCTGCCTGACACCATACCACCATTAGTTTTATATATTTTTATTAGTTACCATTTCCATTAGTTGCTTTACATGTGTTTTGTGCAATAGTTTCCTGTTGCTTTCTGCATCGCAGTTCAGAGGCCAATTTCCCATTTCCTTAAGTTCTGATAATAGCCCTACCTGAAAACTATTCTTTGGTCTATTGTCAGTAGGTATTGATGCAGCTGTTGCCCTGTATTAGGGGAACGCTTTTGAAAAACGGGATTTATTTGCCTTATCACCGGGTAGTCATAGGAGTTCTTTAATTATGAGAGTAATTATGTCTGTCCCACCAAGCTACCCACAACTCTCTGTTTACTTGGCCGTTGCTGGTTAAGGACTGCGTATTATATTCGCAGCTTACCACCATATCTGATGGTTGTTCTGCTATCCGCCACCTGTGGACCCTGTTGATTGTTTGCAGCTTGGCACTCCAATAATTTATGTGCCTATTTTGCAAAAAATAAGTTGCTTATGACAATATTTTTTTATTTTGTTAATTTTTTCTTTCTTTTTTGGGGCGCACATCAGAGGTGCCTTTTTTTCACATAACTCTCTATTTTTATTTAATTTAAATATGAAAAATTTATTGTGTTTATTGGCTGTTCATAAAGAGTTTCATTATAAAAAACTATATTCGCATAAGTCGATTGGGTTACTATGGCATCAGATTTTTAAGTCCATCCTGTCATACAGCTTATTACGATTTTTGTCTTACACCAACCGGGGCGCGGGGCCTACACCATTATGGTTTCCCATCCCATAGAAGTTTTATTTTGTGAGAAATAATTGTCACCATATTTTAATTTTTAAAGAAGTGCATAAGTATAGTAATATTATTAGTATAATCTACACTTATAAATTGCTTTGTCCTGAATGACTGACGGATCAACGCACAACCTAAACCGCTGATCGTATAGACCGGAAACTTGGAGGGTGTATACTTTGTATGACGTAGGCGTCCGGTAAGAAAGGATTTGCCGAAATTCTACCTCTAAGGGAATGAAAAGCGAGGGCAAAGTTTTTATGGGACAACGTGATTCCTTGGTCCAATCTTCTTTAAATTTTGCATAAACCGTTTTAAACAGAATTGATGGAAGACGTGTTTCGAATTTTATTGAAATTCATCCCCTAATGGGGTTAAAAAGGGGTAGAAAGTTGTTTTGGCGGTGATTTGCTTCGAAGTTGATATCAATACTCCTTAGTGCTTTCGATTTAAATTACATATTTTGACACATGTTTAAAAACTCAACCAGATTTTATTCAAAAAGGTTGAACAAACCTAAAAACATAAACAAATACTCTTTAAAATTAGATTGTCTTGGAAGTCACCGTACTATATTAGTATCTGTTTTGAAGGTTTCTAAGCTCAAAGAAGTTATGCACTTTTTAGGTGTTTGATTTTTGTGTATAATAATACTTATAGTTTTCTTTTTCTACCTATATACATATAAAATGCTTTGTCCTGAATGACTGACTGACGGATCATCGCACAGCATAAATCGCTGAATGTTAAGACCTAAAAGTTCATCACAATCAAAAATCCGAAGAAATCATATTTCTTCATTGTTAAATTGTATTTCAACCGTCTTCGGAACACATTTTTGACAATCCATTTAAGTCACGTACGTATGAGGGTAAAGTAATTGCTATCTGCTTAAATTGTAACGTAGGCAGGAATGTGCTTCTCTGAAGATGGATTCAGTAAGATTTCAATTACTTTTGCTGATGCGGCATCGAAAAATTCGACACATTTCACTTGTCTAATTTAATTTCTAATTCTTTTCTTTCGTATAAGAGCAGGCAACAAATGTTACAAGATATTATGTTACATTACGAATAAAAAAAGAAAATACAAGGAATTATATTTACTACAGTTATACATGAACAAACATTAATAAAAATAAATTAAAAAAATCTAAACAATACGACATGGAAACTTTGCATTCATACCTGGGGACATCGGCGTCGTGTGAGAGAGGGGCTTAAGGGGGGGGGGGTGGTGGCTATTAGGGGAGGTCATTGAGACTATTCTCGCTATCGCTTGATAACTGCCCATGTGAAAAACAATGATTTTCTAAATTTATCCCGCAAACACTAAGCGATTGGCCTTGCGACTTGTTAATTGTCATTGCGAACGCAAGGCGAACTGGAAATTGCAATCGTTTGAAGTCAAACGGAAGATCAGTCGGAATCATTGGTATTCGAGGAATACATACATTTTCACCTGCGTACTTTTCGTTAATAATGGTTGCCTCAATCAAATTCGGCATAAGTCTTTTTACCGAAAGTCGAGTACCGTTGCAAAGTCTCGGTGGATTCAAATTACGCAAAATCATAATAACTGTACCAACTTTGAGTTGCAAGTTATGTGGTGGAAATCCTGGTAACTCCAGAGAGTTCAAAAACTCCGTTGGATAACTTACTACATCATCGGGATTTGTTATGGAATCAACGGATTTGTATGTCACCAAATCACCAGCAATTTTTGATTGAATGGTGAAATTCAGTGCGTGTACATCATTATTCTTTGCGGCAAGAATTGCTCGTTGACTTAACCAAGCATAATTCTGATAATTCTCACTAATGTTTGTGAAAACATTTTCAAGAAGAGCTAATTGAGAGTCTACAAATCGGCAAAAGTCGTTGGTAAGAGTAATTAATCCAGATGTCGCATCAACTGGGACTTTTCCATTTCCAACAGCCAACAATTGTTTGGAAAATTGTGCAGCACTTTGATCATTTTGAAGTTGAACTCTCATATTAGTGGTTAGCGATAATGTTTTTACGTTATTCCATAATGCCTTCAGGCAAGCATTCAATTCATCTGCAGGCGTTCCACGGGGAATTACTGGCAACGTCTGCCTGAAATCGCCTGCCAACAATATCATCAAGCCATCAAAGATGTTGTTATTTCGCCGAAGATCCTTCAGTGTGAAGTTAAGTGCTTCAAGTGATTTCTTATGTGCCATTGTGCACTCATCCCAAACAATGAGCTTGCATTGCATCAACAATTTTCCCATTGCACTGGATCGGGAAATATTGCATGTTGGAGTATCAATTGTGTTTAAATTGAGTGGCAACTTAAGCGCAGAATGTGCAGTACGACCGCCATCTAGAAGAGTCGCCACAATTCCAGATGACGCTAACGCTAAAGCTATGTCACATCTTGATCGAATAGTCGCCAAAATCAATGAAATGACAAATGTTTTCCCTGTTCCTCCAGGTGCGTCCAGGAAGAATAGACGACCAGTATTATTGTCCACCGCTTGCATTAATGTTTCGTATACTTTTTTTTACTGTTCATTCAGCAACGGCACATTATTTCGAACGAATTCCTGCAATGTATCAACATTGTATTGCAGCTCTCGATTTAATTCTTGGTTGAATGCATCGTGCATCGATCGATTTGGCGCAATCATTCCTACTTCAATCAGTAGCTTGTTTGCAATAGTCAAGCATTGATCCTCAATCAGAATCAATCCTTCATTGTAGATTTCATCGGTTATTTGGATGTCAGGATTATTCGTTTGAATGCGCAAGCGATGCAAGATATCTTCACATATGTCGTCTTTGTATTTGTTCCATAACTGAATAGGTTGTGAAGGAAAACATGTGGTGATGATAATTGCGAACAGCGTTCGTATTTGGTACGCATTTGATGAAACAACTGAATCCGCAAGTGTTAAATCCCAATGAGAATCGTTCTCCAGCAAACCCAATAGTTGACATGCTTCTCGATATGTTTGGCATTGGTGGCCATTCACAGTTTTCAAATGCGCAAATGATTTTGGTCCACGTACATTTACCAACAGCAGTCGCAAATAAAAACATTCATCATTTCTAGGATGAACAGTATACATGCGACCTAGTGCATCAGTGGAAAACACCTGTGGCCAATCTGGAACTGGGGTTCCTTGTTTGCGACGTTGGAATTTTTTTGTTGATTGATTCCAAGTGTAATACTTGGGCATTTCAACGTAAATCAGCGTCGCTGCGAATGGATCTGCTTCACACATTGCAAAGAAGCTAGTCAATGTTGTCGTTGGTGGTCTCTCAGCTCGTTGTGCCGCATTAGCCTCAGTGAAGTAAACTCTTTGGCCATTTTCCAAATGCACTGCTAAATGTACAACTGTAGGATATCTTTCATGAATTTGAAATGACAATAATCGCCACAATGCTTCATTAGTACTGACGTATCTGCCTATTTGGAAGTTGCTGATTTCGTCATTCGCATTTTCCGATGCAATTCCAAACACAGCCATGTCGCTGCCTTTTGTGACGTACTTGCACAAATATTTGCTTGATTTGGCCGAATGACAACTCTCAACGTTTGCATGTGTTTTGAAAATTCGTGATAGCAGCGGGCAATATGGTACAATGAATTCATTTTCGATCTCAATCTCTTGATTTTGAACTTTAACTTTGATAGTTCGACCATTATCTTCTTTTGAACGCCGACGATAAACTGGATATCCATCGTTCCCTGCTACTGTTTCAGCAACTAACGGTTGCGGATATCGTTTTGTGCACTTTCCATCAGCCATGCAAGGCGATAATGGATTTAATGCACCGCACGGTCCATGCACCATCTGTGTCGTCACAATGTCGTGTAGATGGGGATCAGTGACTGGATCAGGAATTTCAGCTGATATGATGTCATCCACTTCATTTGAATGTAATTTGTTCAGCAACCAAATTGTGCTCATATAGCATGCGGTAGTCCACGCTTCTGCCATTCCACCGAGTACATATAACAACGTGTGTCACCAAAAACTCGATACTTAGTAAGCACATCCATCATAACCTTGAGTTTTTGCTGAAATACTCTGGCGATTATGTCATGGCGATCTTGCGGTTTTTGGCCCGGTTCCAACTCACGTTCAATTTCCGTCCACTTCGGATTGCATGTGAACGTAATAAATAAATCCGGAGTTCCATAATTTCGCATGTACGTCATAGCGTATTGAGCGTATTCGTGCATGTGGCGTGGGCTTCCGATATAAGATGATGGAGAATCGTCAGACGTCCAATATTCTGAACATCACCATCTGAATGAATAGCATCACGCAAGTGTATATAGTCCTCAGATCGTAGCTTTGCCTGATTGAATCGGATGAACGCTAAACGTTCGGTCTCGACTTTGACATACATGTCGACAGCGAATTGCTGGAATAGCCGACGGCACTTCAGAATGACATTCTCCAGATGTGTACGAATCATCATACGATACGCATAGTAATTCATTGCGCTTAGATTTTTATTCGTTGATACGCCTGAAAATGCAAAATCAAATGAATTGTTAATGGAAACCAATAATAGCAATAATAGCAATAATGAGTGTGTGAATATTGTACCTGTAATTGGATCGACCATCTTCAACGTGATGTCGTATCCGTCTTGCCCTTGCCAATAAATGATTGGATATTGTAACGTATCGTATGTGTCTCGTTTACACGATGCATGATATTGCTTCTTCGCTGAACGACAATGTCTCGCAATTTAGTTGGATCGCCAACAATAATTGTAGCAACATCATTAGCGGTGGGTGCATTGAATCTTCGCACATGTTCACCTGTTGGGGTACAATCAGCTCTTATGACAAATTTGTGCGTATCCGATGGCATTCTTTCGAATGCTGTTTTGAACATATTAACCACAGCATTATTAGCGTGAAAAAATGCTTGCAACTGTTCAATAATTCGTCTCTTTAACTGTTGTCTTCCCTGTATATTGCACCGCACATTCAGCTGATCCACCATCGACGAAATGAAATATATTAGCAGAAATTGATGCGGTTCATCTGGTGTTTGCATGGGCAAATGATATATTTGTCCTTGTATCTGTAATTGCAAACAATCATTTATTGAAGTACGGTGTAACTTCTGATCGTGTGATGGTGTAGTGTGTGGTGTATATGTAGTTGCTATGTGTTGCAATTCATTGTGTTGGTGTGAGTGATTGGTTATGTGTGTTGTATCTTTTACCTTGCAAGTCGGCATGAAGCCGCCTTCTCGAATGATATTAGCTCCAAAGGAAGTCATGCGAAAGCAGTTATTGTATTCAAGGATGTGTTGAAGAAAATGGCTGGAATCGGGATCACTTCCATCGAACAATGGTTTCAGTGGCTGTGGTGGTGTAAGTAATGGATCCAGTTTGACTTTTCCACTTGCGCAGCAAAATCCAGCCGTTTCTCTTTTGAACTTTAACGCATTGCAATATCGGCATATAGTCGTCATTGGTCCAATATCTAAATTTTCATCATCACTGTAGTTCGCAGTGGGATCATATTGGAATGCCAAGCGATTGTATGATGCCAATGATCTTTGTGTGCTCACGCGTTGTCTCAATCGAGCATTTTCTCTTATTATATTTTGTCTTTCTTCGCTTAAGTTCTGTGAATACACTTGTTGCTGGCTTGCATTTTTTGTGCGGCGGCCGATGTTCGCACGTCGTCCTCTACGCATTTTGGACTATGGACAGAGTGGTGAATTTAACCTCAAATGCACGATCCACATTATTTACACAGTTCAACTTACCACCTTAAAGACAAATGCCTGCTGTTGAAATTGAATAAAAATTTGCACAATACACGTGATTGATTTGATGGTTTTCTAAATTTTTTTTACTTTTTTTTCATAATTTCACAGTGGTTTTTTTCATAGTTTCAAACACAATACCGGTTTGTCACATGAAATTAACTGAGCAGAGAACAATGAGTAGCTGTCAAACAATGTAACACGCACCGGCGCCATCTTCTTAAAATATTGGTTTGTAGTACATCAGAGATGGCGCTGTATGTAAAAAAATAATTCCCGCTTTTCTGTTGAAATTTTTCCTGAATTTTCTTTGCTATAAACCTCACGGAGCCCGAGACCTTTCCAACGAATGCAAAACCGTGGAAATCGGTTCGTGCGTTCTGGAGTTATAGCGTCAGGAAGGAAAACCCGACTTATTTTTATATCTACAAAAAAAAAATCCCGCTTTTCTGTTGAAATTTTTCCTGAATTTTCTTTGCTATAAACCTCACGGAGCCCGAGACCTTTCCAACGAATGCAAAACCGTGGAAATCGGTTCGTGCGTTCTGGAGTTATAGCGTCAGGAAGGAAAACCCGACTTATTTTTATATAGTAGATAAACAATGTATGTAGTTGTTGACAAAAGCATTTCGTAGTGCGATATTATAATATTCACTTTGTATTATGTATGGAAACGTAATATAACAATAAACATTATTTTAATTATCTAAATCTATAAGTAAATGAGGTGACGTGTCTTTTCGACGTGCGATGATTATGCAGTTTTTTGTTCATACATGTTTGTAGCCGAGTTCAGCGACACTTGTGCGACACTTTTTGAACAGCTGGTTGAGGTATTCAATCAAAAATATTTTCTTAGGATCACCTGCAAAGCCCAGGTCTGCTGTGGTAATTTCTCGATGTTTTTGTAGCCGGCTATGAGGTTGTCCTTAGAAACGCGTGTTTTTAACTTTATAATGATGTTACGGGGGCTTTTCTTCTCAGGATTCATTGCTTGCACCCTTTTACAGTTGACTATTTCATCCCATTTCAGGCAATGTAATACTGTCGAGATCTTCATGTTTATTTTCACAACCAATTTTATGTTTAGGTGGTGGGCCCATTGTTGTTGTTTTCTATTTTCCAAAGTGATAGTGTCGAGATTTTGACTGGAATTGTACTATCTGGTTTGTGTGGTGTTTTCAATTTTCCTCAGTTTTGTCGACTCGTTTTTGTAAATTATCATTTGAGTTTGATGAGATTTCAATCAAGGTTTGTAGATCGCTTATTGAAGCCGCCGTGTTGAGCTGTGAGGTGTATATTGCTTTTATTGTATTTTTTAAGGATAGCTGATCCCGAGATAAGTTCTCAGGTGTCGATTTTAATAAGTTAAACTGCTATTTTATCGAAGAAACTAAATCACAAACTTTTTTATGTTTTCGTCTTGGGATTTTCGTAAATAAGTGAGAAATATCCTTCCGTAATTCTGTTAATTCATCTTTCATTGAGTCTTCTAGTTTTTTTTTTTAGATCCCCTAACGGTGATGTTTTGCAGAAATTCGGTATCAGGATTGCATGTCGATAGCTCAGTTAACAAGCCACCAAAATCAACTTTATCAGCAGGTGGAGATCTTTGAAAACTCATGTTTAGATCTGAGTCCAATGTTACTGGACCTTGCAAGTAGAATAAACAATCAGAGCCTGTCTTGTTTACTCGCGGGGGTGAAGTTCTGGGTACACGTGTGACGACACCACTGTCTAGTTGCAACAGTTTTATTCAAAAACAGTTTCACTTTACCACTGATTGCACTTTATCTTAAGCACAAGAAGGTGTAGATTTGACTGTATGGATAAAAAAATTATAAGGCGTAAAAATCACAGAAATAAACACGTATGTTCACCACTCCGTGTGGTCCATTATTCCAAAGAGAATTAATATACTACATAACATTATTCTACAACAAGGACTACAGTTCAAGAAAGCAGGTATTAGATTTTTTAAGGGTCAGCAACGCGCGAGTGATGCCGTAGGTGTTGCAAGCGTTCATAGGCTAAGGTGACTGATTACAATCAGGCGGACCGTAAGCTTGTTCTGCACCTTAGTGGTATATAAAAAAATCTATGGAACCCTATCTTAATACTTGTACGACACGCACTTGGCCGGTTTGTGTTACCTCGCCTTACTTTTTTTTTATCAAATTACATAGACAATTTACCAATCTGAAGATTGCAGAAGTTACTTTAGGATTTCAGCCGCAAAATAAATAATTGTACTAAAGTAATTGCAGCTCTCCGTATTCTGATCTCCTTTTTGTAGCGCCTCTTCGTATTGTGGCTCTCTATTTTGTAGCTTGTATTGTAGCTCCCGCATTACAGCTCTTGTTTTGTAACTCTTTTTTGTAGCTCCCCGTATTGTAGCTCTTCATATTGTAGGTCACTTTTTTGTAGCTCTCCGTATCGTAGCTCTCTTTATTGTAGCTCTCCTAATTGTAGCTATCCGTATTGTAGCTCTCCTTATTTAGCTGTTCTTTTTGTTTATCTTATTTTTGAAGCTATCCGTATTGTAGCGCTCCACATGAATTTCATAAAACAATTACTTAAACTAAACGATTAACGTACCCAGTGCTTGCAGTGTTCTACATTTGCCGATGACATAATTGCCGATTTGAGCGCAACTCGCGAGCTTTGTTTTGTCGGCTTTGTGTCGCCGCATGTCAGCGACAGACGGTGCCGCGCATCGGTAATACTCGGATATTATTCCTCACAAAGCTTTTACATCGCCCTGTGACAGCGGCAAAGGGAACTCGCACTCACTGTGGGCACTCACTCAATACTCAGTGGAAACCATACAAATCACAATAACAGCGTCAAATGAATTAATGAAATGTACGTGTTAACTATGTACATATTTTAAAAAATACTTAACGAGTCAGACATACATGACTATTGTTAAAATAAAAAAGGTTTATTTAATTTTCAATAGAAAATATTATTTTTAAATTTAAATAATAATTTTCAGCTGCTCATATTTAATTTTAATATTTATTTATTAATAAGGTTAAATCTGTTAGTACGGCATTCCGACTGATGTTGGCCCCATTCAAAAGAGTCTGAACTAGTGGGGTGACAGTTCCGCACGAGGATTCAAAGACTATTTTGAATATAGTTTCAAGATAATGGGATTAAAACCTCAGTTCTAAGCGAGCGCACACTCCTCGGCAACCACTACAATATAAGGAAACTCGTTAGTCCCTGCGCACTTAGACGTATTTGCTAATGTTCATATATATTACAACATTAAGGCACTAAGAAATATTTTTTTACTCCCATTTGTACGTAAAAAAAGAAAATAAATTAATTTAGATGATGACACATCAGTCAGTATAAATGAAGTGAGATCATACATACAATTTCTTTTCTGTTCCGTGTAACAGTGTACACAATAATATCATAATAGTAAATTGTGTATTAAGTAAGGGTGGTAAGGAGAAAATTACCAACTAGAGGCTATTTAAGGCTAAAGGCTTTATGACCCAAGTTTGTGATTTCTGTAGCGGCACAATTTGTTACACATAATGTTTTTTCTTGACATTTACAAGTAAATTAATAAAAACATAAGATGTAAAAACAAATAAACTTGATTTTAATACCATTTTTTTGTACTTTACCTACACAAATGGATCAGAATATCAGTCAATTAGATTATAGGATCATGTGAATCTTAGTATTGAGACTAAATCTATATACTTCAAGATGTGTCCGCGGTTTCACCTGCAGAAAAACCTAATCGAGTAGGAATTTGCCATCGGGAGACCAGTATTATTGCTCTCTGTACCTACTAGATATATCAATGCCAAAATCTATAATCAATATAATATAGCCTATTTTACTCAGGTATAGTGTAGTGTTCTATAAGTAATAGAATTTAAGGATGGGTTTAGTAATTACCTACCTACCTACAAACAAACAAATATTACCTCTTTATAATATTTTTATTCTATAAGACTCTAAAACATTTTGAGTTGCGTGATATTACTTATAATAAAATCTGTACCGAATACTTTCGCGAGATTACAAACGACTCACAGTATAGGTAGGAACAGTCCTAGTGTTATTCTCTAACTAGGTTCAATTGCTTTTAGTGTTCAACTATTTTTCGATCTAAAAACAGCATAACAACAGCATAATGTTCTTTTTAAGTAATTTAATGAAATTAATAGAAAGAAAAAAAACAACTGGTGTTGCTCAGACGGTTGAAACTAAAAATGCTCTTCGCTCTCGTAGGTCGCATAGAAGGACTTTAAAGGCTAATTAAAGTTTCAGATCAGATTGGTCTTGGACATAGAGTGAAGGTGAGCTCAAAGCCCAAAGCCCAAAGCCCAGGATGTAGAAACCCTTTTTCGAAAAAAATATTTTCAGGTAAAAATAATTAAACAACAAATCTGAAAATATTTCAGGAAAATCTATAGAAGGTTGATTACCTAATTTTAAATTTAAAGGAGTTTCGAAATCTTGATTACATACATACATTTTATATGATACATATTATACTACATACATACACATTATTCACAGAAACAAAAATACGTTAAAATAATCAAATAAATTAGAAGTCCAGTGGTAGCTTTTGACGGAAAAAGGTAGGTTCGCAATTAATTTGGAGTAAGCAGTTAAATCAGGAGGTCATTGATCTCTGATTTGAAGATTTCTTCATTAAGTCTGATTAGACTTTAAATGTGTTGAGTGTTGGCATGACTTTTATTTTTGTATAATACTTATATTTATTATTCAGCTACTAATAAAATATTTAATTTTTTTTATAATATTACTCCTTTATTTATATTTTTTACTGAATAAATTTTACAGGTAAGATAACCGAGAAACATTTGTGTTTCTTGCTTTATTTTAAGTTACTTTAATGTAATGTAAATTTGATTTATTAAAATAAAAATTCCTGAACTGATCTATATTCATTGTTATCTATATTAAAATTAATTTACCTAATTTTAACTACTATAAATGACATAAATACAAACTGTAATTAGGTAGGATCAGGTGAAGGCAATTTAGCGATATATTATAAAGAGAGCTACAGACATTAACTTATGTGAGCTATTATCAAACAGACATAAATTAAACAATACGCCACAGAGCTAGCACTATCAGAGACACGTAATAAACCGCTAATTCCTGCCGGTTGCTTACGAGTACATAATTCTTGCGCCAGTTCGTGCTTCGTGCTTCATTATCACAAGCACATTTACTTGAACTATTATAATTGGGGAATTTTGTTTTGTCAGATTCAGAACAAACACAAATGTTTATCACATAAATGTTTGTCCAGTGCGAGAACCGAACCCACACCCTCTGCACAGCAGCTGGCCACACTACCAACCAGCCAGCGAGGGCGTCAATTTTATTATAAATATCATTTTTAACTTCCAATTAAAACTATATACGTATACATCTTAGCAACAATATTTGATAAGTCAAAAATAGGGAAAAGAACTACTAAGAAGACAGCTGACGAGATTAAGAGAAAAATTAAGCGATTGAAAAATTAATTAGAATATCAAAATGTTTCACCGGCAAACTGGTAGGTTATAAAATTGTATTTTCTTGACTAATTAGAATTGAGAAAAGTGTTAATACTATGTACGGTCGCGGTCAGAAAATGTTTACCACCTTAAGGATGACAATTGCATACACACATTTAAGTCACAAGTTCTAAATGTCTATCTGTCTTCATAATAATTTGATTGACCATAGATTATCTTTTTTCTAATATTACAATCAATCGCTCTAGGACAGGGATGGCGAACCTTTATTAATGAATTTGCCATTTTCTATGAAAAAAACAATACTGTACCTATGACGTGCCGTCAAAAAATCTGGGTTACGTAATAATAATGGAGAAAAATTAAACGAATTGCTATTAACTTAAAGCTATTTAGATACTTGCAGCTGGAAATGTTTACAGCAATCGAAATGTTTAATATTTTTTAAAAAAAGACTAGTGTGATTTCCGCGAATTAGATGCTAAAAATCTAACATTAGGGTCGTACTTTGTTGCTAAGCAGAATAGAAGCTAAACTAGAGTTCATTTCTAAAAATGACTTGCAAACATACGTAGGTGAAAATAGAAATTTCATAAATTATTGGCGAATTGCTGTGGGTTCGCCATCTCTGCTCTAGGAGATGGACTGACTACTATCAAGTTTTGATATATAGAAAACCTTCTTTGAAAAAACTAATCTTTTAGTTTTTTAAATAAGAATATGGAGATATGATAAATTGACACTTCGAAAATCTTTATTTAATATCTAGTATAACCTCCCTCCGCAGCTATGACGGCACGTAGTCTATCTCGCACAGATGCAACAAGACGCGCGCATAGATCAGTACCTCTGATATCATCCCATACTCGAGCACAGTGTGATCTAAGACCTTGAGGGTTTCTTTCATTTCGACAGTCCCAGCATTGAACCATAAGCCCCCATAAATTTTCAACAGGGTTTAAATCAGCAGACCGAGCGGGTCATTGAATGGGACGAATGTCACGGTGCAGATTGAACTACGCCTTAGTAGCACGGGCCGTGTGTATCCGTGCATTATCTTGAGCATAAGTAATGTGTGGGAATTCTGTTGCAGGATACACTACGCGCACAGTAGGCAGCATCACTTCATCTTAAAGCGACAAATAATTAATGGCCGTAGCCCTATTCTCTTACGACGCCAGTTTTCCGACGCCGTCAAGGCTCATTCACCAACATAAATTTACTTTTATGCGGCCTGACTAGTTTTGAGGTACAAGATGAGCTTCATCATACCGAGTTCGATTGTAGCGCCATAAAGTTAATCTTCCGATTTGGCTTGATTAAAAAGGTTTTTTATCGGTAAATATAGTATTTGACCAATCAAAATCGAGATGTTGTCGCGAAAAGTTAAGCTAGGCTGTTTTGTGGTGGGGTTTCAGCTCCAATTATGTCTGTAGTGTAGTCCAACATTGTGCAAAGCTCGTCGGATCGTCCGAGCACTCACATCATATAAAGCAGCAATATAACTGGATGTTGTAAAACCATTCTCTTTGTAGCGACGAATCATTTCTGTTATTTGCGCGTAACGCCTAATCAAAAACCTCGCAGTGAATCGCGATATATTGAGTTCTCGGGATATAGCACTAATACTATGTCCATCTTCGAAGAGAAATATTATTTCAGCCTTTTGCTCCAGGGTTAAACTTGCCATTTTATTTCGTGTTCTTTTGTCCAATCTTTTGTTAAATTTTACTCTTGTCAGAATGACGTTCAAACAATATTTTTTGATAAATGTCATTTCAACAAATAAACAAAATGAGTTTCATTAATATCAAAAAGTAATCAATAATTCTCGTTGTTTTTCTCGATGCGTCATTTTGCATAATAGCTTTTGAAAGGTAATAAGTAAATTGATATGGCATTTTAGACTTAGTAAAAAAAGTGTGATATAGTATCTAATTTCTTAACTGGTAAACATTTTCTGACCGCGACCGTACAATGTTGTGAAGTAACATTACGTGCATTGGTGGAGACGTGACACAAACGTCATCGGAAAAATTGTTCGATGAGTTGATACTAGTTGCTTACCCACTTTCCCGATATGGAAAAATGTTCGCTATGTCGATAGGTACTTACTCACCTTCCTAATGTGGTAGTACGTGATGCCATCCAGAAAGTAACAAAAAGTACCAGTTTCCAGTACCTTTTATTTTCTAAGAGATCACACAAGGTAACTTTTGGAAAGTATGCAAAATCAGCTTGGTGTAGGGATAGCGGGACTTGCCAACTTAACACAAAGCAAAGACTTAAGTAAATTGGATATAATCCTACTAATCCTACTAATATTATAAATGTGAAAGTTTGTTTGGATGGATGTTTGTTATCGTGATGAAACTTAGCATACATATAGGTTAGGTCCTGGAATAGCATATAGGCTACTTTTTATCCCAAAATTCCCGCGGGAATAACTATAACCGAGCTTAAACGAACTATAGCTATAGCTATAGCTACAGCTTGATATAGCAAACTTTTATGAATTTAGGACGGGCTAATTAAGGAGTCACAGTATTAATACTGAGATTAAATAAAGGAGTCCCACGCCGATAACCAAATTTAGGGCGGGCGGAGCCGCTGGCATAGTCTAGTTAAAAATATATGAGAAATAAATCAAATTTTACTAGATTTTTATCATAAAGAAACTATAATCCTAAGAATACTTCTAATTACAATGTTGGATAAAGCTTCATTAGTATAATTCAAGGTGTGTCAATTCAAATTTTTATTTGGAGATAATTTAGGTGATATCATACCAAATCAATAGAAACGGCTAGTCTTGAGATTAAAAAATCTAAACGACCATTTATACGAAGCGCGCCTCTTCGTTATGTAAATGGAGCCCGGGAACGCACCGCTTCCTGCGAAACCCACACATCACGCGCCCACAGCGAGGAGACCGCTGCCCCCTCCGCGCCGGAACCCAGCGACGCTGCTGAGTCGCTCACATGGGCAGGACCGTCGAAGCCGCCGCTAGAGGTACATTCTGTCCGTATTAATTATTTATTTTTTAATAAATAATTGCAAATTACTATGATTCACAACATTCCACCTCAGAACTGCTGAATTCAATCAGTCGTGTCATGAGAGAATTGTGATGGTCAATTTATCTCACCTATATATATTTTTATTTTTTTCTCATACCAAAAAAAGCTTTCAAATTAAGAATTAACCTAATTTATTCTTAATTTAAAAGCTTTCAACATATTCATTTTACAAATAGAAGATGTTCGCACCGCGACTAATTTATTATCAAACAAACAATTCTTATATGGCAACAATCGATCTGCAAAATCTAATTTTTTTGGTGTCAATTCATGAATCATGCAGAAAATATGTACGTTTCCGCTTCAATTATAATATGTTTGAATTTACCTGTCTACCATTTGTCCTATGTGCTAAATTTATTTCATTGGTCTTTACGTCTTTACCAAAATTTAACTATGCAGGCAAGACGTGTCGTCTATTTTGTTCTGCAATTAAAATTTAAATTTTCATGTGTTAAGTTATTTATACTTTCTGACTCTGTGTTTTAAGTGCTAGAAAATTCTATATTTCAAAACTTTAATAGTGGTAAACTGTATAAACCACCGGTTCATAATTCATATAGGAGCATTTTGTTAAATGTTAAAAATACGTAAAACGACCTGCTGTGCTGCCGTTAAGAAATAACATTATTATAAAATTATTCGTCAAAAAATCAAGAACAAGTATTTTGTTGTCAACTAATCTGGTTATTCTAATAAAACCGTAAGTAAAGTGAAAAGAATAAAATAAAGACATAAACTGTTTAATGGTTCTGCCATAGTTATACTTGGGAAAAAAAAGGAGGTAAATTTATTTTACTCTTGACGGTGGTGTGTGATTGATTAAAACGAGAAAATCGAAGCGACATATCCATCATTTGTGAAGTTTGGTACAAGAAATTCAATGCTTTTCTTAATGTTATAATAGCTCAGTTGGAGAGCGGTGAACTTCGTTTCCCATAGTGCGCCGGAAAGACGTATTAACTCGTAATCAATATAAAATGAATTGGAGAACAAACTACACATTACACTGAATGAATTAAAGTCAACTAAAGATCTATGTGATAAATTACTCCAACAACGTGACTAGAATGAAGTTGAATTTGAAATAATCTTAGACAAAAATTTATCTCTGAAACAAGAAATGATTGTAATGGACCTAGTCATTCAGGACTTGAGAGCTCAACGAGATGAATTACAAAAAACCGTAGAACATAGTGATAGCTATCGTATGACATATGTAGCAACCTTATCAAAATCTCTTCACTTCAATTTGAGCTTGATATCGTGATATCGCAAAAAAAGAAATTTATAAAAATGAGGAGCTAAATAATCTAAAGGTCAGTAATGACACCATGATCATGTTTGAAGATTTAATAAATAAAAGAGAAAATATTAATGTGCAATGTCCTTCATGATTCGGAAAACAAAGAAATAAAAAGAAATATTTTAAAATAAAAAAAATTATAATTTCAAATCCTTGCCCTTCACACGTGAACGTATAAAACTAAAACATGATATACACAGGCTAAAATATACTCTTAGTAATATTAAAGCAAAATATGACGCTTGCAGTGAAAAAAATCCCACATTTCTGCAATAAAAAAGCTTTTAAAAATAAATACGAAAAATAATGACCGCTTCCAACAGTTAGTCAACATGTCGCCTTACAAAAAAAAACATAGCAAAGGGTCAAACATTTGCTCCAACTTCGAAGAGCCTTCACTGAGCCAAAACAAAGAAGCTAAAACTCACCAATCTAAGAGCAATTACCATAATGAATTAAGTAAATCTATTTTCATGTTCTGTGAAGTGTAATAAATTTTTGCTACCCAGGTGCATTACTAAAAAATATTGTAACTTCTATGCATAACAAAATCAGTCAAACTAAAAGTGGAATTGATTCCACAGCCATTTGGTAGGAGAAAAAAATAATGTAAATAGTAACGATTTAAGAAAATATATAAAAAATATCAATTACCTAAGTAAGAAAATTAAAATTATTGTTGTTACTGCACCCTACTCTTATCCTTACATGGAAAACAATAGATTTTTTTTAGATTTGTATAATCTAACGTGTCATAACAGAAACATAATTTTAGTTGATGTAAACAAATATCAAAGCTTACAATTTTGCAACGGAACAGGGACTTCTTTCTTTTCAAACATTATATGTAACTTGCTTGCTACGCCTGTTCGTTTACATTCAGACATAAATAACACTTACATAGAAATAAAAACTAAAATTATTTTAGATACTACAACTGATCCAATAGAATGCTTGTAAAATTTTTTAGACACCAGTCCAGACAGCTTATATCACCTTAGTGCACCAAAACATTCAAGGGTACGCTGGAAAAGAACATGAAATCAGTTTAGCGCTAGAAAAAAACAATGTTGATGTCTTGTGTTTAACTGAAAGTTGGTTAAGAAAAACAAAATTAATATTTAATTATTCTCAACATCAATTGGCCAGTTGTTTTTGTAAAGAATCTGCGTGGATGGGTCATTGATATTATTAAATCAACCAATAAAGCATAAGTCAAGATTGGCTATAGTCAATATATCTGTTGAGCGAACTGTAGAACTATCATGTGTTGAACTTTCAAACCATATTATATTAAATGTTTACAGGCCTCCTAGTGGCAACTTTGATGTATTTGAATCAGTTATGGAATCAGTTTTAAATAAGTGTGACAAAAAGAAAATTATTGTATGTGGAGATTTTAATATAGATTTTTTAACCAATATGAAGTATTAGTATAAGTTCAGAACAACAGAATGCGCAATTTGTTTATGAGCTTTGACATGTTTAATATTTTTACACAACCAACTCGGGTAACTAATATATCAGCAACTTGTATCGACAATGTGTTCAGTGTGACAGATATTACGGACTTTTGTATGCTAAGTTGTTTAACTTCTGACCATATGGGTCTAATTGTCAAAATACCTATGACTTTAGATCAACCTATTTTTGTATTGAAACATAGACCTTGTCTAATAAGAATATAGAAAAATTTAAAGCTGACATTGCTACTGACTTATCTGTAATTGACTTTAATAGTGATAATCCTGATCTTTTGTACAAACTTTTATGTGACTTCGTTAAATCCAATTTTGACCAAAACCTTCCTCTAATAGACCGTGTTGATAAAAATAAACCTAATTTTTATGACTGGGCACCAAAGGTATCCGAAAAAGCAGAGATACGTTGTACAATCTTTATGCTATGAAAGCTTACGATACTAATAAATCGTTCGCAGATTACGTGCAGAAATATAGTAAGTTTTTTAAAAAAGTATGCAAATATGATAAAGCGCTGCATTTTTAAAAACCAATTAGAAAAATCCAAAAATAAAATTAAAACCGTCTGGAATATAATTAAAAAGGAAACTGGAAAAATAAAACAAAAAGAACGGAAAATAACCTTGATGGACAATGACATACTTTTAACTGATGAGCTAAAAGCTGCTAATAAGTTTGTGGATTTCTTCAGTAAAATCAGAAGAAAACCGAAGATATTTGGGGTATGTCTGTTAAAGTAATAAGTACTGTCATTGAAACCTTAGCACCTTTACTTGTATTGAAAATGGTTGTTTTCCAGACTTTATGAAACTGAGTAAAATAATTCCGCTATTCAAAAATGGCAGTAAGATTTTAGCTGAAAATTTCAGACCAATATCTATTTTATCCTGTATAAGCAAAATTTTTCAGAAGATAATCTTTGATCAGTTAATATCGTTCTTCAATTGCAATGACATATAACATAAAAAACAGTTTGGATTTATTAAAGGTCGCAGTGGGAATATTTTGTGACTTGTCAAAGGCCTTTGACTGTGTCGAACATGCCACGTTACTGGCTAAACTCAATCACTATGGTGTGAGAAATTCGGCTCGCTAATAACACTACTCGATGTCAACGGGGTAAGATCTATCAGCCATAGTGACGATGGGAGTCCCACAAGGATCGATACTGGGGCCTCTTTTGTTCATTATTTATGTCAATGATCTACCTTTTTTATTGAAACGTTGTCTGAAATTGTGATGTTTGCGGATCATACATCCTTATTATTCAGGGCTAATCGAAAAAATTGTGATTTGGAACAAATAAACGATAGTTTACAAAATCTTCTTGAGTGGTTCACTGTAAATAATTTAGCTTTAAACGCAAATAAAACCAAATGTCTCAATATCATACTGTCAAAGTCTCTAAGCCTATAACGCGTACGATTTTTTTTTTACATTACTTTCTCACTTCTTAGTTGTAAAAGGGCCCTCTATCAAGTGGCAAGTACGCATAAAGTATTGTTAAATAAACTCGATAAATTTGGCATTAGAGGCACAGCAAATAAATGGTTAACCAGTTACCTATGCTACAGAGAGCAATGTGTAGAAATAATAAAAGTTTGTGGTAAATACAAAACGAAGTATCAATCGGAGTTCGGTCGGAGTGTATTGGGTCCGCCACTGTTTCTATAAATGATTTATCAGATATCACGAAAGACGATTGTATTTTATTTGCCGATGATACTACAATCATAATTAATTCTGACTGTCGAACAGAGACAATCAATACTTTAAATAAAATGGATAATTGGTTAAAATCTAATAATTTAACAATAAATTTGTATGAAACCAAACTTATGCATTTTCAAACAATTAGTAGTAATTTTCCTAAGCTTAAAATTAAACACAACGACATTCCAATAGAAAATGTAGATAATATTAACTTTCTAGGCATTGAGATTGACAAATATTGCAATTGGAAAAGTCATGCAGAAAAGTTTGCAGTAAAAACTCGAGAAAATGCAACAGGAGAAGCTGCACTCTTGGCCTACCACAGCTATGTCTCAGCAATACTAAGATATGGCATTGTACTATGGGGTAATTCTGTGGAAATGGACGAAGTGTTAAAGGCCCAAAAAAATGCATAAGGTCACTATGTGGAGCTGGACCCTTAAACAGTTGCAAACCCTTACATAAATCGTTAAATATACTGCCTTTTCCTTGTTTATACATCAAAAACCAAAGTTTTGTCAAAACGAATATAGAAATGACTGGCAGACGTGGTAGATATGCCAACCGGTTGTATGTCCGGTCACAAAAACTAGCAGTTCATAAAAACAATGTTTACTGTATGGCAATACAATTATATAATCACTCGCCCGATAACATAAAAACAATACCCCTAAGATTTTTTACGAAAGAACTACACAATATTTGAATAAGTAAAGTATATTACACGATTTCAGAGTTTTTAGCAGATAACTTATTATATTGAATGTAGGTAATGAGTAGTAAAATAAGAAAACAGTATACATTTTAATTTTTTAATTTGACATCAGTATTATTATTTTTCAAGTTATTATCTTATATAAATATTTAGAATTTTACAATCATTAAGATATATTTTTTGTCACTTTTTTAATTTATAATAAATTAATTTGTAATGTTATTTTACGCACATTCTAATGTTTTTTTTTTGCATTTGGGTATTTGTTATGTCATTGTTGTGTATTTTTTGTTAGATTAGTAAATATATTGTACCTCATAAATTAATTTTGCACTTAAAATGGTAAAAGATGTATGGACCTCAAATAATGTACCAAATATCTTTTATGTAAAATGTACCCATATTCGATGCAAATAAAGACCTATTCTATTCTATTCTATTATATTCAGGTCTCCGACGCGCAGGGAGTTGGTTTTATCTGTCCACCGAACCCGTTGCTGTAACAAATGTAAATACTCTGAGGACCAGCAACAGTGGAACAAATGCGTTATTTGCTGATGCAACTGAAAACGCGATAACTGATTGACTGACACATCGATGAAGGGGTATTCAGGAATGGAGGTTAAGGAACTACTGACCAAGAAATGGCCTACAGTTAGCGCTTCCAGGTCATTAGGATCCGACGAGATCGGACAAAGCGGTCGTGAGTTCAACACCGCTTCGACATTGCAAAATACCGTTTGCAATTCCTCAAACGTGAGAACCGTTTCACCAATCACACGACGGAGGTGAGTTTTGGCGACCTTGACAGCTGCTTGGAAAATACCGCCCCATGAAGGATAGCCGGGAGGATCAAAAATCCAAGTCACGCCCCGTCTAGATAACTCCGAACCGAAATAAGTGTGTTTGTCTGACAAAATATAGCGTTCTGTATCCTTGTAGTTGGGACCACAGTCCGAGCGAATCAAGTTAGGGAGTCCACGATGACTGATAAACCGCGACAGACATGTGACAAAGGCCTCCGTAGACAAGGCTGAAACGAGCTCCAGATGCACAGCCTTGGAAAACAAACAGACGAAGACGCATAAATAGGCCTTCACCTGTCTGGCATTTCGAAAACTTCACGTCTTCACCAAAAACGAACCCGCGAAATTCTTTCCAACCTTAGTGAAAGGTCGAGCGGGCCGGACACGATCAGACGGCAAGTCACCCATTTGTGGCAAGGCCAAGGTTCCCTTTAACCTATAGCAAGGGATACATTTAAAATAACCCTCCGAGTCGTCTGGCGGACAAAATCCAGAAATCTCGCTCCAGACAAGCCAGCAATGAGTTGAGACCGGCATGGCAGTTCCTAACATGGTGGTCCCTGATCAACAACTTAATAATATGATTTTGGGCAACAAGAGAGGATGCCGATTCCCATAGGGCAATTCTGAGTTACGAAACCTACCACTCACTTGCAAAAACTCCGAGTTGTCTAGGAACAAATTAAGACGAGCAAGAGTTCCCCGTAATTTCCCGTTCTCTGAACGGAGAAGACTAATTTACTTCCCAAACGACTGGGCCTGTACCAGTCGAACACAGGTGAGGAGGGCATCCTGACGCATTTCAGGAGACAAGACTGAAGACGTTCTTGGCTGTGACCTGTTCCGTAAGTTGTGGAGAAACTTCTTGATCAAACCGGTGACACCAACGAGCTTGTTGAGAGAGATGAACCTAATATGCAGGAAATTCGATAAATTGACCACAGTCTGCTCAATAGCAAAGACCATTAACCCTGGCAGAGGGTCAACAAACTCCGCAACTGTATGAGGCCAAGTGTCTTAAGGAGAGGCCAGCAAGTCAGGACCCCACCAGAGCGGGTGATTCATAATTTGCGACGCAATCATGCGTGAAGTGCAATCCGAGGGATTCAAGAACCACAATTGGCCACGAAGGTCTGTAGGACATGAAGAGATTTGGCTGTCCGTCCATGCCGTGACGGAGTCAAATTGGACCCATTGACCCAAGGTGGGGAAGACATGGTTCAGGAGTCGAGTCAACAAGCAGCTCCTGACAACTCCAGCTTGAGGATTGTCAACTTGGTTCACAGAGGTGCGATATTACTCTTTACGACCACCAGACTAACGCGGACATGACCATTGCTGTCAACGGTGCGGAGATAAACAACAGCCGCATACCCGGATTCTGACGCGTCAGAGAAACCGTGAAAACTGGGCCGATAACGACCTGGGGGTAAGATTGACCTAGGCACGGAGACATGTTAAAGGTCTGAAAGTATCACATAAAATCGTAGCCTATAAGACAATAAGTCTCCAGTCAACGGAGTATCCCGGGACAAGGTATCCAGAGCTTCTGTAGGAAACATTTGGCCCAAAATACTACAGCAGCAAACCAGCCATTAGGATTTAAGACGCGCGCTACTGTGGACAGAACCAGCCTCTTATTCCACCTCTTCATTTGTGTCCGACACTTCAACCGAATACGTGAACGTGAAGACGTGAAGACCTGAACTGGCCGATACTGAACTCCAAGGACCGTGATGTAGTCAGAATTTTCAGGATTCTGGAAGAGGTGGGGTTCCTGCTGATTTTCTGACCACAAGTCTTCCAAGACGGCAGGGGAATTGGAAATCCAGCTTATCTTCAGGGTTATCAGGATCTGACGGAATATCATCTTGATGTCAGCCACAAACACAACCTGGTGGCGTTAGCTCTACAGGACCAGGTAAGTGGAACCTTTCATCAACCAACTGCAGTCCGGAAGAGAGATCCAGGACATCCGTCGGCAGAGGCACCTGAGGGTTATGATCTAAAATATCCCTCAGGACAACAACTCCTAGTTAGTACCGCATACCAGGATGGAGTAAAAAGGAAAAGAAAAACGAGACCGTATCCACCACGTTATCCACCCGTAGACCTCCTACTCCGGAAATCCCATAACTCCGCGAACTTACCTGTAAGCGGAGACACTTCACAAGCCACAGCGACATAAGACACCCCTGAGTTCGAATTCAAAATGGCGTGCATAAATACACCAGTTCCGCGCGGTGAATGGACCAGAACCTGCGCGGTGGACAAAACAGTTGTGACAGGTAGTGGAGAGGCTGGTGCAGTGGCTGCCATGAGTCAACGGTGGCCCGACCCGAGCGCCGTAATTGCTCCGGGGCTCCTGTGGCTCATAATGACCCACGCTAGAGGCCGTATAAACATACGGGTACCACGCGGACATAGGTGGCTGCCGAGACGCGCGTACCGTCGGTGGCGCGCGATAGCCACTGCGTCCTGCCCTCAACTCGCGAGCAATGCGAGGACGCTTCACGGTAGGGAGGGGCAGAAGCTTATACTCCGTGTAACGTGCCCGCTCCACAATACCTACCTGAGCGTAGGGGGCATGAGAGGGCAGTGACCGACGACTGTTCCGTGGGCTCGCCCGTGGTGAGCGGGGCGGGGAAGGCCGATGTCGCACTGGGGACGGGGGCAAATGGATTCGATTCAGCGTCGACCAACCCCCGCCTGTGCGAGCCCTAGACACACCTCCATGTGCCAACCGAGGACTATCCTCTTGGATGGGCATACATAATTCAGGTTGGTGACCCCCACCACACTTCGAACAAGATCGCGGCTGTCTGCAGTCCTTGGTTAGGTGCTCCCCCAAACAATAATAAGATAATTTTTTGAACTGGTGACCGTCATAATTCTGGGGGGCCGAAACGGCTCGGCACCTCGCGATGTCCTGGGACGAGGTTGCTGACGTGGTCCAGACGGCCGGAGATCGTGACAGTCTCGGTTGTGGCTCGGCGGGTAAATCTCAAGCTTCCTACTTTGATCCACTAACAACGACACTAGGGTGTCGAAAGTGGGTATATTTGACGCCGAGTCACCTCCGTGGAACTGTTCAAAACGAACCCTAGCGTCATTTGGCAATTTGTTTAAGACAATGTGCAACAGTAAAAATGACCACCGGGTAACAGGGAATTTTAGACCACTCAACGCATACGTCGCCAACAAAATAAGTTTAAGCAGATCCGATCTCAGCTGGTTAACCGATGACAGCTGAGGAACCCCTAAACTGGCAACTACAATGCGACGGCTATTTTTATGCCGCTTAACTAACAACTCCCTGGCTATGTTGTAATTGACATCGGTGATGTCTAAATGTTTCACTAAACCGAGCAGCTCACCCCTGATAGAAGTAAAAAGGTAACTTAATTTTTGTGAGTCCGATAAGTCAGTCCGGCGATGTACAATACTATCAAAAAGTGTGATGAAGTTTTGGACAAATCAATTCAAAGATCCACTGAATTGAGGGATATCCCGGGTTGGCAACCTTTCGTTGCATTTTTATTCCGAAACCTTCCTACTTGCCGGCTGCGAGCTAGCCTCTGACTTCGATAAAGCCTTGGTAATATCGTCCACTACTGACACACAGTAGTCATAATCCGAACTGGCCGCCTGTAAAATAGTTTCATCATCCGTGACAAGAGACCCTGATAAGCGGAATTCAACTCGCTAACTCTTATCGGAAACTGTTCAGCCCTTTGCTTCAAGGCGAAAACCCTATCCTGCCTTATAGTCAACGCAGCCGCACAAGAGAACCATCTAACTAGGTTCGGTAAGATAGCCATGAGCTCCTTAGTCGATGGAGTATTTTTTTATTATTCAAATTATCACACAAAAAAAACAAAAACCAAAAAAGAACAACAAACAAACGATTCTGTTTTTTTTCTGAAACAGCAAACAAGTTTGGTAACGTCATAAAGTGTAGATAAGAACCCGACTACACAATAACTCAAATAAATACGGTATCTTACAATCCGTAAAAAAAAAACAACAAAATATAAAACACAATAGAATATAAGCTATTGCATAGCTTTTATCGCGCGAACTCTGAGTGCGGCGACCAAATCAAGAAATTCCGTAACGAAAAAAACTTAACAACGGCACGTTTTGACTGTAGGGAAAATCAATTTTAAGGCGAAAAAAAAATTAATTTTATATAATTTTTTGATGACAATCTTAAGTTTAGGAGTTTTATTAGTAGGTTATGAAAGTCGAAACATGATTGAATAAACTTGACTCGATACAATAAAATCGCAAAGTTTCCTCTAAAATAGAGATACTTCTACGGGGAAAACAGTTTTATTTGCTAGTTATTTAACTTATTCCAATGAAATTTCGTCTACATGATCCATAATAAATACTTAAGACAATTATTGTTTTATTTTATTGCAAACGAAGCAAAAAATAAATTTCATAAATAACGTCGCGTGGGCCAGCCATTAGGCGGCTCTTGCCTTCCATCAGTTGGACGCAGCGCCTCGTCGAGAGCACCTGCGTACAACTTTGTTGCGCCCACCCCGCTGCCGCCAACGAAATTTTTTTAAACGATAATAACTTCTCATTTATTCAATAAATAAATCGATCACCACGCTCAAAAAGTGAACTTAAATTAATATCAAGGAAAACTTGAATAAATATCAAAGAAAAAAAAATACTACATAAATAAAAAATAAATAAATAATTATGATTGCATAAGTTGATAAAAAATGCTATGCAATAGCTATACCGCGGCAGGCCTCGAATGTCACTGTTCTTTTTTTATTTCGATATATCCGATGGCAATAACAGATAACTACGATACCTCCCAATTTTAGCACAGAACAAAACAAGATAAAAGAGAAGAGAATCTGTCCAAAAAAACGATGAGATAAAACCGGTATACCTACCTATCAACCCGACGCTGCCCAAACGATTTGTAGGGTACCTACATGTGTACTATATGTTACTCGTTGTTGACGGGGGTCACGCCTCTTCAATTGGTGACGAAATTGAGCTGAAGTTCCTGACATCATTATTTGAGTTCTGGCTCTACAAACAGGGTCTACGTATTATTCCTTATATTAGAGTATTACACAAACACTTAGTACAACAACTGGACCAAAGCGTCAACGGGATGAACACTACTGTATTAAGAACAGCAACACAACACTATGGTATTTGAGAAGTACTGCCTTGGATTAAAGATTAAAACTGGTAGTCAACAGGGTTCCATTCTTAGACCATTGCTATTTGTATGTATATAACAATCTGCCTATGGCTTTTAAAAATAGTCATGAGATAGTGTTGTTTGCAGACACACCAGTTTTATTCAAACTTAAAAACCCGAAACTATTATAATGCTAACAACTATCTGACTAAAGTTGCCCACTGGTTGAACACCAAATGTCGGTCAAGTAAGAACCAGTGTAAATACAGTATTCTTTATTATTACCCGAAACACAAAGCTTCAGTGAGGCCCACATATAGGTAGATTGGCGAATAGGCTTAGTTCTGCGGCATTCGAGGTTAAAAAGATTACGGACGAAGCTACTGCCCGAATTGTTTGTACTTTCATAGCGTGATGTCCTACGGTATTTTGCCATGGGGACACGCAGCTGAAGGTCCTGATTCTCAGGCTGATAGAGATAATCTCGAATTCAAGATATATTTAAACTATGGAAAGATGCACAAGTCATTCCTTTGCCTAAAAAAACTAGTCCTACTTCGTTTTCAGACTACCGCCCTATATCTATCTTACCATTTCTTTCTAAAGTACTTGAGCGTATTGAACAGCAGCAACTAAGTTTGTTTCTAACAAAAAACTCTATTCTTGATACTTTACAATCTGGTTTCCACCCTGGTCATAGTACGGCTACAGCAGTTGTAAAAATCACCGACGATATCCGTGAGGGCATGGAGCATAAAAAGTCACTATACTATCCTTGCTTGACTTCAGCAATGCTTTCAATTCGTTTGAACTTGATGTTCTAGTGGGCACTTTACGTTCGCTTAACATATCTCCAACGGCTATTGACTGGTTCCGCTGTTATCTGTGTGGTCTACGGCAGCGCATTAAGGTAAATGACTCTACATCTACCTGTTGTGAAACTTTCACTGGTGTCCCACAGGGTGGCGTGCTTTCCCCTCTACTTTTTCAATGTTGTTGTTTTTCAATTCTCAAACATGTCTCCCAATTCGTTTTCGCCGGAATACTCATATTCTTTGCTTTCTGTATAAAGTTCTGTTTAACCCATAAGCACCATCGTACATAAAGAGCGTTTCCAATTTCTGGGTTCCTCTGTACATCGATTTTGCACAAACTTGCTGTCAAAAATCCCCACACATGTTACGCAATATTATAACTCATACAGTACATGCAATCAAACTCTGGAACAATAGGGGTCATCAAAATGTTAAGAAAAATTAGTAGTACTAGTATGGGCCTTGCGGTTTCTCTCACAAAAAAATGCATTTCTGAGGAAACTATAACTAGAGAACAAAGTATTTATGTATATTTACTTAGCCGCTTATGCTTTATTAAGTTGCAATTGTTTGAAACAATGAGAGGTTTAATTTTTTTTAAATAAAAATATAATTGCAACACCCAAATTATTTTTGTACTAATATTCCCCTTGAACAATATGTTCCCCATAATGTTTGAGCTAATAGTGGCTCACTTACTGCTTACAGGCCCGTGTGCGAACCGAACTCCGGACTCCACGCTGTAGTCTGACACCTTCATCACTGCGCTAAAATGTCTTTGTATTTTTTATTTTGTATTCTTTAATTTAAAAAATAAACGTACCTGTACCTATACGAGTACGTTTCGACCACGCCTAACGACTCGAACGAGTCGAAATTTAGAATTCATTGTAAGAAATGTTATGAAACGTCGCTCAACAATCCTCATCGAACGTTTCAAATAAGCGGGTACACTAATAATGCACAGCTTAAGCCCGTGGCTTCAAAGGCGTTCAATTTGGCAAACACGAGATATTTTACCTATATAACTTACTAAAGCAATTTTTACCACACCTACCTAATTTAAATTTGAACCCATCACTGTTACAATTTCGAAATGGTTCAAACGAAAGGTATCCCCGCATCACGCATTACGCATTATAGAGAACTCTCTAGACGTGCTTTGAGATACTGTTAAAAGATATAGGTAAAAAAAAACGCAAGAACAAATGCAAACATAACCTCTTTATAAAACGTTAGTTATCTCTTTCAGTAATTTAAAATTTGAAATAACTGCACAGGCTCATCTTGTATAATCCACGATATAAATTCATAGCCTTTCACTTTGTTTGTGAGCCGAGACGAAGGGTCCTTTAAAAATTCGCTCTTTCATTTTTATTGCCCAAACGTTTGATGTTTATTTTCTGTACAATTTTTAAATTAGAATGTTTATATTTATGTTTCTGAACTTGTTATTTATAAAAACCGATTCTTTTGTTTTGTAGCAATGTTACTTTCTTTGTCGAATTTGACACGGAAAAATTCGGTAAAACTTTTTAAGTTAAACGATTTATCTGCTCGTACTTATATTAAGATGAACTAGTATTTATATGTCGAGGGCAACTGAGATCGAATTCAGCAAAATATTTAAAGAATATGAAAGTTCATGAATAAAACACATCATGTTTAACCTTAACATAAGGTTTTGCCTGTGCAATTGCGGTTGAAGTTATCATGACGAACTTTTACCGGAAATATATCCTAAAGGACGGTACGGTCGACATTTGTCGGGCTTACCGCCGTCCCGGAGAGTCACTCAGACATATTAGTTTCGGTTGTGTTCATCTTGCTAACAGTGAGTACTTGCATAGATATAAACTGGTAGCCGGGATTATCTAACAACGGCTTCCTCTTTTATACGGTCTTGTGGACTTCGAAGTGCCGTACTATAAGTATATACCTGCGCCAGTTCTCGAAAATGGTCGTGCCATGCTCTATTGGGATCGATCTGTCATCACGGATATGACTATTGTAGCTTATAAGCCTGATATCGTGGTGATAGATCGATCGAAGCGCCAGGCAGTGCTCGTCGACAGCACCGTTCCCCATGACGAGAACCTCGTGAAGGCCGAGAAGGACAAAGCCAGCAAATACCTTGACCTGGCACATGAGGTAACCGTCATATGAGATTTTGCTTTGACGATTATTGTCCCGATAATCGTTTCTGCGAACGGTCTTATAGCGAAGAGTCTCGACCAAAACCTTAAGAAACTCGCGCTAGATGGCTGGGTTAAGGGTCAGATACAAAAGGCGGTACTCCTGGACATTGATAGTTAGGTGGTTTCTTTCTTTGTCGCCCTAACCACCGGTAGCTTAGGCCCTGCCCGCTGCCGCCGGTACCCTAGGTTAGTTTTTTTTTTAAATGTGTTTAAATTTAAAATTAGAAAACACGATAGAAAAATTAGACCAGAGCGGGAATCAATTGAGATATTTTTAGTTTATTTATGACGGGTTTTTACTTCTAGGTCACCCTATTTGTACGTTAATCACCTCATACGACAGCTTAATGAGAAAATGTGCAAAAAAAAACTTAAATTTGTCAATTTTAATTTTATTAAAAAAAACATCAAACTCAAACTTTTTTTATTCAAGTAGACTTTTGCATCGTCAGTTAAATTATTGAGTTTTTATGTAGTGCCGCTCCACAATTGGTCTGGTAGTGCCGTTTACAATGTAGGCAGATATACATAGGTAACATTCACCTACAGCAAAAATTAACGTATCATGAGCTTCTTTAAAATTAGTTCTGTTCCTATTTGCATATTAATTGGTTTTTATACTTTTTATAAGGTAATATAGGTTAAAAAACCACAAACTTTTTGTATTTTACCAATAGCTTAATATTTAAAGTCAGTCACATGTTTCACAATTTAGATTACTGCTTACCAACCTGTAAACAGTTTAGATTTACAAAGAGTCGTTTAACAACCGATGCTGGTGTTAAGCTTATTCAGAACATATTTGATGCTTGGGAGGATTCAGTGAATGCTTCGGGTGTCCAACATAAAACTCTAACTCAAACTCAAATTAAACTTTATTCAAGTAGGTTTCTAAGAACACTTTTGAAACGTCAAAACAATGTTAATTTCTGCCTAAAAGAGCTGGCAAGAAGTTCCATTTAAAATAGTTACATAATACTTTGATAATTAGCAAAAGAGTTTACAATATGTACCAATACAATAGGTAAAAATAAGTAATTAAGCTACTAAAAACTAAGTCAAACATGACAATTTATTTTTTGTTTTTATGTAGCGTAGGGAGCGCACCATGTGAAGCGTCAAATATCGTTAATCGAGTAAAGAAATTTATAAATTTAGGCATAAGCGCCTTATTAATATTATTTTTTTCACAATCATATGTAGATACAAATATTTACATATACTTAAAACTATCCATACTATCCATGAATATAATATACTAATAAATATTATAAATGCGAAAGTAAATCTGTCTGTTACCTTTTCACAGTGAAACCACTGTACCGATCAAGATGAAATTTGGCATGCAGATAGTTTTGAGTCCCGGAAAAGGCCATAAGCTACTTGAAAACGTCAAGTATTATTCGTTTAGTAATTGAGGAGTTGCCGTTGAAATCCTACACCGATGACCGAATACTAATAATACAAAGATCTCTGATTCTGACTCTGATCAGAAATTACACAACACTATGGTATTAGGAGTACTGCGCTTAAACTTATTGGCTCGTACCTGGACAATAGGATTCAAACAGTTTATATAAACTGATTGCGCGCCCTTAGGTGAATCATAAAAATGGGTTTTTCACAGGGTTCTATTCTTGGGCCATTCCTATTTCTTATATAAATTTTGATCGATAACGACTATCATAAATCGTGTTGTTCGCAAACTGTGAAGAAGCACTTAAATGCCTTTAGTTTTGGCACAGACGTAGCTGAAAGGGTAAAAATAGATATAAGTAGGATTCCTACATTAAGTTAGAAGGTTCCTTTCGGAATGGCTTTTTTCTGCAGGTGATAACGAAAGGTAGTTTCACGTTGCAACCGTTAGGTAGGTTTAACCTAATTTTAGGGAGTACCCGAGAATGATCTACGTGGAATTCTTTTCTTCACATGCTATAAGAGGTTTATTATTTCCGGAAAATTCAAAAGTTTTTGCAGGAGTAACAATAATAGGATCTTATTGCTATAAGTATAGCTTCCTATAGCAAACTTCCTCTAACTGTAATCAATTTTGTTGCTGATGAATCCCTCATCAATAACCAATTAAGTCAAGCCTCGGGCAAAAGCTAGTGATTAAGTATATAAGTCATTTTATACTTTTTAAAATATTTATTATTCAGAATTTCAATATAAAAATACAAAAAATAACTGAATAGGACATAAAATGTCAACTTAACCGAAATATTATAACATCCTTAAAAATAATAATTTCTAAATTAATAACAATGTTTACGTTTGTTATACATATTTAAGTAGTGATTACAAGAAACTCAATAGTTAAATGTTATAATACAATACTGTGTAAATTAACTTAATTGTACAATTAATACAAATATCAATAAATTAGTAAAGATAAGATAACATCCTACAATCCTTTCTATGTTTTTATAATAAACTTTATTTAGCTTATAGCTAAGTACATTTTGTTTTAAAAAAGGATAATCCGGTCAAAATAGACACTCAAGGTTACAAAAATTAGCATACAGCTAAAAATTGTTGGTCTAAGGGACCCTCGGTGAGCGAGTCAGACTCGCACTTCTGCGATTTTATCTGAAATGCACTAGAATTTGACTAAGGTTTAGAGATGTTTTCTGCGTTTTTGACTACCAATATTTTTTTTGCAGATGTAGGATCGATGCGGACTTTACATTTATTTATAATGGTGTTTCCAACATTTGTACTAATTCTTTGCTGAATGTGAATTATTGTAAGCTTATTTCTATTTTTTTTTAGGAAAATCTAAGACAAACTATTGACTACAATCTCACTTTTCATCTATCGTTGACAGCACTATAATGAGCTGCTCCTCCTCCGGCAAGTATCGGCTGCAACACGCCTCAGCTGACCTGCAATTTTAATGAAATTAATTACTTTATCCATAGAGGGCGTGTCGTCGTTATTAGACTTTAATAGACTTTTGGAGAAACTGTCTGTGTCTGTGGATTTCAAAGACATTAAATTTCATTGAATCATTGTCATTAAATTTAGCAGTGCCTGAGGCGAGACGGGAGGCGTTTGGCATAGGGCCTGAATTATTTAAGGTGGCGACATTAGCCTAGCCAAGGCCGTTTGCCCAGTTCAATACAAACTGGCGATGTATGATGTAGTACGGTTGCAGTGAGGCACAGCCCGGCTGCGTAACGGCATGAGACTCAGGCAGCCCAAGCTTGGTCAGCTGCTCTTAGGATCGGGCGGCGATGAAGAGAGAGAGGCTGTGAGAATTGTTGACGGTCCCAAACTCACTAACCGTTTCGAACCCTTAAGTCTGAGAGACTTTGCCTCCCTGTGTGTGTTCTACCGCTTGTACAATGGGATGTGTTCTGAGGAATTGTTCGAAATGATGCCCACGGCTACTTTCTACTATCGCACCGCTCGCCATCGGCAGGGAATTCATTCTCACACATTAGAACCAGTGCACAGTGCGGTTTCAGAGAAACTTCCTCCCGCGAACGCTTGGGTTGTGGAATGAGCTCCCTGCCAAGGTTTTCTGCAAGGACTACAGTATGGAGTTCTTCAAGAAAGAAGTTATTAGATTTCTGAAGGGTCGGCAACGCGCAAGTGTTATATCCCTGGTGTTGCAAGCGTCCATAGGCTACGGTGACCGCTTACCATCAGGCGGACCGTAAGCTTGTTTGCCACCTTAGAGGTATTAAAAAAAGGGTGTGACCTCCGTGGCCATAGTCTCAAGTGGGGGCTCCATCGAGCTCCAGCCGTTCCTTGTCCAACGCCAGCTGCTTCTCGTCCAACGCCAGCCGCCGCCGCAGGCGCTAGGAGAAAGAGTAACTGCATGTTACATCGAAATGGAAAATGGCTATTAAGATAGCTTTAGACTTACTAAGTGGTCTCGGTCTTTCCGCGGGATCGTCGCCATTCACTGCGCCTCCAACCGCGACTTGCCTTTTTGTCTGATTTTTTATTTTTTTTAAGGAAACCAGACAACGGATACAAATATTATACTTACACCTAGACTAGTGTGGGAATCAAACCCACACCCTCTGCACAGCGGGTATATTATACATAGAAGCTCTAGCAAGCAATTGGTAATTTATTTTAATTTTATGCAGTAGTTTTTGCGTCATTCATGTACAAACATAGACTGACAGACACATAATAATTCTAAAAAATATGGCTTCTGTTGTCTAATAAAGACCCCACATAGTAGCTTTTCTTCAATATCTACAACATACAGACATTGGCCTGTTACAATTTTATTATAAGTATAGATTTACTCTTCAATTGTTGCGGATACGAGTATTCCACAGTCAGTTTTTTACACAGTCAGTAGTATACAACAATATAGCCTAAATAAGACTTTTTAAGAGCTAGTAGATAAGTATACCAAACATATCATATCTTACCTTCTTGCAACTGCATTACGTTCATTTGCTGATCTTGGGAAACTGATATATTTTCTTAAGATTTGTGGAGACATTCAGACATAAATGGCTGCAACAAGCCAAGGCTAAAATTATTGCCTACAGTTAGTTGCTACGAGCAATTTGTTTTTTTTTTGTTGTTCAATTGTAATGCAGCTAAGATCTGAAAAACAGAGCAATGGGATACTTGTAATAATAAAGTATAATGGTTTATACACTAGCTTCTATTGCATTGATAAATACCTTAATCCTTGGCTTGTCGCCATCGCTGTTGTTCTTTGCGATGGATACAAAAAAGGCATTATGTCCTCGCAAAGTTTCATGAAATCGTCTTTCCCCAGACGAAAGTTGTTCTTAAATATTCACTCTGGCAAGAGCATTGCCGTGCTGTCTTCCCGCAGTTGTCTCCTGTGTAGCGACAGCATTACTCTGACCTAAGACTAAGTTAGCTTTTATTACTAAAATCATCCTAAATACTAATAAATTTTATTGAAAAAAGGAAAAAAAAATACGTTTAAGTCATCTTTAATCATAGAGTACATTGTGTCTTTGATCAAACACAGTTACTCAAGAGCTGACGCTTTCAAGTCGGATCACGAAAGCGGATGCGCCATCTTGAAATATTTAGGCGATAGGGTTTATCTATCAAATGTATGGATTATCATTCACTCACCTCTTTCGTTTCCGCCTTCTACTTTCAGCTTCGTTAGGCGATACGAAATGACAAAATAACGTCAAAAAGGAAAGCGGACGAGTTAGGCAATAGAGCCCCTGGTCGTAGACTTAGCGTTTCTTGAGAAATGAAAGATCTCATCAAGATCTTTATTTTGGATGACAGCTGTCAAACTAGAAAGAGCTTTATCTCCCTAGCTATTGATCTTAGACTAGCAGTTTCTTTGCGAAATGATAGCTCCCACAAGATCTTTAGTTTTTATGACAGCTGTCAAACTAGAAAGAGCTATATCTCCCTAACTATTCCTCTTAGACTAGCAGTTTCTCTACAGAAATAATAGATCTCATGAAGATCTTTATTTCTGATGACAGCTGTCAAACTTAAAAGGGTTGTATCTCCGAAACTACTGGTCGTAGACTAAGCGTTTCTTGAGCAATGACAGATCTAATCAAGATCTTCATTTTGGATCACAGCTGTCAAACTAGAAAGGGCTTTATCTCCCTAACTATTGATCTTAAAATAGCAGTTTCCTTGTGAAATGATAGCTCTATCAAGACCTTTAGTTTTGATGACAGCTGTCAAACTAGAAAGGGCTGTATCTCCGTAAGTGTTGATCCTAAACTAGCAGTTACCGTAAAAAAATGATAGATCTCATCAAGATCTTTATTTCTGATGACAGCTGTCAAACTAGAAAGGGCTAAGAAAGGGAAAAACGCGTTGTCTAGGATCAGTAGTTTCGGAGATACAGTCCTTCCTAATTTGACAGGTATGATCAGAAATAAAAATCTTGATGAGATCGATCATTGTTCTAATTTGACAGCTGTCGTTGGCAAAAATATTAAAAATAAAAAATTAAACGACTATAAACGCTCGACATATCCCACCGACTAGTTGTGCCGTTCAGTTGGTCGGTGGGGAAAAACGACCTTTTCGTCGTCATTCCATCGTAATACGAACATACGTATATCTTGTTCAATGGTACATAGCTCCTACTCGCGCTTGGCTGGTTTCTTTTAGTATTTTTGTTTTCGATTGTACTATAAAACATTTGAACGGTGCCCCGGTAGTGCTATCATTTGTAAACAGCACTACCAACTACTGGTAGTGCTGTTTACAATAAAGGATTTTAAAGCTTCATAGACCATTTGGTCACGAACGCATTCTCTGAGCTGGAAAACACAGTATGTACAAACTCACAATTTATATACTACTAAAAAATATATTGAAACTACAATTCTCTGGCATGATAATTTTATGTGAAAGAATTTGTGTCCGACACATTACACATAATGATGAGGTCTATAACGCGTGATAAGTAGAGGTCATAAAACCGGAGGTATGTTAAAATCGGTTTTACGATTTTAATGCAGTGAATCATGATTTAGTTTCTTTGGAAATTTTGTCATGTCCACTAAAACTCGCCAAAGTTTCACGGTAGTTAGATAAATATTGTAAAACCAAACAAAAAAAAAATACATTTTATATACATGTATAAATATTTTTGGAATGTTATGTATGATGGAATAATATACGATTCTGACAAATCTAAAACACAATAAATACTTCAAAATAAAAGAAATAAAAAGAAATGTGTGTAAACCCACTTTTTCAATTTCGGTAAAACCAGTTTTGTGACCCCTAGTGGTGATGATTTGAAAGGTAGAGCACCCCTCGAACGCCGCGTCCCTACATCAAACACATCTATCAAAAATGAATTCTGCGCATCATCATCATGGTCATCGCTAAATTAAGGTGCCGGCGTGTATAAATGTAAATAATTGAAAGTGGTGTCTATTTCTTTCTAGAAATATTTTATGACACTATACAACTGCCAAAAGAGGGTAATAAATCACATTGATGTGTGAAGGTTCAAAGGCCGCATACCTCACAACCAAGTAAAATACCTACAAGAATGTTGCAGACGTCGCACGATATGACGTTGGATACAAACGATTATTTTTTCGCTGCTGTCCTCTTCGGCGTATTAGTTTTAGATTCCAAGCTTGGCTGAAACTGCGATAGTTTCAGATGCTGCACTTGGAATACTGACCACTTGAGAACAACTGAAGACGCTGTGCTGTTTACCATCGGGAGACATAGCAACTATTGTACCGCTCTCGTCCAGCATTTTGATATTCCATAGCATTGACGGGCCGCCATAATCACTTCATGTCAAGACTTGGTTAAAAATTCCGACATAGTTATTCCAGAACCCATGAGACCGGTGTTAGCGAACCACAACTTATCCCGAATTATGAAATTTCACTATTGTTCTTGCTCTTTCTTTTAAAGAGCTCCCAAGCTAACGACAGTGACTTATATTATCTATAGTGGAAACGGTTTTTTTTAATTGGTCTATTTGTTTTCTGGAAATCCATGTCGCAAGATTATTTTCCGCCGACTAGCCATTTCGACCCTATTAATCTCTGTATCTAAGTATGTTACTTGAGACTGAAGATGATTCAAGGAGATCAGCAAAAAATATTTAAATTATGCAAAATTAGAAGCAAGGTTGGATGTAGAAGCGTCGAGTTGATTGAGTTCTGCTGGGATTTTTCCATCATTTAATTGAACATATCATTAACATATTACTAATTTAGGATATAGATTGTGCAATGCACTCCATTTCGGATTGTGTGACTTTTCAACTGTGCCTTGATAATTTTGTAGTTAGTGCTTCAAAACTGTAATTAATGATAGCTGGTAGGTAGAGTATCTTAAACTTTTATTTCATGTAAGAATATTTAAAATTAAATCAATTGTATATTTTATAATAAGTTGTAATAATTTGGTAGCACACAACTGCACACCTACCCACCAAAGTGTCTAACCTTAACATAAGAAAGCCGGTTCATATTAAAAACACAGTATGTCTTAACTTAACATAAAAATGCCGGTTTATACATTATGTCTAACCTTAACATAAGAATGCCAGTCCATCTAACAATACGCAGCCCAATCGTAGAAAATAAAAAATAACTTCTTTTTCAATTATAGCATTTATAAAATTTTTTTGTCAAGAACTTGTGACTTTTACAGTGACGTCGCGGTTTTCGTAGTGACATTTAATTTATATCACAATGATGCAGCCTCCTTTTCTGTTTTCCTTCGAGCGCGTTCATTTCTATGAGAAAAGGAGTAACAATTGAAACCATAATAGTGATTTTACTTTGCGTGCTTTATTTTAAGTATGTACGTACCTAGTGTGAGTGGTATGTACATAAGTGACCCAGCCCACCCTTTTGTGTGTGATCGTGTACTAACTCCTCGTAATGTTCCTATAACTTAGATTCAGCCCTCACCTAACTAAACTGTAATCTTGACTAACGACTTCAACTTTAATATTAATAGAGGTATTAATATATAATGGATATCAGTTAAGTTATTTTGGGCTTTGTTTCTGAAGATAAATTCATGACAAATATCTTGTTTGAATTGCAAACTTGTAATTTGATGGGAGTGTCGCAATTGTATACCGAACAGACGAGGGATTCTAAGGCAACAGATGCAAAAAAACTTGCGGTAATAAACACTACTTTTCAGGGAGGAAAATTTTACTTCAATAAAATTATTTTTTTATGTATCAAGTACAATATAATAATACAATGATGTAATTAGTGTTTAATTATTCATAGCACTGAGTATAATTACAAAACTAAAGATAAAGCACCTATAATTGTTTAAGATAGCTCAATAAAGCAAGATGAACTAATGTTCACTTTAATAAGTGCTTAAAAGAGTCTACGCCCATCCTGAATGTGTATATCTATATATTGTATACATTCTGAGGTACGGAAGCACAGGTAGTAGGTAGTACAGGAAAACTAGTTTTGGCATACACTGTTTTCAATTAACCCATGATACAAGGTGAAATCGATACCCCTGGGCCACCCCGACTAGTTCATAATAATATATTCACTGCTTAAATCATCCATGATTTTTTATTACAATTTATTACAAAACAGACGAAAATATTGAAAATAGAAGAAATATTTTTTATTTTTGTGTTTTTTGTAATTCAACGATGTGCCGTAAACTGAGCCGCGAACTAATTATTTTTTGTTCTGTACCTACGGTTGGTCTATGCCGTTCTCTTTTAAACGAGTATTGTGTGTGTGTGTGATGTGGTATTTAATGTAGGTACCGTTTTTTGTAAATTTGTCTGAACTCGTTGTGATGGGGGGTCGCGCCCATCCGACTTCTGCAAAACACAAACAAAAATCGAGCGGCGATAACCGTCTTGCCAGAACAACCGACGCTAAATGACGACTGATTTTTCGACAGTTGGATTAAATTATAGAATTAAACTGTAACGATAGCCGTTCACGTATACAGCCTAGTGCGACCAAAATGCCACTGACGCGCGCGCAGCAAAATGGCGCGAACAATGAATCATTGTTAACCCGTCGACACGGGTGAGTCATTGATTTGATTCTTTTCCGAACAAACCGCCGCCCCAGCCAGACCGTGTCTGGATGAGGATAAACCGAGCCAGAGCCATCAATCTACTGGCAATCGAGAAAGCGTCGCGGCGGCACGCTTCGGCACTGAATCCCCTACCAAGACCTCTGCGACCCGCGGGATACCGTCCGAACCGGGCAATAATTGCACGATGCGACCTAAACGCCATTGCAAGGGCGGTAAACTTAAGTCCTTTGAGAGGACGAGGTCTCCGACTCGCGGGGGGTTGGTTTTATGCGTTCACCGAACCCGTTGCTGTAACAAATGTAAGTATTCCAAGGACCACTGACGGTGAAAAAATTGTGTAATTAGTAAATTAAATGAAAGGCTTTAAAAGACTTCGTTGACAAGGCTGAAACAAATGAAGACACATAAATAGGCCTTAGCCTGTCGGGCATTACGAACACCTGACTTCTTCACCGAAAACGGACCCGCGAAATCCAACCCAAACTTAGCGAAAGGTCGAGCGGGCCGGCCACGTGGCTGGGTCAAGGTTCAAGTCAAGGTTCCCTTTAACCTGTTACATGGGATACATTTGAAAATAACGCTCCGAGCTGCTGGTCTGGCGGACAAAATCCAAAAATCTCGCTGCAAACAAGCCATCAATGCCTTGAGACTGGCATGACCGTTCCTAACATGGCGGTCCCTGATCAGCAGCTCAACAAAATGACCGCTCTTGGGCAACAAGAGAGGATGCCGAGCCCCATAGGGCAATTCTGAGTTGCATAGCCTACCACCAACTCGCAAAAACTCCGATTCGTCCAGAAACAAATTAAGATGAGCAAGGCTTCCCCGCAGTTTTCAAAATTTCTTTCTAAACGAATGGGCCTGTAGCAGTCGAACACCATATGATAAAAGGAAATGGAAATAACTAAAGTATACTAACCGAGCAGTTTCTATATTAGTAAATTGAGCAAATGCATAAGCGGCGGAGCTAAGTTTTTGAGCTAAGACAGAAATATGTGAGTGGCATTGCAATTTAGTATCTAAAGTGATGCCCAAGAAGACTGTTGACTCAACTAGTTTGAGTGCTTCACCGTTTATAAATAATTGTGTTGGAGTGTCTTTGACATTTGGTAAAAAAAACATTGAACATTTTGTTTTCTGTGCATTCAGTAAAAGATTATTTGATGTGAACCAACTAAGAACTTGCGAAAGTCTATGATTTATATCGTCATATGTATCTTTGTTTCTATCAATATTAAATATCAAAGACGTATCATCTGCAAAAAATACAATATTGCCCAGGTTTTCTACATAAAAAGGCAGATCGTTAATATACACTAAGAATAAAAAGGGACCTAGTATAGAACCCTGGGGTACTCCCATCACAACAAGTGATCCAGAAGATTTCACTACGTTGATTTCAACTTTCTAAGTTCTATCACTTAAATATGAAAAAATAAGTTTAAGAGCCGTATGTACAATACCAATGACATTCTGCGACCTTTCCAATGCGCCAAAAATATGTTTTACTAGGTCAACACCCGTGTCGGTAGTGGACCTACTTTTCGTAAATCCGATCTGTTGACTGTGTAGCAGTTTATGGATGTTAAAATATCTAAGTAGTTGATTGAGCATGATTTTCTCGAATATCGAAATTGGTCTAAAGTTAGTAGGTTCACTTTCACTTCCAGATTTGAACAGTGGTATCATTTTACTATGTTTCATTAAATCGGGAAAGACTCCCTCGTCTACACATTAATTGAAAATTAATGCTAAGATAGGTGATATACTCCTTATAATACCTACAAGTGATTTTACTGATATACCCCAAAGATCCGCTGTCTTTTTAGGATTAAGAGATTTGAAAGTTTTGAAGATTTCATCAGGAGTAACATGTTCAAATTTAAATATTTTGACACATTTAGGAACATTATTATTTAAAAGTAATTCTTTTTCTGACGGGGATGACTTAAACGAGCTAGTAGTCAGATCAGGCATATCCTTTAAACATTTTTCAAATGCATTAGCTACATCAACATCTGATTTAACAGTATCTGTGCCAATGTTTAAACAAAATATAATAAGATAGTTTAAAAAAAAAACTATCACGTGGTTTGAGTTTTTAAGTTTCGCTACTAATGACACTCTACGTTCCTTTAATTTTATTGTCAGAATTCCTAGTTTTATTACTAAGGAACATTGACTTAGCAGCAACACAGATTTTTTAAATGTTTTAGAAAATTTCACATATTCAATAAAATCTGAACTTGTATTATATTTTTTCATTCCATATAATTTGACTCGACTTCTATGAATTCCTGGTGTAGCTCAATCACTGAATTTCATTCCTGAATTTTATTTAATATTTTTACTTTAAATATCTGTTCGAACTCAGTTTTTAAAAATTCAAAAAGAGTATTGTACATATGGTTTGGATCACCCTGTGTGAATTGCAAAAATGGAATTTTATATTCAACAATAACTTGAAATTAATTAATACGAGCAGATGACACTGGTCTACATGATACTAAATTGCACTGTTTAACTTCTGTGTTGAAAAATGATACATTCTGACCGCAGTGGTCAGATGGTAAGTTGGAAATAATTAGCTTCACAGCAGCCTCTATATTGCAAAAATATTATCAATAGAAACTTCAATGGGGTCCTCATATTCATAGCCTAGTTAAAAAACTTAGCTATGCTGTGTATGCGATCAAGAAAATAAGACAATTGATTTTTTATTTCCATAGTTTAACGATATTTGGTATTTTATTGTTGAGTAGCGCTGCTGATGTAAATACAATATTTATGTTACAAAAACGGGAAATTCGTGCTCAGTCGTGTTCAGTAAGAAAAGTGACGTTTCAGTAAGAAGTAAATACTAGGAGTAAAAATGAGCTGTCGGTGCATGATACACGTATACCCAAAATTATTAACTCTTTTATGGGGCAAAGTTTACCCATTAACATTAAAGTTCCTAATAATATTCAAAAGCTATCAATAAGTAAATTTAAATCTTTTACCAAACAACAACTTTGTAAAAAAGCATACTATAATATTTCAGACTATGTAAATGATAAAAATCCATGGGACTGAAGATGCTCAATTACAGGACGCTTAGTTAAACCAAATTGAAATGGAAATAATATATAATTGTGTGGCTTAATTTTTTTATTTAAAAACATTGTGTTTGAAATTTTTACGATTTTTTTAAAAGAATAACTATCGAAATTCTTGCCGGATGCTTCTCGGTAGAAATCAACAACATATGCACCTGATTTCAAAAAATAGTATTTCATAACTTTGACGATCCAAAAGTGTTTGTAAAAACCTAATTTGTATAAAAAATTTGACTGTGACTTTGACTATGATAAGAAATTCACTTTAACATCATGCACAATCATCACACTGGTACGTCACACTTTTACGTGTCCATAAAGCTGGCGTAGCCAAATCATAAGGCTACGATGCGACTTAAGCCATATTTTTTTGCTAATTTTTTGCCAAAAAATTGATTATTTTGCTTCACCGGTTTCCGTATCACGGAGCTTTAGACTAAAGCTAGCAGGGACCATGGTATCTCGAAACCAATAGGGCAAAAAGTCAGTTCTTTGGAAAAAGAATAGCAAAAAATAGGGTGGAAACTCCGTGTTGATAGGTGCAATAGGTCCGGAGATACGATATTTAGTCTGTCTAAAGCTAGCAGGACCATGGGTCTCTAGGAAACCGGTGGAGCACAAAGTCAGTTCTTTGGCAAAATAAAAGCAAAAAAATACTAAAAAATAGCGTTCAAACCCCGTGTTGATAGGTGCAATAGGCCTGGAGATATGATTGTGGCTACGCTAGCTTTAGTCTAAAGCCAGCAGGACCATTATATCTCGGGAACCGGTGGAGCATAAAAATTAGCAAAAAAATATGGGTTAAGTCGCATCGTGGCCTTATAATTTGGCTACGCCAGCTTTATAGACACCACTTTAACTGTAAATCATTTTGGTTTGACGTGACGCAATCATGTTAAGCGTTATACCAGTATGCTAGTTAACATACTGTTCGTTATATAGAACCATTTCCGACTATTATATTTCCCTAAATAGCTTATCATTTATGTACCGTTTATTGTTACACAAAACGTTTCTTTCGGAATAATTATGCTGATCACGTCCAAAACGTATTAAAGTTCGTCGGGTACGTGTTACTACCGTTCTAACTTTCACATGATAATTTAAACCTTGCTTTTAGTACATTAGTTAAATATATACAAAAACTTATTCTAAACAACACTACAAAAACCGAAAAATTTCGAAATAAAACAGCAATATAACCTTGGATTACTAAGGGATTGCTGCGATTAATAAGAACAGGGATAAACTGCATGCTAAATTAAAAAAAGATCCTAATAATGGCATACTCAAAACGACTTACAAACGATACAGAAACTTTTGTAACAACATATTGAAAAAATGCAAACGTCAATATGTAAGTGACGAGCTTAAATCAGCAGGAACAAGCAGCAAAAAATTATGGTCATCAATAAAAAATATAACAAACCTAAATAAATCAAATACTTATCAATATGAACTGCTCTCAATTAAAGAAACACCTGAAAGATCTATAAACGCAGTCAACAATTTTTTTGCATTCATCGGTGCTGAGCTTGCAATTAAAATATCTACACAAACCTCACCGCCAAATCCAGACCTGGGTACCGAAGCCGTGATTCTTTCGTACTCCTTGGCACTTGTGAAAATGAAGTAGATCGGCTTATTCTTAGCCTCAAAACTGACTGCGGACCTGGGTGGGATGGAATCACAACTAAAACACTAAAGATAATCAAAGATTCCATAGTTCCATTGCTGACTTATTTATTTAACCGTTGCTTAAATGAAGGCATTTTGCCCGATTCTCTAAAAAAATCTATTGTTATTCCTGTACATAAGGGTGGAGAAAGAGACTGTGTAAACAATTTTTGCCCTATATCCATGATGACCGCTATATCAAAACTTTTAGAAAAAATTATTAATAAAAGATTAATAAATTATTTAGAATCTAAAAAACTTATTTCAAATGCGCAGTTTGGTTTTAGGAAACAAAAATCTACAGCTGACGCTGTACATGCTTTTACTGAATTTATAATTAACAAACTAGATAACAAATCTAAATGTCTTACTATATTCCTAGATTCAGCAAAGGCATTTGACACGGTCTCTTTTTCCAAATTTACTGAAAAACTTGAAAATCTAGGTATTAGGGATACGCAGCTGTCACTCTTCCAGGATTACATCAGTAAACGAACCCAACAGGTTAAAATAGAAGATATTGAAAGTGATGCCAGTTTTACAAATTACGGAGTACCGCAGGGCGGTATTTTGGGCCCATCTCTCTTTCTCTGTTACATAAATGAGTTGTGTAAGCTCCAACTTGAAAACTGTAACATCATTTCATACGCAAATGACACAACGCTCACATTTTTTGGGGATACATGGGACACTACCTTAGAATATGCTCAGAAAGGCTTTGATCAGGTTTGTAACTGGCTGGCTTTGAAGTCCCTTACATTGAACTCCATAAAGACAAAGTATATGACGTTCTCCATTCGAAACTCCCCCGGTCAAATAAAATCTAACTACAAAATTATCTCCCACTCTTGCGCATTAAATAAATTTGTAAGCTGTACATGTCCACCTCATTAAAATTAGGAAACTCTTATATTTCTTTAAAAACCTCAAAAATGTAGCAAGCTCGGATTTAATGAAAATGATTTACATTGCGCTTTGTCAATCGGTGTTTAATTACTGTATCTCCTCCTGGGGTGGCTCAAGTAAAACACTAATGCTTGATCTTGAAAGAGCTCAACGACTCATCTTAGAAGTATGTTTTTTTAAACCAAAGTTATACCCCACCTCAAATCTTTTTAGTGAGCTAAAAGTTTTATCGGTAATTCTTTAATTCTGAGACAGCACACATGTACAAATTATGTTTCGACTCATGAGAACTCTTCCAAAAGACGCAATTATCTGATATGCTCAATAAAACCCACGAGAACTTCCTTTGCCCATAAATTCTTTACCTATAATGGCGGTATATTGTACAACAAGGCTAACAAATTACTGTCTATATATAACATGTCCCGAAAAGAATGCAAGATCACAGTTACTAACTGGCTGCTAAAGCTTACATATGACGAAACCGAAAATTTATTTTCGGTGCTTTCATAAAACATATACATAACCTACATTTATAAAAAAAATATAAAAATAAAAATGCACTCACACTAACACATACACCCCAAAACCCAATTTACATCCTCATACACACCTTAACACACCCTCACACACCCTCAAACACACACACACACACACATACACACACACACACACACACACACACACACACACACGCGCGCACGCACACTTACTTCATATTAGCTTAGCAATATAGTTACATACTTCTAACGTCTTTTTTAAAATTCCATTTGTTATTTTTCCGAGAGTTGGACCCAGGAGACTCATAAAACAGGGCTTACCTAGTTTGGGCTCCTGTCCCATTTACTAAATATTTTAAAGTTAAAGAGACTGTATATTTATTATAACAAATTATGTTTATGTGGAAAATAAAGAAATTTATTATTATTAACTTTCACATGAGCTAAAATAATGCCTAAGCAGAAACATAACTCTCTTTGGTAATTCGGGTTCGAGACCCACGCCGGTCGAAGGGACGCCCCCGAGAGCGACAACCCAAGCCGAGGCTGAGGCTCCTTCAGAGACTCACTCCAAAAGCCCGGTGAAGCAGTAATGGCTGCAACAGCCAACTGCATAGACAGTCAGAAAAAAAAATAAGAAGGCTCAGTTTTCTTTTCGGTGCTCGGTGTGGCAACATCTACTAAGGATGACGTATTGATAATTTGGTGATGTTTTTGTTTATTTTCTTATTATTTTGTGTGAATTTGAATTAATCTTTTTGCAGGAGTTATTTTGTTTTATTAATTTGTTAAATAAAGATAATTAAGTTGTTTTGTTAATTAATTGTTTTTTTAAAGTAATTTTACTTATGATGCTAAAATCAGAAGAGGAATAAAGAAAACATAGACCCACATTTTTGTGAATAAAATAACTCTGCTACTTACATGTTTTTCCAAGTGAAGTGATTTATAAGTGTAAAATAGTTTCGATTGTTTTCGTATTGCACATTATCACCAACGATGTCTCGTTCTCGTAGTAAATCACGTTATAGTTTCAAAAGCGACTGGCGTGATAAATCCCAGCGATGTCGCCGTCGTCGCTCGCGGAATAGGTCGAGAGATAATAGCCGTCCGCGATCCAGTCGGTCAAATAGAACGCCCGATACTGGAAAGTTACTGCAAAATACCCTCGGTTGAATTTTAACGAGACTTCAACCAATACAGAATAAAAATCAAACTGGAAATGTACCTAGTGTTCCCCATATTGCTACGAATGATTAAAATATTACTTCTGCCTACAATACTACAAATGAGTCGTGTAAAAATGATTGTTATGTAGAACCACCACCACAACCACCTTACATAACATTGGTGATCGGTGTACAGAGGTAGCGCGCGCTATGATTGGAGTGACTACAAATGCCTTCACGTAAATGAGTGGGTGACTAGCGATCGTTCGGGCAGCAATTTTAAGCGAGAATTGAAACCGTTGTGCCCGAGAACCCCAGATGTTGCAAACATTTTATTAGGTGTGATGTGTAAAAACCCCGATAACTACCCTGTGGATTATGCACGCCATTTATTTCCTCGTTTACGTGTAGTGCAGGGATTCAATGATTAATCTGATTTTGTGTTGTAAATCTAAAATAATGTAAAGAAAAAGGCTATAAGCACATTACCATCTGTGTGCGTTTTGCCTGATTTTTGTGAATTGGTAGCTATTTCATGAAACTTTGTTGGAAGAACAGACAGATGTAAATATTTATATATTTCTAAATACGACGTATAGTTGGTAAAAGATCATATTTAAATTATAATATAGGACTTTGAAATGTGTCCCTTAAAGTTCCCTCATTACCATTCGATGATACATCAATCAATCAAATCAAAAATCTTTTTATTCAAATGGGTTACTAAGAACCCTTACGAATAGTCAAGTAAATTAACTACAACTAGCTTCACAAACTAATTACAATACTGTTTTATTGCGTGCGTCCAATAGGTAATCTTTGTAAAATCAAAAACAAAACATAATATTATATTATAGTGTATCACTAATAAAACACTTACTAAACAAGATTTACAATGTAAATAGTTTGATTTAAAAAAAACAATCAATATTTAGGTAATATTTCAATTGCCTATAGTTTTTCAGATTGCGTAGGCGGGGGGGGCATGGGGGGGTGATGTGTGGACGTTAAAAGTCTTCAATTACTCTGTGACGGGATTTAAAGTAACTCCAGAGAAAAATATATTCATGTAAAAATATATATATATATACTAGCTTCTGCCAGCGGCTTAGCCCGCTCTAAATTTCGTTATCGGCGTAAGTTCTTTCAGCAACTCCTCAATTATGAGAAAAAACAAATAATCAAATCTTTCCTCTTTAATGGCATAATACATTCGTGTCTGTGAAACCATGAAAATACACACAAAATTTCAACCCAATCGGTTAAGCCGTTTAGTAGTTGACATACCGACAGCAGCGCCACCTACCGGGTCCAATTGTATTTTTAAATCATACAGGAAATCATCGAAATTAATTAATAATTAAGAAGCAAGTCAAATATGCGTCGTTAGCTTACACGTTGTTACAAAATGCGTTGAAGAAATAAAGGTTCACTGCTCGTTCCCCGTAGGTGATAGCGTGATAATATATGTTGACCCAACTTCTTAATAATATTCGTGCCAAATTTGAAGTAAATCCATGCAGTACTTTCTGAGTTTATCCCGAACATACATAAAGACAAATAGACAAACAGACAAACAGTCAAACAGACAAAAATTCTATAAACTATATTTTTGGCTTCGGTATCGATTGTACATCATACCCCAAGTATTCTTTAAAAAAAATATTCAATGTACAGTTTTGACTTTCCTACCATTTTATTATATGTATAGATATACATATATATATACTAATAATACAAAGAAGTTTGCCAGAGCAGACCAGCTTCCACAGGCGGCACCCGTTCACAAGTATGACACATGAATAAGCCATCGCTTCGTTCAACCATGTTTTAGGGAACGTAACGACCCGACACTCAAGCAACTTCAATAAAACTTCGATTGTTCTATATTCATATATTACTATCTTATTCAATCCTTGTTCGGCCGCCCAATAGCGACAGGGCTACGAACACGAGTAGGTACTACACAAAAACATGCACATATACATATATGCACTCACACATTCAAACAGACGTCGCACACCCGAAAGTGGACACCTTCACAACAGCTGGGCAACAAATACACATCATTTAAACTTCCATCACACAACTATGCTGTCGCACCCCGCTCAGTTGAGTCGGAGACAGTCATCTCTTTGCTGTCGGACGAAGCACAGCAGGCCCACAACTGATATCAGTTTCAATCATAAAGTCCTACGGCAATCCAGAAATCTACAAATTGGTAATCTTGAACGTCGTTATAGCGCTCAATCGAGAACGGAATTCGGTGGCCAATTTCGGAAATAAAATCCTATTCAAATATTAAGAATCGGTACTCTTGACGCCATCGGATCGAGAGTGAAATTAGGTACGATGATCTGTGAAAAGAAATGTCAAAATTCTAAATCAACAAAACAAAACTATCGCTACAAAGATTCAACTATCACTTTAATTTTTATTAGTTTCAGTATTATTTTGATATTTTGTGATTTGTGATTCCGAAATGTCTGCAATCTCAATTTCAATCCAATCGCGATTTGGTTCAGGAGTACCGATAGAGATTGAGTTTAAGCTTGACACGAAAGTGAATTGTAACTGGACTAGGATTGAAATTGATATCCTTCCAGCAGGTTTGAAAGACATTGTAATTACATACATTATAAAAAAATATAATAACCATTTATCTCATTAACGTTCATTACCTTCTAGATATATTAAATGGTAATGAGATATCACAAAAGGTAATGAGATATCATGTGTTACTTTCTATAGTGGTTAATTAATACACAATACAATAACAGATCTTTACAACATATTTCTTCGCTACTCGTTATGTTGAGGCTTAAGAATATATGCTGTTAAAGTAATTAAAATTTACTTACTTAAAAAGATTGGTTTATAGCAGAGAGTGGCGTACCTTGGGACTCTTCATATTTCATTTATTTAAAATTTTGGTTCATTTTCGATCCTTAATAACTGTACCAAATAATACAGCAATAACTTGACAAGATATTAGAAGTGCAATATTAGGCGGTAAGCCTAACATCAGGCGGACAATTAGCTTGTTTGTGGTATAAAAAAAACTACATATATTTCGTCTTATATATGAACGATTTTCTATAATTATGTACAAATCAAATGAGTCCCAAGGCATATGCATGATTGTACCCTTGGACACTACAACGTTTAACTTGGGGCTTTATAAAATAATAGAATAAACCAGGTTAATAAAAAAATTATCAAATCATCATCCAAAACCAATTACTATAAATAATATTTGTTAAAGTCAATATAGTAGGTAATATTTTATTTTCACGCCTCGTTGTCCCTCCAATCTTTCCTTATATGGCGGCTACATAACTTGTTTTTTTTCTTACTTAGTCACAAATAGAGTTCTTTAATTTGGTGTCAAAAACATGCAAGTGTAGCCATACAAGTTTCTTCTATATGCACTATAAAAGTCTTCTTGGGCATCACTTTAGATACTAAATTGCAATGATACTCAGATATTTCTGTGGTGTGCCTCCTATGCTACATAAAAACAAAAAATAACCTACTAAGTGTTTCAATACATATTGTTTAGTTGTTAGCTAAATAATAAATAGAACTTCTTGCCTTGCTTGCTTGTAAGATGTAATATGTTCTAAGGAATTGTTCAAATTGCTGCTTACGGCTACTTTCTACCATCGTATCGCTCGCAATCGGCAGGGAATTCATCCTTACACACTAGTAGAACATAAAAAGTCACGTACAGTGCGGTTTCAGTGAAAAGAAACGCTTAGGTTGTGGAATGAGCTCCCTGCCAAGGAGCAAGAAAGAAGTTTTTAGATTTTTGAAGGGTTGGCAACGCGCAGATGATGCCCCAGGTGTTGCAAGCGTACATAGGCTGCGGCGACTGTTTACTATCAGACGGATCGCAAGCTTGTTTGCCACATTAGTGGTATAAAAAATCTAGATAGAATAATAAAATATATATTCAGTAATATATAAGTAGTTTTATGTATACAAATAAATATATAATATACATGTAGGCCTTTTTATTATAAATAAAGGTTTAGTATCATCATATTAAGTATTCCAATATATACTTTACTTAAATTTCAGAATTGTGTCGAACCTTTATTGTAAGTTGTTGTTTTGCAAACTCACTTACAATAAATTATCTTCGAAAGCAAAAGTTTAAAATTGTTTTGGATTATACATAGAAGATATTTTTTTTATAGTGTTTAGGCTTTAAGATTTCGATCGATCGATTTATTGATTTCTAATAACCATAACTGTAAAACCTCATTACCGTTTCTTGAAAAATTCAAACGTCAATTTATTGAAAAATTAAAGCAAAATCAACAGTAACACTCCCTTTGTTATAATTGACAAATACTTGTTGTACACTATATGTATACATATACATATACACTGTATTAAAAAACACGAATCGGTAAACTTTTTTTACGGTTCTCTAAAACGCTTTTGCACGAAATGAAATACTCAACCGTTTGCGTGTATGAATATAATATTTAACTAAAAACAAAGTATGTACCTACGACTAGGCAATAATCCGTGAATTGTTTCGGTTCTGTGACTTGTTTACTCTTTGATGCGTTTTCATAGACGCACCGTGTCGATTAGCGCGATGTTTTATAGCGGGTGGAGGGACGGAATTTGCTAAAGACCGCCCACTCTCTTAAGGTCGTTGGCTGCTGCATAAGCCTTAAACCCCGCGCCTGGCAGGAAATCTACCCTTTTCCGCCGTTCCACAAAGGCAATGGCCATTACGTAACATGTTACAACATGTTTCATGTGTAAAATAAAACTCTTTTTGAAATAATTGTTGTTTCATTAAGCTATCTTTACTAGTTTATGAAATATAGACGTTTATCTAAGCGACTAGTTTTCTATGAATTTTTGATCAGGACACGTGACCTGACGCGAGTTTAACATTTTTTACTTATTACAAAAAAGTGTACAACGCCGCTAAAGAAGGTTTCACTTCAAAAAACCAAACATTTAATTATAAGCAAATGAAACTCATTTTAACCCGTCAAGCGTCCCCATACTAAGGAAATTATCCGCCCTTGCCGCGTACAAGCGGACATACACCTAACTTTATTATGTTTATTCCGCTTTATTTATTTTTAGGTATGTTCCCTAATATTTACAGTATAAAAAAAAGTAATAAGAATAAGTTTATGATAAATATAATAAGTAATAATAAATTTATTTACTAAAAAAATACATAGATTTTTATATATAGCACATTACCAGGGGTCGAAATGAACTCTATGCTACTGTTAATAAAATCCAAAATCCAACTCAAAATGGCGCAATATAAATGGCGGCCGGATCAAATTACCAAAACAATTTCTGATTAAAAAAATATTAAACGCACAAAATATTGTCCACCCAAAAATACTAGAACGTAGCACAGGCCATTGGCTTCACTTCTGAATACTTACAATTAGCCTGTCTGATAAAAGTCGTCCTGAAAAAAATCCCCCGCGACACAAAACGCTTAGAGACCACTGTGGTCCCTAGGACGCGTAACGGGGGAAGTTACTATAGTGTGAGCAATCTGTAGACTATTTGAAGTTGCATTGAAATGAGTTCCGCCTGCTTATAGTTAAATATTTGGTAAAGCATAAACTTGGACTCGACAGAAAACATAACCCTGTTTCATTCATTTTCACCCCACTGGATATTATAGCGAGCGAGTTATAGTTAAACATTTGGTATGTTTTTGCAGTCGGGTTCTTTTATTTATTTTTATTCACAGCTTTTGAGTGTTATTTTTTAACAATTGTTTTACTCGCGATTGATAATGCTTCGAATCAACTTTTAAAATTCTTTATTTTGATACCGCACTCGATAGGTTTTGAAAAAGATTTGAAAAGAATTTTCATGCCACGCAATTTGACGCCAAAGTCCGCCATTCTGATTTCCAATGATTTTGATATAGCTTAAGATACTCTAGTGGTTAGACGAATCTTACCACGTATAATTAATTGAAATCGGTTTAGCCGTTTAGTAGTTACGAGGGAACATAGAGTCGGACATACATACAGGTTAAACAAATAACCCTCCTTTTGGACTTTGCCGCAATCGGGTAAAAGTAAGATCGTTTGTAGAGTGACAAAATATTTTGTCTAATACGATACAGACCGATTCATCAAATAGTGTTATGTACCGATGTGCATCGGCGTGGGTCGCGGGGAGCGGGGACCGGCGACCGGGGAGCGGGGCGGGTGAAGGGTCATTTCCCGTCTGAGATCGAGTTCGCATTCGTTGAACTCCGTTGTACTTGTAACCGAACATTTAAGTTTGGAAATATAGTATGTGACTGCGATAATTTTATTGAAATTATTTTATGCATAAAAAATAGTTAACCAACTAAAACATACAACGATTGTGGCTAGTTGAGTTGTTCTAAACATAAGTTTTTACCGCGGCACTGCCCACGCTGAATTTGGTTGTTGATGTGGGATAACTGCTTGATAGTAAGGAAGTTTACTGTTGTTTTTGTTACCGCTCTGCGCGGCGCATCCTCAAGCCGCTTCACGTCGCGTAGCGTCGCGTTGCGTCTCGAATGAGCCGACCCTTACTTTCAGTAGTGATGTCCTTCCACTCCTTTCAAAAAAATTAAATAAAATCGACGCAGCCGCTCACCCCAATTACTTTTAACACTTCATTACAATTAATACAAATACTAAAAGTACTATTTGTAGGCTGCCGTCCTAAGAAAGAGTACAGTAAGTCGTGATTTTGGCAAAATCGAGTTAGTAACACAGAAATGATCGCTGAAAAATAACGCGTCTTTCTCTCCAGGTTTCGTTTCTGAACAATTTTTACCCCGCGGTTTTGCATGTAAAAAAAACAGTATGTCTTAATAACGTTTTAACAGTTCCTAATAAAGAGAGCAGTAAACAGTTAGGTTTTAATAAACTTACTGTATTATTAACTAGAAAAATAATAAAAAAAAAAAACGAGTTGCACTCCGGGAGTGCCGGCAGAAGTGAAAACCTTTACACACGATTCGCGCTTAACACTCAAATATATCACAAGACATGTCTTTGACATTGTCAAGAAATAATAATGTTTGTTTATTTACTTTTTTGATGTAGTATATTTGACATCGCAATCTGTCATAGAATTAAAATTCCATATCCAACCTCCCTGTACTACTCATAATCGCGAATACTAAAAATAAAAATTATAATAGGCGTGGCATTACGGTTTCCGTCTTACGAATATCCACGATTAGGACACGTGACCTGACGCTAGTTTATCATTTTTTACCCATACCAAAAAAAGTGAACAACGCAGCTAAAGAAGTTTTCACTTCAAAAAAAAAAAAAGGGGGGGGGGGACGTTAAGCCATCGAAAAAAAATAAAAATTATAATAGGCGTGGCATTACGGTTTCCGTCTTACGAATTTCCACGATTAGGACACGTGACCTGGCGCGAGCTTATAATTTTTTACCCATACCAAAAAAAGTGCACAACGCCGCTAAAGAAGTTTTCACTTCAATAATAAACAGTGCAGTAAGTGGATTAGATACCTTACTTTATATTAGCATCGAGACTAAATTCTACTTGGTGAATCCTAAATAAGAGTAAGGCATGTTACTGTACTGCTGATTTAATTAGTATTAAATCAGCAGTCAAAAGAAGACTAAGCAAAAATGCAGTATGTCTGCCTTACTGTATTTTCATTTAGCAGATTAGGTTTCTATAAAAATATTTTTACTAAAGTAAAGTACAGTACAAATTCCATGCTGCATTATTCTATAGTATATTTTACAGTCATTGCAAAAAAAGCATTATAATATAATACAGCATTCATCCATACTGCACTTTTTGTTAGAAAAGGAAATCTATTTTATTTAAATCTAGCCAGTCAAAAATAAAGTATGAATGAACCTACTGTACTTTTTATAAGCTTAGGCGCGGGAAATAAACAGTAAGCTTAGTTACACACGCTTTAATCCACGGTTTGGACATATACTATTATCTGTGCCACGGTTCGTTGGCAAGCTGTTCAATCAGATGCTTAAACATTTTAACTTAAATGGATTACTTCATCCTTAACAGTTAGGTTTTACAAAAGGGCGTTCCACAACTGACGCAGGTGTTGCTCTTATACAACATATATTTGATTCTTGGGAACAGTCACAAAATGCCATTGGTATCTTCTGTGATCTACCAAAGGCATTCGACTGCGTGCAACATGAAACTCTTATACGAAAACTGAGTCATTATGACAGTTAAACGATATGAGCCGCGATTGTAACTATTAAAGCACGAAATAGCTTTCTGATGACTCTTGTGCTGTCTTTGTTGGTTCCAGGACCAGTGTCCATACAAATTTGCCGTTTCCCATCTGCTAGATTTATAATGATTCTTGCGTTTTTAGTTGTCAATAAAAATCTTTAAATATTAAGGTAGTAGAATGCAAAGGTTCAAATCAATGAAGTAAAACCGAAAGGCTCAGAAGTAAAATTAGGAGATCCTCAAGGTTCTATTTTAGGTCCTTTTCTATTTTTAATTTACATAAATGACTTGCCTTTCTTTGTGAGGAAGCTGTGCAGGATTGTACTATTTGCAGATGACACTTCTCTTTTATTTAAAGTTAACAGAAGTAAAACTAATTTTGACGACGTAAGTAGTGCACTTTCACAGGTTCTTCAGTGGCTTACGGCAAATAACTTACTTCTTAATGCGAAAAAGACTAAGTGTTTAAAATTTATGATGCCAAATGTCAAAAACATAAGTACAAAATTATCCTTAAACGGAGAAGAAATAGAACTATTAGACTCAACAGTGTTTCTTAGTATTACATTAGACAATAAGCTGCAGTGGAACCCTCACATCTCAGTTCTTGCAGGGAAGCTTATTTCAGCTGCCTATGCCGTTAGAAAAGTGAGGCAGCTTACAGATGTTGACACTGCTCGCTTGGTCTACTTTAGCTATTTCCATTCCGTTATGTCATATGTCATTTTGCTTTGGGGTAAGGCAGCTAATATTGATACAGTCTTTATTTTGCAAAAGAGAGCAGTATAGGCTAACTTTAAATTAGGGAATTTCTCTTAGGGAACTATTTAGGGAAATTGATATTTTAACTGTTCCTTGCCAAAATATCTTCGCTTGTATAATGTACGTACGCAAAAATTGTCACTTATTTGCTAAAAATAGTGACCTACACAGAGTGAATACAAGGAATAGGGATAAATTGGTATATAGTTTCAAAATGTCGTCTTAAGAAGGCTCATAGCTCTTTCGCAAAACAACATTCTTGTATTTTAAATGAAATTAATATCAATATTCTAAATCAACAATTTTCTTCTAATGTTATCATTGATGATAGCAAAAAAACAGCTACAGTAAATTCACTTTCGAAAACACCGACTCTTGACTTTCCTCCTTTTATTCTAAGTCGATTTTCTGATTGTGATTTTTATTCTAAGTCGATTTTATGATCACTCCTATCCTCGATACTGTTGTTCCTGTTATAACAAATAACCTTAATCACTCAATACCCACCTGAACCTGTCCTGAATCATGGAAAAATGCCATTATTATTCCTTTTCCAAATAAATCCAATCCTGCGACCTACTCCGATTTTAGACCTACCCTTCCTATTCAAGGTACTTGAACGTCTTCTGCAACAATTATCTTGTTTTTTTGACAAAAAACAAGTTGTTAAATCCTCTCCCATCTGGTTTCCGTCCTGGTCATACGGCTACTGCACTTGTTAAAGTTACCGATGATATTCGTCTAGGCATGGAAAATAAGCAGGTCACAGTATTAACATTGTAAGACTTTAGCAATGCTTTTAATACAGTTGACTTCGATATCTTGCTACATCAACTTCGTTCTCTTAACATATCTCCAACAGTTATCGATTGGTTTCATAGTTACTTGCAGGGACGCCGGCAACGCATTAAGGTCGATGATTCATTCTCTACCTATTGTGACACTTTTGGTAATCCAGAATATTCTGACAGCAATTCGTTATTTCCTTTTAAATGTCTGGAGTAGTGGAAGTCAGATTCACTAGTTTATTTTTAATATGCAGGGCGATATTTTCGTTGATTTTTTCAATGCTAATGTTCAGTTTCCGTACGCATTTGGGCAAACAACTTTAAATCTCACATATCTTCTCTCTACCATCTCTATGCAGACGATCTTCAGATATACACGCAAGCTTTTATTAATGAGTTGTCAAATGCTATTACAATCATTAATAGGGAGGTCCGGTGTCTTGCAGTGTAGACTGGAGTGAGTCACATGGTCTTGTTGTCAATCCGAATAAAATTCAAGTCATTATTGTGGGTAGTAAAAGACTAATTTCGAAGATTGATAGGCAACAAATTCCATCAGTCTGTGTAAATAAAATTCCTGTTCCATACAGTGATACTGTAAAAAGCTTAGGTATTCTTATCGATGAAACTTTATCATGGGGTCCACAGACTAAAGAAGTGAGTAAGAAAATATTTGCTACCGCGAAGTCTTTAAACCTGACTCAAAATCTCTGTGCAAATCTTGTAAACATAACCTAACTTTACTTAATGTTAACTTTTTCTGGTAATTTAATCATAAATCATTAAAATACTTACATGATAATCTTTATTGTCACATTCTTTAACTGATTTTCAAATCACGACACTGACTAACCCTAAAATCTATAAAATTTCAAATTTACAATGAGAAATATTATACGTATTTATGTATATGTTGCATAGACTAACAAAGCGAAAGACGCGCGTCAAGGTCATTTTTGTTTACACGAATTGCAAACAGATTCTGAGTCCGGTATAAGTACACGGTAAAAAAGAATTAGTTGAGCCAAGAGAATATCGTTTCATATATGCACCAACGAATATTTACTTCATCTAAGATATTATTTCTCTTAAATATTTAAAATAATATGAAGTTATCACAAGATCAAATTTCATTGAACCAGTAAATAAAACTCTATCAATTTGAAACAATATTTAATTAATTGAAGAAAAATATGCTTCTTTATTTGAAACACTTAGTTTTCTTGGGCGTAGAACTTCGTGCTTTATTGCACGGAAGAAATTTCTAGTTCACACAAGAGAATAATGCTCTTAACTAGACTACATCAGCTCTTAAATTAATAACATTATATTTTAGTTTAAAACAAAAAATGTTTCGGTCCAAAATGACATAGTTAACCGTCAAGATTAAATAAAGTTTTTTTAAAAAGCCCTACGCCTCTTTTCTGGAGGCTTGGGCCATATCGAGTCAGTCTACCCGCACTGACTTAGTGTGTCTTAGCGGACGTTGTCGAGCTAGTAGTGCCCTGCAGAGGCACAGGCCTCTTTTTCTGGAGGCTTGGGCCATATAGGCAGTCTACCCGCACTGCCTTTATATGGACTTTGTCGAGCTAAGGTAGCTATTCTCGCCTTTAGCTGATTATACAGCGTTATGTTTAATTATAATTGTTATGACTATTTAACGATCCTTCTTAAACATGGAAGAAAAGCGGTCACCCATCCAAATACTGACCACGGTCGACATTGCTTAACTTCGCTTATCGTTTCTGATAGACGAATGCGACTGTTTGCTGGATGCTTGTGGTGCGGCGGCAAAGAGGAGATCTCCTGCCAGGCGAGGTGTTATGCCTGGGGACCGCCGTGGTCCACTTATCATTCTGTTCGGTTTTCTATATATACTCAGCGACAGAAGAAACTTTGATAGCGCGATGTAGGACGCGTGACGTCAGCCTTGCTTGTAGCGGTATGATATGATCCGCTACAAGCTTTACAATTCTCAGAAAATAATTAACTGTAGGTTTCTCGCATAAACTGATACTAATTTGACGCACAAAACCCTACAATAAACAATTATTTAAAATTAAAAGCCAACACGAAATCCTATGAAGGACAGTGATGAGATTCATTCAATTTTGAAAATGCAAGTATTTACTTAAACGAAAAGAAAATTCGTTCAAAGGGATACTAGTTGATTAATTTCAACGAAAATGTTTAATATTTTAAAGCAGGTATTTTATTTGTTTCGACTAAAACAATAGTTTTAGCATAAAATATCAGATTTTGAGTCAAGAATCTAACAAATTCTGTTAAAATTATTATTTTCTCTAATTCAAAACAATATTATCTTAACTGAACATTTCACTGGCTTTGATTTAAGATACAATTATTTTCATCGAAAAATATAGTTTTTAATAAGTGACGTCGCAGATTTAAGAAAACCATGATTTTGGCGCAAAATAAATTATATTAAAGCAAAATATTTTTTTTTTTTCAAACGAAGAAAAATAAAATGTTGCATATAAAAATGTATTTATTTTATACAAGAACATTAACTGTCTTAGGGTAATTAATTTAAGTTTGGTTGATCTAAAACGAACATTTATTTGGTTAAAAAAAAATTTGTTCATACGAAAAGAAGTTTATCAATTTCGATTGATAAAATGATTTTTTTTCTGGGAAATAATATTGCCTTCTGTGAACAAAATATGTCCAAAATAGTTGGATTTCTTGACTGAATGCAAATTACTTTGGTGGAATAGAACTTGGAAACTCTTTTTTTTCCGTGTAGATTACGCCATTTTTTTATTCCCACCAAAATTGCTGTTCCTCAGTCACTTCTTCTTCCTGTTCTCGACTATGCAGACAGCTATCTTGATCTCACTGAGGAGCATTAAATTTTATATTTGGTCTGCGAAAGTATGACCACATATCCGAATTTCGAACAAAGCTCAAATGGCTTCCAATCCGTATTCGCACGAATACTCATGTCATATTTCTTCTTTATAACGTCCTGTTCAATGCTAAAACGCCGGTATATTAAAAATAATGCTTCAGTTTTATTGGTTCTCGATCACGATCTTGTGACTCCACAAGCCTGTTGTTGAAAACTCCAAGGCACAATTCACAAATGTATGATCACTCATTTACTGTAAAAGCGATCAGGTTATATATATATATATATATAAATATTTATATAATATAATAATATGCATAAATATTAAATAACTATATATACACATATATATATATATATATAACACTAGCTGTCCCGGCGAACGTTGTTCCGCTGCCGTCCCTCTGTACCCGGCGAAAGTTGGTTTTTACCTATAGTGCCCGAGTCCGGCTCGCACTTGACATATCGAGATAAAAACTATCCTATCTTTTAAGTTGGATCAAATAACAGATATTTACGAAGTTTGATCAAAATCGGTTCAGTAGTTTAGGAGTCCATTGAGGACAAACATTGTGACACGAGATTTATATATATTAAGATATATATGTATATATAGTTATTTAATATTTATGCATATTATTATATTATATAAATATTTATAATATTACATTGTTTAATAATTAATCTACACTTATGTTTATTTATTTATCTCAACGCACATACTATCCTGGAACTTGTAACGTTTTTTTTAAATTCCTTCACCAAAAGTTATCTGGGAGAGATCGCTCCATAGCGATTAGATCGCCATTTGTAACTGTATAATAAATACTGTTTTATGTTTGATTTTGTGCAATAAAGTGTTTTTAGTATTATTATTGATAAACAAGATTTACAATGTAAATAGTTTGATTAAAAAAAAAACAATCAATTTTTAGATAATATTTCAATTGCCTATTGTTTTTCAGATTGTACAATATACAATCAATACCATGTAGAAAAATATACTGAAGACTAATATCCCGCGCTTTTTATCACCTTGCCGCTGAGAAAGTGTCTACCTCTATCGATACCGTAGACATTGGTGAATTTTTCAAAAAAACATTGGTACAGTTTGCATTGGCAAGTCTCGCTTAGAAATTTCGATTATGGTGTTGGCAAAATTTATTATGTTGAAAAACACTATCTTGTAAGCGGTGTAAACTGCTGTATAAACGAACTTCATTAAAATAAGCTATGTTATATAAACGTAAGCCAGCTTCCTGGTTGATCCTGCCAGTAGTTATATGTTTGTCTCAAAGATTAAGCCGTGGATGTCTCATTGCCGGCCTTATTAAGGTCAATTAGGTCGTATGATATGGTTCACTCATTAATTGAAAAACTCTTGCTTACGAAATCGATCGTCAGAAGTCTGTGGTGAACAGCAAAATTCCCGCACCCCGTTTAAACAGCTGTTGCAGTTTAACACGGCGATAACAAAACCAATGGCTAATACTTGGCCGGTGAACTTAGGTCTAAGACTCTAACCTTCAGGGAGTCATAAACGAAGAATAGATATTTATTATACAAGGCTGGAAAGTTGCTTTTTGGCGTCAGTGCCCATATTGAATACCGAGCAAGCAAAGGACTCAAAGATTGAACCCATGAGCGAAGCGAGTCGTTCAAAAATTGAATCCTGAACAAAGCGATGGGTTCTAAGGCACGAAACTCACAAAAATTTCAAGCTGTGCGAAACACACAGTTTTTCATCTCACTACATCGAGGAAAATATATACAAGATACAAGAAAAATAATAATAATTGTTTAATTACTTACGAATGGAACAGATATACTTATTTTAATTAAGTGTTGGTAACATGATAATAACATTATAAGTCTCTGAAATAGGTTGAGCACTTTTTGTATGTCTGCATGTAGTCGACTAATCGCACGCTTTGAAGTACTTACTTATTTTTCGCGGATAAACTTAGGTATTTTACATCACTGGTGGAGTGACTCAGTAAACTGTTTGTAGTTAAAAAAACCAAAATGATGTACCTACTACGTGATTCCAAATAAATGTTCTTCTCTTTTTTTTAGGTGCATTTCGAATTTGCACCATGCCAATTTTAAAATTCTTTTAAAAAAACTTTCAGGTTCTCGTCCTGGCTCGAGGTTTTTAACTGCATCTTTGTTATGAAAATATTTATTTGCATTGAGGAATTCATTATGGTTTACAAGTTACAAGCCAATAAACAAGATCAAGTACCACTTGCTAAGTTAAGCTCATTTATTAAATTTTGTGGGAATCTCGGCCGCTGAGTCATGTACAGAAGTCTGCCTGCCACTTCTGCATGTTGCATATACTTTCTTTATGATGTTAACAGAACGTTGAAAAATTCGTATTCTAAAATACATAGGAAAAGAAGATCAAGTCAGAGAAGATGTCTGTAGAAGTCTAAGTCAGTCCTTTTTTATTCTTAGATTATTAGAGTTTTAAAAATGACCTGGTTACCCGTGGATCACCTGGTGTACTTAGGGCAAAATTCCTGCAACGAGACTTCCCAAAAGGTCTTATCCAGGAGTTAATAACAGCTGTCAAACTGAAAAGGGCTATATTTCCGAAAATATTGATCATAGACTAGGTGTTTCTTTGGAAAAATGATAAATCTCATCAAGATCTTCATTTCGAATGACAGCTGTCAAACTAAAAATATGAGGTTCTCCGTCTTTTGAACGAAAATGTAGCGGCGATAAAGCGTTTCGCAGACGGTCTTAGCAATTCCCGTCTCAGTACCATTATCGCTTCCCGTCCGTTCCAATCCCTTCCGGAAGCTATTAGGGCTGCTGTTGACGAACATTCGTTAGCCCCTAGCGAAGAACCGGTCATGCACTTCAAGAGCAACCGCGGCATGAGACATAGCACTCGCCGTAGAGCCGTTGCAAGTTCCAACTACAATAGGTATAATTCGCAAGTTAACCAACCGCGGACTTTTCATAACAGTTCCGGATTTTTCGGATCTCGTGGTCTTGGAAAGACCACAAGAGGCTCTAAACGTTATCGAGGTCATGAAAAATTCTACTCGCGTAATGTAGCACACGTACAATATTCGTAAAATACCGCGAATGCCGAGTGTACTCAGAATGCACCGAATAAACTAGAGTTTTTTCGTCCCTACAATAATGAGAACGAGTCCGAGCATTTTGTTTCAAACTATAATACAACCGGCAGCGTAGTATCAATAAACATAGGTATAGGTAGTATAGACAGCAGTATTAGCTTATTAGTTGATAGTGGAACGAGTGTGTGTTTTGTAATATGAGTGGGCTACTCGAGCATCCGCAATTATTCAAACAAATGCGACATGATACAATAACAATTAAAGGCGAAGTCGGTAAATTATTTTCAGAGGGTTATGTTATTTTAGATTTAGTTTATAAAGTTCATTTTTGCGAAACTTTTTACGTTTTTAAGAACCTATCGTGCTCAGGTTCAGCTAACGGTATTTTAGGTGATATTTTTTTTAGAAAATATAACGCCGTGATTAACTACGAACAGGAAACATTTAGTTTATCGAAAAACGGGATAACCGTATGTATGCCCACAGGCAACGGCCCCGAAAGGTACACGAAAGTAGACGTAATACCGCCTCGGTGCGAAGTTGTAAAACTAATTCCTTGTTCTTCAAGTAAAGATTGCGTAGTTTTAGCTCACGAAATTTTAGAAGGCATTTTTATTGCCGGAATAGTAGCGAAACCTTATCAAGGACGCATTCCTGTAAGAATTCTAAACACAAGAGACCGAGAAGCCAAAATAGATTTATCTCAGTTAAGAGTTCAATCTATTAACAACTTCGACGTTTGTTGCTTTAACAAAGAAAATAAATCTGTGGATAGGGTTAAGACTCTGTTCGAAATACTCGATTTAGGTCACCTAAATATGGAAGAGCGTTTAGGTATTCAACAGATTTGTGCAAAATACGCTGATGTATTTCATTTACCAGGGGACAATTTATCTGTCACAAACTTGATGGAACATAACATTGTTTTAAAGGACAACGTAACACCCATTTACGTTAAGCCTTACAGAGTCCCCCAAGCTTTAAAAAGTGAGATAGAGAGACAGGTACAAGACATGCTCAAAAATGATATCATAGAGGAGACTGTATCAGAATGGTCGAGCCCAGTTTTGTTAGTACTCAAGAAAGCTGATAAATCGAATGAGAAAAAGTGGAGATTAGTTGTCGATTATTAACGGTTAAACAATAAAATCCAAGTAAATTTCCATTACCTAACATTACCGAGATATTATTAATTGTTCGGTAGCATTTATTTTTAAAAATTAGACCTTTCTCAGAGCTACTACCAGCTATCCTTAAATCCAGAATCGCGTAAATGTACATCTTTTAGCTTAAACAAGATGTATCAGCTCATCAGCGGCATGAAAACAGTAACAAATGAAACGCTGTCCCATGGGTCTTAAAACAAGTGCAAGTGTTTTTTCCAGACTTATGACCATTGCAATGGCAGGCCTTAATTTTGACAAGTGTTTTATTTATTTAGACGATTGCGTTGTCATAGGAAAATCTATGGAACATCATAATAAAAATCTCATATGCGTACTGAACCGATTACGTGAGGTCAACCTTAAATTGAACCCAATAAAGTGTGAGTTCCTTAGACAAGAAATTATTTTCTTAGGACACCAGATTACATCACAAGGTATATTTCCAGATCCAGATAAAATTAAAATTATTAACAGCTATCCAAAGCCAAATAATGTAGACGAAGTAAAACGATTAGTTGCGTTCGCAAACTACTACCGTCGCTTCATATCACGTTTCGCTGACATAGTATTTCCGTTAAACGCCTTATGCAAGAAAAATGCTATATTTGAATGGACTAGTGATTGCCAGAACGCATATCAAAATTTAAAATTAGCTGTATGTAACCCACCATTTTTGGATTATCCAGATTTTTCCGAGACCAACACCTTCCATTTACAAACCGATGCTTCAAAAATAGAACTACGCGCAGTTTTATCAAATAGCAATGGCAAAGTCGTAGCTTATGCTAGTAAGAGTTTAACACCAGCTCCGACTAGGTATCCCATTATAGACCTTGAGTTGCTAGCCATTGTATGGGCTGTACGTCACTTCAGACCGTATTTATATGGTAGAAAATTTAAAATCCTTACCGACCATAGGCCCCTTGTTTATTTATTCGGCTTAGCCGACCCATCCAGCTGACTGACAAAGTTTAGATTGTATTTAGAGGAGTATGACTTTGAGGTAGAATACGTTCCGGGCCGACTCAATGCAGCTGCAGACGCATTGAGCGTCTTCCGTTAACGTCTAAAGACTTAAAAGAGACACACGAACATATAATTTCTGTGTTGACTAGAGGTCAGAAAAGGAAGTTAGCGAGTCAGGAACCAGACTGTGACTATGACCAACGTACCGAGCCTTCGACTCTCAGTGGGCCTGATCAACCTATTGTGGTAGAAGTACTCAAACGACCAAATGACATAACAGAACTAATTTTCAGTACAAATTTAAATGAAAATCGACTGAGAAATTCAGATAATATTTCAAGTGACGCAAACTATTGCACTTACGTACCATCGCAATCTGCGATCTTTCTTGATACTCGATCGTTATCATCTGAGGAGGCGTTAGCGAGGGATCTCGAAAAGTTGGGCAAAAAATTAAATATTTTAGAGCTACTTATCATTAAAAATAAAGGTAATGCTCGTTTTATCAAAGGTATACTGCGCAGTATCAAAAATTGTAAAGTCGCGTCACCGAAGTTTCTGATTACAAGAGACGTTATTCGTATTTCAGATAGAGACGGATAACGACAATTTTAAATGACTTTCACCTCTTGCCCACAAGTGGATATGCAGGTATGAATCGAATGTTAAATAATATCAAAAAATATTATTTTTGGCCACGCATGACCAATGACTTCATAGATTACGTAAGACGATGTAAGAGTTGTCAAATTCAAAAACACTCTAACAAACATACAAAAGAACTGATGACCATAACCTCCACTGCCAATTCAGCATTCGAGAGGGTTAGATTAGATATTATGGGTCCACTAGATATAGATAACCATAATTGTAAATATATACTTACTATCCAGTGCGATTTCACCAAATACGTAGAGGCTTATCCACTAGAGCGCAAAGACACTGAGACAGTAGCCAAAGCTTTTGTGAACAACTTTTTATTGCGCTATGGTATCCCGAAACAGATGCTGACCGACAAGGGTACCGAGTTTATGTCATCAGTGATGACTGAGGTGTGTAGGTTACTAGGTATTGAGAAATTAAGCTCTACAGCTTACCATCAAGAGAACTTAGGAAGCTTAGAAAATACGCACAAACTTTAGGCGCCTACCTTAGGATCCAGTGCGAGAACAATAGTTGTGATTGGAGCGTGTGTTCATTCAGAAACTATAAACACTCCATACGAACTCGTCTATGGTAAACTTTGTAACCTCCCATCTAACTTATGTAAAGGAGTCGATCCTCTGTATAACTACGACAACTACCCCAAAGAATTGAAATATAGATTGCTGAAAGCACAGTCAGATGCTAAGCAAAATCTTTTACAAAGTAAGAACTTAAGAAAATATAATTACGATAGGAATTGTAATATTGTTGTATACAAGCCAGGTGACCTAGTTATAATAAAAAACCAAGTAGGTAATAAATTAGATTGTATTTATAAAGGTCCTTTTGTAGTTTTAGAAGATTTATCTCCTAATGTAAAAATTAATATGTATAATAAGGAATATATAATACATAAAAATAATACAAAAATATTTCATAATTAATTAACTTTAGGTTGTTTATTATTATTAAGATTAATTATATTTAATAAAATGTTTACTTTTTATATACTATATATACAGAAAAAAAATTTTTTTTGCAATAGGGGTGTGTAATCCTGTACTTTTCGGGGGAGGTGCAACATGTAGGCATTGCGAAATGCTTTTCTTCACGTGGACCGTCTAATTAGGTCGCACGAGTAACGTAAATCACGTTATGCTTAGTCAGTGAGATAGAATTAGTAACTTTTGTAATAATATAAATTCAATCAATATACGATCGTCAACTGAACAACATGTATTTTACTTAATTCGACCATCAACTTGTCTCCACCATCAGAGCGCCTAGGCAGCGCTACTCAAAAGGGACTATATCTCTGAAGCTACTGATCGTAGACTTGGCGTTTATTTGGAGAAATAATAGATCTCATCAAGATCTTCATTTCGAATGACAGCTGTTAAACTAAAAAGGACTATATCTCCGAAACTGGTGATGGAAGACTAGGTGTTTTTTTGAAGATATTATAAATCTTATCAAGATCTTCGAAATTATAGATCTAATCAAGATCTTCATTTCAGATAACAGCTGTCAAAATTAAAACTTATAAGCGGGCAATCCGTTGGTCCGTTACCGAGTTTTAGTATGACAAACCAACAAACAGACTTCCCTCTTCCCTCTTTTTTGAGCGTCGCGTCGTTATATGTATTTAATAGTATTTTCCCTTTTGGTGTTAACGACCAAGTAGTCATAACATTTATAATATTAGTGTGCATCAATATTGTTAATGGGAAATCTTCTTTGTTTCTAAAATCAGTTCAGAATAAAAACAGAACAGAAGAACAGAATAAGAACAGAAGAAACAAGAAACAGTACTGCCAACATTGTAATAAATGTTACGTTTTTCTAGCATTAGTTCTAGCGTTAGCATTGTACTAAACGTAGCTTATCTGAGGTAAATTATCAGCTGGATATACGGTACGGACACTTAGTAACATAGTTTCTCTTAGAACCCACAGATAGTGGGTTGCATATGCCCTTGAAGGAAACAGAACGAACTCGCCCATTCCATTAGCTGACATCCACCCCCATATATTGGCAGAGATTCGTCCAGAATTGAAATTTGGGTACTACATGGTCGAAACATATCTCCACAAATAAAGCTTCCCATGTTGGCTTGATATAAATGATTTTTCGTCAGTTAATATAGTGTTACTCCAATCGAAGTTCAAAAAAATCTCTGCAAATCTTAAGCGCGCTTTCTTATGAGTCGGTGTCAGAGCAACTTTTTTTTAGTATCGTCTTCAATGTAATCCCATTGAGTGTCAAGCGTTTCTTATTACTCTAGGACGAACTTTAATCATTTGAGCCAAATGATGCGTTGACACAAAGCCATTTTTTTCATATTGCCGTCTCATGTCGGCTTTTTGTGCAGCATTAGGACCTGATCCAGAATCTTAGACTATCCATGGTTACATTAAGACGACGCAATATCTCGCTGATGTTATAGCCAGTTTCATGTTCGGAAATCATTGCTGCTCTGTCTTCAACACTTAAAGATCTCAGCATCAAAAAATATAGAAACGTGAAAAAATAAAACTGCAGTGTCAACAATGACAGACACTGACATTAACAATAGCTTTAATCATCAGGAACAAAGCTAATCTACACTTATCTAAATATTAAAACATTTAAAAAGGTTTTGCATCTCGAAATAATCTTCTTAGACAGGATAGAAAATCAAATAACTTTGATCTAAGTAATTTAAACTTTCTTGTCAAACAGGTAAACATAAATTTATATGGAACATTATATTTTTCTGTGACTTCGTTGGAAAATATAACATGTGCTCGAGGAACGTTAAATGAATCAATTTGAAAACTGGCGAACATTCTCATGCTGCGACTGTACAGTAACTGACACATCAACCTAACGTTAATGGACTTTGAACCCTTGGCGCAACGCAGCGAGAAAGTCGCGAAAGAGAGATAGTCATAATTTATTATTTCTGCATCGCGTCGCAACCGTAAATTATGAATGAATATATATGTGTGCGTGCGTAATTATTATTGGGTTCAAATTTTTCTTACCTACGATAACAAAGAGGTGATTGCTCTTGAAAACCTTTAACTTTTTTTTTCTTATTTTATAACAAACTTCTAGAAAAATTTACTCGGTTATTTATTGTTTCAATATTTCTTTTAATATTAGTTCTATTTAAATTTGGTTTTTGTGCCGCCGTAATATTTGTCCCTCCCATTCAAAAGAAGAGTTTGGGAGATACTGGAATAGTAATAATGTAGTAATTTAGGTAAAAAACATTTATGAAGTATGGAAAAAAATTGTCTCATTGTAATTTATTATAATTATTAGGATTTTATTGCAAATGGAGCTTTTAATTTAATTATTTCCATTAATCAATCCTAAAACTTGTGAATATAAAATGTAATTAGTCCACTGAAATGTTACAATTTAAGGACCGAATATTGCATTTGTTAGAGGACGCAATTTTATTTTTGGGACTTGTGTGGGGGGTCAACAGAAGCTTAACCTCAAGTTTTTTGCGGTCACCACCCTTGTCATCCGGCCGCCATCTTGGAAAAAGGGGTGAAAACACAGCTACTCAGACGCACGGCATATTTTAACAAATTACTTTTAAAATATTAATTGTTTTTTTTCAGTCTGGGTGTATTACACCCAACCTTACGCTGGTCGGGTTAACATAGCTTAAAATATCGATAATTTAATATTATCGATAGGCATTTTTTCATGTGGGACTGGTAACACCGTGGATAATTTCTATCCTTTTGTTTTACGTTCCATTTCTACAAAATACTAAGATTTAATAAAACTCAACATTTTCTTCTCCCAACTTTAAAAAATATGATTTAAGCGCTAAAATATACACTGATAATTAACTGAAAACTTGTCCAAATTTGACTACAATACGCTTCGTATTTAAAAATTTTGAAGTGGTACCCAGACTGCCGTTCTCCTTTCTTCCTCAAAAGTATATTGATTGAGTTTCTGATTTAATATTTGATTTCTTGTAATCATTCTACACAAAATATCCAAAATTCAAGTATCTCATTCTGTTGACGAGCCAGACTAGTGACACACTCGGACAGACAGACAAGCAGGAAGGCAGAGGGGTTTCAGCAATTTTTTTTCCCTAGGACCATATTAAAACTATGGCTTTACATATTGATGTTTGAAAGCATAAAAGTTACGGAACGTACCTTTAGCTACATATAAAAAATAATAATTAGGCAATTGTTGGCCGGGCGCGGGCGCGGACGCGCGGCCAACGTTGTTTCGTTACAGTCCCGTTCTCTGATATACATAATATAAAGCCTACTACGTCCATCTGGAATAATATACCTATCAAAGAGTATTAGAATGTTTTAAATAGTGATTCCGGGGAACACTCTTACTTTCAATATCCGCTCTCTCTCTCTCTCTCTCTTTATATTTTACTAAGTATAGATTAGTACCTATAGATAGATTGTCGTATTCTAAAAAATATAATCAGAGCACCACTAAAAGTAGACGCAGCATAAATAAAGCAAAATGTTTTCGAAACACAAAGTCAGCGCAAACAGAGTACACTCGTGTATCCGTCAACAAGACCCTAAAAGACAAACAGCGGCGGGAACTCCGCCGGATATTGGACAAACTCTCTATTATGGTAATTACGGGAGGAGTGTTTGTTTGCGTCGAACCTCGCTCTCTGAAGCTATCAGTGGGAGCCGATAGCAACACATAGCTCATCTGGTGGACGATGACATTAGGAAACATGTTCCTATGCAACAATATTTGCGAATACGAACAAGGATATAAGATTGTAATAAAAATGAAAATTGTCTATTCTGCAAAATTTATGTGATTACATCTTGTATTAAAACATTTTTTTAAGTAAATAATAATCGTGCCAAAATGTCCGCTCTTCTATAATTGAGGATCAAACTAACTTATCTTGTGAAGTTTGATGTCTAGTTATAGGAGTGTCTTGACCGAAGATGATTACAGTTTACATGCAGCAGTACGCAAGAAGATGCTGTCTTAATCACACGTTTAAAGCTATAAAAATGCTTATTAAAATTAAAATTTACATAGTAGGTCTTTTCCACCACCTACCAATATGCACCTCTCCATGTCTGCATATTGCCCGCTTCTGACTGACATTATTTAGAGCCATCTTTTTTACAGATATCGGGAACTTTAAGGGAGGCTGGGAACCTAATCATCTTCATATCAAATTTCACAAGGTAAGTTATTTTGATTCTTAATTATACTTCGTATCTCTCGCGAAATTTACATGTAAATGTTTCGAGCGTCGAAGAAATTTCACTTGTTTTTTTTTTTACATTTTACAGGTTATCGGTTTAACTGGCTGTAGGGCGACCCTCGCTGCGCTTACCATCCGTGGGCTCCAGTGTCATCTGCCCCAACAGCCGCAGAACCGATTCTGCGACCAATCTGACGTTATCAAAAGTGTGAAAAGTATCAAACATCGGAACTTTTCATCACAAAACGAACGCGCTCTAAGAAAGTCGGAGCATAGTATTTTCCATAGCATGTTAAATGACTTTTAACTTGTGGATTAAACCAACTGTCAGTGTCCACGTTTTTGCGCCAAGGAATTCTTCTTCGTCTTGTGTTGAGGTACAGGCACAGGCGACGTTACAATCTGATGCAATTTGTCAAATGCTGCTCAGCTTAACTGATTTCTTCTGTAACTAATGGTAATAAAATTTAATAGCAATTTGTGTTTACGGACCAATTATTCTTTAATTATAGTTTAAGAAGTTAAAGTAGTGAAGTGAACAAAAGTCTAAAGTTAAAGTAAACACTTGTGAATTTGTCACTTCAAAGAATAAGGTGATTTATCAAACATTTTGGTTATTAGCGTAAGGATACATATAAATGTTATTTTGTAATTTCTAGGCCCCAACGATACAGGCCCGACTTAGTGTGGGAACCGCTATTTGAATTAACAATGGCTCACAGTACAAAACGTTGTAAAAAGTTATAAAACTTTTTATAGTGTCAAGTTACTTTTATATTAGATTTTTTTTTTATTTAAAATTATTTAATATTAAAAATTTATGATTAAGCTAATTTATCAATGTAAAATTATTTCGCTTTATGTTTGGTTGTGAAATTGTAATTAATTTGTTTGAAATGCAAATAAATAAATAAATGAAAAAAAAAGAGACTAAATGTTCAGCAACTTTATACTTCTTAAAGTAAGAAGAATAAGAATAAGAAATTTATAGATAATAATTATTACATGTCAAAAATATAAAATATAACATCTACATATAGCAGGATCTCAGAACAATAAGTAGGATATAAACAACGTCAGACAAGCTAAAATTATTATGAGTTGCTATACTATGTCAACAATTTAAATATATATATAAGCATTTTATATGTAATTTTTTTTCAATTTCGAAAACATTGAAGTTATAAAGTGTTTTGGTCAATAACCATTTCTTGAGCTTAGCCTTGAACAATGTCAAACTGCTAGTATTTTTTGTACTTCCTTATGATTCGTTATAATTCCTTGGATCCACTGGATTACAATTCCTTATAAACCACATTTTTTGCCATGTTTTAAGGTGGTAGTAATGGAACCAAACTTTGAGGTGAACTTACACGGGAGCACGCCATATAGAACTGACCGTGGAAAAACAGTCCTGTCGTAGGTCTATCCCGGCGAATTTCAGAGTTTTCCCCTGCGACTTATTAATAGTCATGGCGAAACAAACCTTCAGTGAAAACTGGAGCCTCTTGAATTCAAAGGGGAGATCATTTGTTATTTATGGAATACGCGGTATAAACACTGATTCTCCCTGAGCAGGTCCGGTCAAAATAGTGGCCTCTACTACGTTTAGGTGCAAAGCCTTGATTTGCAACCTAGTGCCGTTTCAAAGTTTGGGTGGATTTAAATTTCTTAGTAACATGACAGGTTTACCTACACGTAGTAAAAGTCTGTGATATGGTAAATCCGGTGGGTTCATAGTGTTTAAGAACTCTACTAGATAATTAACGGCATCGTCAGTGTTTACCACAGTATCTATTGAGTTATAAACAATCTGTTGTCCGTCAAAGAAGTTCAGTAATTTGTCATTAATGACCGCTGCTTGGTAGTTCTTCGGCGTCAGTGTAGCTCTTTCGCATAACCACTCTATTGGTTTTTCCTGGATGAACGCAACGTCTGGATAAATTATTGAAATAAGGTTTGCAACTGTTGTTACTGTCGGTGCGCCAGTGATAGTTGAAGAGACGAAAAAGGATATAAACTACTTTTTATCCGAAATCGGAAACTCCTGTGGGAAACAAATGAAAAACCACGGGAATATACTATCCCATTGAGTGAAATTTAACTCAAGAATAGTAAAAGATGGTGAAGGACATAAAATACATTTTATAGATATCAGGAGTTCCCGTGGGAAAATAACTTATCGCGATTACCGAAATTAGCGGGGGCGGAGCCGCGGGAAAACGCATGTAAAGAAATAAAAAACTAAATCAACGGAAACAAAGCAATTGAAAAAAAAATAAGAGTACTTGTATAATAGCAATATAATAATAGTAAATATGTAGTTTACAAACAAACAAATCACCAATGAGAAGTTAGATTCAATTGAACGAGTCACGGACCAACGTCCAAAGTCTGAAAGAATCTAGTTCACCTATTGTCACGGTCGCGGCTCTCAGCAAAAACATCAATGTCTATGTCGTCACTCACATTCGTGGACTCAGTTGGTTGACTGTTGGTCACAACTATTGTTGATCGTCGATTCAATCGAATCTAACTCCTCATCATCTGGGTCCGGCCCGAAGGGATCCGGTCACTTGGGATACGGTGCAGCGGCGACGGCAGTAGCTGCGGTTGGGCCACTTGTCGGAGTTTTGCGCGGTGGGACAGCATTTTGGCTCGTTTGAGCCGCTGGGCACGCGCTGTCTCCACCCCGCAGATCTCGCAGCAGCTCCACTAGAGATCGCAGTTATGACACCGTCCTCCACTTCGGGGCCAGTTTGCCTTGCAGTAGTAGTAGGGCAAGTTGCTGAAAACGATTACAAAACGTTAATATCCTATAAATATTATAAATGTGAATGTTTGTTTGTCTATCTGTCTAACCGTCTGTCTGTCTCTTTGTTACTTCCTTAGTCACTCATACATAGATCAATTAATGTGAAATTGGTTATGGAGGTTTAAGTTACATTATATATAATATATTATAGTTATAGGACATAGGCAATTTTTTGTCCCGATCAAGATTTCCCGTGGGAATAAAAAAACTATTGCGACACTAGAACTTAGCGCGGAAAATGCCATGTACCAATTTTCATCCATTTTAATTGAAAAATAACGAATTTTTGAATTGGGATAAAAAGGAGGTTAAAATTCTTTTCCGTCTCTTTAACTATCTTTGCGATAAATTACAGTTAAGCAAAGTTTAATTATCGCGATAGGTTTTTATTCCCGCTAGACCTCTCGATCGGGAAAAAAAGTCTTGTCCTTCTTCATTTTTAACTATCATTATGTCAAATTTTATCTGAATCAGATGCACTGGTGTGACGCGATGTGAAAGAGTAAGAAAAGTCACATTAAGTTATAATTATTGTTATAAAAACTTGTAAGTTGCCCGAGATAAAATGTAGCCTAAGTGTAATGTCAAGATATCAGCTACCTGGACTTTGAATTTCAGCCAAATCGATTCTGTTGTTTGAATTTTTTTTTTACTCAAACTCAAATCAAACTTTATTCAAGTAGGTTTCTAAGAACACTTTTGAATCGTCAATACAAGGTGAACAGTGTAAATTTCTGCCAAAAAGAGGTGGCAAGAAGTTCCATTTAAAGTAGTAATACAATACTTTGATAATTAGCTAAAGAGTATACAATATGTACCGAAGTTAGTAAGCTACTAAAAACAAAGTCAAACATGTCATTTTTTTTGTTTTTATGTAGCATGGGGGGCGCACCTAGTGAAGCGTCAAATATCGTTAATCGAGTGAAGGAATTTATTTAATAGAATTAGTGGCATTAGCGCCATAATAATTATATTTTTGCACAATCATGTACATAATTTGTAGTAACACATGGTCAGTTATCAGCTGATGCCTTCTCTTATCATGACTTACTCTATCTTTCCAATAAAATCCGTCCTCCTAAGTTAAAATCAAGAACTCTTCTGCAGCGCGACTTTGCTGGTATGCATGTTGACCGATTACGTATTGATGCCGCAAACACGGACTGGACTGCAGTATTTAATGCAATAACGGTTGACGAAACAGTAAGTGTTTTCAACACTTTGCTGACAGGTTTATACGATGTTCATGCACCGATAAGACCAGTTAAAGTAAGACATTACCCTTCACCTTGGCTTACAGATGAAATCCGTATTTTACAAAATAGACGTGATCGTGCCACGTCAAAAAATAAATTACATCCTTCTGCTGCTAATCTAGAAAAATATAAGATTCTAAGGAATCGCTGCAATACAGTGTGTAGAGACGCACAGCAACGCCACATTCATATTTCTGTTGAAAATGGAGATCCACGTAAAATCTGGAAATTTCTTAAGTCATTAGGAGTTGGTAAAACTCAAGATAAAACTTCCTTCAATAATATCAACATTGATCAACTTAATCAGCATTTTTCTTCTATTGTTGACATGGATAGCAACAAAAAGGCATACACCCTTAATCATCTTTCAAAGAGCCCAACTCCTGACTTACCTCCTTTTTCTTTTAGTCAATTCAATGATTGTGATGTCAAGAAGAGTATTTTGTCCATTGCATCCAGTGCTGTTGGTGGTGATTGTATTAGCCGTAAAATTATCATTCCCATCCTTGACATCCTTATTCCCATTATCACTCATATCCTTAACTATTCCTTTCATCTAGTACTTTTCCAGCCATTTGGAAAAATGCTTTTATTATTCCGTTACCAAAAAAAGCAAATCCTTCTATATTAGCGGACTTTAGGCCTGTTTCTATTTTATCTTTCCTATCAAAGGTCCTTGAGCGACTAATTCAACATCAACTTAATACCTTTCTGACTAAGAACAATCTAATAAGCCCCTTGCAGTACGGTTACTGCTCTCACCAAAATTACTGATGATATCCGTTACGGCATGGATAATAAACAACTTACAGTTATGTCGCTGTTAGATTTCAGTAATGCCTTCAACACAGTAGACTTTGACATATTGTTGGGCATCTTACGCTCTCTTAACATATCTCCAACAGTAATTGACTGGTTTCACAGTTACTTGTATGGGCGCCAGCAACGCATCCGGTTGGAGGATACATTCTCCGACTAGTACTCCACTTCAGCTGGTGTGCCGCAAGGTGGCGTGCTGTCTCCTCTCCTATTTGCCATCTTCATTAACACTATTACTCACAAACTTTCTTCTCTCTTCCACTTGTATGCAGATGATCTCTAAATTTACACACATGCCCCAATTGACGAAATCAATAAAGCCATTGATAAAATTTATGCTGGTCATGATCAAATCCAGTATCAAATACTTCAGTGGAGTTCATTTTATGGTCTTCAAAGTTTTGGACTGCCAATAATAATAGCTCTCAAGTCGAAAGCTATTATTATTGGCAGTCCAAAAATGATATCACGTATCAATCTGGAATTATTACCTTTAATTAAACTTGACAGTGTCTCTATACCTTACTGTGACTCCGTCAAAAATCTAGGGATAATTGTTGACAATACATTATAATGGGCCCCACAAATAAAAGCAATTAGTCGTAAAATGTTTTCTTCTATCGGGTCAATGAGGCGGTTACGTAATCTGTTACCCACAAAAGTTGCACTTGCACATTCTTTACTTCTTCCTATTCTTGATTATGCTGATGGCTGCTATATTAATCTCACTGAGGAGCAATTAAATAAACTTGAGCGGCTACAAAATCTCTGTATTCGATTTATATTTGGATTACGCAAATACGATCATGTCTCTCAATTTCGTGCTCAGCTCAAGTGGCTCCCAATTCGACTTCGCCGGAATACCCATACTCTTACACTTCTTTATAACATACTATTCAATCCATCTACTTCTTATTATTTAAAAGAACGATTTCAATTTATTTCCTCTTCTACACTCACACTTCGCTTGTCCACTAGTCTTCTTTTGAAAACACCAGCTCACAATACTAATTTCTATAATCGTTCTTTCACAGTTCAGGCTATACAGCTATGAAATTCTCTTCCACTTACTATTTAGCGCTCACAATCTGTAGCTCTTTTTAAAAACCAAGTTAAACAACATTATCTTATAATCTCAAACTCACAGTGCAATTAGTTCTGGTTAAAATTGTCTCGTATTGTGTTTTTTATTATGTGTATGTATATGTTTATATATATTTTGTTTATTTATTTATTATATTTATGTTTAAATAAATATTATAAATTGTGTATATATGTAAAATACTTGTTTATTGTATATATTAAATATAATGCGTGTATGTTTATTCTAATTTTAACTTAATTCTTTCGTCAGTGCACCACCTACTTCTGTTTGTAATTTCCTCTAACCAAAGGTTTGCCTGGTAGAGATCGCTTTTAAGCGATAAGGTCGCCTATTTGTACCCTTTTTTTTAATCTAGTTTTCTATTGTATTTCTTTTAAATTGTGCAATAAAGAAAATTCATTAATTCATTTATTCATACATAAATTTACATATACTTAAAACTATCCATACTATCCATGAATATAATATAATAATAAATATTATAAATGCGTAAGTAAATATGTCTGTTACCTTTTCACGGTGAAAAATTTACAACCCCTATTTATCCCCTTAGGGGATGATTTTCCAAAAACAGTGAAACACGTCATTCTTAGTTTTTAACTGAAGGGCCATATACCAAATTTCATCCATTTAACTTTAACAATGACGGATTTTCATACAATTGTGGTCCCCCGTTTTACCCCTTTAGGGGTTGAATTTTGTAAAATGCTTTTATATATTTAGCTAACGCTTCAACCACTGGACGGATCGAGATGAAACTTGGCACGCATATAAGTTAGTTCCTGGAATAGGACATGGCTACTTTTTATTCCGAAAAATTCAAAAGTTCTCGCGGGAACAACTAAAGCTACAGCTCATTAGTAGCTCGCTATTCATAAGTATAATTTAAGATGTTAATTAAGGAGAGCCACGCCGATAACCGGATTTAAGGCGGGCGGAGCCGCTGGCAAATCTAGTTCAGCAATAAAAACTATATTCTCCCGTCTGCTTATAGTCAAATATTTGACTAAGCGCTATAATATTATCAAGAAGTAAACAATATATTTAAATTAATTTAAAATACCATTAAATGACATTACATAACCGAGACATTACAGTTCTAGGAGTATGTTTCTAGGTGAACGTGTTCATTAAATATTACAGAGTTCTTGTACAGATTACAATATATGTAATGTATCTAGGGTGCGGTCCGATTCACGTTCCGTGCGTGAGGCGTGGTCCAGATAGCAGCGGCCGGTACAAAACAGTTCCCTTTCTTTAAAATTAAAAATATAATTCAATTTACAAAAAACATTATAGAACTAAGATAATCTTAACTAAACTAACCTATTATAGATCTAAACTAATCTAAAATCTTAACTAACTAACTTATATCAACAAAAATTTTGTCCAAGTAGTGAAATGTCAAGAATGCTGGCTGCAGTTCCTTTTTGGATTGCTACACCTATCCTTTGGGCAAAGAACAAGTTTTATAAATTTTAGATTCTTTTTACTGATGGGGTCAATGCCTTAACGGCAAACGGCACAAATGTGTAGTCCTTTAACACTGATATCAGAACCGCTTGCCTAGATATATAGATAGATAGATAGCCTCCCTAGATTATTCGTGGAGATGTGATTGGGCTAAGGTGTCAATTGACACCATAGCCCTTCCACGTTCCCAAAATTTGAGTGCTAAGCCATCACCACTTGCTAAATAAAGCAGAACTAGTATATGAAGTCTCTATAAGGTTTGAAGTTCCAGCTGAGAATTTAGTTGCTCTTAAACGTCAGATCTTGTCACTGTTGACAAAATTTCCTTCAGATGAACTAACGAAGTCTTCTTTCGATCCCAGTGAGGCTATTAAGGCAGTAACCTGTACATTAACGTACATAAAAAGTAAATAAGAGGAAGCAGTCCTTAATAAGGATAAGGTCAAAAGATTAGAATCGTTCTTTGACCATGTTTGGTATAAGGTGCGTCGTATTGTAGCCGAACTGGGTAAGGAATTTGAAGAAATAAAGGCAAAATTGTTAGAACGGGATGAGTTATTTAAACTGCAAGTGGCTGATTTCACCGAGTTGGACTATAATTCCATACATAGTATGCCTGAGTTACCTGCGGACGATAATGCCGAGGAAAAAAAATAATCGATAATTTCGATAACCACCATGATGATAGCAGTGTGGTAATACCGTACGATAAGAGCTCAGTTTTGGAAATAAAAAGATTTATTACACTGGTAAAACCTGTCCCATGTTCTTTATTCAGAAACAAGACGAGTTCAGACTCTCTAGGATCTTAAAAAAAATAATGTCACGGGCTTTTGAATTTTTTACGGGAGCTGCTTTACATTGGTTTAGATTCATAAAACCAAATATGGCAAATTGGGACAAGTTATGTGCAAAACTAGTCGATGGTTTTAGCTTGTTTGACTATAATTATAAATTAATGCAAAATATTTAAAAACTCAGGGGGAACATGAAAATATCATTATTTACGTAGCTATTATGTCAGCTATGTTTGAAAGGCTAACAAAACCACTTACCAAAAGTAAAAAAAATAGAGATATTATTGCGAGATATTAGGCCCTGTTACTTTTTATTCGTAGTACAGATAAAAGTTGAGTCTATCAAGATTCTTATTAAAATTTGCAAACATTACGATTAGTTCCTTGATAAAAACAAAAATTTTAAGGAGCCAAAAAAAGTATTTTTTTCAGATTTTGATTGTAGAATAGGTGGCAATACTGAATCAGTAAAACCGCGGCCATAATAACACTAACATTGAGTAGTGTTGTTTTCCTGGCGGTGAGTAAGAGGAGAACCGACGGTGCTCGTTGCTGTCATTGTTTGGCGTAGACACGGCGTGCTGGTACGGCGGTCTGGGAGACCTGATGAACCGCAGGTTGAACGGGTTCCTGAACCCAGAGATCACTTCATCTCCGCCCCGGGAGGCTGATCCGCCAACCAGTGTAAAGTCTGTATGTAAAGTAGTAGTCGTGCCCGAGAAGGAGACCGGAGTGGACCTGGCTACTACAACAGAGGGGCGTCAGTTCCGCCCGCCGTGCCAGCAACCGTATCATCTGTGTCGAGCTTCGGCAGTATTAGTACCGCATCTTTTGTTTTCTAAGCTGTCTGTGCAGTGAATCCTCATCCTTAGTCTAATTAATTTTTTTTTATGTATAATGGCCAGGAAAACTAAAAGAAAAGAGTTTTTACAGCGGCATCTCCATCCACATATAATGTGGATATTTCCAACATAAGGGGTATTTACGCAAATCTTTACGCAGTCTACCACCATCTTGAGACTGCGCAGCTGACCATTCTTTTTGTAACGGAGACGCAGATATCCTGCCCGGCCAACACATCATACCTTTATTATCCCGGCTACAAACTCGAGCACAATTTTAAGAGTCGTGCCGGCGTATGTATGTTCGTTGCAGAAAGGGACCTGTCGATATTGTGGGTGCGCGTAGATTACAGCGGCCACACTCGTATCTATGCGTGCCTATACAGGTCTCATAGCGGTGACACGAACGTAACTCGACTCTTCACGCACCTGAGTTTGACGACTGACAAAGTTCTAGAGCAATATCCCGCAGCAGAACTAGTTATTTTGGGAGACTTTAACGCCCACCATCGTGAGTGGCTCAGTTCTCGAACCAATAACTATGCATATCTGCTCATGAATTTGCTCTGACCTATAGTTTCTCTCAGCTAGTACTTACTCCAGCGAGAATATCAAATATAGAGGACCATACGAGCTCCTTACTGGACCTTCTGCTGACAACTCGTCTGGACGGATACTCCGTCTCAGTGGATGCGCCTCTTGGCTCCTCGGACCACTGTCTCGTTAGGACTCAAATAACATGCACACAACCCGATCTATCTGAGCCAAATGGCGTCGTGTGTGGCACTGTAATTCGGCAGAATGAGATGGATTGCGAGAATTTTATGCATCGTACCCGTGGAGGCAGATCTGACCTGACGTCTGCGCAGCCGCAGTCACTGAGACAATCCTCGCTGGTATGGAATGTTATATTCCAAACCCGCGAGTAGCTGCCGGCGTCAAAAAAATGACCGTTAAAAGCTAAAATTTTTAAGCAAACTGCGTATGAGGCTTGGACCGCAGCTCGTAAAAATAAAGATCCGAATATTTCTGAGTTAAAACGCAAATTAAATGCTGCTTCGAGGTTCAGTAACAATGCAACTGCCAGAGCAAAATTCCAATTCATCGGCAAAATAGGTGCGCGACTTGCGAGCTATCCTTCTGGGAGTCATGCTTTCTGGTCGCTTGCCAAAGCTGCCGAAGGGAACTTTTACCAGTCGTCGTTACCCCCACTGCGAAAGAGAATGGTTACTTGGCCTATAGTGCTAAAGAGAAAGCCGACCTACTGGGCAGTCTCTTTGCCTCGAACTCGAATATGAAAGATGAAGGCGCTGTAGCACCTACTATACCGTGGTGCGGTAAGACCATGCCGGAAATCTCCATAACACAGCGGTAGGTCCGGCGGGCGTTGCTTTCTCTAGACGTTCATAAGTCGAGTGGGCCAGACGGTATACCAGCAGTGGTGCTTAAGCAGTGTGCTACTGAGTTATGTCCTGTACTTACGCGCCTTAGTAAATTATGTTTTTTGGACAAACAAACAATTTACTATTTTTATTGCATGTTCAATAAATAAATAAATAAATGCTTTAAAATGGTTCTTAGAGCTATATAATCCAACCGGTAGATCTGGACAATTTTATAGAACCTATTGATACAAATAAGGACGGGTAAATTTGCCACATGCTTGGCTTACAAACACGAAAATCACTCACCATTTGGTGGCACGGGCAACCACAAGATTTGCTCACGTCCATTTCAAAGTATTTATATTGATCTAGTTAGTAGTTACCAATGACTCGAGATAGAAACCAGAATATTCTAGTGGCTACATGTTTTTTAGTAAGTATCGCTTGAATTTTCCTTTAAATGTTCTATATAGTATACGGAGTACCACAAAATATTATTATAATGGATAGTTTACTCGAGCGTAACCTCTCTAGTCTAGTAGACTAGTCGAGTCGAAGTACTTATCTCGCCATTGATGGCGACCACCAACAAACGTTTTCACTTCGTGTAAAAGTTATTTTAAAGGGAACCTGGTGATAACTTGACCTCTGACGGATGTCTTAAATCCGTCATGCAAAGTCCTCATCAGGCTGCAGTCGAATGCTCTTTGTTAAATTGCGCACAAGCGGAGATGTTCGAAAACTATTTTTCACTTTTTTTAGGACGTGCACCTATTGCAAAATATAATGACTTTTTATATGTTTGAACGTAGAGCGTTTTTAGCTTTCATCTCATCTTAAAATTAAAACTTATCAAATATCAAATTATAGTTTAGTGGCTGCAAACCTAAAATTTATATCATCAATCAATAATTTTAATAGAACAGAGGTCAGCTTCCCAAAAAAGTACACAATTCCGCTAACAATTTTCACTGTGTGTGTGTGTGTACGTAATTATAGTTGAGAATGATTGAAAGATAGGCTGAGGTGACCGCTTACCATCAGGCGGGCAGCACCTCGTTTGCCACCTTATTGGTATTAAAAAAAAATATCATAGTGTCTATAAGCGGCTTTGTTGTTTGTATAATAAACTAAGCTTCGATCCGTAAGGTAATCGTTTTTAGTGTATGATGTAGTAAAGTCGTGTATATCGTCGTGTATAATACAATAAAATTATCAGAATAGTTTAGTGCCGAAGAAGTTATCATTTTTACACATCATAGAGCCAGCTGTATATAACAACGGGACGCACTGACGCCAGCAAACAACAAATGAGGCAAATTGTCTGGTTCTGCATTTTTTTGTATTTCTTAATAGAAAAATATTTACGTCGATACAAGGCTAATACCGCTTGTACAATAGGATGTGTTTTGAGGAATTGTTCGAAATGATGCCCACGGCTACTTTCTACCATCGCACCACTCGCCATCGGCAGGGAATTCATTCTCACACTTTAGAACCGAAATGGTCGCGTACAGTGCGGTTTCAGAGAAACTTCCTCCCGCAAATGCTTAGGTCGTGGAATGAGCTCCCTGCCAAGTTTTTTTTTCTCTAAGAACTACAGTATGGGGTTCTTCAAGAAAGAACTTATGGGATTTTTGAAGGATCGGCAACGCGCGAGTGATACCCCTGGTGTTACAAGCGTCCATAGGCCACGGTGAACGCTTACCATCAGGCGAAACGTGGGCTTGTTTGCCACCTTAGTGGTATTAAAAATTAGGTAATTTACTAATTGCCTTGAAACAGCTGTACAAATGTGTTTCTGCTCACTAATGCTTTATAACATTTGATCGAGCGATTGCTAATTTACTCTTAAGATTTAATAAAGGCGCTTTAGTACAAACGTACAAGTTTGAGTTTTTGTAAGTCCTGTTTGATAAACTTTGTCACGTTAAGATATGAAATCCGATTCGCACGAGCGCTTTTTTAACGGGCTATAATCAAATAACACCTAAAAAATCATGTTACTATTTATCATGGTGTGTATATTGTCTAAAAACACTTTATTTTGCGTTGGTTCGAACCCCGATAGCTGCTACATGTAGAGTGTCAGGTTTTCGTTAGCTGTTTCCATGAGTTTTACCGGTATGTTTAATCAGCATTGGATCTCATTTGTAATAACGGCACTAATTTTTAGGTAAGTTCGTAGTTGTACATTATTTTTTCTCCACACACATATGTCAGGACATTAATGTTGGCTTGGCGTAGTTAAGTCAGCATAACCATTCACACACGATAAACGTCGGGATATTTAACGTCACGTCTCTGATATCTGTAATGCTTTCATAGCATTATAAATAATGATATGCTAAACATATTTAATTTGGCTCATTCATTTGGTCTGCTTGTCAATTCATGAAAATCTAAATATATGGTTATTGGCATTAAATATATGACTTATTTGGTCTCTATGCCAATCCCTCCAATAATTAATAACGATAAAGTTATCTCAATAGTCGACACAGCTCAAAATAGTGGGCTTATTATGGACTCCAACTTCTTATCTTGGAATTCATATGTAGCTGATTCAACTAAAAGCGTCCATTTCACTCTATACTCAGTAAGGCGCTTGCAGAATTTTATCCCCATTTCTACTAAAATTATATTAACTCAAACTCTAATACTTCCTCTTTTAAATAACACCGTTGTATGTAACTTGGACGACAGTGAGAAGCAAACTTGAGCGTCTTCAAAACCTATGCATTCGCTACATATACGGTTTACGTAAATATGATCATATCTCTAATTTCAGAACTGAACGCAAGTGGCTCATAATCAGTTTCCGATGGAATACTCATAGTTTATTCCTTCTTTAAAATATTTTCTACAAATATTGTAGTCCTTTATATTTATGTGAAAAATTTAATTTCATGAATTCTTTAAATCAACCTGTGAGACCAGTTACTACACAATTATTGAAAATACCACGCAACGTTACTGACGTTTTTAATAGGTAATTTATTTTCTATTCAGGCAGCAATTTGTTGAAATTTTCTTTCACATACCTACGCTTAGTGATAGTTCATCGACTGAAAGTTTTAAAATACGCCTAAAGCAGCACTATTTGAGGAACACTTGAAAATATAAAAAAATATTTTATTACCAACGCACGCTATGTCAGTTATTTTATACCTACTTATTTTATGATTATTTTATTTTTTATCTAGTACATAATTATGTATTATTTTATTTGTATTTGAATGTATATGTATTATTAAATTTCATATTTTATAAATTTAGTATTATGTAGATAAAACTTTGTTGTACAGTAAGCGACACATCAATCTAACCTTAATGGAATTTGAACCCAAGGCGCAACGCAGCGAAAAATTTCCGAAAGAGAGATAGTCGTAATTTATTATTTTTTAGTATTTTTACTTACCATCATCGTTGATATTACAGAATTGGCTTTTAAGCTTATTTTGCACCCAGTGTCCTTTATAATTAAGGTGCACTTCCCAAAGTCTGGAAGAAATCGCTTAGTTAGCGATAAGACCGCCTTATTGTACTTTTTTTTTCATTATTTTATAGATTTAAATGTATGTCTAACTGTGCAATAAAGAATATTATTATTATTATTAGTTGGATTTATTAAAGATGAAAAACACTTATTGACAAAAGTACAGGATTATTTTGTATTACCGTCACTTAGGTCCGCTGCCAATCAATGCTTTGAGTATTTAACCTATACCATTATAACCAATGACATTCTTTTATGTCTATAACTTTTGCGCAAGTGTAAGCAATAAATTAACATAGTTTTATCACAATCAGCAATCAATATGGCAGCACATAAAATACATTAACATGTGTACACACATTGATTTTTATATATTAGATATCGTTATCAAATTCCACATTACAAAAAATTAATGATAATAATTCAATTATACTTAATTAGTGCTCAAAATATAGTAGTTTGGACGAAAGCTATATCGCTTATCAGAATATTGACGCTTCAGCCATCCGACAAAATCTTACCAGAATAACGCGCGCGCGCCGCGGGGAAAAGGGGTCTTGCGCCCGCGTCGTGTTCGATAGGGACAGCAATATTTTAGCAAAGATGTAAAACGCGCGCGGGCGCCGCGAAGTGTATTCTTTTAAAGTAAAGTAACCCATTAATAAGCAAATTGTCAACAATCTCTTCCGTTACGTGGTCAAACATTCCTTGGTAAGTTTTAATCTCTTTCTTTTGTATTTATTACGCTCAACCAGCATTAAAATGATAACCCGTAAACCAAACTTCAACTGGCTTTGCAGGAACTTAAAATATTCTAATATCCTTCTGAACGTAATGGCCAAATTTATCTTCTCTTGTAGGTTCATCTCCTAATAACATAATATATTAGGTTCTACATAACATCGGCTCCGCTGGTGGGACCGTCCTTGGCTGCGTCGATCAAATCAACAACATCCTCGTCGGGTGGGGTGGGAGAAGAACAGAAGTCTATCATATACATATCTTAAGTTATGAACATAATCTTACATATTATGGATATAGTTCATATAAAATGGAAAAAAATAGTCATGATAGTAACCATACGGAATGTACTCTAGAGTACAGACTTAGGTGTAATTTGTAATATTCTTTGTCAAGAATAATTTGTGTGTCCCATTTATAACCTCACAGATTGATCTAGGGTATAAATTGCGGGTAGATATAGCCTTTCAGCCTATAAACAGTGCACAAAGGGATAGAATAATTGCATTCACAATATTGTGATAGTTACGCGGTAAGTAGGTCAAGTACCCGCAGTGCCGCCGGCCGTTAGAATAAAAGTAGGTATAGGAGTATTAGAATTAGTAGGTGTTAGAATTAGTTAGATATGGGTACTTCCTCTTGCAATGCAAATTTTCGTCCGTATACATCTGGTCAAGTTCCACATAATATATAAAAAACTCATATATTTTACCAATTAGTCGTACGTACCAATAAAAGTACGTGAACGATGGCCTCCACACAAAACGTGTATGAAATATCCCCCCCCCCCCCCCACCCCCAAGTTAGATAACACTTTTTGTTCTCAAACGTTGCTCTAAAATGGTGTACGACAGCAGCACCTACGCGTGCTGATAAATACAAGTTTTCAATCAACAATCACTGAAGTTTTCTTGATTTTTATTCATTTTCAAGTTTGTTTTGATAAATTATCAAACGATCGTATTATTATAGTTAAATAGTTACCTGCATTTGTAAGTTTTTCAAAGCTAAATATTAAACTAAACAAGAGCCTGTATGTTATATCAACTTATTACGTTTTTTAGTCTGTAATATTTAATTTAAAATTATAACTTTGTCAAAATGATAATACTTTAAAAAGAATCACAACAATGGCTGTGTAGAACGTAAACTCACAAATATATTATTCATTTCTCAAAATTAATGTTACCCTTTTAATTTAAATGAATGAAGGTTCACTCTCATCTCCCTAGAAAAAATTAATTAGGCCGAGAGCAGATGTTTGTTGGGAAACTGTAGAATGTTGTCCGAGGACGCCGACGCACCTAGCGCGGGACAGGCGGGGCTCGTTCAAAAATGAAATAAATACTTATGATAAAATCTTAGCACACTAAAAGCGTTTACAATATATCTGCTGCGCTAAAGATAAAGTGGTCTAGGGAAAAAACTTATGGAAATTGCCTGCACTGCGTAGTCTGTTCCGCTCTGGCGTGGGAAGTTGGACTTTATTAATTAATGTTGAAAATTATCGTCCAAACAAATTATATACATCTAAGTATACATAAAACTATATTTCGATGTCAATATTTTGTGAAAAAAAACGTAAGAAGGTCATAAGCAACTCTAATTTTAGCACTTTTTAATAAAAAAATACCTATACGACGTTAGTCTCGTAGCTGTGGCCAGGTAAATGACTGATTTTAGGTTTTATTTTCATGAATATTTTTTTCATCACTGCCATGTAAATAACAAAGCACTGTGTATGTAGAGTGTTGTAAATATTAACACGTAGGTATGCAGATCAGGAAATAAAATAATAAGCAGAATTACAAGGCCCGACAACAACCTTCACTACTGCATCTCAGACAGATATAGGCACGTAGTGAGAGAATCGCATGTACTATTAGCCATATGTTTAAGATAAAGTTAATTTGTATTAAGTTGCTTCTTAACTTCTCAACTCCTAAACGTTGTCAATTCCTAGTTAAGACAAGCCGTTACTATGTAAGTTACACTGTAAATACTTTATTATATAATGTTCAGTGATTATTATTTAATTCAACCTGTTGCTGGAAGCGATAAAGACCACTGTTGTTACATTGCTAACCCTGGCGATTCATGGACCTCACCGCAACCGACGTCTAGCGATACAACCGGTCACTTGTAGTTACATTCACCGACAATTCACGGATATCGCCGGAACCGACGATTAACGGATCTCGCCGCGCAGAAAACTTTTAATAGTTACCGGTGAACCCGCGGAGAAGATGCATCTTTCGCTGCAACAAGGAGGCAGACACAGGTCTACTGTGAAGGAGACGCAACTTTCACCTACGCTACAGCAAGTCAAGCCAAAAAATCAAAGAGAATGGTAGTACAAACTCCAGAAAAAACAACAGTAATGAAGAAAACCTAGCAGCAATATCGTTAACAGCTAGGATACCGAAATTTGGACAGACCAGCCCAGGGTCTGGTTCATCCGTGCGCAGGCAGCGTTAATCCCGCAAAAGCTGAGCGACAAACAGCAGTTTCAATTTGTAGTAGCCAAGCTAGGAAAAAAGACCATACAGCAAGTGACAGAAATCCTCATCACACCGCCTGATACCAAGAAATACGACACGCTGAAAAATAGATTTTTATCAGTATACGAAGAATGGGAAACCAGAAAAGTCCAAAAATTGATAATTGATATGGATCTGGGAGATCAGAAGCCGTCAAAACTCTTGCTGCGTATGCGAGACCTAGCTGGTAGCAAAATGAGCGAAGAAGCACTTGTAATACTATGGAAAGGACGACTGCCCACAGCCGTGCGAGTAAAGTCTGGGACTGTGCGCAACTCATGCATATAGTTCAGATAGCTCAGCAAACACCGTATCCCGTCAGTACACAATGCCAGACCTAGCTTTGATCCTAGCAGAAATGACTAAGCTGAACTTGAGAATAGAAGAAATAGAACATAGAAGAAGGCCGACATTCCGTGAGCAGTGCGAATATCAGCAGTATAATTCAAGCTCAAGGTATAGACCTCGAGATACAAAAACCTATGTTTCTACCACAAGAAGTTGGGTAAGAAGACAATCAAGTGCGAGCAGCCATGCAGCTGAAACCACAGGAAAACTAGATAAATTTCAACGTTATTCAACGTTAAGATTGCATTGAGAGTGGTACGTACCGTATACGTGGTATAAACGTCATGGAACTGCAGCGCACACCGCCAGGTCGATTTCATTCAAATCTGGACATACCTTCGTCTATCGACTGTGTTTCATTGGTAAGTACCTATGCGAAAAAGAAAGGAACCAGAACATGATGATACACTATTATTCGTTATATATTTCGTTAACTAAATTGGACATATTTTTCTACCATGGTTCCAAAAGAAATATTTTATTTTTATGATATTATTTTCATATATTACAAAAAAATATATATTATATTAAACATAAAATAACGTTTGGGTATGAAAATCCGTGTAGCCATTTATTGTATATGTTTTTTTTTGGCAGAACGGCGCGCTCGGAAGCAAGAGCAATATTCCCACCACCGCCACCCGCGAGCACGGAATCTTAAATATTTTCATAACTATTTAAGATATTGACATGCAGTTTTTTTTTTTATCAAATGCGTTATTAAAATCGTAATAATGTGAGCAATAAAAAATACCCTATTCATACATTTTTTTATGCAATAAAGTAAAAATTTCCGATTTAAAAAAAGAATCCAAAAAAATTTTTATATTTTTTCTTTGTAGAATAAGTAATTACCTATCTTTTGAAATATTAATCATCAAAATCCGTGCATCTGTCAGGCTTGTAGAATTTTTTAAGTTTTATTTTGGAAAGTGGCGCCATCTCTATTCCTAAGGGATGAAACTTTGGGCGCTGCAGACAAAAACGCTTACTTTGGTCCCTACTATCCCTGTGCAAAGCGGCTTGCTCCCATCACAAAGTGCAGCTTTTTTTCATAAGCCCTATGACTATTGGCTCAGAAGCTTAATTTTTAACAAATTTAAGTGACTGTAGACTTTAGAATTTAATATTAATTTCTCTCTCTCTACGCGTTCTTTGTCAGACTTTTTTTTAATGTGTGTGTGTTTTCTTGTTAACTACAAATTAACGGATTTCGGATTTTTCCCTATATTTGTTGGTGACGCATCACAGCGACCGCATTTAGTATTTTTAATTTTAATTTAAACTACGATCTCACCGTCTTACCATCCCTTGTAGTGTTTAAAATTAGGCTGGGGCCATTTGTGGCGTTTAATTTTGGGCAGCTATTTGTAGTAAAAAAAATAGGTAGGGAAGGGGAATATCTGGTGCAATCTCAAGGGCAGGTTCAATTTCGGTTCAGTCCCTTGAGGAGGATACCACTCCATTTAAAATAATTGAAAATTTAAGACAAATGATGTTGTACAAGCCGATGAAAAAAAAATTAAATTTACCATCAAGGAAAATCTTTCATAAACCCCTAAAATTTCTTATAGATACAAAATCCATTTGTATGTCCTGCATCACATTATATTTTCACTATTTCACTTCGTATAAGATCAAACTGAAGTACAAATCACCCGGGGGTTATCTTAGTTTCCGGCGATGGGTGGAGAAAAAGCGAAAATTCTTATTTTTCAAAAAGAAGAGAAGGTTATATATATTATTTACGTAAAGTTGGGACAAAAGAAAGTAGTACTCGGAGAAACTCTAGCAAACTGTGAACTACTTCACGTCACTCTCCATCTTGACGCAAGAGGTTTTCCAGGAACAGGGAATTAGGAAGACGTCCTTACGCCTCAGCGGCTGCGTGAAGAAGGGGAGGGAGATGTCGGAGGCCATAGGGATTTCAAATGGTCGATTATCATGGTAGTGTTGTGAAAATAGGGATACCATGTAATAAATTTTTGATTTTACTAAAGGGTGCGTTAGTTAGTTCAGAGATGCAATGCTAAAGTTGATTTTTGCATGCATTGTAATTAAATTTTACTTGAAGGTGCAATGTAGCATAAACAACATGCTACACCCTCCATCCCTGCTCATGCACTATATTTAAAAAAACAGTTCTGATCACCCGATCGTACAGCGTTGACATATCAGTCTCAACCCACGAATAAGTGTTCTAATCGCCAATACTGAACATAATTTAATAGTTCCTCACAATTGGACCCGCTTGCAGTTGGACTGAAACCTGTGCCCGTTGTCGCTGAAACGCATATCCTTCAGTTTTAACAATGATTTGTGTTTGAAAAGTAAAAGTACTGTCAATCCAACATAAATCCTGCTTTTAATAAGTTAGATTACGTATATTCAATCCTATCCATCGTAACTAATATACTTTCAAAGGTGTAAATGCTCAGAGAATTTCGTTTGTTATTGCTTAAAGTCGCAAATGAACCGCCAACCTGTGTGTACAGTAGAAACAGAAAGCCCGAAAACTCACCCCAATCCGTACCTTCAGCAGCTTTGCACAATCCACTTAAGATAAGCGGCGTGTAAGGTCCAGATCTGGATTTCAGCTGTTTCTGACTGTATACACTCCAAAGGCTGGTTTTCTCTAATTTTCATACCCAGAATGAAATTAGTCTGGTTTTTCTTGTTAATGATAAAACACCGAGAAGGATAGCCACAATAAATAATATTTTTTCCTAGAGCTCCTGACACACACTAAAAGCAAGAACGTTAGTACCTCCTTTTTTCCAGTAGCTTAGTCGCTTAGGTGAGCGCAACCGCCAATAGGAAGGCTCGACATAGGTACCTTTAGTTCAAACCACAGCGAATTTTCAGGCAAATTAGATCCCTTCCATGTTGTGTTATCACAAAGCCTAAATAATAAAATACAAAACTATCCCGCTACGTAGCACTGTGAAAAGTCTCTAAAGTAGTAGTCGTGCCGGAGGAGGAGACCGGGGTAAACCCGACTACTACAACAGAGAGGGATCAGGGGCCCTACCGCCCACCGTGCCAGCAACCGCATTATCTGTGCTAAGCTTTCACAGTTCTAGTACCGCACCTTTTTGTCTTCTAAGCTGTCTGTGCAGTGAATCCTCAAATTTAGTCTAAGTAACTTTTTGAAAAATGGCCAGGAAAAATAATAGAAAAAGGTTTTTTACAGCGACTATTCCATCCACAATTCATGTGGATTTTGAACATTAGGGGTATCACGCAAATCTTAACGCAGTCCACCACCATTTAGCGACTACGCAGCTGACAATTCGTTTTCTAACGGAGACGCAGGTATCCTGCCCGGCCGATACATCATACTTACATTATCCCGGCTACAAACTCGAGCACAATTTTGTGACTCGTGCCGGTGTATGTATGTTCGTCCGGGAGGATATCTGCTGTCGCCGCCTTCATAGCCTTGAACTCTCTCTCCTTGAGGCTCTCTAACCTGTCGATATTGTGGGTATATAATGTCTCAGTCAGACCCGATCTGTATGGGGTGGGGAATTGATGCTATCTGCAACGAGCTGCAAGTCGAACGTTGCATTTGCTAGCATCACTATTTGTCAAGTTTGTTATTGTTGTCAATGCGTAAAGCTATTACAAAGTTGACGAATACATTAATGATTAAAATGCTTGGAAGAATTAAAACTTAATTAGATTTTGGTGGATTAATAATATTTTTTAAATTATGTTATTACCTATTGTAAGGCTATATTGTATTTTAATATGAAGTTGAAATAATATAAAAGATTAACTGCTGAGTTTCTTGCCGGTTTTTCTTGGTAGTAAGTCGTTTTGAACCCGTAGTAAAGCTTATAAAATAATAATGAAACTGACGATTCAAAGTGCTATTTAAAAGTCTTCTTGAATAAAAAAAGTGTTGAGTTTGAGTAGAATAACTTAACGCAAGCAAATAATTATTTTGTGCCTGTTTAAACTATTCAAGCCTTTTTCTTCGCATTAAGCGAATATAATAGTATTGCGTTGGCGTACAGTGTTTCAGTGTTTTAAGTGTTTGGACCACGATGGAAGGAAAATATTTAGTTTGTACCGTTTGTAGATTTTAATTTAAGGTTCTAGATACTGTCCCTATTTTTATGTTCCTCATAAGCTCTAATTTGCCCTATATTACAGTCCTCACATCATCTCCCTACATCTCCTTGAGGTCATCTTAGAGGACATTAGGACAGACAGACGTGGCCCATGTAGGTACAACAACCTAACATACTTGATGTAAGTAATAGTCATTCCACTTAGTTAGGTTTTGCCTTACCCGTCATTAGGACGAAACATAAATATCTAAACGCTTTTATGTCATCGCTTGGTTTTGTTTTGCTAAATTTCAAAATCTATTGACAACATGCAACACAGTCCTTTAATAATGCTTTGGCAGTACTAAGAGATGAATTAAGGGCTAGAGTAATAATTACTGGTATATTGGTTATTGGTATAGTTATTATGAAATATTGACGCAATATCATTTTTGGATGTAAATTTTTCATTTTTAACGAACTATATTCATGTTGCAACTTACCTTTGCCAGTTTCTCTATTGACAACAATGATGGTACGTTTAAATACCGAGTCCGAAACAACAACAAATATTATATATAATACTCCATGTATTGCAAGACATTTGCTTACCAATGTGTGTGTAAATCAGCTAATACGACTATCATTTTTACATCTGTGTGCGTAATTTCGGTGTTACCAACCTTAAAGTGATTATCCCAAATTGGAGAGTTTTTACTTTCATTCGGTACTACAATTTATTTTCACTTACGATGACCCCTGTAATGACACATTATATTGAGATAGAACGCAAACCTTTGCTACGAAGGTAGTAAACCACCAGAAGACCAGACCAGAAGACCAGACCAGAAGACCATTGCCCTAATCCAGGAGCCGTGGATTAGAGGAAATAACATATGCGGTCTTAACAACATCGGGGGTAAGTTGCTCCACAAAATCTCACTTAGTCAACCGAGAACATGCATTTACATACCCAGATCAATACCAGCCTTGCTACTAACCAAGTTCTGTTCCAGAGACCTTACAGCTGTAAGGCTTGACACAGGAATGCATAAACAACCGCTAGTGCTAGCCTCGGTCTAAAAGCCCGGAGATGAGGTAATACCGTCTAAGGAGCTGACTGAACTAGTACAACACTGCGAGGACCATGGCTAGGACATTATAATATCAGCTAATGCAAATGCTCACCACCCCCTATGGCGGAGTCCAACAGCGAACCAGAGGTGAGTCTTTTACAGAGTATTTATTCTCAACTAACCTATCTACAATCAAAAATGGCTCGGAGCCTTCTTTTGTTAGTTCCAGATACCAGACCATAGTAGATGTAACTCTCGCATCCGACGGAGCAGCAGAGTTTGTGTCAAATTGGCACGTCTCGGCTGAGCCATCCTTTGCAGACCACAGGAGAATCTGCTATACAATACAAGTGCATGAGAAGGACCAGCAACTAAAACATAACCCCCGTAAGACGGACGTTGCGAGGAACATGACCCTTCTTCAACATGAGGTAGATATAATCACCTTTAAAGACATGACCAACAGCACTGACAACATAGAACACAATATAGACACACTAACCAAGTGTATTCAACACAGCTACCAGCAGGCCTGCACCCCTACAACACCAATCTTAGGGGGAAAGTCTCACTGGTGGGGGCCAGAACTAGAGGGACTTAAACTCAATCTGAAAAGACTCTTCAATCGAGCCAAAAACACTAGAGCTGAAAAAGACTGGGAACGATACAAACAAGCTCAGTATCATTACAAGAAACGCATAAGATATCGCAAAGGCGAAGCCTAGCGGCGGTTCTGTGACAACATCAATTCCACCAATGAAGCAGCTAGAGTGAAAAAGATATTATCACAGGATGGTACATACGCGAACAATGATAGCGAGATAAGCAAGGTGCTTATCGAAACACACTTTCCAGGATGTGTAGTCACCGACAACCCAAACTGGAAAAATATAGAACACAAAGAACCAACCCCCACAGACTGGAATATAGCCGAATCCATGGTCACTGCAGACCGAGTTGGGTGCGCAATTGAAAGCTTCCAACCCTTCTGCTGGCCTGGACAACATATTCCCAGCACTTTTAAAATGGGGACAAACAACACATGTGCCACACCTTGTTGATATATATAGAGCTTCTATAGTTCACACATACACAACATACCTCGCCAGTGGAGAGAAGTCAAGGTTATATATATTCGTACCAAAACCAGATAAATCTGATTACACACAGGCGAAATAGATATCTAAGGGAAGGTGCACTAACGCGCATGCCATTGCACCGTCAACAACATGCTTATAGGAAGGGCAGATCAACAGAATTAGCCCTACACGCTGTGGTAGAAGCTATAGAAACTGCCCTCTCTGATAAGCCAATGACACTAGGCGCTTTCATTGACATAGAAGGAGCGTTCGACAAAACGAAATTCAACAGCATCAGTCGCTCTCTTAGTAGATTTGGAGTTGAAAAAACCATTAGTGGATGGATTGATCAACTTCTGAAGCTAAGAGCAGTACAATTCACAGTTAATACCACTACAAGAGGCATTGTAGCCAAAGGCTGCCTACAAGGAGGAGTGCTCTCTCCACTGCTGTGGAATATTGTGGTGGACGACCTGTTGAAACGTCTTAACGACAGATGCTACTACACAGTTGGGTACGCAGACGACATCACCATTCTTATCAAAGGTAATTAAGAAAACATTATCTGCACTCGCATGCAACTAGCCCTCAGAGTCATGGAAGAATGGTGTAACCACCATGAGCTGACGGTAAACCTCAACAAGACAGATTTGATCCTTTTTACTAACAAAAAGAAAATTCAAATGACTACCATGCCAAAACTATTTGACATTGAGCTTAACCTTTCGAGCGAAGTCAAATGCCTCGGGGTAATTTTAGACAACAAACTGAATTGAAGTAAGCATCTAAGCACAAAAATAACCAAGGCTTGGATGCAGAAAATTAATAGGCAAGAAATGGGACCTTAAGCCATCCATAACGCTATGGCTTTATACAGCCATATTACGACCCATATTAACGTACGGTGCAGTAGTTTGGTGGCCCCGAACTCAGTTAAACACAGTAAAAAACAAACTACAAAGCCTGCAACGCCTTGCCTGCTTGGCAACTACAGGCGGTATGAAAACGACCCCTACGACAGCACTAGAGATCATTCTTAATCTCAGACCCCTTCACCTTGTCATACAAGAAGCTGCTGCTGCCATACGACTTGAGAAAGTAGAACTCTGGAAATGGGACAACAGAATCACTCATGCACGTCTCAAGGAGGCAGTAGGCAACGAGCTTCCAATGATAGAGGCGACATGTGACATCATTCCAAAAACTTTTGTCTTAGACATAAGATACCGCATCCAGCTTCATGAGGAAGAAAAGGATAGCTCTGGCATGCATGAAGTTAGGATCTACACTGATGGCTCTATGACAGAGTCTGGAACGGGCGCGGGAGTGTTCTCCCATGACCTGAACATCAACATATCAACGAGCTTGGGTGCACTCAACACCATCTTCCAGGCAGAATGTGTCGGGATTACCCGCGGATTAAACAGCGGTCCTGTCTAGAGACATAAGCGACGCATCGATACGCATCATCTCCGACAGTGCCGCTGTGCTACAAGCTCTCAATAACAACCGCATCAACAGTGGACTAATCCTGGAGTGCCACTGTGAACTGCAAAGAATTGCATTGAAGAACCGGGTTACTCTTCAATGAATACGTGGTCATAGTGGGTCTTTAGGCAATGACGAGGCAGATCAGTTGGCAAAGAGAGGATCGGGCACTGAAATATTGGGACCCGAACCAATCGTACCGATACCTTATACACAACTCAAAACGTGGTTATGTGACAGAACCTTACAACTACACAACAAACAGTGGGCAGAGGAAACGGACTGCAGACAAACCAAGAATGTTCTCACATCCTTGGACGCTAGTCTGTCGCACAAGCTGTTACAACTAAGTAGGAAAAATCTACGCTACATAGTTGGCATAAAAACAGGTCACTGCCCGCTGAACAAACACTTTTTCAATATCGGCGTTACCGACAGTCCTCTATGCAGGGGCTGCATGAAAGCCGAGGAGACACCTTCTCACGTGGTTCTACATTGCAAAAGCGTGAGCGACCAACGGACAAGGCCCCTTAAGAATCCACAAACCAGAACATCCACTGTTTTAGCTGCTGAGCATGTCCAGCCACACGGTGCGTTAAATACGGGGGGTAAGTGCCACCATGTTTAACACAGAGCGCATTCATTTTTGGTAAAGAGATAGATCAAATGCGCGCATAGAGAGCATAAAACACATTCAATGCCTTAGATTAGAATAATTACTAAATTTCTTTTGCGACAGCGATATTGCTGATATTGTTGAGCGGTCGCGCGATACTGCACGAATCGGATCACGATGCTATTATTAAAATGTGTACAACTTTCTCAATTAGCATTTATTATGAATTTTATACTCGTCAGTGTTTTGTAAGTTACAGTCTCATTTAATTATCGCCGAAACTACAGAACCTATTCTAAGAAGCCCATCTTAAATTTTTAGTTTTTTATTTTTATTTTAATAATTAGTTAGGAAACTCGCCTATATAACACATATTCTGAGAAAATTTTAGGCTTCTGCCTACTTCGACCTCTTTAAAGGTCAGCCTGGTTGCTGGTTTGGCTGACTGCTGTGCCAACTAACTGTGTGTGAGGGTGTGTGTGGGTTCGATTCCCGCACTGGACAAACAATGATGTGATTTTTTTGTTTTTTGTTTTTGTTTGTCTTGAGTCTGGGTATATTTATGTATGATATATATGTGTTTGCAAAAAAAACCAGCCAAGTGCGAGTCTGGCTCGCGCACCATTTTTATTATATGATGTAACTAAAAATTTAAGGTTTTCACAATTTTTCCTTTCTCTGAACAATAAGACGTTGCTTCGTACCAAATTTCAAGATTCTGAGTTCACGGAAAGTACCCAGTACAAGGTTTTGATTCCCTGGCGAGTTTCGAAAATTTGCGGCATAAATGTCTGTATCTTTTGATTGCGTTGGCTTAGAAGTTTGATTTTTTCACAGCTCCAAGGGACAGTAGACCTGAGTATTTGATACGCGTTTCTGAGAAAATGGGTCTTGACAGACGGACAGACGGACGGACAACAAAGTGAATCTTGTATCCATAACACAAGCTTTGCTTACTTTGGGGCCAGACGGCGCTGAGTATATTGATCAAAAATATTTAAAAAAAAAATAGCAAAGGGCTCCGTCGGGACCCTTTGAGGAAAGGAAACGATAAGGGATTTTAATCAATAAACAATAAAGTATTTTAATGTAAAGATTATATATAATATGTTATTTAAAAAATATTCAATTAGATTAAAAGATTTTAGGATATTTTATTAGTTTTCTAATAGAAAATCAAACAAAAATCATTATAATTACATTATATTTATTTTCTTATAATTATGAATAGTTATAATTGAATAACTTATAGTACTGATAGACGTCTCAGAATATTACACAAACAAAAAAATTACTCTCGGCTTAACTTATAGTGCTCGCACAAAGATTCTTTGATTCTTAAAATCAAGATTAGTCTTGATATTAGATGCACCCGTCTAGCTGTGCGCGCGCCTTTGATTTTAGATGCACGCGTTATTCACGCGTGGGGGCGCTAGCATTGCCATGGCGTCACATGACAACAAGACAGCCCTATAACTTTACACACCCGATTGCGCGTATGCGTGCACCGTCTTGCTACTAAAGTACCTAGTATTAAGTAATTGAATTTGAAATTTTATATAAAGAGTCCAAAGTGTAACGTTACAGTTCGTTGTAAAGAGATAATATCGAGCTATTTATGTATTTTAAGATACGGTGATTAATTGAATTCGTAGTCCATAAGTATGTGATACTACTTTTTCTATTGATATTTACATCTAACTGTTTTGTTTTTTTTTATTAAAGCGTTGCAGAAGTCCGGGGTAAATGTTTACGTTCTATAGAACCTGTTACATGAATATATTTTTCTCGGTAGTTCCTTTTAATCCCGTCACAGAATAATTGAAGACTTTTAACGTATTACATGGTGCCCCCCTATGCAATCTGAAAAACAATAGCCAATTGAAATATGACCTTAATTTTGATTGTTTTTTTTAACATTGTAAATCTTGTTTATTAAGTGTTTCAATACAAAACATGTATTTATAAGTTGATACACTATAATATTATATTGTTTGTGATTTTACAAAGATTACCTAATGGACGCACGCAATAAAACAGTATTGTAATTAGTTTGTAAAGCTACTTGTAGTTAATTCACTTGTCGATTCGAAAGTGTTCTTAGTAACCCATTTGAATAAAAAGATTATGAATTTTGTATGTATCAGATATGAACTTAATCACAAGTATCAGATATTAACCTTGTAATCGAAAGTGTTGAAGACATTACTGTTCTGACAAACAAAGCTTTTAACTGCTTCCCATAAAGTAGTATCGATTTCCACTTTACGTCTCCCATTTACCTGAAATGCCAGTTTGATGACTCTTTGGAGAAATCTTTTACATTTACTACTTCGAGCGCTTGCCTCCGCGTGTCCAAACTGGTTTATTGGACTGTTTGGATCAAATATGACAATATCATTTTTATTCCTTCCTTAAAGTCACTTTACAGTATTGTGACTTAACAAAATATAACATACTAAAAACAGGCATATATTTTTGATTCTCGGGACTTCACAAATATTATTTTGTATTCAATATTTAAATAGGAACTAGATCTAGGAGCTAGATCGGTGGCTAACACATTAAAATATCATTGGCCTTAATCTGACCCGGTTTGTGAAAAAAGCCACTAGATTTAAATCTTATGTAATACCCCACTTACGCACCCGTACTTGTTATCCTTTTATTCTGTTAATACCTGAAAATATCCATATGAACTGGCGGTGAATGTGAGGCAGCACAATTTAAATAGACAAAGACTAGGTAGCCTTCGTGCCAATTGATGCCAATAACGCTGTTTTTGATGACTTTACACAACTCATTTATGACGATTTAATTCTATTTAGTTTGGGGACGTATCATTTAAATATTATAATTCATTAATTTTAGATTGTCTCCATATATTGTTAGTATATATACAATCTTATCTTAGAAATATGTTTGTATAATATTGCGCCTACCTACAATATTACAAATGAGTCGATTGTATTTTGATGCCCGACGTTGCGTGATACAACCGTTAACTCAACTATTTCACCGCTTGGTTGCGATTGCGATTCCAGTAGCTTATGCGCGTCAAATAGGCCTTGTGCCTTTCTTGTGTCTGTGCTCTTTTTTATTTATGTCAGATCGTAAGCGTCACGGTTCGGCAAGCGGCCAAGCAGGCAACGCCACCACACACCTGATGAAAAAAATTGGGCAATTGATGGATGATGGGTAGACTCACGGCCCTGGAGGAGCATTCTCAATCTCGTGAATAACACATATCGCGTGCACGTGGCGATAAGCACCGACGACCACCTTTAGCAAGGCGCTCGCAGTCACTACGACGGTGGGATGCGGTGCTAGGCCGCCACATTGAGATGCTGCTGGCGACACGGGGTCGTCTGACGCCAACATCGTTAGCGTAGTTTGAGCCGCCGCAGGCGCTTGAACCATCTGCTTCCACCTCATCTTTGCTGTTGCCACCTCGCGTGCTCTTGCCGCTATCTCTCGACGGGTTGCGCAGGAAGCGAACACTAGAAAGCGTCTCTGAGCACGTAGGGAACATCACAAATACGCTGGTGCGCAGCCCACGGTAACGAATAAAATGGTTGATGCTATCAAATCAATCAAAACTGCGGTAAGCTGAAACCAGAATTTTTATATTTCAAATTTGATCCCACCTTACATTACATTGATGATCGGTGTACTGAGGTAGGTCGCGCAGTGATTTAAGGGACTACAAACGCGGTGACGCCTTTCGCGTAAAGAAAATTATTTAAAAGGTGAAACGCGGCTATGGTTAAATGAGTGGGTAACTAGTGATCATTTGGGAAGCAATTTTAAGCGTGAATTTAAACTGTTGTGCCCGAAAACCCCAGATGTTGCAAACATTTTATTTGATGTGATGTGTAAAAACCTCGATAACTACCCCGTGGGTTATGCACGCCGTTTATTTCTTCGTTTAAGTGTAGTGCAGGGATTCAGTGACGACCTAATATCAGCAATTGTGATTTGGGGCATAACTGACTGACTGGCACGTGTTCGTGCGTCTGCCACCAGCGCATAACTCGCCCCGAATGATTAACTTCGTTCTTTTTCTCGATTTATGTAAAACGTTCCGTAACATGCAACAAAAGTCTTTCAGTATGAACGATGAACCGAACCTCTTAGTCGTAAACAGAAAACGAAAGTTCGACGACGGTAAATGTTCCTCTTGTGGCTTTAGAGGATATACGCACTGTATTAATGTCATGCGTAGCAGGCTATGCGTAGATAACGAAATGATAACTCTACTGGAGGTCCTACCGACGCCAGCGCTTTCAAAAACTAAAAACCTACTTTTGTGCCAACATCTGTTTTCCAAAACTAAATATTGAGTGGCGTAACCGAGACAACGTTAATTTTCGCAAAGAGATTTCGTCTTCCCGCGATAATTCATTGTGGCCTTAATTCAGGGCATAACGGTGAACGTTTTGACTGATAGTAGGTCCACTATTTCATTTCTTTCGTCATCAATGATGAAAAACTCTCATTGCACACGAAAACTATCGTAAATCAACTTTTCGAATATTGAAAGGTCTGGGTGGCCAAGAAATTGAAAGTACGTCTTACCGGGCGAGTTTGACGGTGTAACTTTAGAAGTTTGCCTACTTATTGCATATACAGGCTGTATTAACTATAGACCTTTCATAAATTTACTGAGGCCGGTGATGTCCTGATCTACGTTGATGACGCATTGATTATCAGTGAGTCGGTTGACCGAGGACTTACTTTTAAACAAGAGGTACTTGCGGTATTGGTAAAATGTTCCTTCCTGACGCAGGGGATAGGATACTTAGGCCGCAGTATTAGTCGAGGTCAGGTACGGCCGAGCTATAATAAAGTCAAAATGTAATGCAGTTACGACAATTCATGGGCATAGCCAGCTATTTTAGACGCTACATACCTGGCTCTGCACAAAAGACGGCATGTATTGTCGGTTAAACAAAACAAAGGCGTTATGTTTTCTTAGGGGCGGGACTCACCTGTAGTGAACCTGTCCTTGCCATTTATGATCCATCTCTACCAGTCGAAGTACATAGTGACGCGAGTTCGATTGGATACAGAACAGTTCTAATGCACGATTAATTTGTTTTTGGCATGAATTCCTTGGTTTTTTAAGAAAAAAAAGGCACAGTCAACCGGCAAGCTGGATCTTGGCATGCAGGGACTGTACAGGGCGGCTGCTGGCTGTGCCACGGCACGGGTACCTGCTTACGACTGCTGGCTCTGCCACGGCACCTGAACCTGTTTACAGATGCTAGCTCTGTCACGGCAAGTGGACTTGCTGAGCGGCTCGTATGACTGCGCAATACATGGGGTTGTAGCAAGGAGAGTGGTGCCTTGAGGCGTGTGCTACATTTTTCAATTATGAGTATGATAGACTGTAGCTGCTTAGCTAGTCAGTCGCACACAAAGCGTTGACGTAGCGTCAAGTCGCTGTTAGTGGTGAAGTGTTGTCACTCATTTCCAACGAATGCGTTGATATTGTGTTTCAAGTCGCTCCGATCGTTGAGAATACGCTATCAAGTTGTTGGAGCGTTGGAACTATATCAAGGCGCATTGTCGTTGATGGTCAATCTTAACTTAGTGTATGAGAGTCATAGCGTTAACATTAGTTAAGTCGCTATCCTGTAGCAGGAAATCTGCTAGTCAGGACCATGATAGGGTAACTGTACCCTGTAGCAAATGGCTTTAGCGTTAACATTTGTTAAGTCGCTATCCTGTAGCAGAAAATCTGCTAGTCAGGACCATGATAGAGTAATTGCATTCTGTAGCAAATGGCTTGCTAGTCGGGAACATTGTGATAGTAGTCATAACCACAGGACGGTCAGAAGTACAAACAGATTCAGAGACAGAAACAGACAGAACGAAACGGAGCCTGCTCGACCGCCGACCTGCCTGCTGAAAATGAGTCTCCAGAACCTCCAGTGCCTGTCGAAGTCGGCTTATCGATGCCCCTACTAGACTAGAACATCTGCTACTCCACCTTATCAAGGATCAAGGACGATCCACCATCAGGAGAGGCCGTATAAGCGGAATCCCCCGCAAATGAATCATAGTACCGAGTAAAACCTATATAAGGAACCCGACTCGAGCTGCTCGCACACTTTGTTTGCGGCACTCGGACGGTTCGGTCGAACGACTCAGTACACGTAAGCCATTTGATTTGTGATTTGAATTACTTGTTGTTTGATTGATTATTTTCCTAATTGTTGAAAGATGCTAATTACCAAATTTGTTTTTGCAAATGTTGTGTAATAAAAGTAAGGTTAGGTGATTTAAATTGTTGTTCTTTATCTTAATTTACATTTCTGATGCTAAAACTACCTATTTAGAACTAAAAGCCGTAAGATAAGCAGTAAGAATCACTAATGTGCTAGCTGGAATATTTCTCAACAACTATTACCTGAGGATAATTTTGGGCACATCCAAGAAGTAAACCCTATGATGACAAATTAGAGAGTGCCAAGAAAATATTATATTTCCTTAATTTGCATTATAAACTAAAGGTATTTGTTATTAGTGTAATAAAAAACATACATTGAAATGAAAGAATGCTTAATGAATTGTTGAAGATAACTTGCGAAAACTATAAAAAATATAAATTTCTAGACTTATATTGTTTGCGAGGAAATAATGCAAGCTATAAAGTCAAAACATCAATCGCCTATCACCCTACCTTGCAAAGGTATGCTATACCTTTTTATTTTGCCTATGTAAATAAAAGCAATACAACTGTAAACAATTTACTAGAAAGTCAGAATAGTCCAAATAAAAGTGCTTTTTTTCGAGACTAAATCAATTACTTTACCTTCACCAAAATATAGCGGGCTTTTTCAGAAAGGACATTTTGGAAATAACAATTCATGAACTTCAGGTCAAGGGAACGTCTATTGATTTTCTATGTTTGTCCGAAACGTTTGTAAAAGTTGATAATATAAAAAATATACAATTAAAAGGATATAAACTACTAACATCATGCTGTAGGTTTGACCAAAGCGTGGAGGTGTATGTATTTAAGGACGTAGAGATATTGAATTTATTGAGTTACAATATATCAACAATTTAGCAAAAGAATTGACATTTGAATGCTGTGGTTTAGACATTCCTCAGTATGAATGTATTCTTATATGCATTTATAGAATACCAAATTCAGATGCATTTTTTTTTTTTTAAATTTAGAACAATTAATTCACCAAGTACTAAAAAATAAAAAATACTCGTAAACAAGTGACTCTAACTGGAGATTTTAATATTGACTTATTAAAATCTACAAAAATCTCACAGGAATTTAAGGATATAATGTACAGTAACAATTTTAAAATTCACGTGAAAAAAGCAACGAGAAAAACAGCTTGTTAGATCTATCTACTAATTTGGACAAAAACAAAGTTCGGAGTTCAGGCGTTGTAAAAGAATAATATTTTTACATTTTAGTGATATTACATTTCATACATAAAGTGTCAAACAAACTGATTTTTGTGATTTATACTTGAAAGTAAATGAGAACCTTAGTGATCTGTTGTATTAACTGATTTGAAAATACTTTTCGCCTATACACATAAGTTATGAATAACTCTTCGTGACGTTACGAAAAGGTATAATCATAAGCTACATGTGCATATGGTAGAAATATATTTTATACTATTCATATAGTCAATAAAATAAATGAATCAATTACTGGTGTTTTAATCAGTAACGGACTTTTTTTTTGTTTACCACTAAAGTGATAAACAAGCTTACGGTCAGCCTGATGGTAAGCAGTCACCGTAGCCTATGGACGCTTGCAACACCAGGGGTATCACTTGCGCGTTGCCGACCCTTCAGAAATCCAATAACTTCATTCTTAAAGAACTCTATACTGTAGTCCTTGGAGGAAACCTTGACAGGGAGTTCATTCCACAACTTAAGCGTTCGCGGGAGAAAGTTTATGTGAAACCGCACTGTACTCGACCATTTCGGTTCTAAAGTGTGAGAATGAATTCTCTGCCGATGGCGAGCGGTGCGATGGTAGAAAGTAGCCGTGGGCATCATTTTGAACAATTCCTCAGAACACAAACCATTGTACAAGCGGTAGAACACACAATGGGAGGCAAAATCTCTCCTCAGACTTAAAGGCTCGATACCGCAAGTGAGTTTGGAATCGTCGACAAATCTCACAGCCCGTCGTTGAACCGAGTCAAAAGGGCCAAGCTGGTATCCGGATGCACCCGCCCAGAGCGCCCAGATGGCAGCAGTACTCCATATGGGACCGAACTTGCGACTTGTAAAGTAACAACCTTTGCCCCGACGTGAAGTACTGCTTCGCTTTGTTGAGTACACCAAGTTTTTTGGACGCCAGCTTCACCTTGTCCTTGATGATCTCGGATCTAAGCATCGCTGGAGACGTCAACACGTGTTCTGGAATTGTAGGACTATAGTGAATAAGGTTTCCTTAGCGGTGAACGCGCAGACTTGTTTCTTTCTAGGGTTGAATAGGACCAAGTTTATCCGTCCCCAGTTAGAAACCTTAGACAGTGTGGTCTCGATTTGAAACACAAGTTCTTCGTAGTTTTCCTCCACAACGGAACGAGGGATGTTTGCTCGATCCGTGTAATAAGCGTCTCCAGTACTTTCATCTGCATAGCAATGCATGTTGTTGATGTCCAACATTTCATTGATATGCAGTAGACAGCACAGAGCCTTGCGGGACACCAGAATTAATGTCCATGCTATCAGAGCAACTACCGTCAACTACGGTTCGTATGCGTCTGCCAGACAAAAAGCTAGCCACCCATGTGCACAAATTCTCGGGCACTCTGTAAATGGCAACTTCGATAGAAGACCCCGGTGCCAGATCCGATCGAACGCCTTCGCTAAGTCCAGGCTTCATGCCAATGCCTCCCCCTGATTCTCAATGGCTACATACACACATTGATTTTTATATATTAAATAACGTTATTAAATTCCACATTACAAAAAATTAATGGAGGTAATTCATTTATACTTCGTTAATGCTTTAAATATACCTTGTTGTTTTGCGTAAAAGTTATTCTCTTATTAGAATACTGACGCTCGACGAGAAAGGGGGTCTCGCGCCCGCGTCGTGTTCAATAGGGACAGCAACATTTTGCAAAAGCAAAGATGTATTACGCGCGCGGGCGCCGTGAAGTGTATTCTCATTTCATTAATTTTAAACAAATTAAATATTATTTTGGGGTTACCTAAATTTTGATATACGAATTATGGATCTTATATATTAGACAATTCTGAGTAAATTTTGACTCTTGATGTTTTTTATATAATGTCACTGCTTTTGAGATACATGTGAATTTAAGAAAATGTGTTTTAGCTAAAAAATTGTTATTAATTTACATTCGGATTATATTGGGGTCACAACTAAAAATTTGATATGTAAATAATTGGCTCTTATATTTTGGACTATTATGTGTACATTTTGTTTTTTTTAACTAATTTTACCGTTTTTACCCATGACCGTCTAAGTAGACCGCGCGCCTACTCGCTAAAGTTTGCTTGTAAGCAGACTTTTCTCGTAGTCGCTTGCTGACTACTCACCGTGAGGATGCCAAAGTGTGCATTAAAAGTTGTCTATATAATACATTGTCATCGCTAAAGAAAAATTGTGTGACCTATCATCGGTGAATTGCCTCATTAACAACAAATTACAGATTAAAAAAAGTAGAATAGTGGCTTGAAAATGTTAAAATCAATTAAATTTGTTTTATTCTGTTTTGACGTTCGCCATTTTCTCCTTCGCCCTTACTACTATAGGTGATGATAATGACAGAAACTTAGACTGATTAGAAAACCATAGTTGTTTTTTGGTTTTAATGCATTGTGTTATAATTTGATGAACTTTTTTTAATTTACGGTTATTACAGCAAAATCATTCAGTATTATATATTCATCACTTTTAAATGAAATACAAAAACATTTTAAATCTTACGTGAACTGCTCGTTTAGCAAAACCAATAATTTCGTTTAAAATGTTTTAAGGCCAGCCAAACGAAAAAAAAAAGTAACAAAAGTAGCGTTATCAAAAGTGTCAAGTGTGAAATCTTATATGCCAAATTTATTAAAAAAAAGCCTTGTTACTTAAATTTAAATAACTGTATAAAAGCATTTTACCTTTTCAAATGATTTTATTTTATATGAACCAGAGCACTATAATTGTAATTTTTTTTTATCAAAATATAAAGTGAAATTAACGAAACTTCAAAAATGATGGCAAAATAAATTTTGTGTAAAAAAAGTCCACTGCTTCCTACATTAGGTTGCCCTGTGTTGTGGGTAAACAGGTTCTCCCCAAGTTTTTTTAATTTAATTAGTAACATATAGTATATGTGAACATTTAGAAATTCAATAATGAGGTTGTAAGTGTGTGTGTGTGTGTGTTTTTCAATATCGTTATAGTCGGTATAGCCGTTTTATTAAAAATGCCCTAATTGCGTGGTTGTCAAGCGTATAAATATTTGTATGTTTTTGTAAAATTTTATTGTATATTGTCGGAGCGAGATGTTCGAGCTACTTCTGCTCTTGATTTTGATACATGACATTTTGATCCTATTTTTCAATACAGGAGATAAAACCCAGCTGAAAAATTATTGCCAGATCTGGCCACGTTTATATCGAGGGTCATTATCACGCATAGATTGAAAATCTTCTTGCCTTTCTTAAACAATTTTCAGCCACCTGAATAGGGGCGTTACGGCACCATAGCACATCCGAATAAAGTGAAGCAGACTATACAGAAGACGTCCACGGACATCAGCCCATGTGTCACGCCTCTGTGGACTATGAGAAAGTTGACTGGCAATACGTCGAGGTGTTTGAGATGTCTGTGTGATTCGACAACGAAATCAGTTTTACAAAACAGTCGAACATGACCTATCCAGTTACAAAAAGGAGTCATCAATGTCATGTCCTCGAAACTGTTTACAATCGCACTGATGTCTTTAAGTCTTGATAACTGGAAAGGACAAGGTATAAGTAAATGTAAATAGCGAGTAAATCTCACACCTACAATTTTCTGACGATGATATTATAGTGCAGTTGGGTAAAAATCATTTCGAAAAAGAAGCCGATAAGCATGGTCCATTTAGGTTTGGCAAGATTTAGGAAGCTTCGTCACGTCTTTACGTCGTTCATACTGCAGTGCTCTTACATGCTCTTTCTGGGACAAATAGTCCATACCATCATCATAAATGCGAAAGTAACTCTGTCTGTCTGACATAGGCTACTTGAAAACGTCAAGCTTGAGTCGATTTTTTTCTAGAATTGATGCAGTTGAAATCCTACACCGATAATCGAATTTCGGGCGGGCGGAACTGCGAACAAAAGCTAGTAGACAATAAATAAAGCGATCGCGTGTAAACACGACCTTACATAATCAAATACTGAGGAACTACCTCTCTACTCGTGAAAGGTTAGACGAACAGTTGACTGTTAGGGTAGATACATATTATTTGCAACACAATATGCAATGCAACACGCATGTGTGTGGACGGATCTCAACAACGGCCATTTCTGGTAACGTTCGGCGCACACGCCATGGAGCCTAACTATATTGGTGTTTCAATTATTTTATTACAGCAGTGTATGAAAAAAAAGTCCCATTCGTCATCTCCATCTATTTTTACAATCGACAATTCAAATATCGCGTGCAGTAGGCAGATCCGCCGCGAATTAGCCATCCAGATTACACTGCGCGCACTCAAAGCGTTCGCCGAAAAACCGTCAATAGTCGGGAACCAACTATGGTTAATATAGTATGGTATGGGAAATGTTGCATTGCATATTGTGTTGCAAAAAATCTGTACGCACCTTTAGACGATCCTGTAGTGGCGACCGTACAAAATCGCTACTACCTACTGAATCAATTTGCTCGTTTAAGGCTTTACGTTTTAACTGAATAAAAGTCTAGGCCACTTCCTTCTCCGTCTCTTTAATTATCCCGGTGCGAAGTTTTTAGCTCAATTGGATTCTCGTATGTGCCGTGATGCAGGGACAAACGGACTTGCCGCCCCCCCTGCCCGTACCTGGCTACGCCCATTGTTCGACCTGCTCACTTTCAGGCCCGTCTTAGTGTCAACGTGTGGGCTGGAGTGCTGGGTGACCGATTACTAGGGCCTGTGTTTTAAAATCATTGTTAATTATGTAACGTATTTATGAATATATACCTATCCCTAAGTATTTCCCAGTTACAAAAAGAAGTGCCTTCCTACACACCATTCAAATACTTAAATCGTTTGTACATAGTAATACACAAAAAAGTATGTAAAGTGAAGTTATACCAACATCTTATTTAGTGATCGTAGTAGTAGTAGTAAATTATTTATTGCACAAAAAAATAATTCAAAGTAGTAAATACAGTTGATTGGTAGAGTGCAATTGAGGCGGTCTTATCGCTATTTAGCGATTACTTCCAGACAACCTTTGGGTAGAGGAAATCTAGTGGAAAAACATTTAAGAGTAGGTGCAACTTGGGACTAGAAAGTAGTATAAACATAAATAAATACAAACAAGTGTGTTATTATAATAATAGATATAAATAAGACATAATACACGTTACTTCATATTAAATATAGTATGAAACAATATATTTACATATAGTTACATAATACCTACTACATAGACGTACACAAAATAATTAAACTAACATGTCTTATTTGTAAAATAATAATAATTAATGTGACCGATAATAATTTTTAACCTGCGTTTTGAAGCAGTGTTAGCTTTGGGCTTGTCTTATAGTGAGAGTGAGAGTAAAGCATTCCATAGTTTTATAGATTTAACTGTAGAAATCGTTATAAAGCTGAGAGGAATGTGAAGGAATCTTTAGGAGTAAATTTGTAGAAGATCTAAGATTTTTTATAGAAGAGCCAAGGAATTCAAAGCAATTTTTAAGATTTTTAAGGAAAAAAGAAAATTTTGCTTGTGTGCAGGTAAGTGAACGGAGGTCTCTGGACTCGAAAGCCTACTTAGTCGGTGATAACAATGGTTAAGGTATGTCTGTGTTCTATGAATCAGACTCTTTTGGGTAACGTTTTCCTTTAGGAAAATTAATTTAGCAAAAACTTTTGCTTAAATTTCGTTAAGAACATCTATGTCATCTTCAAAGTAATAACAGGAATCTAAAATTTCCTCGGAGGGCAGTTTTCTGGCTTAATTTCATTATTTGTTGCCGTGAGTCATCCACTTTATCTTTAGGCGTTTTAGCCCGGATCCGTACTTCATAATTTAGTTCCAGTTGGGTTAACTGAATAAACTTTACGGTAACTTTTGGGTACGTCATTGTCAGTAATATTATAAATGAAGAAAAAATAATAGGGATACAGTAAAGCCAAGCCCAAGGTACAACGAGTGAAATAAAGTAATTTACAATATTAGTGAGGAACGCAAAAATCCTAATCGAAATGGTTCGTCGAGCTAAACGGTACCCTAAAGCAGCAATTGCAATATGTACTGTATGTACAACAGTAATTAATTAATATTTTAAATAGTTCACAAAAACATTTAACGAAACCCTAAAACTTGTCTACTCTAAGCACTAAATGGAAGAGGAGCCTAAAAAAATATTGGTGATTACCAAAGTGGTTCACAAAATTGTTCATTATTGAGTAAGTGTCGTCAAATAAATTATTGAGTATGTTAAGCTACCTAAACGCCAGTAAACAGTGTCTTTAAATAAATTATTGAGTATTATTATTAAGTATGTAAAGCTACCTAAACGCCAGTAAACAGTGTCTTCAAATAAATTATTGAGTATTATTACTGAGTATGTAAAGCTGCCTAAACGCCAGTAAACAGTATCGTCAAACAAATTATTGAGTAGATATTAATATTGAGTATTCAAAGCTACTTTAACGTCAGTGAACAGAGTCGTCAAATAAATCATTGAGTATTATTTATTATTGAGTATTTGCTTGCCAGCCTTCATACGTCCCCACTGTTGGGGCACGGCCTACCCTCATAAGCGAGGGTGATTTGGGCCATAGTCCACACGCGGGGGCAGTGTGGATTGTGGACTTCACATACGTCTTTTTTATCTTGACGTGTGCAGGTTTCCTCACGATGTTTTCCTTCATCGAAAAGCCAGTGGTTTGAATAAATAAATCAGTGTACTTGATAAATTAAGAAAAGACTCATGCGACCTCGGGGTTCGAACCTCCGACACTTGGGACGTGAAGTGAAATTTAAACCCCTTGGACATCACCGACCTTCCTCGGCCACCACCGACCGTTCTCGGCATCCACCGACCGTATTGGGTATTTAAAGCTACCTAAACGCAAGTAAACAGACGCGTCAAAATTTAAAAAAAAAATTATTCCTTACTGTGTGTTCGTAACGTAGTAACGAGATTAAAAGTAAAAATCGGCCAAGAGCGAGTCGGACTTGCGCACCGAGGATTCCGTACCTACCACCATTCATGTAATTTACAAACACAAACAAAAACAAAAAGTGTGCCGCTAAGCGGTCACCCATTGAATTACTGACCAAGCTCGTCGTTACCTAACTTTGAACATCGTTTCTAACAAAAAAATGTGTTACTGTTTCGCCTTACAATAGCTAGATGGCCTTGTAACGGTTTTCGGCAAAGGTTTCTCCGAATCCGCCCGCAAGCAAAAAAGCAAAAGCATTTTTTAATAAAAATGTGTATAATAAACTATTTATTTATTTCATGTATTTCAATAAAAATCTCAGTGAGTTGAGATGTAGCTGTGCAGTGTAACTACTCACGCACGCACAGTTACATATCGCGACATCCTTGTTTTACTCAAGTTTTCTGTCACGTAGTACTGGCTCTTAAGATGGTATATGACTCAGGCCGTCTCACACTTTGCCGGTTTTTATTATTTGTTATTATACTTTAGAGCTCTTAGCTTTAAAGCTGCTGATTTCGATTGTGATTTGTTGTGAGCCGATAGAGCTAAAGAGAAAGCCTGTATGTTTTATTTTAAAGAGAAGGTCTGCATGTTTCATTCCCAGCCCGCGATTAGCTACCGGTGTCAAAAAACGGCCGTGGTTTAATTGGTGTTGCAGAGAAGCTAAAATTCTTAAGCAAACTGCGTATGAGGCTTGGACTTTGGCTCGTAATAATAAGGATTCGAATATTTCTGGGTTTAAACGAAAATTAAATGCCGCCTGGAGGTTCATTACCAAAGCTAAATTCCAATTTATCGGCAAAAAAGGTGGGTGACTTGCGAGCTATCCCTCTGGCAGTATCATTTGGCTCTATAACTATAGGGGTTCCTTGTTGACTAGGACCCTAAAAGTTAAAGGTACTGGGTAGAAAAATCAAATAAGAAAAAGTTCCAAGACATCTAGAGAGGGCAAAGGATGCATAACAAATAACATTTGTTCAAGAACAACTGAACTTCATTGTCACCTATTTCTCTCGGTTAGGCCAATTTCAACTTAAACAGGGGAGTATTCAGGACAACTATCAGTAGAAGAAACGGTCACGGCATCAGCAGACGTATTCGGGATAGCATAAAACTCACTATAGCTATCAATCCTATATCGTTCGGGATAGCATCAAACTTACTATAGGTAACAATCCTATATCGTTCGGGATAGCATCAAACTCACTATAGCTAACAATCCTATATCGTTTGCCAGCACTTGGAATTTCCGAACTTTTGCCAAGCTGCCATAAATAGCTTGTGTCTAGATCCTATAAGCTTTCTTGGGAAGTTCGAACCACATTTTGTCTTGTCGCACATTACAAAACTTAACAACTTATGGTCTGCCTATATCTTTATAATAGAAGACCCAATCGATAACCGTATTTTATTTTCTCTGATGATAAATTTCAAACTTTTAATCGTTTTGTCACAATGTCTGAGATAGCCGCCTTAATGTCTTAATACTTATTTTCTGGAACTCAATGGACTAATAGCATTTTGGTTAACTGCGCATCTTAAGGTTATCACTCTCTTTTCTCAAATGCTCTACTTGTGGTTGGAGATGTTTAAGAGACAACAAAACAAAAGATTTGAAGCTTGCAAAGTCTTCAGTGAGGCTTGAGGAATGTCCAATTTTTTCCCTATCACCTATTTCAGTTTGATATTTTATAAAAAACTTCAGTCATCTCTGACATAGACTGTTTAGTGCATTTCGAGTAATGAGTAACAAAAGTAACACAGTTTGAATCTTGCAAATTGAAATTATTAAGTATCATGAACTATATATTAATTATAAATAATGATCACTTAAAAGTAGTGCACTTTAATATTGCATATTATTTAAAATAATTGCTTATATACAAATACTAAAACAATAGTTCTAATAACAAATTAAAACACATCTGTTCCCGGTGGCACACCTACCCTACGATATTTGTTACATCAGTGTCAATCCCTCCCTCCCTCCCGCCCGGCGTCCGCACGATTGCAGTGATTTGAGATTGATCACAAAAAGAAATGCGGCGTGCAAATAAGATCGTTTCGAATAACTGAATGCTCGGCGACGCCCAATCACTGTGATTTCAAATCCAATTCTATAAGATGATTGGATCCCCACCGGTAATGATGTTACTAAAAAACCTTCATATAACGCGATCGCAGATTGGCTGGAAAATCAGGTTCACATCTCACGGAGGATCATTTATTGATTGAATTTATTTCAAGAGCTCTAAACTGATATTTTTAAAAATTAATGGAGTCGGTTTTTGAATACTACATTTTAACAATCACTTATATTTGAGTCGAAAATTGCCAAAATATCATTGATAAAGATTCAAATTTATTTATTTGTTGTTTTTACAAATCTAACAAAGATTATTTTTAAAACTTAACATTAAATGTTAGGGTTATTGGCTAGACAAATATAAACTCAAACTCCCGCTATCGGGTTATAAGTACTACATTATTATTTATATATATCATCCTATTTAATTAATTTATTATTTATAGAGTTTGTTATTTTATTTTGTTTTTTTTAAAAAATATATATTCATTATTACTTAAGGCAGATACACTAAAAAGAACCTGAATTCTTAGCATGCATGTCTCGTTTCTATGTAGAAAGGTACCTAATGTGACCACACCTTTTGATGACGATTCTGAACTTAAAACTATTTAGACAGACTAGACATTAATTCTCTACCTCCTTTTAACAATGACTCCTTTTCTTTTTTATTCGTTTCTGAAGACAATGTAAAAAAAAAACGCTTGGGTTGTGGAATGAGCTCCCTGCCAAGGTTTTCTCTAAGGACTACAGTATGGGGTTCTTCAAGAAAGAAGTTATTGGATTTTTGAAGGGTCGGCAACGCACGAGTGATACGTCTGGTGTTGCAAGCGTCCATAGGCCACGGTGACCGCTAACCATCAGGCGAACCGTGTACTTGTTTGCCACCTTAGTGGTATAAAAAAAAATGTCTATTAAGTCCAAGAGTGTGATAATGTGAGCAGATCTATGATTGTTTATATTTTAAATTCCGTTTCTTAAATTCTTACATCATCAACTTTTCCCTGTTTAGTAGAGAATATCCAGCTGTATGGCGTAAAGTCTGCGTCAAACCTTTACCTAAAATACTGAATCCTGTAATGTTTTTGGCTAGTAAAGAAAACAACGTATGCTCTGTAGCTCAGTGTAATCAGGACTTGCTGAAGTGCATGTTAATGACCGGTCGCACGCACAGATCTTCGTATTACCCACACATATTTTACAAATCCATCATCCATTATCCATTAGCTAATTTGAACCAATCTCGATATTAACGATGGAAACGCAACCATGCTTATCCACCATTATCGAACTTTACAAATAAGCCATTTAAAGTTTGAAAAAAATCGTATAACATCAAAACGTCTCTAGACAGACTTAAGTGGCGGTTCAGCAATAAATACTCGGACTGCACTTCTTGCTTATGTATCAGAAAATATGCGACCACATTAGACCAAAATCTCCGAAGTCATTCAGAAATATCTAAGGCATAAATCGTTGATATTCTAAACATGCCAAAATTTGCTCTTCCGAGAAATTCTTAACTCTAAGACGCCTAAAAGTATGGCATAGGAAGTTTTTCTTATATAATGATACTTTTTAGATAAGCATTAATATTCAACAGTTTTGAAAAATAAAATATACAAATATTTCATTATTTTTAATAAAAATCAAACAACCTATCAAGTCTATTGACTTACAAAATCTGGTCATTATTGTTTTAAATCTACTCCTTTTCTTCCTTTCCTTTGGCAAATTGTATATTCTGTATGTAAAACAAATATTTAGACTTTTATTCATTTTACCAAGAAAAATATCTCAAACTCAAACTTAAACTCTAACTTTTTATTCAAATAGACTTTTGAACAGCACTTTTGATCCTCATCCTCAGTTTAAGAGTATCGGATTCGCAGCGCGCTCCATACAACAGGATTTTTCTCCTCTGATGAATATCAATCCCTCAAACTCAATGTTTTTTGTTTTAACAAAACCAGACAACTAATATCTAGGTCTGTGGTGTTTCAGTTTTACGTTAAATTGTGTAGTTCTAAAATTATTACAGTGCAAAAACTTGTAATTTATGGTCAAAACAGCTGCAACTTCGTGCTTATTATACACTATAACAAAAACGTTTCCGAAAATTTTAAAGCACCACAGACTAAATAATATAATAAATTTTCTAAATAAAAAAACCTTACTGTCATTCTAACTAAATTAAATGAATAAACACAATAATTTGAAACACAAAAATCGTTAGTCAAATTTGCAAAAATCGAATTCTATCATGATGCTGGCTCGCTTGACAAACACGGGGGGCTTGGGACGGGAGAGGCGAGGCGAGGCAGCAGCCAAAATCAGTCGCGGGCCATCCGTGAGCGAATCTTCACTTGTATTGCGTTTGACGTAAGTAGGTAGGTATTTACGGAAACAATTACGAAAATATCACTGTTGCATGTTTCGTTGCGCAGCAAGTTGATTGGATTTTTTTGGCCATTATCTAGGTAGGTATTTAGCGTAATCTATATAAATAAAAATTAATCGCAAAATTTGTTGCTAAGCGCGAAACTCGAAGAATTTCCACGACAACTCCTCACTTATAGAAAAAAAACCGACTAACACTTGACATTTTCAAGTGGCTTATGTCCTTTTTCGGGACTCAAACTATCTCCATGCCAAATTTGACCGCAGTTCCTTTTGCCCTGAATTCGGTTATAGATGTAAGATTTCAACGGAATTTAAGTATCTATACCAATTTCACTGTTGCACACTAAGACACCGAAACATTTAATACTCACTCATGCTGATTACGGTAAAGTATGAGTATATTGTTGTGTATTTAATAATATTATGCAACCAATTTAGATAGTAGTAAATCGTACGATACATCTACAAAAATCTTGGGCTACCACTTGACATAATATGTTTATGTGCATAGGACATTAGTGTGTGAACTGTATAGTCGAACAAAAAACGATGTTAATTATATGAGTACACTGTGTAATTAGTTTTTATTTTGCACTTCACATGATGTTATCATATGGCTTACAGTTAATAAATTTTTAAGCTATAACTTAACTTACTATATAGAAATACTATTTGTTACTTAGTTTAACATTTTAAGTAAGTTGTAGTAATAAGCTTGTATTGTTTTGTGCAAAAGAAAATAAATAAAAAAATACTCTAATACTCCTTTCCCTAATAATTCTTTCAAGACCGTATTCATCGTTTTCTGAAAGAAACTGTGACTTGTTTTCAACAATTTCAACCCGAATGGAAAAATGTTCCGTTCATAATTATTGGAGCTACTTATGAATGCTGTTTTATGTCTTTCACTTTCCTCTACAGCCAATTGAAAATGTCTGTCTTAAATCTTTACAGAAATAATTCGCACTTTTTAAACATTGTAATATATCTTCGATACGCAGAATTGGTAAACATACATCTTTTAATTTTTTAATTAGTTTTCGATAATCTACATAAAATCTCTATTGTTTTCTTTCTTAACCAATACTAACGGACTTGCAAAGTTACTTTGGGATTTCTGAATTACTCCCATTCTCAAAATATCTTGAATTTGTTCTATGGTTTTTTTTTTCGCAGCTGACACTCTGTACGGTTCTTAATTCACGGGCTTATTATCTATCATATCTATTGTGACTGGCACTACATTACATTTCCCTAACTTAAATTTATCGAATGCAAATCTAACTCTATTCTGAAATAAAATAGAATTTGATTTATCCCTTTCGCATTCGTTTAGATCCTTAGAAATATTAAATTCTATTTTTTCTTCTTTGCAATGTCTTTGCATATTGAATTAAATCCATTTTGTATTTTGTTACAACTTTTATTCCCATACCTGTCTATTGGGGAAGTTGCACCAACTCTCGGACCTTAAACTTTTGGGAATATTTTTGCATCATAAGAGTGATCTTTAATTATTTTTAAAGAACAAATGTTTTAAATATCTTTCGGTACTTATTTCATGACATATGATTCGCATGTTTTAAATGATACAAATACCTTTTCGTTAATCGTTAATGGACGATAACAAAAGTTGAGATAAATTAACACCCCTTATAATGCATTATCATCATGAAAGTCCACTGCTTCCTCATTCCACTGTTAAATACCTTCATCAGACTGATTTTTTCGATGATCTCTTGAATCATAATTGTCCGTGACCGCCGTATCTGCTTGCTGAACACTATCTTGTTCCCTACTATAAAAGTTCCTAACATTGGCGTCGTGTGAATGACCTTACTAGAATTAATACACTCACCAGGGAATATTGCATTGGACCATTTCTAGTTTACACCGCCGAATTCCTATGGTATCTGGTTCCTTAAGTTGTACTGTGCTCTGAAATGCTGCTGCGGGCCAGGTTTTGCATCTCTCCCTGCCAATCTTGCATTTGTACTAAAACGAGGTTTCTGCATTACTGGGGGCACACATATTTGATTTCGCTCCGATGACATTGTCAGGTTGCTCCATCAACGAATAAGTCTTCCGCAAATTTACTAACTACACCCGATAATTGGAACAGACTTAATATCCCTACATTCTGGATGTATCTACTTATTTACTTGGTATAAGGCTACTTTCATAACGTTTGATGATAATCTTTTCGTCTACAATTCCACGCAGCTTAGCCTGAGCCAATACTCGAAAAAGAAGGGGTTCGATGCCTTTCGTTTCCTTTTGCTTTATTTCATAAAAGATCTAATGAGGATCATTTTACCATTTTTTCCTCTTATAGCCTCTACAATCTTATTATACGAATTTGTATCCCCAAATTTGTAAGATACGAGTAGAAAATATGTTTCAGTAATCTGGAAGGATAAGTTTAATTACCTGCTTTCCTCCTTTTTAATATCGAGGCCATTCAAAATGTTCTGTGCGTGTAAATTATCTAATGCACTCAATATATCTTTCTGCATAAGGCAGGCTATCTTCTCTATATCAGACATGGTTGATCACATATATCTATTCACAATCTAGTATTAATTCGCTTTTACATATTGTTGCGGAGCATCGGGCGTCAGGACGATCCCACTTAATCTCGGTGGGACCTCCAAATGTTTCCGCAAAGTTGGAGGCGGAGAGAGGTGCAGGCGGTTGCAATAGCGGTTGGATGTGTCGGTTCTGTTTCGGAGATAAGTTTAGATGATGCTAACACACACATATATAAAAACAGTGCATTAAGTTGCGGTATTTAATTTTCAGAATTCAGCGGATTGTCTATATTATAAATAACACGCGCAGCGCTGCGGTGCGCGGATCGGGTTCGGATGCTGCCTATGGGCGTCGGGACGCCTAACAGCGGACGGGGCGCTCTCTTGGTAAGCGTGGTTAAGACTATTGTCTTCAGCGGGCGTAATTACGTATCACTACGACGGACGTGGTGCGCCTTGTCGCAGCGACGAGCTCGTTAAGACTGTCGGTGTTGCAGCGGGCGGCATACAAGGCGCTGAGTAACCTTGGAAAGCCTTTGCATTGACAGTGTAGGTGTCGTTAGGGTCACGTAGTCATGTGCTGGAGGTTTCGTATAATTATGTCAGTTATAACGTAAGGTCGGAAGTCGGGTGTAGGGAATTTATCTATTTATATATAAAATATTATTTATTTATTTATATTATTATTCGATGGGCGAACATTAGCGAACATAACTCGCAGCGGCCGGAAAGGGATCAAAACTATGGTTTGATCAGTAATGAATATTGGATCCTTAGTTAATTGACCCTCGTCAATTAAAATATACACAAAAAAAATTGGTGACAAATGTTGAAGCGGTAGCCTTGTTTAGACGCCTTAATTTCATATAAACAGTGATAAACCAAACGCAAAAAAATATCAAAACGGAGTAAGACATGGCTGATCTCCAGGAACAGACATCGGCACAACCAGGATATGGAGTTGAAGATGCGACTAGCATCTTAACAAATGTCGCGGTGATAAGAAACGGCTCTTATCCAAGGAGCGGTAGGTATGTGCTTTAAATTGCACTATAGGTTTACGGAACCATACGGCTGATACACTGTCAAGCGCAATGTTTATATAAATAGAACTTATATTAAGTGCGACATCGACGGCGACTTAAATTAAATATGAACTATCGGCGGATTACCTACTATGCTTAACGAATAATAAATTAAATAGAAAAGGGTTTAGTAAAATAACCTAAGCGAATTCGGTAGCTTGAACACGGGATAGCAACTTCGTGTGCTACGGGCAATTCCAACGGCACGGTGCGTAGAAAAATAAAATGTAAGCAGATAACTTACAGGTAGGAAAATAAAAATATTATAAGATGGATATTCGAACTTATACTACAAAATTATGTGTCGACGGATAGCATAGAGAACATGTTAGTGTTTAGTAAAGTAGGTATTACTTCTTACGTACTAATTTAACGTTCTAATGTCTAAGTTTTGGAACTTATTTCGAACACATATAGAACAACCAAGTAACAAGTAAACTGGTCCTTGTGTTTTGTACACGGATCATAAGGACGGGCGGTTTTATTCACAACCCAAGTAACATTTTAGCGTTAAGAAAAGCTGTAGTGGATTTTTTTTTCGGTTCTGCTTAAATATAAAAGAGTTAGCGTAAAATTTATAAGAGAGTTATAGAGTGTAATAACACCTTTATATCTTCGATTTTGGCGCAAAATTTAGCAGGTAAACCCTGTAGAGACCCTTTATTGTGTTTCTATATAACCTTTAGTAGAAGTGTATAAGAGGTGTTATAAGATCGTCGGTTATCCGCTCAAACCTTTATTGCACCTTTATAATGGACTTTATTGAAACTTTTAGTTATTTAAAATATCTATAACGATGTCAAATAGAACTTGGATCCGTATTTTGATACCTTATTACTCATTTGTAGTGTTTTTGGGGTCAAAAATAGATAGCTTAAACTTCTAAAGTCATAAAATTACATTAATTTATAAATACTAAATAAGTGCTACTGTTTATCTACGGACATTGCAACATTTTCATTACGAAATGTATGTATTGTTGATTAACAGTGTCCTTAAGTTTTAAGTGCGCTTGCAAGTTTAATGTGATTTTGTATCATGTTTCTCGTCTCAATTTTGACGCGCCTTAGAAAAAATATGATTTTAAGGGAAAAAAAGTACAACAACTAAAAGTACCAATAGCCTTAAATAGTTTTTAGACATTCAATTTCAAATTTTGGTCAGTTTTAGTGAATGTTTATATAAACTATGTAAAATGATTCGGAAAATTTAGGTACCTCATTATTTAAAACTGATTTTGTATAAATAAATATTTAGTTTTTTTTTGACAGAAAGTGATTGAAAATAGCGATATTTATCTTTAAGTTGCAGACTTCTCTTAAATCTATTACGACACTCGAAGAATTACAACGCCGGTAGTCAAGAGTATTTTGCGATCTTTGGTTGACATAAGAGAGGAACTACGCACTTAGCGAAGTCATCTGCAGTGGAGAGTATCTTTTGCTTTACCTATATACTTTAAGAATAGGGTTCTTAATAAAGTAATGAAATCCCAAATTTTAGCTCAGTTCGAAAAATGTTTTCATAATGTAAGGTTAGATTATAGACAAAAACTTTAATCGTTAGAAACATTAAATGGTTTCATTAAAGAATTACCATTTGTTTATCTTACACCATAAACCTTATATCAGGATCGTATAAAACTGCTATAACTATTTAACCTATCATTAACTTTCGTATTACAGGCGTAAGCTGTATTTAAGAGTTATACTACGCATGTAGTGTTTGGTGTTACTACACTCTTATTTAACGTCGTTGCAGAACCAATGACGTTAATGAAGTTGAACAACAGCCTTATGATATATAAGTAACTCTGACATAGCAGATTCATAGCAATAAGAATTATAGGGATATAATGAAGATCTTCAAACAGCTTTTGACGCTGCAGGCCGAAACAAGATTTAACGTCAGAAGTATATAAGCGGCCGCTGCTACTACACTCAATTAAAAGTTCTATAGGTTTTTTATATTATTACTTCGTTTTTACAGTTATAATACAACCTATAGAGCTAAACTTATTTCATAAGTGAACTGTATCACTTTTAGTGAAAACCGAATCCATTATAAATCAATAGTAGTACTCTCAGCTTCAAAATTACCTGAAACCAACGATAAATTGTTTGTTGGGAAAGTTTTAAATTTAAAAATTAAGTAGTCGACGGGCGTAAGTGGTCACGCTAATACTTAGTTAATGTAGGTACTTATCTATGTAATATATTGTTGGTACTTATCGGTGAACGCAAATTTACTGTTGCATATACGGACAGAGTTAAAAACAAGTTATCTTTTTTGGTGTGATGTTTACCTAAACAAACAAATAAGTAACGCGGTGCTAAGGGGCCGTTCAAGTATTACGTTATCACTATAGGGGGACGGGGGGGGGGGGGGTCTTTGCATTGCTTATTTTTGATGACATGGGGGTGGGGGGTCTACATAGCGATAACGTCAGCAGTAATTATTTAAGGTGCCTTCTATTGACGCCATTGAGAGCTATGATATCGCATAGGCATTGAAATCGTTCTGTTCACCAAATGTAAACAAACAATATGGCCGTCCAGTATTTGACAGCGCATCCACTACTCTACCTCTGGCTGTCTAAGCTTGCCAATTCTTCTTTTAGTCGTGCCTGAACTAAAGCTTTCTGTTCTTCTATTTCTCGTTGCAGTAACTCGACCATCTCTCTTTCCGCAAGGGCTTCTAGAATCCGGTTTTGCGATGTTAATGAACTTACGTGGGAATCAGCTTTTTTTATTGGACTACTTTTGTGTTTTGTCCACATTTTTTGCTGCAATTTTTTTCAATTCGCCGCAGTGACATTTTTAACAACTTTTATAGCAACAAGATAAAATATTTATTCGTAGGTTTCAAAGTTCCAATAAATTTCTGGTATAAATCGAAGGACCACGCTGTTTCAAGTGATCTTAATTATATTGAATTCTAATTAATTATATTATATATTTACTTATTTTAAGTAAATAAATACAATTTTATTTCGATAGTTTTTCCATATCATACATATTTTTCTTTAAGCATCAGTCCTTACATGTCTTAACAATACCGTTGATCTAGCAGACACAAAATTGAGCAGCAAACATCCAATATCATCGAAAACTTAGAATCATGATTTCTAAGTAAAGTTTGTTTAAAAGAATATTATATAAAACAGGAGACAGAGAATATATTAAAAGAAAAAAAAATAGAATACATTAAAAGAAGAATGCATATATGCTTACGTAAGTATGGAAGGGGGGCGGTAAAAGCTTTGCTTACTTTTGCTGACAAGGGGGAGAGGGGGGGGGGTAAATAATTGTAATAAATCTGCTTACATTATACTTGAATGGCCCCTAAGTTATAGTAGTATTCGATCCCACCTAATCTCGGTGGGACCTCCAAATGTTTCCGCAAAGTTGGAGGCGGAGAGAGGTGCAGGCGGTTGCAATAGCGGTTGGATGTGTCACACACACATAAATTAAAACTGCGGATTGCGAGTTGCGGTGTTTGATGTTCAGAATTCAGCGGATTGTCATATTATGAATAACAAGCGCAGCGCTACGATGCGCGGATCGGGTTCGGATGCTGCCTATGGGTGACGGGATGCCTAACGGCGGACGGGGCGCTCTCTTGGTGAGCGTGGTAAGACTATTGTCTTCAGCGGGCGTAGTGTGGTATCAAAACGACGGACATGGTGCGACTTGTCGCAGCGACGAGCTCGTTAAGACTGTCGGTGTTGCAGCGGGCGACATACAAGGCGCTGAGTAACCTTGGAAAGCCTTTGCATTGAAAGTGTAGGTGTCGTTAGGGTCACATAGTTATGTGCTGGAGATTCCGTATAATTATGTCAGTTATAACGTAAGGTCGGTAGTCGGGTGTAGGTAGGTGTATTTATTTATTAATAAAATATATGCAAGTAGATTCGAGGGGCGAATTTTAGCGAACACATATAATTATCACAAACTATTCGCTTTTGCTGATAACATTCACAAAACTTGCGCTTTGCTTTTACTTAATAATAATAATATTTTTCTCCTCGATAGCTGGCTCTACTCTACCATATGTAGCTTCCACCTGTATTAGATACTTTAATAACTGGTGTTGCCTCCTCTGGCTCTGATCACAGCTTCAAGTCTGTTTGGCATACTGAAGACGAGGTTTCGGAGGCGATATTGGGGGATATTATCCTATTCTTCCATCAGGGTCTGTTTAAAATCATTGAGGATGGCAGGAGGTCGCCTGCGTCGTCTGACCACCCTTCCGAGCTCATCCCAAGCGTGTTCGATCGGGTTCAGGTCAGAATTTCTTGATGGCCAGGCCATCAAGTTGATACCAACCTCCTGAATGTACTCTTGTACGACCTGCGCTGAGCGCCATGCAGGTATTAAATAAATTAAAAAAAAATTTGCAAAATGCGACTTTATTCTTTTCAATGTGTAGAATATATAATAATTTTCAAATTGATTTTAAAATCTTAAAAAAAATTGTTTATGTTTTGTACTGTACTGTAACCCTTTAGACGCGGTACGCCTATATCGGAATTTTCTTCAAACTTTGGTCAGTTGTATCTCAGTTAGTTTTGAAACAAAACATACTTTTGACTAGAAAAATTAAAGGAAATTCAATATTCTACAACTTTCAAAACAAAACAAAAGACACATAAAACACTTAGTTTAGAAGATATAAAAAAACGGAAAAAGTCCGAAAATTTCAAAGTTTTCTTGCCCCCCTCAAGTTAGCAGTGGGTCCTCTAGGACACAATGTGGATTTCAACCGAGAAGAATCCGACAAGAAACTCGATAGTTACTCTTTTAAAATATATGCATGTCGGAGTAATCATTGGTCATCCATTGTGTCGTATGATGGATACTTCAGAACGAAAGCCAAACCTGCAGTTAACTTCAGGGCGCTTCGACAGAGTCCTGGATCGTGTCGGACGCGCGTGTACTGAGGAACTGTCATACGTTTTTATTGTATTCATAAAGTCATAGAATTAAATTTATTTGTTATAAAATATTGTTAAGTGTTAAAATAGTAAAGATAAATAGAAGTTCTATCATACCTCTAAACAGCGCTTTGACTATTATTATTTTTTATTCACTTAAAACTACAAATCCTAGAAATACGTAGGTCTCCGCATGTTTTCACAATCTCCTTATTTCAGCTTTAACCACAAAGAAAATCTTTAAGCATAGCTCTCTCTATTCTCCGCTGAGTGACCTTAAGCACCAAGTTCGAGCCGTGTGGTTCCGGCAGATCAGAATTGGACCACTTCCAATCTTCCTGGGATGTCGTAAAAGGCGACTTAGGGGTAAAAGGGGTCTTATTTCTCAACCCCAAACACAGACTGATGTTGGGCAGCAGCAACAGCCGGTAGTAGTCTGAATTAACTGCGGTCACCGACCCGTCTGCCCAGCGTGGTGACTATGGGGGAAAACCCCATATGGTAAAGGCAGGAAAAAAACGGCCCTCAGTTCCCGGCAGCCACACTGTTCCCAGCTACGGTAGCGGTCGGTATAACGGTGGAGTATAGGGTGCTAGGAATGTCCGGGTTACGACAAACGGCTACCATTAACGACGACTACATTTGGCAACGTACAATGGACGCACGATGAGGTCACCTCGTAGAAGAACTAAGTCACATAAACTGGCATGAACTGGGTTTATCAGAAGTCTGTAGACAGGGTGAGGAGACGCTGACCCTGGAGTCAGGAAACTTATTCTACTTTCGAGGCTACCCTTCCCAAGGTGGTGTTGATTTTCAACAAATCGCTCATAAACAACGTTGTGGAAATGAGTAGTGTTTCGACTCGGGTAGCATACCTTGTCCTTAATCTCACCAACAGATACTCTCTGAAAGCGGTACAGGTGCATGCGCCAACCTCGTCTCACTCTGATGAAGAAGCCGAAGCCACATATGAAGATATCACCAAGGCCCTTCATAACACCACCAAGGCTAATTACAACGTTGTGATGGGATATTTTAACGCCAAAGTGGAAGAACAAGAACGCGACGAATCTAGAATCGGTCCTTATGGCTTGGGTCAGCGAAATCACAGGAGACAAATGCTGGTAAACTTTCTCGAAATGGAAGGGCTCTTTTTGATGAACTCGTTCTACAAGAAGAGTTCCAATAGAAGGTGGTCCTGGTGAAGTACCGACGCTGTGACTAGGATGGGATAGATTTTATTATGGCAGATAGACGGAACATATTTAGAGATGTCTCAGTGTTCAATAGGTTCAATACCGGCAGTGATCACAGACTTGTGATCTAAACATAACTCTAAATATAAATTACAAGGCCGAAAGAAATCGTCTAATAAAGTCTACTCTTAGACCTTTCCAGTCCCAAGCTACGATAATATCCGACAAGTTTCATCTGGAACTTTAAAATAGATTCGATTCGCTGGAAACCACAGGCGACGTTGACATAATGACCAACAACTTAGTGACGACGGCAAAGGAAATGGGACGCAAATTTTACCCACCACAGAACAAAACTAGAGTCCAAACTTTTGTCTGAGACTCTGGAACTGATGAGGAAAAGACGAGATACCCAAAGGTCTTCAACAGATGCAAGATCTCTAAACGGGCTGAAACAGAAGATGACTAGACGTGACCGTCGACTCTTCAGCACACGCAGCATTGAGCTTGCGATTGAGCAGAATAAAGGGTCAAAAGTTTTTGCGCGTCAGCTTGCAAAGAGCCAGCTGACGAGACTAAAAACTGCAGATGGCAAAATAGTCACCTCCAAACCAGAGATCTCAGCAGAAGCCGAATTGTTTTATGGACAACTCTACACGTCACATGCAGCTAGGCGCACATCCCTCATAACCGAAGAACCAAGAGCCAAACTGACGCGCCACTTCACCGAGGATATTACGGGTGTTGACCAAAGTGATATTAGGGCGGCTCTAGAACAGCTTAGAAACAATAAAGCCCCGGGCGATTACGGCATTACGACTGAGCTTCTAAAAGTCTGCGGCACTCCAGTCCTTAAAGAGATAGCAAGGCTTTTTAATGTTGTCATTCATAACGGAACTACACCGGAGGCGTGGCGCGGAAGCGTGGTGGTATTATTCTTCAAAAAGGGAGATAAAACTCTATATAAGCTCTATATAAGCTGTTTTCTAGAGTCGTTACGAATCGTCTCGCTGGAAGACTTGACGAGTTTCAGCCACCAGAACAGGCTGGGTTTCGGAAAGGCCGTACCGTAGATCACATTCATACTGTACGGCAGATTATACAAAAAACTCAGGAGTATAATCAACCGCTGTGTATGGCGTTTGTGTATTACGGGAAAGCGTTTGACTCCATCAAAACCTGGGCTGTGCTAGATTCTCTGCAGCGATGTCGTATAGACTGGCGATATATTGAGGTGCTGCGATTTCTTTACAACGCTGCTACGATGACCGTCCAGTCCCAGGACCATAGGACAAGTGCCACCCAGCTGCGTAGAGGTGTAAGATAGGGGGACGTTATATCCCCTAAACTGTTCACCAATGCGCTAGAAGATGTCTTCAAAACCTTGGACTGGGCTGGGCGGGGCATAAACATAAACGGCGAATACATCGCACACCTAAGGTTTGCCGACGACATTGTTATTATGGCAGAGTCATTGGAAGAATTGAGCGAAATGTTACACTCCTTAGATGAATCCTCTCGACGAGTGGGCCTTGGCATGAATTTGGATAAGACAAAAGTCATGTTCACCCAACACGTCGTGCCAATGCCAGTATTCGTCGTGTCATGCCAGGATTACGTGTACCTTGGACAAAAAATCCAACTTGGCCGGAACAATTTTGAAAAGGAAGCCGACAGGAAGACCCAGCTGGGGTGGGCAGCATTTAGTAAACTTCGTTAAGTCTTCACGTCGCCTATACCGCAAAGTCTAAATACGAAAGTCTTTGACCAGTGCGTCCTACCAGTCATGACTTACGCCGCCGAAACGTGGACACTTACAGCAGAGCTGGTCCACAAGTTCAAGGTCGCACAGCACGCAATGGAGCGAGCTATGCTGAATCCGAAATGAGGACATCCGGAAGAGAACCAAAGTTACCGACATAGCTCGCAGAATTAGCAAGCTGAAGTGGCAGTGGGCTTGCCACGTCTGTCGGAGGACCGATGGCCGATAGAGCAGACGTGTCCTAGAGTGGAGATCGCGTATGGGAAGGCGAAGCGTGGGACGCCCTCCCCGGCCCGGTGGACTGACGACCTAAAAAAGGTGGCTGATGATGGCTGGATGCGGAAGGCAGAGGACTGGGAGAAATGGCGCGCTATAGAGGAGAAATACTAAGGTCTACAGTCCCTTAAAGCTGTAAAATATTCAAGCTTCTAAGTCAATGTAATAAAATAATATGGCCGACTGGCCATATTTGTTGCATATTTTGGCATCTATACAAAGAATAAAACAAAGTCACTTCCCGCCGTCTGTACCGATATAAGCCTAGCACTTTTAAACGCCGCAACATATCGAAATGCGGATTTCATCGATAGATAAAGTGATTCAAGAAGATCGTTATACGTTTAGTTTTATATTGTTAATATAATGGAAAATTATAAGATTCTTAGGATGAATAGTAAAGTCAAAGTAAAAGTCATTTTTTTTTTATTCAAATTAGGTTTTTTACAAATACTTTTGAATCTTTAAAGTTATGATATTTTTTAAATAACCTCCGGTTCAGAATGTTGTAAATTTCTACCGAGAAGCATCCGGCAAGAAACTCGATAGTTACTCTTTTAAAAAAAACATAAAAAATACAAATACAATCAATACTTTTTAAATACAAAATTTAAGCCGTACAATTATATATTATTTCCATTTTAATTTGGTTTACCTTTAATAATAATAATAATAAAAACACTTTATTGCACAACATCAAACATAAAAACAGTATTTACTATAAAGTTACAAATGGCGATCTTATCGCTATGGAGCCATCTCTCCCAGATAACCTTTAGGTGAAGGAATTTAAAAAACGTTAAAATTTCCAGGATAGTGTATATGTTGAGATCAATTAATAAACAAACATAAGTGTAGATTAATTATTAAACAATGTAATATTATAAATATTTATATAATATAATAATATGCATAAATATTAAATAACTATATATACCTACAAAGACATATTTAAATAAACCAAACATATATATATACATACATAAGGATAGAAATCTTAGAGAGGTAGGGCACTGCAAGTACTCGCTCGAATAAGCTGCCCGAACAAATAAAGCGGGGCATAGCGAGTACTTGCTCGAATGAGCGGTCCGAACTGGGGAAGTACCTCCAACTCACAGAAAACCGCGGCCACAATAACACTAACATTGAGTAGTGTTGTGTTCCTGGCGGTGAGTAAGGTTGCCAGAGCTCTCTTTGAGGATTCGCTGCGCGGACAGCGGAGGACCGACGGTGCTTGTTGCTGTCATTGCTCGGCGTAGACGTGGCGTGCTGGTTCGGCGGTCAGGGAGACCTGATGAAACGGCTGACCGCTGGCCGCCCGCAGGTTAAACGGGTTCCCGAACCCAGGGATCACTTAATCTCCGCCCTGGGAGGCTGATCCGCAAACCTGTGTAAAGTCTCTGAAGTAGTAGTCGTGCCAGAGAAGGAGACCGGAGTGGACCCGGCTACTACAACAGAGGTGGATCAGGGGCCCTTCCGCCCGCCGTGCCAGCAACCGTATCATCTGTGTTGAGTTTCGGCAGTCTTAGTACCGCAACTTTTTGTCTTCTAAGCTGTCTGTGCAGTGAATCCTCATCCTTAGTCTAAGTAACTTCATACAAAATGGCCAGAAATATAAAAAAGAAAAGAGTTTTTACAGCGGCTACTCCATCCACATATAATGTGGATTTTTGCAACATAAGGGGTATTCACGCAAATCTTAACGCAGTCCATCACCATCTCGAGACTGAGCAGCCAACCATTATTTTTCTAACGGAGACGCAGATATCCCGCCCGGCCGACACATCATACCTTCGTTATCCCGGCTACAAACTCGAGCACACTTTTTTGAGTCGTGCCGGTGTATGTATGTTCGTCCGGGAGGATATCTGCTGTCGCCGACTTCATAGCCTTGAAGACAGGGACCTGTCGATATTGTGGGTGCACGTAGATTATGGCGGCCACACTCGTATCTATGCGTGCCTATACAGGTCTCATAGCGGTGACACGGACGTAACTTGACTCTTCACGTACCTGAGTTTGACGACTGACAAAGTTCTAGGGCAATATCCCACAGCAGAATTAGTTATTTTGGAAGACTTTAACGCCCACCATCGTGAGTGGCTTAGTTTTCGAACCAATAACTATGCAGGGATATCTGCTCATGAATTTGCTCTGACCAATGGATTCTCTCAGCTGGTACTTTCTCCAACGAGAATACCAGATATAGAGGACCATACGAGCTCCTTACTGGACCTTCTGCTGACTACACGTCCGGATGGATATTCCGTCTCAGTGGATGCGCCTCTTGGCTCCTCGGACCACTGTCTCGTTCGGACTCAAATGTCATGCACACAAACCGATCCTTCTGGGCCAACTAATTGGCGTCGTGTGTGGCATTATAAGTCGGCAGACTGGGATGGATTGCGAGAATTTTATGCATCGTACCCGTGGAGGCAGATCTGCTATAGCTCAGAAGATCCTGACGTCTGCACAGCCGTAGTCACTGAGAAAATCCTCGCTGGTATGGAATGTTTCATTCCTAACCTGCGAGTAGCTGCCGGTGTTAAAAAACGACCGTGGTTTAATAGGTCTTGCAGAGAAGCTGAAATTCTTAAGCACACTACGTATTAGGCTTGGACCACGGCTCGTAATAATAAGGATCCGAATATTTCTGAGTTAAAACGCAAATTAAATGCTGGCTCGAGGTTCAGTAAGAAAGCAACTGCCAGATCAAAATTCCAATTCATCGGCAAAATAGGTGGGCGACTTGCGAGCTATCCTTCGGGGAGTCGTGCTTTCTGGTCGCTTGCTAAAGCTGCCGAGGGGAACTTCTGCCAGTCGTCGTTACCACAACTGCGAAAGACCGATGGTGACTTGGCCCACAGTGCAAAAGAGAAAGCCGATCTATTGGGCAGTCTCTTTGCCTCTAACTCGGATGTGAACGACGTAGGCGCTGTACCACCTACTTTACCGTGGTGCGGTAAGACCATGCCGGAAATCTCTATAACACAGCGCGAGGTCCGGTGGGCTTTGCTTTCCCTAGACGTTCATAAGTCGAGTGGGCCAGACGGCATACCAGCAGTGGTGCTTAAGTAGTGTGCTCCTGAGTTATGTCCTGTACTCACGCGCCTCTTCACACTTCCCTACCACACTAGGCAATTTCCGTCTTCATGGAAGACTGCGAATGTGCACCCGGTGCCCAAAAAGGGCGATAGATCAGATCCATCGAATTACAGGCCTATCGCTATAACTTCTCTCCTCTCCAAGGTGATGGAGTGTGTGATCAACACACAGCTTTTGAGATACTTAGAAAAATACGAACTGATCAGTGACCGTCAATACGGTCGCTCAACTGGTGACCTTCTAGTGTATCTCACACACCGATGGGCACTAGCCATTGAGAGTCAGGGGGAGGCATTGGCATGTAGCCTAGACATACCGAAGGCGTTCGATCGGGTCTTGCACCGGGGTCTTCTATCGAAGTTGCCATTTTACGGAGTGCCCGAGGGTTTTTGCAAATGGGTGGCTAGCTTTTTGTCCGGCAGACGCATACGAGCCGTAGTTGACGGTAGTTGCTCTGATAGCATGGACATTAATGCAGGTGTCTTACCAGTGAGGATTTTCTCAGTGACTGCGGCTGCGCAGACGTCAGGCTCTTCTGAGCTATAGCAGATCTGCCTCCACGGGTACGATGCATAAAATTCTCGCAATCCATCCCAGTCTGCCGACTTATAATGCCACACACGACGCCAATTAGTTGGCCCAGAAGGATCGGTTTGTGTGTATGACATTTGAGTCCGAACGAGACAGTGGTCCGTGGAGCCAAGAGGCGCATCCACTGAGACGGAGTATCAATCCGGACTTGTAGTCAGCAGAAGGTCCAGTAAGGAGCTCGTATGGTCCCCTATATTTGGTATTCTCGTTGGAGAAAGTACCAGCTGAGAGAATCCATAGTTCAGAGCAAATTCATGAGCAGATATCCCTGCATAGTTATTGGTTCGAGAACTGAGCCACTCACGATGGTGGGCGTTAAAGTCTCCCAAAATAACTAATTCTGCTGTGGGATATTGCTCTAGAACTTTGTCAGTCGTCAAACTCAGGTGCGTGAAGAGTCGAGTTACGTCCGTGTCACCGCTATGAGACCTGTATAGGCAAGCATAGATACGAGTGTGGCCGCCATAATCTACGTGCACCCACAATATCGACAGGTCCCTGTCTTCAAGGCTATGAAGATTAATGGCTCTGGCTCGGGTTATTCTCATCCAGACACGGTCTGGCTGGGGCGGGGGTTTGTTTAGTAAAGAATGAATCGTCTGGTTGGTGTTCGGATCGTTCGAGCTAGGCTTTCGTTCTTTGCATACTCTGTGCGCTAGTCAGTCGTCATTAATCTGTGCGTCTCCTCGTGGCTACGTTTTTGTCCCTGAGCTAATTTTTTAAATTTAATGTTTGTAGTGAAACTAATCACACACACGAAAACAAATATACTACTCACTACACCCCATTTTACACAAAAAACGTTATCAATAACATATGACGCCAAATTTGAGTAAGTCCATTCAATTTTCTTACGGCCTACATGTGTCCTTTTTAGTAAACAGGCACGGAATTAATCCTCACACTTTAGATCCGAAATAGTCGCGTACAGTGCGGTTTCAGAGAACGCTTGGGTTATGGAATGAGCTCCCTGCCAAGGGTTTCTCTAAGGACTACAGTATGAGTACCTCGCTGTTGTAGCTATTGTGTGTATTTTATGTAAAAATAAAAACAAAACGTTACCGACTAAGAGTGTATAAACATTTAGAATTTGTTTTGTTTGTTTACATTGTGAGACTAAAAAGTGATTGTTTGTGTTTTCTTGGTTATTGAGAACCTCCTAACTTGTTTGCCTTCGCATTGTCACCACGTCCCCTACTACTGGTGCGTTACCCGATACAGTCTTGAGTATCAATATATTGGTAACTTCACCATAATAATAATATATCAACACTGCACACACCCCCTAATAGCAACGAAAAGTTACAGCTGACAGCATCAGATCCAATAATTGTCTAAATTGTAAATATTACTGAAAGTATTCGCACCAAAAGACCACGGCTCGACACATCTGTAGTAGATGAATCTCAGTCTTTGAGACTTTTTAAATCCTGACCACAACAATACCAAGACAAAGATGATGGCTTATATAAATAAAATCAAGGCACAAAACGTAGAAACCCACAAAAACAACTATGAAATACAAAAATCTTTAGACGCCATTAGTAAAAGTCACGACGAATTAAAGGAAAAAATTATAACAATACAAAAAAAGCGCAAGGAATTCAGAGAGTACGTTTGCCTGTTAGAAGGCGGTATTGAGGATCTGCAACGCAAAATTCAAAATTACTCAATCAAAATCCGCAACGTTCCCATAAAGCCTAAAGAGACCAAAAAGAATCTTATACAAATTGTGTCTGTGTTATTTATCGCACTGGCAAGATATCCGACGATCAAGCGAGCTATTGTAATTGATTTTACCAGCGTTTTACACAAAGAAAAGATCTTACAAGGTGTCAAACAAAAACCACCCCGAAAAATTCAATACATACCTAGTGGTCATCCCAGGCAATAAAGACCTCGTATATATCTCACAATACGTATCTGGTAAGAATAAGAAATTTCACTTTCTAGCACGAAACATCGCAAGAAACAAAAATTACGCTTTTTGTTGGATTGTAAACGGAAGAGTCTTCCTACACAAGACCGAGGGAGCACCTGCCATACTAATCAAAAACGAAGAGCAATGGAATGAACTTTCTAATTTATAATAACTAAATTATCCTCGACTGCTGACTTCTAAGTAGAACTTCTAGTGTAGAACTAAACTTTTACCCTTAGCGCAATTGTATGTATTTAATTTCTTGTAAGTTAAAATACTCATTACTGCACTACACATCACTCACTAAAATCAACATACCACAAAATCTTAATAACAAACATGACAAAACTGACGGCCTATCCACTGATCTAGACCACCTTCAAGTAGCAAACTCTTACTTGTGTGATCCAGAGTCTTGTAATAACATCATCAATCATAAGGGTTACAATCTCAACAAAAATCCATAGTTCACCCTATCTGTAAGAGTGGTGACAGATGTAATGTTTCAAATTACAGGCCCATATCAGTGCTATCAACTCTCAAATACTTGAAAAACTGATAAATAAGCGTCTGATAAATTATCTGGATAAATATGGGATGATTTCATCTTTCCAGTATGGATTCGAGCGTGAAAATCTACCGAAGAAGCTGTTTCTGGGTTGGTTAAATACATTACTGATAACGTTGATAAGAAAAAACCAGCAATAGGGATCTTTATAGACCTCGCTAAGGCCTTTGACACTATTTCTGTTCCCTCACTACTATAAGAGATGGAAAACATAGGAATACGTGGTCTTTCATTTCCCTCACTACTACAAAAGATGGAAAACATAGGAATACGTGGTCTATCATTAAGCCTCTTCTCAGATTATCTTAGAAATAGAGTCCAGATAACCAAAATACGCAATTACTCAAGCGAACCAACTACAGTTAATTGTGGAGTACCTCAAGGTGGTGTCCTAGGGCCAACTCTCTTTTTAATATATTTAAATGATCTGTGTAATTTGGATCTAGAACAGGAAAGTTATTCGCAATTGCTAACGACACCGCTTTGATATTCCACGGAAAAAACTGGGAAGAAACCGAACGTCTGGCAAATGATGGTTTTAAAACTGTAACAACCTGGCTTGAACAAAATTTTCTAACTCTGAATGTATCAAAAACCAAATTTATGACTTTTGCTATATCAAAACCAAGCCTCTCTCCAAAGCCTATAGTGAATCGTAGACATAAGGACTGCTTAAATGAAGCTCATTGCTACAATGCCCTATGATTGAACGTACTACAGATACTAAGTATCTAGGTGTAGTTTTAGATGAATTGCTAACATGGCATCTACAAATACATACTCTGTCTTCTCGGGTGCGTAAATTAATATATGTATTTAAAATATTGAGACACATAGCTAATTCCAAACTGCTAACTACTGTTTTGCACTGTGTCAATCCATCTTAACCTACTGCATAACAGCCTGGGGTGGAGCATGTAAAACCGCAATGTTAGAGAGAGCTCAACGCGGAGTCCATAAAGTTATGCTCTTTAAGACATGTTTATATCCTACAGCTACGTTATATTCTGAAAGCTCAGTCCAAACAGTTCGACAGCTGTTTATACTTAAAATAGTTCTCATGCAACATCGTTCAATTAATATAATCGTCATCGTTCAAAAAATATAACACTCACAAAATGGCTAATTTCTACACCCTATAACAAAACTGAAAGCCTTTTATTGACTATAAGGTGATTACGTACGTATGTATTAATTTTATACTTGAGCCTAATCCACAAAGATATTAAGTAATGCATGTGCTACTTAAACTACTTACTAAACTTGGTAACATAAAAACAAGTAACTCACTACATACATTATACCTATTAACTAACTCACAATATGATTACCAATTGTTTCGTGTACATTTTAATCATATAATAAAACAAAACACACTAAAATATAATAATAATATACACTCCTTATTTACTATATAATAACTTAAATATTGGTACATGAATAACCAAACAAATATATCAATATCAAGCAAAATACTAATCTAACAAAGTTCTCACTCGTCATATCGTAACTCGCAAACACCTTAGTTTCTATTAGTACGGGAGAATGTTCATTCATCATTAAACAAAGACACGACAAGGTCGAAACACTCACCCGTACATGCGTAGACATCCACTAAGAACATTTTACTACTATATAGCACACTACCGTCACTCAAACACAGCAAAATAAATTGTCTTGTGTCTTGTGTAAGTTGTGTTTCAAGCAAATATCATGTCTGTTAGAAAAGATAAGACACTTGGGTACATTTTTGTAATACACGTGCGGCATACCCTCAGTTCTAAATAATTACTGCGACTAGTACACTCATAACTGTTGGCTGATGCCTGCAATACAGGTTTTCCTAGTGTAGGCATTAGTAAACTATTAAGCATTACAATTATCTGAATCCAACGTGTATCTATATATTTAATTGCCCTGATCTTAAATTATAAACAAAATTTACGTATAAATTGTAATAGATTAAGTTAAAGCTGAATAAAGAATTTTACTATTATTATACCTCGGTACACGTAAATTGATTATTTAAAATTCAACTGGAACCGGCCAGTCGTCGTGCGTGTAGTAACGTTCAGTGTCGGTGCATAAGCGGGAGTCACCGTTAGGAGAGGAGATCGGGCCACCGTCACCAAGTGAAGTGAAGAGGCGCATCCCTCCGGCAACACAGAGTCACACCCAAGACAAAACACGGTAACTACACTACACACCACATTAATTCATACATGACTCGTTAAAAAGGGGACAAATAGAGACCAACCGTAAGTACATAATTATTTCGCGGCCCAATTTAAGGAACACTAAAATTGTAAATTGGTTTAACCTTAATAATTTGTTACCTAATGAAAAAAAACCAAATGTGTTAAATTTACATTACCATATCCAGATCAGTCAGATCCAGACAGAGCGAATTAGAACTTGTTAATTCAACAGTATTTCTTGGCATAGCTCTGGACTACAAACTTCAATGGGGTCCTCATATTCATAACCTAGCCAAAAAATCTGAGCTATGCTGTATATGCGATCAATAAAATAAAACAATTGACCGATGTCGACACTGCAAAAATAGTATATTAATGACATATGACATATCAACAACAAAAAAACTGCTACATTAAATTCGCTTTCGAAAACACCGACTCCTGACTTTCCTCCTTTTATTCTTAGTCGATTTTCTGATTGTAAAGTAAAGAAGAACATACTGTCTATTTCCTCCAACGCTGTTGGAAATGATTGCATTAGCCGTAATGTGATCACTCCTATCCTCGATACTTTTGTTCCTGTTATAACAAATATCCTTAATCACTCAATATCCACCTGTACCTTTCCTGAAGCACGGAAAAATGCCATTATTATTCCTTTGCAGAAGAAATCCAATCCTGCGACCTACTCCGATTTTAGACCTATATCTATCCTACCCTTTCTGTCAAAGGTACTTGAACGTGTTGTTCAGCAACAATTATCTTCTTTTTTGACAAAAAAACAAGTTGTTAAATCTGGTTTTCGTCCTGCTCATAGAACGGCTACTGCACTTGTTAAAGTTACGGACGATATTTGTTTAGGCATGGAAAATAAGCAGGTCACAGTATTAACATTGTTAGACTTTAGCAATGCTTTTAATATAGTTGACTTCGATGTTTTGCTACATCAACTTAGTTCTCTTAACATATCTCTAACAGTTATCGATTGGTTTCATAGTTACTTGCAGGCACGCCGGCAACGCATTAAGGTCGATGATTCATTTTCTACCTATTGTGACACTTTTGCTGGCGTTCCGCAAGGTGGCGTGTTGTCACCACTTCTCTTTGCAATTTTTATCAATCTAATTACATCTCATATATCTTCTCTCTACCGTCTCAAAGCAGACGATCTTCAGATATACTCGCAAGCTTCTATTAATGAGTTTTCAAATGCTATTACAATCATTAATAGGGACCTGTCTTGCATTGTAGACTGGAGTGAGTCACATGGTATTGTTGTAAATCCGAATAAAACACGATTCATTATCGTGGGTAGTAAAAGACAAATTTCCAGGAAAAACAAATTCCACCAGTCTGTGTAAGTAAAGTTCCTGTTCCATACAGTGACACTGTAAAAAGCTTAGGTATTCTTATTGGTGAAACTTTATCATGGGGTCCACAGATTAAAGAAGTGATTAAGAAAATATTTGCTACCGCGAAGTCTTTAAGTAGATTAAGCAATTATCTACCTATCCCCACCAAAATTTCTCTTGCTCAGTCACTTCTTCCTGTTCTCGACTATGCAGATGCTAGCTATCTTGAACTCACTTGATAAGCTTGAGCGGCTTCAAAACTTATGTATTAGATTTATATTTGGTCTGCGAAAGTATGACCACATATCCGAATTTCGAACAAAGCTCAATTGGCTCCCAATCCGTGTTCGCCGGAATACTCATGTTCTATTTCTTCTTTATAACGTCCTGTTCAATCCTAAATCACCGGTATATTTAAAAGAATGCTTCAGTTTTATTGGTTCTCGATTACTTCGTGACTCCACAAGTCTGTTGTTGAAAACTCCAAGGCACAATTCACAAATGTATGATCACTCATTTACTGTTAAAGCGATTACCCACCTTCGGTTTGCCAACTATATTGTGGTCATGGCAGAATCGATGGAGGACCTTAGCACAATGCTGGAAAGCCTTAGTATAGCTTCCCAACGAGTGGGCCGCAAGATGAACATGGACAAGACGAAAATCATGTCGAATGGCCATGTAGCACCCACTCCAATAACTGTTGGGAACTCTACACTCAAAGTTGTTGGCGAATACGCATACCTGGGACAAACTGTTCGATTAGGTAGGTCCAATTTCGAGAAAGAGGTTAATCGCCGAATTCAACTCGGTATTTTCTCGTCCTTAATACCCCAGTGCTTGAAGACGAAAGTCTTCAACCAGTGTGTGTTGCCAGTGATGACTTATGGCACTGAGACGTGGCCGCTAACTATGGGCCTTATACGCAAGCTCAAGGTCGCTCAGCGGGCGATGGAAAGAGCTATGCTCGGAGTTTCCCTACGTGGTCGAATCAGGAATGAGGAAATCCGTAGGGGAACTAAAGTTGCCGACATAGCTCACCGAATCGCAAAGTTGAAGTGGCAATGGGCAGGGCACAGAGCTCGAAGAACCGATGGCCGATAAGGGAAGAAGGTTCTCGAGTGGCGACCACGAACCGGAAATCGCAGCGTGGGACGGCCTCCCGCTAGATGGACAGATGACCTTGTAAAGGTAGCGGGGAGTCGTTGGTTGCAGGCGGTACAGAGTCGCACGCTGTGGAGAAAGTTAGGTGAGGCCTATGTACAGCAGTAGACGTCGATGGGCTGATATGATGATGATGATGATGAATATTAACATAATTAGCATTTGGCATACAATAATTTAAAACCGGTTGTTCTAGACTTGAGCTGAGAAAGTGTCTAAACCCTTTTCCTTTTTGTCGCAAAACATTACCATCAATATGACATTTTTGTGAAACACCAGTTGAGTGAAAACTGTTGTGAGAATATGATTGTTGCTCGGATTCCAAACTGACACACATTGATGGAAAACTAAAAGATGTTTAAAGTGCGATAGATGTTTGATTGTTATCAAAGAGCTTTGGTTTTGCAATATTGAATTGATATTTTTGTGTAAAATTGTTGTAATACGACGATAATTGTTTAAGACGTCTGAAAATCATGCTGACAGGAAACTTTACATGGCGTGTTCAGTACACGCTAAGAGTTACATACATTTCTAACAGATGGCAATGTTAGTTGGTTTATCGACATAAACATGTCTGTAATCAATACATTTCTAACAGATGGCAGTGTAAGTTATTTCATCGATTTAAACACGTCTGAATTGGGTAAGTATCAAATCAGCGCGGCTGTAGCCGAGGGTAATATCGCCCGCATCAACTTTAGGGGCAGAACAACTAACAACTAGTTTACAAATAAATCAAAACCTATGGGGTATTTCCCGTTGTCCTAGAATCATAAAATTTGACACGAAGCAAGGCCTTATATCACAAATATAGAATACAATGTATCAGAAATCTGAAATTCGTTTATTTTATAATTACTAATTACTAATAAGTTTGTACGAGACCCTTGGACTGCGCGAGCCAGACTCCCACTTGGCCGGTTTTTTCTGTATTTCATTGATTGTCTTTGAGTAGGTAACAAACCTACTACCTACCTATTGTTGCTGTGTCGTTGTGACTTGTAAATTAAAATATTTTAATAAAATGTTTTATTTTGTTTAACCTCAGTTTTATTATAATTATGTCTTATTAGTTATGTAAGCTTGGACCTTTGAAAACTGGCCAAGATTAATCTGTGATGGGTGTAACTTATGACTTTCACACTTTTTACACTTTCATTATTAGGAATAAACATAACTACAATTTTACTCCGTTTTACTAAATAAAATGAAATTATTATGACGATCTCCAAGATCGTGTTGTAAAAACGAACGTTACGAAGTTTAAAAGTCCGCGGCGGAGTTAAGCTCCTCTGAGTTCGAAGCAAGTCGAAGTCGCGAAGTTCCACCGCGGTCGTACCTCGCACCTGCGGCCCAAGCTCGCTCCTCACTAGAATTTCAAATAGTTGTTTATAACTTCATTTTGCTCGGCTGCTTCTTGTTACTCTATGACTTATTTTGCGACCAACAGATAAAACTAAAAATCGTATTTTAGCGAAATTAAATATCCCTGCCCCAAACCTTGTATTTTCGTTATGCCCAACTGTCCCGTCCATCCGTCTGTATGTGTTCGTATCTCACAGACTTATAACTTCGCCGTGTTTGTGCCGATTCTTATAAGATTTTAAAAAAATCGGCCAAGTGCGAGTCGGACTCCCGCACGAAGGGTTCCGTACCATTATCTATGAAAACGGCAAAAAATTACGTTTGTTGTATGGGAGCCCCCCTTAAATATTTGTTTTATTTTAATTTAATTATTTATTTCTAAAGTGACTATATAACTTAATATTCTGTGAATATTTTAAGCGTCTACCCGTTGCCGTTATCAATATCGAGCAAAATCGAGCAAAAAAAATCACGTTTGTTGTATGGTAGCCCCTTAAATATTTATTTTCTTCTGTTTTTAGTATTTGTTCATGGGTTCAACGGTTCATGAGATACAGCCTGGTGATAGACGGACGGACAGCGAAGTCTTAGTAATAGGTTTCCGCTAATTACCCTTTGGGTATGGAACCCTAAAAAGGTATCTTATGTAAACTCCTTATTTTAAAGATATCCTTTTATTTCTAAAGTGACTATATAACTTAATATTCTGTGAATATTTTAAGCGTCTACCCGTTGCCGTTATCAATATCGAGCAAAATCGAGCAAAAAAAATCACGTTTGTTGTATGGTAGCCCCTTAAATATTTATTTTCTTCTGTTTTTAGTATTTGTTCATGGGTTCAACGGTTCATGAGATACAGCCTGGTGATAGACGGACGGACAGCGAAGTCTTAGTAATAGGTTTCCGCTAATTACCCTTTGGGTATGGAACCCTAAAAAGGTATCTTATGTAAACTCCTTATTTTAAAGATATCCTTATGTTTGAGTCATAAATTAAAGACGGGATAAATTAAATCTCGTGCACTACAGTGTTCGGGATCTCGTTAAATGAGCCCTTAGAAAAATCACGATGATGATTTCACAAACAAATCAAGCCCAACTCCTAATGCAAACCGACGAACTCAAGAAAAATATACTTACCTTTATAGGTACTGTAAGCACTTCGCTCGCTTGCAGTTTCTTTTCATTTGCTGAGAGGTACTGGAGGCGTACCACTACTCTTACCGCAGTAAGATTCGAGGATGTTTGTCGGGATGTGGGAATCAAACAGAATTCGGGGTGTAAAAGGGGCGTACAGTGTGGTTTCAGAGAAACTTCCTCCCGCGAACGCTTAAGTTGTGGAATGAGCTCCCTGCCAAGGTTTTCTCCAAGGACTACAGTATGGAGTTCTTCAAGAAAGAAGTTATTAGATTTCTGAAGGGTCGGCAACGCGCGAGTGATACCCCTGGTGTTGCAAGCGTCCAGAGGCTACGGTGACCGCTTACCATCAGGCGGACCGTAAGCTTGTTTGCCACCTTAGTGGTATTTAAAAAAAAAAAAACTTATGGTTTATTCACTCCGCCGACAGTAATGGAATATTATAATAATAATCAAATTCTAATACATAACCTTTTAGTTTCTTCACTCCTGGAATTCATATATATTTTTGTACATTATATTTCATCGCTATCTGGAGGAGTAAGGAGTTGACATCTTTGGGTGTTTATTTATTAAACTTATTTTATAAGATCTGTGTGATTTCAACTGGCATAATATTTCTTTTTTTTTCAATTTATTTAGGTATTGGCTATGAGCCATCAAACTCCACATAAATAAATAACAATACATACGGTAAAATTTAAAAAAAGGCCAAGTAAAATTACATCACAAAACCAATCAAAATTGAGACTAAAAGGAAAAGAGAACATAAAATTACAACTTACATAGAAAAAAACTTTACAGTACATAAAATATAAATTTAACGAAGAAATGGAAAAAAAAGAATAACTTAATAATATATACCAAAATTCAAATTCTACCAACTGTGTTTACAATAAAATCATAAATTGTAGGATACATAATACGGAATTTTAACAAGTTTTAAACATCACAAGGCATAGTTTCGTTTTTAATAAATCTTGGCAAACACTTTTAAATAACAATCGTTGTAATGAAAATGCGGAACATACAAAAAATATACACACCGGCACAATTAGCGGAACAGAAAAAAAAGTGAGACTATGAGATAATAACGCATATATTTGACGAAAATGTAATTTGTTGGGGGGTGGCATTCTGGATTTAACCCTTCTTTTTAACAAGTCCCAGACATGCTCTATCGGATTCATATCGGGGGAATTTGCTGGCCACTGCATCACCGGTATACCTACGTGACTCAGATATGCCTGTACCGATTGTGCACTATGAGCACGAGCATTATCTTGCATTAGAATAAAGTCGTCACCAATAAATGGGGCAAATGGTACAACATGTTCTTCTAAAATGTCTCTGATGTATCGATCTGCTGTCATGGTCCCTCCTGTGACTATCACTAACTCCGTGCGAGCTCCCAAACATATCCCTCCCCAAACCATAATCGAGCCGCCACCATAAGCCACTGTGTGTTCAAAATTAGACTGTATGTGGCGTTCTCCTTTGCGTCTCCATATTCGCTGTCTCCCATCGATCTGTTTTAAAAGAACTCTGCACTCATCAGTAAAGAGAACCTGCTGCCATTCGTTCAAATCCTTTTTTTGTGTTCCGCTAATTGTGCCGGTGTGTATATAAATGATGAAGGTCGCAAGTATCGTTGTTGCAGTATATACACTGAGCATTATTTATTGTCTTTGTCTCAACCAGCTAAATGAGATGGTAATCTGCAGTGGCCTATTCTGATTCTGCTTAGAGTGGTGATAAAATAGCCTTTGCATTTTTAAACCATGCTTAAGTTGACGGTTCTGGTTCTATTTCTGCAAGCCATTTGATTTCTCTACTTGTTTTAGGGTATGAAGTCAATCTTTTGATCATGTTCTGTTTTAAAAACAAAACAAGATCAGAATAAGGAACATGGAAGTTGCATTCTAAGGTGTTAGCAAATGATTAAGCAAGATAATCTACAAGTTCATTACCAAAAATAACTGAGTGACCAGGTACCCAACAAAATTCAATTAAGATGTTTAAGTTCCTTATATTCGTATATTAAATAATTGGTAGATGCATTTAAATTTTTTCGAGTCAGATAGGATTAAATATTTGTTAGTGGTTCTGTTTTCATTTAAATGGGAAATAATATAATTAAAGGCATATATAATAGCAATAATCTCCGCTAAGTAAACTGAGAAAAAGTTATTGCATGTATAAACATGGCCTAGTTTATAATTAGCAACGTAAAAAGCAAAGCTTGTCCTATGAGGTGGTCCTAAAAATTCAAAAAATTAAAACTAACAATTATATCTTTTTACACAAATTTTAATATCCACAATTTTACTGTTAAAATCAATATCGTAGCAGGGTAATAAATTAGTCCAATGTCTTGGAATTCGAAATTGAGATAAGTTATTGATTGATTAATAGTAAGCAGATTATTAACGGTATTACATTATAATTCGATATTACAAATCCAGAAATATATCTAAAGATTACATCATTATCAGTGCTAATTAATTTCAAAGAGAATTTAACAGTTATGTAAGCCCTTCTAATAAATAAAGAAACAATACCAGTCTCCTCTTCTAAGGAATTTATATAGATGATTTCATAGCTCCACCTATTATGCGTAGTGCTTTATTTTGTAATACATCAAGGTTTTTTAATAAATCAGAAGAAGCATTGTTTTAAAATGTACACCCATAGTCAAAATGACTCCGAACTATTGCAATGTATGATGATTTAAATGTTTTAGGGTCAGCACCCCATTTCAGTCTGCATAAAGATTTCAAAATGTTCAAACTTTTTTTTGCTTTCTTAGTTATATATATATATAGGATATGAGTCTACCAAGATGAGTCGTAATCAAGTAAAATGCCAACATATTTAAATAGTATTATTAGGGAGAATAGATTATTTTGTCATAAACTATTTTAGAAGAAAGCAAATTCTTCTTGCTAAATACTATGACTGAACTTTTTGAAGTATTGATCTCGAGTTTAAGATCGATTTTTAATAGATTACTGATCATTTTTAAACATGAATTCATAATGATTTCTTCTTCATTTAAGTAGCTGCATTTAACATATAATAGTAGGTCATCGGCAAATTGCAAATATCACATGGTCAGGAATACTATGCATAAAAGGAATTAAACTTAAAATTAATAATAAACGAGTTATTACTGATCCTTCTGTGGTGCCTTTGTGAGTAGCTTTTGGACCATAACGAGTTGTCTTGCATTTAAAAAATTTTTTACTATCATGCAGAATATTAAAGATTTATTTTAGAAGTTCGCCTGGGATACCATAACGGAACGACCGTTTCCGGTGGTCCGTCTCCGGTTAAGGACCGCATGATGTAGGAAAAAGTGGAAGTTTCCAGGCATCCATTCTTGGGTCCATTAACGATATCGTGTTTGTTTGAATATCGAGATCAAAAGAGTCTGGATATCGTTTGACATTAGCTTTGACAATCAGTCTTAACGTTCTCGCTTTGTACTCTGCAGACGCAGAAAAAATCTACTTAATTTTTGCTTAAACTTAAATATTTCCAGCTATCTCCTAAGCTGCGACTATATTTCTAATATTACGGCTACTTCTTGTTACCAGTAAAAAAACCGGAATGTTGATAGGTAATTGCGCTCTTGTTTCTGTGTTGTGATAGTGTGTAAAAGGGGTACGTACTAATTCCATTCTTATTTACATCAAGCACGACGGTTTTTCCGTGGGGGTTTGCATCATCCACCTTCGGATACAAACTCTACTCTTCGCGTCTACGGCGAAGGCCGGCACGTTGCAGCTGCTTAGCTGCGTTTACACTGAGGGAGGCCAGGGGTCCTTAAGACTCCATATCCTCGGCCTGCCCGAAGTCTCCAGTACTCCAAATCCTCGGCCTGTGCGGTAGTGGCGCTGTCTTGAACACCGCTACACACCGAGGCTACGGGGTGAACTGCATTGACGTGCAATCGTGCACTGTGCCAGCCAAGTGCGGCCTTACCTTGTGCCTGCCACGGGCGGTATATTTCACTACTCAACACACGTTGATAGGCCACTTAAATTCAGTCCCGTCCGCGTCTACTTGCTGAAGCGGCGGTGACCTACGGTGTAGGTGGTAGGCGGGGTTGCGTTTTCTGTCTTTCTACTTATTTAGATAGTCCTATATGATTGTAAACTAGGTAGCTGCTGTGTAGATATTTTAAGGGAAAAGAATCACCTTAAGTGATTAGGATTTATTGTTCATTAAAAGCCTGTCATGATAAAAGTGAAAGAGTATACAATTATAACCTGCCTTACCCTTGAAAAATGTTTCTTTACCGACCTCTGAACTCCCTCTACCTAAACTCTTATCTTCTAAACTCCTAGCCGGTGCATTCGGTAACAGGGCACTACTATTATAACCTGTCCTTTTATAGTGGCACCCTTTCACGTAGGTTTAGAGGTATTCTACTCTCTTTAAAGTAAAGTTATTTTTCAAGGCAAGGTTCAGAGAATCTAGGGTGTCTAATCCTTATTTTTTTCAGCTTCTTTGTGAAATTATATTTCAGCATAGCGGTATACTCATTCATTGTTATCCAACTCTAGGTAAGGTGTTAATAATTTTTTTAGAACGTGTCGGTGGTAAGCCGAGAACAATATACTAGGTTGCTAACGTCTTTTTCTTATTATTCTCTTGTATTTCTTTCTACTATTTACTGTGTATCTGTGTATAACGGAGGTATTCCAGATGGCAGGCGATTAATTTAAAAAGGCTCTACAGTATGAGTTGTTACTCAGAGGTGTAGAACCTGCTTCTAAAGTCGAGCTGATGCGCGATCAGTACGTAAAACTTGCTACTACTACTGTTGTTTCTGATCTAAGCCCATTGGAATGTGACGAAGATATCGAACAGATATCTAAATTGCTAAAAATAATATATATATAATAATAATAAAAGTTGATTTGATATCAATTTCTAGCGGAAAGTTGTCTAAAGTTGATGTTGAAGCGATTTTCCAGCACTTAATGCATAGATTCTCCAAAATTTGTTTAGATGAGGATGAGGATGAATCTCTCATAGATAAGTACTCAGACCTTTCATTAGACTTTACTGAAAATTCTAAGGTTTATATTGATTTTTGCAAAGGCAATGTCAAAAATGTTGAGCCTAAGACTAGTATTTCCACTTCTAATAATACTGAAAAAATCGTTGTAATTGAACGCTCTCCTCTTGTAGCTTTTAAAAACTTCAAGTACGATGTTCAATATTGTCCAATTGAATTCTTAAGAAACGTGACTGAAATGGCTTCATTTAAGTCTGTTTTGGGATGACAAATTGTATTCACTTTTGTTCGAAATGTTGAGCGGGTCAGCACTCGAATGGTTTCGTAACAAAAAAGATTTACTAATAAATTGGAATTTATTCAAAACCGATTTTCTTAAGGATGTTGAGGTTCCGGATGTTGACTATTCATTAAGAAAAACATTGAGAACAGAAAACAAACCTAATAAAAAGGCCATAATTTTTATATCTGAGGTTCAAACCTTATGTAGAAAACATAAGTCCCCAATGTCAGAATCTGAGATAATTACTATTCTACGACGAAATCCACTACCTAATTTTGCAATACAATTGCGACAATCTGTCATTGTTTCTATTGTTTCTATGTTTCAAGCTTGTAAGTGGTTGGAAACGTCTATCGCGATGAATACTTCTATTCATCATTAGTGGTCAAAGCGTGGGACGGTTCTGCAGGAAGGTCCATATGCTGGCGCTCCGCTGCCAATCCCTGATAAAGAAAATTCGATAACACGTGCTTTTATAGGGGGTCAATAGGCCGCAACTCGCAACGTATCAAACAATTGAAACATATCTTTTTCTTTACTTCTTCACTTGTTCCGGGATAGTTAACTAGTTATTAAGTACTCAAGAACGAGCGGAGTCAATTCCAAGTAAGTGATTCCATAGTTTTGCTCGCGAGTGTAGTTTAAAATTATTTTCAGTTGTGATATTTTAGGTCAGATTATTAACGGTGAAAAAATTAACTTAGGGTCAACAGGACTTTATGCTCTCGGAACCATATTTGACTTTGGTTTTCGATCCGGTGCGATCAGAAAATTTTGATGAGTCGGCATCAATTTCTAATAAAAACAGTATCGGCGGCAACTTACGGGAACGACTCTTTTAGATGCGGTGGAAAGAAAATCTTTCGGTTGGAAAAACCTTCAATGTCAATGATAAGACACCCGGATGATATTGATTGTAAAACTTTGTTTATTTCTACAGCGATTTGTGGTACTGCTGGCAAATATGTTGTGCTATTGCCTTTAAAACCGGACCATACTAAACTTGCCTTACAAATATTTTAAGCTCTTGGAAAAAGAATGAATAGGCAACCAGAATTTCGTCAAAAATATATTGATTTTATGACCTAATATATTACTTTCGGTCTCAGGCCGGTTTCTAATTTTAACTTAACTCGGACGAGTAACATTACTTTGTAGTACATCATAGAGTGCTTAAGAAATCCGGGTATACAAATAAAATTCGTGCACTTTTCGACGGTAGCGTACAGACAACCAACGGTGTGTCTTTGAATTATTGTTTATATATATTGTAGAAATAAATTGTGTAGTGTTATAGGTGCGTTAGTCAATATAGGCGTGCCTCAGGAATCAATTTTAGGTCTTCCTATTCCTTGTGTACATAAATGATCTTCCATATGCAGTAAAAGATCTATGTGACATCCTATTATACGATGACGATACCTCTTTGATTCTTAAACTTGATCGAAAAAATCCAAACTTTGCTAGAATAAACAACTCATTATCAATTATTTTTTAGTGGTTGTCTATAATGTCAAGACTAATTCCTCAGGGGAAAATAAATAAAAATGTTCTTGAAGTCTGTTAATACAATTTATTTATAGGTTTATGCACAATCACTATTTCACAAATAAAATATTGGAATTTCTATTATACTCCATAATAAATTGCACTTTATTCCGTTTTCGATTTTATCTATTTTGCCGTATCTTTTTTATCTAGACGATTGTATCGTAGACTTTTCTTAGGGTCGACCGTATTGATGCAAATATCAAATATCCGTAATATGGTGTAATATTCACCAATCTAAAGCAATCTATGCCATTACCATTTTTGTAGATTAAGAAATTAAGAATCAATATGGCAAAATCAATTTAGCAGTAATCAGCTATCCAAATAATTGCAATTTTGTACCTGTTGTGGGGGTTTATGGTAGCACCCACATCCTATTAATATATATTACTGAGGGAATGAAACTTTCTGTTATTAATCCTCGTGTGGTAAAATTCCTCTTGCAAATTAAATCTCCATAATTCCTGTTTCTCGCAGAACTTGATTCACAGTCCAAAAGATTTATTTCTATTAATTTTTGGTAAAAATGCAATTTTTATTAAAACATCTATCTCTCAGGTAATCTTCAAAAAACTGACCTCGAATCTTTTCTATCTGTCACTCTTTTGAATATCAGATTTAAAAGTCTGTCGAAGTAAATAAGTTTGGCATTTCATGCTGGTATGGATATAGAAATTTACAATAATTTTGAATTACTCACGCAAAAGGTGATCTAAAGCTATTTACACACTAAATATTACAAATTAAAATAATTCACTCACTACAATAAATAACCTCCTTTTAAACGGAAGTACAATAAAATACCTTAGATTTTCTTTAACTAGACCAAGCTTCTTTCCCGCAATCAAATTGGGAAATGACTTCTTGGAGGTAGTTGATGCAACAACATTTTCAGGAATGACTGTTGAAAAGAAAATGCAACGGGGCTTGCATATAAACAACTTGTGTAGCAAACAAAGCTCTGCTGTATATGCAGTAAGAAAAAATCGGCAGTTAACAAATGTTGAAACAGCGCGCTTAGTCTACTTCGCTTACTTCCATAACATAATGTCATATGGTATTTTACTATGCGACGCAGCCGCTGATTGGCATCATTGACCTTTATTTTGCTGAAAAGAGCAGTACGTTTTATGTATTTGATGAATGCGCATAAGTCTCTAAGAAAACATTTAAAATAAGTTTACGTTATGACCCTGCCATCTCTGTACATATATGCCAATATAATTTATGTACAAGAAAATTTAAATTTGTTTACAAATCGAGGGGAGAGACAGGGCTGAATACAAGAAATAGAGACATAAAAAGACATTTATCGGAAATAGCATAAATGTTTTTCATAAAATTCCAAAGAAAATCACTGATCTTACTGACAAAAAATTAAACCAATATGTAACAACATGTTTTAATTACAGAAGCCTACACACACTACACAGTTGTAGAATACTTAGAGGACAGGGACGTTTGGAACGAAAAACCAGATTTGAAAATATAACTTTTTGAATTTAATTTATGAATTGTTTAAGTTTTACCTATCTGGTTTATTGTTAATTTATGAATTTTAATGCACATTTTTATTTAGTTTTTAAATTTAAGATTATTATTTTTTTACTTAATATCAATTGTTTATTTTTTGTTGTGTAATTGACATTCAAAAGTGTCCTACTGTGACCTACTTGAAAAACAATGAAAAATAAAAGAAAATATATGCTGGTGAAAGTTTACAAAACGACGTAATTCAAATAATCATATTTCCGTTGGCCGCGTTTTGTTTTTAGCACGGACATAAGAATGATGTGACGTCAAACTTTGATACGTTACATCCTAGCGATTGTGAGCACCTAATTATTTTTTTGCGTTCTAAAAGTTCTAGGTATTCAGTGGAATCCACTTAAAGATAACTTTACCTACTCTTTACCAAATAATAATATTGTAACGGTCAGGCTAGCTATTCCTTACCCGCCTTTTGTGACGAATCTTCTCAGGGCTATGCAGCTGCAGTATACTTCAGGGATGTAGACCCGGACGGTAACACTTCGGTACAGTTACAACTAAGTCCAGAGTAGCTCCTTTACGGACAAAGCAAACGATTCCTAAGTTAGAACTTAACGGTGCAGTTTTGTTGATTACACTCGTCAATCTCATTGTTTCGTGTTTGATAATATTAACCTTTGATGTCATTTTCAGTTGGTGTGACAGTACAATTGTGCTAGCTTGGATACGCACACCAGCTCAAAAATTACAAGTTTTTGAGTGAAACCGAGTTACGCAAATCAAGTTATCAAAGGTTGTTATTAAATGGAGACATGTTCCTAGGCGCTTCAGCGAGAGATTTATTGTATCACTCGCTGTGGTGGGAAACCAATTGGCTGTGACAAGCAGAAGACCGGTTGCCAGTCGCCTGTTCAGATTTTCCATCAAATATATTGCCAGGTCTACGGTCCAAATCTTAGTTGAAGTTAATATTTTAGGCTCGATTTGGAATTAGTATCGGAAATAATACGTTACTGGTTACTTACTTCGGTTTTGTCATAATTGTAGAAAACCTTCGGTTGATCGGACTATGTGTTAAAAATTATTAGTTTTGAAACACAGAAATTCAATCTCTACATTTATTCGGTTGGTTCAAGATATGCAAGTTCAAGAAGAAAAATCCGCTTTAAAATCGGTATTGTCTATTACGAGTTCTATACTCGTACGTAGATTAAATATATTTACTAACAAAGATAATATCATTAGTGTTGGTGGTCGTTTGTCAGCTTCAGATCTGCTCTATGAAGCAAGACCCCCTATTTTATCACCTGGAACGGGTCGATTTACAGAATTATTAGTAACGCATTTTCACAAAATTTATTGTCATTTCGGCGTTAACACACTTGCAGCTATTCTGTCACAGACATTCTGAATAGTTTCGGCATACACGCCATATTGTATTTCGGTGTATATGTTACGCTCAAAGATCGAAAACGCCCAGTGAGCGGAAAAATAGCTCACAACGCGTTGTGGTCACAGTAAAACATCCACATGGCGAAATTCGTTTTATGGCTCTAATGAAAACGCGCACGACGCGTTGTGGCAATCACAGAAAGACCAAATAGCGAAATTCGTGTCGTGGCTGACATGCTATTCTATCTCAACGAGTTGTGGCAATGAAGAAAAGCCATGACTTATTTGATATTTGATTACGACGCACACTACTTTCCGATATGGATCCTACTAGACCTAGGCTGGAAATGTTTTGGTAGATGTCCTTAGGAAATATTTTTTATTTTATTAAATCACTGCATAACGTGTTTGTCATTATTAAATATGTAATATAATTATATAAATTAAAATAAAACGATATTTTTTATTTATTGATACTTTATATTTAAAAAAATCAACGTATTAAGTAATAAATTACTGAACATGAAATATTAATCATTTGTAAATTACTTATAATTCACTTTAAATAATTAGGGAATATAATTTTTTTATGACAATTGAAAAATCTTTCAAGTAATAAAAATATTTAACACAAACATAAATGTTTATTGATCACCAATAAACAACAACAATATAATTAAATTAATTACTTATATTAGAAATTGCTATAATTGTGAAAAATAAGTATTTGATTGCTATACATTTTTACAAGAACTATTACTGTGGCATTTTGAGTTGCATTTTATATTCTTGGAGCGACAATTGCACTGTTTATCAATTCAGTATCTTTTGCAGTGGCACATTATAAACCCTTGCTTAGTTCCAGATGATAACATAGATGCTGAGCAAAGTGTTAACGACGAAGTTGAGGGCACATCAGAAATGTTAATAAAGTTGGTTTCAGAGAGTGTAAACTTATTACGTGCATAAAGTCTATCAAATTTACCTTACTTGTTTCCTAACTGGTAGAGACTTGATGGATGGATTAATGCTCATAACAACACACATAACATTCCTGGGTGCTGCACGTCCTCTATCAACTTCAGGAACTCTAACTAAAACGTTAGAACCAATTTCAACACAGGGAAATTTTGAATTAGACAGTGAATCCATTTTGTTTGCCTGTTCCTGTAGACCTGATTTAGCACATGAGCTTTCAACATTTATGCTGTTCTTTCTGAAACAGAGCTTACAAGTTACATTTGCTCCAAATCCTTCATTCTCATTGCTTTCTCCGCAGATAACGTGTACATATTCATGACAGTCTAAGCACTTGTGAGCTCCTGACGTCTCATTTTTACAAACAGCACATAACTTCAAACTTTCAGCTGTTCTTAAATGAATATCTATGACGTCAGTAATAACTTTCACGTTTAAATTCTGTAATTTGTTTAACTGTCATTTTCTATATTCTTCTCGTTGTTTTGAACATCATTTTTAATGGAAGATAGAACCAATTCTTGTAAATCTTCTTCAGTTTCTATGAAAGTATACACATCACCAGGAATAGATGAATCAGCAAGACCTATTTTTTGTGCTGATCCAAACATAGCTTCGTAAGGACTTCTCTTAAGCGCCTGATGAAGAGCACATTTTTTTTTACTCTGAAGAAATCGCAATCCTTCTGACCAATTTTGTGAATTATTGTCAGCCATCCAAGTTATTAACATGTCACGAATGTCTCGATTTGACCTCTCTACCGAACCTTGACTTTGAGAATGTCGAGGTTTTCCACGAACAAGTTTCATCCCTGGCCACATTTAAGCTAAATTTTTGATGATTTTATTTGAAAATTCACGACCGTTGTCGCTTTGCAGTATACATGGAGCGCCGAACAAACAAAATATATCTAAAAGTTGATATGCTACTCCTTCAGCAGTCTTCTTTTTGATTGGTCTTAGAATAGTAAATTTAGTCAAGTGATCTTGATAATTCATAATAAATTTATAATCTTTATCTGGTTCCGACTGCATATCGATTAAATCAACTTGACATCTAGAATTCATGCAGTCGGATAGAATAGGTATACTAGGAATACTAAACCGCGTTTTGGTATCTTTTTTTTAATTGGCATTGTTCACATAAACTTAAATATAAGTTTATAATCGTTCGTATAACATTACAGTATTGTTTTTTTAATTCAGCTTCCATAACTGTAACAAAAATAATCTACTTTAGGATTTTTCTTTGGTGACCGGTATCAATATCCAGTGCCAAAACATCCAGTTCGAAATGATCCGAAAAAAAGTCCAATAATAAAATATCCGGTGTGAATAATATCCAACATTAAAAATATCCAGCATCAAAAATATTAACTTTCAGTAATATTTATTTTTTGTAAATTTTTATCATGTAAAATTATAATTGAAATGGATATTGAGATTTAACGATTAATGTCTAATTCATTAATTATTTAAATTTATATTTTTACTGAATATTATGGTACTGGATATCTTGGTACTGGATATTGATACCGGTAACCTTTTCTCTGTGTATACCTCTAACTCTATCACTCTATAACTCTAACAAAAATACAATTTCGAACAAAAATAACCTACCTCTAGTCCGTTTGGGGTCGACGTTAGTATGTGCTTTTTCCAAAATATCAAGTAGTTCATCTGTTCTGCAAAAATATCGAATTTTTGAACTTGAGCTTTCTATTCCAGCTTCAACCAACTTTTCAGTATCACCAATCTTTAAGACATCATATCGTTTAAGACGTCAATACTGTTTCGAAGACAGAGACTCGTTGTTCTTTCTAAGAAGCTGAGACTGTTTTGTTTCATTAAGTAACATTTCATATTTTTCTGTAGTCATGATAAGACTGCGATCAGTGCTTGTTTCCACATACTAACGTAAATTATCGTAAAACACTTCTTTTTTATTCGTCATAATTAGCGCTGACACTAAAATTCACTCTCATAAACAGAAAAGAAATAAATAAAACTGATGTTTTAATGTTTCTCTGCACCCGAGCCGACACCGAAAAGTTACAACCTGTTCGTCGTTATATGGTTAAAACACTGAATGCTCAGAACGCGTCATGGCTTTTCTTCATTGCCACAACGCGTTAAAATCGAATAGCATGTCAGCCACGACACGAATTTCGCTATTTGGTCTTTCTGTGATTGCCACAACGCGTCGTGCGCGTTTTTATTAGAGCCATGACACGAATTTCGGCATGTGGATGTTTTACTGTGACCACAACGCGTTGTGAGCTATTTCTCCGCTCACTGAGCGTTTTCGATCTTTGCGCGTAACATATACAATGTTATCGGACTAGAGCACGGCCCAATTAACCCAGTTTTTGGCGCCGAACGGACTTTGCCGGTTCCCTATGTACAAAATCTAGTACATTGCGGCTATCCAAAATACAAAAGTGTTACCTTTGTATATTTGTATGTTTCTATATTATACGGGAACAGATAGGTATCCTTAGGAACTATACTTATTCCTTCGTAATTATCATTCGGATATTGAACGAACCTTAACAAAGAAAGACATAATTTGGTTAATTTACGCACCTGCAGTCCTATTCGAAGCTGCTGTGATGTGGCAAAAAAACATGTGAAAAGGGTATTCGAAGAAAAGCGGTTAACATTTCAAGAACTTGAGGGTAGAAGCTGTAATGAATTCTCGGCCACTCTATCCACAGTCAGCACAGACCCAAAGGATTTTGAAGTCTTACTCCAGGTCATTTTTAACCCTAGCTTGACCAAAACATCCCTACGAGGATATTAAAATGCATCGGTTGTCTAGGTATCAAAAAATTCAAAATATTCTCAACATTTTGGTTACGATTTACAACAGAATATTTACATACTCTAAAATAGATGTTTAAATGGACGAACAAAACTGTTACTCTCAAACGAGATGATTTAGTATCAATCAAGGACGCGGGTACCATCGAACCAGCATTCATACTACCAACGCGCAACGCCGGCTCGCGGTGCACACTGGCATATTAATTATTTTGGGAACGCTTTTAATTTCATATTTGTGTTTTGTTGCCATTTTTTTATACCACTAAGGTGTAGAACAAGCTTACGGTCCACCTGATCGTAAGCGGTCACCGTAGCTTATGGACACTTGCAACACCAGGGGTATCAATCGCGTGTTGCCGACTCTTCAAAAATCTTATTACTTCTTTCTTGAAGAACCCCATAACACAGTTCTTAAAGAAAATCTTGTCAGGGAGCTCATTCCACAACCCAAGCGATTGCGGGAGAAGGTTTATTTGAAACCGCACTGTGACCATTTCGATTCTAAAGTGTGAGAATAAATTCCCTGCCGTTGGCGAGCGGTGCAATGGTAGAAAGTAGCCTTGGGCATCATTTCGAATAACTCCTCAGAACACATCCCATTATACAAGCGGTAGAACTCACACAGGGAGGCAAAGTATCTCCTCAGACTTAAGGGTTCGATACGGCAAGTGAGTTTGGGATCATCGACAGTTGTCACAGCCCGTCGTTGAACCGAGTTAAAAAGTGCTAAGCTGGTATCGGGGTACACCCGCCCAGAGATGGCAGCAGCACCATATGGGCCCGAACTTGCGACATTTATAAAACCAAATTACCTAGTCGTAAAAAGCTAAAGAAGAGAACTGCAGAAACCCGGTCTAGTGGTCCTGAACCTGGGACCTCAACAATATTGCATTGTAGAGACACCATCGTCACAAGCAACCTGCGTGGTGATTACAGGCCTTGTCTTATTATATATATATATATATATATATATATATATATATATATATATATATATTATATATATCTTTTAATTTTCGTAATGCTGAAATGTTAGTCTAATTATCACATAAATAAAAAAAGCCTAACTATAGGAAACTGGTTTGGGTTGTCGAAGGAAGCGTAAACACTGTTTAAAATGTGAACATTAGAAGCGAGCATACAAATTTTATCTTCAGCCAAACCTTTTCATTCATAAATTCTCTAGATATCAAATCGCCACTAAGCGGTGGCGTGTGTTTTCTCTAGATCTATTCCCGCCATTTTGATTTATTCACCATATATTTTATTTATTTACTTGCAAATGAGATGAAAAACATTGTGTGTAATACGGGCGTTACGGAAATGAGAAACTAATAGGTACACAATTTACTATTAATGACTAGATGCCAACAAATTAGGCATCGATATATCGAAAAAGTGTACGAATATTGACAAGTAAACAAAATTCCGGCAGACCCTTGCACTCACGAGGGAATTAAGGTAAATTGAAGCAGAAAACTATTTATGACACCTCGATATCTCGGGACCTCCCTCCGTTCGATTAAATAAAAGTTGCGTAGGGTCGTAAATACATAACCAAAGCTAATACGAGTAAGTCTGCCATCTGTGTAATGTCTTTCCCTTCCGCGTCCTGTGGATAAGACGTCGAGGAGACGGGGTGGATCAGTTTATATTGGTTTCTCAATTTCCAATTGTACCTATAGAGGCTCGGCAGCTCCTCTCGCACTCACCGGTGACTCACGATTCGGTCTGGCGTCGATATAAATTGCCGGTTTGGAATAAATATTACCGAGAATTTTTTGAATGGTGAAGCGTGAAATTATGTTGAAAATATCGACACAATTCTGAAATAACTATTTCAGTTTTGGGGGTAAGTAAACATCACAGTTACCTTTTTGTCGGGTTTTTATAATTTTTGTATATTTTGATTTGTAGATCCGAAGTTATTAACTTTTTAATTAAATTATATTACCTAGTTAAATAAAAAAAAAGACTCTAATTTATAGTAGTTATCAGTCAAAATATAATGATGAAAAATTCGTTACTAAAGAACTCTACCTCTCGCAGTGCGATTGAAATACAAAAGTATAAGAACTTTCTCTTTAATCGTGAGGATGGATACTTGCATGGAATCCGTATTTTCCACGAAAAGGTTTTTTACCGAATAGCATTTTGTTTTATTTTTAACCGACTTCAAAAAAGGAAGTTATCAATTCGAACCGTATGTACGTAATTTTGTCAAAATTGCACAGTGTTTGTATATGTTAGTCTATACCAGCTTCTTAACATGTGTGCCAATTCTCATTTCCAAAGTTTAAGTATGTTTGTCCTCGAATATCTCAAAAACAATGTAAAAAAAAATTTGGAAAAAGAGATGATGTCAAATATTAAAATAATAAATATAACAAAATTGGTGTCATAGAAAAGGGTATCGTGTTCGAACGTTGAAGTAAACTGTGGTGTTGAACTTTATAAAGCCCTAACCACCTACCTTCGGTTCTAGGTTGGGTTTAAATAAATTAAGAGAAAATAAATTAAAACAACTGTTAAATTCTTCGGGCGCCTAAGTCTGCCGCTCTCCAGCCTAGGATTTACAGGTGGAATCAGAGGTCCAAGACATCAACTATTATAAAAGACTACAGTTTATCCAGTCTTCCTAACAAAAATTTTAATAAAAAAACCTGACAAGCCGCGGATTCCGTAAAAGGTAAACTGTATAGAGGGACAAACTTAACTTACTGTCCTAATAGGTTCATTAACATAGGTCGCGGTTAGTTTACCAACTGCAAATATGTTGAATACCAGAAGGACTTTCACAAGAAATAAAAATTGGGTAAAACTAAAAGAAAATTACTATTTCTCATTGACTCTCTCTTTGACTCTCTCTCTCTGACACTCTCTGACAGCCTAGTTGGTAGTGTGACCGGCTACTGTGCAGAGTGTGGGTTCGATTGCCGCATTTGACAAACATTTATGTAAAAAAATATTTGTGTTTGTCTTGAGTCTGGGTGTACTTATGTATGATATGTATGTATTTACAAAAAGTAAATTATATCTATTTGTATCCGTTGTCTGGTATACAGCCTTTGCACAAGCACAACACAAGCTTTGCTTACTTTGGGGCTAGACGGCGCTGTGTGTAATGTCCATAATATTTATATTTATTTATTTCTTAAATTGATTGTTAATCACTATCACATAACTACACACAGCACTAAGCACTTCTTGTGGGACGAAGGGAAACTCCAACAGGCAGGTGTAGTTTTAATAGAAAAAAACGGACTAACTTTGTTTATTTTGACATCTGGTCTCATAGGTAATATCCATAGATATAGAATTTAAAAGATACAAAATGTCAGTTTATGTCACTAAACTATGTCACTAACATACCAAAAAAAAAAATTGCGTAAATGTTAGTAACTGCCTTTGTGTGGGTTGAGAATAGTGATGTCTGCATACACTATCGACATTATGCTTTATCGCTTTATTTATGCCTGTTATGGTTAGCTGCAAACATTGAAAATGTTGAGGGAATGTTCCCAAGTAAACAAAATACATAAGCAGTTATATAAAATTAATGCTTTACGATTTGAGGGGAATCCAAGAACTGAAATATTTTTAATAGTGGATTGTATTCGAATTCCAAAGTTGGATTCATGTTGGTTAGCACCTGTCTTGTGTGTAATGCTTCAGATCTAACGCTAGACTAGGCAAAAATAGGCCAAGTGCGTGTCGTATAAAGTTAGGGTTTTGTAGAATGAAAATTATTGCGAATATCTATCACAGTACTATTACCGTGATTTATATTTTTTTAGTGTTTGTTGTTATAGCGGCAATAGAAATACATCTTCTGTGAAAATTTCAACTGTCTAACTATCACGGTTCATGAGATACAGCCTGGTGACAGACGGACGGACGGACGGACAGCGGAGTCTTAGTAATAGGGTTCAGCTAATTAACTTTTGTAATCTAATTTTAAACAAAGTAGAGGAGACAAAAAGGTTAAAAAATAATCTTCAGAGAAAAGATTAAGTCATTTACAATTATAGACAGCAAAAACAAAATCGTTTTCCCAGTTTCGAAGTTATACTTAATATTTAATGTTTAAAAATTTAGGTATTTCAAAAGAAAGAGATTTCTTAGTTATCTAAAGTTTGGTTTTAAGGTTAGGTTACAAAATGTCACATTTCCTTTTTTTTTGATAAAAGAAAAATTAAATTACTTAATTGATAAAGTTTAAATTTCACATCTTTAGTTCCATAAAATTTACTTTGTAAATTTCAGTTTTTGTTTTAGTTTTTTAATACATTTGTTCATGGTCAAGAAAATTCCAAAAAAACTTGAAGTCATAATAGTTCTTTAAGTAGATATACAAAAATACATAGATTTTTAGATGAGTCCTTATGCAAATTTGTAAAAAAAAAAAAAAAACACATAAGTTTACATGGTTCATATCTGAAAACACACACGTAAATAATAAACCAACTTCTGGCTCAACAAACAAAATCAATTATCACGTGTAATTTTTAGATTTTGTAAGAAGCTGTGAAGGTAAAAAAAACTAAATTAGTCTTACATAATGATATATTTTTCGCTAGTACTTATGTAAGGGAAACTGACACCTTTCTCACTTAATAACTCAAAAAAAGGTTTCCAAACTATTTAATCTTTTGTTCTTACCTTAGGAATGGTTAGGTTTAACAACCGCTATCAAAAAATAAAAAGAAATTGAAAAATACTAACAATAATAAAACAACGCGATCAAAACTAAGTTGAATCGTGGAATTCATTTCCAACTAAAAAACTTATTTATTTATTTAAAAATACTTAATACTAATATTTTTCTTTTTTTTTCCAGATATGCATTCAACCAACACAAAGAAAACGGTTGGCATGAACGCCTTCGAATACTGTACATCAAGAAAAGTAAGAGTACCAAAAAGCAATGCCATTCAATGGACAGATAAACAGTAGGCACTATGGCTTCTGAATACTGTAACATAACCTATTAGTATAATTTCACAAAGCAATGCCATTCAACCGTCAAATGGACAGTAGGCACTTTGGCTTCTGAATACTGTAACCATAACCTATTAGTATAATTTCACAACGCAATGCTATTCAACCGACAGATGGACAGTAGGCACTTTGGCTTCTGAATACTGTAACATTACCTATTAGTATAATTTTACAACGCAATGCTATTCAATCGACAGATGAACAGTAGGCACTTTGGCTTCTGAATACTGTAACATTACCTATTAGTATAATTTCATAAAGAAATGCCATTCAACCTACAGATAGACAGTAGGCACTTTGACTTCTGAATACTATAACATTACCTTACAAAATAAAATGCAAATAAAAAGCATCTCTTCAAGAGAAGAACATAAATTAAGTCTTACAAGTTAGGAGCAGCGGTGTATTCAACCGACAGAAAAATATTAAGCTCTTTGGCTTCTGGATAGTGTACACTAGTTAACTCCCAAAATAGTGTTCAAAAAGAACAATAAAATAGTAAAAGTTTGACCCAAAAAAGTTACTCAAATAGAACAAAAAAGTGGTGGGAGTTTGACCCTTAAAAAAGTTCCAATGGATAAGTATCCACTCCAACATAGGAAGGAGGGAAAAAAGGTTCACTCGGGAAAACCTAAGAGAATAAAAGTAACCTGCGGAGCACAAAGACAGGGAAAAAGTATCGCCTTAAAGCTCGATCGAAGCATAATATGAGGAAAAGGATAAAAGTCATTTCGGGTGTTCTGCGGAAATAGTAAATATAAATTAAGTTAAAATTAAAGACATTCACATCAAACCGCAAACAACAAATAGAACATTTTTAAGGTTTTTAACTAAACTTAGTACTCAATAAGAAGAAGTATTTACCTTATATGAGCTGACGTTCCAAAATACATAGGATGAAATTTAGCCAAGTACCTTAACTTCAAAAAAAATATGGAGCGAACGAAAAAATACAAGGAAAATGTTAAAAAAAAAGCACTAAAGTTTCCGAGAAATGTTAAGATCAAAAAGAAAAAGAAAAAAAAACGAGTTGCACTCCGGGAGTGCCGGCAGAAGTGAAAACCTTTACACACGATTCGCGCTTAACACTCAAATATGTCACAAGACATGTTTTTGACATTGTCAAGAAATAATAATGTTTGTTTATTTACTTTTTTGACGTAGTATATTTGACATCGCAATCTGTCATAGAATTAAAATTCCATATCCAACCTCCCTGTACTACTCATAATCGCGAATACTAAAAATAAAAATATACACAAAATACGGTCATTTTCATCGCATATTGTGACACAAATAAATCAAAACCTTTCACATAGGAGACTCGATCTCATGATGAAAGAGCTATCTACGTATTATAACGTTTTTTATTTGTAAAAAAGTTTACGCGGACAAAGCCCCTAGCGGGAGCTAAACGTGTAAATAGATAAATACGAGTATTAAATGTACACACATGTTTGTTTTCAATTTTCTTTACGGACGAACGGACGGACAGACCATTAAATACACATATACATAAAGAAATGTAAATCACTTACAAACTTACTCAACCACGAAAGAATCATAGGAAAGAAAAAAATGTAAGCGGTAAGACAACCCCACGAGAAAAACACATATAATAGAAAAAAAAAAAAGCGTGGCATTACGGTTCCGTCTTACGAATTTCCACTATTAGGACACGTGACCTGACGCGAGTTTATCATTTTTTACCCATACCAAAAAAAGTGCACAACGCCGCTAAAGAAGTTTTCACTTCAAAAATAATAATTTAATTCCTGTTGAATGAGTCAGAGCCAGCGCAAGTTTAATATGTTTTTCGAAAAAAGAAGAAACAATGATAAAATATTTGAATGGAAATAAATTTAATTCAGTCTTTTAGTAATAAAACTTATTAGTTACGCTTTTTCATTCGTCTCCTTTCAAATCACCTGTTGTCTTTCATATTTTTTTTAAATCCTTTCAACTAGTCCTTTCACATCCTATCTTGTCCTACTTTCGCTTTGTGTTCACTAATAAAGATTTGTCCTAAGACTGAAGTTGGACTTTCAAAACTATCCTTATCAATGGCTTTATATTCTAAATCAGAAAGTTTCTTTTCCACTACATAACATAACACTTCACAAAGCGAGAGGTCTAAAATAATAAGAACCACTGGACTGGTCGACTAAATTGGAAAAGAAAAAAAAAAATGTTTCAAAATCAAAAACCTTCCACGGACCTTCAAAAATTTATGACACTAAGTCAGTAAGATTTCAAAAAAAAAAGTTAACAAGTTTCAAAAAAGTTACATAGATTTCAAAAGAGAGGGAAGCGGTTAAAATCAGATTTGTTTAAAAATATTTTCTAAGCTTGAGTCGCAATTTCTAATTATTTCAAAGTAAAGCAAGAAAAAAGTATAAAATTGTACCTGTGTGTCGATTATGAAAAGTTGTTGCTAAAAATTCTCGTTTGAAATCCATAGAAATAAGATAGAGAGACATTGCGCATTTGAAATTACGTATGAAATTCATCGATTGTCGCGACACCATCAGTAAAATATTGCTTTCAAGAACGCTTACTGCTTGTAATTATAAGATTTTCCTATTATTGTATTAATATTATATACCTAGTATATGACCAGTTTGGTTTTCCAGGGGTGCTAGGATATATTGATGGCGTGCATATTGCTATCATTCGTCCTAAAGACTGAGAAAGCATACTTTAACAGATGTACTGATGCACCACTCGCTAAATGTGTTATTTTCAAAATGTATAATCATTATTATTATTCATTGCCTACCTACGTAAAGTTTCTTATTGTAGCTGTCATCCGAAGTAAAGATCCTGATAAGATCTATCACCTCTGTCAAGAAACTACTTGTCTACTATAATATTTTCGAAGATATAGCTATTTCTAGTTTGACAACTTTCATCTGGAATAAAGATCTTGATGAGATCTATCATTTCCGTAAAGAACCTGCTAGTCTAAGATCAATAGTTACGGAGATAGGGCCATATTGAGTTTGACAGCTGTCACTCGAAATAAAGATCTTAATGAGGTCTATCACTACTGTCAAGGAACTACTAGTCTATGATCAACATTTTACGAGATATAGCCGTTATACTATGTAGGTAGATCGTACTTACGCAAATAACAAAAGTATCTAAGAGAATGTCTATAGATATATGTACTATATTATCTATGTAGATCGTACTTAAGCAAATAACAAAAGTAACTAAGATTATGTCTATGGATGGATATACTTCCTATACTTATAGGTAATATCATTATTACTATATTGGTTTTTAAGGTTGAAAATAAGTTTTTTTTTTTTTTAATTTGGTATAATATTTTATCATAGTTGTTAATACGGTTGGTAATCTTATTGTTATTTTACGACCCGTTAAAATTTGCAATCGTCAAATAATTGCAATTCATTCAAACGACAAAAATGAGAATAAGTTTCGAATTTCGTTTGATCCATTTCTCTTTGATTTCTTATCCCATTCTGAGAAGGGAAACTAATAGATAGACTTAAATGCCTAACAACTGTGGTAACTTAGTTACTCCAGTAAATTGCTTTCGTTGGCAAATGGGTACCGAGTGGGGCTCACATTCTGCTTAGAATTATCTACTAAATCTTGATGTTACGAAAGATGTAGGTTCAAATACAGATATTACATATTTTTTGCTAGTTGGGAAGTTAAAGAAAAGTCAAATGTTTTAAAAGGTTCTCTCTAGACCATAGTTTAAATTCATTAGTTACCACAACTATTCTCTATTTAAGGCTTGGATTCACTACAAGGTGTAGCCCTTTTTTTGACTCCCGGCACGGAACAGAGGCAAAGACAGTTTATTCTTTTTCCAGATACGACGCTCCCAAGATGCTGTCAGAATAAATGACGTGCCAGAATTGTTATGCTTTACTTTAAACTATGGAAGGGGAAGCAACGCACGTAGCAATGTTTTCGATGCCAAGCCTTCCGTCCATCCCACCGATGCCACTGAAAAGTCGCCTGCGTGTGCTCAAAACACCAGCTTCCACCTGCGTTAACTGTGGCGGCCTGCATACCGCAAATAACAACTTGTGCTCTATCCTGCGGAAAGAGACGAGAAACCTAAAAGCGGGTACGGTAGCTATGGCCTTCCGTAGCACCGGTCACCCTACTGACAACCATGGCGAAGCCAGCCCAAGTAGCACTTCCCTGATGGCACCTGCGAACCTACCGAAAGCAGCTAAGGAAATTAAATCAAAAAAGAAGAAGCCAAGAAAGAAAAAACGCCGAAGGCTCTTAACAAAGTTCCAGTGAAGGCTTCAAAACCGAAAAAGAAGGCTTAATAATTGACACCCCTATGCTCGCTTCCAAAACAATAGCGAACAGACCCCTTAGGGAACGGAAGGAGTAAATGCAACCCACCACTATAAATTTTGTGGTAGAGGCTCTGCAGTCCGCCATAGGTGCCATAAAAAAAATTATATCGATATCACAACTGCCATTGGGATTGGCGGAGCTGTCCTACAGCTCATCACAGCGACGTCCTAAACCGCCGCCTGTGGCGTTAACTCAACGGGCACTGTGGAACGGAGTTTGGCCATTGGTCTTCGGTCCGACCCAATGCCTCCCACATGGTCATGTGGGACGATTGAAACTTCAGTAAGAGAGCTAAGCTCTGACACTGATTCCCCACAGCCATAGAGTGTTGTGAGAAGAGACCCTCGACGTGGGCCTCTTTTGACAATCGTTGGGTTTTGAGACAGGCCGTAAACTGTCTTCGAAAATAAACCAAAAGTAATCAACAATACTATTCGTGAATCAGGAGTCTGCGGGATTGCTGAGCACGAGGACTAGCATCTGAACTCATACGCGGCGTTTGTCTCATAGTAAGTGCTTTATTTAGACTGAGGGAATTAGGGCCAACAGTGTGAGAATGTAATTGTTATTGTGTTTCCTTTGTGAAATCCTAGCTCGGGTTTTGCCGGGAATCTCCAAAATACCGTTTCTTCCCTTTTGGTGATCCACCAGGCAACTATGATCTAACCTGGGTTTCTTTATAGAGTAATTAACTTTATAACTTTTGAAGAGTAAATCCTATAGAGAAAAGTAGATCTATGCAATCATGTTTTAGGTTCTTTGTTGACCTCCAGTAGGTGTATGTATACCTACTATATTTTATTGTGTGTTTTGTCAGGCAATATGTTCCATAGTTTAAGAAAAATCCCTTAAATTACTCCACAGTGAAGTTGTGTAATGTACCATAGTAAAATAATGTTATAAATTTTACTCAGAATTATGTTATGATTATGAAATTGACATATATAATGACTAATATGTAAATCATTTGATTTAAAAACAAAGAGCATATAGAGACACAATATAATCATGAATTAGTTAGGTAGGTATAGTATAGTATAGCTCTAAATTACGTAGTAATATTATATTCTCTTTGTCTGAAGGTTCTTTGGGAATAATTTTTTATATAATAGTAATTGCGTACAAGCATACAATGAACGGACATCCCGGAGGACTTTATTTTACATACTATGTTTGTGGCGATTAAATTTAAGTAGGTAGTAGGTACATACTCGGTACGCATTGATTCGCATCTTTTGAAAATTCATGAAATCGCAGTTTTCCATCATTACTGCTGTAAGACTACGACAAACAACCGTATACTGAAAATGTATGAATGCTGTGTCACAACAACGATAAAATTAAATAAGCGATAATTACACACGATACGCTACTTAGACAGTACCCGCGCGCACTGGCGGTCGACTGCGAAATAGGGATGGGGAAATTTGTAGGTATTACGCTATGCCACTACCTAGTAAAAAATACCTTCAATACGGTTGACGATCGTCGATGGTATGGTTACACGAATAGTAGAACGGAGATGCCTTGCCGCACAAAAGCGCATCACAGAAATTTGGGTCAAAATTTTCAGCGTTTCGAATTCTTCGCAATTTTGTGATTTGACCCTTAGAGTAGCTACTCATAGACCTTTTTTTTCTGATCTGACTGTGCAGTTGGCAGATGCAGCCATTACTGCTTCCCCGGACTTTTGGGGCGAGACTCTGAAGGGAAGAGCCTTGGCTTGGGCTGTCGCTCTTGGGGTTGTCCCTTCGACAAGCTTGAGCCTCGAAATCGAAGGCGAGTTAGCGCCTGGAAAGAAGTTCCCCTTATGCGGTTGTGGTTGCGATTGCGATTGAGTGGGGTTTGATACCTCGTATATGAGGTAAGTCCGTGCGTTCACCGACGAAACCGGGGACGTCGGCGTCGTGCGAGGACAAAAGCGGCTCGGTGTCTCACTATTTTAGTGTGATTGCGAAAGTTCAAACGCCTATCCAGGGTCACACTGAGATATTTGGCCTGGTTTTGCCAGGGAATGACATGGTCGAAGAGTGAGAGGGGAGATGGTCGCGCAGGGCGGCCTACGTTGAAGAGAACGACAGAGCTTTTGTCGGGATTCACTTCGATTCTTCATTTCCGAAACCATTCAGCTAGGGTGGTTATTGCGGATTGGAGTCTCTAAGTGATTTAACTCCAAGTGAGTTATCGGTGGTATAGATAGCGGTATCGTCCGTGAAGAGGGCTAATTGGGTACCTATCGTTTTAGGGATGTCGTTAGTGTACAGAAGGTACAATATAGGGGCGAGCGCGGACTCCTGCTTGTATGGGACGAGGGGAAGAGAGAGTGCCTTCGACTCTATAGCGAAAGTTACGGTTCGGCAATAGTCTCGTATGATGAGTACGATGTGATCTGGCAACTGATAGTTGTACAGTTGATAAATTAAACCGTTGTGCCAGACTTTGTCGAAGGCTTTCGCTACATTGAAGAAGACAGTGCCCGTGTAACGGGGCTTACCTAATACTGGTTGGAAACCAGTGCGAATATGTTCCGTTATACGGAGGACTTGGTGGACGCACGAGTGTTTGGTGCGGAAGCCGAACTGCTCGTCGATTTAGATGCCTTTGGAGAATATAGCGTTCCGTAGGCGAGCGACAAGGAGGCGTTCATATAGTTTATCAAGGGCCTTTAGTCAACTTATGGGGCGATAGGAGGACGGCTCGGTATGAGCTATCCCTGGCTTATGTATGCCTATAACAATTGCATCTTTCCATTGAGAAGGAAAGGTGCAATTTTCGATAGAAGCGTTGAAGATGACTACTAGAAGGCAGAGAAGAGGGAGAGTAAGGCGCTTTAGGATATCGTTAGAGATACCGTCCGCATCGGTGGCCTTAGGGGAGCGTAGGTCTTTGTTGTTCTGTTTGACTTCGTCGACTGTAACGGGGGGCAGAGGATCCTGTGTGGGCAAATAAGTTCTGCGCTCCACCTCACCGTCTACCTCTCGCACGTGATCAGGATCGAAAGGCTGTGCGCTTAAGGCACATTGGGCTTGGAGGCTAGATGCAAGGCAATCCGCTTTTTCGTCGTAATCGAACGCGGAAACGTTGTTGGGACGAGTTAACGGAGGGCGGGAGTTGAAGGTGTCTGATTTCAGCTTCTGTGCTCTGGCTAGGCGCCAATAAGCTTGATGAGAAGGAGAAATATTGTCCATTAGATCACCGAAATGATGGGTGCGAAGCCGGCACTTGTATTGAGCACTCGCCGACGGTGGCGGTCAGGTGGCTAGTGAGTGAGTCAATAGCTATGTTTATATAGTTCTCGGAAGAGATAATAATAATAATAATAATATACTTTATTGCGCATATAGAATACAAAACAATTAAAACAATAAAAGAAATAACAAATTGGCAGTCTTATCGCTAATGAGCGATCTCTTCCAGACAACCTTTGGGTAAAGGGGACTTTATAAAATTATTGAGTAGAATGTGCTAACTAAAACTTATCTTTTTGTTTTGTTTTGTTTTGTTTATTAATACTGTAAGACATTGATTATTTCTTAGTGATGAATACATAAACTGTCTTTTGTTTATATTAGATACTTTTTTATGTTGTGCTTGTGCTTTATATTTCATGTTTTTTTATGTTTGTAATGGAAAGTGTCCTTTCATGATAGGGAGGGCATTTTCCAATATTTTAATTGGACGCTGTAAGAGAAAGGGAGAAAAGAAATGCCCTTGCTGAGTTTCTTGCCGGTTCTTCTCAGTAGGAGGTCTCCCGCCCTGTAGACTTACGAACCGATGGCGTAGTGACATTCATAAGTGCTCAATTATTGTAGTCTAAACTGAATAAATTATATTGAATTTGAATTTAATATTATATACATTTATAGCAATAGATAAATTTATATACATATGAATAATAAAAAATACTAATACGTACAAACATCTAAACAAAATATATATATATATATATCAAATACATACCTAACATAAAATAAACTTACATAAATACACAAACTACATACATTTTAAATAATATAGATAAATAAACAGTGTTGATAAGACAGCTTAAAGTCAAAGTCAAAGTTAAAGTCAAAATGCTTTATTCAAATAAGGATTTTACAATCACTTTTGAATCGTCAAAGTTATAAAATATTATTTTTTGAACCCTCCCACCTTCCCGCCGGTTCACAATGTTGTTGATTTCTACCGAGAAGAATCCGGCAAGAAACTCGATAGTTACTCTTTTAAAAACACTATCAATAATACAAATAAACTAAAATACAATTAATGTTTTATATAAAAAAATTTTAGTCGTACAATTTTATGTTTTTTCCATTTTAATTTGGTTTACCTATGCATCCTGTAATTGAGCATCATCAGTCCCAAGGATTTTTATCATTTACATAGTCTGAAATATTGTAGTATGCCTTTTTACAAAGTACCTGCTTGATAAAAGATTTAAATTTACTTATTGATAGATTTTGAATTTTATTGGGAACTTTGTTGTAAAAGTGTATACATTGCCCCATAAAAGAGTTACTTATTTTGTGTAGACGTGTATCATGCACCAACAGCTTATTTTTACTTCTAGTATTTACTTTGTGAACGTCACTTTTCTTGCTGAAACTATTGATATTTTTATGTACATATAAAAGATTTTCATATATGTACTGCGACACTAAAGTTAAAATTTTTACTTCCCTAAACCTATCCGTCAGAGATATCCTAGATCCTAATTTATAAATAGCACGAATTGCCCTTTTTTGTAACAAAAATATTGTATTTACATCAGTAGCGCTACCCCACAATAGGATACCATATGTCATTAAACTATGGAAATAGCTAAAATATACTATTTTTGCAGTGTCGACATCGGTCAATTGTTTTATTTTCTTGATCGCATACACAGCAGAGCTAAGTTTTTTGGCTAGGTTATGAATATGAGGACCCCATTGAAGTTTGGAGTCCAGCGTTATGCCAAGAAAGACTGTTGAATTAACAAGTTCTAATTGCTCGCCATTAATATTAATACATGTCTGTCTCTGACTAACATTTGGTAATGTAAATTTAACACATTTGGTTTTTTTTTCATTAAGTAATAAATTATTAGCGTTAAACCAATTTACAATTTTAGAAAGGGCATTATTTAATTCATTATAACATGTCTGTTGTCTCTTAACTTTAAAAAGCAAAGAGGTGTCATCAGCAAATAAGACAATGTCATGGTTTTTTACATTATATGGGAGATCATTAATGTAAATAAGAAATAGAAAAGGACCTAAAATTGAGCCCTGAGGGACTCCTATAGTGACTGCTGATCCCGGAGATCTTTCACCGTTGACATCTATTTTCTGTACTCTCCTACTCATATAGAATGTCAAAAGGTCGAGAGCTTTGCCTCTAATACCATAGTGATGTAGCTTCCTGATGAGATTTTCATGTTGAACACAGTCAAATGCCTTAGATAAATCACAAAACACTCCAAGGGCGTCATGCAAATCCTCCCAGGCGTTATATATATTTTTAATAGTGCCACTCCTGCATCGGTTGTGGAACGGCCTTTCATAAAGCCAAACTGTTTACTACTAAGTAGCTCATTAATACAGAAATGGCTTAACATTTGACAAAGTATGATTTTTTCAAAAACTTTACTGAGTATAGGTAGTATTGAAATAGGCCGAAAATTATTAGGATCTGTTGAACTACCTGATTTAAAAAGAGGTATAACTTTGCTAAGTTTCATCTCATCAGAAAACACACCACTATCAATACAACTATTAAATATAATGGCTAAGGGTTGTGCTATAACATGAATAATTGAATTTATAGTTTTTACAGAAAGTCCCCAAAGGTCTGTGGTGTTTTTAATTTCTAATGTTTTAAATGTATTAATGATATCCGTAGGACTAATGTTTTTTAATACAAAGGGAACGTTACATTCAGGAACACTAGTTTTTAATAATTTTTCTGCTAAGATTGGACTTAAGTTTAGATGTTCAGTTATTTTGAATGGGATATTCCTAAAAAACTGTTCAAAGGCAACTGCTACCTCAGAATTTGTTTTAAAACTAGCATCATCTACAATCAACTCAAAGTCCTGACAAGAATTCCTAGCTTTACCAGTTTCATTATTTATTATGTTCCATGTAGTTTTTATTTTATTTGTTGAATTTTTTACTTTATGTCTGAGGTGAATTGCTTTTGCAACAAGACAGACCTTTTTAAAGGTTTTTGAGTATTTTTTTAAATATTCCCTAAATATTTGGCTATTATTATATGTTTTTTCTTTATATAATTCATACAGTTTACGCCTACTTTTATGAATACCTGGGGTAGCCCATTCACTCAAACTAAAGCGACTGGAAATAAGTTTCTTTTTTGCAGTAAATATTTTATTATACTCTGTAGTAATAGTGTCCAGAACAGTATTGTACATATCATTTGGGTCGCCATTATAAAGCAAATCTGGAAGTTTATGCATTAAGTTAGATTTAAATGATTCAACCCGTTTAGTTGTTATTGGTATAAATTTAATTTCCTTTTTAGTAATACTATTCTTTCTTTCTAAAACCACTAACTGTCCACAATGATCTGACTCTAGATTGCTTATAATTGATTTTTGAATTGGTTTTATGTCAGTAAATATATTGTCGATGCAAGTGGCACTGGATACAGCAATTCTAGTTGGTTTACAAAACAAATTATTGAAATTAAAAGACTGAAATAAGGCAAGCAATCTGGTGCTTAATGAGCTATTTTCCAAAATGTTTATATTGAAGTCTCCACAAACAATGATTTGTTTATTGGAATTGCTGCTGAATTGCGAAAAATTGCGGAATTGCTGATTTTATTCAGCACTTCTTCCATAACTAATTCAAAATTATCATAAATTGCACAAGGCGGCTTGTATACACTCACAACAATGAGATGCTCAACTTCTATACAGGACAGCTCGGCAGTTTGCTCAACTGAGAGGCTCACAATGTCTTTACGTTCCTTAAACTGTTTATTAACTAAAATTAAAGAGCCACCATGGATAGCATTTACTCGGCTGAACGAACTTCCCACCTGGTAATTAGTAAAATTGAACATAAACTGATGGCTGCGTAGCCAGTGTTCAGTGATACATAAAATGTCAATCTTTTGGCAGTTTATGAGCAATTCAATTTCTAGTTCTTTTTGAGACATTCCTTGTATATTCTGATGCACCAGGTTCAATGGAATATTATTTTTAGTATGACAAAGTTTATTTTTTTGTTTCTGTTTGCATAAAACTTGAGTAGACATAGATTGTTTAATATAATCATTATTAATGTTGGAATTATATAATATGCCAAAGTGGTCCTCTGTTGTCTGAAAATTTAATTTAAATTATTACATGTCAAATTATTATACTGCTCAATAGAAGCAGGTTGTTTAGCTAAATGATTAGCTGAAATGTCAATTACACTATTATAATTGCACTGCTCAATAGAAGCAGGTTGTTTAGCCAAATACTTGGCTGAAATGTCAATTACGCTACTATAATTACACTGCTCAATAAAAGCAGATTGTTTAGCCAAATTATTGGCTGTGGTATTAATATAAAATGATAGCGACAAGGCTAACACTCTGGTACAATGGTGTGTGAGATAATATTTATGTCTTGTCCTTATATAATTATGTCTAAAAATACTGTTAGTATCTATCACATGAAAGTTATTGTTATTGCTAGACATAGTATGCAAAGCTAAATTTAACTCACATCTAAGGTTGTTTTCCTCCTGTGGCAAACCCTTACAATAGACAATACAATTTTTAAGTAATGTGTGATTACGAGATTTTTTTATATTCTTTAAGTTTGTGCTTTTTTGACATTGAAGGGTAAACTATTCCATAGCCTTATGGCTGTGACAGTGAACGAGTCATTATATGCTTGGGAATAATGTGTTGGGGTTTTCAGCATCATGTTTGTAGTGGCGCGATGAGCTGTAGACCCTATAAAATTGAAACGTTCTTTCAAGTATAACGGAGTAGACGGATTGAACAGTACGTAGTAGAGAAGAAACTGAAAATGAGTATTCCCACGAAGGCGAATCATATTTACGTAAACCAAATATGTACCTAATACATAGGTTCTGGAGTCGCTCAAACTTATTTAATTGCTCCTCAGTAAGCTAGCATCCGCATAATCAAGGACAGGAAGCAGGAGTGATTTAGCCAGTGCAATTTCAGTTGCAATGGGTAAGAAGTTAAGCAATCTGCTAATAGATTTTGCTGTAGCAAATATTTTTCTGCTAACTTCTTTTAATTGATGATGCCCAAGTTTTTAACAGTTTCGCTATATGGAACGACTGTTCCATTAATACTCACTTTAGGGAGATATTACTGGGAATGCGATCTAGACGTGGCGAGCTGGGGTTTTCGAGTAATTGCCTGAATTTATCCCAGTCCGTCACGGTCCTAGTGTCGGGAGGAGTGTACTAATCGGAGGGCGACAGGGCGGTGGTCCGAGTCAAGTTCGTCAAGCACCTCTAAAGAGCGAAAGCTTAGCCTAACATTCTTTCAAAGTACTATGTCAAGCACGTCAGAAAGTTGGCGTCATGGGAGCGATGATGTCAAAGTTTAATCTGTCAACTAATTGGTCCACGATTGCCTCTCGTTATCCTATTATCCATTTTTTTAAGCAACGATAGATACACATAGATATAGATATACATATAGATTGAAACGATTTTGTGCATTTAAATTTTATTTGTTATAAATTTATTTTAAAATAGGACAGAGATTCTGTGTACAATATGTGACGAGGAAAACATAAGATGAACCGAAGTTTATGAACCATTGTTTATTAGTAACAGAAATACTAAATAAACTATGTTAGTTAGTTGGTAGTACAAAATTACACCTAAATGGTTATTTCTTATTATGAACGTGTACGTTTCATTTCATTTCATTTCATTTCATTTCATTTCATTTCATTTCATTTCATTTCATTTCATTTCATTTCATTTCATTTCATTTCATTTCATTTCATTTCATTTCATTTCATTTCATTTCATTTCATTTCATTTCATTTCATTGCATTTCATTTCATTTCATTTCATTTCATTTCATTTCATTTCATTTCATTTCATTTCATTTCATTTCATTTCATTTCATTTCATTTCATTTCATTTCATTTCATTTCATTTCATTTCATTTCATTTCATTTCATTTCATTTCATTTCATTTCATTTCATTTCATTTCATTTCATTTCATTTCATTTCATTTCATTTCATTTCATTTCATTTCATTTCATTTCATTTCATTTAATTTCATTTAATTTCATTTCATTTCATTTCATTTCATTTAATTTAATTTAATTTAATTTAATTTAATTTCATTTCATTTCATTTCATTTCATTTCATTTCATTTCATTTCATTTCATTTCATTTCATTTCATTTCATTTCATTTCATTTCATTTCATTTCATTTCATTTCATTTCATTTCATTTCATTTCATTTCATTTCATTTCATTTCATTTCATTTCATTTCATTTCATTTCATTTCATTTCATTTCATTTCATTTCATTTTACAAATATGAGTCGAAGCGACAGAATAGGTATCGATTTCATTATTTAATTTTATTATTTTAGCCATTAAAAAAAAAGAAAAACTTCTTACTGCCAAGAAAAGAAAAACTAAAAGATTACTGCAGAAGTGTAAGATTGATTGATAGCATGGATCCTTATGATCAACATAAAAAGATAAAGATATAAAGCGAGAAAGCTTTATGTGTAACTGGGTTAGTTTATGTGGTTTGTATGTATCTGTGTGATAATATGATATTTATTTTTACACTATAATAATAATGCGTAACATACAAAGCAGGTGTATTGTTAAGTACTGAGCTAAGAGGAGACATAAAGTATATAATTAGTTTCTGTAAACTAGTCATTGAGTTGACAGTGGCAAGGTTTTCAAGTCCTCTTCTGTTATTATTTTGTATGTTTTCTGGTCTTCTGACTATTTCCGGATGTAGATAACACCATTTGCTGACCAACAGTTCTGATAACTGTGTTCTTTTGCAAATTCCCTAGCTATGTAAAACAGATTTTCTACACTGGGTAATGGGTGTTCTGCAACGCCAACAGGCTGCTGAATACCTGAGATTCCGAGGAATCATCCTTATTACGTGTCGTTAAATTTATTGACTGAGGATAATATATTGTGCTTTAGAATAACTGAATTTAAGTTTACTACTATTCTTTTTTCGATCCTGGTCTAGTGGGTATTTGATAAATGTCACGGATTTGTGTAGTTAGCACTTCAACTTCTATGGCAGGCCCAAGTCCAGAAACAATTTGGTTCAGGTCATCCGCAGTTCCGGTGTCTTTCTGAAGAACTTTTCTTATTTCAATAGTAGATGATTGCGTGGATAGTTGAAGACCCCGTACTTTCTGTTCAAGTGAATTGATGCAGTTTTTGTACATCTGTCTCTCTTTTTCGAATGAATTTACCTTTTCTTAAATTTCTTCAAATTGTGTCCTCATAGATGACATGGTAGTTTCAATTTCAACAGTGGATTTTTCAATAACGGTATTTTGTACTTTAAAATCTTTTATTTCTGTCGTTAAGCTATTCGTTTGACAGAAGTTTTCATCGTAGAATATTAAGAAACTTGCATCCTGGTCAAATTTCCATTCCGTAAGCGCATCTCATCTTTTTAGTCATCCAGGATATAACGTGGCGAAAATCAGAATCAAGACGAGATCTCTTATTCCTGGTTGACTCAATTAGCATGCCCTTTTCGTCGGCTGTGGTTGCCTCAGGGATATTAGGTTCGGAATAGACAAGTGAACAGGCAGAGGAAGGTGGTGTTCGTTGTATGCGCGACATTTAGTGAAGTGAATAATAACACAAAGTTTGCTCGTTCGTGTCGATATCGTAGCAAGTCGTGTAGCAACCGTATCGGTCGTATATCTCGAAGCGCAGTAGTTACGTCACTTGTTGTTTCTGATTGCTAATTTCAAACCTCAGCTACGATTCTAATTAGCTTAGCGGGTGTTCACTGTTAAGTCCACTAGTTAAACCGTCCGTTAACGAAAAACATCGACTTAATACTATCTCACTCGAGGGGTGGAGCTATGTCATAAATTGTCTTTAGAGTAAGCAGGAATTTAAAATTACGAAACTGTCCTATCACAAAATTAAGGTGCATTAATTTATGAAAACAAATTTCCGCGACAAACACATTCACACCGCTCAAGCTCACGGAGAATTCATTTATTCTTATCATTTCTATCTTAGAAATGTATAATGTAGCAGTCTTTGTATGTTTCTTAGGATATTCATATGTTCCCGTGTAGCTCCTAAGCGACTCACAATATTTTGCCAAATAACATGTCGTTATCTTCGTCATAGTGCTTGCGTGTCACAGGCTACATAACAAATATTTGAACTAACAAAACATACATTTTAATTTGTCGTATTAGTATAGTAACATTTTATGTTGTCATAGCCTTTTTCTTATCAATCTTATCATCATCATCATCTCAGCCCATTGACGTCCACTGCTAGACATAGGTCTCACCTAACTTTCTCCACAGCGTGTGACTCTGTGCCGCCTGTAACCAACGGCTCCCCGCTACCTTTACAAGGCTATCTGTCCATCTAGAGGGGGGCCGCCCCACGCTGCGCTTTCCGGTTCGTGGTCGCCACTCGAGAACCTTCTTCCCCCATCGCCCATCGGTTCTTCAAACTATGTGGTCTGCCCATTGCCACTTCAGCTTTGCGATTCGGTGAGCTATGTCGGTGACTTTAGTTCTCCTACGGATTTCCTCATTCCTGATTCGATCACGTAGGGAAACTCCGAGCATAGCTCTTTCCATCGCCCGCCGAGCGACCTTGAGCTTTCGTATAAGGCCCATAGTTAGCGACCACGTCTCAGTGCCGTAAGTCATCACTGACTGAGTAACACACACTGGTTGAAGACTTTAGTCTTCAAGCACTGGGGGATTAAGGACGAGAAAATAGTACGCAGTTTTCCGAACGCTACTCAACCGAGTTGGATACGGCGATTAAGCTCTTTCTCGAAATCGGACCTACCTAATCGAACAGTTTGTCCCAGGTATTCGTCAACAACTCCGAGTGTAGAGTTTCCAACAGTTATTGGAGTGGCCATTCGACATGATTTTTGTCTTGTCCATGTTCATCTTGAGGCCCACTCGTTGGAAAGCTCTACTGAGGCTTTCCAGCATTGTGCTAAGGTCCTCCATAAATTCTGCCATGACCACAATATCGTCGGCAAACCGAAGGTGGGTAATGTACTCGCCATTAACATTGATGCCAAGCCCGTCCCAGTCCAGAAGTTAAAGACATCTTGTGAACAGTTTCGGAGATATGACATCTCCCTGTCTCACACTTCTCTGCAGTTGGATCGGTTTCGAGTTCTGATCCTGCAGACGGACTGACATGGTGGCGTTATCGTACAAGCATTTTAGCACCTCGATATACCGATGATCAATACGGCATCTCTGTAGAGCCTGTAGCACTGCCTATGTTTCCACCGAATCGAAGGCTTTCTCATAGTCCACAAACGCTAAGCAAAGAGGCCGATTATACTCTTCTGACTTCTGTATAATCTGCCGCACCGTATGTATGTGGTCTACGGTACTATAGCCTTTTCGGAAACCGGCTTGTTCGTGAGGCTGAAAGTCGTGGAACTGGCGAGCGAGACGGTTTGTAATTACTCTTGAACAGCTTATAAACATCACTCAGAAGCGTGATGGGTCTGTAATTCTTAAGAAGTGTATTGTCACTTTTTTTGAAGAATAGCACCACCACGCCTCTATGCCATGCCTGTGGCGAAGTACCTTTGAGTATGACGGTGTTGAAGAGCTTATGAAGGACTTTAAGTACCGGTTTTCCACCTGCTTTCAGAAGCTCAGTCGTAACTCCACCATCACCCGGAGCCTTATTGTTTTTAAGCTGTTTGAAAGCCATACTAATCTCGTACAAGCTGACGTCCGGGATGTCCTCGGTATAGTGTCGAGTCAGTCTAGCTCTGGGGTCTTTAGCTGGACTGCCAACTGGTTTCGATGTCGACGTGTATAACTGTCCATAGAAATTCTCGATCTCCTCCAAGACCTCTGGTCCAGACGAAACAATGCTACCGTCCTCCATCTTCAACCTTGCCAGACGACTTCTACCAAAAGCGTTCGCGAACACTTTGGAACCTTTGTTCCGTTCTATTGCCCCCTCAATACGCAATGTATTAAAGTGGCGTTTGTCGCGTGCAAGTGATTTTGAGATCAGTCTATTAAGCCGCCGATATGAAAATGCATCATCCGAAGACTGCAGCCTAAGGTTTCGTCTCTCGTCCATAAGTCTTAGAGTCTGGTCTGAGAGTCTTTTTGTTCTATTTGTACGGTGGGTTTTAAAGAACTTAGCTCCAAACGTATTGACAGTTTCCACAAACATGTCGTTGGTATCGTCCACTGATGCGTCTTCCCTTAAGCATTCAAAGCGATTTTTGAGTTGGAGCTGAAAGTTTTCTGGTTTTGGATTTGGATGTTTGTGGGTTGGAGCGTGGACTTTATCAGTCAAGACCTAGCAAGCCTTATATTAAGGTTCAATGTGCCTCTTACCATACGGTGATCACTCCCGGTTTTGATCGTGTGGATCACAGAGACATCATTGAACACTTGCTTTTCCGTCGACATGTTAAAGTCAATCTCATTCTTCGTGCAACCATCCGGACTCATCCAGGTCCACTTTCTGGGAGGGCGCTTCTGGAAAAAGGAATTCATCATAAAGAGGCCTTCCTTTTCCATGAAGTCGGCCAGCATCTGCCTTATGGAATTCCGTTGTCTATATCCAAATTGCCCCACTCTCAGGTCATTACCACATCGTTTGCCTAGTTTCACGTTGAAGTCCCTTATCACGACGTTATAGTGTGTTTTGGAGGAGTGTATGGCTTTAGAAATGTCCTCATACATCTCCTCCACTACGTCGTCCGGGTGTGTCGAAGTTGGCGCGTAAATCTGTACGACCTTCAACTAATATAGTTTTGATATTCTGAGTACGCTACCCTGGTCGACACACTGTCAACTTTGATGACATTGTTGACGAGGGACTTGCGGACGATAAACCCGACACCACCTTGGGATAGCTGTTCACCCCCCGGTACTACATCAAGTTACCTGAGTTGAGAACTATCGTGTCCTGTCCCTGTCTTCGGACCTCCTATAGCCCTATAACGTCCCAGCGTAACTTGCTTGTAGCTTCTTCCAGGTCTACTATTTTCTCGTCGGCCCTACGCGTACGTGCATTGTAGGTTGCCAGGTCCAGTCGTTGGTGTTGGTAGCCGGATCTCTGCCGGGGATTCTTCGCAGCCCCTGCCCCGCCGTTACCAAGGCCGCTACCGTAGCCTGGATTAGCAGGGCTGCCGGGGACTAAGGGCCGTTTGTTGTTTGTGCTGTTCATATTGTTGGTGGGTTTGCCATTCTCGCCACGCCTGGCAAGCAGGTTGGCGAGCGCAGTAGTTTTATAGAAGGTCGCTGCTGCCCGACATCCCCTATCGGATAATAGAAGGGAACAAGGAGTTATGGTTGGGATGTGATGATTTTTGGAAAATGGAAATCGTATAATGAGTGGGATACGCCCAAAGGGGGGGATACTACTGTTGGAAGGAAATGGGGAGAATTAGTAGTAGCTCGGGAGGCCGGTGTCGCGTACCCGTGTATTCGGAAATGAATACCCTTGAATGTTCTATTAAATCAATCAATCAATCTATTATTAAAATATTATTAGTCTTAAATCAGTTTGGCTATCACGGACTGGAACGCAGCCTGGCTGTCGATACTCCTACATGGTAAAAAAAGGTAAGAAAGAAAGTTTTTGAGTGCCAATGATAAACTGGGAAACGTAGTATCAATAAGGGTCGAAAGTGAGCGAAAAATAGGTCGAGGAGTGGAAGGAAGTTTAAAAAAGTGAAGGGAAGCAAAAAGGCGCGGAAAATGGTGAAAAGCAATAAAAGGTGTCAAAAGAAGCAAAAAATTGCGGAAAAAAGCAAAAGCAAAAAGAACAAAAGGGCATGAAAGGATCGAAAGAGAGTATAAAAAGATAAATACAGACGAAAGTAATGAAGGTAAGCAATATATCCCTATTGAAAAATGCAAAAGAGCGCGAAAAGAAGCGGAAGGAATCAAAAAAAGAGCAGAAGGGATCGGGAAACAAAAGGGTGTAAAAAACAAATGAAAAGAGTGGACAGGAGCAAAAAAGAACGAGGAAGCAATTTATAATAACAGTTGACGTTACTGTATTCAGTTTGCTCATAATCAGTTAGAAATAAAAAAAAGTTGGTATTTGGATCTCTGCCGCCAACTTATATTTGGGTAATGTCAGATTTTCCCCCTGTTATCTATGAAGCAAAAAGCATTTTCCCAAGACAACACTTTTGGCCTGAATTTTGTTTTTTTTTCCTTTTATTATTTTTTTATAATTTAACAATAGACGCGTAAATTTTCAAATTATTCAAAATCGCTTATAAAACAAAATAGTTAGTGTTTGGATTACCGCCGCCATATTGGAAACTCATAATTTTTCCATATGGTTTCATGAAATTAGAACACATACTTTATACTTTATACGTCCGACAACTCCTTTTTTTTGGTCCTTATACATCATACATACCTTTTTTTCTTCGAAGGCACGTTTGAATTAAATCACCAATAAAGTGACGTCATCAGTATATTAATACTTAATTTTTCGACCGCCACTGTGGATTCAAAACTTTAAATTTTTTTGTCTTATGTTTTCTGTTTTGAATTTGTTCAATCTTGCATCAAAAATGAAAAAGTCAGTCGCCATCTTGGCACCGCCATATTGGATTTTAGCAAAACCTATAATTTTTTCATATGGTGGCATCTAAATAAATTTACCATATTTTATTATTACGACCTACAACTATTTCTTTCTGTCCTTAACTTCAAGATTTAAATCAATTTTAAATCGCGCGTACACTACTACATGAAAAAGTCAGTCGCCATCTTGGATTTTAGCAAAACCCATAATTTTCTCATATGCTGGCATCTAAATAAATTCGCCATATTTTATTTTTACGTCCTACAACTCCTTCTTTGTGTCCTTAACTTTAAAGATTTCAATCAATTTTAAATTGCGCGTACACTGCTACAGATGGCACCATCCGAAGACGCCCGATCAAACTTCGAATTCGAATATGTTGGGATATTTCGCTGTCGCGCGTCGTCTGCCGGCGACTACAGTGCAAACTGAGTGTATTCAAAGTTTTGTTCTTTGTTCTGTTGTCAATTTTCTGTCAACTGACATTTTTCTTTTCTATTTAAGCTGTAGCTTAACTATAGCACCTTAAAGATTGAAAAAATATATGTTATAAAACTTGCTTTTGTCTAGTGTTTTACCTTACTGAATGACTTTCATTTACTATATTTAATGCAATAAAGTTATCCAGCGCATTGACACTAAGTTGTAGCTAAATGTCAAAAAACGTGACTACAAGACGGGAAAAACGTGAAATTTCATTAAAAAAAAAACCAATTTCAAGGCGTCATTATGGCATATATTACGCTGTATATAATATTTATATATACAACTATATAAATTTAACGACAGGCTCCAGATATAAAGGAAAAATGGATTCAAGCGACTCAAAGAAAAGTATCTTTTTTATTTTCATAAATCGAACAAAGAAAAAATATCGATAATTATTAATTTTTATCCTTTTTCGCCAAGCGTGCATTTATAACACAATAAACATTTATCGATACTTTCAAATATGACGTCATCTTTAACCTACATCACCAATCGTGTAGCTCTGACGCAATAGTAGAGCATTGCATAGGAAATCAGAATGTCGTAAATCCATGACAAGGGCATATGATAAGCTATTTAACTGTTTATGTAATATGTAACTTTTTTCCATTAATGTTTTATTAAGGTTATTATTATTAATTATTAAATAAAAACCGAATACTCAAAACCTGTAGGGTTAGGGTAGGGTTTTTTTTAACATAGAATCATAAAATTTTGCAATAAGAAAGATCAATGAAAAATCGGGCAAATATCTTCCAAGACTAAATTCCCGTGACAGATAAATTTTCTACATGCAAGATTACACGGAACCCTCGTTGCGCGAGTCAGACTCCCACTTGTCCAGTTTGGAGACATGTTGACAAAACAGTAATATTTAGCAAGTTTTTTTGAAGTGAAAACTTCTTTAGCGGCGCTGTGCACTTTTTTTGTGATGGGTAAAAAATGTTAAACTCGCGTCAGAGTCACGTGTCCTTTATTTACATAAGGTTAGTTTTTATTTTTAGTATATGGCGATTATGAGTAGTACAGGGAGGTTGAATATGGGATTTTAATTCTATGACAGATTAAGATGTCAAATATACTACGTCAAAAAAGTAAATAAACAAACTTTATGATTTATAATAAATAAATTTGTATACGAAGTGATGGGAAGTAAATAGCTAGTATGATTTCACTTCTGCCGGAACTCCCGGCGTGCAACCCGTTTTTTTTTGATGTGAAAACTTCTTTAGCGACGTTGTGCACTTTTTTTGGTATGGGTAAAAAATGATAAACTCGCGTCAGGTCATGTGTCCTGATCGTAAAAATTCGTAAGACGGATGGAGAGTAGACAGCTGGCGCGGCGTAGGAGAGGGAGTATTCCCCTCTCTTTCTACGGCGCGGCGAAAATGTATGCCTGCGCCTGCTGTTTCGTTTAGGCGGCGCAGGGCGCTTGGGCGAATGGTCGTGTGTGTTTATGTTACAGCGTGCTACGCGCATCCATGGATGGTGACAGCTGATGGCTCGACCGTCTGTGTAGTGGCCATACTGCTGTGTATTCGTAAAATTCGTGTATATAAAGTGTTTAAAATATGGAAATTGAACAAAGTGCATCCTTGTCTTTGTAAAATACGGAAACCGTAATGCCACGCCTATTATAATTTTTATTTTTAGTATTCGCGATTATGAGTAGTACAGGGAGGTTGGATATGGAATTTTAATTCTATGACAGATTGCGAAGTCAAATATACAACGTCAAAAAAGTAAATAAAAAAACATTATTATTTCTTGACAATGTCAAAGACATGTTTTATGACATATTTGAGTGTTAAGCGCGAATCTTGTGTAAAGGTTTTCACTTCTGCCGGCACTCCCGGAGTGCAACTTGTTTTTTTTAAAAAAACTTATTTATATACGTTGATGATTGTCCAAACATTTTAAATGAATGATTAAAAAAAAATTAACTAGTACCTGTTGCGGAAAAACTTCATGTTATTGTCTATTTATGTTAATGACAAAGTAAAAAAATGTATTCTTAGCTTCTGAGCAGATTGATACATGGCGCATTTACTGTACGTACTAGTACTAGTGTGGTATCTACTCGCACTGTAGTACTCGCAGTAGGTTTGCATCCCGATATCGTTTCTGTGCAATCACTGCTATTGGCATCGATGCAAATTGCTCGACGAGCGCCGCAACTTCCATCATAGCTGCATGCAGATTGCAGACCAATTTCACAAACAATCTACATACAATGTTGCAACTTTATATATTGTAATATCTTGTAGGTACTACTTTATGGGCGATATTATGGCTTATTTACTTGTAGAAATATGTTATAGTTAAATTATTAGTTGATTAGTATATAAATTAATTGTTTGTGTGTAAAATTAAACTTAAAAAAAACGGGAAGGTTCTCAATTCGGTTGTATGTATTTTTAATGTTTGTTACCTCAAAACTTTCTTGACCCTTGACATCGATAGGTAAGAATAAACACAAGAAAAGATTCTGTTGGCATCCGACATTAAGGTAAAAAAACTGAAGTTAAATGTACTGTTAGTATGTCTGCCTCAGCAATAGATTTTAAGGCAAATAAAATATGTAGCTAACTAAATATTCTGGCAATAAGTATGCTTGAGGGCAGTGGCAATAAACTTCAAGGGAATAAAACATGTCGCTGAATGTTCTGCCAGTAAGTACGATTTAGGGCAGTGACAATCAACTTCAAAGGAATAAAACATATAGCTCGCTGAATATTCTGTCAATAAGTGTGCTTTAGGGTAGTGACAATCAACTTCAAGGGAATAAAACATTTAGCTGAATGTTCTGCCAATTAGTATGTTGGAGGTAGGGCCGTGGCAATCAACTTCAAGGCAAATTAAACATGTAGCTGAATGTTCTGCCAATAAGTATATTTTAGGGCAGTGGCAATCAACTTCAGGGGAATAAAACCTGTAGCTAGCTGAATATTCTGTCAATAAGTATGCTTTAGGGCAGTGGCAATCAACTTCAAGGCGAATAAAACATGTAGCTATCTGAATATTCTGTCAATAAGTATGCTTTAGGGCAGTGGCAATCAACTTCAAGGTAAATAAAACATGTAGCTAAATGTTCTGTCAATTAGTATGTTTGAAGTAGGGCAGTGGCAATCAACTTCAAGGCAAATAAAACATGTAGCTAGCTGAATATTCTGTCAATAAGCATGTGTGGCATAACCTGTTTAATTAATGAAGCATATAAATAATAAATAAATATAAAACATAAATAATACCTAGAAAGATAATAAATATATTGCATAATAAATGTATACTTACCAACGCCGATATGTCGTGTCGTAAGATCGTATGGTACTAAATGTCTGACGCACTGCGATCACTTACGCCCGACCGGGCGCGCCCGGTACAAGGCGCAGCCTTGCTCCAGTCTTCGCCCAACAGACCTCACGTGCGCATACATATCGCTTGCCGCAGTGTCGCGTAGATATGCTATTGCAATTGTAGCTAATAAGGACTTTCTTCTTCTTGCTTTCTATTTCTATTCTTACTGTGCTGTGCTACTTTCTATGCTGTGCTTATCACTTACTGCTTTGTGTATAAACTGAACTGTGTAGCTGTACTGAATAAACATTGAACCAGTGGACGTAAGTTGTTGTTTTCCTTCATACCAACACCACTGGACCATATTGGTGACCCCGAGAACAGGTGCCTGGATTGAACACGAGGATATAAAACAGTATGTAAAGCACAACATATAATTATGAGAAAATATGTCCGAGAAGCAAGACCAGCGCGCTAGTGGCAGCGACAGTTCGAATGACGCGGCAGGGGCTTTTACACCTTCCGACATTTTTCAAGTGGGCGTCCGACTACCACCTTTTTGGCCGGAGAAGCCAAGCATATGGTTTGCCCAATTAGAAGGAAACTTTGCATTATCGGGGATCAAAGAAGATGAGACAAAGTATTATTATGTTATTTCACAACTTGACCATCGTTATGCAGCTGAGGTTAAAGATATCATAGTTGCCCCGCCTGACAAGGGTAAATATATGAAGCTGAAAACTGAACTCATAAAGAGATTATCAGCATCGCGAGAGAAGGAAGTTCAGCTATTGTTGATGCATGAAGAGTTGGAGGACCACCGCCCGTCTCAATTTATGCGTCATTTGCAGCATTTGGCCGGACCCAATGTACCCGAAGATTTTTTAAGGACAATTTGGACCAGTCAATTACCGAGCAATATCCAAACCGTTATTGCATCACAGCCAGACTCCACTCTCCAGGCACTTGCTGACTTAGCAGATAAAGTTCACGAGATTTTTCCATCAACTCCACTTGTATCTGCTGTTGCGTCTAGTTGTTTATTGACTGAAGTGGCAAACCAGATAGCTGTACTCACACGCTAAATTAAAGCACTATCCATCGCGAAAGGTCACCGAAGGTCCCGTTTGAAGTCTAGAGGTAACAATTGAGAACGTTCTACTCAACGCTTAGAATCCAATTATAGGAAGTTTCCACTGTGTTACTATCACTTCAGATTTGGGGAGAGGGCAAGCGCGTGTCGAAAGCCTTGCGATCATAAGCAGGTAAACAATCAGGGCTGTCGTTAATGGCGGCAGACGGTTGCCCCAGCTCATCTGGTCGCCTGTTCGTTACTGACCGCAAAATCAAGATGCAGTTTCTGGTCGATACTGGAAGCGACCACTGTGTCTTCCCTCGATCAGCTCTCAAACATCGCAGATCTCGTCGCAGAAAACGGTACGTCTATAGCAACTTGTGGCTTTGCTCACTTGCAACTAAATCTGGGTCTTCGTCGTGATTTTAGCTGGCGATTCACCGTAGCTGATGTTACCAAGGCAATAATTGGCGTTGACTTTTTATCTTTTTTAATTTAGTAGTCGACTGCCGGAATCAACGTCTTATAGACAATACTACGACCCTCAAAGCGACTGCTGCGCCGGCAACTGATGCAATATCTTCAATGAAGACTACGATTAGTGAGACAAAATATCATGATTTGCTCCGCAAGTTTCCAGAAGTCATACGACCCTCTGGTTCTCAGCGTGTCACAATACTGTCCATCATATTTGAACAACACCAGGTCCGCCAGTCTTTTGCACACCGCGAAGATTAGCTCCGGATGAATTAAAAATCGCGAAACAGGAGTTTTTGAAGAAATGCTGAAAAATGGTACAGCTAGGCCTTTAGAAAGCCCATGGTCATCTCCTCTACACTTAGCACCTAAAGGAGACAACGTATGGCGTCCCTGTGGACGCACAATCCCAGACAGGTACCCAATTCGTCATATTCATGACTTTGCTCACAATACTTCTAGTTGTACTATCTTTTCAACGGTTGATTTGCTGAAAGGATACAACCAGATTCCCGTGAGTAGCGAGGATATCCATAAAACGGCTATTTCCACGCCTTTCGGACTCTTCGAGTTTCCTTTCATGGTTTACGGACTCCGATATTCTGGTTAGACATTTTAAAGATTTGTTGTTGAGATGACTCGTGGCTTTGACTTCTGTTTTACGTACCTTGACGATTTCCTGATATTTTCTAAAGATGAATAGACCCATCTAGAGCATCTCCGACAACTTTTTACGAGACTGCAAGAATTTAGCATGGTCATAAATACATCTAAGTGTGTGTTTGGAGCTCCTGAGGTAACTTTTTTGGGCTATAAAATTTCGGCTGCTGGAGCAAAACCCGTTGACACGAAAGTGCAAGCATTAAAGACTTACCTGTTCCAAAGAACGTGAAAGAATTGCGGAGATTCTTGGGGATGTTAAATTTTTACAGGAGATTCATCCCAGGAGCGGCAAAAACTCAAGCTCCTCTAAACGCTCTGCTGACCGGTTCCGTAAAAGGTGCTCATCCTGTGGATATTTCGGGCGAAGCTTTAACAGCTTTTGACGAATGCAAGGAGAACTTATGTCGTGCAACTCTTTTAGCTCACCCAGACCTCGATTCTAGGCTGGTATTAGTCACAGATGCGTCGGACATAGCGATTGGAGCCACATTGCAACAATTTAAAGATGGTGATTGGCATATTCTAGGAAGTTAAGTCCTGCGCAGCAAAAATATTCTCCATATGATCGGGAGTTACTCGATGAGTCTATACAGTCTATAAAGAGGCAAGGATTCTTACAGTATATACTGATCACAAGCCAATCTGTTTTGCATTTAATATTAGAAAAGATAAATGCTCACCACGGCAGTTTAGATATTTGGACTATATTGGCCAATTTACAACGGATATCCAGCATATTTCAGGAAGCCAAAACGTCGTGGCTGACACATTATCTCGCATAGAAGAGATTTCCCAGCCCATCGACTTAATCGCGTTACCGAAATTACAAGCCTCAGACTCTGAGCTACAAGAAATATTGGAAGGAGGAACTTCTCTTACATTAAGAAAAGTAATTATTCCTAGCACTACCAATGAACTGTATTATGAAAACAGCGTAGAAACTCCTACACTTTTTGTAACGAAAGAGCTAAGACGTCAAGCTTTTGTAAGTCTCCATTCCCTTAGCCATCCTGGTACTTACCCTACCGTCAAACTTGTATCGGATCGCTTTGTTTGGCTTTGCATCAAAAAAGATTGCCGAGATTGGACGAAATCCTGCCATCAATGTCAACGTGCCAAAGTGACAAGACACGTTACTTCACCTATAGGCACTTACAAACTACCACGTGCTAGATTTCAGGTAGTTCATATGGACCTTATTGGTCCTTTGCTCGTATCAGAAGGATATCGCTATTGCTTCACAGCCATTGATCGTTTTTCGCGATGGCCTGAAGCAATCCCTATTACGGCTGAAACAGTCGCGAAGGCATTTTTATCAGGTTGGATAGTTCGTTTTGGTTGTCCAACGGAAGTTATTACCGACCGCGGAAGACAATTTGAGTCGACCTTATTCAAATACCTCTCAAATATGATCGGTTTCCAGCACAAAAGGCCGACCGCCTATAACCCAGCCTGTAACGGCTTAGTCGAGAGACTACATAGGCAGATGAAAGCCGCTATTGTTTGCCATGAAAAAATAATTGGTCAGAAGCACCCCCTTCGGTTTTACTAGGCATCCGAAGCGCATTTATGGAAGACCTGCAAGCTTCTGCAGCCGAGCTTATATATGTGAGCCCGTCAGACTACCTGAAGAATTTTTCACCCCAGTACTGGCACTACTACCGATATGACTGAATTTATCGCACGCCTGCGTTCAATGACTAGGAAAATGCATCCTATACCAGCGTTGCGACATAGCAAAAACCCAATATTTATTTTTAAAGATCTTTCAACCGCCACACACGTTTACCTCAGGGATGACACGGTCAAAGGATCGCTGCAGCCGGCATACTCTGGACCTCATAAAGTACTGGAAAGAAATGAAAAAGTATTCAAAATATTGTTAAAAGATAAAGAGATGACGGTATCTGTAAACAGGATAAAACCGGCCTATATACTAACTGACTATAACAGAAGTGACAGCAGACCTCCACCCCTCAACCCTCACCAGAACCCAGTTGCTGAAAACAAGAAAAAAGTAACGTTCAAAAAGCGATCAGGACGAGAAGTACGATCTCCACAATATTATCGCCCTTGACGGTCTCTGGAAGGAAGTAATGTGGCGAAGGTTTAATTAATAAAGAATATAAATCTATACTTAATATATAAAGCTAAAGAGTTTGTTTGTTTGAACGCGCTAATCTCAGGAACTACTGGTCCGATTTAAAAATTCTTTCAGTGTTAGATAGCTTATTTATCGAGGAAGGCAATAGGCTATATATCATCACACTAAGACTGATAGGAGCGGAGCACCAATGAAGTATGTTTCAAAATCGGTTTTTATTTTCCTTTAAAGAGCTTCTGCTGGGTGCGCTGCGTAAACGGTCAAAGTTTCGCAAAACTCGTGTATGACAGAATTAAAAAAAAAAGGTTAGTTAAAGGATCAGATACCCCTTTAAAACCAAATTTGTTCTAAAATAATCCATTATTTGCGAAGGTGTTATTATGAATGATATTATTTCTTATCCAAAAAAATACGTTATTCATCACAAGTATTTAATTTAAAAACTTTTATACAAAAAAAAACCGAGTTCCAAAAGATGCACTAAAAAGGTAAAAATAATTACTTATTCCCAAAACTCTGATCTGTATTACAGTTTGAAGTTGGTTTCATGCAAGCGAAGTCTGTTAGGTACATAGACACCAACTTCAAACTGTAATACAGATCAGAGTTTTGGAAATAAGTAATTATTTTTACCTAGTGCATCTTTTTGAAGCCGGTTGTTTTTTGTTAAAAAGTTTTTATTTTTACTTTTGAGTGACTAATTGCTTTTTCCGTACCCTAGAAACATCTATACTCGTATCAAAATTTTATACTATCATCAACATAAAAGGCGTTTCACCAGTTTCAAATTAACACCAATTATTTAAAGTTTAAGTTTTAAATTCACTACATAAATATGGGACCAACTCGTAAGTATATCCTGTCGAATAAAAAAAATCACGTAAATCGGTTCATAAACAAAAAAGTTATGGCTGAACATCCATAAAAAAAATATATATACAGTCGAATTAAGAACCTCCTCCTTTTTTTGAAGTCGGTTAAAAACAAAATTGCCCTTTACATTATTCGATTTCAATGAATATCTTAGGAGATATCGCAGTTTTAAAATAACATCGCAGCAAAAAAATGATCAAGTACTGCGCACGCATTTATGATGTGCAAGGCCGGCGGGCAGTCATCAGGGGAAAGGGTGGTACGTAGTATTTAAAAATATTTTCACCTTCTACGTAAAAAAAGTCACGGGTAAAAGTTAGCGTTCGCCCAAAGTAACTATAACTGACTGAATGACTGAGTGATCTATCAACGCATAGGTCCAACCACTGGACTGATCAAGCTGAAATTTAGCACACATATAGCTATTATGATGTAGGCGTGCGCTAAGAAAGGATTTTCCAAAAGTCATCATCTAAACGGGGGTTTAAAGTTTGTACGGAGCACCAAGGTCGCGAAGTTAATCCAGAAAGAGAAACAGAGAGAACGTCAAGTTTGAGTAGATTTTTTTTCTATAATTGAGGAGTTGCCGTAAGAATCCTACGCCGATAATCAAATTTAGGGCGGGCGAAGCCGCTGGCAAAAGCTAGTCATCTATACATATAAAAGCTTTGCCCTGAATGACTGTCTAACGGATCAACGCACAGGATTTTCCGAAATTCTACCCCTAAGAGGGTGAAAAAGGGGGCAAAGTTTTGTATTGAACAACGTGATTACTTAGTCCAATCTACTTCAAATTTTGCATAAACCTTTTTTAACAGAATTGATGGAAGACGTGTTTCGTATTTTATTCAAATTCACAGGATTAAAAAGGCGTAGAGAGTTATTTTGGCGGTGATTTGCTCCGCTGTTGATATCAATACTACTTAGTGCTTTTGATTTAAATTACATTTTATTTAGACACATGTTTAAAACTCAATCCGATTTTATTTAAAAAAGGTTAAACTCACTTAAACAAATACTCTTTAAAACTGGAATGTCCTCAAAGTCACCGCACTATATTAGTGCCTCATTTGAAACCTTCAAAGTTCACTAGCTTAAAGAGGTTATGCACTTTTTAGGTGATTGATTCTTGTGTATAATAATAATAGTAATAGTTTCCTTTTTCTACCTATATACATATAATAGCTTAGTCCTGCATGACTGACTGACGGATCAAAGTACAACCAAAACCGCTGATCGTATAGAGACTTGACAATTTTAGGGGGTTTCATTGTTTGACGTAGGCATCCTATAAGTCAGGGTCAGGATCGAGTTAGACTCGCGCAAATAGGGTAAACCGTGTAATGAAATTTTAGTAAGATACAAACGCCGGGGTATTTTAGTAAGATACAAAAAGAGTCAAGTGCAAGTCGGACAGGGTCAAGTGCGAGTCAGACAATCGGTCAGTGCGGCAATTGTTATATAAAAAGCCGGGTCAGCTAGTAATAAATAAATATAAAACATAAATAATACCTACAAAGGAAATAAATATATTGCATAATAAATGTATACTTACCAACGCCGATATGTCGTGTCGTAAGATCATATGGTACTAAATGTCTCACGCACTGCGATAAGGAGACATAACTTACGCCCGACCGGGCGCGCCCGGTACAAGGTGCAGCCTTTCACCAGTCTTCGCCCAACAGACTTGGCGTGCGCATACATATCGCTTGCCGCAGTGTCGCGTAGATACGCTATTGCAATTGTAGCTAATAGAGACTTTCTTCTGCTTGCTTTGTATTTCTATTCTTACTGTGCTATGCTACTTTCTATACTGTGCTTATCGCTTACTGTTTGTGTATAAACTGAACTGTGTAGCTGTATTTAGAAAACATTGAACCAGTGGACGCAATAAGTATGCTTTAGGGCAGTGGCAATCAACTTCAAGGCAAACAAAACATGTAGCTACCTGAATATTCTGTCAATAAGTATGCTTGAGGGCAGTGGTAATCAATTTCAAGGCCAATAAAACATATCACTAGGTGAATGTTCTGCCAATAAGTATAATTTAGGGCAGTAGCAATCAACTTCAGGCGAATAAAACCTGTAGCTAGCTGAATATTCTGTCAATAAGTATGCTTTAGGGCAGTGGCAATCAACTTCAAGGCAAATAAAACATGTAGCTAGCTAAATGTTCTGACAATAAGTATGCTTTAGGGCAGTGGCAATCAACTTCAAGGTAAATAAAACATGTAGCTGAATGTTCTGTCAATAAGTATGCTTTAAGGCAGCGGCAATCAACTTCGAGGCAAATGAAACATATAGCTAGCTGAATATTCTGTCAATAAGTATGCTTAATAAGTGGCAATCACCTTCAAGGCGCATATACATGTAGCTGATGGTTCAGCAAATAAGTCTGCTTTAGGGACTTATTTCTAACTTTTTATGTTTGGGTTTTTGTTAAAAAAAAATTTAACTGTATTTTGTTTTCTAGGCAATTTCTTTTCCAACCTTTTTGTCTCTTTCCGATCTCAATTTTCGATTGCCTTTTTTCTATTTACTTCTCTGATCTGGTAAAAAATCTAATAAAGATACTATCTTTTCTTTAGGATAATTTTCAAGTACTAAAATCACTACATTTGCAACCAAAAGTATCAAAAAGTTCTTGTATGCATTCAGTTTTCCAATGCTGTAGCTTTGACATAAAGATATGAGTTTGTTTTGATTTTGGAAAGCGAATGCAATTCAAATACTTATTATAATAGCACATTTACGAAATTTTACTTAATAAAAAATGAGACAAATAAAATAAAACCTCTTTTTAAACAGTAAAAATAAATTTTATAAGTTAATAATTTAATATAAAAATGATAGTATAAATTTTGTATGAGACGTAGGTATGTATCGTATAGTTGTTTGATGACGACTGGCGGTGTTAGTAGTGGTAGACAGTGGCCGGGCCGTGGCCTTGCTCGACCGGTCGCTGGTAACGTTTACAGATCCGTAACACCGAATCAATCAATTACTACCACCCCAAAAGACTGATAGTGACTTAGCCCATAGTGCAAAAAAGAAAGCCGATTTACTGGACAGCCTCTTTGCCTCTTACTCGAATATAAACCACGAAGGCGCTGTACCACCTACAATACCGTGGTGCGGTGAGATCATGCCGAAAATCTCCGTTACACAGTGGGATCCGGAGGGCGTGCTTTCTCTAGACGTTCATAAGTCAAGTGGGCCAGACGGTGTACCAGCAGTGGTGCTTAAGAGGGCGATATAGGCTAGAAAGCTAATTTCTGTAATTCTAACGTGGTGTATGTCAATGCACTATATATCATTAGATAATGTCATATACATTACTATGAGAAATATATGTTATACACTTCTTAAGTAATTTATACTCTAATGACGCCTTGAAACTTTTATTTTTTTGTATGGAATTTAACGTTATTACCGTTTTGTAGTCACATTTATTGATGTTTTACTACAACTCACAGTCAATGCACTAGATAACAAGCTATTCTAATAATTTAACTAACTTTCATTACAAGCAAATGCAAAACACGCTTTAAAAATTTGCACAAGTGTTGAAACAATGATCACTTTCAGATTTTTTATTCCATTAAATATAATAAATGAAAATCATTCAGTAAGGTAATGCACTAGACAAAAGCCAGTTTTATAACATATATTTTTTTCAATCCTTAGGTATTATAGTTTAGTCACAAAATTTGCCCAAAAACGGCGTATTTTTGCGGTCTAGCCTATACAGCAGCCTTACACAGTCTGCTCCTGAGTTATATCCTGTATTCACGCGCCTCTTCGCGCCATTCTGCGCTATGCAATTTCCGTCTTAGTCGAAGACTGCAAATGTGCATTCGGTGTCCAAAAAGGGCGATAGATCAGAACCATCGAATTACAGGCCTATCGCTATTGCTTCTCTCATGTCTAAGGTGATGGAGTGTGTGATCAACCAACAGCTTCTAGGATAGAAAAAGCGTGGAGAACTTGTGTCTCAAATTAAGAACACTCCTTCAAAGGTCTGGTGACGGGAAAACTCAGTCCGATTCAACCCCACAAAGAAACAACTCTGCCCGTTCACCGCTAAGAAAACCCCATTAACTGTGGTCCCACAATTCCAGAACACTGCCCTCTAAATCTCCAAGAGCATTTAGATTCTTGGTGTTGACATTTCCAGCGATGTTCAGTTCCGAGATCATTTGCAAGACAAGGTGTAGCTGGCGTCTAAAAATTTAGTGTACTCAACAGAGCGAAACAGTACTTCACGTCGGTGCAAAGGTTGCTGCTTTACAAGTTGAAAGTTTGGCTAAGGGTAAGGGGTTATTCATGAAAGGTGTTATTAGATGTTTGAAGAGTTGGCAACGCGCTAGTGATATCACTAGTGTCCATAGGCTGCGGTGACCGCTTACCATCGGGCGAACTATTAGCTTGTTTGCCACCTTAGTAGTATAAAAAAAATCAGCTACAAAATACCAAAAGCCAAATTTCATTAATCATACATTTTTCTCTTATATCAGAAAGAGCAGCACAGGTATAAGGCTTACAAAGAAAAAGATGCTATGGCGTTATATCAGGGATAGGAGCATAAGAAAGCAGCTGTAAAGGCATAATCAATATCACATGTATGTCTTTATGTAATGAGTTTGAATTTGAAACAGATGTGTATGAAAAACTTAACAAGCAACCTACCAAGCACTTTACTCTATAGTCTTACTGAGAAAATATAACATGAGCAGAACCTGGATTTAATATAAGTCGCCCTGTTGATATACTATTAGAAGCAGATATATATTCAAGTATCATATTAGAAGGGATATGCGGAGCAGAAAATACTGTACCCATAGTTAGTTAGTTCATGATAGGGCCATTGTACGTAGGTAACCAAGCCATGTCATTGGTTACTCATACCAACCCAGCTCTGTCCGGAAATCAAGAAGGCCCCTGATGCTATTTAGCGCCTCTCTCATGGTCACACGTTGGAAGGTGTCTCTTCCGCTTCTATGCAACCCTAAAGACCACTGTCGGTAACACCGATATTGAAAAAGTGTTTGTTTAGCGGGCAGTGACCTGTTATTATGCCAACTATGTAGCGTAGGTTTTCCGTACTAAGTTGTAACAGCTTGTGTGACAGATTTGCGTCCACTGTTTGTCGTGTTGTTGTAAGGTTCTGTCACGTAACCACGTTTTGAGTTGGGTGCATGGTATCAAACTCAAACTCAAATTAAACTTTATTCAAGTAGGTTTCTAAGAACACTTTTGAATCGTCAATACAATGTAAACAATGTTTATTTCTGCCAAAAAGAGCTGGCAAGAAGTTCCATTTAAAGTAGTAATACAATACTTTGATAATTAGCTAAAGAGTATACAATATGTACCAATACAATAGATAATAAAAAATAAGTAAGTAAGCTACTAAAAACAAAGTCAAACACGTCTTTTTTTTTATTGTTATCTAGCATAGGGGGCGCACCATCTGAATGTCAAATATCGGTAATCGAGTAAAGGAATTTAGATATTTAAGAGAATTTAATAGTACGCCATCATAATTATATTTTTGCACAATCATATATATACATATATTTACATATACTTAAAATTATCCATACTTTCCATGAATATAATATAATAATACATATTATAAATGCGAAAGTAAATCTGTCTGTTACCTTTTCAAGGTGAAACCACTGTACCGATCAAGATGAAGCTTGGCATGCAGATAGTTTTAGAGTCCCGGAAAAGGACATAAGCTACTTGAAAACGTCAAGTATTATTCGTTTAGTAATTGAGGAGTTGCCGTTGAAATCCTACACCGATGACCGAATACTAAGAATACAAAGAAGTTTGCAAGAGCAGACCAGCCTCCACAGCGGCACCCATTCACAAGTATGACACATGAATCAGCCATTGCTTCGCTCAACCATGTTTTAGGCAACGTAACGACCCGATGTTACCACCGCCGAGACTTTGAGAGAGCAAGACACACTCAAGCAACTCCAATAAAACTTCGATTGTATTAGTTACAATGAGTGTAGTAAATAAACAAAATATAAATCCAATTCATATAGATATTTACACACACAAGTTTACATTTAACATTACAGGGCGAACACACGTACTCTGAACTTAAAACTGATTTATATTAAAACACAGTGTATCAAAATTGATACTACAAGAAAAATATACATATATGTATAAACTTACATAGGTACAAGTATAATAATATAATAAATATAATATTAAAACCTCGCTGCAATTCACCATCGGCCGCCCAGCCGCGAGAGGGCGCATCACAGAAACGTGCACACATACCCATATGCATACAAATACTCACAGACGTTGTAAATCATGAAGTAGCCCAGCTCCCACACGACAGTCCAGCAACAAATGCACACCATTTAACATACTGTCACTTCGGAAACAAGCCTAAGGGAAGAAGAAGTGACAAGAAACTTCTCGGGTGTACACCTTTTACCTTCAATCACGCAGGAACCAGGCCAACCGAATACACAAAATCTATGCAAATATGTGCAAACACACATACATGAACACGTCTATGCGCCACACCCACCCCCATCCAGAACCCCCCCCCCAACACCAAGCAGCCAACGGTGGATGACTATCCATGGTTCATCCCCTGATCGTAATGTGTCATTAATTATCAACTAAATAAGTCATAGATGGATGTCCAGTATTGGGCCCATACCTTTAATTCCAGACATTATGATCGTTATTCAATTCTTCCACAGTATAGTATCCCTTGTTAATAAGAAACTTTTTAATGTAAGTTTCAAAAGTATGTACAGGTAAGTTAACAATATTCTCAGGAATTGTATTAAAAAAGTAAATGCTCTGAATTATGAAAGAGCCGCGCACCTTCTGAATGCGACATTTTGGAATCGCAAGCTTATTTTTATTTCTAGTATTAACATTGTGTATGTCACTATTTTTAACAAATAAACTTAGGTTTTCACGTACATACAGTAAGCACGTAAGTGTCTTTGACATTTGGAAAAGAAAACTTTAAACATTTTGTTTTCTGTGCATTCAGTAAAAGATTATTTGATGTGAACCAACGAAGAACTTGCGAAAGTGTATGATTTATATCGTCATATGTATCTTTGTTTCTATCATCATTAAATATCAAAGACTTATCATCTGCAAACAATACAATTTTGCACAGGTTTTCTACATAAAAAGGCAGATCGTTAATATACACTAAGAATAAAAAGGGACCTAGTATAGAACCTTGAGGTACTCCCATCACAACAGGTGATCCAGAAGACTTCACTCCGTTGATTTCAACTTTCTGAGTTTTATCACTTAAATATAAAAAAATAAGTTTAAGAGCCGTATCTACAACACCATAATGAATTAGCTTTCGAATAATAAGTTATCGATACAATTGGTTCGGTTTTTATTCTGGTGCCCGATCCTCTCTTTGCCAACTGATTCGCCGCATCATTGCCTAGAGACCCAATATGACCACGTATCCATTGAAGAGTAACCAAGTTCTTCAATGTAATTATTTGCAGTTTACAGTGCTACTCCAGGATTAGTCCACTGTTGATGCGGTTGTTATTAAGAGCTTGTAGCACAGCAGCACTCTCGGAGATGGTGTGTATCGATGCATCGCTTATGTCTCTAGTCTCTTTTCTTCCTCATAAAGCTGGATACGGTATCTTTTGTCGAAGACAAAGTTTTTTGGGATGATGTTACATATCGCCTCTATCATTGGAAACTCGTTGTCTACTGCCTTCTTGAGACATGCATAAGTGATTCTGTTGTCCCGTTTCCAGAGCCCTACCTTCTCAGGTCGTATGGCTGTAGCAGGTATACTGTACCCATAGCTCAGCAGACACGTTTAGGGTGGATTCTTTCTAAAAACGTAAGGAGTTTACAGTGTAATGACATCTTAAACAACATAGACGCAATTCAAAAATTTTGGAAAGTAGAAGATATAACCGATGAATCACCTTTATCCCACGAAGATCAGCAACGCATAGACTTTTATCAAGCGACTAAGACAAGAATGGAAGACGGTTGCTACTATGTCAGACTTCTCATGAAAAATAATTTTGAAAAAAGTTTAGGAAGATCAAAAGAAAGGCGATAGCACAGTTCCGAAATTTAGAAAACATATTTAATAGCGACCGAACCTTGTAATTTTTTTTTTGACAAATTATGAGCACATTACAAATAACCTAGTTGTACGGTACAAATTAAACAATACACATTATTCTCTAGGTAAATTAATAATATGCTAACGTAACTTACAGTAGCAAACCCTGGCTCCCAAATTAGGTAATATCCTGGGTCTCAGGAACCAGTGTCTTCCCGATTGAACAATATAAAAAGTTTTTAAACAGGCTTAATAACAAAGTTAAAAAGTTAACTTGTCACTAATACCAAACATACCGATACGATATAGACGGTCTTTAACAAGATACGGTGAGGGTAGTGCCGTAGCTGTGAAATTGATGACCTAACAATAGCTAAACAATAGCGACAACTATGATACATACTTGTTTTTCTCAAAAAAACACAATGCGTCTTTAGCAATCTGGTTTTAAATAATTTCATCCAACTTATTTTATTGCTATTATATTATGTAGATCCAATTTATTTATTTATTGGTTTTTGTTCGTATGTATTTATTTGTTGATAATAATCTCGGTTCGTATTTTTAGTGACTTTACATATTTATATTGACATAATATTATGTAATTTCATAATTTTTTCGCCAATTTTAGCTATAAACAAATAATATAAGTTATGTAGTCTAATACAGTTCAGTAACTATAATAAAGAGTCCTTAAATTAAAATTAATAATACCTTATGCTTTAAGTTACTCCAATTGTAATGATTTTTGTGTGTTTGTGTACTTGTATGTGTGTGTGAGTTTATGTGTAAGATTAAATAGTGTGGTAGTAGAGGTAGTGTAGTAAGTGAGCGTGTGTGTGCGTTCAAGTGTCGAGCCGAGGCGGGGGAGGGCGGGCTAGTAGTATGGTCCAAGGTATAAGCGAAGATATAATTTTGTGAATAATACTCATAATATTTTCTGTTTGTTGTTTTTTGAATAATTGTAATTTATTTACTGCATGGTTCCTACGCTTGGAAATTTGATTGAAACATAATATTGAGTGTTATTTTAAAACAATGTTGGATATAAAAAGCTGTTTAATTGCTAATAACTCCCAGGATTTAGAAAGTAATGTTATAGAAAATAACATGGGTTTAAAAGAAGCAACTTTCAAGATCATTCTTTGAGTTCTCTCGAAAGCTATCATAATGCTTTTCGACGCCCGTCCCCATGAACTTATGCAGTATGTGAGTACACTTTGAATTAGAGCAAAATGTATACTTTTTTTAGTAATTGTTTATTTGCAATATTCCAAATTAACTTAAAAATAAATATCAGTTCTTGTATATATATATATATATTGTATATATATATTATCTGAATCTCGAAAACGGCTCCAACGATTTTCATGAAATTTAGTATGCAGCGGGTTTCGGGGACGATAAATCGATCTAGCTAGGTTTCATTTTTAGAAAACGTCGTTTTATCCGTGTTTATAAGGCAGCGATAAACTGAAAAGTATGACTCTTCCTGACATTTATTGGCGAGTAGTAATAAGCAACACTACAGCTATTTGACAATAGGTGGCGTTATTAAGCAACGCTTAAGACGACGATCAACGCGCACGGAAAAAAAAGAGTTTCCAAGTTCTATTCCACCAAAATAATTTGCATTCAGTCAAGAAATCCAATTATTTTGGACATATTTTGTTCACAGAAAGCAATATTCTTTCCCAGAAAAAAATCATTTTATCAGTCGAAATTAATAAACTTCATTTCGTATGAAAAAAAAAAAAATTAAACCAAATAAATGTACGTTTTAGATCAACCAAACATAAATTAATTACCCTAAGACAGTTAATGTTCTTGTATAGAATAAATACATTTTTATATGCAACATTTTATTTTTCTTCGTTTGAAACAAAAAATAATTTTGCTTTGATATAATTTATTTTGCGCCAAAATCATGGTTTTCTTAAATCTGCGACGTCACTTATTGAAAACTATATCTTTCGATTAAAATAATTGTATCTTAAATCAAAGCCAGTGAAATGTTCAGTTAAGATAATATTATTTTGAATTAAAGAAAATAATAATTTTAACAGAATTTGTTAGATTCTTTACTCAAAATCTGATATTTTAAGCTGAAACTCTTGTTTTAGTCAAAACAAATAAAATACCTGTTTTAAAATATTAAACATTTTCGTTGAAATTAATCAGCTAGTATCGCTTTAAACGAATTTTCTTTTCGTTTAAGTACATACTTGTATTTTTAAAATTGAATGAACCTCATCACTGTCCTTTATAGGATTTCGTGTTGGGTTTTAATTTTAAATAATTGTTTATTGTAGGGATTTGTGCGTCAAATTAGTATCAGTTCATGCAAGAAACCTACAGTAAATTATTATCTGAGAATTGAAAAGCTCGTGGCCTAGTCGCATACGTCTATCTGAAACGATAAACGAAGTTAAGCAACGTCGACCGTGGTCAGTACTTGGATGGGTGACCGCTTAGCGGAACACTTTTCTTTCTTCCATGTTAAAGAAGGATCGTTAAATAGTCGTAACAATTTATAATTAAACATAACACTGTATAATTAGCTAAAGGCGAGAATAGCTACTAAGCTTGACAAACATTCTGCCAAGTCATAGAAAGGCAGTGCGGTAGACTGACTCTATATGGCCCAAGCCCCCCCAGAAAAGAGGCCTGTGCCTCTGCAGTAGGACAACTAGCTCGACAAACGTCCGCCAAGACACACTAAGTCAGTGCGGTAGACTGACTGACTATTTGGCCCAAGCCTCCAGAAAAGAGGCATAGGGCTCTTTAAAAAACTTTATTTAATCATGACAGATAACTTTGTAATTTTGGACTGAAACATTTTTTGTTTTAAACTAAAATTTAATGTTATTAATTTAAGAGCTGCCATAGTCAAGTTAAGAGCACTATTTTCTTTTGTGAACTAAAAATTTCTTCCGTGCAATAACACACGAAGTTCTACGCCCAAGAAAACTAAGTGTTTTAAATAAAGAAGCATATTTTTCTTCAATGAATTAAATATTGTTTCAAAGTGATAGAGTTTTATTTACTGGTTCAAAGAAATTTGATCTTGTGTTAACTTCATATTATTTCAAATAATTAAGAGAAATAATATTTTGGATGAAGCAAATATTCGTTGGTGCATATATGAAACGATATTCTCTTGACACAACTAATTCTTTTTTACCGTGCGGAATTCTCAAAAAAGGTCTATTTTACTTATTCTAGATTGAAGAAGTGGCACTAATTACAGAGCTGAAAAAAATGCATAGGCTATGGAAAAACATAATCTAAACATACAATCGAACAGTATTTTGAAAAAGGACATCAGAATCTAAGAAAAAAGTCGCAACAAAGGCATTAAAATAAGTTTACTTGTCGAAGATCTCGATAATTTTTATGGGTATCATATTATTTTTTTATGCACTGGAAAGATATTTTTATATATTAAACATAGAATCGAACAGAATTTTGGTACAGTGTCTAATTTTTTTTTTAATAAAATAAAAACTTAAATACGAGCGAAATTATTCCATGCAATATATGTGATTACGCGTGAACTGACTCTAGCTTGCTTTTGTTTTTCAGTTTACCTGCGGTCGTAGTTAGAAGTTGTGTCCCGGCCGCTCGTTCTCGCATTGCAGTGATGCGTGTTTTGCGTTACGCCGTGCTTTTTTTTAAGCTTTTAGGTATTTGGTGCAACTGCGGCTTACTGTGAGAGGACACTTCTAGTTTTTTATGACGTCTAAAATTAATACTTTTAATTTATTTTACGTACTTACTCGTATCTACTAGTCATATATTATAATTTGTGTATAGTGTTTAACAACCATTAATTGGACACGAATTTAGTCGTAGCTTTTTTATTTATTTTTATTAAGTTTAGTATAATAATAAAATGGGTAAAAAACAAGATTTTTTTTACAAAAAATCTGCAACAGAAGACGAAAAAGAAAACTAAAAAAACATAATGGCCTAGTACCTATTTATTGATTTGTATTTTCGCATTTTAACAATAAATGTAGGTATAGGTACAGATTTACAGCACTTTGCTGATCCGCATAGCTTAGGTACTAGTCGTCAGATAAAGCGGCGGTGGAGACTCTCAATCAGTAAAGTGAGGTAGATAGGTGCCTACCTAGGTAACAATGAAATCTACTTGATAAAGAAACAAAGTCCGCGGAATTTTGTCGACGCCTGACGTTAATGACAATTATATTAGAAATTTGTCATCATACATCTTTTTTTACAAGTTTTAGGTCTACATCAAAATAGAACCTCAGAAACTTTTACTAAATATTCTTTTTTTAAAACAAATTTCAAAACTCTGGAACAAAAATAAAGGTACAAAAACTCGCCTATTATATATAGAATGTCAGTACCTATTGATATTCTCACTGGTAGTACAGATAATACCAATAATGCCGACCATCTAACATCCAACTAAATTAAGATACCTATTTGCAGTTTTGTGAAATGTTTAGTAAATTTTAATTATACCTACATATTTAATCTGTAATAATATAATAAAGAGGTAAAATTTGTTTGTTGGCTGACTCTGCTCTGCACCTATTGAATCGATTGTAAAAATTCTTTCATATTAGAAACTTACACCATTCCATAGTAACATAGGCTATATCAATTGTTGATAAATGTTTTAATTTGACCAAGTTTTGATTTAAAAATAAAAATAAAATTAATATCAAGTCGTAAGAAAGAAAAGCACTATTTATTCCTTCACGTTGCAATGAAGCAATTTTTATTCCAAATAGTTGCCACGAAAATATATGTTTATGTTGTTGTATGTTGTATATTTAAAAAACTCAAAATCAACCTTAATAAAATAATTAACAATTCGAAACAAATGGATCAAGTAAAAGTAAAGATGATAAGAAAAAGAAAACTACCGAGAGACTATTTAGAAGGCTAAGGCTGAGGGCAGGCTTAAATTACTCGAGTTTGTAATTTCTGTGTTGCCCGTGATACACAGAATGTTTTTGATCACATTTACGAATAAATAAATAAATAAAAAACAGAATTAAAATGACGGAATATAAGAATAAAAAACAACTCTAAAGAATTTATGAATTAAAAAGTTAAAACTTGTAATTGCTCGCTTGGCGCGTAGTTCGTATCTTGAACTACCGACGCTTAATAACATACTTGGTAGATAAAGTTCGCACAGGACACATTTTATATGTCATTATAGCCCGTGGGTTCTATGAATGCCCGTTTTGCCTTGAATGTAAAATTTACAATGAATCAGCCTATGGAAGTAATTAAGGGCTTAACACCTGCTTTGTCTGCATGTCATAACACTGTAAACAAGTGAGTGTGAAAAAAAACAAATAACAATTTTTTTAGAAAGCATGCGTTTCTCTTAAAAGTGTTTTCTTAAAAATCTTAAGGCATTTTATCTTAAAGGTAACTTTGAATCCTGCTCATTGTTAAAAGTTAACTTTAAATGCTGCCATAAAAATACATACAGATAGATAAGAAAACACACTCACTTTCTACACTGAGAGCCAATTATGATGTAAGATATGTGTATTACTGTATTCAATAGACTCAAAGTTTTCTGAGATGAACTCTACTTTAAAAAGGACAAAATATTTTTATTTTCTAAGCGTCGTCGTGCCGGGGACCACTATGTCAGAAAAACAGGTGTAGTCGCAGATTGCAATAAAAAAATTTACTCCGAAAAATTCGCAAAATCGACTCACGTGTCTGCCCGTTCGGGTCGCCCCCGCGCTGCATGTCGCACTAATTCGTAATAATTAATTAACTGTTGTTGGAAAAATAGTTTATATACTTTAGCGGTTCCCCGACGCGATGACGCTTAGAAAATAAAAATATTTGAACTTACATATTATATGTGACGATAATAATTATAATAGGTTTAAAATATTATTTGTTATTGACGTGACAACGTCTTATAAATTGGTTTGCCGGGTGACACTTCAAGAAACTGCGTTACGCTCCGCTCACGTTATGCGCTCACAATGAGAGCGAGTGAGAGGCACGCGCCCGCCTAAGAGCGAGAGAGACAGACATAAAATCATTGTCACGTAAAACTTTCGCCCGTATACCGACTTTACAGGCAACCAGTTTTTTTTTAGAGTTTATTTTTGTGTCGGGGTGTTTTTAAAATTTGAAATTTTACTTTTCGTAAATAGATTTATAAGAAATCCCAAAATATCAAAATAGTAACATTTCTCTATTTCCTTCCAGATTTATTGGGAAATTTGTAGTCTACTAAAGCACGATACTAGTAGATATTTTGAAGCTGAGAACTCCTGCTATCAATTTAGTTTAGCCTATTTGACCAATTCCAAATCACTAACTCTTTTAGTTATATTCATGTTTGTGTGAATGAACCAAACGCAATGGATGAATGAATTATGTCTGGTAGCTCTTTAACTGCTAGATAAAGAGTTAATTAGATAACATTACATTTCAAGTACAAAGCAGCATGGGCTAGCACATATTTACGCCTTATGTAATCCCAGTTAGAAAAATTTACTAATTACGATATTGGAGCATCTAGTATCGGAACTATAATATCGGACAAAACCTTCCGAGATTCCGGAGTTACGATATTCCGGAGTTACAAGATTCCGATATTCATGCCCTAGTCACAAATGAATGAAAAAAATACTGTTGCACCCAACTTTCAAAACAAAGATATTTTCAATGCACAAGGTTGTCTGGAAGAGATCGCTTTAAAGCGATAAGACCGCCTTTTGTTTTTCTCTAATTGTAGATATGTTTTTTTTTTAATTATTATGTTGATGCAATAAAGTATATTATTATTATTATTATTATTATGGGTAATTGAATTACTATGAAACAATAAGTTGATTTAATTTTTTTAAAGCCAAAAGATATTTTATTGTTTTCATTTTAAATTCTATATATTTAAGGGTAAAAACGGGACCCTATTACTAAGACTTCGCTGTCCGTCCATCCGTCTGTCACCAGGCTGTATCTCATGAACCGTGATAGCTATATAGTTGAAATGAATTGAAATGTATGATGATAACAATGTATTGTCTACTTTCTTTAAATTTTAGATCAGTTGCCGTCGACTTAATACATAGTCTGTTAAGGTTATGGAATAAACTCCCTGCCGAGGTTTTCTCCAGGGACTACAGCATGGGGTTCTTCAAGAAAGGAGTAATTAGATTGGTATTGCAAACGTCTATAGGCTACGGTGACCGCTTAACATCAGGTGGTCCGTAAGCTTGTTTGCCACCTTGATGGTATAAAAAAAAAAAACATACGTACATACAAACCTACATGAACACTAAAAACATTACACTTCTTTTTTGGGCAGTCTTGTAAGAATGCAAAAAAAATGCTCCTGCATGTTCCTCTCAGTCAGAATAAAAAGTAGCCTATATATTCTGTGCAAAAAAATCTCGTCGTTTACTAGCTCTCATGCTATTATAAAAGAGCAAACCAACGAACACACAGACACACTTTTTTTTTTATAATAATAATATGGCTTCTTAAATAACTTTAAATCACATTGCCTAATTTGAATCATAATTTAACATTTACTTTTACCTGTCCTAAATTTTTGCAACGTATGCGGGCTCTATTCTTATACGCTGCGTTTGAAATATGCTAATCTAATAATCTAAGTTCGACTGCGTAAATAGGTTGATGGGACGCGCCGGGTGCGTTTTTGCTAGCTTCGCTCAAACGAGCAAGGTCGTTGGCGTATACCCCAGTCTTAAGCTACTTGACAATAGATGGCGCTGTTTAAAAAATCCGAGCAAAGCTCGGTCCTCCAGGTACTTGAGATAATAAAGCATCGATTTTAGCCTTATCAGTTTTTAAAAAGACAAATGATTCCAATGCTGTTGGCAAGGACCTGAAATTAGGTGATGTACAGCTCTGCTAGATTGTTACCGATATTAACTAGATACTCATCATCAATATTGGTGGTTTCAACGGCTTAAACAATTCAGAGGTGTTGTTTTTTTCATTTTTGGTATTAATGAGACTTTTGATTGTGTTACACATTTTTTAACTGTCATTTCCTGCCGATTGTAATTACTGAGATTCATAATTTTGTTTGACAGAATTTAATAGTAGTCGATTTTTAATAGGACATGGTCTAAGCATCAGCTTCCACGTGTGACAAAAGTGTGTGCTGGCAAAACTCCATAATAGGCAGCAAGGCTTAAGAGAATACACTTCGCGGGGCCCGCGCGCGTTTATTACATTTTTGCTAAAATGTTGCTGTCCCTATCGAACACGACGCTGCGCGCCTTATTCTGGTATGATTTTGTCGTGTAGCTGGAACATCAGTATTCTGATAAGCGATATAACTTTCACCCAAAAATACTATATTTTGAGCATTAACGAAGTATAAATGAATTGTCATTATTAATTTTTCAATTTAATAAGTATTTAATGTGCTGCCATATTTTTTATCCGATAAAACTATGTTAGTTTATTGCTACCACTTGCGCAAAAGTTATAGACATGAAAGAATATCATTGGTTGTAATGGAAAAGGTATTAGACGTTCTGTTCGGCGCGCTCTCTGAGAAAATAGCTAGGTACCTACTTATACAAACTTATAAAGGTTATGCGAGTTTTTTTTTTGAAAAACTCTTTATTTATAGGCAGGAATGAATATTGAAATAGGAGGAGGTTTCTGAGCTAACATTCATTTATCTTTTCACGGAGACCAGCAAGGACGATAATAAAATAAGTAGGTAACTCGGTACCTAAAATTTTAAAATTTACTTTAATATCATAATAATATTAATAATGGTAAAATGTAAGTACAAACATTTACTTATCTTTTACCATTTTTTTAATTTATACTTGTATATGTATTATAGGTACTTATAGGCTACTTAATTAGTATTTTTTAAAATAATTGTTCGTTACGAAATAACGTTACAAAATTGTTGGTGAAGTTAAGTAGTAAGTTGTAACTTTAAAAAAACATATACACTGCCTACTGCTTGACTAAAGAAATGAAAGGTAACATAAATGTAACATTGGCGGTCAATAAATAATTAATAATAGCAAAATAATCTATAAAGGTTGTAATTCGTAAACAATATTCGTAGTAAGTATTTTTTGAAAAGGAGTGGGTAAAACACCCAAATGTCGGCCCCTTAACATGAAACGCAACTTTCAGTCCTAACCATACCTGAACCTTGAAGTTATCCACCTTTGAATTTGCATTGTCGGGCTATTTGACATTAACACTTTATGTTTTTGAGTATATATTTAAATTACGTGACAAAGAATAATAAGCATTTAAGAGTTTTGTATCCATCCTTTACCTAACTACGGCTTTCTTCTATCCTAATGTCGAATCGTAAAAAAAGGGCAATAGATCAACAGGAATTATTTATTTGTGTTGAAACTTTACTATGCATAACTTTAACTCTTTTTATTGTATTAGGTTATATATGTATTCTTGTTTTTCTTATTATTTGAAAATTTACAAATAATAAATAAAATAAAATAAATTGTTGAAATTTCCAACGGTAACTAGTTTTTATGTGATAAACAGCATTGTGTTTTACAGCAAAAAAATATAAACACACTGTTCTACACATGTCTATTAAAAAAGTATAACTAACATTTTGAGGCGGCCGAACTTTGGTTATTCAATAAACGGTTTAAAAGCCCTAACTTAGGATACTAATAAATCCATTAAAATTTAACATTGCTATTTAATTAGTAAGAAAACTATTGTAAGCTATTGGTGGACAAAAAAAACATATTTCTAGAGTGATATCCTTTAACGTTTTTTGCCAAATTAGTGACAGAATTGCACTTTGCTGCCCCTCGCCACTTGAAAACGTCAAGTGTAAGTCGGTTTTTTTTTCTATAAGTGAGGAGTTGTCGTTGAAATTCTATTCATGATATTGTCTGATCGAGGGTCAATAAATTGCAAATCGAATGGTAACACTTTTAGTTTTATAACCTACTATTATTCTGCATGCTCTAGGCAGTGCTCTTTATAGGTATTACTAGCTGACCCGGTGAACCGTATTTTTGTTTTTTAAACAACTGCCGCACCAAACTATTGTGAAAGGGTTGTACTAATTCAGGAACCTTCCCCGACATGTGCATAACAACTTACCGAAATTTCATTAAAATCAGTTTACCATTAAAGTGCGAGTCAGACTCGCACTTGACCGTTTTTCTCTTATAAAAACCTTGCCCTAACACTATGAAACACAATCAAAAAATTACCCGAATTGGTCCAGCCGTCTTCGAGTTTTCCTAAGTGCGCGAGTCCGACTCGAACTTGACCCTGGCCGACTCGCACTTGACCCTTTTCTCTTTCTCAGAAACCTTCCCCGGCGTGTGAAAAACAACTAACCAAAATTCCATTAAAACCGTTTTCCCCTTTTTGCGCGAGCCTGACTCGCACTTGAGCCTGTCAGACGCGCACTTGCCCTTTTTTTTCTTACTCGGAAACCTTCCCCGGCGTGTGCATAGCAACTTACCAAAATTTCATTAAAATCTGTTTACTCTTAGTGCGCGAGTCCGACTCGCACTTGACCGTTTTTTTCTTTCATAAAAACCTTGCCATAACACTATCAAACACCACAAACAAAATTATCCAAATTGATCCAGCCGTCTTCGAGTTTTCCTTAGTGCGCGAGTCAAACTCGCACTTGACCGTTTTTTTCTTTCATGAAAACCTTGCTCTAACACTAATAAATACAACAACAAAAAATTACCCGAATTGGTCCAGCCGTCTTCGAGTTTCGCGCTTAGCAACAAATTTTGCGATTCATTTTTATTTATATAGATTACACTAAATACCTACCTAGTTAAAGGTAAAAAAAAACGAGTTGCACTCCGGGAGTGCCGGCAGAAGTGAAAACCTTTACACACGATTCGCGCTTAACACTCAAATATGTCACAAGACATGTCTTTGACATTGTCAAGAAATAATAATGTTTGTTTATTTACTTTTTTGACGTAGTATATTTGACATCGCAATCTGTCATAGAATTAAAATTCCATATCCAACCTCCCTGTACTACTCATAATCGCGAATACTAAAAATAAAAATATACACAAAATACGGTCATTTTCATCGCATATTGTGACACAAATAAATCAAAACCTTTCACATAGGAGACTCGATCTCATGATGAAAGAGCTATCTACGTATTATAACGTTTTTTATTTGTAAAAAAGTTTACGCGGACAAAGCCCCTGGCTGCAGCTAAACGTGTAAATAGATAAATACGAGTATTAAATGTACACACATGTTTGTTTTCAATTTTCTTTACGGACGAACGGACGGACAGACCATTAAATACACATATCCATAAAGAAAAGTAAATCACTTACAAACTTACTCAACCACGAAAGAATCATAGGAAAAAAAAAAAAAAAAAAAGGGGTGGGGGCGTTAAGCCATCGAAATATGTAAGCGGTAAGGCAACCCCACGAGAAAAACACATATAATAGAAAAAAAAAAAAAAATTAATAGGCGTGGCATTACGGTTTCCGAATTTCCACGATTAGGACACGTGACCTGAAGCGAGTTTATCATTTTTTACCCATACCAAAAAAAGTGCACAACGCCGCTAAAGAAGTTTTCACTTCAAAAATCTAATCAACTTGCTGCGCAACGAAACATGGAACATTGATATTTTCGTAATTGTTTTCTTAGATACCTACCTACTTACGTCAAACGCAATACAAGTGAAGATTCGCTCACGGATGGTCCGCGACTGATTTTGGCTGCTACCTCGCCTCCCTCGTCTCAAGCTCCCCGTGTTTGTCAAGCGAGCCAACATCATGATAGAATTCGATTTTTGCAAATTTGACTAATGATTTTTGTGTTTCGAATTATTGTGTTTATTCATTTAATTTGGTAAGAATGACAGTAAGGTTTTTTTTTTTAAAAAATTTTTATTATATTATCTAGGTCTGTGGTGATTTAAAATTTTCGGAAACGTTTTTGTTATAGTGTATAATAAGCACGAAGTTGCAGCTGTTTTGACCATAAATAACAAGTTTTTGCACTCTAATAATTTCAGAACTGCACAATTTAACGTAAAACTGAAACACCACAGACCTATAGTATATTAGTTGTCTGGTCTTGTTAAAACAAAAAACATTGAGTTTGAGGGATTGATACTCATCAGAGGAGAAAAATCCTGTTGTATGGAGCGCGCTGCGAATCCGATACTCTTAAGTATTCTGCTGAAAGAGGATGTAGAATTCGGTTTGATATGCACGTTAATGTCTCCGATGACTACAATGTTTTTATATGGAGATAGACAATATAAAGATAGAAAGAACCTCATGTAAAGATTTTGGAAATTTTCAATATTTCTGAAGGATGGTGAGCAGTAAATTTCTATAATAGCCGTGTCCGTACTAATTTGTATTACCATGCAGTTGCCTTCTAAGAAATCTATTTCAGTAACTAATACGTCGAGGTCGTTTTTCGTGTATATGCCATCGTTTTGATTTTAGAAAACTTCGCTAGAGAAACGATTATATCCCGATGGTTAAGGAATTACTAAATTTCGGGATAACCAATATTGTATAATATAATCCTCCGCTGTCCACGCAGCGAAGCCTCAAGAGCTCTGGCAACCTTACTCACCGCTAGGAACACAACAGTACTCAAATATCTTATCATAATGTCCACCACTACACCCTGATATATGTTATAATTGTTATTGCGTCGTGTATTGGAGCTTGTCGGGGAACGGGCAGTCGCAGCCAGCGCGGCGGGGCCAGCAGCGGACGGCGCGGGGCCAGCCGCAGACAGCACAGACTTGCCTGAGTCTGTAAAGTTGACTTATGTTTTACTGAAATTATTTAGATTTTGATTTAAAAAAAAAATACCTATTAAACAAGTAATTAGTAAGATCATTTTTCTTTAAAAGTTACAAAAAGAGAGTTTGTTTTTGAACAAAATAACCTTTATTTGGATTAAGCTCATCGAATAATAATAAATTCTACCGAAAGAAGTTAAACGCTCGCTAAAAAAGATGCCATCATAAATTGGTACCGTAATCTCTTAATCTATGCAATATGCGAGCCAAGTTCGAGCAGAAGCGTGCCACAGCGCTTCCAGGGCAAGAGAGCGGGCGCAGCGCGTGGCGCGTGGCGGCGTCTAGGTTCGCTATTTGCATAATAGTAGACAATCCGACTCGGCGCTATCAAAGTTAGCTGTAATCTACGTGACGATAACCGAACAGCCAACGCTATCAGCCGTCTGTTACAAACTTTGACTAAGACCAGTATATATCTATATCTACCTCGGTGGTAGCCGAGGGGTTTTGATTTCACTGCGTCCTGATTGGCGGAGGTTCGAGACCGGCGCCGCGATGTGTACCAATGAGTTTTTTTTTTATTTTGCAAGTACAATGATTATTCATTAATTATTAAAGTATCGTGAGGAAACTGGCATACGTCAAAAACAAGACGTATATGAAGTCTACAATTGGCACCGGGCCCGCGTGTAGACTATGGCCCAAATTGCCCTCGGTGAGGGTAGGCCGCACCCCAACAGTCAGGACATATGAGGCTGATAGAGCTATCTACCAAATTATACTGGAATTGATCATTTAACTATACTTATAGGTACTAGTTTTTTTATACCAGTAAGGTGGCAAACAAGCTTACGGTCCGGTACGGTCACCGGGGGTATCACTTGCGCGTTACCGACCCTTCAAAAATACTATAACTTCTTTCTTGAACAGCTCAATACTGTAGTCCTTAAAGAAAATCTTGGCAGGGAGCTTATTTCACAACCCAAGCGTTCACGGGAGGAAGTTTCTCTGAAATCGCACTGTACGCGACTATTTCCGGTTGTAAAGTGTGAGAATGAATTTTCTGTCGATGGCGAGCGGTGCGATGGTTTTCTACTATCCGTAGATGCCACCAGTAGCCGTGGGTATCATTTCTAACAATTCCCCAGAACACATCCTATTATACAAGCGGTAGAACACACACAGGGAGGCAAAGTCTCTCCTCCGACTTAAGGTTTCGATACGTCAATTGAGTTTGGGATCGTCGACAATTTTCACAGCCCGTCGTTGAACCGAGTCAAAAGGGCCAAGCTGCTATCTGGGTGCACCCGCCCAGAGATGGCAACAGTACTCCATATGGGGCCGAACTTGCGACTTGTAAAGCAGCAACCTCTGCCCCGACGTGAAGTACTGCCTTACTCTGTTTAGTACACCTAGTTGTTTTGGACATTGTTTATTTTTTTTGTAATGAAAATATTTTTACAATTAGAAAATAATAATTTTTCTAATAGAATGTTGATACTTAATAGTTCAATTTATTGCGTTGAAAGTAATGAGCTAAAAGAACGAGCAAAGCTACGTGTTACTGAGAGTACCTATGAGTATGGTTACGTGTAACTGAAAGTACGACCATAGCTACATGCAGCTAAAAGTACGAATATAGCTACATGAAGTAAAAAGTACGGGCATAGCTACGTGATGCTAGACGTGTAAAAATAGCTGCCTATAGCTGATAATACGAGTGTTGTAAATAGCTCTGTAGCATCGTAATTCATAGCTAGGTAGGTTAACACATTAGTTTTGTATTCATATATTTGCATTCAGACGTCATACGACGTACTTTAAAATTGTAACAAAAGTGCAAAATGATTACATCCACAGTAAGTATACAACTCGTGGTGATATGTGCGATGTCATTTTGTCTCGGGTAATTTTACAAAATTATATAATGCATGTACTAAAATGTATCTAAATCAGTGTTATTTCTGTATGTACATACAGAAATATATGTAAAAGCTTATAAGTATAAAACATAGCTTTTGCGCTATGAATAATAGGTTTTAGGGAAAAAATAACCATTTTTGTACTTTTACATTTTTGAAGTGAAAACTTCTTTAGCGGCGTTGTGCACTTTTTTTGGTATGGGTAAAAAATTATAAACTTGCGTCAGGTCACGTGTCCTAATCGTGGAAATTCGTAAGACGGAAACCGTAATGCCACGCCTATTATAATTTTTATTTTTAGTATTCGCGATTATGAGTAGTACAGGGTGGTTGGATATGGAATTTTAATTCTATGACAGATTGCGATGTCAAATATACTACGTCAAAAAAGTAAATAAACAAACATTATTATTTTATTTTTAGTATATGGTGATTATGAGTAGTACAGGTTGTTTGTTTGTTTGTTCGTTCGTTTGTTCGTTTGTTCGTTTGTTCGTTTGTTCGTTTGTTCGTTTGTTCGTTTGTTCGTTTGTTCGTTTGTTCGTTTGTTCGTTTGTTCGTTTGTTCGTTTGTTCGTTTGTTCGTTTGTTCGTTTGTTCGTTTGTTCGTTTGTTCGTTTGTTCGTTTGTTCGTTTGTTCGTTTGTTCGTTTGTTCGTTTGTTCGTTTGTTCGTTTGTTCGTTTGTTCGTTTGTTCGTTTGTTCGTTTGTTCGTTTGTTCGTTTGTTCGTTTGTTCGTTTGTTCGTTTGTTCGTTTGTTCGTTTGTTCGTTTGTTCGTTTGTTCGTTTGTTCGTTTGTTCTTTTGTTCGTTTGTTCGTTTGTTCGTTTGTTCGTTTGTTCGTTTGATCGTTTGTTCGTTTGTTCGTTTGTTCGTTTGTTCGTTTGTTCGTTTGTTCGTTTGTTCGTTTGTTCGTTTGTTCGTTTGTTCGTTTGTTCGTTTGTTCGTTTGTTCGTTTGTTCGTTTGTTCGTTTGTTCGTTTGTTCGTTTGTTCGTTTGTTCGTTTGTTTGTTTGTTTGTTTGTTAAAATAAATATAATATAATTATTATCATAATTAAATAATTCATTAAAATGATAAAAAATCTAATAATAATACATATATTAAATTTTATTCATAATCTTAGTTTATATTTACGCTAGTTTCTCTAGCATCCATCTCGTATATTCTCTTGCACTCACTCATCAGGCTTGCTATTCCACTCGCAAATAGATCACACTGTGGGGCCGTGGCGAGCACTTTTTTGTGATGGGTAAAGACGGTTAAACTCGCGTCAGGTCACGTGTCCTGATCGAAAATTCGTAAGATGTCACTCGCGTTAGGACACGTGACCTTTATTTACATTAGGTTAGTTTTTATTTTTAGTATAAATAAATAAATAAATAAATATTTTTGGACATTACACACAGCGCCGTCTAGCCCCAAAGTAAGCAAAGCTTGTGTTATGGGTACCAGACAACGGATATAAATACATATATATTACTTTTTTTTTTGTAAATACATACACATCATACATAAGTACACCCAGACTCAAGACAAACACAAATGTTTAACACATAAATGTTTGTCCAGTGCGGGAATCGAACCCACACCCTCTGCACGGCAGTGCATCACACTACCAACTAGGCTGCGAGGGAGTCAAGTATATGGCGATTATGAGTAGTACAGGGAGGTTGGATATGGGATTTTAATTCTATGACAGATTGAGCTGTCAAATATACAACGCCAAAAAAGTAAATAAACAAAAGTTATTATTTTTAATAAATAAATATGGATAAGAAGTGATGGGAAGTAAATAGCGAGTATGTTTTCACTTCTGCCGGCACTCCCGGAGTGCAACCCGTTTTTTTTTTAATTTTTTCTACTTTTTATTGTGTAAAACCTTTTTATTATTGTAGCTTATAACTAGATATTACTATATTAACATAAAAAAATTATAGATTTAAGAAGAAAACGAGTTAGCAAACGACTAAAAATGTAAAACTTTTAAACTATTCTCGTTATAACTTTGTATTACAAAAGCTCACAAATAAATAACTTATATCATTCGAAAGCTCTTGTTGTGTACTTAGTCCATTGAAATGTTACATGAGCCATCTTGGAAAAAGGGGTGAAAACACTTTTTTGCGATATCTCTGAAACTATGCGTCTTACAAAAAATTCGTAAAGACATAATTTGTAGCAAATTGTTTTGCCTACAAATATGTTTATATAACTTTTTGCCCTAAATATAAAATTAAAGAAGTTATAAGCAAAAAAGTGAGATTTTTTTTATACATTTTACAAAAAAATTAACCTCAGACCAATCTTGTAGATGATCTTTTGAGGAAAATTTTTCTCTGTAATTTTTTTAATTTTATTCATTTAAAACGCTGTTACAGCGCTCCAAAGTTGACTAGGTTCGTCCATGCTCATGAGAATCCGGTCAAAACGAAATGTTTAACTTATATTTGATTTTTTTTTATTGTCAATATATTCTTAAAAATGTTGTTAAATTCGTACAACTTTACTTATTCATTCCTAAGTCTTTTCCCCGCCACCTATAAGGTAGTGTCTGAAGGCGCGTTTTTTTTACGTGGTATTCCCAGTAGGCCTACTCCACGGACATCTCACTTATAAGGTAATCCTCAAATCATAATATTTTCAATCACATATTAGCTAGCTACTCTTATCTACTTTTCTTCGATGGTCCAGGCTGTGGCTCAGAATCTCTAAATCAACGTCAGATGTGAAAGTTCGAGGAATGACAGTCGCCAGGTGAAGTTGCCAAGTGCTCCAAATGTACAGCAGTCTATGATCGGGCATGTGTAGCACTACCTACTACTGGGCGGGTCATCGTGACTTGGGTATGCCCTAGCTGCATCTCTAAAATACCGCGCGACAATAATGCGGAAACGCCTATAAAGGGTCTGGCAGCTAAGTCGAGCGTCGTAAACGAGAACAGGGTCTCTGTCTCGCCCCCTATCAACCCAAAAACAACCGAAACGATAGACCTGGCTTTGGAAATGAAGCTGTTGCGGGAAACGATAGTCGATTTTAGAGACGAATTGTCGAAATTGATATTGACCGTGTCGGTCTGCGAGGAACGTGTAAGAGCCTTGGAATTGAGGGTGGCGAGTATCGAGGAACAGTCGACTTATAAAGATAACTCGGAGATATTGGAAACAGTCTCAAAGTTGTGGGTGGAGCTCCATAATAGGGATCAAGACATGCTTATGAATGATGTTGATATCAGTAATATAGCCGCTCACACAGACAGTTGCTTGCCCATGTATGCGGCTTAAATCCGCCACGTGAAATAAGTGCAATCAGCTGTCTTTTAAGCTCCAAAGCTTCCGAAACAGAAGGACCTCCAGTAGGAATGTCATCAACGTAGGTATCGTTTAAAAGAGCCTCAGCCGCTTGAGGAAAAGAATCTCCGTCAGTTGCCACTAATTCTTTAATAGTCCTAAGAGCCAGGAAGGTTGATGAAGAAACCCCATAGGTGACAGTGTTCAGACGATAATGTTTTAATTTCTGATCTTCACCAAAACGCAAAACTAGCCGTTGATAGTCACGATGTTTTTCAAGCAGCTTAATATTTCGGCACATCTGACGAATATCACTTGTTAAAACTACAAAATGCAGCCTAAACCGAATTAAAATGCCGAAAATATCTTTTTAATGTTTCGGACCAGTAAGTTGATAGTCATTGAGTGAGTTTCCGTTGCCGTCACGGGCAGAACCGTCAAACACAACGCGTAGGCGTCTATCAGGGCCAGCAGAAATCATACAATGATAAGGGACATAGTATTCATTAGTCGAGTCCACTTCAGATGGCGTTATTTCTGACATATGTAAACTATCTATATAGTCTTGCATGCACTCGCTGTATGCTTTATACAAGGAGGGATCATTGTCGAGTCGTTTCTCAAGGTTCAAAAAACGACGTACAGCGGTATCACGCATATTTCTAAAAGTAGGCTCAGCGGCCTTGAAGGGAAGTTCTACAATAAATTTTCCAGAAGGTTCACGTTTATATGTTGATACGAAATTGTGCTCGCATGCTGCATCATCGGGAGAAAGAATTGAATTAGTAGAAGGAAGATCTTCAATTTCCCACAATCTATGTAAATCATCACTAATGTCTGTCTTAGAACTAACGAAAGTATGGACAGTGGAAAGTTTAGTCTGCAAGGACGAAGGAGCTTCACGACAGTAGGATGGTCCAAGAAAGACCCAACCAAAAATAGAATTTAAACCAACAGGAGATTTGTTATTACCTGGAATCATCTCCTGCAATAAAATATCACCCCATAACTCCGGGCTCAAAAGCAAGTCTATCGGTCCCGGTTGATTAAAAGAAGGATCTGCTAATTTAATAAATCCTAATTGATTTAAAAATGTAGTATCCAAAACAGTAACTGGCATATTGTCGCATATTCGTTTTATCACTATCGCTTCGAAAGATAATTCGTTATTTTCACAGCCTTCAGGCCGAATCGTACACTGTACGGTTCCTACTACCGGTGTAGGTTCATCACCTAAACCGAAGACAGAGGGCGCATTCTCAAGACTCTGAGTAATATAATTAGCTTGACTAGCTGAATCGAGAAGGGTTCTCACGTCATGAAAGGCATGCCACGAATCCATAATATTCACACGGGCAGTAGCAAGTAAGATAGATTTACTGTTATCGATGTTATTGGACATAGCTTGGACACTGACAGCGGCAGATGAATTTGGGACTTGAGGCGGTGACGGTGCTCGTCTACCTAAATGTAAAAGAGAGTTATGTCGTTGATTACAGTGACGGCAAGTCCCTTTCGACGGACATGTCAAAATTATGTGACCTTTGCGTAAGCAATTGAAACATATTTGGTTTTCTTTGACAAATTGTGACCTTTGGTTCACCTTAATATTTTGAAAATCTGGACAGTGCGAAATAAAGTGCTTCTTGTTACAGTAGAAACAGGGCGGTGGCAGCACAGAAGCTAATTGTTTCGACACTAAAGTAGTAGCCTTAGTATAGCGCTGCAGCGGTTTCGAGAGACATAAAAGACGGTATATCTTGAGAAGTGACGGTCATTTCAAATTCTTTTCTCATAGCAGGGTCTAACTTTACAAATAACGTATGAAACATGATAAAATCCCACTGATCACAGGGCATTTTTAAAGATTTAAAAATAGCTAAATTTTCTTGAAAATTGTCTAACATAGCACGAAGAGCTGGCGGTGTTATTCTGTAACTTTGCGTCAGTGATGTCTTGCCACGCAGAAAAGGCTAAATGGCGACTATTCTGATAACGTTTTACGAGAGTTTCATACGCTGTATTGTAATTAATATCTGGCAAAGGAAACGCTTTTAATATAAAATAATAGTTCACCTTTTAAGGAAGAAACTAAATATTGAAATTTTTCAATGTTTGACAGATCTTTATTTTCATGTATCAAAGTACGATACAAATCATAGAATGTAATCCAATTTTTGTAACCGCCTTCGAAAATAGGTATATTGATTCTCGGCATACGAACGTTAGAACGAGAATTAGAGGATTCCGAATGAACCACAGATGGCTTGTTCTCAAATGACACGTTTTGATCGTCAAACAATTTACATTTTATTTCTAAAATATCAAAATAGGTTTCATCAAATTTTTTACGTAATTGTTCGGCCTCAGAAATATTTGCCTCACTCGTTAGTGCGGCAATGATTTGAGTGTGGGAATCATCAAATACAGAATAAATAGAAGGTAAACGGTCTAAACATCCTTTGAAACGTGGAACACTTTCGCGATGATCGACAGAGTGTTTCGCGCAAACAAGTATATCGCTTAACCGTTTGACGGCTAAAGATCGCTTTGCTTTTTCCAACTCCATACTTCGATGTACAAGAATATTTTTATAACACGTGTATCTAAAACAAAATGCTAAATCGCTAAAACCATACAGAGTATGCCGTGAAACCGGTAAACAAGATAACAGAAAGTCACGCAGTAAATGAAAGGTTACGCTGAATCAGCGTTGACCGTCCAGCGTAAACTGCATATAGAATTAATAGAATTAATAAATCGCTAGATAAGCGGTCGCACGGGTCTATGAAACGTATTTTGCAACAACCTACACTTAAAAAAAGTTATGCAAGTTGATAAAAATACATTAAATTAATAGTTTTTGTCTACTTTTATTAATTTTAGCAGGTTTTAGAGTAACTCTCACCTTTGTGTACACACACTTCATACATAACTTAATTATTTTGATAGTATCTAGGCACAGATAAAAGGTAGGTAGGTACTGCCATCCATGCAATGACTAGAAAATTCATTAAAAAATTGCTGATTTCTTGTTATTCGAACGGTCAGAAGGACCAAAAACATGTACGAAAAAGTAATTAAGTATGTGTGTATTTCTAGATAGATCTAGGAAGAGGCAAATGTATAATGTAGCCAACCACTTACCTGATGATCCCCGATGGCTCGTTGAGCATGTGCTGATGAAGCTTCTTCAGTACCGGCACTCACAATAGGTCATTAAGAGTACAGTCAATGTCCAAAGCATGGACAAACACCATAAAATCACTGCATTAGATAGAAACATAAAGATAGCAAAATATCATGCGGCCACCGCGATAGTGGTTAGTGTTCTGTCTTGATGGCAGGCCAACGCGGGGACAGTGAGGTCGGTGGGGTTCAACGGATGCACATTAGAAACCATTCGGTGATTAGTCGGTCTACATATGTATGCCCAATATATATACACAACACAGTGTAAAGATGTTTTCGATACTTTGAAAGCTGATAATAGTTAAACTTATATGTAAATTAGTTGCATTACAGAGTATTTTATAAGAATGTTAGCGACGGATCAAACAAAATAAATAAATAGGTTTAACATATAAGGCTAAAGTGTAAATAATTGAAAATAAAGAATTTCAGTAAATAAAATCGTATTTAGACATAGTAATTTGTAGTAATTTGTTAGGAATTTTGTAAGACTTTTTATAAGTAATCTGATAAATAAAAAGTAACGTTGTAAGTGACGAAAAATAAAGTCCCAGTAGCTTAGGTTTCAAAGTATAGCGTTGAAATGTAGAAAATAGATAAATTAGATAAAAGCTCACTCAACTGTGTACATTTTTAAAGTAAAACGTTAAGTAAACAGTAAAATACAAAAGGAATTGCATAGAAATAAATGGTAAACTAAACTGTAACTTAATGTTAGGAAGCGCATGTGTTTAGTGTTCTAGGATCGTATATAATATTTCTTGTATAAGGCAACTATAGGTTATTTCAGTTAGGATTTAATATGTAGGATTGTCCATAAAATAATAGCTTAGGCAAATAATTTATAAGATAAATAACCTGCAATGTTTTATGTAAATATGTATTATGTACTCAAGCAGAGTTGAGTTAAAAAATGGTTAGTGTTATTGCAAGTAAAAATATTTGCATAACATAGGAAATATCGATAATATTTAGTTAAAATCAAAAATTGTAAATTTGTATGAAAAATAAGAGCGTGTATTTTCAAAAAATAAGCATAACGTTAAAGACTCGCTCTTAACCCTTTCATTTAGTTCAACAAACTCCCGCGCACTTTGCCGTGGAGCTACATCGTGGGTGTCTTCTCTTTCACCCTATGGGTGTTGAGGTGCGGGTTTCGGGGGAGGGGAATTTACCTCCCACCATGACCCGGGCAGAAGCTCAGGGGTGCTGAACACCCCCGGTGAAAATTAAAAGGAAGCCTACTTTTCAGGCCCCTCTATGGTGAATGTGTTATGTCGCCTAAAGCGATATGAAAATGGAAATAAAAATGGCAAAAGAACGAAATGAAACATAAAATAAAAACAAAAACGAAGTAAAAACCAAAACAAAACATAACCAAAACGAAATAAAAGCGAAATAAAAACGAAATAAAAGCGAAATAAAAACGAGAAATAAAACAAAATAAAAGAAAAAGAAAATAAAAGCTAAATAAGATATAGAAACGGAATAAAATAACGGAAGGAGGTGAGTAGGTAGGAGTAAATTCAATTTATTCACCCACAGGGATGAGCTCTTGGGGAAGCGTTCGTCCTTCTGGCGGACGAGTGTGTAATGGGGCTATGCCCCTGGGGTGGGGAAGGCGGGTGTTATCAGCACGGTCAAAAAGGCGTTTGGACAAACCAGATATAAACTTTGCAAGTGATTCGGTTTGGGTGTCTCTAGCGATGGTGGAGTTACGGACGTAGCGGCCGGCGCCGGTTATTATTCTCAGCGACTTATTTTGGACAACCTGGAGCTTATGTTTGCTGGTAAGAGATAGAAGTCCGTACCAAGCAGGGGCTGCGTAGGTCAGTCTCGACCGTATGTACAATTTGTACAGGCGGATTTTTATTCTAAGTGGCAAATCAGAGGAAAGTACCGGTCTAAGCGCCGCCCGAGCTGCGACCGCGCGTGCTGACACATGGGCGAGTATTTTGCGCATACGCAAGGGGCGATTTATAACGCAACCAAGGTACTTTACGTTGGGTTGCCACTCAATGACTTGGCCTCGAAACACAAGTTTCGGTGGGAGAAATCTTTGTTTGCCGGTCAAAATTGCAGTTGTTTTGCTGGCATTTACGGCTATTCTCCACTTGTCGAGCCAGCCGGGCAGTGTCTAATAGTCGCTGCATTTTTTGGCTGCTTATTTTGCTTTGCGGGAGGAGGACATGTATGCGCTGTCGTCCGCGTAAAGCGCTAGATGGACGTCTTCAACACCTTCAGCTAAACCGGAATCACTGAGAGTGGGGATGTCGTTGGTGAAGAGCGTGTAGAGCAGTGGCAATAGGCAGCTGCCTTGTGGTACCCCTGCTTAAATGGGTTTATTTGCTGAGTGGTTGTTCTCGACCGAGACATAGGTGCTCCGTTTGTCCAGAAACGAAGCTATTACTCGACCGAGCATATGCGGGAGATCCGTATCTAACAGCTTGTACAGTAGCCCTTCGTGCCAAACCCGGTCAAGGGCCTTCTCCATATCGACAAATACACCGACCTATAACCTACCCTTATTTAGCTCGAAGGACATGTGATGGAACACACGCACAAGCTGCACAGTAGTGCTGTGACTATCCCTGAAACCAAACTGTTCAGGCCTAAGCTGGATATGTGGAGATATCCTATGAATCAGCAAGCGTTCGAACAATTTGGCTAGGTTAGACAGCAAAGTGATCGGCCGATAATGTTCTGGGCGGTGACGGTCTTACCCTGGTTTCGGGATAACAATGACTTTTCCGGTCTTCCAGGTAGATGGGAAATGTCCAGTGCGCAATATCCCATTGAAGATCCGGGTGAGTGCTACCAGACCCTTCCTTGGCAGCATAATAATCGACGTATTTGGGATCTCGACGGGGCCGGGTGATTTACTTTTGTTAAGTTTGGTCGCCTCCTTTCTCACCTCTTTGGGCGAGATAAAGTAATCACCTCTGAGTGGTGGGGCTGGGGCCGCGAGAAATTGCTCTACGCGATCTTTTACTCCTAGCGTGTGAGATGTGTCGGTAATGGGGTTCGGCATAAATTGGTCCTCGAAATGATCAGCTAGTAGTTCCGCGCGCTCGACAGCGTGGTAACGGCGGATGCCGGAGGATTGGGGCTGGAGTTTAAGAAACTTGGCGGGCCAAACAAAATAAGGCAGCGTCATCGTCGCACGCCGTGGAGCTACTAGACCGGGCGTGAATTTTTAAAATTTAAGCAATACGCTTGCGAGACGCCTTTTACACTTTTGGCTCTTAAAGCTACATTTTTTAAGTTATCTGTACAAATTCTTTTGCATAATGTTCCTAAAATTAATATCTACAAGTAAAAAGTAATTGTAATATCGAGAAAGCGATAGTTTATAACTGTAACGGTGATTTTATGGTCTTCCGCTTTGTTCGAAATGGTTTAAAACTCGAGCGATCCGGCAGTAGTCGTAGCAGTTACGACGATACAATAACGGCAATAGAAACTCTGGCAGAGGTCAATCTAACTTTGACTTTTGTTAAAACGTAGTCGCGTTTGACTATAAAATAAAATTAATTCATGAAAGATACAAGTATGAAGGTTCTACAAGCGGAAATCAGAAATTCCAATATATATCAGAAACCACGTCATTATAAAAATTCTAAGGGGTCTCGAAACACTTCCGGGACACGTTTTAAATCAACGTTTAAATCAAAATCTGATAAGTTTAGAATTTTAAATTGCGATTTCTGTGGGAGATAAGGTCATATGAGGAAAAACTGCTATTTTAATAATCAGGCCAAACAACGCTCTGAAAACTTAAAAACAGTACAAATAGCAAAAAGTACAGAAACTGAAAATCCTAGTTCAGGATTTGCTTTTATGGTCGAAAGTTACAGTAATGACCATGACAATAAAGATTGCATATCTTTCATTTTGTACTCTGGAGCCTCAGATCACATGATAAATAACGAAGATTTGGCACAAAACTTCGTGGAGCTAAAAGAGCCATTAAAAATTTCAGTAGCGAAGAATGGAACATTTTTAAGTGCCACTAAGAAAGGAAACCTACCTGTGACCACCAATTTAGGTATAGAGGGCATTCTCAGGGATGTATTATTCTGTCCTGATATTCCTTACAACTTGCTGTCAGTCAAGAAAATGCAGCAAGATGGTATGACCATTGTTTTTGCTAAAGATGGCCAGGTAAAGATATTCAACGAGGGTAGTAAGATGGTAACTAAGGGTAAGTCATTAAACAATTAAATTAGCATACAATTTATGTTTAATATGTGCTTTAAATACTGTGGGCTTATCAAATAAGGTCGAAAAGAATAGTTATGATTTATGGCATCAAAGATTAGGCCACATTGGCAAGTCTAAGTTTTTGCAAATAAAAAGCAAGCAAATGTTTTCTGATATAGAGCAAATAAATAATATTGCACCAAATGATAATTTGTGTGAAGCTTGCATAAATGGAAAACAATCATGTTTACCATTTAATAAGTTAAAGTCAAAATTTATAAAACGACCTCTATTTAATGTGCATACAGATGTGTGTGGTCCCATCACCCCTTCAACACTTGTAGATGAATACACTCACTACTGTGTGACATATTTAATAGCCCATAAATCAGACGTTTTTGCTATGTTTAAAGATTATGTTTCTAAGTGTGAAGATCGTTTTGGTTCGAAATTAATCAATCTATATTGTGGCAACGGTGGTGAATATTTATCAGATGAAATGAAAGAGTACTGTTTGCAAAAAAGTATTTCCTACCATTTGACAGTGCCTCATACCCCTTCTTTGAATGGTATGGCTGAACGAATGATCAGAACGATAACAGAACGAAGTCGCGCCATGGTGTCTGGTGCTAAGTAAGACAAAACGTTCTGGTGGGGAGCTGTGCTCACAGCTACGTATTTAATAAATATAAGCCCCACTAAGGCACTGAAATAAGATAACACACCATTTGAAATGTGGCACAGTAAAAAGCCGCAACTGAAATACCTTAAGGTTTTTGGTTCAACCGTTTATTTTGTAAATAAAACTAGAAAAAAAAAATTTGATGAAAAGTCCATAAAAGGTATATTGGTCGGTTATGAACCGAATGGTTATAAGGTGTGGGAAATGGTAAATGGAAAGCTTGTAAAAGTTAGAGATGTGATTGTTGACGAAATTAATTTTTTGTCAAGTAGGCCTTTAAAGTCTACAGAAACAGAGTCGGAAAACTCTGCGAATCACAAAAGAATTTGTAAATATAACAAGTTGTTGTCTTACAACAAATACCTGTATCATTAGATCCACAACTAGTCTAATAAATCTGCATGTGAAACAGATGTGCATTCAGACTGCTGTTAATTTCAGAATAAATTGACTACCTCGTCCTAAAACGAAACGACTACCAATGACTTGCGAAGGAGTGAAAAACTTGTCCACTGTATCGTATAGTGCAAACAATGATGATATTTCTGTTAATTATTTGATATATGCGAAATCTCTGGTATGTAAAATACCTACTTCATATAAAGAGATTGAATCCAGGGATGAAAAAGTTTTGTGGGAATGAAACCTGGACATTTGTACCTAAACCCGAAAACAGAAATATTGTCGATTGTAAATGGGTATTTACAATTAAAAATGATGAATTTGGAAAACCCTTTAAATATAAAGCTCGTCTAGTTGCTCGCGGTTTTAGTCATGAATATTTTGTTGATTATAATGAAACTTTCGCACCAGTAGCGAGAATTTCAAGTTTTAGACTGATTTTAGCTATTGCAAATCAATTCAATTTGCTTGTCCACCATATAGATGTTAAAACGGCATTTTTAGATGGAAAATTAAAGGAAGAGATGTACATGAAAATTCCTGAAGGAATTCACAAAATTGATAATCAAGTTTGTAAACTTAACAAGGCCTTATATGGGTTAAAGCAATCGGCACAATGCTGGTTTCAATTATTCGAGCAAGCTTTAATTAAAAAGGGTTTTCAATACTCATCAGCTGACCGTTGTATAAATATTCTAAATGCAGGTGACATTCAGAAAAACATTTATGTAATACTTTACGTAGATGACCTTATAATTTTATCTGCAAATATAAATACAATGAATAGTTTCAAAAACTACTTAATGAATAAATTTAAAATGGTATTTTAAAAGAAGTTAAATGTTTCTTAGGAATTAAAGTTGAAAGGTACCAAAATAAAGTCACTTTAGATCAGAGTATGTATATAGCAACAGTCTTAAATAAATTTAATGTGAGTGACAGTAAATCGACAAGTACACCCTTAGAAAGTAAAGTGAATTACGATACTTTAAGTTCCAATGATGAAAGATAAGAATACTTACTAAAGGTGAATTGGCCTGATTAGGTTTTCTGGGTTTCCCTAATCCTGCACAACAAATGTTGGACCAAATTGATTGTTTCCAAAAGAACCGCTAAGAAAACTCTATTCACTATGGTCCCACAATTCCAGAACACTCCCCTCTCTATCTCCAAGAGCATTGGGATCCTTGGTGTCGACATCTCCAGCGATGTTCAGTTCCGAGATCATTTACAAGATAAGGTGAAGCTGGCGTCCAAAAAACTTGGTGTACTCAAAAGAGCGAAGCAGTGCTTCACGTCGGGGCAAAGGTTGTTACTTTACAAGTCGCAGTTTCGGCCCCATATGGAGTACTGCTGCCATCTCTGGACAGGTGCACCCGGATACCAGCTTGGCCCTTTTGACTCGGTTCAACAACGGGCTGTGAGAATTGTCGACGATTCCAAACTCACTTGCGGTATCGAGCCTTTAAGTCTGAGGAGAGACTTTGCCTCACTGTGTGTGTTCTACCGCTTGTACAATGGGTTGTGTTCTGAGGAATTGTTCGAAATGATGCCCACGGCTACTTTCTACCATCGCACCGCTCGCCATCGGCAGGGAATTCATTCTCACACTTTAGAACCTAAATGGTCGCGTACAGTGCGGTTTCAGAGAAACTTCCTCCCGCGAACGCTTAAGTTGTGGAATGAGCTCCCTGCCAAGGTTTTCTGCAAGGACTACAGTATGGAGTTCTTCAAGAAAGAAGTTATTAGATTTCTGGAGGGTCGGCAACGCGCAAGTGATACCCCTGGTGTTGCAAGCGTCCATAGGCTGAAAAAAGAAGGTGTGTAGGTTCAATTATTGTTTTTGTGATTTTGTGGATTATTTTTTATGTAAAAATTTATTTTTGAGGGGGCGTGTTGAAATATAACAAAAATAAATCTGTCCCACTTTAACTAATAGTATGAGAGCCTTTCTCGTTCATACGTTAATAGGTCAAACCATGAACAAAGGCTTATTTGTTATAAGTAAAGATTGATTATATTTTATTCTGAAGTTAGTTTTAGCTGTGCTCTATTAGAAATACCACGTTTACACACCTTCTAAAAGACGATAATAAATACTAAGATAATTAAATCGTCAACAAGTGTTTCTTTTGGCTTCCAAACCTAATAAGACCTTACCTACCTTAGATATGACTTAGACCTTACTTAGCTTGTAAATGACTTAGCCCTTATCCACCTTAGATATGAAGTAGACCTTACCTACCTTAGATATGAAAAGGAGATATACACATAATAGAACGATATCTTATTCTTATGAATGATATCTTATTATAATAATAATGCCTAAGCAATGAGACGGCGCTGTATAATTGCTGCCTAGTGTGACGGTGACGACCAACGCGTAAATCTTGCGGAAAATCAGTAAAACGTCGTTCATAAAAATACTACCATTAGCTGTTATCATAACACTGGTTTTGAAATATTACAATATTGTTATTGCCTATCATTTTTAAGATAATGGCAAAATAGCCTTTCGTTTCGGGCCGTGATAGTTTGGGGATGCAGAATCATTATTTTCATTACTTTTGTCACCTGTCATCCGTTCGTTTTGCATTGGTATCAGTAATATCAAAATGTTAGTAGCATCTGTAACAAACTGTCATGCGTTCGTTTACGATATTTTTGTTATTTTTGTCACTTTTGCCACGGTAAAATGAGACTTTAGACCCATGTCTGGAGGTAGGCTTTTGGTGTTAATCTTTCAAACTGCCTATACATATTGTTATATGTAGTAGTAGTAGGTAGTGTGTGTACATCGACCGTTTGTTTTGCAGGTTGCAACCAAAAAAATTGTTAGTAACGTTTTAAAGCTACACGAACGATAGGTGTCGGTGGCAAAACTGGCGTTGTCAAAAATGTGAAAGGTGTCAACTCTTGTGTGAACTCTTAATCCCAAAACGAATGCGCCCTTAAAGATCCAACGAAAAACGTGTGCTAAACAACGTATTTCGAAAAAAAAGGCATGAAGGAAAATGTTAGAAATCGTGTCTTGACGTTTATAACGATTAAACAAGATTCCTTTTTTTATTTATTTATTTATAATATAAAATATTAAACTTATAAACTAACATATAAACTGAAATTTAGATCGACAAACATGACCAATTTGCTACACACGGAGTCTTAACATTTAAAAAATGCAGATTAAATAGGAAAATTCCTTTTTTCCAAAAATTTTAAAAGAAATCTGTGAATAAAGTCTACTGCTTTATATCTAGTAACAACAAAGAGCTCTAAAGCAAATGTCTGCTTAGACCAGACCAGACCAGACCAGACCAGACTAGACTAGCTACGAATACGGATAAGTGCATGTATAAAGGGCCACTTGGTTAAATAATTCCGCCAAAGGTACAAAAATTTGTTTGAAACATGGGAAATTGCTTAAAAAGTTGAGTCAGAGCCAGATAGTGACTACAGGGAGGAAGAGGTTTCACATCCTAATGAAAGGCTTAATATTATTGCAGCAAAACACAACGAGCCTTCGAATTCATATTTTGGTGTTTTTAACACTTTACAAAAGATTTCGAGAGATTATTACTGGCCGGGAATGTTCCGTCAGATATCAAGATATAGGCTGAATGTGCTACGTGCTTGGCTTACCAACACCATTTGGTGTCATGGGCATCCCAAGATATGTTTACGTCTTTTTCAACGTATTTCTGTTAATCTAGTTGGCCCATTATCAATGACTCGTGATAGCGACCAGGATATTATAGTGGCTTCATGTTGTTTCAGTAAATATTGTTTGATTTTTCCTTTAAACGTGGTACAACAGCAAATAACTTAAAAAAAATTAGGAAACTATATTTTTCCAGTATGCTTATCATGGATAATAGTAGTAAATTTACGAGTAATGAGTGCAAAAAATTGTTAATCAGTATTCTATAAATATTTTACCCTCCGAGGTATTATCCTCAAGTAAGTTCGGTGGAACGATACAATACTATCGTAACGGTTATCGCGGCGTTGGTATCCAAACATATTCGATACTAGCTTTTGCCAGCGGCTTTGCCTGCCCTAAATTCGGTTATCTGCGTAGGATTCTTACGGCAACTCCTCAATTATAGAAAAAAACCTATTCACACTAGACGTTCTCTCTATCTCTCTTTATCAAAAATAATAAAGTTGGTAGTGTAATGGACTGCCGTGCAGTGGGTGTGGGTTCGATTCCCGCATACTCTATATATATACCCTGGGCATAAATTAATGTGAAAAATATTTGTGTTTGTCTTGAGTCTGGGTGTACTTATGTATGATGTGTATGTATTTACAAAAAAAAGTAATATATATGTATTTATATACGTTGTCTGGTACCCATAACACAAGCTTTGCTTACTTTGGGGCTAGACGGCGCTGTGTGTAATGTCCAAAAATATTTATTTATTTATATATTTAATTAACTAATGGATTAAACTCGCAATCTTAGTGCACCATATACAATAAGAACCCGAAAAGAAGGGGTGAGTTTTGGAAAATCCTTACGCACGCACGCATCCGTCCAGTGGCTCGATAGCTAAAATTTAGCACACATATAGTGATTATGATGTATGCTAAATTTCAGCTCGATCCATCCAGTGTTTGGAGCTGTGCGTTGACAGATCAGTTAGTCACTCAGTCAGTAATAGTTACTTTGAACCCGCGACTTTGTTTACGTAGAAGGTAAAAATATTTTTAAATAATACGTACCGCCCTTCCTCCTCATGACTGCCCGCCGCCCTTACACATCATAAATGCGCGCGCAGTACTTGCTCATTATTTTGCTGCGATGTTATTTTAAAACTGCGATATCTCCTAAGATTTTCATTGAAATCGAATGATGTATAGGGTAATTTTGTTTTAAATTAAATACTTGTGATGAATAATAATATTTATTTGGATAAGGATTAATATCATGTTCATAAAAACACCTTCACAAATGCTGCATTAAAGTGAGCCAACCTTAAAAGATAGACATATGCTGTCGCATATTTTTTGTTAGAACTTTTAAAGGGGCACTATTCTGTCATACATGATTTTTGCGAAACTTTAACCGTTTACGCAGCGCACACAGCGAAATATCTAGATAGGAAAAAAATCCCTCGATTTTGAAACATTCTTCTTCGGTGATCCACTCCTATTGTCCTTAGTGTGATGGTATATAGCCTATAGCCTTCCTCGATAAATGGGCTATCTAATACTTTGAAAAGAATTTTTCAAATCGGACCAGTAGTTCCTGAGATAAGCGCTATTAGCACACAAGCAAACAAGCAAAATAACTCTTCAGCTTTATAATATTACTATAGATTTTCCAGCGTTTTTAGTATTCGGTCGAAAATTAGCTACCAATGGCTACATTCCCATTGTTATTAGAACTATGAAAACTTCGATATTTTCGTGTATGGATGTTTATGCAGAGTATAATGGGTATCTTTTTTAATGAAGCCAACTAATCCTTGTTCATATAAGGCCCATGAAAAGAATGCAGGGCATTGTTACCTACGTATTACTTTAAAAGAATTCCAGGTTAATGATTACGTTTGGAGTCGGAATAAGAAATAACATTTTCAAGAACAAAGTAGGTTTTTACAAACACTTTTAAATCGTCAAATAAGTAATAAAAAAACCGGCCAAGTGCGAGTCGGACTCGCGCAACGAGGGTTCCGTACAAACCTGTAGGTATTCTAATTTCCGAGGAACAATGATAAGCACAACTTAAATACGAGAAATAAAAATAAACTTGCTATGCCAAAGTTTAGGCTTACTAAAGCCAACAAATCATTTATGGGAAGCGGTGTAAAATTTTATAATAAGTTAACTGTAGAAATTCTTATCTTAGGTGACAAACAGTTTAAATTTTATATTAAACATCTGCAATGTAAAAAAGCATATTATAATGTAGAAGAATATTTGAATGACAAAATTGTATGGCCTAGTATCACACAAAATATCACACAAAATTAATGTTAGGTTTTCTATTCCAACTTAAATAATTTAGGTTTGATAAGTTAAAGGAGCACTCTAAAGACCAAGCTAAGTAACGATGTTATGTCTCTGTTGTTTACTTTATAGTGGTTGGTGGCGAGCTACCAGGGGATGCACCATGTGCAATCTGCCTTTGGTTGCCTGGTTTTGGTGGGGCTTTGGATGTGTGGGGGTGTGGCGCACGAGTACGTACGTGTTTGTGTGTATATACATTTGGATAGGTATTGTGTACTTGATGGCTTGGTTCCTGTATGACTGATTGGTAACAGGTGTACATCCGGGAGTTTCTTGTCACTTCTTCTCCCTTTAGGCTAGTTTCCAAAGTGATGGTAGTTTAAATGATGTGCTGAGCCACTTTCGGGTATGCAACGTCTGTTTGAATATGTGTGTGCATTTATGTATATTGGGCGTGTTTGTGTGTAGCACCCGCTCGTGTTCGGAGCCCTGCCGCTATCGGGCGGCCGAACGAGGATTGAATCAGATAGGACCTATAAGTTCTTTAACGTATAGTTTTATTTTCTATCTTTTATATATATTTGTATATTTATATATATGTATTAATATTTGTCTGTATGTGTATATATATATATATATATATATATATATATGTGTATATGTACGTCTGCTGTGTAATATTATATGTTATATGAATATAGTACAATCGAAGTTTTATTGGAGTTGCTTGAGTGTGTCATGCTCTCTCAAAGTGTGGCGTGTGTGTCGGGTCGTTACGTTCCCTAAAACATGGTTGAGCGATGCGATGGCTGATTCATGTGTCATACTTGTGAACGGGTGCCGCCTGTGGTCTGCTCTTGCAAACTTCTTTGTATTCTTATTATATATATGCACGTCTGCGTTGTAATATTATATGTTATATGAATATATTTTTCTCGGGAGTTGCTTTTAATCCCGTCACAGAATAATTGAAAACTTTTAACGTATCACATGGTGCCCCCCCCCTATGCAATCTGAAAAACAATAGGCAATTGAAATATTACATAAATATTGATTGTTTTTTTTTAAATCAAACTATTTACATTGTAAATCTTATTTATTTAATGTTTCTATACAAAACATGTATTTATTAGTTGATACACTATAATTTTATGTTTCGTTTGTGATTTTACAAAGATTACCTATTGGACGCACGCAATAAAACAGTATTGTAATAAGTTTGTAAAGCTAGTTGTAGTTAATTTACTTGACGATTCGAAAGTATTCTTAGTAACCCATTTGAATAAAAAGAGTTTGATTTTAATTTGATTTATCTAAGTGGGTAGTTGCGAGTTTGAAAATATGCGGCTTAAATTGCTGTTTCTTTTGATTGCGTTCACATAGAAGTTTGATTTCATTACAACTTAAAGGTATTACAGACCTGAGTATTTGATATGAATTTCAATTTAATACCTCTACGCGTTCATGAAGAAAACTGTAAAATTATAAAAAATATTTTTATTATGATGAAACTAAAACTTTACGGTTTTCGCAATTTTTCCATTTTCTGTGCTATAAGACGTTGCTTGGTGCCAAATTTTAAGATTCTGAGTTCACGGGAAGTACCTTGTAGGTTTTCAATCCCTTGTGAGTTTCGAAAATTTGCGGCATAAACGGCTGTATCTTTTGATTGCGTTGGTTTAGAAGTTTCATTTTTTCACAGCTCTAAGGGACAGTAGACCTGAGTATTTGATATAAATTTTAGCTTGATACCCCCACGCGTTCGTGAGAAAAAGGGTCTTGACAGACGGACAGACGGACGGACAACAAAGTGATCCTATAAGGGTTCCGTTTTTTCCTTTCAAGGTACGGAACCCTAAAAAAACATAATTTTTTTTAGGGTTCCTAAATTACTTGCAAGCAAAGTAGGTGCTAAACCTGAATTACTACCACGGGCTTTCCTTTGCAAATTTTACTTTTCTTAAGGCAAAGCACGCCTGATTCTAATGGGGTAATGACATATGAAACCTGCCAAGCGAGCAAGTGCAAATTTCAATTGTATTTTAGTGACTTCTGTTTTTATTGTATGTAACACGAGTGGTACAGAAATTTTAAACTCGAATCATTAAAGCCACACAATGTACTGTCATGGCACCTCAGACACTTACGTGACCTTAGGGCTACTTGCGCTCCTCAGGGTTTGCGCCATTTTTGTCATGTTATTAACTTAACCTGAGTCAGTCATATATTGCGCTACTACTTAACCCGGGTCTACCGCTGAGATAAATATTAAAGAATTAACCCGCATCTATCGGACGGTAGTAGTAGGTTACTATACATAGGTAGGTTGGTAGATAACATTTAATTATTTGACGAATACCTTTACTCAAACCATTTTAATAGAACTGTGCAAGAACAAAGTGTTAAGGTATTTTAAAAGTATGAGAGACAACAAAACTTTTACTTACTATTCTCAGATAATATATAATTAGGTGTAACACTGGATTCCGAGGTTCATTATTTTGCTTCTGCTGCCTGCAGGCATTCTTCCGGTTTTTTTTTCTATATTCAACACATACATGCATAGGTAAAGATTCCACCGTAGAAAAAAAATTTAGCAAGGACGAACGCGTTAAAACAATGAAAGATCTTTAGATTCTTCCATTTTTAACACTTTCCACCCACACAATTTCAATTGAATAAATATGTAGTAAATAAACCGGCAGACCGAGTACCTACGTAGTCGTATAATGCAAAACATGGAGTAACACAAATTTTAAAAGAATCTTCCATTCCTAAAACATCATTCATAATCATCTGGCGATCGGCTAGATGGCATCACGAAGGAGTCAAAAACGACATAATAAAATATTATTATCTTTGAAAGTTCATTGTAGAAGAATAATAGATTTTTTTTTTATACCACTAAGGTGGCAAACAAGCCTACGGTCCGCCTGATGGTAAGCGGTCACCGTAGCCTATGGACGCTTGCAACACCAGGGGCATCACTCGCGCGTTGCCGACCCTTCAGAAATCTAATAACTTCTTTTTTGAAGAATCCCATACTGTAGTCCTGAGAGAAAACCTTGGCAGGGAGCTCATTCCACAACCCAAGCGTTCGCGGGAGGAAGTTTCTCTGAAACCGCACTGTACGCGACCATTTCGGTTCCAAAGTGTGAGAATGAATTACCTGTCGATGGCGAGCGGTGCGATGGTAGAAAGTAGCCGTGGGCATCATTTCGAACAATTCCTCAGAACACAATCCATTGTACAAGCGGTAGAACACACACAGGGAGGCAAAGTCTCTCCTCAGACTTAAGGGCTCGATACCGCAAGTGAGTTTGGGATCGTCGACAATTCTCACAGCTCGTCGTTGGACCGAGTCAAAAGGGCCAAGCTGGTATCCGGGTGCACCCGCCCAGAGATGGCAGCAGTATTCCATATGGGGCCGGACTTGCGACTTGTAAAGTAGCAACCTTTGCCCCGACGTGAAGTACTGCTTTGCTCTGTTGAGTACACCAAGTTTTTTGGACGCCAGCTTTACCTTGTCTAGCAAATGATCTCGGAACTGAACATCGCTGGAGATGTCAACGCCAAGGATCCAAATGCTCTTGGAGATGGAGAGGGGAGTGTTCTGGAATTGTGGGACTACAGTGAATGGGGTTTTCTTAGCGGTGAACGCGCAGACTTGTGTCTTTGAAGGGTTGAATCGGACCAAGTTTTCCCGCCCCCAGTCAGAGACCTTGGACAGACCGATCTCGATTTGCGCCACAAGTTCTTCACGCTTTTCCTCCACAACGGAACGTGGGATGCTTGCACGGCCCGTGATATAAGCGTCTCCAGTACTGTCATCTGCATAGCAATGTATGTTGTTGATGTCCAACATATCATTGATGTGCAGTAGAAACAGCGTAGGAGACAGCAAAGAGCCTTGCGGGACACCAGCATTAATGTCCATGCTATCAGAGCAACTACCGTCAACTACGGCTCGTATGAGTCTGCCGGACATAAAGCTAGCCACCCATTTGCACAAACCCTCGGGCACTCCGTAAGATGGCAACTTCGATAGAAGACCTCGATGTCAGACCCGATCGAACGCCTTCGCTATGTCTAGGCCACACGCCAATGCCTCCCCCTGACTCTCAATGGCTAGTGCCCATCGGTGCGTGAGATACACTAGAAGGTCACTAGTTGAGCGACCATGGCGAAATATGGCTATTGACGGTCACTGATCAGGTCGTATTTTTCTAGGTATCTCAAAAGCTGTGTGTTGATCACACGCTCCATCACCTTGGAGAGGAGAGAGGTTATAGCGATAGGCCTGTAATTCGATGGATCTGATCTATCGCCCTTTTTGGGCACCGGGTGCACATTCGCAGTCTTCCATGAAGACGGAAATTGCCTAGTGTGGTAGGAAAGCGTGAAGAGGCGCGTGAGTACAGGACATAACTCAGGAGCACACTGCTTAAGCACCACTGCTGGTATGCCGTCTGGCCCACTCGACTTATGAACATCTAGGGAAAGCAACGCCCGCCGGACCTCGCGCTGTTATAGAGATTTCCGGCATCGTCTAACCGCAACAACGGTAAAGTACGTAAAGTGGTACAGCGCCTTCATCATTCACATTCGAGTTAGAGGCAAAGAGACTGCCCAATAGATCGGCTTTCTCTTTTGCACTGTGGGCCAAGTCACCATCGGTCTTTCGCAGTGGTGGTAACGAAGACTGGCAGAAGTTCCCCTCGGCAGCTTTAGCAAGCGACCAGAAAGCACGACTCCCAGAAGGATAGCTCGCAAGTCGCCCACCTATTTTGCCGATGAATTGGAATTTTGCTCTGGCAGTTGCTTTCTTACTGGACCTCGAGGCAGCATTTAATTTGCGTTTTAACTCAGAAATATTCGGATCCTTATTATTACGAGCCGTGGTCCAAGCCCTATACGCAGTTTGCTTAAGAATTTTAGCTACTCTGCAAGACCTATTAAACCACGGTTGTTTTTTGACGCCGGCAGCTACTCGCAGGTTAGGAATGAAACATTCCATACCAGCAAAGATTGTCTCAGTGACTGCGGCTGCGCAGACGTCAGGATCTTCTGAGCTATAGCAGATCTGCCTCCACGGGTACGATGCATAAAATTCTCGCAATCCATCCCAGTCTGCCGACTTATAATGCCACACACGACGCCAATTAGTTGGCCCAGAAGGATCGGGTTGTGTGCATGACATTTGAGTCCGGACGAGACAGTGGTCCGAGGAGCCAATAGGCGCATCCACTGAGACGGAGTATCCATCCGGATGTGTAGTCAGCAGAAGGTCCAGTAAGGAGCTCGTATGGTCCTCTATATCTGGTATTCTCGTTGGAGAAAGTACCAGCTGAGAGAATTCATAGGTCAGAGCAAATTCATGAGCAGATATCCCTGCATAGTTATTGGTTCGAGAACTGAGCCACTCATGATGGTGGGCGTTAAAGTCTCCCAAAATAACTAATTCTGCTGTGGGATATTGCTCTAGAACTTTGTCAGTCGTCAAACTCAGGTGCGTGAAGAGTCGAGTTACGTCCGTGTCACCGCTATGAGACCTGTATAGGCACGCATAGATACGAGTGTGGCCGCCATGATCTACGCGCACCCACAATATCGACAGGTCCCTGTCTTCAAGGCTATGAAGTCGGCGACAGCAGATATCCTCCCGGACGAACATACATACACCGGCACAACCGAAGGTATGATGACACATCCGGCCGGGCAGGATATCTGCGTCTCCGTTAGAAAAAGAATGGTTGGCTTCGCAGTCTCGAGATGGTGATGGACTGCGTTAAGATTTGCGTGAATACCCCTTATGTTGCAAAAATCCACATTATATGTGGATGGAGTAGCCGCTGTAAAAACTCTTTTCTTTTTTCTATTCCTGGCCATTTTGTATGAAGTTACTTAGACTAAGGATGAGGATTCACTGCACAGACAGCTTAATTAAATAAAGAGATAGATTTAGGGTCAGCTCAGACCGAGACGGAACGCGACGCGGCATTTTTGAGATAGCACCACATTATGGACCTTGTTTACTAGACAAAAAGATAGAAATTATAGTGAGAGCACAAATGTAAGAGTACCGTGTCGATGTACATCAAAATGCGTCGTGCGATGTTGGGATGCGCATATTTTTGTCTAGTAAACTAGGTCCATAATGTGTTGCTACCTCAAAAATGCTGCGTTGCGTCGCGTCTCGGTCTGAGCTGACCCTCATTGTTTCTAACAAGAGAGAATGAGACCCATATATATTTTTTTATGCAGGAATATCTGATTTAGGCGGTTTATAACAAGATGCACATTTATTATTATTTTGTCACTTCTGTGAAATAGTTTACTTTCTGCTTCTGCAATAAATGCATAGCCGAGATATCTAGTTACACAATTGACCCAGGTTTAGTTTTTTAGCTAGTTATTTATTTAACCCTGAATCTTCCGCAAGTCGGCCTTAGCAGTCTTTCTAATCAATCACATTACTATCCTAATAAAATATTCTTTCTTTAATAATAAAAATCAAATTCAATACAGCACATAGAGTATCAATGAGCCCCATGTAGGTACATGAGGTACCTACCAAAAAACTTGTGTATGAATCTACCAACCACAAAAAAAAAATCTTGTTTGGCTGATTTTGTCGTTTAAGTGTGTGTGGTTTAAAATGAAAACACATTAGTGGTTAAAATAGTGATTTTCTATATAAAGTTTAGGGTTTATGCGCGGGCTGACGAACGTCAAAGTAGAGCAGCAGGCCGTGCCGGAGCGTCTGCACTATGCCGGACTTGGGGTCCACCTCGGGCCGCTCGCGCGTCTCCGCCGTCGGCCGCACTGCGAACTGCGACAAGATGGCCGCCAGACCCGCTACCGACTGCATCAGCGCGAGCCGACCTCCTAGAATAGTCGTTAACAGGGACTGAATAGGTAGATTGGGTACGTACATTTATTTTCGGTATGACGTCATAAAATTTCAGTAAAGATATAAAGTACCTACTTATTATTATTATTATTATTATTAAAAGTACCTACTAGCTGTACTGAAAATGAATGGTACTCTTTGATTACTGAATTACATATTTTTTTCTATATTTTAAATAATTTTATTTTAGTAAGCAATATTCTGAATTTTATGTAGTTTATTGCGCTTTTGTATACAATATCCTAATAAGCCATTTGTCATACAAGACTTTTTTTGTTTACAGTACGTTTTATAAGTTGTATTATTATCTATATGCTTTTAAATGTCTTATAAAATATAATATATTACATCATTGGCGTCAGTTTGTAGATACATATTATCCAATGCTTGGAGTCAAGAAGCTTATATATTGATTACTTGGACTTACATCACCAGTGTGACCAAATTTAAACGTACAATCCTGTTAGCTTGCAGTGAAAAATCTGCTAAATCCTGCTATGATTTTTAACAAATATGCTTAAAAATGTTTACGATACCACACTTTATATTAATGATTTTAAACTTTCATAAGATGTACACATTTTTAAGAAATAGGTTCATATAACGAGTCGAAATCGTGTAAATATTATATTTGGTATAAAAACACTTTTTTCTTTCCCAATGTTTTGACCGGCTTACACCGATCGTGAACGTTAGGTACGTTATAATATTTACATGATTTTTTTATTTATTTATTTATTCGGAAATCTTTAGGTAGTAATAAGATAGGAATACATAATCAAATAACGGACATCATAGTAGGTCCTCACAATTAATATCGGCATTGGAGAGAGCGTGGTTGTGAATTTGATGCATTTCCGCCTCAATTCTGTCCTTTTCGTGGCGCCACTGTCGTGTACACGTGGTTAAGTCAAACGAATGCTCCCGCTCACCGTCTACTTACCAGTGTGCACCATTTCTTTTCGTCATTGCGTCGTTGGATATTGTCGGCATCGGTACCGCCTCGCAAATTAAAATCGGTTACGGAATTAAAATATTAATATTAGTTTAGAATAAAGTGCTTTTTTTTAAGTAACCGTGATTCTGTGACAATAGTTAAGCCTTTCGGCGTCGCTTTCGAAATAGACTATTCTCTGGAGATCCGCGGAGTCCCGTGTAATGTCGTGTCCAAAGACCGCGATCAAGCAAGTGCGAATGCGGGCTGGCCACGCTAGCGCCGCACCCGTTCCAGCAGTATCGCAACAGTTTAGCTCGCCAACCTTGTCAAGCTGGCGACAGCCCTCTGCGGCGCGACAGCGAGCGCTCGGTCGCTCCAATTACTGCGCCGACACTCCCGTCGGACAAGCCAAGTGCTTTTCAAGAATAACACTTGGCAAACGAGGTTTGGTCAATTGAGTGCTCAGGTTAGTACTTTAACAGATTTTATCAGTCAATCTGTAGCTTCAGTTACTGGTCTTCAAACGTTATAAAGATTCCGAGGGCAATTAGTAATAGTTACTTTTGTGACTTTTATAACTGTTTTAAAGCATAAAAAAAATGTGGCAAAGCAGAATAATTTAAAATTTGCATTGGAATAATTAAAATCTAACGTTTCTTTAACAAAAATGGTCGGATTTATCTTATATTAATGGAAATAAAATTTTAAAAACATATGGCCGCTCCAAATTTTAGGAAATTAGACACAAATTATGATGATCATGATATTATTCCTGGCATTTGATGTAATTTTTGAAGATATTTCGCTTTTTTTTTTTGAGCACATGTCCCATTGGCATCTTACAAGTTTATATTTGAAATGAGCCAATATTATAGCGAATCCTAGTAATAAAATCCTATTTACAATAACTGGATTTCGCAATGAAATAACTAACTACACTAACTAAAATTGTTTGAATTCTTATAAAATACGGGTTTTCTGTGATGACTTACAATCATATTAAAGTTGCAATGCCATAATCGATAAATACTTGTAAATTGGTTTCAATTATGCAAGAAAAATAAACAACCCTCAACCGAGTGGGTACTTACTTACGTCCAAAATTACATAATTATAATGAATTAACCTATAAGGTGCTAGGAACTCGTGTTAATCATTACATTCCCCGAGTGTTCTTTTTTTGTTCCTGAAAAGGGCAAACGTATGTAGTTACATTTAACATTCCGAAATATTTCTTTTGAAAAAGAAGATTTGTATTCAGGACAAAATGTACAATTAACAGGATTAAAATGACGGGATCAACCTTTCAAGATATTTATAAAGATAGTCTATTTATATTTTTTGGTACATAAACCAATTTGGTAGCAGATTAAAATAATATAGTCTACGAAAATTAGAGTTTGACGGTGAATTTGTTTGGTATTTTTTGATAGTGAATCCGTTTACGAGACGTTGTTAATTTTGTGGAATTCTAATATTAAACATGTAAAATATGCCCTTAATACAAAGAAAACAATAAAGGGATTTTTTTTTTGAAATCTTCTGGAACGCAAAGACTTGCAAATTTTAAACGGAATAGAATTCTATATATAGGACGAGTTTGATGGCCCAAGGCGTGCATTTTTCCAGGAGGGTAAAGTCCCTCCTAGGGTTATTAACTGTAGGAAGTTATGTGATCTCTAGCCGCTCGTCCGTCCAGGACCCTATAAGTCTCTGCTAGGGACACTGAATTTAACAGGTTTTTATTCTGGCCGTGCATTCTTCTAGGAGGGTAAAGAGTCTGCTAGGAAGGCTCAATTGGCGAGTGATCAGAGCTTGCACTCTTCCAGGAGGGTAAAGTCCCTCCTAGGAAGTCTGAATTTTACAGTATTTATATTCTGGCCGTGAATTCTTCCAGGAGGGTAAAGTCCCTTCTAGAAAGGCTTAACTTGATTAGTGATCAGAGACTGAACTTTACAGTATTTGTATTCTGGCCGTGCATTCTTATATCCATATTTTGTGAATTGGTCGTACAAGTCAACATACGGTCAGTGCCGGAGAAGATGGCCGGATAGTGGAATAAAGGACAAAATTATTGGCATTTGAATCAAAATCAACGAAATACAACTTGAAGATCCTTATACAATCAGTGTAAGCTGACTTAAAAACACTTGGAACCGAGTAACCTGCTGTCATAAACACTTATTGACCTTTTGCTAGTCCTTGTGGCTTTAAATACCCTAAAGGAACGTCGAATACACAGGAGATCCTGTACCAAAATGGCACCTGTTTTCACACGCTGTTAGAGAAACTTTTCAAGAGATTGACCTATCTGCCTCCGAGCGAGATCACATGATCCTATGATGTGTGAAGACCACCAATACAAACAGCCTCACCAGCTGGCCTAAGTCTTTCCTCTATCATCCTCGATACTTAAGGTACGTAGTTACCTTGGCGTATTTAATTGAGATTTTAAAGCCATATTGGGAGCGAACGTTCTGGCGAGAAAACCTACGCGCGAATGCCTTTTGTGACCCACTACAAATCCAGAATAATCAGTGTAACTTAGTAAACATAAACAATGTGTGGACATCCCCCGTCGAATGTCGTGCAATCGAAACTGGAAGCATGCTGATTTGGGGACAGAGTTTGTTACGAAAAACTGGACGGAAGAAAATTTCGCTTTAGTGACTTACAGTGGTCCATACTTATACTCATATCACCGTGCTTGGGGTAGATGGTAAATTTAGTACATCAATAATATTTCCATCGAATAAGAACGTTAAAGGAACGAGCAAGGCAGAATTTTTTATTTTGTTTTTGTGTGCAATGAATGTTTTTATTTGAATTCCTTATTTTACATATTTTGGAATTTTCAAAAAAAAAAATATATATTGAAAAGGATTAAAATAGGTAATTCAAGAGAAATATAATAAAATAATTTAAAAAGATCAAGGTAGACGTGTCTTATCACACCAGGTGATAAGACACGTCTCACAACCCGGAGAGGACGCAGGGGCCACAATTGAAAGATTTTTAGCTACCATTAAAATCCATTCAAGAGAAATATAATAAAATAATTTAAAAAGATCAAGGTATTTGAATGTAGTTAAGTTTCGTCTACGATTTTCAACCAGTTTGACTAAGATGTATTATTTAATAAGTTTTTGACTAAGGTATCTAATCAATAAATCCTATTTTTTTGTGTATATTAATGATGGATAACGTACTTTTTGTTTGAATAGAGTTATTTTGCAAAGGTATTTAATCAACAAATCCTTATTCTTTTTGTTTGCATTAATAAAGCACTTATTTATAAGCAGACCCGAACCACTCTGTCTTATCACACCAGGTGATAAGACACGTCTCACAACCCGGAGAGGACGCAGGGGCCACAATTGAAAGATTTTTAGCTACCATTAAAATCCTTATTGTGGTCCTGGAGTCCTCTCCGGGCCTATTGAGGCCTACCTGGTGAGACGCAATGACGAAAAGAAATGGTGCACACCGGTAAGTAGACGGTGAGTGGGAGCATTAGTTTGACTTAACCACGTTTATTTAAAAAAACTGCTTTGAGAGTAAACGCCTCATTCTCTCCACGCTTATTTCAAATAGGTCAACATTTAAAGTTTTTTTAGTAGTACAAGATTTTATGATTTCTAACCAAAGATTACTTATAACCTTTGTTTCTAATTATATTAAAAGTATTAGAATTACGCACGCACATTACAAACCCAAGCGCCTTATAGGCTTTCGCTACAATATCGTCAACATGTTTGTTAAAAAGTAACTTTGAGTCATGATGAACTTCTAAATCACGAATCAATCATATGCGCAGTAAGATTTGACTTTTTAGTGAAAGTGAAGACAAGAAGTGACCGTTGTAACATTTAGAGGGATTAAAATCTCAGCAATTTGTAGTACAGTAGTTCGAACTGATCTAGATTAGTTCGAGCCGATCTAGATTAGACTGAAGTCTAGTGGCATCCGCTAAACACAGTAGTTGGATAAATATACGCGGAAAAATATTTCTGTATATCATTTACGAATATTATAAAGAGTAAAGATCTCAACAATGATCCCTGAGGGACACCGCTAGGGATTGTTACCCAGCTTGAAATGTAATTACTGATTACAACAACTTGTGATCTATTCTCCGAATTCGATGTATACCATCTTAGGAGATCACCTCTTATGCCTACGACCATTAGTTTATGTAGTAATCATTTATGTTCTATGCGATTAAAACATTTTGAGTAGTCTGTATGAATAACGTCTACTTGATAACCTTTATCCATATTCTCTGTTAATTAGTAATGAAATAATACTTGATTTATTTGACACTGTGGACCGCCCCTTAAGTGTTGGGAATAGCTAAAGGTGTTAATAAGAGCGGAATATAGTTGATTATAGAATAAAATATATTTGCAGAGTCCAAATATAAACCTAATACCGAACCGTAGACGTCGTAGGAATCCAACTGACTTTTGCAAAAAAAATCGGAGGAACAAAGGGAATCAGGTAAACTTAGAAAGCTATCGTTACTTTTCAATCCATCAGAAGAAAAAGAGAGAAAGTGATCTTGATCACTCTGGTAATCATTTTTACTATCACTTGAAGTCATAAATATTAATATAGATATAAATCAAATATATATAAATAAATAATAAATAAACGTTTTTATATAAATTCAAATATCAAACCATGGTACCTGTCTGCAGCATTTTTTATACAAAACAGAATCAAGAGATTAACACACTAAATTATAAAACCAAACCTAAATAAAGCTTCATTTTTATAAAACATAAAGTGCTCTGGCCTCAACTAATTAGCAACCTTTCTGTGGCAACCAGTACCAAAAAAACCATTTTGACAGAAAAACTACTTTATCATATAAATAACAATTTTAAGCTAAGTAGGTATTATTTCCAAAATATCTAAATTATTAAAATATAAATACAGACTACAAAGTTGAACCATGACTGTATATGACTGTATGTTACAAAAATTGCAGTAAAAAACTTAAAAATATCATCTTTCAACAAAGATTCGATAAGCTACTGTTTTCGCATTGGAAAGGCTGCTAATGAAATCAAGGCCTATTGTAGTAAAGTTTCATGAAATATCAGGTCGTGATAAGTTATGGTTTGCCAAAACAGGTTTATGGAATACCGGCATAACTTTGTCCGAATTTCTTACAAAGTCTAGGCATGAGGCGTTTATGGCCGCCCGAGAACGTTTCGGTGTAACAAAAGGAGGTTCTATTGTCATCCTGGCGCCTGACGGTAAGCGGCACAATGTTAATAGTTGTGATGAAGTGGACTTGATCTCTGCTAAAACAAGTACGTAACTAAGTATCCATACTTACTCTTTAGCCATATGCTTTTGTTCCCTTTGATTTTTGTGAGAATGAGTGTGTCATACTTATAAAAAAATCTTTCTTTCGACGGCTGGCAAGTAGAGTATATTCACAAGTCTTGTTTATATATTTAATGTTTGGTTAAGTATATTTGTGTATTTAGTATTTATATATTTAAACTTATTTTTATTTATATATGTGTTTTTATTATAGGTTATGATAACGATAATAATGATGATAACGAGAATAGTGATGTTTTTATATCCTGTACTTCAGATGGATTGAACAGTGACAATAGTCTCCAAAGTTTAACTACTTCGTTCAGCGCAACCTTGACTTCAACCTTCTCAGATTCACTGAAAAATTTCAATGTCGTTCACATCAACGCCCAGAGTATCCCAGCTCATTACTCTGATATGCTAGCATCCTTTGGTATCAAAGATATTCATGCCATCCTTGTGTCAGAATCCTTGCTAAAACCTTATCTACCTTCTACTTCTAATTCCTTGCCTGGTTTTCACTTAATACGCAATGATAGAAAAGACAGAGGTGGTGGTGGGGTAGCTATTTACCTCTGTTCCCATATTCCATATTGTATTATTGATATGTCTCCTCAAGTTGCCTCTTTGAACACTGCTGAGCACCTTTTTATCGAAATAGTTATCTCAAATACGAAAATTCTACTTGGCGTACAATACAGTCCTAATCTTAATAGTAAGTACCTACATCTCTAATTTTGAAAATATCTTGAAAACACCTCAATATTATTATGGGTAACACTTGTTTATTAAAAAATGACAGCCGTGCCCATCAACTTAAGACAGTTGTGGATGGATGTAACTTGCATATATTACCTCTCACTGCTACACACTTTTTTCCAAATAGCACTCCTTCACTTCTGGACTTAATGATAGTCTCTTCTCCCACACATGTTTTTAAGCACAAGCTGCTGACGCTTTTTCATACCATGACTTGGTCTACTTATGATACTAGATTCGTCCTCCTAAAACCAAATCGAGAACTCTTTAGCAACGCAATTTTAGTGGGATGCTTGCAACATCGATTGGTCTATGGTCATTAATGCGCCAACTGTTGATGAAAAATTAAGACTATTTAACGTATTTATTATCAATTTGTACAACACGCATGTTCCAATACACACTGTTAAAGTCAAACATGTTCCAGCACCCTGGCTCACGGACGAAATAAAATCTTTGATGACAAAAAGAAATCGTGCCGAGGCCAAATACAAGGTTAATCCTTGCGACAGTAATCGTATAAAATACACACTCTTGAGGAATCGTTGCAATATGATGTGTAGAGACGCACAAAGACGCCATATTCACAAATCCGTTGAAAACGGTGATCCAGCAAAAGTCTGGAAATTTCTTAAGTGTTTAGGAGTTGTGAAATTAAACTCCTTCTATTTCAAATAATACTGATATCAATCTGCTTAATCAACATTTTATTTCTAACGTTGACTTTGACAGCAACAAAAAAAACGAAACATTAAACTCACTTTCTTCATTGCCAACTCCTGACTTTTCTCCTTTTTTCTTAATCGATTTTCTGATTGCGATGTTAAGAAGAACATACTCGCCATTTCATCAAATGCTGTCGGTGAAGATTGCATTAGTCGTAATATGATCGTTCCCATCCTTGATATTATACCTCCCATCATTACCAATATCCTAAATCATTCCATTTCCACAGGTGTTTTGCCTGAGTCCTGGACTGGATTCCTTTACCAAAAAAATATAATCTCCTCCTTTTCTTACTTTCGTCCTATATCCATTCTTCCTTTCTTGTCAAAAGTTCTGGAACGGCTTGTTTATCAACAGTTGTCCCATTTTCTTTCAAGTAACAACCTTTTAAATTCCTTACAATCTGGTTTCCGTTCCGGGCATAGTACGACTACTGCACTAATCAAAATAACTGATGATATACCTTTTGGCATGGAAAATAAGAAGGTCACGGCTCTGACACTCTTAGATTTTAGCAATGCTTTTAACAACGTGGATCTGGACATTCTGCTACTAATTCTTAGTTCCCTTAACATTTCTCCAATCGTTATCGATTGGTTTCATAGTTACTTGTGTCGATGAATCTCTATCTGACTGGTGCAACACGGCCGCTGGTGTTCCGCAAGGTGGCGTTTTATCTCCTCACCTGTTTGCTATTTTCATTAATTCTATCTTCTCTGTACCATCTCTATGCAGACGAAACGATACAGTTAAAAACCTGGGTATATTTATTGATCGAACACTATGTTGGGGTTCGCAAATAAAGGAAGTTAGTAAGAAAATGTTTACTACGGCTAAATCTTTAAGCAAGCTGCGAAACTTCCTACCAATTCCCACTCAAATTGCTCTTGGACAATCTCTTCTTCTGCCTGTTCCCGATTGTGCTGATGCTAGTTATCTTGACCATACCGAAGAGCAGCTTAATGAACTTGAGTGACTTCAGAAATTCTGCATTAGACTCATATTTGGTCTACGTAAGTACAACCATATTTCTGAATTCAGATCAAAGCTCAAGTGGCTCCCAATTCGAATTCGCCGGGATACTCATGTTCTCTTTCTTCTGTGTAACGTCCTGTTCAATCCAAACACACTGGTAAGAAATGTTTCAATTTTATTGGAAATATTTCTCTTCGAGAGACTACTAACTGGATGCTTAAAAACTCCTTTGCATTATTCACAATCGTATAATGATTCTTTCAGGGTAAGGCTGTTAGATTATGGAACGCTTTACCATTGGAAATAAAAAAGCAAGATCGAAAGCCATATTTAAAAATCTTATTAATACTTATTACCTAAAAGACTAAAATAACATTACTACCTATAATTGTTTATATATATTCACTTATACGTAATATATATTACATATATTTATATATACATTATTCATATATGTTATTTATGTGTATTTATTTATATTATATACATTATTTTATGATATATATACTTCTTGATAACTGTATCGACACACACCTACTATACTATGTTTAAATTTTATTTTGTCTCTACCCAAAGGTGTCTGGAAGAGATCGCTTTAAAGCGATAAGACCGCCATTTGCTTTCTATATTTATGAACTTATTTTTGGTTGGTGCAATAAAGTATATTATTATAATATTATTATTATTATTATTAGCCGGTTTGATATAATCATAAAAGGCAAAAATTACAACAATTTTGTAGTAGTTAGTTTATGAACGCAATAATCTATAATCAGCGTTCTATACTACACTAATCTGAATTATTTTATGTTCATCACAGTCAGCAAAAAAAAGAGAAAAAAAAACATTATTTCTTTACACATAAAGATTAAACAATAAATAACAAATTAACAACAGAAATAGATATATTAAATTGCAGACAGATTAATAAGCAAAGAAAACCGAAAATAATTATGAATAAAGTTAAACAATAAATAAGCAATAGATATTCATTGTTATCTGCAATGTATTATAGTCGTCACGCATAAACTAATCGCAACAAGTTAGGCAGCATGATATAAGACCTTAGCCTGACCTAAGGAAAAACAAACAAAACAAAAGATACAGTGCGGTTTCAGAGAAACTTCCTCCCGCAAACGCTTTAGTTGAGCAATGAGCTCCCTGCCAAGGTTTTCTCCAAGGTCTAATGTATGGAGTTCTTCAAGAAAGAAGTTATTAGATTTCTAAAGGGTTGGCAACGCGCGAGTTATACCCTGGTGTTGCAAGCGTCCATAGGCTACGATGACCGCTTACCATCAGGCGGACCGTAAGCTTGTTTGCTTGGAAAAAAAAAACATAAGAAGTCAAATCAAGAACAACAACAAACAAATCTAACCTCAAATTTTTGAACAAAATTTTCCTACTGAATACGTGTGGTGTGACTTATAAAATTACGAAAGGAAGATGAGGGTAGATATATTTTACAAGCGATTACTACCCATTAGAAGGTTTTAACAACACTGTAGAGAGTACAGAACTACTTTTTGACACGCTTAGGTCTGGAATTTTTTTTCTTCAACAGCTTTAACCGCAATTGTCGACTGTTTATTTGGTTCGTTTGCTGTCGAAGAAGAACGCTTTAAATCGGCCATAGTTTGGATTTGGTGTCGGTTTCCATCGGCTCCAATCACGAAAATAACGCGCCTTTGGTCTAGCTTTTAGTAAAACCAAAGCGCTCCCGTGCAGCTGAAAAAGTAGTATGTCGAACTTCGGTTAAAGATTCGGAGAATGTGACAAGAGATGTGTTCGCAAACCACACTTTGTCTCTCACACTCACTTCTTTAAACTTAACCACGATTGGCCTGGATTTATTTGCGGCACGACCCATACGATGACATCGGCTAATACACTCTGTTGAAACTTCGCAAAATCTTCACCAAGCTTGTCTTTAAAAATCGTCACACAAACTGCAGTGTTGTCTCCGTTCTTGGCTTCTGAAATGCCGTGGACAAGCAGAAACTTCCGCCGACTATGCATCTCCTATCTATCCAGCTCATAGGCCAACAACTCGACTTGTTGCTGCAGGCTACTTAGTGCAGTAGTGATAAAACTTTTGAATACTTCAAATTCTGCTGCAATATTTAAAGATGAAGTAGAGGTAGCCTGAAGTGGATTTACTCATAAGGTCCATTTGAAACTCGGCCAAGTCTGTATGTACAATTGTTTCAAAAATTTTGGCTCTAATGTACAATTTTGAAATGGGTTTGTTATTAGCTATGTCTGATTTAGATCCTTTTTTATAATCAGTTGTGATAAATGCAGACTTCCAAATAATAGGTATTTTACATTTGGAAAGGGATTTTTTAAAAAGTAAAGAAATCTGTAGGGATATGGTGTTTGCGGTTGATATAAGAAACTGGGCGGGCAAGTGATCTGGTCCAGCTGATTTTGCAGGTTCCATCTTTAAAAGAAGTGCCTTTACAGTGTCTACGTTCACTTCAATACGACAAATGTCTGAAATGGAGTTATAGTTTATCGTGGAACTAGTTTAGTGCCATGTAGAGCTTGTAAAGTAAAGAAAAGTAGAAAAGAAATATTCTGAAAATATATCCGGGCCTGTATTAATTTGTGTGTTGCCATAATTCAGACTACTTGGTATAGACTGCGACTAAGATCTGTCTTTAATATAGGACCAAGATTTTTTTAGGGTCAATAATAGAATTTTAATCAATGTGACGTTATAATGCCTTAACAGACTACTTCTAACTAGCACCCTGTCACGTAGTTTATACGACTCCAAGTCGGAGCGATTGCCGTAATTATTACATTGCTCTGAGCACCTACATATTTTTATCTTTTATTGATTTTATAAGTGCTAAAGAATACCATTTCGGGTATGAACTGTTAAGTACTTTAATTAAAGGCACGTACTTGTCCCTTAATTCCTTAAATACATTATCAAAGTAGGTCAGCATCAGCACCGTCAAGCGACATACTTAAAAAATCGTTTTTCCAGTTGATATCTGAAATAAGTTTATTAATTGAATCATAATTGGCCTTTTTAAGTAGATGAATGAACGGCTTCGGTTTAAGGTATTTAATATCAGGTATTTGTATGTCAATAACGATGGCACTGTGATGAGGGTCAATGGGGACCAAGGGGTCCATGCATATCTAAACTTCGGTTTTGTCGTTATTTCCATGTATATGTATATTTGAGAAGAACGAAGCGAACGTTCGTGTAGACAACTAATGAACTAGAATTAAATAAGCTTGAAAAATTAGGGTAGCTTAAAAACCTCGATATGAAAAAACAATAGAAATGTCTAAAAAGCACCGACAGGCTAGCCGCCCATAGTCTAATTTTTAGACGATGTTGAGTAGCGCATCGATCTAACGCAACAAAGTCACCAGCGGCGAGTATTATGCCTTCAAAATCTGTAAAACTATAACGCAAAATACAACGCAAATTTAAAACAGGACGTTACAGTACCTGACCTCTATTTCAATAGAAATTGTTGTTATGTCATCTCAGTTCCGACGAATATTTACCTAATCTGAACCGTATTACAATGTAATAAAAAATTAAGTGATGCGCCATCTAATGGTAAGTAGCTAAGCTAATATCTACTTCAGCAGATAGATAGTCGTCTACTCGTAGTATTGTGAGTTCACCTACGTAATAATGAAATCGATGTTTTTTCCCGTTTAAGTCAATACAGACACAAAAGCGAACAATAACATGCCTATCGTAAAACTTTATATTTTAGCTAAATAAAAAAAACCAATTAAAAAAGTAAAAATTTAAGTAACTCCCGAGAAAAATATATTCATATAACATATAATATTACACAGCAGTTATAGAATAAAGAATTTTGCAAGAGCAGACCAGCCTCCACAGGCGGCACCCATTCACAAGTATGACACATGAATCAGCCATCGCTTCGCTCAACCATGTTTTAGGGAACGTAACGACCCGACACACATGCTACCACCGCAGAGACAATTTGAGAGAGCATGACACACTCAAGCAACTCCAATTGATCCAGTACAGTGTGAAAATGATTTTAGCGCTCTTGCGTTGGCGGGCTGGCAGCTATTTAAGTTGTTTGCGAAATTTTGATATGTGGTCGTATTTCCGTAGACAATCACTCCGATCATTTTTTCAAGAGAGCTAAACCGAGTCAACAGCGAATCTGAAGAAATTGGAAAGTCGATCATCGCCGACAGGACGCGTAAGCTTATAAGAGGGTTCACCAACTCTAGACGAAAAAAAGGACACCCTGACTCTGGTCCAATAAGACAGCCAGGTCTCCACCAAAGTGGGTGATCGACCAAAATGTCTGCTGCAATCAATTCCTATAGTACGTGATTCCACTCAAGACTCTAAAAATATTTTAATCCCTATTCTGAAGATATATATAGAATGGATAGAAACTTTAAGCCAGGCGAGCACAAACTGGCAGTCAGTCCAAGCAAAGACGTGGGAAATGGCTACATATTGGCCCAAGGTCGAGACCACGTAATTGAGCAATAGGCACCAAACAATTCCATCTTCGGAATGAGTGACAATGGATTGACCTGTTGGCAAAACAGAGATCCTAAATGGAAGGCACATAACGCATCCAGGATGCCAATAAACCACCAGTAAGCGGGGTTTCCCAAGTGATTCCCTCCAGCCACCACTTTTGTAAATGACACTTGGCCCAAAAAGCAATAGGAACAAGCTAACCGCAAGGGTCGAAAAATTTAGCTATGGTAGAGAACAGAATGCGCTTACTTACAGGTCTTAGGAGCTGAAAGAGCTGAAAGAGGCCTCGATGGACTCCGTTCTGAGCATCTGAAGGAACTCATTTCCTCATCAGCTGGTGATAATGGACCTCGTCTTTTAGAAGCACTTACCAATCTAAGTAACTTCCTACTTAAAAGAATGCTTACTCCGGAAGTTTGCCCTTATCTATATGGGGCAAATTTATGTGCTCTTTCAAAAAAAAGATGGAGGCATTAGACCTATTGCAATTGGAAACACTTTTCGCCGCTTAGTTGCCAAACTATGTTGTTGCGCCGTTAAGGAGGATATATGGCTTACAACCACGCCAACTGGGTTTTGCTACTCCACAAGGTTGTGAAGCAGCCATGCATTCTACAAAAACGTATGCATTCTTACCTGAAAACTCTGGTCATATCATAATAAAACTAGACATTAAAAATGCTTTTAATATTTTAGAGAGAGACTCGATTCTCTCAAAAGAGAAAGAAAAAAATCCATCACTCTAAACTTTTTTATATCAGTGTTATTCTACTCAAAGTAACCTATTTTTTAAAGACGCCTAAATTCTTTCACAAGTGGGTGCTTAGCAAGGAGACCATTTGGGTCCTTTGATTTTTAGTTTAGCTATTCACGAAATCATTTAATCATTAAATAACCTTTAAATATTTAGTATTTAGATGATGGCACTATTGGGAAAAGTCCTAAAATCGTTTTTGATGACATTCAACAGATTTTACCACTTTTTAAAGAGATATGTTTAGAAATAATTTTCAACAAATTTGAAATATTTCCACGTGGTCCAGAGGCATCTGTGTTCCTTGGTATAAAAATATTAGACAATTTTTCTGTTTACTTGGTGCCCCCATTTTTGCAAATGGAATTCCTGCCACTCTTGAAGCCAAAGGGCAATCTCTAACAGCAGTCAAAGAGATTACTTCAGCAGTTGTCTCGTTTTACTCCGGAGCTATTTTGCGTTGCCAACGTTAACATATACCATAAGAACCATTCCCACTTGGTTTTTTCCAAATGAGATTGAAAAAAATCGACAAAACTTTATGTTGCGCTCTTGAAATAATTCCTAATATTGAACTGAATGACACAGTGGCGTCAAGCGTCATTACCTATTTGTCTTGGTGGTCTTGGAATTCGCTGTGTAAAAGATACGGGAATAGCTGCCTTTCTGGCCTCGTCACTTGGAGTTCCTAGTCTTGTCACTCGCATTTTACCTTACAATGGTGACAGACTAAGTTTGCCCTTTAAAGACGATGCCTTAACAGCTTGGTCAGCACTGGGACCAAACCATAGCCTGCCTGATAAATTACATATTCAGAGAAATTGGGATGATATCCATGCTCGTTATATTCTTAACGAACGAATAAAAGATTCTACTAACATCGATTTAGCACGACTACGTGCGGCTGCTAAACTTAGGTTATTTAGATCAGGAGCATGGCTTAACGCTCTTCCCTCTCCTAGCTTAGGTACACTTTTAGACCCTGATACTATAGGAATAGCCACGGCTGTCAGACTAGGTTGTGAGATTTGTATTCCACATCGTTGTTCTTGCGGATCTTTAGTCGAAAGCAATGGTAGAGCTTTAAGTGATTCCAGAACTAGACTGAACACACATTGGTGCCTTACTTGAAGAAGGCTGAGTGAGTGAGTGAGTACGTTTACGCAATTATCGTTCTTGTTTTCTTTTTCACCGTCAAAATTCTGCTTTGTATCGTTACAATTAGTAGTATGCTGTGCATTTTGCTCATTGTCTTGATCAGTAATGGAGAGGCAAGAGTTTTGTAGTATCGATATACTCTCATTATTCAAATTTAATGAAGTAACATTTATATTTTCGGCGGCTTCAAATAAGTGTCCCGGAAAGAATTTTCTGCTTAGTAGCCAAATTCCAGTTGCTTTAAATCCATTTGCAATATTTCCTACAGCTCTTTGATAGGCTTCTGTAAACAAACCTGCAACTAGATATTGCGTAATCTGGTGACCAGGGTTTGTCCTCAACCAGTTTTCTGTGGCTTGAATATAGTAGCTGCTTATCGGTTTAAAAATCGGCGAAGTGAGAGTCGGACTCGCGCACGAAGGGTTCCGTACCATTATCTATGAAAATGGCAAAAAAATCACGTTTGATGCATAGGAGCCCCCCTAAATTTTTTTTTTTTTTTAATTTAATTATTTATTTTTAAAGTGACCATATAACTAAATATTCTGTTTATATTCTAAGCGTCTACCTGTTGCCGTTATCAATTACGAGTAAAATCGAGCAAAAAAATAAAGTTTGTTGGAGCCCCCTTAAATATTTATTTTATTCTTTTTTTTATTATTTGTTGTTATAGCAGCAACGGAAATACATCTTCTGTGAAAATTTCAACGGTCTAACTATCACGGTTCATGAGATACAGCCTGGTGGCAGACGGACGGACGGACGGACAGCGGAGCCTTGGTAATAGGCTTCCGCTAATTACCCTTCGGGTACGGAACCCTAAAACAGGAAACGTCTAATGGTTACAGTCGATGAGTGGTAAAATATTAATTATTAATAACTTTATTGATTCCTAATATTTACAAAGATAATCAAATACATTTAACTTAATTAGGTAATATCATAAAAATAAATTCTTAGTGACACTAAACATGTTTCAGGAATCAGTATCTTCCTCAGTTATGTTGACAAAGAATAAGAACTTTAATACACTTCAAAATTTGTAGTAAAGATCGCAGTAGTCCAGCTCATTTGACTGAGCTAGTAGGAATTTTACGTCTGTTTAGCCAACTGAACTATAACAAATAAGTTTATTTAACTTACAACTTGTGCGTGTGCGCGTGAACAAGTGCAAAGTTTATACTTCTCAAAACATGTGCCTTGACTACATTCCCGAGGCTTTTAAACACAAACATGAATTTACGAACTCTTGAGCACAGTAATTCTATGTGTGCCTTAAAATTAAAATTTTTGTCGAGAACAACACCTAGATATGTTACCGAAGGGCTTTTTTTTTTTTTTTATACCACTAAGGTGGCAAACAAGCTTACGGTCCGCCTGATGGTAAGCGGTCACCGTAGCCTATGGACGCTTGCAACACCAGGGGTATCACTTGCGCGTTGCCGACGCTTCAGAAATCTATTGACTTCTTTCTTGAAGAACTCCATTCTGTAGTCCTTGCAGAAAACCTTGGCAGGGAGCTCATTCCACAACTTAAGCGTTTGCGGGAGGAAGTTTCACTGAAACCGCACTGTACGCAACCATTTAGGTTCTAAAGTGTGAGAATGAATTCCCTGCCGATGGCGAGCGGTGCGATGGTAGAAAGTAGCCGTGGGCATCATTTCGAACAATTCCTCAGAACGTAATCTAGGCGCACCCACAATATCGACAGGTCCCTGTCTTCAAGACTATGAAGGTGGCGACAGCAGATATCCTCCCGGACGAACATACATACACCGGCACGACTCATAAAATTGTGTTCGAGTTTGTAGCCAGGATAGTGAAGGTATGATGTGTCGGCGGGGCAGGATATTTGCGTCTCCGTTAGAAAAAGAATGGTCGGGTGCGCAGTCTCGAGATGGTGGTGGACTGCGTTAAGATTTGCGTGAATACCCCTGATGTTTCGAAAATCCACATTATATATGGATGGAGTAGCACTGCACAGACAGCTTAGATGACAAAAGGTGCGGTTTTAAGACTGCCGAAGCTCGCCACAGCTAATACGGTTGCTGGAACGGCGGGCGGAAGGGCCCCTGATCCCCGTCTGTTGTAGTAGCTCCGGTCTCCTTCTCCGGCACGAAAACCACTTCAGAGACTTTACACCGGTTGGCGGATCAGCCTCCCAGGGCGGAGATTAAGTGATCCCTGGGTTCGGGAATCCGTTCAACCTGCGGGCGGCCAGCAGTCAGCCCTTTCATCAGGTCTCCCTGACCGCCGAACCAGCACGCCGTGGATCTAGGATATCTCTGAGGGATAGGTTTAGGGAAGTAAATATTTTAACTTTAGCGTACGTCGCAGTACATATATGAAAATCTTTTATTTAATAATTTTTTTAAACGTGTGAGGTAATTTATTTAAGTGAACACCATTTCACCTTTTTTTCATACTAATCTAATTATTTGCTATAACTGAATAAGATTTATTTATTTAGCCAAAACAGATATATTGAGCCATCCGCGGCATCGCATCGATAATTTTCTTCATCGACGTAGTCGTGTCGTTTTAATGAAGTTGTACTGAGACATCCGCGGCATCGCATCGATCATTTTCTTCATCGACGCAGACGTGTCGTTTTAATGAAGTTCTTTAATACAACAGTTTACACCGTATAGAAGTTAGTGTTTTACAACAAAATAAATGTTGCCAACACCATAATTAAAATTTCTACGCGAGACTTCTTTATGCTTCTGAGGTATCGCTAGAGGTAGGCACTTAAAGAGCAGCAAAGAGATAGAAAGCGCGAGTATACTAAATAAACCCTAAAAATAATGCTATATTAATAATAATACTTGGCTTGTGAGATTATTCAATTTGCTGACCGTGTTTTTTAAAATTTTAAGACACAGTACCTGCGTTTTTTTAATAACGCTTTCTATTGTCAAGTAGCTTAAGTGTTGCTGTGTCGGTAAACATATTAGTATTACTACTCGCCAATAAATGTCAGGAAGAGTCATATTTTTTAGTTTATAACTGCCTAAAAATACGGATAAAACGAATACTAGCTAGATCAATTTATCGCCCCAAAACTCTTTGCATGCTAAATTTATTGAAAATCGTTGGAGCCGTTTCCGAGATTCAGATTATATATATACATATACAAGAATCGCTCGTTTAAAGGTATTGGATCATTGATTAGATATGCGTTGAGCGAGTTTTGAGATGCTAAATATAAAACATGTTGCAAAAATAGTTATTTTATTATGTGTGTGAGTATTATGTTAGTATGCTCTGGTTAATTTGACGTGCAATCAGTATATTTATTATGAAAATAGTATTTTCGTATATTCGACAACTTTTTTGTCGCGCATTAGAGTAAAAAATATAATATAATATTGATGCATATTTTTGGATTCTTTCTAGTACTAGTTTTGTTAAAGATTTAATTTGTTTCCATTAAAATAATTATTTTGATGTAAAAAATATTCAATTGATTTAAATAAATTGACGGGTGATTAATTTTTTGATGTGCATTTAAAGTCAATTAAAATAATGATGTGTCACTTTATGATCTACCCGCCAAAAGCAGCGAAGTTTTAGTGGATGGACTTACCGATGCAGGCTCGAGGACCATCACCAAAGGGCAAATACACGTATTTATTTCTCTGATGTACCGCGTGAGGGTGGAATCGGTCTGGAAGAAACCGATCCGGATCCGGGTAGTACTGTGGGTCGCTGTGGAGCGCCTGCACCGGTACGAGCACTGCCACGCCCGGTTCCAGCGGGTGCGGCACACCCGGCAGAGAGCATGCGCGCGCGCATACGCGCCGTAGGAACCCAACCGGCGGGAACTTGCGCATCGACTCCTTAACGCACCACTCGAGGTACGTCATCTCTCGAACTGCAGCGTGTGTAAGCTGTCCCTCATGCCGCGCGAGCACGCTGTCCACTTCGGCGTGCGCGCGCGCTTGCACTTGCGCGTTGTAAGCGAGCTGGTGCAGTGCGTAGCTCGTCACGGAGGATGACGTCTCGAACCCAGCCGCAAAAAAAACGAACGCCTGTGCCGCGATCAGTTCTTCGCTCAGCTCCAGCGTCACCGTCCGTGGCCTCCCGTCCGGGTGCGCTCTCTCGATCGACTCTCCGACCATCGCACCCTTCTCTTTGCACTCCAAGAGGAAATCGATGAAGTCGTTCCTGTTCGAAGATTTGTGTTTCCTTAAATTTAACATGTTACTCACGAGAGTGACCACGTCCCGTTCGTATCTTCCCATATACTTCAACCAACTGAAGGTCTGGGGAAACAATTCTTTCAAGGAACTGACCACACCGTCTCTCCAAGTAAAGTTGAATATTTTAAGACCAAGTTTTCGGAATGAAGAATTTTCGTCGCTAAGAGATTCAGCGTCGACACCGAAGCCGCAAGCGCCTATAAAATCAGTCGTATACCTCGCAATAAGGTCTCTGGCGTCGACCGGAAGGCCGGCGGTCGCGGCCACAAGCACGCGGGCCCGGAGTTTTTGGGCGCGCTCCGCGATCAGCGGGAACATCGCCTTCAGCTTGCCGCTGGAGAAAGCCGGCGTCATGCGCTGACGCAGCAGTCGCCATGTATCACCGTCTACAAAGAACAGATTCTGCATCAATGTTTCAACATGACCGCTTGCGTTAAATCCTCGGGGATAGAAGTAGTGGAAATCGGTGACCAAAATACGTTTGATAAGCTCAGGGTCTCTGATCACGAGCTCCGGTCGCCAGGAACGGTAAAACCCCACCACTTTCTCATTTGGATATTTCCAATACGTTTCCGTTGCTACCTGAGTTATGTTTTTTTGTAAAAGAATTTTATCTTTATTCGTCCCAAACAAAAATATTGGCTTATCGTGTTTGATTCCGCGCCGCTCCCAGTAGCTAAAGGTAGCCACGGAGTACAAGTGCGCGGCCAGCGCGGCCATTACCGCCAGTGCGACCACAAGCGCTACCTCTAACATCTTGACTGCACCACGGTCGCCGCCTGCGACACTCTCGCGCTCGCCGATCAGACAATTTTACCTTAATGACCGGAACACTTCTACGAGTTACTCCCACGGCCTAACCACTTTACATACAAATGAGACACACTCTCTATAACGCGCAATACCTCGCAATAACGAAACCCAGTTACGTGACTTTGTATCTCTCTTTTAATTAAAGCTATGATAAAATGCGGAAAAATGATTTGTACACAGATACATTAGTTTATTAAAACATCATACTGCATGAAGGATGAAGTCCAGGTTGCATACGAAGTTGGCAACAAGTGGACCGCTTTTAGTGGTATCACGTTATATCGCTAAATAATTGCTGATATATTTTATTATATTGAATCTAGCATTAGACTAGAATTCCATTAGTGTGCTTTGCTGGGACTATCCAAGACATGCGAGTCAAATCAAAAATAAGAGTGAAAACAATAAGTATTGCTTTTTCTTTATTAACTAAAGAAAAAAAAAAGTGGTCTGCTTTATTTTGAACTTGCACTCAACTGGGTACACTTAAAGCGAAAGCACACTAAAACGTACTTTTTTGGATGAATGAAAACGCATAAGCTTAAAAACAACAATAAATATTAAAAGTAACGTTAACATTAAAACTGATGGCTTCTGACAAACATTTGCAGATAACAGACAATAAGATACACTTCGCTTGTCCACTAGTCTTCTTTTAAAAACACCAGCTCACAACACTAATTTTTATAATCGTTCTTACACAGTTCAGGCTATACAGCTATGGAAATCTCTTCCACTGACTATAAGGCGATCACAATCTGTGGTTATTTTTAAAAACCAAATTAAACATTATCTTTTAATCTTAAACTCAGTGTTAAACTCACAGGGTTAAAATTGTCTTATTCTGTGTTTGTTATTTTATGTCAAATGTCTTGTATATGTATGTATATGTATGTTTATTTATATTTTGTTTATTTATTTATTATATTTATGTTATATACTTGTTTATTATGTATATTATATATTGTGTGTATGTTTATTCTAATAACAACTTACCTCTTTCGTCACCGCACCACCTACTTCTCCATGTATTTTCCTCTAACCAAAGGTTTGCCTGGTAGAGATCGCTTTTTAGCGATAATGTCACCTATTTGTTCTTTTTTTTTATTATAGCTTTTTATTGTATTTCTATTTAAAATGTGCAATAAAGAAAATTTCATTCATTCATTTTATTCATAAGATGCAAACTTCTGACAAACATTTGCAGATAACAGACAATAAGATGCAAACTTCTGACAAACATTTGCAGATAACAGACAATAAGATGCAAACTTCTGACAAACATTTGCAGATAACGGACAATAAGATGCAAACTTCTGACAAACATTTACAGATAACAGACTATAAGCTGCAAACTCTTTCGAGGTCAGTCATAGTTTAATAAAATCGATCTCAATAAGCATTCTACGTGTAAAATAAAAGTTTTTTTAGATTAGTTATCAAGTTTAATGCCACAACAGAACGGATTTAACTTAAATTTCTAATGAAGATAGAAAATACCTAGAATTAACACAAATGCTACATTGTATCCCAGAAAAATTTTAAAGTTCCGTAAGAATAAATAAAAAAGCTACAGCTAAAACTTGCTATAGCAAACTAAACTTCTTTATTTTCGTATATCAACATGGAGTTGCGTCAAGAATCCCACACCAATAACTAAATTAAGCGTGGGACGGGCGGAGCCATGAGCAAAAGCTAGTAAGAGGTAAAATTAAAATATACCTTTTTTAAATTTTATATATTTTATACCTAGTTTTGCTTAAAATACTTATAAAAGTAATTACTTAAGATTAAGATTTAATTACTTATAAAAGTAATTAAATCTTGATTTCCACAAATAAGTGATTACAAAGCATCCGGTTGGGCGATTTCTGTTAGCTAATTAAGTTAATAGCAAATAAATAACTACTCTGTCCACAAATTGAATGACGCTCTTGGTAGGTAAACTGTTGGCAAGTATTGGCTCCAGGTCCTATCTTAGATGAAGTGGTGTCCCTGGGGGCTAATAAATGAGACGCTGGTTCTTGAGTATGGTATATTATGTTATCTATACTTATATTATAAAGCTAAAGAGTTTGTTTTTTTGAATGTTCTAATCTCAGGAACTACTGGTCAGATTCTTGGAACTGGACATTCTTTCAGTGTTAGATAGCCCATTTATCGAGGAAGTCTATAGGCTATATATCATTACGCTAAGACCAATAGGAGCTGAGCACCAATGAATAATGTTTCAGAAACGGGGTTTTTTTTCCTTTTGAGAGCTTCCGCTGCGTGCGCTGCGTAATCGGTTAAAGTTTCACAAAAACCATGGTTGACAGAATTATGCCCCTTTAGAAGTTCTAAAAAAAAGTCCGCGACAGTATATGTCTTTTAAAGTTGGCTCACTATAACCTTTTTTATGCTTACCAAATTTGTTCTAAAATAATGCATTATTTGCGAACATAATAAAAATCCTTATCTTAATAAATACGTTATTCATCACAAGTATTTAATTTAAAACAAACTTGCCTTTTACATCATTCGATTTCAATGAATATCTCATAAGATATCGCAGTTTTAAAATAACAGCGCAGTGGCGCACCTGTAGAAACAGCTTTTGCGGGGACCGCTAGTATAAGGTAAAATTACAATCATTTTAAAAAGGTTGCCGCGTCAGCGGCGGCCGAGAGGTGGAGGTCCATTTTTGTTTCTGTTTGAGAAAAGATACATATTTATAACTAAATTGTTGCCAAAAATGCTGAACAAGATTCTGAATCCTTTGGAACATGTTCCGCTGATCATATGTATCGACTTGAGCGACCGTCTGATGAGAATGTGGGAAGGAGTAAGATAGGTGAGGTAAGTTGGATCAGTAGTAGTTTAGTTCAGTTGGGTAAGAGAACGAGAATTTAACATGGCTTCTATTTGGACCAGACATTAAACTTGGAAAAGCAATACTTCACGTCGGGGCAAAGGTTGCTGCTTTACAAGTCTCAAGTAAGACCCATATGGGGACTGCTGCTATCTCTGGGTGGGTGCACCCGGATACCAGCTTGGCCCTTTTAACTCCTGCGAACGCTTGGGCTGTGGAATGAGCTCCCTGCCACGGTTTGCTCTAAGGACTAAGTATAGGGTTCTTCAAGAAAGAAGTTATTAGATGTTTTAAGGGTCGGCAACGCGTGAGTGATATCCCTGGTATTGCAAGCATCCATAGTCTGCGGTGACCGCTAACCATTATGCGGCCCGTCAGCTTGTTTGCCACCTCTATGGTATAAAAAAAAAAAAAAAAAAAAAAACAGGTTAATACCTCTTCGTAAGTTAAATGAGCTGAGCTGAGTACTCTGCGTAAGTGATGTTTAACTGCTTTTACAGCTTGTTTCGGTACGCTTTATGCTAACTGGAACGCGTCTTACGAACGTCGCGTTCGAATGTGGCAATATGTAGTCAGATAATAAATAGTCTATGGTGAAACTAATTTTCTCATTGTTAAAACATTAAGTTTTTGCCCTTTCATAGACGTCAAACTTATTAAATACTTATGCTGTATGAGTTTTTTATACTTATGGTGTAAATAGAAAAACTTTGTGCATAAGGTGTTTTAGTGATATGCACTCTTGGATCAGAAGAATACAAAGGTTGTATAGTTTTGTTTATATTTTAACTTCAGGATTTGATCCTGTCCATACTCCTTACTTTAGATCCTCTCAGACTCAATAACTGTAATTAAGGGCTTCCTTAGGTCCCCTTAGTGGATACTAGGAGTGACAGACGTGGTCCATGTAGGTACAACAACCTACTACAATTAAGGTAAGTAATACTAAAGATTTTTAATATAAGTTTGGTTGCGTTTTTCCCGTCAGCTTTCAGGAAAAAAGAACATTGGTACCCAGAGCGAGGTGACCGCACTAAACTTGCATTTATCACTGATTTTGGCACTTTTCCAACCCGGAGTAATATTTTGATACTGTTTTTTAACTAGTCTTACTACTGAGTTGGCATGCATGAAAACATTACATTATTTCTGGTGTAGGTTTTAGGTAAAATTAGTTTTTGTTTTGTATTTAATAGTATTTTGGTTTAATAGTTCATTCTTTTTTTATAAATATTTTTGTTTAGTTTAGTTAAATAGTTATTTATTTCTTTGTTTATTTATGTAAAATGGCCACATCTAGAACGGTTTTGGCTTGAGGCTTGTATAGGTTAGCAATGGCTGCAGCCTTGATTACAAGGCAGGACAAAATGATGCTCTACTTCATCGGTATGAGTATGTTTTTGCTGTCCTTGACTGTACTAGAGAGGAACAGTTTTTCTTTTCTCAGCATGGGGTCTTTGATGGGACGGAAATAAGAGTCGTCTGTGATGTTAATCAGTGTCTAAATCCCGCCTAACTCGGAACAAAAGTGCACCAGAATATTCAAGACAACCTGACCAATTTTCGGGGATATCGGGTGGTTCTAGTCGCTTTGTATCTGTCTGATGTTTTGTCAGACGGTGATCTATAAGGGAGATCGCAGGTACTAATTGATTCTCTAGCAAGAAGGTCCTGCGTTACCTATCTTTATACTTACTCTTACCGTCTTTGAGTTGAACACCAATACTTATTGTAGTTCCAGACAAACTAAGACAAACTCATTATCTTCATTGGTAGATAACTGCATCGACGGACGATACAATGGAACCGGTCAACGCGATGACATAGTAGCTCGGACCGAGTCGCAACTCGAATATTATTGCCACATTTATTCGAGTTGCAGAAGAAAATCTATCTACTAGTGGATCGTCCGGAGATTTTAACCTCGCATGTCTCGGGAGATGAATGAATTTACATGTAACCAACGGGATTGAGTTTTTTATACTCTCAATTGCAACTTCTACCAATATTATATTGTGAAATTATTTTTTTCATTGTTTTATATGAAAAAATAAAATAGTAGCATAGTATTTTGTTTTAAATCATATTTTTTTTTATTTATACGTTAAATTTTACTTTTTAAAAAAAAGACGAATATCTTGCTACCATTCCGGTTTATTTGAAGGGTCGTAGGGGCCTTAGGCAGGTAGTCAAACGTGAAGGGGAGAACGTAGGGTCCTTTAGCAGGTAGTCAAACGTGGAGGGGAGAACGTAGGGACCTTCATTAGGTAGTCAAACGTGGAGAGGAGAACGTAGGGATTTTGAGCAGGTAGTCAAACGAGGAGGGGAGAACGTAGGGATCTTTAGCAGGTAGTCAAACGTGGAGGGGATAACGTAGAGACCTTGAGCAGGTAGTCAAACGTGGAAGGGAGAACGGCGGCTGCAACGTACTACGATTTTTTGCTGGCTATTCAGTTATAAGTGACACGTGTTATGTTATGGGTTATTAATACGATTATTACGAAAAGTTTAGCGACATGGAAACTTCTTTAATCTAAAGTGGGGTTGCTTGGTACAAGAAAAGAAAAAAAACCCTCATTCCTATTTATAGAAAAAAAAAACAAAAAAATTGAGAAGGTACAGGTCAAGGTGCTCGAGAGGAGTAACCAAGAGGTACACAGACTTGGTTTACTTTCTATGACAAATGGTTGTACAGTTCCATCCACTCGATTCCCTCTTCCACGTCTTTACTAAGATTCTATTTCAGAAGGAGTGTCATAAAAAAATTAAAAAAAACTATATACTGTAACAAAATTTTATACAATCATCAACATAAAAGGCGTGTTTCACCAGTTCCAAATAAAAACAGGTTCACAATTATCGGAGAAATCGGTGGACATACATAAAAAAAAATATACTCGTCGAACATCTAACCTCCTCCTTTTTTTAAGTCGGTTAAAAAGGGTAACTTATTTCTAGGATGGCGGCGCGAGCGCAACAGGTATCGATGAGGACTTTTAGTATGTTGTGTATTATAGTAGTATGTTAAAAGTTATTGAACATGTACACAAAAAAATTAAAACTCTTCTTAATGTTTTTTCATTTTCTAATTTAAGTGGTCTATATAGTATATAAGTTATTACAATCATCAATTTATACAATTATAAAATCAAATGCACAACTTTTAAATAGGTAGAGATTTTTATTTATGTTATTCAAAACACATTCCCGCAAAAATCATTTCATTTAATTTCACCCACACCCCTGAGAGATCCTAGGCTTTAAAGCTCCAAGCTCGCTCACATGTTTATTTTGTATTATGACAAATATGATATAAGGAGCTCTTGTTTAATAAAGTGTTTTGTAACTTCAAGGGAATTGATGTTAAAAATCCATAGTTTAACCTTTTCGTATTACTTCTTATGCCTTTTACCATTGCCACTCGCGTAGGTATGTTGTGGTATTGCCTGACACACGAAACATACGCGCGCGGCAATGGTAACTGTAATGGATTTAAACACCGTTCCCATTATAGGTAGTTACTAAATATGCACGCCGCGCCGGTCAGTGTAAAAAAACTTTGTTATTTTATATTGTTACTAGCTGTGCCCGCGGTTACACCCGCGCTCAATTTAGTTATCGAACTATATCTGATTCCTTGCTTAGCCCTCGAAAACACTATATTTTTTAGGATAAAAAACAGCATACCTACATGTTAATCAAGCAATGTAAATGCAATACATGCAAATCACACCTACATCTGTACCAAATTTCATTAAGATTGATCTAGGATTCATTATCAAGGTAACAGGGAACAATTTTTTATGGGTAAAAGAAATGGTGTCTTTGAGCACAACAAGCCGCCTGTTGGTTGAGGATACGACCTTTGATAAACGTGCTTGTTTACCGTCTCGTAGTAACTGAACTAAGTCGGCTGAGCCTGATTGAGGCCGAAAAATCAAAAAAATCACAGAATTCTACTTACGAATTGGAAATGTAATCATAAATTTAAAACCCTGTAAAATTTATACTTACCTACCTATGTGTGCAATTAGATTTCCGTGTGACCGATCGCTAAGAGTATTAGGGTTAATGTTTAAGGTGAGTAATGACAACTGCCGGGAAATAATTTTAATTCACGAGAAGAGCTCGGCCTTACTTGTAAAGAATAGACATCGTTGCCGTTATCAATATCGAGCAAAAAAAAATCACGTTTTTTGTATGGAAGCCCCCCTTAAATATTTATTTTATTCTGTTTTTTAATATTTGTTCTTATAGCGGCAACAGAAATATATCTTCTGTGAAAATTTCAACTGTCTATATAAAAATGTAGGGTTTTCTTTACTTATTTTTAATTTTATTGCAATCAACGCTTTGTATTGTGTATTGGTGGCACAATTGTATCGCCATTCTTTAAAAAAAAAAAAACATACACGATTCAAAATTAATTTTGTGCACAATAATTAAGGCTATATACGGTCAGGTTTAACCAGGTTTTAAGTTTTTTTATTTTTTTCTCGATAAGGCTATGTAGGTACAATATCAGCAGCGTGCTGAAAGTGACCCCTTATTAAAAATTTATGCGTGATGCTCTTTAAGTTAATTTTTTTTTTTATGTAGACATAAATATGTTATATAATTTTGTTCTCCCCTTAGCGCCTCTCCTTATTGTTTTCATTGCTTGAAGCTTTTAAAAACCTATGCCCATACACAAGAACCAATCTCTATAGCACCACGTTTAGATAGCAGTACACATTTTGTTAAATTAAAGTAGTATTTAGTTTTGACTTAGTAAAAAGAGAAAGTGTCTCCTTTAGGGCACTGCAACACAGCCCTTTTTTCATGGTCTTTTTTTTGATTAGCATTAGAAATAAAATAAAAGTTACATAGATCACATTGATCCTTTTTTGGTTGGAAAAATAAGAGATCAAATTCTGTTGTAAATATTTTATGGTATGTTGTATATGTTCCTCCATATTTAGTAACCTTTCGTTATTTTACTATAAAATCACTTAATCACTTAATGAATCTTTTATTGTTTTGCTCCCTTCTATATATTCCTTTGTTGAAAGAGTTCGTAGATAGTGGAATACAATCTATGGAAAAGAATCAATGTGATCCATGACCGAAACTAGTAATTCGGGGCCTTTTTTTTAATTGTTTTGACGTCTTCCTCTTAAATCTATAAATGATATATTCTCAAGTAACTCTTGCTGCGTAGGCGTATTTATAATAAAATCATCATCATCTGTTTGATCAACAATCACATGTCTAAAATAAGTAATAAGAGACCGAGGGTTTGCTTGCTCTGATAAACGCGAATTATTAGTCTGAACTTGACGAAGATGGGCTAGAAGAGGACTAGCTTGAAGTTGAGGATGATGACGAAGATTGACGAAGGCGATGTTATTTATTTTCCGTTTTTGGTATAATAGTTATGAGTTGTGTATTGTTCTCTAATATTCAGTGTCAGACCATGTAAAATCACTACTTTAATAAGGTACTACACTTCTGTTGGCTTGCAGTGGGTTTAAGTTTCCAAGCTGAGATTTAATACATAAACATACAATTTAGATACCAAATAAAGCATTGATAGTAATAAACTCAAATATATTATTTTATATTTCATTGATTTCTTTTTTTGCCCATTTCAAACTCTTCTTCCTTTTCAACAGGGAACTTATTTTCTTATAGTATAAACTTACCTCGTGGTCGAACTTGGAAATAATATCCGGTAAAGTTTCATTTTCCACAATCGATCCTAGTACTTTACGTGCCCTAGGAAACTTTTAAAACGCTCGTCGTTGGAACCCTTTTTTTATTTTGTTTCCTATTTGTAATCCTACTAATATTATAAACTAGATTTTGCCAGCAGCTACGTCCGCTCTTAATTTGGTTATCGACGTGGACCTCCTTAATTAACTCATTAATTATTATACTAATGACGTTTGCTATAGCAAGCTGTTGCTATAGTTCGTTTGAGCTCGGTTATAGTTATTTCCGCGGGAACTTTTGAATTTTTCGGGATAAAAAGCCTATGTGCTATTCCAGGACCTAACCCATATGTATGTCAAGTTCCATCCCGATCCGTCCAGTGGTTGAAGCGTGAAAGAGTAACAAACATCCATCCATACAGACAAACTTTCACATCCTACTAATATTATAAATTGGTCCTGGAATAGCATATAGGCTACTTTTTATTCCGAAAAATTCAAAAATTCTTGCGGGAATCACTATAACAGAGTTAAACAAACTATAGCTAACTTTATTAGTGTAATTAAGGAGTTTCACGCCTATAACCGAATTTAGGGCGGGCGGAGCCGCTGGCAAAGTCTATCCTATAAAGAATTATTGTTATCCTTTGCTGTGTTTTCCACAACCTTACCCAGTATATTTCATGCCTCGAAGATATCATAAAACGAGGAACAAGTATATTTTAAAATTCCTAATTTACGTGCAACAATTGATAATTAATTACTTACTGATTATAAATAAGTACTTGTTTAGTTCAAACAGCAAAATCTGAAAAATCATTCTCGTGACTTTACTAAAAAAGAAAAATAACTCCAGATAAAACGAAAATCATATCTAGCAAATTAAATAGTAAACAGGAACGAATTAAAAAATTACAATATTTTTGATAAATTTATAATAAAATACTGACACAAAACTTAGATGTTTGATTACAAAACTGCATTAACTGGAAATAATGTCGTAATGCTATACGATATAATTTACACTAAACTGTAATAAATCACAATTTTACCGAAAAAATTACATCTTCTTTTCTAATAAAGTAAAATAAGGTTAAATAAATTCACTTTATGACTAAGGTAAGAGTAAAAAATAAATACCTGCCAGTAAAACACCGACTTATTTCTATTTACCCCGCTATATTAATTTTTTGTGTAATTTTGCGTGATCTTACCTCGAGCAAAGCCGGCATATCACTAAATTTGATCACTCTACCAGTATCGACTTGTTCGTATACGTAAATCAAAAAGAGAACTTCGATCGTCAATATCCGTCATTTTCATCGTTTTGAGTCGGCTGTCCAACTGAACGTATTCTACTAGCCAAGTTAATTCACTTTATGGCGAAAACTCGAAAAACATGAATTTTGAGTTATTTCGTTTTTTGAATAAAGCTGCGAGCTGATGAATTTTTTGCATTTTTGGTGAGACGTGTAATAAAAATGTAATAAAACTAGATAATAAAAATAAGACGAGCTCACGGGTTTGGGCAATAAAAGTTAAGGGTTTAGGTAAATAGTTTTAATTTATGATTATTATTTTTTTTTCATATAGGTTCCTGTGATCTGGATTACCTCATTCTGGCATTGTTGTAGTTATAAAAGTCTATTATATTCAAAAAAAATAGGATTGATTAATGGAAATACTTAATATTAAAAGCTCCATTTTCACTAAGATCCGTTGTGGCTATTCACACTATTGTTAATAACATTACTGCCTAATAATGTCTACTAAAATTTTATTTTTATTGTTGTTATTTTTAGATTATCCTAATTATTATTTTTAATTTAAATTGTCATGTTGATTTTATATAATTAAATGACATTACTACGACTTCTGATATTTTATTTTAATTTTACTAAAAGGCTAGTCCAGACCAAATTACCAAAAAGTCTGCTAACTGATTACTTTTGCCAATACTAATCGAGATAAAATCAGTGGATTAAGCTAATGTTTGTAAACCATTGTGTATATCTCAGGAATTGTCTCTACCATCGCATCGCTAGCCCCGTGAGGGAGTCCACCCTCACACCTCCAGCCTAGTTAGTCACGCACAAGGGTTAGCAACACCGTATGCTTATATGTCACCTTAGTATATTAAAACAAAGAACTAAACGAATGAGTATATCAACTCTTCCCACTTTTGGGCAAAAGTCTATCTATACCTACTTACTAAGAAGAATGTTTGCGCTTACGCACTAGGCACCCACACGGGCCAAGTGCTCGTTAATTAAAGAGGACACTAGGTGCGAAATAGGCTAAAAAGCAAATTCTGTAATACTAACGATAGTGGTAAGCAAAAATACTAAAAAAATATTTTAATTTATATTAAACTAGCTGACCCGGCGAACGTTGTTTCTTTTTGTAAAACAACTGACGCACCAACCTATTGTAAAAGGGTTGTACTAGCTCAGAAACCTTCCCCGGCATGTGCATAACCCACTTACACACATTACACTATATGAGATTGATAAAGTATTTATGTATTGATGACCCCTGTGACACATTGTATCAATAGAACATAAACCTTTACCCCGCACTTCTGCAATGTTTAAAAAAAAAACATAACAGTCGGATGTAAATATCAATAGAAAAAGTAGTATTTATCATGTATTTTATGAACTACGAAATTAATTACCATACGTATCTTAAAATATATTTATAATTTAAAAAAATATCTTTTCTTTACAACGAAATGTGACGTTAATATCACGCTTTGGACTCTTTATATAAAATTTTAACTTACGTTACCTAATGCTAGGTACTTAATTAGCAAGACGGTGTACGCACACGCGCCATTGGGTGTGTAAAATTATAGGGCGAGTGTAATTTGCATTGTTTGTGTAATATTCTACGACAATCAGTAATATGAGTTATACATTTACAATGATAAACTTATTACGTCTTAAGAAAAACAAATATAAGGTACTTATTTTGTTTGATGTTCTTTTGGATAAACAAAAAAATATATTTTTTATATCAAAATCTTTTAATTTTATTGATTATTTTATACATATAATCTTTATATTACATATAATCTTTATATCTCCTTATAAATTTAGATTAAAATACTCTATAGTTTATTAATTAAACTCACTGATATGATATAACCTTTAAAGAGCTCGAAGTAGGCAAACGCCTGAATTTTTTTCAGAATATGTGTTTCGTATGCGGGTTTCCTAACTAATAATAAAAATATAAAAGAAAAAAACTAAAAATGGCTTTTTAGAATAGGCGACATAGTACCGATGGTAATTAAATGACACTGTAACTTACAAAACTGACAAGTATAAATTCATAATAAATGTTAATTGCGAAAATTTTACTTATTTAAACAAGCATTGTGATCCGATTCCTGCGGGCCGCTCTAACGATATCAGCAATATCGCTTTCGCAAAATAAATTTAGTAATCTACGCGCGCATTCCATCTGTCTTGGCTAGAAATGAATGCGTGCATACAGATGTAAAAATGATAGTCTTATTAGCTGATTTACACACACATTGATAGGAAAATGGCTCACAACATTCCGTTAGCTGTTGTTTCAGACGCGGTATCTAGACGTATAAGTCATTTTTGGATACATATAGGGTGGCCAGGGAGTTGACGTTCAAACGTAAAAGTTAGATACTTTTTGATGAGGAGTATCCGAATCACCGCCATGTATCTTCTACGATTTTTCGTAGTTTTCAAGATAGATTTTTTCGTAATTGTGATTTTCAAAGTATCAAAAAAAATTAAATGGGGAGATTTTGGGTTTAAAGTAATTTTTAAAACTTCCTCAGACATTAAACTTTAAAACAAGGCCACATAAAGTTAGGGTTATCAGGGGTTTATTTTCGGTAACTGACCTTTAATTCTATTTAAATCTTTGACTTTCTTTGCGTTATGATGGATTTGAGTAAAACACAATTAAACTTAAATTCTAAATTCTTTGAATTTGTATATGCATGCATTTAATCAGAAAAACCCAATAGATATGATTTTATTGTTGTGATTTTTACCATGAAAAAATGCTCAGGTAAAAAAATTTTGCTATCTCACTCTCTCTAGTTTGTGTCGGTGGGTTAGAGTAGTACAGTAACATTAGAAACAGGTTAAAGTGAGACAACTGCTACCAGCGTTGACGCTAACAATGAGTACATCTCCGTGCCGCCGCGCGCCGTACCTCAGTCGTACTCACATTGTGTTTACTGCTACTCATCTCGTTCTGCCGTTTTTTGACCACTATCTTGCCTAATGATACCGCCGCTGCTTACTTGTTTGACCCCTGCTTGTTAATGGATTTCGTTGTGCCTTACACTCTGAGTGAATATGCAGAAATGTATTATTTCTACGACACGAAACGTGGACATCTTCTTACCCTGTCGGGTAAAGGAGGTACGGGTGTCGGGGTAAGGACTGACGTTTTACACCATGACCCGGGCAAGTCTCGAGGGTGAGCGCACCCTCGGTGATTGTTTAAAGAGGGCCTACTTTTCAGGCCCTCTGTCGGCATTATAGTGGCCACTTTGTGAAAGTGGCGAGGAGGAAACGAAATAAAAACAAACGAAAAAATAAAACAAAAAACGAAGAAACGAAAAAAACACAAGTGGGAAATGAAAAACAAAGGTGATTGGAAAGAAAAAACTAACTAAAATATGACATATACATGTAACATATAAGCCCGGCTAGTTTTTGGGCGGGATTAGCTCCCTAGGGAGAGGTCGGCCTTCGGGTGGACGTGCGTGCAAAGGCGCTATGCCCCTTAGGTGGAGGTGGGTGCTATTGTCCGCCGCGTCAAACAACCGGGCGGCCAGTCTGGCGATAAACTCACCTATTGGCTCTGCCTTTGTGTCCCTAGCAATTGTGTCATTGCGAACGTAGCGCGGAGCACCCGTTAATATCCTCAGCGATTTGTTTTGTACTACTTGAATCTTTTTCTTTTTAGTGGCGGATAGCAAAGCGTACCAAGCCGGCGCGGCGTACGTTAAACGCCTGAATTTTTTTCAGAATATGTGTTTCGTATGCGGGTTTCCTAACTAATAATAAAAATATAAAAGAAAAAAACTAAAAATGGCTTTTTAGAATAGGCGACATAGTACCGATGGTAATTAAATGACACTGTAACTTACAAAACTGACAAGTATAAATTCATAATAAATGTTAATTGCGAAAATTTTACTTATTTAAACAAGCATTGTGATCCGATTCCTGCGGGCCGCTCTAACGATATCAGCAATATCGCTTTCGCAAAATAAATTTAGTAATCTACGCGCGCATTCCATCTGTCTTGGCTAGAAATGAATGCGTGCATACAGATGTAAAAATGATAGTCTTATTAGCTGATTTACACACACATTGATAGGAAAATGGCTCACAACATTCCGTTAGCTGTTGTTTCAGACGCGGTATCTAGACGTATAAGTCATTTTTGGATACATATAGGGTGGCCAGGGAGTTGACGTTCAAACGTAAAAGTTAGATACTTTTTGATGAGGAGTATCCGAATCACCGCCATGTATCTTCTACGATTTTTCGTAGTTTTCAAGATAGATTTTTTCGTAATTGTGATTTTCAAAGTATCAAAAAAAATTAAATGGGGAGATTTTGGGTTTAAAGTAATTTTTAAAACTTCCTCAGACATTAAACTTTAAAACAAGGCCACATAAAGTTAGGGTTATCAGGGGTTTATTTTCGGTAACTGACCTTTAATTCTATTTAAATCTTTGACTTTCTTTGCGTTATGATGGATTTGAGTAAAACACAATTAAACTTAAATTCTAAATTCTTTGAATTTGTATATGCATGCATTTAATCAGAAAAACCCAATAGATATGATTTTATTGTTGTGATTTTTACCATGAAAAAATGCTCAGGTAAAAAAATTTTGCTATCTCACTCTCTCTAGTTTGTGTCGGTGGGTTAGAGTAGTACAGTAACATTAGAAACAGGTTAAAGTGAGACAACTGCTACCAGCGTTGACGCTAACAATGAGTACATCTCCGTGCCGCCGCGCGCCGTACCTCAGTCGTACTCACATTGTGTTTACTGCTACTCATCTCGTTCTGCCGTTTTTTGACCACTATCTTGCCTAATGATACCGCCGCTGCTTACTTGTTTGACCCCTGCTTGTTAATGGATTTCGTTGTGCCTTACACTCTGAGTGAATATGCAGAAATGTATTATTTCTACGACACGAAACGTGGACATCTTCTTACCCTGTCGGGTAAAGGAGGTACGGGTGTCGGGGTAAGGACTGACGTTTTACACCATGACCCGGGCAAGTCTCGAGGGTGAGCGCACCCTCGGTGATTGTTTAAAGAGGGCCTACTTTTCAGGCCCTCTGTCGGCATTATAGTGGCCACTTTGTGAAAGTGGCGAGGAGGAAACGAAATAAAAACAAACGAAAAAATAAAACAAAAAACGAAGAAACGAAAAAAACACAAGTGGGAAATGAAAAACAAAGGTGATTGGAAAGAAAAAACTAACTAAAATATGACATATACATGTAACATATAAGCCCGGCTAGTTTTTGGGCGGGATTAGCTCCCTAGGGAGAGGTCGGCCTTCGGGTGGACGTGCGTGCAAAGGCGCTATGCCCCTTAGGTGGAGGTGGGTGCTATTGTCCGCCGCGTCAAACAACCGGGCGGCCAGTCTGGCGATAAACTCACCTATTGGCTCTGCCTTTGTGTCCCTAGCAATTGTGTCATTGCGAACGTAGCGCGGAGCACCCGTTAATATCCTCAGCGATTTGTTTTGTACTACTTGAATCTTTTTCTTTTTAGTGGCGGATAGCAAAGCGTACCAAGCCGGCGCGGCGTACGTTAAACGCCTGAATTTTTTTCAGAATATGTGTTTCGTATGCGGGTTTCCTAACTAATAATAAAAATATAAAAGAAAAAAACTAAAAATGGCTTTTTAGAATAGGCGACATAGTACCGATGGTAATTAAATGACACTGTAACTTACAAAACTGACAAGTATAAATTCATAATAAATGTTAATTGCGAAAATTTTACTTATTTAAACAAGCATTGTGATCCGATTCCTGCGGGCCGCTCTAACGATATCAGCAATATCGCTTTCGCAAAATAAATTTAGTAATCTACGCGCGCATTCCATCTGTCTTGGCTAGAAATGAATGCGTGCATACAGATGTAAAAATGATAGTCTTATTAGCTGATTTACACACACATTGATAGGAAAATGGCTCACAACATTCCGTTAGCTGTTGTTTCAGACGCGGTATCTAGACGTATAAGTCATTTTTGGATACATATAGGGTGGCCAGGGAGTTGACGTTCAAACGTAAAAGTTAGATACTTTTTGATGAGGAGTATCCGAATCACCGCCATGTATCTTCTACGATTTTTCGTAGTTTTCAAGATAGATTTTTTCGTAATTGTGATTTTCAAAGTATCAAAAAAAATTAAATGGGGAGATTTTGGGTTTAAAGTAATTTTTAAAACTTCCTCAGACATTAAACTTTAAAACAAGGCCACATAAAGTTAGGGTTATCAGGGGTTTATTTTCGGTAACTGACCTTTAATTCTATTTAAATCTTTGACTTTCTTTGCGTTATGATGGATTTGAGTAAAACACAATTAAACTTAAATTCTAAATTCTTTGAATTTGTATATGCATGCATTTAATCAGAAAAACCCAATAGATATGATTTTATTGTTGTGATTTTTACCATGAAAAAATGCTCAGGTAAAAAAATTTTGCTATCTCACTCTCTCTAGTTTGTGTCGGTGGGTTAGAGTAGTACAGTAACATTAGAAACAGGTTAAAGTGAGACAACTGCTACCAGCGTTGACGCTAACAATGAGTACATCTCCGTGCCGCCGCGCGCCGTACCTCAGTCGTACTCACATTGTGTTTACTGCTACTCATCTCGTTCTGCCGTTTTTTGACCACTATCTTGCCTAATGATACCGCCGCTGCTTACTTGTTTGACCCCTGCTTGTTAATGGATTTCGTTGTGCCTTACACTCTGAGTGAATATGCAGAAATGTATTATTTCTACGACACGAAACGTGGACATCTTCTTACCCTGTCGGGTAAAGGAGGTACGGGTGTCGGGGTAAGGACTGACGTTTTACACCATGACCCGGGCAAGTCTCGAGGGTGAGCGCACCCTCGGTGATTGTTTAAAGAGGGCCTACTTTTCAGGCCCTCTGTCGGCATTATAGTGGCCACTTTGTGAAAGTGGCGAGGAGGAAACGAAATAAAAACAAACGAAAAAATAAAACAAAAAACGAAGAAACGAAAAAAACACAAGTGGGAAATGAAAAACAAAGGTGATTGGAAAGAAAAAACTAACTAAAATATGACATATACATGTAACATATAAGCCCGGCTAGTTTTTGGGCGGGATTAGCTCCCTAGGGAGAGGTCGGCCTTCGGGTGGACGTGCGTGCAAAGGCGCTATGCCCCTTAGGTGGAGGTGGGTGCTATTGTCCGCCGCGTCAAACAACCGGGCGGCCAGTCTGGCGATAAACTCACCTATTGGCTCTGCCTTTGTGTCCCTAGCAATTGTGTCATTGCGAACGTAGCGCGGAGCACCCGTTAATATCCTCAGCGATTTGTTTTGTACTACTTGAATCTTTTTCTTTTTAGTGGCGGATAGCAAAGCGTACCAAGCCGGCGCGGCGTACGTTAAACGCCTGAATTTTTTTCAGAATATGTGTTTCGTATGCGGGTTTCCTAACTAATAATAAAAATATAAAAGAAAAAAACTAAAAATGGCTTTTTAGAATAGGCGACATAGTACCGATGGTAATTAAATGACACTGTAACTTACAAAACTGACAAGTATAAATTCATAATAAATGTTAATTGCGAAAATTTTACTTATTTAAACAAGCATTGTGATCCGATTCCTGCGGGCCGCTCTAACGATATCAGCAATATCGCTTTCGCAAAATAAATTTAGTAATCTACGCGCGCATTCCATCTGTCTTGGCTAGAAATGAATGCGTGCATACAGATGTAAAAATGATAGTCTTATTAGCTGATTTACACACACATTGATAGGAAAATGGCTCACAACATTCCGTTAGCTGTTGTTTCAGACGCGGTATCTAGACGTATAAGTCATTTTTGGATACATATAGGGTGGCCAGGGAGTTGACGTTCAAACGTAAAAGTTAGATACTTTTTGATGAGGAGTATCCGAATCACCGCCATGTATCTTCTACGATTTTTCGTAGTTTTCAAGATAGATTTTTTCGTAATTGTGATTTTCAAAGTATCAAAAAAAAATTAAATGGGGAGATTTTGGGTTTAAAGTAATTTTTAAAACTTCCTCAGACATTAAACTTTAAAACAAGGCCACATAAAGTTAGGGTTATCAGGGGTTTATTTTCGGTAACTGACCTTTAATTCTATTTAAATCTTTGACTTTCTTTGCGTTATGATGGATTTGAGTAAAACACAATTAAACTTAAATTCTAAATTCTTTGAATTTGTATATGCATGCATTTAATCAGAAAAACCCAATAGATATGATTTTATTGTTGTGATTTTTACCATGAAAAAATGCTCAGGTAAAAAAATTTTGCTATCTCACTCTCTCTAGTTTGTGTCGGTGGGTTAGAGTAGTACAGTAACATTAGAAACAGGTTAAAGTGAGACAACTGCTACCAGCGTTGACGCTAACAATGAGTACATCTCCGTGCCGCCGCGCGCCGTACCTCAGTCGTACTCACATTGTGTTTACTGCTACTCATCTCGTTCTGCCGTTTTTTGACCACTATCTTGCCTAATGATACCGCCGCTGCTTACTTGTTTGACCCCTGCTTGTTAATGGATTTCGTTGTGCCTTACACTCTGAGTGAATATGCAGATATGTATTATTTCTACGACACGAAACGTGGACATCTTCTTACCCTGTCGGGTAAAGGAGGTACGGGTGTCGGGGTAAGGACTGACGTTTTACCCCATGACCCGGGCAAGTCTCGAGGGTGAGCGCACCCTCGGTGATTGTTTAAAGAGGGCCTACTTTTCAGGCCCTCTGTCGGCATTATAGTGGCCACTTTGTGAAAGTGGCGAGGAGGAAACGAAATAAAAACAAACGAAAAAATAAAACAAAAAACGAAGAAACGAAAAAAACACAAGTGGGAAATGAAAAACAAAGGTGATTGGAAAGAAAAAACTAACTAAAATATGACATATACATGTAACATATAGCCCGGCTAGTTTTTGGGCGGGATTAGCTCCCTAGGGAGAGGTCGGCCTTCGGGTGGACGTGCGTGCAAAGGCGCTATGCCCCTTAGGTGGAGGTGGGTGCTATTGTCCGCCGCGTCAAACAACCGGGCGGCCAGTCTGGCGATAAACTCACCTATTGGCTCTGCCTTTGTGTCCCTAGCAATTGTGTCATTGCGAACGTAGCGCGGAGCACCCGTTAATATCCTCAGCGATTTGTTTTGTACTACTTGAATCTTTTTCTTTTTAGTGGCGGATAGCAAAGCGTACCAAGCCGGCGCGGCGTACGTTAAACGGGACCTAACGTAGAGCTTGTATAGCCGGATTTTGGTTTTAAGTGGCAGGTCAGACAAAAATAATGGCCGTAGGGCCGCCCTGGCGCCAACCGCCCTGGCCGCTGCATGTTCAACCATTTTGGACATGCGCAGTCTGCGGTCGATAAAGCAGCCAAGGTATTTTACGCTGCTCTGCCACTCAATTACCTGCCCGCGGAATACAAGCGCTTTAGGTAATAGTCTCTGTTGGCCGGTTAAGATGGCTGCCGTTTTTGAGGCGTTTACTGCTATCCTCCACTTGTCAAGCCAGCACGGGAGAATGTCCAATAATCGCTGCATTTTAGCGGCAGCTAAGTGGGACTTACGGGACGAGCTCATGTACGCGCTGTCGTCGGCATACAATGCTAGGGTGACGTCCTGTATGCCTGGCGATAGACCGCTATCGCTAAGCGTGGGAATGTCATTAGTGAAAATCGCATACAACAGTGGGGAAAGGCAGCTACCTTGTGGGACCCCCGCTGAAATGGTCTTGGTAGGGGAGTTTTTATTGTCAACCGAAACAAAGAAACTACGCCCCTCCAGAAAAGAGGCTATTATCCGCCCTTACATTGGGGGTAAGTCGGTCTCAGAAAGTTTAAACAAAAGGCCGGCGTGCCAAACACGATCAAAGGCCTTCTCGATGTCGAGAAAGATCCCGACCGTGTACCTGCCTTTGTTCATCTCAAAGGCCATATGGTGTAAAACACGAGTAAGCTGAAGAGTGGTGCTATGATTACTTCTAAAGCCAAACTGTTCTGGCCTAAGATTGATAAAGGGTGATACCCTTTTCAATAAAAGACGTTCGAACAGTTTGGCTATGTTAGAAAGTAACGTGATCGGCCGATAATGCTCTGGTTTCTGGCGGCTCTTACCAGGCTTCGGTATGACAATAATTTTGCCTGTCTTCCAGGTCGTGGGAAAGAAACCTGTGCGGAGGATCCCATTAAAAATACGGGTTAAGGCCACAAGACCTTTTCTAGGTAGCATCAAAAGGGCCGTGTTAGGAATGCCGTCAGGGCCGGGAGATTTCTTTTTGTTTAAAAAAGATATAAATTTTTTAACCTCCTTAGGGGAGATAAAATCGTCACCTCTGAGTGGGACGGTGGGGGTAGAGAGGAGTTGTTGTATGCGCTCCTCAACCAATGATGTGTGGGCGTGGTCGACAATGGGATTGGGCCTAAATTGGTCCTCGAAGTGGTCCGCCAGTAAGCCCGCGCGTTCCTCAGCTGAGTACAAACGGTTACCTAGCGTGTCTACGAGGGGGTGTATGGGTGCAGGGGTGTTGGTCATGCAGCGAGCTAAACGATAAAGAGCGGTATCATTGTCGCTGGCCTTTGAAATTGTACTATCCCAAGACCATTTCCGATAAAGCGAAATTTGGTGCGATAGGTCACTACCTAATTTATTTAGCTCCTTTTTAATTGACGGGCAACGAGTTCGGCACCACAGTTTACGAAGTTCTCGTTTTTGGCTAAGTTTATTACGGAGATGTACCGGTAATAAACTTTTCCCCGAGGCTGTCTTGGCAGCTGTGGTGCACTGAACAAGTGCGGAAGAGATAGCCGCGGTAAGCGCCTGGGTGGCTGTTTCCACTTCCTGTGGAGTGGACAGGCCACCGGGGGGGAGTTTAAATGAGCTTAGTAGTTTTTGGTATTTAGTCCAGTCCGTAATGTTTTTCATTGGTGGCAAAGGTTTGTCCCTAATAGAAACTCCGAGGACCAGTAAGATGGGGAGGTGTTGCGAATCAATGTCATGGAGAGTTTCTAATGAGATGGGCCAACTAATATTACGAGCTAGTGCTATGTCTAGTACGTCCGGTTGAAATAAGTCCTGAGATGGATAGTGAGTGGGAGAGCCGGGACCAATTACGACGTAATTGTGCGCCTCGGCATCATTTTTTAAATCTCTACCGTCTTTGGATGAAATTCTTGAACCCCATTGTCGGTGTTTGGCGTTAAAATCGCCGAGTATGAGTGTGGGCGTGTCGTCGGACATAATGTTTGTAATATCGCCGGAAATAAAAGGCACCTTAGGTGGCTTGTAGGCAGCGTAAACCTTGAGTTCGGTATTGTCGACTCTTAGTTTAATACCTATCGCTCGAGTTGAAACAAAGCTTGACAGGGGTAAACTTTCGTGGACAAGGTCTCTACGAATCAGCACTGCTGTGCCCCTGTAAGCGATGTTATTCGTGGCGTTTATTTCGTCCCGCCTATAGACGAAATAATTGGGCAAACAAAGAGAATGCTCAGGGCGCAATTTGGTTTCGCCCAACAACACAATATGAATATCGTGCTGTTGGACTAATAACCTGAGGTCTGCGGTCTTATCTCTTACACCCCCCGGATTCCAGTATATCACTCTTAGATTGAAGAGAATTCCTGGACCAGGAGGTAAGTAAGTTGCTGCAGGCCGTGCAGTAGAGCGGGCATCGGGTTTTGCCCGGCCGCGATGGCCTCAATAGCTGCATTAAGCGCAGCGATGGATGCTCTGGCTATGTTGAGCGACAACGGCGGGCAAATAGCACCCCTGACGGGAGGTGCACGACCCCTGGGGGGTGGTGCGGGGGTGGCGGCAAATTTTGAAAAATTTGTTAAATTAGTTAAGTTAGAAATATTTACCTTACGGTGTAATGCGGTGGGCGGTACAAGCGGTCGTGCGGGGATGGGGGGTTGGGGGGGTTTAAAAAGAGTAGGAAGCGGGGCTTGGGATTGGGCGCGGGGGGCGGCCACAACTGTGGGCGGGGCGACAGCGGTGGGCGGGGCGAGAGGGGCGAGCGGGGCGAGCGGGGCGACGGTGGCGAGCGGGGCGACGAGCGACGACGACGACGGCGGTGGTGCCATCTGTGCTACGACCGAGTTAAGCTCACCTGCACTTTCTACCTGCTTCTTGCCCTTTCCTCTGCGACCTCTCTTTCTACCTTTCTTTAGGGGCTGCGTTCTGTCTGACGGCAGATTGGCAGGGGGCATTAGTGTTGGTCCCTGCGTGAGGTCATATTCTTGAGCCTCCATTACCGGTAAGGGTACCGGGGACTCTCTTCGGGGCGGCGGTGGCTTCGGGGCGGGGGGGGCACTTTTCACCCCCATCTTACGCGCTTCCCTCCTGTATAACGGACATGACCTGTCGTTAGCCGCGTGCTCTCGTTTGCAGTTAGCGCACGTTGGGGTCGCTCCTCTGTCGCGCTTGCAATCCGCGGTTGTGTGGCCCTCTCCGCAGCGTACGCAGCGGATTGGACGATGGCAGTTGGCCAATGAGTGGCCGAACGCTTGGCAACGATGACACTGCGCCGGCCCGGGCTTTGCCTTCCACGCAGTGATATTCACGCCGGACATGTTTAGGAGCTCCGTAATTTTGTAGACATTTTGGAGCTCACTGTGTTCGTGTCTGTTCTGTAGCTGTCCAAAGTAAATACAGTAGGGGCGACCTCTTGCCCCCGGGATCTGTCGAATATGCGATAGGGGGAAGCCCAATGCGTCCATTTCATTGGCTATTTCATCCAACGGCGCGTCGAGAGGGAGTCCTTTTATCGCCAGTTTTTGAGGTCTCTAGTTGTCCAGGCTGTAGCAATACCAGGACACGGTATTGTCCGCTTTCGAGACCTCGTCAATATAGGCCGCCACCACCCTATATTCTTCCGGCGATTGCGGCAGGAAACGCACGCCTTTGCCAAAAGGGCGCGCGTGCGGAGCGTGTTTCAGGAGGGAACGCAGCTTCTTTAGATGCACCGACCATTGTGGCAGATTTTCGACAATGATTGGTGGGTACCTGGCTTTCTCCTTAGGCTTTTCGGGCTGGACAGGTGTAGGCTGGACAGGTGTGGGCTGGGCCGGGATGGCCGACACTTGCGCGTAGGACTGGCCGGTAGTTTGCGGTGAGTTGGTATCCGTATCTATTTGTACGTCAACATCGGTCGCTGCTACCTGCGGCGGAGTCGTTGTTGTGGCGGGTACGTAGGTCGTAGTTTCCCTTGCTGCTGCGCGGGCTTGCTCAGCTGGGTCTTTAGATGGGCTCAGTGAAAAAGGGCGTATCTCGCGGCCCCTTGCCTTACGTGGGTCGCTCGTTTTGAAGGCGATCGACGGCGGGTTGGCACGCGGAGGTGGGTTGAACGGCGTCGATGGTGACACAATAGAGGCGTCGCGACGGGCCGACGCCGGTGGGGCGTGGATAACTATATCAGAGTTGGCCGCGGAGCCGGCTATTACCTTTTGCGGCGAGCCAATGTTCGATGGAGGTGAGGCCTGAATGGGAGACAGCATGGCGGGAAGTTCCTCATCTTGGAAATATTCGTATTCGTCACCTGTCTCCGAGGTGGCGTAACTTGTGGTGCCCGAGCGGGCTGAGGCCATAGACGCAGCCGACGGAGGGCGCGACGGTGGGAAGGCTGCGGCGAAAGTGCCGTCGGCGGCAGTAACCTGTCCCGTAAAAAGGTTACGGGCCACTATTGCCGGTGGCTGAGAACGCGACCATACCTGTCGCTTCCTTACTCCCCGACCCCTGTTGGGGGGATGGCGGAACGGAGGGGGTGGCATCTGTAGGGTTGAAGACGCTGACTACAACGACATCCCTCGACGGGCACGCACAGAGGCGGCCGGAACCAGAGCAAATAAGAAAAAACACTTACTCCTATTCCAAGTTGCCTATCGAGAGTGAAGGAGACAGCAGTCTGTTGCCTTCTTGCTCGCACACGATGAGCGATGACGATGACGCTTCGGCTCGAACGAGCACCCGCAACACACAAAACGCACTTACGCACACCGTCTACAAACAAAAGGTTTTTCACGCAGAGTGATTTATTCATAGGAGCAATTCAGAAAGAAACGAAGCGAAAGAAACAAGATACTCCAAACGAACAATCAAGCTGAATGGCATTATTTCTACGGTGATGCACAAGGCAACGGACGTGAAGCAGCAAGACTCTACAGAGAACACGTTGAACGCCGAGGCGGACCACAACCTGATCATTATACGTGGTTCTTCTATGTTACGCTCTGGGAGCGGACAAGGTTCGGGTGTCTGGGTAAGAGGATGAGTGTCTTACCCCATGACCCGGGCAGGGGGTACAAAGACGCCCCTGGTGAAATTTTAAAAGAGGGGCCCAACTTATCAGGGACCCAGATGGGCTTGCAAATATAAATTCCTCCTCGATACCTGGTTCTAGCCCGGATTTGATCAGGGTGGGGATGTCGTCCGAGTAGAGCGCATACAGGGTGGGAGAAACCTTGCGGTACGCCTGCCTGTATGGGCTTGACCTGGAAAGTTTTGTTCTCAACCGCCACGAAAAAACTTCGTTTTGCAAGAAAAGACGCGATTACCCGTCCAATAGCTGGGGGTACGTACATCTCCAGCAGCTTAAAGAGTAGGCCTTCGTGCCAGATACGATCGAAGACCTTTTCAACGTCGAGAAAAACCCCGACCGTTTTTCTACCTCTATTCATCTTTAAGGCCATGTGATGCAGTACTCTTACTAACTGGAGCGTCGTACTGTGATTGCTCCTAAAGCCAAACTGTTCTGGTCGCAAGTTGATGTGGGGGGAAATCCGCGTCAGCAAGAGACGTTCAAACAGTTTGGCTATATTAGAGAGCAATGTTATTGGGCGGTAATGTTCTGGTCTGCGGCGATCTTTTCCGGGCTTAGGGAAAACAATAACCTTACCAACTTTCCAGGCTGCGGGGAAATGCCCTGTGCGGAGGATCCCGTTAAAGATTCTAGTGAGTGCTACCACCCCCTTTCTCGGTATCATAACTAGAGCCGTGTTCGGGATACCATACTTACGCTTGTTGAGTTGCGATATCATTTTTCTCACCTCCTTGGGCGAGAAAAAGTAATCGCCGCGTAACGGTGGGGTAGATTGGGACATTAAATGATGTATGCGCTCCTCGATATTGGTGGTATGGAGGGAGTCAGCACTGGTGTTAGGTTGAAATTGGTTCTCGAGGTCGTCTGAGTTGTCAATAAGGGGGTAAGTTGGTTCCTGTGTGTTAGTCATCTGGCGGACCAGACGATAGAGCGTGGAGTCATCCTCACAAGCTTTAGAAATAGCATTGTCCCAGGACCACTTTCGATAGTCAGCTATGTCCTTAGTTAGTACAGCGCTTATCGCGTTAAGATCTCTCTTTACCACTGGACATCTAGTGCGACACCAGAGTTTGTGGAGATATATTTTTTATAGGAGCTTTTTACGTAAGTGAGGGGGGAGTAATTTTTTACCCGATGAGGTGGGTGTGACTTATGGTACAGTCAGCGAGCACTTTAGAAATAGTGGAGGTAATAATGAGGGTGGCCCTTTCCACTTCATAGGGGGTGGAGATGCCACCAGGTGGGAGGGTGAAGGAGGTCATTTTTTGTCCATAGGTAGTCCAGTCAGTATGGCTTTTTGGGCTGGGCAATGATTTGCCGCTGGCAGCCTCCCCGTGGACCAGTAAAATGGGGAGATGTTGGGTGTCCATGTCTAAAAAGACTTCTAAGGACATGGACCGGCTTATTTTATGGGCTAGTAAAATGTCTAGTACGTCTGGTTGGGCATTGTCAGGCGAAGGATAGTGGGTGGAGGAGCCGGCACCAATTACGACGTAATTGTTTTCCTCAGCATCCTTTTTAAGAAGTTTCCCCGATTTGGATGAAATCCGCGATCCCCAGTGCTGATGTTTGGCGTTGAGGTCGCCTAGGATAAGGGTGGGGGTGTCATCAGACATTATTGCCTTAATGTCACCCGGGACAAAGGGCATATGGGGAGGCTTATAGGCGGCGAAAACCTTAAGCTCCGATGTATGTACCTACTTTCACCGTGAAACCAATTGATCTGATTGAACAGAAGGGTGGGGGTGGTAGTGCAACATGAACCAGATCACGACGGATCAACGCCTATATGCGATATTATCCGAGGTAACTTCAGCACATCTGTACATAGTGAAGTTAGGTAAGCGGAACTCTTGCTCAGTACGAAGCTTGGTTACGCCCAGTAGCACAATATGTATATCGTGCTCCTGGACTAGCGTTCTGAGGGCTGAGGTTTTACCTTTTAAGCCTCCGGGATTCCAATAAACGACTCTTAAGTTATGTTGTGGGGCCATAAACCTCTTGAGTCAGTATAGAAGTGAGCTAGGACAGACCTTGTAATAGCGCCGGAAGTGGGTTTCGGCCCGCTGCAATAGCTTCTATGGCCGCGTTTATAGCTGCTATAGATGCTCTAGCGATATTTAAAGCACCCGAGGAGATGTACTGCTTACCCTGGTAGTCTTGGCAGAGCACGCCAGTTCCAAGAGCGGGACCGACACTAGCTGTGGGGACGAAAGGGGGCTGAAGCTTTGCAATCTCGAAGTGGTGGCCGGTCCTAGGAGCGGCTTTAGGCATAGACGTTTTGGTACTAATAAGTGGGGGAAATGATATTGGGGCTAGCGGCGGTATTGGAGCTAGCGGCGGTTTTGGGGCTAGCGGCGGTACTGGGGCTGCCACGGCATCTGCCCTGTTTTCGCCTTGTTCAATAGTACTGGCAGTTGCTTGTTTTTTGCCTTTTCTATTTCTCCTCATTTTAGGGAGAGTTTGGTCCTGTCGGTAGGCAAGTTGGCAGGTTGCATCAAACTAGACCCCTCTACTAAATCGTACTCCTGAGGTGCCAAGCTTGGTAGAGGGGTAGGTTCTGAAACTTTACCTTTTGCAGAAGATCTTCCGGGTGGGTCTGGTGGAGGGACTTTCACACCTTTATTTCTAGCCTCTCTTTTAAATACTGGGCATGTCCTGTCGTTTGCGGCGTGCCCGCGGCCGCAATTTACACATTTGGGTGCGTTGTCCTTTGGGAGGTCACACTCTGATGTGGGATGGCCTTCTCCACAGCGAACGCACTTTACCGGGAGATGGCAGTTTGCCGATGCATGTTCGAAGACTTGACAGCGATGACACTGAGAAGGGCCAGGTCTGGGTTTTCACGCTTCTATTGTGATGCCCGGCATACTGAGCAAGGTGGTCTTAGCGTACAGCTTTTGTAATTCAGGTATACTATGCCTGTGATCCTGCTGTCTGAAATATATGCAGCTTGGCCGCCGTCTCGCACCTGGGATTTGGCAAATGTGAGAAATATAAACCCGAAATCCGTGAATTCCTCGGCTATTTCTTCCAGTGGCGCGTCGAGTGGCAGTCTTTTGATTGCGATTTTGTGTGGCGCTCCGCTTCGAGGCTGTAGCAGTACCATGAGATCGTGTTATCCATTTTTGATTGCTCGTCTATGTATGCTGCTACAGTACAGTACTCCTCTGGTGACTTTGGCGTAAAACGTACGCCTTTCCCAAAGGGGCGAGTGTGCGACGCGTGTCCTAAAAAGCCATGGATCTTCATAAGGTGCGTGGACCAATGAGGTAAGTGCTCGACTATGATCGGCGGGAATCTTACCTGGGACACCGCCGCACTTTCCTTGGCTTTCTGTTGCCCGCACGCTGAAGCAGAAGGATTTTTAGGTGCAGAAATGTGCTGAGGGGGCGTGGTCTCCATTCTGTCGGAGGGCGTGGTCTGCACGCCTGCGGGGGGGACTTGGGCGTGGCCAATGCCTTGGTTAGGTTACCTTTGGTTGAAGTTGGGCCATTTCTCTCGCCGCTGAGCGGGCTTGTTCAGAGGGGTCCTTACTGGGGCTGAGTGAGACTGGACGGATGTCTCTCCTGTTAACCCTCGGGTCTCTTATCAGAACCGGGATTGACGGCGGTTCGCCGCGAGGCGGAGGATTCTGCGGTGTGGCTGAGGCTGGGGCATGTACTTGTGCCAGTACCGTGAACGTACTATTTACCTTATTAGGTGTGGTCGAGGTCTTGACTGGGGAGTCCTGGATCGGCGATAGCATAGCCGGGAGGTCTTCGTCCTGGAAATACTCGTCGCCTGTGTCTGAGGCCGAGTATACCGACGAAGCCGATGTGGTGGAGGACCTTGAGGGTGGCCTCGACGGAGGGAAGGCTACGGCGAAACTGCCGTCTGCAGCCGTAATTTGGCCTGAAAACAGGTCGCGGGCTACTACCGCTGGCGGTTGGCTTCTTAACCAAACGGTTCTCTTGGCGACCCCCCGGCGACCTCCGCGCGGGGGGCGTGGTGGTGGTGGCGGCATCCTACAGTTGCGAAGCAACTGTCATCCCTCGGTGGGCCACACTAGGGGGCCAAACTGAGACACGACAATCCACGACGGACCGCTGAGCCGCTAGACAAAAAGAGCGAAAATTGCAAAAGGAACTTACAAAGATCCGGCGACGACCGCTGATCCAGCGCAGCGACGTCGCTTTTTAACCGCACTGCTTGTACACTTCGAACGACGACGAAACCCTAACCGTGCGCGCCCGCACGCCGTCTACAAACTGGAGCGAAGTTTTTCGCATGAACACAGTGACGCAGTTGGATGCACTTTGGTTTAACAATTTTGACACACAACACTGGTGGCGACACTGTATGGCCGGCCGGATCACGACCCTGACTATCGTGTGTTCGTTAATACTCACAAAACGTTAATGGCAGGCCGCATTCCTGGCCAACGTGGTGGTGAAGGCATTTTGAGAGTTGATCCGGAACGCAGGGAAATTATTCTAGAGGAAGTGCAAATTATTAGAAGTACAAGTACGAGAGCAATGGCTCGTAATCTTGACATACCAAGATCTTCAATACAAGATATTTTGCGTGAGGAATCTTTTCACGCCTATCACATACAAAAAGTACAAGCGTCGCAGGCTGCAGATTATGAATTGAGAGTCAAGTTCTGTAGAACTATGTTGCAAAAAGAGTAAGAAGACCCCGGATATTTTAATAAAATCTTGTGGACGGATGAGTCTAGATTTGAGCGAACGGGGGTTTTTAATATCCACAATTATCATATTTGGGCCGTTGAAAGTACACATGCCGCCAGATCTTTATCATTTCAACATCGTTTCAGCGTGAACATGTGGTCTGGCGTCTTGAATGGCGAATTAATAGGCCCGTTTGAACTGCCATCCAGATTAGACGGCGAGACGTACAAAAGTTTTTTAGAAGATGATTTACTAATATTACTGGAAGATGTAAACCTTGAATTGAGAAGGACAACGGTGTTCCAGAACGACGGCGCACCATGTCATTACGCGGCGCAAGTGCGTCGCCATTTAAACCAGACGTACCATAGCAGGTGGATCGGACGACGAGGGACAATTGCCTGGCCACCAAGCTCGCCTGACCTCAACCCCATAGATTTTTTTATCTGGGGCTACTTTAAAGAAAAAACGTTCGCCAGAGAAGCTTCAAGTGAAGAAGAGCTTAGAAGAAAAATTCGCGAAGCCGAAACCGCTGTGAGAAATAACCGCGAATTTTTTAGAGAGTTAAGACATAATTTTTTGCGCAGGTGTAGATTATGCATTTCTGTGGGAGGGCGAAATTTTGAAAGTTTACTTTAAACAAATTTATCTTATTAACAATTAACCGTGTTTTACTCAAATCCATCATAACGCAAAGAAATTCAAAGATTTAAATAAAATAAAATAATTTTTTTTTTTCCTTAAAAAATGCCTTTATTTACTTTGAAGGTCAGTTTCAGAAAATAAACCCCTGATAACCCTATGTTTATTTGGCCTTGTTTTAAAGTTTAATGTCTAAGGAAGTTTTTAAAATTACTTTGAACCCAAAATCTCGCCATTTAATTTTTTTTTTAAAACTCTGAAAATTTGTGAGTACTGAGCTCAAATCTTAATTTTGAACTTTCGAATAAATTCAAATTCAATTTAATTTATTCAGTTTAGGCTACAATAATTGAGCACTTATGAATGTCACTACGCCATTACAAATTCTAAGTAAGTTCTGCAATTCCTAGATAAATCAAATTTTTTTGGGGGTTAGGTTAGACTATGCTTATTAGTTATCACAAAAAAACTTGAACCATTATTGTTCAACAGAACTAGAATAAAAACGAAAACTGATGTTAGGTGAAAATTACGAAAAAAATCATCAAAAAAATTCTATCTCGAAAACTACGAAAAATCGTAGAGCATACATGGGGGTGATTCGGATACTCCTCATCATAAAGTATCTAAATTTTACGTTTGAACGTCAACTTCCCGGCCACTCGTATAACTTTTTTTTGTAAATACATAAATTTGATAATACTTAAGACAAACACAAATGTTTTCTTTATCACATAAATGTTTGCCTAATGGGGGAATCGAACCCACACCCTCTGCGCAGCAGTCGGCCACACTACCAAATAGGCTGCGAGGGAGTCTGAGGGAGTATGTAAAGGTTTGGAAACTAACTTACTGCTCGTGGATATTTCATAAATACCAAATAGACCTCCATTATTTATTACTGCGTTCTGAATTATCTAGCTTACACTCACAAAAAGGATTTGGTGAGTAAAATTACTTTCTGTATCTGTAGTAATTGAACATCATACAGTTTTTGTATGTATTAGCTCAGAACGAGGCGCGACGCAAAGTATAGCGGCTTGAAAATGTGTCTCGCGGCGCATGCTAACGTCGCGCGGCGCACCTTCAAGCACGTCGCGTCGCGTCTCAGTATGAGCCATGAGCTGAATCTTATACATAAGGGCTATGTGGTATTTACACATCCTACAGCTTTTGTGTATATTTCTTTATGTTTAACGTAATGCAAGTGATAATATATATTTGTATTAAATTAACTAAACCCTACTAAACATTAGTTGCATGTAAGTTGTTGTTGCTTTATTTAAATATTTTTGCTAAAAATAGCCATAGAAATAGGTGTGGACGTGCTCGTATCTACTAACAAGTCTTATTCACATATATCTTTAAAAAGAAAAAAAATGCGTACTTTTACAACGATTTTCATACTATTTCAGGAATCCAGACGTACTAATTTGGAGACGACTACTGGCAACACTGTTTATAAGTGCAGTGTGTTGTCACATGCGGGGTCTTGTGTTTGGCGCCAACGTGTTGATAACAAGCAGATGGCCGGAGAAGGGGCACGATTCCCACGACGCAGCTGCGCCAAAGAATAAATATCTGCTGCGGCGCCGCCCGCCCCGAACATACCCGAGCCGACGCACGACGACCCACACAGCCAGCACGTCCAGTCGCGCTCCTTATATTATGACGAGTGTTTTCCCGAAAGCAATCAGATCATACTGTTGTTTCTTCGGACAGTAACATATGTTTTATAAAACTGACCGCACGACACGACACGACAATCCGAGCGCTTCTATACGATTTTTGCGCCAGTAGTGTGAATCACAAAGTCACAGCTAGCCCAATTACTAAACTTTTGTACGTTGTTACTAAAAGCTACGACATCAAAATAAAACAACAATAAATATGAAAATCACAAACTTTAATTAATTAGGATCTATATTATATTATATTACATTCTTTGGGTTTTAGTGATAAAAACTAGTGATATCAATATAATTTATTTGTTTATCGACTTAAAATTCTAATTATAAACTTCAAAACCAGTTTATATTGACAGACTTTACAAACTTAATCCCAAAATTTTAAAATAAAATCATATTATATATAACACATATGTTGTCAATATCACTGTAGCATCGTAATTCATAACTAGGTAGGTTAACACATTACTTTTGTATTCATATATTTGCATTCAGACGTCATACGACGTACTTTAAAATTGTAGCAAGTGGTCTTCTCACATTTCTCCCTTACGGGTAATGGGGTAACTGTCTTTGGGCTTCGCCCATCTGCAGTGGTTATTCTCCGCTACTTTACACTGAAAGTAGGTATCTGGGGGTTGACTAATGTCAAATTGGTCCTCTTTTCTTAATGTTTAATTAACTTCTTCTTTGTCTTTCACTTTCTATTTGGCTGTGAGGTCACGAGGATACCCCAAGCCCTCGGGTGGCCGTGCGTGAAGCGGCGCCAGTCCTCTGATGTGTGGCCAGTCCGAGTTGTCCACCCGCGCGAACATTCTCGTGGCCAGCCTGCAGACAAACTCTTCAATGGCCCTGACACGGAGGTCTCTCGCAATCGTTGAGTTCCTCACGTATCTCGTTGCACCGGCTATGGTGCGTAGGCTGCGGTTTTGAGACCTCTGTAATCTCTGGCGTTGGGACGTGCAAGCGAGCGCGTACGTGAGGCGGGGTCTTAGATACAATTTAAAGATCCCGACTTTCACACGAAGCGCGAGGCGGGCTGTGAGTACCGGGTGAAGGAGGGCCAGTGCAGCTCTCGTCTTTCAAATTACGGCCGTGATGTGTTTCCTCATGGATAGGCGGCGGTCAATTTTTACCCCTAGGTAGGTGGCCTCGGTAGTCCAATCAATGTCCTGTCCTTGGAGCTGTAATGGCGGTATTTTGGTATAACTCCGGAGTAGGATGGCTTGCGTCTTCCCGACGTTTACCGACAACTTCCACTTGGCTAGCCTAAAATTGTAAAAATGCATGTACTATAATGTGTCTAAATCAGTGTTATTTCTCTATGTACATACACTGAAAATATATGTAAAAGCTTATAAGTATAAAACATAGCTTTTGCGCTATGTATAATAGGTTTTTCAGGAAATCATATCATTTTTGTACTTTTACAACTTTTTTTATATTTTTTCTACTTTTTATTCTGTAAAACCTTTTTATTATTGTAGCTTATAACTAGATATTACTATATTAATTAATATAAAACATTATAGATTTAAGAAGAAAACGAGTTAGCAAACGACTCGTTACATATTTGTGAGCTTTTGTAATACAAAGTTATAACATAACTTATATCATTCGAAAGCTCTTGTTGTGAACTACATTTCTCATGTAAGTAGCTTTAACCATATGCCTGTAAATTTTGTTAAAGCGCTAGATCATAAGCAAAGTTTGTATCGAATGCGAGAATAAATAAAAAGCACAGCGTAAGCTTCCTCAAAGTTTTGCTACGAGGTAGCTAAGCTCGGGGCCCCCGGGCCTACTCACTCAGAGATCACTTGATACATACATCATCATCTATCTATCTATCATTCATCATCATTCTCCATAGTGCAAAATCCTTCCAAAGTGAAAAATAGTGTATGTGCTCCAAGAGAATATTTTCTGTAGACGGCGGACGTGCGTGCACAGACGAGACTTGTTGTTGTTCGTGTTCTGCGTGTTTGCGCCTACGTGTAAAGCGCTTGAAGTTAGACGGTTGCCGCTTTTTCAGCGGCTTTTCGGACAATCTTGGTAAGCGCTTTGATTTTATTTTTGCTCGGCAATTCACTTGCCGCGGATCGCTAGGTCGTCAGTTTCTCAAGGGTGGCCCCTCCGGCCCCCCCCCCCCACTGCTGCCTGTCGACGTCGAGGTATGTGTTGCGTATTTTCTTAAGTTTTAAATAATGCCGCCCCCCGTAGCAGCTCCCCCACCGGTACGCAGAGGTGGCGTACGCAAACGTGGCGTATGGCTACGCTCCCAACCCACAGCCGCCGTCGTGGCGCGTAATTTGTTTACCGGCGAAATTTCTGCCGCGGACCGGCCCTTTTCGGTCGCGTTCCCACCCTCTCGTCCTCCGTCTAGGACTTCTATGGCCTCGGCCATATCACAGTCGTCGGTGTACTCGGCCTCTGAGTCCGGCGACGAAGTATTTCGAGATGAGGACCTCCCTACCATGCCTTCAATGCTCTCTCCTATTGAGGACACCCCGCCCCGGCCAGACCCCAACTCATCCACCTCAAATAAGGACAGTCGTACTAGCCAGACCTGTAAAACAACTCCCCCAATCTCGGCCCCAATAAGTGCTAACCCGCCATCAATCCCATTGCCACGCAGAGACCCTAGGGTTCGCAATAGGGACGTTAGGCCTAGACCTTTCTCACTCAGCCCTACGAAGGATCCCGCTGAGCGAGCACGCCTCGAGGCGAGAGAGGTTATTGCCGATAGGCAAAAATCACTGACAATCCAGGAGCTCCCCCCGCCACCTGAGGGTATGGAAATCTCTGAGATTTCCCCCCTCCAACCCGCTGCGCCATCCGCGCCTTCAACTTCAGCGCCATCGAACGGTCGTTCCTACGCGCAGGCAATTAGTGCGCCCCAAATCACTTCGCAGACTGAAAAAGCTCAGCCGCCACAAGTAGTAAGTGCCCAAACAGCCCCCAAAGAAAACAACAGTCACCCCCCTATAGTCGTCGAGTCCCTTCCCCAATGGTCGACGCACTTAAAGAAATTGCACTCCATACTAGGCCACGCCGCTAACGCCCGCCCGTTCGGCAAAGGGGTTCGATTCTTTCCAAAGTCTCCTTTGGAATATCGCACGGTAGTGGCCTACATAGACGAGCTGTCTAAGCTGGACCATGCAGTATCTTGGTACTGCTACAGCTTAGACAGCGACCGACCACAGAAAATCGCCATTAAGGGGCTCCCCCAGGACACCTCGCTTGACGAACTAGCAGAGGACCTCGCTCTCGCCAGCTTTCCTGTGTCGCATGTGCGGCAAATCCCAGCAGTTAGGGGCCGACCTAACTGTATTTACTATGCACAACTGCAGCATAGGCACACACATGCCGAGCTGCAAGTCCTATATGCAGTAAACGAATTACTCAGCATGCCTGGCATATCTATTGAAGCCTGGCGTTCTCGCCCAGGCCCAGCGCAATGCCATAGATGCCAGGCATTCGGTCACGCCTCCACAAACTGCCACCGGCCAATAAAGTGTGTACGCTGCGGCGGCGATCATCCGGCGTCCGAATGCGACCGACAAAAGGTCGCATTAAAATGCGCCAACTGTAGTAAGGCGCACACGGCCAACAACCGCTCTTGCCCGGTTTTCAGGCGTGAAGCGAGGCGTAGGGGGGTGTCTATCAATCCCCCGTTACCTCGTAAGAATGCCCAACGGGCAACAAATCTACCCCCGCCATCGCCCACTCCTTTGCCACAATTACAGCGGCAGGAGTACGAATTAACTGCAGGCGCAAACTTAATGCCCCCCTCCAACCCTCCAACAGATAGAACCCAAGCTCTCGGGAAAAAAAGGAGGCCACGGCGTAAAAAATCCGCACCTCAACCCACCACAATCGTTCCGGCTACTGTTCCGGTAGCACAGGACACATACTCTTTTATACCCAATATTTTTATGCCACCCCCCCAATTCGCAGACCCCCCACAACCCTCCAAATCATCTCAGCCACCCATTAAACCGCAACCACGTGCAGCCGCTGCCCAGCAATCTCAGCCGCCCGCGACTAGCCTCCACAGTGGCACACAGGGCCCACCCCGCATGCAAGCTGGTGCCCTAAACGTGGCTAGAGCCGCAATAGCGGCGCTTAACGCAGCCATAGAGGCCATCGCAGCCGGCCAAAATCCGTTGCCAGCCCTCTTTAATGGATTGGCACAACTCACCACAATTCTCACGTGGGAATTTAATGGGGCCTCATCGGGGCCTTAAATTGAGAATTGTGTACTGGAACCCTGGGGGCATAATTGGCAAGACAGCCGCCCTCAGAACGCTAGTCCAGGAACACGATATTCACATTGTGTTACTGGGCGAAACGAAACTCCGAGGTGAGAATGAGCTCCGCATTCCAAATTTCTTCACCTATAGACGTGACGAAATTTCTCCCGCTAATATGGCCTTCAGGGGTACGGCTGTATTAATTAGACGTGACCTTATTCACGAATTACTACCCCTTCCCCTTTTTACATACATTCGGTCTATAGGTGTAAAACTAAAGGTCGGCAATGCGGAGCTTAAAGTCTTCGCCGCATATAAGCCACCAGCAACCCCCTTCGCTCCAAGTGACATCGACAATATCTTTTGCGATGCCACCCCCACACTTATTTTAGGTGACCTTAATACCAAACACCAACAATGGGGTTCACGAATTTCATCCAAATCGGGTCGTGAATTAAAAGCAGATGCTGAGAGCAAAAACTATTTAGTCATCGGTCCAGGATCACCAACGCACTACCCCACTGCTGACAATCACGCACCGGACGTATTGGACATCGCCTTAGCCCACAATATTAGCTGGTCATTGTCGTTAGAGGTCCTCCACGACACTGACACTCAGCATCTGCCAATCTTATTGGTCCTAGGAGTGTCCGCAGCTGGTAAACCGCTCCCCAACCCCCGCAGAATAACAGACTGGGCCACATTCCACCGCGCCATGCTGGATTATAAACTCCCGGCTGGCGGCATTTCCACTCCCTTAGAAGTCGAAGAGGCAGTTAGTACTTTCACAACTGCCATTGCACAGGCTCTAAGGGAGTCCACCAGTGTCTCAGCCACGGCCTCTGGTAAGCAGTTGCTACCGGCGCATCTTCGCGCTAAACTTAAGACTAAGAGGGACCTCCGAAAGCTCTGGTGCGACACCCGTTGCCCAGTGGTGAAGAGGGACCTCAACAAGATTAGCGCGGATCTGACAGCTGAAATTAGTAACTACAGACAACATTCATGGGACCAGGTTATATTTAAAGCCAGTGAGAACGACACGGCTCTCTATCGCCTGGCCCGTCAAATTACCAAAACACCCGCCCCTATATGTCCACTCATCGACCCCGCTGGTATTCGTCATTACCACGCAGCGGAACGCGCGGAACTTTTTGCGGACCACTTTGAGGACCAATTTAAGCCGAACCCCATTATCAACCCTGCCCACACGTTAGGAGTTACAGAACGCGTAGAGCAGTTTCTCGCGGCCCCAGCCCCACCACTCAGAGGTGATTATTTTATTTCGCCTAAAGAGGTTAGGAAGGAGGCCTCTAAACTTAACAAGCGCAAATCACCCGGTCCCGACGAGATCCCAAACACAGCGATTATTATGCTGCCTAGGAAGGGTCTGGTGGCACTCACCCGTATCTTTAATGGGATACTGCGCACTGGACATTTCCCATCTTCGTGGAAGATCGGCAAAATCATTGTTCTCCCGAAACCAGGGAAAGATCGTCATCGCCCAGAACATTACCGACCGATTACATTGCTGTCCAATTTAGCCAAGTTGTTCGAACGCCTACTATTACTTAGGATATCCCCGCATATCCAGCTTAGGCCTGAACAGTTTGGTTTTAGAGACAGCCACAGTACCACTCTTCAGCTTGTACGAGTGCTCCACCACATGGCCTTCGAGCTAAACAAGGGCAGACGCACAGTCGGAGTCTTTCTCGATATGGAGAAGGCTTTCGATCGAGTTTGGCACGAAGGCTTAATACACAAGCTGTTAGAGACGGACATCCCACCGATGCTCGGGCGAGTAATAGCCTCGTTTCTGGACAAACGAAGCTTCTATGTCTCGGTCGAGAACAAACAGTCAGCATGTAAACCCATTAGAGCAGGGGTACCTCAAGGCAGCTGCCTATCGCCACTGCTCTATGCGTTATTCACCAACGACATCCCCACTCTCAGTGACTCCGGTCTAGCTGAAGGTGTTGAAGACGTCATCCTAGCCCTTTACGCGGACGACAGCGCCTATATGTCCTCCTCCCGCAAAGCTAGTTTAGCAGCCAAAAAAATGCAGCGACTATTGGACACTTTGCCTGGCTGGCTGGACAAGTGGAGAATAGCCGTTAATGCCAGCAAGACATCAGCATTATTGACCGGCCTGCAAAAGTTTCTCCCACCGAAACTTGTGTTTCGCGGTCAAGTTATTGAGTGGCAACCCAGCGTAAAGTACCTAGGTTGTATTATAGACCGCCCCTTGCGCATGCGCAAAATGCTAGACCATGTGTCAGCAGGCGCAGTCGCGTCACGGGCGTGCCTTAGACCGGTGCTTTCCTCTGACTTGCCACTCAGAACCAAAATTCGCCTGTACAAATTGTACATACGGTCGAGACTGACCTATGCAGCCCCTGCTTGGTACGGTCTTCTATCTTCTACCAACAAACTTAAGCTCCAGGCAGTCCAAAATAAGTCGCTGAGATTTATCACCGGCGCGGGACGCTACGTCCGCAACTCCACCATTGCTAGAGACACCAAAACCGAGCCACTCGCAGAGTTCATATCTGGTTTGTCGAAACGTTTATTCACCCGCGCTGACAACAGCCACCATGTACACTTAAGGGGCATAGCCCCCTTACACGCCCGCCCGCTGGAAGGCAGGGCTCTCCCCCGAGAGCTTATTCCTGTGGGTGAATAAGTTTACTTATTCACCCCCCCTACCTACTCACCTTCTTTCCTAATCTCATTCCGCTTTTAACGTCTATACTCGCTTTTATTTCTGCTTATTTTTTGTTTTATTTCGTTTTTATTTTGCTTTTATTTTGTTTTTATTTTATTTTATTTTCGTTTTTATTTTCGCTTCGTTCTTATTTTATTTTAATTTCGCTCTTTTGTTTTGCTTTGTTCTTACTTTTGTTTTATTTTGCTTTTATTTTTGTTTTCGTTTTTGGCGCCTACTCTCGTATTACCTTCTACTTTCTGTATCGCTTATGGCGACAAAATTATTACCCACAAGGGGGCCTGAAAAGTAGGCCTCCTTTCTAATATTTCACCGGGGGTGTTCAGCACCCCTGAGCTTCTGCCCGGGTCATGGTGGGAGGTAAACTCCCCTCCCCCGACACCCGCACCTCAACACCCAGTAGGGTGTAAGAGAAGATACCCACGACCTACTCACTTACTCGCGCGGCGCCGTCGCCATACAGCTTGATTGTTCGTTTGGAGTATCCTGTTTCTTTCGTTTCTTTCTGTATTGCCCCTAGAACTAATCATTCTGCGCAAAAAGCCTTTTGTTTGTAGACGGTGTGCGTACGTGTACGTTTTGTGTGTTGCGGGTGCTCGTTCGAGCCGAACCGTCATCGCTCAGCGTGTGCGAGCAAAAAGGCAACAGACTGCTGTCCTTCACTCTCGGTAGGCAATTTGGATTGGGAGTAAGAGTTTTCTCTTATTTGCTCTGGTTCCGGCCGCCTCCGTGCGTGCCCGTCGAGGGATGTCTGTGTAGCAGCGTCTGCAACCCCATAGATGCCACCCCCTCCGTTCCGCCACCCGCCCCGTGGCGGCCGGGGCGTTCGGGAACGTCAGGTATGGTCGAGATCCCAGCCACCGGCAATAGTGGCGCGTTACCTTTTCTCAGGACAGGTTACTGCCACGGACGGCACTTTCGCGGCAGCTTTCCCACCATCGCGGCCTCCGTCGGCTGCGTCCATGGCCTCGGCCCGCTCGGGCTGAACAAGTTACGCCACCTCGGAGATAGTTGACGAATACGAATATTTTCGTGACGACGAGCTTCCCGCCATGTTGTCTCCCATCCAGGCCTCTCCAACGGACGCTCAGGTCTCGCCTCAACAGGTAACAGACGGCACAGCGGTTTATTCTACTATTGTCGTCCATGCCCCACCGGCGTCGGCCCCTCGTGGCGCTTCAATTGTGTCACCATCGACGCCATTCAATCCACCGCCACGTGAAAATCCGCCATCGGTCGCCTTCAAAACAAGCGACCTACGAAGGATAAGGGGCCGCGAGGTGCGACCATTTTCTTTGAGCCCACCCCAAAACCCTGCTGAGCAAGCCGACGCGGCAGCCAGGGAAATAACAACTGCCGAAACCAACCAAAATCAAGGCAAGTACCTATATACCCCAACAACGGCCCCGCCGCAAGCAGCAGCGACCAATGCTGAGCAGATGAAAACTAACTCTCCGCAAAATACAAGCCAGACCTACGCGCAGGTGTCGGCCATTTCTGCCTCGCCTACACAAAGCCAGCCTCAAAAGCCAAAGGAAACTAAAGCCAGCCAAACCCACCGATCATTGTCGAAAACCTGCCACAATGGTCGGTTCATTTAAAACAACTGCGCTCCCTCTTGAAGCATGCACCGCACGCCCGTCCGTTTGGCAAAGGCGTGCAATTCTTGCCGCAATCGCCGGACGAATATAGGGTGGTGGTGGCTTATATTGACGAGCTCTCCAAGGCTGACGGTACAGTGTCGTTGTACTGTTACAGCCTTGACAACGAGAGGCCACAGAAATTAGCTATCAAAGGACTCCATCTCGACGCGCCGTTGGAGGAGATAGCCGCAGAAATTGACGCGCTCGGATGCCCCCTGTCGCACATTCGTCAAATCCCGGGGGCGCCCTACTGCATATATTTCGGCCAGCTGGTACACAGGTACGACCAAAGTGAGCTCCAAAATGTTTATAAAATTACGGAGCTCCTTAGCATGTCCGGCGTTAGCATCACCGCGTGGAAGACAAAGCCCGGGCCGGCGCAGTGCCACAGATGCCAAGTATTCGGCCACTCATCGGCCAACTGTCATCGCCCAATCCGATGTGTTCGCTGCGGAGAGGGCCACCAAACCTCGGACTGCAAACGCGACAGGGAAGCGACCCCAACGTGCGCAAACTGTGAGCGAGAGCATGCGGCTAATGATAGGTCATGTCCTATGTAAAAGAGGGAGGCCCGTAAAATGGGGGTAAAAATTGCCCCCTCCCGCCCCAAAACCGCAACCTCCACCGCCACGCAATGAAGCGCCGGCACCCCTGCCAGTAATAGGGTTACAAGAATATGACCGTACTCAGGAGCCAACCCATATACCACCCGCCAACCTCGCGACAGAAAGGTCTCAACCCCTTAAGAAGAGGACAAAGAGAGGTCGCAGAGGTAAGAGTAAAATATTACAAGACAGTACAGACGTGCCTACTCCGGTCTCGGCGAGTAGTATAATATTGGGCACTCTAGATCACCTCCGTGTCATCAGGCTCACTCCGTTCGCCTGCACTCCGGTGGCTTAGCGTGCCCAATTTTATGTTTTTGAGATCAGTCATCGTTCGCCTTATAAAACACGTTGTTCTTAACACGATTACAGAGAGCCGGTGGTAAGATCACTCTGTGAACCGCGTATATCCTAAACCTTTCAGTTGGAAGACCCTTGGTAAGTTATTCCTGGGGTGCCCGTGGTAAGATCAACCCCACCGAAAGGAATTCCGAACACGTTCAACTTGGAGCCCATGGCAAGATCACCTTATTGAACGCGACACCTAAAACACGATTACAGATAGTCCGTGGTAAGATCACTCTGTGAATCGCGTCTATCCTAAACTTTTCAGTTGGAAGACCCATGGTAAATTCTTCCTGGGGTGCCCGTGGTAAGATCAACCCCACCGAAAGGAATTCCTTACACGTTCAACTTGGAGCCCATGGTAAGATCACTTTATTGAACGCGACACCTAAAACACGATTACAGAGAGCCCGTGGTAAGATCACTCTGTGAACCGTGTATATCCTAAACCTTTCAGTTGGAAGACCCGTGGTAAGTTCTTCCTGGGATGCCCGTGGTAAGATCAACCCCACCGAAAGGAATTTCTAACGCGTTCAACTTGGAGCCCATGGCAAGATCACCTTATTGAACGCGATACCTAAAACACGATTACAGAGAGCCCGTGGTAAGATCACTCTGTGAACCGCGTATATCCTAAACCTTTCAGTTGGAAGACCCAAGGTAAGTTTTTCCTGGGGTGCGCGTGGTAAGATCAACCCTACCGAAAGGAATTCCTAACACGTTCAACTTGGAGCCCATGCTAAGATCACCTTATTGAACGCGACACCTAAAACACGATTACAGAGAGCCAGTGGTAAGATCACTCTGTGAACCGCGTATATCCTAAACCTTTCAGTTGGAAGACCCATGGTAAGTTCTTCCTCGGGTGCCCGTGGTAAGATCAACCCCACCGAAAGGAATTCCGAACACGTTCAACTTGGAGCCTATGGCAAGATCACCTTATTGAACGCGACACCTAAAACACGATTACAGATAGCCCGTAGTAAGATCACTCTGTGAACCGTGTATATCCTAAACCTTTCAGTTGGAAGACCCGTGGTAAGTTCTTCCTGGGATGCCCGTGTTAAGATCAACCCCACCGAAAGGAATTTCTAACGCGTTTAACTTGGAGCCCATGGCAAGATCACCTTATTGAACGCGACACCTAAAACACGATTACAGAGAGCCCGTGGTAAGATCACTCTGTGAACCGCGTATATCCTAAACCTTTCAGTTGGAAGACCCATGGTAAGTTCTTCCTGGGGTGCCCGTGGTAAGATCAACCCCACCGAAAGGAATTCCTAACACGTTCAACTTGGAGCCCATGGTAAGATCACCTTATTGAACGCGACACCTAAAACACGATTACAGAGAGCCCGTGGTAAGATCACTCTGTGAACCGTGTATATCCTAAACCTTTTAGTTGGAAGACCCGTGGTAAGTTCTTCCTGGGATGCCCGTGCAGCCCGTGGTAAGATCAACCCCGCTGAAAGGAATTCCTAACACAATCGCAATTGGTTGACAGACCCATGGTAAGATTCCGCCCGGGGAGCCCGTGGTAAGATCACTCCACGCCAACCGCGATTGTTTATTGTTCCAAATTAGTGGACAGATCGAACGATCGAATTCAAAATAAAAAAAAAAACCACCGTTACCTTTTGCAAAACCAAATTTCTTTTACCATTTACCTTTTACCATAGACGAATTACCTGCAGGTGTATAAAAAATAAAAACAACGTTGGAAATAAAACAATGTAGAAATATCTACAGCTCAAAGGTCATTTCTGCTTTGAGTGAACTATAGAGTTTTGGTAGGATAGTTTTTTTTTTTAATTTGAACAGGTTACAAAAGTAAATACTTTTTTTTATAGTGTAGTGAAGTCTGGTCTGAAGCATAGTACCTGCGAACAATAAAATATATTAGCACTGACAAGGTTCTTTTACAGTTATTAAAAATATTGGAAACCAGCGAGTTACCTGACTGTCCCATGTAGGTACTTGGGTCTTAAATACTTGAAAGCTGACAGTTCTTAAAGTCGCAGCACTGTCTTCTCTGTAAACAATTTTAAAAAATTTATAATTAATACAGTTTTACGGTGTTTTTCTATACAAATTTTATACCTTGGACACAGGTACCTACAGTTTTGACTAATAAAAAGGAAACTAGCAGTAAGATAACAGGGATTTTTATTTTTAAGATGAAATTATTAATTAGATTAAGGCATTGAATCCGTACTAAGGAAGATCTAGCGCAGATCTAAAAAAATATAAAAAAAAAAAAACTGTTGCATTAATTAAATATAAATAAAATCATGATAATTGCAACAGTGTCATAATATTGAGAGCTGAGCTGAGCAAAAACCATTGTGAAACCATGTCTAATAATTTTATCAGTATATTTTTTATTTTATCCTAATATAATCAGAATATTTCCAATGAGCAATAAAATGTTACATTCAAAAAATCTATTTACTTGACAAAATGAACTACTAAAAATTATATATTATTTATTTTTAATTTTACAATAAATAAATAAATAACACCAGTATCTTATTGTTTTGTAGTATAATATCTAGGTTATATTAATATATTCTAACGTACTTACAAATATGAGTGATTAATTTAACTTAAAAAAAACAATTTGTTTTCACATTCATTGAGAAAATAAGTTTTATTATTTTTAAGCAAATTTTATATTATGCTAAATTTTAGATGATTTGTTCATAATAGCGAATTTAGGTTATTTGTCCCTACCACAGAAGCAAAGCCTTCGTTAGATAAAGGAGGCTTAGGCTATTGTCCACCGCACTGACCTCTGGTCGCAAATTGGTGGATTAATTTAAGTTCATAAATATATTATAAATACATTTTAGTTAATATTATAGTTCTATGTGGGTTCGTAACCGATTTGTCTTTTTATAATTTGTTATTTCATAAATGTAATATTTTAAAGTATCATGTATAGTTCAGCGACAAATACATAAACAAAGAGCCTTGCAAGCACAAAATAGTATCGCGAACATAATATGAGAAGTTCATCTATTGCGAAATGTTACAGTCAAGATAAAAATATCGTTTCATATATGCACCAACGAATATTTACTTCATCTAAGATATTATTTCTCTTAAATATTTAAAATAATATGAAGTTAACACAAGATCAAATTTCTTTGAACCAGTTATTAAAACTCTATCAGTTTGAAACAATATTTAATTAATTGAAGAAAAATATGCTTCTTTATTTGAAACACTTAGTTTTCTTGGGCGTAGAACTTCGTGTGTTATTATTGCACTGAAGAAATGTCTAGTTCACACAAGAGAATAGTGTTCTTAACTTGACTACAAAAGCTCTTAAATTAATAACATTATATACACACCGGCACAATTAGCGGAACACAAAAAAAGGATTTGAACGAATGGCAGCAGGTTCTCTTTACTGATGAGTGCAGAGTTCTTTTAAAACAGATCGATGGGAGACAGCGAATATGGAGACGCAAAGGAGAACGCCACATACAGTCTAATTTTGAACACACAGTGGCTTATGGTGGCGGCTCGATTATGGTTTGGGGAGGGATATGTTTAGGAGCTCGCACGGAGTTAGTGATAGTCACAGGAGGGACCATGACAGCAGATCGATACATCAGAGACATTTTAGAAGAACATGTTGTACCATTTGCCCCATTTATTGGTGACGACTTTATTCTAATGCAAGATAATGCTCGTGCTCATAGTGCGCAATCGGTACAGGCATATCTGAGCCACGTAGGTATACCGGTGATGCAGTGGCCAGCAAATTCCCCCGATATGAATCCGATAGAGCATGTCTGGGACTTGTTAAAAAAAAAGGGTTAAATCCAGAATGACTAATTACATTTTCCTCAAATATATGCGTTATTATCTCATAGTCTCACTTTTTTTTCTGTTCCGCTAATTGTGCCGGTGTGTATATTTTAGTTTAAAACAAAAAATGTTTCGGTCCAAAGTGACATAGTTATCCGTCAAGATTAAATAAAGTTTTTTGCCCTACGCCTCTTTTCTGGAGGTTTGGGCCATATAGAGTCAGTCTACCGCACTGACTTAGTGTGTGTCTTATCGGACGTTTGTCGAGCTAGTGCCCTACTGCAGAGGCACAGGCCTCTTTTCTGGAGGCTTGGGCCATATAGTCAGTCTACCCCATTGCCTTTATATGGACTTTGTCGAGCTTAGTAGCTATTCTCGCCTTTAGCTGATTATACAGCGTTATGTTTAATTACAATTGTTATGACTATTTAACGATCCTTCTTAAACATGGAAGAAAAAGCGGTCACCCATCCAAATACTGACCACGGTCGACGTTGCTTAACTTCGCTTATCGTTTCAGATAGACGAATGCGACTGGGCCACGAGCTTTTCAATTCTCAGAAAATAATTAACTGTAGGTTTCTCGCATAATCTGATACTAATTTGACGCACAAAACCCTACAATAAACAATTATTTAAAATTAAAAGCCAACATGAAATCCTATGAAGGACAGTGATGAGGTTCATTCAATTTTGAAAATGCAGGTATTTACTTAAACGAAAAGAAAATTCGTTCAAAGCGATACTAGCTGATTAATTTCAACGAAAATGTTTAATATTTTAAAGCAGGTATTTTATTTGTTTCGACTAAAACAAGAGTTTCAGCTTAAAATATTAGATTTTGAGTCAAGAATCTAACAAATTCTGTTAAAATTATTATTTTCTCTAATTCAAAACAATATTATCTTAACTGAACATTTCACTGGCTTTGATTTAAGATACAATTATTTTCATCAAAAGATATAGTTTTTAATAAGTGACGTCGCAGATTTAAGAAAACCATGCTTTTGGCGCAAAATAAATTATATCAAAGCAAAATAATTTTTTTTTTCAAACGTAGAACAATAAAATGTTGCATATAAAAATGTACTTATTTTATACAAGAACATTAACCGTCTTAGGGTAATTAATTTAAGTTTGGTTGATCTAAAACGTACATTTATTTGGTTAAAAAAAATGTGTTCATACGAAAAGAAGTTTATCAAATTCGATTGATAAAATGATTTTTTTTCTGGGAAATAATATTGCCTTCTGTGAACAAAATATGTCCAAAATAGTTGGATTTCTTGACTGAATACAAATTATTTTGGTGGAATAGAACTTGAAAACTCTTTTTTTTCCGTGTACGATGATAAATATATCCGTATTGCTTATTTTTATATAAAGTTTTTGTAATCTTTGTTGTATAGCGAGTCATATAAGGAAAAGTACTACTTAGTGTTTTTTTCCCTCTTTTTATGAAAAAAATCAAACAACATTTCGAAAACATTAAAATTAAATCTAAGTTTTTGTTTATGATTTTTAAGTGTGGTATTTTGCCGAAATATGTGTTGAAAGGGGGTTCAATTCGCGAAGCATAAATTATATTTGACAATTAGTATTTAATAATATATGAAGGAGTTTATAAAGGTTAATTTTAATAAGAAATGTAACTTAGATTTTTAACCATTTGGTCAAATGTCTACAGTGTGACATTTTCAACATTTTACAGCGACCTAATATCAATTTACTACACATCCTTTGACGCTAAGCGTGATAATTGCAAAGTATGCAATATTATTGATTTAGGGTTCGATTAGGTTTAATTTAAAAAAATCAAACGGTACATTTTATCTGGTCATGAGCTGTTTGAGTAAAATTGAAAACTTCGTTATAGACGTTATTAACGTTAGACATATTCCAATTTTAAACAACTGTATAGTATAGAGTAGGTATAAAGTTATGTGTTAAGATAATTTTTAATGTTTGTCTATGTGTAATTACATCTGCAGGAATTATTTGTAATTATTACCTAATACATGTCAAATTATTTCAAACGTCTTATGATAAAAAATAGGAGTTTTAAAAAGTAGATATCGTAGTAATAAAAATTAGGTGTTGGTATGACTCGCTCTTGACCGGTTTTTCTATTTTTGCTGACGAATCTATATTCAATAGCTTATAAGCTCACACAGGCTACAAGTAATTACATATATTTTTGAAAATTTGTGCATTAAATCCAGTTATTCTGATATCGAAAAATGTAAGTAAGTACCTACTTATAACAAAAAAATAAATTTGTTTTTAAATGTTTTTTTCTTATAGTTGATTTTATTATTTCTATTAATTTCACAGGTCTGACTCAGAGTTCGAATCCAGCCAAGAAATCCTTGCGGTGGCGCCTACACCTCCGGTGTCTTCTAGAAAACTCTGCACATCCTCAATCGGTGCAAAAGCAGTGAAACCCAAAAACATCGCCTCATCCCGTAAGCGCCTTACATCGGATACGCTAAACGAAAAGACAAGGTACTTATATAGTTGTGTTTCTATTTAAAAAGTCTTTTGCTAAACTTAATGTAAAATTTGAAATAGGTATACATATACTTTACCTTTTCTGTGGTGTTTGCTTTGTAGTACGAGCACGAGCGATGATGTGACGTGTGTGATGATTCATCATATCATAACGCGTGCAGGCAAATACATTTTTGATGATCGTATATAATTTGTATAATAGATTGTTATCAAAATAGATTATATTTTAAAATGTTTTTATAATTTGTTATATTAAATTGTTTTTATATGATAGTACCTATACATTACCGATTGATAGAATGTGACCCTTATTACGCAACCATAAATAATGCTATTTTATTTTATTTCTTTTTGCACCACCAAGGTGGCAAACAAGCTTACGGTCCACCTAATCTTTAGTTACTTCATGTCAATAAGAAGATAACTTTATATGTTGTTTTGTTCCTAGTTCAAAAAAGAAGAACCGAAAAGACCTCTTCACAATTTTGAGGACAAAGAATCGAGCAGCAAGAAGACTGTTCACAGTACAACATCCTCTTTTACATCGCGCGTTTCAACAGGCCAGACTCATCGCGTCGGGAACTTTCAAGGAGACTTCTTCATTGATTTGAAGATTTACAACACGGGTGACGTTCAGGACGCTCCACCCGAGGAACGGTACAAAAAAGCCCTCGCAGCGGTAAAGCTACAGTGTGAGAGCTCTTCCAATGAATGGGGGGCTATACAGGAATTTCTTGCTATAGCCTTCAACTTGTTTAAGGATAGTGAGCCTACGCATTTTAATAATAAGTTAAAATTTACCTAAAAAATATATTAACAATGGATTTATCTACATTATTTTATTATTGAACTCACGCATTATACATTAAATATTCATGAGGTTAATATAACTATTTCATAACAACTTTCTGATATTTTGGTTTTCGTTAATTCATTAAAAAAATGCCTTTCTGTTCTGTTTGTAGCGTATCTGTCAATAATAAGTCATGGACTGGTCACGTAAGGAGCAATACGCACAAAAAAAATGATAAAACTCAACGCCATAGCGATGGGGTTGAAATTATTAGCTCGGCGTTTCGTCGACGCATTATTTCCTATAGACTAGTGGCTTTTGAACCTATTCCAAATAATTTAGCTATGTTTTTAAACTCTCTTCGTAGTAAAATAATGTTACTTTTGAATGAAAACTTACAAAAACATACCTGTCTAAAGGTAAATTTGGAGTTATTTTCAATTTTTTTTTTGTTCAAAAATTACAAGCAAGAAATTAAGTCCTTCAGTACGAAAAACATACCAATTTATTATAATTTCGATTTTAATAAATTTTTTTTTAAAAGTTGTTGATACTTTAAAAGAGAAAGTTGAAGAGTTTGAGCAACGTGAAAGTGGTTGGGCCTTCCTAAGTGCTTCACATTTGGAGGTAAATGTAAACCGTTACCAACCGTTGCAGGGTGGGGAGGGGGAGGGGTCCACATTTATACAACTGCCGAGAGTCATAAAGAATAAAAAAGCTTGTCTTAACATTCAGAATAACGATGAGTTTTGTTTTTTATGGAGTGTTATGGGAAACCTTTACCCAGCAAAATATCATTCTGAAAGAGTAACATCACTCATTTTCGTGATGTTTTGAACATAGATGGCATGTCTTTTCCCGTTACGTTTTCTGATATCCAAATTTTTGAACAATTAATCCACAGCTTAAATTCATAATTTTTGGTTTGCAAAACAATAAGACCATAACAGGACCATTGTATAAGTCCGTAAATATAAGTAATAAAATAATCATACATTTGTTATAAAATAATGGTAAATCGCATTACTGTCTCATTAAGGATTTGTCATGGCTTGTTCGTAAACAAATAACAAACCATCACGGGAAACTGTATTTTTGCGACACGTGTTTAGTATTTTTTAAAACACAAATCGAAGTAGATAATCACGTTTGTGGTGGAATAGTGACTTTATTACCGGAAAAGGGTTCAGTAATCAAATTCAAAAATTATGACCGTATACAAAATGTCCCCTTCGTAATTTACGCGGACATGGAATCTTTATTGAAACCGTGCTATAAAGAAACATCAGGCACTTCGAATACAGAAACGTTACAACATCATATTCCAGCAGCGTTTGCTTATCAAATTGTTTGTACAGCGGACCCGAACCATAATCGATATGTGTCTTACCGCGGCGTTGACTGTATTGAAACATTTATCGATTATCTTTATAGAGACGCGCGTAAAATACACAAAATTCTATCTCAAAATGTTCCTATTATTTTTAATGAAAATGATGCAAAAGATTTTAAAAATGCTACCCTTTGCCGTATTTGCCAGAATTTTTTATTTGGTTACAAAGTGAAAGATCATTGTCATATATCAGGCCGTTATCGTGGTGCAGCTCATAACTATTGTAATTTACAATACAAAATTCCCAAATTTGTACCGATATTTTTCCACAATCTGGCAGGCTATGACAGCCATCGATTATGACAGCCATCTGTTTATCAAAAATCTAGGAGATGCTTCAGGAGCGATAAAAATCATTCGTAAAACTAAAGAGAACTATATCTCATTTACTAAATTGATTCCAGTTTCCGATAAAGAATTCGTTCAGCTACGATTTGTAGATTCTTATAAATTTTTAGGCACCAGTTTAGAAAAGTTGGCTAAAACTTTAAAAAAAGAACATTTTATACATCTTCGTAGATGGTTTTTAAATCCAACTCAATTCGATTTAGTTACACGTAAAGGAGTTTATCCTTACGAATATATGGATAAATGGGATCGTTACAATGAACAGAAACTTCCTAAAAAAGAATGTTTTTACAGTTCTCTTACTAATGAAACTATTTCGGATGAAGATTACAATCACGCTCAAACAGTTGGCGCGCATTTGATATTTTAAATCTCGGTCAGTACACTGATTTATATTTGCAAATTGATGTGCTTTTGCTGACGGATATTTTCGAAAATTTTAGGCAAACATGCAAACGTCACTATCTTCTCGATCCAGCATATTACTTAACAGCAAGTAGCTTATCATGGGATAGCATGATTTTTAAAACAGGTGTCGAGCTTGAACTCATTGGAGATTTAGAAATAATTAGAATGATTCAAGCCGGTATAAGGGGCGGTGTTTGTATGTGTTCGCACAGATATGCAGAAGCTAGCAATAAACACGTTTTACACTATGATCCTTTGTTAACTGACTCATGTATAGTCTACATAGATTGTAATAATCTTTATGGATACAGCATGTGCTAAGCTTTGCATTTTTCAAACTTTCGATTTTTGAGTCAATCTGAAATAGATAATTTTAATGTTAACAATGTATCAAATGATGCTGATTACGGATTATACTCGAAGTCGATTTGATTTATCCTAAAGAATTGCATGGAAAACATAACGAGTTACCGTTTTGTCCAGAAAAATGTATTCCTCCCGGAGGGAAAACTTCTAAACTTATTCCGAATTTATTCGACAAATTTTTTTACGTAATTCACTATGTGAATTTAGAAACTTGTATAAAACACGGTTTAATCCTTAAAAAAGTGCATCGCGTTATTACGTTTAGGCAGAGCTCTTACCTAAAACAATACATCGATCTAAATACAAGTTTAAGACAAAACGCAAAATCGGAATTTGAACAAGACTTTTTTAAATTGTTAAACAATAGTATCTTTGGTAAAACATTAGAAAACAACGAGTGAAGGGTTAAGGTACAGTTAGTGAATCAATGGTCTGACACCAAAATAAAACTAAAAAGAAAAATAGCGCAGACAAATTAACAGATAATTTTAGGTAAGCCACTATACATAGGGTTTACAGTGCTCGAGCTATCTAAAGCTCACATGTACGATTTTCATTACTCTATTGTTCAACCATTTTATAGTAAACGCGTACGCATGTGCTATACTGATACAGACAGTTTCATATATCACATAAAAACACCTGACTTTTATAAAGACGTAAAAAAACATTTTATACAGTACTTCGATACTAGCAATTATGGTTTACAAAATGACTATGACTTACCACTAATTAATAAAAAAGTTCCAGGTCTTTTTAAAGACGAAATGGGAGGGGATATTATTACAAAGTTTGTAGGCCTACGTTCTAAATTGTACTGCGTTAAAACTACAAACAGTATTATTAAAAAAGCTAAAGGTGTAAAGACATGTGTTGTACGAAATTTAAGTTTTTCAAATTATAGAAAAGGCGGTGTCATAAAAAAAAAATATTTTATTCAAATCTATAAAACACGAAGTGTTCACACGTAGCGTTAAAAAGATTGCCTTGTCAAGCAACGACGATAAGCGATTGGTGTCAGGAGATAAAGTGTCTACGACAGCATGGGGTCACGTGTTTATTTTAGAGGTATAAGTTACTTGTCAACAATATGTGTCTTAAAACATACATACGAATATAAGTTTACAGTTAATAATTGCACTATGGGGCGACATTGATTTCAAACCAAAAGTCAAGATATTGCAAAGTGATTGTGAAATAGTAACATTAACCTCAAGTGATATTGGGTATATTAAAAATATTCTAAATTTAAATACTTATATGTCTTTTTATACTGTGTAAAACTGTGTGATTACGAAATCGTTACAAAAGTACTAGGCATCTTAAAAAAAATTTACCGTTGTATGTGTATATATTTCGATTATCTTTTAAGTTTAGATGAATATGTGTCTGAATGCATTACACGTACACAAAACAAAAAAAATATTAAACAAGACACACTTTCTTCCGTTGAAAACATTTACTATAGACTATTGTGTAATTGTAATACCGAGTCTTTGGTTGAAAATGAAATAGTGACTATTAGGTTTGATTATTTTTTACCTTTTGTAATTTTCGAAAATAGAGTATAATTGTATAGTGCGGGATTATTGAAAATAAATGTATGTATGTAGAATTTGTATTTTTTATTTATTTTCTACCAGTATACTTGGAAGATACCAAGATACCCACTATACCTACTATTAGTCTATCTAGAGCAACAATTAACCAGTTCAGACATGATTTTTAATGACGCATGCGTATGACGTTACATTGTTGCATAGCGTTCGAGCGCGGGGGAGCGGGGCGCGTTGTCTAGTATATGGTGCATGGCATATGCCTAGCTCTTAGCTCATTACGTTCTTCGCGTTAAGTGCGGTCACATCAATATCAGTATAAATACGTGCAGTATACACGAAATCATATCTGAAGTTCAATCAATGCAAGCTAGTATGGTGGCAGTTATGGACTCAAAAATACCAAAGTATTTAGTAAAAGTTGAGATTTTTGATGCAGTTGATAAAGCAAACGATGTGCATTTACGATCGCGTATTAAAACTCAATATATAGTTTATGATGAAAAGGACAATATTCTATGCAAGGCATCCCAATTAATATACCAAATAACGTCTGAGCTAGGAGAGCGCAACGAAAATCTGTGCAACGTAAATCTTTTCAGGTATGTAGATATGTTTTTTATATAATAGCTAATTTTTACTTCTCCTTACTTTTAAGTCTTTGAAATGGTATTATTTCCTTTTACAGAAGCAATACACTAATAATTTTTAGTTTTGTTACAGATAATAACGCTTTGTTTCATGTCAAGACAAGATACAGATGTCAAAATAGCCTGCGCTGCGACCATATCTTAGTAGATAAATATGAAATCTATTTAGAAATATAGAATGTACAAATTGCAAATAAAAAAGTATATTTAAAAAAAAAAGTGTATTATTTAAAGTCTCACTCACATATCATTATTAGCATTTTACCCTGTAGATATCCACCCCATAGTTTAAATTATCCTTTCTTGTATCCGTTTCATAAATATAATAAAATAATAAGTGAGGGATAGGTTAAGGTTCAAAAAGAATACAAAAAAAAATTAAACTATTTATTTACACATTTTCAAAGTACCATTTATTAATACATAAAACATTTTTTAAAGCGCATATTTTTTTAAGATTTTTACAACTTGATACAGAACCTACACTACTATATTTATCGTACAGATTACCAAAGCTAGGACAACCTATCTCCTCAATATTTGAAGACTGTCACTTTTCACAGAGTAAATTAATCCATTTTTTCTTTTCGTCTCCTTTCGTTATGACTTCCTTATTTTTCAAAAATGATATCATTAGCCTTAAGAATTTATAATAATCTATGTTACCTTCGCTCCAATAGAAACCTCTGTTTCGTTCAATCCATGATACTGTTTTCTTTAATACATCAGTTAATTTCGTGTACGGGTAAGGAGGCTTAATCAAAAATACCCGAGTGTTGTTATATTTGTCAGAAATTGCAAATTCTTTTATGATAAAATCATTATTGTAATTTTTAAATCCTTGAACATCGACAAAATAAGAATTCATGATATTTTACGAACGATGTTACTTAAAGGTTTATATTCAGCTATACAATCGTTTAGTATTAAACAGTAAGCAGATGTCTGATCAGGAATTTCTACATCACTTTCTAACTCTAATCGAATGTTTACTACAGACTCACTCTTTAGTGATTCAGGCTGACGAGCACAATCAATGACAAATAGCGGCGCTTTTTCTTTAAATTCTTTTGTGTTTAACAAGGGTTCATCTCTACGACCATAATAAGACTGTTGAAACTTAACGTATTGTTCATATATTAAAACAAATCTATCTTCAGAAAAGTTTGCATTTAGATGTGAATGCATAAGGAAAATATGTTGAATTCAGAAAAACTTTATCATCACGTAAATTACAATGATCAAAGTGCGACATATCTTTTAAAGCATCATTTTTTCTACCAGTTTGCAAGCCTACAATAACATATCTAGGTTTTTTTATTTGAGATGAAGTTTTGATGGTCCAGGTATGCTTGGTGGTTTTAGCTAACGTATTTTCATATAGGTCCCAATTTCTAAACGTTAATTGAATGGTGCGATCCTTTTCTAATAGTTTAAGAAAATTCATTCGTTCTCGGTCGGGGACCTTAATATGCGGAACACGCCAGATTATTTTATGTATTTCAATATCGTCTATAACTTCTCCAGTATTTAATTTGACCGCGTTTAGATTTGTGTTACTGCGCAACATGACAAGTTCATTTTTACAATTAATTACCACTTTCTTGTAATCCTCAGCAAAACCTAAAATATTGCTCAGCGGTATAGATGCTGAAATCTTCCACCATGCATATTTTTTGTACCATCAATGTCCCAACCCCAAGCTTGAAATTTTTGATTCAGTTTCATTCATTGATAATAAATTTTTCATTGTTGTGGTAACGCCAGCATTTTTCACTTTATCAATTTCGACTCCATTTAATTCATATCGAATAACTTGAAATAAATATAGAAGGGGATTGTTTGTAAATTGAACACTAGATACTTTTTCTTTTGTATCTCTTTTTATTACATTTATTATTCCTTCTAAGTACAAGGTACTTGCGGAGGGCAATATGCATACATCTTGCTGATTCATCGGAATTCTAATTTCATCGTTTTTGTTAAAACTTGTGACATAAGGTTTATACGAATGAGTTTCGATAGCCTCGATAGAATTATCGTGAACAGGAGAATTGATAATGTTTAAAATACTCATTTTAATAGGCCAACTAATTTTAAAAAGTTTATGTTTTCAACGCTTATTTTTTTTTTTCTTGGTATGTGTTGTTTTACAAACACCACTATTATTACTACGCGTTTTAACTGGACGTTGTTCGTTTTTATTGTAATCAATCATTTCTTCTTGATACGTAAATACAACTGAATTTCTTCACCTCTTAAATTTATCAAGTTATTCTTTATATCCAATATTCTTATGTCTATATTGTTAATGGTATTCCTATTTACAGGAAAATAAATAATGTTTTTTTGGTATTTCTATTATTCTATAACCTGGAGGAACATTCGGAGAAAACTCGTGGATGATGTGACTGGAAACTCCGTTTATGTATGAACCACTGACTATGTCACATTCGACTCTGATCACAGTTGTTGATAAAATGTTAACTGGAAAGCGGGACTCGTGCAATTAATAAGCTTTTTACAATACTTCACCAAAACCTAACAGGTTACCAAGTGATGACCGTTTTTTAAAATGAATATCTTTAGTACAAAATATTGTTGTCTTTAAAGTGTTATTGTTACAATATAATTTTAAGTCACATTTTTTTATTTTGATTTTAAATAATCACAAATATCTTGAAGTTCGTATGCACCTTCAGGGATTTCTATTAGTTCATTAGTTCCATAATGAAATTTATTATTTCTGCTTTCAATATTCGGTAAGGAATTAAATGTAGATAAATGTAGCAAGGCACACTCATATTCACCATCAAGTTGTAATGTAGGAAAATAGTTCGTCGTCAGAACAGAGGTGTTACCTGTTATAGACAGCGTGAAGGACATATTGCTATTGGTAACAGCAGAACTAATCAGTCCGAATTTATACTTCCGTTTTTACCTTTATCGTACATTGTTTCCAGAAATTGTGCAAAAACTTTAAACATAGATGTCCGCAATTATATGAATTAAATTTATGGAACTTAGTGTAATACTACCCAATGAGTTCCTTGATTCTTGTAACTATCCAAATTAACTATGCCACATTCAACTTTTTTCACCTTTTCAGGTAATCTGTCTTTCATATATACTCCTCTAAACTCTGGTATTTTTGTTTTTATGGCATGTTCTAAGATGTCATAATTTGTAAGTGCTCTCTCAGGCAGCCTGGTACTCAGTTTTTTGATGAATTTAAAAATATGCCATTGCCTTTTTATATGGTTTAATATGCTATCCTTTACCTTATGCTAGAGATTCCATAATTTTATTATGTCGTTCAGACTCCTTAAAATTTTGTTGAGCCATTTTATAATCATTTATTGATTTAGCTATACTTGCCGCACCTCCAGCTAAACTACCTAAGGCTGACAGCCCCGCAAATATTGGGATCAAAGGTAGAATGCCTGCTGATTTCGGAAGTGGTATAATACGTGGTAAGTGCACACGGCATTTTTTACGTAATAATTTCTTGGCTGCTAAATATGCATATTTAATAGCAGTATTACTATCTTTATGTTTAAATTTCTTAATTTTTGATCGTATTTTGGATATAATTTTTTTGTACTTCTTGACTCCTGCACCTGTTTTAATTTTGGCTTTCATAACTTTGCTAACAAGCCATGATGCAAGTTTTTCACCTTTTCCAGAGTCTTTTGATTTTAGACGTTTTCTTGCCATATTTAGTAATTGATTATCTGCTTTGTGCCGGTTCGACAGATCTGAGAAATAAGAGTGTGCAATATCGTGATGCATACCAGCTTCATCTAATTTGTTTACCCCCTTATCACCCTTTAATAACCGTTCTCTTAGTCGTGTTCCCGGACCGCAATAGTTATATACTGGTAAATGTAACTGAAAAGGAAGATTATTAATTAAATTATTTACAAGTCCTTCCCCTTTCATTTCTGAAAAGAAAGTGATAAGTACTGAAAACTGTAGATAGTATAAGTAATTTAAATTATTTAACAAGTTTATTTCTTCTAATTCAGCAATTTTCGTTATCATTGAGACCCAACCATTTATCAAACAACTTATCTCTGTTTTTTCTAATAACTTTTTCTACTAAATACACGTTAGGACAGTTTTTTTTTTGAAGTTCTTGCTCATAAAATGACCCCATTATTATTTGTTTTTTGCAATCTTCAATAAGATAAGTTGGTGGGTTAGTGTTATTAACTTTTCTAATAATAAAAAGTTCAGTAGTCCAGTTAGTAGTATATCCCTTTTGAAATGTTTTTTAATATTTACTAATGCGAACAATATCTCCTACTTTAAATTTATTTTTATACGACGTAAATGACTGTTTCTGGGACTTGTTGATATTATTTAAAACCATCATTTCATTTTCTTTGTCAACTTCGCATGGTTTGTATTGGGTGATGCTGTGTTTGGTATTATTATATGAAAGCATAACGTCTTTTATAGTATTTCCAATCCATCTTCTATTTCCAAAGAAAGTAAAACATTTGAATAACTGATTTTTAATAGTTTTAATCAGTCTTTCGACAATAGAAGCTTTTTTAACTGAATATGATGAATAATGATTTATTTTAAAAGCATTCATAATTTTTTTGAAAGATTCATTGTAAAATTCTGAACCCATATATCAGTTTGTAAATTATTTGGACAACGACCACTTAAACATAAAATGTTTTCAAAGGCTGTACTGACCTCTTTCTTACTTTTCGTTTTTAATGGTACAGACCAAGCATACTTCGAAAAACAATCAATAATAATCAAAATAAAACTGTATCACTTATTATATTTTTTAAGATTATTAAAATCTATGAGATCTGCTTGCCATAAATCATCAATCCTTCTTAAAATAACGTGACGCCGAGGAAATATTTTCGTGCTGGTTTGTGGATTTCATTTACCACTTGATGTTTGCTCATTTTTAATCTTAATTACTATTTTATCCAAGTAGTCTCTCGTACAAAACCTTTCTTCAAACTGTTTTAAATACATTTTTATATCAGTTTTTAAAGTTTCTGTAAGAGTTTCAAAATCTTTCTTGCTACAAAAATTTTTACATGTGTGATCTACATATTCCTTGTTGACAGCATCATCAGACTTTATAGGTGACTTCACACCTACTAGTCTTGCTGATTGTAAGTCAAAACTCCCACTATCTGACTTTACAGTGCTTAATCAGCAAATTCAAATATTTCTGAAAAACGCATTCTTTTATGGTCATGGTGACCAAATTTATTAATATTCATTATGAAAAGAACGTTGCTTTTATGTTGAAAGGTAAACGTAAAGTAATAAAAATCAATACATATTTATCTAATTTATAATACCACTTTCTCGCAATTGTTCTATAATAGATATTATTTCGTTATCCAAACCCGAATTTCCAGCATTTCTAGAAGCTGTCAATAACTTTAGTCTATCAACTAATTCATTAGGATCGTCCCAGTAAACATAATCAGTATTATTTTTTAATCTTTTCATCAATGGCAACCCTTGTCCAACAAAATCTTCGTCAATATTGTCATCAGTACTAACGGATTGTTTTCGTAATTTGAACAGTGGTTTTATAACAGTTAGATATTTTCGTCCTTTGTTGATTTTAATGGCTTATAGGGATCAAAGTCCCTACGATGAGCATTTGTGTTCAGAAGCATTGATTTATAATTTTGCAAATCTTCACTTGTCACTAAATCTAAATCAGGCATTTTCTTGAAAAAAAACTCTACCAACCCTGGTGTAGAACTATATACTCTTCCAGCAACTGAAATCTCTCTATCGGTAACATTTAGGCGAACTGATCCCATCATAAGTTTTCCGCGCTCTCTTCGAACACCGAAGGGGACATCGCAAAAGGCTTCTGAAGATAGGGACCATGATGATGTATTCTGTTCAGGAGTTGATACTGATTCAATTGTTTTAAAGGATTCATCACCCTCATCGGAAATTTTATTAATGTCGGAACTATCGTCTTCATCAGATGAGCGTTTAGGTGTTGAGACCATAGAATTTCTATTTACAACAGTTTTATCCATTATTGTTGATTGCGGAGATGCATTGATACCAATTATATTATTATAACTATTTTCTAATGTATCATTAGCTAAATTTGGGTTTTCACTCCCTATCATTTTATTAAGCGGATTGGTGATAGGTTTGTAAACTGTTTGTAAAATTTCATGGTTATCAGTCTCCATTGTATGCATATTTTTTACTTTCTGCTTAACTGCTTCCGCTGCTTTTACGATTTGTGTTTTTAATTCCTTTTCCATATTAATGTTGTCTGTATACTTTTATATTATATCTCTCAATAGTTTACGTATATAACCTTCAATAGTAAGTAGCAATGAAATAATGAATATAAAATACAATTTTATAGACATTTATAACATCACTAATCAATTGTCAAATTTATTTCTATAACACCCGTAACTTTTTGATCAATCTTTGTTTATAACTAGATAGTTATACGCTTCACTCCATATTTTGGAACACATTTCACGAAATTCAATCCTCTTCATATCTGTGTTTACGTGCTCATCAGATATGTGGCTTAAGTTGATATCATCCTGCTTAAATAAAACTAAAAGATTTGCATTGTCTCGAATAACCTGTTTAGGAATTTTGCTATATATTTGATTTAAATAAAAACAATCTATATTCTTATGACGACCCATAGCAAAATAATCTCGAATGTTTGTTTGACTTTCGCATGCTACGTCATCAAATATTATTACTGAATTCGGTTTTACGTCCTGAGGACTAAGCACATCTTCATTATCACTGTATTTTCCGTAAGACACGCCTGGAACAAGATGCAAAACTCTTTCTAAAAAGACATATTTCGGTTAATGAAGTGTTTTCGAATATACATATACGTTTTTAAAACTTAAACCATTTTGATGTAATAGAAGACCGATAAGTAAATTAGTTTTTCCACTATTTGACGGTCGACAAATTATACAACGAACGGTATCAGGTAAGAGATTTCCATGGCGATGAGTTGTGTTTATAGTATCTGGACAAATTTTGTCGAGCTGCAGGGATTGACTTTGTTTAACAAACTTCATTGTGAACTAAATCAACAGAGCATTTTGCCTTGAATGACATTAATGAAAGAACTCTTTTCGTTTTACAGCAGAAAAGAACAAAACAACTCCAGTCACTCAAGGTAAACAGAAGATCTCAAAAACATAATATTGGGCACGCTAAGCCACCGGAGTGCAGGCGAACGGAGTGAGCCTGATGACACGGAGGTGGTCTAGAGTGCCCAATATTATACTACTTCCGCGGTCGAGAAACAGATGGCACCACCGCTGCCCGTGGCTACGCCCATCGTTGTTGCCCCGTCCACCGTCGCTACCGCGCCCCGCGGCCCGCGTCCAACTACAAGCCCCATTGCCTACTCTGTTTAAAGCCCCCCAACCCTTCACCCCCGTAAGATCGCAAGCCCCGCCCACCGTATCACAGCGCAAGGTAAATTTTAATTCCAATCCATCTGTTGCCACCCCCGCGTCACCCCCTAGGGGTCGCGCATCTTTTCCTGGGGGTGCGTACTGTGTTTCGCCGTTGTCACTCAACATAGCCAGAGCGTCTATCGCTGCCCTTAACGCAGCTATTGGGGCCATCGCAGTCGGGCAAAACCCGTTGCCCGCTTTACTGCACGGCCTGCAGCAGCTTACCTACCTCCTGGTCCAGGAATTCTCTTCAATCTAAGAGTGGTATATTGGAATCAGGGGGGGGTGGTAAGAGACAAGACCGCTGAACTCAGGTAGCTAGTCCAACAGCACGATATTCATATATATATAGTGTTGTTGGGCGAAACCAAGCTGCGTCCTGAGCATTCACTTCGTTTGCCCAATTATTTCGTCTATAGGCGGGACGAAATAAACGCCACAAATAACATCGCTTACAGGGGCACAGCAGTGCTGATTCGTAGAGACCTTCTCCATGAAACTTTCCCCCTGCAAAGCTTTGTCTCAACCCGAGCGATAGGCATTAAACTAAAGTCGGTAATACCGAACGCAAGGTTTACGCTGCCTACAAACCACCTTAGGTGCCTTTTATTTCCGGCGATATTAAAAATATTATGTCCGACGACACGCCCACACTTATACTCGATGACTACCGCTACAAGCAAGGCTGACACCACGCGTCCTACATCGCGCTATCGAAGTTTTCTTCGCAGTTCAGTATATATAGTAATCGAAGCGCAAGTTAAGTGGACCACGGCGGTCCCCAGGCATAACACCTCGCCTGGCAGGAGATCTCCTCTTTGCCGCCGCACCACATTGGTGACCCCGAGCTGAACATTGACGCACCTTCCGCAGCAGCAGCCTACTCCTTTCTACCAGGGACATGGACCTTTTCTAAGCAACATTAATAGGGCCGGGGGATTTCTTTTTATTTAAGTAAGAAATAAATTTTTTGACCTCCTTAGGGGAGATAAAATCATCACCTCTAAGTGGGTCGATAGGACTAGCAAGAATCTGTTGTATACGCTCCTCAACCAATGTTGTGTGGGCGTGGTTGACAATGGGGTTGGGCCTAAATTGGTCCTCGAAGTGGTCCGCCAGTAAGCCCGCGCGTTCCGCAGCTGAGTACAAACGGTTACCTAGCGTGTCAAGGGGGTGTATGGGTGCAGGGGTGCTGGTCATACAGCGAGCGTTTCCACTTCCTGTGGGGTAGACAAGCCACCGGAAGGGGGTTTACATGAGCTCAGTAGTTCTTGATATTTTGTCCAGTCCATGAAGTTTTTCATTGGTGGTAAAGGTTTATCCCTAATAGAAACTCCGAGGACCAGTAAAATTGGAAGGTGTTGCGAATCGATGTCATGGAGGGTTTCTAATGAGAAGGGCCAATTAATATTACGGGCTAGTGCTATGTCTAGTACGTCCGGTTGAAATAAGTACTGAGAGGGATAATGAGTGGGGGAGCCGGGACCAATTACAACGTAATTGTGCGCAGCGGCATCGATTTTCAAATCTCTACCTTTGGATGAAATTCTTGTGCAAAGGCAAAGAGGAGATCTCCTGCCAGGCGAGACGTTATGCCTGGGGACCGCCGTGGTCCACTTAACTTGCGCTTCGATTACTATATATACTGAACTGCGAAGGAAACTTCGATAGCGCGATGTAGGACGCGTGGTGTCAAACTTGCTTGTAGCAGTAGGATATGGTCCGCTACATCACTCCCTTCCCAGACCGAAGGTCGATAATTCTTGCAGTGATGCTTGCATACGATCTTGAGAATGCTGAGTTTATGCGCCGTCAACAGTGATTTGGAAGGGCGTGTAGTGCATGCCGAATAACAGCTGTCTGCGGTGGGTCGAGACTGGTACGTTGCTGGCTGTGTGTCTGCAGTGAGTCGAGACACTGGCGAATGTTGGCATGGTGGTTGCATATGGCCACAGTGAGTCGGGTCCAAAGAATTGTTGGCTGTGTGTCCCTTTGAATCGGGACACTAGCCTGAGTTAACATCAGAAGCGACGAGCAGAGAATGCCACCCTGGAGTGTGAGTACTCGACAGGGTGATGTGATAGTTGTACAGAGGAGGTGCCAAGCTGGAGTGTGAATCCTCAACAGGTTGTGGTAGAATGCTGTACAGTTGCGTCGCCGGAGAGGAGCTGCAGGAGCTAGGAAGCGCTGAAGTGCTGCGATATGTCCTGATGAAAGCTCTGAGATGCGAAGCGTACGGTTGAAAACTGGTCCGTGTACCTGGTAGGAAGGAGTAGGCTGCTGCTGCGGAAGCTGCGTCAATGTTCAGCTCGGGGTCACCAATGTGGTGCGGCGGCAAAGAGGAGATCTCCTGCCAGGCGAGGTGTTATGCCTGGGGACCGCCGTGGTCCACTTAACTTGCGCTTCGATTACTATATATACTGAACTGCGAAGGAAACTTCGATAGCGCGATGTAGGACGCGTGGTGTCAGCCTTGCTTGTAGCGGTAGTCATTGAGTATAAGTGTGGGCGTGTCGTCGGACATAATATTTTTAATATCGCCGGAAATAAAAGGCACCTAAGGTGGTTTGTAGGCAGCGTAAACCTTGCGTTCGGTATTACCGACTTTTAGTTTAATGCCTATCGCTCGGCTTGAGACAAAGCTTTGCAGGGGGAAAGTTTCATGGAGAAGGTCTCTACGAATCAGCACTGCTGTGCCCCTGTAAGCGATGTTATTTGTGGCGTTTATTTCGTCCCGCCTATAGACGAAATAATTGGGCAAACGAAGTGAATGCTCAGGACGCAGCTTGGTTTCGCCCAACAACACTATATATATATGAATATCGTGCTGTTGGACTAGCAACTTGAGTTCAGCGGTCTTGTCTCTTACCCCCCCCCCCCCCCCCCGCCCCCCCCCTGATTCCAGTATACCACTCTTAGATTGAAGAGAATTCCTGGACCAGGAGGTAGGTAAGCTGCTGCAGGCCGTGCAGTAAAGCGGGCAACGGGTTTTGCCCGACCGCGATGGCCCCAATAGCTGCCTTAAGGGCAGCGATGGACGCTCTGGCTATGTTGAGTGACAACGGCGAAACACAGTACGCACCCCCAGAAAAAGATGCGCGACCCCTAGGGGGTGGCGCGGGGGTGGCAACAGATGGAATGGAATTAAAATTTACCTTGCGCTGTGATACGGTGGACGGTGGACGGGGCAACAACGATGGGCGTAGCCACGGGCAGCGGTGGTGCCATCTGTTTCTCGACCGCGGAAGTAGTATATTATTGGGCACTCTAGACCACCTCCGTGTCATCAGGCTCACTCCGTTCGCCTAATCGTTTCAATTCCTTCTCAACATCCTCTTTCAAGGCAAATGACAATGGTCTTGCCTTAAAAAATTTAGGCTTACTACCATCATTGACATGTAACTGAACCTCAAATTTATTAAAACAGCCTATCTTACCATCAAATAATGTTTTATACTGACTAAATAACTGTTGTATATTTTTTTCTGAGCTATCTAAATTTATGCAATTAATATCAGCTACTAAATTTATATTAAATTGTGTCATAAATTCGCGCCCTAATAACGGAGGACCACCGTTTCGAATAACGTAAAATGTGAGTTCTTTTGTTATTTTTTTATATGTTACCGGTAATTTAAAACAGCCCAAGGGCGAGATTTTATGACCATTATACAAACATAATCTTAATGTACATGACATCAACCTAATCTTATGAAAATATTGCAAGTAAAAACTTTCTGCTATGACATTTGGTCTAGACCCTGTATCTAATTCCATTTCTATGACACAGTTATTACAAATAGTCACTGGCAATAATATTGATTTATTATTTACGCACCTTAAGTTTAACATTTGACATTCCTTACAGTCCTCGCATTAATCTTTCTCGTCCTCCTCCTGGTTTGTGCCGATATTATTAAAACGCGATTCACACATTTTCTTTAAATGACCTTGTTGACCGCACTTATGACACTTATAATTTTTAAAACGACACTTAAATGCAAGATGACTTGCAACGCCACACACTGTATACCGCCGACCCCACTGCTGCGACTGTACGTGACCTTGGCTCCGCCAGGGCCTCGCACTACCACCGCCGCTCATACCTGCTCGGTACACCGATACACCCGTATTCTTTGCTTGTCGTGCACATGCTGCTTGTTGCGCGACCTCTATTGCCTTAAGGTCAGCTTACTGGCATCCTGCTCAAAAAGTCGATCTCGTTCTGTACCTGCATTTAAACCGAGTACGAATCGGTCTCATAGAAGCGTGTCGAGCTCAGTTTCGAAGTCACAGTACACTGTGAGTCCTCTTAATCTTGCAGCCCATTCTTCCACACTTTCTAGGTCCTCCTTATTCAATCACGGTTTTACCGCACGTAGGTACATACACTTCACAAAGACTTTCGTCTTTAGACTTTGCGGTATAGGCGACGTGAAGACTTGACGAAGTTTACCAAATGCTGCCCACCCCTGCTGGATCCTCCTGTCGGCTTCCTTCTCAAAATTGTTCCGGCCCAGTTGGATTTTTTGTCCAAGGTACACATAATCTTGGACAACTTCGAGTAAGGTACCCGCGACGTATACTGGCATTGGCATGACGTGTTAGTTGGTTTTGTCTTATCCGAATTCATGCCAAGGTTCACTCGTCGAGAGGATTTATCTAGGGAGTGCAAAATTTCGCTCAGTTCTTCCAATGACTCTGCCATAATAACGATGTCGTCGGCAAACCTTAGGTGTGCGATGTATTCGCCGTTTATGTTAATGCCCCGCCCAGCCCAGTCCAAGGTTTTGAAGACATCTTCTAGCGCATCGGTGAACAGTTTCGGGGATTTAACGTCCCCCTGTCTTACACCTCAACGCAGCGGGATGGCACTTGTCCTATGGTCCTGGAACTGGACGGTCATCGTTGCAGCGTTGTAAAGAAATTGCAGCACCTCAATATATCGCCAGTCTATACGACATCGCTGCAGAGAATCTAACACAGCCCAGGTTTTGATGGAGTCAAAGGCTTTCTCGTAATCCACAAACGCCATACACAGCGGCTGATTATACTCTTGAGTTTTTTGTATAATCTGCCGTTCAGTATGAATGTGATCTGGTGGTCAGCCTGTTCTGGTGGCTGAAACTCGTCCAGTCTTCCAGCGAGACGATTCGTGACGACTCTAGGGAACAGCTTATATACGTGGCTCAGAAGAGATATCGGTCGGTAGTTAAGTAGAGTTTTATCTCCCTTTTTAAAGAATAATACCACCACGCTTCCGCGCCACCAGTTCCGTTATGGATGACAATATTAATAAGCCTTGCTAACTCTTTAAGGACTGGAGTTCCGCAGACTTTTAGAAGCTCAGTCGTAATGCCGACATCGCCCGGAGCTTTGTTGTTTCTAACCTGTTCTAGAGCCGCCCTAATCTCACTTTGGTCAACGTACGGGATATCCTCGGTGAAGTGGCGCGTCAGTTTGGCTCTTGGATCTTCGGTTATGAGGGATGTGGGCCTAGCCGCATGTGACGTGTTGTGTTGTGTGTGTGAGTTGTCCATAAAACAATTTGGCTTCTGCTGAGATCTCTGGTTTGGAGGTGACTATTTTGCCATCTGCAGTTTTTAGTCCCGTCAGATGGCTCTTTGTAAGCTGACGCGCAAAAACTTTTGACCCTTTATTCTGCTCAATCGCAAGCTCAATGCTGCGTGTGCTGGAGCCGAAGGTCACGTCTAGTCATCTATCAGCCCGTTTAGGGATCTTGCATCTGACGAAGACCTTTGGGTAGATGGTATCTCTCGTCTTTTCTTCATAAGTTTCAGAGTCTCAGGCAAAAGTTTGGACTCTCTACTTTTGTTCTGTGGTGGGTAAAATTTGCGTCCCATTTCTTTTACCGTCTTCAGCAAGTTGTTGATCATTATGACAACGTAGCCTATGGTTTATATATGGATAAAACTTGCCGGAGCCTATCGTAGCTTGGGACTGTAAAGGTCTAAGAGTAGACTTTATTAGACGATTTCTTTCGGCCTTGTAATTTATATTTAGAGTGCCTCTATCAAGTAAGTAAGTAAAGTAAAAGATCATTGATTTGACGCTGCATACACTTTTACATCTCATAATTAACTAATAAATATACTTAGTAACATTATAAACTAGAATATATAATAAAGCTGTAACACAATTTAATACTGGATGCATCGTCGAAACAGGTCGTCAGCTCAGCATTTGCTGCAGCAAGCTGCAGCGCTGTTATTCTGCTGACACCTTCCGTAACTTACGAACACCAGGGTCACTGAATTTACTTGTGCTTTTGCTAACAGAGCAAAAGTGAACAATAATAATAAAATTAAACTTATTCTATAAATTTTTATACATTATAGATATTAACTAATTAGTAACATAGGTGTTTATGTTAATTTAGGCTGACATGGTAATATATGTATTTAATGAAATGAGAGGTAACCTTATTTTAAGCTAAAAGTCACAAAGAAAACTAGGTACTTATTATTTATTATTATGTGAGGGGTATTTATTAAGAACATATTATAGGTATATGTAGTTGTCGTTGAACCTGTGTGACAGCAGACCGCGTACTGTTTGGTCTCAATAGTAAATTAATTTAAACAAGTTTTTAGACGGATATATTTTTATTTCTTGTTAACTAGTGTAATATTACAATATATTCTGTGAGTGTCAACTATAAATTAGTGATTCTATAAACTATATTAAATGATTTCTTTGTGAAATTACCTTCATATTGACATAGTGATCGAATTATACAAAGTAACAACTTTATTTGTCACTTTGCGAAAAGAGACATCTAGCTACAAAATCACATAACTCGTTGTGCTGTGTCTTTGTAAATTACCTAGGCAGTAGTCATGGTTAAATGCGGCGCTTGCGGAAATTTTGTGACGGCGACAGATGGCGCCAAGTGTTGCAAATGTGCTACGATTTACGACCGAGCGTGTGTAGCTCTACCTGCCTCTGGCCGTATCATAGGCACATGGGTTTGTCCGAACTGTTCGTCTCAATTGCCTCGAGACAACAATGCAGACACACCAGTAAAAGGAGTCGCAGCTAAATCATGTGTGGTCGATGATGATAAGACCGCCACACTTATCAACATTTCTGAGCCCACTTCTGAAGCACTTCAGTTGGTTTTACAGAAAAAGTTGCTGCGAGACTTGTCAAAAGTGAGAACCAGTATTTCGTCCTGCGAAGATCGTCTGAGCAATATGGAAGTAGATGTAGATAATCTCGAGAAAAAGGGGTCCTCTGGCAATGCGTGCGATCAACAAGTACATGAGTTGATGTCCACAGTATCTAGGCTACAGGCTGAGTTAATTGACAGAGACCATTTTGAATTTACCTGAAGAAAAGGGGGAAAATCCTACTCACCTAGTAACGATAGTAGCAACCAAACTTGATTTTTGTTTGGAGGAACGAGACATAGTTGGCGCGTTACGAGTAGGCTAACTACTCAGAGCGTCGACGATAGCAGCACAGGTCGCGTGAGACCTCGGCCGTTGATGGTACGTCTTACTCGCCGCGCTCTGCGAGACGAATTCTTGCGTAATGCTCGTGTGCGCCGTGACGTAACTACCGCTGATATGGGACTGCAACAGGAGCCTCGGCGATTCTTTGTGAATGAAAGGATAACAAGACACAATCGTCACCTTTTTAATAAAGTAAGAGATGAGGCACGTCAACATAGTTGGAAATACGTATGAACGAGAGAGGGGCGCATATATGTTAGACAAGACCAAGGCAAGCCCTCTCATCGCATACGATCGGACTCTGAAGTCGCCAATATTTTTAAGATTCAGTCAGTTGGGCCTAAAATTAACTAGTTTTGTAGTTTTGTAAATAGTTTGCTACAACCAGTAAAATTAAGTCGCTGTGTAATAGTATTTTTGGGTTTCAAAAATATCTATAGTTATTTTAAGTTAAAAGACTTTGTAAGACTTAGCAGTATAAGAAAAAATCATGTTTTTAAGATTTATTTTCTTAAAATAGTTTACAATTCATCATATTTCATATTCTTAACAGGGGTACATAATGAAAATATAGTTTTGCCTAATAGGCTGAAATACATTTTGTTACATTTATACATTCATGATCATGTCTTATGTATGTATGTATGTATTTATAGCGTTGTTAATTTGTACAAATTATTGCCATGCATAAGATGAAATATTTAAAAGTTGGGCTCTTTAATGCAGGCTCTCTAGGCTCTGGTCATGATGAGTTCATAGCAAATATGGAAATCTTAGCATTAGATGTAATATGTATTAACGAAACGTGGTTAAGAGAGGGTGAAGAGAGCCGTGCTCCAGTAGTACCAGGATACCGATTACGACATACACCACGCCCACAAAACGTTCTGAGTGGTAGAGGTGGTGGAGTAGGCTTTTATTTAAGAAAAGGGATATATGTACGTTATTGTCCCCATCCAGTCACATCAAATGTAGAGCAAATGTGGATAAGTATAAAAATAAATACTTTTAAAATTATTATTGGCACAGCATACCGTCCTCCCTGGTTAGATGTTAACCTATTCCTGGATGCTATAACATTGTCAGTGAGTACATTTTCTTCAGCGGACTACATAATTCTAACAGGGGATTTCAATATCAACATATTAAGCCCAGGAGAAAACAAAACAAAACTTTTACAGGAGTGCTTGACTTCAATTAGTCTAAAACAATATATTGATAAACCAACACATTTCACAGCCCATAGTGAAACCATAATTGACATTATATGTACCAACGCCACTGTTCGTCATGTCAGTGTTGCACACATTCCAGAGCTGGGAAACCATGCTTTACTACATATTGAGCTTACTCTAAAAAAAGTGAAACCTATACCACGTAGCATCACATACAGGCCTTTAAAGGACATTATATTTGAAAATTTTTACAATGACCTAAATTTCATCAATTGGCAATACATTGAACAATTGGATGATGTGAATGAAATGGTATTCGCAATTACCAATGCTTTAATATGGCCATTTGATCTCCACGCTCCCGAAACGACAATATATATTAAAGAACGCTCACACCCCTGGATAACTGACACTATTAAGAAGATGATTAAAATACGTAACAACAGTCATAACAGATATAAGAGGACATTGCAGGAGTCCCACAAAATTTTCTATAAAGAAATTAAAGCATCTGCGATACACCTGATGAAAAAAGTGTATTTTGAGAGATTTATAAATGGCAAATTAAACAACCCGAAAGAGTTGTGGAAGAACCTAAAAAGAGACATTCTAAGTAAGGAAAATAATAACACCTTTTTGTCAAGCAAATTCACTGACCCAAACAGGATAAATGGTCATTTCTTTAATATACCTGGGACGAATGAAGTAGATATATCAACACTATCTTACTATGAGTTTCATAGGTTTGGTTGTGCCACCTTACAATTAAACCCTGTAGATGAAAACTTAGTAATGAATATAATAAAGGGCCTTCACTCTAATACTTAGGGTACGGACCAAATATCATTGCGGATGCTAATGATGACCTTACCACAAACTTTGGGTGTAATAACAATGATAGTCGACAGATCAATCACTAGATCTGTTTACCCTGATATGTGGAAGATCGCACTTGTTAGGCCTATTCCAAAAAAGCCTAATCCCAGCAGTGAGAAAGATCTTAGGTCAATTAATATCTTATCATGTATCTCTAAGATCTTTGAAAAAGTTGTTTGTACACAAGTCCGTAGTTTTATTGAACATAAAAACATTTTACCTAAAACACAATCAGGATTTCGGAACTATCACAGTACTACAACAGCATTAATAGATGTTTTTGACAAGCTATTTCGTTTGAGGAAACTGGCATTATTGGTGAAACTAATCTAGTTACACATAGAATAGATACTGGTGATCACGCACCGATTAAACAACATAATTATAGGCTGTCTCCGGAAAGACAACGGGTACTTAGTGAAGAGGTAGATAAAATGATAAATTGGGACATTATTGAACCATGCGAGAGTCCATGGTTATCTCCAGTCTTAGTTACGCCTAAGAAGACTGGCGAATGGAGATTTTATTTGGATAGTAGGAAATTAAATTCAATTACTAAGAAAGACGCGTATAATTTACCTTTTATTAATGAAATCTTAGATAATTTGTCTAATGCGAAATATTTAAGCAGTATTGATATTGCAAAAGCATTTTGGCAAATTCCTTTACACGTAGATGACAGAAACAAAACTGCGTTTTACGCTCCGACACGCGGCAGTTTCCGATTCAAACTATTACCCTTCGGGTTATCAAATAGTCTTGCTACACAACAGAGATTGATGGATTCCTTGTTTTCTCCAAATTTTAACAACAAAGTATTCTGTTATTTAGATGATATTATCATTATTAGGGAGAGTTTCGAAGAACACATATCCCTTTTAAATCGAGTACTTGAAAAACTCACAAAGGCTCGTTTAACTATTAATTTTGAGAAGTGTAAGTTTTTTAAAAATGAGCTAATATATCTAGGTTACATTCTGAACGAACGTGGTCTACGCACATACCCAGATAAGGTGAAAGTCATTCTTGAAATCCCTACTCCTAAATCGCGTAAGGAGGTTCGTCGATTTTTAGGTACAGCTAGTTACTATAGGCGTTTTATACACAATTTTAGTACTGTAGCTGGTCCTCTTAATTTATTAAAGTCTGCGGGTAAAAATACGCCAAGATTTAAATGGACGAAAAAAGCGGATAACGCATTTAATACTTTGAAAAATCATTTTGTAAATACACCTATTTTAGCTTGTCCCAATTATGATTTACCATTTAGTGTACATTGTAATGCATCTGGTTTTGGCATAGGTGCAATGCTTACTCAGGAGGTAGACGGCAATGAGGTTGTTGTGGCATACATGAGTAAGTCTTTATCTAAACAATAACAGAATTACTCGGCCACGGAGCGAGAAACGCTAGCGGTTATTCTAGCATTAGAGCATTGGCGTTGTTTTCTTGACAACGGGAAACAATTTATTATTTTTACTGACCATGCTGCATTGAAATAGTTTTTAAAATTATCTAATCCAACGGTTAGGTTAGCCAGATTGACCATTCGGTTGTCTTGCTTTAATTTCATTTTAAAGCATAAAAGAGGAAAGGACAATGTTGTTCCTGATATTTTATCTCGGTCTACCCCTATAATAGAGGACACATCAACTGACGTACAGACTGACGTAGATGATGTTTCCCATAAATACGTAGAACCAATTGATACTGATCGGAGTATGATTTGGTACGAACAAAAGCGTACCAATTGCGTAAATAATCCATCAGATTGTTTACATTTCTGTATTAAGGACGGGAAATTACTTAAAAAAGTTGAAACGGAACCTGATAGTGATTACATGTGGAAGGGGGTTCCGAATCCTAACGATGGGCTTAATATTATTGCGGCTAAACATACGCAGCCGTCAAACTCGCATTTTGGTGCTTTTAAGACCTTTAAAAAGATATCAAAAGATTTTTATTGGCCAGGTATATTCCACCAGATATCTAATTACATAGCTGATTGTGCTACATGCTTGGCTTACAAGCATCAAAACCATTCCCCATTTGGTGTCATGGGAAAACCTAAAATTTACTCACGTCCTTTTCAATGTATCTCCATTGACTTAGTTGGTCCTCTACCAATGACAAGGGATAGGAATCAAAACATCTTGGTTGTCACATGCTGTTTCAGTAAATACTGTTTAATTTTTCCTTTTAAAAAAGCCACAGCAGCTAATGTATTAAAAACCTTGGAAAACGATGTTTTCTTGGTTTACGGAGTACCCCAAACAATAATTATGGACAATGGTTCACAATTTACCAGTCACGATTGTAAAAACCTTTAGGAAAAATATAACATTCCAAAAGTATTTTACACTCCACGTTACTGTCCACAAGTAAATACTGTGGAACGTCATAATAAAACTATTATTCCGGTTATTGCAGCTTTAGTAGGCGAAGACCACCGAACTTGGGGCAAATTTATTCCACAAGTACAAATGGCTATTAATTCGTCTTGTAATCATACGACTGGCTATTCACCAGCGTTTTTAGTTTTCGGCCATGAATTGTGACCGATGGTAATATTTTCGCGAAGTATGAGGACTCGTACTTTTAAAGAGTTTAATGTTAATGATTATGTATGGAGAAATATCACGTTTTAAGTGATGCCGGTGCTTTTTTGAGCTCTAAGCTAGCTCCGAAATTCGTAAAATATCGCGTTATACGTAAAGTTTCGCCAAACTGGTGGACTTAAATGATAAAAATGTGGGTATTTACCATATTAAAGATTTTAAATGTTGAAGATACCTCTTAAATTGAGGGCACGTTTTGTGTAATTTAATTATAATTAACTACTTATGTAATGGACCAAAGAAATTGGTTTTTAAAGCATTTGCTTTATATATTATTGTTTATGAAGCTAATATATGCTTTCCTAATTGTTTTGTAACTAACTTAAGAGTTAGTGATGTGTTTTTTTAAATTACTAATCACGATATGTTGTTTTTTTACGTCTTCAAAATTCAAAAAGTCATTTGAACGTCACCGTCGTTATTATAAAAATAACATTGAGACCTAATTTAATTTATATTCCTCTTCTAACTTCTTCAAAATTCAAAAAGTCATTTGATCGACACCGTCGTTATTATAAAAATAACATTTAGACTTTATTTAATTTATATTCCTCTTTTACCTTTTTTCAAAATTCAAAAAGTCATTTTAACGACACCGTAGTTTTTATAAAAATAAAGTTTAGGCCTTTATTAATATTTTGTTGTCTTTTTTATCTTTTATTTCTTTTAGAGGAAAAATAATTTTATTTTCTTTCGATTGGCATGCAAGAGATGCTTTAATTTGTATTTATATTTAACTACGAATAATAATTTTTCACTAACGTCAAATAGACGCATTCTTTTATTCAATATTTTATCTTATTCTCACAAAAGCTATTTGTAGTCTCACGTCAAGAGACGCAATTTCTATACTGTATATTTTACTTGTCTATTTGACACGTTGTATACACGTTGTATAACTTTCTCGAAATTTCAAATAACGACGACTAATGTCGTTCGTTGATGTCTGCGACATCATTTATTATGATTTACCTTACATAGTTTTAATTACTAATACAGAAGTAGTACTCCTTCCTTGAGTCGGTTATACGACTTTTGCGTTATTAAATGGAGACCAAAGATCACGACATCTTTGGCTCATTATTAATTCTAAAAGCTATTGTAGCTTATTATATAAAAATAATTTATTTATTTAAACTAATTTTCTTTATTTATCATCTAATTTCTCACTCGTTTTACTTTCTAGCTACTTTTTAACTTGCAATTTAAGACAGTCTCTTTAATATTTATTCCTTAATTAATGGTGTTAGGTTGGGTTAGTATGAGTGATGAGGTTAGAGTTTAAAAAAATTCGGTCTAACCGAATTTTCACGAGGAAGGGGGGATAATGTAGCGAGTGAAGTATTTTATTTTGTATATGTAGTGTGTAAAGCTTTAAATTACCCTTTTGCGTGTTATGTCAAAATCGTTGTAAAATTCTATATCCATACAGGCATGGAATGCCATACTCATTTACGTCAACAGTCTTTTAAATCTGATTTTTATAAAGATGACAGATCGAAAAATATTCAAAGTCTAGTCTGGTTGAGATTTTCTCAAAGTAAGATATAAAAAATAGAAATTTGAAATTTTATATAAATACAGATAATTTATTATTTTACCTGGTGCAATCTTATCGGCGTGGACCATATATAAGAACCTGTGCTTGGGAATAGATTTGATCAAAAGGAAAGCACATAAGGTGGTTCGATTTCCTGGATTATCTGTCGACGGTTTGTGAGTTACCCCATAAATCACACAGAAGGTACCATAATTCTGTTTTATTAGTAGGGTCTACGAAGATCTTGATTTTTTGTGGATTGGGCCTTTTTGCCTTTATCAAATTCCCTTTTCCGTATCTTGAAAATTCGGGAAATATATGGAGTTGACATAGATTGTCGTAAACCATTGGATTAATCACGTCGTACCACGATTTGCCAACTTTTATCTTCGTCGCCGTCGTCTTAGCCAGAAGATGTCCACTGCTGAACGTAGGCCTCCCCCATATGCCTCCATAACGGCCGATCCTAAACTATTCACGCTTATTGGCTTTTTACGGCTTTGACCAGGTCGTCTGTCCACTTAAGCCGTTCCACGCTGCGTCTTCTGATCCGCCTACAAATTATCAATGAGAAATTTACGAATCATGGATTTAGTATAACACGTACATTTAGTATAGTATAGTCCGGGAAAAATATGAATGCGAAACAAATACATGTAGATTCACAGGAATTAGTTAAGTTAAAAGATAATCGTAAACTTTTATCATTACAAATATTATTTACAATTTTTACACAGACACAAAATATACAAAATAGAAGAGATCTTTGGACAATTTGTAGTAAGGTACTTCTTTAGGATGAGGTATAGTCTCTTGAGGAGATAAGGCGCGGTCACGAGCGCGTAGCGAGGCGCGACACCAGCGCCGCGGCCGCGACCAGCGCCCCGGCCCCCGTTCTCCACACGCGCCCCGCACCACCCGTCCGCGAGCCCGACACCGACTGGTCGCGCTGCATGGCCTCCATCGCCTCGCCTGCACCACCTGCACCGACCGACACACGAACATTCTTATAGTACCTACGTTCGTGTTTGTATAAAATGTTTCCACCTTTGATACTTTTCACACTTTTATTATAATATTTGCCACTGATATCTTTCGCTCGGGTAGCTTTGAAACATTATTAGGAAAAGTGATATCTGTGGTTTATTGTTTTGGTTCCTCTTTATATATCTATAACATATCTATTAAGTATTACTTATGTAAAAAGAAATGATAATTTTTTTTTTGTTATAAAACTTTGTTAAAACATTAGAGTCGTATAAAAATTAAATCCAACAGAAAATTTTACTAAAAAGTAAAAAATATTTTTTTCAAAAAAAATATTAAAAAAATTTTATCCACGTACGACTGCAAGAAAGGCAAAGCGTGCGCCACACACGAATATTTGACGTGCTAACGTTTTAGTGGATATTAATTGAGAGTTTATCAAGTGATTGTATGTAAGTGCGTACGCCTTGCTTTTCTTGCAGTCGTACGTGGATATAAAAAAAATTATATTCACTTTTAAGAATTTATTTTTTACTTTTTAGTACAATTTTTACTTTATACTTTTTAGTGATAGTTTGCCTTTTTTTAGTTTATTGCCCAATATTATGTTCAATATAAATTAGTAATTAAATTTTCAGTTAATTTTTCACGTTCCACCCTAATTTCCACCTTCAGGTGTACTTCCTGCATCTGCCCAGATGTGATAACATCAAAATGAAGATCAAATTCGTGATCTGCGACCCTTAAAACCCCCGGATACTCATTTTGAAGCTACCCCTGGTACAAGTGGTTGGTGTTCGAAGTAACTGTGGAATATTGTATTGTCATCCGAGCTTAGTAAATATGCAAAATTTCATCGAAGGGTGATAACAGGAAGTATTTTTAATTAAGCTTGCAAGATTCCACCACAAGATGGAAGGAAAAAAATAAATAAGGAAACATTGTGAGTTAAATAAAAGCAAGTAATAATAAAAACAATTAGCTGGACAACGGATAATATAAGTCATACAAATTCCTCTTATTCTCCAGGTGGACTACAGGCAAAAAAGTGCCCATGGTTCATACAGGTGAACTTAGTAGGTGGACCTAATCTTCATCAAAATGAGGTTATCGACCTCCCACGCGAAAAATTTCTTCCATCAAAAAGGGTTTTATTTATTGATCGATGTAGGACAAATATTATCTTTCTTTAAATTAATATTGGCACCTTAAATGTGAACCATTTGTATAGCGCCAATGATTTTGCACTCGAAAATTCTAAATCCCATTTTGGGGTAAAACTTTGATGAATTTCTAAATATGGGAAACCACATTAAGTAATACTACTCGTGTTGAAAATTTACAAGCAAAAAATTTAAGTAATTTTAATAGTGTTAAAAATTTACAAATGTATGAGAGAGAGAATTTTTCAGCGGTGCCAATCAAGGTGATTGACTTCGACTCAATGAGCTCTTTGCGACATAAGACTTAATAGACCATTGCGTTTTGGTAAAGAAATCCAATATGGACCATACAGGAGTCTCGAAAGGCAGTACTCATCAGGGTAATTTTCACCATTGATGTGATAAAAAGGATGCGAATCAAGGTTGTCTTTTATTTGAGATACATGAATTGCGACAAAGGTATGTCAATCATACGGTGTAGAATGTATCCAATTCAATACTAAGGTTGAATCAGAATGTGATATCTACTCGAATATGCCTCATAAATAATTTTAATTTTGTTGCTCACCTGCTTATCGAACTTTTATGTCTTACAATTATGTTTCTAATTTAAAAAATCAGTTGTTTTTTATATCTCTGTATCTACTATATAATACTTTTATATCACAGTTGTCCAAATTTTAATTTTGTTCACAGCTTGATCATTGAAGTTTTCTGTGTTATTTTTCAAATGGACGTAATATTTTTAATACTTAAGCTAATACAAAGTTTTAGTAGCCAATGTAAACTTGTCAACCATAATGTAGCACTGTAGTATAAAATATATTTATTCATATTCATTTACGCACTTCTTGCAATTAATTGTTATCCTCAATGATCATACAGTTCTTTCTTGTAGCACTATCACAAAACACAAGTACCTACTACCTAATATATTGTTTTTATTTCGTCCAAATTGACGGGTAAAGCGCAAACCGATTATGATTAAAAACCTTAACTTACCACAAATTGATAGATTGATTTTGAAGCGAAAAATTATTTTAAATTTTGGCTGGTTACCGATTCCTCTATTAATGGACTGAGCAAGAGCACTTGTAACATCCAAAAATAGCAAAACAAAACAGCTGATAGGTCAAGAGGAATAATACAAATCCGATGCAAGTTCTAAATGAACTGCTTTGGTAACCAAGCAAACAAAAAGACGCAAATATGACTTTTGACTTCGAACACCGCGTTTTCGATACAAGGTAATACAGAAAGGCCCCGCCATGTCTATGCCAGTGTGTATAAACGCCTTGAGATTGTTAAAGTCAAGACGACTTTTCGGAAGATCATCCATAAAAGTAAAATTAGCCTTTGGGTTTAGTTTAAGATCACTAACACATTTATGAATGAGTTGTTCAATAATGCGTCCTGCGGTTAAAATCCAAAATTTTTGTTTAAGTATTTCCAATAAAAGTTGCGGACCAGCATGAAAGTTTTCACAGGGATAGGAATCATTTAAAAAATTAATAACATTTTAACAGATGTTGTTGATGCTCTTGACAAGGGTCTGAAGGTAGACTCTATTTATACAAATATAAGCAAAGCTTTTGACAGAGTCTCTCATGAATTACTTTAAGAAAACATGTATAACGTGGGCATCTGTGAAAAAGTGCAGTCATTTCATTTTTATCTTTCAAATAGGTCCCAAAAAGTTATTGTTTGTGGTAATGAGTCAGATGTTTTTGTGGCAACCTCAGGAGTACCTTTGTGGATAACCGATCAAATATTTCTATTTAAAATTATTAAGGGCCTTACTCTTGTCCTCACTTATTAACAGAAATAAAGAACACTGTCCCACGTTTTCAATTATTTGCAGCAAAAGGTTTTCAAACTAACGTCTAATGGAATTATTACTAACATTTGTCGTGAGCATGACTTATTTTTAAAATACCAAAATTCCGACGTATTAACGTGTTCCGTTTCTTCTTTTAAAAAATTGCTATTTGACAACAAATCTAATTCCATAAGAAATACTACGTTATGGGAGTAATTATATGTCTAAATTTTTTTTCCGGGAATTTGCAAAGACATTGGTTAAATTTAGATATAGAACATTTACTATTAGGTAGTAATGTCCTCGTAGGGCTACAAAACCAATGTTCATAGTTTTTTAAACTTGATGAAAGAATCCCTCTTGTTGAAATATCTGCTGAGTTCCAAACTCCGGGAATGTGATAAAAATACTCATTATTCTGACATTGCGATATTTTATTCGCAGCTAAGGTATTAAATTTATATGGGGAAAAGTATACCCAACATAATGCATCTACCGAATTAGAAAAAGAAAAAACATTATTTATTTCATGTCGTTGACTAAGTGTACTAAGTACACTAAAGCTATACTAACTTCGCTAATGTCACAATTTTGGGAGTTACTACATTTGATTTTGAGCAAATGAGATTAACAACAGGTTCTTTATTACAATTTGTAACATGTGCATAAATAACACAGCCATGACTTTCTCACTTGCATCCGCAAACGCTAACAGGGAAACCTTTGAATTTTTTTCAATGCCTAGGTGAAAAGAAAATTTTAAATCAGAAAGTAGTGGTAGTTCGCGTATAAACTGATGCCATAAATTCAATAAAGGTGGCGGAATCATATTATCCCAGTCTAGTTTGAATACAAAATTCCTAGCCCTACGAGGCCTAGCACGTCATATAAGCGTGCGGTAGTAGACAGCATAGTTTGCTTTGTATCAATAAACGAAGGCATATAGATACTGATAATACGAAATTGTCCGAGGTAGGTAGCCAGAAAGCCCTAAAATTTGACGTGACGATGAGACACCGAAAAGTGTGCTATAGCACGGACGCAAAGGAGGAAGAATTTCGTTCAATGACCGGTCACTATTTGTCTGTGTTGCACGCGCATAATTATTACCGACCGCTATCATCAGAAAATACTACTATTTTGACCACTGAACACAGGCTAATAAGTAAAAGGTCAATGTACAAAATTCTTTGTGCTTCGCGTCCATGTTATAGTAGTTGGTAGAGTTGCTAGTCCATTTCACTAGATTGAAACCCCCAGCCTAAAATAATTGTATTAGTTCGTTCACTATCTTCACTGCATCCCCAAGAGAAGAAGCCGAAGTAGCGAGATCAACCACATACACGTCTCTTTCTAAAACGTCAGCAGCGAGAGGGTAATTATGTCTCTCGTCACTAGCTAGTTGACGTAAGGTGCGCTACGCTAGAAACGGAGATGAGCGGAGACCAAAAAACACTTTATTATTTGCATATACATTAAGTGGTTGGTTATTCCGCCACTAGCACCGTCAATTGTCATTTATGATATCCTATTTGAATAAAGCTAATTTAAAAATTGACCTTTTAATATTAAAAAAAAGGGGGACAGAAGAATTACCAATAATATCAGAGGTAATTAAAATTTAGTCTAGTAGTGCCATCTGTTAAAATATTTTCAAACTACTAATTAACGCCTTTTATACGTCATAAGTTTACAACTCAAAGCTTTTGAAGAATTTATCTAGATGGCGGTATTCATTCTAGTTCTTTAAATGCGTACTAGATGGCTTTGGGTTAAATTTTATTTTTACTTTTGCAGGAAAACTCTTATGACTCTCGATACCAACAATCTCGCATAGCTCCAGGAGGCAGGAAATTCTTAAGAGGAGATACAATGATCACAGAATGTACATATGACAGTACTTTAAGAGATAAACCTATTTTGGGAGGCTATTTTGCTTCACAAGTAAGTTCACTACCTCTACAATATAGCCTCTTATTTTTGAGATGCATTGAATTGCGGTAGTCACTTAGGTGCTGAAAAATAATTTTCTGCTATTTTTTTTATTTATTTACAATTTTATCGTGTTATGTTAACTTTATGCTAAGTGTCAAATTGTCAATGCGAGGAAGTTGTTGTAAGAGCAGAAAAATGTTTCGAACAGGATTTTAGCCTATCTTTGGAGAGATACCTCTATGTAGTAAAAAAAGCAGCTTTACAAGAGCTTTTTTATGTACGTACAACATATGTAATTGAGGTCCTTTTTCTTCTAGGAAATGTGCATTTCTTTCATTCTGTACTATCCACGTACAGAGATCGAAGGCTGTTACTCTATTACTCCAGTTAAGGAGTTTTTTGAGTTTTTCCACCTATGCCGTGTACCTGTGTGTGGCGATTCTGCTTGGATACAGGAAGCATAAGGCGATTACAACAAGAAGAAGAAATGGAATCGCTTTGCTTTGAACCCGGGTCAATCAAACACCGAACATAATGCGGCCGATTAAACTTGTAATTTTTTTTTTATTTTTACAGTGCCAAGAAGCATATAAGTATTCATATTATCGTTCAGTTCGCGTGAAGTGTTACACACAAAAGTGTTTTGCGAGCTGCCTCGAGCATCTTCTTGTGGGTGCGAGGTGAATTCAATATTATTATTACTGCACGATATAGAATCGTTAATTGCAGAAGGAGGGACGCTGCACTTCGCGTGACCTTTCGATCTATGGTTCAGGTCACGAGCGGGAGCGGCGATTGAAATAGTATTTGGTGTTGATGTGACTAGGGACGAACATACGGCAATATTAGATTTCGTTGTTTGCGGGTTAAAATTTACCTTGAAACAATACCTTTTAAAATATTTTATAACTTTTGATCAGAATAGGAATAGCTAACATTGGTTGTCCTGTTTAATACCAGTTTTGCGGAAAAACAACAAAAAATATGCCAATGCGGGAATATTTTAATTACGCAATCATATTAATAACTATTTGGTTTCGGTATGTAGGTTGTTTTCTACCGTTTGCTATAAAGGCCGCGCCTTGCGCACGAAACGCTAGGTTACGAATGCAGACTTTTTTGTTTCTGGCATCTCTATGGTCAGGTCATCGTACCGACGAATTATAAAAAACCTAGTTTGTCAGAAAAGTTTTTATATTTAAAAATGTTTTGTGATTAATATTTGCGTACCCACAATAGTAAAAATACTCTGTAACGACACTTGTCATTATCTTCTACGTAGTAGTAGGTTTGTACGAAATTATACTCAACTGTCCAGATACAATTTGAATATATTTTCTATAAATCATTTACAATAATATATGTATCTAATACGTAACAGGATTTTGTGTTTTCGGTTGGCCTAGTTCCTGCGTGATTGATGGTAACAGGTGTACACCCGGGAAGTTTCTTGACACTTCTTCTTCCCTTAGGCTTGTTTCCGAAGTGACAGTACGTTAAATGGTGTGCATTTGTTGCCGGACTGTCGTGTGGGAGCTGGGCTACTTCATGATATACAACGTCTGTTAGTATTTGTATGCATATGGGTATGTGTGCACGTTTGTGTGATGCACCCTCTCGCATTTGGAACCTCTCTGGCGCTGGGCGGCCCTAAAACATGGTTGAGCGAAGCGATGGCTGATTCATGTGTCATACTTGTGAACGGGTGCCGCTGTGGAGGCTGGTCTGCTCTTGCAAACTTCTTTGTAAAAACAAAACTATGTGGTTAATCGTGAATGAACACACCGGGAGAAATAGTTCAAACACCGGTCTTAACTTAACCTAGTTAAAAACGACACTGGTAATTATTATAACTCCGATATCGAATTAGCAATTGACATAAATAACTTTTTTCTCTCAGCTGCACTTACGGTAAATGCACTGACGGCATGCACAGAGCAAGCGAGAGAACTGTTATGTAATGCTACTTCACCTATCTACCTAAAATCTTTTAGTGAAAGGGAAATTTATAATTTAATGACTCATCACAATATACTAATATATACTAACACTAAACATACTTCTGACTACGAACTGTCAACAAAAACACTAAAATTAACCATTCCGGCCATTTTAGGCCAGTTAACTAACATTTTTAACTTTTTAATCAAAAAAGGTTTATACCCAGTAATCCTAAAAAATGTAAAGGTGATACCTATTATTCAAGGTAAGGGTTCCGCAGAAGAAATAAAAGGGTACAGGCCCATTAGCATAATCCCATCGATTGCAAAACTTTTCGAGACAGGTTTGACACAAAGGATTTAATACTTTTTAAAAACTTCACAACTTCTCAGTGATAAACAGTACGCATACAGAAAAAACCGATTATGTGTAGCGGTCATACGTGAATTAATTTCTAAAATTATGCAGTCCAAAGAGTCAGAAAATCACATCGCAATTCTTCTGTGCGACATGACACGGGCTTTTGATTTATTTAATCACAACGTTCTTGTTGAAAAATTAAACCACATAGGTATAAGAGGTCCTGCGTTAAAACTGATGTCAAATTTTTTAACAAATCAACAACAAGTTGTATCACTTCACAACGGACAAACACAATCCAGCAAAGGGAGCATAGATCTTGGCGTTTCTCAGGGATCTTCTCTGGCAAATCTATGCTTCCTTATACAAGTAAACTATCTCCCTCAAGCAGTAACCGGAGATCTATATTTGTTTGCAGATGATGCTTGCGACATTGTAACATCCTCACCAGCTGAAGATCTTGAACAACAACTGACCAACAAAGTGAAACAACTTTAAAAGTGGTTCACTTCAAATGGACTTGTTGGTTGGTCGAAGAAAAAATTTATCTAAATAATTTGCGTAGGTACTATCTCTTTGAAGTAATGACTGAGACTAAAATGCGCAGCGGGCGGTGTGGGACGGGCAGGGTGCGGTACGGATAGACGCAGAAAGGCTGCGCAAGAATATTTTTGTTACGTTTGATTGGTTGAATAGCAGAATACATGAGTTAGGGATTATCAAAGCGAAAGTGAAGAAGTATTTTTTTTGATTATCACTTTTATTATTTATTAAATTTTTATTTTTATTGCAAATGAATACTAAACACTTACACTATTGTTACACGAAGGCTTCTGCATAAGAACGGCTGGACCTTGTATATGTACTCTGTTATGCGTTAGCAAGTGCAATATGCAATTGATGGATCGTCGCAGGACCAAAAAAAGATAGTGGAAAATAACTGGATAACGAAAGGGCTAAGTATAGAACGAGTGATTGGGAAGGAATTATACTTAGGCCAACTTGCGGAAGACTTAGGGATAAATTTATAACTTGCGAAATAACTAAACCTGTGTCAATTGTTTTTCTAGATTACTCGTGAATTGTCTTGCAGAAGCAGGAAGTTTCAAGTGTATTCCACAGAAGTGACAACATAACAATAATAAATGTGCATCCTGTTATAAGCCGCCTAAATAAGATATTCCTGCATAAACATATTTGGGTCTCGCTCTCTCTTAAATCTTTCTCTTTTTACAATCTCTATTATTCTTCTAAAGTGAACTTTCAAACATAATACTTTATTATCCCATCCCTCGACTCCTTCGTTTGGTAATATGGAGTGCTGGTGTGACCAAACAAGTTCGGTTAGGGTAAAAACTTCAATATCTAGTTATAACTAGATATATCTTGGTATGTGAATCGCTTAGATCTTATTTCATATCTAAAATCAGAGGAGCACAAGATGGTTTTGGCGTTCGCCAGTTCCTGTTTCGACGTATTTACGTCGTATTATGATAAATATCCTTAATTTAAAAATATTTATATATGTCAACTATAACAATTCTTTCCCTAAACTCTACAGGTAACTTTAATTTTTTTTAACGCGTCGCGAGTGTTGTAATTTACTTTTATGGACTTTGAAAGTGACAGTGACAAAAGACATAAAATAGTGTGAGAGCTACAGTGTCATTCACGCGGGAACCCTGTTGTTCACTACTTCCTGATGACGGCCGAGGATCTCGAGATTTGTCTTTTCCTGACAGTATCCGTGGTTCCTGCTGAAGGAGGACTGCAGTTCTTTAGAGGTAGGTAACAACCACATCGAGTCTCAGTAAGTGGATACTACTTAGTCATGGAAGAATAATTTTTATGTTTTTTAATTTTTTTATTACGTGTATATGTTTCCTTTTTTTTCTCTAATATTTTCTAGCAATTTTTTTTTGACGGGGAACTGGTGCATAACCTTAACGCACGTAAGCATCGAAACAAATTTTATATAAAAATAACTATTACAGTACTCGGACTGTCTGTGTATTCACTACATATTTATTTAATTTGAATTGTGCAAGTGGAAAGTGTTAAAAATGGGCGCGTTCGTTCTTGCTTCAATTTTTTTTTTGCTACGGTGGCGTTTTTGCTTATGTGTACTTGTTAAATATAGAAATGAAATAAAAACCGGGGTACCTAGAATGCCTGTAGGCAGCAGAAGCAAAAATAATGAACCTCGGAATTCAGTGTTACATTCAATTATTATCTGTTGATAATAAGTAGAAAGTTTTTTTAAAATTTTCACTGATAAAGTTAAAAATTGAAGATTTAAAAATTCAAATTCATCTATGAAAATCGTCATCTTTCATACTTTTAAAATACCTAAACACTTTGTACTTTGCTTTGCACAGTTCCATTAAAATGGTTTGAGTAAATGTATTCTTTTTTTTCTTCGTTAGATTTTAATTACATGTTACCTACCTATTTTATAGTTATAACCAGAAAACTGATATCAACACTAATTTAACCTAAAAATGTTGGCGCAATATGGTGGAGTTAGTGACTTAACCCTCCGATGGATGTGGGTTAAATTTTTAATGTTTAAGTACGCGGAAAAGTACCGAAGACGCTGTTAGCCACCTTACGCACTATGTAACTACACAAGTTGATGCAAAACAAAAATGTTTAAGTGTCTTAAAACCTAGCCAAAGCCTTTGACACTGTTTCAATCCCGATCCTAATAAATCAACTAGAGAACGTGTTGGTATCCGAGGTAATACTCTTAAAATACTTCAAGATTTTCTCCTTAGCCGGACAGAAAAAGTTATAAGTTCCAATGCTCAGGTTTCATTTGGTGTTCCACAAGGCAGCATTCTCGGACCAAGTCTGTTTCTAGTATATATCAATTATCTGTGTCAACAATCTTTTACTAATGGCAAAATATTTACCTACACTGATGACACAGCTTTAGTATTTCATGGAAGGACTTGGGATAAAGCACGAGAGTATGCTGAAATGGGACTGCATAAAGTGAATTACTGGCTTGGAGAAAATTTACTTACTTTAAATGTCGCAAAAACCACGTATATTCAATTTTCATTTGCGAATATAACTCCTGCCTATGTCAATATTAAATTGCATTCTTCAGAATCCCCGTGCAATAAAAACTGCTTATGTCTTGACATAACCAGATCAGCATTCGTTAAGTATTTGGGAGTTATATTGGATGAAAAACTAAGTTGACGATCTCACATTGATCTAATCACTACCTGTATCAGAAAACTTACATGGGCATTTAAAAAGTTAAGACATGTAGCTGACTTCAATATTTTACGAACGGTTTATTATGCACTAGCACAGTCAATACTAGGATACTGCATTGGGGCCTGGGGAGGTTCTTGTAAATTCTCACGATCTTTACTTAAAGATATGACTTTTTAACCATACCGGTTTCCTACCAAAACATTGTACGAGAAATGTCAAATATTAACAGTCAGACAAATCTACATCCACAAACTCGTTACCAATCAACACTTAGTTCCTCCATACAATGACGAAATTAAAAAAAACGCACTATTACCAATGTATGTCCTCTCAAATATCGTACAGCATCAGCAAGGCGACAACAAATATATTTAGCAACTACTGTTTATAATAAAATAAATAAATATATGAATATAAATCCCTTGACTATCTTCGAAGTTAAAAAAAACTGAAAAAATGGCTGCTTACTCTCGATTATAAATCAACGGAAAATTTGTTGGAATACATTTTTGAGTTTAAAACAAAATAAAATAAAATTCAATGCTTTTTATTATCTTATTTTATTTTAATACAAACTTCGAATTTGGATACAAAGTTTATCAATGTCAAAATTGTATAAAATAATAAACACACGCGCACACACATACACAGACACCCTCGCGCGCACACGCACACACACACACACACACCCACACACACACCCACTCATACTATCACACGCACACACACACACCCACTCACACTATCACACGCACACACACATACACACACACCACACATAAACATTGTCGTAATAAAATTATAAATATTAAATTCTGTAACAAAATCTAAATATGTAAATATTCCTAGTTGTTATTGTTACCTAATTAATTATAAGCACTACTGGAAGAAGATGATCCCCGTAACACAGGTTATAACCTAGCTCGGGAATCAGGGACTTCAATAGATATTTTGTCTTATTTTTGGTCAATTAACGATTATTCATTTATTTAAGTCACTAATCAAAATAGACAAATATCACTTTGACACAGGATAAGATTATAACTTGACAAAAATGGCACTAACCCTGAGGAGCGCAAGTGGCCCTTATCAACATAGAGACCAGAAGTGAGTGCGATTCTTGCCTTACCTTGACCGTCAGCGGGCAACACGGGCAGCACATGTAGAGCGACGGTGTCGGCGGCCCCGGGTGTGGCGCAGGTGTACGCGCCCGCGTCCCTCGCGTGTAACCCCGCCAGAGTCAGCACCGACGCGCCACCCCCACCCCACCGCTCCGTCTCCAGGGACACGCCCCCCAAAACCTCTCTGCCGCCTTCCTCTTGTCCCCTCTGTCATACACGCACCAAGGTATTTTTCTATTTCTTTATTCATGCAGAATTTTGTTTTTATTTTTATTTTATATCACTAAGGTGGCAAACAAGCTTACGGTCCGCCTGATGGTAAGCGGTCGCCGTAGCCTATGGACGCTTGCAACACCAGGGCTATCACTTGCGCGTTGCCGACCCTTCAGAAATCTAATAACTTCTTTCTTGAAGAACTCCATACTGTAGTCCATGCAGAAAACCTTGGCAGGGAGCTCATTCGACAACTTAAGCGTTCGCGGGAGGAAGTTTCTCTGAAACCGCACTGAACGCGACCATTTAGGTTCTAAAGTGTGAGAATGAATTCCCTGCCGATGGCGAAGTGTGCGATGGTAGAAAGTAGCCGTGGGCATCATTTTGAACAATTCCTCAGAACACAACCCATTGAACAAGCGGTAGAACACACACAGGGAGGCAAAGTCTCTCTTCAGACATAAGGGCTCGATACCGCAAGTGAGTTTGGAATCGTCAACAATTCTCACAGCCCGTCGTTGAACCGAGTCAAAAGGGCCAAGCTGGTATCCGGGTGCACCCGCCCAGAGATGGCAGCAGTACTCCATATGGGGCCGAACTTGCGACTTGTAAAGTAACAACCTTTGCCCCGACGTGAAGTACTGCTTCGCTCTGTTGAGTACACCAAGTTTTTTGGACGCCAGCTTCACCTTATCTTGTAAATGATCCCGGAACTGAACATCGCTGGAGATGTCGACACCAAGGATTCCAATGCTCTTGGAGATGGAGTGGGGAGTGTTCTGGAATTGTGGGACTACAGTAAATGGAGTTTTCTTAGCGGTGAACGCGCACACTTGTGTCTGTAGGGTTGAATCGGATCAAGTTTACCCGTCCCCAGTCAGAGAACTTTGACAGTGTGGTCTCGATTTGAGACACAAGTTCTCCGCGGTTTTCCTCCACAACGGAACGAGGGATGTTTGCACGACCCGTGTAAAAAGCGTCTCCAGTACTGTCTTCTGCATAGCAATGTATGTTGTTGATGTCCAACATGTCATTGATATGCAGTAGAAACAGCGTAGGAGACAGCACAGAGCCTTGCGGGACTCCAGCATTAATGTCCAGTCTATCAGAGCAACTACCGTCAACTACAGTTCGTATGCGTCTGCCGGACAAAAAGCTAGCCACCCATTTGCACAAACCCTCGGGTACTCCGTAAGATGGCAACTTCGATAGAAGACTCCGGTGCCAGACCTGATTGAACGCCTTCTCTATGTCCAGGCTACATGCCAATGTCTCCCCCTGACTCTCAAAAGCTAGTGCCCATCGATGTGTGAGATACACTAGAAGGTCACCAGTCGAGCGATCGTGGCGAAAGCCATATTGACGGTCACTGACCAAGTCGTGTACTTCTAGGTATCTTAGAAGCTGTGTGTTAATCACACACTCCATCACCTTGGTGAGGAGAGAGGTAATAGTGATAGGCCTGTAATTCGATGGATCTGATCTATCGCCCTTTTTGGGCACCGGGTGCACATTCGCAGTCTTCCATGAAGACGGAAATTGCCTAGTGTGGTAGGAAAGCGCGAAGAGGCGCGTGAGTACAGGACATAACTCAGGAATAGAATAGAATTTATTTGACTCACAAAACAACACAAAAAAAGTAAGTACATAAAAGAAATGAGGGCACACAATATATGAAATAACATACGTGTTGCAGTGTGATGTCAAATTTGGTCACCACTCAGCATATGCTGTGAAGAATCACGGAGCTGATTTTCAGGGCAACCAGCGAGTATGACACGGACGAAGATGGAACGCATTGCAGAATACGCACATGTGTAAATATAAGTAATATTTTATAACAAAAACAAAGTATTAAAAATAAAATGAACATTTATATTACTTATTATCTACGTATAAATTAATAAGTATTAAAAGTAAAACGCAGAGGATTTCACAATTCACAATATTTAAACTTTTTTTGTTTTAGGTTGCAGCTGTTATTTAATTTTCTTTTTGTAAAGTAAATAAATAATCTGTATATTTATTTTTGAAATTCCTTACAGTTTGAATATTGCGCAACGGTGGTAGTAAGTCATTCCAGCATCTTGAAGCTGCAAACTTGAAGCTACCACGAAATGCCGCTGTATGGTTGCGAGGGCATTGAATGAGATGGGAGGAAGCTCTTGTCCGGTAACTGTGTCGATCGCGCGACCACTTAAGTTTCTCATATAGGTACCAGGGCTTTTGTGATTTTGTTAAACCAAAAATTTTATGCTGCTAGATGAAGCTGTCTACGAGCATTCATTTTCAAAATACTTGACTGATTGAAATAGGGTGTGACATGCGATCGATATGGAATATCAAAGCAGAATCTAGCGCAAGCATTTTGTACTTGCTGAATCATTTTATTTGAACGTGCAAGAAGACGTTCCCCGTAAACTGTGTCTGCGAAATTAAATTTAGAAAGAACAAATACATCAGAAAGCCGGATATGAAGTTCTTCGCTTAAAATATTTCTTAATTTATATAAAACTTTTAGCCTATAAAAACAATTTCTCATAGTTTCGATGACATGATCTTCAAATCTCAAGTCACTGTCTAATAAAATGCCCAAGTTACGGCCTCTACTAACTTTCTCAATTGGTTTATTCGTAATATGTACTGTAAATTGGTGTCGTTCAATATTTTTTACTTGCTCCCTAGACCTGCAAATCAAATATTTTGACTTCCCGGGATTAAGTGGATGGGCTGGGATTAGGTGGACTGGATGGGGGTGGGTGTGGCGCATACACGTGTACATGTATGTGTGTTTGCACATATTTGCATTGATTTTGTGTATTCGGTTGGCCTGGTTCCTGCGTGATAGATAGTAACAGGTGTACACCCGGGAAGTATCTTGTCACTTCTTCTTCCCTTAGGCTTGTTTCCGAAGTGACAGTACGTTAAATGGTATGCATTTGTTGCCGAACTGTCGTGTGGGAGCTGGGCTACTTCATGATATACAACGTCTGTGAGTATGTGTATGCATATGGGTATGTGTGCACGTTTGTGTCATGCGCCCTCTCGCATTTGGAACCTCTCTGGCGCTGGGCGGCCGATGGTGGATTGCAGCGGGTTATTAATATTATATTTATTATATTTTTATACTTGTACCTATGTAAGTTTATACATATATGTATATTTTTTCTATATGTATCAATTTTGATACACCGTGTTTTAATATAAATCAGTTTTAAGTTCAGAGTACGTGTGTTCGCCCTGTAATGTTAAATGAAAACTTGTGTGTGTAAATCTCCATATGAATCGGATTTGTATTTTGTTCCTTTACTACACACATTGTAACTAATACAATCGAAGTTTTATTGGAGTTTCTTGAGTGTGTCATGCTCTCTCAAAGTCTCTGCGGTGGTGGCATGTGCGTCGGGTCGTTACGTTCCCTAAAACATGGTTGAGCGAAGCGATGGCTGATTCATGTGTCATACTTGTGAACGGGTGCCGCTGTGGAGGCTGGTCTGCTCTTGCAAACTTCTTTGTATTCTTAGTATTCGGTCATCGGTGTAGGATTTCAACGGACAACTCCTCAATTACTAAACAATTTATACTTGACGTTTTCAAGTAGCTTATGTCCTTTTCCGGGACTCAAAACTATCTGCATGCCAAATTTCATCTTGATCGGTACAGTGGTTTCACCGTGAAAAGGTAACAGACAGATTTTCTTTCACATTTATAATATTTATTATTATATTATATTCATGGATAGTATGGAAAATTTTAAGTATATGTTAATATATGTATGTACATATGATTGTGCGAAAATATAATTATGATGGCGCTAATGCTACTAGTACTATTAAATATCGGAATTCTCTTAAATATCTAAATTCCTTCACTCGATTACCGATATTTGACATTCACATGGTGCGCCCCCTATGCTACATAAAAACAAAAAAAAACTGACATGTTTGACTATGTTTTTGGTAGCTTACTTACTTATTTTTTGTTACCTTGGTACATATTGTATACTCTTTAGCTAATTATCAAAGTATTATATTACTACTTTAGATGGAACTTCTTGCCTGCTCTTTTTGACAGAAACAAACATTGTTTACATTGTATTGACGATTCAAAAGTGTTCTAAGAAACCTACTTGAATAAAGTTTGATTTGAGTTGGAGTTTAAGTACTAAAGCATTTGACGAAGACCAATTGACAATGCGGTTCAAATTGGCATTAAGTTTACTAACAGCTGTTTCAGTGTCTTGTGGTTTGAAAGAAACATATAATTGTATGTCATCGGTCAAATGCCTTGGGAAAATCAAGCAGAGCCAAGATAGACCCATTGCCGATGTCCTGTGATGAAAGCATGTCATCCACAACATCTATCAATGCAGTAGTTGTGCTATAGCCCTGTCTGAAACCTGATTGCATCATAGGTAGTATGTTATTTGATTCGACATACGCAGTAAGTTGAATACTTACAACTTTCTCTAAAATTTTTGACATACAGGAGGGAATAGTAATTGGTCTTAGGTCTTACACTGCTTAAGCACCACTGCTGGTATACCGTCTGGCCCACTCGTCTTATGAACGTCTAGAGAAAGCAACGCCCGCCGGACCTCCCGCTGCGTTATGGAGATTTCCGGCATGGTCTTACCGCACCACGGTATAGTGCCTTCATCGTTCATGTTGGAGTTCGAAGCAAAGAGAATACCCAGTAGATCGGCTTTCTCTTTAGCACTATGGGCCAAGTCAACATCGGTCTTTCGCAGTGGTGGTAACGACGACTGACAAAAGTTCCCTTCGGCAGCTTTGGCAATCGACTAGAAGGCACGACTCCCAGGAGGATAGCTCGCAAGTCGCCCACCTATTTTGCCGATGAATTGGAATTTTGCTCTGGCAGTTGCTTTCTTACTGAACCTCGAGGCAGCATTTTATTTGCGTTTTAACTCAGAAATATTCGGATCATTATTACGAGCCGTGTTCCAAGCCTCATATGCAGTTTGCTTAAGAATTTTAGCTTTTTTGTATATTAAAGAAGGTTGCAAAAGAATGTCTCTAACGACCAATAACGACCGGACGTATGTCGTTTGAAAATTTTTTTCAGGTCCGACAATTCTTATTATGGCGGCCAGTTTCAAATTGTTATAAGAAAAAAGTTTAAGCCTTAAAATTAACTTTTGTCATTATATTCGACAACATTTTTTTTTTTATATTTCACTAAGGTGGCAAACAAGCTTGCGGTCCGCCTGATTGTAAGCAGTCCCGCAGCCTGAGAACGCTTGCAACACTTCAGGCATCACTCGCGCGTAGCCGACCCTTCAAAAATCAAACAACTTCTTTCTTGAAGAATTCCATACGACGAGCGGTGGTAGAAAGTAGCCGTATAACAAATCCTCAGAAAACATCCTATTATTCAAGCGGTAGAACATTCACAGAAAGGCAATGTCCCTCCTCAGACTTAAGGGTTCGATACGGTTTATAAGTTTGGGATCGTCGACTATTCTCTCAGCCCGTCGTTGATCCTGAGTCCGAAACTCATCATCAGATCTATATAAACATGGGACCGTTTCGGAATAAACCCCTTTCAATCAAAAAAAGAATTTTGCAAATCTGTCTATATATGCCTGATCTATTCCCGAACATGCATAAAAAAAATATAAACATCGTATTTGATTTTATTCCTTATAATTATGTTAAGTACCGAAATACATCGTTGTCTTATGTTAACTATCCTTAATGCTGTTATTTATTATCCTTTGATCTGTTAGTTGTGTGTTTGATGTGTTAATAGTGTTCTGTAAAGCATTTGCGGAATATTTTTTTAGTCATCTTGCTGTGTCAATAATGCCAATGCCGAATTACATGCGGTCGACCTATTGGCGTTAATTTGCTTACCAAGCATTACGAACTACGCGTGTTGTAAACGATATTCATACTTTTCTGTGTTCCTCATATTACTAAAATAAAATCCGTAATTTATGTTGTTGTGGAGCGGCGGCAAAAAGGAGATCTCCTGCCAGGCGAGGTGTTATGCCTGGGGACTGCCGTGGTCCACTTAACTTGCGCTACGATTACTATATATACTGAACTGCAAAGGAAAATTCGATAACGCGATGTAGGACGTGTGGTGTCAGTCTTGCTTGTAGCGGTACGATATGGTCGTCTACTTCACTCTCTTCCCAGACCGAAGGTCAACAATTCTTGCAGTGATGCTTGCGTACGCTCTTGAGAATGCCGAGTTTATGCGCCGTCCACAGTGAGTCGGAAGGGCGTGTAGTGCATGCCGAATATCAGCAGTCTGCGGTGGGTCGAGACTGGTACGATGCTGGCTGTGTGTCTGCAATGGGTCGAGACACTGGCGAGTGCTTGCATGGAGGTTGCGTATGGCCACAGTGAGTCCGGCCATAGAATGGTTGGGCTGTGTGTCGCTTTGAGTCGAGACGCTGGCCTGAGTAAGCGGCAGAAGCGACGAGCAGAGAATGCCACGCTGGAGTGTGCGTACTCGACAGGGTGGAGTGATGCTGTACAGAGGAGGTGCCACGCTGAAGTGAGAATCCTCAACAGGTTGTGGTGAAATGCTGTACAGTTGCGTCGCCGGAGAGAAACTGCAGGAACTAGGAAGCGCTGAAGTGCTGCGATAGGGTTTTGATGAAAGCTCTGAGATGCGAAGCGTACGGTTGAAAACTGGTCCGTGGACCTGGTAGGAAGGAGTAGGCTGCTGCTGCGGAAGGTGCGTCATTGTTCAGCTCGGGGTCACCAATGTGAAGCGGCGGCAAAGAGAACATCTCCTGCCAGGAGAGGTGTTATGCCTGGGGACCGCGGTGGTCCACTCAACTTGCGCTACGATTACTATATATACTGAACTGCGAAGGAAACTTCGATAGCGCGGTGTAGGACGCGTGGTGTCAGCCTTGCTTGTAGCGGTACGATATGGTCCTCTACATTGTAAATCATTGTCTGTAAAACGGTTCGTACGTGAAACGGTATGCCACCTAATAAGGGGGCCTAAATTAGCAACAAATTATATAAAAATTTATAAAAGAATATGTGCGCACAAAATGAAATGAAAATACTATTTAATAATTACTAAATTTAGGATATTAAAGCAAAGTAACGCGATCGCTTGCTCGAAGGTTCGCACGGTGCAATAGGCAAGTTAAAAACACATTTGCCAAACTTTCTACACATGCAGCCTTTATTCATTTCTATTCTTTATTTTAAAGTTTTTTACAATTTAGTATAAAAAAAAACAAACATATATTATAAAAACCTTAAAAACTAGAGTGCCGCCGGCAGCGGAGCAAGGCCCAAACTACCGGTGGTCAGGGCTGCAGACTAAGGAACCTCCTGACAATACGTGCCGTGTCCAGGATCACCGCCTTCTGCATTCTACCCTTGAGCCAACCTTCCAGCGAGAGCTTCTTGAGGTGTTGGTCGAGGCTCTTCGCTATCAAGCCGTTCGCCGAAACGACTATCTGGCGGTTACCTCGTGAGCCAGATCAAGGTACTTGCTAAGCTTTCCCTTTTCCGCCTTCACAATGTTCTTGTCATGCGGTATTGGGATATCAACGAGCATTGCGCTTGCGCTAGGATCGGTCGACCAAAACGATATCAGGCTTATTGCAAACAATAGTCCTGTCCGTTATGATAGGGCGGTCCCAGTAGAGCAATGCACGACCATTTTCGAGAACTGGCACTAGCGTGTACTGATAGTACGGTACATCAGATTCGACAGTCCAAACTGAACATATATATATAAAAATAATAATAATTATACGAACAATTATCGGAAATATATCCTGAAGGTATATATATATATATTATATTATTATTATTAAGTGTTTTAGCTTCTCTGCAAGTCCAATTAAACCACGGCCGTTTTTTTGACACCGGCAACTACTCGCGGGTTAGGAATAAAACATTCCATACCAGCAAGTATTGTCTCAGTGACCACGGCTGCGCAGATGTCAGGATCTTCTGAGCTAAAGCAGAGCTACCACCACGGGTACGATGCATAAAATTCACGCAATCCATCCCAATCTGCCGACTTATAATGCCACACACGACGCCAATTAGTTGGCCCAGGTGGATCAGGTAGTGTGCATGACACTTGAGTCCGAAGGAGACAGCGGTCCGAGGAGCCAAAAGCCGCATCCGTCGTGCGTCGGACGAGTAGTCAGCAGAAGGATAGGAGGAGGAAGGAGTAAGGATCTTGTATGGATATCTGGTATCCCCATTGGAAAAAACACTAGCTGAGAGAATTCATAGGTCAGAGCAAATTTATGAGCAGATATCCCTGCGTAGTTATTGGTTCGAGTACTAAGTAACTTACGATGGTGGGCGTCAAAGTCTCCCATAATAACTAGTTCTGCTGTTTGGATATTGCTCTAGAACTTTGTCAGTCGTCAAACTCAGTCAAGTTACGTCCGTGTCACAGCTATAAGACTCGTTGTGGCCACCGTAATCTACGCGCACCCACAATATCGACAGGTCCCTGACTTCAAAGCTATGAAGGTGGCATCAGCACATATCGAGACGAACATACATAATAGGCACGACTCACAAAATTGTGTTTGAGTTTGTAGCCGGGATAAAGTAGGTATGATGTATTGGCCGGGCAGGATATCTGCGTCTCCGTAAGAAAAAGAATGGTCGGCTGCGCAGTCTCTAGATGGTAGTGGACTGCGTTAAGATTTGCGTGAATACCCCTTATGTTGCAGAAGTCCACATTAAATGTGGATGGGTGGATGGCCACTGAAAAAAATCTTTTGTTTTTACTTCTTGCCATTTTTTAAAGTTCTTAAGACTAAATATGAGGATTCACTACACAGACAGCTTTTAGGACAAAAATTGCGGTAATAGAACTTTTAGGACAAAATGTGCGGAAAGGCACAGATAATATGGTTGCTGGCACGGCGGTCGGAAGGACCCCTGATCCCCTCTGTTGTAGTAGTCAGGTCCTCTCCGGTCTCCTTCTCCGGCACTACTACTACTTCAAATACCTTACACAGGTTGTTTCAACCTCCCAGAGCGTAGATTAAGTAATTCCTGGGTTCGGGTACCCGTTCAATCTGCAGGCGGGCCGTACGAGCACGCCGCGTCTATGCCGAGCAATGACTGCGACAAGCATCGCCGCGCCGGTCCTCCGCTGTCCGCGCAACGAATGCTCAAGAGCTCTGGCAACCTTACTCACCATCAGGAACACAACAATACTCACAGTTGGTGTTATTGGGGCCGCGGTTTTCTGTAAGGTGAAGGTTCTTCCCCAGTTCAGGATGTTCATTCGAAAGAGTACTCGCTAGGCCCTGATTTTGTTGTTCGGACAGCTTATTCGAGCAAGAACTCGCTGAGCCATACCTCTCTTAAAAATTTGGGGTTCTGCATCAGGCAGCAACCCCAGTGACCCCACTCATGTTTTTATTCGTTGTATACTATAACCTAGTGATATAATCCGACCCAATGAACTCATACACGACACCTTTTCTGTAGGTTGATAAGGAGATTCCACGTAGGCCAATGTCGTCGGATAGATAGGAACTTTCGTAAACAGATAGTTAGAAATTTCAGTAAACAGATAGTAAGATCAGCAATCAGCGAGGTGTTTCAGGTAAGTACAAAAGTAAATTAATATAAACTTTAAATGTGTGTTTGTAAAAAAAAAATTCCAAAACTCATTCTTTGTGGTGCGCCATTTCGGTTAAGTTTTAACTTTTGTCGGCACACTACATTTTAGAATGTGATGTCGACTTTTCAGTTTTCTTTTTCGATTTTCAGTTTTATACTAGTTTTACTTTTCGTGCTGTGTCAATCAAGTTAACACTTTCGGACTGTCCAGGTCGTACTAGTATTTAAATGACAACAAAGACACAGCGACAGGCACATAGGTAGTAACACTAGAGGTTGGGCATTCGATTCTAGCGTCGATAACATAGCACCAGTCGCCAATATTTACGTGGTCTTTATCTTATTTGCTTAACAGTCACTATGATCATTAAGGTTTTTATTAATGTATGAAGGTTTCCCCTATAAGAAACCTTTGCTACCTATTTACTATAGGAACTTCCATATAATTAAATTAGTATTATGCATGTCAAACGTTACTTTCAGACCAGTTCTTGTAACGAACACTGCATCATGAAAATTACCATGATCAACAAAGGAGTTTTTATTGAATTCCATTATTTCCTTATGAAACATAGGTTGTCGACCGTGACAGGACTGTACTCCAAAATAGGTACAGTCTGGAATTAAAGGTCTACCACTGTTGGTGAATTTATAACGGAACAACCGTTTCAGGTGGTCCGTCTCCGGTAAACGACCGGAGGATGTAAAAAACTATGGAAGTTTCCAGCCATCAATTACTAGGTCCATAAACTTCTAAATGGTTTCAAACAAAGAGACCTTAGAATGTTTTGACTTATGACATGAGTGTCATTACAACTAACAGTTATAAATTCATAGCGTAAAGACAAACTTTGTCTTAAATTACATTCTATTCTAACATATTTTCTATGCTTAAAGAAGCGAAGAACCTAAACTTAATCTACTCTATGTGCTCACGAGAACCGTCTAGGTCAGTGAGGTTTAATAGTTATATTGTGTGTTATGTGAATCAACCTAGTCATGTAAGAAATTCATGTGTATATATTTTTAGTACTCGCCAGAGTCAACGGTTTTCTTGTACGACTATTCTACGGCTTCTTGCCGTTACGAATATCTGGAGAAGGCTGCCCTTTCTCTACCGCTCTCCGGGCCGGTGCGTGTCCTATCTCGAGGGACAAACGCACTGAAGGATTCTGGGAGTTTCTCTCGACTCCATATCCTCGGCCTGAACGTTGCGGTGCTTCAGACTCAGCAACGCTGTTCACCGTAACTACGGGGCTAACATCTGCCACGTGCAGCATTGCATCGTGTCAGTCACGTGCGGAATTGCATTGTGCCAGCCACGTGCGGCATAGCATTGTGCCGGCTCACTAAAGCCTAGGCCTTACATTACTCACCACACGTCGTTAGGTCACCTAAAGTCAATCCCGTCCGCGGAAACCTACTCTGGCGGCAGAAGAGACCTCCTGGGTACAGACGTCAAAATCAATATCTTTTTATTCAAATGGGTTACTTAGAACACTTTCGAATCGTCAAGTTAATTAACTACAACTAGCTTTACAAACTAATTACAATACTGTTTTATTGCGTGCGTCCAATAGGTAATCTTTGTTAAATCACAAATGAAACATAATATTATAGTGTATAAACTAATAAATACGTGTTTTGTATTGAAACACTTAATAAACAAGATTTACAATGTAAATAGTTTATTTAAAAAAAATATTATATATATATACTAAGAATACAAAAAAGTTTGCAAGAGCAGACCAGCCTCCACAGGCGGCACCCGTTCACAAGTATGATACATTAATCAGCCATCGCTTCGCTCAACCATGTTTTAGGGAACGTAACGACCCAACACACACGCCACCACCGCAGACACACTTTGAGAGAGCATGACACACTCAAGCAACTCCAATAAAACTTCGATTGTACTATATTCATATAACATATAATATTACACAGCAGACGTAAATGTTATATACATATACCGGCTGGATTTTTTAATTGTCGGGATAAAAGAAATGCGTAATCAGAAGGTCTAGGAAATGCTATTAGTGATATAATTTTGCCAATACCATTAACATTCTTTAGGTAACAAATTAAAAAATCCTACTAAATAAAACCTACCTACTAAATAAAAGAGCTAATAACATTAAATGGAAATACAATTGAATACGTAGACGAATACATATATCTTGGTCAAGTCATTTCACCATTTGACCAAACATCTAAAGAAATCGAAACACGGATAGGGAATGCTTGGAAAAGCTACTGGAAATTCAAAGAAATTATAAAAAATAAGAAAATGAGTGTGAACATAAAGCGAAAACTCTACAACACGTGTATTCTCCCAGTGTTAACATACGGCTGCCAAACATGGGCCCTCACTAAAGCGAATAACGAAAAATTAAAAGTCTGCCAGAGGTCAATGGAGAGGAGTATGCTTAACATAAAAAATCATATAGAGTGCGAAACACACAAATCAGAGGAACAACCAAACTAGAAAATGTCACATTCATCATAAGGAAAAATAAATGGAGATGGACTGGCCACACCATGAGGGGTGTTGACAAATGGAGCAAATTAATAACAACTTGGTATCCTAGAAATAGAATTAGAAAGTGCGGAAGGCAATTCAAAAGATGGGAGGACAAAGCGAAAAGTGTAGCGGGAAAGTTATGGTCAAGGAATACTCGAGACAGGGAAAATTGGAAGAAGTTGGGGGAGGCCTTTGCCAAACAAGGGCAAACAGAAAAAGTTAGGTTAAGTTAGCAAGTAAATAGTAAATGTAAGTTTTTAATGTTTTTCTGAAATAAAGGCTATTATTATTATTATTATTATTACTAAATAAAACCTAACTAATGCAAACCCTACCCTACCCTAAAATTGGTCTAATAATTCGCACACACATAACTCCGGCATGTAGGTATAGCAGCTCAAACAGCTGGTAACCTCAGTTGACTTTTCGCACGGCGATAAGTACATTGGTACAGGACAGGATACAGGATAAAAAAAGTATCTACATCAGTTTACAAAACACACGAACTTGTAATAAAAAAAAAATTTTACTATTTTTTCAAATTTTCAAATTGTATTTTATCAATGGTAAGAAATAAGTATGTAGGTATTTAAGCATTAAAGAATACCTACTAGTGTTTTCGATTCCAAATGCCCCTTCATACTTTAACGGGCTTACGACCGTCAAGAATGTTGTTTAGGTACGTAAGTAGGTAGTTTAACCTAAGGCATCACCGATAAAACGATACCTACATAAGGTAGGACTTTGGTATGTTCTTAAAAACACGTTTAAATGTACCTTGCGTTTATTGCAGATAGCACTACCAGCCGCACTACTGGTAGTGCTGTTTACAAATGCTAGCACTACCATGGCACCGTTCAAATGTTTTATAGTACAATCGAGGAAAAAAATAGAAAAAGAAACCGGCCAAGTGCGAGAAGGAGTTCCGTACTATCTAAGAAGATTGACGTGTGTTTGTATTTCGATGGATTGATGAGGAAAAGATAGTTTTTCCCACCGACCTACCGATATGTCGAGCTTTTATAGTCGTTTTAGTTTTTATTTTCAATATTATTGCAAATGACAGCTGTCAAACTATAAATAGCTTTATCTCCCTTACTATTGATCTTAGACTAGCAATTTCCTAGCAGAAATGATAGATCTCATCAAGATCTTTATTTTTGATGAAAGCTGTCAAACTAGAAAGAGCTATATCTCTATATATAGTCTAAGATCAATAGTAAGGGAAATAAAGCTATTTATAGTTTGACAGCTGTCATCAAAATAAAGATCTTGATGAGATCTATCATTTCTGCAAGGAAACTGCTAGTCTAAGATCAATAGTACGGGAGATATAGCTATTTATAGTTTGACAGCTGGTATCTGAAATAAAGATCATGATGAGATCTATCATTTCTGCAAGAAAACTGCTTGTCTAAGATCAATAGTTAGGGAGATATAGCTCTTTCTAGTTTGACAGCTGTCATTAAAAATAAAGATCTTGATGAGATTTATCATTTCTGCAAGGAAACTGCTAGTCTAAGATCAATAGTTAGGGAGATATCGCTCTTTCTAGTTTGACAGCAGTCAACAAAAATAAAGATCTTGATGATATCTATCATTTCGTAGTGGAGCAGCCTCTGGTACGTGGCTAGTATTTGGTCTGTCGATGGCACTGTGGGATGAGGAATCCCTCGCAGGCGTAAGGATTGCAGGTGTCTGGGGTCAGCGTACAAACGTCGCGCTTCTTCCAAGTTTTCCCCACCAATAAAATAAAAGCGCAGCATGGCTGCAAATTCCACATTAGAGTAACGTGGTATTGTCCGAGGCATGTTTATTGTGTACTTTGCGCTTTGAAACAAACAAGTAACACTCGGACGAACGCGATGCTTTGTGTTACTGGCGGTGCTACGTCGTTGCACTGACTGAAGTCGTATGTATGCCGGCCGGCCGGCACGTGTCGGCGCACGCGCCACCCCCTGCCCCCGCTCGGCGGCGCATATGAAAGGCATGGTGCCGCCGTAGAGATCACAAAATAAGTAGTTAGGTACGCATGCGCAGTAGGTATTTGTTGTAGGCCCTGCGTTTGGGGCATTTCTTAAATGAATTTTGTAAACAATCAATATTGATAGGGTGAATATGAGTGCCAACAAAACTAGGATTTTCGTAATTTAATTATTTTAGCATTTTGTTTTTTATGTTTATTGAGTATCACAATCTATTAGGAATTAAGTAGACAATCTATTTAAATTAAATACATATCAGTTCATGCTACTCTTTTATTTTCTCAAAAAATCTGTACCAATAGCATCTGTAACACTTTCTAGTCATGCAATTTTTTTTTTTCCCGACATTTAAAAAATTCCATCCGGTATATATATATATACACACACGTATATATATATTATGTTCTATGGCTAGTTTCTGCCAGCAAGCCACATTTTCGGAATAATAAAATAAGAATCGACAAGTAACAGGCCTAGAACTTGCGAAGTTTCGTATATGAGAAACTAGCCAAGTCAGACCTTAGGCTACATTATATTATCCTAAAATATAAGAAAAAATGATATTTTATGTTGTATTAAATAAATTTCAGGACTGACCATTGAACTTGGTACCCATTAAGATCTCACTTATTTTGTCGTTGAAGTCAACATCCAAGGCGTATATCATAATATTGAACTTGGCTCTCATTTGACAATTATGTTTTTGATGGGATTTCATTACTTTTTGTACATAAATTATTAGTAGGTACTTATTTATAACAAAATTTATACCAAATGGTTTTTGTTAAGCTACTGTATTGTCCTACGTATACGACATACATACTCTACTAAAGTCTCACGCAACCTATTTGTTTGTTGTATATTACTGTACTGAAACAAAGAATATGCAATCGAATGGAATAGGCAGCTTCCATCGGGAGGCATTGGAATAATTCGGTGTAAGGTAAGTGTTACCCACCCGTAATTCTGTTGTACGACTCATTGTACAAAATACGTAATAAAAAGATAATTATTTAAGACGATTACGAAACAAATTACCTGTTATCTATTGAATTCTCAAGAAAAACAATTTGTTACCAATAAGTTCTCGCTCTGTAACTCATTCAGAGTTAAGGATACATACCTACTTATAACTCTTATAACTATACTAAAATTATTTTTAATTTTTGATTTAAACTATTGCCTATACCATACGTACTTACTAAAAGAATTGTGATAATAATATAACCACAAATATATAGTATAATATAACAGTATTTTTTAAGAAAACCTATGAATTTCGTAGCATCAATCGCAACCTTATAGGTCAAATATTGGACAGCAAAACAGCGCTAGCGCTTATGAGCGCGGCTGCCACTCGCTCGGACACGTTCGCAACAAGGTGCGCGCTCCCACCCCGCTGCTCCGACTTCGCACCGCGCGCCGTGTAACGAAATGCCTATTATTTGATTATTTATATGATGTGCGCTAAATATTGAAACAATAATTAATACTAAATTCCAGGTAATAACGTAATAAATACGAAAGTCGCCTCTTATACTTAACTCTTAGTTATAAGTACTAAAACGGAAATATTCGGATTAAAAACAAAGTAAGTGTGGTATTCAACTCGTTATATATTCACTTAAAAACCTTAAAATCCACATAAAGACCGGCTGTCATAAGTTTTGATTGCTGATTGCTGATTCTTACATTACAGTTTTTATAAGTATAAGTTAAGTGTTCGTAATAGAATCAAACCTTCAAGCGTTATAAAACCCTATTTTCGGTTATAAATTCGTATATTATTATCACTCATGTTTGCCAATATTAGTAGCCTCTCATAGGTTCATTGTGAACTTAAAACAATACATTCTTCCTTTCTATGCGCATTTCTTAATCTAAATTATATCTTTCGTTGTGCAAAGTAAACGCGCGCCTGTCGTCGTTGAAGATTCGCTTCGTTAAAGTGCTTAAATATAAATTTTTGTACGTTTTTTGCCAAATACTTTTTTATTCTATCTAAAGGGAATGTGTTTAAGTACATTGTTATTCAAAAAAATTAATAATTTGTCTTTTTAATTCCTAAAAACCATGACGGTCATTAAGGTTACGCGCCACCGCTGCCGTTACAAATGACCGCGCGCCCGCGTAAAGGATAAGTGAAAAATTATAATAAAATGATAAAAATTTACCAGTTTCTGCATGCCAAATTTGAACTTTCTCGGTCATCTGGAACTGGTTTAGAGTTTTGATCTATAGGTCAGTCAGTGATAAAAATGACGATTTTTTAACGTTAATATCTAAATAACCGTTTGAGATGTGCTTATTAAATTTGAAGCACATATGTATCTCGCAAGTCTCAATATATAAGAGAAGTTTGACACGTTTATGTGAAATTTTTTGGTTTTTGAGTTATAAGGGGGTCAAAAGTGGCTCCAAATGGTTCGTGTTCTGTTACTTGAACTTGGCTTCACACGCTACCGCGTGTCTAGATACTGAGAAACTGGATCTAATTTAATCATTTTTAAAGATACATTCTAACGAAATCTCAAATTTTTGTTGATCCGCTAACGGCTAAAAAAAATATATAGAGACGTTGCTTTTGAATCCGTTTTATATCTGGTTATATCATAGATATAGAATGTACAAGATTAACAATGCCAAATGAAAAACGAAACATAAAAAAAAATTGCAAATGTGTGAGTGATGTCAAACAACACTGTCGATAATTTTACCTGCACAAAATTATTGCAAACCAGCGCGCTGATGAAATTAAATATTACCTATGTCGCGTTTACACTCGCGCTACGCAGCCTCGGAACGCGTTGTCGGGCAAAGCGAACTGTTAACACGCCTGTGCTCGTACATGTGCCCAATAGCATAGCGTTGAATGCAAGAGTGTAAACATTCCATAATAACCTAAACTATTAGGACTATAATCACGTCTTATAAGAAATTTAAAAATCTAATCACTTCCTTCTTGAAAAACCCCATACCATAGTCCCTGGAGAAAACGTTCGCGGGAGAAAGTTCCTCTCAAACCACACAATGAATTCGCTGTCGATGGCGAGCGGAACGATGGTAGAAAGTAGCTGTGGAAATTATTTCAAACAATTCCTCAAAACACAGAACACATTATCCAAGCGGTAGAACACACACAGGGAGGCAAAATCTCTCCTCAGACTTAAAGGTTTGATACGACTTGTGAATTTGGGATCGTACTTTTCCTATAAAAAACGCACTTATGTGTTGAGAAACATTCCAAGGAGCCAAGTGGATAAGGAGTGGAATGAAATTTCGACATGGTTTCTATTTTTTATTATTCTTATATACTAGATCTAGTATAAAAGATGTATATAAGAGATTGAACTGAATGTAAATAGATTAAATTTGAATATTTAGTTTGACTTTAATACTCATGTCGATTTTTGTGCTGGATAGACGATTTGGACCAAACGGTGGAATCACTGGTATAATAAATTAGTTATTATTGTATGTCTAAGTATGAAGTAGCGGGAAACTGCTAATGAACATTAATAAAAATACATCAAACTTTACTTACTTTGTCCTGACTACCTACACTAAATAAAAAAGAGTTTCTAAATAAAGTATAAGATCTGAATATTTGAGTTACAAACAAAAATCTATAAAAGTACTTAATATTACAAGTTTTAATTAAATTATTTCCTCACTAAAAATCTAAAGCTAATCGCAAATATGTCTGCATCTTAGGGGGCCGTATTTTCGAATTCTGTATAAAATCCTATGCAACCTCTTACAATTTACTCCCACCGTGCGCGCAATACTTATTGCTCTTCATACTAATTCTATAAATGCGGCTCGTACAGCGCGCACGATGCGGACAAATATGCGATCACCTTTGGATGGCTATGAATAATTATCTTATTAATATTTTATAAATTACATATTCTAACGATTTACTATCGATACTGATGCCGTCGGTCGCCAATTTGTCAAGCTCTATGGTAACTAAATGTCTACATATTTTACGCAAAATACTCTCCAAATCCTTATTTAACAACGAAATAATGGTACTCAGTAAATCTAGACAAAAAAAATGCAAGCTATGATTTAAATTATTTTTTTTTTTTGTAAAATTCTCAACTAAAAATGATAAAATATGCATATGACAACAATGCAGTAAAAAATACTTAATTTACCTGTCAAATGTGTACTTATTTTGATTACTATCTCTTGTAACTTTACATTTACTCACAGAACAAGACATCAGAGTTACCTATAAAATTAATAGTTTGTATGTTTATCCAGGATTATTTTAAAAAATTTCATTCGCCTTAAGAGCAACGCTATGGCCTCTTACTTGTGGTCATATAATTTTATACTCTTTTTAAGGTGTTTCTATTTCTGCCGCATTAAGAGTTTATCATAGAATTCATTATATATGCGCATGACGCCAGCACTATGTCAATCTCTATCGTAACTAATTGATTACATATTTTACACAAAATATCCCAAATCTTGATTTAGCAATGAAATATAATATTAAATCTAGAGAATAATATGTAAACTATAATTCAAATTGATTTTTAAGTTAATTTTTCGGATAAATTCGATAAAATATAATTCAAACTCAAAATTAAACTCAAATCAAACTTTATTCAAGTAGGTTTCTTAGAACACTTTTGAATCGTCAATACAATAATAATAATAATAATAATAATAATAATAACGTTTATTTCTCACCATAAGTATTACATTATAAATCACAAATTTAATACAGTAGAATGTAATTCTAAAATTAGATCTAGGATCGATCAGAATTATGGCGGGTTGGTACCTGAACTAGGAGAATCCTGTGTCTCAGGTTACCAACCCTCCACCCCTGGCCAGTATCTAATATTATTAATCAAACGGGATGTGTGAAAATACGTGTGAGCATGTGTATGTGTGTGTGTGTGTGTGTGAGTGTGTGAGTGTGTGTGTGTGTGTGTGTGTGTGAGTGTGTGTGTGTGTTTGTGAATGTGTGTGTGGGTGTGTGAGAGAGAGTGTGTGTGAGCTATGAATATGTTCGTATGTGTCTTGTTTGTATATTGGTGTATGTTGTGTGCCTATGTGTTTGTGTGTGCTGCGTCTGAGTCATGAGTGAGTGTCAGGCGTTTATGGCTACTTGAGTGTCGTGTGGGTGAGTGTATGCGGTGGTACATGTTGATATTGAAGGATACAAGTTCCTAGTGGTTTTTGCTTTATACTCGTAGAATTTTTTCTGTGCTAGGGTAATCAAGGGCCGTTAAGTATTTTTTAAGTGTTACTTTTAAACGAAACTTAGGCATTTTATAGATTTGGTACGTGTCATTAACTAACCGATAAATGAATGGCCCCATGTAATATAGCTGACGTCGAGCGAACATTGAGTTAAAGGAGGGGACAGGAGTTCGAATTCTTCTTTTGCTCTGTGAAAATTTCAATGGGTCGACAGATTTATGATGACGTAAGACTGTTAAGAAGATGTATAATTGGCGAACTGTGAGGAAGCGTGATTCTTCATAAAGTTTCTGGGTAGGGTATTTCCTGGGCTTATGGAACATGACCTTGATGACTGCACGTTGGGCTCTTTCCAGCTCAAGCAGATGAGTTGGAGCAGCTCCACCCCAGATAGGGCAGCAGTAAGACAGGACGCATTGGCAAAGGGCATAATATACGTTGGTCAATAGATTGCAGTCAGCAGCATCGCGAAGGTTTTTAAAAATTGGAAGTAATTTACGTACTCTTTTGCTAAGTGAAGATATATGTGGTTTCCAGTTTAAATGGCAATCTATGATAACGCCCAGGTATTTATGGGTATCGGTTTGGGCAATGGCAATGCAGTCACAGTAGCCACAATTTTCAAGTTTGCATTGGGAAGTATGGGCTTTAATTGAAAAATTTAACCCTGGACTTGTAGCTTCCGTTATTCTAAAACAGATGTATTTTGTTTTAGTTACGTTAATAGTTAGTAAATGCTCATCGAGCCAGTGCATAACTCGTCTGAGGCCCATTTCGGCAGATTTTTGAACTTGTGACCATGTTTTCCCACGGCAAATCAATACAGTATCGTCTGCAAAAGCCAGTACTTCCACGTTATCTATTTGAAGTTTACAAAGGCTATTCACGTAAGCCAAAAATAACGTCGGACCGAGGGTACTACCCTGCGGTATTCCATACGTGACCGGAAAGCTGGAGCTACAAGAGTTTTTTACTTTAACCACCTGACTTCTACCGTTCAAATAGTCTCGGAGCCACTCCAGGACCATACCTCTTATGCCCATGCACTCTAAAGTACGCAACAAAATTGGTAATGAGACAGTATCGAATGCTTTTTGCAGGTCCAAAAATATAGCAACACATTTTTCACCCTTGTCTACTGACTTTGTAACGATATCCGAGAGCCTAGCTACCGCATCCTCAGTATTTCTACCCGAGCGGAAACCGTATTGGGTACATGCCAGTATGGTTTTGCTTTCGAGGAATTTAATTAGACGAGTGTTAACTACTTTTTCCATGATTTTACTAATTGCGCTCAGTAGTGATATAGGTCTGTAATTAGCAATTGAATCTGCGTCACCACTCTTAAACACGGGCACGACAGCCGCTTCTTTGAAAATTTTTGGGAAAATCCCAGTAGTAAGACTAAGATTACACAGATGCGCAATCATAGTGCACAAAATCGACCGAGAGTTTTTTAGTACAATATTTGGAATGTTATCGATACCTGGAGCACTATTATACTTTAGACCCATGATAATTTTATTAATTTCTATATAATCAGTTGGATCTAGATACATAGAACTCTCATGGCTTGACGGAGAAATCTTTTCTGCTAAGCGCGAATCGGTAGTACTATTTCTCTGTAGGATGTCTGAAGCTAGTTCACTCCCAACCGAGGTAAAGTATCGATTAACTAAATTAAGAGATTCGCAAGGTGAGTCTGGTACAAGATCGAGTAGGTCAGTTGCTCGGAAACGGTTTTTCTTAATACTACACAATTCTTTCACCGTTTCCCAAGTCCCTTTATTATTTTTGAAATTTTTGTTAAATTTGTCCTTGTAATAGTTGTTTTTTAGACTTTTAGCTAGTGAGTTACAAGTATTGCGATAATTTATATACTGCCGTTTGATTTCGGCGTTGTCAGGATTTAATTTTGAGATACTGTGAAGTCTGTCTCTAGTCCTAAAACACTTGATAATGCTTGTTGTAATCCATGGTTTCAGAGGTCGTCGACGATTAGCAAAAGAAACTGTGTGTGTGTTTTGTGTTATATGCGTCTGAAGCGTATTAATAAGTATTTCCGCGGCCAAGTTCGGGTCTGTAATTTCTAGGAAAGATGTCCAGTCTATTGATTTTATAGCTTCGGTCAGAGCTGTATGATTTATTTTTGTTCTAGTTATATTTTTGTGAAAGGTTGGTTTTGATATGAGTGTACTGTTATACGTCAAGAACAGGGGATAGTGGTCTGTGATGTCTGTTTCAAGTACAAAACATTGGTGGTCGCCCTCTAGCTTGCACATGAAATGGTCTAAGCAGGTGAGACCGTGCGTGGGGATGTCAATGCCTTGATGTAAACCATGGGAACCAATGATTTCCAGATAATCTCTAACGTCGTTATTGTTGGTATCTAAGGTGTCGATATTTATGTCTCCGGTTAGTATGATATGCCGCGAATTGGTACTAGTTAGCAATGTATCCAAGGCATCAAGGAATGTTCTAGGATTTTTGAAACAGAAAGGGCGATATATACCTATTACTGACAAGTTGCCTATTTTTGCCAACAGGCAATTGGCCTCCTCTAAGTCAATTTCTTGTATAGTTGCTGTAATATTTACGTTCAAATACATGATCACTCCGTCATTCTGGTTAAAACTATGCTTACTAAAGTACATAGAAAAACCATCGATTTGAGGGGGATTCGAGTTTTCATTACACCAACATTCTGTCAGGACGATGATGTCAATATTAGTTTTTAACCTTGTAATATATATTAGGAAGCTGTCTAGATTTTTATTTATACTTCTTATGTTAAATGAAATTATGTTTAGTCTATTTGAATGCTCAAACTGTTGCGCAAGATGGTTGGGGTCTGCAATTAATTTACATGGAATTGTACAGCAGCTGTCAAATTCTTCAAATAATTGTCTGTTGTCCATTAATAGTTTTAAAAAGAGGAAGAGTGCTATTTATGTTGTTAGGAGTTGTGCGGAATGAACTTATTTTTTGGCTGAAATACCCTGCAGCACTATAATTGATTTTGATAATCATATAAAATTGGCAATATATGAATCCCAAGTAAGATGTATGTAAGTATGTAAGTTGGAGAATTGGGGTAGCTATTAGTAGATATTGGGTTGCTTTGAGGTATTTTGATTGAGTAGTTAGGTTGTAATTTGTTTGTTGTGTAATATATGTGTTGAAGCATAGTTGTGTAATTGTACATTTTGTAAGTACGTTAGTCGGTGTGTAGTTCGTTTGTGTATTGTTTGTGTCATAATTATGTCTATTAACGCTATGAGTGAATGGGTGGAGATTAGATTTACAAAATAAGAGTATGCTTACTATAAGGAATATTAGTCATTTGTTTCTCAACTGTTGTAGTTGGGCTTCGCTTTTTATTAGGATGTGTGGTTCCCCTTCTTTCTTCCGCATGTAGACAAATCCGTTTGAGGTCCAGCAGTAATTATAATCCATGGATTTGCGGAGCTCACGTGCAAGGTAGTATAAGCGAGAAGCTTGTGGTGTCAAGTGATCGGCTAAATATATTTCAGTTTTAGGGTCATCTAATCCCAAGTGCGACGAATTTAGTTGCTCTGTTTTGTATCTTCTTGATTCGAGGTTTAGTTTTTTTGCTGCCATCAGAACTTGTCCTTTAAGTAAAGTTGACGAGAATTCAACTATAACAGACGTGGTAGTCTGCCCAGGCTTTGTAGGCACTCGATATACATCGCGTACTTCACTGGTATCCATCTTGACACCCAAACTGGTCGTGAGTTTTTTAATCATATCGAAAATCTTTTCTTTGGATTCATTTTCATGCTTTGGGACATTCCTGATCTGAATATTGTATTTGCGTGCAGCCCTCTCCATAGCCTCACATTTTTCTTCAATTTTTGAGATCTGTGTCACCAGTTGTTGACGATCTTCCTTCAGACTTGCGATAGTAGATTGAACTTCGTCTAACTTTGCAGTGGCAAACTCGATAGATTGTTCTATATCGAGATTCTTCTTTTGTATACTATCATTTTGAGTCTTAATTTCAGTGATGTATTTCTCCAATACGTCCAGGCGTGAGTTCTGTTGACCTTGGAGGGTACTCAGCATATCCTGTAGTTCTTCACGAATTACTGTTCGAATAATTGCACCTTCCGACCCTGATTCGTCTAGAGTGATTCGTCGGCGCTTCGAATCTCTTTGGGTAATATGAGTTAACTCTTCTGTAGGGGAGACGTAGGCTGTTATCTTGTCCACATCAGAATCTGACATGCTATGGGATTTGCTTAATGGAGGCGAGCGTGCCAAGTTCGGCATATTGAACCGAGTTTATTCACACAAAAATTGCTATTAAATTAGGTGCAGCAAATTAAAGTTAAAGTTGGGCCAGCCCCTTTGAATTCAAAACGCTATCGCTTCCGCCTTTGAGTTACGGCAAGCGCCAAGTGAGACGTTGATATTGCAGTCGGCCGCTGTAGCTCACTGACCCGTCGCGATCACTATAATATTGTTGTCCCTTTCTGCCGCCGAGTCGCTGCGCGCGCGCAATGAAGTTACTATGGCGTTATGGGTGCCTGGTACTTTAGTGAAATTATTTTAAGTAATATTTTTATGAAATAATTAAATTTTAAATAAAATTTGCACAGGTTCACACGTCTAAACGCTTTCGCGGTCCAGGGGGGAGAGCCTGTAAACAATGTTTGTTTCTGTCAAAAAGACCTGGCAAGAAGTTCCATCTAAAGTAGTAATACAATACTTTGATAAGTAGCTAAAGAGTATACAATATGTACCAATACAATAGGTAATAAAAAATAAGTAAGTAAGCTACCAAAAACAAAGTCCAACATGTCAATTTTTTTTGTTTTTATGTAGCATAGGGGGCGCACCATGTGAATGTCAAATATCGGTAATCGAGTGAAGGAATTGAGATATTTAAGAGAATTCCGATATTTGATAGTACTAGTAGCATTAGAGCCATCATAATTATATTTTTGCACAAACATATGTACATACATATATTAACATACTTAAAATTATCCATACTATCCATGAATATAATATAATAATAAATATTATAAATGCGAAAGTAAATCTGTCTGTTACCTTTTCACGGTGAAACCACTGTACCAAGCAACATGAAATTTGGCATGAAGATAGTTTTGAGTATAAGCTACTTGAAAACGACAAGTATAAATTGTTTAGTAATTGAGGAGTTGCCGTTGAAATCCATCACCGATGACCGAATACTAAGAATACAAAGAAGTTTGGAAGAGCAGACCAGCTTCCACAGCGGCACCCGTTCACAAGTATGACACATGAATCAGTCATCGCTTCGCTTTTTTTGGGGAACCATGTTTTAGGGAACGTAACGACCCGACGCACATGCCACCACCGCAGAGACTTTGAGAGAGCTTGACACACTCAAGAAACTCCAATAAAACTTCGATTGTATTAGTTACAATGTGTGTAGTAAAGGAACAAAATATAAATCCGATTCATATGGAGATTTACACACACAAGTTTACATTTAACATTACAGGGCGAACACACGTACTCTGAACCTAAAACTGATTTATATTAAAACACGGTGTATCAAAATTGATACTACTACAAAAAATATACATATATGTATAAACTTACATAGGTACAAGTATAATAATATAATAAATATAATATTGATAACCCGCTGCAATCCACCATCGGCCGCCCAGCGCCAGAGAGGTTCCAAAAGCGAGAGGGCGCATCACACAAACGTGCACACATACCCATATGCATACACATACTCACAGACGTTGTATATCATAAAGTAGCCCAGCTCCCACACGACAGTCCGGCAACAAATGCATACCATTTAACGTACTGTCACTTCGGAAACAAGCCTAAGGGAAGAAGAAGTGACAAGAAACTTCCCAGGTGTACACCTGTTACCATCTGTCACGCAGGAACCAGGCCAACCAAATACACAAAATCTATGCAAATATGTGCAAACATACATACATGTACACGTCTATGCGCCACACCTACCCCCATCCAGAACCTCCCCAACACCAAGCAGCCAACGGTGAATGACTATCCATGGTGCATCCCCTGATTGTAATGTGTCATTAATTATTAACTACATAAGTCATAGATGGATGTCCAGTATTGGGCCCATACCTTTTATTCCAGACATTATTATCTTTATTGAATTCTTCCACAGTATATTATCCCTTGTTAATAAGAACCTTTTTAATGTAAGTTTCAAAAGTATGTACAGGTAGGTTGACAATATTCTCAGGAATTGTATTAAAAAAGTAAATTCTCTGAATTATGAAAGAGCCACTTCTGAAGGCGACATTTTGGAATCGCAAGTTTATTTTTATTTCTAGTATTAACATTGTGTATGTCACTTTTTTTATCAAATAAACTTAGGTTTTTACGTACATACAGTAAGCACGCGTAAATATACTGAGAAGCTACAGTTAGTATATTAATTTTTCAAAGAGGTCACGAAGAGAATCTCGACGTGATAAGAGTTATACATTGATCTTATTGCTCTTTTTTGAAGTATGAAAAAAGATTCTATATCGGCCGCCCTAACCCACAATAAAATACCATATGACTATAGGAAATGGAAATAACTAAAGTATACTAACCGAGCAGTTTATATATTAGTAAATTGAGCAACTTTTCTGACTATAATTCGATGATGGAGGGCGATATACACACACAATAACAAAACTATCTAATTCTACACAAGAGAGCTCAATTATTCGCTCTCGTGAGAGCCCAATAATATCTTTGCGTTCTTTTGCATTAAGTTTATTGTTAATGACCCCCACGAATTGTATATTCTCTCAAAAATGCACTAGAAATACAATAATCTGGAATGTTTAACATCAATTTATATTTTTCTAGCCAATGCTCAGTAAGGCACAACACATGGACATCCAAGCTTCTTAAAAATAATTCAATTTGTAATTCCTTGCCAGACAAACCCTGAATATTTTGATGTTCAATATTTAAAAGATCTGTTGGCGTGATTGACTTTACAATGTGTAAACTAGGAGACTTGTCCGTTGTCTTGTGTCTCAGTTTAAATCGCTTACTGAGCCGTCACTAGTTTTGTTATTAGCACTATTACAAATAGTACTAATATGTGATTGGTCAAAAGACTCCTTTAAACTACTTATAAGAGCCACCTCACTATTAGTAACACTTCTAACAGTATCAGTGTTGTCCAAGTAGATATCTACAGAAGCGTTAAAAATATTATATGCTAACAAGGTAGCCAGTTGTTGCATACAATAATTAGACAGATACAATGTACCTTTAGTCAATATAAAACTAGATATAATGTTATTTATGTCAAACAAATAAAAATTATCATTTTTACATGTCAAATTGTACAGGACATTATTTAATTTCTGAATATGTTGATTTTGTTTATGTGACAGTCTTTTTGAAAAAGGAAAAGTGCAAATAACAGTTTTTTGACTCCTAAATCATAAGATTTAATTAAGTTCCGCTTTGTAACTCCAAAACTATTGCCTACAAATAATATAATAGTACAGTTTTTATCATATTTTCTGCTAGCTTTTGAGTTCACAATTCGCCTGTATGTAGTATTCGGGGTACATATGTTTAGAACAGTATGGTTCAATTTATCATTCAAAATATGACCTAACCCTATACCAACTCTATCAGATAACATTATAGATGTTGAGAGGGATGTACAGGAGTTATACTGGTATGCACAAAGCTTGACTCTGCTCTTTATTTGGTGACAAGGGTTGCAATGCACATGATTGATTGACTACTGTCAAACTAGGTTTCTGTAAGAACACTTGAATCAACATAGAACATGTTCCATGTTGATTCACGTGTTAAGGATTCAAATCGTTCATAGTTATAATTACTCACTTCAATTAATTTATTCATGGCCGAAATATGCTCATTTATTTCTAATTTAGCAGAATTATAACTTTTACTAACTATTTCTAAAGATTTTTGTAGCTGTTCTATTTGTACCTGAAGTAAAGAGCTCTCGGTTTTATATTTCAATTTGCTTCGCAATACTTCTTTTCTAAGCGGTAAGGATTTGAAAAACGCTTTGTTTTTTTATCATAAGTTTTATTCTATGTATAATCCGTTTTGTTTTTATGTATTTTTTTATTTTATTTGCTCCTTTTATAATACAAGGATACAACAAACTTTCACTGTCAATTAAGGATGTTAGGTCAATAGCGACCATTGGCTTTATTACTGATTTTGCACATATCAGCTCGTCATATAAACTAAGAGTTTTATTTTTCTCACTATCCAGCTGCATTTCTTCTATTGACTGAATGTGGTGACATGCCTCAGCTAACTGTTTTTCAAGCTCCTGAATCTTGTTCAAGGCACTTTCATACTCATGTTGACATTGATCAAATGAATTGACAATTAATTGCAATTGATCTCGATGATCCCGTAGATGCTCGTATTGTGTGTCTAGCTCAGCAAGTGAATTTCAATTTCGCTATCTTCTCTTTCTTGAATGAGTTTGTTACATAGCTCTTTTGATTCCTTTAACTCTTTTAATGCTATTTGAAGTCTATTTTCTAAGTCCCGTGTATTGAGTTTGCGTCGGGTGTTCATTTTCACAGCAACTGAAATAGCAATGAACAAGAAGAGTAACAGTGCAACTACTGTACTAAGTGAGCCTGTACTGACTGTACCAAATTGTAGGAAGCCTCTTTTACACTTTTAAGTAAAATCTTACTAGCTACTACTAAGTAAAAGGACAACGTAGGGCCAGGTTTTAGTGTGTGTATAAATTGTATGCAAGTAATTAGTTATATGTGGTGTACCGTGACAAGTTCCCGACATCAAATTTGCTTTTATCTATAACAGAGTCTACGAATGAGACTGTGCCGGCGTAGAAAAAAAATAAAATGCTAAAAACGCTAAGTATATAAAAGTGCTTAATTATGTAGAATGTGTAAACAAAAGTACTCCCCAGGAAAAGTCGATGTACGCTGCCGTTATGAATTACCGGTAAAACGCGTATTTATTCGGATTATTGCGACACAAAAAAGATATCAAATTAAGAAAAAAGATATTATATTTTCTGTAACGTTGAAGTAAAAGATAAATCTATTATAAACATTTTGCCATCCGATCACTGTGGTTAAATAATAAAAATTCTACACAACTATAAAAAAAATCCTCAACAAGTAACTTGTAGACCTGTGACCACTGCTCGATTAGACAATTTTAAAGCAAATAATGAAAAGAAAATTCCATTTTTATATTTCATGCATGATAATGCTAATAATCTTTATAATTTTTTTTTGATATCTTAAGTAATGAGTTCGAACAAGTGTTTAAAGTAAAAACTTTTAGGGAGTACTTTTGTTTTAATACAAAGTTACAGATTCTACATAATTAAGCACTTTTAAATACTAAGCGTTTTTATCATTTTATTATTTTTCTACGCCCGCACAGTGACTCATTCTTAGACTTTGTTATAGATAGATCTTGCCTCAGGTATTAAAAAGATCTTTAATAATGAATAACGAAATAATGGTACTCAGTAAATCTAGACAAAAAAAATGCAAGCTATGATTTAAATAATTTTTTTTTTCGTAAAATTCTCAACTAAAACTGATAAAATATGAATATGACAACATTGCAGTAAAAATTATCATAATTTGCCTGTGAAATGTGTACTTATTTGGATTATTATAGTTACCTACAAAATTAATAGTTTGTATGTTAATCCAGGATTATTTAAAAAAAATGTCACATTGGCTCACAAAATAGATACCAAATTTATAATTTAAATATTCTAAAATATAAATCAAGGGTTCAAGGAGGAAAACAGAAAATTCCAGTCGCTATAAAACAGACCCACTCATATCACCGCCTATCGATGGAATTATTGACATAGTCGGCCATTTTCTTCTATCTCATTTTCTCATGGGCACTATGCACTTACTTTGGATTTCTTGCTTCCACGCTTTATTGGTCTTTTGAACGTAGTGAAAAAATTCTATGTCTATGGTAATAACACGCTTTTAGGTTTACAAATCTTGGAAGTTGAATTCAACCAACTCAATTTTTTTACCGTATCGATTTAAAACTTTGTAAATGTATGTACCTATGTACTAATACCGATACCGGTTGTATCGAGCTGATCTAATGATCAGGCCGGGCAGTGACGCAGCCAAAGCATCACCTCAAAGCAACCTCCAAGCATAGTTTCGTCATTCAGTTAAGTGCCCTGTGTATCATCCTAACTTCCTAAATATCCTTAACATGCTAAATCCATTAATATCACGAAATTCTGTATTCCATTTGTGCAAATTAAGTGCGGTTTTTTTGGACATACTTTCAACATAAAAAATATCGAAATTACTTTTCATTTTTGCAGTTTTTTTGACAATTATTCGTAATAACATATAGAATTTATCAAAATATTAGGTTTGTGTCGTTTCGCACCAGGTTTTGCGCGAAATTCAGTAGTTTATTTTTTGCCGACAACTCCAGTCGATTTCAAATTAATTAGTTTTCTTAAGTGTGGAATTGACTTGTGATAAACTTATAGCTAAAAGCTATATTCAAAATTATTTAATTATTTTATCATTGGTATGTATCCACAGAAAAACTTAAAGGGTTCTGAAAGACATTCTGAAATTAAACAGTTATTTACTCAACGCAGTTCAATTAAAGGCCAAATCACTAAATTGAAAAAATGTTTGGACAAAATCGCAACGCAATCTTCATTAACTACAGTCAAGCTAGCTAAGTTATATTTCAAACTGAGCAGACTCGAAAGTTTGTCTTGCAATTTGCAATTTCGGTGATTTGCAAATGTTGCACAGCAACAATACTGTTTCTAAAATCAATTTTACTTAAACAAAAATACTGGGTCTCTTTTGAAAAAGTATTGGAGTTGGGAGAGGAGCAGGCGGTTGCAATAGCGGTTGGATGTGTCGGCTCTGTTTCGGGTATAAGTCCAAATTATGCTAACACACACACATAAATAAAAACAGCGGATTGATGTATTGCTATTTAATCTTCTGAAAACAGCGGAGCACTAAATTATAACACGCGCAGCGTCGACGTGCGCGGATCGGGTTCGGATGCTGCCTATGAGCGTCGGGAAGCCTAACAGAGGACTGGGTGCTCTCGTCGGTGAGCGTGATAAGACTATTGTCTTCAGCGAGCGTAGTGTGGCATCACTACGACGGACGTGGTGCGACTTGTCGAGCGGGAAGCTCGGTTAGACTGTCGGTGATGCAGCGGCAGCATGCAAGGCGCTGAGCAGCCTTGGATATCCTTTCCATTGAATGTGTCTTCCGTAGGGTCACGTAATCATGTGCATTAGGTTCCGTATAATTATGTCAGTTATTACGTCCGGTCAGTAGTCAGGTGTAGGGAATTTATTTATTTAACTGTAAATTATATGCGAGCAAATTCGAGGGGCAAATTTTAGCGAACATTTTTTGCGGCGGTCAGAAAGGGATCAAAACTATGGTTTGATCGGGAATGAACAATGGATCCTTCTTAGGGTCAATTAAAATATACACAAAAAATTTAAGCGGTAGCCTTGTTTAGATGCCTCAGTTTTGTATAAATGGTGATGAACCAAACACGAAAATTTTATCAAAAACGGGCATGTCTGATCTCCAGGAAAAAACATCGGCACAACCTGGCTATGGAGTTGAAGATGCGGCTAGCATCTCAACAAAGGTCGCGGTGATAGGAAACGGCTCTTTTTTAAGGAGCGGTATGTGTAAAGCACTATATGTTTACGGAACCCTATGGCTAGTACATTGTCAAGTGCGATGTTAATTTAAATAGAACATAGTAAGTGCGAAATCGACGGCGACTTAAATTAAATATGAACTATCGGCGAATTACCTACTATACTTAACGAGTAATAAATTAAATAGAAAAGGGTTTAATAAAATAACCTAAGCTAATTCGGTAGCTTGAACGCGGGATAGCAACTTCCTAAAGCCTAAAGTGGCTAAAGTCGAGCCCGTATATAGCAATTCGCTCATTGCTACATTTGGCTGATCGTAAACGTCTGAATTTCCCACGCGCAGCTGCTGTCTTCCCTTCTGACGCTTACGTAGACGATATTTGTACGGGTGCTTCGTCTGTGGAAGAGGCGTTAGTCCTGAGGGATGAGCTAATCGGCTTGTAACGGGCGGTGGTTATGAACTGAGGAAATGGATTTCCAATTCACCTGCCGTCTTCCAGACTTGCCGTCATAACATCAGCAGGAGCCCCACGTCTTCTAGAATCCTGAAAATCCTGACTCCATCGCGGTCCTTGGAGTTCAGTATCGGCCAGTTCAGGATATCTTCACTTACTCGGTTGAACCGTTGGACACCATGAAGAGGTGGACTAAGAGGCTGGTTCTGTCCACAATAGCGCGGGTCTTTGATCACAAAGGTTGGGTGGCTCCTGTAGTCTTTTTAGCCAAATGTTTCCTACAGTAGCTCAGGATTTCTGGTCTCGACTGGGATACTCCGTTGACCGGAGACTTGTTGTCTTATTGACTACGCTTTTATGAGACACTTTCGGACCTTCAACATGTCTCCGTGCCTCGATCGATTTTACCCCCAGGTCGTTATCGTTATCGGGCCAGTCTTCACGGCTTCTCTGATGCGTCGGAATCCGGTTATGCGGCTGTGGTCTACCTCCGTACCGTTGACAGCAATAGTCATGTTCGCATCAGTCTGGTGGTCGCAAAGAGTAAGGTCGGCAACGCGCGAGTGATACTCCTGGTGTTACAAGTATCCATAGGCTACTGTGACCGCTTTCCACCGGCTTGCAGCTTGTTGGCCACCTTAGTAGTATAAAAAAAAAATTAAACCTTTTGTACACACACACCTGCAAGTCGATGCGCACGTCGTCCTTCAGCCAGTGCAGGGGGAGCAGTGGCAGCGGCAACGGCAATGAAGGAGGCGGGGCTGGCTCGTAGCGTCCCTCGCAGCGGAGCGTCACCCCGCTTCCCTCACGCGCCCACAACACCCGCTCGCCCGCCACCCTTACTGTAGCCACCGGCAACGGCGACTCTACGCACACACATACACCCTTAATTACACACTGCTCTGGGTAATTAACCCGTCTTATTACTGTTTATAGGATTCAGTCAATAAGAAAATAATTCTCACTCAAGAATCTAACTCTCCAGTCATAAACAATAAGGATTTTGAGTGATTGAACATTCGCGTTTCGCCGGTAGGTCAGGGTCCCCCTCCGGCTCTTTAGATATTCGGGAGGACTCTGGATAATAATACGCAATTGCGATAAGATTCTTAATGGAGAAGAAAAGGACAAATCCTAGATTAACTAATTTAACCTAATATTGTTCCAGTTTTATTTGTTCGGTCAAAGTTTAACCATGCGCAATAACACATTTTCGGGTCCATTGAGGCGGGGAATGTGGTACGACGCGAGGGGCAGCGCGTAACCATAGCAACAATAGGGTACAATCACGCACTTAAATTTTCAAAGTCGGAACTTCTGGCTCTAAACATTTACAACTTACCCCTTTAGTGTTTTTATGTGATTGTGAGTTTTACTATTATTTAAAGTAATCAATTAATAAGCAAATTGTCAACAAACCATCTCTTTCGTTACGTTGTCAAGCTATTCCTTGATAAGTTTTAACCTCTGTCTTTTGTATTTATTACGCTCAAACAGCCTTAAAATGATGACTCGCAAGGCATCTGCTCGCCAGGAAGAGTCCAAACTTCAACTGGCTTTGCAGGAACTTAAGATTTACAAGGAAAAGTGTGATCAGCTATACAGTGAAAGGGATGATAACGAAAGAGAACTCTTAGAAATATTAAACAAAATTAGTAGCCTCCGCAATGAGTTGTCAGTGTTGCACACTCAATATGGTACTGTCCTAGAAGAGCGGGACCAATTTCAGAAAATTATAGAAACGTTTGACAGCTGTAGTGAGGAGTATGTGGTGGCCCTTAACAAGATCTCATATCTTGAAGAGGAACTACGCGAGGCCCATCAACACATCTCACAACTTGAAGAGGCCACCCATACTTACACACAGCATCAAACTCAAAATCTTTTTGACGAATTATGTAGTAGACCCCTAATCTTGTTTCTGCTGCAACTAACAATACCACCACTTTAGATACTTCGATAGAAGACCCCGGTGCCAGACCTGATCGAACGCCTTCGCTATGTCCAGGATACATGCCAATGCCTCCCCCTGACTCTCAATGGCTAGTGCACATCGGTGTGTGAGATACACCTGCCATACACCAGAAGGTCACCAGTCGAGCGACCGTGGCGAAAGCCATATTGACGATCACTTACCAGGCCTTGTTCTACTAGGTATCTTAGAAGCTGTGTGTTGATCACACGCTTCATCACCTTGGAGAGGAGGGAGGTAATAGCGATAGGCCTGTAATTCGATTGATCTGATCTATCGCCCTTTTTGGGCACCGGAAGCACGTTCGCAGTCTTCCATGAAGACGGAAATTGCCTAGTGTGGTAGGAAAGCGCGAAGAGGCGCGTGAGTACAGGACATAACTCAGGAGCACACTGCTTAAGCACCACTGCTGGGATACCGTCTGGCCCACTCGACTTATGAACGTCTAAAGAAAGCAACGCCCACCGGACCTCCCGCTCTGTTATGGAGATTTCCGGCATGGTCTTACTGCACCACGGTATAGCAGGTGGTACAGCGCCTTCGTCGTTCATATTCGAGTTTGAGGCAAAGAGACTGCCCAGTAGATCGGCTTTCTCTTTAGCACTATGGGCCAAGTCACCATCGGTATTTCGCAGTGGTGGTAACGACGACTGGCAAAAGTTCCCTTCGGCAGCTTTGGCAAGCGACCAGAAAGCACGACTCCCAGAAGGATAGCTCGCAAGTCGCCCACCTATTTTGCCGATGAATTGGAATTTTGCTCTGGCAGTTGCTTTCTTACTGAACCTTGAGGCAGCATTTAATTTGCGTTTTATCTCAGAAATGTTCGGATCCTTATTATTACGAGCCGTGGTCCAAGCCTCATATGCAGTTTGCTTAAGAATTTTAGCTTCTCTGCAAGACCTATTAAACCACGGTCGTTTTTTGACGCCGGCAGCTACTCGCGGGTTAGGAATATAACATTCCATACCAGCGAGGATTGTCTCAGTGACTGCGGCTGCGCAGACGTCACGATCTTCTGAGTTAAAGCAGATCTGCCATCACGGGTACGATGCATAAAATTCTCGCAATCCATCCCAGTCTGCCGACTTATAGTGTGTGGACACGACGCCAATTACTTGGCCCAGATGGATCGGGTTGTGTGCATGACACTTGAGTCCGAACGAGACAGTGGTCCGAGGAGCCAAGAGGCGCATCCTCTGACACGGAATATCCGTCCGGACGTGTAGTCAGCAGAAGGTCCAGTTAGGAGCTCGTATGGTCCTCTATATCTGGTATTCTCGTTGGAGAAAGCACCAGCTTAGAGAATTCATAGGTCAGAGCAAATTCATGAGCAGATATCTCTGCATAGTTATTGGTTCGAGAACTGAGCCACTCACGATGGTGGGCGTTAAATAACTAGTTCTGCTGTGGGATATTGCTCTAGAACTTTGTCAGTCGTCAAATTCAGGTGCCTGAAGAGTCGAGTTACGTCCGTGTGTGAGTAATAGTGTTAATGAAGATGGCAAATAGGAGAGGAGACAGCACGCCACCTTGCGGTACACCAGCTCAAATGGAGCACCAGTCGGAGAATTCAAATTCAAATTCAATATAATTTATTCAGTTAAGGCTAAAATAATTGAGCACTTATGAATGTCACTACGCCATCGGTTCGTAAGTCTACAGAGCGGGAGAACTTGTACTGAGAAGAACCGGCAAGAAACTCAGCAAGGGCATTTCTTTTCTCCCTTTCTCTTACAGCGTCCAATTAAAATATTGGAAAATGCCCTCCCTATCATAAAAGGACACTTTCCATTACAAACATAAAAAAACATGAAATATAAAGCACAAGCACAACATAAAAAATTATCTAATATAATCAAAAGACAATTTATGTATTCATCACTAAGGAATAATCAATGTCTTACAGTATTAATAAACAAAACAAAAAAGTAAGACTAAATACTAAGAATACAAAGAAGTTTGCAAGAGCAGACCAGCCTCCACAGGCGGCACCCGTTCACGAGTATGACACATGAATCAGCCATCGCTTCGCTCAACCATGTTTTAGGGAACGTAACGACCCAACACACACGCCACCACCGCAGAGACACTTTGAGAGAGCATGAAACACTCAAGCAACTCCAATAAAACTTCGATTGTACTAGTTACAATGTGTGTAGTAAAGGAACAAAATATAAGAGGAGAAGATTGGAAGGTTCGTAATGCTTTACTACCGATAAGCAAATAAACTCACTAGTTAATCTTTTATACATCATATAAAAATACAATATAGCTTTACACTAGGTAATAACATAATATTCAATGTTTTAATTTAAAAAAAAAAAAAATTCAAATGCCCCAATACAAATCAATTAAGTTCTAATTTTTCCAAGCATTTTTATCATTTATGTATTCATCAACTTTGTAATAGCTTTTTTTCATTTAACTATCTTTGACATATATTTTAAATTTATTTGAGGGTAAATTAACCACATGTTCTGGAATTTTATTGTAGAAAAATATACTTTGTATTGCGAAAGAGCTATGTACCTTCTGAAGACGACATTTTGGAACTACCAATTTATCCTTATTCCTTGTATTAACACTGTGGAGGTCACTATTTTTAGCAAATAAGTGACAATTTTGGCGTACATACATTATACAAGCAAAGATATATTGGCAAGGAACAGTTAAAATATCAATTTCCCTAAATAGTTCCCTAAGAGAAATTCGAGGTCCTAATTTAAAGTTAGCCCATGCTGCTCTCTTTTGCAAAATAAAAACTGTATCAATATCAGCTGCCTTACCCCAAAGCAAAATGCCATAAGACATGACGGAATGGAAATAGCTAAAGTATACCAAGCGAGCAGTGTCAACATCTGTAAGCTGCCTAACTTTCCTAACTGCATAGGCAGCTGAACTGAGTTTTCCGGCAAGAACTAAAATGTGAGGGTTCCACTGCAGCCTATTGTCTAATGTAATACCTAGAAACACTGTTGAGTCTAATAGTTCTATTTCTTCTCCGTTTAGGGATAATTTTGTACTTATGTTTCTGACATTTGGCATCATAAATTTTAAACACTTAGTCTTTTTCGCATTAAGAAGTAAATTATTAGCCGTAAACCAATGAAGAACCTGAGAAAGCGCACTACTTACGTCGTCAAAATTAGTTTTATTTCTGTCAACTTTAAATAAAAGAGATGTGTCATCAGCAAATAGTACAATCTTGCATAGCTTCTCCACAAAGAAAGGCAAGTCATTTATGTAAATTAAAAATAGAAAAGGACCTAAAATAGAACCTTGAGGAACTCCTAATTTTACTTCAGAGCCATTGGATTTTACTTCATTGATTTGAACCTTCTGCATTCTACTACTCAAATATGAGCGGATAAGCTCAAGAGCCAAATCTGCAATACCATAATGACTCAGTTTCCGTATAAGAGTTTCATGTTGCACGCAGTCGAATGCCTGTGATAGATCACAGAAGATACCAATAGCATTTTGTGACTGTTCCCAAGCAGCAAATATATGCTGTATAAGGGCAACACCTGCGTCAGTTGTGGAACGCCCTTTGGTAAAACCAAACTGTTGAGGATGAAGTAATCCATTTAAGTTAAATGTTTAAGCATCTGATTGAACATAATTTTTTCAAAAATTTTGCTTAAGGCAGGCAGTATAGAGATAGGTCTAAAATTATTAGGATCATCTTTACTTCCACTTTTAAAAAGTGGTATTATTTTACTATATTTCATTAAGTCTGGCAATATCCCTTTGTCAACACACTTATTAAATATTATGGCTAAGATTGGTGCTATAATATCAATAATTCCGCTAAGGACTTTGACTGATATACCCCATAGGTCACAAGTTTTTTTCTGAGTTAGTAATTTAAATGTCTTTATGATGTCTTCAGAGGTAACTTGCTCAAATTTAAATATAGCCTTGCATTTATTTACATTACATTTTAAAAGTAACTCTGATTCTAATGGAGAGGAATTTAATGCATTAGTTGTAATTGTAGGCATTTCAGTAAAATATTTCTCAAAAGAGTTAGCGACATCAAGATCTGAATCAATTATTTTTGAATTTACAGTAAGTGAATAATGATTGTCACGCGGTTTTATTTTTCCTGTTTCACTATTTATTACATTCCATGTGGCCTTTATTTTATTATCAGAATTTTTAATTTTGTTACTTAGATGTATTGATTTTGCAACCCTGCATACTTTTTTAAATATTTTTGAATACATTTTGACATAGTTGGTGAATGTATACTCCAACCGGATGCGTTGCTGGCGCCCATACAAGTAACTGTGAAACCAGTCAATTACTGTTGGAGATATGTTAAGAGAGCGTAAGATGCCCAGCAATATGTCGAAGTCAACTGTGCTGAAGGCTTTATTTAAATCTAACAGTGACATAACTGTAAGTTGTTTACTATCCATGCCGTAAGGGATATCATCATTAATTTTGGTGAGAGCATTAACCGTACTATGACCAGGACGAAAACCGGAGTGCAAGGCGGTTAATAGATTGTTTTTAGTCAGAAAGGTATTAAGTTGATGTTAAATAAGTCGCTCAAGGACCTTTAATAAGAAAGGTAAAATAGAAATAGGCCTAAAGACCGCTAATGTAGAAGGATTTGCCTTTTTTGGTAACGGAATAATAAAAGCATTTTACCAAATGGCTAGAAAAGTTCTAGAGGAAATGGAAGAGTTAAGGATATGAGTGATGATGGGAATAAGGATGTCAAGGATGGGAATGATCATATTACGGCACAATACAATCACCACCAACAGCACTGGATGCAATGGACAAAATACTCTTCTTAACATCACAATCATTGAATTGACTAAAAGAAAAAGGAGGTAAGTCAGGAGTTGGGATCCTTGAAAGATGATTAAGGGTGTATGCCTTTTTGTTGCTATCCATGTCAACAATAGAAGAAAAATGCTGATTAAGTTGATTCATGTTGATATGTATATAATATATGTAGTTATCCTATGTAGGTGTAAGATAAAGAAAACATAAAGCTGCTATAACAGCATTATAAAAAAACTGTAACAAAACATTTATTCACTCGGTAAAATTAAACTTTTCGAATAGCTCTAGAATGTAGTTTACCACTCACGTCGACCTTCTATAGGGTCAATGAGACGATTACGTAATCTGTTACCTATATCCACAAACGTTGCACTTGCATAATCTTTACTTCTTCCTATTCTTGATTATGCTGATGCCTGCTATATTAATCTCACTGAGGGGCAATTAAATAAACTTGAGCGGCTACAAAATCTCTGTATTCGATTTATATTTGGATTACGCAAATACGATCATGTCTCTCAATTTCGTGCTCAGCTCAAGTGGCTCCCAATTTGACTTTATAACACATATTCAATCCATCAACTCCTTTCTATTTGAAAGAACGATTTCAATTTATTTCCTCTTCTACACTTACACTTCGCTTGCCCACTAGTCTTCTTTTAAAAACACCAGCTCACAACACTAATTTTTATGATCGTTCTTTCACAGTTCAGGCTATACAGCTATGGAATTCTCTTCCACTGACTATTAGGCGTTTATTGCCTAATTGCCTATGTTAGCAGAGACCTTAACAGGTTTTGCACTGAACCATCCAAAGACAATTTGACTATCGCAAAACAAATTAATAGTAGCTAGTAATAATGCACCATTGAGTTCCAACTTAGGAATGGTCAACTTTGAGTTTAAAGCATTGATTCTTGAACAAAGTAAGTAAATCTGAACTCCGTCTATGCCTTTGACTTTAAGATAGACGCAACAGCTGTAAGAAGCGTCACAACAACCAATTAATTGCGTTTTCTGAGCCTCAACAGTCTGCAAATTACGAGGAATTAAAATAGTGGGCATAGTAGTAAAGGTAAGTCCCACTCTTACTTTTCCTGCCACAATTCTTGTTAAATTTATTTCACTTTTATAATGACTGGACCAGCAAACCCCAAAGGTTCAAAAAGCCTAGCAATAGATGGTTAAACATTTCTTTTAGTTAGGACTTCAGGCTTCGCATTAATAGCGCGTCCGTCCAACTGAAATGCATAGCTATCAGCATCGTATGATAGGACTAGTATTTTAAATATTGACTTGTCTTGATCAAAATTTTTACAGCCCGTTCCTAAACTTTCACGAGGTACATCTTTAAGCAACTTAGGACAATTAGAAACCCATTTATGGAGCTTAAAGTTTGCCAGCTCAGCTACAGCGCACAACTCATTTTTTAATTGTATAAGACCATTAGTCGAGTTGCTACCAGACTTTATGTCGTCAACGTTCGATTTATTAGTTATTGCCGCGCTTGCCAGTGAATATTTGTCTTTAAATTGTTTAGCTAATTCAATCAGACAACTTATGGCTAAAAACTCGGAACCTTTCAGCCCATATGTTACAGTTTGTAGCTGAAGAATGCTTATGACACCGTTTTCACGCCACAGAATATTCTATAAACGTCTATAATCAGGATCGTTTTGAATGACAAATTTAGGTGACTGGAACAATAACAATATGTCAAATAGGGATCGACTGGGCCGATGCACATATAATTGTTATGGCTGTCAATTTTTTTATTTGCGCTTCCATCGTAAACGACTCTTAGTTTATTGGTTTTTGTATCGAGGCGCAAAACAGCATGATGTGGCATGTAAAACAACGGCTTATCCCTTACTTAACAGCTTTTCAAATCAATTACTTGAGCATGATTTTAATATAAGTATTCGTGTATATTTTTTTATATAATAGGTCCATACACATGAAATTGATGTTTTATATGGAAAAAGCAAAACTATTTTTTTTTTACATTTTTTTTATTTAATCAATCAAATATTTTTTTTCCAATTATGAAATTATCCAAATTCCGATAAAAGTAGTAATCGGTTGTAGCAAGGTCCGGGGAGTATGGTGAGTGACGGAGACAACTTTCCTAGCTCCTCTAGTTCCGCCACCGTCTGTTGTGCAGTGTATGTTCTAACGTTGTCCTGAAGCAGCAGTGGGCTAGAGTGGTTGACCAATCTCGGCTGTTTAACGGCTAGCTTTTCCATCATGGTTTCCAATTGTCAGCAATACAGATCTGCCATAATCGTCTGAACAGATCTTAGGAAGCTGTAGTGGATGACACCAACGCTGGTCCATCAGACACTAACCAGTATATTTTTTTTTTAGTCTTGGGGCAGGACTCAGCCGGTTTTCCTGGACTTAACCAATGTGATGAGCGTGCCCATTATGTCATTATCATGCCATTTTAGCAAGTTGCAAAAGCAACAAATTTCCAACTTCAAATGTAATTCAAATGATTCAAAATTTTATCGCTTACACCGAAGCCTGCAGCTAGCTCTGACGTGGTTTGAGATGGATCCGATCCACGATTACTTTCAATTTCTCATTGACAACTAGGGTTTCCGGCCGTCCACGAGGTTTGTTCTGGAGGTCAAAATTTTCAGAACGAAAGCGTTGGAACCAAAAACGTCTGCGTTTTTTTTTACAGTGGCTTCTCCGTAAATTTCAATAATCCTTCGAGCTATTTCTGCAGCACTAGTGCCACGACGGAATTCGTAATCGAAAATATTGCGATATTTTATGTTTTCCACATTGAGTACAGAACGATGTCAAAGCAAAATTGAATGACGCGAAAACAAATGCTTTTTTTGAAACACAAATATACAAGCTTTAAATAAACAAACATTTGAAACACAAATATACAAGATTTAAATTGTAATAAATTTGAATTAGGAATTTTTAACCAAACGCCAGCTTTTTGAGATCATAGTGGCCAAGTTCTATAAAACATCAATTTAATAAATAAGGACCTAATAAATCGTGAAAAAGTGGATCCTTTGCGAACTTGCGTTTAATAGAATATAACCTTTGTAACGCAGTAACATAAGTGTCAGATGGGTCAATATGCTTTACTTGAACCTTTAAAGGAATTTTGACCTCAAAAGTTACGGATTCCTGGAAAACCTTTTCACTATATTCAAACTCAGGCAAGTGTTACTGGTTCGGGAACCTTTTCCGCCTCCTAAAACTGACTACTACAATGGTCAATATTGGGTATTGTAGTTGCATGCATAGCAAAAGTCTTATTAACGTTCGAATAATCAGTGGACAAAATTATGTATCCTAGCTGAGTATTAAGCAATATGGGATCTGCTGGCCCACCTTCCATTTTTCCGTCTTGTATATTCTTAAAACAATATCGCTTAAAAAAATGCATGTATCACCTAAAGTACCAATAGTCTGATGTTAATCGAATTGAAGCAATCCTAACTGGTTGGCTGGTGGTGCAGAATGAGGTCTGGCTACCAGAGTCTAAAAGTGCCATAACAACAAGTTTTTTGCCATAAAATTCCTTGTATAATCACCTTAACATTGGGCAGTAATACACAATGGTTGTGCAACGTGCATGTTCTCCGTTTTGTCGCATTCACCTTCCTTGTGCTTAAGAGCCTCCGCTAAGTGTAGTAATGTATTATGTGACTTGGAATTACACCGTGATTGTACACTTAAAACTGTATCTACATTTATCTTGATGGGATTTAAGACATACTTTACACACCTTATTTCTATTAACAAACTTAATTTGCTTCTCGGGAGTGAATAAGCTAAATTAAGGACCCTTGAATAGTTTATGACTCTGTGAACATAATATGAATTGTACCATTTTGTCACATACCGAGATGATAGATGTAAAGATTTTGCCTTACCATGAAGATTTTCATTGAAGGTAGGTGTTGCGTCTAAAGAAGCGGCTCGCTTAACTAAATAATTTAGCACTGACTCGATGGTTACGATTACCGTAGCAACCCCCTTAGCGTGAAACAACCTCACTGTAGGAGAGTCAAGCTTAAGTATAATAATACATGATAAAATAGGGTACCATTAATTGACAGGTTGCTTCAGATTTTGTAGAGTAGCTCATGCTGTCGAACTTTTGACACTAAGTCGCGCAAATACTGAGCGGTACCACGCTGTAAACTTGGGACATCAAGTAGACTAGTGACATGACTATTGACTAATAATGCTGGATTATCATACCTTTTCTTTAATAACTTTATGCAGATTCATAAGAAGTACCAATAATTGGCAAACCTTTATAATCTCCTGGTAAAGGGTCTTTGAGTTTGCGCTCAATGGTAGTATTGCTCTTCAATAACTTCTTCCTTTAGCTGTTTCACCCAACAGCTGCAAGCTTAAAGATAACTCCTGGTATTTAAAATAAGATTCATTAAATTTTTCTTTTCAACAAGCGCATCTTCTAGTGTGATTACCTTTTCTTGGCCTGCAAAATACTTTCCCAGTCGCGTAACCGCTTTGCATTGGCCCTTTGCCGAAGTTATTTTCTTTTTGTGTTCTATTTATAGTCCATCATGTTTATAATGTCCAAATATCAATTATTTGAAATATTGATCACTGTTCGACTTACGTGTTGAGGTTTCGCTTTAGTATTCGCTATTCTTGTATATACTGCATGTTCGGAAAAGAGTTCATGACTCATCGGTCTCGGACTGGCGTGACGGGTTAGCTTGGATTCGCCGCGCCCTCTGTGTGCACCGGCGCCTCAGTCGCTAAGAATCGGTTACGAGGCAGGCTGTCGCACCTCCGAGCTCGAGCTGATTGTATACGTCGCGCGGAAAGCGTTGTAGTTTTATTTTCGAATTTATAATAATTCAACTATACAAAATTGAGTTGTCGTTTTTAGGGAAACAATTAACACACTACATACATATACACACACACACTACACGTTATTCATGACCAGCTTAAACCAACTGTTAGTACCAATTTTCCTTACGGCCTAAGTATGGCCCAACTTTAATCAAACACTGCAAATCGTTCTAGTTGATCAAATATTTAATAATGAAAATATTTTTCTACTAAAATGTTGACATTTTATGACAATGACAACTTCTCACCGCGATGACAATCCGAGCGCAAGCTCGTCTCGGTAAGTCGAATTGCAGTCGAACGTAGACAAATGAAAACTGGCAAAATGTCAGGAAAATTTCTTGAAAATTCTTGTTCACAAATAGCTCATTTTTAAGAAATAAGGCGATATAACTGAATAATTTTCAGCACCATGTTCAGAACGTTATTATTTGTATGATATTATGTACATTAAACCACTTTTTTATATTTATATTAATTTCTTTACACCAAGAGTTATTATACTGCAATGTAGTGATAACAATATATAGAATGAATAATATCTTATGTCATAGACACAGTTTGTTACAATTTCTTTAACATTTACCGTTACCGGGAATAAATCAGTGCTAGATACGGAATTTTTTTCTCCTTTGATATTGGATCGTAACAATGAATGTGGTTTACTACAGTTTTGAACATATAATTCTATACCGAATATTCATAAAAGTATTAATGATTGTGCTTACGTTGAAAAAGGTGAAATAAAAACCTAGTGGTATATATGACTTGATGAACTTGGATAAGACAAAAGTCATGATCAACCAACACGTCGTGCACATGCCAGTATACGTCTCTGGCACCTTACTCGAAGTAGTGCAAGATTATGTGTACCTGGAACAGAAAATTCAACTAGGCCGGAATAATTTGAAAAAGAAGCCGATTGGAGGATCCAGCTAGGGCAGCATTTGGTAAACTTCGTCAAATCTTCACGTCGCCTATACCGTAAAGTCTGAAGACGAAAGTCTTTGACCAGTGCGTTCTACCAATTATGACTTACGCCGCCGAAACGTGGACACTTACAGCAGGGCTGATCTACAAGTTCAAGGTCGCACAGCCCGCAATGGAGCGAGCTATGCTCGGAGTGTCTCTAAGGTATCGAATCTGAAATGAGGACATCCGGGAGAGAAGCAAAGTTACCGACATAGCTCGTAGAATTAGCAAGCTGAAGTGGCAGTAAACTCTCAGTACATTGAAGAGCTAAAGTGTTTGTTTCGTCAATGATGACAGGTACAAGTAAACCCAAATTAAAACTTGTTAAGCTTACCCCAATTACTGCTTTTGTAGCACCTATATGGACAACATCTGTCTGTCTTAAGTTTTCCTAAGGGGACCTAAAGGAGCCCTAAGTGACATTGACTTTAGATGATATAGAAAAGGGGCAAGATATAAAACGTAAATTAAAAAGTATGGTACTTTTTAACTTTCCAAGAACGTGAGATTTTTACGTAACGATGGTTTTAACTGATAGAACACCACATTTATATACACAGGTAAAATTCAAAAACTTTGTGAGGACACTAGATTTTCACGAAGAAAAAAAAAGATTTCATACAAAATCCGCCATTACACACCAACATTTAAAAATTCAAAACTTTTTTTTTTCACAAAAATACTTGCCAGTCTAAAGAAAAAAAAAACAGGATTAAATCGATTTTACTTTTCTCTAAGTTTAATCGATAGAAAAAGCATATTTAAATACTCGAATAAAATCAAAAAACTGGCAGCGAATCCAAACCGTGCCAAGTTAGGTGGTGAGGTGCGAAGCGACGAGCCATTAGGTTACATGGTGAACACCGCACGAGCCGAGCAAACCGTATCGCGGCAGAGGCCGGCGAAGTGCCAGAAACAAATGGTTCTAATTTAGAATTGTTTGGCAGGAGTAAATACGCAAATATAAATTACAAACCACTTTTTTGACAAAATTAGTTATTTAATTCGTTGAGTAAGATGACCTGACCATAGAGTAATGTCTCTAGGTTGCGGTCCGATTTTCCGTGCGTAAGGCGCTGCCGATAGAAAAGAAACAAAACAGTGTTATATAACAGAGCCACGGTGTCTGTCCGACTACAAGCCCGGAACATGAAACCAATCCATCTGCAGAAAGGTGTGAGACAGGGGGATGTCATTTGTCCGAAATTGTTCACAACTGCGTTACAAGATGTGTTTAAGCTTGTGAAGTGGAACGGATATGGCGTCAAAATAAATGGCAATTACATCACTCACATTCGATTTACCGACGATATAGTGTCAAGGCAGAATCGCTTGAAGACCTAGGCACGATGCTCGGAGACCTCAGCAAAGTTTCCCAACCGGTTGGACATATAGATAAAACCGAAGGTAATCTTCAATGTCCATGTCGCGCCAATACCGATTGTTATTTAGGACGTTACTCTCGAAATTGTCGACAAATATACATACTTAGGACAAGTAGTCCAGCTAGGTAGGTCTTACTCAAGTAGGAACTTTAAAAAAGAGGTAAACCGAAGAATCCAGCTCGGTTGGACTGCGTTCGGGAAACTACGCAACATCTTTTCATCAAAAATAACTCAGTGCGTAAGATGTTGTGTAGTTTCCCGAACGTTAAGCTTACCCCAATTACTGCTTTTGTAGCACCTATATGGACAACATCTGTCTGTCTTATGTTTTCCTAAGGGGACCTAAAGGAGCCCTAAGTGACATTGACTTTAGATGATATAGAAAAGGGGCAAGATATAAAACGTAAATTAAAAAGTATGGTACTTTTTAACTTTCCAAGAACGTGAGATTTTTACGTAACGATGGTTTTAACTGATAGAACACCACATTTATATACACAGGTAAAATTCAAAAACTTTGTGAGGACACTAGATTTTCACGAAGAAAAAAAAAGATTTCATACAAAATCCGCCATTACACACCAACATTTAAAAATTCAAAACTTTTTTTTTTACACAAATACTTGCCAGTCTAAAGAAAAAAAAACAGGATTAAATCGATTTTACTTTTCTCTAAGTTTAATCGATAGAAAAAGCATATTTAAATACTCGAATAAAATCAAAAAACTGGCAGCGAATCCAAACCGTGCCAAGTTAGGTGGTGAGGTGCGAAGCGACGAGCCATTAGGTTACATGATGAACACCGCACGAGCCGAGCAAAGCGTATCGCGGCAGAGGCCGGCGAAGTGCCAGAAACAAATGGTTCTAATTTAGAATTGTTTGGCAGGAGTAAATACGCAAATATAAATTACAAACCACTTTTTTGACAAAATTAGTTATTTAATTCGTTGAGTAAGATGACCTGACCATAGAGTAATGTCTCTAGGTTGCGGTCCGATTTTCCGTGCGTAAGGCGCTGCCGATAGAAAAGAAACAAAACAGTGTTATATAACAGAGCCACGGTGTCTGTCCGACTACAAGCCCGGAACATGAAACCAATCCATCTGCAGAAAGGTGTGAGACAGGGGGATGTCATTTGTCCGAAATTGTTCACAACTGCGTTACAAGATGTGTTTAAGCTTGTGAAGTGGAACGGATATGGCGTCAAAATAAATGGCAATTACATCACTCACATTCGATTTACCGACGATATAGTGTCAAGGCAGAATCGCTGGAAGACCTAGGCACGATGCTCGGAGACCTCAGCAAAGTTTCCCAACCGGTTGGACATATAGATAAAACCGAAGGTAATCTTCAATGTCCATGTCGCGCCAATACCGATTGTTATTTAGGACGTTACTCTCGAAATTGTCGACAAATATACATACTTAGGACAAGTAGTCCAGCTAGGTAGGTCTTACTCAAGTAGGAACTTTAAAAAAGAGGTAAACCGAAGAATCCAGCTCGGTTGGACTGCGTTCGGGAAACTACGCAACATCTTTTCATCAAAAATAACTCAGTGCGTAAGATGTTGTGTAGTTTCCCGAACGCAGTCCAACCGACATTCGATTTACCGACGATATAGTGTCAAGGCAGAATCGCTTGAAGACCTAGGCACGATGCTCGGAGACCTCAGCAAAGTTTCCCAACCGGTTGGACATATAGATAAAACCGAAGGTAATCTTCAATGTCCATGTCGCGCCAATACCGATTGTTATTTAGGACGTTACTCTCGAAATTGTCGACAAATATACATACTTAGGACAAGTAGTCCAGCTAGGTAGGTCTTACTCAAGTAGGAACTTTAAAAAAGAGGTAAACCGAAGAATCCAGCTCGGTTGGACTGCGTTCGGGAAACTACGCAACATCTTTTCATCAAAAATAACTCAGTGCGTAAGATGTTGTGTAGTTTCCCGAACGTTAAGCTTACCCCAATTACTGCTTTTGTAGCACCTATATGGACAACATCTGTCTGTCTTATGTTTTCCTAAGGGGACCTAAAGGAGCCCTAAGTGACATTGACTTTAGATGATATAGAAAAGGGGCAAGATATAAAACGTAAATTAAAAAGTATGGTACTTTTTAACTTTCCAAGAACGTGAGATTTTTACGTAACGATGGTTTTAACTGATAGAACACCACATTTATATACACAGGTAAAATTCAAAAACTTTGTGAGGACACTAGATTTTCACGAAGAAAAAAAAAGATTTCATACAAAATCCGCCATTACACACCAACATTTAAAAATTCAAAACTTTTTTTTTTCACAAAAATACTTGCCAGTCTAAAGAAAAAAAAACAGGATTAAATCGATTTTACTTTTCTCTAAGTTTAATCGATAGAAAAAGCATATTTAAATACTCGAATAAAATCAAAAAACTGGCAGCGAATCCAAACCGTGCCAAGTTAGGTGGTGAGGTGCGAAGCGACGAGCCATTAGGTTACATGGTGAACACCGCACGAGCCGAGCAAAGCGTATCGCGGCAGAGGCCGGCGAAGTGCCAGAAACAAATGGTTCTAATTTAGAATTGTTTGGCAGGAGTAAATACGCAAATATAAATTACAAACCACTTTTTTGACAAAATTAGTTATTTAATTCGTTGAGTAAGATGACCTGACCATAGAGTAATGTCTCTAGGTTGCGGTCCGATTTTCCGTGCGTAAGGCGCTGCCGATAGAAAAGAAACAAAACAGTGTTATATAACAGAGCCACGGTGTCTGTCCGACTACAAGCCCGGAACATGAAACCAATCCATCTGCAGAAAGGTGTGAGACAGGGGGATGTCATTTGTCCGAAATTGTTCACAACTGCGTTACAAGATGTGTTTAAGCTTGTGAAGTGGAACGGATATGGCGTCAAAATAAATGGCAATTACATCACTCACATTCGATTTACCGACGATATAGTGTCAAGGCAGAATCGCTGGAAGACCTAGGCACGATGCTCGGAGACCTCAGCAAAGTTTCCCAACCGGTTGGACATATAGATAAAACCGAAGGTAATCTTCAATGTCCATGTCGCGCCAATACCGATTGTTATTTAGGACGTTACTCTCGAAATTGTCGACAAATATACATACTTAGGACAAGTAGTCCAGCTAGGTAGGTCTTACTCAAGTAGGAACTTTAAAAAAGAGGTAAACCGAAGAATCCAGCTCGGTTGGACTGCGTTCGGGAAACTACGCAACATCTTTTCATCAAAAATAACTCAGTGCGTAAGATGTTGTGTAGTTTCCCGAACGCAGTCCAACCGAGCTGGACAGACGACCTGGTTCGAGCTGCAGGTTGTGGAGACATATGGCGGAGGCCTACGTTCAGCAGCGGACGTCTTCTGGCTAAAATAATGACGACGACTATAAAATTCTGAAAAACCAAAGTTGACATAGTTCAAACACTTAGAAAGGTTAAGTGACAATGCGCAATTGGGTATGCCACGTAACGGGTTTGAAAGGATAACCTTTAAGGATGAAATTTTTACCCTTTAAGGTGCACAAACGTCCTGGTTGGAGCAGCAGGAATCCACTGGATGCAGCCGGCTCAAAACCAACCGTTCTGGGGACATATAGGGGCGTCTGACTACGTCTGACAGTAAAAACTTTACATACAGCAGTGCCCCTCAATTATTATTTACTCAACGTCTCACGTCAACATGAACAATGTTTTAATGTAACTAACCGAGGACGGTAAGATTGAAGAAAAGGCTCATCTTTGGCTCGGTGTTGACCTGGCACTCGTAGCGGCCGGCGTCGGCGCTGCGCAGGCGCGCGATGTGCAGCGTGTGCACGCTGCCCTCCTCGCGCGTGTCCTGTGTCGCCCCGGCCGTGACTCGCGCGTCTGCGGTGAACACCGCGCCCGCGTGCGACAAGATCTGCAGGTCGCGCGATCGCACCCAAGCCACCTGCATATAATAAAATCCATCATACACAATACGCATCTCAATTAGTTCTTGTAGGTAAAATCATATGAATAAACAATATTACGAGTACGGAGATATGGGGTGCAAGAGGGATAGAACTATAAGGTCAGCAAATATCCCTGAGTGGGGTATTGTACGGGCTAGTCGTTCATGGGTAGCGTTAGCATTTACGCCAGCATTCATAAGCCTATAAGAGTTCCAAGTTGTTGCAACAAGAGAGCAAGGGGTGGCAGTTGCCCTCCCCCAGAATTGTCCAACCCAGTATTTTGCCACTCCACTCTTTTTAACGCTTTTAATCAAGCCCTAATTAATTTTTAAAAGAAAAGCCTTTCCTTAACGCAGCCTTGCTTTCTCTGAACCCAAAACAAAAAGAAATAACATTATACTAAGCGGTATTTATGGATTTGTCCCTTTGCTTGTTCGTTTGAAAACGAAATAAACAAAAAAAAAAGAGGAATAAATAGTCATTTGCCCTTATAACAATAACGTTATTGTTCAGAGATTTGGCCATTGTTTTGACTTGGTGGATGCACGAGTGTTTGCCGAACTGCTCGTCGATTAAGATGCCTCTGGAGACTATAGCGTCCGTAGACAGGCAAGGAGGAGGCGTTCGTAAGGTTTACCAAGAGCCTTTAGTAAACTTATAGGGCGGTAGGAGGACGGCTTGGTACGAGCTTTCCCTAGATTATGGATGCCTTTAACAATTGAATCTTCCCATTAAGAAGGAAAGGTGCAATTTTCGATAGCAGCATTGAAGATGGCTACTAGAAGGCAGAGAAGGGGGAGAGTGAGGCGCTTTAGGATATCGTTAGAGATACCGTCCGCACCAGGGGGTTTACGGGGGTGAAGGTCTTTGATGACCTGTTTGTCTTCGTCGACTGTGATGGGGGCAGAGGATCCTGAGAGGACAGAGAAGTTCTGCGCACCACTTCACCCTAGACCTCCCGCACATGATCGGGATCGAAAGGTTGTGTGCTTAGGGCACATTGGGCTTGGAGGCTCGATGCAAGGCAATCCGCTTTTTCGTCGTCATCGAACGCGGGAACGTTGGTCGGGACGAGTTAACGGAGGGAGGTGTCTGATTTCAAAGCTCTGGCTAGGCGAAAATAAGCTTGATGAGAAGGAGAAATATTCTCCATCAGATCAGAAACGTTGGGGCGAAGATCAACTACAGCGGTTCTTACACGGCGGTGTTAAGTCGTTAAAGCGAGCATTGTTTTCGGTAGTGGGACAGCGATCGCGTCTGCGGTGGGCTGCGTTATGCTCAGTCATAAACGACCTGATGTGCTGAGGCAGGATCAGGTGGTGGTAGTCACCAACCGGCACTTGTCTTGAGCACTCGCCAACGGTGGCGGTCAGGTAGCTAGTGAGTAAGTCTATAGCCACGTTAATATCGTATTTGGAAGAGATTATATTGAGAACGCGATTTAGATGTGGCGAGCTGGGGTTTTCGAGTAAATGCCCAAAATTATCCCAGTCTCTCACTGTTCTGGTCTCGGGAGGAGTGATCGATGGGGTACCTAATCGGAGGAGGACAGGGCGGTGGTCCGAGTCAAGTTCGTCAAGCGCCTCTATAGAGCGAAAGCTCAGCCTATTAGATTATTTTTTAGAAGTTCTATGTCGCGCACATCAGGTCTGTAACGAGAGTTATGCGGAAAGTAAGTGGGCGTCATGGAAGTGATCATGTCAAAGTTTAGTCTGTCAACTAATTGGTCGAGGAATCTACCTCTCCGTAAAGTGATTGAAGAAATCCATCGACGGTGCTTGCAGTTTAGGTCGCCGGCAAGGCTGACGGCGTCGCCTCCAGCAAGTCTTTTGAGGGAGAGAGAAAAACCGATGCAATGATGATCGGCTGATGGCCGGTCATCGCTTTGTGGCAGACGGATGCTTATAAATTCGTAAGGGGCGGAGGATCAATGGGGCAGCAATTCAGGGAGCGTCTATAATAGATGAGAGTACCTCCGAGACGGGAGGCAGTTCTATCATTACGGACGGTGCGATAGTTCGCAATCAAATGGGTACGGATAGCGGGATTGAGGAACGTTTCCTGGATGAGGAAGACGTCCGGCTTATGGGACGAGAGGAATTCCGACAATTCCTCTCTTTGGATAAGGAAAACGTTGGCGTTAAAATGGATGTTGCATTGGCCAATGGAGACGGAGCGGGGTTTTTCGCGCGTGGTTGTGCAATCCATTTTGATTTTATTTTTGGGGGAGCGCCCAACTGAAGGCGTTAAAGAACAGTCGGTGCTCAGATATGCATCTGAGCATCTCTTGGGGGGTAATGACCTGAACTCAATTCTCTAAAAGAAGCAGACAAAAGAGGCACTGTTGTAGAGAAAGTTCTCTTTGGAGACGATGAAGCTCCGTTCCAGAATGAGCTGCTGTTCATTATTGGAGAACAAATCAAGCTGCACAAAAAAATAAAAGAGGCAAACTTTTTTGCCATTAGAGCCGACGAGACTCAAGTTATAGCAAAGCACAAACAAGTAGCTATTGTCTTGAGGTATGTCAATGATAAATTATAAGTTCATGAGTCCTTTATTGGCTTTTATCGTTATACAAAAACTGACGAAGAAACACTGGTAAATTAACTTATGCATATGTATTGATTTCACTAGACTTGAATATTAAAAATGTTCGTGCACAATGCTATGATGGAACCTCAAACATGAGGAAGGCATATTATTCTAAAAGAGCTAAAATTAAAAAAGAAGCCCCAACAGCAATGTACATTCTATGCAATGCACATATATTGAACTTGTGCATTGTAAGCTGTTGCGTGACTTTAATAAGAAACACATTCTTTGTACTTCAAAGCCTTTTTTTCAATGAATTTGTTCATTGAAAAATCGACTAAACAACATGCTATTTTTTGAAAGCATTCAAAAAAATTCAAGAATCTTTACTGGTGGAACAGCAACATTGAATTGATACCAGATGGGCTTGCCGTGTTGAAGCAGTGCGTTCTTTGTTAGATAATTTTGAAACCACTCTAGCGACTTAAGAAGAAATTGCACAGACAGACCCTGGTAGTGATGGTCAAGCTAATGCTTTGTTAAAAAGTATGGAGGACTTCAACTTTGTATTTGACTTGCTTTTACTAAGAAGAGTTCTAACCCAATGTGACAAACTTGACTTGTGACTTCAGGCCTACCTAGTTATGAAATCTTATAACACGGGGTAAATTACACACGGTTGTTATTATTTAAGAACTTTAATTGCGATTCGTACGTTTCCCGATTTGGAATAACAATTAGGTACATTCGAAGACGCACGAGCGCAGTTACGCATGCGCCACACACCCCCGTCGCCGTTCACAGGTCTTTGACCACTCAATGAATGAATGATGGCATATGTTCCTTCACGACGCGGAGCGAACTTGCTTGTAAAGCCCTTTTGGGCTTGGCTTAGGAAATTCGTCTCTACAAGGACTATATATACTGAGATCTGTTAAAGATTTGCGGGCGTCTTGCTGCTCTTCGATCCTCCACCTCACCTCCCTTAATTTACCAGCAAACTTTTGTAAATAAGGAGATATTTGCGGTACATAATTCTCTTGATCGACTATTGTACGTAGGTCATTGCCGACATCCGCAGAAGCGCAAAAGTCTCGAGCAAAGATCAGGTACGCTGCAGTCTTACCAGTCCCCTGGTTATAAGCGTTGTATAACGCGAACGAACCGCGGGCAAGACAATAGGCCATTGCCGATGCACTGGATGTACAAGCATAGCCAGCATCTGTTTCATGTCCCGATTCTTACGCTCGGCCGGGTTTGCTTCTGGATGATAAACAGGTATGAGGCTTTGCTTAACTCCAAAGACATGCATCAATTTTTGCATGACGGCCGACACAAACTGGGAACCGTTATCGGATATTACTCGACGTGGAAAACCATAGCGAAGAAACACTTCTTCGTTTAGAACTTTTGCGCAGGTCTCAGCAGTGGCTTCGACTACCGCAAAAAGTTCAACCCACCGGCTGGCGGTATCCTCGACGAGAAATATCCAACATTCCTCTTTTCTTCCTTCTGGGAGGGGTGCAAACAGGTCCATGGCAAGAACCTCAAAACGCTGTTGCGGTACTGGAGTCTGTATAAGACCAGCCGGGTTCATGTTTGTAGGTTTAAATTTCTTACATAAATCACATGATTTTATATAGTTAGTTACAAACTGCCGCATTTTGGGAAAAAAGTACCGTTCTCTTATCTTATACACGGTGCAAAACCCCCTGTGTCTCATAATATCCTCTATCAGTCCAGCGACTGAATTCTTCGCCCTCCAAATCCTTAAGAATCTTTCCTACTTCTGGATCTTCTAATTGAGCAGCACGTATCTCGTCAGGTTTTCGATGAGGTAGGTAGATTGACATGGGACATAGGTCACAACATGCTTGCTCCGTTTTCTTAGTGTCTAGATGCACGGGACGACTAAGAGTGTCTGCCACTACATTGACTTTACTTGGTATGTATTCCATCTCTAAATTGACTTTCATTGCCCACCTTGCATGACGGCCACTTGGTGTCTTAAACGACATCAACCACCTCAAAGGTTGATGATCAGTAGCAATACGAACCTTCGACCCCTCGATATATCGTCGATATTTGTCTAATGCCCAGACTACAGCTAGTGCTTCAAGTTCCGTGATATTATAATTGCGCTCAGTGGAACTTAAAAGTCTGTTCGCATACTCGATAGGGCGTTCATCGGTAGTATTCTCCTCTTGCATCAGCACAGCCCCTAGAGCATAGGCGCTGGCATCTGTGCGAAGGATAAATGGCTGAATAAAGTCTGGTTGGCGAAGTATTGGAGCAGAAGCCAAACGTAATTTAATTTATTGCTGCGTTTTCTCTTTCCCCCTATCTCCAAGCCTGGTTCTTCCTAGTTAAGACTGTCAGTGGTTGTGCTACTGCGGAAAAATTGGCTATGAACTTCCTAAACCAACTGCAGGTTTGAAGGAAAGTTTTTAGCTCTTTAAGGTAAGTCGGAGGCTTCTTTTCGAGGACCGCCTGAACCTTTCGGGTCTTACGCCTTGTGCCGATATTTCGTGTCCTAGGTATACTAGTTGACTCCTAGCAAAGACACACTTAGGTCTATTGGCTTTAAGATTAAAAAGGCGCAGCCGGTCAAAGACCTGCTGCAAATCTTGCAAATGCTGCTCTAAATTAGACGATATAACTAAGATATCGTCCAGATACGCTACAACGGTGACGTCTTTTAAACCAGATTTGAAACGATCCATCAACCGCTGGAAGGTGGACAGCAAATTTTTCAAGCCAAAAGGCATACGCCGAAATTGGAAACTTCCAAATGGTGCCGTAAAAGCTGTCGTGTGTCGATCTTTCGCCGCCGCTACACTTGCCAATAACCAGATTTTAGATCAATGGAAGACATAACACTGTTCATTTTCGTTGCCTGTAGAAGTTCGTCAATGACAGGAAGCGGGTACTTATCCGTTTTTGTCACAGCATTCAGCTTCCTATAGTTGACGCAGAACCTAACTTGACCATTTTTCTTGGACACTAGGACTACTGGTGAGGTCCACTCAGATTCTGCTTCCTCAATGACAATCATCCAGCATCTTACCTATTTCAGAACGTATGAGATCCTGTTTTGCTGAAGTTACCCTATAAGGTGGAACGGTGATAGGATAACTATCACCTGTATCAATACGATGCACCGCAAAAGGAGTGGGCCCTCCCCCCGGTTCAAAGATGTCGCTGTTTTTGTGCAACAAGGAGGACAATTTTACCCTATCTTTTGGTTGCAAAAGTGTGCCCTCATTATCTCGGAGAGAAACTGTAGCGCATGTTAGTTGAGTGTCCTCGCTTTCAAAAGTGAGAGTAAAAGATGGGATTGTTCGTAGTGATACAGAGCCAGTATTAAAGTCTACTATCATGCCGGCGTCTTTAATAAAATCTATTCCTAACAAAGATTCCGTTGCACCAGGCAATACGATTAAACGAGTAGATACTACCACTCCATGCACCTTTACATCGACAACCGCAGTTTCCACAATTTGAAATTTTTGTGTACCATCGGCAAGTTTAATATTAGTCTCGACTGTCTCAAACACTTGCCCGTACTTAACTAAATGGGCCTTTAAACTATCACTCGCAATGGACATTTTAGCGCCAGTATCCAATAAGGCACTACCTACTTCACCATATATTTGTATATTTAACATATGTCGCGAACGAGGATTGAAGGCTTTAAAAGTCATCATGCTCAGAGACTGAGCATTTCCACGCCAATCTTTCCAAAAAAAATCCGACGTACATATCAGAATCCACGAGCATGGAGTTTGTTCTAGAAATAAATTCATTACGACGAATTACTTCCTTTCGTCGTTTCTCGAGGAGGCCGCCTTTCATTTTTATTTCATAAAATTTGGAATCTTTTTCTAAAATATTGAGAAGAGTAATCATATTTGGGACCCTTTTTCCAACCAACTTATTTATTTTGGAATGCCACCCTTCTAAACAATTCGTAGTTCGAATAAGCTCTCCAAAGATGGACCATTCTGCAATGAATTCATCGCTTTTAAGCCATTGAAGTTCCATATATGTTTCAAAATTTTTCAAGCCTTTGTCATCATTTGGCATATCATTTCTTATATATGACCAACCATCACTTATTAATGACGGTGGTAAGAACGGTAGCATAGTAGCCAGAGCCACAATTCGGTTTTGGCTTTGTTCTCTTGTCACTTTAAATTTTTTAGCTTGCCTCCACAACGCTCTCGCGTAATGGTAGAAACAACCTTTTATCTGGGTCTGCGGAAATATATTTCTTATAGCTTCTATTGCTGCTGCTTCGTAGTCCGTCATAAATTGTTGAGGGTTGAAAGCTGGTATTTGAGATCTTATTATACGGAAGAGTATTTCATAACTTTCTGCTTTTCTGTTCGACATTAGAACATAAATAACTGGGACTACGTTAATAAACTGTGTTGATGAACTAAAATCTGCATGAATCGTGTATAATTGGTCAAATGACCGAGAGCAACTATGAAAAGTACCGTCTGCGAAAAAATATTTTAGTGTAGGTATAAGTTCTCTTGCCTGTTGTGAACAAAATGCGATTATGCGTGTTTCTTCATGAGCATAATCTGCTAAAAGAAAATGATTAAATCTCGGTGAAACCTCTACCTCCATGAAGTTTGCATATGTTAGTTTTGTTACCTGATGAATTCTTCTCCTATTATTGAATAATCCAGTTTTAACTGAACTATATCTTGGTATTTTTGTAATAAGTTCAATACCAGCATCCTTTAGTGGTGTCACATGTTCATCATAGATGTGCTTTAGGTATTAAAGTGTTATCAGCTGCCTCTTTCATTAAATAAAATTGTTGGTCAATTTCATTTTTATGAACATCAAGAACACAAGAATGTTCACTAGAATGTGTAATGGTGGAATCCTGAAATAATTTAACTGTGCACCAGCTACAACTTTTAGTTAAAATTTGAAAGTTTAAACATGTAATATTAAAAAAAACTATGCACCTCCGGCAGTGGGGAAAGGTGTGAGGCGCCTGCCCACCTCCCCCTTTCCCTCTTCCTCCCCTTAGGCGACTAGATATAAGATTTTAATCAAATAATAAGCTAACAGAGCTCTTTATAATTTGACAGCTGTCGTCTGAAATGAAGATCTTGATTAAATCTACCACTTCCGTAGAGAAACTACTAGTCTACGATCAATAATTACGGAGATATTGACCTTTCTAGTTTGTTAGCTTTCATCTGAAATGAAGCTCTTGATGAGATCTATCACTTCTGTAAGGAACTACTAGCCTACGATCAATAGTTACGGACATATAGACCTTTCTAGTTTGACAGCTATCATCTGAAATGAAGATCTTGATTAAATCCACCACTTCTATAAAGAAACTACTAGTCTACGATTAATAGTTACGGAGATATAGCCCTTCATAATTTGACAGCTAGCATGTCGCTGATTGGCTCCCACTGCAAAAGCAACTTCTAAAAGATACACTTCAAACCACACCACACTGCATGCATGGCCGTGCGTATTAACTACAACTGTAACGTAGCATTATTTGAATATAAAAAGTGTCGCGGACATAATTTTTCTCGCACCACCATCTGCCTATCTAAACCATCATCTAAGTATGTAATGCGCCATATGGAACTTCGTTCCGAAATAACTTATAAAATACTCTGCAGTGTACAAGTTGCTTTCTTGGAACGCATGGTCCGACAGTTGGACCATGTGGTATAAGAAATAAATCATTTTTGTAGTCCGATTCCTTAATCGAACTAACAAGAAAACCAAAGTTCAGGTCGTCCGATTGGTGGGACTACGTGGTCCAAGAAAACCGTAGTTTTTATGGTCCGAATCCATAATCGAACCAACAGGAACAAAAATATCTCGTGGTCCGATCCATCGGACAAAGCAGTCGGACTACGTGTCCACAGGGCATTAACTTGAGAACAGTAGGTAAAGAAAGATTAAATTTATCTAATTGGAGATACCTATCACTTAGCTTGAGAATCAAATAACTTATGATCTGTTCAACGACGAACTTGTACCCATTGCCGTCCATGTTTAGACATGGACATATTACCTATCCCCTTGCTATTTAGTCAAGAAAATTCAATATGATTAGCCAAGTACTACGTTAAATTTGATTGCAAGCACTTTCCTTTGACTTTACCCTTAGTCACATTATTTTAACATTAGTATAACCATTATTTTAACATTTTCCAAAAACTACAGACATTTTAAAACTACGATTTGTCGCATTGACCGCGACATAAGTTTTTCACCCTGGCTGCAAAGCAGCTACCAAAGATTTCAAAGATACTTAACATTTACACTTAGATTTCCCTCGATTTAATTTTAATAAGATTAGTTCCACATAACTTTGTTTACTTTATTTTTCATAAGGGAATCAAAGCTAATTTATTGAGATTTATTTAGTTTGCGAATCAAACAACTTATGATCCTGTTCGACAGCGAACCCGTACTCACCGCCTCTAACATGAACACATATATTTCCTACTTCTTTCTAAACAAGAAAACTTAAAACATGTTAGCCAAGTACGTTAATATTTGATCACAAACTTTCGTTTTCTAAAAATCTCCTATTAAAATTAAATAGCAAATCCACTTTTTGAAAACTTTAACTCACTTACCCAGAATTTTTTATTATATAAATTTTACCTTTTACTAAAACTAATGTCACTATCACCCTTAGAGTTCTTAAACACATTAGAATTACACTTTTTCAATTTCATTATCATCACTTCATTGGGACAACTTTTTGGTATAGAAAATCGGCACTCACGGACTTGCGTGGGTTTCCTGAAAACGCAACAAATTTCGCTCTTTCCCGCGTCGTGCCTGGAAGATGTCGGTCAACTTTTCTGCATCCCTGGATCGTCTCTCCAGTGAGCGGTTTCTTCGTTGGCTCGACGTTTAACCGCCCGCCGAGCTGCGTTAAACGAATTGGTCGAGTTTTAAGTAAGTATTGCGTCGTCTGCTTGACAATACCCGATGTAGGCGCAGTACCAAAGTGTTTGCCTTAAACCTTCGGTTTCGCCGTGCAAAAACTAACCCAGTTTTCTCCTTGAAGCAACGGGCTGATCAGGGTAGCCTCGCTTCCTCTTTCACTTCCTCGTAGAATAGGCGTAGCCATGCGCGCCATGTCTTGGTTGCACAGGTAATACTATATGGCACTGCGAGTATCACTGGTATCATTACACAATACTGGTAGTTCTTGCATGTGCCGATGGGTGGCGCTAGTTTGTCGTACGATGTGTTCGATTTTCGTAAATTTTCTTAATTCTTCATACGACGGTGACGCCATCTGGCGAGTGCCCTAAATTGTGCGTCGCAGGGCTTGGCTCACTGTTGTAACCTCCAAGGTCGTTTTTTCCTTACTTTTTCCTGCGTTTTCCTGAGGCTTTGCTTCGACCTCGATACTTTTACTTGGCGATGGTGGCGCCCTCTGGTGTGGTTCTGTTTCGTCGCTTTCGGCGTCGTGATCTGACTCTTCGAGTCTGGCGAGGCGTGCCTTTACCAGTTCAGCTTGTGCACGAACCTCTTCGAGCTCTAACCATGCTAGCTCTTCTTGTATTTCTAGTTGCAACGTTCTTCGTGTTTTTCGACGGTGGGCCAGTTGCGGAGGGAGGCTGGTCAAACATCATCTCACGTTCGACGGGCTTGACCCTTCACTTGTTCTTCTCATCCAGGCGACGCTTCTTGGTAGACGCTTCAACGGCGGGCGAGTTGTAGCGGGGGGCTGTTCGACAATGTTCATACGTTCAACGGGCTTGATCTGCCGCCCTCTTATCCTGGTGATAGCTTTTGTCTGCGTGGCTGACGCGTCTTCAGGCTTCTCGGCTCCGCCTTTGCAACTTCTTGTTACTGACCTCTTTCTCGGCAATTTCGGTTGCAATGGATCAGACTTATTCATCAACCGAAATTGCTGGTTCTTCTCAAATTCGGCTCAAAGCTGACCAAATTGTGCGGAGAGACCCTTCGATTGTCTGTGGCACAAGGTTTGCCCGTAACAAGGAGTTTCTTCTGAGGCGCTTGAGATATGAGGAAAACACAACATACCGATTTTATTTTACTTATGCTTCTAACTTATATTCTAACAAATTAGTATCTGATGGATACTTTTTGAAGTTTCTTGAATGACTGAATACAAAAACGAATTTCGATCTATATTTATATAAAAAATAAAAACCCCACCAGAGGGAAAGGTTGTTCTATAGAACCTTCTAGATTTAGTACTTAAGTTATTGTACTTACAGTGGTGATCCAAAATCTAACCTGTACAAAAACTTAAGTAAAAATAGTTCGTAGTCATACACATAAACTTACACCAAGAGTGTAGGTATAACTGAGTAGCTATAAACAGCTGCTTATGTTTAGGGTCTCTATCGGATATTGCTATCACACTCGCACCATTCGTGGCTTGATTATAAAATAACATCTTTTTATGCTTTTACGTTTTTTAGCCAAACGCATATTTTTATATTACGCATATGCGCAATAGCATCCATAAGTTGTTTTTGGATGGCTAAAAGATCTTCTACAGTAGTCATATTTGTTGAAATATAGCAGCAATGCTAAAGTTTCTATGTGCAAACACTGTTGCTAAGTTTTCACACTGTAAAGTTTCATAGGTTGCTAGTCCAGACCTCACTAATAAAAAACCAGTCACGTTTACACTACGCGAGGTCCAAAATTCGAAGGACCAAAAAGATTTATGAGTTACCGGGAGATGATTAATAAATAATAAATAAAGTCTTAGTGAATTAAAATTTATTTGCTTACAAAAATGCTAAACTAAATTTTTGCTAAATGTTTTGATGAGTAACGCGTGGCGCAATTGCTGGCCGATTGCGAACTGAAATTGTGGAAATTTTTGTACTATGAAAATGCTGACTTTGCGGCGACCGCGAGTTATGTACGGTGTTGTCACATTTCCCCGACGGCCAAAAAATGTAAAAAAGTATTGCTTTCGAATAATGAATGATGGATTGATATAAGGTGATAAAACAATAATCTTATGTTCTAAAACGAAATGCTTATATACTAGTGCTACACAGTCTTCGTCTACAAAACGTTTCTACGCGGTAGAGGAGAAGTTGTCTTATTATTTGTGTTACGGTAAACACTAGGTATACGTTCACTAACACTCGCGCACTGTATATTACTCTTGATCTGGATCAGCAATACAAACAGTGTGAAAGAAAGTTGAAGAAATGTATGAACGATTGGGTTGAATTAAATGAATTAAATAAATATTTATATTTTTGATTTCACTCTTGCCATTTTCGTTCAATGTTCAAAGATCAAGTCTCATCAGAAGCGCTGATCGCTGCCGGTTTAATCAGTATAAACGAGTTTACAGTTCACGCTCAAAATCCAAAGCAATCGCAATCGGCCAGCAATCGCGCCACGCGGTACTCATCAAATCATTTAGCAAATAATTTAGTTTAGCATTCTTATAAGCAAATATATTTTAATTCACTAAGACTTTATTTATTATTTATTAATCATCTCCCGGTAACTCATACACTTCTTATAGTAAGTATTTCTCTACTTTAATACTTAATACACTGGTTTAGACAAATCAATTAAAAGAAACTAATTTATGTACTTGCATCGAGAGATTCATTTTACTAATGTGGCGTTCGGTGTTTACATCAAGTATTATCCGTTTTTTTTTCCATAATTGAAGAGTTGCCGTTGAAATCCTACATGACCGAATTTAGGGCAGGTGAACCGCGGGCCAAATCTAGTATATTATAAATGCGATAGTATGTCTGTTCGTTTGTTCCTGCTTCACGTCACAAAGGAGCATCGTTATCGTTCGAGAAAACAAGCGCAGCAAAGACGGGTTGTATATTGTGGCCGAACCTTTATCACATATACCAGCTAGATTATACAAGTGCCTTTCGACAGGGATGTATTCAGTCCTTCAAATTATCAAAAGTATCTCCTCTATACAAAGGCAAAGAAAAAGAAAAAAAATAGACGCATACAGGTCTGTTTCCTTCGATAGCAAAAGTGTTCGAGAACGGTTTGTGCTCGAGACTTGTATACTTTTTAATAGTAGAGAAGCGGCTTTTAAGAAAGTCGTCAAATGACGATTCCCGTCGGACTCAAGAGTCCTCTACCGACAACTGGTATCGTTGTGTTCAGCATGATCTGAACAAGAATAAATTTTGTTGTCGCGTTCTAAAGTGGTGGAGGGGGGAGGGAGGGAGAGAAAATACGCGGCAACCGGGTATCAGTTCGGTTATTTTCTCAATAACTACTTATCCGATTTCAACAGATAACGTGTCATATCATAGGTGATAAAATTTTTAACATATCATGTCTAACAATAATTTCTGTAAATACCATAGTTTATTAAATATTGAGAAAAAAAGGGAAAGGTATGTTTAGTTTTGATGAACCGATGCAGTAAATGACATAGGCAGGTATAAAACCAAGTACTACATAAAATTGTCACATTTATTAGCTTGGGGATTTTTTTAAATTTTGAAATTCGGTCAGAAAATAACAAAGTTATCACCGATATCCCGGGCGAGCTCGCGACGACCGAGACGGAGATAGGCCGAATGGCCAGCTCAACGACGACGTCTCACGCACATCAGTCACTCAGTTTCTCGCTCTGTTTGTGCACCGTAGTGGCTGTGTATGTACCTAATTAGTTTTATTTGGTTGTGTTAGAAACTTAATAAATAATACATACTTATCCTACACTTTAAGTTACATACCTATGTATATAGCAGTTAGCAAGTAAACATGGAATTAGGTGCTGTCGGGTCGGTTAGTTTACCTAAGCGAAAAGAAAAGGCGAAAAAACTGCAATCTTTGCCTTATTTGCCAGTCTGAAAAAAGCCCAAATGTCAGAAAAGCAACAGAAAATGGTATCCAGCGATTCAAGGAGGCGTTTGCCTTGTGTAAACTTTACATGGATTTGTTTTAATACAAGCTATTGGGAAACAAAAACGCACAAAGACTTTTGAAGCATTTAACTTTATATTCCAATAAAATTGAATGTCGAAGTAATTTTGTCCTATTTGATCAGTAACAAGGCATCTGTCAAATTTAGAACACGTTTAAAACGAGGGCATTCCATAGATTGAAAATTTCAGGTCGAGAGACACTGTTACCCAGGAAGTGGGATCATTTCATTCAATCGGTTTCAAATAAATAAAGCTTTGCAGTGTTTATGTCTATAGGAATTACTAAACAAGCCTTGAAGCTTGACGCCAAATACAAACTACTGACTTCTGGAGGGTTTCCTGAAGCCAAAGTCGTGAGCACGAACCTCCATCGATATAGTGACCACTTGCAATCCTATCATGAGAAAGCTGACACACGATATGTTCTTCATGGTATATATTGTAAGAATTTGGGATTTAAAACGTCGACAGTGCACAGCCTTGACACCGATGTCCTATTATTAATGACCATCATCTACTGCAAAAGACTGTGACTTGGCCCACAGTGCAAAAGAGAAAGCCGATCTATTGGGCAGTCTCTTTGCCTCTAACTCGAATGTGAATGATGAAGGCGCTGTACCACTTTACGTACTTTACCGTGGTGCGGTTAGACGATGCCGGAAATCTCTATAACACAGCGCGAGGTCCGGCGGGCGTTGCTTTCCCTAGATGTTCATAAGTCGAGTGGGCCAGACAGTATACCAGCAGTGCTGCTTAAACAGTGTGCTCCTGAGTTGTGTCCTGTACTCACGCGCCTCTTCGCGCGCTTTTGCCACACAAGGCAATTTCCGTCTGTATGGAAGACTGCGAATGTGCACCCTATGCCCGAAAAGGGCGATAGATCATCCAAGGTGGTGGGGCGTATGATCAATACGCAGCTGCTAAGATACCTTGAAAAACATGACCTGGTCAGCGACCGTCAATATGCCTTTCGCCACGGTCGCTCAACTGGTGACCTTATAGTGTGTCGCACACATCGATGAGCACTAGCCATTGAGAGTCAGAGGGAGGCATTGGCTTGTAGCTTGTTCACTGTAAAGGCGTTCGATCGGGCCTGGCACTAGGGTAGGTATTCTATCGAAGTTGAGGGTTTGTGTAAATGGGTGGCTAGCTTTTTTCCCGGCAGACTCATACGTAGTAGTCGTAGTAGTTGACGGTATTTACTCTGATAGCATGGACAATAATACAGGCTCTTTGCTATCTCCTACGCTGTTTCTACTGCATATAAATAAATGTTAGACATCAACAATACTATGCAGATGACAGCAATGGAGACACTTATTACACGGGCCTGGCAGACATCTCCTGTTCCGATATGGAGGAAAAGCGCGAAAAACTTGCGTCACAAATCGAGACCACTCCGACCAAGGTCTTTGAATGGGGACGGGAAAACTTGGTTCGATTCAACCCTAAAAAGACACAAGTCTGCGCGTTCACCGCTAAGAAAATTCCATTAACTGTGGTCTCACGATTCCAGAACACTCCCCTCTCCATCTCTAAGAGCATTGGGATCCTTGGTGATGACATCTCCAGCGATGTTCAGTTCCGTGATCATTTGCAAGACAAGGTGAAGAAGCTGGTATCCAAAAAATTTGGTGTACTCAACAGAGCGAAGTAGTACTTCCCTTCGGGGCTAAGGTTGCCGCTTTACTAGTCGCAAATCTGGCCCCATATGGAGTATTGCTGCCATCTCTGAGCGAGTGCACCCGGATACCAACTTGGCCCTTTTGACTTGGTTCAACGACGGGTTGTGAGAATCGTCGACGACCCCAAACTCACAAGCCGTATCGAACCCTTAAGTTTGAGGAGAGACTTCGCTTCCCTGTGTGCGCTCTACCGCTTTTATAATGGGATGTGTTCTGAGAAATGGATCGAAATTATGTACGCGCGCAACACTAGCCAATATCTCTTAAAGATTTGCAGCTGATATCATGTTTGCCATATGGGTTCAGATTTTTTTTTAACTAGTAAAATAACGAGGATCAAGATGACTTTAATGTTACATTTAATACATCCAATAGATATTTTGAATTGGGACAGATATTTTGCACATATTTCTGGTAAACTATTGCAGTTGTATTTTAGAAATAGGAGAGCAAATACCTGTTACTGTCAATTTATAAATTGGGACATTCTCTTAGGAAACAATTTTATGAGAATTTATATTTTAATTGTTCCTTGCCAATATATCTACACTTGTATAATGTAAATACACAAAAAATGGCATTGATTTGATTAAAATAGTGACCTACACAGTGTTAATGCAAGGAATAAGGATAAATTGGTATTGCAAAATGTCGTCTTCAGAAAGTACATAGCTCTTTTGCAATATAAAGTTTATATTTTTACATTCCATAACGTGTGATTAATTTAGCTTTTAATAAATAAAATTAAATAAAAACAAATGACAAAAATAGTTAAGGGGAAAAAAAACTACTTATTAAAAGTCGATGAATACTTTGATGATAAAAATGTTTGGAAGAATTAGAACTTAATTAATTGTGAGGCTTTTATGAAATTCTTTTAAACTAAAACATTGGTTATTATGTTATTACCTAGTGTAAGACTGTATTGTTTTATTTGTTATATGAAGTTGTAAAAATATAAGAAATTAACTACAGAGTTTCGTTATTTAAAATATTTATAAAACTGTAAATGATAATATGACATATTATATTACCTTCTATTTGATTATGATTATAGAAAATAATTATATTAATAATACGTAATTAGTCTTTTTACCAGTAGTTATTGAAATTATCTAGAAAAAAAAAACCCGCTATAGGATAGTGCGCAGCACAAGTCACACTACCCTAATGTATGAATTCAGTCACAGCTTTATCATTTCTCAACCAAATTTAAAAAATTAAAAACTTTTATATAGCTGTATTAATCTCCCAATTTTTGGTCATACATTACTTTTTAATTTAATGTAATTTACTACTTCAATTCATTATAATTAAAACAGTGTTTTGTCAAAAATTCACTTTTTTTCTAAATATTTGATAAGGTATGGTTTATACAGAAACCATTGCAAGACATGTTATGTTAAGCATTTAATCACCTATTATATGATACCTCATTTGTTGAAATCGGATAAGTGGCTATTGAGAAATTAACCAATCCCCGATAGCCGGTTTCCCCATCTTTCTCCTCCCCTCCCTCCCCCCTCCACCACTTTAGTACGCGACAACCGGTCTATTCTTGTCCAAGACATCATGTTGAACTCAATGATACCAGTTGTGGGTAGAGGACTCTTCGGTCCGACGGGACTTCGATCTCGATGGCCTGGCTTTTCTTCTATAAAGTCAACAAGTGCGCTCTCTGAGAGACAATATGCCTACCGTAAGGGTCGATCGATAACCCATATCACCCGAGAAGTTCTGCAAGCAATAATCCCCGCCCGAGAAAAGAAGAAGCAGGTGGCAACCATATGTTGCGACCTGTCCAAGGCGTTCAACGTTGTGGACCGCTATTATTGCTGCCAAGCTAGTACGCTACGGGATCCATGGGCTAGCACTAAATGTACTAGCAGATTTAATGCAAAATTAGACCAGATGACCACTGCGATAGGAGGAACTCAGGGATGTCCCATCTCAAATGTTGTATTTTCATTATAAATGAACGCCCTTCCTGAAGTTCTGAACGGCGATGACGTATTTATGTACGCTGATGATGTGGCTGTGATTGTTACTAAAGGAACGATTGACCTCCTTGAGCAGCGACTCACTAGCACCGCCGCGCTACTCTCTCAGTGGTTCAGTGGCAATTGACTCGCACTCAACCGTCAAAAGACAGATTTTATACTTTTTTTTCTGTAAGGACACAGACACAGAACACAGACACGTACAAGAGAGCTAAACATCGTTATTGATGGTTCCCGAATAAAACAAGCAAAGTCAATGACTTTCTTAGGGTTTGAACTCCGCAGAGCACTTGTCAACTAATGAAAAGCATTTAGTTGTCAAGGGATGTTATTAACGCCCCCAGTCTGAAGTCTGAACAGCTTTAAAACAAACTCAAAACCTGGCTTATTGAGAAAGTGCCGTATGGTTTTGAAGAATTCATTAATAACACTAAAGTTGGTAAAGCGTAAAATCGTGTACACTATATAAATGACGCGACACAGCTTGCAATTGCATTATATTTTCTATTTCAATTGTATTTTAATGTTGTTTTCCAGATAAATTAATATTGTAACAAATAAATTAATATGGTATTATGTTGACGTTTAACGGATGTTATTAATAAAGTATGTTATGTTGACATACTTTATACAATTTGTTATTAATGAAAATTTAAAAGAGCGACCACTGGAGAGTTTCTTTCGTCGTTCCTTCTCGCCAGAATGCCATTTTGATTTTGAAACGGTAGTAACTAGTATCTTTTAGTTTATTGTCTTGAAGCAAGTGATAATAATATGATTTTCTATTTTTGAAAAATAAAGCATTCGTATCATTTAAATGTCACCTGTCCAATGTCGCTAAACTGGACACGCGCAAATTATAACATTTGGCAAGGCCACAACTTCCGGGAAACTTTATAGTTGTGGCGCGTGCCGCTATATCGGGCGCGTGCCGCGTGGGCGGGAGCTGACGGGCGCGGGGTGAGACGGGGTGAGGCGGGGCGACAACCCGCACTGCGTCACTGCGCAGTCCTACAACACAAATATTTGTCTGTTTCTACTCTAATGCTCTAATGTGCGGAACTTTGTCATCGACGACTCATCCTTTAGATATTTTCATGAGGAAATCAAAATTGCTTACGATTGTTATTTCTGAAGCAGTAAATTTGGATGTTTCGCGCCGGAATCCCAGAGCCGCAGAGTGGGCTGTGTTCTGCTCTTGTGATTGACTGTACAAATAACGATATTTGTTGCAGTCGAGATGATTTTAAACCTAATGCATTTATGTCTTCGCGATACTGTACTTCATATTTTATTATAGACTATTTATAATATAGAGTAATTGATGCTAATAACTAATGCTAATGCTAATAGAGAATTGTCAACGATTCCAAACTCACTTGCGGTATCGAGCCCTTAAGTTTGAGGAGAGACTTTGCCTCCCTGTGTGTGTTCTACCGCTTGTACAATGGGTTGTGTTCTGAGGAATTGTTCGAAATGATGTGCAACATGTAGGCATTGTCACGTGGACCGTCTGATTAGGTCGCACGAGTAACGTAAATCACGTTATGCTTAGTCAGTAAGTTAGAATTAGTAACTTTTGTTATAATATAAATTCAATCAATATACGATTGTCATCTGAACAACATGTATTTTACTTAATTCGACCATCAACTTGTCTCCACCATCAGGGCGCCTAGGCAGCGCTCCTCATGGCGACCCTTTGCCAAAGAACCAAGAAAAATCACATTTTATCAGAAGAAACGAAGAAAGAAAATTTCAAAAGACTGCGAAAATGAAGACAAAATGTTTTACAAAATTTTAAAAGAACAAACAAGTCTGACCACATTATGAAGATTCTGCCCAATTTTCATGAAAAGAAGACAAGAACGTGCCAATAAAACCTCAACAAAAGCACGCAAGAGAATTGAAGCGTACGAGCCGTGTCCAGGGCTCTTTCCCGGCCCACGGACTCCAGGGTATAGCCCGGCCCACGAAGGAGCGGTGTCCAGGGTTTTCCCGGCCCACGGAGTCCAGGATATAGCCCGGCCCACCCATCACAGACGAAAGCAGCCAGCTCAAGTACGATGTTCTACTGCAGCCGCGCCGATGCCACCGAGCCAACCGACGCTCCGCTCCGCTTCGCCAATGACGCCAATACGTATTTTTAGTATAGACAACTAGACAAGTAAGTTTTAGGTATCTATAATATAACATGTCCATTACTAAGTAATTTTAATATGTAATTTTTAATTCTTATTAGTAAATAAGTTGATACTAAGAAAATATATAACTTTATTTTAAGTTTGCATGTCACAAGAGTGGTAGAAACTTCAGAAAGTGTAGATAAGGGCACGCAAACCGAAAAAATGGCATCCGAAAATTTTGATATTAAAACTGCTATCTCCCTGTTGCCTATTATAACAAGCCAGGAGCAGGTAACTACCCAACTGATAGATAGCATTCAGTTATACGGGTCCATGCTCAACGATGCCGCCAAAAAACAATTAATAGAATTCGTTCTTAAGACACGGGTCTCAGCTAGCGCTAAACTTAGGCTTAAATCTTGTTACGAGACTGTAGATTCACTTTTGAAGGACATGCGAACACACCTTATTCAAAAAAATCAGCTGTTGCCCTTCAGTCGCAAATGTTGACTACTAGGCAGGGACGTAGGTCTATAGAGAAGTTTGGCTCAGATTTGGAAAAGTTATTTGTGAACTTGACCTTAGCCCAAGCAGATGGAAACGAACGAAAATATGAGGTTCTCCGTCCACTGAACGAAAAGGTAGCGATAAAGCGTTTCGCAGACGGTCTTAGCAATTCCCGTCTTAGTACCATTATCGCTTCCCATCCGTTCCAATCCCTTCCGGAAGCTATTAGGGCCGCTTTTGACGAACATTCGTTAGCCCCTAGCGAAGAACCGGTCATGCACTTTAAGACCCACCGCGGCATGAGACATAGTACCCGCGGCTCTACCGCAATCTACTAATCTAGCTAATCTACTTGCAAGTTCCAACTACAATAGGTATAATTCGCAAGTTAACCAACCACGGAATGTTCATAACAGTTCCAGATTTTTCGGATCTCGTGATCGTGGAAAGCCCACAAGATGCTCCACACGTTCTCGAGGTTACGAAAAATTCCACTCGCGTAATGTAGCACACGTACAATATTCGTAAAATACCGCTAATGCCGAGTGTAATCAGAATGCACCGAACAAACTAGAGTTTTTTCGTCCCTACAATAATAAGTAACGAGTCCGAGCATTATGTTTCAAACTATAATACAACCAGCAGCGTAGTAACAATAAACATAGGTATAGGGTAGTACAGACAGCAGTATAAGCTTATTAGTTGATAGCGGAGCGAACCTCTGTGTTTTGAAATATGAGTGGTTATGGTGGTTACTCGAGCATCCACAATTATTAAAACAAATGCGACATGATACAATAACAATTAAAGGCGTAGTCGGTAAATTATTTTTAGAGGGTTATGTTATTTTAGATTTAGTTTATAGTGAAGTTCATTTTTGCGAAACTTTTTATGTTTTTGAGAACCTATCGTGCTCAGGTTCAGCTAACGGTATTTTAGGTGATAATTTTTTTAGAAAATATAACGCCGTGATTAACTACGAACAGGAATTATTTAGATTATCGAAAAACGGGATAACCGTATGTATGCCCACAGGCAACGGCCCCGAAAGGTACACGGAAGTACACGTAATACCGCCTCGTTGCGAAGTTGTAAAATTAATTTCTTGTTCTTCAAGTGAAGATTGCGTAGTTTTCGCTCACGAAATTTTAGAAGGTATTTTTATTGCCGGAATAGTAGCGAAACCTTATCAAGGCCGCATTCCTGTAAGAATTCTAAAACAAAAGAGACCGAGAAGCCAAAATAGATTTATCTCAGTTACAGGTTCAATCTATTAACAACTTCGACGTTTGTTGCTTTAACAAGGAATGTAAATCTGTGGATAGGGTTAAGACTCTGTTCGAAATACTCGATTTAGATTACCTAAATAGGGAAGAGCGTTTAGGTATTCAACAGATTTGTGCGAAATACGCTGATGTATTTCATTTACCAGGAGACAATTTATCTGACACTAACTTGATGGAGCATAACATTGTTTTAAAGGACAACGTAATACCCATTTACGTTAAGCCTTAAAGAGTCCCCCAAGCTTTAAAAAGTGAGATAGAGAGACAGGTACAAGACATGCTCAAAAATGATATCATAGAGAAGACTGTACCAGAATGGTCGAGCCCAGTTTTGTTAGCACCCAAGAAAGCTGCTAAATCGAATGAGAAAAAGTGGAGATAAGTTGTCGATTATAGACAGTTAAACAATAAAATCAAAGACGATAAATTTCCATTAGCTAACATTACCGAGATATTAAACTCATTGTCCGGTAGCATTTATTTTTCAAAATTAGACCTTTCTCAGAGCTACTACCTAGTACTAGTTTAAACAAGATGTATCTTTCTTGAGACAAGAACTCTCGTAAGTATACCGCGTTCACCGCAGGAAAACAGTACCAAATGAAACGCTGTTCAATGGGTCTCAAAACAAGTGCAAGTGTTTTTTCCAGACTTATGACCATTGCAATGGCAGGCCTTAATGTTGACAAGTGTTTTATTTACTTAGACGATTGCGTTGTCATAGGAAAATCAATGGAACATCATAATAAAAATCTCATATGCGTACTGAACCGATTACGTAAGGTCAACCTTAAATTGAACCCAATAAAGTGTGAATTTCTTAGACAAGAAATTATTTACTTAGGACATCAGATTACATCACAAGGTATATTTCCAGATCCAGATAAAATTAAAATTATTAACAGCTTTCCAAGGCCAAATAATGTAGACGAAGTAAAACGATTAGTTGCGTTCGCAAACTACTACCGTCGCTTCATATCACGGTTTGCTGACATAGTATTTCTGTTAAACACCTTATGCAAGAAAAATGCTATATTTGAATGGACTAGTGATTGCGAGAAAGCATATCAAAATTTTAAATTAGCTGTATGTAACCCACCAGTTTTGGAATATCCAGATTTTTCCGAGACCAACACCTTCCATTTACAAACCGATGCTTCAAAAATAGGACTAGGTGCAGTTTTATCAAATAAAAATGGCAAAGTCGTAGCTTATGCTAGTAAGAGTTTAACACCAGCTCAGACTAGGTATTCCATTATAGACCTTGAGTTGCTAGCCATTGTATGGGCCGTACGTCACTTCAGACCGTATTTATATGGTAGACAATTTGAAATCTTTACCGACCATAGGCCCCTTGTTTATTTATTCGGCTTAACCCACCCATCCAGCCGACTGACAAAGTTTAGGTTGTATTTAGAGGAGTATGCCTTTGAGGTTAGCGAGTCAGGAACCAGACTGTGACTATGACCAACATACCGCGCCTTCGACTCTCAGTGGGCCTGATCAACCTACAGTGGTAGAACAACTCAAACGACCAAATGACATAACAGAACTAATTTCCAGTACAAATTTAAATGACAAACGACTGAGAAATTCAGACAATATTTCAAGTGACGCAAACTATTGCACTAACGTACCACCGCATACTGCGATCTTTCTTGATACTCGATCGTTATCGTCTGAGGAGGCGTTAGCGAGGGATCTCGAAAAGATGTGCAAAAAATTAAGCTACTTATCATTAAAAATAATAGTAATGCTCGTTTTATCAAAGGTATACTGCGCAGTATCAAAAATTGTAAAGTCGCGTCACCGAAGTTTCTGATTACAAGAGACGTTATTCGTATTTCAGAGAGAGACGAGATAACGACAATTTTAAATGACTTTCACCTCTTGCCCACAAGTGGACATGCAGGTAGGAATCGAATGTTAAATAATATCAAAAAATATTATTTTTAGCCACGCATGACCAATGACGTCATAGATTACGTAAGACGATGTAAGAGTTGTCAAATTCAAAAACACTCTAACAAACATACAAAAGAACCGATGACCATAACCTCCACTGCCAATTCAGCATTCGAGAGGGTTAGATTAGATATTATGGGTCCACTAGATATAGATAACCATAATTGTAAATATATACTTACTATCCAGTGCAATCTCACCAAATACGTAGAGGCTTATCCACTAGAGCGCAAAGACACTGAGACAGTAGCCAAAGCTTTTGTGAACAACTTTTTATTTATATGGGTATGGTATCCCGAAACAGATGCTGACCGACAAGGGTACCGAGTTTATGTCATCAGTGATGACTGAGGTGTGTAGGTTACTAGGTTTTGAGAAATCAAGCTCTACAGCTTACCATCTCGTACCTTAGGAAGCTTAGAAAATACGCACAAACATTTAGGCGCCTACCTTAGGATCCAGTGCGAAAACAATAGTAGTAATTGGAGCGAGTGGGTTCCATTTTGGTGTTTTTCGTTTAACACTAGTGTTCATTCAGAAACTAAAAACACTCCATACGAACTCGTCTTTGGTAAACTTTGTAACCTCCCATCTAACTTATGTAAAGGAGTCGATCCTCTGTATAACTACGACAACTACCCCGAAGAGTTGAAATATAGATTGCAGAAAGCACAGTTATATGCTAAGCAAAATCTTTTACAAAGTAAGAACTTAAGAAAATATAATTACGATAGAAAATGTAATATTGTTGTATACAAACCAGGTGACCTAGTTTTAATAAAATATCAAGTAGGTAATAAATTAGATTGTTTTTATAAAGGTCCTTTTGTAGTTTTAGAAGATTTATCTCCTAATGTAAAAATTAATATGTATTATAAGGAATATGTAATACATAAAAATAATACAAAAATATTTCATAATTAATTATATTAAATAAAATGTTTACTTTTATATACCTATAGATATACAGAAAACATTTTTTTTTTGCAAAATGAGTGTGTAACCCTGTACTTTTCGGGGGAGGTGCAACATGTACGCATTGCGAAATGCACTTCCTCACGTGGACCGTCTAATTAAGTCGCACGAGTAACGTAAATCACGTTATGCTTAGTCAGTAAGATAGAATTAGTAACTTTTGTTATAATATAAATTCAATCAATATACGATTGTCAACTGAACAACATGTATTTTACTTAATTCGACCATCAACTTATCTCCACTCCACACTTTAGAACCTAAATGGTCGCGTACAGTGCGGTTTCAGAGAAACTTCTTCCCGCGAACCCTTAAGTTGTGGAATGGAAGAAGTGGAAATTGTCCATAGGCTACGGTGACCGCTTACGATCAGGCGGACCGTAAGCTTGTGTCCCACCTTAGTGGTATAAAAAAAAACATGTTTCGTCCCACCCGTAACTATCTGCAACGTGCTACAAAAACATAGCGTTTGCTGGCAACACTAGTTGTCATTTGTCATTGTGGAGCTGTCGAACAACCTAACCTAACCTCTTATTATTTTGAAGCTTTTCAACGGATGAAAAGCATTTTCTTTGCATCACGCTTATACCTTAGTATAACTTAGTTCTACTATGGAACAAAAAATATTATAAAGCGTATCTTTTAGAATATATGATACTTGATTCGATCGCTCCGCATCTACGTGATCACAAGAGAAACTGAACCTAACCCACCCTAAAAGATTTTTTCAGTGAGATTTCTGCCTCATTTTGTTTCATAGTATACAATCTCACTAGGAAAATAATCTAACGTCATTTACAATTTTACGGTGACAGTTAAACATTTAAGTATGATGTAAGCCAGGTATGGGCAACAACCGGCCGGTGTAAGATATGATTCGGCCGGCGAGACATTTTGAAAAAACCCAATTAAAAAAATATTATATTAGGTACTAGTACTCACGGGAGTGACAATGAGGCGGCAAACATCAAATCCTTTGATAATCAAGCCACTCGGCTTGCTCGATCAAATTCCTTTAGGTTTGCCACCTCACGGGCGACACATCAAAAGATTTATTGCTTCTTAATTATTCTAAACTAGTTTATTCCAGATTATTCCTTTATTTTGCCTATATGGCCCGAACGTTAGTTCAGTTCTATTTGAGCTACAGAGGTGATAACTTGGACAAGCGATATCCTAGCGAACTGCTCGTGCCGTCAACTTGATTTGTGACTTTGTGTGCATCTTGAGTGGTTACTAGCTACAGTTTGTCATTAAGTTTACTGAACGAAAAGTAAACAAAACTGATGTCTGGTGAAAAAAAACGAGACTGAAGAATTCTTTTTTATCTTGCACAATGGTAAGCCTATTTGTTTGCTGTGTAATGCATCCATTTCAGTAATGAAAGAATTCAATATAAAGAGGCATTACTCAACTAGGCATGCTACGCTGCACTCACTGGTAGGACAATTAAGATCAGACAAAATCCAGAAGCTTACCGCAAATTAGGAAAAACAGCAACAAATGTTTCATAAACAAAGAACACAACTTGATAATGTTGTGAAAGCTAGTTTTATAGTTAGCTCAAAATTAGCAAAGGCATTAAAACCATTTGCAGAAGGAGAATTTATCAAAGAGTGTATGTTAGAAGTTTGCGGTATTTTGTGTCCTGAAAAGAAAAATTAATTTGAAAAAATAAGTTTGTGAAGACCAACTGTTGTTCGACGTATAGAAATCATGACTAATGATATAAAAACAACATTGACTGACCGTATGGCTGGTTTTGAATCATTTTCCATAGCATTAGACGATAGCACCGATTTGTCTGGCACAGCTCAACTGGCTATATTTATTCGAGGTGTTGATAAGGAGTTCACTGTTACTGAGGAATTGCTTGCTTTACAGCCGCTAAAAGGAACCACTGCAGGAGAGGTTTTTTTTACTGAAGTTAAAAAGGTATTCACAAGTTTTGGCTTACCATGGTCAAAATTAATTGGAGTATGCACTGATGGTGCACCTTCTATGGTCGGCTTACGTAAAGGTTTCATCGGAATTTTGAATGAAAAAGCAACAGAATAAAAATTTTGGATAAAATTTCAGCTGAATATAACGTACGTAAAATATTATTGTGAAGTCAGATGGCTGAGCAAAAGAAAAATGTTGAAACGGTTTTACGAGCTTAGAAATGAGATAGCCGACTTTATAAAAATAAAAGATTAACCACTATCTGAATTAAGTGACCCAAAATGGATATGTGACTTAGCATTTCTGGTCGATCTCACAGGCTATTTGAATGATTTAAATTTGAAACTTTAAAAACAAGGCGAGTTAGTAAATGATTTGTACAGCCAAACCAGAAAGGGTTTCAGATCAAACTACGTTTGTGAGAGTCACAGATGCTGTCTGGTAACAGTTACAGTTCTTTACTAAAACTATTTCGTACGTATGCCCTTAGGAAAATTACAAGGACTTGTCCAATTTTGGCGTTAGTTCGATTTCTTAAGCCATCATGATAAAACAAAATATAAATTGAAGGTCATACCGCACAAGCATACACACTACAGAAGAAGTGTATATTACAATGCTGTAAATATATAAAATAATTTGCCAATCAGTATAAGTATGGAACAAAATCCTAGAAAATTTAACACAATGTTAAAGAAATGGCTTAAATCACAATGTTTCTATAATTTACAAAGCTTCAAACCAATTGAATAACTAATTATCTGATTAAGTAATGTAAAATGATATAATGTTGTGTAAAATAATGTATAATAATTACATATAATAATTGTGTAATGTAAAAAAATGAATGTTAACAATATGGACAAGAAAAATTGTAACACATTTTTCAATAAAGAACAATACAATACAATACAATAATTAAGATTGAAAAAAAGTTCACTTTGGCCCTACTAACTGTATGTCATTGAGAGAAAAACCAGTCGTTGTTGGTGCGCTGGCATTAAAAACTACCCTTAATTTAGTTGTTGTACTGTTTGCTTAGAGTACACCATGGTGAGTTAAAAAATAGCATGTTTCATTACTTTTGTGTGTGTGCCTGGCCTTAGGATAAATTCGTGACATGTGACCCAAACTTAAATAGAATAATGTATATTGAATTATAGAACCATGAATTCTGTAAACATCTTCTTTAAAGTTGGTTGACGTAATAATTTCCGCTCTAGAGTGAGAAACTGTTGTTTCGCTCTCTTGTAAGATTATTACCTTTATTGTCACATTCTTTAACTGGTTTTCAAATCACGACACTGATTTAACCTAAAATCTACAAAATTTCAAATTTACAATCAGAAATATTATGCGTATTTATGTATATGTTGCATAGACTAACAAAGCGAAAGACGCGTGTCAAGGTCATTTTTGTTTACACGAATTGCAAACAGATTTTGAGTCCGGTTTAGGTTTGTTTTATATCAATGGATATGAATGGATATCATATTCTCTTCTAATTGCCAAAATTTTGAGATTTGCCTTCGTATTTGTGTTGTAGTAAATCATTTTTACTACATCAAATAAAGACTCGTACTTCGTAATAATAAATTATTATTATGCAATCAGTACGAACCAAATGAATTCACCCAAAATATTATAAAATAGCATAAAAAATTTACTTAGCTTAAAACTGCACGTTTTACACGGTCGTTAGGCTCTCGAGTCTAGAAATGAATATAAAAAAAGTCCAGATTTCAGCTTATGCTATTATCTTATTTGGCCAAGCGTGATCGTCAAAAGTGGTAGGACCCGAAAACCGTTGTGTTAAATAAGTAGTAACCCAGTTGTTTTAGAGGTACGTCAGAGTATACAAATAAACAATAGTATACAAATAAGCGTAAAAGAAAATAATTAAGAAATAAATATAGCTAAATCTACGATCATACATAATGTCCACTTTTGAGTTTTCACCATTTCTAAAGTCAGTACAAAACCTACACAACGCAAATCCTCGAATATCAAAAACCTCAAGTACTAGAGAGTTATATGATTTGCTGTAATCCTACACAAAGGAACCCTAATTTAGGCTACTTCCACATATGGAAGTAAAATACATACGAATGCTAACTCCATTCGTTTTGTAGTGTGGGAACTCGGTAGCTATGTTTATGTTTTCAGGAGTTGCGACCTGAAAGTAAGTTTGAGGGGCGACCCCTTACGATGAACATCAACGCTCACCTACACTAGCTAACCAGCCAAAATAGTAAAACCCTACTAACGCCGCTAAGGATGGACATGGATTACACATAGTAATTACTGTATCTCTTGGCAGACCTAGCTCTTTAGTGGGCTATATAATTATTATGGCTGGTATAATCTTAGTTCCCACTTCTACTCTTATTGAAGGTTTTGCTGTACGTAGCTTAAAATATATTTCTACCTATTATTATTTCTTTCTACCATAAATTTCTATCTGAGAGAAAAGGCGATCCTGTCATTACGATGTTTTCAACATTAATTTAGGTATTTTTATTGAAATAAGCCCTCACATCTCCCCAGAAATAAATTATCTAAAGCCACGTGGTAGTCGACCCGCCTGCAACTTTCAAAGAACCCCACTTAGGACAACACAACCTTAAGGATTTCACAACGAACATACAATATAATAATTTCGATTATAAAAGTATTTACTAACCAGTAACGGTGGCACAATCTAGCTGTAGTTTAACCCCTCGTGGTTCCTAGCTTCTAGTGACCCATAAGCGTAGACTATGGATTCCTTGTTTTCGGGTAGTGTTTCGACAATTTAAACGACGGCAATTGAATGTTTTGTATGTATGGAACCACGCAATTTTATCACCACTAACCCCTCTTTAACAACCTTCTCAACCTACATTTCAAACCCCTCCATCCTATTTTTTATTCCGGACGGACGTCCGGTCTTAATTCATTAAAAGAAAAAAAAGAAAAGAATATCTTTTTAGTATAATTCTAGTTATGTTGGTTGGGATTCTATTATAGAGTCCTAGATTAATATGAACGATCTAGATAATCGGCCTAATTATCCTAAACTAATAGAATATTAATATTATGTTCTAAATGTTCGTAAAGTTTTAACAAACCCCGGGTAATTTCAAATAAACTAATACGTCATACCATTATACGGAATACGTGAAAACCAAGACAACTACCCTTTATCATTGTTAGAATATTTATTGTACGAGGCTACCCTAATGTTTGTTTAACGACTCACTTAGGTAAGTTACGCGGGTGTTTTCAATATTATAAAAGTTCTAAATAACTTAAACTTACGCGGTTATACTCAACATTAAAGAATTCCCAATAAGAGTAGCATTACTATTTAACTAAGGCAATAAAATTAATAAGAAAAGAAAACCGCGGATTACAAAACATATATAGAGTTTATATATAGAGGATCTCCGATTTATCCGTACGTTTAATTTTCTGAACAAATTTTATTCGGTTAAAAGTTATGAAACTACCTTTGAAGGGCATATGAAGTGATGCTATTTCTATATCGCTTAAACACCAATCAGCGCTTGCCTTAAAACTTCCTCCAATCAACTAGCGTTCGAAACAAACATCCAATCAGTTTTAAGCGCCGCGGGTTCATAATTTTACGCAACTTTATTTTGTCTAGAGTCCGAATTCATAAATTTTAAAAAGAGTTAGATTACTACCTACATTTAACTATTAATTCTGTGTTGTCTATGATTCGTAAGTTTATAACTTAATATTTTACATTTTAGTCATTTGTACTTATATTTTGTTAGCTTTAAACCTTTTATAAAATAAATCATAACTTCTCATCTAATGTATAAAATTACTGAACTTGAATATTTGAACGCGCCATTCTAATTTAAAGATGCATTTTGCTATAGGTAGTACGTCCATTGAGAATTCTATACTAATGAAAATCTTCGCGCTAAAACTTGAATAAAAACTTTGTATTACAAAAATGTTGAGGCATAATATTTATCGTCACAAGATGTTTTTTCACAAAAACTAGCCAAGATTCTTGAGACCATAAATTTTTGATTTGACAAGCGAGTTTGGTGTGAACTATGAAGAAATAGGGGAAAGAAGGGTGTAGCGAGGAAGGGAAGTTTTGAAATTTGTAGTAACAAAAATTGGAAATGTTAGTCTTGATCGGGACGCGAAGAGAATAAGTCAAAATAAATTTTGACTGTGTAAATCAATTATGATCAGGTCCGAAATCTGATCTTACGTTGTTTATTTCGTTGTGTATAGATTAATTAGTAAAAAATTAAAGGAAAAGGTGTTAAATGTAATTACGTAAATAATTATTTTATATATAATTATAGTGTATCCTTGTGGGCGCCGACGAACCCGAGGACGTCGGCGTCGTGTTTGAAGGGAGGCCCTATTCGGGGAGGTCGTAGAGACTAATCTCGCTATCCGGACTGCGAGATCGTCATCTGGGGACGTTAGTACGTACCGAGGCCGCCTAACTATAGTTTTACGACCGTGACCGGGTCGATCGGGGGGATGATGAAAGTCTAGTCGAGCCAGTTCTTTGTTGTTCTTAGAGAAATGGATATAGGTTCCAGAGATTTTTTGAAAACTACTTTATTTATTTATTTAAACTTACTGCATAAACTAGTGTACAATGGCGGACTTAATGCCACACGGCATTCTTTGCCAGTCAACCATAGAACCAAGCAGATAAATTATTGGCGGTAAGTAGAAGTAAAATAATTTTACATTAACTTATAACTTATCAGTACATACGAAAGAAGTCAAGTAGTCTGGATAGCTAGGATCACGTAGAATAGAGTATATTAGGTATGAGTAAAGATGAGAGTATGTATGTGTTATACTTTTGTTAGAATGATGTACTTAAATTTACCTAAAATATACTATTGCAAACTTATGACATTCATAGATACCTGTCAACCTTTAAATCTATTTTAAAGAGTTAGTTATAAGAGTTATTAAAGAGTTACAATATATCAAAAATTTTGCAAAAGAATTGACATTTGAATGCTGTGGCGTTGACATTCCTCAGTGTGAGTGTATTCAAATATGCATTTATAGAATAACAAATTCAGATGCAAAAGTTTTTTTAAAAAAATTAGAACAGTTAATTCATCCAGTACTAAAAAATAAAAATACTCGTAAACAATTGATTCTTACTGGAGATTTTAATATTGACTAATTAAAATCTACAAAAATTCTCACAGGAATTAAAGGATATAATGTACAGTAACAATTTTAAAATTCACGTGGAAAAAGCAACGAGAAAAACAGCTTGTTTAGATCTTTTTATAAGTACAAGTGTCAATGCCATAGCTGAAGTGCAGCACTTGGGCTATCGGATCACGACACAGCTCAAATATTAAAATTACCTGTTGGAAAAAATTATACCCCAATTAAAGAGTGGTATTGCAAACAGAGAGTCGTTAGTTTAGATAACAAAAATAAATTTGAAAATTGCCTGCGTAGTTTGACATGGGCTGACATTTACGAAACACATGACTTTGAGGCAGCATTTAACCTGTTTCATGATCACTTATGTTTGTTCTACAAATTATGTTTTCCGGATATAAAAAATCGAAAGCAAAATAAATCAAATAATCAACATAAATGGCTGACAAAGGGATTAAAAAAAATAGTGTATCACAAAAAGAAAATTACGTTTTGCTTACTATAAACATAAAAATCAAAGTTCTAAAAATAAATACAAAAAATATTCTAAGGTGCTGAAAAACTGTATACAATTTTCGTAAAAACGCCAAAATCGTAATTATATACAGAGTGCCACAAACAAATGTAGGGCAACATGGAATATTATAAAAAATATAGAGAACACTCTGGAGACTATATTCAGCTAAAATATAATACATATATATAGACTATAATCCACAAGTTAAAACTGCAAAACGAATATATAAAAAAATTGCAGAATCGTTTAATGATAATTTTGTTAACATGACACACCAAATAAACCACACAAAAATGCAACAGCAAGTTAATAACACATTGGAACGATTGAATTCCAGTATATATCTTTTTCCTTGTTCTCAAAATAAAATTGTTAAAATTATAAAAAGTCTAAAAAATACGAGAGCTGTAGGTTATGACGAGATAGAGACAAAAATACTAAAATCATATATACCGGAATTAGCATGTATTTTAAATTATCTAATTAATTTATCTATGGTACAAGGTAAATTTCCATCAGTTTTAAAAATATCGATTGCCCAACCTCTGTTTAAATAGATGACAAAAATAATATAAAAGATTATCGGCTAATACGTCTCGTTTCAATTATCTCAAAGATATTCGATAAAGTTTTACATAAAACGTTCTTAACGAAATTTAACGTAATCAAACAGAATCAATTCGGATTCCAAAAACACAAGTCCACAACGTTGGCATGTTTTATTATTGTGAAATGAATAGCTAATTATATAGATATCTAAAACCTGTAACTGCTATATTTTTCGATATGTCGAAAGCATCTGATTGCGTTTGTCAAAATAAGTTGTTACAAAAATGTGAAATATATGGAATTAAAATTATAGATTTAATATATTTCGAAATGACATTAAATAATATTAATAAATAGAAATCTAACAATACAAAATACACATTTTCTACATTTTTGAATTAATACGAATAAACATATTTATCAACATGTTGTTGATAATAGAATTTGAAATAAAATATTAAACTTATTATTGAGAGTGCATTATATCTAATAGTGTTGGACTGAGTTTAATTGAGATGGTATGTGTTTTTATATATTAATATTTATGTATATAAATAATTTTTTTTTTATCTTAGTGAAATAATATCAATTTGAGTTACTGTTGTTAATATTAATTAATTCAAGGCACTAAAAATATTAATTTTACTAAATGACCTTGAATCTAAATTGTTTAAGGAATAAAAAAAACACTAGGAACTCAAATTTTCAGCAAGGCGTCGTGACTCTGGAGGAACATGTTTCTAACCTGAAAATCAAATTCACGGAGTATAGGTCACGTAAGACTGGTACTAGTGAATAACATAATATATAACATAATAACATAGAAATATTCACCTGGGATTCCTCAATAATATTGTCAGATTCTATGGGGTTTAGAGAAATATATCCAATTCTTACTAAGTTCAGTGGATGCCCCTACATGAAATACTGTTTATGTGCAAAGCTAACCCAACAGGTCAGGTGTTAATTTTCATGAAAGCATGAAAATTTGATAATATTATCACGAGATAAGAATGTCAGACTAGGAAATACTATTTTTAGATAATAAATATTAACTCATCGCGCGTCCGGTTAATTAGTTTATGAGGTGCTTCATACGCCTAAACCCCGTAATGGGACTTAGCAAGTGCGAGGGGTCTGAAAATAACAGAGGGAGGCCAGGGGTCCTTAAGACTCCAAATCCTCGGCCTGCCCGGAGTCTACTACACACCGAGGCTGCGGAGCGAACAACTCCACGTGCAATCCTGAACTGTGCCAGCCACGTGCGGCCTTTCCTTGTGTCTGTCACGGGCGGCATATTTCACCACTCACGCGTCCCGTCCGCGTATACTTGCTGCGGCGGCGGTGACCTGAGGGGTGCCTTCAACGAGCAAGACTTCGGTTCGGGCTCTAGGCCGAAGAATCCACAATTGTATTAGATCCCTAATAAAGATTTGAAAACTACACACTTCAAAAATCTGTGTAGGCCGGCTTGCGTTTTCTGTCTTTTTTCTTATTTAGGTAGTCTTATATGATTATAAAATAGGTAGCTGCTGTGTAGATATTTTAAGGGATAAGTATAACCCTATGTGATTAGGATTTATTGTTTATTAAAGTATGTTATGATGAAAAGTGAAAGAGTATACCAATAAAACCTGCCTTACCCTTGAAAAGTGTTTCTTTACCGACCTCTGAACTCTCTCTACCTAAACTTTTACTCCTGAGCACCTAGCCGGTGCATTCGGTAACAGAGCACTACTACTATAACCTGTCCTGTTATAAAGACATTTCACTGCGTTGTCGGCTATAGTCTTCTGTAAAATTGAGACAGTGCTCAACTCGAGACTTTCTGTCCGATTTCCCCAGACGCAAAATAATTTGGAGGTGTTAACTTCTGGTAATTTTGTGTTGGGTGAGCCCTTGACGGCCTTACCCAAGTATCTCTTATTAGATACTCCGCCTGACACGACTTGAACTGCTGCAGTAGATGTCAAAGTCCTTTGGAAAAGGTTTTCTCTTGAGTATCTTCATCTCTTGCAGCAGCGAGTGCGTTGGTAGGATAAGACTGAACCCTCAAAAGTGGGTGATCCTGTCCTGGTCAAGAAGATGAATATGCCACCTCTTCTGGAGGCGTGGTCGCATCCTTAGACTCTTCCCCGGCTCGGATGGCGTTCATCGCGTTGCTGAAGTTTTAATAGGCAACTCGATTCTTACAAAAACTGTTGCTACTCTGTCGGGATTTCCGATTTCTTAGGGTATAGTGTCTCTATAGTGTGGGATTATTTTGTACCGTTGCTATCTGGACCACGCCTCACGCACGGAGCGTGAATCAGACCGTATCCTAGAAGCATTACTCTGTGGTCGGTTTATTACTCTGCAAATAATAACCTAAAGAAATATATATTGTGTTGTGTGATTAAATTAAAAGCAATTTTCGCATATTATATACTTGCGTGCTTACAAATATATAAAAAGTGCCAGTGATACAAAGTTTTGGACCAAGGGAAGTTAATTATGGTTTCTACTTATTTATTATTTTAAATTTAGATCCTGTCCATACTTTTTATGTCCTCTCTTATTTAGTTTATATAATTTAGGCCTCCCTTAGGTCCCCTTAGAGGACATTAGGATAAACAGACGTGGTCCATGTACGTACAACAAGTAATGGCATTGCAGTTTTTAATTTGGCTTTAGCTTTACCTGTCTCTAAGACGAAAAAGAACAATAAGGATAGGCAATAAATAAAAATTCAATTGTTGAAGAGAGGGCAAGTACTTACGGTGCGGTCGGCAAGGCGCAAGACGCGGCAGCGCAGGGTCACCGCTTCCCCCCGCACCCCGACCGTGCTGGTGCTCTGCGGACCGAACACGGGGCCCGCCGACAAGCCCTCGCCGCCCCCGCCACCTCCACACACACCTACACCAAAGAATTTAATTTATTAAATGCGTTTTATTTGTCGCTTAATGGATCGGCAACAGAAAGATTTTGTGTTCGTATAGCGAGGTTTTTCGGTAGTCGAACCCAAATCTTTAGGTAAACTTCGGCTAGTTTGCGGCTTGTTATGAAAGTATACACCTGAAGCCCGGCGTGGTCGTAAACTCTTACGAAGTAGGCGTGGGTTCGTTCCTTAACTATCTGTCAAATTGTGTGACACACGTTGAGAGATAATTTAGAAGTAAATAAAGTAAATTAGGTACCTACTCGAAATTAAATTCATTTTTTTATCTTTAAGTATCTTTAATTTACACTACTAAGACTTTTAAACGACGCGAGCATCGAGGAACGTTTAGAGAATTCTCGCTTTACCTTCACTCTCCGTCCGCTGCTGATCTGAACTTACCGCGTTGTCAGCTGCTTTGATGGGACCAAGACATTGATAATTACTGAGAATACAACAGCTAGCCTAGACCTTGTTGCGCGGGTCGGCGCGAATTGACTGCGGCGGCGCCGGCATGTCGGGGGTGTCGCAAGCGGGTTAATTTGGCGCCGCTTGTGGTATTGAAAATGGATTTTAGTTGCCTGCACCCCATGGTCCGTCGTATGATGTCACATGGCGTACAAGACATTTATCGCGTGAGCAGCGTTATGGAATTTTCCGTTTTTTTATTCTAGAAAATTCTATTTGAGTGTGAGGCAGATAGTCGGTTATCTCTCTTTGTCCATCTTGTAAATTGTTGTACATATTTCTGCCTTACTGGAATTTTTCGTTCTGATAGCACTTCACATCGGGGCAAAGGTTGCTGCTTTACAAGTCGCAAGTCCGGCCCCATATAGAGTACTGCTGCCATCTGCGTGTGCACCCAGATACCAGCTTGGGCCTTTTGACTCGGTCCAATGACGGGCTGTAAGAATCGTCGACGATCCCAAACTCACAAGCCGTATTTCGATAAGCTCTTAGGCCTAAAGAGGGACTTTGCCTCCCTGTGTGTGTTCTTCGTTCGCTTGTAATAATGAGATGTGTTCCGAGGAATTGTTCGAAACGATGCCCACGGCTACTTTCTACCATCGCACCGCTCGCCATCAGCAGGGGATTCTAATTCACTCCTTAGAACCTAAATGGTCACATACAGTGCGGTTTCAGAGAAACTTCCTCCCGCGAACGCTTGTGGAATGAGCTCCCTGCCAAGGTTTTCTCTAAGGCCTACAGTATGGGGTTCTTCAAGAAAGAAGTTATTACATATTTGAAGGGTCGGCAACGAGCGAGTGATTGAACGAGCAAGGATTGCAATCGTCAATAGGTTGCGGTGACCGCTTTTCATCAGGCGGATTGTTTGCCACCTTAGTGGTTTAAAAAAACTGTTAGTCACACCTTGAGTATGGCAATAGAAAGACCTTTTTTCGCACTGAAACTTCTATGGCAATGACACAATTTATTTACGAAAATCAATTTATAATTTATTTGTTTGGTTTCAGTTACATATATAAAACTGTTCTGCTCAACGTCTACAGTTTTTCATGTAGATACATTGGATCTTTTTTTGTTTAAACTCTCTATTCATTAGAAATAATTTTTCTAAAATATTCAGTTAAATGATTTTATAGCAGTGAGCGTAAGCCATAACTGAAATGTATTATTTTTAATGTTATTTTATCAATTTTCAAAAATGTTTTGTGCTTACTTTCTAGAATAAAGACCAGTCTTTAAATATATGTATGTAGTTACATAATAATTAACGATGAAAACCAACTAAAACACAAAAAGTGATCAGATTTTGTCCAAGCCCACTGAATTAAAGTTCTAAAAATGTAAAATTATAAACATGTAAGTGGTCCTTGCTCCGCCTGTCTCAGACAAAGACAAAGTATTTGCAGATTATTTCTCGCAAACGGTCAAGGTTTGCATGTGTCGGATTTGCATGTGCCTTTGATGAAACAATAAATGGATGTTGCAAACTTCTCAAAACATATGCGAATGATTAAAAATGAATGGTATAGTCGTAAGGCTAGTACCAAACTTCATTGGATTAAAAATACCTATCAATAGTTTAACCAATTTTACGGAAAAGTGTTAATAATTAGTATTCTGTGAAGTGTTGATGTTAAAAATTAAATACGGAAATTTATATTTAGCAATCATGTCGGGAGATTTGAAGAAATTAAGACTGACTCACGCTCATTTAAAAGAAACTATAACAAGAATTGAAAATTTTATTAATGAATGGGCCACCGAATTTATGTAAGGTTAGATCGAAAACGCTTTAAGCTTGTAGGGAAAACACATTTATCCTTTAAGAACTATGAAAAAGTTCAATTAGACATTCTGAACCTTGATCCAGATGATACAGAAAACTATGATACTCAGAAAGATATGATAATAGAAGAAAAGTGTTTTTTTAATTATCTCAACCTTAGATTCTGCTCTATCTCTAACACCACTAAAATGCAACAGTGTAATATATCTACTTCAAAATTAGCTAATATTGTCGTGCCTATTTTCAGCGGAAAAGATTTTACTAAGGGCGCGTTCGTTTTGGTGTTAAGAGTTCCCACAATTGATACTTTCCATACTTTTGATAACGCCAGTTTTGCCACCGACACCTATCGTTCGTGTAGCTTTAAAACGTTACTAACAAAAAATGGTGGTTGCAAAACTTGCAAAACACACACACACACACACACCTCCAGACACGGGTCTAAAGTTTCATTTTTCGGCGGCAAAAGTGACGAAAGTATACGCATGACAGTTTGTTACGGATGATCCTGAAATTTTGATATTTTATTGACACCAATGCAAAGCGGACGTATGACAAAGTAAACAAAAATAACGATTCTGCATCCCAAAACGAACGCGCCCTAAACATAGACGTTTGTTATACACAATAACATGTCGTTGTAAAACGTGCAAAAACTTTTTTTTTTTAGAAAATTCTTCACTGATGGTCATAGTAAACTTACCTCTTGTCAATCAATAGTATAAAAAGGCTTTACACTTATTAAAAAGCGTTATGACTATTGCTAACCACGTCAAAATTATTTTTGAGTTACAATCCATGCAAATAGGTTCTGCTGCCTGTATCAGACGGTTTGCTTCAGAAGTGCACCAACAATTTTATGCTTTAAAAATCACAGTAGCCTATCGAGAAATGGGATATGTTACTTATACCAGTCTTAACTAAAAAACTAGATATACATACAAATAGAGCCTATCAACTAGATGAATTCAACTAGATAAAAACTCTGATACACTTCCAACGATGGATAAACTTGTATCAGACTTGCAAAAGTGAGCTACAGCCCAACGCCCAACGCCCAATGGTTACTAAAAAGGTAAATTCATGGAAGGTAAGTACGTTAAGTAAGTAATGTTACTAAGAATACTCCTATTAGTACTAATTGCGAAAGCGCAGGCCATGTATAGCATGTATGTATGTATGTATGTCTAACATTCTGTAAACTTACTAATTTACTAAGCAACTCTACAGAGATGTCAAGGAATACAGCATTTCCATAATCTAAAAGTGGCAAAAGCAGGGAACGAACCAACAAAATTTTCGAGGGTAGTGGTAGGAAGTTCTGCAGTCACTTAAGTGAGTGCATGGAAGCAAAGAGTTTGCGGCTCCGCTGATTTACATGCGGTGCCCAGGATAATGTTTGATCCCTATGGATCAAAACCTAGGTACTACTATTAGTACCTAGGTTTCGAACGGTAAGTAATGACGTCTTTAGGAGTACGTATATGATTTAAAACTTGGAGCCGATCCAATTTTATTCGTCACTTCTTTCAAATACGGCATACGGTTGTCGTTGTTTGCGACTGAATCTTTCTTTTTCCGTCCTATAACCATTTGTAGTTACTAATCTCCTGAAAATATGCCAGTTCGTTTTCCAGATGTTCAGGGTCACATAGGTCCTTTGCTCTGTTATTTAAAATTGTCACCACAAAAAGTAAGTGACGGGAATGGTGGTGTGACGTAGCGTGCAGATATCTGTCTGTTTTAACTTTTAAGATACTGTGATTGTCACTGTACTGTGACTTTTTGTTCTTAAAAAAAACGGATAAGTGGGCATTTTTAATACTGCACGCTCCGACTCACACCTCGCTGAAAACAGTCTAGTCGTAACCACGGCCAGTGCAACCTGGCCGAAACGTCAAGAATCAAAAAGGTAAATGTTTGTTGTAAGACCCGAAAAATATGAAACAAAACTTTGTAAATTGGCCTGCGCAATCGATTCCGATTCAACAATAATACTATGGCACGATGCTGGGGCAACACTGCTGATCGCCCTTCTATAGTAGCGCAATCAAATCGCTGTTATAAGCTGCCCGCGGCGAGCCGGATGGGTATTCAGTATCAGCAGTTGTTGTAAATAGCTCTGTAGCATCGTAATTCATAGCTAGGTAGGTTAACATATTATATTTTGTATTCATATATTCACATTCAGACGTCATACGACGTACTTTAAAATTGTAACAAAAGTGCAAAACGACTACATCAACAGAAAGTATACAACTCGTGGTGAGTTGTGCGATGTCATTTTGTCTACTAGCTTTAGTAATTTATGTACTACTAGCTTTTGCTAGCGGCTTAGCCCGCCCTAAATTTGGTTATCGGCATAGGATTCTTACGGCAACTCCTCAATTATAAAAAAAACACAGAAGGTAAAATATTTTTAAATAATATGTACCGCCCTTCCCCCTCATGACTGCCCGCCGGCCTCGCACATCATAAATGCGCGCGCACTACTTGATAATTATTTTGCTGCCAAGTAATTTTAAAAATGCGATATCTCCTAAGATATTCATTGAAATCGAATGATGAACAGGGCAATTTTGTTTTAAATTAAATGCTTGTGATGAATAACTTATTTATTTGGATAAAGATTAATATAATGTATATAAAAATACCTTCACAAATAATGCATTATTTTAGAACAAATATGGTGAGCATAAAAAAGGTTATAGTGAGCCAACCTTAAAATATAGACATATGCTGTCGCGGTTTTTTTTTTAAACTTTTATAGGGGATCAATTCTGTCATACATGATTTTCGCGAAACTCTAACCGTTTACGCAGCGCACGCAGCGGAAGCTCTCAAAAGGATAAAAAAAACCCGATTTTGAAACATTTTTCATTAGTGCTCCGCTCCTATTTGTGGTCTTCCTATCTAACACTGGAGGATTTTTTCAAATCCAACCAGTAGTTCCTGAGATTTGCGCGTTCAAACAAACAAACTCTCCAGCTTTATATATTAGTATAGATAATGTGTCTAAATCAGTGTTATTTCTGTATGTATATAAGAACAAAATATATCTTTTGCGCTATGAATAATAGGTTTTTAAGGAAAAAAAACCATTTTTGTACTTTTACAACTTTTTTATATTTTTTCTACTTTTTATTGTGTCAAACATTTTTATTATTGTAGCTAATAATTAGATATTACTACATTATAGATTTAAGAAGAAAACGAGTTAGCAAACGGCTAAAATGTAAAACTTTCAAACTATTCTCTTTATAACTTTGTATATCTCAAAAAAAAGCTTTGTAAAGCTCACAAATATGTAACTTATATCACTCGAAAGCTCTTGCTATGTACTACATTTCTCATGTGTGTAGCTTTAACCATATGCTAGTAAATTAAGTTAAAGCGCTAGATCATAAGCAAAGTTTGTATCAAATGCGAGAATAAATAAAAAGCACAGCGTGAGCTTCCTCAAAGTTTTGCTGCGAGGTAGTTAAGCTCGCGGTCGCAGGGCCTCCTCACTGAGGATTTAGCGGTAAGCGATTTTTATTGTATTTTCTCGGCATTATTGCCACGGATCGCCGTCGTTTGTCGCTCTTCTAAGGGCGGCCCTTTTTGGGCCACCCCTTCAGACCCAGCTGCAGCCGGACTCGCATCAAGGGATGCTGGTAGCAGCCATCTAGCGGAATGCCGCCACCCCCAGGACCCCCACCACCGGTACGTAGAGGAGGCGTACGTAAACGGGGCGTATGGTTACGCTCCCAGCCCTCAGCCGCCGTCGTGGCGCGTAATTTATTTACCGGCGAAATTTCTGCCGCGGACCGGCCCTTTTCGGTCGCGTTCCCACCCTCTCGGCCCCCATCAAGGACGTCTATGGCCTCGGCCATATAACAGTCGTCGGTATACTCGGCCTCTGAGTCTGGCGATGAAATCTTTAGGGATGAGGACCTCCCTACCCTACCGTCCATGCTCTCTCCTATTGAGGACACCCCGCCCCGGCTAGACCCGAACTTGCCAGCATCCAAAAATGGCAGTACAGCTAAAGTAACCCCCCCCATGTCAGCACCGCGGAACCTGAACCCGCCTTCAATTCCTCTACCGCAAAGGGACCCACGGGTACGCGGAAGAGACACACGGCCGAGACCATTTGCTCTGAGCCCATCTAAAGACCCCACCGAGCGTGCCCGACTTGAGGCAAGAGAGGTAATTGCCGATCGGCAAAAGGCTCTCGCCACTCAACCGTGCACCTCCAAAGCCGCCGTAGAGGTGCCCCATGACCCCACCCCAGCTGAAGGGATGGAAGTATCCGAAGTCACCCCCCCTCAGCCCTCAACGTCAACTTCAGCGACGCAAAATGGTCGCTCTTACGCACAGGCAATAGGTTCGAGCCAAATAATTTCCCAGCCAGCACAAAGCGCTAAAGCCCAATCCCCAAAAAGCAACGGCCAAGACGGCCAAGACGGCAAAAAAAACAGTCACCCTCCCATTGTTGTTGAGTCCCTGCCTCAGTGGTCGACCCACTTAAAAAAATTGCACGCAATTTTAGGCCATGCCCCTAATGCCCGTCCCTTCGGAAAAGGCGTACGCTTTTTCCCTAAGTCGCCAATCGAATACCGAACGGTAGTGGCCTACATCGACGAGCTGTCTAAGCTCGATAGCGCGGTACACTGGTACTGCTACAGCTTAGACAGCGAACGTCCGCAGAAAGTGGCAATTAAAGGGCTCCCACAAGACACATCCTTGGATGAAATAGCGGAGGACCTCGCTTCAGCTCACTTCCCAGTGTCGCACATACGGCAAATTCCTGCGGTCAGGGGGCGTCCTAACTGTATATACTATGCTCAATTGCAACATAGGCACACAGTTGCCGAGTTACAGGAGCTATATGCAGTTAGTGAGCTGCTTAGTATGCCTGGCATTACCATCGAAGCGTGGCGTACTCGCCCAGGCCCGGCACAGTGCCATAGGTGCCAGGCATTTGGCCACGCCTCCTCAAATTGCCATCGCCCAATAAAATGTGTCCGCTGCGGCGGTGAGCACCCCGCCTCGGACTGCGATCGGCAAACGGCTGCACTTAAATGTGCAAACTGTAAGCAGGCGCATACAGCAAACAACCGTTCTTGCCCGGTATTTAGGCGTGAAGCGAGGAGAAAAGGGGTGACTGTAGCACCTCCGCTACCTCGGCGCAAAACTAAACAGGCAACTAATTTGCCCCCTCCATTACCTACGCCCCTTCAGCAATTACTCCCTCAGGAGTACGACCTTTCGGTAGGAGCTACCCTTATTCCCCCCGCCAATCCTCCCACAGAACGTTCCCAAGCTCTCGGGAAGAAAAAGAGGAATAAAAAGAAAAAACCAGTAACACAGGGCACAACCGCTCAACAAACTGCGGCCCAATTACCCGCCCCAATTATTCTCGTGCCCCCCCCCGCAATTTGTAGACCCCCCCCAGCCCCCCAAAACATCACAGCCTTACGCTATCGCTGCCCAGCAGCCTAAACCGCCTGCTTCAAGTCGCCCTAGTGGCCACTACCAGACACAGGGGCCCACCCAAATGTCTACAGGCGCGCTCAACATAGCGAGAGCCGCCATAGCGGCACTCAACGCGGCCATAGAGGCCATCGCCGCAGGACAAAACCCTTTGCCAGCCCTTTTTAACGGCTTGGCACAACTCACCACAATTCTTACGTGGAAATTTAATGGGGCCTCATCGGGGCCTTAAATTAAGAATTGTGTATTGGAACCCTGGGGGCATAATCGGCAAGACAGCCGCCCTCAGAACGTTAGTCCAGGAACACATTGTGCTACTGGGCGAAACGAAACTCCGAGGTGAGAATGAGCTCCGCATTCCAAATTTCTTCACCTATAGGCGAGACGAAATTTCTCCCGTTAATATGGCCTTCAGGGGTACGGCTGTATTAATTAGACGTGACCTTATTCACGAATTACTACCCCTTCCCCTTTTTACATACATTCGTTCTATAGGTGTAAAACTAAAGGTCGGCAATGCGGAGCTTAAAGTCTTCGCCGCATATAAGCCACCATCAACCCCCTTCGATCCAAGTGACATCGACAATATCTTTTGCGATGCCACCCCCACACTTATTTTAGGTGACCTTAATACCAAACACCAACAATGGGGTTCACGAATTTCATCCAAATCGGGTCGTGAACTAAAAGCAGATGCTGAGAGCAAAAACTATTTAGTCATCGGTCCAGGATCACCAACACACTACCCCTCTGCTGACAATCACGCACCGGACGTACTGGACATCGCCTTAGCGCATAAGATCGGCTGGTCAATGTCGTTAGAGGTCCTCCACGACACTGACACTCAGCATCTGCCAATCTTATTGGTCCTTGGAGTGTCTGCAACTGGTAAACCGCTCCCCAGCCCTCGTAGAACAACAGACTGGGCCAACTTTCACCGCACCATGTTGGGTTACCAACTCCCGGCTGGTGGCATTTCCACTCCCTTAGAAGTCGAAGAGGCAGTTAGTACCTTCACAACTGCCATTGCACAGGCTCTAAGGGAGTCCACCAGTGTTTTAGCCACAGCTTCTGGTAAGCAACTCTTACCGGCGCACCTCCGCGCAAAAATCCAACAAAAGAGGGCCCTACGTAAACACTGGTGCCAAACACGATGCCCAGTTGCAAAAAGGGACCTTAATAAGCTTAGCGCCGAACTGCGGGCAAAAATTAGCCAATTACAGTCAACTTTCGTGGGACCAAGTGATATTTAAAGCTTGTGAGGATGATACGGCTCTGTATCGCTTGGCCCGTCAAATAACAAAAACCCCCGCCCCAATTTGCCCTCTCATAGATTCCGCTGGCATTCGCCACTACCACGCAGCGGAACGCGCGGAACTTCTTGCGGAACATTTTGAGGACCAATTTAGGCCGAACCCCATTATCGACCCCGACCACACTTTAGGAATTACAGAACGCGTAGAGCAGTTTCTCGCGGCCCCAGCCCCACCACTAAGAGGTGATTATTTTATTTCGCCTAAAGAAGTCAGGAAGGAGGCCTCCAAACTTAACAAGCGCAAATCACCCGGTCCCGACGAGATTCCAAACACAGCGATTATTATGCTGCCTAGGAAGGGTCTGGTGGCACTCACCCGTATCTTCAATGGGACACTGCGCACTGGACATTTCCCATCTTCGTGGAAGATCGGCAAAATCATTGTTCTCCCGAAACCAGGGAAAGATCATCATCGCCCAGAACATTACCGACCGATTACATTGCTGTCCAATTTAGCCAAATTGTTCGAACGCCTAATTTTACTTAGGATATCCCCGCATATCCAGCTTAGGCCTGAACAGTTTGGCTTCAGAGACAGCCACAGTACCACTCTTCAGCTTGTACGAGTGCTCCACCACATGGCCTTCGAGCTAAACAAGGGCAGGCGCACAGTCGGAGTCTTTCTCGATATGGAGAAGGCTTTCGATCGAGTTTGGCACGAAGGCTTAATACACAAGCTGTTAGAGACGGACATCCCCCCGATGCTCGGGCGAGTAATAGCCTCGTTTCTGGACAAACGAAGCTTCTATGTCTCGGTCGAGAACAACCAGTCAGCATGTAAACCCATTAGAGCAGGGGTACCTCAAGGCAGCTGCCTATCGCCACTGCTATACGCGTTATACACCAACGACATCCCCACTCTCAGTGACTCCGGTCTAGCTGAAGGTGTTGAAGACGTCATCCTAGCCCTTTACGCGGACGACAGCGCCTATATGTCCTCCTCCCGCAAAGCTAGTTTAGCAGCCAAAAAAATGCAGCGACTATTGGACACTTTGCCTGGCTGGCTGGACAAGTGGAGAATAGCCGTTAATGCCAGCAAGACATCAGCATTATTGACCGGCCTGCAAAAGTTTCTCCCACCGAAACTTGTGTTTCGAGGTCAAGTCATTGAGTGGCAACCCAGCGTAAAGTACCTAGGTTGTATTATAGACCGCCCCTTGCGCATGCGCAAAATGCTAGACCATGTGTCAGCAGGCGCGGTCGCGTCACGGGCGTGCCTTAGACCGGTACTTTCCTCTGACTTGCCACTCAGAACCAAAATTCGCCTGTACAAATTGTACATACGGTCGAGACTGACCTATGCAGCCCCTGCTTGGTACGGTCTTCTATCTTCTACCAACAAACTTAAGCTCCAGGCAGTCCAAAATAAGTCGCTGAGATTTATCACCGGCGCGGGACGCTACGTCCGCAACTCCACCATTGCTAGAGACACCAAAACCGAGCCACTCGCAGAGTTCATATCTGGTTTGTCGAAACGATTATTCACCCGCGCTGACAACAGTCATCATACACATCTCAGGGGCATAGCACCCCTACACGCCCGCCCGCCGGAAGGCAGGGCTCTCCCCCGAGAGCTTATTCCTGCGGGTGAATAAGTTTACTTATTCACCCTCCTACCTCCTTACCCTCCTCCCTTCACTTCATTTCATTTCATTCCATTTTTATTGCCCATCTCGCCTCTATTTTATTTCTGCTTTTATTTCTGTTTTTTTTTTTTTTTTTTTTTTATTTCGCTTTTATTTTATTTTATTTTTATTTTTTGTTTTGTTTTTTGCTTCGTTTTTATTTTATTTTAATTTCGCTCTTTTTCTTTTCTTTTGCTTTGTTTTTATTTGTTTTATTTTTCTGTTTTTACTCTGGCGCCTACATAACATCTACTGTTTTTCTTATCGCTTACGGCGATAATATATTAGCCACAAAGGGGCCTGATAAGTAGGCCGCCTTTTCAAATTTCACCGGGGGTGTTCAGCACCCCTGAGCCCGGGTCATGGTGGGAGGTAAATTCCCCTCCCCCGACACCCGCACCTCAACACCCAGTAGGGTGTAAGAGAAGATACCCGCAAGGCCTCCTCACTCGTACGTAAACGGGGCGTATGGTTACGCTCCCAGCCCTCAGCCGCCGTCGTGGCGCGTAATTTATTTACCGGCGAAATTTCTGCCGCGGACCGGCCCTTTTCGGTCGCGTTCCCACCCTCTCGGCCCCCATCAAGGACGTCTATGGCCTCGGCCATATAACAGTCGTCGGTATACTCGGCCTCTGAGTCTGGCGATGAAATCTTTAGGGATGAGGACCTCCCTACCCTACCGTCCATGCTCTCTCCTATTGAGGACACCCCGCCCCGGCCAGACCCGAACTCATCCACCTCAAACAAGGGCAGTCGCACTAGTCAGACTAGCAAAATAACTCCTCCAATCTCGGCTCCAATAATTACCAACCCGCCATCAATCCCTCTGCCGCGCAGAGACCCAAGGGTTCGCAACAGGGACGTTAGGCCGAGGCCTTTTTCTCTTAGCCCTTCGAAGGATCCTGCCGAGCGAGCACGCCTCGAGGCAAGAGAGGCCATCGCAGATCGGCAAAAAGCCCTCGCCAACCAGCCGTCTACATCAAAAGCCGCCGTAGAGGCTACCCAAGACCCCCCTCCACCCGAAGGGATGGAAATTTCAGAAAAGGGTGGTTGCACCCCTGACGTCAGCGTCGCCTAGCGGACGCTCTTACGCGCAAGCGATAGGCTCCCAACCCACTTTAGCTCAGTCGTCGCAACTTATCGCTCAGCCAGCACGCGCTAGTGCCAATGCCACTGAGAGCAAAAAAGATAAAAATAGTCACCCCCCTATAATAGTGGAGTCCCTTCCGCAATGGTCAACGCACATGAAAAACCTGCATTCCATATTAGGCCACGCACCCAATGCCCGGCCGTTTGGCAAAGGGGTACGATTCTTCCCAAAGTCGCCAGAGGAATATCGTACAGTAGTGGCCTATATCGACGAGCTGTCTAAGCTGGATAGTGCCGTTTCATGGTACTGTTACAGCTTGGACAGCGACCGTCCGCAGAAAATAGCCATTAAGGGGCTCCCTCAAGACACCTCGCTTGACGAGATAGCCGAGGACCTCGCTTTTGTCAATTTCCCTGTGTCGCACGTTAGGCAAATCCCAGCAGTTAGGGGTCGACCAAACTGCATTTATTACGCCCAACTGCAGCACAGGCACACTCACGCCGAGCTACAAGAGCTGTATGCAATCAGTGAGTTGCTCAGCATGCCTGGCATATCTATAGAAGCCTGGCGCGCACGCCCAGGCCCCGCGCAATGCCATAGATGCCAGGCATTCGGCCATGCTTCATCAAACTGCCACCGGCCGATAAAATGTGTGCGCTGCGGCGGCGACCACCCTGCGTCAGACTGCGATCGGCAAAAGGTCGCAGTAAAATGTGCCAATTGAAGGCAAGCGCACACAGCCAACAGCCGCTCTTGTCCAGTCCTCAGGCGTGAAGCGAGGCGTAAAGGGGTGACTATTGCTCCACCACTGCCGCGCAAAAACGCCCAACGGGCTACAAATTTGCCCCCACCATCGCCCACCCCCCTGCAACAGCTACAGCCGCAGGAATACGACCTATCTGCCGGCGCAAATTTAATGCCCCCTGCCAACCCTCCCACTGATAGATCCCAAGCTCTCGGAGGGAAAAAAAAGAGGCCTCGACGCAAAAAATCCGCACCCCAGCCCACAACAACAGTTCCGGCTAACATTCCGACAGCACCGGACACTCAATTCGCCCCATACATTTTTATGCCCCCCCCCCAATTTGCGGACCCCCCACAACCCCCTAAGCCATTGTCAGCGCAAACAGTCACAAAAATGCAGCCGCAAGCGGCCGCTAAACAACAGACGCAACCTACCACGTCAAACCGCCCTAGTGGCATGCTACACACACAGGGCCCACCCCGCATGCAAGCTGGTGCACTAAATGTTGCCAGAGCCGCTAAACGCGGCCATAGAGGCCATAGCTGCCGGCCAAAATCCCCTGCCAGCCCTTTTTAACGGCCTGGCACAACTCACCACAATTCTTACGTGGGAATTTAATGGGGCCTCATCGGGGCCTTAAATTAAGAATTGTGTATTGGAACCCTGGGGGCATAATCGGCAAGACAGCCGCCCTCAGAACGTTAGTCCAGGAACACGATGTTCACATTGTGTTACTGGGCGAAACGAAACTCCGAGGTGAGAATGAGCTCCGCATTCCAAATTTCTTCACCTATAGACGAGACGAAATTTCTCCCGCTAATATGGCCTTCAGGGGCACGGCTGTATTAATTAGACGTGACCTTATTCACGAACTACTACCCCTTCCGCTTTTTACATACACTCGGTCTATAGGTGTAAAACTAAAGGTCGGCAATGCGGAGCTTTAAGTCTTCGCCGCATATAAGCCACCAGCAACCCCCTTCGATCCAAGTGACATCGACAATATTTTTTGCGATGCCACCCCCACACTTATTTTAGGTGACCTTAATGCCAAACACCAACACTCGAGTTCACGAATTTCATCCAAATCGGGTCGTGAACTAAAAGCAGATGCTGAGAGTAAAAACTATTTAGTCATCGGTCCAGGATCACCAACACACTACCCCTCTACTGACAATCACGCACCGGACGTACTGGACATCGCCTTAGCGCATAAGATCGGCTGGTCAATGTCGTTAGAGGTCCTCCACGACACTGACACTCAGCATCTGCCAATCTTATTGGTCCTTGGAGTGTCCGCAACTGGTAAACCGCTCCCCAATCCCCGCAGAACCACAGACTGGGCCTTATTTCACCGAGCCATGCTGAGCTACAAACTCCCGGCTGGTGGCATTTCTACTCCCTTAGAAGTCGAAGAGGCAGTTGACACCTTCACAACTGCCCTTGCACAGGCTCTAAGGGAGTCTACTAAAATCTCGGTCACAGCTTCCGGTAAGCAGCTGCTACCGGCGCATCTCCGCGCTAAACTTAAAACCAAGAGGGACCTCCGTAAACTCTGGTGCGACACCCGTTGCCCAGTGGTAAAGAGGGACCTCAATAAGATTAGCGCGGAACTATCTGCTGAAATTGCAATTTTTAGGCAACATTCATGGGACCAGGCAATATCTAAAGCAAGCGAGAACGACACGGCTCTCTATCGCCTGGCCCGCCAAATTACAAAAACACCTGCCCCTATCTGCCCACTTATCGACCCCGCTGGTATTCGCCGCTACCACGCAGCGGAACGCGCGGAACTTTTTGCGGACCACTTTGAGGGCCAATTTAAGCCGAACCCCATTATCGACCGTGACCACACGTTAGGAGTTACAGAACGCGTAGAGCAGTTTCTCGCGGCCCCAGCCCCACCACTCAGAGGTGATTATTTTATCTCGCCTAAAGAGGTTAGGAAGGAGGCCTCTAAGCTTAACAAGCGCAAATCACCCGGTCCCGACGAGATTCCAAACACAGCGATTATTATGCTGCCTAGGAAGGGTCTGGTGGCACTCACCCGTATCTTTAATGGGATACTGCGTACTGGACATTTCCCATCTTCGTGGAAGATCGGCAAAATTATTGTTCTCCCGAAACCAGGGAAAGATCGTCATCATCCAGAACATTACCGACCGATTACACTGCTGTCCAATTTAGCCAAGTTGTTCGAACGCCTACTATTACTTAGGATATCCCCGCATATCCAGCTTAGGCCTGAACAGTTTGGTTTTAGAGACAGCCACAGTACCACTCTTCAGCTTGTACGAGTGCTCCACCACATGGCCTTCGAGCTAAACAAGGGCAGGCGCACAGTCGGAGTCTTTCTCGATATGGAGAAGGCTTTCGATCGAGTTTGGCACGAAGGCTTAATACACAAGCTGTTAGAGACGGACATCCCTCCGATGCTCGGGCGAGTAATAGCCTCGTTTCTGGACAAACGAAGCTTCTATGTCTCGGTCGAGAACAACCAGTCAGCATGTAAACCCATTAGAGCAGGGGTACCTCAAGGCAGCTGCCTATCGCCACTGCTATACGCGTTATACACCAACGACATCCCCACTCTCAGTGACTCCGGTCTAGCTGAAGGTGTTGAAGACGTCATCCTAGCCCTTTACGCGGACGACAGCGCCTATATGTCCTCCTCCCGCAAAGCTAGCTTAGCAGCCAAAAAAATGCAGCGACTATTGGACACTTTGCCTGGCTGGCTGGACAAGTGGAGAATAGCCGTTAATGCCAGCAAGACATCAGCATTATTGACCGGCCTGCAAAAGTTTCTCCCACCGAAACTTGTGTTTCGAGGTCAAGTTATTGAGTGGCAACCCAGCGTAAAGTACCTAGGTTGTATTATAGACCGCCCCTTGCGCATGCGCAAAATGCTAGACCATGTGTCAGCAGGCGCGGTCGCGTCACGGGCGTGCCTTAGACCGGTGCTTTCCTCTGACTTGCCACTCAGAACCAAAATTCGCCTGTACAAGTTGTACATACGGTCGAGACTGACCTATGCAGCCCCTGCTTGGTACGGTCTTCTATCTTCTACCAGCAAATGTAAGCTCCAGGCAGTCCAAAATAAGTCGCTGAGATTTATCACCGGTTCGGGACGCTACGTCCGCAACTCCACCATCGCTAGAGACACCAAAACCGAGCCACTCGCAGAGTTCATATCTGGTTTGTCGAAACGATTATTCACCCGCGCTGACAACAGTCACCATACACACCTTAGGGGCATAGCACCCCTACACGCCCGCCCGCCGGAAGGCAGGGCTCTCCCCCGAGAGCTTATTCCTGTAGGTGAATAAGTTTACTTATTCACCCTCCTACCTCCTTACCGTCCTCCCTTCATTTCATTTCATTCCAATTTTTATTGCCCATCTCGCCTCTATTTTTATCTCTGCTTTTATTTCTGTTTTTTTTTCGCTTTTATTTTATTTTATTTTCATTTTTTGTTTTGTTTTTCTGCTTCGTTTTTATTTTATTTTCATTTCGCTCTTTTTCGTTTCTTTTGCTTTGCTTTTATTTTGTTTTATTCTGCTTTTATTTTTGTTTTTATTTCTGGCACCTACGTTTGAACACCATTTCCTGCTTTCTGTATCGCCTATGGCGACAAAAATATTACCCACAAGGGGGCCTGAAAAGTAGGTCTCCTTATTAATATTTCACCGGGGGTGTTCAGCACCCCTGAGCTTCTGCCCGGGTCATGGTGGGAGGTAAATTCCCCTCCCCCGACGCCCGCACCTCAACACCCAGAAGGGTGAAAGAGAAGATACCCACGAGGCCTCCTCACTCTCATCGCCACGTTCGTTCATACGGTATCATTCTCCATAGTGCATATTATCTCCTCAGTGAAAAACAGTGTATGTGCTTCAAGAGAACAATTTCTGTAGACGGCGGACGTGCACGGACGAAATTGGATAGGGGCTTGTTTTGTTCTGCGTGTCTGCGCCTACGCTTGTGCAGCCTAAAGGTAGACGGTTGCCGCTTTTTCAGCGGCTTTTCGGCGACTTTGGTAAGCGCATATATTTTATTTTGCTCGGCAATTTTGTTTTGCCGCGGATCGCAAAGGTCGTCAGTTGCTCAAGGGCGGCCCCTCCGGGTCCCTGACGTACTTGACATTACATTAGCACACAATATCAATTAGCCAATTGCATTGGAAGTCCTCCACGACACCGACACTCAGCATCTGCCAATCCTTTTGGTCCTCGGAGTGTCAGCTAGTGGGAAATCTCCCCCGCCCCCTACTAAAACCACAGACTGGGCAAAATTTTACAACTCAATGCTCACCTATAAATTGCCGCCAGGTGGCATCTCAACACCGTCAGAGGTAGAGGAAGCCGTCGTATCTTTTACGACTGCGATAACGCAGGCCCTTAAGGAGTCCACGAGGTCCTCAACCACTGCCTCTGGCAAGCAACTGCCTCCCTGCGCATCTGCGCGTCAAACTTAATAAAAAGAGGGAGCTTCGAAAGCTGTGGTGCCGAACTCGTTGCCCAGTCTTAAAGAGCGAACTCAACAAAATTAGCAAAGACTTGCAAGCGGAACTTGCTCAATTTCGCAAACTTGCGTGGGACAATACTATCTTTAAGGCTAGCGATGACGATGCCGCCTTATTTCGTTTGGCCCGCCAAGTCTCGAAAACACCACCCCCCATTTGCCCTCTGATTGACTCCTCCGGCATCCGCCACTACCACGCCGCAGAACGCGCGGAACTACTGGCCGATCACTTCGAGGACCAGTTTAAACCGAACCCCATTACCGACCCACTGCACACGCTAGGAGTAATAGATCGCGTAGAGCAATTTCTCGCGGCCCCAGCCCCACCACTCAGAGGTGATTACTTCATCTCGCCCAAAGAGGTGAGAAAGGAGGCCACCAAACTTAATAAACGTAAATCACCTGGCCCCGACGAGATCCCTAACACGGCGATTATTATGCTGCCAAGGAAGGGTCTGGTGGCACTCACCCGGATTTTTAATGGGATATTGCGCTCTGGACATTTCCCATCTACCTGGAAGACCGGAAAAGTCATTGTTCTCCCGAAACCAGGGAAAGACCGTCACCGCCCAGAACATAACCGGCCGATCACATTGCTGTCTAACCTAGCTAAGCTGTTCGAACGCCTGCTTATACACAGGATATCTCCCCATATCCAGCTTAGGCCTGAACAGTTTGGTTTTAGGGACAGTCATAGCACTACCCTGCAGCTTGTGCGCGTGCTCCATCACATGGCCTTCGAGCTAAACAAGGGCAGGCGCACGGTCGGTGTATTTCTCGATATGGAGAAGGCCTTCGACCGGGTTTGGCACGAAGGACTACTGTACAAGCTGCTGGACACGGATCTCCCGCCTATGCTCGGTCGAGTAATAGCTTCGTTTCTGGACAAACGGAGCTTCTATGTCTCGGTCGAGAACAAACACTCAGCAAACAAACCCATTAAAGCAGGGGTACCACAAGGCAGTTGCCTATCGCCTCTGCTCTACGCGCTCTTCACTAACGACATCCCCACTCTCAGTGATTCCGGTTTAGCCGAAGGTGTCGAAGACGTACACCTAGCGCTCTATGCGGACGACAGCGCCTATATGTCCTCCTCCCGTAAAGCAAAATGAACAGCCAAGAAAATGCAGCGTCTATTGGACACTTTGCCCAGCTGGCTCGACAAGTGGAGAATAGCCGTAAACGCCAGCAAAACAACTGCAATTTTGACCGGCCTACAAAGATTCCTCCCACCGAAACTTGTGTTTCGAGGCCAAGTCATTGAGTGGCAAACCAGTGTAAAGTACCTTGGTTGCGTTATAGACCGTCCCTTGCGCATGCGCAAAATGCTTGACCACGTGTCAGCACGCGCGGTCGCAGCACGGGCGGCGCTTAGACCGGTACTTTCCTCTGACTTGCCTCTCAAAACCAAAATTCGCCTGTACAAACTGTACATTCGGTCGAGATTGACCTACGCAGCCCCTGCTTGGTACGGACTTCTATCTTCAACCAGCAAACGAATCACTCGCAGAGTTCATTTCTGGTTTGTCTAAACACCTCTTCGATCGCGCTGATAACAGCCACCATCAACACCTTAGGGGCATCGCCCCACTACACGCCCGCCCTCCTGAAGGACGTCCTCTCCCCCGAGAGCTCATTACCAGAGGTGAATAATTTTATTTATTCACCCACTCACCCACTCACCCACCTCTTTCCTTTTCCTTACGACTTTTAGTTCATTTTTATTTTTATTTTTATTTTGCTTTTTTGCTTTGTTCTCTTTTTCGTTTTATTTTTATTTTGCTTTTATTTTATTTTCATTTCATTTTGTTTTGCTCGTGCTTCGTTTTGGTTTTTGTTTTTATTCTTTTGTTTTTACTTTATTGTTAAGCGCACCACGTTTCTATTTCTATTTTCATCTCATTTCTATTTTATTATTTGCATTTTTTCACCTTCTCATTGTAAAAATCAAACCACCATCAAGGGGCCTGATAAGTAGGCCTCCTTTCAATTTCACCGGGGGTGTTCAGCACCCCCGAGCTTCTGCCCGGGTCATGGTGGGAGGTAAATTTCCCTCCCCCGACACCCGCACCTCAACACCCAATAGGGTGATAGAGAAGAGACCCCCACGGCCTCCTCACTCATCATCACACCATCCTTGTGTATAATATTCTCCAAATTGTATGTGCTTCATGACAGCCATTTTATGTAGACGGCGGACTTGCGTGCACAGAAAAAGTCAGGTGTTGTTTGGGTCCAGCGTGTTTGCGCTTTTTCAGCGGTCTTGTGGAGGATTTCGGTAAGCGATTCCTATTTTATTTTCTAGGCATTTATTGCCACGGATCGTTGTCGTTCGTCGTTCCTCTAAGGGCGGCCCTACAGGGCCTCCCCTCCAGACCCAGCTGCAGCCGGACACGCATCGTGGGATGCTGGTAGCAGCAAACTAGCGGAATGCCGCCCCCTCCATGGCGCGGAATTTATTTGGTGGCGAAATAGCAGCCGCGGACCGGCCCTTTTCGGTCGCGTTCCCACCATCGCGGCCTCCGTCCAGGATATCTATGGCCTCAGCCATATCTAAATCGTCGGTGTCTACGGCCTCTGAGTCCGGCGACGAGTTATTTAGGGACGAGGACCTCCCCACCCTTCCGACAATGCTCTCTCCCATCGAGGACACCTCGCCCCGGCCAGACCCGACATCGTCCACCTCAAAAAGGACACATCGCTTGACGAGCTAGCGGAGGGCCTCGCTTCCGCCAACTTCCCAGTGTCGCATGTGCGGCAAATTCCAGCAGTTAGGGGCCGACCTAACTCCATTTATTATGCCCAACTGCAGCACAGGCACACTCATGCCGAGCTGCAGGAACTATATGCAGTAAGTGAGTTGCTTAGCATGCTTGGCATCACTATTGAAGCCTGGCGTTCACGCTCAGGCCCGGCACAATGTCATAGATGCCAGCCATTCGGCCATGCCTCGACAAATTGCCACCGGCCAATAAAATGTGTGCGCTACGGCGGCGATCATCCTGCGGCAGACTGCGATCGACAAAAGATCGCAGTAAATGTGTTAACTGCAGGCAAGCGCACACGGCCAACAGCCGCTCCTGCCCAATATTTAGGCGAGAAGCGAGGCTTAGAGGGGTGACTATTACTCCACCACCCCCGCGCAACAATGCCCAACGGCCTACAAATTTGCCTCCTACATTACCCACCCCCTTGCACCACATTGAACCGCAAGAATATGACCTGTCGGCAGGTGCAAACTTGATGCCCCCCGCCAACCCCCAGAGCCATAGATCTCAAGCTCTCGGGAGAAAAAAGAGGTCCCGCAGGAAAAAACCTGCACCCCAGAACGCAGGAACCGTTCCGGTTAACATCCCGGTAATACCGAACACACAATTTACTCAACGTTAGCTTAGCCTGTCCAAAAAACGCAGCCTCGCGCTGCCGTATTGCAACAGACTCAACCTCCCGCGACAAGCCACCCTAGTGGCATTCAATACACTCAGTGCCCTCCACGTATGCAAACTGATGCTTTAAACGTAGCCAGAGCTGCAATAGCGGCACTTAACGCGGCCATAGAGGCCATAGCCGCCGGCCAAAATCCTCTGGCAGCCCTATTCAATGGGCTAGCACAACTCACCACAATTCTCTCATCGGGGCCTTAAATTGAGAATTGTGTATTGGAACCCTGGGGGCATAAAAGGCAAGACAGTCGCCCTCAGAACGTAAGTCCAGGAACACGATGTTCACATTGTTATTGGGCGAAACGAAACTCCAAGGTGCAAATCAGCTCCGCATTCCAAATTTCTTCACCTTTAGGCGACACGAAATTTCTCCCGCTAATATGGCCTTCAGGGGTACGGCTGTATTAATTAGACGTGACCTTATCCACGAATTACTACCCCTTCCCCAATTTACATCCACTCGGTCTATAGGTGTAAAACTAAAGGCTGGCAATGTGGAGCTTAAAGTCTTCGCCGCATACAAGCCACCAGTAACCTCCTTCGTTCCAAGTAACATCGAAAATATTTTTTGCGATGCCACTCCCACATTAATTTTAGGGGACTTTAACTCCAAACACCAACAATGAGGTTCACGAATTTCAACCAAATCGGGTCGTGAACTAAAAGCAGATGCTGAGAAAATGACTATTTAGTCATCGGGCCAGGTTCTCCAACGCATTATCCCATTACAGATAACCACTCACCGGACGAACTTGACATAGCTCTAGGTCACAAGATTGGCTTGCCAATCTCTTTAGAAGTCCTCTACGATACTGACACTCAGCATCTGCCAATCTTATTGGCCCTCGGAGTGTCTGCAACTGGTAAACTGCTCCCTAATCCCCGCAAAATAACCGACTGGGCCACTTTTCACAGTGCCATGCTCAGCTAAAAACTCCTATCCGGAGGCATTTCTACTCCCTTAAAAGTTGAAGAGGCAGTCAACACCTTCACTACTGCCATTGCACAGGCTCTAAGGGAGTCCACCAAAACCTTAGCCTCGGCTTCGGGAAAGAAGCTCTTACCGGCGCACCTCCGCACCAAATTAAAGGACAAAAGGGAACCTAGGAAGCTCTGGTGCCGCACTCGCTGCCCAGCAGTGACAAGTGACTTGAACAAAATCAGCAGCGAACTAAGGTCCGAGATAGCTAGCTTTCGTCAGCACGCATGGGACCAAGCCATTTTGAAATCCTGCGAGGACGATACGGCATTATATCGCTTGGCCCGGCAAGTCACAAAAACCCTCGCCCCAATCTGTCCTCTCATCGACCCCGCTGGCATTCGCCATTATCACGTAGCGGATCGTGCGGAACTTTTTGCGGATCACTTTGAGGACCAATTCAAGCCGAAACCCATTATCGACCCTGACCACACGTTAGGAGTTACAGAACACGTAGAGCAGTTTCTCGCGGCCCCAGCCCCACCAATCAGAGGTGATTATTTTATCTCGCCCAAAGAGGTTAGGAAGGAGGCCTCAAAGCTTAATAAGCTGGTGGCACTTACCCGTATCTTTAATGGGATACTGCGCACTGGATATTTCCCATCTTCGTGGAAGATTGGCAAAATCATTGTTATCCCGAAACCAGGGAAAAACCGTCATCGCCCAGAACATTACGGAACGATCACACTGCTGTCCAATCTAGCCAAGCTGTTCGAACGCCTGCTTTTACTAACGATATCCCCGCATATCCAGCTTAGGCCTGAACAGTTTGGTTTTAGAGACACCCACAGTACCACCCTTCAGCTTGTACGAGTGCTCCATCACATGGCCTTCGAGCTAAACAAGGGCAGGTAAATTCCTCCCTCCCCCGACACCCGCACCTCAACACCCAATAGGTTGACAGAGAAGAAACCCCGCACCGCCTACTCACTGACTCATCCACCGTTCGTCGAGACGCGAACAACTTTAAGTAGAGCGCGCTGTGCACCTTTACAAGAAGAAGTGTTTTACTTTATTTCCCCGCGAAGAATACAGTCCACCTTTGCTGTTCGTTTCAGCAGTAGTTGCAGTTAAAAGCCTGGCAGAAACTTTATCAGTTTGCTGTTAAAAATTAATAATCTAACCTAAAATCTAAAACTATACAAAATTGCTGAAAATAATATACAAATCATGAATTATTGTGCCTCTAAAGTGAATAGTGTATATTATTTTTAACCTAGTTTTTTGACGCCAGCTTCACTTTGTCAGTAATGGCTGAACCAGCCAACTGCAGTAGTCTTACAGAAAAAAAAACTTTTCAATATTGATATTAAGATATTCTATGTCTTAGAAGTCTAAAGTGTCTGCAGACTTTTAGAAGAGAAGTATGATTGTGTAATAGGTATTAGCTTAAGAGGAGTATGAACGTCCTATGTCTGTATCCCGGTGTGATACCTATGAGATAATCTGGAAATTTGATCGATGGTTTGAAACTCAAATTTAGAAAACTAGGGGGCGTAGTATAGATAGTACGGCTTGTTTCGAGCATCATTCAGTGTCTAAGGTCTCTGGGAGGTGAGACTGGTTGGCCAGAGACATTTGGTGGTAGGGAACATAGGTTTTGTTTTTCCAGGAACTCACTTTTAAAATGTTCGTATTATGTATTTATCTTACGTTGCAAGTGTTTCTATTACTTAGTCTTGTTCTATTCTTTATTGTAAAATATAAATATATAATTTATAACATTAAAACAATCATACATAACAACTCAGAACACATTTTTTTTGTGTGAATTTTAATTATAAAAAATGACGCCATCAACCAAGGAGGTCAAGGTTATCTTAACGAACCTGGTTAGATGGTTCTTTTGTGCGGCTGCGTTAATGAAAAGGGTCGATAGGGTTTTCACCTCGAAGCAAAGGGCTGAACAGTTTCTAATAATAGTTAGCGAATTGGATTTCGCTTATCAGGGTCTCTTGTCAATCAGGGATAATGAAACTACTTTACAGGCGGCCAACTCGGATTATGACTACTGTATGTCAGTAGTGGACGATATTACCGAGGCTGTGTCGAAGTCTGAGGCTAGCTCGCAGCCGGCAAGTAGGAAGGTTTCGGAACAAAAATGCAACGAAAGGTTGCCAACCCTGGATATTCCTCATTCTAGCGGATCATTGAATGAGTGGACAAATTTCATCACACTTTTTGATGCTACAGAAGTACCTTAATATTGGCATCCTGTCCTTACGTGCTGTATATCACTTTGCAATCTTATTTCTTCTCTAAAGGTAAACTACTTTTTTCCAGTCGTAACTTTGGAGACTCCTCCGTTGACGTCATTTAACATAACATTTAGTCTGTTATAATCACATTAAGGTGATCCACCTTGTTTCCATATTTTTTTGCTTAACGTATGATGCAAAACCAATTTGAGATTTATATTATAAACCGGACTCAGAATCTGTTTGCAATTCGTGTAAACAACAATGACCTTGACACTCGTCTTTCGCTTTGTTAGTCTATGCATCATATACATAAATACTTATAATATTTCTCATTGTAAATTTGAAATTTTGTAGATTTTAGGTTTAATCAGTGTCGTGATTTGAAAATATGTTAAAGAATGTGACAATTAAGGTAATCATGTAAGTATTTTAATGAATTATGATTAAATTACCAGAAAAAGTTAACACTAACTAAAGTTAGGTTATGTTTACAAGATTTGCACAAAGATTTTGAGTCAGGTTTACAAAGTTAGGGTTGCAAAAGTGTCAAATATTATTTTTAAACAATATGTGTAAATGCCTCGTCTTGACTAAGTATTTTTGTATTCATTCACCTATTTATTACCTACTCAGTTCATACAAGTAAAGCATATCCATACCAAGCAATGCAATAAATACCTATGTCAGTAAATTTTAAATAACGCATCAGTGGAGCACCGACCAAAATAGCGACAGCCCGAGCGCGTGACGTAGGATATGAAATGACGTAGGCGCATGACGTAGCGATGCCAGATGCTGCCATGCGCCAAAATCAAAACGATTTCAAAACAAAACCGAAAGAAGACTTTTTGTTTCACTTCTCAACTCTAATAGTGTAGTAACGTGCCTTCGACAAACTAATCTATTTAGCCGCACGTAAGACTTGGAGTTAGAGAGTGAGAGAGCAACAGTCAACGACACTACCTCGTTGAATATTTTTAGAAGTACCGGAATAAAATGGAACGTTCCACTTCTCAACATCTGTCTTGTATTGTGTGTGTGTTGTAGTGTGTCTGTGTGTTTGAACACAACGGTTGGCGATATGGTTTTTAAACCAAATTTTTAGTTGGCAACGCATGAACACCTTTGAGAACGGCTATTTACCTAACTGCAAACTATAACTGTGGAGCTATTTGTTTTACAGTTTTTTACTGAGAATTACAACTATTTCAAACTCAAACTCAAATCAAACTTTAGTCAAGTAGGTTTCTAAGAAAACTTTTGAATCGTCAATACAATGTAAACAATGTTAATTTCTGCCATCTTTCTGCCATCTTACTGGCTGGCAAGTAGTTCCATTTAAAATTTACTTTGATAATTTTAGCTAAAGAGTATACAATATGTATCGAAACACTTTTTAGGTAATAAAAAAATAAGTTATTAAGGCACTAAAAATAAAGTCAAACATGTAAATTTTTTGTTTTTATGTAGCATAGGGGGCACACCATGTGAAGCGTCAAATATCGTTAATCGAGTGTAGGAATTTAGATATTTAAGAGAATTGATCAATGACATGTTGGACATCAACAACATACATTGCTATGCAGATGACAGTACTGGAGACGCTTTTTACACGGGTCGTGCAAACATACCTCGTTCCGTTGTGGAGGAATACCGCGGAGAACTTGTGTCTCAAATCGAGACCACACTGTCCCAGGTCTCTGACTGGGGACGGGTAAACTTGGTCCGATTCAACCCTACAAAGACATAAGTGTGCGCGTTCACCGCTAAGAAAACTCCATTCACTGTAGTCCCACAATTCCAGAACACTCCCCTCTCCATCTCCAAGAGCATTGAGATCCTTGGTGTCGACATCTCCAGCGATGTTCAGTTCAGAGATCATTTACAAGATAAGGTGAAGCTGGCGTCCAAAAAACTTAGTGTACTCAACAGAGCGAAGCAGTACTTCACGTCGGGGCAAAGGTTGTTACTTTACAAGTCGCAAGTTCGGCCCCTATTGAGTACTGCTGCAATCTCTGGGCAGGTGCACCCGGATACCAGCTTGGCCCTTTTGACTCGGTTCAACGACGGGCTGTGAGAATTGTCGACGATTCCAAACTCACTTGCGGTATCGAGCCCTTAAGCCTGAGGAGACACTTTGCCTCACTGTGTGTGTTCTACCGCTTGACACCCAAAGTCAAGTGGTCAGAAAAGTTTGTTACACTGTACATTATGTATAGTTTATCTTTACTGTTGCGTATTTCTTTTATTACATACTAGCTTGTAGGAAAAAAATATGCAGTTTATCACTTATTACTATATATTATATCAAGTGTATTTTGTAAAATTATTAGAATATATTATGAAGGTAGTTATTTATTTATACCTATTGTTTTTATATTTAATCAGAATCAGAAATATTTTATTTGCAGGAAATATGATATACAATGAGGATGTTAATACAATATTTTGTTCGGACATATTCCGCCTCAACAGCATGCATATATTAATTTGTATTCAACTTATTAACAATAGTAGTAATTCAATTCATAATTACATAATTCATATACATTTTACTTTCAAGATAAATAAATAAATAATAATAATATAATGTCATAGTATCTTATTCTAGGTAAATTTAATAATGTCAGGTTGTAATAAAAATATAATTTAATCAAAAGTATCAAGTCAGATTGGCAGAAATTGGTAAAATTAGGTATGCATCTATAAGTACATTAGAGTTTATTCTTTAAAAACTCCTCCAATTTATAAGAAGATTTTTCAACAAGTATTTTTCTTAATTGCATTTGAAACTTATGTAGCGGCAACTCTCTAATATTTTTGGTTGGTTATTTTATTATACACTTCTATACACATTTCTGCACAATTCTTCTCATAAAGTGATGGATTACATTTAAGATATTTTAGTTTGGTCTGATCACGGCAAAGACAGTAACGAGTTCTATCGTCAGCTATCTTGAGAAATAAATGCGGATGCTTTTTGACAAAAACACTTATTTCAAATATATACGGAGATTTCAATGTCATTACTTTGAGTTTTTAAATAAATTTCTACAAGACTCAAAGGGATAACGCCACATATAGCTCTTATGCATTTCTTTTGATTCACAAACATTTATCCAATGTCACAAGAGTTTCCCCAAAGCCAAAGACCGTACCTCAGTACTGCAATAGGCAGTGAGAGCAGCACTCGGCATCCTAAGAGCATAAACAATTTTATTTATTTTTTTGCATGTAATGCATGTAAAATGGTGTTCTACATTCTGAGATCTGAAGTCTGGACATTTCTTTTTATAATTTGAAAGTTATACAAATTTAGTTTTTGATAGATTTGCGCGTAAACAATTATTTTTAAGCCATTCCAAAATACAATCTACAGTCAAATTTATGACATTCTCATAGTTGACGCTATTGCCATCGTCTGACACTATTATGGATATATCATCTGCAAAAAGTACCTACATACGGGTGTTTTGTTACTATCGGTAAATCGTTGATATGTAACAATACAACAAAGGACCAAGCAACTTACCCTGTGGTACACCTAAATCGTTGAATGTATATGAGGATTTATAGGATACAACTTCGAGGTTTTTATTAATATTAGAAATGTCTGTGCACTGTTTTCTGTTAGTTAGGTAACTTGTTAGCCACATTAGAGGTGGACAACGAATTCCATGTTTTTCACACTATTGTAAAAAGGTATCATGTTGCACAAAATCAATCGCCCACGTCATGGCACAAAAAAAGACCTCTGCATATCTTTTATCTATATCCTTTGTAATTTCGCGTATCAAGATGTAACTAGCTAGGGTTGTGGATTTGTTTTTTTTTTAGGCTAGACATCACGTTTTCAACGTGGTTTCAGATCCGCAGTAATTTAAAACTATCCCCTGAGCACGGGTTTCAATTCTGAAACTTCTCTGATATATTTTTGGTATTCTCTTATTGTGTACCACAAACAGTACAGCAACCAATTTTTTGCTCTGATTATCACGTTGTTGGACAACCCAAACCCAAACCGGTTTGAGTAAATGTTCGTGGTCGTCTGATTTTTTTTTTAATGTTGTATTTGTAAAAACAAATAGTCTCATGGTAAAGTAAAAATATAATAAGTAAATTGATAACAATTGTGGGGTATTGTTATTGTGGGGTAGCGCTGCTGATGTAAATACAATATTTGTGTTACAAAAAAGGGCAATACGTGCTTTTTAAAAAATTAGTATCTAGGATATTGTACCCATCTGCCAAACCTACCCGTCTACCAAGCCATCTTCGTCCTTCATAATATTAAATTTTATAAAAAATAAAATTTAATAATAAAAAAAAATAATTAAAATTGTTATATAAAACTAACATAATGATCAAAACAATAATTAAATATGATCGTGGAAGATCGAGGACTTAGAAAAAGTTAGCCAGGATCGTAGCGGTGGAGGTCTTTAATATTTTTGTAGACTTTCAAAAGACGGGCTTAACACATTTATGTAGTTAAAAACCTAAATTCGAAAATAAAATAAAATTCATAACTAGAACACCCGGGACAGCATAAGTTTACGTAGACATATATAGGCAGCGGCGAGCGTCGCGGTGCCACCAAATATAAAGAAAGCATATGAGGTGGGCATAGGCAAGATGCGATAGATTGATATAAAATGCAATGTATTATTGAGTGAATACATTCTAATATGAGAGGAATGGCAGTGTTCTAGTAATCTGAATATTAGAATGTGACTCTTTTGCTTGAATAAGCGATGGATGTGGCTTCTTATGTTTGATCGCCTATACTGCTGCAATACAATACAGGTAAAAAGACCTCGCCTGAGTAAAGTTGTTAGCGACGGACCACACGAAACACATAAATAAGGATAGGATAGGATAGGATATAAGGATTAAAATGTAAACATGTTTAAATAAGGATTTTTTGATAAATAAAGTCGTATTGACACAATAGGGTAGCTCTAAAACGATACGTAAAATAATAAGTTAGTAAGTTGTAAGGTTCGTGAATTATATGATAAATAAATAATAATAAGTTGTAACGTTGCAAGTGACGAAAAATAAAGTCACAACAACTAGGATAGAAGTATGTCGTTGCAATGTGAGATAGAGTACATAAGGTTTGCTCAACTATGTACATTTTAAGTAAGAAGGTTAAATAAATAGTAAGACATATAAGAAATAACGTAGAAATAACTTAAGGAAGCGCATGTATTTCGTAAATAATATCTCGTGTAAACTTAGTAACTATAGGTAATGTCAGTAAGGATTAAATATGTAGGATTGTCAAAAATAAAATATACGATGTAAATAGTTTAGGCGTAAATAACATGTAGTGTAAGATATGTACTCAAGCAGAGTTGAGTTAAATTCTTAATAATTCTTAATAATACGTAAATAGTTAAAATCTATCAGTGTAAAATTTGTATTTGTATTTGTAATTGTATGAAAAGTAAGAGCGTGAATTTTTACAAAATAAGCAATACGTTGTGGATTACGCTCTTAACCTTTTGCTTAGTTCAACAAACTCCCGCGCACTTTGCCGTGGAGCTACTAGGCCGGGCGTGAATTTTGAAATTATAAGCAATACGCTTGCGAGACGCCCTTTGCATTTTTTGGCTCTTAAAGCCACAGTTTGTGAGATATCTGTATGAATTCTATTTCATAATGTTTGTAAAATTAATATCTATCTGTAGGAAGTAATTGTAATGTAGAGAAAATTCATTTTTATATTTTAAAATAACAAAAACATGTACCTCCATACAAACGAGTTGTAGACAAGGACAGCAAGAATTGTAAGAGTAGTCTAGCTATAGTTTACAACCGTAACGGTAATTTTATGGCCTGCCGCTTTGTTCGAAATTGTTTAAAACTCGAGCGATCCAGCGGTCATGGTCAGTTCGCAGTCGCAGTTCGCAGCAAGAAATCAAGAAAGGAAGAACCAACAATCAAGGAAGAAACTCTGCAAGAAAATAAGTGCTCAATTGAAGGTTCAAGAAAGAAACGCTGCTAGGAAAAAGGAAGAAACTCTGCTAGAAATTAAGTGTAAAATAAGTGCTCTAGTGTAAATAAATTCTTCACAAGAAGACTCAGCTTCACTTCGGCTATTTTATTTTGCGCTCAAGAAATCTTCGTGGTCAGCGGTTCACAAGTGCGACACCCGGCTTCACCCGTCCGGCCCGCAATACGGTCGCCCACAACATACAGTCCACTATAAACACGTCAGTGGCCTAGTCTAGTAGCTAGCTACCGTACGGTTGTCTAATTTCTACGGCGCTTCGTTGTCGTAGCTTCGTTTTAGCAACCGAGGAAGCTAGCCTACGCCCGTCGCCGCTGTGCGTGTTCGTAACAAAAGTAAAGAGAAGACAAGGCGTTGATCTATCCCCGGGGATCAGAAGCTAAGAACTTAGCTGTTTATCGTTAACATTCATTAGTGGCTTCAAGTTACATCGGCTGAGCTCACAGACGGTTTGAACATCTCTCGCCTAACGTTTCGATCCGTTTTATTGGGTCAAATACGAATGTGAGTTCAGTGTCGAGCGACTTGAACGACGACAGCAGATTACACAGTGTAGAAGGGTAAAGGCCCTTGCCCTGAGCTGTCTGTCAGAGTCGAAAAACTGCGAAAGAAGGCAATTATTGTTTTATTAAAATTAACACGTAAACCGTTGCCATGTTGCGGGGAGTCGGACGCTGATTACGCGAATGCGACAGTGATAATTCACCTGAATATTACACAAATAATCTAACTCAAACTTATTCTATCGTTAATAGATCAAATAAACTATAAATTATAATTCTTCGTACTTGAACTGCTAATATACCTATAAATTTAACCTGTTTATGAATCCTTGATCATGTATGATGTGGACGCCGGCTTGAAAACCGAAATATATCATTTATAATCTACGACTGAAGTTACATGGATGCAGTGGGGCTTATTGCGTCTTGCTCTTTGGAGTGTGTTAAGCATGGGGCGTGCCCTCTGGGTGAATTCCATGGCTGTTCCATTGGTTCATAATAATTAGTACCTACACAAATGGTTCAGTGGGGTTTATTGCGTTCTGCTCTTCGGAGTGTGCTAAACACGAGGCGTGCTCTCTTGACAATGTCATGGCTGTGTCTGTGCGAACGGATGTCACACTCTATAGCCTAAGGCTGAGTGTTTGTGCTATGCACGCACAAGGATTTGTTCCTGAAACTACAGACTTCGGTCTTCAGCTTCGGCTGCAACGATAATTTAATGGTTATACCATTTATGATTTTACACCTCTACTCCTTCGGGGGATGTGCGCTAAGTTAGCCTCGGCATGGACACGTACCGTGGGAAGCGCTGGGTGGAGCTCCCCGCCTTTTTATTTTTTAGAAAAATAAAAAGCGCATAGGGGTATATGATACTATTTTCATTACTAGAACGTTGTTCAAGCCCTTCTCTTAAAGAACCTGCGGTCTACGTTACAAAATTAGGTCCTACCACTTAGACGATCACATAGCCAAACCTTCGAAAACTTTATACTTCAATTTTCAAGTTTCGTGTTAATAATCTCTTATATCTTTTATGTCCATACTGGTTAGTTAGGTCGGTATAAACGTTAGGAGGAGGTAGGTGTACGTTAGGAGGAGGTAGTATATGTTCTTTGCGGGGGTTAGATACAATATCTCTGAGAGATAGGTTTAAGGAAGTAAACACTCTTGTAAACAACTTGTTCGAAATGATGCCCACGGCTACTTTCTACTGTCGCACCGCTCCACAGTGCGGCCAAAAATCCAAAATAAAAGTTTTTAGTTAGGGTTTTTTTGTCATCAAGTTGGCTTAAGGAGTCCCCTAAGAGACGAAAAATGTTCGAAGTGAGGTCCCTTGCCACGAATCCCGTCCATAATCTTAGTCTGAATGTGGCCGTTACGGCACGTGTAGCCACGCGTAGGGAAAATCGATTAATAAACGCTTGCATTGACCACGTGCGAAAGTTTTTAGTGCCAAGTAAACCTTAAACAAAAAAATGGATTCTTCATGTGAAGGTAAGTACAATACTTAATAGTAAATTGTTAAAAAGAGATATGCCCAGACTGTGTTTTATTATTATAATTTTTTTTGTTATCTATATAGTCGAGTGAAAACTTTTTTATCTTGATAGATCCTGCTCTCTAAGTTATTGAAAGTTGTTAATAATATTATAATGTACCAAAAAAAAAAAATTAGCTGCCCGTAGCTGCCCGTTGAGTTTTTTTGTACATTTATTTACAAGAATGAGCAAGTGAGACGGCGCATATACGCACCTGGATCTACCTAATATAACTGTGATGTGCGTGTGCGCACGTTTGTATGTATAAGACTTTCTGATTTTTCGTGCGCGCGCCGCGCCAGGAACTTATACACACACACACACACACACACACACACACACACACACACATATATACCCTATGTACAGTTGCAATAACATAAAAGATCAGAAGTGCCTTATGTTTGAAACGAATTCACTGTAAATATTCATTGTGAATATTTAATGTATGTTTTGTTTGTTTTTTTAGGATCCAGTACTTCAACGGAAGATGAAATAACAAGATTAAAACTGTTCAATATAATAAATAAAGAAATTAAAAAAGACATCAAGGATATATATATATATAATAATAGAAAATTTCATGTCTAAAACGCATAAATGTCAGTACATATTGTCAAATGACGAGCAAATTAAAATAGCAAAATTCTGATCGTAGTAAACGAAGAAAAACTGAAAATTTACGAGCAACAGTATCGACAGACGAACTTTTGTATTCTGCAAAAAGTAAATTGCGGGCTGAAGGTAAAACAGATTTTGCTATTATAGTAGTAGATGATTTTACAAAAAGTAGTCCTACGAAAGCTAAAAAATATAGAAAAAGTTTGGAATCCGTGGGTAATACAAATATTCCTTTTACAAGTGACAAAGCTTTATCTCTGTTTATTGAACTTGGGTTATCACAAAGTAAATACCAACAGTTGCGTCACGCTCATTTGGAAAATAAATCAAACATGATACCTTCATACAAAAAGCTACAAAAGTCAAAATTGCAATGCTACCCAACTTCGGGACTCTCTTTTACTATAGATAAAGCTGAAGTAAAATTACAACCTCTATTAGATCATACATTGGATCGTATTCTTTCAATTCAAATGGAAGTGGTGAAAACTTTATCAGAGAATAAACTAAAAAATTTAACTTTATTTTGTAAATGGGGCTGTGATGGTAGTTCGGGACACTCTGCGTACAAACAACAGCTTGACGAGAACAGCAATAGCGATGAGAGTATTTTTTTTACATCTGTAGTTCCACTACAACTTTTTCACACTAATACTTCGACAAAAGAAATAACTGTTGTATGGAAAAATCCAAGAACATCGTCAACAAGATATTGTCGGCCTGTTTCAATTGAATGTGCTAAAGAATCAGTAGATTTAACAAAAGAAACAATAAATAACGTTGAGCGGCAAATACGAGAGTTGATTCCATTAACTACTACTATTTCTGGGAAAGAAGTATCAATTAAATATGATTTGAGGTTGACGATGATAGATACTAAAGTTTGTAATTCAATAACTGATACAACATCCGCGATGCATTGCTATTTATGTAATTGTACATGTAGTCAATTTAACGATATAGATAAAATGTTAGAACAGAAAATTGAAGAAGCTCATTTACAATTTGGCCTGTCGACAATCCTATTTAACTTGTCACGCGCCGGTCCAACTGAATTAATCTGTTCCGAACAGGGATGAATCTATTGTAAAGTCAATGAAATCGGGGTATAAAGTAGCTAACAGGGTCTACTTTAAATTAAAGAACAATCGATGTAACTTAGTACAACTATATAAAGGTCGCAAACGCGCGAGTGATGTCCCAGGTGTTGCAAACCATCAGGCGGACCGCAAGCTTGTTTGCCACCTTAGTGGTAAAAAAGTATTGTAACTAATATCTTCAGACCTGTATTCTGTAGAATCGAACTTGAACTTGGCTTGACACGCTACCGCGTGTCTAGATCTAATGTCTCCCCCAACGTCGCCCCCAACGTCTGCCGCACCCAAAACGTAACAGAGCGAACTCGGTATGCTATAGGTCACTCACGTTATGCGACGTGTTCATGTTTATGATATAGCTACGAGTGCAAACACGATTTTAAACGTAACAAAAATCTCTTTTATGGATTTAGGCCAACAACAATTATCAAAATCAAAGAAGAGGATTCAAATTTAAACTAGGTATAATATTTAAGTTATCCATTACTTAATATTTTTTTGTAATTTTTCGTTTTTGTACACATAGTAGGCCTAGATCACAAAATTCAAGGATAAGATGGCGCGAGGTCATTAATATTCTTATTCTAATAGCATCGTAGCTCAATGTGTAATAGAGACCTGTAAGAGTAAGAGCAGCCAGCGTCACCAGCGTCACCAGCGACAGCAGCCGCCGCCACATCACGACCCGTGACTAGTTATTTCGCTCACACGTGCACGACTTTCTTTCTGGCTTACACACTGTAGTTCGCGTTTTCACACATTTTTCACAAGTCACAGTAGGTTCACAACACTGTTGTCACTTATTGCTCACCGTGACGTCACACATCACATCGTACAACCCACTCGATGTCACAACCGTCGCACGCCACACGCGACGAGCCTCGACGTCAGATACGCGCTGCGTGGCTGCAGTCTCGCCGCGGTCGCAGTGCAACCTCTTCAATGAATTTGCCTGCAAAACAATGTAAACTATGTATGTCACTTTAGTGAGGACATAGGAACAGCCGGCGGCGGTGACAATTCGCCGATACCAGCCGCATACTGGTTGGTTTTAAGAAGGATTTATCACACTTGTGATTTGTGGCTACTTGTTCGAACGGTCGCACGGTTTTCCGATAAAAAAAATGAATAAAAAAGTTGTGAGTATGAAGATGGTTTTCATATCGTATGTCACGCTATTCCTTAAGACTGGAGTAAATCGTTTGAGCGAAGCTAGTTATTAACGTAGATTAAAGAAAAACTGAAAACCACGTTATTATGCGCCTGAAAAAGAATAAAATAATCCTCCGGGTGTCTTGATGACACAAGAGACAGGGGTGGTGTGTGTTTTATGTGTGTATGTCCTCTTGTGTCATCAAGAAACCCGGAGGATTATTTTATTCTTTTTACGTGGATTAACATATCATTAAACGTCGACATTTAAACGATATGGTTAGTTTTAGTAGTAGTTTTTTAGTTGTATCATAAAATCAGACCATTTTATGAAATGGTCGGCAACATCATGAAGTGATAAATTTTAAAGGCGCATTAAAACGTGGTTTTTAGATATTTTTTTAATCTATGTTAAATATTTAGTTTTTTTTGGTTTCTTTTGTACAGGTGGTTGTCTCTGTTTGTTATAGTTAGTCGAGCTTGGTGAGTTATGGGATGGGTGACCGCTTAGCGGCACAGTTTTTGTTTGTGTCTGTATATTATAAACGATATTCAAAGTTAAGCAGCGTCAAGCTTGGTCAGTGATTGGATGGGTGACCGCTAATAGGCAAACTTTTTGTTTGTGTTTGTTTATTGGAAACGATATAAAAAGTTAAGCAACGTCGAGCTTGGTCAGTGATTGCCAGGGTGACCGCTAATAGGCAAACTTTTTGTTTATTGGAAACGATATTCAAAGTTAAGCAACGTCGAGCTTGGTCTGTGATTAGATGGGTGACCGCTTATCGACACACTTTTTGTGTTTTATTTGTAAATGGTGGTACGAAACCCACGGTGCGCGAGTCCAACTGTGTCTGTTACATGTGTAAATTAATATTTTATCTTGATTCTGTAAGGTATGTGTAAATATTACAGGAGCGAGCGGCGTGGGACTGGGAACAGTGTTGTCGCACCTGACGCCAGCCGGCGAGCGCCCGGTTGCTTATGCGTCACGCTCTCTCACCGCGGCTGAGCGAGCCTACGCACAGATAGACCGAGAGGCATTAGCTATTGTTTACGGGGTCAGAAAGTTCCATCAATATTTGTATGGCAGGAAGTTCATTTTGCGTACAGAGCCTTTAACATACATTTTTGGTAAAAAAACCGGAATTCCTACGATGGATAAATGAAATTAATTACTTAAATTTTGTTGAAAACTTTTTACCTGTAACAAACGACAACATTAAAAAATCTATATCGAGTGACTTAATATTAAGTAAAGTTCTATTCTACGCGCTAAGCGGCTGGCCCGCAAAGTGCACGGATAACGAATTAAAACCGTATCACGATAAAAAAAATGAACTGTATGTCGAACGCGGATGTATTATGTGGGGCTATAGACTAATAATACCAGCGTCTTTACGCACGATAATTTTAAAGCAGTTACACAGAAGTCACATGGGAATCGTGAAAACCAAGAGTGTGGCTCGGAGCTATGTCTGGTGGCCAAACATTGACCAAGACGTCGAAGCAATGTGTCGGCAGTGGGACACGTGCGCCGCGGAGGCAGCCGCGCCCCCGCGTGCCGCACCGCAGCCCTGGCCGCACTCCCCTCAACCCTGGAGTAGGCTGCATGCAGACTTCTTAGGGCCACTAAATGGTAAATCATTCCTTGTTATAAAAGATGCGAGCACAAAGTGGTTGGAAGTGTTCGAAATGCACCGCATCGTGTGTGATTAGAGTGTTAAAGAGTACATTTGCGAGATTCGGTTTACCGGTAGAATTAGTTTCAGATCAAGGGCCACCGTTAACTAGTGCAGAGTTTTCATCATTCTTAATAAATAACGGTATCCGCCAAACTTTTTCACCCCTATACCATCCCTCGTCTAATGGAGCAGCGGAAAAAGCAGGGAAGCTCTGCAAGAGGGCGATTAAGAAAGCCTTCCGGGACTACGTTGATATAGACACAGCTTTACAAACATTTTTGCTCGCATATAGAAATAGTATCCATAGTACTACAGGGGAATCGCCAGCAATGTTACTCCAACATCGGCCATTGTGCTCTCGGTTGGATTTCTTGCGCCCTGAGCGTGCGGTTGAGGAACGAGTACGTAATGCGCAGGACAGACAAGTGAAGTATACGGCAGGTACGTCAAGGGGCCTAGACTCAGGGGATTCAGTGTGAGCTAGGGAGTATGGCGGAGGTGGGCTCCGAAATAAATGGGTAAAAGGGACGGTAGCTAATCGCGAAGGTTCTCGGACCTACATTGTGGATGGGGAGACGGTCGACTGATAACGAGGCACTTAGACCAAATTCGGCGGGCAGCACGATTATCTGACATACCTTGTCCGGAATTAGGCAGAAGTAATGGAATGGAAATGGGGGCGAGGATGTTAGGGCTGAATCTGGTTCCGAACAAAGTCCAACAAAAATTTCTGAAGGCAAAAGTTCAGAGATCGCTGGCTCCATTAGCTTCCCCGAACCATCGGCAGAATCGAGCGATAACCATGATACACCGAGCTCGCCACCTTCCGGCGCGCCTTGACCTCGGCGAAAAAGGTTACGTCGCCCAGTGGACCGTTTCCAAATTCATCCGTAACACTAGCGTAATTAATATCTTAAAATTCCTAATGCCTTACTTGTATTATTATCATTATATAAAAAAAAAGTATTTAGTTATAAGTATACTAGTAATTAATAGCCTTCGTACAGATATTACAAATTCCTACAATCATGCATTAACTGCCTACCATTTTATTGTACTAGCCAAAACAACAATGAAAATGTTACTTTGATTATGAAGACGTGTGCTATATGTTATTTAGAGTACAATCGGTGTACAGAGAACTTTTTGAAAAATTAACCGAGTTTAGAAGAAGATAGAAGACAAGTAGCAAAATCTACTATTCTACAAAGAGATTCAAGCCAGTGGTAAGAACTTAGAAGAAACCTTCTTACGGCGTCTAATTTCGCTAAAGTAGTGAATTGGCGACAAAATACAAGGGTCAGAAATTTGGTAAAGAATCTCATATTATATATCCAAGGAATCTAAATCACGTTCCATTTTTGATACATGATATAGAACATGAAGCAACCGCAATAGAACAGCTAGCATCACAACTTAAAATTAAAACAGAGCCTTGTGGTCTCTCATCGATAAAAGTTGCCTTTCCTTGGTGGAACTCCAGACGGAGTAGTGGGAGAAGACACTATTATTGAAATCAATTGTCCAATAACAGCATTTAAAACATCTTTGGACAAAGCTATTTGTTCGGTACACATAAGCGTTGACGTCATTGGCCTTATATGGGTTCGACTCGACGCACTGCAAGTACTCGCTCGAATAAGCTGCCCGAACAAATAAAGCGGGGCATAGCGAGTACTTGCTCGAATGAGCGGCCCGAACTGGGGAAGTACCTCCACCTTACAGAAAACCGCGGCCACAATAACACTAACATTGAGTAGTGTTGTGTTCCTGGCGGTGAGTAAGGTTGCCAGAGCTCTCTTTGAGGATTCGCTGCGCGGATAGCGGGGGACCGGCGGTGCTTGTTGCTGTCAATGCTCGCCGTAGACATGGCGTGCTGGTTCGGCGGTCAGGGAGACCTGATGAAACGGTTGGCCGCTGGCCGCCCGCAGGTTGACCGGGTTCCCGAACCCAGAGATCACTTAATCTCTGCCCTGGGAGGCTGATCCGCCAGCCGGTGTAAAGTCTCTGAAGTAGAAGTCGTGCCGGAGAAGGAGACCGGAGTGGACCCGGCTACTACAACAGAGGGGGAACAGGGGCCCTTCCGCCCGCCGTGCCAGCAACCGTATCATCTGTGTTGAGCTTCGGCAGTCTTAGTACCGCAACTTTTTGTCTTCTAAGCTGTCTGTGCAGTGAATCCTCATCCTTAGTCTAAGTAACTTCATACAAAATGGCAGGAAACAGAAAAAAGAAAAGAGTTTTTACAGCGGCTACTCCATCCACATATAATGTGGATTTTTGCAACATAAGGGGTATTCACGCAAATTTTAACGCAGTCCATCACCATCTCGAGACTGCGAAGCCAACCATTCTTTTTCTAACGGAGACGCAGATATCCTGCCCGGCCGACACATCATACCTTCGTTATCCCGGCTACAAACTCGAGCACAATTTTTTGAGTCGTGCCGGTGTATGTATGTTCGTCCGGGAGGATATCTGCTGTCGCCGACTTCATAGCCTTGAAGACGGGGACCTGTCGATATTGTGGGTGCGCGTAGATCATGGCGGCCACACTCGTATCTATGCGTGCCTATACAGGTCTCATAGCGGTGACACGGACGTAACTCGACTCTTCACGCACCTGAGTTTGACGACTGACAAAGTTCTAGAGCAATATCCCACAGCAGAATTAGTTATTTTGGGAGACTTTAACGCCCACCATCGTGAGTGGCTCAGTTCTCGAACCAATAACTATGCAGGGATATCTGCTCATGAATTTGCTCTGACCTATGGATTGTCTCAACTGGTACTTTCTCCAACGAGAATACCAGATATAGAGGACCATACGAGCTCCTTACTGGACCTTCTGCTGACTACACATCCGGATGGATACTCCTTCTCAGTGGATGCGCCTCTTGGCTCTTCGGACCTCTGTCGCGTCCGAACTCAAATGTCATGCACACAACCCGATCGTCGTGTGTGGCATTAAAAGCCGGCAGACTGGGATGGATTGCGAGAATTTTATGCATCGTACCCGTGGAGGCAGCTCTGCTTTAGCTCAGATGATCCTGACGTCTGCGCAGTCGCAGTCACTGAGACAATCCTCGCTGGTATGGAATGTTATATTCCTAACCTGCGAGTAGCTGCCGGCATCAAAAACGACCGTGGTTTAATAGGTCTTGCAGAGAAGCTAAAATTCTTAAGCAAACTGCGTATGAGGCTTGGACCACGGCTCGTAATAATAAGGATCCGAATATTTCTGAGTTAAAACGCAAATTCAATGCTGCCTCGAGGTTCAGTAAGAAAGCAACTGCCAGAGCAAAATTCCAATTCATCGGCAAAATAGGTGGGCGACTTGCGAGCTATCCTCCTGGGAGTCGTGCTATCTGGTCGCTTGCTAAAGCTGCCGAGGGGAACTTCTGCCAGTCGTCGTTACCACCACTGCGAAAGACCGATGGTGACTTGGCCCACAGTGCAAAAGAGAAAGCCGATCTATTGGGCAGTCTCTTTGCCTCTAACTCGAATGTGAACGACGAAGGTGCTGTACCACCTACTTTACCGTGGTGCGGTAAGACGATGCCGGAAATCTCTATAACACAGCGCGAGGTCCGGCGGGCTTTGCTTTCCCTAGTCGTTCATAAGTCGAGTGGGCCAGACGGCATACCAGCAGTGGTGCTTAAGCAGTGTGCTCCTGAGTTATGTCCTGTACTCACGCGCCTCTTCACGCTTTCCTACCACACTAGGCAATTTCCGTCTTCATGGAAGACTGCGAATGTGCACCCGGTGCCCAAAAAGGGCGATAGATCAGATCCATCGAATTACAGGCCTATCCTCTCCAAGGTGATGGAGCGTGTGATCAACACACAGCTTTTTAGTGACCGTCAATATGGCTTTCGCCACGGTCGCTCAACTGGTGACCTTCTAGTGTATCTCACACACCGATGGGCACTAGCCATTGAGAGTCAGGGGGAGGCATTGGCATGTAGCCTAGACATAGCGAAGGCGTTAGATCGGGTCTGGCACCGGGGTCTTCTATCGAAGTTGCCATCTTACGGAGTGCCCGAGGGTTTGTGCAAATGGGTGGCTAGCTTTTTGTCCGGCAGACCCATACGAGCCGTAGTTGACGGTAGTTGCTCTGATAGCATTGACATTAATGCTGATGTCCCGCAAGGCTCTGTGCTGTCTCCTACGCTGTTTCTACTGCACATCAATGATATGTTTGACATCAACAACATACATTGCTATGCAGATAACAGTACTGGAGACGCTTATTACACGGGCCGTGCAAGCATCCCACGTTCCGTTGTGTAGGAAAAGCGTGAAGAACTTGTGTCTCAAATCGAGATCGGTCTGTCCAAGGTCTCTGACTGGGGGCGGGAAAACTTGGTCCGATTCAACCCTTCAAGGACACAAGTCTGCGCGTTCACCGCTAAGGAAACCCCATTCACTGTAGTCCCACAATTCCAGAACACTCCCCTCTCCATCTCCAAGAGCATTGGGATCCTTGGCGTTGACATCTCCAGCGATGTTTAGTTCCGAGATCATTTGCTAGACAAGGTAAAGCTGGCGTCCAAAAAACTTGGTGTACTCAACGGGGCGAAGCAGTACTTCACGTCGGGGCAAAGGTTGCTACTTTACAAGTCGCAAGTCCGGCCCCATATGGAGTACTGCTGCCATCTCTGGACAGGTGCACCCGTAGGGCTGTGAGAATTATCAACGATCCCAGTCACTTGCCGTATCGAGCCCTTAAATCTGAGGAGAGACTTTGCCTCCCTGTGTGTTCTACCGCTTGTACAATGGATTGTGTTCTGAGGAATTCGAAATGATGCCCACGGCTACTTTCTACTATCGCACCGCTCACCATCGACGGGGAATTCATTCTCACACTTTGGAACCGAAATGGTCGCGTACAGTGCGGTTTCAGAGAAACTTCCTCCCGCGAACGCTTGGGTTGTGGAATGAGCTCCCTGCCAAGGTTTTCTCTAAGGACTACAGTATGGGGTTCTTCAAAAAAGAATTTATTAGATTTCTGAAGGGTCGGCAACGCGCGAGTGATGCCCCTGGTGTTGAAGGCGTCCATAGGTCCATAATCATGCGGGCGTGAACATCCTCCGCGGCGTTGGAAACTTGATTCCAACTGTTGGCAGGATTTTTTAAAGTGGTAGAAGTGTGGATAAGTCTTTATTGTTCGTCTTCAGCTTCAGGTTCAGACAATGGTACATTCGGTTAACAGCACGCTTCACTGTTCCTTTGGTAGTATGGACGTCGTCAACTCTGCATATTCGATCTTTGCCGTTATATAATTTACTGACGCGGCCCATTTTCCAATGAAGTGGCATCCTCTTTTACTTGAAGTGAAGTGGGCTGGTCCTTTCTCCATTTAGTACGATTCTGTAGCTCAGCCATGAACTCTCGACGCCATCTCTCCCAAAATAGCTGCCGGACTTGCTCGATGCGCTGGTATCGGTTAGGTCTTGAGGTATTAACCGGGATCCATGGCACAGACGTCAGCGGGCGGCCGATTAGAAAATGCCCAGGAGTTAAAGGATCAAGGTTAATAGGGTCAGATGAAAGTAGGGTAATGGGACCAGAATTTAGGATTGCTTTGAAAAGCGTCGCTTACTCCTCATAGGTTAAGGAGGCGTTGCCTGCTACGCGTTTAAGATGATGCTTTGCAGATTTAACGCCTGGTTCCTATATTCCACCAAAATGGGGTGAGTAGGCGGGAGAGAAAACGAATTTAATTGCCTCGTTGGCAGCGTAATCCGTGACTAGTTGGCGGCTGGATTGTATGATTCTACCTAAGTCATTATTAGCGCCCACAAAGTTCTTACCGTTATCGCAATAGATGACATAGGGCTTGCCACGGCGCGATACAAACCTGCGCAGACATGATATGAAAGCTTCAGTTAACAGATCACTGACAACTTCTAAATGAAGGGCTTTTGTGACAAGGCAAACAAATACGCAAAGGTAGGCTTCAGTTACACGGTTACCTCGTCCCTTTTTTGATGAGATCATGAAAGGTCCAGCAAAGTCAATACCGCACGAATTAAAAGGAAAGTTTGGATGAATTCTTACATTGGGCAAGTTACCCATTTTTAGCTGCATCGTCTGACCTCGCATACGAGAACAGACAACGCACCTTTTTGATATGGCCCGAGCTAAGTTTCTGCCACCAAGTGGCCAGAACCTTTCTCAAATGGAAGACAAAAGCAGCTGGAGACCAGCGTGGAACAAACGTAAGTGTTCATATTGCATTATAAGTTTTGTTAAGTGATGCTTAGCATCTAATAAGATAGGATACTTTTTATCATATTGACAATCAGACTGAGCTAATCTTCCTCCTACTCTGACTAAATGATTTGTATCTATAAATGGATTAAGTTGTAAAAGTTAACTTTTATAGTGCGATTCTTTATTATTTCGAATTTGTTTTATGTCTTTTTCGAAAGACTCAGCCTGACATTGACTTAATAAAAGGGTTGACGATCGAACGATTCATCAGCTTGCAATGGACCGGTCAACTTAGAGTTCGTGTTTTTACAATTAAACAAAAAACGAAGAACGCAAGCATAAATTATTTTTAGGTTTAAATACTTAGAATAATTTTTAAATGTTATAATTGACTCGAAGTTGTTATTACAGAGAGAGCTATTGACTACTAAAGCTTTTGTTTCAGGTTACTAGGTATAACGTGTGGTTGAACAGGCCACTCTGATTGGCTTTTCTTTAGGAACGGAGAGCCCTCCCACCACAAAGAATTGGCCTTCAGATGCTGTGGGTCTATGCCCCTTGAAGCTAAATCTGAGGGATTAAGTTAAGTTGGCACATGCTTCCATTCACGATTTTCGTTAATTTTGTTTATTCGATTACGGACAAATGTTTGTAAAGCTTTGTTTTATGTTTTTAGGCAGCCAAAAACCACAGTAGAATGTGCCACATGTGTATATGAGTTATATTGTAGGGACTAGACTTCAAAACTTTATCGGACAATCGGGCTACTAAAAGGGCAGCAGTTAGCTCTAATCGCGGAATAGTTAGAGTTTTAATAGGCGTAACTCTTGTCTTAGCACATAGTAACCTGACAGTAATGTTTTTCTTGCAATCGCGCGAGCATATGTAGTCACACGCGCCGTAAGCCTGTGCTGAGAAGCATCAACGAAGCAATTCAGCTCGTTGCCGTGGACTTCTGGAGTGCCAGTTAGAACACAACGTGGTAAGACAAAAAGACAATGCCCGATAAATGACATAGATTATTTTTTAAAGTAGCCCATTTTTTTGCTAATTGGTCTGGTACTGGGTCATCCCAGTCTAGTTTGGCACTCCATAGATTTTGAAGCAAAATTTTTGTCTTTATAATACAACAGCTGACTAAGCCTAAAGGGTCAAAGAGCTTGCAAGTCGCCGAAATAATAGATCTTTTTGTAATTTTAGAAGTGGTTGTCACATCACTTAAAAAATGGAGCTGGTCTTCCTTAGGTGACCATTTCAAGCCTAAAATAGTCACATCGCCTTGAAAATCAAGGCTATTTGAAAACGATGATGATTGATCACCAAGCACTTGAGTTGCATTTGTACGGATTTTTCTTAGGGATAAACAAGCTGCGTCTAGCTCTTTTATTACATCTTAATATATATAAACTCCTAAACTACTGAACCGATTTTGATCAAACTTCGTAAATATCTGTTATTTGATCCAACTTAAAAGATAGGATAGTTTTTATCTCGATATGTCAAGTGCGAGCCGGACTCGGGCACTATAGGTAAAAACCAACTTTCGCCGGGTACAGAGGGACGGCAGCGGAACAACGTTCGCCGGGACAGCTAGTTTAAATATATATGTTTTAGCTCATTCTCCTTAGACGAGCCTATTTTTAAATCATCAATGTAAAAATCATTTCTGATTACCTTTGCCGTCATTGGGTCTTGACATTCATCAGCTAACTGAATAAGACATCTAGTGTTCAAGAAGGGAGCAGAGGCCATGCCATACGTTACAGTTTGAAGTTGATTTATTTTGATCGGTTGATCGGCTTGATCCCTCCACAGGATTAGCTGAACATGACGATGCGATTCATTTAATGCTATCTGTCTGTAAAATTTATTAATATCTGCAGTTAATACAAATTTAAGGGCACGAAAGCAAAGAAGAATAGAAATTAAGTCACTCTGTACGACAGATCATTTACAAGATAAGGTGAAGCTGGCGTCCAAGAAACTTGGTGTACTCAACAAAGCGAAGCAGTACTTCACGTCGGGGCAAAGGTTGTTACTTTACAAGTCGCAAGTTCGGCCCCATATGGAGTACTGCTGCCGTTTCTGGATACCACCTTGGCCGTTTTGACTCGGTTCAACGACGGGCTGTGAGAATTGTCGAAGATTCCAAACTCACTTGCGGTATCGAGCCCTTAAGTCTGAGGAGAGACTTTGCCTCTCTGTGTGTGTTCTACCGCTTGTACTATGGGTTGTGATTAATTTATTTATTTGCTTGAAATGCGGTACATATATTAGGTTGTAAGAAACATATTGAGAGCTTTGACGCATCTCGCTAAACATTAGCATGCAAATATTAACATTAAAATTTACAAAAAAATAATTAAACCAACACCGTTGTACATTGATTTATATTTAAGTTGGGATCATTAAAGTTACTTAACATCATAAAAACATTTCTCCAACAGCCATTTATATAATTTTGATTTAATGTTCATTAGTTGTAGGGTTTTTATATCTTCCGGTAGTTTTTTATATATTTTTACACTCATAGCATAGCAATTTCTATTATATTATTCTGTTCTAAAGTGGTAGGCACAGCTTATTGGGATACCTTGTATTAAATTTGGATAAAGTTTCCTTTTTTGTAAATAACTCTGGATGCTGTTTCACAAATATGCACGCCTCAAGAATGTAGATACATGGCAATGGAAGTAATTTCATCTGTTTGAATAAAGGTTTGTCTTACACCAAGCAGCAAATCGGTCTAAATCAGCTTGAACTAGGTGAAAGTCGTCATGTTTCTCTAAGCGTTTGACAATTTTTAGATCATCCGCGTCAGATATGTTTGACAGTGTTGAAAATTCGATGTAACATCATTGATAAAAATGTTAAAGAATAACGGACCTAATTGAGAGCCCTGTGGGACACCTGGTGATGATTTAAACTCGTCTGATATAAAGCAATTAACTACAACGCACGATAAGCGTCCGACCAGGTAGGATGCGCACCAGTTTAGTAGGTTGACTCCATTCGGCCACTCTCTTTATGTTATCTTATAAGCGCTCACAGTCTGTTCTGTCTTTAATCGCCAAGAGAAATTTGAGATCGTCAGCGAACAGTAAACATTGGGATTCCTTAATTACTTCCGATAGATCGTTTATCATGATAATGAATTCTAACGGTCCCAAATTACCACCTTGACTCACTCCCGTCCTAGTAAAATAGAGGTCATACTTATATGCAGCATATACCACATACTGTCTGCGCTTTCTCATCACATAGAACAGGTGCAATTGAGTAGGCATATTCTACTGCCTGGAAAATGCCACCTCACCTTGCATGGTTTCTGCGATGCCTCACAGGCCGGATACACCTTCGTGCTGTTGATTGGAGTTGTGACGGTGCTGTTGATTGGAGTTGTGACGGTGAATTTGGAGATGTTGGGCCAAACCGTGGCAATTGAGCAGGTGTATGGCTGTACTGATAGTGAAATTGCCTTGGCCTGGTTGCAAGCTTCAGTGTATGCCGTGGAGGTTTGTGGCTAACCTGGTTTCCCAGATCCATGCTTCTCCCGTGCCTATTACCTGAAGGCACGTGCCTGGTCTTTTAAATCCTTCAGATTGTACTTTACGCGGATGTTCGGCCTCCATTTTGTTCGATCATCCGCTCTGGTGGGGTCCTAGCTAACCACTTTACTGACGATTACAGCTTGCTACGTGTGGGTACAACTTCCTTATGGAGCTCGTCACCCATTATTACTTTCGAGTCATAGTCCATTAACAGAGCTTATTCGGGATAGGCACCTGAAAAACTGACATGCTGGCTTAGGTGCTATGATGGCCTTTCTGCAAAAATAATTTTGGATCTTATCAGCTTGGAGGGTCGTTCGTGGAGTGATATTTTAGTGTATGGGTATATTATCGACTGAATGCTAATCTGGTTCAGTCTCAAATAGGAGATCTGCCTGCTGATCGTGTTTAGGCCCTTAAACCCTTCTCGACAGTCGACTGTACCGCAGTAGTTCAAGTAAATATAATTTTCGTGATAAGGTATATTTCCTTTCACCTGAGTCTAGCAAATCAAGCCATCACCGGCTTATAACATATGGCGATAATGACAACGTAGAAAAATATAGCCAATTTGGTGATGTTATCATTTGTAGGTAAAACGAAGATGGTTACCTGAGGTGAGGGTTTGAGGTAGAACCCACAACCAGATAAAAATATATAGAGGTACTATCCTGAACGGGTTTCGTTTTTATTTAAAATCCTCCTGGATTATTTATTTCACTATTTCTGTACCTTCAAAAAATATGAATCACTGGTAAAAAATATTGTATTTTTTCACTGTCTTTGGTAAAATTTCAATTTATTTCTATAACATGTTGTCGTGAATGTTTTTCACAAAAAACTGTCGTCAAATCTTTTTCCTTTTCTATCAGTCATTCTTTTGAATCCAACATTTAAAAGTATGTCAAAGTAAATAGGTTTGGCATTAATTTCTCGTATGGATATAGAAATTACAATAGTTTCGAAATAATCACGCAAAAGGAGAACTAAAGCTATTTACACACTAAAATTTACATATTAAAACAATTCACTTGCTACTACTCGCGGGTTAGGAATATAACATTCCATACTCATCATCATCATATCAGGATCTTCCGAGCTAAAGCAGATCTACCTCCACGGGTACGATGCATAAAATTCTCGCAATCCATACCCGATTCCCGATTCGACTCTCGTGTTGTGCGGTCGTGTTTTCGAGCGTCAAGTGCTCTTAGTGTGCTCCGTGCAGTGGTGACTCAGCTGGTGCGCATTCCTGTGTGGTGTTTTGCCTCAGCGCTGACGACCTCGAATTGTTGTTTGGATTATTGCCCGCAATTCCTGGAAAATCGGCCTGAGTGTTGAAGCGCTGCTCGGCAGTGTGTATTGGCTGGGAAATTGCTTCTCGGCCCGCTCTGAGTGTGTTTGTGCGTTCTTCAACGCGCCCATAACCGAGTGTTTATCGAAGCGATGCTGTGTGTTTTTGTGCGTGAGTGTGTGTTCTCGTAGTCGCGGAACTACTACGCATAGCGGTGACCCTCGCTTGCCTCTTTGACTGTTACCGGTTCGCCCGGTCTGAGTCCGGCTTTGTGTTAAATCGCTAGCGTAGTATTTCCGCTTCAGCGGTTCGCCGCTCCGTGCATTTACGCGTTTTAAGTGTCGATTGCGTTTTAGTTTGTAGAAATCCAGTTCCGAGTGCTCAAGGGCTGGTGGGTGAGATCGTATAGCTCTTTTCAGAGTTGCGATCTACCTAACGTTTCTTCTTCATAAACGTCTCGTTGCTGGGGGGAAACCTAACGGTGACAACGTAACCCCGGCCGTAGGAGTAGGAGTTAGGTACACACCAGGCAATCCGTAGCACTGCGGGGCGCCTGGCCACATTTAGGTATTCTTGCTCCTCGCCAGCAATGGTGGGGAGTCACTAGGCACTCAAAACCTACACCCCGGCCACTCCCGCGATGGCCGAGCAACTCACCGGCTTGTCCCCGGACCAGCTTGGGGCAATACGAAACCGCACCCCGGTCTCCAGCAGCCGTAATGTCCGCTGAGTCGGCGTTGTCTGAGGACGACGAAGGCTTCAAAGTGGTTGGCCTGGGAACCAAAAAGGGTAAAAAGCGGAAGAAGTCCGCCAAGTCTAAAAAGGCTTCGGCGGCATCCGCTCTGGAGTCTTCTACTCCTCCTCCCTCCGACTCTGAGGCTAAACGCCTCAAAGCGCCTAGCGCTTCCCCCTCTCCGTCCACCTCGGCGGCCAGCCCTGAGCTAGCCGCCATGGACACAACCCCCCCCGCCGCCACCTCTTCGCAGTCCGACTGTCCCACTTCGGGACGGAAGGAAAAATCTCCGCCCCCGATTGTCATCAAAGACAAAGGGGCCTGGCCGAATATTGCTAACGCTATGAAGGCCAAGCGTATTAATTATACGCACGCCCGCAATGATGCCGAGCGCGGCATCAAAGTGCAGGTCCCGACACCGTCAGATTTCCGAAATCTGACGGCCTTCCTCACGGCTCAAAAATATGAGTACCACACGTACTCATTGGCCGAGGAACGCGTTTTAAGGGCAGTCGTAAGGGGAGTCCCTAGGGAATTCTCCACCAAGACTGTCCAGGACGACTTAATCGTCCAAGGCCTCCCCGTACGGGAAGTACATCGCATGTACAATGGCCGTAATAAGTCCGAGTGCTACGACATGGTGCTCGTTGTACTAGACCTGACAACAGAAGGCAAAGCCATCTTTAATATTAAAGATGTTTGCAGCCTCAAAGGCATCAGGGTCGAGACTCCGCACAAGCGGTCGAACCCTAGCCAATGCCACAGATGCCAGCTATATGGCCACGCGCAGCGCAACTGCAGACGCAGACCGCGCTGCGTCAAATGTTTACGCGATCACGCCACTCCGGACTGTGATCGCGATCGCTCCAACGCATCCGACCCGGTCGCTTGCGTACTCTGTGGGAGCGAAGGCCACCCAGCGAATTACCGCGGGTGCCCCAAAGCTCCCAAACAGAGCTCGCGTAAACCCAAACAGGGTAAATCGCGCCCCTCCGCCCCCCGCCAACAGGCTCCGCTCGTGCCTGCTCCCCTCCCTACTGTCAACGCCTGGAGCCGTCCTCCAGCGCTAGTAGCGTCCAAATCAAATGAGACAGACAAACTTTTGTCTGCTCTCCCCGGACCCGTCTCAGTTACAGGTATTCCCTACCCCGCCCCTCTCATGTCCCGGGACATCCCGCGTCCAGCGCCTATGAGAAGTGCTCCCGCACCTCTCGCTCAAACGCGCCTTGCCCCCCCACGCCCCTCTCTCGCGCTGCCCCGCAACGCCGCTCAGACGGCCGAGCAGCAGCATTTCGACATTCTCTCCGAAATTTCTTGGGCCTGCGACCCTGCCTATTTCGAGATCGTGTACGCCGAGTACGTACAAATCACCAATTCCCATCAAATGCTCAGCTTCATGGCTAAGCATCGCGACTTCTTCGCCGTCCTCCGCAGGGTAACTCCAAAACCTTAAAACCAAAATGGATTGCACAACCGCGCGCGAAAAACCCCGGTCCGTCTCCATAGGCTATTTTAACGCCAACGGTCTCCGCAATCAAAGAGAGGAATTATCGCAATTCCTCTCGTCCCAAAAACCGGACGTCTTCCTCATCCAGGAAACGTTCCTAAAGCCCGCTGTCCGTACCCCTTCGATCGCGAACTATCGCACCGTCCGTAATGATAGAACTGTCTCCAATCTCGGAGGCACTCTCATCTATTACAGGCGCTCCCTGCATTGCTCCCCTATCGACCCTCCACCGCTTACGAATTTAGAAGCATCCGTCTGCCGCCTAGCGATGACCGGCCATCAGCCGATCATCATTGCATCGGTTTATCTCTCTCCCCTAAAAGACTTGCTCGAGAGCGACCTTCAGTCACTCTTAAGTTTAGGCGACGCCGTCATTCTTGCCGGCGACCTAAATTGCAAGCATCGCCGCTGGAACTCTTCTGTAACTTCACAAAGAGGCAGACTCCTCGACGATTTAGTTGATAGACTAAACTTTGACATTATCGCTCCCATGACGCCCACTTTCTTTCCCCACAATACTAGGAACAACCCCGACGTACTGGACATAGCACTTCTAAAGAATGTAAGGCTAAGCTTTCGTTCTATAGAGGTGCTTGACGAACTTGACTCGGACCACCGCCCTGTCATCCTCCGATTAGGTTTCCCTTCGGACTCTCCTCCCGACACTAGAACCGTGACGGACTGGGATAAATTTGGGCAATTGCTCGAAAATCCCAGCTCGCCACATCTAGACCGCGTTCCCAGAGTAATCTCTTCCGCGACCGATCTTAACGTAGCTATCGACTCACTCACTAGCCACCTGACCGCCACCGTTGGCGAGTGCTCACGACAGGTGCCGGTTGGTGATTATCACCACCTAATCCTGCCTCAGCACATCAGGTCGCTAATGACTGAGCGTAACGCGGCCCGCCGCGCTCGCGATCGCGCTCCCACTATCGATAATAAAGCTCGCTTCAACGACTTACACCGCCGTGTAAGAACCGCTGTAGCTGAGCTTCGCGCCCAACGTTTCGGTGATCTTATGGAGAACATTTCTCCTTCTCACCAAGCTTATTGGCACTTAGCCAGAGCTCTAAAGTCCGAAACCGCAAACTCTCTCCCTCCGTTATCTCGTCCCAACAACGTTCCCGCGTTCAACGACGACGAAAAAGCGGATTGCCTAGCGTCTAGCCTCCAAGCCCAATGTGCCTTAAGCACACAGCCCTTCGATCCCGACCACGTGCGCGAGGTAGACGGCGAAGTGGAGCGCAGAACTTCTCTGCCTCCACAAGACCCCCTGCCCCCTGTCACTGTCGACGAAGTCGTACAGGTCATCAAAGACCTACGCCCCCGTAAGGCCCCCGGTGCTGACGGTATCTCTAACGATATCCTAAAGCGCCTCACTCTTCCCCTTATCTGCCTCCTAGTAGCGATCTTTAACGCTGCTATGGAACATTGCATCTTTCCTTCTCAATGGAAAGATGCAATTGTTATAGGCATCCATAAGCCAGGTAAAGCTCGTACCGAGCCGTCCTCCTATCGCCCCATAAGTTTACTAAAGGCCCTTGGTAAACTCTATGAACGCCTCCTCCTTGCTCGCCTACGGAACGCTGTAGTTTCCAGAGGCATTTTAATAGATGAGCAGTTCGGCTTTCGTGCCAAACACTCATGCGTCCATCAAGTCCTCCGCATAACGGAACATATTCTTACAGGCTTTCAGCCAGCGTTAGGTAAGACCCGTCACACGGGCGCTGTCTTCTTCGATGTAGCGAAAGCTTTCGACAAAGTCTGGCACAACGGTTTAATTTTTAAACTGTACAACTTTCAGTTGCCAGATCGTCTCGTGCTCATCATTCGAGACTATTTGTCGAATCGTAGCTTTCGCTACAAAGTCGAAGGCACTCTCTCTTCCCCCCGCCCCATTGAAGCAGGAGTCCCGCAAGGGTCCGTGCTCGCCCCCATCTTGTACCTTCTGTACACAAACGATATCCCTAAAACGATAGGTTCCAATCTAGCCCTCTTTGCGGACGATACCGCTCTCTATACCACAGATAGGCAAGTGAGTCGAATCACTGAGAGACTCCAACCCGCTATCACCGCCCTAGGCGAGTGGTTTCGGAAATGGAGAATCGAGGTGAATCCCGACAAAAGCTCTGCCGTCCTTTTTACCCTAGGCCGCCCTCCGCGGCCTTCTCCCCTTTCTCTTTTCGGTCGTGCCATTCCCTGGCAAAATAAGACCAAATATCTCGGTGTGACCATGGATAGTCGTTTGAACTTCCAAGCTCACACCAAAATAGTCAGAGACCGAGCCGCTTTTGTCCTCGGCCGTCTCTATCCCATGATAGGCAAGTATAGTAAGATGTCGCTTAGAAATAAGCTAAATCTTTACACAACTTGTATCCGCCCCATACTAGCTTATGCTAGCGTAGTCTTTGCGCTGTCCAAGCGCAATCTCCACAAACTCCAGACCCTCCAAAACCGCTTTCTCAGAGCGGCCTCTGGAGCCTCTTGGTACGTTCGAAACGCGGACCTACACAGAGACTTCGAACTTCCCACGATTCCCCAATACTTTAAAGACTTGGCAGTCCGCTTTTTCGAGCGTACGCAAAATCACCCGAATCGTTTAATTGTGCAATCCACAACGTATCGTCCCCCCGATCGACCCGGTCACGGTCGTAAAACTATTGTTAGGCGGCCTCGGCACGTACTAACGTCCCCAGATGACGATCTCGCTGTCCGGATAGCGAGATTAGTCTCTACGACCTCCCCGAATAGGGCCTCCCTCCAAACACGACGCCGACGTCCCCGGGTTCGTCGGCGCCCACAAGGATACACAAGGATACACTCAATCGCAACCGCACCCGCGTAACGGGGAACTCCCCTCCTGGCGGTGACTCACCTTCGGGTTCGAGACTCACTCCGGTCGAAGGGACGCCCCCGAGAGCGACAACCCAAGCCGAGGCTTCCCCCGTGGGGAGGCCTTGAGCGTTGGGCGCTATATGGGCTGAGGCTCCTTCAGAGTCTCGCCCCAAAAGTCCGGTGAAGCAGTAATGGCTGCAACAGCCAACTGCATAGTCAGCTCAGAAAAAAAAAAAAAAAAAAATCCATACCAGTCTGCCGACTTATAGTGCCACACACGACGCCAATTAGTTGGCCCAGATGGATCGGGTTGTGTGCATGACACTTGAGTCCGAACGAGACAGTGGTCCGAGGAGCCTAAAGGCGCATCCACTGAGACGGAACTTCCGGACTTGTAGTCAGCAGAAGGTCCAGTAAGGAGCTCGTATGGTCCTCTTTATCTGGTATTATCGTTGGAGAAAGTACCAGCTGAGAGAATCCATAGATCAGAGCAAATTCATGAGCAGATATTCCTGCATAGTTATTGGTTCGAGAACTGAGCCACTCACGATGGTGAGCGTTAAAGTCTCCCAAAATAACTAGTTCTGGTGTGGGATATTGCTCTAGAACTTTGTCAGTCGTCAAACTCAGGTGCGTGAAGAGTCGAGTTACGTCCGTGTCACCGCTATGAGTCCTGTTTAGAGTATGGCCACCGTGATCTACGCGCACCCACAATATCGACAGGTCCCTGTCTTCAAGGCTATGAAGGCGGCGCCGGCGACAGCAGATATCCTGGTCGTTTTGTTCGTCTGAATTTGTTTGCCAACACACTGCAGTCAAACAAGCAACTAAACCGAAAATCACAAACTTATCTTTCCAGTTAAAAAAGTGGTATTAACTATTTCAAACCCGTCATTTTACTACCAGTGTGACTTCATGTGACCGCAAGACTGTGCCCGCATTAACTTTGCGAACGGGATAGATAGCAATTTTGCACGGCGAAGCGGGGTCGAAATTTGGATTCGAACTGAGCTAGTATGGACCCTAAAATAAATTTTTTATTTTGTCTCCTGTAAAACCCGTATTTTTTAAGCTGGTAACCCTTAAATCATGAAGCGACAGGTGGCAACCCTATGTTTAAGAGTGGTCAGTATTTTGCTGTAAAAAGTCTAAATTACAAAAAGATGGCATGGCATTACCTTTCAAATGTAAATAAAGTTTCACCACAAAACTGACAAACTTGTCTTAAATACTTTATATTACGTTTTGTTCGTCTGGATTTGTTTGCCATCATACTCCAAACAAGTAACTAAACCGAAAATCACAAAATTATCTTTACAGTTAAAAAGTGGTATAAAAAAATAACTATTTAAAACCCGTGATTTTACTACCAGTGTGTCAATTTATAAAAATACATTATTATATAAAACAATCTTTTTATTTTGCCTATCATCGTACCACAACGAAAAAAATCTCAAGTATTCAACAGAAAAGGATAAAAGTAGCCAAATATCGGATAGTAGCCGAATATTCGTTGCAAGCGTAGTTACTACTTTTCTCGCCAATTTGTAGTGTTTGTACTCTTATATGTAAGCCTAATGATGTAAACACAATATTTGGTTTTACATTCAGTGTTTCATTGTGTCCTAAATGATTTTTTGGTATTGATTGTAGAAATGGTTACAGGATAAGTTTTGCAGCAATGATAATGACATCAAATATCTTGTTATATGTTTTTTTTTTGTAAGAATATTTAATATGTTTTGACGTGACAACGTCTTTTAAATTGGTTTGCCGGGTGACACTTCAAGAAACTGCGTTACGCTCCGCTCACGTTATGCGCTCACAATGAGAGCGAGTGAGAGGCACGCGCCCGCCTAAGAGCGAGAGAGACAGACATAAAATCATTGTCACGGTAAAACTTTCGCCCGTATACCGACTTTACAGGCAACCAGTTTTTTTTTTTTTTGTAGGTTATATTGGGTATAGGTTAAATAAAATTGTTGTTTAGCAAAAAGGCACAAGACCTTTTAATAGATATCTAATTTTGTGTTACTGTTGGTTTGGATGTGTAGGTACTACTGTTTGTAAATATTTTATATGAATAAATTTTAAACTGTTGGTAAAGTAAGATAATTACTTACCGTGCTTTTACTTTGTAAAGAAACATCATAATAATAAGTATTTATGAATTTGTAAAAATAATAATTAAAATAATTAAGATCATAATTACATTAATATTCACTAGCGTTTTAATACTATTTTCTTCTTTTTTACTGCTATATTTTTTTTCAATTTTTCGATAATTTTAATCTCAAAGTCAAGCCCTATTTTACCCCTCGGTCGTTTTGGAATGCATTATCAATATTTTCGTACTTTGTCATTTGTTATCCTTTAGTTTTGCATTGTGTCAAAAATAACAAACAAATAAACTGTCATGCGTTCATTTACAATACTTTCGTTATTTTTGTCACTTTTGTCAGCGAAAAATGAAACTTTAGACCCATGTTTGGAGGTGAGGTTTTTGAGTTGTGTTCTGTCAAACTGCCTATACACATACATATTTCTATGTTTATGGCAGTGTGTGTGTATTTTATCGTAGTGTGTGTACCTCAATCGTTAATTTCGCAAGTTTTACAACCAAAAATTTTGTTAGTAACGTTTCAAAGCTACAGGAACGATAGGTGTCGGTGGCAAAACTGGCGTTATCACAAGTTTGAAAAGTATCAACCGTGGGAGCTCTTAATTCCAAAACGAATGAGCCCTAAATATTAAGAAAAATATATAACGTGATTTCTTAAAGTAAGAATATAGGTTTGTCAGTTAGTTTCCGAAATTCATACTAACGATAATAGCTTACATTTGGCCCCGGTTCCACCCGCCCTAAATTTGGTTATTGGTGAAGGATTTCAACGGCAACTCTTTAATTAGAAAAAAAAATGGTAAAAAATAATTTTTTGAAAACTTGCTTTTTTTAAAACATTAGAATCATATAAAAAATTCAATTTAACCGAAAATTGTACTAAAAAGTAAAAAATATTTTTTCAAAATGAATGTAATTTTTTTTATATTCACGTACAACTGCCAGAAAAGCAAGGCGTGCGCTACACACAAATACTTGATGTGCTAGAATTTTAGTAGATATTAATTGAGTATATCAAGTGATTGTATGTAAGTACGCACGCCCCTGTTTTCTTGCAGTCGTACGTGAATATAAAAAAAAATATATTCATTTTGAAAAATTATTTTATACTTTTTAGTGATAATTTGATTGAATTTTTATAACTGATCGCCCAAGTTTAATTATTTGGGTGATGAGAACTTGGAAAACGATATCAATATAAATTAGTAATTAAATTTTCACTTAATTATTCTCGTTCCACCCTAATGTCCAGCTTCAGGTGCACTTTCTGCATATGCCAAGAGGTGATAACATCAAAATGAAATGAAATTCGTGATCTGCGACCCTCAAAACTCCCGGATACCCATTTTGAAGATTTTTAAATTTTTCACCTCCACCTTTAGGTTGTAACCCTGGTACAACTCTGGGAGGGGGTTGATGGTCAAAGTAACTGTGGAATATTGTATTGTGATCCTAGCTTTGTAAGTATGCATCGAATTATTTATAATTTATAATGAACTATATTTTATCGAAGGGTGATAACAGGAAGTATATTTAATTAAGCTTGCAGGATTCCACCACAAGATGGAAGGAAAAAAAACGAAAAAAGAAGCATTGTGAGTTAAATAAAAGCAAGTAATAAAAAAACGACTCACACTCGAGATTTTTAATTAGCCTATGTCCTTTCTCAGGACTTGAATTATGCCAAATTTCATCTTAATCGGTACAAGCGGTTTAAGCGTGAAGACGTAACAAACAGACTTACTTTCGCATTTATATTAATATGGATATCTATAAATCTATGTACATAGAGCATTACATTAGCTAACACGTTGTTTTACTCTAGGTACTATGATTAAACTAGCCATATTACTAACTTAAAATTTTCTAGTCCTGTGCAAAATTTTATATCTTACCTATCGGTCAAGGCTGAGCGTTGTGTGTCAGTTAGTCAGGGTAAGAGTTTTATGATGTAGAAGATTATCATCATAGTACTTACTTATGACATTTTCAGCCATAATAAATCTCAAACATTTTAATCTAAAAGAAATAGTGCGCGAAATTTATTTGTCACTCAAATAAAAACTTAAAAGTAATGATGTGTTATTAACGTTAGTATTATTAATCTACATATGAGTCAAAAAACAATACCAAACTCGTTAAATAAGTGCTAGAAAAACGACTTATGTAGTCAGTTGAAGCTAGAGCCACAGATATTCTATACGAACCGTTTCGGTTGTCACGAACCAGTATGAAATTAAAACTGAATACCTACATAAATAATCATCGAATCTTATATATAACAAGCTGACCGGGCAGACTTTGTCCTGCATGATACCGCTGCCGGGCTGATTTATGTCTAAACCATCCAGGCGCCACCGAAACGCATACAAAATAAATCATTCAAATCGGTCCAGCCGTTTAGCAGGAGTACAGTGACATACACACGTACAGTACAATTATATATATGAAGATTATTCAAATAATTAATTTATCAAACTTCAAACAGGTATCAAATCATTAACGACCAATACAAGAAAAATTTAAAGTTCACGCAAATGTTTTACCTGTCGATCACGTTGGCAAAAGGCTTAGCGAGTGAGCCTTTGGGTTTTTAATCTTTGGCAATTATACCTCCACACTTACAAAATCAAACCGATTTTATTAGCAGATAACATACGACTTAACAAAGCTAAATAGACTAAGTCCCTTGCCTACCAATATATTGCCAAACAAAACAATAAGAATATAAGTAACAACACATATTAAATTATTTTAATTTATTATTGAAAAAGGATTCAATTTTATAGATACTCTGTAGTGTTAAACGTGATTCTTTTCACGCAAAGATAGGTATGCAGGGTTTCCATAATTATAGGGAATTGATGCGGGACGTTTAAGCTTATATTTCTCGAGATTTATATTTTTGACGTGACAACGTCTTATAAATTGGTTTGCCGGGTGACACTTCAAGAAACTGCGTTACGCTCCGCTCACGTTATGCGCTCACAATGAGAGCGAGTGAGAGGCACGCGCCCGCCTAAGAGCGAGAGAGACAGACATAAAATCATTGTCACGTAAAACTTTCGCCCGTATACCGACTTTACAGGCAACCAGTTTTTTTTTTACTGACAAGATATTGATACATAAGATTTATGAAGTCCTGAATCCCAAACTAGTTAAAAAATCATTAACTTGACGATTTGCGACAGTCGTATTGCTGCAAACGTGTATATTAACAAAAAACGGGACGCACTAGCAATACAGGACAAGGTTCTCAAATATGGTGACAGTCCCGTAATATACGGCAACCCTGATTATATGCATATAATATATTTGATACCGACAAATATAGGTATAGGGCACAAAGCTGTAAGTCGCAGCGGTGTCTACATAATTGGACGCGGCGCAATACATAGTTTAGTAAATGTATCGGTACTCATCGTATTCGATTTTGTACATCACTAGGTTATTGCTATAAGAATTTTTTATAAGTTTTTATAAGTTCTGATTGGTCGCCGATCAGCAATACTTCGCTATTGGTTAAAATTTCACCAATAATATTGTAAAGTTTCTACCGCTACCCAGCTTCCCCGTAAACTGATTGATGTGGTTTTCATACATTTTCCGAATCTGACTTTTACTGATAAATATTGTTAGTAGTTAATAGCGAAGTGAAATGTGACTAAGATATAGCTAAGTACTATTTTCTAGTACCTAGTCAATAATAAAAATTATGGAGCACCTTTCAAGCACTCGCTACACTTAGATTTCTTGCTACACTCGTGATTCAACTATCTATAGAATCTTTTGCTACAGTACACGTAACGAACACACGCGAGGTTGTTGGACGCTGCACCTAGCACACAGCACACAGCACAAGACGAGCGACACGCGACACGCGATACACGACAGCGCACCGACAGCAGGCGCGCGCGCTACCCGACTGCCAACAGCGGCGCGCACTGTCCCAGCCCAGATCCCTGTGGTACACAGTACACGCCACACGGGCTACACCACACCACATGCCAGTGTCACACTTGCCAAGTTTCCACAGCCCTACGCACGCACACTCCTCTCTTTTCGCCCCCGCTCTTCGCTTCACGCTACTTGGGGTCGTTCCGTTTTTAAGCCCAAGACAAAGTTCCTAACAATATTTAACAGCAATTAGCAAGTTAATTTAAATCTGTTATAAGAAATAACTTTGTAACAAAGTATAGGTAAACAAAATGACTTTGTAACAAGGGATATGTAGACATTATTGAAATACAAATTATTTAAAATTGTACGGCCTAAAATAACAAAATAATATGTTTAAAAGTGTTGTTTAAATTGTATTAATACAACTTTTTTTTTTATTTCAATTAAAATTGATGTTGAGGATAGTTTTTAGGGTTCCGCACATCAAAAGAAAAAACTGAACCCTTATAGGATCACTTTGCTGTCCGTCCGTCTGTCAAGACCCTTTTTGCTCAGGAACGCGTGGACCTATTAAGCTGAAGTTAATATGAAATACATATTAAGGTCTACAATACCTTGGAGTATGGCAAAGTACGGCCGTTTATGCTCCGTTTATGCTGTATATTTTGACGCTTGCAAGGGAGTCAACCCCAAACCGGAAGCACTGAGAGTGGGGATGTTGAGGCGCGCTGCCTACGCCCTTTGATGGTGAAGACAAGTTGATGGTCGAATTAAGTAAAACACTTGTTGTTCAGTTGACAATCGTATATTGAGTGAATTTATATTATTACAAAAGTTACTAATTCTATCTTACTGACTAAGCATAACGTGATTTACGTTACTCGTGCGACCTAATTAGACGCTCCACGCAAGGAAGTGCATTTCGCAATGCCTACATGTTCCATTCGCTACAGATCAGAAAATATTATTATTGCCATTAGCCTGGTGTAAAAAACAATTGCGAGAGATTAGATGTCACTTCTTCAATGTTTGCAACATTTTATTTCTGGATCAGACTTTACGTCGTGTGAGAAGTAAATTTATTCGTAAATTGGGCATCTTTTTGATAAAAGACTACTTATACTGCAACTTCAATAATTCGCCTAAAAAATTAATAGAACCTCCAGCAAAATGGTCTAATGATATGAAAAGGTGATTTTGTCCGAGAAACAAAGATCGTAAAACTAAATATATACCTACCTAATTCGACCCTTCTAGTATCAAATGTCGTAAAAGCCAAAACACAACTTTTGGGAAACTCAAAAAAACTAAAATGGTCAAACTTATTAAATTTGTAATTGCTTTGGTTTTATGACTATAATTAAGGAAGATAGATAATCTTGTTATTGTGAGGTCTCTCTATTACTATAAGCCCTAATTAAGTAGCTATTGCAGTTTAGAAGTTGGCTGGTATTTACTACAAAAAAAATCTCATCACTGGTTATTACTTCAAATTTCTTACCTAAAAAGCTACATAAACTGTGTATTAATTGCTGTAAGTACGCACTTATGAAAAACCAAACAACTTATATGTTCAGTAAAATACTTATGACAATCGGCAAAAAAAAAATGATAAGCAGTAAAAGACTTGTAACACTTGTTGGTTATGTGATGTTCATGTTTAGTATCTAAGCTACAAATTAACAAAAAAACAGTAAAAAACATAAATAAAATGAAGTATTATAATAACTATGTATAGTCTGTAAGGTTTTTATAGTTATAGACCTATTTTTTTGAGCACACGTCAATCACAATAAAAATCATTTATTTATAATTGAATAACTCAGAGAGCTATATTCACTTATAATTCAAAATTTCTTCTTAATCGGGTTCAACAATGTCTTTATCGTCAGTTTCTATAAGGTTGTCAATTTTATTATTATCGTAAGGCATTTCCAAAAACTCTCTATGGAATCTTTTAGGAAGAACTCCGTCTTTACACAGCTTTTGTAAATCCTTGTACTTGGCTGTAGGTTTTTTTTTTTTTGAGTACATTGGAATCAAATCTATAGCATTAAGCTCTAGCTGCTGTTCTTTTTCTTGAGATTGGTTTATAGCTGCCTCTTCTGACCTCTTCCTTTTTCCTTTACCTTTGCATTTTCCTCTTGTAGGTAATTTATCAAATAGTGTTAATTTTTCAATAGCAGCTTCGACTTTTATAGAATATTTATTTTTGATCTGATTTAAGTTTCTTTTTTTAAATGTAGCCACTCGAATCTCCTTAAATTTAATTTTAAAAAATCTTTGATGTGTCTTTTGTAAATGTTATTTCAACTAGCCCTGCCCAGTTAATAAAATCTGTACATTCTAGAACGGTCACGACGAAGGGTTTTGGTTTCTTTCTCGCTGCTTCAAAGTATGAAGGCCATTGTGAGGGGCTACACACAATATTTTTATTACCTCTGCTTCAATAGTCGCATGCACGGAATCGGCAGGCATATATGTATGTCCAGGTAATAAATAATTAATCTAAATCTCTTGAAGATTTTCAGAGACATGTAAAAAGTAATTTACCACTGATAACACGGTTTTATTTTTATTTTGACTCGTGCAGGAATCACAGTGTAAAAGGGCATTTTTAACATCTTTATTATCCAGCTCTTTGAGATACAAATACAAACAGGTTGCTATCTTAATGCTGCCTCTTTTGCCATCACACTCACCCCAGGTATAACAAAAGATATTTTATGTTATACTGTCATACACTTAGCTTTAAATCTTTTATAAGTAGCTTCTTTTTCTTCTAGGTGGATTTTAAACTTCCCTTTGTCTATTTCATTAATTTCATTTTCAGAATTTTCAGCCTTAGCACAGAATGTACATTTATCCTTTTTTTGGGCTGTGAAAGCCAAGATCATACTCATTGAAAAAAGATATTCCTGAGTATGGCTTCGCTCACACTTTCTTCATTTCTCTTTTTGCAATCTTCCAGATAAATTCTAAATAAATTTCTTAATGAATGTGCCAGATATTGACGCTAAGAGTTTTTTCTATTATAATGTGAGGGCCAAGCAGGGAGTTTCTCAATAAATTTACGAACATAATTTTTGGCTAATTCTGAGTATTTGTCTGGGATATTTGACTTTCTCATTTCCATTTGCGCCATACCTTCCGTTGAATTAGATGGTGTATATAACAGGTGCCTCTGCGTTATATCTAAGGTACTCAATAAAAACTGTTGGCACGCTTTTCTATGACCTTCGCCATCATTTATGTAATATTCAAAAGAATGGTTTCTTCTGTTAGATTCCGTTCTTTTCCTTTTTATCTTCTCTTCGCGTGTACAACGAACCAACCAATCACGTTGCCGTTGATCATCAATACTCCAGTAAAATGTAAAAATTGAATTGCGTCTTTCTTCACTAATTTCAAAGCAACCTCTTTTGCATTTTTCTTGAGTTGTACTCTTAATAGACTTTGCTTCAATAATAGTTCCTCTTTTTGTAGTATACTTTTTTCCGTCATCTTTTAGCATTTTAAAATTAATTCTCTTTTCTTTTTTCTTTATCTCATTTTGCTCTTCACATATGGTATGTGAATGGTATGAGGTAGTTTTGTCACGTACAATAAAAGGTTTTTTCCCTTTTATCATCTTCACTCGTCAAGTCAGATTCACTGCAAGTCCAAACATCTGAACTACCTGCAGAAAAATCTTGCTGCTCGTCATCAGATTGAAAATCCATGTATGATTTTTTTAATATTGATACTTTTTTCGTCGTTCTCGTCTTCTCTGCGATTTAGTTATTGAAGAGTGGGGGTCTGTCGCCACTGCATGATGTTTCGTAAGTTGAGTCTCATGAATTGGCAGGTATGTGTTATAAGCTAAAAGGTGGTGCAGAAGGAGTACAAGGGTCGGTGGTCACTGCATGGCGTGTTAGGGGTTAGGTATCAGAAAGCGGAAGGTATGTATCCTTAAAGGTAACAGGTGGTGCAGACTGCAGAAGGAGCACAAGGGTCGGTGGTCAATGCATGGCGTGTTACGGGTTCGGTCTCAGAAAGCGGACGATATGTGTTCACAGAGCTAACAGGTGATGCAGAAGGAGCACAAGGGTCGGTAGTCACTGCATGGCGTGGCGCCAGCTCAGTTTCAGAAAGCGGGAGGTATGTGTTCTTAAAGCTTGTGTGTGTGTTTGTGGTGCAGAAAGAGCATTAGAGTCAGTGGTCACTTCATGGCGTGTCGCGGGTTCGTTCTCAGAAAGCGGGAGGTATGTGTCCTTACAACTAACAGGTGGTGCAGAAGAAGCACAAAGGTCAGTTGTCACTGCATGGCATGTTACTGGTTCGGTTTCAGAAGGCGGCGTTCATTTTTAGGGTTCCGTACACAAAGACTAACAACGGGGCCCTATTACTAAGACTCCGCTGTCCGTCTGTCTGTCTGTCCATCTGTTTATCTGTCACCCGGCTGTATCTCATAAACTGCGATAGCTAGACAGTTAAATTTTTTACAGATGATGTATTTCTGTTGCCGCTATAACAACAAATACTAAAAACAGAATGATATAAATATTTAAGGGGGACTCCCTTACAACAAACTTGAGTTTTTTGCTCGATATTAATAACGGAAACAGGCAGACGTTTGAAATATTAACAGAATATTTAGTTATATATTTACTTTGAAAGTAAATAATTAAATTTAAATAAAATAAATATTTAAGGGGAGTTCTCATACAATAACCGTGATTATTTTTGCCGTTTTTCTACGGAAACCTCAGTGCGTGAGCCAGGCTCTCAATTAGTCGGTTTTTGTTTAATTAATAGATACTTATAATATTGTTTGTAAAAGCCTATTTTGAAATCTTTGTCGTTATACAAATGAAAGTAGAAAAATACAAGAGAAAGAAAATTGGCGTTGCCTAGATCGTAACAACCACTGTAACTCTTGACTTCTATTTATTAATTCATCGAACTTGTCGTTTTTGTTCATTTTAATATTCGAAATCGAACACAAGTCACAACACTAAGTGCAGCACAGCCTACTCCAAAAACAGTTAGCAATACACTAAACAAAGAACCAAAACGTTTGTAGAATATTCATTTACAAAATTACGTTGCCAGCTTGAACGACAAATAAGTGAGATTTTGAGTAACATAAACGCCGCCCGCGCGTACGGCATTTATCATGTGGTATCAACCATGCATAAAAAAAAAGAATCATTTACAACAATATATTAATAAAGTGCATCGCCTTTTACGACAAAAAAATAATTTTCATTACACAATGTATTTGATAATAAATGTAGTGTCAGCCATACGGCACAGCACATTGTCTTTTACTTTTACTTTTGATAATTTTAAATATTTTTTTTTGGCAAATTCTGTTTATGGTACAAAAAATCTGGTTAGTAATGACCATTTTTTGCAAATATCGAAATTTTAAATATACAGATCGATAGAGCACGTTTTACTTAGTAAGAAAGTGGAAAAAAGTTATTTTGGCCAAAATGGCTTTTACCACATTTGATACTTTAAGGGTCGCTATGTAAAAAATGCAACGCTCCGATATGTATGCAGCATATGTTTTTTTCTAGTCAAAACTGTGGTAAATTGAACGCCAATGATCTCAATTATAATATATCATGCCTATGTTTTATTGATGTTTTTTTTAAGAAAATATGTAATAGTTTGTTAAATTAAAATGATCTTAATAATTTAAATAGGAATTAAAATTAGTACCTACATAAGAAAAGCATTGTTAAGTTACAAAGATTACAGAAGTTGTGTTTTTTTGATCTATAATAAAAATATTTTTATGCATACTTTCTACTCAAAGTTCACTTAAAATGAATTATTAATCTATACTATATTAACTATATATAAAGCTGAAGAGTTTGTTTGTTTGAACGCGCTAATCTCAGGAACTACTGGTCGGATTTAAAAAAAATCTTTCAGTGTCGGATAGCCCATTTATCGAGGAAGGCTATAGGCTATATATCATCACGCTAACACAAATAGGAGCGGAGCACTATTGAAAAATGTTTCAAAATCGGGGTTTTTTCTATGCTTAATATTTAAAGCTGAAGAGTTTGTTTGTTTGAACGCGCTTATCTCAGGATTTACTGGTCGGATTTAAAAATTCTTTCAGTGTTGTATAGCCCATTTATCGAAGAAGGCTATAGGCTATATATCATCACGCTAACATAAATAGGAGCGGAGCACTAATGAAAAATGTTTCAAAATCGGGTTTTTTTTATCCTTTTGAGAGCTTCCGCTGCGTGCGCTGCGTAAACGGTTAAAGTTTTGCAAAAATCATGCATGACAGAATTGTTCCCCTCTAAAAGTTCTAAAAAAAAGTCCGCGACAGCATATGTCTATATTTGAGGTCGGCTCACTATATCCTTTTTTATGCTAACCATATTTGTTCTAAAATAATGCATTATTTGTGGAGGTGTTTTTATAAACATAATATTAATCTTTATCCAAAAAAATACGTTATTCATCACAAGCATTTAATTTAAAACCAAATTGCCCTGTTCATCATTCGATTTCAATGAATATCTTAGGAGATATCGCAGTTTTAAAATAACGTGGCAGCAAAATAATTATCAAGTAGTGCGCGCGCATTTATGATGTGCGAGGCCGGCGGGCAGTTATGAGGGGGAAGGGTACGTACGTTTTATTTAAAAATATTTTACCTTCTGTGTTTTTTTTATAATTGAGGAGTTGCCGTAAGAATCCTATGCCGATAACCAAATTTAGAGCGGGCGAAGCCGCTGGCAAAAGCTAGTGTTACAATGCCATCGGTGCCAACAATTTAGGCACTCTTCCTTTTGTTGTCACAGAAAACAGGCGTGTGTTATCTGTGGAGAAGAACACAATGCCAAGCCATGCCCCCGCCCAAAATCCGAAGCCCCAACGTGCGTAGACTGCGGAGAAGCACACACCGCGAACAGCTCCACCTGTTCGGTGCGCCGCAAGGAGCAGCGAAACAAAAAGGCGGGAACAATAGCACGGACAACTGCTACAACTACCCCAAAAACTGCTGTACCAACTGTCCAAACCTCATCGCAACCAACTTCCCTCATGGCCTCTGCAAAGGAGGCTACAAAAAGAACAGGAGCTGTAGAAGCCCAGAAAAAGAAAAGGAAGAGAGGTGCCAGAAAAGGCAAGAAATCAAACAATGAAGCTAAGACCGAGACTCCAGAAACTACTGCCCAACCAAAAAGGCTGGAAGGTCCGCCTGCAAAGGAGGTGACCGGTATGCTACCAACGAATTGGCAATCGTCATCCTACAGGATGTGTTGAAGGCGTTCCGCTCTAAGCAGGACCCAGTGCCAGTGATCCTCGGAGGCATCGCAAAACTTCTCCAGCACAATGGATAGTGAGGCCACACCACTAAACACTCGGGCTACCCCCCTCAGGGTTGTTCACTGGAACGCACAGACTCTAAATAAAAAGAAGCTAGTACAAGTCTTCCTTCGGGAGTGGAATGTTGATATAATGCTTATCAGCGAAACCCAACTGCACGAGCGATACAAATTCAAAATTCCAAGCTACATCACATATAGGAAAGATGAAAAAACTCCCGAAGGCAGGACTAGCCATACTGATTAGAAGGACGATAATCCATCAGCAGATCGACGCTAACGCAGCAGACAGCTTCCAAACACTTGGCGTGGAGATACAAATCAACGGTAGTCCACTACGACTGTTTACTGTGCACAAACCGCCACAAAGCCGTTTAGAACTGATAAAGTTTCGAAGCCTCTTGGATTCCCCAGATCCAACAGTGATTGCAGGAGACTTAAATAGCAAGCATCCAGCCTGGAACTCTGGCAGCGGAAACTGTCATGGAAGACGCCTCTTTCAAGATGCAGTTGACCATGACTGCGAGATAGTGGGACCATTCAAACCATCGCATTATAGCAGTCACGGCTTTAGTGACGTACTGGATGTAGTGGTGTACAAAGGGCTCCGCACTCCTCCGCTACAACATGTTCTTCCTGATCTCCCATCGGATCACAGACCAGTTTTACTAATATTCCAAGAACTTCCGGTAAGAGTGAAGCTGCGGAAACCAAAGAACAGGTATAACTGGGAGCAATTCACAGCTATACTTGCTAACACTACTACGTCTAGACCAATAAACCAACCGGCAGACGTCGAAGAAGCTGTTGAAACTCTCACCAAAAACATTCAGAACGCACTTGTGTTAGCTCAAAAATCGAGACCCAAACATCTGACGAGACCATCTACCCTAGGCACAAACTAGAGCTGATCACCAAAAATCGTCAGCTCAGAAGACTCTTGCAGCGGACTAGATGCCCTACCATGAAAAAGAAGCTCAACGCTCTTAATTCCAGAGTGACAAAGGCCCTTGACGAACATGCAGCCGAGGAATGGGAGCGCCACATTGAATCCATAGGCGAGGTAATAACTACAACCAAAAGGAGCCCATCAGACCACTACTAGATGGAAACGGGCACCCCAAATATAGAGCCAAAGATAGGGCGAAAATCTTGGCTGACAGCTTGGAATCTCAATTCACCCCAAATCCGGTTAAGGACCACGACAATGAAGCTATGGTAGAACAGCACCTTCGAGACTATCTTTCTCAGCCCCTAGACTACTGAGTAGTAGAGGAAAATATATTCTTCGCCCCTGGACAAGTCCGCAGGCGACCATGAAAACGAAACCAAAGAAGGCCCCGCGCGCAGACCACGTCACGAACTCCGCACTACGTCACCTTCCGCAAAAGACGATTGTGGCGCTAACACGGTTGGTCAATGGCATTCTGCGCACCGAACACTTTCCAACGAAATGGAAAGCAGGGAGAGTGATCGCCCTGCCCAAACCGAGGAAAAATCAAAAGCTGGCTGGTAGCAACCGGCCCATCACCATGCTGAGCACAATCTCGAAGGTGTTTGAAAAGCTACTCCTTACAAAACTCCAACCAAATATTGAGCCACGACTCGAACAATATAGTTGTCTGGAAGAGATCGCTTTAAAGCGATAAGACCGCCTTTTGTTTTTCTCTATTTGTAAATATGTTTTGTTTGTAAATTTTTTATGTTGATGCAATAAAGTATAATAATAATAATAATAATAATAATGGTTTTAGACCGGAACACTTGACCACACTGCAGCTTACCAGAAGCCTAGGAGAGATGGACACAAACCAACGCAACCAAGAGTCTACAATTGCGATCCTCCTAGACATGGAGAAGGCATTCGACAGAGTATGGCAGCAAGGCCTACTCTACAAACTATCGATGTCTAGCACACCTAAACAAATCGTAAAAGTCATTGCCTCCTTCCTAGAACAGCGAACCTTCCATGTGGCTGTGGAAGACGAGATGAGATGAATGGTCTCAGATAGAGAAAGATCCTGGCTGGTGTCCCCCAGGGGAGCTGCCTCTCACCCTCCTGCTACACGGACGACATCCCAACCACGGAGGGCGTCAAATTAGCCCTGTACGCGGATGACGCAGCCGACCTCTCAAAGGGCAAAAATCTAAAGTATGCAACCATGAAGATGCAGAGAACACTGGATGCCCTGCCCAACTGGCTTGAAAAATGGAGGCTCTCCGTAAACGTGAGCAAGACGCAGGCTATCCCGATTGGAAGAAATCTACCACCACGTCTCACCCTGCAGGGAAAACCAATCGAGTGGCTCCCAGAAGTCAAATATCTGGGAGTCACAATCGATAGAGGCCTTACAATGTGCTCGCACTTGAGAAATATTACGAACGCAACCAAAACCGCACGAGCTAGACTCCGTCCAGTCTTTGCATCGCGTCTCCCACTGAGAATCAAAGGCGTCTTCAAAACTGACGTAAGACCCCGTTTGACATACGCGGCTCCAGCATGGTTCCATCTGGCGTCGAAACAAAACACTCGTAAGAAACGATACCATTGCGAAGGGCTTAGAAATTGAACCTCTGGAAAAATTTGTGCAGCGGTTAACGGGAAACATGTTAGCACGCGTTGAGAACTCAGCACTTTTACATATAAAAGAGCTGGCAGTTCTCCGCGAGCGGCCCCGGACCGCGCCAAAAAGAAAGTGCGTCAAAAAAAAGAAAATCTAATAAACCATAATTAGACTCCGCGCTCCCCACAGGGGAGCCAAGGATAAAAAGAAAGGCCTAGAATAATGAGTATTGGAAGCCAAAGAAATAACTTCACAGTTGTTGTCTAGCCCAATACCTGCTCGTCTTAACGAGCTGAGATGCAGTTTGTGAAATAGGCAAATTAGCCTAGTAACACTGACCCCTGCTCGCCCTAGGGTAGAGTGAGAGGCCCGACTCTGTGACAGGCGACTTCTTAAAGTATGGCAGAGAGACCGCTGTCCTGCTCAAAATAGAAGACTGAATGCCATGGCCGAAAGAATCAAAAGAATGCTTTGGTGCTGACCGAGAACGTAACCCGTAACCTCCGTAACCATTGGTAACTACTACAATTCGGTCATCGCTCCCTGGCTTAACCATTGTGCCCTGCTCGGTGTAAGTGTCCGGACCCCGCCTACGTTTAGGAAATTTCTGCGGCTTTCGTAACAAAAGTTCGCGGACTTTCGCCCGCGAGGAGGAACGCCAAAACAAGAGGGCTAGGGCTGATAGTACGTTGCGGCTCAGGTCGAAGAGCTACTCAGCCCTATGGTCGCACTGGCATCGTTCTACACCGCCTAAATCGTCGCATTTCGCCGCGACGCTCTCCACCGCGACGCCTTCCGCCGCGACGCATTCCACCACGACTGCCTCATAAGCCGCGACTGCCGCTACCGCTACCACGCCTGCTCCTTCCGGGCCTGCTGCTTCCACCGCCTCGACGACACAGGCGAAGAAGGATCGGTACCCGCCGCTAGTCGTCGAAGTCTTTCCGAACTGGTCGACACATGTCCGGGAAATAAAGAATGTACTCGGAAGAGCCCCGAACGCGCGCCCTTTTGGAAAAGGGGTACTTCCTGCCTACCAATGACCAGAAATACTGAACCGTCCATATCCGAACCAACCAGGATATCCTGGTTTTCTTATCAGCTGGTAACCGAGTGCCCGCTAAAGGTCGCTATCGTACGTCGTACGTCAAGCACATCCGGGCCAGGAAAGACCGTCCAGGCTGCATCTCCTTCGGCCAGATCCAACGCTCAGCCATCTCGTCACAAATCTTCCAGATTTCGGAGCTGCTGTGCATGCCGGGCATCGTGATTAAAGCCTAGCTCGGCAAAAAAGGCCTAGCATAATGCCACAGATGCCAGGGCTTTCGCCTCGGCCACCGTACGCAGGCGTGCGTCAGATGTGGTGAGGAGCATGCTGCCAGCAACTGCGAGCGGCCCCTCGACGCACCTGCTACCTGCTGCAAATAACTACTCGGGCCCAATCTTCAAAACGGAGGCGCGCAACAAGAAGGCTGGCACGGTAGCTCGTACCGGCCCTCCAACTTTTCCGGCCCACAGAAACACTGTGGAAGCGCAAGCGAGCAGTACCACGCTAATGGCACCCGCAAATCTGCCCGCCAACGCCGGTGACAAAAAAAAGAGACCAAGAAGGCGTAACAAAAAAGTCGTTACGGCCGCATCTGCCGCACCTGTAACTGCCGCCACCTCCATCTCCATCATCTCATCTCAGGCCCCACCCCCACAACCCCGGACACGAAAGGGTCGAGACGAGGACAACTACCAGTGAAGAGAGCGAAAGACACGGCTTTCGACATTCTTATTGAGATCCTACAAGCCGCTCGGGATAACACGGATCTCACTCCTGCGATCCTCGGAGGAATGTCGGAACTTAATAAAATTCACTATTTTCAACTTAAGAATTTTATTTTGGAACGCCAACGGTCTGCAGAAGAAGACTAGCGCTCTTCTCTCTCTGCTCACCGAACAAGCCGTCGCCGTAGTTCTGCTCAGCGAGACCCATCTCACCACGAACGAAGTTTGGAAGATGCGGAACCACACATACCGTCTGGACTCACCAATAACTGGCAGTGCAAGAAGAGGGCTTTCCGTCCTATTCAAGCGTAGACTGGTACACCAGGTGCTTCCTCGGGTCACTCCTGACACTTTCGACACCTTAGGCATAGAGCTATGGACGGGCAACAAAGCGCTCCGTTTATATGCTCTATACAAACACCCCAAGAGCCGCTTCAAGGTGGACGACCTGAGGAACATTTTGGTCTCTTCCACGCCTACCAACGTCGCCGATGACTTCAAAAGCAAGCATCCTGGCTGGAACTCTGTCACCATGAGCCCAGACGGCCGACGGCTTTTTGACGACGACGACCGATTCGGATACGTGATAATGGGTCCAGATATACCAACACATATCCCGTTCCCGACAGGCCAGCAACCAGACGTCATCTACCTACTGGCACACCCTAGTCTTCGTGTTGCCTGAGGACATGGGATCAGACCACCTGACAACTGTAAGCACGCCCGTCTCTCGTGTCCGAACCGACTGGGAGAAATTTGCGGAACTCATGCAAGCCCACACCCCGTCTCGACCCGTTCTCACTGAAACGGACGTGGACGAGCTTGCCGATGACCTGGCCACATCCATGCAGAAGGCCTTGACAGCTTCAAAACCGAATATTTAAGCCAATTAAACACAAGAAGTTAATGGCTAACAGCAAAAACTAACATTGAAATAGGAGATTTGGTTACTATTCAAGATGACAACCTGCCCGCGGGCAAGTGGGATATGGGAAGTCACAGATGTTCATCCTGGAAAAGATGGTAACGTCAGAGTAGTCACATTAAAAACAAAAACAGAATACAATAAACGACCTGTTACAAAACTATCGATCTTACCTCTAGATCAAACCAACAGCAGCGAAAACTTAAAAGAAAAGATACCGCAAACCCCTTCCCGTAATCAATCAAATTCCAAACAACCAAAACCTAGTTTTCTCGCTTTAGCAATTTCATGGATATTTTTCTTATCCATCTTATCAACTACTCACGCCTCATACAATATTTCATTATTACCTGATAATCAATCCCTATACTTTGACTCCCTTGCGAACATGAAATTAATTCGAGATGATTGGAAATTAATAGTGTACTACAATATGCAATCTTATTGGGAAGGATCGAAAACCATAAGTAAATACCTGGAACATATGAGAAACATATGTAACGATATAAGAGGTCAATCCAATGTGACGCATTGTTACTACAATTACATCATAGTTACAATGAGCTCGAGTACTTTAATCGTATCATGCTGGTCGGTCAGCAAAATACACGCACGCGACGGCGGCGCCGTGGGCTTATCAACGGTGTCGGATATCTCGCACATCCCCTCTTCGGAGTATTGGACGATCAATTCGCCGAACAATACAGAAAGGACATTTCTCTTGTGAGAGAAAACGAGAAGCATTTAGCACTTTTATTTCAGAACCAGACATCAATAGTCGAAGCTGAATATAATTTAATAAAACGAACCGAATTGTCAGTAAATCAGAAGCATAAATTAATAACTCAACATTTAAATTCACTAGAAAAATCAACAAACTTACTCAAATCAAAAATTGAACAAACTTATACCATAAATGATTTGACGGCATGTGCTGTAATTGTAAACAACATATTTATGAACTTAAAAAGTATTCCGGACACGTTGATGAATACGGTAACTAATATAAATTATGGGAGATTCAATATTCATCTTTTGAACCCAAAGCATTTATGAGATGAACTAAACATAATTTCTGGACAGTTATCGAAAAATTTATCGTTACCTTTAGATAATATTCAGACCGATTTAAGAAAAATTTACAGTTTATTAAAAGTCAGAGCAAGGTTAACAGCAGATTATTTTATATTTGAAATAAAGATCCCACTTGTCAGTCGAGATTCATCAGCTATACCGAATTATCCCTGTTCCACAACCAGCAGAACACAGTACTGTAATAATACAAACAATTACAGAATATATTGCGATTAACTTAAAAAAGGACACATTTTTACCTGTGACTCAATTTGATATGCAAAAATGTATGTATTATGATGCATCTGTTTATATGTGCCACTGAGTATGCTCCTGTATTCCAAAGAAAATCAGACAACGACCTATGTATAAAAGAATCTGCAAAAACATGTAAAACAACTGCAAGAATTTGTGGCTCGAATTAACAAAAATCAATACCTATTTCTTCTACTGTGGCGACGTATGTTCGTTACGAATTTTATGCCAAGATCAAGTAACAGTAAACTAACTCAGCAAGGCTGGCACTTTTGTTTTGGGTCAAGAGTGCCTAGCAAGAAACGAAAAATTCACTGTCTATTCTCACAAACTTTCGACTAGCGAAATGAATATTAGTCCACAAATTTTGACCCCAGAAATTGCTGCAATAAACCAGGTCATAAACATATCTATTCCTTTGAACACAACGGACAACGATTCTCTTAAAAATATCGGATGACATGAGTCTAAGGAAACAGATTGATGACATGAAAAAACAATACATCATATCAGAGAGTATATCATATCACGATATCCATCACTATACAATATCATATGTGCTGCTGGGCGCGGTATTCCTGGTTGGTGCTGTGTACGTCTGGCGGCGAAGCACCCGTGCCACGGGCGGCAGGGCGTCTGGCAGCGGCGGAGCTGCTGCGTCGGCAGTTTCCGAGCCGGTCAGCAGGCCGGCCGGGGCTCTCCGAAACAGTGTAGTGAATAGTGTTAGTGAAACTTGTGAGTGTGAGTGAAAGTGTTCAGGTGACTAGCTATAAACAAAACAAAACTACGTCACCAATGTTTCGGGATAATAATGCAATTAGTGATTTATAGTAGACATTAAGAATTTACACTAATTAATAGTTTAATCATTAGTAATCTTTTTGTTTCCTAATTAATAGTTAAATCATAAGTAATTCTTTTGTTTTCGCATCTCCCGGCGCGGAGCATGTACGGTCTAACCGTACATCGCGGGCGTCAGCATTTTTCTACACGATGCGTTTCTTATAATTTGGAAACATTTACGTTCCGAAGCCAGTACACGTTTGAGCATTGTAGCGTGTGCTCACAGCAATAATCAGTAATCAATTATCAATAATTTAGCAAAATCAGCATTTTTACAATTAAACCATTTTTTATTATATTATATCAAATAGTACATGTTCCAGCATTGTAGCGTGTACTCGCAGCAATTATCAATTATTATCAATTTAGCATAATCAGCATATTTACAATTTAAGCATTTTTATCATTTTAGCAAGTTTTTAGTTAATTCTCATTTTATTAATTTTAATTGTTTTTGTGTGTCATTTTATCCTTTTAAAATAAATTGTTTTACTTATCAAAGCAAAACCTGTTACTAAGCAAAGCAACAGGTGTTAGGTAACAAACCCAACAAGCTGGTTTTCCATTAGACGAAGCAACGACGACAACGAAAATCTAGACTTAGTCGTGAAGAGTGCCCATCCGTCGCAACAGGAAAGAGAGAGGAAGAGGAAGACCGCTAGCAACATGGTTAACGACTGTCCAAAAGGACATGAAAACAATATCCCTCATAGATGACGACACCAACTACCGTAACAAGTGGCGCCTCAGAATTAGGAAAGCCGACCTCATGTTACGGGAGGTGGCGAGGACAAAGAAGTAGTTATACTTTAGAGTTCATAATATTTTTTACCTGCAATTTTAATTTTTTACGATAGTGCTAAAACAACAAAAATGTGTTTTTGGTTTGGAAACTAACTTTTTAACTTTTATTATTTGATAGATAATCCCCGATTATAACACATATTCTGTAAAAAAATCATGATTCTAGCTATTTTGGTTTCAAAGATTATCCCTTTTATAGTCGGACAGACAGACAGCGTAGGCTTTGTAATAGGGTTTCGTTGGCACTCTCTGGGTACGAAACCCTAAAAAGTAATTATTATTATCCTTTTTATGATATAATATTTTACTCTCGAAAACTTTTTTTAGGTAACGAATACTCATTACCTTCTTTAACTGGAGCACCACTTTCATATTCAGACACTCAAAATCCACCAATACATTTAAATAAACCAGAAATGCACCTCTTCACTACCATATTTGGTAGCGAACACGCTTCGAGCATTGCACAGATTCAGATTCAGTTATCTATGGTTGCCGTTCGCAATCAACTATTGTGCGTTCGTGGTGTAAATAGACTCTTAACGTAGATTTAGAACATTATTTAAGGCTTTTTAGGGTTCCGTACCCAAAGGGTACTTAATGGGACCCTATTACTAAGACTTCGCTGTCCGTCTGTCACCGCGATGTATCTCTTGAACCGCGATAATTAGTTGAAATTTTCACAGATGATGTATTTCTATTGCAACAAATACTAAAAACAACATTAAATAAGCCCCATACAACAAACGTGTTTTTTTTGCTCGTTTTTGCTAGATATTGATAACGGCAACAGGTAGACGCTTGAAATACCCTCAAAATATTTAGTTTTAACATGATTGTTTTGGCCGTTTTTATAGATATTGATAATGATACGGAACCCTTCGTGCACGAGTCCGACTCGCACTTGGCCGGTTTTTGTAAACTTTCCAGACTTGTTGGCCTTGTCATTTCTCTTTGTGTTAGTACCTTACCTTAGTACTTGGAAGTATGGAAGTATTAACTTTTGTAAATTCGCTATGTCATGAAGTCTTGATGTAGGTAAAACGAAGGCACCAGGAGAGCACGGCTGTTGGGAGAATAATGTTAGAGTTTTACCTTTTCGGTCAAGTTAGAACTTCATTATTATTTCCATGAAAAACAAAAAAACTGTTTTTTTGTAAAAAACTATGTCTGCTGGTTGCTTACCAGCAGTACTATAATTTCGTTACGTTTCACAGTTTCGGTTTTAGGCTTTTTTATTTATTTGTGGCTCATTTCATGAGCGCAGTCGGGCGAGGGCTTTAACAAAAACAGCAGATCGCTTACACTATTTTATATTACAAGATACGTGTCCGAGTTGCGTTTATTAGTTTCCTGCGGACAACGCTTTCGTTATAGAGAAAGGAGCTCGTGCGTTGTGTCTCAGCGTGTCTCGATGTGTCTCGGTATCGTTACGCGGAGAGGTCTCCGTGGTCGAACAAGTCCTGGTCGTAGAGCCGCGCCGCCACCATCCTCCCTCCGAAGTACCTTCCCCCGAGCGCCGCACATGCGCTCTCCGCCTCTGCACACACACACACACATACACACACATCAGTTATTTATAAATAAGGTTTGCGCTTGAAACAAACGAATCAAATGTTTACAAAAAGTACTTGAAATGTACCCTGTACTGTAAATGTGCCCTGTTATAATGCTGATATTAATATAACCAGCAATCCAAAAGGTTCTTGATTCGATCTAAATATGCACCTAGTAAATTACAGTAACAGCATTACAGTAACATTAATTACAATAATTATAAATATGGTTTGAAGCATTACAGTAACATAATTTACAATAATTATAAATATGGTAACGATGCTTCAAAACGGGTTTCCCACTCAGCATTATGCTGAAACAGTTTCCTGCTACAGCGCTGATTTTCAGTGAGAACCCTATTTGAGCTCTGTGGCATACACTCACTGTAGTTATGCTAGTTAAAAATAATTAAAAAAGGTATAAATTATAAAATAAGAACTTTGATTTCCCTACACACACACATACAATTTTTTATTACTTGTAAATTGAGAACGATATATATAAGGAAATAAATAATTAATAGTGTTCGGTAAAAATATGCGATCGATCCGGCGATACGATCTTTGCATACTCTGTGCGCGACGTCGCGGCTGCCGGATACATTGTATTTTGGAAATAATTAATTGAGTTCAGTTTGCGTGAAACAACCTACACATATACAAACACCACACCACATATTCAGACAAAAACGTTATACAAACAACTGACTCCAAAATTGGGTAAGTCCTTATAATTTTTCTTATAATGTACGATGTATCTACTGGACGCTACGAGTGCGGTGTGACTTACTGTAATGTGTCTACTGTACGCTACGAGACTCACTTTGAATTTGATTTGATGATTGATTGACTGTGATGAGCCTGACTATGATGTGTCTACTGTACGCTACGCGTGCGGAGTAACTATGATGCGTCTACTGCACATTAGGTGCACTTACTATGATGTGTCATCTACTGTGCGCTACGTGTTCGGTGGGACTGACTATACAGTTTCTACTGTACGCTTCGTGTGCGGTGGGACTGACTATACAGTGTCTACTGTGTACGCTACCAGTGCGGTATGACATACTATGATGTGACAACTGTACGCTACATGTGCGGTGTTATTTCCTATGAGGTGTCTACTGTACGCTACATGTGCGGTGTGACTTACTATGATGTGTCTACTGTAGGCTACGTGTGCGGTGTGACTTACTATGATGTGTCTGTTGTATGCTACGTATGCAGTGTGTGGTGTGACTTACTATGATGTGTCTACTGTATGGTACGAGTGCGGTGTGATGGGGCTATGATGTGTCTACTGTAGGCTACGTATGCGGTGTACGGTGTGACTTACTAGGCTGTGTCTACTGTATACTACGTGTGCGGTGTGACTGACTATAATTTGGCCACTGTATGCTACGTATGCGGTGTGCCGTGTGATTCACTATGATGTGTCTACTGTATGCTACGTGTGCGGGGTGACTGACTATGATATGTCAACTGTATGCTACGTATACGGTGTGTGGTGTGACTTAGTATGATGTGTCTACTGTATGCTTCGAGTGCGGTGTGACGGTCTATGATATGTCTACTGTATGCTACGTATGCGGTATGCAGTGTGACTTACTATGCTGTGTCTACTGTATGCTACGTGTGCAGTGTGACTCACTATGATGTGTCCACTGTATGATACGTAGGCGGTGTGCCGTGTGACTGACTATGATGTGTCTATTGTATGCTACGCATGCGGTGTGTGGTGTGACTGTGCGATGTGACTGAGTATGATGTACCAATTGTAAGCTACGAGTGAAACGTGTGCAGTTTCACTGAATATGATTTGTCAACTGTACGCTACGTGTGCAGTGTGAATTACTATGCTGTGTCTACTGTATGCTACGTGTGCGTTGTGACTCACCATGATGTGTCCACTGTATGCTACGTAGGCGGTGTGCCGTGTAGGGTTTCTAATTTCTCGAACTATTTTCGTTCTAGAGGCACGGGAATTCTCGAGGCCAAATTCTCGAGTCTCGAGGCTTTTAAAGAAGACTTATAATTGGTAGTATAATTTAAAGAAAAAACTCAAAATAATCACGAAATGAACATATTTACTACCCCCAACTGCACTTGAAACGAAACATAAAAATCTTCTTATACATAATAAACAAATCTTAATACTTAGAACAATAAGGAACACTAAAAATCTGCGTGCGTCTTAATCATCTAGAAACAAAAAACTTTAGTATCAAGCTATTCGTTTGTTCGTTTGTTTCAGTCGAAAGACGTCCACTGTTGAACGTAGGCCTCCCTCATATGTCTCCACAACGGGCGCTGAGCCGCCCGCGCCCATCCGCTTCCTGCGGCTCTGACTAGTTTCACTGACTATGATGTGTCAACTGTACGCTACGTGTGCGGTGTGAATTACTATGATGTGTCTATTGCATGCTACGTATGCGGTGTGTACTGAGACGGGCTACGATGTGTCTACTGTATGCTACGTATGCTGTGTGCGGTGTAACTTACTATGCTGTGTCTACTGTATGCTACGTGTGCGGTGTAACTCACTATGATGTGTCCACTGTATGCTACGTGTGCGGTGTAACTCACTATGATGTGTCCACTGTATGCTACGTAGGCGGTGTGTGGTGTGACTTACTATGGTGTGTCTACCGTATCCTACGAGTGCGGTGTGACGGGCTACGATGAATCTACTGTATGCTACGTATGCGGTATGACTTACTAGGCTGTGTCTACTGTATGCTACATGTGCGGTGTGACTGACTATGTTGTGTCTTTTGTATGCTATGTGTGCAGTGTGACTGACTGCGATGTGTCTACTGTATGCTACGTTTGCGGTGTGATGTGTCTACTGTATGCTACGTTTGCGGTGTGCGGTGTGACTTACTATGATCTGTCTACTGTATGCTACGTGTGCGGTGTGACTGACTATGATGTGTACTGTATGCTACGTATGCGCTAATGTATGCTACGTGTGCGGTGTGACTGACTATGATCTGTCTGCTGCATGCTACGTTTGCGTTGTGACCGACTATGATGCGTCTGCTGTATACTACGTGTGTGGTGTGCGATGTGACTGACTGACCGTCGGGTTGCGCGAACTGAACGAAAATCTTGACCTGCGCGTGCGCAGGGTCGTCGTCCTCGCTCTGTCGCTCATTGTAGATAACGACGCGCTCCACGCGGCCCCACTTGCCGCACTCCTCCTGCGCAAATGAAGAAACTTTTTGTTACAACTACTGTACGTGTACGTGTGTGTGTGTATTGTGTGTGAGTGTATGTGTGCTCAGACGTGAGACAGAAAGGGAGTGAGAGACGTACCTGTATCTCGTGGTGTAACGCCTCATCCACTTCTTCGGGCGAGACCATGTTGCAGAGCAGCACGGTGCGGGACACGCGCCGCCGCATCAGGCGCTGCAGACAAACAACTAATGATCGATCGAACACATTAAGATATTGCTTTTGTTGTAAAATATAATGTAAATTGTAAGTTGTTGTAAATTTTCTATTCGTATAATCCTATCCAGTTAATCAGAACTTTATCTTTGTAGAAACCTCGAACAAAAACCGTTGGAAAGAATTGTCGGCGATTCTGAACTCTGTAGCGGTACTGAAGATGGATTTTTTCTCCTTGTGTGTTCTTTACAACCATATCACTACTGTACTCTGAGGAAATGTATTTATTTATTTATTTAATATAACAAATTTAGTGTTCACATTGAGCCCCTTTATATGTAGACCCAGGTAAATGTTTACGAATGCTGAAAAAAGGTTTGCTGAAACAGTCCAAATAGGTCTGTGCTAGGACTAGTTTCAGTTTAATCTGCTTCATTTTATTGACTGGTCGAGTGGATATTAGATCAGTTGTGCTTAATTGTTTTGAATTTTAATAAATATTGAATATGTAAATAAATTAAATAATACGGTAATAACTGTTAATTCATTTGTGTTTTCTATAAAGAATTACACACTACTATGACGGTATAATAATATAATATAAGGGTTTTTTTATAGGATATTAAAAATTGTTTTATTTTTTTTATTTATTGTATGTAATGTTTTCTAAAATTCCTTCTTGAACTATACAACGATAATAAGATTTCTAGTCCTCGTGCCCCATTCTTCATAGCAGTTCTTTAATACGAATCGAATTTAGTTTGATGTGGGTGGATTTGCATAGTTCTAAGGCTGAATCCAGTAGTTTTTTTACATCTTTGGGTATTTGCTCATACATTCTAGGTGCAAGGTAAGTAAGTGTTACCTAGCTGTAGAGCTATTAGTTGTTGGTTTTTCATATTTTTGGGTTTTCCTACTTATCATTCGTCTGTTAGTTGTAAATAAAGGAAAATCAGATGAATGTTTGATAAAATATAATACAGTTGGCCATAAACATATATTCCTCGGTAAAAGTACTTTTGTTATTTTATATAGCTCTTCAGATGGGAACTGTTGCTTATTTCTGGTGATTATTTTAAGATTGAGTTTTTGGGCTTTTTCTACATTTTTCATTAAGGTTACACCGCAGCTTCCCCACGCAATGATACCGTAAAAAATTTTGGATTGTGTAATCTTGTCTTATGACAACTGTTTTAATTTTTTAGTTATTGCAATAAAAAACGTAGCTTCTTTCTTATTTCGGTGAATTTAGATTTGGACTCTGAATTACGATAGAATTCTGTAGGCTGTAGGTACAATTACCATTTTAAGGGTGTATACGTAAGTGGAAACCTTTTGTGAATGCAAAGTTTGGTCATTAGAATCAGTGTGGTGTAGGAGTACAATTATCTATATACATATTGTTCTGGAAAGATTTATTAGGTTGGACCGGCGTAGCAAGTTTTATCGGATTGTGTGTCGCGCCTCTCTGTGTGGACCGGCACCTCAGTCACTCATATAATAATAATCGGTTGAAAGGTCGCGGCTGAGAGCGTTGTTATTTATAGCTAAGTGGATTATATATTTTATATTTCATTAAGTTGATTATAGACAGTGACCTTTTACTAATACATAACCCAACACCCCACTCACCACACTACAAAATTACACAAAGTAAATAAAAAACATCTGACTCCAAAATTGGGTATGTCCTTGTAATTTTTCTTAAGGCCTACGTTGGCCCAGTTTTTACGATCCAGTTTTTAGTAGGCAGACGTGGTTGTTCGGACCACATTTTGTAACGTACGGTTTACGATTTACGGTTAGGTTGTTTTCGTAGGATTTACAGTAAATTAAAATTTACATATCGTGAGTTCGGGGTCACGTCGCTTAGGCAGGTAAAGTCTCGTTATCTAATCGTTCGTCGGACATAATAATATTAGCTAATACTTACCCACCTTTTTGTTATTGCGGTAAAAATAGATCGGAATAAATAGTTTTTAAATATTGTTGTTTTATGAAGGATTGTAAGATAACGTATTTATTTGTGTAATTGTTAAGTCGGGGTTATCTACATTGTAGTTGGGTTTTTTTGGGGTTTATATAGTAACTTGGTTGCTGTAACAAACTGCGTATATAACAAACAGAGTCGTTTGTTTGTGTTTTAGTTTTAGATTGTTTTTTTTGTGTGGGAATTTAATTATATAACATGACGTCATCAATTAAGGAGCACAAGGCTGTTTTAACCAATCTGACACGATAGTTTTTATCTGTTTTAGGGATCGTTAATCGGGAGGATCGGAAGTTTGCATTAAATCAAAGAGCAGCACAGTTTCCGACAAGAGTAAATGAGTTAAATCAGGCATACCAGGGTCTACTATAGTTAACGGATAACGAAACTATCCTAAAGGGGGCAAATTCTGACTATGACTTTTGTATGTCAGTAGTCGACGAGGTTAACGAGCCTGTGTCGATATTAGAGACTAGCCCGCAGCCGGAAAGTAGGTAGGTTTCGGAACAAAAATGCAACGAATGGTTTCCAACTTTGGATATTCCTCATTTTAGCGGATCATTGAATGAGTGGACTAATTTTATCACACTTTTTGATAGCATTGTGCACCGACGGACTGACTTATCTCACTCACAAAAATTAAGTTACCTTTTGACGTCGATCAGGGGTTAGCCTCTCTGTTTAGTAAAACATTTGGACATCACCGATGTCAATTATAATACAGCAAGGGAGTTATTGGTGAAGCGTTACCAAAATAACCGTCGCATTGCGGATACACATATAGCTGCCATTTTAGGTATTCGACAACTGTCATCGGTTAACCAGCTGCGGTCGGAGCTGCTTAACCCTATTTTGGTGGCGACAAATGCGTTGAGGGGCCTAAAATTCCCTGTAACAGAGTGGACATTTTTGTTGTTGCACATTGTTTGAAACAAATTGCCCAATGACGTCAGGGCTCGTTTCGAACAGTTGCAAGGAGGTGACTCGGCGTCACACATACCTACTTTTGACACTTTAGTGTCGTTTTTGGTGGACCAGAGTAGGAAGCTGGAGAATTTACCCGCCGAGCCACAATCGGGACCGTCACGATTTTTGGCCCCGTCAACAACCTCGTCCCGGGACATCGAGAGGTACCGGGTCATTTCAGAATTTTGACAGTTGAACGGACTGAACGGTGTGGGATGTGTAACGAACCGGGACACACCATTTGGGATTGCCACCAGTTCAGAAAATCTGGCGTGGCCCGAAAACGATTGTGGCCTGAAAATGATTTTTGACCCGTAGGCTAGGCCTATGTTATTATTGTTTGGGGAATCACCTAGCCAAGGACTGTCGTCAGCCGCGACCTTGTACAAAATGTGTGGTGGGGGTCACCACCCGGACTTATGCATGCCCATCCGAGAGGATGGTTATCGGATAGCACATGGAGGTGTGTCTACGGCTCGCACGGGCGAGGGTTCGTCGCCGCTGAATCGAACCCAATCGCCCCCGTCCCCAGTGCGACATTGACCTTCCCCGCCCCGATCGACGGAATGGTCGTCGGTCACCACTCTCACGTGCCCCTTCTGCTCAGGTAGGTATTGCGGAACGGGCACAATATGCAGAGTATGAGCCTCTGCCCCTCCCTATCGCGGAGCGTCTTCGAGTTACTCGCGAGTTGAGGGCGGGATCGGGTGGCTATCGCGAGCCGCCGATGGCACGCGCGTCTCGGCAGCCACTTATGCCCGCGTGGGACCCGTATGCTTATAGTTCGCGGAGTCATGGTATTTCTGGAGTAGGAAGTCTACGGGTGGACAATGTCGTGGGTACAGTCTCGTTTTCCTTTTCGTCCTTGCATACATTATCATCTAGGAGCTGTTGTCCTGAGGGATATTTTAGGTCATCACCTTCAGGTGCCCCTGCCGACGGATGTGCTGGATCTCTCGTCCGGCCTGCAGTTGGCCGATGAAAGGTTCCACCTACCTGATCCTGTGGACCTTCTGCTTGGCGCTGATGTCCTTGGATTGCTCGGACTGGACAAGGTCATGTTACTTCAGCCAGGTGGGTCGGTCGCTGTTCCGACTGATCTCGGATCTGTTATTATGGGCCCAGCACATTCTCTCGTCTAAATTCTGGCCGGTTTTTCACTCGACTGCCTTTCTTATCCCCGCGTCCGGTGACTCCTGGAAAATAGCTGAAAAAAGGTTATTATCCATGGAGCGCCGGATGCGTCGTGATTAAAGAATTCCGCACAAAATACTTGGATTTTATGCGCGAATACGAATCTCTCGGTCACACGTCGGTTTCGCAGTTCGATTTGGAAGGCAACGAACATTATTTTGTTCCACATCACGCCGTCTTTAAAAGTGGTAAGATACGGGTGGTATTTGATGGGTCGGCGCCTACATCTTCGGGTGTATCCTTGAACGACTGCCTGATGTCGGGACCTAAGCTTTAGGTAGACATTTCGGACATCTTCACTGGTTTTCGTCGCAACCAAGTTGTGTTTGTGGCTGACATTAAGATGATGTTCCAGCAGGTCACGATACACCCTGACCATTGGCGGTTTCAGCTCATTTTGTGAAGAGAGTATCCGGTCTCTACATTGGTGGTTTATGAGCTCAACACCAATACTTACGGGCCAAAGTCGAGCCCGTTTATGGCAATGCGCTCGTTGCTATACTTGGCTGATCGTGATTGTCTGAATTTCCCGCGCGCAGCTGCTGTCTTCCTTTCTGATGCCTACGTCGATGATATTTATACGGGTGCTTCGTCTGTGGAGGAGGCGTTAGTCCTGAGGAATGAGCTAATCGGCTTGTTACAGGCAGGTGGTTATGAACTGAGGAAATGGATTTCCAATTCCCCTGCCGTCTTGGAACACTTGCCACCTCGTCCAGAATCCTGAAAATCCTGACTCCATCGCCGTCCTTAAAGTTCAGTATCGGCCAGTTCAGGATATCTTCACTTACTTGGTTGAACCGTCAAACACAATGAAGAGGTGGACTAAAAGGCTGGTTCTGTCCACAGTAGCGCGTGTCTTTGATCCCAATGGTTGGGTGGCTCCTGTAGTCTTTTGGGCCAAATGTTTCCTACAGGAGCTCTGGATTTCTGGTCTCGACTGGAATACCCCGTTGACCGGACACTTGTTGTCTTACTGGCTACGTTTTTATGAGACACTTTCGTATCTTCAACATGTCTCCATGCCTGGGTCGATCTTACCCCCAGGTCGTTATCGGGCCAGTCTTCACGGCTTCTCTGATGCATCGGAATCTGGTTATGCAGCTGTCGTTTATCTCCGCACTGTTGACAGCAATGGTCATGTCCGCGTCAGTCTGGTGGTCGCAAAGAGTAAGGTTGCACCTTTACGGACCAAATTGACAATCCCCAAGCTGGAGTTGTCTGGAGCTACATTGCTAACTCGACTCCTGAACCATGTCTTCTCCACCTTGGGTCAATGGGTCCAATTTGACTCCGTCACGGCAAGGACAGACAGCCAAATCGTTTTGTCTTAGCTCAAGGCGTCTCTTCATGCCCTAGAGACCTTCGTGGCCAATCGTGTCTCCCAAATCCAGTCTTCTGCGGTGTCTCTGGATTGGCGTCACGTGCCAGGGTCTTTGAATCCCTCAGATTGCGCTTCACGGGGCCTGATTGCCTCGGAAATCATGAATCACCCGCTCTGGTGCGGTCCTGACTGGCTGGCCTCTCCAGAAGACACTTGGCCTCACACATCTCTGCCGGGGTTAAAGGTCTTTGCTGTTGAGCAGACTGTGGACACTTCACCGAACTTCTTGCTTAATCGGTTCAGTTCTCTCAACAAGCTCGTTGGTGTCACTAGTTGGATTAAGAGGTTTCTCCACAACTTAAGGAACAGGTCACAGCCAAGGACGTCTTCACTCTTGTCTCCTGAACAGCGTCAGGATGCCCTCCTCACTTGTGTTCCGACTGGTACAGGCCCAGTTGTTTGGGAAGGAAATTCGTCTTCTCCGTTCACAGAACGGGAAATTGCGGGGAAGTCTTGCTCGTCTCAATTTGTTCCTAGACGACTTGGAGTTTTTGCGAGTGGGTGGTAGGCTTTTTTGGTAACTCGGAATTGCCCTATGGGGCTCGGCATCCTCTCTTGTTGCCCAAGAGCGGTCATTTTATTGAGTTGCTGATTGAGCCATGTTAGGAACTGTCATGCCGGTCTCAACACATTGCTGGCTTGTCTGCAGCGAGAATTTTGGATTTTGTCTGCCAGACGAGCAGCTTGGAGCGTCATCTTTAAATATATCCCTTGTTATAGGTTAAAGAAGCCTTGACCCAGCCACAAATGGGTGACTTGCCGTCAGATCGTGTCCGGCCCGTTCGACCTTTCGCTAAGGTTGGGTTGGATTTCGCGGGCCCGTTTTTGGTGAAGACGTCAAGTGTTCGCAATGCCCGACAGGTTAAGGCCTATTTATGCGTCTTTGTCTGTTCATCTTCGTCTGTTAATTCAACAGTCTTTCTTGGTATAAGGCTGGACTCCAAACTTCGATGGGGTCCTCATATTCATAACCTAGCCAAAAAACTTAGCTCTGCTGTGTATGCGATCAAGAAAATAAGACAATTGACCGATGTCGACACTGCAAAAATAGTATATTTTAGCTATTTCCATAGTTTAATGACATATGGTATCCTATTGTGGTAGCGCTGCTGATGTAAATACAATATTTTTGTTACAAAAAAGGGCAATTCGCGATATTTATAAATAAGGTTCTAGGATATCTCTGAGGGATAGGTTTAGGGAAGTAAATATTTTAACTTTAGCGTCGCAGTACATATATGAAAATCTTTTATATGTACATAAAAATATCAATAGTTTCAGCAAGAAAAGTGACGTTCACAAAGTAAATACTAGAAGTAAAAATAAGCTGTTGGTGCATGATACACGTCTACACAAAATAAGTAACTCTTTTATGGGGCAATGTATACACTATATGTATATTTCAGACAATGTTAATGATAAAAATCCTTGGGACTGAAGATACCCAATAACAGGATGCGTAGGTAAACCAAATATAAATGGAAATAATATAAAATACATTTAAATTTAAATAGAAAATGTATGAAAGCGTTGATGGGTATAGATGAGGCAAGAGAGGTATGCCAGGATCGTAGCAAGTGGCAGTCTTTGGTCTCTGCCTACCCCTCTAGTAAACAGGCGTGATGTTATGTATGTATGTATGTATGTATAATATAAAATTGTACAGCTTTAAATTTTTATTTAAAAAATTGATTGTATTTCAAGTTTCTTTCGAGTTTCTTGCCGTATTCTTCTCGGTAGAAATCAACAACATTGTGAACCGGAGGGAGCGTGGGAGGGTTCAAAAAATAATATTTCATAACTTTGACGATTCAAAAGTGATTGTAAAATCCTTATTTGAATAAAACATTTTGACTTTGACTTTGTTTTCCAAGACTGTGCATCTGGAGCTCGTTTCAGCCTTGTCTAAGGAGGTTTTGTCGCATGTCTGTCGCGGTTTGTCAGTCGGCGTGGTCTCCCTCATTTAATTCGCTCGGACTGTGGCACAAACTTTAAGGGTGCAGATCGCTATCTGAAGGAAGTCTTTCAGTTTTTGTCAGACAATCACACGTATATTGACCCGGAGTTGTCCAAACGGGGCGTGACTTGGATTTTTGATCCTCCCGGCTATTCTTCGTGGGGCGGTATTTTCGAAGCAGCTGTCAAGGTCGCCAAAACTCCCCTCCGCCGTGTGATTGGAGAAACGGTCCTCACGTTTGAGGAATTACAAACGGTATTTTGCAACGTTGAAGCGATATTGAACTCACGACCGCTTTGTCCGATCACGTCGGATCCTAATGACCTGTAAGCACTAACTCCAGGCCATTTCTTGATCGGTAGTCCTTTAACCTCCTTGCCTGAATAGCCCTTCATCGCTGTGTCAGTTAATAGGTTATCGTGTTTTCAGTTGCTTAACAAATTACGCAATTGTTCCACCGTCGGTGGTCTTCGAAATATTTACATTTGTTACAGCAACGGGTTCGGTGGACAGATAAAACCAACCCCCCACGCGTCGGAGACTTTGTCCTCTTAAAGGACTCAAATTTACCGCTCTTGCAATGGCGTTTAGGTAGCATCGTGCAATTATTCCCCTGTTCGGACAGTATCCCGCGGGTCGCAGATGTCATGGTAGGGGATTCAGTGCTGAAGCGTGCCGTCGCGACGCTTTCTCGATTGTCAGTAGATTAATGGCTCTGGCTCGGTTTATCCTCATCCAGACACGGTCTGGCTGGGGCGGGGGTTTCTTCTGGAAAGATTTATTAGGTTGGACCGGCGTAGCAAGTTTTATCGGATTGTGTGTCGCGCCTCTCTGTGTGGACCGGCACCTTAGTCACTCATATAATAATCGGTTGAAAGGTCGCGGCTGAAAGCGTTGTTATTTAGAGCTAAGTGGATTATATAATTTATATTTCTTTAAGTTGATTATAGACAGTGAACTTTTACTCATACATAACCCAACACCCCACTCACCGCACTACAAAATTACACAAAGTGAATAAAAAACATCTGACTCCAAAATTGCGTAAGTCCTTGTAATTTTTCTTAAGGCCTACGTTGGCCCAGTTTTTGCGATCCACATATATAGTATAAGGAAAACCAAAAAAATATTATATATTTTGCCCGCGGTTTCACCTACGCTTAATTCAGTTATCGGTGTAAGATTTCTACGGCAACTCCTAAATTTTTGCCAGGTCCTTCCTTTTTTTATAACATCTGACTCCAACAATGGTGTAAGAATAGAGGACGGCAAGGAGAAAGTTCAACGAAGATCACTCGTAGATTTTTATGACTGTTTATTTAACAAACCTTATATATTACACACCCATTAATTTACTGTTCATTATTTTTGTAACATTTATATTATTATCTCTAAACCTGATCTGATCATTATAACAACATAAGAAGTACATCTGCAGTACTATAATCCCTATGTAATGTAATAATATCTATGTACATCCCTAAAGTTCTATTTCGTCTTTAGTGTTCTAGTTTCTCAGTTATGTTATCACCATGTGATAGGCGTTAGGCTCAACAGAAAATTATAGTAATTATTTGCTAAAATTAAGTGTTTGAATTTATAAAATCCAGAAGCAATGACGTTACATTTTATTATCTAAACATAGGTATAATACATCACGTAGAAAGCGACTGCGTAATTGATTGACTTTTGTTTCCGTGCAACCGATTACTAATTTTAGCTGTAAAATGCTAGGTTGCATGTGTACATGTCCGCTAAAGTAGCCATGGGGTATTAAGGACGAGAAAATAGTACGCAGTTTTCCGAACGCTGCCCAACCGAGTTGGATTCGGCGTTTAACCTCTTTCTCGAAATTGGACCTACCTAATCGAACAGATTGTCCCAGGTATACGTATTCGTCAACAACTTCGAGTGCAGAGTTCCCAACAGTTATTGGAGTGGATGCTACATGGCCATTCGAAATGATTTTTGTCTTGACCATGTTCATCTTGAGACTCACTCGTTGGGAAGCTTTACTGAGGATTTTGAGCATTGTGCTAAGGTCCTCCATGGATTCTGCCATGACCACAATATTGTCGGCAAACCGAAGGTGGGTAATGTACTCGCCTTTAACATTGTAGCCAAAACCGTCCCAGTTCAGAAGCTTAGACATCTTCCAACGTATTTGTGAACAGTTTCGGAGATATGACATCTCCCTGTCTCACACCTCTCTGCAGTTGGATCGGTTTTGAGTTCTGATCCTGGAGACGGACTGACATGGTGGCGTTTTCGTACAAGCATTTTAGCACCTCGATATACCGATGATCAATACGGCATCTCGGTAGAGCCTGTAGCACTGCCCATGTTTCCACCGAATCGAAGGCTTTTTCATAGTCCACAAACGCTAAGCAAAGGGGCCGATTATACTCTTCTGACTTATGTATAATCTGCCGCAGCGTATTTATGTGGTTTATGGTACAATAGCCTCTTCGGAAACCGGCTTGTTCGGGAGGCTGGAAGTCGTCGAACTTGCGAGCGAGACGGTTCGTAATTACTCTTGAAAACAGCTTATAAACCTGTCTGGTCAGGTCTGTAATTGTTAAGAAGCGTATTGTCACCTTTTTTGAAGAAAAGCACCACCACGACTCTGGGCCATGCTTGTGGCGAAGTACCTTCGAGTATATACTATACTATAATGCTTATTGCTGTCAGATTTACATAGATATTATAACATTATTAATCCTACAAACTAACAAAAGTTAATCTATCGGGTTGAGCGATACACATCGTGCGTACAGCTATTTGAATTTTTGCGAATAGTTGTCGGCGGTTCATTACTTAGAACTTTTTACTAAGCACATATGCTGCTTTTAACCTATCTATGGATATATAAAGAAAGCATTAGAGAAATTAGTTCTCCCTATATCTATTATATGTAATAGACACTATTATTACAATTGCAGATTAACTATATTTAGTTACTGACAATCGCTTTTAATACTTTTATAATAAATTAATAGTTACTATATTTATCTACTTACAATTACAACTGCATTAAAAAATATTAAAACAAAGTTAACTAACTAATAATAGATAAGTTTAATAACCTAGACGTCTTACAGAACACAATATGTGCATTTCTCTGTATTTTATCGTTACTCTATGTTCTGTTCAAGCACACTAAACCTACCTGTCATCAGTATGATGAGGCGACGAATGTTATCTTTCCGTGATACAGTTTTTAACTAGTAAGGAGGGTAGTATAACTCGTATCTAGTAGCAGTAGTTGCCAAGTGACCAACATATTAAGTAACTAATTGTTGTGTATGTATTTATAATATGAACCAACCAAATACCTACTTAGTATATGTAATGAACACTAGATATTTAAATAAACGCAGTGATACGAGTGTGGCCGCCGTAATCTACGCGCACCCACAATATCGACAGGCAGGTCGGCTGCGCAGTTTCGAGATGGTGGTGGACTGCGTTAAGATTTACGTGAATACCCCTGTCCTTACACAGATTTTTGCTGTATCCGCCATTGTTATTCTCATGCATTCTCCTATTTTAGCGTTTTACTAAAATAAAATAACAAATTTAATTTTTAATAAAAATTTTTTACCTTTAGCAATGTAATTACAAACATAAACGTAACTGAAATAGAATATATTTGTCAAAATATAATCGTATTAAAGAATACGATCGAACGAAAACGAAAACATTTAAAATAAAATCAGCCATAATTAAAATAAGTAGATGGTAAAAAAAAAACAATTCAAGTGGAGTTACTGCTCCTCTGTTCACGGGTTTGCCAGCCGTTCAGATTCTTACATTACTGGCATCCGGAGAGGAGATGAAGAGGGTTCCGGAATTGTTAACCCGCTTGCATCAACTTCGTCTTCGTCGAGCCAATCAGCATCCTCAGACAATGTTTCACAGCGGCGCACAATGCAGAGAAGCTCATTTGTCCTTCTCGCAGCAAGTCGCTGTGGCCGTACTCAACTTTCACGTTGCACATATTCGGTTCTTTATGTCAGATTGTACTGATGTGCAAAAAAAATCGTAAGGCATCTGCTTAAACCCTTCTAGAGGAGGCGACAGATCAACAGACAACCTTTCAAGAAGTGGCGAAAACTTGCATGATCCTTTGTCTATCAGACTAGGTACCAGGAGCTTCGTTGCGGTTGGAAGGATTGTGCAGGGTGGCGGCAGGAAACTTTTTGGAAAGACAGATTTTAATGCACTCCTCAAGCGGGAACAGCAGCATTCATCCGCGCATTTCATAACTTGCAAGAAATATTGCGATTCACGGACGTACGGACGGACGAATCAGCTTAGGCGTATTACGCAGCACTCGAATACTGACAATATAATAATACAGTCGGTCGAGTGCTTGAAGCCCCCGGGATACCCGAATACCCGGGATAAATATAAACGAAAAGAGTTGCCAACTTGGGAGAAAACATACGTACTATTTAATCGGGAATCCCCCGTAAAAAATAAACGAAAAGGGTTGCCAACTTTTAATTCCTAAGTTTTTTAAATAACCCTTCAGACCAATCGTCTTTCATACCACAATCATTACTGTTGTGATGAGAGAAAATCTCACAAATAGAAAACATAACACAATACAACAATGTATTTTGAATATAAAAATAAATAAATGAATATTAGGGGACCATCTTACACAAATCGAACTAGCCCCACAGTAAGGCTTGTGTTATAGGTACTAGACGACGATATATGTAATAGATATAAATACTTAAATACATAGAAAACATCCATACCTCGGGAACAAATATTCGTGCACATCACACAAAAAAATGCCCTTACCGGGATTCGAACCCGGGACCTCTAGCTTCGCAGGCAGGGTGGCTACCTAATAGGCTATAGGCCCGGTAAAATATCAATATATAATTTCTAATATGGCGCTTGGAGTCTACGGAGACAGCCGAAGTATAACGAGGCCATCCGAATTGCGGTATTTTTTGTTACCTACTTTACTGGAGTGATTAGAAAATCTATCACAGCTGTTGATAAATTGTTTTTTGCTTTTTACATTAAGAGTTTAAAAAAATATATATATTCACTATTCTGTAAAGCAAGCAAGCAATTTTGTAAAGGTAAAAAAATTTCAAGTGGTTATTCCATCTGAAATGTTGAGAAAAAAAACGTTTTAAAAGATGCGTGAGAGAATCTCTCAACGCGACCGTTCTGAAGGGATAAAAACAATGTTACGTAACGCGTAGTTCAAAACCCCCCTCCCGCCCCTGTAACGCATCGTAACGTTTTACAAGACCCCCCCCCCCCCTCCCCCCAAATTCATTACGTAATACTAGAACGCTCCCCTAACACCATTGCACGCCTCATAAGCGGAGCGGTGAGGTAGTTCTCTACTCTCGACATGTCAAAAAACCCAGTGTTTCGAAACTTAAATGACGTTTTTTTTTTTAATATAACACTTACAGGATAAAATGAGTGCACTAATATGAAGTTAAATAATCTGTCTAGCACATATGGTACATTTTATAAACAATTAATTTGTTTAATATAATAAATAATAACATTAAAACTAATCATTCTTGGACGTCCGTGAGTCTGTGTTACCGGATACTTTTGTTTTTAATATATAAAGTATTACACTGTGCTGATTCCTAGTTAATATTAGCGTAAGTACTGTCGTTTAATTATAATTTATACAAAACTAATATACCACTGTATACTGTATATCTATATATATATATTTTATTTTTATTTTATAGTATATTTTTTCCTCACCTTATTTGTTATTTTATTTTAAAAAACTTGAGTTTTTGTTTTAGAATTTTTTTTTTAAATGTGAATGACCGCTATTAGGCGTGCACTTTTGGATTTTCCATTTATGTATTCTACAAACACAAACAAAAAAAATTTTATATATGAGTTGATTGAATGAAAGGTAAATGCGGTTTTACGATTTATGACGTATTAAAAAAAAACTACTTACTAGATCTCGTTCAAACCAATTTTCAGTGGAAGTTAGCATGGTAATGTACATCATATATTTTTTTTAGTTTTATCATTCACTTATTTTAGAAGTTCCAGGGGGGGGACACACATTTTACCACTTTGGAAGTGTCGCTCGCGCAAACTATTCAGTTCAGAAAAAAATGGTGTTAGAAACCTCAATATCATTTTTGAAGACCTATCCATAGATATCCCACACCCATTGTTTGTTTGATGTTTTGTTTGAAGTTTCATGAAAAAAAAAATTCTGAGTTTCAGTTCTAAGTATGGGGAACCCCAAAATTTTTTTTTTTTCTATTTTTGTGTGAAAATCTTAATGCGGATCACAGAATACATCTACTTACCAAGTTTTAACAGTATAGTTCTTATTGTTTCGGAAAAAAGTGGCTGTGACATACGGGTACTATAAGGGTTCTGTTTTTTGCCATTTGGCTACGGAACCCTAACAAGGGTTGACTGAAAATCAGCGTTGTGTTTACGTCAAATAAATTTTTCTTTTCATTAATTAAAAAAAATTACAAGTACGTTTTAAATCACGTCATCGCCTCAAAATGTACCAAATTTGAGGTGTGGGGAGCGGCAAACGGCATTGCGAAACCTTACCTGCATGACGAGATGTCTCGCCGACTGTCCAGAAATGGAGAGCGACTCCTGTTGCTGCAGCGTGTCTGGCGACGAGTCAAGCAACTTCCGCTGAAGGGCGGTCTCGCCAGGCGCGTCGGCGGGAGTGCTTGTGGCAGCGGGCTCAGACGCGGGCGGTGCCGGGCGCGGTGGGATCACGACGCCCGGTGGTGGGATGGCCGGGCTCGGCGTCGGCAGGACGACAGCGGGGAGCGGAAGCGGCGGGGGCAGCACAGCCGCGGGAAGTACGGCCGAGGGGAGCACGGCAGCGGGGAGTGCGGCTGCAAGCGTGGGCAGCGCGGCGGCGGCGGGCACGCCAAGCGCGGAGAGCTGCGTTAGACCGAGGGCGACCGCATTCGAGGCGACAGCGTCCATGGCCTGTATTTTGGCAGTGGCGGCGGCGGCGGCGACGGCAGCGGCGGTTGGCATAGTGGTGGGCGGGTGAGGTCCGGCGAGCGCATTGGGCGGTGTGATGGCGCGCCCCACACGAAGGTACTGCCCACCGAGGTCGAATAAGTTCATACTCGCGATCGCCTCCAGAGCGGCGCCCAACGTCGCGTACTCCAAGAACCCGTACCCCTTGTGCCGGTGTGCCGACGACCCGTACGCCAACTTGCAGTACGTAATCGGACCGAACGCCTCGAACACGCTGAGGACAATATGCATAAAGCTAATGAGCGAAATCGTTAACTAAAAGATGGATGGGACGGAGAACCGTTCGATTACCTGAGACTTTATGAAGGGATTTAGTCGTCGGTAGAAGCTGTACGGGTTGGTACTGGTACCGTACAGAGACTTATTTATGTATAGTTCGTAAATAAAAATAAGATTAAGCACAATAGTCTGGTTTGACACAATATTGACTTAAATTATCTAAAATGGTATGGTTAAATGGTGGTAACCACACGACACGCGAACCGATTGGTGATTAAAATGTACTGGTTTACGAAAATAATTTACAATATTTATAATTGGCGCGTGTCGGCGTACAGCGCTGACAACGCACAACGTGATGTACGCTGCTCGCACCGTACAGAAGTTAATTGTAATATTTTTTGTGAAGAAAAATGCCAACCATGTATTCACGGCATCGTCTCCCGGACTATACTCAATATTTTCTGTCTCCTATTTATACGACGATAAGCCTCACGGATCGAACTACAATATAAATTGTAGGTCGGTATAGCTTTCCAGACTATACTTATTGCACAAAAGTATGGATAATTGCATCCACAACATTGTGATAGCTGCTCGATACGTGGGTCGAGGTCAGGCGTTACGTACTCGTAGTGCCGTTGTAAGAAAAGTATAGGATTAGTTAGATAAGGGAACTTTCATTTTGCGAATCCTCTTGCAATTTTTTTCGTCCGTATAGATCTGGGCGTCATATTCTACATATTTCGGATTACTTGACCTTGAAGACGTTCACGAAACCCGACTATAACAGCGGTGGCGGCGCTTGCAACGAATTCTTGATTTTTCACTTTTACGCTTTTTGATTTTCTTTTCTATATTCCTCCTCATCAGCGTCATAATATTGACGTTTTCCCATATTGTTACGACACAAAAACTCTAATATATCACCAATTAGTTTAATTATTTCACACACAAAATAAAAGTACGTGCACTATGGCCGCGACACAAAACATAAATGAAATACCCCCAAGTCAGAAAACATTTTTTTTTTATGTTGGTCTAAAATGGTGTACGATGGCAGACCCTGCGCGTGCTACTACAAGTTAATTAAAGTGTAATTTCGAACTCGAAGGGCGAATCACTGAAGTTTAATATTTAGTATTACTACAAAAATTTTAGTATATACTACAAAAAAAACTTATTTCCAGTCGCCAACTAGTTTCCAGTTTTATTAAATGGGCTATCCCTGGTATTTTTAAAAGTAAGTATAAATTATATAAAGAAAGAACATGTATTAATAGCCCAGTATTTAGGGAATATGTAAAAAAAATTCACAAAAACCTTTAAAAGAGTGTGTTGTTGCTAAATTAAATTCACCTAAAAAGTAAAGTAAAATATTCTAGAAATAAAATAAAAACTACATGGAACATAATAAATAATGAAACTGGTAAAGCTATAAATTCTTGTCAGGACTTTGAGTTGATTGTAGACGATACTAGTTTAAAAACAAATCTTGAGGTAGGTATACTTCTATAAGTACTATATAAAAATAAAATTAGATACGACTTAACTATTAAGCCTCAGCAGCACGATATTTAAAACTTTTATTTAACTTAAAACGAGCAAAATATACAGTTGTAGACAAAAAAAAACAAAAACAGAATTAAAAATTAATATTTAATTTAAAATTTCACATTTTTAATCTATGTACAAAAAATACATAATACTTAAAATAAAATCAAAATCTGGTTATACATAATAAGTTCAAGCTGATTTCAAGATTACTTTCCCATATCACTGATCTTGACTTTTTCAAAAATTGTGAGTTTGATTAGATACTGAATATAAAAAAAAAAAAACATTTTAAGTAAGTGGGCCAAAATACTTTTTAGTGCCTAAAATAGGGATGAAAATTTATGAAGACTTTTACAAATTAGTTTTACGTTAATTCTAAACCGGGACTCAATGTTTTTTATGATTTTCCCCACCCTACTAGGTTTTTTATCACAAAAAAGTCTTATTTGATACTTAAATTACCACTGCACCAGTCCTCATGACGTGTCAAAAATAACGTCCACTGAGTTATCAAGCCATATTTTTCTTTTATTTTGAGCCCAAATATTTCGATAAGTCACCATTCGGGTACCATATGTCATTTTGAATTAGAAAATAATATATTTTCTTATAGATTATCCGATTAAGTAAAAAAATATGCGTTAAAATGTACAAGGGCGTTTTTATAGGCCTCAAAATAGGGGTTTTACCATATGCGAGTGGGGCCTAATTCTGTTTTACCTATGTATGTACCTCTAGCTCACTGTGAAGCTGGTACGGGATCATTCTGAGTGAAACAACAAACGTTAGGTAGCTCTTTTGTATTTTCAAATACGGATCTTTTCTATTCGTATGCGACGCATAACATTTATCAATCCTATTTATTATGCAGATGTTAACTTATTCTTGAACATATTTGCGGAATTGCAAGTTAGTTCAGGAAACAATAGTGTCCTTACCTTCTACGGAACCATAACGTAAAATATAATTGTAAAATAACTTTTTCGCACCTCTATTGGTAGTTCTACTAGCAGGCAGCTTACTGGAGACTGTTAAAGGATATGCGTTCGATAAATCTATTTTTACTGTGTTAGATACTTGCATCAAATCCGCCAAGGAGCAAATGCGTTCTTTTGAGTTTAGTCGAGCCCTAATGGTATTTTCCTATGTGCTATGTCCTTCTCAAATACTTCTTGTTGTGACTTTGTTAAAAACTCAGAAAGAGGAATGCCTGATCCTTCAAAAGAAGTTTTGCCGAACCAAAGCTTATCTCTCAAGTTGAAGTCTATTAATTTTACTAGGATAGGCCTAAGTTTATTTCCGCTTCTCTGGCCCACACGGTGACAGCGATTAATGTCCTCACGGACAACTGAGGAGTTCTCAGCAAGTTTGCTACCTATTACTTGGACTACAGCAGTGTCAGGGTTATCATCTTTCTGCATGTTAATTCCGTGAAAAAGAAGAAACTTTTGACGGTTTCGCATCTCCTGGTTATCCAATTACTGGGCTACTAAGTCAACTTCACTCTGCAGGCTCTAATTGCAACGGTAACGAAGTTTTTGAACACAAATTCAGCTTCGAGAGATCCGATGGCACTTCGAGCACTTTTTTAATTTAGTTATAAACTATATTAATTATTAAAATAAGGAGAGATTAATTTAAAGTATCTTTTACATTGCAATCAATCAATCAATATCATTTATTCAATTTAGGCTACAATATTTGAGCACTTATGAATATAACTACGCTATCGGTCCATAAGTCTATAGGGCGGCGATCTTGTACTGAGAAGAACCGCCAAGAAACTCAGCAAGGCATTTCTTTTCTCCCTTTCTCTTACAGCATCCAATTTAAATATTGGAAAATGCCCTATCATAGAATGACACTTTCTTTTACAAACATAAAAAACATGAAATATAAAGCACAAGCACAAGATAAAAAAAGTATCTAATTGCAAAATATAAAAATAGACAGTTTATGTAATCATCACTTAGAAATAATCAATGTATATTTTATAAACAAAACAAAAAAGTAAGACTAAATACTAAGAATACAAAGAAGTTTGCAAGAGCAGACCAGCCTCCACAGGCGGCAACCGTTCACAAGTATGACACATGAATCAGCCATCGTTTCGCTCAACCATGTTTTAGGGAACGTAACGACCCGACGCACATGCCACCACCGCAGAAACACTTTGAGAGAGCATGACACACTCAAGCAACTCCAATAAAACTTCGATTGCACTAGTTACAATGTGTGTAGTAAAGGAACAAAATATAAGAGGAGAAGATTGGAAGGTTCGTAATGCTTTACTACCGAGAAGAACCGGCAAGAAACTCAGCAGTTAATCTTTTATGCTTCATATTAAATACAATATAGCCTTACACTAGGTAATAACATAACATACAATGTTTAAATTTTAAAAATATTTTAAATGCCTCAATACAAATACGAATCAATTAAGTTCTAATTTTTCCAAGCATTTTTATCATTCATCAACTTTAAATATATTTTTCATATATTTTAAATTTATTTGAGGGTAAATTAGCCACATGTTCTGGAATTTTATTGTAGAAAAATATACTTTGTATTGCGAAAGAGCACCTATCCCCCTAAGGGTCGGCTCATACCGAGACGCGGCGCGGCATTTTTGAAATAGTAACACATAATGGACCTTGTTTACTAAACAAAAAGATACAAATTATAGTGACAGCACAAAAGTGAGAGGTTACGTGTCGAAGTACACAGAGATGCGTCGCGCGACCTTGGGATGCGCCGCGCGGCGCAGCGAGGCGTCTCGTGTCACTACGAGCAACGAGACGCGACGCGACGTGAAGCGGCCTTGAGATGCACAGCGCGGCGCATCCCGAAGCCTCCACCGCGGGTTCTCTGCGCCATTCCAGTCCAGACACAAATTCAGATTTCTATTGAACAAAATACAAGTGTTTTGTTCCTTAAATACTTACTCAAATGAAAATTTTAGTTGGTAAAAATAAAAAAAAGTTCATGAGCTTCATTTGTCATTCTTTGCCCGTAGTCCAACTGAGTAGTTCGACTGGTAGTAACCAAGGGCAATGATTTTTGTCCCTGGTTCTACCAGAGTAGGACTATGACAAGAAAATTTATAGTTTTTTATCACAATTGCTCGTAAACAGTGTCATTACTCGCACGGGCTTTTTCTTCGTAAATATCATTTTACAGACGTTATAGATTTCATCAAAATCTTCATTATGGAATCTTCAACTAGAAACGGCTTTATCTCCGAAACTATTGATCTTAGACTAGTAGTTTTTTTACAGAAGTGATAGATCTCATCAAGATCTTCATTTCTGATGACAGCTGTCAAACTAGGAACGGCTTTATCTCTGTAACTTTTGATCGTAGACTAGAAGTTTCTTTACGAAACCGATAGATCCAATCAAAATCTTTATTTCGGATGACAGCTGTCAAACTAGAAACAGCTTTATTTCTGTAACTTTTGAACGTAGACTAGTAGTTTCTCTACAGAAGTGGTAGATCTAATCCAGATCTTTATTTCTGATAACAGCTGTCAAACTATAAACGGCTTTATTTCTGTAACTTTTGATCGTAGACTAGAAGTTTCTTTACGGAAGTGATAGATCCAATCAAAATCTTCATTTCGGATGACAGCTGTCAAACTAGAAACAGCTTTTTTTGTAATTTTTGATCGTAGACGCGCTTCTCTGCGCCATTCCAGTACAGACACAGACTCTGATATGACGCAAGTTATAGAAATTAAAATGACTTGGATCTTGTTATGATTGCACTTCTTGCAGAAAAAAAAATTTGAAGCCCCGTAGCGAACCGGGGAGGGGTCACAGTAAAAAGTGCTCCATACTAGCGGTGCTGTCGACGATGTACTCTATTGATTTCATCATTAAAATATATAGTTATGGGAACACCAAAAATTTTCATACATTTCAAAAAAAATTCAAGTCCTAAAATCATTCAAAGAATAACTTACTAAAATTTTTGATATTCTTCTTAGCACTCTATTTTTTTGCTTCGTCGCGAAAAACGCCTGTTTTCTGTCTTTTTTCCTCAACGCCCCTTTTTGTACACCGCAGAACAAATAATGCAGGTAATAAAAAAATATACTTCGAAATTCAACCATGGCAAGCGAGGAAACCGTAGCAACCGACAAAGTCACCAAGCGAGATGAAGATGCGCCGCGCGACGTTGGGATGTCTCGTATCACTTCGAGCAACGAGTGGCGACGAAACGCGAAGCGGCTTCTCTGCGCCATTCCAGTTCAGACATAGATTCTGATTTGACGCAAGTTATAGAAATTCAAATGACAGACTGGGATCTTGTTATAATTGCACTTCTTGCAGAAAGTTAAAAATAAAAGGTCACATAGAAGTATGTGGGTCCATGACTTATGGAAAAATCGAAGAACTCGTGGTGAATATCATACTTTGTCTCGAGATAGTATAACCGCTTACCCAGACAAGTTTTTTGATTATTATAAAATGAACATCAAGTTTCAAAACTTGGTAAATATATTGCGGCCATATATTGAAAAACAAAATAATAATTACAGGCCTAGTATATCCATCGAAGAGCGATTGTCTCTCTGTCTTAGGTTAGTAATGTTTTTTAAAATTTTTATTTAATGCTAATGCATTACTTACAAAATATAGTATTTAGTGTATTTAGTATATTACATATACTATATAGTATACTTTATTTACTATATATAGTATATACTATATATATAGTTACTATATACTATATGTATACTATAGTATAGTATATTTATATTCAGAGGGCGATAAAGGCCACAAAGCTAATTTCTGTAATCTAACGTGGTGTATGTAAATGCGCTACAAATCATTAGATAATGTTATATATATTACTATGAGATATATATGCAATATACTTCTTAAGTAATTTATACTGTAATGACGCCTTGAAACTTTTTTTTTTGTATGGAATTTAACGTTATTACCGTTTTGTAGTCACATTTTTTGACTTTTTGCCACAATTTAGAGTCAATGCACTAGCAAGCCATTCTAATTATTTAGAGCAGTTTCTAGTTTGAAAGCTGTCATCCGAAATAAATATCTTGATGAGATCTAATCGAACTGCAGGAAGGCGACGTCGTGCTAGTAGTGGACGCCAACCTGCCAAGGAACACCTGTCCCCGCGGCATTATAGTCAAGACAAACCCTGGTCCCGACGGATTGACACGCGTGGTGGACGTGAAGACAAAAGGAGGGATATTACGCCGACCAACGAAGCGTCTCGCACCAGCGGATTTTAGTGCTGCGCCGGGACAAGCCCGACACAGCACGGCGGGAGAAATGTGCGTGACAAAGCCTATGTACACAGCTAGTTTAATAAATAAATAGATGCTTTATGCGAATTGCAAATAGGTTTAATAAATAGTTCGTAAATTCCTTAGTACTTATAGTGTGTGCCAAGAATTTTAGATATAGTCTAGTAGTTAATGTTCTTTGTCATATAAATTGTAGTAATAGTCAAATTCAACTATATTATAGAATAGTATGTAATAGATAATTTTAGAAATAACTGTGTTGAATAAGTTACTTACCATTATAAATTGTAAATAAAGCGCACGGGGGTGAGCTAAGGGCTGAAGGGGCTGGCGGTGGCCGGCAAACTCTTGTGGAGGCTCAAACAATATAAAAAAAGACCGCTACCTGGGACATTTTGGCACTCGCAACGGGAAGTTCCAAGCTAGCGGTTCTTTGAAATATCTACCTACAGATCTTCTACAATAATAGTGCCTTGCTCGACAAGCTTCAGCCCGCGGCTTCACCTTAGCCTTATAGAATTTTCTCGACGTTTTATTCCAAGCGACGTTTCGAAAGGCGTACGGCCTACAGCGACAGTTAGCCTGCGTCATATCATTGCACAAGGGCCCTGCAGTTCCGTACATACTGTATTGATCGTAAAATTGTGATAGTTCATTATTTTCCGAATACTTTTTAGTTATAGGTGTAAGTTCGTCCAAAAAACTTATTTGTAGCATTAGTTCTTCGTCTACACATATATCTTTTTTATATTTCCTTTGGTATTTCGACAGTGGGAAATGAGTTTCAAATGTTGATTTAATTTTGGACAAGAAATCATTGTATGTGGTTCATTTGTTGAGTTAATTATCGAGTCAATATCGCTAAGGGATAGGTCTTCTACAAAACAATGCAATGTATATGATATTAATGATGTTAATGTGATGAATAGGCAGTTTCTTGTCGCAAATTGAGTAAATTTCAGGAGCGAGTGTGTGAGAGAGAGAACGTATATGTGTGTGTTAGTGTTTTTTTAAGTGCTCGTGTGTGTAAAATATGTGTGTGTGGATATGGAGATGCATGTACCGTTGTAAGTGTGCGTACTAACTTCTTTATGTCATCCTCGGTGAGCTCGGGATGCACGGAAGCGACGTAGATGCGGTTGTACCGCTTGGCCTCCTCCTGGATCTCGTCGATGACGGCCTGCGCCTGCGGCATATTGGAAGGCCGGCCGACCACCTTGATGTTGCGTCCGCCGAGCATAACGCCGTTCATCTGCTCGAGGCTAAGCTGCGCCGCCTCCGGGATCTCGTACTCGACGAAGGCAAACCCCTTGTGCTTCTGTGTCACCGGGTCCCAGGACATATTGATCGACTTGATGGGCCCGAAGGGCAGAAACGCTTGTCGGATGGTGTCCTCTTTCAGCTCAAAGGAGATACTCCCGACGTAGACGCGACACATGAGCGCGAGCGCCTGCTGCCGCTGCACCTGCGTGCGCTGCGACGCCATCTGTTGTTGCTGGTGTGCAAGCGTCTGCTTCATCAACACCATTTTGATACTCTGTTCCATTGCGTACTTCTTAGCGCGCGCCACGCTCTCCGCCTGTTCGCTCGACAGCCGCGGCAACGCGCCGCCCAGCAGCGCCGGCAGCGAGCCACACGTCGCACCCGGACCTGCACACGCACAAACTCTAAGTGGCTCAGCTACAACTTAACACACGCATACATATTGTACATTTAGAACACATACCTGTGTGAACCTCGCCCACCTGCTGCACGTCGTATACCGGCGCCACCAGGAACTGTCCTGCAACACAGCTACAGTTAGAGGGGTCGCCCACAACTTGACCATACACCACACACACACACACACGCACACACACACACACACACACACACACGCACTTAGCGCGCCTCGCGCCACTCTCCCCCGTGCATCATCACTTAAACCTCTAACTTTTTTTTTATACCACTAAGGTGGCAAACAAGCTTTCGGTCCGCCTGATGGTAAGCGCACACCGTAGCCTATTGACGCTGCAACACCAGGTTTATCACTCGCGCGTTGCTGACCCTTCAGAAACCTAACAACTTATTTCTTGAAGAACACCATACTGTAGACCTTGGAGAAAACCTTGACAGGAAGCTCATTCCACAACCCAAGAGTTAATCCCTCAGACCTAAGGGTTCGATACGGCAAGTGAGTGTAGCGGACCATATCGTACCGCTACAAGCAAGGCTGACATCACGTCATGTAGGACGCTACATCGCGCTATCGAAGTTTCCTTCACAGTTCAGTATATAAAGAAACCGTAGTACAAGTGGACCACGGCGGTCCCCAGGCATAACACCTCGCCTGGCAGGAGATCTCCTCTTTGCCGCCGCTCCACATTGGTGACCCCGAGCTGAACAATTGACGCACCTTCCGCAGTAGCAGTGTTCTCCTTCCGACCAGGTACACGGACCAGTTTTCAACCGTACGCTTCGCATCTCAGAGCTTTCATCAGGACCTATCGCAGCACTTCAGTTCCTGCAGCTCCTTTCCGGCGACGCAACTGTACAGCATTTCACCGCAACCTGTTGAGGATTCTCACTCGAGCGTGGCACCTCCTCTGTACAGCATCACACCACCCTGTCGAGTACTCACACTCCAGCGTGGCATTCCCTGCTCGTCGCTTCTGCCGCTTATTCAGGCCAGTGCCTCAAAGGGACATTTAGCTAACCATTCTATGGCCCGACTCACTGTGGCCATACGCAACCACAATGTCAGCACTCGCCAGTGTCTCGACTCACTGCAGAGACACAGCCAGCAACGTACCAGTCTCGACCCACTGCAGACTGCTGATATTCGGCATGTACTACACGCCCTCCCGACTCACTGTGGACGGCGCGTACTCGGCATTCTCAAGATCGTACGCAAGCATCACTGCAAGAATTATCGACCTTCGGTCTGCGAAGGGAGTTATGAAGCGGACCATATCGTACCGCTACAAGCAAGGCTGACGTCACGCGTCCTACATCGCGCTATCGAATTTTCCTTCACAGTTCAGTATATAAAGAAACCGTAGTACAAGTTCAGTGGACCACGGCGGTCCCCAGGCATAACACCTCGCCTGGCAGGAGATCTCCTTTTTACCGCCGCTCCACATGAGTTTGGGATCGTCGACAAATCTCAGAGCCCGTCGTTGAACCGAGTCAAAAGGTCCGAGGTGGTGTCCGGGTGCACCCACCCAGAGATGGCAGCAGTACTTCATATGGGGCCGAACTTGTGACTTGTAAAGCAGCAACCTCTGCCTCGACGTGAAGCACTGCCACGCTCTGTTGAGTACACTTTTTTGGCCGCCAGCTTCACCTTGTCTTGCAAATGATTTCGGAACTTAACATCGTTGGAGGTGTCAACACCAAGGATCCCAATGCTCCAGAGATGGAGAGGGGAGTGTTCTAGAATTTGTGGGACCACAGTGAATGAGGTTTTTTTAGCGGTGAACGCGCAGACTTGTGTCTTTGTAAGGTTCAATTGAACCAAGTTTTCCCGTCCCCAGTCAGAGACCTTGGACAGAGTGATCTCGATTTGAGACACAAGTTCTTTACGTTTTTCCTCCACAACGGAACGAGGGATGCATGTTGCTGATGTCCAACATATCATTGATTTGCAGTAGAAACAGCGTCGGAGACAACACAGAGCATTGCGGGTCACCAGCATTAATGACCATGCTATCACAGCACCTACCATCAACTACGGCTCGTATGCGTCTGCCGGACAAAAAGCTAGCCACCCATTTGCACGAACCCTCGGGCACTACGTAAGATAGCAATTTCGATGAATGACCCCGGTGCCAGACCCGATCGAACTCAAGGCCAGTCCAGGCTACATGCCAATGCCTCCCGCTGACTCTCAATGGATAGTGCCCATCGGTGTGTAAGATACAATAGAAGGTCACCAGTCGAGCGACCGTGACAAAAGCCATAATGACGGTCGCTGACCAGGTCGTGTTCTTCTAGGTATCTTAGAAGCTGTGTGTTGATCACACGGTCTATCACCTTGGAGAGGAGAGAGGTAATAGCGATAGGCCTGTAATTCGATGGATCTGATCTATCGCCCTTTTCGCAGTCTTCCATGAAGACGGAAATTGCCTAGTATGGTAAGAAAGCGCGAAGAGGCGCGTGAGTACAGGACATAACTCCGGAGCAACTCGACTTATGAAAGTCTAGAGAAAGCAACGCCCGCCGGACTCCCGCTGTGTTATGGAGATTTCCGGCATGGTCTTACCGCACCACGGTATAGTACGTGGTACAGCACCTTCGTCATTCATATTCAAGTTTGAGGCAAAGAAACTGCCCAGTAGATCGGCTTTCTCTTTAGCACTATGGGCCAAGTCACCATCGGCTGACGACGACGTCAGAACTAACCTAACTAACTACCTTACTAACCACATTTGACTCCCGCTAGACTCACCTCGGTCAGCTGACAGGTTCTTACTGTCGTAACTAGACAACTACAAATGATTTTCACTAAATATGTAATAATATGATCATTGATTCGAGTGCTCATATTATTACAATATACTATTTTTAGAAATAAATCACTACTTCACAATAAAATCCCCCGTCGCGTCCGTCTGTCACCTATACGAGTTTCTCCGCAAACGATTTATGCTTCGATGAGATAAGCGTGGAAAGATAAATTAATACGATACAAAAAAGAAAAAAGATACCAACATAAATAAATTAAATTGAATTAAATGTGTTCATTGATAAAAACATTCAATATTGTCACACTCACACGCATCAGTGAGCGGGCGCGCGCTCTCCACTCTCTCGCTTGCACTCTCGGGCACTTCGGAATGCGATTTGCCAAACCACTGGACGCGCACGACCTTTAGGGCCCTTGTGTGAAGTCCGAGCGCATCGCACGTCGCGTTGTGCTTCACGTCACGGACTGCGTCGGTGTCACACAAGGAAATCAAATCAATCAATATTAATTCAAATAGGTTGCTTAGTTCACTTTTGAATCGTCGATACAATATAAACTATGTCAAGTTCTGCCAAAAAGAGCTTACATGAAGTTCTATTTAAAGTAATAATACAATACTTTGATAATCAGCTAACAAGTATACAATATGTATTGAAACACTTAGTAGGTAATATAAATAAGTAAGTAAGCTACTAAAAACAAAGTCAAACACATGTCAATTATTATTTTTTTGTGTTTATGTAGCACCATGTGAAGCGTCACATAAAGACTTATAGCGATATGCGGTTTGATAATTTACCGTTTGGCAAATCGCATTGAAGTAACGCTAAGTGTCGACTAGAACGAGCTAGCTAGACAAAAGATATTTTAGGATTTCCAGGATGTGATTATCATAACTAAAAAGGATGGCAAAAGTAAGTTTTATTTGCAATTTTGCTCTTTGAGCGATAGTATTAAAAGCCAATTAGTTTTAATTATTTTTCATTTTATTGGTGGATTAAAATTAAAAGCCATTTTTATTTTACTGTGTATTCAAACATATATTACGTCATTGACATTTTACTCCAGCAGTCGTTCCAAGCCTTTGTTCTACACATAGTAATATGATGTAGACAAAAAGTCTATACGCCCCGCCTTTATGTCAGGTACATTTGTCCTTCCATTTATTGTGTTATGCTAAGGCTAATTGTTTAGATTCCAATGAGCAAAGAAATTCATCTATCATTTTGGTTGGTCAATTGGTTTTATTACTGCCGCGGCCCGCAACCGCAGCATAACGTGCAGCGATCGTGAGTATGCGGGCTTAGGCATAGCCGAGGCACGCACCACAGAGTCCGGTTATGCTCAGTTGTGGCCAAGGCTTGTATAGTGCTTTTCTTAAATATGCGTGTAAAAAAACGAATTATATTGACTACTGTAAAGACAATAATAAAAATAGTTTAGGTATTTTTGCCACCAATTCGCCGCGTTCAAATATCGATTTCTTTTTTTACTTTTTTAAATTAATTTAATGTCTCATTCTTTTCGTTGTACCAGTCCGATATTGAAATAAAACTTGATGAGTTATCTCTGTAGTTATCAAATAGTTCATTCCATTTTCAAATTTCATATTTAACCGCTTGTACGGACAACCAACCGCACGATTAGTAGTTGCTGACATATATTTTATTGTATATATTGCGGTATCACATTCATAAAGTTTAGTACTAAACACCAATATGTAAAGCGATCGTTGACTTATCATTTACCTTTCCGACACCGTCTTTACTGTATCATTATCACATAATGTAGAATACCTCTACACCGGTCGAGCGCTTGAGCGGACGGATAAAACATCGCAGTCGCAACAGTCGCTCTCTGATACTGCACTGCAAGTATGATTTATCCCAAAGAAGCTTGTGCAAGATATGGTCGCATATCGTAGCATGTTTAAAAAAATTATTTTTTGTAGTTTTAATTTATCCGTGTAGGCATTTTGTGTGTATATTAGTTTATTCCTGTTAAAATGGGAACAGCCTTCCACACGTATTCGACCATAATAAACACTTTAAACTTAAAAAAACATTATTTTTACATATTTCGGGTCTCACACGCGAACAAACGTAAATATAAAAATAACATAAAGCCCTACAAAAAAGTCAATAAACATTTTTGTCTAGCTAGCATGTTCTCGCCGAATCACTGTGTAGGTTCGTAACGGTGTGATAAAATGAAATAAGTACATTGTTATATCGGCGCGGAGCGGGCGGCGGCCGGCGCCGACTTGCAGCGAGTACCGATAACCTAACTTATATCTAGCCTGCAACAGAAAGCAGAAACACGGATCACTGAGGACGGTTTCGTAAACGAGAGGTGGAGGAGACGCCTCCCGCAGGCGGTGGCGCGGCGGCGCTCAGCAGCGGCGGCGGCGGCGGCGGCCGGACGACGCGCCCTGCAACAGCGAGCAGACGGCCGACGGAGTTAATCGCTGCGACCAAAGGGACTGTGCAGTGTGCGCCCTACCTACTACCTACTACTTACTACCTCGCCCGTCTGTCTCCGAGCGCACTCACCGGCGGATGACGACGGCGTCGGCGGCGGCGGCATGTGCTGCGGCGGAGGCATGTGCGGCGCCGGCGGCATGTGAGACACCGGCGGCAACAGTGGCGCGGACCCTCCCTGCAACTGAACAATGGGCCTCTATTTTAAAAAAAAACGTATTAAGGCGCAGTGACAACCTGACTGGCACAGCCAAAATAATTAAGACAACAATATTATAATAGTATAAGCGCACTTAAAGTAAATAAAATTGTAATGTTTCAACAAATCGGCTTATATTGGTCCACTGCTGAACCAAATCCAATGTTTACATTTGCCTATTGAAAGGGTTTGCCACAGGAGTTAAATTTCCCTTTACATACTATGTCTAGCAAAAATAATAACTTTATGTATAACAATACTTTTAGACATAAATATAAGGACAAGACATAAATATTATCTCATACACCACTGTAACATAGTGTTAGCGATTTATCTTTCCATATTAATACGAGAGCCAATAATTTGGCTCAATCTGCTTTTATTGATCAGTGCAATACTTTGACATGTAATAATTTAAGGTGATGGCATACCCAAACGAGTTAAGTTTGCAAAAATTTGATTAATTTAGTTATATTTCAAACCTTAATTAAGAGAATACCAATATGTATTATAATAATTTGCCTATTAACAGTTAGAAAAAAAAATATTTCTGACACTCTATTTTCGGGCTTTAATTGAAAATTGTTTAGAAAACTAAGAGTGATATTCTCGACCTTCCTATTACATAAAATATATATTAATATGACCAAGTGAACTTGCTAATTTCATAGTTCTATATAAATATTCGAATTTTACACCTACGAAAAACCGATAAAATCGAGATTTTCAAAGTGTGGTTTTTTTTTTTTTTTTTCTTTATACCACTAAGGTGGCAAACAAGCCTACGGTCCGCCTGATGGTAAGCGGTCACCGTAGCCTATGGACGCTTGCAACACCAGGGGCATCACTCGCGCGTTGCCGACCCTTCAGAAATCTAATAACTTCTTTTTTGAAGAACCCCATACTGTAGTCCTTAGAGAAAACCTTGGCAGGGAGCTCATTCCACAACCCAAGGGTTCGCGGGAGGAAGTTTCTCTGAAACCGCACTGTTCGCGACCATTTTGGTTCCAAAGTGTGAGAATGAATTCCCTGTCGATGGCGAGCGGTGCGATGGTAGAAAGTAGCCGTGGGCATCATTTCGAACAATTCCTCAGAACACAATCCATTGTACAAGCGGTAGAACACACACAGGGAGGCAAAGTCTCTCCTCAGACTTAAGGGTTCGATACCGCAAGTGAGTTTGGGATCGTCGACAATTCTCACAGCCCGTCGTTGAACCGAGTCAAAAGGGCCAAGCTGGTATCCGGGTGCACCCGCCCAGAGATGGCAGCAGTACTCCATATGGGGCCGGACTTGCGACTTGTAAAGTAGCAACCTTTGCCCCGACGTGAAGTACTGCTTCGCTCTGTTGAGTACACCAAGTTTTTTGGACGCCAGCTTTACCTTGCCTAGCAAATGATCTCGGAACTGAACATCGCTGGAGATGTCAACGCCAAGGATCCCAATGCTCTTGGAGATGGAGAGGGGAGTGTTCTGGAATTGTGGGACTACAGTGAATGGGGTTTTCTTAGCGGTGAACGCGCAGACTTGTGTCTTTGAAGGGTTGAATCGGACCAAGTTTTCCCGCCCCCAGTCAGAGACCTTGGACAGACCGATCTCGATTTGAGACACAAGTTCTTCACGCTTTTCCTCCACAACGGGACGTGGGATGCTTGCAGTAGAAACAGCGTAGGAGACAGCACAGAGCCTTGCGGGACACCAGCATTAATGTCCATGCTATCAGAGCAACTACCGTCAACTACGGCTCGTATGCTTCTGCCGGACAAAAAGCTAGCCACCCATTTGCACAAACCCTCGGGCACTCCGTAAGAAGGCAACTTCGATAGAAGACCCCGGTGCCAGACCCGATCGAACGCCTTCGCTATGTCTAGGCTACATGCCAATGCCTCCCCCTGACTCTCAATGGCTAGTGCCCATCGGTGTGTGAGATACACTAGAAGGTCACCAGTTGAGCGACCGTGGCGAAAGCCATATTGACGGTCACTGATCAGGTCGTGTTTTTCTAGGTATCTCAAAAGCTGTGTGTTGATCACACGCTCCATCACCTTGGAGAGGAGAGAGGTTATAGCGATAGGCCTGTAATTCGATGGATCTGATCTATCGCCCTTTTTGGGCACCGGGTGCACATTTGCAGTCTTCCATGAAGACGGAAATTGCCTAGTGTGGTAGGAAAGCGTGAAGAGGCGCGTGAGTACAGGACATAACTCAGGAGCACACTGCTTAAGCACCACTGCTGGTATGCCGTCTGGCCCACTCGACTTATGAACGTCTAGGGAAAGCAACGCCCGCCGGACCTCGCGCTGTGTTATAGTGATTTCCGGCATGGTCTTACCGCACCACGGTAAAGTAGGTGGTACAGCGCCTTCGTCGTTCACATTCGAGTTAGAGGCAAAGAGACTGCCCAATAGATCGGCTTTCTCTTTTGCACTGTGGGCCAAGTCACCATCGGTCTTTCGCAGTGGTGGTAATGACGACTGGCAGAATTTCCCTTTGGCAGCTTTAGCAAGCGACCAGAAAGCACGACTCCCAGAAGAATAGCTCGCAAGTCGCCCACCTATTTTGCCGATGAATTGGAATTTTGCTCTGGCAGTTGCTTTCTTACTGAACCTCGAGGCAGCATTTAATTTGCGTTTTAACTCAGAAATATTCGGATCCTTATTATTACGAGCCGTGGTCCAAGCCTCATACGCAGTTTGCTTAAGAATTTTAGCTTCTCTGCAAGGCCTATTAAACCACGGTCGTTTTTTGACGCCGGCAGCTACTCGCAGGTTAGGAATGAAACATTCCATACCAGCGAGGATTGTCTCAGTGACTGCGGCTGCGCAGACGTCAGGATCTTCTGAGCTATAGCAGATCTGCCTCCACGGGTACGATGCATAAAATTCTCGCAATCCATCCCAGTCTGCCGACTTATAATGCCACACACGACGCCAATTAGTTGGCCCAGAAGGATCGGGTTGTGTGCATGACAATCGAGTCCGGATGAGACAGTGGTCCGAGGAGCCAAGAGGCGCATCCACTGAGACGGAGTATCCATCCGGACGTGTAGTCAGCAGAAGGTCCAGTAAGGAGCTTGTATGGTCCTCTATATCTGGTATTCTCGTTGGAGAAAGTACCAGCTGAGAGAATCCATAGGTCAGAGCAAATTCATGAGCAGATATCCCTGCATAGTTATTGGTTCGAGAACTGAGCCACTCACGATGGTGGGCGTTAAAGTCTCCCAAAATAACTACTTCTGCTGTAGGATATTGCTCTAGAACTTTGTCAGTCGTCAAACTCAGGTGCGTGAAGAGTCGAGTTACGTCCGTGTCACCGCTATGAGACCTGTATAGGCACGCATAGATACGAGTGTGGCCCCCATGATCTACGCGCACCCACAATATCGACAGGTCCCTGTCTTCAAGGCTATGAAGTCGGCGACAGCAGATATCCTCCCGGACGAACATACATACACCGGCACGACTCAAAAAATTGTGCTCGAGTTTGTAGCCGGGATAACGAAGGTATGATGTGTCGGCCGGGCAGGATATCTGCGTCTCCGTTAGAAAAAGAATGGTTGGCTGCGCAGTCTCGAGATGGTGATGGACTGCGTTAAGATTTGCGTGAATACCCCTTATGTTGCAAAAATCTACATTATATGTGGATGGAGTAACCGCTGTCAAAACTCTTTTCTTTTTTCTGTTCCTGGCCATTTTGTTTGAAGTAACTTAGACTACGGATGAGGATTCACTGCACAGACAGCTTAGAAGACAAAAAGTTGCGGTACTAAGACTGCCGAAGCTCAACACAGATGATGCGGTTGCTGGCACGGCGGGCGGAAGGGCCCCTGATCCCCCTCTGTTGTAGTAGCCGGGTCCACTCCGGTCTCCTTCTCCGGCACGACTACTACTTCAGAGACTTTACACAGGTTGGCGGATCAGCCTCCCAGGGCGGAGATTAAGTGATCCCTGGGTTCGGGAACCCGTTCAACCTGCGGGCGGCCAGCGGTCAGCCGTTTCATCAGGTCTCCCTGACCGCCGAACCAGCACGCCGCGTCTACGCCGAGCAATGACAGCAACAAGCACCGTCGGTCCTCCGCTGTCCGCGCAGCGAATCCTCAAAGAGAGAGCTCTGGCAACCTTACTCACCGCCAGTTGCGTGCTAGCAACTATCGTACGCGGAACTGTGGACAAAGAGCCAAATTGTGGTTCAATGGTGTAATATGTTTTTGTACACTAGTCGAAACGGCACGCCTTTGCTAGGGTATGCCATAGCCTTAAATTAATTTTCAGACAACAAAAAGTCCATTTTGGCAAAATATATAATACCAGCATAAATAATGATAATATTAAGAAATCTATGCCTACTGAAGTTTTATGCAAACAGAAACAAAAAAAAGTTTGTCATACTAAGAATAATATTCTGTTAAACCTGGTGCATCAGAATATCTAAGGAATGTCTCAGAACAAACTAGAAATTGAATTGTTGATAAACTGCCAAAAGATTGTCATTTTATGTGTCACTGAACACTGGCTACGCATCAGTTAATGTTCAATTTCACTAATCACCAGGTAGGAAGTTCGTTCAGCCGAGTAAATGCAATCTGTTCGGTACAGATAAGCAATGACGTCACGGCCTTATTTGTGTTCGACTCGGCACGGCGAGCGCGCCTTGGTCAGCTAGTTCTAAAACCGTAGTGGAAAAGTGAGCGCGCGTCCCGTGCCCCACGCTTATCAAGTTTTTATTGGAAAATAATGAATAGTTTGGATGGATAATTGAGGAGTTGCTGTAAGAACCTACACCGATAACGAAATTTAGCGCGGGCGGAAGCCGCTGGCTGAAGCTAGTAGGTAATAAAAAGGCCTTTGACTCTATTTGGCAAACACAGAACAAGAAGTTCATCGTGATTATATTTAGTCCAATCCAATTAGAAAATGAAAAAACATTAATTGGCAGAGTTTTGAATTTTGGTGTACATGTTCATTCCCCATCGATACCTGTTGCGCTCCCGCCGTCGTCCTGAAAAAAAGGTACCCTTCGGCAATAATTATTAATACGATAAAATCGTTTATTCAAAAACTGTAACTTATAAAATTTCCTATAAAAAAGCTAAGATATATTATTAATGTATTTCTAATACTTTAGCTGTAATCCGACATTGAAAAGTTTTTTTTTTATTTGTGTTATCGATATACAGTTTTGTTTCTGTGTCGTCCTCCTAAAATTTTCATACTTATTCTACGGCACTGCCTATAGATATAAAGACCGGCAGAGATAATGAGAAAGAGAGAGAGAGAGAGAAGAGGAGAGATAATTCAGGGGCAGATGTAATATGCGACATGATGTGTATAGCAGGTTAGACTCCGCTTGGTGACTAAGAATAGCCAACCAGCCATCAGCCGATCATCATCGCGTCTGATTCCAATAAAAACCACCTATCCTGAGTAGAACAAAGGCAAGGTTCTCCACAGACTGATAAACCTCCACAGACTGATAAACAAACTCAATTTTAACATTATGACTGCTACTAACTACGTAACGGGCTCATAATCACAACCATAGGCTGGACTTACTCAACATAGCGTCTCTACAGAACATTCCATAGAAGTTCTGGATGAACTTTGCTCTAACAATCTCTTGGTTATTATGTCCCTTGGGCCCCGGCCTACGAAGCCACTGCGACCAACTGTAATAAACTGGGACAAATTCAAGAAAGCTCTTAAAATAATCAGCTTACTACAGCTAGATCACATTCCTGCTCTCATTAGATCTCTAATATTGATGTTGTTTAGTAAAGAATGAATCGAATCGTCTGGTTGGTGTTCGGATCGTTCGAGCTAGGCTTTCGTTCTTTGCATACTCTGTGCGCTAGTCAGTCGTCATTAATTTGTGCGTCTCCTCGCGGCTACGTTTTTATCCTTGCGCTAATTTTTATATTTAATAGTTATAGTGAAACTAATCACACACACGAAAACAAACGTACTACTCACTACACCACATTTTACACAAAAAACGTATCAAAAACATATGACGCCAAATTTGGGAAAGTCCGTGCAATTTTCTTACGGCCTACGTGTGGCCTTTTTAGTAAACAGGTGTGGTCATTGAATTTAACAGTCACTCGCAAGTGCATAAAATAAAAAGTAATTAAGAGCGATCTCAGTGTTTGTGGATCAGCTTATAAATGTAACAGCTTAAAAACCGTTGTATAGTATTTATTGAACGCTGTCGCCACATCGAAAAATGGCGCTTCTATAAGTATAAATGTGCTTCATGAAATCTGTGATGCAGTGCCCCTATTCTGTTGCACAAAATCCGAAATGACTTTGGTGAAGAGGTCTATATTTAGTGTATGAAATTACGTAACCTTCTTCGTCTGCAATGACAGGAGTACTACTGGTTTAGTGCTAAGCAAGCATTACAACTCTAAGTTTTTTCCAAGCAGTCTGCCTTTTAGTTGTCGTCACAGGAATTAATTTAGGCTTTGGAAGGAAGGCATGGCGCTCATGGTGTCGACTTCAATATATTATAGCTCCAGTTAGCCTGGAGGCCAGGCTACATCCCTTCCATCGCGTTTCATGACTGCTTTTTGTACGCCTGTAGCCTTCTTGACACTTTTGTAGAAGGAGTCTAGTCGTCAGCAGAGGGATAATTGTTACGTTGCCGTCGTGCGGCGTTGGGCTGGCTTATTAGTAACTCTATGTCCTCGGGCACCGGTGAACGCTTCTTTAGAGCACTCGCTGATGGTAGCTTAACTTAGTGACTGGTAAGAGATTCGATGCCACGTCATTTTTGTCGTGAGATCTAATCAAAGAGGATACGATCTAGTTGCTTTAAGCTAGTAATCTTTTAAGGGCTTTCTTGAATACGCCTTAGTCGGATAGAAGTCAAAGGGACATATAAAAACGGGAAGATGTTCAACGCAAAATCCGTCTATCTTGATACAGAAACCTAGGCTTACTTTATGTAAAATCGCTACGTCAAGTATTTCCAGCCTATGACTATTGGTAGTATTGCAGTACTATAAACGGTGCTTAGTAACTATATACATTTACATACAAAGTCACGTAAATGGGAAGTGAGGCACACCTACGAGACGATGATCAGCTGATAATGGCTTTTCAGCATTGATAGCCAGTTGCGGCTATTTCGTGATACTTATACCTACCAAGTGGCCCCAAAACACATTTCGACCCAGCCATACGCATCATGTCACATAATGCATTTGCCTCTTGGAGGACCCCTTCCTTTTTCTCTCTTTCTCACCCTCTCATTTCTCTCTTTCTTTCTCTCCTGGTAGTTTCACGGAATAAATGTAAAATAAATGTTATAAAAACAATTTATAAATTTGAAAAAGCGAAAGAAAGAAATCTTAGTAGGAGGGGAATACCTATCAAACTTGAGATTTGCCGATAGTTATTTTAGCACCAAGTGCTTCAGAATTATCTAACCTTTTGCAAGAACTAAACACACGAATCCTAAAAGTTAGTCTACAAATGAATGAGAAAAAAAACAAAGGTTATGACAACCCAGTCCAAATTGAGGATGCAACCTTTGAATACGTTAATGGATATATCTACCTTGGAACATTATAATAATAATAATAATAAGCCTTTATTACTGACAATTACATACAAGTTGGTGCATATATATATATATATGCATTTAAAATACAAAGAAAAAAAAAAGTTTATTGGACATCATTCCGGAGTTTTATTTGTGTCAGCATGTTCTTTTAACACATAGGCCTCCTCCAACCTTTTCCAGGCTGCTCTATCTTTGGCAGCTCTTGTTGCCCCTGCAAGCACCTGCTGCTTCTTTGAGATCGTCTGACCATCTTTTTTTTTCTTACTTCTTTTCCTTTTAGTGTTAAATCTAGGGGTCCACTCAGTTAAGGTTTTGCACCATTTATTCATCTGGTCTCTTAGCATATGTCCTGTCCATCTCCATTTTAGTTGTTCTGTTGTAGTTGTGATATCTTGAATCTTTTTATTTTTCTTAGTTCTACTGCTTGCTTCTTGTCTTTTCTCTTGAACCCCAGGATTTCCTTACATACTCTATAGGTTCACCTTCTAACTGTATAAAAGTCTTTGATCTATTGGTCATTAGTTTTGTTTTTTCTCCATTCATAACAAGTCCTACTTTTCTGCTTTTTAGAGATAGTTCTGTGATCATGGTTTGTGAAGTTTCCGCACACTCAGTGATCAGTACTATGTCATCAGCGAACCTAAGGTGGTTGAGCTTTGCTCAATTGATATTTATTCCCAGGTTATCCCAGTTTAATTCTTTGAACACTACTTCCAGCAGAAACTTGGAACATTAGTATCTTTTTGTTCACGCTAAAGTCTCTTGACGTTATTCAGAACGCACCTGTAATTAGCGACGAGTGAAGCGGCCGCACTTTTAGCGCAGCAACACTGTTCGTCCGCTCGCCCCAGCTGATATGTGTATGTGTCTAATTTTTGAATCCAAACGAAAAGTTTATTTGCACAATTTGATTTTGAATATAAAATTCTTTACCTGCGCGGGCTGTGATACACTCCACTTTTTATTGTTTTTAATAACAATAAAAAGTGAAGTGTATCACAGTGACCTTAGCCCATCAAAGGAAGGAAAAGGACATCAGCTCAATCCAACAAACTTATCTGCTCATCAACAAGTAAGTCTTTTTCCTTTGTCACTCCCTCAGCCCCCTACATCTTCAACACCCGCATCTTCTTGCCCAAAATTGAGCTCCCCAAATTTTTATCCAAATTTTTGGAAGACTTGCCCTCCTTTATACCATACCATATTTATACCATATTTAAAAGTATAACTGATGCTATAGTGAACTTGGCAGATGTGGTCAAGCTTTACTATCTGCTCTCGTGCCTCTTGGCTGAAGCTCTCAGTATGAGAGCCCACCTCAAAATCATCAATGAGAATTACACGGTATAGCCTTGGCCATTCTCACTAAGCGCTACGAAAACGGATTCTCATTGACCGGTTTGTGGACATCACACTGGAGCTTCCAACTATCACATCCCGCTCAGATATTAGGTCCACATTTTTAACTTCGCTCATTTCAGCTCAGTCGGCCCTAAATAATTAAAAGCTCCCACAAGATAATGACTATGTTTTTGTGTCAATCGTTGTTCGTATGCTCAAAGGTGAACTCCGCTCACTCTTTGAAAGTAAACATGGCTCAGATGATGAGCTGCCTGAGAGAGCGAACACTCCGCTTCAGCGGCACTAACAGACAAACAACTTAGCCCAATATTACTCGTCCTCGCGTCCACTTTCAGCCCATTAATACTCGTCCAGCTTACGTCGGGGCAAAGTTTGTTACTTTACAAGTCGCAAGTTCGGCCCCATATGGAGTACTGCTGCCATCTCTGGGCAGGTGCACCCGGATACCAGCTTGGCCCTTTTGACTCAGTTCAACGACGGGCTGTGAGAATTGTCGACGATTCCAAACTCACTTGCGGTATCGAGCCCTTAAGTCTGAGGAGAGACTTTGCCTCACTGTGTGTGTTCTACCGCTTGTACAATGGGTTGTGTTCTGAGGAATTGTTCGAAATGATGCCCACGGCTACTTTCTAACATCGCACCGCTCGCCATCGGCAGGGAATTCATTCTCACACTTTAGAACCTAAATGGTCGCGTACAGTGCGGTTTCAGAGAAACTTCCTCCCGCGAACGCTTAAGTTGTGGAATGAGCTCCCTGCCAAGGTTTTCTGCAAGTATGGAGTTCTTCAAGAAAGAAGCGGCAACGCGTGAGTGATACCCCTGGTGTTGCAAGCGTCCATAGGCTACGGTGACCGCTTACCATCAGGCGGACCGTAAGCTTGTTTGCCACCTAAAAGGTATTAAAAAAAAAAAAAAAAAAAAAAAAAAGCTCATAACTCACCCCCACCGAACAACAGCTTTTATTGCTTTAGCCGACGCTGGCTAGGTCCGCACTATGAGAGTGAGTGCAAGACAACTGGTAGGTGTAGAGAGTGCAACAGCGCAATTATCACACCTCTCTGCACCGAGATGGAGCCAACTCTCCGACTCATACCTCTCACCTTTTGCCTGTCCCATTACAAGCCCAACCTAGACAGCACCCACACTACTCAACACAACCCAGCTCTTCACACGCTAGACAAATCACATCACCATTATATCAACAACGCTCACCTACACCAAGCCCTACACACACTACACATGGGCAACACAGCCAACTGTGACTACCTAAGTAAACACACTCAGCCCACACACATACAATCTTCACACATGTCCACAGGTTCAGCCCTAAAAATTTTAAATCAGCTCATAAAAACACTACAAAATTGTTTTAAAATAATATTCAGCCCACAACTACTGACTTTTCCAGGCCTAGCGACCTACCTACCCATTCTCATACAATTGTTTGTACAAATGTTCAGCCCAACACCACCTATGAGGCACCAGTTCCCTTACCAACAGTGTCTCTAGAGCTAGCTGACAGTGATGGAAAGTTCCATAAGGCAAGAGCATTGCTAGATACATGCTCAATGTTGACTTTATTAACTAAGGATATGGCTAAAAAATTGCATATCCCACTTCAGCACACAAAATTAAATAATTCAAGTGTAGGTAATCAGCACACTTAAAGTTCCAGCTGTCATCACATTCCGCCCTATTCACACTGAAAACCCAGTAATAACTGTTAAGGCATACATTTTAAAAAGTTTAACCGGTTTTCTGCCCTTGACCAAGTGTCAAAAATTCAGCCCATGTTGTAATAATTCTAATATACCACTAGCTGAAACTTGCTTCAAAACTTGGATGTCTTGCCCAGAAGTAATCACTGCTTTTGCAAGAATATCGAGACCTCTAGAAACCCTCTCTGAAGAAGTAATGACTCAACTGGAACGGTTTGTACTCATTTATTATCCACATTGTAAAAAATTTACATATATAATTCAAATCGTAATTTTGGTTCCAGATTCACGTGCAAAGTGTATGATGCGAATACAGAGCACAGTACTGTTAATGCGGTTCGCAAATACTGATTTGCCTCAAAAATAGGCTAGTGTCAAGCCTCTCACCAGCGTCAGCCGCCCTGCAAAAACATGCACTACGCGCAGCTTACCAGGCGGGTCATATATGGGGAAATTGTTTGAATTTAGACATTACCATCCCATGTCCATCTTTTTGGGGATGGAACCAGACCTCTCAAGGTGGCTGGACTCCACAATGGTCAAGTAAAACGGCCATTTGGCAAGAATTAACCCTGCTTGATCAATGCGCTTCTAATCAGGCTTCCAAACAATGCGTTGCGGTTGCCGACGTGTCGGATTACCCTGCACTCTGCAATGTATGTATAACATACATTATGACCTGCAATATTATCATCATATTGTCGTATTAGTACTTCATTGCATTTTTTTTCAGTGCTAACAATGCTTTGAACTGGAAACTGAAGGTGATTAGTTTTTCATTATTAAAATGTATTTTTCAATGTTTTTTTTTAATTTATATTAATATTAAGTAAACATTACTACTTAATACAAGTACACATTTTAAAGTAACCAAAAAATCTATATTAAATATGACTTCTGATAACTTCTGCAACACATATTTTAAAAACAAATTAAGTGATTTCGATGCAGTTTTATTTTTTATTGTAAAATACATTTATCTAAAATAAAAAATATTCAGTTTAGACATTCGTTAAATAAAATTGATATATTTTTCTATCATGTTTCCAAAAAAAATATTTTATTTTAATTTATTTTTATGATATTATTTTCAAATATTAAAAAAAAAAATATATTAAATTTAACACAAAATAATCTCTATTCCTAAGGGATGAAACTTTGGACGCTGCCGGCGAAAACGCTTCTTTTGGTCCCTACTATCACTGTGCAAAGCGGCTTGCTTCCATCACAAAGTGCAGCTTTTACCCCAAAAATCGCCATAACACCTATGACCATTGTAGGCCTCCCGTTCTGAGTGATGATGGTTTGCTCACATACTGGTTTCGACTGCCCGATCAGTCTCAAACTAGATAACAGATATGTCAACAATTTAAGTTACGCGACGACATGATGCTGCTCAGCCCCTCCTATCAAAGGATTAAGACACCTATTAAAGATATGCGAGAAATATGCGAAAAATCATGACCTAATACAAATATTTTGTGAATAAGACAGAGATGGTAATATTTAGATATGGAGAGGGACCTGATAATGTGACCAGGGGTCTCTGGATAGCAGACTATTAAAATTTCGGAAAGCTTCAAGTATCTTGGCCATACTGAATCATCGTGCGGAAGACACAATGAGGATATTGAACGACAACACAGAGCTTTATGTTTGGTTGGCAACATGATAAATACATAAATTCGCTAAATGATCTCACAATGTCAAGCTAACCTTATTTAAAGCATTCTGTCAGACTTTTTATATATGTCAACTCTGGACTGATTACATTATACAAGCTCATGATGGAATACAAGTTACCTATAACAATATCTTTAGGCAACTTATGGGACTTAAGCGCTCTCGTAACTCGGGTTTGTACCATGAGGCGTGAGTGGATTCATTCAATGCCATTCAGAGAAACCAGGTTGCCAAATGCTGGTCCAGGATTGATACTTGTAAAAACTCAAGGATACTGTAGGATATTTCAGACAAATGTCTATAAACCATGGGTCCAAATAGCAGCCTGACTGAAACATTAGTATTTGTAATAATTTAATAATGCTTTTATTGATAATTTAATGATTTTTTTATCAATTATATTTTTCCTTTTTTTCTATTAATAATAATAATTTAAGAATTTTATTGTTCTTAGTTTTTTTTAGGTATATTTTATATACTTTTTTGATATCTGATATTGTAGCCTCACAATGTCAGGATGGATCTGTTATCTGAATAAAAGAATATTTATATTTATTTTATTCATTTATAGTCATCACATCATCAGACCTTCCACAATACATAAAAACATTTTTTTTATTATTATTGTTTAATTATACATTTATCTCAAAATGTAAATTAGTGGAATAAAGGCTTATATTATAATAGAAACTTTTAACCAGAAAATAAGAAAGCTCTTTTACATTATTTATAATCAAAACTCAACAACAACAATTTCTGAGCGTTAGTCATCCATAGTTAAAATTGAACAGCTGAGTGGGTACATGCCAAAAGCCTTATATTTTTTTTAGGTTTTGTAGTTATGGTGACAAACTTGAACTTATTTAGTGTAGTCAGGGCGACCCACTTGTGCCACACCCAAAACTAGTGCACAGATCCGAGCATTGCGGCAGCAGCTGGCGACCAATAGAGTCAAGTATCATCAAATTCATAAATTTAAACAATCATTCTTATAATTCTTAATATTGAACAATTATAACAGTCTGTATTTTAAATCTTGTTTTGTTTACCATAAATAAATTTGGTTCACCTTGGTTTTTGGTAGAAATGATTTTTTGATGATTCTAAGGAATTACTCAAAAGACTTGTATCCATTATCAATAATATAAAAAAAAATGGTTAAGTATTTTTGTTTTATTAATAACTGTTTGTTTTTAAAATCAAGAAGTTTTTAGAAAGCTTATATAATGTTAAATTTAGTAGTAAGTGATATAAAAAAAAAAAAAATCCCATCAGTATTTGTTTATAATTTTGTTTTAAAAAATTCACTATTTATTCGTTTTCAGCATTTTTCCCAACTCAAGCGATGTAAAAACAATACAATGAGTATGTTTCCCAAAAAAATATAACTATTTAAAGCCAATGATGTTTAAAGTACAGTGCTTCCAGTGTTTTCTCTAAGGACAGTATGAGGTTTGTGTTACAAGCGGTCAAAGGCTGCAGTGACCGCTTACCATCACACAGACCACAAGTTTGTTTGCCACCTTAGTGGTATAAAATTTACGCAAAAATGACAAATTGCAGAGAAGTAAAAAATTACCCTAAAATGTTTTAATCAAAAATATAGCCTTCAGCCAGCTCCAATACCCTGCCTGCTTAACAGTTAGTGCTTTTTACACTTGGACATCTTTAGAATAGGTACTGAATGTTCTGTTGACATAAAATTTTAAGTCATGTAACTGACATTAGCAAAGGAAAAGGAAAAAGAATCTTGTGTGTATTCACTTAGCCACTCAAACATCCGGGCAACTATAGTAGCCGAAAACATTTTGGCATCAAGCATTAGGGCGACTATGGCAGCCTCGCTGACTTGTTTCCTTTTTATAGATGTTGGTCTGTGAACATTTAGTGAAGCATCTTAAAATTGATACTAGATGGTTCTGTTTAAAAAAAAATGCATCAATTGGTCGTAAAACAGTCTAACAAGCCAAAACAAACATCGAAAAATAAAAGTTAAAAAGTCAGTGTGGAATAAAATATCACGTTTTTGTGTGCTTTGTTTACAATTTGATTGTTATCTCAATGTATTCATGTAAAATAAAAAAAACCTAAGAATATTCAAAGTAATGGGCCTCAAAAAAAACCCTATTTAGTCTAGTCTAACTATAGATTATATTGACAAACTAAGTAGAACAAATATTTTACTCAAATTCAACCCTGATTCTCAGGTTTACCCTATTTTTAAAGTACATTGGATAGTATAGTTTTGGCTACACATGCATATTTTTTGTTTTGGTATAGCAGTTGGGGTGTAAAAAAAGGGAGAAAAAAAGGGGTGTTTCCCTTGCGCCCCCTTTTAGTTACTCAGACCGTAGGAGTTTGCTACATAATACGCTTTAAGTTGGAAACGGCACGAGCCGCTTGTTGCAAAAATTTCGATCGCACGGGTGGACGTTTAGCGCACTTATGGCTGTCAAACTCGTACGTTAGAGTGGTTAGCTTTTATTTTCGCTTTACTCATAGGATATTTTCCCTTACGCCCCTTTCCAAACTGTCTGTGGCATAAGAGATCTAACTGCAATCCATAACTAACTAAAATAATACACTCACCAATTCCATACTCAGCAGAATTTTCAACTTAGACACAGTGTGATACTCGTAATTAAAAACTGCCACTGCTTTTCGCACAGAACTGGCTTTGCTCACAAATTAAATTGTATAAAATACGAAACAAGAAGCACATGAAGTCACAAACAGTATATATAATGTACTCTGTGGTCACAGATTTGCTTGATTTTTAAGGGGCGTTTTGTTGACAAGCATTATACGCATTGAATGCGCTCAATGCTGTCTATGCGCACATTCGATCGTTTTAGGTGCGTTTTGTTGACTGCTTCAATGCGTTTTATATCATAATCCTGCCAAGTTAAAAAGACATAAATTCTGTATAACACAGTACAAATCTTGGTTCATTCTCTTTGATAGGATTACCGCATTATGTACGTCATGTTGGTCAACAAAACAGCACTTATGTCGACAAAAAATGAATGCGCTATGACGTTACTTCCAGACTGCATTCAACGCATATGCTGCACATGCTCGGGAGGTAGGGCAGTGGATGCGCTGTCAAACTAGTGAACGGCCATATTGTGACTAAAATGACAGCTGCAATCGAACTTTTTTTTTGATGTTGCAAGCGTAGCGCGTGGGTTGTAGTTGTGGCGATAGTTCTTAAAATATTTCCATATATTAAAGTAGATTTTGCCAGCGGCTCCGGCCGCCCTGAATGGTAATCGGCGTGGAACTCCTCCGTTAACTCATTAACTCCTTAATTTACACGTTTGCTAGAGTTCGTTTAAGCTTGGTTATAGTTATTCCCGCGGGACCTTTTGAATTTTTCGCAATAAAAAGTAGCCTATGTGCTATTTCAGGGAGCCAATTCTCACGCAATCGAATTGATGATGACGAACTCGAAATAAAGTACGAATTTAACCTTTTCTCAAACGAAAATATAGTTAAGCAATTCTGGTAAAGTCGAATCCGATATTTCTCGAACGCTAGCCGCTCGAACTGCTTCGAGTGGTCGGGACCGTTCGAGACTACACCTCGCATTGGAATCATGACAAATTTAGTTCAAAATGATTGGGTTCTAAACATTAATTCTACTCTTAGCGTAAACTATATGTTCTTAAATCTAAAGTAAATGTCTAAAATGTAGGTCAGAGCAATTAAAAGGGCGAAAAAAAAAAACTTTTATTACTAAATATGATATTTTTTTAGCTTTATTCCATTCATAATATAATTATTATTAGTCTTTTCTCAATTGATTGATTGGCCGATTTTCAAAAGTCACCCATGACAATAATATGCATTTATTTCTATTGATTTCCATCCTAACAATCACTAGGTTACATCACATACACTGACAAAAATGTTTGAGGAACGGCGCCGCCATCTTTAGTGCTGCGTAATATTTTGATAATACTAAGTGGTAATTTCATGTGAGAAAAATTTAACACAAAAACACCTTTGAAAAGTAAGAATAACTTAAAATTCTCAACTAAATAAACAAATAAAACACTCAACAAAAACAGTGTTTTTTTTTATTATATAATTATATTTTATGTATATTTATGTGCAAATACGTTCCGTTTACAGATTATAGCAATTTCACGAAATAGGGATTTAATTTACAAATTTAGTTATGCTTATTATTTGCTTACTAATAATGATGAGAAACAAGTAAAATGTTGCTTCAAACATTGTGTAGTCACCGAAACCTTTTGATATATATGATCTAGGTGCCCATTACCTGAAGGAATTGGCTCAAAATGAACATGTTTACTATATTAAAATGACATTTTCTATTAGGTCTTTGTGTGACAGATTTCTGTTTAAAACAGCACAAGTTTCTTCCCACCCTCTTCTTGACCGCGTACGCTCCCTGGCTAATATAATGACATCATGCCCATATTGGAAAAACAAAGTCCCATCTGGCTTGTGAAAAGCTTAAATAAAATTACCCATCTTTCAAGTCCATTAGCACAGTCTTCTATCAAATTGTTCACGAGAAGATTGATGGGAAGCATCTATGAAATAGACTTTGAGGCCCTGCTATTCCATCCTCAAGTAAATCTTGACTTAGGCATATTTGACCTAAACGCCAATAGTATGTTCAACTCTTGTATAGAGAGATCATTTCAGGATTACACTTTGATATTTACTGATGCCTCCAAACTCTTTGAAGACAGCTGCGTCGGGTCAGCAGTCTGGATTCCAAAACTTAATACCGTTGGTGCGGATGGCTAGGCGCGGCGCTATACATACATACTGGGATAGATAGATAGCTGCTTATCTCTATTTTATTTATTTATTTATTTATTCGGAAGACCAAAGGCTTAAGCTAATTAAAACAAAACAAAAATAAGTATTGGACGCCAAGATAGCTTCTCACAATTAGTATCTGCATAACTATAAATTAAGTACAAACATAAAAAAGACAATACCTACTTAAAAAATATCAAAAACTATACATCAATCACATGTAACATTATACGGAAATCCAGAAAATACAATAACCAAAAATTCTAAAATGCAAATTTAAAACAAAAAAAAAATGAATTAAGAGTTAGGATTAAAAAACTGCTCAGTGAGTATAGGCCTTACGCTCTCCACGCTCATGTCAAATAGATCTAAGGTTTTGCATAAATTATTAAATTTATTGCAGACGCGCCACATGAAAGAATTTTGTCTATAATTCGTAGATGCGAAGGGAATATATATAAGAGGGTTAGATCTTAGAATCACCTTAGGAACATTGAGATGAATTTTAGCTAAGGGATCCGAAAAATTTACCACGCCAGAGGTTATTTCTTTTGGTTGGTATGTTACCTGTATGTATCAGTGTTTAAGTGCCTTCTTTTTGAAGGCGGTTCTTCCATTTGGTTTGGACTACTACTTTACTTGCTACTAGGAGTCATTTTTCTTTTTTTTAAAGTCCGGCGGTCTTGCGTCGAGTGTAGCCAAGTCTCTTATGTGAGCATATAGGGAACCCTCGACACGCTCGAACATTTTATCCCTGAGTCTGGAGATAAATTCTTCCAGGGATTCAGGGAGGATTCCTTTTGCTATAGTGGCGTTTCGTACGTATCGTGGAGCTTTGACGATACTGCGTAAGGTGAGGTTTAAGCCTCTTTTTGTTTGTCTCAGATAATAGGTGGTGCCATGCTGGGGCTGCATAGGTAAGTCGAGATCTTATGTATGTTTTATAGATCCCAACTTTGATCCTTCTTGGGAGCTTGGATGTTAGTATCGGTTGGAGTTTGCCTCTTGCTATCTTCGCCTTGCACACGGTCTCGCTCACATGAGCGTTCATCGTGAGGCCGCGATCGATAGTGACTTCTAGGTACTTTACGCTCGGGAGCCATTTTAGCGGCTGTCCTTGAAGCGTTAGTTGGGGGGTAGCTTTTTCTTGCCAGTAAAAATGGCTTGTGTCTTCCCTACATTTATCGACATTCGTCATTTGGCGATCCATTCGGGAAGGGCGTCAAGTGTCCTCTGCATTTTCTTGACTGTGTATCATAAATTTCTACCGGCTACATAGTAGGCTGCGTCGTCTGCAAATAGGGCCAGTTTTATTCCCTCCAGTGCAGGTATGTCATCAGTGTATTTGGAGTAGCATGTGGGTGATAGGCAGCTACCTTGTGGTACTCCCTGGTTCGTGGGAGAAGGTTCCTTCCACTGCCACATGAAATTTACGGTCCTTAAGGAAGGAGGCAACAACCTTGACCAGTTGTCTAAGAGCGCTTGACGTCGACAGTTTGTAGAGTAGTCCCTCGTGCCACACCCTGTCGAACGCCTTCTCCATATCCAGAAGAACCGCAATTGTGGCTTCCTTATTTTTGTGGCTTTTTGCTATGTCACCCAACACTCTGGTGAGTTGCAGTGTTGTTGAGTGGCCTGATCTGAATCCGTATTGCTCTGGTCTCGGTGTTAAGTGGGGTTTCAGGTTTTCAAGAAATAATTTTTTAAAAACTTTTGAAATTGTGCTTAACAGAGTATAGGTCTATAACTTTCGGGCTTCTTTGGGTCCTTTCCTGGTTTGGGCAGTACTATAACTCTGCCGTTTTTCCACCAGGATGGAAAATGGCCAGTACGCAGGATACCATTTAAAATTCTCGTCACTGATACGATAGTTTTGATTGGGAGGTGCCGTAGTGCTGTGTTAGTGATTTCATCCTCTCCCGGGTTTCAATTTCGATAATGTCCTGCGCACTTGGCCAGGAGTGAAGAATATGATGGATTCGTTGCCGTCGTTGGTTGCAGCAAAGTACTCCTGAAGGTGGTGCTTGACCAACGCTTCGTGGTTACTATTTTGGATGGGATTTGGGGTAAACTGTTTTTCAAGACTGCTGGCCAAAATCTCGGCTCAGTCTTCAGCTTTGAACTTTAATAGTCCGTTTGAATCCAGAAGAGGGCGTGTTGGGGGCTTAACATTGGACATATTGCGACACAGACGGTGAACAGAAGGCATTTCATCACCTATGTCCTCAATGTGACGGTCCCATTCTTCTGCCGCAATGTTATTAAACGCTTTCGTAACTTTTGCGGTAGCTGTATTCAGTTTTGTTTTGACATTTGGACATTGTGTCCGTTGCCAGAGTTTCCTGAGTTTTCGTTTGTTTGCGATTAAGTCGTGTACCCAGCGAGGTAAGATTTGTTTCTTATCTCTCGACGGGATTGGGAGTGAGGATGCTTCAAGCGCGGACTGGATATCTTCGGTCAGTTTTTGGACTGCATCTTCAACGTTGTCCGGCGTGTTGATAGGCATCGCAATCGATGGTCTTTGTTGTAAGCAAGGAAGTAAATTTCTCCCAGTCATATTTCTTCCTTACTTTGGATGGGAGCATTCTGGAAGGTACGTCCTGGAACAATAGGAGGACTGGACGATGGTCAGAGGGTAGGTCAGGAAGTACTTGTTGGGTAGGCGGAGTGTTTAGGCCTTGGTATACTATTATGTCCAGCACGTCACTGGTTCCTTGCTGGCAGTCGTGTGTGGGTTTTTCGGATCCTGCCACGCTGTAGTCGTGTTCTATTGAGTCCTTGAAGAGTCGGCGTCCGTGGAAGTTTGATGTGGATGCATTCCAAGCAATGTGCTTTGAGTTCAGATCTCCGGCTATGACTGTGGCTTCATTTTGTGGCATGAGTATTCGAAGTTCAGCCAAGTTGATTGTGGATTCTTGTGGTCGGTATGTGGCAAATAGTCTTAAGGATTGACCGGCTATCTGAACAGTCCTAGTGCTTGGAAGCTTTTAGGTTCTGGGTCCTCAATGAGCTGATGGATTACAGATCTTTTAATGAGTACTGCCAGTCCTCTGTAAGAGCGTCCGCTGCTGCTTTTTTCGTCCCTACGGTAGGCAATGTAGCTGGAAAAGCTAAACTTTGTTTGCTCATTCAGCATAGTCTCACTGATAAGCATCACGTCTTCTTTCCACTCCCGTAGGAACAAGAGAATCAGCTTCTTTTTTTTCACCACTGAGCAGGCATTCCAGAGTACCACGCGCAGTGGTGAGGCTGCTGGGTGTATTGATGGTGTACTAGACATGGTTTTTCATGAGACTCACGATGCCATCCAGGATCACTGGCACTGGGTCGTCTTTGGCCCGCAGTGCTTTCAGTATATCCTGCAATATTCCGATGGCCAGCTCGATAGTGGCAAGTCTGTTGTTGTCTATACTCGCAGGAACATCGGGAACTCTTGTGTCTTGAGTTATTATGTTTTTGTGTGTGGTGGATGCTATGGTTTTGGAGCTTCCTCCTGCGGTAGCGTAGGGTCTCTGTCTTTTTTTTTCTAGATCTAGGTCTTCTCTTTTTCTTCTTAGTGAGGGATTCAGTTCGTGGGGTGGGATCATTTGCTTTAGCCATTAGGGTGGTTGAAGTCTGGTCTTCTTTTGTTGCTGGTGTTGAAGTTTATTCTACGCAGATGCAGCTGTTTTGGATCTTTTTTCTGATGCAGCGGTTAGAGCGAGAGTCCCGGCTTTTTTGTTCCGCGCTTCTCTTTTGAAAATTGCACATGTCGGCGGTTCGTCTTTGGAGTGGGGGCAATCTTTGGCAGTGTGGCTTTCGCCGCATTTTACACAAGCTAATTTCCTGTGGAATCCATATGAGGAGTGCCGGAGTTGTTGGCAGCGGTGGCACTGGGAGGGGCCTTTTTTCCCCCGCCAGGCTTAAATTTTGACCCCTGGCATACACAGGAGCTCGTTTATACTGTAAATTGTAGTAATAGTGTTGGGTGTGCGCCTTAACTGCGCAAAGAAAATGCAACCTGTTCGGTCACGTCTAGCCCGGATTTGCCTGACATATTCAGGGTCAAAGCCAATGTTGCAGAGTTCCTCCTGGATGTCAATAGGAGGAGTGTCAGCAGGTAGCCCACGTATGGCCACTTTGAGCCATTTTTCAGAAGGGAGGGAATATGAGAACCAAGAGACGTTGGTTTCCTTCTCTAGTTCCGTTAAGTAGCTTTGTATGACCCGGTATTCTTCGTCAAAAGTAGGGGATAAACGAAACACTTTGCCAAAGGGTCTGGCGTTGGGTGCATGCTTTAGTTTAGCCTTTAGAATTTTAGAGTGTTTGCCCCAGTCAGGCAGGCATTCCGCCACTAGTGGTGGGTACCCGGGGCCTTTTGGTTTATTGGTACTATTTTCGGAGTCATTTTTCGAGGCAGTAGCACTTGTAGCGTCTAGTGACTGAGATGCAGGACTTGCAGCTATAGCTGCGAATGAGACGCTTGGGACCAAGGGTTGGCTGGATGGAGTTATAGTTCGCGAGTCAGACGTCAAAGTAGCTATGGTATGTGGGATAGGGACTTGTGGGTTTTTCCGCAGTCTGGAATCCCGTTGGGAATTCTGGGAATTGGGATGCTGGGAACACCCACTAAAACTCTCCGGTTTCCAACTAAGCCCTTGGTGGGGGCAAAGTGGGGTCCTGATAGAAACCACCAATTTGCCTCCGGGCTTCCCAGCTCGAACGCTGGGCTCCACCAAACTGATCTAGGGGAAACGCCGCTAGAGCAGTTATCAGACGCTGACGACCATGGTGCAATGGCGTGCGTGAGGCCAATCAGGCACGCCGGCCGCCAATGGTAAGGTCATTAGGCAGGGCCGAAGCGATATTGGCCCGCCTTCTCCTACCAGTCCGTCTGCGGCGGAGAGCGGGTGCGAGAGGGTTTTTCTCACGCCCCCTCTCCGCGACCTCCTTCTGGGACATAACGTCCTCACAGAAGGAGGCTTCAGCCTCCCATTCCGCTTCACCACCGAGCATACTTCGTATGATGCTGGGCAGCGAGGTTTCCACCTCTAAGCGCAGCCATTAGCGTGCTGCGCTCCTGTCGCCAGGCTGAGCACTCAACCAGTGTGTGCTCAGCCGTGTTATCGGGAGAACACAGTGGTGACACTGCGGTGTTTCCTCCCGATTTGCGACCCGGTGCAGATAGTGTCCAAAGCACCCATGTCCGGACATAACCAGCACCATGCGGTATGTGAGGCTGCCATGCCGACGCCCTACCCACTCCTCCAACACTGGACGGATAGCTTCCACCGTCGGAACCAGCCGATTAGCTCATCCCCCAAAGCACCCGTACAAATATCGTCTACGTAAGCGTCAGAAGGGAAGACAGCAGCTGCGCGCGGGAAATTCAGACGCTCACGATCAGCTAAATGTAGCAACGAGCGAATTGCTATAAACGGCTGTTGAGCTCATAAACAACCAATGGAGAGGCCGGATCCTCTCTCCACAAAATGAGCTGAAACCGCCTATCTTCTGGGTGTATCCCTAAAACACCTGAAAACCATCGTGTCAGATTGGTTAAAACAGCCTTGTGCTTCTTAATTCATGACGTCATGTTATATAATTAAATTCCCACACAAAAATCAATCCAAAACTAAAACAAAAACACAAACAAACGACTCTGTTTGTTATATATACAGTTTGTTACAGCAACCAAGTTACTATATAAACCCCAAAAAACCCAACTACAATGTACCAAACCCTGACTACACAATTACAAAATAAATACGTTATCTTACAATCCGTAACAACAAATAAAACACACATTAGAATATCGAAGTCTATTTTTATTTCGATTTATTTTACAACAACAACAAAATAGGAGGGTAAGTCATAAGCTAATATTATTATGTCCAACGAACGATTAGATAACGAGACCTTACCTGCCTAAGCGACGTGACCCCGAACTCACGATTTATGAATTTATTTATTGTAAATCTGGCGAAAACAAACTAACCGTAAATCTCAAATAATTTGTAAAACGACCCAAATACGAAAACAAATAAATAACTATAACAGAACCACGCTCTGCTACCAGCTTGTTTACTAAAAAGGCCACACGTAGGCCGTAAGAAAAATTATAAGGACTTACCCAATTTTGGAGTCAGTTGTTTGTATTACGTTTTTGTTTGAATATGTGGTGTGGTGTCTGTATATGTTTGTGTATGTGTAGGTTGTTTCACGCAAACCGAACTGAATTAATTCTTCCAAAAACAACGTATCCGGCAGCCGCGACGTTGCGCACAGATTATATGAGACTAATTGGCGCGGACGCGCACAGAGTTTGCTACGATCGTATCGCCGAACCGACCACATAATTATTACCGAACATTACCCTGTTCAAGAGCCCCCCTTCCATAGTGGACTTTGAGGGAGTTGAGGATTTGAACTTCCCCCTCACCGCCCTGTACGGTCACCCCCATAGGGGCGCTATGAAGCGCTCCTCCTTGGCCCTGCTGATCTCGATGCGCAGGGCCTTTTGGGCCTCTCTGTACGCCTGACGAAGGCTCTCTTCCGAGTCCGACTCGCACTTGGCCGATTATTTCATAATAATTTTCACGATGTCTTTTCTTTACAAATAAAAGTGGGCTCTTATCGTGAAATACACCTTAACCCTTAACCGTAACACTCTTAGCGATCGGTCACACGGAAATCTAATTGCACACATACCTAGGTAGGTATAATTTTTTACAGGGTTTTGATTAGACTTTAAAATCTTAAATTTAAAATTACATTTCCAATTCGTAAGTAGAATTCTGTGATTTTTTTTGATATTTCGGCCTCAATCGGGCTCCGCCGACTTAGTTCAGTTACTCAGAGACGGTAATCAAGCACGGTTATCGTAGGTCGCAGTAGCCCTAACCAACTGGCGGCTTGTTGTGCTCAAAGTCACCATTTTTTTTACCCATAAAAAATTGCTCCCTATTACCTAGATAGTGAATCACACTATAATATTATAAAGGCGAAAGTTTTTAAATGTGTTAGTACGTTGGTCCTTCTTCACGCTCAAACGGCTGGACCAACATATAGGTATGCTACTTTTTATCCTGAAAAAAACATAGTTTCAGGGGATGAGCAAGGAAGCACTTACGCTCAGTCATTAGCGACCTGATGTGCTGAGGCAGGATTAGGTGGTGGTAGTCACAAACCGGCACTTGTCTTGAGAACTCGCCAACGGAGGCGGTCAAGTGGCTAGAGAGTGAGTCTTATATCGTTCACGGAAGAGATATTATCGGGAACGCGATCCAGATGTGGCGAGCTGGGATTTTCGAGTAATTGAGCGAATTTATCCCAGTCTGTCACGGTTCTAGTATCGGTTCTATACAGCGAATTCAAAGTCAAAGTCAATATTTTTTATTCAAATTAGGATTTTACAAACACTTTTGAATCGTCAAAGTTATGAAATACTAATAATAATTTAAGCCGTACAATTTGCCGGCACAAGGGGTGCCTCTTGGCGGAGGGCGGAGGGGTGCGATTTACTCTTTTTAGGTTTTCGTGTACTACGACGCGGACGCGAAGCTTTGGGGCAGGATGGCCTACGCTTTGGTTGTAAAGCGTAAAAAAAGTGTGACAGATATTCATCGATGGAGTAAGTAACAACACTATTTGTTGGTGGTGTCATGGGGACTAGAAAATCCCCTTGACACCACCAGTGGTGCGAGCGGGTAGTATCACGGGCTTCTAAAGGAACTGGTCTTTATAACACCTAGTAGTTGAAAGGGAGAGCTGAGATAAAGGATAAAAACTTACAGAAGATTGGATGAAGCGTAGAAACTATAGGTAGGTTGTAGAAACCCTCCCCCCTAATATACCGCGTTAACCTACCCCTACCTACTAAACCCTACATCACCGCGGAAAACTAATAATAGAATTTTAATTTGGCAATGATCGTCTCATGGCGTGATTAGCGCTATATTGTAAACCTAAGTAACCCTGACTCTAAGAAGGTATGAGTTTCGTCAGTCACTAGCGTGGCGAGTGAACTTCGATTTTAAGATTAAATTCTACATAATATAACTATCTAAGCCCTAACCATTTATCTTAACTAACTTGTCGCACACGAGTGATATTCCTATCTAAGATAGCTATTATAATACGTCCTAGTCACGATTTAAATTATCGTCACACTGACCTTGGTTAAGTAGATTCCTAATACAATAACCTTCCCCATAACTACCCTTATTTACTTTCAATTAATAACTAAAATGTGTATTTAGATATCTTTTATTTAAAACAGGGAGATTTCTAAAATATTTAAATCCTGTCAAAGAGTAAGCCTTAAATAATTCAGTTTCTATTACTTTATTTTATTTATTTGACCTAACAAAATGCCAGTAAAACGAACATAAGAAATTAGATTTTCTTTACAGTTCGAGACAATAAACAAAAAGCATGTGGGACTACTATTGGGATCGAACGGCGGCCCTTCGTATGGTTGTCCAACGTTATAACCACTACATCAATTGGTCGATAAACGATAGATTGAATTTAACCTTATATTTCTGCACCCTAAAGATAATTACCTTTGTTTGCTGTAAAGGTGGTAAACAACCATACGGCCCTATAATAAGATATTTTACACAAGGTACTATTTAGTCTTCATGTTAGTTCTTCTTACAAACCAAAATCTCTTAGTAAACGTGGAATTTTCAGTATTTAGACATCTTACAGATAACAGTGAATAATTCCGTTCTTTGCGTAGGTACAAGAACTTATTAAGGAGACATCATGTGCAACCTTTCTCTTACGAACTTGAGATATTAAGATAATATTAATAAATATGAAACAAATTGCGAATAACGTAAAGATTAAATAGAATTTCTTTTAATAATTTGTCACAGTCAATTAAGATAATTATGACGACAGAACGCCAATTTACATGGGTAGATAACCCGTATTTTCCTACTATTCAGTCAGTAAAGAACACATTGCTCACTCAAAAATCTAACACTTTAGTCAGATCAACAATAGACATTTTGAGTGATTAGAACCTTCGCGTTTCGCCGGTAGGTCGGGGTCCCCCCCCCGGCTCATCAGTTATTAAGGTGGGCCCTACCTGGATAATAATACGCTATGACAATAGGATTTTCTACGAAGAAGAAATGGACAGACCCTAGACCAACTAATGTCACCTTAAACAAATCCATGTTTAATTTGTTCGGTCAAATTTTGACTCATGTCGTACCCAGGTTCAGTCATTGTCTCAGTAAGATTACCGTTAATGTTTTTCTTTCTTTTTATATCAAAAGAAGAAAGCAATTCTAAAATATATATTTTTTTTTATTATCATTGTTTTGGCATAACTTAATTGTTACATTTTAAAAATAGACGTAGTAAAATATAAAGAAGTAAATTCAAAAATCTAATGATATATAATTCTTATTCTATTCGTCTCCACAATGAGTGATTTATTAATTAATAAAACGAACTTCTCAAATGAAAGGAGTAATCTGTATCCCGACAACTTATCACTCATTACTTTGACGAAAACTAATCCCGACTAATTTATGCTAACAGTTTAGATAGGTAAGTATTAAATAGGTATATCATACAACTATCTACTAGTCACCAAAATTAAGATTTCTACTTTATCTTTTATATCCTGATCCGGATTAGAACTCATAAAATTTAAACAACCTCTTTAACTTCCTTGGAGTTGGATGGAGCTGAGCTAGCAAGACCTAAAAGTAAACCGGCTCTACTAACACCCTAGTACTCGAGCTTCGCCGTCACACGAAGACCTGCCCTATTCTACTCATTACTTACTACCCATTCCTATTCTAATACTTATATTAAAATGGAGAGATCTTACTTTTACCGCGACATCCCTAGGTCTGTTGACGAAGCGTTATCATCAAAGGGTTGTGACCTTACAGTCCCATTAACTACTTTCGAAAGAAACACTTACCTAATACACATTTGTCATAAAAAACCCGTACAGTAGGTAATAATTCTATAACCTCTAATTAAATCGTAGGTACGAATAGGTAATTCACAGTTATCACTGTTAGGTAAAATTCGAGAATAATAATTAGACACGGCGCCATGTTCTTAAAATCGTCAACCAAGGCATGTATTTTGTTTGTATTTTATTATGCACATTTAATTTAATTTTTAAGTAATTTAGGTAGTTATCTATTAAATTTAATGATTATATAACATTCTTAAAATGCGATAGAAGAACTCTAGATATCCTATGTACGGTTTGCCATAACATCAGTGTGTGATTTGTGTACCTAAACCGTTAGCACATACCCTATCACTCATCTCTAGATTAGGTAATTTTATAATTTTCACATGCTAAACATATTTTGGGAACACATAACAAAAGCATCATTATTATTTATAATTTACCTACCCAACAACAATTCATATAGAAACTCTTCAAATGAATTTCTAGATAAATAGCTGTATTCAGAAGGAATTTTAATGCTTTAACTTTAATTATTTCCTCTGAGAAATAAAAACTAACCCATTTACATAGAAAGGATCGATCGACGAGACACCAAAAATCTGCCAACCCGAACACTCCTAACACCTTCACGGTTACACACGGGTACACGGTTCAATGTTAATTCAATGTAAATAACCACTTAAAGTTTTATTATTTATTCACATTTGCACTTGGTTATTGAAAACACTATTTACTAAGAAAAACACGGGAAGCACAGTCAAAATTCTAATTAAGAATGTGGGTGGTGGGACGCTTTTAATATTACTCGACTCAAAAAAGGCGGGAAACACACCATTATGCAAAACCGCGCGCGTCACTCACGAATTTTGAATTTCGAATAAGAGAGAGAGGACTCTGTCACAACAGTCTCCAGCGCCGTGGCGCCAAAATCAAGCGAGCGAACGATTTCTTTTTTTTTTTATCTCTTTTACACGCACTAATTAGGAGGTATCCCTATTTCCCGTATTTTTTTATTTCGGCTTCAAAGAGGTTTTGTGACGTCATCGCATGACATGGTCACGTGACGATCATTCGATTTGGGCACACAGTTTTATTATTATTTTTACACCGCGAGTCGTACTGTTTTAAGCTACTTTACCATTCATCGAAACAAAATCTACGATAGACATATATCTAATGCAGCGCTGTCTTATCTTTTACCGCGTAATTATTTCGAACCCCAATTTATGTTTATCTATTTTTAATGTTTGACTATCTTATTTTTGTATATCCAACAGATAATTAGACCTATAGCTACTTCTCTATGAATACATTAGGTATTCAATTAAATCCCACATAATGGTACGCTATATAGGTAGTTAGACATAATTTTGTTCTAGGGTAGACTGGAGTACACTACAAGGTGCAGATTTCTTCGTTGTAGGGCTGAGAGACTGCGAAACACTTCACTGTATATAGTTCCGAGTCCCGCGCGGGTAATAGAGTTCTTATAAACAAATATTTAAATAAGCAGAGATACTTTAAATTCACTTTTCGTTATTATTCAAAACTTCTTGACATACGCACATCAGCTATAGTGATCGGAGGCACAGTGTTGCTGCGCTAAGAGGGTGGCCGCTTCACTTGTCGATTGCAAGGTGCGTTCTTATTAACGTTACGACACTTTGGCGTGAACATCCTGGGGGGGGGGGGGATGTTTCTGAGCTGAGATCCGCTTTTCTGCGTCCTCATGAGTGCTGAAGGGGCGGGGCAGGACCATCATCCCTGGGCAGATCAATTGGGAGTCTCGCCAACTTCAACACCGGGCGTTGTAGCGTTCCATTGGCCGTGTGTAACTCCACAACAGGGGTAATTCCATCCTTTCCGGGCAAAGTGCGGATAATTCTTCCCATCTTCCACTGTAGAGGTGGCAGATTGTCCTCCTTGATGAGGACTAGTTCACCTACTTGGAGAGGAGCTGACATGGAAAGCCATTTGGACGTGACTGAAGGGTGTGCAGGTAAGAGCGGGTCCATTGGGACCAGAAGTGCTGAGAGAGGGCTTGGATGAGTTTAAAATGCTTGAGAGCCGACATTGATCTATTATCGAAGGAAGGTTCAGGAAAGGCAGTGAGGGGACGGCCAACAAGGAAGTGGCCGGCTGTGAGTGGTTCAAGGGCAGAAGGGTCAAAAGAGAGAGGGCAGAATGGGCTGGAGTTGAGGACAGCCTCAATCCTTGTCAAGAGGGTGGAAAATTCCTCAAATGTGAGTCGTTGCTCACCAATGATTGTATATAAAAGTTGTTTGGTAGATTTTACCGCGGTTTCATGCAAACCTCCAAACGAAGGAGCTGAAGGTGGGTTAAGCCACCATGTTATGTGCTGATTAACGAGTTTGTGTACAATTTTGTCATTGTTAGATACAAGGAAATTTTGAATGTCTATGAGCTGATTTCTAGCACCTACATAATTTGTGCCACAATCTGAGCGGATAAGAGTTGGAACACCGCGTCGCGAAACAAATAGTTGCAATGCTGCCAGAAACGCATCCGTTGAGAGTTCGGAAACTGCTTCGAGGTGCACAGCCTTTGTGGCAAGACACACAAAAATGCAAAAATAACCTTTATTTATTTAATTTAATTAAAAATGGGCCGGCAAAATCGGTTGACACTTGTGCAAAGACAGGTTGTGGGCTGACTCTATCTGCCATAATCGGGGCCTTTAGTTGTGGGCGACATTTGAAGCAATGCATACACTTGTACACACGGTGTCTGATAATTCGACGAGCTGATAGAATCTAGAATTGCTGGCGTAAAATGGCGTGTATTGTGTCAAAGCACAAAGTATTTTGTGATAGTAGTCAATTATGAGATATACAAGGGGGCTAGAGCTGGGTAAAATAAGAGGGTGCTGAGCTTCGTATCTAAGGGCTGAGTTGGCTAAGCGACCACCTACTCTGAGCAGATCATCCTTTAAGAAGGGTGAGAGGCGTTGTAGTCGCACAGTACAAGTTTTATTGGTGTGCAGACGGTGGATGTCTTCGGCGAAAATGTTGTGCTGAACAGAACGCACCCAGTGTAAGAGCGCTTCTTTGCGTTCGCTGACAGTAATGGGACTCATGAGGCGAGCGTCACGTTTTGTGCGACAATTGTGGGCAAGACGTTTTATGCACGCGGTTACACCTATCAGAGTGTCAAGTGAGCTGAATCGCGTGAGTAGCTCTGTATCTAGATCAGGTACAGCAATGTGAGCTACCATTTTCCTGGTTTTGAGTCCTGGGAGCAGATGATGACCTGGAGCTGGAGGCATAGTCGGCCAGGTATCTGGTGGGGCTTTAACCCATTCAGGTGACCACCATAGATCGTGTTTTAAAAGGTCTTGAGCAGACATAGAGGTATATCTTGCACTGTCGGCAAGGTTTAAAGGAGAAGTTACGTGTCTCCAAATGGGATAACATGTAGTGGCCTTAATCGCAGAGACCCGGTTGGCCTCAAATACTTGTAGTGATTGAGGAGAAGTATTCAGCCAGGCAAGGACGATGGTACTGTCTGACCAACAGAAATGGTGCTGAATTTGTATTTGAGCAGAAAGTTGGTCTGATACCCAGGCAATGAGCTGAGACAAGAGATGACTCCAATTATGGTATAGTCTGGCGGTTCTTGATTGGAGCCACCTTCGATTTGGAAGTGAGCAGATTGGCATGAAGCTTACCAGTGGGATCAGTTTTATGGAGGTATACTACCGCAGCATATCCAGATTCACATGCATCAGCAAAGCCGTGCAGAGAATAAGTGGAACCTTTGTTTGAGCATACCTTTCTAGGAAGTTGAAGAGCAGAAAGTCGAGGTAAGTGATCGAATATGTGCTGAATTCGCGAAGTAAATCCTCCCAGAGCTAATAACTCGATAAGTTCGGCCTGCAGTGCCTGAGCATTTGCGACTGAGTCATGCCCTGTCAGGATGTTATCCACAAAAATGGAACGGGTAAGGACCTGAGCAGCCTGGGGATAGCGATGCCCCTCATCGGAGACCAGTTGAAGGATAGAACGGTTTGCTAAAAATGGGCTGAGCTGAAGACCATAGATAACCGTGGACAAGGCATAAGTGAGAAGGGGCTGATCAGGAGCAGAGCGCCATAGAATGAGCAGAAATTGTTTGTGCGGAAGTGGAGGATGATGTCAGTGATGTCTCACTGAAGAGGTGGGCCGGGGTGCAGTCAGTCATTGAGACTGATTCCATTGGAACTCTTACAGCTGCCATCAAAAACTGTGCGGATTTTTTCAGAATTCGCTTTGAAGATACCATGGTGAGGCATGTAAAATATATGCCTTAATAGTTATTACTGGGTGTTCAGAGTGAATAGGGCGGAATGTGATGAGCGCTGATGAGCTAGAACTTTGAGTGTGCTGATTACCTACACCTGAAATATTTCATTTTGTGTGCTGAAGTGGGACATGCAATTTTGTAGCCATATCCTTAGTTAACAAAGTCAACATTGAACCTGTATCTAGCAACGCTCTTGCCTTATGGTACTTTCCATCACTGTCAGCTAGCTTTAGAGACACTGTTGGTAAGAGAACTGGAGTCTCATAGGTGGTGTTGGGCTGAACATTTGTAGAAACAAGTGTTTCAGAATGGGTAGGTAGGTCGCTAGGCCTTGACAATTTAGTATATATGGGCTGAATATTATTCTTAAACAATTTTGTATTGTTTTTATGAGCTGATTAAAAATTTTTGGGGCTGAATGAGCCTGTGGACATGTGTGAAGATTGTATGTGTGTGGGCTGATTCTGTATATTTTCCAAAATGTGATGTTCTGCGATTGTAGATAGTCACAGTTGCCTGTGTTGCCTTTGTGTAGTGTGTGTAGGGCTGGGTGTAGGTGGTTGTTGATGTAATGGCGGTGTGACTTGTCTAGCGTGTGAAGAGCTGGGTTGTGTTGAGTAGTGTGGGCGCTGTCTAGGTTGTGCTCGCAATGGGACAGGCAAAAGGTGAACTGAGGTATGAGTTGGAGAGTTGGCTCCAAGTCGATGCAGAGAGGTGTGATGATTGTCACTGTTGCACTCTCTACACCTACCAGTAGTTTTGCACTCACTCTCATAGTGCAAACCTAGACAGCGTCGGCACCGTTTACGGGCATTAATGAAGTACCACCGACCTTGTACGGGCTGATTATTATATTGCTTGCAGGCGACAAGCTTATGGCCTTTTACCTGCACCATGAGCAATAAAAACTGTTTTTCGGTGGGGGTGAGTTATTGTGGATGGGCTGAATGGGTCGAAATTGTGCTGAGTAAGCTGGACGAGTATTATTGGGCTGAAGGTGGAGGCGAGGAATGTTGGGCTGAGTTGTCTGTCGGTTAGCACTGAGCGGAGAGGGATGACGGGAGGTCTAAAACGGATTGTTAGCTCTCTCAGTTTCCTGGTAGCGCGAATACCTACTCTTTCAGAAAAGTGATGAGATTGTTTAAGGTGGGCAGATCATTATCTGAGCCAACGATCGCCACAAAAACGTAGTCATTACCCTGTGGGAGCTTTAAATTATTTAGGGCCGACTGAGCTGAAATTAGCGGAGTTAAAAATGTTGACCTAATGTCTGAGCGGGATGTGATAGTAGGAAGCTCCAGTATAATATCTACAAACCGGTCAATGAGAATCCGCTGATTTTCGTTGCGCTTAGTCAGAATGGCTAAGGCTACAGCGTAATTCTCATTGGTGATTTTGAGGTGGGCTATCATAGTGAGCGCCTCACCTGACAAGCAAGAGAGCAGATAATGTAGTTTAACGGCATCTGTCAAATTGGTTATAGCATCGGTTAAACTTTTAAAAATTGTAATAAAAGAGGGCCAGTCTTCCAATTTTGATGAAAATTTTGGAAACTCAATTTTGGGCAGGACAGATGCGGGTGTTGAAGTTGAGGAGGGCTGAGGCGAAATCCGTTCAGTAGTTTTTTGAGCTGAAATAATCTTGGCTTTAGCGACTTCACTTCTGAGTATGCATCGCATGCTACTCTATAGTGCTGACTGTACGTCGCCTCTGCTTTCTCGTCTAGGTCTGCGCAATCCAAAATTTCATAGTAAACCTCGTCCAGTTTACTCTTTATGTCGTCCAGTTTAAAAAAACGACCATCTAAATCGGAAATGGTGTAGTGATATATACAATTTACTTTGAGTAGCAAAAAGAAGGTTCTGCAGAGACGCTGTACTGATACTAGCGATTGGACTTGCTGTCTGTATAACGTAAATTAAGATGATTCAACAGCTTAAATGCGTCTATTATACTCTTAACGCAATCTCCACTAGACACACTCGTACATTATTACGCGTCCCATATCACTGCCCTGCTAATACGTGCCATAGTGTGTTTTAAAATATAAGTAGCACCCTTTAGTGACAGCCTGGTTGAACAACAAATATATTGATACTACAGACTGTTATTAATAAAACAAACTCTGCCCATCTACGGATGCTAATTAGTCTGTCAATGAAACACGCTCTGTTCTGCTACTTCAGGTAATCAGAATGCTTATATGCTAGTAATTCTAAATATTAGTGTCTACTCATTCAACAGTCTTGTCTGTTAAACTAATTTACATCAAATGTTTACTTTAAACAACAGTCAAATCGGTTCGTTTAATTGTTCTGAATCTGCTCATACAACCTATTTGACTTTCTATATTATCATACTTAAGTAAGCTAATCTAGCAAATTAGAGTTGGCTATGTGAGTTAACAGTTTGTTTGTAATTTTTAGCAGTGCAATGTAGTTACTGTCCTTTACGGTTTTGGATTGGTTATGAGTAACGAATTGACGGCCGTTGTATCAGTAGAAAAAACATTTACGAGTAACAAAGTTGCTTTAACATACCAATAAACAGTACTCTGCTAGCCTCATATTTTTTAAGTGTAACTACACTACATACATAGCAGAAATATCTATACATAAAAGAAAATATAAAAAACCAAAAATATCAATAATAAAGTAAAATATAGGTAGGTACAAGTATATTATAGTAGATAAGTATATCTTTTGTGGGTAGATTTTCAGGAATCTCATTTTTCTAGTACACCATCTTTAGATAGCGTCACTAAATCACTTACTATCTCATTTATTAATTCTTTGCCACCTCTTGACATTTATTTCTTTTCTTTCTCACCAGTTACTACGGATGAAGTTAAAAAAATAGTTATGCCCTTTAAGTCTAAGGCAGTGTGATATGATGATGTGAGTAGAACTATGATCATCCATATTTTAGACTCTGCTCTTCCTATTATTACTCATATTATCAATTTCTCACTGTTGACGGGCGACTTCCCAGACACATGGCGTAAGGCTTCTGTTATTCCCCTACCTAAAATTCCACATCCTCTATCTCTTAATGACTTTAGACCCATATCAAAATTACCATTTTTATCTAAAATTTTAGAAGCAGTGGTGCAAATACAGTTATCTAAACATGTTCATAACAACCATCTACTAAGTTCTTATCAGTCTGGTTTTCGTTCGGGACATAGTACTAGCACTGCCCTGCTGAAAATCATAGAGGACATACGTGATGGAATGGAAGAAGCCTTGGTGTCGGTTGTGGTCTTAAATTACTTTTCCAATGCATTCAATACTGTCGACCATGACATTCTACTGACCATACTAAAATATAACAAGATCTCCCATTCAGCTTTAAATTGGTTTCTACATATCTGCGAGGTCGCCAACAAGTTGTCCGGATTGACAGTCTAGTCTCGGATTGGTGTGAACTTACCTCTGGCGTACCTCAAGGTGGTATACTCTCTCCTCTCTTGTTCTTCATTTTCATCAATTTCATTTGTCCTCGTCTTGGCTGTTCATACCATTTGTATGCGGATGACTTGCAGCTCTATATGCAAAGTAGAGTCGAAGACCTCGACGGTGCTATACATAAGATCAACATTGAGTTGAATAATAACTTTGAGTGGCCTACACGCTTTGGAGTGTCAGTGAACCCTAATAAATGCCAGAGTATAATTGTAGGTACTTCTGTATAGAAACTACTAGTCTACGTTCAAAAGTTACCAAGATAAAGCCGTTTCTAGTTTGACAGCTATCATCCGAAATGAAGATCTGATGAGATCTATCACTTGTGCGAAGAAACTACTAGTCTACGAGTAAAAGTAACGGAGATAAAGCCGTTTCTAGTTTGACAGCTGTCATCTGAAATATAGATCTTGATGAGATCTATCACTTCTGTAAAGAAACTACTAGTCTAAGTTCAAAAGTAACGTAGATAAAACCGTTTCCAGTGTGACAGCTGTCATCCGAAATGAAGATCTTGCTGAGATCTATCATTTCTGTAAAGAAACTACTAGTCTACGATCAATAGATTCGGAGATAAAGCCGTTTCTAGTTGAAGATTCCGAAATGAAGATTTTGAAGAAATCTATCACGTCTGTAAAATAAAATTTACAAAGAAAAAGCCCGTGTGAATAATGACACTGTTTACGAGCAATTGTGATAAAAAGCTATTAATTTTCTTGTTACAGTCATACTGGTAGAACCAGGGACAAAAATCATTGCCCTTGGTTACTACCAGTCGAACTACGCAGTTGAACCACTGTCTGAATGACAAATGAAGCTCATGTACTTTTTTTTTATTTTTACAAACTTAAATTTTCATTTGAGTAAGTAAAACCGAACAAAACACTTGTATTTTGTTCAATAGAAATCTGAATTTGTGTCTGGACTGGAATGGCGTAGAGAACCCGCGATAGAGGCTTCAGGATGCGCCGCGGCGTCTCGTTGCTCGTAGTGACACGAGACGCCTAGCTGCGCCGCGCGGCGCATCCCAAGGTCGCGTACTTCGGCACGTAACCTCCCACTTTTGTGCTCTCACTATAATTTGTATCTTTTTGTTAAGTAAATAAGGTCCATATTGTGTTGCTATTCCAAAAATGCCGCGCCGCGTCTCGGTATGAGCCGACCCTTAAGTTTAATTTTGTAGTAATTCGTTTTTGTTTTTCATAAACGTATATTTGTTGCTAAGATCTTTGTTTTGCTTGTACATGTATTTTATCTTTTCTTCATAGGAGTTGATAGTCCGTTGAAAATTATCGAATTTGTCAGAAAAGAATTGAAGGTTTCTTTTCATTTCTTCTTGGATGGTTTCCCTGATCAGTCGGCGGATATCTTGGTGCGATTCGTTCGTCGTGATAGAGGCAGCAATTTCAGAGTCAGAGGCATCTTCCTCGTCCTCAGGTAGTTGCACCGAGATAGGCTTCTGCTTTTGGCACGCAGTTTGATTTTCCAGTTGACCGATTCCATTGCATTTAGGGTACTTAGCTGCTCCGTCGTAAGTGATACGTAATTACCGTGGTACCATTTGCTGCATTTCCCACATTGTAATCCTGCTGATTTCTTAACATTTTATTACACATCACTTTGCCATGATTAAATCTAAATAAAAATAACAATCTAATCGAGTATATTTGCGTGATTACTTTTGCTCAATGGGCGTACGGGACCTAGCGCGATGCTAAGAATACTAGGTAGTACCTAGAAGAAAACAGTTTTGAAAACAAAAATCATAAGTTGGAACTTTACGGCACATTTAGGTATTATGGCTGGGTCGATAAGTGGGTGGGCGAGGCGCATAAAATGTTTTTCTTCTGGGGTATCGTCGTAATCTGTGCTCTGGGTTAGAAGCACTATCACGGCTATGCTTTGCTCGCTTGTGTCGGTTGGTTATAATTTTGCAGGTGGTTTACAAATGATAATTTAATACGAATTAAGAAATAGAATATATTTTAATAAAGTTATTTTCAAGCATTTTGGTCCTAAAGCAAGTCTAGTCTTGTCTGTGAGCGTTACGGGCTGCAGGTGTTGCCCGCTGTCACCGAAGCCGTGCCCGTGAGCGCTACGCGCTAAAGGTGGTGTCCGCCGCCGGAGCCGAGCTGGTCTAGCGCCAGCGTGAGCAGCGCCGCGAGCCCTGCCGCCGAGCGCTCCGATGGGCACACGCGTGTCTCTGGCACGTGCACGAACAGCGTGCGCGACGCGTCCACGCTTAGCGACGTGTAGTAGATGTACTCGCACAGGTACCTGCGCACAAAAACATTCCGTTTGAGGTTGACTTGTGGTGACATGTAGACATTACGCTCTACAAATAGGTACTACACGATTCACTCCACGTGAGTTCTGTTATAATTTTTAAAATAATATTAGCATATATACTCTTAAAGCCGGGGCCTTAGGTTTTGTCTGACGTACCTACGTCGGTCACGGATCGTCACCGAGGCCCTCTATAATTTAGTTTAGTTTGCGACGGAACTGGTATGGGGCCTCGGTAGATGTAGATATTTTACCAAGAAATCCCATCATGACGCAAGTTCCACTCGTAATTTTTTTGCAGATTTGAGAAGTAGGAAACTACACCTCAACTCTGGTCATTTTAAAATTCTACCCTTCAAACGATTTTACGTCACATAATATTTTTAAGACAGTTGCAAAATGCATAGGGATTTATTGATAGGTAGATTCCCCCGAATACGTTTTATTACACATAATAATATGCATATTTAGGAATTTAAAATAGATGCTTACAAATACGTTCTATTACATAAGACTCTGTGATAATAAATTAAATCATTACTTATTACACAAATATATAATATATATACAAAGTTAAAAAACTGTTCCACAGTTTCTTATTTCGTTGTGGCTTATGAAGCATTAAGGTGGATTCGACTAAGATTTATTAATTCAAACTGCGTCACACCTCAAAATAAGTAATAGTGTATTTTGAGGTGTTGCGGTTTGAGGGGATTAACCTTACACTGAACATCTTTAAGAAGAAGAAAAAAAACTGCTATTTTATGGTCCATTATCCGAATCACTGCCCGCGACCCGTTTTACATATCGTTTCGTATATCGACGGCAAGCGCCGATCAAATAATATGTCGCTTGATCGCTTGGCCGCCGACGTCGCGTACTAGGTATAGTGTTCCATCGTTCCTTTATTCCCAACCCTCTTCGCTAAACCGTATCAAGCGAGAATAAAAATATTAAAACAATTTATTGCACAAAATAAAAACATAAAAAATTTGGAAAATCCAAAAGTGCACGCCTCATAGCGGTCATTCACATTTAAAAAAAATATATAGATATACAGTATACAGTGGTATATTAGTTTTTTATAAATTATAATTAAACGACAGTACTTAGAACGCTAATATTAACTAGGAATCAGCAAAGTGTAATACTTTATATATTAAAAACAAAAGTATTCCGGTAAGATGATTTTTTTCGACCAATTTCTCTGCCACATACATGGTCACATAAACACAAACTCACGGACGTCCAAGAATGATTAGTTTTAATGTTATTATTTATTATATTAAACAAATTAATTGTTTATAAAATGTACCATATGTGCTAGACAGATTATTAACTTCATATTAGTGCACTCATATTATCCTGTGTTATATTAAAAAAAATGTCATTTAAGTTTCGAAAGACTGGGTTTTTTGACACGGCGAGAGTAGAGCACTACCTCACCGCTCCGCTTATGAGGCGTGCAAAACAGTATTTACAGTAGAGCGATCTCTCTCAGATAAGAAATATGTAAAAAAAGCTCAAGACAAGGGCGGATCCAGCGGGGGGCGATCGGGACCCCCCCTAAGGGCGGCCGAGGAAGAAATGAACTGTAACATTTTTTTAAATATATAACTTTTATTACATATAAATCCAATAACATTTATAATTATGAAAATAAAACGTAGGATCATAGAACTAAATCGGTCCTATGATTTATGCTGTTCGCAAATCGATCGAGTTCACTTTCAACATTTATTTCTACATTTCAACGAATGTTCATTACAGCTAAGCCTTCTTATTGATCTTAGCTCATAGTTGATCGTAACCAATCTTTTATTCTCCTTAAAGAGGAAAAGCTTCTTTCCGCGCTACAAGAGCTAATCGGAAGTGTCACGAAAATTTTTATTATTTAAAAACTGCTCGAGTTGTGTCTAATGGGAACTTGGAGTTACTTGGGTTTGTATATTTAATTATTAAAAAAAATGCACGAGCTGGGTCGATTGGGTAACTTACGTTTACAGATTTAAATTACAAAAAAATACCTTCAGATCGCCCCCTTAAACTTTTGTTCTGGATCCGCCCTTGGCTCAAGATGTGTGCGTTGAGATAAATTATTACACGAACATAAGTATAAATAATATATAAAAATATCCAAACGTAAATACAATTACATAATAATTTACATAAATACCATTTAAATATAAACACTTAACAAGAAAAAAAAACTATACACATATTTGAATAACATATATCGAATACATCATATATGTACATACATATGGATATTAAAAATTATACTAGCCATAATGTTCAGTAGGCGACACATCAACCTAACCTTAATGGACTTTGAACCCAAGGCGCAACGCTGCGAAAAAGTCGTGAAAGAGAGATAGTCGTAATTTATTATTTCGTCTCACTGGCTGATCTCTTACGTAGAATCCCCACTTCATCGCAATGGAACGTATCCACCGTAGGGTTTGGTGGTGGGCAGTGCACTCTGTAATCTCCTGATGGATGATTTGCTGCGGCTGCCACTCCCAGTAGGCGCACTCTAGTGGTGTACGCAGATGACGTGACGGTCGTTATTGAATCCAACTCGAAAAGACGCTGCAACTGATCAGTTCGTTGAGCAATAGGAACCGTCTGGGCTTATCCCCGAGATGCGAAAGACTTAATTTTTCCATGCCGGTCCGCGGAAAACGTCAGTGACCCTCCACTAACAGAATGTGCGGTTGTTCTGTAAAAAGCGTCACGTCTGTAACAATTCAAACTTTTTTATTCAAATAGGCTTTTAAACAGCTCTTTTGAATCGTCTGTTTAATTATTAATTAAAAAATTACCACCGGTTCGGAATGATTTACTACAGAGAAGAACCGGCAAGAAACTCAGCAGTTAATCTTTTATATTTTTTCAACTTCATATTAAAATACAATATAGCCTTACACTAGGTAATATAACATACAATGTTTTAATTTAAAAAATATTACAAATGCCCTGATACAAATCAATTCAATTTTTCCAAACATTTTTATCATTTAACTATGTATTTATCAACTTTGTAATAGCTTTTTGCATTAAACTACGACATACATTTTAAATTTATTTGAGGGTAAATTAACCACATGTTCTGGAATATTTAGAGTGGTTGTCGACGTCAACTTATCCTTTGAGCAACACACGAGCAAGACATGCGTACGCGCGGCAAAGTGCTTCGGGAAGATGTCCCAGGTCTCAGCATCGTCCTGGGGCATCAAATACCGAGCACTTCAAATTCTTTATACGGACACATTTGTCGCTTCTGTCAGTTACGCGGCAGCCATTTGGCTTCCATGTTTTATTCAATCATTCATTGCGTCCTGCTACGCGCACAGAGATCGGCTCTCATTTTACTTACCAAGGCGTACCGGGCCAACAGCACTTGCCCTTACCGTACTGGCAGGAGGGCTTGGAGGTGAGGTTTGCGGGTAACGCGTAGGTTGCGAACACTGGTGCCGACAGAAGAGATTTAGGGAGAAGACAGCATTGTATTCAGGACAGCATATAAGACGAATGGCAGAAGATATGGTCTGAACCCAAAAATGGTAGGGAACTTTTTCGCTTCTTCCCCGACGTGAGAATCCGGTTGAATTCAGACTGAAGTCGTCCCAGCTCCTCACGGGACACGGATGCTTTAGGAGATGACTAAACGAAATGAATTTGTGCGAGACTAGTATGTGTCAATGCAGTATGGAAAAGGAGGACAAGCACCATGTGCTGTGGATATGTCCTCTACTGTTTGCTACGCTGGCTGCGGCGTAAAGTACGCTTTAGTACTAAATCCCCTACCAAGACCTCTGCAATACGCGAGATACCGTCCGAACCGGGGAATAATTGCACGATGCGACCTAACCGCCATTGCAACGGCAGTACATTTGACGCGCGGGGGGTTGGTTTTATCCGTCCACCGAACCCGTTGTTGTAACAAGAGTAAACATTCTGAGGAACACCGACGGTGGAACAATTGCGTAATTTGTTTAAGCAACTAAAAACTCGATAACAGATTAACTGTCACATCGATGAAGGGGTATTCGGGCAAGGAGGTTAAGGGACTGCCGATCAAGAAATGGCCCGGAGTTAGCGCTTCCAGGACAAAGGGCTCCGTAGATAAGTCTGAAACGAGCTCCAGATGTACAGCCTTGGATGACAAACAGACGAAGACGCATAAATAGGCCTTAACCTGTCTTGCATTGCGAACACTTGCCGTCTTTACCAAAAACGGACCCACGAAATCCAACCCAACCTTAGCGAAAGTTCGAGCCGGCACGATCAGATGGCAAGTCACCCATTTGTGGCTGGGTCAGGGTTGCCTTTAACCTGTAACAAGGGATACATTTAAAGACGACGCTCCGAGGTGCTTGCGTGGCGGACAAAATCCAAGTCTCGCTGCAGACAAGCCAGCAATGCGTTGAGACCGGCATGACAGTTCCTAACACGGCGGTCCTTGATCAGCAACTCAATAAAATGACCGCTCTTGGGCAACACGAGAGAATTCCGAGCCCCATAAGGCAATTCTAAATTACGAAGCCTACCACCCACTCGCATAGGGCACCCTAAAGATCTTCAGGAGACACGACCGAAGACGTCCTTGGCTGTGACCGGTTCCGTTAGTTGTGGAAAAACCTCTTTATCCAACCGGTGACACCAACGAGCTTGTTGAGAGAACTGAACCGATCAAGCAAGAAAGTCAGTGAAGTGTCCACAGTCTGCTCAACAGCAAAGACCTTTACCGGCAGAGGGTCAACAAACTCCACAAATGTATGAGGCCAAGTGTCTTCAGAAGAGGCCAGCCAGTCAGGACCCCACAAGAGCGGGTGATTAATGACTTGCGAGGCAATTAAGCCCCGTGAAGCGCAATCTTAGGGATTCAAGGACCCTGGCACGTGACGCCAATCCAGAGACATCGCAGACGACATTGGGGCATTTCCGTTACACTCTGTATAGGCAGCGGCAGCGCGGTGCGTTCGATGCTTCTTATTTGAGCTTTGCCAAACCACTGGTCGCAGAGGGCACTGGTGTGGCGATCTTTTTCTTCGTGGTAGGTAGGCATATAGGAACATATATATGGATGATAATTAGGATTGGGTAGGAAATTCAAAGAAACGATTACAAGACTACTCCACGCCTGAAGTATGTATACATACACGCCCAACCATGCCCCTCACCTGGAAGGGGATGAATAATCCACTTCCAAATAACATAAAATAAACTTACAAAACTATGAAAATTAAATTAATTGTATATATGAACATAAAATTAAGCATTTTTTTTTGTAATTGAATCCCTACATACGTTAGGTATCATTGTGATGGTAACGGGTAAAGAGTAACGACAGAGCCGCGGTGGACTCCGGTTTTAGTTTTGACATCGGCGACGCGCACTACACCGTCAGCGCCAGGGTATGTTTTAACTACGACACCCATAGGCCACCGAAGTGGAGGGATATTGTCTTGTTTAACAAGCACTACTGTGCCGGTTGGGAGATTTTTAACGTGTTCTGACCACTTCTGTCGAACCTGTAAGCTTGTTAAATATTCTTAGCGCCATGTGTTCCAAAAGTTTTGGACAAGTAAATCTAAGACGCGTTTTCGTTTTATTAGATTGGTATTTTCATTCGATAAATCAGGAGCGGGAAGCGCTTTCAAAGAGGTAAGCGTAAGAAAATGCGCGGGCGTAATCGGTAGCGGTTCATTAGGATTAGGATTAGGATAGAACTAAGCGTTGAAATGGGAGGATAGTTGAGTAGTGCTTCTATCTGAGAAAGCACGGTCAACATCTCTTCGTAAGTTAGTAATTGATTACTAACTATTTTATTTAAGTGCGTTTTCACACATTTGATATTACTCTCCCATATTCCGCCATGATGCGGAGCATGGGGAGGATTCATTTTCCATTCAATAGAATTTTCAATTAAATTACGAGTAAATTCTTCATTATAACCGGAAGAATTGACTAGCTTATACAAGTCTCGTAAGTGAGATCTAGCTCCGATAAAGTTGGTACCGCGGTCAGAATACATAACACTGACCGGGCCGCGTTGAGACAAAAAACGTTTAAATGCATTCATAAAAACTTCATTAGAAAGGTCAGAAGCTAACTCTATGTGGATAGCGTGCGTAACGAGACAGACAAAAAGGCATATGTATACCTTCTGACTATGAACACCTCTGCGTCTATAAGGTATAATTTGAAGAGAGCCTGCAAATCTACCCCACTATGCAGAAAGGCTTTAGCTTCTCTTACTCGATACGAGGGTAAGTCTCCCATCAAGGGGAATTGGGGTTTGTTCGAAAACATACGTTGCATTGATGTATACATTTTCGAACGAGCGACAAGTAAAGCGGGTCCAGTATGTAAAACGGAATGTTTACTATCGTAGTCGATGTTGGCATTGGTAAGTCTCCAACCCGGAGAAGACCATCTTCAAATGCGTTTAATTTTAAAAAAGGGGCGTGATAGTGGTTTGCCATTAAGAGCATATTTTAGTTTGAGTGAAAAGTGCACTTGCTGTATAGTGCGCAAAATTGCTAACTCAGCGATTTCAATATGTTTTAATTCAAAGCGGCGCGGTAATTTTTTAATAAAGCGTAAGACATAAATAACAATTCGTATTAGTCGAGGCCAGTTAGAAATTCGTATAGCTAACTCATATAATAAAGGTTTGGCGGGTGCGGTGTCATTACTCGCGGTAGAGATTAAAACTCTTAATTTAATTTCAGGTGGGTTTTTAATATTTTTTGCGTCAAATTTTTTGAATTGGCCATACGGTAGCTTTGTAAATTCAGGTCCACTGAACCACAACGGGTCCTGAATTAGCTGTGCGGGCGTGAGACCACGCGAAAGGCCGTCTGCAAGATTCGAAGAACCTTTAATAAAGTAGAAGTATTTTTGGTCAAGATTGCTATGAATTTTGGACACGCAATTATTACGCAAGAATTCGACTCGCAGAGCGCGGGGAGTGAGACGTACCACCAACGGCCGAGGTCTCGCGCGACCTGTGCTGCTATCGTCGACGCTCTGAGTAGTTTTTTGCGGGCCTACTCGTAACGCGCTAACTATGTCTCGTTCTTCCAAACAAAAACCAAGTTTGGTTGCTACTAGTGTTACTAGGTGAGTAGGATTTTCCCCCATCTTCAGGTAAATTAGCCACTTCTATGTCATTTAGTAACTTATCCTGGTCTCTGTCAATTAACTCAGCCTGTAGCCTAGATACTGTGGGCAACAATTCATGCACTTTTTGATCGCACGCATTGCCACAGGAACCCTTTTTCTCGAGATTATCTACACGTACTTCCATATTGCTCAGACGATCTTCGCAGGACGAAATACTGGTTCTCACTTTTGACAATTCTGAACGAAAGTCCACTAACTCGTCTCGCAGCAGCTTTTTCTGTACAACCAACTGTGCCGCTTTAGAAGTGGGCTCAGAAATGATGGTAAGTGTGGCGGTCTTATCATCATCGACCACACATGATTTAGCTGCGACTCCTTTTACTGTTGTGTCTGCATTGTTGTCTCGAGGCAATTTAGACGAAGAATTCGGACAAACCCATGTGCATATGATACGGCCAGAGGCAGGAAGAGCTGCACACGCTCGGTCGTATATCGTTGCACATTTTCAACACTTGGCGCCATCTGTCGCCGTCACAAATTTTCCACAAGCGCCGCAGTTAACCATGACTACTGCCTAGATAATTTACACAGACACAGCACAACGAGTTATTTGATTTTGTAGCTAGATGACGCTTTTTGCAAAGTGATAAATAAATTTGTTACTTTGTATAATTAGATCACAATGTCAATATGAAGGTAATTTCACAAAGAAATTATTAAATATAGTTTATAGAATCACTAATTTATAGTTGACACTCACAGAATATATTGTAATATTACACTAGTTAACAAGAAATAAAAATATATCCGTCTAAAAACTTGTTTAAATTTATTTACTATTGAGACCAAACAGTACGCGGTCTGCTGTCACACAGGTTCAACGACAACTGATACACACAAAGTATTAAAGTTGTTACAAAGTACAAACACGCCACAATAAAGAATGTTGCCTATAATTAGTAGATGCAAAAGGAACGTATAAAAGAGGATTAGATCTTATAATAAGCCTTGGGACATTAAAATAGATTTTAGTCAGAAGTTTTGGGCAAACTAATCCAATATACCTACCTGAGAATATGGTATTGAGTCGCGGGGGAACCGCGAATATTATAGTTTTCTATGAGTGACTAAATTTTAAGAATCGGGTTAGTATTCAGATAAGCACAGACAATGACACAAACTAATTTACCGTCCGGCGTCGTCAGAGACAGTGGCTTGGGTGTCGGGCGGCGCGGTCGCGTTGTACTCGCGACATAGCCGGTCGACGTCGAGCGCAGTCTGTATGTGCTGCCGCGCGTCGTCCGCCAGCGGTACCGCCGCGCATCGCTGCCCGCTTGGGCACTTGCCGAAGTAGTCCAGCCGCGAGTAGCCACCGAGGTGCGCGCCACGCTCCAACGTCAGACATTGCGCTGCACTCGATACGCCCACGTGGATCATCAACTGTACACGTATACACCACATGCACATAAAACAAGTCAATGCACCTGAAACTGAAGAAAGGTAGGGCACAGCAAGCACTCGCTCGAATAAGCCAACGGAACAATAAGAGCAGGGCATAGCGAGTACTTGCCCGCAGGTTGAACAGCCCGAACTGGGGAAGTACCTCTGCCTTACAGAAAACCGCCGCTACAATAAAGCTAACATTAAGTAGTGTCGTGTTTCTGGTGGTGAGTAAGGTTGCTAGAGCTCTTTAAGAATTCGCTGCGCGTAGACACGGCGTGCTGATACGACGGTCAGGGAGACCTGACAAAACGGCTGACCGCCCGCAGGTTGAACGGGTTCCCGAACCCAGGGATTACTTAATCTCCGCCATGGGACGCTGAACCGCCAACCTGTGTAAAGTCTCTGAAGTAGTAGGCCTGCCGGAGAAGGAGCCCGGGGTGGACTCAGCTACTACAAGAGAGGGGTATCAGGGGCTATTCCGCTCTTTGTCCGCTAAGCCATCTGTGCAGTGACTCCTCATCTTTAGTCTAAGTAAATTTTTTTTTAAACATGGAAAGAAATAAAAGGAAATGGATTTTTCAGCGGCTCCTACATCAACAATCAATGTGGACTTCTGCATTATCAGTCGTATTCACGCCAACCCTAACGCAGTTCACCATCACCTAGAATCTGCGCCGATATCCTGCCCAGCCTGTACAAACACGACTACAAACTACAAACTCGAGCACAATTTTGTGAGTCGTGTCAGTGTATGTATGTTCGTCCGGGAGGATATCTGCTGTCTCCCCCTTCATAACCATGAAGACAGACCTGTCGATATTATGGGTGCTTTACAGGTCACATAGTGGTGACACGGACGTAGCTCGACTCTTCACGCACCTGAGTTTAACGACTGACAAAGTTCTAGAGCAATATCCCACAGCAGAACTAGTTATTTTGGGAGACTTTAACGCCTACCATCGTGAGTGGCTCTGTTCTCAAACCAATAACTACACAGGGATATTTGCTCATGAATTTGCTCTGACCTATGGATTCTCTCTGATGGTTATTTCTGCAACAAGAATACCAGATATAGAGGACCATACGAGCTCCTTACTGGACCTTCTGCTGATTAAACGTCCGGTTGGATATTCCGTCTCAGTGAATGCGCCTCTTGGCTCTTCGGACCACTGTCTAGTTCGGTATCAAGTCATGCGCACAACCCGATCAATCTAAGCCAACTAATCGGCGTCGTGTGTGGCATTATAAGTCAGACTGGGATGAATTGCGTGAATTTTATGCATCGTACCCATGGGGGAGCTCTGCTTTAGCTTAGAAGATTCTGGCGTTACGCAGATCACAGAACTGGAGACGCTTATTACACGGGTCGGGCAGGCATCCCTCGTTCCGTTGTGAAGGAAAAGCGTGGAGAACTTGTGTCTCAAATCGAGACCACGTCTCTGACTGGAAACGGGAAAACTTGGTCCGATTCAACCCTATAAAGACACAAGTCTGCGTGTTCACCGCTAAGTAAACCTAATTCACTATAGCCCCTTAGTTCCAGAACACTCCGCTCTCCATCTCCAAGAGCATTGGGATCTTTGATGTTGATATCTTCAGCGACGTTCAGTTCCGAGATCATTTGCAAGACAAGGTCAAGCTGGCGTCCAAAAAACGGTGTACTTAAATGAGCGAAGCAGTACTTCACGTCCGGGCAAAGGTTGCTGCTTTACAAGTCACAACTTCAGCCCTATTTGAAGTACTGCTGCCATTTCTGGGCTGGTGACCCAGAATATCAGCTTAAGACTTTTTGACTTGGTTCAACTTTCGTTTCAGAGTTACTTCCTCCCACGAACGCTTGAGTTGTGGAATGAGCTTCCTGCCAAGGGTTTCTATAAGGACTACAGTATGGGGTTCTTTCAGAAAGAATCTATTAGATTTTTGAAGGGTCGGCAACGCGCGAGTGATACTCCTGGTGTTGCAAGCGTCCATAGGCTAGGTGACCGCTTACGATCAGGCGAACCGTAAGCTTGTTTGCAACCATTGACTGAACCACGACCTAATTTAGAAAATCATATAAAATTGCATTACCTACTAATGAGGATATTTTTTATAGAACGCTACTGTGGTGTAAACCAGTGATTTGCAGACTCCAGACAACCATAAAAGTTGTATTAAAAATTTGGCGAAAAATACAACTGGAGACAATAAACCTAAAGAATCGAAAATACGAGCAATATTCGAAAGAATTCATCGCTTCGTACTTGGACAATCGTTCGACGAAACTTTGAAAGTGAACGTGTCATCTATAGGAAGTCATGAAAGACCTAAATTTTCAAAGATAAGTCACAGACTCCTTCAAATCCTCTAAGGCGATCGGAATATAAATCGTCCTCTGGACACGCCTTTAAGAAGTCCAAGGTATTGGACGCCCATTTATGCAGGTGAAGATGTGCTGTTGACAAAATTTGTGATAGCTCCTTTAGTAGAGTAAGTAGAGCATTTTCCACTGAGTCTGCACCTGACACTATATCATCGAAGTAGGTGTTTATTGGGCATTCTAGCTCAATTGGAGCAGTGAACATTTTGGAATTGATTACGTGCATCTGCGCTGCGGAAAGTGAGCCAGAATGCCCAATAAACATTTTGGAATTGATTACGTAAAGTTTTCAATTTGGGTGATGTGAACGACACGAAACAGTTTTTTAAATAACCACAGCGAATGATTAATTTACTAATAAAAACTTACCAATAAATATTTTTCATCACTTCCACTTGCACACTATTACACTAGATTTTGTTTAAATCCTAAACCCATATTTATGACATTTAGATAAACATTTTGTAATTAGTTTAATTCTTGAAAATATATGTCTGAAGATAAATAGAAGAACAACTAAATGGAATTTAACCATTTTGTTCTAGGTAAGATCCTATCGTTTGCTGCAATGACAAAGGAAAACATGTGCTCCGAGCAGATCGGTCTCCTATTTTACAGGAAAAAAAAAAGGTTTAACATAGATTAGATACAGACCAACCTTCTTCTAGCTCTATGCACAAGGTGTTTAGACCGTATCGTTCCGTATTAGGATATAGGAAAAAAAATAGGTTTTGTTACAGATACAGACGAACCTTCTACTAGCTCTATGCACAAGGCGTTTACGTCATATTTTTCAAAACAAGGCATCAGGAAAGGATAACGTACTTGACACCGCCAACCTTCTACTAGCTCTATGCACAAGAAGTTTAGGCCGTATCGTTCCGTATTAGGATATAGGAGAGAAAATATGTTTTGACACAGATACAGACGAACCTTCTACTAGCTCTATGCAGAAAGCGTTTAGACCATATTTTTCAAAACAAGGCAACAGGAAAGGATAACGTACTTGACATCGCCAACCTTCTTCTAGCTCTATCCACAAGGTGTTTAGGCCGTATCGTTCCGTTTTAGGGTACAGGGAGGGATAACTTAACACACTAATCTTATCTAACTCTAAGCACATGATTTTTAAAGTTAAAACTTTCGTTATTGCAGTAAACGATATGATCTATTATTACACAGGCTTCTTCTAAAATTTTATCTACATATCTTAAATCAGATTTAAATGTTTTGTACTAAACATGTGATTTTATATATAATAAAATGACGTACGCACATATTAGAACAATTGTTTGAAATGAAAACTGTTCCCATAAATCAGGCGCATCACCATTAACACTGTCGATCAAACATCTTAATCGGTCAGCGATAACGAAAGATACTTTCGTTACACAGTTTTTTTTAAATCAAATTTACGTTTAGTTTTTTACAAAAGGTTATAGCAAATAGGACAAGTCTTAAAATATCTTTAACCATAATTAACTTCAATTGTAAAAATATAAATCAAGAATACAGAAAGATTTTTTAAAATGAAAGTTATGCTTTTGTACATAATGTTTGTTTAAGTTTTAATTTTTTTTTATCTAATGAAACCTTAAGCCTGAATATATGTAAAATTTCACTAATAATTTTGATCAACACTCGATTTCATAAAAGTTTTCGTGGTAAGTCCCCAGTTTTATTGCATATCTAACAAAACTCGACTGCTGTGCAGCGTAAACCAAGTAGCTACCTATTCTACAAATCTTATGGAAAGAAACATTAATGCGGCTTTTCTTTGTGTTACGATATCTAAGCGGCATAATCTGCTCTGGGTTCCTTACGTACCTGTTTAATTATTTAAGGTTTAGTTTTGTTATTTCTATTGGGTACTATATAGAACAAAATAATATGATGAAGGAAACAAACATAAACTTTTAAGCGAGCTTTTGTGGTTTAAAAATTAAAAAACTATAAGTAATTAAGGTAATTGAAAAATATATATTCGAGTAGGTAACTTGTTTTAACAATAAAGCACAAGACTTTTTATTTTACTAGTTTTACCTTTATCTTATTTTTCCTTACAAACATAAATAAGGTATGCCAAAACAATTAATTATAACATATAAGTAATTTATATTCGCGGACACTGAGTAGAACCATTCTTATATTCAACATTGAACCCCAAACCAAATAGCGGCATTTTCTTTGTACTTCATATTTCTGTTATTAATGTAAAATAAAATAGTAATTAAATATATTTATTCTTCAATATTTTCTATGGGACCGTTTTTGCTGACTTGAAACAATTTAAGGGATAGAAAACCTAATTGGTATATTATAAATTTAGATGACTTAACAATATATTTGTACTAACACTACTAACACGTATAACAGTAAGCGTATAAAACTTGAATAATCTTTATTTAGTATGAACGTAAATACCTGCTTATAATAATATTAGTTTGGTTAACCTACACTTCATAGTACTTTATAGTAGGTTAAACTATAATTTATGTTACTTGACTCTTGAACTAAGAAAACCAAGGTCTTTTCTTTTGGAGTCTAATTTGCTCTCGCTCGGTGTCAGCTGATTACGTAGGGTACCAGTGTGTACGTTTTTAATTTCTTCTGATTATAGTTAACTGTAAGAAAAGGTTGCAGATCTCTGACTTTTCCCTTTTTAAGCCTTATTTTCCGGTTAAAAATATACACAATTTCCGACACTCTTGGGTGTGAATAAGTGCTGCTAAACTACCAAGCTGTGAAATGGTGAACTTCTAATTTTCAAGCTGAGGATCAAAGCATCAAAAATCATGTTCGTAAGTTTTAACTTTGAAGTAATCTGTGTGTTTGTTTAATTATTTATATTAAATTAAAGTTTTAAACTTAGTATAATCTGTACATTAATCTGTAATGTTAATTTTATAACAGGCTTTTTAACTCTGTGAAATCCATCTTGTTTCGAGATGATTATGATCTACATTACTCTTTGGCTTAACGTTCTGAAACATGAAAGAAAAGACTAACGATGTAAAGCGGCAGCGTAGGTCAAAATCATCTCGAAATCATATGATTTGTTCGTAATTGAATAAAGGCCCTGTTCTTTTTACTTTTCTAAATAATGCGAATCAATTTTAGGTAAATACGCCTATAAATATAATGAGAAGTCAAGATCTTTCTAACTACTATATTGTTACAGGTCGGAGTTTGAATTCAAACAGAAGAGGAAGGTTGGAAAAGAGGGAACCACCTGCTTTTCCTTTTCCGATTCAGACGACGGCGAGACTAGGTTAGTTTAATATGGAAAACTCAATTATTTTTGTTGAAAAATGTAATTTACATAAATCTTTTTATAACTCCAAAAGCTGGCCTCAGAATTTCTAGTTTCATACAACACACCCTCCATAATCCGAATCTAGATACTTTGGGACACTTGATATAAACACTCCTACCAACTATTCCTACCTATTTAATCCGAACTTATCTTACTTGCCTTGTTGACTGCACATGTTTTTTTTGTATTATGTTCGGATTAAAGACGTAGTTAGTAAAAGTGTTTATATCAAGTGTCCAAAGTATCTGGATTCGGATTGTTGAAGGTGTGTTGTAAGAGATTAATTTTGTCTAACGCTTTTAATAGTTTCATTACTTATTAAGTTCACTGTATTCAAATTAAAAACCAAACCATAATGATTTAAGAGGATAGTGAAGCCATTGTTTTTATAACATTAATATTTATTTTTAAACATAAATTAGTACTTTAAATAAGAATACTGAGGCCTATTTATTACTGGTAGTATTAAGAATACTGTGCGTGCAGTACATAATTTCTTTATGGAAATAAATATTGACTTCTCATATTTTTGATACACAGGATCGAAGCAAGTTCTGTTAAGGCAGAGCCAAAAGTAAAAAAGCCGCGCAAGAAAGTGGAAGGGAAGGCGCGAGGAACTGTGACTGCATCGCTGAGCGCTCATTGTCCGCAATCATCACGAAAACGGTCCTCGAGCTACAGACTCCTGTCTTCGGACAGTGAAGAAGAACTTGAAGCTTCTCGGTCTGCTCGTGCTGACGCTCAGCAGGGTCTTACGTCGTCTCTGGCGGATGGTGTGCTGCGTCGGACCGCGGAACTCGACGGCGATACTTTCATCGAGCTAAGAGTTTACAACACCGAAGACGTTATCGCTGCTACTGGGTGGAAAGAGCGTTTGGAGAAAGCCCAAATTGCATTACGCTTTCAAGCGTCGTCAACCGATTTGGAGGAACTAAGAATTTTTCTCAGAAAAGCAAAGCTAAAGTTTGTCCAAGAAGGCAAGTTTTACTCTAATAAAAAAGAATGAAACTTTCTGTGTATAATTTTTTTTATTAGTAATAATAAAAGTAACTAAATAGGTAGATACTGTACTTAGTTTTTTTATCATACAAATAATTTTAGTAACATATGAAGTATAATTTTGATTACATAAAATACCAGATAAATTACTAATTTTTTCCTGGGATAAAAAGTAGATAACCTAAATTAGTCATTTTATTAACAACTTCCTTAATGTGCTTAAAATATGAATACTTTTTTTTAAATTTGGTTTTTTTGTTTATAGAAATTTAGATTTTCCGACAGTAAATATATGACCACACTGACAACTCCTAAGAGCCATACTACTGATCTATGTAAATATTAAGAGTAAAAAAGTTTTTTGTACTGTTTGCGAACAAGATGTTTCGAGTAGGATATTTTCTGCCTTTCATCAATATTCATAAGAATAATAGCGCTATTGAGATCAATGAATGTGTAGAAAAAATTAGTTCAGCATTCAGAAAACGTATTTCTAGTTACAGGGTGCATTGCCCCACTAGCAATGCCTCGAGGTCGCCATCAAGTAACAGCTCAGCAAATTCGTATCTGCTTACACCTCACACGTTCTTATCTCGAATACCTTTGCGTCGTGCTGTACGACAGCTTATCGATGTTAAATAAGCACAACATGTTAATTTAAAAGTAAATTTTGAATTTTTTGGAGAGTTCATTTTACCGAAAAATGACTATATTGAAATTAAATCTTTTGCAACAGAAAATGTAATTATTCATCGAAATTACAATTTTAACCAATTGTTTTCTGATCTTGTGTCAAAAATAAACAAAAAAATTAGCGAATTCCAAGAGAAGGACAGTGGGTGGTCATTTTTAAAAAGCCTGTATTTAGAAATTAATTTAAATCGGTATTCACCTTCAAGAGCTTCGAGTTTTATTGAAATATGTAAAAAATAAAAAAGCTTGTATTTATGTAAAAAATAACGAAAATTTTTGTTTTTCGTGGAGTATAATTGCAGCATTGTTACCAGCTAAATCAAACGCAGACAGAACTACGTCTTATCCTCACTTCGAAGATGTACTTAACACCAAAAATATGGCATTTCCGTCGACATTCTCGGACATTAAAATATTTGAAAAAAATAATCACAGAATTAGTGTCAACGTTTACGGCTTGAATTCCAATAATAAACGAATTCAAGCCACACTTTGTCAATCAGGTCACACTTTGCCGAAATCGGTTAATACATACCAAAATATTATTGTTAGAGTGGCCATTCAGAAGAATATTCAACTTACAAACAAAGATTTCTATTTCTATTTCTTTGATGAGTGGACATCGGTTAGAAACTGATATTATAAATAGATATCTGAGCTTGAATTTACACTCATGTCATTTTTCTGGAGGCAACAATTAAGAAATTTGGGGCTCATCAGAGTTTATGGCTCCTTACCAGCAAAGAATTGCGGCAAAGAAATAAGCAGCAAATTGAATGAGTTCAAGGTGTTACTGAAAGATGAAATCATCGCTCAGACAACGGATGGTTAAATTCGGCAAATTTCTGTCGTCTTATCACCAAAAATATATTGCTCATGCACTCCAACTTGCAATTTTAGATGTTTTTACAAAAATAATGTCAGACGTTAGTCATAAGAAGCTGAAGAAGAAACTCAGGTTGCAATAGAAGTAGAAGATGACAATGACGATATTCCTTGGCAGTACTAAGTAGGCAGAGTTCAAGTGAACAGAGAATCTCTAGATGAGGATACGGATTCAGAAAACGAAGCCGATGACGCCAATTTTTTTCTCAAAGTGAAACATCTCCAATTTCAGAACGTCAATTTGAACACAGAGATTTGCTCTTCAAAATCAAAAATGTAACTAAACTTTTTTGCAAATCTCCAACTAAAAACGATGACAAATTTAAAAATAATAAAACGGGATTAAATGCGTCATTTGGCAAAATACCTTCTTCCCGACGTTTCGGCTGGGTTACACCAACCTTTAGGCACGGGTAGACTGGCGGTGCGCGGCGTCGTCGGCTTCGAGTGGAGGCGTCCTGTTGAACTACCCTCACCTTGTCTTTATAATTGTAACCAAGGTTGGTGTAACCCAGCCGAAACGTCGGGAAAAAGGTATTTTGCCAAATGAACCGTTTAATCCCGTTTTATTATTTTTAAATTACTAATGGAACACGTAAATTTAAGCCTTATATAAGTACTACTTAACTAATATGCTTAACCTCGCTAATATGCTTGAACGATTCTTGAAGCTGCAAACTTGCAATGTGAAAGCATTAATTGATGTAAAGTCTAAAATAAACTTTACAGAAGGAGATTGGAAACTAATTGAGAATTTTTATAAAGCTCCTGACATAACTAAAATTGTATTAGAGGCTTTATGTCGTCGCAATTCTACATTATTGACAGCAGATGTGTCTATTAAATTTGGACTAAGAGTATTAGCGAATATTGTAAATAGTGGCCAAAAATAATATCAAAATGTTAAAAAAACGATACACAGAACGGCATCTCAACTTTGCAATCTGTCAAAGTCAAAGTCAAAATGGTTTATTCAAATAAGGATTTTACAATCACTTTTGATTACTTGCAAAATCCAGAAAATATTTGCAACGAAGCAGTGATAAAATGTGCAACAAAATAGTATCATTGCTAAGTCACACTAAAACCTCAACAACTCCAGTATCTCAAGCTCAACCCCACCAGAACCAACCTCACAAGTTGAACTGAAGAGAGAACATGAACGTGAGTCTGATGTATTTGAAGTACAAAACATAGCTTTAACTAAAGGCAATGAGTTAAATGCTAAGCTTGCAAAGATTGTTAGTGAAAAACACATTAGATCTTCTAATATCTCTATAAAAGATATTGAAGATCTCTTTACGAATGTAAGAATTGAAATGGCTCTCTTCGACAATGGAGGAGAGTGTGGATGTTACTTGTCTTAAGCATATAACCATCTATTAACGATTCCACCAACCAGTGTTAAACTAGAAAGAGTTTTCTCTTCGGCTGGTTTGCTATGCGACAAAATAAGATCTCGTTTGAGTGACAAAAGTCTAGATCCACTTTTGTTTTTAAGGTCCTATTATAGAAAGAGAGCAAAAAGCTCTTGAAAAGCTAAAATTAAGTTTCAAAAGTTAAGCCACTTAGAAGAGGTACTTAGAAGAATATTTAATATTTTGTTTTTTTTTTAACAAACTATTTTTTTTGTTTTCAGTTTAAATGTTTCTTGAATACCTAGGTATTCAAGGAGATATTATGTTTATTTTTTGTAAAAATGTCTAATGTTGTTTTCTCTTGAAAATATTTAATAAAATTTTAAATGTTTAAGGAATCCAAGATTTCTGCTTAATTTCTACTAACAAGAAGACTAATTGATTTGTGTCTGGTTTATAATTACTGCTAAGAATAATAATAGAAAATAGAGGAAAAATGTCTATAAGAAGACTGAGTGATTGAGTTTTATTGTATGTATTGTATGGTTAAAAATACATAAATATTTAACTGTGGTTTACTTTTGAAGCATAACACTTGTTTTACATAAAAAAACTACCAAGCACTGAAAATACCGAAATACCGGTTCCTTAAAGAAAACATACCGGAATTCCCAGTTCTCAAAAAAAGAAGTGGTTCCGGAAACGCTAATGGGTACCAGACAACTAATATAAATATGTATATGTGTATTTAATTTACATACAGAAAACACCCAGAATCAAGCAAAAATAATGATTGGTGGGTGCAACAAAAGGGACTTTTTTGTCGTAAGCTATATTATGTAAAAGGATTTTTGGCAGAAATTAAATAATAATCTTTGATATTTTGGAAACTTTTAATAGTAGTGTATGAACAGTTCTGAACGACAGGAAAAGACAATTAAAAATCTATATATGTATAGTAAATATTTACCAAAGGGTAGGGTTGCCATCCATCCAGGTTTCCCCGGATTTGTCCTAGTTTAGAGGGTGTCTGGGGAGCTTTTTGGCGAGATTTCATTTATAGTCCAGGTTTAAAAGATCCTAAAAACTTTACGAACATTTCGTTTTGGCAATAGAGTAAAAAATGTTTTAAGACTGCTAACAGTATCTTAAAACGTTATAGAAGATTAAATTTAGTTTAATTTTTTTTCTAAATAATTTAGGAAAGAAAACGGTTGAGATGTCCGGGTTGTAAACTCCAAAATCCGTGGTTTTCTGGCTTCTTGGTCAGATTAACTAAAAGGGGGCGCAAGGGAAAATGCGTATTATTCTTTCTGTGCAACAACTAAACTCACCTTTGGTGTATGGGTCTCCCAGAGGGCCGGGACAAACTCATCTACATTTTCATAAGTTACAGGAATTTCAAGAAGCACAAGCTCAACGTTGTGACTATTTTCGATTTCTTCTTTGTTCATAAATTTGACAGCTTCCCAACTCGCGTTAACAGGGTGGTTTTCAAAAGGTCCAAAACCCGTTACCATTACTATCGGTTTAAAATAGTGTTCAATATTATTCATTGTTTTAGATCAGTGAAGCGGAAACTACCAAATAGTTATTAAGTTTTTCAAACATTAAATTATTAACAAATTAAACTTTGAAGTTTGAAACATGTAGAGAAAACAAATACTATGGAAGAGATTTCGCAACGATAGAATGGAAGTTTGATAGATGACGGCCCGCCGCGCCCGCCGGGCCCGCCTCACAACACCATAGGTTCCTTTTTAATATCATTCTACTCTTTGACCATAGGGCATAGATATATAATATTTGTGTTGCCAATTACAGACCAGACGTACTTAGTTAAAAATACCGTGTTTTACCATACATAACGGTTATTCATTATAATTTATAATACCTAATTGTGCCTAATATATGGTACCTAATTATTACATACCAAAAATAAAAAAATAATTAATTATTGCCTTGTGCAGTACAATAATTGTAACAGTGTGTTTAAAAAAATTATGAAAAACTTCCAATATTCGTCTAAATTACATCAATCTTTAATTAATCCTTTAAAAAAACTTTTTATAAAATTTAACAAATTCACATTTTACAGATTTGACGTTATTAGGTTTCGATGAGGTTTAAAGTAACGATGAGATGCAATTTACTTTTATGTTCCAGCTATGTCAAGTCTGAAACTTATATAACTATGCGATATATAAACTAACCAAAATTGCCGTAACCCAGGTACCTACTTTCCTTACATAACGTAGTGGCCTAATTTAACAATCTAGAAAAATCTTATATGTTTGATATGTGTTTTGTGAATATATATTTATATTTCATTAAAAAATAAATGAATTGGTCTAGTGGATACAACTACACCACAGTCATCGCTGTTAGCATTTGTGTTGCAGCTCAAACTGATTCAATGTCCAAATTTAAGTATGAATAGCACTTACAAGTTTTATAGTTTTACTGGAATTGTAATCATTGCTGTTTTTATTTTGTTGTTGAGTGTTGTGTAAAGTGTTGCTCTTTATGCTATTTACAGTATTTCTGGGTAATATTTTAAATGTGCTTATACATATTATGTATTTAATAAAAAAAAAATTTGAGTTACTGATGTTTTGTACGGGACTAAAAATTACCGTATGCCGCAGAAATTTTTAGAATGGCTACATTGGACGGAAGTCGAGCATAGAGAAGTATAAATAAAAGTCACGCTTTTGGGCGCGTTCGGTTAGGGATGCAGAATCATTATTTTCATTACTTTTGTCATCCGTTCGTTTAGCATTGGTATCAAAAATATCAAAATTTTAGTATCATCAGTGACAATCCGTCATGCGTTCGTTAACGATATATTTGACAACATGGTTTTCTGCAGAGGTCATGGAGAGGTCCCCTTGTCCATTTCTGCCGTCTGGACATCTGTTTTTCGGTTTGACTTTCAACGACCTCTGCAGACGGGCGTGCCGTCCCGACAGCTGGCAGCGTGTAGCCGCCAGTTTTCAACCGACGCAAGACAGTAGCACTGCAACAGTCAGTGACTGTGCACGCGCGTTTTAAAAGAACATAATACACTCGTTATCGCGCGCTGTTAAAATGGCCGAGCTAAAAAAAGAACGGAATGTGTTAATTTATGTTAGAAACTATATCACTTATAAGATTATTTTTAAAGTTATTTCTCCATATCTCTCTTTCTGCCTCTCTCTTTGTGTATGTATGTTAGCTTTTTTTGCCCTTCGATATCTCAAGAACCAATGCACCAAAATTGCTTTCGTGACTAAAAAAACTATTTTTTTAAAAGAAGCGATTATAATTTTCATGTATAAATTCTCAAATCTAAAAAATATTCTTAAGAGTAGTTGCTTGTGCGGTACCTACTTGCTACCGAACTAGTTTTGTTTATTAATTTCGAAAGTGTAGAAGCCATTTTGTTCGGCGTGCTTTCAATCCGCGAGGCTAAATCACACTGAAGTTGACAGCCGTGTAGCCAGCCGTCCCGAAGGCGTTTTCAAACGTCCTTGAAACAAGTTCACCTCTGTGGAAGGCAGGCCTTTTAACTTGGGTAGCACTGACAGCAGCATAGCAAATATTTTTTTGTATAGTGAAGACTGCCTCTGTGGTGTGTGTCTCTTGAGCACGGCCGATAAAAACAGATGGATTCCACGACCGATTTAAGCTTAGCTATGGACTCACTCACTAGCCACCTGACCGCCACCGTTGGCGAGTGCTCAAGAAAAGTGCCGGTTGGTGATTACCACCACATAGTCCTGCCTCAGCACATCAGGTCGCTAATGACTGAGCGCAACGCGGCCCGCCGCAGACGCGATCGCGCTCTTACTATCGAAAACAAAGCTCGCTTCAACGCCTTACACCGCCGTGTAAGAACCGCTGTAGCTGAGCTTCGCGCCCAACGTTTCGGTGATCTAATGGAGAACATTTCTCCTTCTCATCAAGCTTATTGGCACCTAGCCAGAGCTTTGAAATCAGACACCGCTAACTCTCTCCCTTCGTTAACTCGTCCCAACAACGTTCCCGCGTTCGATGACGAAGAAAAAGCGGATTGCCTTGCATCTAGCCTCCAAGCCCAATGTGCTTTAAGCACACAGCCTTGCGATCCCAATCACGTGAGGTAGACGGTGAAGTGGAGCGCAGAACTTCTCTGCCCCCACAGGATCCCCTGCCCCCAGTCACTGTCGAGGAAGTCAAACAGGTCATCAAAGACCTACGCCCCCGTAAAGCCCCCGGCGCGAACGGTATCTCTAACGATATCCTAAAGTGCCTCACTCTTCCCATTCTCTGCCTTCTAGTAGAGATTTTCAACGCTGCTGTCGAAAATTGCACCTTTCCTGTTCAATGGAAAGCTGCATTTGTAATAGGCCAGGCAAAGCTCGTACAGAGCCGTCCTCCTACCGCCCTATAAGTTTAATAAAGGTCCTTGGTAAACTATACGAACGCCTCCTCGCTCGCCTACGGAACTCTATAGTCTCCAGAGGCATCTTAATCGACGACCAGTTCGGCTTCCGAGTCAAACACTCGTGCGTCCACCAAGTCCTCCGTATTACGGAACATGTTCTCACTGCCTTCCAACCAGTATTAGGTAAGCCCCGTCACACGGGCGCTGTCTTCTTTGATGTAGCGAAAGCCTTCGACGAAGTCTGGCAAAACGGTTTAATCTATAAACTGTACAACTTTCAGTTGCCAGACCTTCGCGTGCTCGTCATACGAGACTACTTGTCAAATCGTAGCTTTAGCTATAAAGTTGAAGGCACTCTCTCTTCTCCCCGTCCCATAGAAGCAGGAGTCCCGCAGGGGTCCGTGCTCGCCCCTATCTTGTACCTTCTGTATACAAACGACATCCTTAAAACGATATTTAATAAAAAAAAAATTTGAGTTACTGATGTTTTGTACGGGACTAAAAATTACCGTATGCCGCAGAAATTTTTAGAATGGCTACATTGGACGGAAGTCGAGCATAGAGAAGTATAAATAAAAGTCACGCTTTTGGGCGCGTTCGGTTAGGGATGCAGAATCATTATTTTCATTACTTTTGTCATCCGTTCGTTTAGCATTGGTATCAAAAATATCAAAATTTTAGTATCATCAGTGACAATCCGTCATGCGTTCGTTAACGATATATTTGACAACATGGTTTTCTGCAGAGGTCATGGAGAGGTCCCCTTGTCCATTTCTGCCGTCTGGACATCTGTTTTTCGGTTTGACTTTCAACGACCTCTGCAGACGGGCGTGCCGTCCCGACAGCTGGCAGCGTGTAGCCGCCAGTTTTCAACCGACGCAAGACAGTAGCACTGCAACAGTCAGTGACTGTGCACGCGCGTTTTAAAAGAACATAATACACTCGTTATCGCGCGCTGTTAAAATGGCCGAGCTAAAAAAAGAACGGAATGTGTTAATTTATGTTAGAAACTATATCACTTATAAGATTATTTTTAAAGTTATTTCTCCATATCTCTCTTTCTGCCTCTCTCTTTGTGTATGTATGTTAGCTTTTTTTGCCCTTCGATATCTCAAGAACCAATGCACCAAAATTGCTTTCGTGACTAAAAAAACTATTTTTTTAAAAGAAGCGATTATAATTTTCATGTATAAATTCTCAAATCTAAAAAATATTCTTAAGAGTAGTTGCTTGTGCGGTACCTACTTGCTACCGAACTAGTTTTGTTTATTAATTTCGAAAGTGTAGAAGCCATTTTGTTCGGCGTGCTTTCAATCCGCGAGGCTAAATCACACTGAAGTTGACAGCCGTGTAGCCAGCCGTCCCGAAGGCGTTTTCAAACGTCCTTGAAACAAGTTCACCTCTGTGGAAGGCAGGCCTTTTAACTTGGGTAGCACTGACAGCAGCATAGCAAATATTTTTTTGTATAGTGAAGACTGCCTCTGTGGTGTGTGTCTCTTGAGCACGGCCGATAAAAACAGATGGATTCCACGACCGATTTAAGCTTAGCTATGGACTCACTCACTAGCCACCTGACCGCCACCGTTGGCGAGTGCTCAAGAAAAGTGCCGGTTGGTGATTACCACCACATAGTCCTGCCTCAGCACATCAGGTCGCTAATGACTGAGCGCAACGCGGCCCGCCGCAGACGCGATCGCGCTCTTACTATCGAAAACAAAGCTCGCTTCAACGCCTTACACCGCCGTGTAAGAACCGCTGTAGCTGAGCTTCGCGCCCAACGTTTCGGTGATCTAATGGAGAACATTTCTCCTTCTCATCAAGCTTATTGGCACCTAGCCAGAGCTTTGAAATCAGACACCGCTAACTCTCTCCCTTCGTTAACTCGTCCCAACAACGTTCCCGCGTTCGATGACGAAGAAAAAGCGGATTGCCTTGCATCTAGCCTCCAAGCCCAATGTGCTTTAAGCACACAGCCTTGCGATCCCAATCACGTGAGGTAGACGGTGAAGTGGAGCGCAGAACTTCTCTGCCCCCACAGGATCCCCTGCCCCCAGTCACTGTCGAGGAAGTCAAACAGGTCATCAAAGACCTACGCCCCCGTAAAGCCCCCGGCGCGAACGGTATCTCTAACGATATCCTAAAGTGCCTCACTCTTCCCATTCTCTGCCTTCTAGTAGAGATTTTCAACGCTGCTGTCGAAAATTGCACCTTTCCTGTTCAATGGAAAGCTGCATTTGTAATAGGCCAGGCAAAGCTCGTACAGAGCCGTCCTCCTACCGCCCTATAAGTTTAATAAAGGTCCTTGGTAAACTATACGAACGCCTCCTCGCTCGCCTACGGAACTCTATAGTCTCCAGAGGCATCTTAATCGACGACCAGTTCGGCTTCCGAGTCAAACACTCGTGCGTCCACCAAGTCCTCCGTATTACGGAACATGTTCTCACTGCCTTCCAACCAGTATTAGGTAAGCCCCGTCACACGGGCGCTGTCTTCTTTGATGTAGCGAAAGCCTTCGACGAAGTCTGGCAAAACGGTTTAATCTATAAACTGTACAACTTTCAGTTGCCAGACCTTCGCGTGCTCGTCATACGAGACTACTTGTCAAATCGTAGCTTTAGCTATAAAGTTGAAGGCACTCTCTCTTCTCCCCGTCCCATAGAAGCAGGAGTCCCGCAGGGGTCCGTGCTCGCCCCTATCTTGTACCTTCTGTATACAAACGACATCCTTAAAACGATATTTAAATTAATGACTGATTGGTAACAGGTGTACATCCGGGAGTTTCTTGTCACTTCTTCTCCCCTAAGGCTAGCTTCCGAAGTTGGTAGTTTAAACGATATGCATTTGTTGCCGGGCTGTTGTCTAGGAACTGGGCCACTTTCGGGTGTGCGATGTCTATTTGAATGTGTGTGTGCTTATATGTATATGTGCGTGTTTGTGTGTAGCACCCGCTCGCGTTTGCGAGTCACTTTAAATCCCGTCACAGAATACTTGAAGACTTTAAACGTATGACATGGTGCCCCCCTATGCAATAGGCAATTGAAATATTACTGTCCGTCCACACTGTTACTTGACGCGTGAGACTATTGGCAGCATTGAGAAGGAAATCCGGTTAGTCGCCATTTTGACGTTGAATAGGCTGCTATCGTTGGGTTATTCGTGCTTATTTTCAGTGAATTACTTTTAATATCATGCCAAAAGTTGTGAGAAGTGGTAAAAGACAAACTATTGTAGACGTTTATGCGTTTTATGAACGAGAAAAGGCTGCTAATAAGCCGATCGTATCTTTGGATCAAGTACGAGGGTTGCTACGATAACCAGTTAGTTTTTCAGTGTTGCCTGTATTTGTCCATTGACAAATTTTCAAAATATCAGGGGAAATTGCAATTTTCGAAGACATTACGTGTCCTAATGGTATAATAAAATTTAATTCATGATTGCCAGTTGTGTAACTGTTTTGTTTATTTTTTTGGTATGATTGGCAAGCCAGGTATATGTTTTTTTGAAGTGAAAACTTCTTTAGCGGCGTTGTGCACTTTTTTTGGTATGGGTAAAAAATGATAAACTCGCGTCAGGTCGTGTCCTAATCGTGGAAATTCGTAAGACGGAAGCCGTAATGCCACGCCTATTATAATTTTTATTTTTAGTATTCGCGATTATGAGTAGTACAGGGAGGTTGGATATGGAATTTTAATTCTATGACAGATTGCGATGTCAAATATACTACGTCAAAAAAGTAAATAAACAAGCATTATTATTTCTTGACAAATTTAAAGACATGTCTTGTGACATATTTGAGTGTTAAGCGCGAATCGTGTGTAAAGGTTTTCACTTCTGCCGGCACTCCCGGAGTGCAACTCGTTTTTTTTATGGAAAGAACTGAAATAGCAGCTTGGCGTTTTTCATATTTAAGACAGATCAAGAAGTTTCAAGAAGAGGGATGTACTATAGTTTTCATTGATGAAACGTACATTCACTCATCTTACGCTGTTACGAAATGCTGGCAGTCGGATGAAACACAGCGCAGAACATTATAAGACTACCCACTAGAAATGCTATGTAAGCACGGCGAGCGCGCCACGGTCTTGAGCAGACACTCATTTAACTCCGAAACTCGCGAATCTGTCATTTAGTTGCTCGCGGACTACATCGCTGTGTGTAGCTGCGCAAAAATATTGAAAATGCCTTCCTGTGCAGTAATTACTGGCAGAGCAAGAAGCCACGTATTAAATTTGTCAAAGGGAGAAATATCTTTTCATTGGTGAGTAGGAGAATAAATAATTAAAAGCTTTTACATAGTTATAAGGAAAATAACCTTAAAATCAAAATTGACATTGATAAGCAATATTTTAAAGTATCAAAATACAAGCAATATAAAACCTGACTCAGAATCTTTTTGCAAATCTTGTAAACATAACCTAACTTTACTTAATGTTCACTTTTTCTGGTAATTTAATCATAAATCATTTAAATACTTACATGATTACCTTTATTGTCACATTCTTTAACTGGTTTTCAAATCACGACACTGATTAAACCTAAAATCTACAAAATTCCAAAATAACGATGAGAAATATACATATTTATGTATATGTTGCATAGACTAACAAAGCGAGGGTCAAGGAAATTTTTGTTTACCCGAATTGCAAATAGATTCCGAGTCAGGTTTACATTAGGTACTGTCAATGTTCCTCGGACTCGCAACAAGGACGGTGACTAGAAAGCAATGTATAAAAATGCCGTGACCAACAGAATCGTATAATCGATGCGTGCTACGATATTTTATTGCTTTTTTTGTAATTTTTCAGTGTCTAGTTCGAATCAGATCTTAATGTTTTAAGACACTGATTTACGTACCTACTGCCAATTTCATACTATTTTGCAATAATTATATTAATGGGCCTTAGGTTATGAAATTGCGAGTATTATTAACCACTCTACTGAATATGTGTAAACTTTTATTGTTACACTTTAGTGTATAAATAATGTCAAAATTTTAAGTTTTAATACTTAATAATGTCCGTAGCGAATTTGGATAAGTGCTAAAACAGAACCTTCTAATTTTGTCATGTCTGTCCGTTGATATGTTACAGTCAGATCCGGAAAAAAATGTAGTTAGGTGTCCTTTGTAAACTGGCCTACAGTTTTGTAGTCAAACTGAAAATAAAATAACAGTTGTGTGAGGAGGAGGGTGTCATTCGATAGGTCTGCAAAAAAATTGGTTGTTTATAAGTAACTTATAGCGAGTTTTTGCTTTCTTTGGATTGGAAGTTTTTTTGGATATCCGCATTCTCATTCTACAGAGAACCCTAACTCAATATATGTATAGTGTATACTCATATAAGTGTAAGTTCGCACGCAATGGCCGGCTTTTTTTGAACCGACTACAAAAAAACAAGTTTATCAATTCGACCCGAATGTATGTAATATTGTAAGAATAAACAAAGGCAAACAGGTGTGCCAAATTTCATAAGTGCATTTATGTATGTTTTTCTACATATTTCTCAAAAACTTTTAAAAGATGAAGTTGAAAATAATATTTTTTTTGTCATATATGGGAATTACAAGCCGCGCTTTTGGGGGCCAGGCTACACGGATAAAAAAGATTTGTAGAACCAAGAAATAAATATTGTTAGGGATTCCAAGTAAGTATTCATTTGGTTTGACAATATATACTTGTGTGAATGCAATTCTCGGTTAAGAAAATTTAAATTCTTTGAAAAACAAAACATAAATCATTAAGTGAGGAGGACGATATTGTAAAACTAAGAATAAATATTGTTAGATTATTTTCAAAACACATTTTGTTAACACAAGAATATATATTTAATTTCTACCATCATATTTATAGACTTCAGTTAAAATGCTTCATCTAATTTGCTTCTAATTGCAATATTGATAAAAGCAAAATTATAAGAACAAAAATCCACAATCCACCACGACAAGATTGAATAAAGGGAGAACTTTTAAGTGAAATAAATGTTAGAAACACATTATGGCATAAATACAAAAAGAACCCTGAGGATCAAAATTTAAAAGACAAATTTAAAAAAAAAACGAAATTTAGTAGCTGTTAACATCCAGGAAACAAAAAAGCATTACTACCACAAAGTATTTGGGGACTGCAAAAAGAAACCAAAAAAATTTGGACCCTTATAAACAGTCTATGTAACAATAAGTTAAAGATGTTCCAGGACCTAGTAAACTCCAAATTTCTCAGGATTCCTTTATTAGTGATGAGAAATTAATTTGTAATGCTTTTAATGATTTTTTTTCATCTATTGGCTCGATTCTGGCGATTCAAATACCTAAAAAACATTCTTATGATCAAAACTCAACAGATTCACACAACACCAATCCGTACTCACTTTCCTCTTTAGCACCAACGACAAAATAAGAAGTTGAAAGATTGATTGATAATTTAAACTCAAACACTAGTTCAGGTTTTGATGGTATAAACACAAAAAACATTAAATGTCTAAAAGAGCTCATTAGTGACGATCTCGCGATTGTATCACTAAATGTTTGAGCCTAGGAATATTCCCTGATAGTTTAAAAGTAGCTAAAGTTACGCCTGTTTTTAAATCCGGTGCAAAATCAGACTCTGGGAACTATCGCCCAATATGAGTCCTTCAAATTTTATCCAAAATTTTTGAAAGAATATATGATCGTCTTGAAAAATATCTTGTATCACAAAAATTTCTTTATAAGAAACAGTATGGTTTTCGGCCTAAATCTAACACGCTGTCGGCAACTATACATCTTGTTACAAAAATTAAAATAAATATTGATACAAAACAATTAGTGCTGGGCGTATTCATTGATTTAAAAAAAGCCCTTCGATACCGTAAGTCACGAACTGCTACTTAATAAATTAAAAAAATTTGGGATATCGGGAATAGCCTACGATATATTTGTATCCTATCTATCAAACAGATATCAGTTAGTTAAACTAAGCTCAAACCAAAGTAATCCGCGACACATTATCTGTGGTGTTCCGCAAGGATCGATAATAGGCCCTTTATTATTTTTGATATTCATAAACAGCATTCATGATGTTGGCCTTAAAGCAGATATCACTATGTACGCAGATGATACTAGTCTGTTTTATTTCGGTCAAAACATAAACACTATAATTTCAGATGCACAGAACGATTTAAATTTAACAAACGTATGGTTTCAGTCAAACCTTTTAACTATAAACATTTCTAAAACAAATTACATAATTTTTGCGGCAAAAAATAAAAAGATGCAAAATTAAAATGCACTGACCATAAACAACAAAGCGAGGCGGAAGGTAGACGAAGAAAAATATTTGGGATTAATATTAGACAAATATTTGAGTTGGAAACCGCACATTAAAAAAAATTAAATCAAAACTTTCTTCATTAACGGGAGCTTTAAAAGGTATTGTTAAATATCTACCACTCCGAGTACGATACACCATCTATAATACCCTTGTTAAACCACATATAGACTACTTGATAGAAATATGGGGTAATGCGGCAAAAACCAACCTAAAATGTTTACAAGTAGCTCAAAATAAGCTGGTCAAGACATTGTTTCATTTAGATTTTCTAATACCAAGTAAACAAGTTTATGCTAAAACTAAATTAATGAACATTAGACAAATTCGTAAAATTCTTAATAAAGACATACATTCTTAAATTACGTTCAGCAAAAGATTAGATTATCAAAAACGTTCACTCAGGCGCGCTAACGACATTATTCTGCACTCTCCGCGGACGAATCATGGAAAAAGCAATATTAAATATGAAGGCGCTCAGTTGTACAATAAACTTCCAAAAGATGTCAAGGACTCCAAGTCTATATTTACCTTTAAGAAATTACTTAAATTCTATGTAATTAACAAAATAGATACATATGCAGGAACAACTTAGGTATTAAAAAAAATAAAAAAATACAAAACAAAATACATACATATACTATATTTTCCAATTACATATCCACTAACTAAAGTTCATTAATAAATACATTTTAATATATTTTCATATACCAAAGTACTATAATAAATACATATGTTATATGAATATATATAAAAATAAACCCAATAACTGGCATTACTTATAAATTTACATACATAAATAATATGGTGTAAAATTATAAATTCATATTGTACATATTATTAATTTATTACGTTCTAAAAAACTTATTCCACGGTTACTGCACTAAGTATACATAACATATAGGAACCTATACAAAGGAATGAATGAATGAAAATGAATGCATAAGCCACATTTTATTCCGCGTGCAGTTGATACAAATAAACACCTTTCGTTCAAGTAATATAAACCAGTTATAATAGGTGTTACGTGTTTGACTCTGGCGGATGGTACCTTTGGTAAAATTAATTACGCGTTTTTTTTTTCTTAGTAGTACCCACTTTTTATTATTAGTATATATTATTACCTTTTTTACTTACTCTGAGCGTAATATGCTTAAACTAAATGTTGTGTGTGTGTGTCTAGTTAATTATGTTAATAAGTATGTGTCTACTAATTTGATTGTACTCTGAAAATTTCTCATGTAATTGAATTGAATTCTTTTTAGAAATAAAAGTTCTTTAACCACAAAATGCTTCATCTAATTTGCTTCTAATTTCTAATTTCTTACCTTAAGTACGTTTAGTTTTAGGGTGAATTAAAGCTAACTTATTTAAATACATTAATTTTGTTATAGAGAAAAGAGGGTGTATTGAGGAAAACCGGTTCGAAAATTGATTAGGTTGCCAGTTGAAAAGGTTGAGCCAGAATCGTCAGCTTAAATGAGTAAGGCTAATGTACCTTACGGAGACGGCTATGTCGACGATACTGGCACCTCAGTTTTAAGGTTTTATTATATAAACCTAAGGACAGTTTTGTATATTTTTGACTTGATAGATGTCACCTGTTTTTCGTTGCCAATTATTGTGTGATTGCGAAGTATTATACTGGATGGGATTTGTTGAAGAATTTTGCGTTTAATTTCTTGCGGTCGACAATCACACAAGCAAAAATATATATAAAAAATGAATAGCAAAACTCAATGTAATTTTCAGTTACATTCACTGGTTTACGACGCTTCCGTGCGCGTGCTGGCGCCACCTGCGACACTGTGCGGTGTGTAGCGGGCGGCACTTACGACACTGCACAGTGGGCGCCACCTGCGACACTGTGCAGGGTGCGGCTCTGACGACACGGCACAGTGGGCGCCACTTACGACACTGCGCGCCACCTGCGACATTATGCGGTGTGCGGCGGACGCCACCTGCGACACTGTGCGGTGTGCTGGTTTGTGTAGTATTTGATATATTATATGTAGGTAGATTAGATAATATTGTGTAACCACCCTCATATGATAAGTAGTCAGTGACTCTTCAGACATAGTCGTTTTAATACGTGTACCACTCTATAAATATAGCAGTTCGTACTCAGGGGTGCGGGACTCGGCGCAATCAAACACAATACTAATTTTGGAATATTTTATCCAATTTATTATCTCAAGAATTATTAGTTTACATATACATAAGTACATTATATAGTTACTTGTACGTTACATTGACACGGGTCACCTCGGAGCACAGATTCACTAACTCTATTTTTCTCTCCCTTTCTCTCGGCCACACATATATACACATACATACACACACACAAAGTTATCCTGTGAGCACCGTGTGCCAGGCGCGTCCCCTTTCTTCGAGATCTCGGGAAAAAACACATCTTAACTAGTGTTCCATGATTTCCAAAGAATACTAGCGATTTATAAAGCGGCGCCGACCGGTCCGCACCGACCCAGATTTGTTGAACTTTATTATTAAGACATTTCCTCAAATACTAATTTGGTGTTAACAAAATGCGAGTACGGAGGTACGGCGTAACTGATCGGAACGCTGGGTACGCACCGAGCCGTGCTTAAACAAACGGCGCAACTGATCGAAGCGCTGCGGTACGCACCGAGCCGTGCTTAAACAAAAAAGTATAAAAAATCTTTGGTTTCTCTCTCTTCTCTTGAATAAATAATTAAACACGATCAATGAAGGGACGCAGAAGAAGGGGCATCGAGGCGACTGCGTGACCGTAACGTACGCGACCGGGACGAGCCCGCGTGCCGCATGCCGCGTACTTACGGCTTCTAGTGCGTTATATCTCTGTTTACATCGTAAAGCTTATCCTAATATGTATAAACAACGTTTAAAGTTAACAGCGGTATTAGTCTAGTTCACAACAGAACTTCGTCATACAAGTGTCCATTCTTGCTACTGCTACTGAGAATATGAGTGGAGCCACATTGGATTCGTTCGGAGTGACGTACCGACACACCGAATCACGGGAACGGATAGAAGTTTCAAATCCGCAAGCACGTAAAGAAAAAGGTAGTCGATAATAGGAAAATGCCTACCTTCACTAAGTAAATTTAAAAAAATAAAAAAAAATCCTACTACACTACTACTACTACAAGAGAACTACTCAAAAAGCGAGCGAAAAAATTGTACACATTTATTGTTAAAGTAAATCTTTATTTATTTATTTAACATTTTCCAAGATTCAGCCGAAGTAGTACTTAGTACAAAGTTCTACTATTATCTACTGGTATCCTTCAGCAAAGATATCTGGTACTTTCACATAGTAGAGTCATTTCGTTCGTGAGGTTACAGAAGAACTTCCTTTCGCAAACGCTCAGGTTGAGCGAATATACTGTAGAAACTATAAAAAAAAAAAAGTTTTTTAAAGCGAGTGATGCTCCTGGTGTTGCAAGCTTCCAAAGGCTGCGGTGTCCGCTTACCATCAGGCGCAACGTTAGATTGTTTGCAAACATTCATTTTATAAAAAAATATTAGTACTAGGTAAATTTTACTTTTTTTTTTTGGTAGGTACTAAATTTTTCAGATACCTTGGTGATACGGTTTTATTCATATCAGCTAGGGCCTTGACCTATCCATCAAATTTATCGATAAATTTTACAATTTAGTAGCAGTGAACAAAAAAAATATTTTTTCTACTTTATTTTTACTATTTTTATTATTAATATTTTAAATCCAGGTCTGCAATCAAAAAGTACTTTCGAGCTGCGCCGGATATTTTCGCTAAATTGTACTAAAAATGCCTTCCATGAATCTGATCTAATTCTTATGTAATGTTTTTAAGAAAAATAACATTCCATCAATTAGCAAAATTTCATGAATCATAAATATGATTAAAGGGATACAAAAAAAATCTTATATTTATACACACTTAAGTCCAGTATTTTATTCGCCGGTGAATAAACTGTTTTGTCCAGTGGAGCTTCAGTCCAGCTCTCTAGCTCTTTGATTCCATAAACAATGAAAACAAGAATGTTTAAAAAAACCGTAACAAGTTGAAATTAATGTTAAATACTAAAAAGTCTACAGTCACTTAAAGTTGTAAAAAAATCAAGCTTATAAGTGAATGCAATGAAAAATATGCCCTAGATACGTTTGATTTAGTCGCATATTGTAACACAAATAAATCAAAACCTATGGGGCACTAGATCTATCCCGTTGACCTAGAATCATGAAATTTCGCAAAAAGCAATGCCATGTAGCACAAACAAAGGATCTGAAAATCGGTTATTTGTTTTTTATACATCACAAAACAAATCATTTTATAAACTTAATTGCAGTTGGTAAACTAACCGTGACCTATGTCGATGTATTGGGACTACAGTTGTACAACGGCAAAGTTAAGTTTGTCCCTCAATACAGTTTACCTATTACGAAACCCACGGTGCGCGAGTCCGACTCGCACTTAACCGGTTTTTTTGTATTGAATTAAATTAAAATCCTTTTACATGTACCTAACAAACCTGTACAAAACTAGATTGTGTGATTTTGTGGCTCACGCCATATAACGGGAAAATGCCGAAACGAATTAAGTTTTTCTTTCCCCTATAACACAAACAGAATCTTTCTCGTATCTTCTGCTTCATTTCACCTTCAAGTTTCTTTAAATCTTTCAATACAAACATTAGAAACTCAGTCATGTTTGTTTTTGTGTGTGTATCTTGTTGTGTCATTCCGAATCCAACAAGCCCCACTCATAGATGTCATTCCGAATCCGACAAGCCCAACTCATAGTTATACGTTTTAGTAGCGCAGCGGCAAGGTTAGCGCGACCGACATCTTTTAAAGAAACGTTTTTAACGCATTTTTCTGTACATAAATCGGAGTATTCGTCGGTTTCCGGGTACTTTTAATGTTTTCTAAGGTAAAAAAGTAAAATGTAATAATAATACAAGTTTCGTTTATTAAATTACCAGTAACTTCGGCAATAAACGTTTAGAGACGTCGTGTCGTCGAACCGCCTCGCTACGCTCTAAACTCTAGAGACAGACTGACAACTTTAGATATTTCTATAAATACTCTTCAGTACGTAACATACTTACGGTAAAGTTGCGACCTCCACGGTACAAATTCAACAAGGTATATCAAATAGTATGTACTTACTTAAAAATAACTTTAGTATATATAGTTATAATTATGTACATATTAAATAGTCGTAAATTCCCTTTGCCACCCGCACACGCGACCGGACCGACGTGCAGCGGGACAGAGTTCGAGCTTGCATACTAACACTGCCGCACACACAACGACCTTGGCAAATAAATTAAAACTAAAAACAATACAGATACACGAAGGTGGTCCAAAGCTAACGTTATCGTAAATCAAATCATCAAATTCGTGCCAAACAAACAGGTAAAAATAGCAGGAGCGGTGTGGGGGGGCCCAGCGAGAGGCTTGTGCGGGGACCGGCGCGGGGGGCGACGCCAACAGGCGTTTGCGGGGACCAGTGCGGGGGGCGACGACAAGAGGCGGGGGCGGGGACCGGCGCAGTGGGCAACGACGATAGGCGTGTGCGGGGACCGGCGCACGGCGGTCACTTGTCAGTGCGCGAGAGCGCGAGCGCGAGCTGCAGCTCCGCGTCCTCGCGGCGACGTCGCGCCTCCGCCTCGGCCTGCACCCGGCGCGACTCCGCCGCCGCCCACGCCCACTGCTGCTCCTCGCTCGCGAGCCCCGCCCGACCTGCAGACCCCGACCGGCGCCGCGCGCGACCCAGCCCACCCAGCGTATGCACCAACGACTTGGCGTACTTGACCGGCTTTGGGGACTTGTGTTTGTTGCCGGGGAGCGTGTGAGCGTGCCACGTTTCGTTGGAGTTATCATCGAGTGCGGGGAACGGGGCGGTCGCGGACCAAGGGTCGGCCGGAGTCGCGGGGGGCCACGCCGCCCAGCCCTCGTCGTTGTTGTTGTCAGGCGGGGCGGATGCGCGCCCGCTGCGTACAGGAGGCGGGTCCGCGAACGGGTCCTCGATGTTATCCGGGTCCTCGTACCGGTAGTCCTTGAAGGGGTCTTCGGCGAAGTCCACGGGAGCGGAGGCCTGGACACAAGCACATGGTTAGAACGGAACTGCCGAGAGTCAGGGGTGCGAGAGGGGAGCGTAAAAGACAGAGCATACGTACGCACGTGGCCCTCGCCGTCGCCGCGTCCTTAGCGCTGCAATGTGGGCACAAACAGACAAGCCGAGTTAGCAAGTTACAGGAGAGTTGCAAGCACACGTCAGAACATGATCGGTTAGCGATGTGAGGAGCGGGGTGCTGGGTGCGGGGTGTGGCGCTTATACATTCCAAACGAGTTCACTAATTGTTCGCACTCCTTTAATTAATAAGTAAGTATTTTTGGTCATTACACACAGCGCCGTCTGGCCCCAAAGTAAGCAAAGCTTGTGTAATGGATACCAGACAACGGATACAGATACATATATTTTTTTTTTTTTTGTAAATACATACATATTATACATAAATACACCCAAACTCAAATGTTTTTTTTTTATTACATAAATGTTTGTCTATTGCGGGTATCGAACCCACACCGTCTGTGCAGCTGTCAGCCACACTACCAACTAGGCTGCAAGGGAGTCAATTTTATTTATTACATTTACTCTTAGTCACTAAGATACGTTAACCATTACAGCGCCTCCATTACATGTCATCTTTTGGATTTGTACTCAGTAGTTAAATACGAAATTCAAAAAAGTGCTCAATTAACAAAAAAACTTAAACAGAAAGATATTTTCACAATGTTTTATAGTTACAAGCACCTGAGCGAATTGAAACGCAACGTGAACGAGTTAAGCTCTTTGAACACGTCCGCATAGAGTTATCAAAGGAGCGATCTGTCATGTGAATTCAAAAAGTTATTGTGCACCAAATTCCCCACTCGTTTTTGTTCTAAAGTTTAAATACTTAAATATAAAAAGCCTTTTTTACCCGCGAGGGCCGTGTAAATATAGAACAATATAGTAAAGTGAAACATTTTTCAGAAAAAGAAAGTGACCTCAGCCCACTGAAGAAAGAAACATTTAGCACAATCCTCAGGCCTCATCTCCCTCTGCCCGTAAGTTTTTATTTCATTCATTCAAATTTCGAATCGCCAAATTTCCTAATTAATTATGACTTTACCACCGGTTCGGAAGATTGTATTAACTGTGAAGAACCGGCAAGAAACTCGGCAATTACACTTTTCAAAATATTAACAATTATACCCTTACTAATACATAGTTATAGTAATATATATCACTACATAGTATAAAACCAAGTCGCTTCCCGCTGTCTGTCCCTATGTATGCTTAGATCTTTAAAACTACGCAACAGATTCTGATGCGGTTTCTTTAAATAGATAGAGTGATTCAAGAGGAAGTTTTATATGTATAATATAAAACTTAAATACATGCATAATATAGTAGAGAAACTGAATATAATAAATAATTTTGAAGGTTTCTAATGTGATTTCGTAAATAAACACATTTTTTGCGCTTACATTGCAAATGCTGGCTGAACCCTACGAGAGAGATCAAAATAATGTATCACAGTATTGTACACCTTAAAAGTCTAAAAACAAAGTCCGCAATGGTATATGTCTATCTCTTAGGAATAAGCCACAATAAACATTTTTTATCCTTTACTTTTTACGAGAAATAATGGCTTATTTACGAAGCGATTTTAAGCAATACAGCACTAATCCTTATCCAATTAAGTACCTTAAATACATTGTGCATTTAATTTAGATCAATATGGCCCTTTACAGCTTGTTATTTAAATGAATATTTTCGAAGATATTACAGATTTAAAATGCAGGGACATAGCGGTTGCGGTATATAGGCGCGTTTTTAACAATTTTTGTGTAAACCTGCCTCACATTAGGTAACGTTAATTTAGTAAATTTGGTCTGTTTTTAAAGAAGCAAAAGATAATTGATTGAATTGACCAATTTACGACTTAGGAAACAGCATGGTTTAGTTTGTCATAATCGGTTTGCTGGCGCTTTACTTTAAATAAAAGAGATGTGTCATCAGCAAACAATACTGTTTCATGGGCACCGTTGACATAGCTTTGTAGATCATTTATGTAGACAAAAAACAGGAAAGAACCCAAGACTAAACTTTGTGGTACGCCCATGCGCACTACAGACCCCGACGATCTTACGCCATTGTTGTCAACCGTTTGAATTTTGTCACTTAAATACGAACTCAAAAGGTCGAGACTACCGGCCTTAATACCATAGTGATATAGTTTGCCGTTTAATGTTGCATGCTCAACGCAATCGAATGCCATGGAAAGATCACAAATTATTCCAAATGCATCATGTGCGTCTTCTAAGGCTTCAAAAATATATTGCATTGGCTGTTAAGGGACCCTGTGTTAAGCCAAATTGTTTACCTGACATTACATGGCTTTTTTTTTTGAAAATGTGACAATAGCTGTGTATAAGATGTCCTCATTTTTATATTGGTCTAAATTTACCTATTACAGTTCATTAAGCTTATGTTGTTTTAATTAACCACCAAGCAACATAAAATGGTCCTTTGAAAGGAAAATGTACTTTTGAGGGCCTCGTAAAAGTGTTCGCAAGTTGAAAAAAGTGTAGTTCAAACTTTTAAGACTGTTCCTCGTGAGGACTGTGCACTGTGCAGTGACACGTCTCGAGTGCAACTTTAAATAAAAACTAAAGACTTAATTTTCGGTTTGTCTGGAGAACTGGAGCTAAGAGTGACTTGGTGGTGGTGTCTGTGTTATAACGGCTGCTGCAAGGAACATCAAAAACGCTAACGTGCGTAGGTACCTAAAAAACTTTCGCTTCGTCAGTGTTCGGGAGCTAAAGTAAAAATTGAAAAATTTTATTGATTGTAGTAGTTGCGTCTGTGCTAAAACTGCTGCTAAAAAGGACTTCCGTCGTTTAAAAAAAGCAGTTCGGCTGTTCTATAACGAAACTGCAAAAAATTCATAAAAATAAAGAACATTTAAAGATATTTTCAAGACATAATCGGCGAGGTTTACACGCAAGACAATTACCCCTTCTCCTTCAAGTTAACGCATTCTCCTGTAGCCCGAGCGAGATAGCTGCGTCGGGTCCGTGGAGTCATTGCTTGGAGCCATTGTGGCCAACTCGCGCTCTTGATGCTCTCTTCCCTCTAACTACGAGTTGCTACGCTGGTGTAAGCGGGACAAGATAACACGTGGTTTTTGGTTTGTCACAATCTTCGTGGTAAAGCGTTTTTAACTCGTACGCTCGCTTTGCAACGCGTCGGTTTCATTTCATTATTGTTTGTTTATGGTTGGTGGTATTTCCAACATTTATTTGAAAATAAGTTTTGAAAAAATGCCACAAGACTTTGAATTACGACGAATTAAGGCTGCCCGAGGGCAATCTAAAGGCACGATAACAAAAATATCTAATTTTGCTTAAGATTTAGACTCAAGTTCATGTACGTGCATATTTGAAGAATTGCACATAAGAAGAAAGAGAAGGTCATAAGGCGCTACCCAAATCTTAAAAAACAAAATGGATTGCACAACCGCGCGTGAAAAACCCCGCTTCGTCTCCATCAGATATTTTAATGCCAACGGTCTCCTTAAACAAAGGGAGGAGTTGTCGGAATTCCGGAAACATTCCTTAAACCCGCCTCAACCCAATTGCGAACTATCGCACCGTCCGTGATGATAGAACCACCTCCCTTCTCGGAGACACTCTCATCTATTGATCATCATCAGACGCTCCCTGCATTGCTCACCCATCGATACTCCGCCCCTTGCGAAATTAGAAGCATCCGTCGGCCGCATAGCGATGACACTAGAACCGTGACGGACTGGGATAAATTCGAGCAATTACTCAAAAATCCTAGCTCACCACATCCAGATCGCGTTTCCGACAGTGTTTAATTCGCGAACGATATAAACGTGGCTATTAACTCACTCACTAGTCACCTGACCGCCACCGTTGGCAAGTGCTCAAGCCAAGTGCCGTATGGTGACTACCACCACCTAAAGGATTAGGAGGCAGGAGCCTCAGCACATCAAGTCGCTAATGGCTGAGCGTAACGCAGCTTGCCGAAGACGCGATTTGGGTGATCTGATGGAGAATATTTCTCCTTCTCATCAAACTTATTGGCGCCCAGCCAAAGCGATGAAATCAGACACATTCAACACCCTTCCTCCGCTAGCCCGTCCAACAACAACGTTCCCGTGTTCGATGACGACGAAAAAGCAGACTGTCTTGCGTCTAGCCTCCAAGACGTAGACGGAGGTAGAGGAGCGCAGAGCATCTCTGCCCCCACAAGTCACCCTGCCTGTCGTTACGGTCGACGAGGTCAAACAGGTCATCAAAGACCTACGCCCCCGCAATGCCCACGGCGCGAACGGTATCTCTAACGATATCCTAAAGCGCCTTACTTTTCTCCTTCTCTGCCTTCTAGCAGCTATCTTTAACGCTGCTATCCACAATTGCATTTTTCCTTCTCAGTGGAAAGATGCAATTGTTATAGGCATCCATAAGCCATGGAAAGCTCGTAACGAGCCTTCCTCCTACCGCCCTATAAGTTTACCAAAGTGCCTAGGTCAACTTTATAAACGCCTCCTCCTCGCTCGCCTACGGAACGCTATAGTCTCCAAAGGCTTCTGGGCCAAACACTCGTGCGTCCACCAAGTCCTGCGTATCACGGAACACATTCTCACTGGCTCCCAACCAGTATTAGGTAAGCCCCGTCATACGGGCGCTGTCTTTTTCAATGTAGCGAAAGCCTTCGACAAAGTCTGGTACAACGGTTTAATTTATAAACTGTACAACTATCAGTTGCCAGACCGCCTCGCACTCATCATACGATCATAACTCCCTCGCAGCCTAGTTGGTAGTGTGACCGGTGGCTGTGCTGCTGTCCAGTTCGATTCCCGCACTGGACAAACATTTATGTAATAAATATCTGTGTTTGTCTTGAGTCTGGGTGTAAATATGTGTGATATGTATGTATTTACAAAAAAAAGTTATATATATGTATTTGTATCTGTTGTCTGGTATCCATAACACAAGCTTTGCTTACTTTGGGGCCAGACGGCGCTGTGTTATGTCCAAAAAAAAAAATTGTCGAACCGTAGCTTTAGCTATAGAATCGAAGGCACCCTCTCTTTTTCTCATCCCATACAAGTGCGGGGAGAGTCTACCTTCTGTATACCAATGATATCCCTTAAACGTTCCTAACGTTTAACCAACCCAACTAGCCCTCTTCGCGATGGATACCACTGTTTACACCACTGTCAGGCAAGTGAGTCGAATCACTAAGAGACTCCAATCCGCAATCACCGCCCTAAGCGAATGGTTTCGAAAATGGAGAATCGAAGTGAATCCCAACAAAAGCTCTGCCGTTCTCTTCACCATTGGCCGCCCTCCGCGACCATCTTCCCTCTCACTCTTCAGCCGTGCCAGGCAAAACTAGGTAAAATATCTCGGTGTGACCCTGTATAGGCGTGTGCACTTCCGCAATTCACACCAAAATTGTTAAAGGCCGAGCCGCTTTTGTACTCGGTCGTCTATATCCCATGATAGGCAAATAGAGTAAGAGGTCACTTACAAATAAGCCGACTCTTTACACCACTTCTATCCGCCCCATACTAGCATACGCTCCAAAACTGCTGTTTCAGAGCGACCTCCGAAGCCCCCTGGTTCGTCTGAAATTCGGACCTACACAGGGACTTCGAACTCCCCACGATACCCAATACTTCAAAGACCTGGCAGTCCGCGTTTTCGAGCGTACACCCGTACATTAATTGTGTAATCCACAAGCTACGGCCACGACCACGGCACGGTCGAAAAACTATTGTTATGCGGCCTCGGCACGTATTAACGGCCCCTTATGACGATCTCGCCATCGGGATAGCGAGACTAGTCTCGACGCATCTCCTAGTAGGGCTCCCCCCTCAACCGACGCCGACGTCCCCAGGTTCGACGGCGAACGCACGGTCCGTCAGCCCGCACGCTCACCTCATATACGAGGTATCAAAGAGTGCCGGGGCACTTCTCGCTCCCACTCACTCGCAATCTCAACTGCGTAATGGGCAACTCTTCTCCTGGCGCTGACTCACATTCGGGTTCGAGGCTCACGCCGGTCGAAGGGATGTCCCCTAGAGCAACAACCCAAGCCGAGGCTCCCCCCGCCCTCCTTTGGAGTCTCGCCCAAAAGCCCGGTGGAGCTTTTATATACAACTGTTGTATCACTTAGAGGAGCTCATATATACAGCTGTAGTCTCACTAAGAGAAGCACATATATGCAACTGATGTGTCACTAAGAGAAGCACATATATGCAACTGTTGTGTCACTAAGAGGAGCTCATATACTATCAACATATAAGAGGAATTTGGCTGTCATGCTAAGGTAGTTGTTAAACCTTCTGTATTACTGAGTTCGTAATGGATTCAACTTAGGTCCAACTTAAGTCATGTAAGTATTTTATTTTCTCTGAATACATTGCAATTTAGTTCACAAGGCTAATTGCTTTGCTGTTCTAGCATCTCGGCGTCTTACACGCGTGGCAGCCAGCTGAACTACCTAGTCGAGACTGCACGGCTCTTGTGTGGAATAGCATCGTAAGCTGTCCTGCTTGTCATCTGGGCGACCCTCCTTTACTGTCCTACTGCACGCCGGTGCCGCACATCTGATCTTGCTGCGACCTTAGTGACGGCGGAAAGGCGGGACCCGCATTCAGCAGTCCTTCAGCCTACCGAGTTCTGCCCATAGGCTCTTTCTAATGACGCCGCTGTGCTGGAGTCTGCAGCCCGGTCAGCGTCAGGGTCGCAGCCTCTTCACTTCGTAAAAACGCCGTGCAAGCGAGCCGCCCTCTTCAATTATGCGCTTAGCTCGAGCCTTAGGATGAAGAACGGTAGCGAGTGTCCCGGTCCCTCCTTCGGCAGGCCTACGATATTTAGTTCTTTCTGTTAGACGGGCATGGCCTGTTTGTTAATTATTGCTTTAAAGAGTTATTGTTCACACCAACGTGTCGTGACGTTATTCAGAAGCAGCAACACTGATTGTCTGCTCGCCCCAACTGATATATGTCAAGTGCATGTATTAACGAAAAGTTTTTCTGCTCAAGTTGTCTGCGCAAGTGTTAATATTTACAAAAAAACTATTACCCGCGCGGGCCCATTAACTATATACAGTGAAGTGTGAAACAGTGTCCAGCTCAAGAAAACTGACCTCAGCCCATCGAAGGAAGGAAAAGGACATTAGCTAAATAAAACGAAGATATCTGCTCATCATCTTGTAAGTCTCCCTAATTTTTATCTCTTCTCTTCACCCTCCTACTACTCGATCTTATAAAGACCATATGATCCATCGATCCGTAGAATTTCAGCCCTAAAATTACAGTCCACTGCCTGCGTTACTTTTCTGCCCCATTTTTTTTGGTCGAATCTTCCTATTCACGACTCAGCTGTATTTAAAACTTGTAGCGGTACGATATATTTATCGTAACGTAACATCCCAACCCAATTTCCTTCCTTAAATTAACCATAAAACGCTAAAAAATTCCCCTCATATAAAATAAAACTAAACTAACAAAAATAAAATCCTACTCAACTCATAACCATTATTGTATTGTATTATTTTGTAATTTCGTTGTTGCTGTCGTAAAAACGTCTGTGTATTAATTTTTAGTTTAAATTTCCTTTTTTTATTTCTTTTATTTAAGCGTTGCAATGCCGTCCAAATCGCAAGTTGCGAAGTTCCTTGAAGCCATCAGGGCAATTGCCCTCCTTAGAGACATTGCAATTGCAAATGTGTCAGGCGATAACTCCAAATACTCTGTTGATGACTTCGAGGGTAGCTTCGTTAAAATCGATGACATGAAAAGTAAGCTGGACAAGGTTTACTTTGTAATTTTAGACGAGACTGACCTGGACGACAAGACTGAGGCTACATACAATCAGTTCTATACAGCAGTATGCGATGCTTACTCGGAAGTTTATGTAGCTAAAGCAAAGATAGACTCAGCCCAAAGGACAAATGACCGTTTTTCCCCTCAGCCCACTACATCTTCAACGCCAGCTTCTGTTTTGCCCAAGATAGAGCTGCCCAAACTTTCATCCAAATTGGAAAACGGGCCCTCTTTTATTATCATTTTTAAAAGTTTAACTGATGCCATTGTGAACTTGTCAGATGCTGTCAAGCTTCACTATCTCTCAGTATGATAGCCCACCTTAAAATCACCAATGAAAATTACGCAGTAGCCTTAGCCATTCTGACTAAGCGCTACGAAAATAGGCGGATTCTCATTGACCGGTTTGTGGATATCATACTGGAGCTTCCAACCATTACCTCCCACTCAGATATTAGGTCCACATTTTTAGCCCATTAATACTCGTCCAGCTTACTCAGCATTTCAGACCCATTCAGCCCATCCACACTAACTCACCCTCAGCTCATAACTTACCCCCACCGAATAACAGTTTATAATGCTCGTGGTGCAGGACGAAAGGCCATAAGCTTGTCGCCTGCAAGCAATACAACAATCAGCCCGTACAAGGTCGGTGGTACTTCATTTACGCCCGTGAACGGTGCCGACGCTGTTTAGCTCCGCACTATGAGAGTGAGTGCAAGACTGCTGGTAGGTGTAGAGAGTGCAACAGTGACAATCATCACACCTCTCTGCACCGACATGGAGCCAACTTTCCGACTCATATCTCAGCCCACCTTTTGCCTGTCCCATTACGAGCACAACCTAGACAGCGCCCACACTGCTCAACACAATCCAGCTCTTTACACGCTAGACAAGTCACACCACCATGACATCAACAACGCTAACCTACACACAGCCCTCCCACAAACCATAAAAGGTAACACAGCCAACAGAACATCACATTTTGGAAAATAAACACACTCAGCCTACACACATACAATCTTCACACATGTCAACAGGTTCATTTTGCCCCAAAAAGTTTAAATCAGCTTATAATAACACTATAAAATTGTTTAGAAATAATAATCAGCCCATAGCTACTGAATCGTCAAGGCCTAGCGACCTACCTACCCATTCTGGAACAATTGTTTCTTCAAATGTTCAGCCCAACACCACCGATGAGACACCAGTTTTCTTACCAACAGTGTCTCTAGAGCTAGCTGAAAGTGATGGAAAGTACCATAAGGCAAGAGCGTTGCTAGATACAAGTTCAATGTTGACTTTGTTAACGAAGGATATGGCTAAAAAATTGCATTCCTCACTTCAGCACACAAAATTAAATATTTTAGGCGTAGGTAATCAGCACACTCAACGTTCCAGCTTATCAGCGGTCATCAAATTCCGCTTTATACACACTGAACACCCGGTAATAACTGTAAAGTTTAACCGGTTTTCTACCCTTAACCAAGTTTAATGAGCAACATACTAAACCACAGACTCAAGTACACTCAGCACGAATAAAAACTGTAAGTTTCAACCTCAGCATACAAGTGAGGAGATACATTCTGCTTTTGAAAGATTTTGGGAAGTTGAGGAAGTTCAAGGTCATCCCAAGGTCAACTCAGCTCTTGATAAATGTGAAGAGATTTTCCGCTCCACCATAACCCGTGACCTCTCAGGTCAATATATAGTGTCTCTTCCCTTTCTCCCAGACGCCCCAAAGTTCGGCACAACACATGGCATCGCACTACGACGATTTCTGAACTTGGAACGCAAACTTCAAAGAGATCATACCCTCCCCTCAAAATATATCGAATTTATGCAGGAGTACATTCGCTTAGGCCATATGACTCCCTGTCATCCAAGTTTATTTATTGGTAAGCCCCATTTCTACATACCTCACCATAGTTTCTTCAAAGCGAATTCTGAAAAACTCCGCACAGTTTTTGATGGCAGCTGTAAGAGTTCCAACGGAATCAGTCTCAATGACTGTCTGCACACCGGCCCACCTCTTCAGCGAGACATCACTGACATCATCCTCCACTTCCGCACTCACTAGGTGGTATTCAGCACAGCCAATCAGATGATGTTCAGGAACATACTTATTAACCCAGACCAAAAACAATTCCAGCTCATTCTATGGTGCTCTGCTCCTGATCAGGCCCTACTCACTTATGCCTTGTCCACGGTTACCTATGTTCTTCGGCCCAGCCCATTTCTTGCAAGCCGTTCTATCCTCCAGCTGGTCTCCGATGAGTGGCATCGCTTCCCCCAAGCCGCACAGGTCCTTACCCGTTCCATTTTTGTCAATTGTGACGATACCAATATTTATGCCTTAACATTTTGTAATGCAATGTTTTTATTTAAGTTTTAGTGCGAAGATTTACATCAGTAAACAATTTTCAATAAACTTACTACCTAAAGCGAAATGTATTTTTAAATTAGAATGGCGCGTTTAAATATACAAGTTCAGTAATTTTATACATTAGCTGAGAAATTATGATTTATTTTATGAAAGGTTTGAAGCTAACAAAAGGTTGAATACCGATGACTCAAATGTAAAATATTACATTATACACTTACGAATCATAAACATCATCACAAAATTAATTGTTAAATGCAGGTAGTAATCTAACTCCCGATTTATGGATTCGGACCTTGGACAAAATGAGGTTGCGTAAGTTTTGAACCAGTGGCGCGAATATCGATGCTTTAAAACGTACTGTGATTGGATGTTTGTTTGAAAGGCAAGTTCATTGGAGGACATTTAAGGACAATCGCTGATTGGTGGTTAAGTGATATAGAAATGAAAGCACGTTTCATATGCTCTTTAAGGTAGTTTCATAACTTTTACTCGAATAAAATTTTATTCAGGAAAATAAACGTAGGATAAATCGGAGACCCTCTAGATAGGAGTTGTTTTGTTATCCGCGGTTTTCTTATTAATTTAATTGCGTTAGTTAAATAGTTATGCTACTGTTATTAGGAATACTATTTTGTTGAGTAAAACCGCGTAAGTTAAAGTTACTTAGAAGTTTTATAATATTGAAAACACCCGCGAAACTTACCTAAGTGAGTCGTTTAACAACCATTAGATTATCCTCGTACAATAAATATACTAACAATGATATAGGGTAGTTGTCTTGGTTTCCACGTATTCCGTTTAATAATATGACGTGTTAGTTTATTTGAACTTACCCGGGGTTTGTTAAAACTTTACGAACATTTAGAACATAATATTAATATTCTATTAGTTTAGGCAAATTAGGCCGTTTTATCTAGACCGTTCATATTAATCTAGGGTTCTTTAATAGCATAACCAACCAAAATACCTAGAATTATACTAAAAAGTTATTTTTTTTTCTTTGTTAAAATTGGTTAGTGGTGATAAAAGTGCGTGGTTCCATACATATAGAACATTCAATTGCCGTCGTTTAAATTGTCGAAACGCTGCCCGAGAAGGAGGAAATCATACTCTACGCTCTACTAGAAGCTACCACGTGAGGTTAAACTACAGCCAGATTGTACCACCATTACGGGTTAATAAATACTTTTATACTAGAAGTTATAGTGAAAATATTGTATGTTCGTCGTGAAATCCTTTCGGTTGTGTTCTAAAAATATCTAAATTAATGTTAAACCATACAAATGACGGACCCGCCTTTGCCGGTTAGAAATTGATGGTAGAAAGAAATCTCAATCACCTCAGTAGGAAGGAATATATTAACGGACCTTGTTTCTAGGACATTTTCAGCTAGGTTAAGATAAATCTTCTATAAAAATAGAAGTGGGATTAACAAGATAATACCAGCCATAATAATTATATAGCCCACTCAAGAACTAGGTCTGCCAAGGGATACAGTAATTACTATGTGTAATCCATGTCCATCCTTAGAGCTCTGCCTCACCGGGATGCCATGGCGACGCCGGCGACGCAAGCATGGCTACCTCTGGCATCCGAAAGGTCGCCAAACAGAGTAGCCATGGCTACTCTACAGTCAATTTGACGACGTCGTAAGAATGGACGTAGAGGAGATCGCACTTATTTATGTTCGTCGAAGAAAAATACAAAGAGAAAAGAAGAAAAAAAGCAAACTTTTTCAACTATATAGAGATTTAAGAAAATATCCTGATAATGTCAGAATAATCATTCGATGCACTATCCCGTGAGCACAGAAGATTTTGAATTTCCACGATACATCTTTCGGTATCGAATTCGAATTTTTAACGTTACAAAAATGTACTAAAATATAAGCGAGCGTCCAAAATGGCGTTCGGTTGGTGACTGAGTGAGTGAGGTGCAGCTTATGCGCATACATTTTAGTTGCGACGTTACACTATTTTGGCTGGTTAGCTAGTGAAGGTGAGCGCTAATGTACATTGTAAGGGGGCGCCCCTTAAACCTACTTTCAGGTCGCAAGTCCTGAACGCTTAGCTACCTAGTTCCCACTCTACAAAACGAATGGAGTTAGCATTCGTATGTATTTTACTTTCAAATGTGGAAGTAGCCTAAATTAGGGGTCCTTTGTGTAGGGATGACAGAAAAATCATATAACTCTTTACTACTTGTGTCCTTCAGTTTTGATATTCGAGTATTTGCGTTGTTTAGGTTTAGAACTGTCTTTAGAAATGGTGAAAACTCAAAAGTAGGCATTATTTATGATCGTAGATATAGCTATATTTTTTTTCTCGATTTTTTTTACACTTATTTGGTATACTATTGATTGCTATATTACTCTGACGTACCTCTAAAATAACTAGGTTTACTACTTATTTAACACAACGGTTTTCGGGTCCTAGCACTTTTGACGATCACGCTTGGCCAAATAAGATAATTATCTACATCATTATTAATAATTACTTTTTTTTAATTTCTCTCTGAGTGAGTGTAAATGCTTCAGAACTTTCTTAAAACAGTTTATTATTTTATGAAAATATTCATACAATGGGCAATATTCATTCATCAATACCGTTACATAATGTCATCCTGAGAACGTATGACTCAGTCGCAAATGCTCAGGCACTGCAGACCGAACTCATCGAGTTATTAGCTCTGGGAGGATTCAATTTGCGAAAATGGACCTCTAACTTCCAGGAGCTTCTAGACCGTTTTCCAGAAGACCAGTGTGACATGCCTAAGGACTTTGATCTCAGCTCAGACTCCAATGCCATCAAGGTACTTGGTATTCAATGGATACCACAGACTGATACGTTTACCTGCAACATCTCAATCCCAGTCTTGGAGAAATTCACAAAGAGATCCATCCTCAGCACTATAGCCCGCCTGTTTGATCCAAATGACTGGATCAGCCCTGTCATCTTCCGTGCAAAATTATTAATTCAGCATCTCTAGACTTTAAAACTGGATTGGAATGAACCGACTCTTACCGAGCTCACTCTTCAGTGTCAGCACATATTCGATGACCTACTTCGACTTTCTGCTCTACAACTTCCTAGAAAGGTCTGCTCAAACAAAGGTTCCACTTATACCCAGCATGCCTTTGCTTATGCATCTGAATCTGGATACGCTGCGGTAGTATACCTCCATGAAACTAGCCCACTGGTAAGGTTCATATCAAACTGCTCACTTCCAAATCGAAGGTGGCTCCAATCAAGAGAACCGCCAGAATATACCAAAATTGGAGTGATCAGCAGCCCATCTCTTGTCTCAGCTCATTGCCCGGGTATCAGCTTAACTTTCTGCTCAATTTCAAATTCAGCACCATCCTGTCTATTGGTGAGACAGTACCATCGTCCTTGCCTGGCTGAATACTCCTCCTCAATCAATACAAGTATTTGAAGCCAACCGGGTTTCTGCGATTAAGGCCACTACATGCAATCCCATTGGGAGACACGTAACTTCTCCTTTAAACCCTGCCGACAGTGCGAGTGGAAGTATGTCTGCTCAAGACTTACTAAAACATGATGTATGGTAGTCACCTGATAGCTTAAAGCCCCACCAGATACCTGGCCGACTATGCCTCCAGCTCTAGGTCATCATCTGCTCCCAGGAATCAAACCCAGTAAAATGGTAGCTCACATTGCTGTACCTGATCTAGATACAGAACTACTCACGCGATTCAGCTCATTTGACACTCTGATAGGTGTAACCGCCTGCATAAAACGTTTTGCCCACAATTGTCGCACAAAACGTGACACTCGCCTCATGGGTCCCATTACTGTCAGTGAACGCAAAGAAGCGCTCTTACACTGGGTGAGTTCTGTTCAGCACAACATGTTCGCCGAAGACATCCACCGTCTGCGCACTAATAAAACTTGTACTGTGCGACTACAACGCCTCTCACCCTTCTTAAAGAATGATCTACTTAGAGTAGGTGTTCGCTTAGCCAACTCGGTCCTTAGATACGAAGCTCAGCACCCTCTTATTTTACCCAGCTCTAGCCCCCTTGTGGATCTCATAATTGACTACTGTCACAAAATACACTGCCATACAGGCTTTGACACATTACACGCCAGCAATTCTGGATTCTATCAGCTCGTCGAATTATCAGACACCGTGTGTACTAGTGTATGCATTGCTTCAATTGTCGCCCTCGACTGAAGGCCCCGTTTATGGCAGAACTACCTGCAGACAGAGTCAGCCCACAACCTGTCTTTGCACAAGTGTCAACCGATTTTGCCGGCCCATTTTTAATCAAATCCAGCACATAACGTAGTGCAAAACTCCTTAAGGGTTATTTTTGCATTTTTGTGTGTCTTGCCACAAAGGCTGTGCACTTCGAAGCAGTTTCCGAACTCTCAACGGATTCTGGCGGCATTGCAACGATTTGTTTCGCAACGTGGTGTTCCAACTCTTATCCGCTCAGATTTCAATACAAATTATGTAGGAGCTAGGAATCAGCTCATTGACATTCAAAATTTCCTTGCATCTAACAATGACGAAATTGCACACAACCTCGCTAATCAGCACATAACATGGTGGCTCAACCCACTGTTGTAATAATATTAAAATTAATGTTGCCCGTTATATGCGGTGGCGGCCAGTTTTATACTCAATGGTCAAAAGATATAGCTAACCTGTTCTTAAAATGGTGTGCTACGTGTAACTTACCTAACTGTAATTAGAAGCAAATAAAACTTTCTTAAACAGACCTAATTTGTTGTAATTTAATTGTCCCCCGTCTGCAGTTTATGGGCCCAGTCCTTTAAGTCTGTTTTCAAAATTCTTTTTTATAGAATTTAAAAAAGATAATATTTCCACATTTATGTCCAAATAACAGGAGATTAGAGGAAAATTGAAACAAGCTGGAGAGCCTATTTCTGATAAAATGATCATAACTAAGGTGCTCAAGTTTCTGCCTGAGAAATAAAAACATTTCCGCTCTGCATGGGAGTCTGTCCCATTACAAAACCTAAGCATAGAGGAATTGGTGTCAAGGTTGCTTATAGAGGAAGAACGATGTGACCCTTTTCAAAGAGAAGTAATCGCATTGACAAGTTTATGTAAATAGCAAAGAAAATGCTACAGTTGTGGCAGAATAGGTCATCTGGCAAGGGTTTGCAAAAGTAAGAAAAAAGAAACAAGGAGTTGCAACTACTGTAAAAGAAAGGTCACCTCCTAGCAGATTGTAAAGCATTGAAGTCAAAAGAAAAAAACAGTAATAGCAATGCGGGGTTAAAAGCTTTTATATGTACGAGTGATGAGCAGAGTTTTGATGATGAGTCGTGGTAAATGGATACTGAACATATGTGTAACATTAAAACATATAAATACCTATTTAAATGTTTTAATGAAAACCAGAGCTTGAGTTATGTCACTGTCGGCGATGGAAAGTTGTTGGATGTGTCAGGCCGTGGAACTGTTGAGGTGTATGCATGGAATGGTCATATGTTCATAAAAACATTTTTGAATTTCTTCTTGTGCCTGAATTGAAATTTAATCATTTTTCTGTGGGGACTGTATTAGACAAAGGTTTTAATTTAGTGTCAGACAAAGAAAAATGTGAGTTTGGTAATCAAGACGGTGAAGTTCGTGCAATTGCAAAACGTGTCAGCAAACTTTACCATATGTTGTTTTCAAAAAAAATACAAAACCGGAACTTCACAGCAAAATTTTCAAATGGAACGCTGGGTGCGATTAAGTGACAAATGAAATGTGAAAAGTATTTTGACATTTCTGGCCAAATTTAATTTGCTCAATGTGTAGGTTTCGTGCAATTGTCCAGGAAAACAGAAAAGTTGAGTGTTTGGCATAAAATTTTGTGTCATCAGAACAAACAATATGTTAAAAACTATTTAAATCAGAAAGGTATTAATTATATTGATGACTAAAAACTGTGTGAGCATTGTTTGGCTGGTAAGCAGCACCAACTGCCCTTTCCAAATAGTGAGTCAGAGTAACTAAAAGGGGGCGCAAGGGAAAAAAAATAACCGGACTTAGGGCTTCTGAGGTTAAGAGTTGGTGCATACAGACCTGTGCGGGCCAATGAAGACGGCTTCGCTTGGTGGTGCACAGTATTTTCTGCTGTTAAAGAATGATTTTTCCGGTTTTCGAAAATTTTTCTTTATTTAGGATAAATCTGAAGTGACATCTTTGATAACAAGTTATATTGTTAAAGCTGAAAGAGAAACTGGTGCTAAACTAAAAGTCTTGAGATCAGACAACGGTTTGGAGTTTGTCAATTCAGAGTTGAATGCCAGACTGGATGCCAAAGGCATCGTGCATCAGACAAATGTTGTATACACACCACAACAGAACAGAAGAGCAGAAAGGGAAATGCGGACCTTGTTGGAAGCTGCTCTTTTTTTTTTTTTTTTTTTTTTATACCACTAAGGTGGCAAACAAGCTTACGGCCCGCCTGATGGTAAGCGGTCACCGTAGCCTATGGACGCTTGCAACACCAGGGGTATCACTTGCGCGTTGCCGACCCTTCAGAAATCTAATAACTTCTTTCTTGAAGAACTCCATACTGTAGTCCTTGCAGAAAACCTTGGCAGGGAGCTCATTCCACAACTTAAGCGTTCGCGGGAGGAAGTTTCTCTGAAACCGCACTGTACGCGACCATTTAGGTTCTAAAGTGTGAGAATGAATTCCCTGCCGATGGCGAGCGGTGCGATGGTAGAAAGTAGCCGTGGGCATCATTTCGAACAATTCCTCAGAACACAACCCATTGTACAAGCGGTAGAACACACACAGTGAGGCAAAGTCTCTCCTCAGACTTAAGGGCTCGATACCGCAAGTGAGTTTGGGATCGTCGACAATTCTCACAGCCCGTCGTTGAACCGAGTCAAAAGGGTCAAGCTGGTATCCGGGTGCACCTGCCCAGAGATGGCAGCAGTACTCCATATGGGGCCGAACTTGCGACTTGTAAAGTAACAACCTTTGCCCCGACGTGAAGTACTGCTTCGCTCTGTTGAGTACACCAAGTTTTTTGGACGCCAGCTTTACCTTATCTTGTAAATGATCTCGGAACTGAACATCGCTGGAGATGTCGACACCAAGGATCCCAATGCTCTTGGAGATGGAGAGGGGAGTGTTCTGGAATTGTGGGACCACAGTGAATGGAGTTTTCTTAGCGGTGAACGCGCACACTTGTGTCTTTGTAGGGTTGAATCGGACCAAGTTTACCCGTCCCCAGTCAGAGACCTGGGACAGTGTGGTCTCGATTTGAGACACAAGTTCTCCGCGGTTTTCCTCCACAACGGAACGAGGGATGTTTGCACGACCCGTGTAAAAAGTGTCTCCAGTACTGTCATCTGCATAGCAATGTATGTTGTTGATGTCCAACATGTCATTGATATGCAGTAGAAACAGCGTAGGAGACAGCACAGAGCCTTGCGGGACACCAGCATTAATGTCCATGCTATCAAAGCAACTACCGTCAACTACAGTTCGTATGCGTCTGCCGGACAAAAAGCTAGCCACCCATTTGCACAAACCCTCGGGCACTCCGTAAGATGGCAACTTCGATAGAAGACCGCGGTGCCAGACCCGATCGAACGCCTTCGCTATGTCCAGGCTACATGCCAATGCCTCCCCCTGACTCTCAATGGCTAGTGCCCATCGGTGTGTGAGATACACTAGAAGGTCACCAGTCGAGCGACCGTGGCGAAAGCCATATTGACGGTCACTGACCAGATCGTGTACTTCTAGGTATCTTAGAAGCTGTGTGTTGATCACACGCTCCATCACCTTAGAGAGGAGAGAGGTAATAGCGATAGGCCTGTAATTCGATGGATCTGATCTATCGCCCTTTTTGGGCACCGGGTGCACATTCGCAGTCTTCCATGTAGACGGAAATTGCCTAGTGTGGTAGGAAAGCGCGAAGAGGCGCGTGAGTACAGGACATAACTCAGGAGCACACTGCTTAAGCACCACTGCTGGTATACCGTCTGGCCCACTCGACTTATGAACGTCTAGAGAAAGCAACGCCCGCCTGACCTCCCGCTGCGTTATGGAGATTTCCGGCATGGACTTACCGCACCACGGTATAGTAGGTGGTACAGCGCCTTCATCGTTCATATTCGAGTTCGAGGCAAAGAGACTGCCCAGTAGATCGGCTTTCTCTTTAGCACTATGGGCCAAGTCACCATCGGTCTTTCGCAGTGGTGGTAACGACGACTGGCAGAAGTTCCCTTCGGCAGCTTTGGCAAGCGACCAGAAAGCACGACTCCCAGAAGGATAGCTCGCAAGTCGCCCACCTATTTTGCCGATGAATTGGAATTTTGCTCTGGCAGTTGCTTTCTTACTGAACCTCGAGGCAGCATTTAATTTGCGTTTTAACTCAGAAATGCTCGTTCTATGATGACTGTAATGCCAAAGCATTTTTGGGCAGAAGCCATAAATACTGCGGTGTATGTTCTTAATGGATCTGGTAATAGTCCAGTTAAAGGTAAAACACCTTATGAAGCTTTCTATAAAAAAATCTGCCTGTGAGTGACTTTAAGGTGTTTGGTACTCGTGTTTCCATAGTTGTACCTAAAGTAAAAAGACTAAAGCTGGATCCTAAAAATAAAAAGGGTTTATTTATGGGCTATGATACAGAAGTAAAAGGCTACAGAGTGTTTATTAATGCAAGTAATAAAATAAAGGTGCACCGTGATGTTATTTTTTGCCAACACAGGACTTAAATCGTGAATTAATAATAAACAACAACAATGATAATGTTTGTTCTGAATATGTGTGCGAAGACAATAATAATTTAGAAAATGAAACTGAGAAAGGGTTGAAGAGATTACACAAAATACAAATGAATCTGAAACAGAAGAAACTGAAAGTGCTGAGCCTGCGGTAATCCAAAATGAGTGTTGTGGACATTAATTAAGACCGAGGCAAAATTTACAGCTACCAAGTTATTTGAGGAAACTATGAGCTAGGCTTAACCAGATAGACAATGATGATCCATGTACTTACGATGAAGCTGTTTCTAGTGTGAATGCTGAAAATTGGAGAGAGCCATTGAGAGAGAACTACATGCTCTTGATAATAATAATACTTGGGAGTGGGTAATAAAGCCAGAGAACTGCTGATAGATACAAAGTGGGTGTTCCGTAGAAAAAGGAATGAGCAAGGTAAAGTTGTCTCTTACAAAGCAAGAGGCTTCCAACGAAGCTTAACTTTTTCTGAAATTTATAGTCCTGTTGCTAGGTTAACTTCTGTAAGACTTTTTTTAGAATTTTGCAATAAAAACAAATTGCCTATCCATCAATTAGATGTCTGTAGCGCTTTTTTGTATGGGGATATAGTAGATAAGGTTTATATCAAAGTACCACAGGGATATAATTGTGATAAAACTGTCAGTGTGTTAAAACTTAGGAAAGCATTGTATGGGTTAAAGGACTCTCCTAAAAACTGGAATAAAAAGTTTCATGATTTTATGACTATTAAATTTTATTAGATGTGATTATGAATACACTAAGATAAATTGTAATACCAGAACATACTTGCTGTTATATATTGATGACTTACTTTTACCCTCAAATGTAGTACAGGAAATAGAGAGTGCAAAAGAGTTATTAGGTTCTCATTTTAAAATGAATGATTTAGGATTGATTTCCCATTACAATAGGAATGCATATTAAGCAAAATTTGAGGGAGGGAAAAATAGAAATAAACCAGTGTTCTTACCTTAAAAATGTGTTGATTCATTGTAATATGTCTGATTGCAATCCAGTCTTGACCCCAATGGATGAAAATTATGACCATAGCATACAAAAGAGAGAAAAATCAGAAAGCCAAGAGATTGAGACTAAATGTAGAAAAGTTATAGGGTCGCTCATGTATGCTATGTTGTGTTCAAGGCCCGATTTATGTATAGCCATAAGCGTACTTAGCAGATACCAGTCTTGTGCTAGTCTTGACTTATGGAATGCTTTAAAGTGTGTTTTGCGGTATGTGAAAGGCACTTTGAACATAAGCCTGGTATTTACTAATAATTGTTATGATGTTATAGTAATATCAGGGCTGTAGCTAGAGTTGAATCTAAGGTAGGGCAGCGGTGGTTTCATGCACGGTTACGGCGCAAGTAATTTTTCTATCTTTCATTATTTTACCTGTTTGTGAGCGTGAGTAATTAAGGTAGAAGGTAATTTGGTGGGATCGCGGGAATCAAGAGCAAAATGGTATTTATTTATAGTACGGAAAACAGTTTATATATATTATACCTTAGTTTATAGTACTTTTAAGGTAGGGCATTAGTATTTCAAGGTAGGACATTGCTACGGCCCTGAGTAGGATATGTTGATTCAGATTGGGCGGGTGACAGAGGTGACAGAAAGTCAACTAGTGGTTTTTTTAAAGTGTATGGGTGTAGTGTGTCTTGGATATCCAAAAAAACAATCTACAGTATCCCTGTTACCCACTAAATCTGAATTTGTTGCACTAAGTATAGCCACAAGTGAGGGGTGTTGGCTCAATAATCTATTCTTTTCTCTGTCGGGTTTAAGCACTGCAGTTACATTATTTGAAGATAATACGTCTGTAAGTAGCTTAAGTCAAAACCCACAGTTCCACCATAAATTAAAACATGTAGATATTAAAATATTTTTTGTTAGAGAAAAGGTCTCTGAAAATAAAATGCTGTTAAAACATGTTAGTACTCATGAACAAGTGGCGGATTTATTTAAGTCATCTCGTAGAGTCAAGTTTCAAAAATTTAGAAAAATGTTAAATGTTTTTTATGTATCAAAATAATTAGGACCTAAAAGTTCAAAGGTTGTGAACAATATTGTTTTTTTTTTGTTATGATTTCATTACCCAGTTATTAATAATAAGTAAGTGCAGAGGTTGGAAACCTTGTTGGTTTTTTGATTACATTTAAAGTTTGAAATAGATTAAGGCACTCAGTGTAAATTGTTTTTAATACTAAGGGAGGGTGTTGTAATAATATTAAAGTTAATGTTGCCTTTTTTTTTTAATTGTAAATATAAAATTTGTGTATGAATTTATTACTATATTATTATAATATATTGTAAACTACTAGATTTTAAGCGTGTTCATTATGAAAATAATGAGGCTATAATAATAATAATAATGTGGCCCGTTATCTGTGATTGCGGCCAGTTTTATACTCTATAGTCAAAAGATATAGCTAACCTGTCCTTAAAATGGTGTGCTACGTGTAACTTACCTAATTGTAATTAGAAGCAAATAAAACTTACTTAAACAGACTTAATTTGGTGTAATTTAATTGTCCCCCGTCTACACCCACCTTCAGCTCCTTCGTTTGGAGGTTTGCATGAAACCGCGGTAAAATCTACCAAACAACTTTTGTATAGAATCATTGCTGAGCAACGACTCACATTTGAGGAATTTTTCACCCTCTTAACAAGGATTGAGGCTGTCCTCAACTCCAGACCACTCTTCCCTCTCTCTTCTGACCCTTCAGCCCTTGAACCACTCACAGCCGGCCACTTCCTTATTGGCAGTTCTCTCACTACCTTTCCTGATCCATCCTTCGATAACAGATCAATGTCGGCTCTCAAGCGTTTTAAACTCATCCGAGCCCTCTCTCTTAGCACTTCTGGTCCCAATGGACCCGGCACTTACCTGCACACCCTTCACGTTCCAAATGGCTTTCCAAATCAGCTCATCCCCAAGTAGGTGAATTAGTCCTCATCATGAAGGACAACCTGCCCCCTCTACTATACAAGATGGGAAGAATCATCCACACTTTTCCCGGAAAGGATAGAATTACCCGTGTTGATTGATCTGCCCAGGGATGATGGTCCTGCTCCACTCATGGTGCATGACATTGGTGGTCTTCCGCAAAATTTTCGAATTTGAGATTATTTCAATTAAAGCTAAACGCATGCAGGCTGTAACATGCAACATCTAACACTAAAATCCCGAGCACACGCGCGGCTTTCTCCCGTTATTTCTCACGGACCTTAACTGCTTTCTCAATTAATTTATTGACTATAAGAGTCATTGTAATCAACAAACATTACAATAAATAGCAAAAAAATGTGCAATAAAGTGCAAGGTATTAAAAATAAGAGGAGAAAAGTAGTCTGTCAGTTTTGTTAGCCGTGACAACTCAAATCATGGACCCGCAACGAGGCTCGTTGAACTAGTCTAGGATGGTCCAGGATTGCAGCACATCAAATCCCAAAGATCACTAATAAATTGTTGTTTAACTCCTGGAAATCCATCACAGAAACTATCGTAGGCCGACAGTGATGTGTTGTTAGTAGGTGGTTAGTAGGTAGCTGTAGGTAGGTTGTAGGATGAGCTCACCGTCGAGAGTTCCTCTAGGGACTACAGTGTAGGGTTTGTTTAAAGGAAGTGATTAGACTATTGCACTAAGTATTACCTTGTGATGTTGCTTGGGAGGCGCGGGGCGCGGCGGTGGTGTCTTGTGTCGCTTGGGGGGCAGCGTGGGCGCAGGGGGCGCCGCTGTGGCGCTCGGAGGGGCGCTCGGGGGGCGCGCCGGCGCGTGTAGCACCGCGAAGGGGTCCGCCTCCCATTCGGCACCACCCTGCGCAACACCATGTCTCTTTTACTCATATCGAGTCCACTCAGTGGTATCTATTATTCTAGGGAAACGTTTGTTAAACACAAATCAAAGGATAAATTTACAGCGCCATCCATCAACAAGTAGCTATGATAAAAAAAAGGTAACGTAGCTTCAACTTCTGAAACTCATTCTGCGCGGAATATCGGGGCCTGATATGTGTTTGCGCCCGCTGCACTGATATGTGTTTGCGTCCGCTGCGCTGACAGTACACAGGAGTTTTAAAGAAAACGGCTGACTATGTTCTGTATGTTATTATCGATGATGGTCATTAACTAACACATTTGGCATGGCCATACCTCAATTAACTTGGACCAGGGTTTGAACTGTATAAGAAAACTGTATAGGTATGAAGAATGAACTGTCATCGTCGAGACCACTTACCAGCACCGATGCTTCGTTTTTTTTCTTGGTAAGGGGTCCCACCTTCGATAAGGCATCTGGTTCACTAGTTTTTGAACTTGCTTAAATAATTTTCGTAATTTGATAAGGGAAACTATTTTTAATCGATTTTGCTGTGGCCCCAGGTGCGTCGTGTGTCCAGTGTGTTACAAAGACTTCTTAGGACGTGTAATCAAAACAAGATGGAATCACTAGCGCTGCGTTTAGTATATTGTAAGAACTACATTTCACCTTGGATTTAAAAATAAATTTGAATAGGTTTCAGCATAAGTTTTCAACGTGGGCAATAACGCCCTAATGTGGGTGAGACAGCACACAGATAAGACCCAGAATAAAATACGAAACGTAAAATACGTATCGTCGAGATACGAAATAGCACAAAGGAGAGGGGCGTAGGCTAATTAAAAAAATATAGTCTAAAAAAGATAAAAAAAAAATACCTATCACGTACTAAAGTAAAGTAAACTTTAATATTGGTGATTTTTTTTATTGTATGTATTCTAAAAAGGAGAGACGGCATGATAGTGGGGATTTATCGAAAATCCCACTAATCCATCATTAACAATGTGCCTTATTTGTAAAAAACATTTTTAAATGAAGCGATGAAGCCTTTTGGGCTATTTAATAAAATTCACCCGGATAAGAAAGACAAATATATGGCTTATACTATATATACTATAAATATTAAATATAATATGTATATAAACTTTATATAATATGTGACTTAGTTTCAAGACATGAAAAAAAATAATTACGAAATTCAGCCATCGAGACGACAACGGACTTCGAGCCTGCACAATGTCTCATTGTTGACTGCCAAAATGTGGTTTGCACATAGGCAGGTACTATTGGGGAAAAGTAAATTTTACCAGCAGTAAAATAAATAATAACCACTGTGTTCCATAAATAGGCTGCAGATATTATGTAAAAAACAGTTCTGTGCAAAACCGAATTGATGAGATGGCTGAAAACATTGAAGAATCAATGTGCAATCATCTGTTCATTTGTCAATTCTCAATTCAGCTGGAAAAGTCCACTTTACGAACCAATGCAGCATTGTTTTCGTCAAACGTGAGGTTCATCAAAGATGAGAAAATATTTTAAGAACTATTGTTTGCTACAAATTTGGAAACTAATACAAAACGAGAAATTATAATGTATACACTGGAAAACTTTTGTGACGAAAAGGAAATTCCTCTTAATATTTGTCAGTTGCCACCAAAGGCGCATCGGCTATGACAAGGCGTCACCAAGGCTTCATATCGTGCTTAAAAGAAATTCCCATAAACTTTCATCATGTTTCATGAGCATAAATAAATATCCTTTTCGTTGTGGTCACATCCTTGTATATCATGGTAATGCATAGGTATATAGGCATCTTAAGCTAAATTTATTGCTACGTACTCAGATATCGGAATAGCATTGGCTGAACTATCGTTTATTTTTTGTGGGCTAGAAATTATTTTAAACACTTCATATGTATCTCTGGTGAAGAGGGGTAGGGATATCTTAAATAATAATTGATTTTGCATAATTCTAGCTTTGAATTTTAGAAGGTAGTATAGACTCTTAATTTCTGATTGTAGGTTATCTATAGGTAATGCCAGCTCTTTAGGTATTTGACTCGAAATAACCGCGAACTCCGTTCGTAGTTGTTCTGGAGTTAGTAAATGGATATTGAATTTACCATGATGTATATTAGTTATATTATCCAGTATGTTTTCTTGCATGTTTTACAAAGATTGCAGTAAATTACTTGCTGTTACTGACAATAGTGTAGTCATTTATTTGAAATGATATTTGTAATTCTTTGCTAATAACATTTGTAGCATTTTCCAGTTGAATAAAATATTGATTAATGATTTTCTGCTGTTTGTTCATAATTTCTTCAGATCTTTTTAGTAAGTTAAATTCTGCTTCCATGATTGAAGTTTGATTTTGCCATAAAACAAGTAAATGGTTTTGCTTGTAGCAGTGAAACGTCTCTTTGATACTTTTTTGCGAACTTGTCATCTAATTCGCCTTACAAGTAATTAGCTACGTTACCTACACCGTTGATAAGTCCGCGTCGTCTGCGCGCGCGGGAATGCTGAGTCAGGAGCATTGTATATATGATTGTAATACTGCAGCTCGGAATATCCGTGTTTTAATTGTAGTTTTTTTTTTTTTTTTTTTAATACCACTACGGTGGCAAACTAGCCTACGGTCCACATGAAGGTAAGCGGTCACCGTAGCCTATGGACGCTTGCAACACCAAGGGCATCACTCGCGCGGTGCCGACCCTTCAGAAATCTAATAACTTCTTTTTTGAAGAACCCCATACTGTAGTCCTTAGAGAAAACCTTGGCAGGGGGCTTGCCCTCTTATCAACGAACATGTGTGTTCTAAACGTTTTATATACTTCCTGAACGCATCTATGCCCTGCCAATAAAGATCCATGTCGTAATAAACGACTAATTTTCAGTCATCTCGGATTAACTGCATTTTATATTTTTTATCAAAATAAAAACCTTGCGAATCATTAAATTTCAGAATATTGTATGCGCATTGCGATGTCGGAATAATGCTGAGCACATACAAAAATTACATAGCTAACGTAAGAAAACAGTATTTTGGTTTGTTTCTTTGTCGTTTAGGTTCGCTATGTTTATTTGTTGATTGCTGTACAGGGTTGTCAACTAGCTTTTGCCTTTCCTGATTTTGTTCTTTACGTACAGGTAAAATCGATAACTTAGCGATAGGTCTTTTCAGGTAGCCATTTTTGGTTTTAAGTGTTACAACTCGCACATAGCCGTCACTTCCTGGATGGAGTTCAACTACGCGACCCAACGCCCATTTCCTAGAAGGTAAATTTGCATCATTTATGATAACTACATCATTAAGCAGTATATTACTCTGAGCCTTTGTCTATTTGCTTCGTATTGTCAGCTGATTTAAATATTCGCTACGCCATCTTTTCCAGATATCGTTAAAGATTTTTTGTGTAAAATGCCACCGCGTTCGTAGATCACCTTCAGTTTCGTGTATCGTTAGTGTTGGACCACCGGTCAAAAAGTGAGCAGGGGTCAAATAATCCAGGTCTTCAGGATCTTCTGATAGTGGGCACAATGGCCTGGAGTTAAGGCAAGCTTCACACTGTGCTAAAATAGTGGAATACTCTTCAAAAGTAAGTCTTTGCTCGTTGATTACTCTTTTCATATTTTAAGCTTTTTACGGCTGCTTCCCACAAACCTCCAGCTAAAGTCCATGTGGGGGCTGAGAAGTGCCAATTAATTTCCATATCTGGTCTGGCACCGGGGTCTTCTATCGAAGTTGCCATCTTACGGAGTGCCCGAGGGTTTGTGCAAATGGGTGGCTGGCTTTTAGTCCGGCAGACACATACGAACCGTAATTGACGGTAGTTGCTCTGATAGCATGGACATTAATGGTGGTGTCCCGTAAGGCTCTGTGCTGTCTCCTACGCTGTTTCTACTGCATATCAATGACATGTTGGACATCAAAAACATACATTGCTATGCAGATGACAGTACTGGAGACGCTTATTACACGGGTCGTGCAAACATCCTTCGTACCGTTGTGGAGGAAAACCGCAGAGAACTTGTGTCTCAAATCGAGACCACACTGTCCAAGGTCTCTGACTGGGGACGGGTAAACTTGGTCCGACTCAACCCTAAAAAGACACAAGTGTGCGCGTTCACCACTAAGAAAACTCCATTCACTGTAGTCCCACAACTCCAGAACACTCCCCTCTCCATCTCCAAGAGCATTGGGATCCTTGGTGTCGACATCTCCAGCGATGTTCAGTTCCGAGATCATTTACAAGATAAGGTGAAGCTGGCGTCCAAAAAACTTGGTGTACTCAATAGAGCGAAGCAGTACTTCATGTCCGGCCAAAGGTTGTTACTTTACAAGTCGCAAGTTCGGACCCATATGGAGTACTGCTGCCATCTCTGGGCGGGTGCACCCGGATACCAGCTTGGTTCTTTTGACTCAGTTCAACGACGAGCTGTGAGAATTGTCGACGATTCCAAACTCACTTGCGGTATCGAGCCCTTAAGTCTGAGGAGAGACTTTGCCTCACTGTGTGTGTTCTACCGCTTGTACAATGGGTTGTGTTCTGAGGAATTGTTCGAAATGATGTCCACGGCTACTTTCTACCATCGCACCGCTCGCCATCGGCAGGAAATTCATTCTCACACTTTAGATCCTAAATGGTCGCGTACAGTGCGGTTTCAGAGAAACTTCCTCCCGCGAACGCTTAAGTTGTGGAATGAGCTCCCTGCCAAGGTTTTCTGCAAGGAATACAGCATGGAGTTCTTCACGAATGAAGTTATTAGATTTCTGAAGGGTCGGCAACGCGCAAGTGATACCCCTGGTGTTGCAAGCGTCCATAGGCTACAGTGACCGCTTACCATCAGGCGGACCGTAAATATCTGCTTTTTCTGCCATGAATTCAGTAGTAAATGATCTTTGTATTTCCTCAAAATCCTTTTGCAAATCTCTACTCGCTTTAACAAAATTTGAACCGTTGTCGCTGTACAGATGGCCCGGCGTCCCTCTTCTTAAAGCTGCTAGAAATGCTGCAGTCGTCAGATCCGAAGCCAGTTCCAGATGTACGGCTTTAGTTACCATGCATGTAAATACTGCTACATATCCCTTTTTCGCCTTGATACCACGACCTTTATTTACCTTTATAAAAACGTGACCTGTGTTCTCATGTATCATCATCATTTCCCATCTCCTACCATTTCACATCTCCTATATTCTCGCCAATCGCGTCATTTTATTAAAGTTTTCTTTTCTTCGTTCAAAATTTAATTTTAAATATTAAATTTTCACTCTAATCTATTTTTTCATTCTCCGCATAGGAACCTGTAAAGTAGGTGTCCTTTAATCCCCGAGGGTACTTTTACCCATGAGCGCCTGGGTCATGGGGGGAAAAAGCAGTTCCACCCGAAAGCCGTACCTCGGTCGCAGAAAGGCGGAGCAGAGAAGAACCTACGACCGTGACCTGTAAATTCAACTCCGGTATGATGAAAAGGTGGATATGGATTGATGCGTGCTGGCGGCAGATCACCCATAATTTGATATTGTTTATTTGGATCGTGTTTTCTACACGTCACACATTGGCGTAGGCGATTCTTTACGTAACGCTGACCACCTATAATCCAGTATTTCTGTCTGATACAGGATAGCGTAAGTCGTGCTCCACCGTGAAAGGTGAGAGAGTGGGCTTCGTCGATGATTAACTCTAATAACGATGATTGTGTGGGAGAATAATCGGAAGTTTCATTTCAGGGTTCACTTTTGCATTTTTAGCTTTCCGCCTATTCTCAGGAGATCGTTTGAATCAAGGTAAGGATTTAAGTTTAATATTTTGCTTTTGGTGCTCACTTTTTCTGTTTTCTTTTGTAGGCTGTTCACTTCTAATGTAAATTCACTCTTTTGAATAGTTTTTATAATTAATATTTTTGCTCTTCGTAGCTCGCTAACTGTGAGATAATTTGCCTTAGTTTTATTTTTACAAAGTGCTCTAAGCACCCAGGCTAGTATACGGACTGTCCGGATAGAAGTGCTGTGCTTGTTTAATAGTTGCTGTATGATGCTTGTGTCGTTATTTAAATGCGTAATGCTATTAACGTGTAGTGATTTTTTCCTTTCTAAGTCAGTGAAGAAAGAGTGAAGGTTCTCTTCACTGGGTTTTTCTTCAGTTTCCGATAACCAATTAGGGCCATGCCACCATAATTCATGTTGCTTAAGCTGGCTTGCGTTCAGTCCTCTACATGCACAGTCAGCGGGATTTTTCGCTGATTGAACATAGCGCCACTGTTTTGCGGGCACCAACTTTGTTATTTGCTTCACGCGGTTTTGAATCTGTCCAACCAAAACTTAGAATTCTATATTCGGAAAGGGTTTCTTTTACTTTTTGCATTAATTTTGACAGTAAAAGCGCTCCACTCAGTTCGAGTCTGGGCATAGAAAGGTTTTTATTAGCTGGTACTAATCTTGATTTTGCTATCACCATTTTGACGTTACTTTTGCTGCTATCATTTTTCCTTACTTTACAATATATGACACATGCGTAGGCTTTGGACGATGCATTACAAAATCCGTGAAGCTCTATGCTGCCTGATTGCTGCGTACCTAACCATCTTTGTATTTTAAAGTAATCAATGTTGATAATAGCTTCTTTTAATTTTTTCCACTGCTCGGCAATATTTTCGTTAACTTTTTCATCCCACGCAATATTTGAAATCCAGACAGACTGGAACAGCATCTTTAGTTTTGTAGAAAGAAGTTTGAGCCAACCCGGAGTGTCAAATAACTTTGATATGTCCGATAAAAGTGCTCTTTTTGTTAGTTTTGGTGAAAAATTAACATTAGTTTCAATTGTAAAGACATACGTAGTAGACTCCCATCTGAGGCCAAGCGTTATTGTTGACTCTGCAAACTTGAACTGAAAACTATTTCCATTTTCTCCCTGGGTGATATCTGAGGAATTTGATCCCATTATCGGAGGTTAAAACCCCCGGCCTTTAACAATTCTTTGAGGTCTTGTTTTAGCTGCTGAGCTGAAGTTATAGAATGACATCCGTGAAATTTGGCAAGAAGCAATGCCGTGTAGCAAACATAAAGGAACAAATCTGAAAACCGTAAATATGATGTTACATCACAAAAAATATTTTTTTGCGATTATAAACCTATTTTCAGTTGGTAAACTAACCGCGACCTATGTCGATGTATTGGGACAACAGTTGTCTAACGGCAATGTTAAGTTTGCTCCTTAATTCATTTACTTTTCACGGAACCCTCGGTGCGCGAGTCCCACTCGCACTTGACCGGTTGTTTAAAGAAAACATTAAACCGACTTCAAATTCACTTAAAAATAAAAAATATCCCTCTACAGCACAGCTATTGACAAAACACTTAGCTACATGTTTTATTTGCCTTTAAGTCGATTGCCAAAAATTAAGACAAGTAAAATTACCCACCTACTATTTAAATAAAGCCATGCTTTTTTTTTAAGTAAACACTAATTGCAACAGAACAACAATACAATATGTTGACTACCAAAATTATGCCGTACGTATGCTCTAAGGAAAATTGCAAGGACTTCCCCAATTTTGGCGTCGGATTTTGGTTCACTTTGTGTAAAAAAGAGGTGTGGTGAGTGGGGTGTTGGGTTATGTATGAGTAATTGGTTTTTCACTGACTTATCGTAATTATATATAAAAATAATGTTCATATGCAGAGGCGACGTTGCGCACAGATTATATGAGACTGACTGGCGCGGACGCGCACAGAGAAAGCTGCGATCGTATCGCCGGATCGACCGCATATTTTTTACTGAACAAACCCCCGCCCCAGCCAGACCGTGTCTGGATGAGGAGAAACTGAGCCAGAGCCTGAATCTACTGGCAATCGAGAAAGCGTCGCGAAGGCACGCTTCAGCACTGAATCCGTCCGAACCGGGGAATAATTGCACGATGCGACCTAAAAGGACAAGGTCTCCGACGCGCGGGGGGTTGGTTTTATCCGTCCCCCGAACCCGTTGCTGTAACAAATGTAAATATTCCGAAGACCACCGACGGTGGAACAATTGCGTAATTTGTTGAAGCAACTGAAAACGCGATAACCTATAAACTGACACATCGATAAAGGGGTATTCAGGCAAGGAGATTAATGGACTACCGATCAAGAAATGGCCTGGAGTGCGTGGAGCGCTTCCAGGTCATTAGGATCTGACGAGATCGGACAAAGCGGTCGTGAGTACAATACCGCTTCGACGTAGCAAAATACCGTTTGTAATTCCTCAAACGTGAGGTCCGTTTCTCCAATCACACGGTGGAGGTGAGTTTTGGCGACCTTGACAGCTGCTTCGAAAATACCGCCCACGAAGGATAGCCGGGAGGATCAAAAATCCAAGTCACGCCCCGCTTTCACCCTCCCGTTTTCAGATGATTCAAACGACTTCTCATCGGTGAATAAGGTGTGCTCCCAGTCAAAATCTAAATACTCCCTTGCAAACAACAATCTATTTTGTCTATAGGTATTAGTTAAAAACGGTTTTTTAGCTGGCTTTCTAGGATGCAATTCTTCAATATGCAGAGCTCAACGAATAGTGTGTGTTAAACATGTTCCCAAACACAGCAGTCGGTATACAACCATTGTTTCACCATAAATCTTCTTTGAGTCGCATCAATGTGCCGCGAGAGTTCACTTCGAGGTCGAGTTGATAAATTCCCTCCTCTTGGTTGCGTGAGACCCAACGCTTTACGGTAATCTACTAAAAACCAAAGTGCCTGATTAAAATAAACATTTTCAAACTACTGAATTATATTTTAATTTATTTTGATATTTACTTACAAAAAAGTGTGGTATTAAAAAAATATGATATAACATTAAAATCAAACAAAATTTTTACGGTAAAACCAGTCTCATTGCAAATTTGAGATATATTGTAACCCATATTATATAGTTTTATAATACGCATCCACTCTTGAATATTAATATAGGCCTGCATATTATTTTTAGCAAAGAAATTTAATAAAAACACTAAACAACCAATTCAACACAAGCACCTACAGTAACACACGACAAAAAAAAATGGCTACCTAAGTAATGACCGCATCTAACTTAATAGCTAAATAAAAACACCAAATAACCTTGTCAGCACATACCCCCAGAAACAAATCTGCAACGAACGACAAAAATAATATGAACGATGAACCTACAGCTACAGTACAAATGAGACGTAGGTATTACACGTGCAATGCAGTGCGACTATGACAAAAAGTGATTTAAATTTTGTGACACAACTGTGTTACGATTTTACAATCAGAATTTTTGTTGAGTTGTCAAGTGCGACGTATAAACGAAAATTTGATATTAAATTTATGACAATCGACATCACACATAGTTAACCTAAACAAAAACATAGTCTTAAATATTTCAGACACTGTTCTGGATGAGCCTACGATATCAGTTCTGGCAAAGGATATAAATTTCCCGCCAACGTCAAAGCGAGTTATGTATAAAATATTATAAGTGGTAGTAGTAGGAAGCCGTTTAACGGAATAAAGTACCAGCTGGTGCTGCAGAAATGCTTAAACAGTATGTATCGGTTATCCTTCGACACTCAAAGTTACCGAAAAGTAATATCACTTCTGAAGAGTGACGCTTTTAAATGATATTCGCAGAAATTAAACCCTTTTAGTGCTGCAAGCCTACAAGGACAATGCTACAGTTGACACAAATACATACCTACAAGCCAGTGTCCTAAATTTCCACCGCTAGAGTAACACGTCGTACACGCTCCTTAATACAAGAACACAAAGAGTTGTTTACAGATGACGATTTCAGTATCTCGGTAATCTACCAAATGACAACGAATAATTCAGTTTGTTGTACAGAGGTCTGTAAGGGATGTGGGATGTGTATGGTACACAATCTTTCACTTATCAACCCCTTGAAATATTATAAAAATATGAATCATTATGGAAGAAATCATAAATATTGTAGAACTTATTATTTTAATAAATTTTCGTAGTCAACTTAATCAAGTATGACGACCAGAACGACTATTTAAATGGGTAACTAACCGTCTTAGTGTTATTTCTACGATTCAGTCAATAAGGAAAACATTTCTCACTCAAGAATCTAACTCCCCAGTTAGATTAACAATAAGTATTTTGAATTACTAGAACCTTCACGTTTTTCAGGCAATTCAGCATATTTAAGCGAAATATTTATTTCTCGATGTTTTATGAAGAAAATAAAAAAAAATCGGCCAAGTGCGAGTCGGACTCGCGCACGAAGGGTTCAGTATTATCTATAAAAACGGCAAAAAAATCCCGTTTGGTGTATGGAAGCCCCCCTTAAATATCAGTTTTATTTTAATTTTTAATTTATTTATTTTTTTGCTCGTTTTTGCTCGATATTGTACATCGAGCAAAAAGTTATAATTAGTTATAGTTGTATAACTAAATCTTCTGTGAATATTTAAAGCGTTTGCCTGTTGCCGTTACCAATATCGAGCAAAAACGAGCAAAAAAATCACGTTTGTTGTATGGGAGTATTAAATATTTATTTTATTCTGTTTTTTAGTATTTGTTGTTATGGCGGCAACAGAAATACATCTTCTGTGAAAATTTCAACTGTGTAACTATCACGGTTCATGAGATACAGCCTGGTGACAGACGGAAGGACGGACGGACGACAGCGGAGTCTTAGTAATTCCGCTAATTACCCTTTGGGTACGGAACTCTAAAAATGACCTTATTAACGGAATTACGGAACTCTAAAATATTTCATACCAGTAAATTTTTTGTAATCTTGCAAATCTAAGTTCTTTTGCTGAGTCTGGAAAATTTTTCCTTTATTATTTACATCAATTAAATTTTCCGACCACTCGAATACTGCTCACATTTTTTTCCTCAAACAGAATTGGCCCAGGTCTACTAAGTGACTCACCAATTGGCCCAGGTCTACTAAGTGACTCAACAAATGGCCCTGGTCTACTAAGTGACTCACCAATTAGCCCTGGTCTACTAAGTGACTCACCAATTGGCCCTGGTCTACTAAGTGACTCACCAATTGGCCCAGGTCTGCTAAGTGACTCACCAATTGGCCCTGGTCTAATAAGTGACTCACCAATTCAAAAATAACCTAATTGCAATTCGTAGCTATTTAAATTCATCGAGTTATTGATGACACTTTAAAAAAATTATTAATTTTATATCCATTTAAGATGGATGACAATGAAAAATTAAATAAATAAGAGGTATAGGTGTCTCGATAATTAAAATTATAACAAACTAGCTCCTGTCAGCGGCTTCGCCCGCCCTAAATTTGGTTATCGGCGTAGGATTGTTACGGCCACTCCTCAATTATAGAAAAAAAAAAAAACAAATAATCAAATCTTTCCTCTTTATAATATAAGTGTAGATAGAAAGATAGATTAGGTAGGCTTTATATATTCGTGTCTGTGAAAACATGGAAATACCCATACAAAATTTCAAATACACATACATTCCGACAGTAGCGCCACCTACCTGGTCCAATTGTATTTTTAAATCATTCAGGAAACCATCGAAATACCCATATAAAATTTCACCCAATTGGTTCAGCCGTTTAGAAATTATGTGAAAAAGATAAGTACGGAAGGATAATTCTTGCTATTACCCGTTTTCCCGTAGGAATGAAACATTTTCTCGCGGTAAAAAGTAGTCTATGTTCATCAGGGATAAAGTCGGTGTCTAATGGTAAAAGAATTTTTCAAATCGGTTCAGTAGTTTCGGAGCGTATTCAATACAAACAAACAAACACACAATCAAATCTTTCCTCTTTATAATATGAGTGTAGATTACACAAATGGTGAAAAAACAATTGTGTAAAGCAACACTTCACGTATTTATATTTGTGTAAAGCAACACGTCACGTATCTATATTTGTGTAAAGCAACACGTCACGTATCTATATTTGTGTAAAGCAACACGTCACGAATCTATATTTGTGTAAAGCAACACTTCACGTATCTATATTTAAAAGTTCGAATGCGAAAGAAAAGCACTTTCATATGATAGTTTCAATGTGTTTTTTTTTCTCTCACTTCCACTTTCTCAACACAATCCCTCTCTCTTCTTTATTGAATGATGGATGTAAGTCGATTGTAAAACGGCCATCAATCAATATCCTTATAGATCATTCATCTCGCACCTAAACCAATAATCAAATGAGACAAAAACAATTCAAATTATTTCTTGATATATATTTACTTGGACAAGTATCGTGTACGTAAATACTTGGTGTGTACTATGATACACTATAGCCTGCAGCACCGATCCCTGATGTGGCAGCGTACTCACACGGGCACCGGAGAGTGCAATCGAAAGCACGGGTGCAAAGAGGTCGATCTCGAAGCTCGCCTCCAGCAACGAAGTCTTAGGTGTCTGCGTACTCACGTGTGTGCCGAGCAGTGCGTGCGGAGGGTTGGGCGCG